>CM057456.1:1047605000-1050375000 GCA_016271365.2 Neoceratodus forsteri
ATTTCTGGAGCCTCAATAATATTTACTCTGTGTTGGGACTCATGAAGTGTTTGTCAAAAAGCAGGACTGAGCAGTGCAGGTTTGCTGTGCTAAACTGCATGTGTGCCGTTAGTGATCTTTCCTGTGTGTGCAGACACTGTCCAGCTTTGTGCAGTCATATATATGGTGTGACTTGTTACAGTGTGTAAAGAATAATGATAAGAAAGAATATATAACGTATATTTTATTTGTACCACCATCAGCAGTGGAGTAAGTGATATGATATTTTTTCAGAGGTCTCGGGCCACTGTGCACCTAAGTCATTTACTGTGCACACATGACTTTGAGGAGATAATAGCACAAAAATTGCATGCTTTTCAACAAACCATACATAACAGACATTAAATATTGCCGAGGCACCCAAAATATGTTATGGTGTGCAGACTCTTTAAAGTCGGAATATATAACCGGTCCTGCAGTCCACTGCCACCACACTGTGCAACCACTGACGCAGTGTGGTGTTATGATACCATTTTTCTGCATCCCCAACTGATACAAAACTGACACTGCCAGTCTAAACTACAAAGACATCACTTATTCAAGAACAAAAAATGAAAAGAACTGTGGTAGCACAGCATGTTGGCATTTGGCAGTGAGTGAACTGGACCTTGTATATTTTCTGACTTTTCTATACTTTATAGTGTCTATACACTATACTTTATATGTATACTATATGTATATAGTGTCTATACACTATACTTTATAGTGTCTATATACAATCCATCAAATATTTTGGGTGCCTCGCCATCACCAATACTTCATGTCTGTTGGGTATGGTTTGTTGAAAAGCAGGATTTTTTGTTGCTATATAATCTCCTAAAAGTCATGTGTGCACTGTGTGACTGAGGTGCACTCTGGCCAGAGACCTCTGAAAAAATATCATATCACTTAGTCCACTGATGATGATGGTGACAATAAAATGAATGTTATATATTCTTATCGCTATTCTTTATACCACAAACACTGCAACAAGTCAACATATATATGTTTGCAAGAAGCTGGACAATGTCTGCGGTCCACACACACAGAAGAAACAACACTGACTGCACACATGCAATTTATCACATTATACTTGCACTGCTCAGTCCTGCTTTTCCACAACCACTCTACAACAGAAAGCAAGCACTGGAAATATGTCAGGGTACACATTCTTAACTTGGATTATAATAACAGGGCAATAAGGAGCATGTATGTATGTGTGTGTGTGTGTGTGTGTATAATATACATATATATATATATATATATATATATATATATATATATATATACACACAGTACTACTGTGGCCTTCCCTCTCTCTGATATTAAACAAAAAACAAAACACTACAGTGTGGGGGGAGGTGTGCTGTAGAAAAAAAGCTAATGGGGGATCACCTGCTGGTCCAGCAGCAGATGGAGCATACACACAATCTGTGATTGGAGTCACTCTGTCTGCTTCAACTGATGCCGGACAGCACCCTCCCTCTCATTATTTTCTTCCACCACGGCCCACAAAAGCGCAATGTCTGCCTGAGTTGCAGGCAGTGTGGGGTCCACTGGTGGTGGTGCGCCAGGCAGTGGTGGTGGTGAGGGTGGTGCTGGTGGAGCAGCTGCTGCTGTGGCCCTTCACCTTCTGTGGCAATGCACAACAGCCGCACCCTCTGTCACTGCCACAGAAGAGCAGCAGGTGGAGGCTTGGCCTGCTCTGTGGCAGCTTGCCACTCCACCTTGTGATGCTTCACCATATGGGTGTGCTGGCTCCCAGTCCCCAGGTGTGTCACCCGGGAGCCACAGCACACCTCCACACCACAAAGTCTGCATACTGCCAGGCTGCTGTCCCCCCAACACAGTTGAAAAACAACTGCCAAACTGGGGAGCTGTGGGGGAGACCAGGCACGGGAGGGCCAGATGTGGTGCCACCAGCCTGGTCATGGTGGGGCTCGACCTGCTGTTCTGGAGGCGGTGCTGCTGAAGCTGCTGCCACTGGTGGTGGTGGTGGTGCTGCTGCTTCCAGGTACGACCAAAGATTTCTGAGCGGTTCAACACCACCTGGCCATGCCCCCCACACGTGCGCACTCCTCCCCTCCTGCCAGCAATGCTGCCATGTGGTTTCACTGCTCTCGGCACAGTCCTACACATTCCCTCCTCACTTAGACAGTCCAGACCCTATCCCTGCTCCATTTCACAATCCCACCTTCCCTCTCTGACTAGCAACGACTTCACAGACAATACAACACAATACACACACTCACAAAACACAGGCACACACACACACACACACACACACACACACACACACAGTCACACACACACATATACAGACAAAACAAAACTTATAAAACAAAGAAATCACAGTCACCAAAAGAAAAAATGAAGTGCCAAAACAGTACTGAAAAAAACCTAAACAATTTAGCTTTTAAAAAAGCTTTTGGGTTTCAAGTTTATCAACAACAATCCTCTACTCTCCAACTACAAATTGCCTCCTCTCTATTACTCAGCACAGGAGAAAATGAAAGTATCTGCTTGTGTGACTCATTTCCTTTATGCCTGGCTAAAGCAGGTGACTTACAGTGCTGAAAGCCATGCCTTCGAAATTTTAATTCGCTGCATCTCTAACTATATGTTCTTGCAGTCTATTCAGAGCATGTGCTACCTGTTCTGTGAAGTAGTTCTTCCTTATGTGTCCCTTGAACTTTCTTTCAATGACAGTAGGTGTCTCTTTGTCATCACTGTGCATCCTGAAGAGTCACACTTGATCTGAAGGTATT
The DNA here is from genome assembly GCA_016271365.2 of Neoceratodus forsteri. Lineage (NCBI taxonomy): Eukaryota > Metazoa > Chordata > Ceratodontiformes > Ceratodontidae > Neoceratodus > Neoceratodus forsteri. The sequence continues at coordinate 1,047,607,787 of CM057456.1, forward strand.
ATTTCTTTTAGGTATTTGAATGCTATAATCATGTACCACCTGAGTCTTCCGTTTTCCTCAGAGAGCAGCCCCAGTTCAGCCGGTCGCTCCTCAGTGCTCATGTTTTCCAAGGGTATCCCGTAAATACAGCAATTCAAATACAGCGAGTCAATTTGGGAGAGGTAAAAATAGCGAGAGTGAAATGGGCTATATGCTATTAACAGAACACAGTAAATTCAGCACTTCCATTGTGGTAGGGAGTAGGTATTGTTTGAAGATTATAGGGAGTTGTTTGTCAGGCCAGTTACAAGCTGGCCATCTGGTGTAGTTGTCAGAGTCACCACCTGTGTGGCTGGAGGTCCTGGGTTCAGGACTGGCTGTGGTGAATTTTTTTTTTGGTTGTTGTTGTTTAATTTTTTGGGGGATGGGGTTGTTTGACTCCTATTCCGCATGCCCACTCTCCCAACTTTGTTCTCCCTCACCCACAGGTTACCCCCAAATGTTCTCCCCCTACCAACCTGTGTCCCCCTGTGTAGTAGCCCCCTTCCCGAGTTTTTCAATGTCACCCCCCCCGGTAATAGTTATATAAATGTTTGGGGCTGGGAAGCAGAAAAAGCAACAGTGGCAGCGCAGATTTTGGAGCATACTGTAGTGCTCTGTGCTGTTTTGCTTGCTGCTATTTTGGTCTCACTGTTTTTGGTCGGTGCCATTTTCTCAGCACCATTTTCAGATAGAACCTTTTCCAAGCCATCAGCCATCTGGGTTACTGTTCTCTTTATTTTCTTTGTCCTGTCAATATATTTTCTCAGATATGAAGACCAGAACTGCACACTATATTCATGTTGGGTCATAACCAAGGATCTGTATAAGGTCTTATAATGTCTCTCATCCTGCTTACAGAGTGTATCTTAATGCATGCCATGATTTTGTTTGCCTTGCTAACCATTGCCTCACACTGCTGTTCCTTAATAAAGATGCTGCTGGTCAGATATTTTTTTTTCTGCTTGTTTTCAGTGATCTGATGCCGTTTAGGTAGCATATTGCATTAATATTTTTCCCTAGATACATCATCTTGTATTTCTCAACATTGAATTTCATCTGCCATGTTGCCACCCACCTCGCAATTCAATCCAAACGCTTCGACATCTCATTAATATCCCAACCAGATTAAATAAAATGTGCCTCACCAGTGATAACTTCTCCCTTAGCCACACTGTTTAATTCATCCCTTGGTTCTGGGGAATTTCCAGAAGTGTGGAAATGCTCAAAAGTTCTTCGGGTTTTTAAAACTGGATCAAGAGCTGACTTTGGAAATTATCAGCCCATTTCCCTTCTTTCTCACATTTCAAAATATTTGAAAAATTGTCTGTTCTCGATTCAAACCTTTTGAGATGCAAAATATAAACTACGTAAGTTTCACTTCGGTTCAGGCCAAACCACAACATAGCCTCTGCCCTGCTAAAGTCATAAATGACATCTAGCTTACACTGGACATGAGGTTATCCATGGAGGCTGTCTTTATAGATTTATCAAAAGTTTTGGACCATGCTATCCTCCTGTCCCGGTTGACCTTGATGGGACTGGCTGGAAATTGTGCAGTGTGGTTTGACCCTTACTATAAGGGGTGACAACAGCAGTTAGTAGTAACAGTTGAATATACCTCTACATTTGCAGCTGTTAAAACTGGAATGCCGCAGGGCTCCGTACCAGGCCTGCTTCTTTTTAATATTTACATGAATAACTTAAGTTTCAAAGACTCATCTATCTCCTACTATATACAGATGATATGATTATGCATTCAGTGAACAGTATTGTGAGTAAGATTCAGGACAAATTACAAAACGCATTAAGTAATATCCAACAAAAAAAACAGAATTATTCAGCAGTGACAAGAAAGTGTCTGATAAAATGGAATTATATATTAAAACTGAAGATAGTATTGTATTACAGCCAGTTAGTGACTACAGATATCTTGAAATGTGGTTGGATAGTGGTTTGAGGTGGGATGTCCACATGGCTAAGTAGCTGGGCAACCTAAGCAAAAGACTAGGGTAGGGGTATTACATTGAGCAAAAGCATGCATGTCTAGAGAAGTTAGGCAACAGGATGTGAAAACAGTGCTTCTCTCAGTACTTGACTATGGGGATGTTCTTTAAGCAGAGGTGTTGGGGAGGGAGCTGGCAAGCCTAGATGTATGTTACGAAACACTTGCTGACTTCATCCTTGACACCCCCCTGTATGACCCACCATTGTCAATGATATACTGACTTGGGGTGGCAGTGGCTGAGTGACTGCAGGAATCATCATATATTGACCACTGGATGTTTTTGGTGCAGTATTAGCCACTGCAAAGCAATTTAAATCACAAATTGTAGTTAAAATAAATAATGTGACCTACTGGAACTTGAACCCAGGCCCCAAGAATACCATTCCAGTGCTCTAACCACTGAGCTACAAGTACACAAGGTTGGACCTGGGTTTCCTGGACACATTTCCATTCTCAGGTATCACGTATCCTGCAGCTAGGAATAATCAAGATTACAATTAGATTTTTTTTGGTGCAGTATTAGCCACTGCTAAGCAATTTTTTTACTTTTTTTAATTCTGTTTATCTCTCTATGCTCAGGCGAGGATCCACCCCATATCAGTACCCTATACTTACCCACCTGATACTCCCCAACTACTGCCTGGGACAGAGGCCCTGTAGCTTACCTGCTGCAGTGGAGTTCCCTGAGGGAGAGATCGAGCTCCTCCATTGATCCACCCGAGTCTTATGTTGTAGTATCATTCACCTGGTGAGAGGAGGATTCATGTTGCTGCAGCATAGGGTTTTTCCGCTAATGATTACCCAGAGAGGCACAGATGTGTAATGATGTCAGCAAGCTGACGTGTTCCCACGCATGTCCCACAGATGTCCATTGCTGCCTCCATCAATTTAAATCACAAAGGTAGTCAGAAAGAAATCATGTGACCTATTGAGAATTGAACCCAGGCCTCCAGAATATTGCCCTAGTGCTCTAGCCACTCACATGAGCTCACATGGTTATACCCCAGATTCCCGGGCACACTTCCTTTCTCTGGTATTGCATATCCTGCAACTAGGAACAATAAAGATGACAATTAGATGTTTTTTTGTGTAGTATTAGCCACTGCTAAGCAATTAAAATCACAAACTGTAGTGAGAAAGTAATAATGTGACCTGCTGGGAACTGAAGCCAGGCCTCTGGAATACCATCCCAGCACTATAACCACTGAACTACAGGCTCATATGGTTGGGCCTGAGGTCCATTTCTTAGACGGTCACATTATTTCTTTCTCACTACAATTTGCAACGTATATTGACCTTCATTCTTCAATGCATCTAGTCAATTATCTGACTAAACTGTAACAAACATGGTCATCCGATGAAAAAAAAAAAAGCCTCTTTAAGATCAGTCATGGATTTGGAACTAGTTGTTCCATCGAATAATTTAGAAATAGATAGATCTTCATTCTACCACTAAGGGTCCATGGCCTAGAATGCAATTCCTTATAATTTAAGACCTGTCACTGGTGAAATTAGCATAGGTAAAATAGTGATATGGCTGAATCTTAAAGCTAAGGAACTGTTGTCCTGTTGTCAGGTGATAAGCCTGACTTATTTAACCATCATAAATCAGGGTGGTTATTTGGGGCTTTTCTTATTTACCACTATGTAGCCCAGTTATTACAGACCGGTACTGTAACACATCTTATGCACTGTTTGTTTGTCTGATAATTTATTGATTGTGCATAATTGATATTGTAACTTGAAATTTTATTTAGATTTGTGTATTGTCTGTAATACAACTAATGTATTGTCACAGGGACCTCACTAATCAAGTGCATCCCAATTCATATTTTATAATGAATAAAATGTTACCACACGATACTATTTCTCTCTTGTTACAATGTATCTACACTCTTCCAATCGTGTGTCATCAGCAAACATGGTGATCCAGTTTCTGGAGCCCACCTCCAGGTCAATCATGAATATACTGAACAGTGAAGGCTCCAGGACAGACCTCAAAGGGATTTCACTGGCTATCTGTTCCCATGTTGCTAAATTACCATTTATTTTGACCCTTTGTTGCTTATTCTGCAACCAGTTTTGAACCTTGGCTGGCCCGGTGGCGCTGAGGCATCTGCCTGACCTCACACCATGCTGGTGACCCAGATTTGGGAGCAAACTCAGGGCACCAGAGGGATCCCAGGGAGGAGAGCGTTGAGAATCCGGAGGACTCCTCTCCTCTCCTCTCCGGGGGAGAGGGCTGTAGATCCTCGGCATCTAGCGACTCCCAGTGGAAACTGGGAGCTCTGCAACTGGGAGACACTCAGGAGGGTTGGGGGTGATGGCAGACATCCTGTGGGCAGGAGCATGCTCACTGTGTGTTCGACGTCATTGCACGTCTGCGCCACCGAGGGCAAGAACAAGGAAAAACCCTGGCATGTGAGAGGATGACGATGGGCCATGTGGTCAGCCCCCCATGCTCATCAATGGATGCTGCCCAGTCTAGGCCTCTGAATAATCCTCCTCCTCCTCACCCCACCTGCCAACTAGATTTCATGAAGTGCCAAAGTAAGGAGGTGGGGCCCTATATGGGGGGGTAGAAGCCAGGGGGTCAACTACAGGCTGGGGTGTAGGTAGGAGCTCTGGAGGGAGGCCTGATCTGGGAGGACCTCAGGCCGGGCAGGAGAAAGACCAGCTGACAGATGGCCACGTCTGAGGGAGATCCCATGAGACCAGTGACCTGAGGGGAAAAAGATAAAAAAAAACAGTTTTGAACCCATTCTATCACCCAGCCAGCTCAACCTAAGTTTTCTAGCCTGTGAACTAGCCTCCTATGGGGCACAGTATCAGCTGCTTTACTAAAGTCTAGATATATGTCATCCATGGGCTTTCCTACATCTAGTTCCTCAGTGACATTTTTCTAACACTGCAATGAGATTTCATGTGGATCATGTTCTTATATTGTTCATCATCATTCTTGTCTGGTTGATGGATTTCTTGACGATTCTGTTGTTCAGATTTATAATTTCCTTTTTTTATCTCCAAATAATATCCTGATCTTCTTGAGGTGATGATTTTTCACATACTTTTTAGTTTTCTGGTCAATGTACTGTGGTACTTTTACAAATTTAGTACAGTCATTTCTGAGGGTGAGGTCTATACACCAGTGGTGAACTGTGATGGTGTGGATGGTGGCCTTGACTGCTGTTGACGATACACACAAAAGCACTGTACATAAGAGAGAATTTGCTGTACAGTGTTTTATTCTGCTTCTATTCATATGTGTGATCAGTTCACACATACATAACATTAGGAGTACAATGTGCCTAGTGGCATATTAATTTCAGCGTTACTTTGTGGAAAATATTAAGAAAGTGTATTAAGGTTTATGCAGCACACTGACACTGATTATTACATACTAATACAGAGCGACAGTATCCACATCCCTGCACTGCTGTAGCTGTTGCTGAACAGTGCTTCTCTGCTGGGGAGGGGCAGCAACGAGTTCCATTTCCAGTGATCCATTCAGCTGGGCCAGGAATCTTCTCCTCGCAGTCAAAACATTTTTTTTTTTTTTTTTTTTTTCATTTATTAAGTTTTTGTTGACTGGGTAAGTGCACTAGACAAATCCTGCCTATTTTCAGGCACGACCCGTGGAAGGGGGATACAGATGAATGCCAACTGACCTTGAAGCAGATTAAGCTGTTGGTGGTATTTTTAGTGAATGAGAGAAATTTGGCCAGGACACCAGGGAAATTCCCCTACTTCCTGCTTCCTGTGAGCAGGGGGGACCCATTTTCTGGTGGGACCAAGATGGCGGAGGAGGAGGACAGTGGAGGAGGACATGCTGTGGCTGAGTTAGCAAGGCTCAGCGGAGAACATGGTACGGCTTTCCGGATGGCTGCAGAGAGCAGTGGAAGTAGGACGGATGTTGCTCAACTCCTAAATCATCCATGCGGGACAGTGGTACGGCTGGGATGCACCTTGATGGTGGCCAGCATAGCGCATCGAATCCCGCAGCCTGAAGTATTAGTGCACGGCGCGAAGTCATTGGGAGTGTGGAATTGGAGCAAAACCGTGAGTTTCTGATGGAGCCTGGATCTGGAGAAATGATGGCTAAACGCTGCAGTTTTGTGTGGAGCTCCAGCTCTTTCGCAAGGGTCTGAGGAGCTTAATGTATTGTTGGAAAAAAAACGGCAGCTGATAAAAGAAGCTTTGGCTGAGTTCAATGAATTAAAACAACAAGCTGAGGAGGATCGAAAAAGAAAAAGGCCCATTTTGGACTCTCCTTCGGGCCTACCAGGTACTGTGCCTAAGGTTCTAAAAGACCCCAGTTTTTTAGATCAATCGACGGATGAAACCCCACCTCAGGATGCTAATCTGGTGGTTAATGAATCCTGGTCCCCTCAGCAAGCTCTCCAGGAGGCAGGTTGGATACAATCAGATGAGGGAGGCTGGATAGTCGACCCAATAATCCCTCTGCCGGGAACAAGCGTAGCAGATGGGGAAAAGGCCAAATCTGCATCAAGGGATGCTGTATCTAGCTATGGGCCAGACTGTTTTGAAACTTCCCCTGTAATAACTGTACACTCTTCTTTATGTGTGTCTCCTCAAACCAGTATTTCTAATTTACTATCAAATGGTTCTTTGCTATCAGAGCCCACGTTAGGACAAACTGTCACTCCTGAAGCTTTAAGTTATGCAAATGTTTTGGGTTCTGAGTTAAATCCAGTACAGGATCAGCCTGTTATCTCACAACCCCCTGTTACATTTGCTAGTTTATTTAAAAACAGTTACTTTGGCAAAACGAAGGAATGCAGTGCGTTTAAGGTTCCTAGGTCCTATGGATGGTATGCCAGATCGCTTTTATGTAGGGAAGGTTTGATTAAGCAAATGCTGGTTTTTCTCCAGGAGGTGTATGCCCTATACACACCCCAGGGATAACAATTATGACATTAGTTTGTGACACCAGATTTGCTAAATAAATTTTGGATGAGACATGCTCATTTAAAACCTAACCCAGCGTGGTTACATTTTCAGGCTATACCTCACCAAACAATCCTTTAAAGTAATAAATGTACTTTTTCGGAATGAAGGAGTAAATGTAGAAGATATAACGTGATTGGGTGGAAAATGTACTGTTCAGGGAATCCTGAACCTATATTGATGATGAAGGTTTCTGGAATGGAGGGTGGAGATATAAGGTTAATCTATTTCAAAACGATGAAGGTCTACAGCATTTACCTAGTTGTTTCTATTTGGGTCGGATAAGGGTTTTATTTTTATCCAGGCCAACCAAGACATTGTTATAAGTGTGGCTCTCCTAGGCACCTGAGTAGGATGTGTGAAGTGGTAAATGTGCTCAATGTGGAGAACAAGGACATGTCCTTACTGACTGTCATCACCCCAGTAAGTGTTCACTGTGTGAAGATGCACATTCTTTTGTTGATTGCCCTTCTCAGAAATAAATCTGAGACTATAGTATTCAAGATTTTACATCAATACGGCATGTTAAAGCTGTCCTTAGAATAAAACCCCTACCACACCTCTGGGAGACCCTCAACCACATATTTCTGGTAATCATGGTTGTGCATTGATTCAAAAGATCCTCAGTCGCAGATACACCCTGATGTTTCTGAGCCTCTGTCAGCGACACAAAATCCTGTCTCTCAAGTGGCGGTTTCTAGCGCAGTTTGATTTCAATGCCTCCACCGCTCCCGCCCCAAGAGGCCTTTTACTCTGGTATCTTCCAGAAGACGAGTCTTCGATCTGGCAATATTAGCATGGTGATTCCTGAACCCCCTATGATGGCTACACATAATCCTTTTATTGTATTACAAGATGACACAGGGACGGAGTCTGACTCAGTTTCTGTAAATTCCTCACAACATGATGGTACGTCTGATATAGACCAAAATTTGGCAAAAACTGATTTAGGCAAAAAGAAAAAAAATAGATTGGGAATGAGGAAAGGGAACAAGAAAAAATAATATGCTAAAATGCTGCAAAATATGGCTGGTCGCTTCCTCTCTTGATGGTAGCAGTTTATAATCTTTCGTAGCTTCTTTAAATGTGAATAGTATGTTATCCGAGAGGAAACGGTGTTGATTTTATCACTTTTTGAGAAAAAGGATTATGATGTGGTTTTTTTGCAGGATACTAGGTTACATACCAAACTCGATATTGTATTAGCAACTGCTGGCTGGAGATGGGGGGTTACCTATTGGTCTATGGGTGAAGACCCCTGTAGTGGTGTAGGTATAGCCCCAAATAGTCCCACTGTAAAGGTGATACAACTAGTTGATCTTGTCCCTGGTCGTGTATTGTTGTTGGATGTAGTGATTAACGGTTTACAGTGTCGGTTAATCAATGTTTATGCACCTCAAACAAAATTTGCACGTATTGAAATATTTCGCTTATTTCAACCTTATTTATTTACTTCAAAGTATGTTTTTTTGGGGGGTGACTTCAATTGTAGTAGATACAATACAGATAGGGGATGCCGAACCACCAAAATGTTTTGTGATGCTACTTGTCTTAATAATTTACTTGTTCAAACAGGCCTTAGTGATGTTATGGCCTTTCAGGAATCCGCAAAACATTTTTTCAAGGCAATAAGGCCACAAGGATAGATTTTGGTTTCTTTCCGATTCCCTACAGGTGATTGATACTAGAACATTGGCTGTTACTTCCTCTGACCATGTAATTATAGTAGCTACGGTGGCAAGTCATATGCCTATGCATCGGGGTCCAGGGTACTGAGAATGAACTTGGCTCTATTACTTCTTCCTACAATTGAAGATGGCTTTCTAGCTATTTTAAAGGCCAGGAAATCTGTGTTATGTCTCTATGATACTTATCGGAATGGTGGATGGATACAAAACTGAAATTAAACGTTTTTTCAATCAATAGGGAGATTATATGGTAAATACAAAACTGATACTTACTTAAATTATAGAAAGGAATTTTTGGATTTACACATTGCAGTGGCCAATGGTGAGGTTTCAGTCCTCCCCAGTTATACAAATAAGAGAAAAGATGAATAATTTTCAATATGATCGGGCAAAATCTTTAGAAAATGAACGCCGTTTTGGTACCCAAGGCACAAAGGCCTTTCTGAATTCATTTCAATTTAGTGCTTCCCAAAGACATCAGAAACATATGACAGGTCTTAATGATCAGGCTGGGATTTGGTGCACACATACCAGATAGGTTATGCGGATTGTTGATTTACATGTACAGAAACTTTTTGGTATTACTGAAACATTGAGTCACACACATGAGAACTGGTTGGGAGGATGTAATTTACCCCAAATTTCAGATTCAGGGTCAGTTAACTTAGTAGCACATATTACAACACAAGAGGTTGCTGCAGTGTTGGCACAAGTAAAGCTGGTACAGCCTCAGGAATGATGGTATTCCTGTATGAAATTTATAAAATAATTTTTCAACAATTGTTGGAAGAATTTACAGGTGTTTTGAATTAAATACTATCCTCGGGATATTACCAAAAGTATGAACGAGGGGCTTGTAGTTTTATGTATAAAAAGGAGATAGAGGGATTTGTTAAACTGAGACCTATAACCCTATTAAATACAGATTTTAAACTATTTACCAAAATATTAAACAACAGATTGTTACTTAATGCACATTCCCTTTACATCCGCACAAACATGTTCCATTCCAAATAGGAACATTACCGATAGTCTAATACTTTTATGGAACTTTTCAAAAGGGATCTACAGGGAACTTACAGGTTTGATTTTGAGTTTAGACCAGGCAAAGCCTTTGATAATGTAAGACATGGTTATTTATGGACTGTTTAGTTGGGTATGGTGTACCCGATACCTTTATAGAATGGATAAAAACCTGTTATGCCAATGTTACTGCTCAAGCTTTTTGTAATGGGTGGGAGGGACTATATATCCCATATTACGGGTAAAGGCCAAGGATGTCCTCTTAGTGCCCTTTTGTATTTATTTACTATAGATCCCTTAATTAGGCGGGTGTATGGTCATGACAGTATACGGGGACTCTCCTTTTCAAGTACTGATCCTGAAGTTAAATGTATTGCCTATGCGGATGATTTATGTTTTTCGATTGGGGATCTTCCCTCTGCAAGGGTTTTCAAAAACGTTTTACAGGGTTTTTTGTTATATACCGGTGCACAAATTAACTATGAGAAATGTAATTGTATAACACTGGGGATAGAGTATTTTCATCTTACACAGGTTATAGGCATTCCGGTAATTAAGGATACTTGTAAAATTTTGGGTCTTTTATTCGGAGCAGGAGATTTAGCATATCTAAATTGGAAATTTAAACTAAAGGAAGCGCAAACTAAGGTAGATGTCTGGAATACATGGAGACTGCCTAAACTGAAACAGATTCAACTGGTTAAAACATTCTTATTACCCATATTTTTATATTTAAGTGCGGTTTTTAGTCTTCCTTTAGCTTTGGAGACACAGTTATATGGATGCTTTTTTGCTTGTATATGGGGCAGTAGATTGAACCCCATAAAGAGAGCCTTGTTGTTTAGGGAGAAAACATGGGGCCTAAAAATGTTACATCCTGTAGTTTTTTCTTTACTATGTTTCTCTATACAAATTTAAAACCTCTGTTTATAGATAGAGACACACAATGGAAACCATGGCTTCAGGATACTCTGGGAGATTTATGTCTTTTCTGGCCTGAATATGAGGTATTCCCTAGACAACGCTCCATAAACCATCTCCCACAATCTCTTAAAATATGTTTTGGGAAAATTAAATTATGGGGTATTTCAAGGCATACCTTTTGCATTTTACTAGAAAGGAATTATACGATATATTTTTACAAAAGTATTTTCAAGATTCGCTCCATTTGATTATTTTCCATCTCCTATAAAACTTGCAATTGGCAATATGTTAACTCTCCCGGATTCCACCTCATATGTGGGATGTGTTATGGTTATCCCTATATGGTAAATTAAATGTCCGAGCAAATCTAAAACATAAGCAAATTACAGATCGGTATTGCTCTAGGGGTACGTGTTTTGAATTAGTGGAGACAATGGAACACTTATTTTGGAATGTCCTTTTATAAAGGATTTTGGAGTCTTGTTTTATGAAAATGGCCTACCTTTCCTTTATACCCTATGACGTTAGATATGTTGTGTATAGGGATTCTGCCAGTAACCACTGTGCAATATGATAAAGTGACTTTATGTTTGATTTTGCTTTGTTTTAAATACTATATATGGCATGTGAGATGCTGTTTCACCATTCAACAACAATATTTTTCACAAGAAGCATTATTTGGTATGGTTGCTAATGCAATATTGAGATTGAAAAGGCAGGATTATGGGAAATTTTCTTCATTTATATGTCACTCTAGATGGGATTCTGTAGATTGGCTATAACTTCATTGGGTTAATTTAGAATAATTATTTTGGATGTATTGAATTAATGTTTTCTATTTGCTTTTTCTTCTTTTCTTTTTTTCCTTTCGTTTCATGTATAATCTTTGTTTTCTATTATGAAAACAATATGCTGTATCATTTTCTTTAATGTGACTTAACATTGATTGAATTTATTGTTTGGTTTGCTGTCTATGATAACAAAAGTTCCCCTACTCATTTTGTAAGTGGGGGGGGGGTGGGGACTGTTTTGCAGTTTTCCTTTTACATTGTTTGGATGATATATCTTTGTAATAGATTATCTTCTATATGATTTATATATTATTTTGTGTGATTTAACACTGTATGTTTTCAATTTTGGTTTACTGAAATAATAAAAATTCCCCTACTCTTTTATTAGGGGGGGGGTTATTTTTTCAGTATGTCTAGTAAGTTTTGAGTCTATTGCAATGTTAGTTTTGTATTTTATGTATGATGGCATATGTATTTTGTTTCAAGTAATTTGCTTTTGCTTTTGTGTATTATTTGACTGTATTTTACTTTCCAACTTTAATAAAAAATTCCCCTACTCTTTGCGAGAAGTGCCATGGGATTTTTTACATCCACCTGAACTACCACCAATCCAGGCAGATGGGACCTCAGTTTTAACGTCTCATCCAAAAGACGGCACCTCAGAAGTGCAGCACCCCTCTCATGCTGCACTACAGTGTCAGTACTGGAATATTAACCCAAGTGCCAGATGTGGGAATTGAACCCACAGTCCTCTGATCTCCCGGCCTCAGAAGCAAGTGTGCTACCTACTGAGCCACTGACACATGGTGACATGTAGGCCAATGGAGGCATGGTTCATGAGTTGTGCCGCTAGGAAGGTGAGCAGAATCTGGAGAAAAACACTCCTTGCCATCTCCATTACAGCTCATAGAGCCTGAACAGGGTATATCCCTGATTTCCAGCTATACCCCTGATTACAAGATACTATAGATGCTTGGAAGTATGGCAAAAAGAGGAAACATAAAAGTCAATGTAAAAAAAAAATATGCTACTACTGCAGATGACTTTTTACAAGTGAGAAGAGTGAGATATATTGCATTATTATCTGTGTATAAATTGAGTCTTCTGTTGGGATGTACATTGTGCACACATTGTGTTTAATTTTTAGAATCAGTGCAGCTTAATCATCCTGCATGAAGAAGCCACCATCCTTCAGCAGCTGGAGCCAAGTCATTTACAGCAGGCTGCCCTACCAAGTTCCCCAGATGTCCCCTCCCCCCTCGGCAGCCAGAGCAGAACCATTTGCAGCAGGCTGCTCTACTAAGTTCCCCAGACAATCCCCTTCTTCAGCAGCTGGAGCAAAGCCATTTGCAGCAGGCTGCTCTATCAAGTTCCCCAGATGCCCCACCCCCTTCAGCAGCTGAAGCCGAGCCGTTTGCAGCAGGTATAGGAAGACTCAGCAGTGTGTGGGCTGCACAGTGTTAACCTGCTGCTGCTCTCATGGCAGCTACCCCACCCACCTCCTACCCTGGGCCTTCCTTTCATTCATAGGAAGGCGAGGTCATGTGGTTCCTATCTCCCCAAACCCCCCTTAACAGCTTTTACAGCTGAGCCACTAGGGGGATGCTGTGCTCTCACCCACTTACTGTAACTCTAAATAGAATTTGGATAGCCCTATCCTCAGCTGTCCCATAGGGTTTCCTGCTTCTTTCCCCCATCCTCCTGTGAAATCTGTCCTCCTAGTAAACCCCCCCAATTCTTCTCTCCTTTGCTCATTTCTCTCCATAGGACTTGAACCTAGGCCTGAGGTGTCCAACCCATTAAGAAGCCCACAACTTATCCACTAGGCCACTCAGCCTGTTAGTGTTTCTACCGGTTGTGATCCTATGGTACTACGCCCACACACACACACACACACACACACAGTTGGTTCATCCCTCCTGCCCTGTTCTATCTTCTTCCACCAGGGTCCTAGGTGCTCTCCTGTTACTATTCCTTGCACTTTTCCTCACCTAAATAATTAATTAATCTTCTGCTGACTATTGCCTTCCACTAATCCCTAACCCTGTTCAAATCCAATTTATCTATATCCTCTACCATCTGACTATCCTTCCCTTTCTACCCTATTTGTACTGCCCTAGCTGCCACAATGCTACCGATTATATCTCAACCTCTTCTTCTCGAACTCCTCACTTCCCCTCTCCCTCTACCCCATATCTCCTCATCTTGTATCCTCAACCTTTATCTCTATTCTTTCTCCTATTAACCCACATTCCCTGTTCACCTCCACTTCCTACGTTACCCCTGGTCCCATAATATATGGTTTATAAGGCCATCCATTCTCCCCCTTCTTACCTCCACTCTATATCCATGTATCCCAAACTCACCTTCCTTAGCTACTCCCCTCCTTCCTCCCGCTACTGCCCCCTTCCCCGGCCTCTCAAACGTGACCCTCTGGCTCTACCAAGGCAATACTTGCTATCCTGCTAATACTAGCAGGTGATGTTGAACCAAATCCTGGCCCCTCGCCCCAATGCCCTTCCCAACTTCCACAGGGTCTCAAAAATGTCCATTTAAACACCAGGAGTTTGCAACATAAAATTCCTTTGCTGCTTCCCCTCACTATAACTCTATCCCCTGATATTTTAATTATCTCTGAAACCTGGCTAAACTCTAAGGTCCCTGACCATTCTATCTCCTTACCTGGTTACTCCCTACTCTGCCAAGACAGTCCCAGTCATGGTGGAGGTGTGGCCATGCACATAGCCTCTTCTCTGCAATTTTCTCCAGTACACGCATCCACCTCTGCCGATGTTTATGAACTACTAACCATTAAACTTACTCTCCCCTCCTCCTCCTCCTCCCTCTATCTTTGTAGCAGGAGATTACTGTCACCCTAGCTTACCCCCCTCTACCATATCTGCCCTCATGGCCACCATCCTCTCCCATACCTTCACAGGTGAACTCTATGTCCTTGGTGACTTTAATCTCAGCTGATTGTCTCCTCAACACGCCAAAACACATAACAACATTTCCTCACTCAACCTGACCCTACTCATCTCTGACCCCACCTGCCGAAACAATAAATCCCTCAATCACACACTCATCGATTGGGCCCTCACTACTCACCCCCACTGTGTGATCACTTTCAGTTTACAACCTGATGCCATAAGTGATCACCACCTAATCCACCTTGTATGCAAGATCCATTGCCCCAAAGCTCCCCCGAGATACCTTGTGACTCATTCCTACAAATTCCTGGACTTCAACCCTGTACTTACAGACCTATCAACTGCTAACTGGTCCCCCATCACGTCTGCATCCTCCATTGACTCAGCTTGGAAGTTTTTCCACACCAAATTCACAGCCATCTGGAATAAGTCTGCCCCCCTCAGGTGGATCAGAGTGTGGGGTAATCACCTCCTCTGGATCACCCCCAAACTCTTAGCATGTATCTGGGCACATGACCAAGCCTGGAAAACTCATAAATCCTCAGGCTCCCCAATTGATTTCCAGTGCTATCGCACCCTCTGCAACTCTTGTACCCGTGCCATAAGATGTGCACGAGTCAAATATTTCCAATCCACATTCTACACCAACCTAAACCATGTTAGGATTTATACGAAGCTCTAGATGTACAGAAGACTGTTAGTCCATTGTGATACATCTCCCACAAGGCAGGTTACACATTGCTTATACTGGGTAGAAGTTACTTTTTCTAGTTTAGTTCTGAAGGTGTGGAAGGACTCAGATTCAACTATGTCCCTGGGGAGGAAGTTCCATTTAGGAATAATTTGTTGTGTGTAAAAGAACCTTCTCCTTTTTCCTTTGGGGAAGTTCAGCACACGTTGCTGTGAATGACTTCTTAGTGAAACATCTCTAGGGTTAGTTTTTAGTCCCAGATCTCCCATAACTGACTATCCCTAGAAATGTTGCATATGCAGCAGGTCTCCCCTGATTCTTCTGAGTTCCAGTGGATAGAGATTTAATTCCATCAGTCTCTGCTCATAGCGCATGCCCTGTAGTCCATCTACCAGTCTGGTAATTCTTCCCTGAATACCCTCCACCCTTATTAATATTATGTCCCTTCATAGATATGGGTTCCAAAGTGGTGAGCAGTAATCCAAATGGGGCCTTAAGTATGCCCTATAAAGTGGCAGAATGCATGCCCTGTTTCTGGATGTGAAGGCCCTTTTTATGCATCCAATTATTTTATTGCATTTCATGATTACCTCACTGCATTGTAAGCTGAATTTTAGGTCACTAGAGATAATAACACCCAAATTTTTCTCACTGTCTACCAGTTTTAATGGTGTATTGTTTAGGTAATAGTTGTTCTTCTTGTTAGATTCTCCCAAGTGCATGATCACACATTTGTCACTGTTAAAAGGCATGCCATTAACCCGTGCCCAGTCTTCTAAGAGTGTTAAGTCCCTTTTTAGTGATTCCACTTTGAGGTCACCGTTGACCTCAGCTACTATTTTAGTGTCATCAGTGAATTTAATAATTTTTTTTTAGTCTTTCGTAACTGGGTAAGGCCCACTAGGCACAAGTGCCTGTTTTTTGGGTAACCTGGGAGTACTGGGCAGTTAAGTGACTTGCTCAGAGTCACACAGTATGCAAGTGGAGGTTGTGAGAATCAGACTCAGGTCTGGGATGCTGGATATGCCAAGCTCGTTCACAACTTGTTCCTCTAACCTCTAGGCTATACTGCCATCCCAGTAATGAAGCTGGGGATCTGAACCACCATATCAGAGATAAAGATGGAAAACAGGGCAGGATCCAATACCAACCCCTGCAGGATCCCACTAGTAACTGGTTCCTTGCCTGACATGTAGCCTCTTATTCGGTCGCTTTGAGTTCTGTTATCCAGCCATGCCTCCGCCCATTTTACTAGGGTACTGTTCAATCCCATACGGTACATTTTGTCTATCAAGGTAGAGTGTGGAACTTTATCAAATGCCTTAGAGAAGTATAGATAATTATATCGACTGGTGATCGTTTTTCAAGTAAGGCACTCGCTCTCTCATAAAAAACTAGATTGCTGGTAAGACAGGATCTTTGCTTTTTAAACCCATGTTGGGTATGGTCTCCCAGTTTTTTGGTAATGATGTTCTTTTCTACAGTAGCATGTCTTTGATCAATGATTCTAGAATTTCTACTTGTTAAACTGATCGGTCTATAATTTGCCATGTTTCCTCAATCTACTTTTATGAAAACTGGCACCACAATGGCTCATCTCCAGTCTGACGGAATTTCCCCTGTGGTGATAGACATATTATAGATTTTGAGGGTTTATTAACCATGGTCCTATTTCCTTGAGTAATATGGGATGTAATTTAACAGGCCCTGGGGATTTATTTGTTTTTATATTGTTTAATTTCTCCCATATTTCCTGTTTTGTAATTTCAGGTGTCATCTCAGTTTTAGGTACCCATATTTGATGATGTAGTTCTTGCTTGCCCTGCACCATAAGCAAACAAAAATAGCCATTAAATTCTTGGGCCATACACTGTGGGCCAGACACCTCGGTGTTATTTATTTTTAAAGGACCGATCGATTTTCTATGCTTTTTTTTGTTATTAACATAAGCATAAAAACTTTTCCTGCCATCTTTTATATGGGCCAACTTAAATTCTAATTTTTTCTTCTCTCTCCTCATGTTGGCTTTACATTTCCTTAGGGTATTCTTGTATCTATACTTATTATACTTGTTGTCCCTTTTAAGGGCCCTATAAGCTCTTCTTTTAGTTGCTAAGAGTTTTTTGATCCTTAGGGTAAACCACAGGGTGACTCTCCCTTTTTTGTTGCATAATGTTTTGTTTGGGATATAGTTGGTTTCTAGTTCAAGTATTTTATTTTGACATTAGTCCACAATTGTTCATGCGATATTGATGCATCATCCCATTCCCATAAATAAAGTTCCTGCTTTAGATGGTTGAAGTTAACCCTACTGTAGTTCTTTATTGCAGTTATTCCCTCACCTTTTGAATATTAGAATTGACAGAAGAGGTAATGATATTATGATCAGCATTCATCAGGAATTCATGTATCTCCAGTTTGTGTATTTTATTGGTTATGTCTGTTAGTACAAAGTCCAGAATGTTATTATTCCTAGTCGGCTCCTTCACCATATGTTGTAACCCATTCACAGAACATAAATCCAAGAAAATCTGTTCCTGTTTATTAGATGCTGTTCCTGCTTCTCAGTTAATCCTGGGGGTATTGAAGTCTCCTAAGATTATGGTTTCCTTGTTACCCAGTTTACTCTCAATGCTGTCAACTAATTGTTGGTGTTTGATTGCACTTATATCTGGAGCTCTATAGCACAGTCCTACTGAAAATTTGTTGTTTTTCTCTGAACCATTCTATCCATATTAATTCTGTAGGGTTATTTTCTAAGTTTGAGATCTGTCTGTATTTTATACCATTCTTTACGTAGATGGCAATACCTCCTCCCTTCCTACCTTTCCTATTTTTACAATAGACATTATAGCCAGGGATATTGTTGTTCCACCCAGATGTCTCACCCCACCAGGTTTCTGTAATGGTGGCTACATCAATGTTTTTTTTGTTTAAAGATTAGTTCTAATTCATCCTTTCTGATGGTGTTTGGTTAATAGAAAGGATAAGTCCTGTTTACTTTTTTCATTAACCTTAGTTATACTTGCATTTGTTTTATTTCTCTCCACACACCCTCAGCCTATTGTTTTTTTGAGGCCTGTGAGTTACCTTTGAGGGCACGGTAGAACATGTTATTTAGTAATCTTGTTCCCTTCTTACTTAAATGTAACCCGTCTTGGCAGAACAGTGTATGGTCATCTACAAAATGTTCTCATGTTCTAATACAGGAGGTGTCATTTGCAAGGCACCATCTACGTAACCAGTTATCGTAAGCTTTTATACTGTTGGTTTTTCTCATACCTGCCCTGGATTCAGGTAAATCCTCAGAAAATATGGGCTTAGCATTAAGCTCATTCAGTGTTTTGATAGCCTGTTCCATACCTTGGGTGGTTTCATCTACCCTGTTATTTAAGTCATTCGTACTCATGTACTATTACTGTTTTTGGGCTGGTGATGTTCTGCAAAATGCCTGGTAACATTTGATTGATGTATCTAATTGTTGCTCCACTGTAGCTGCAGCTAGCTGTGTTTTCTTTATTACCACTTGTAGAGATTCTGTCAGTGTATTTAATAATGGAATCCCCTAATGTAAATATCTGCTCGGTATTTATCGCCCCTGCTCTTTCCTCCCCTTGGGTATCCATATTTTCACTGCCTTCCCCTGTGTTGGTTTGACTTCCCTCACTACCAGCATTAATGTTGCCTGCTTCTTCAGTATTAGTGCTGATATATGTGGGGTATTGTCCTTTTGCTGCTGTGGTAGCTCCTCAATATACATGGGAGAGCTATGGGTGGCATTTTTTTTACTACTGTTTAAGCACATATTTGAGGTTCTCAGTGTGGAGGTATCTGGAATGCTAATTAACTCCTCAGAAGCAACTGAAGCTAATGGTTCAAACTTATTATTGGTTTGGAGGATAAAGCACCCTTTTTTGCTGCTCTTGAACTCTGAATATTATACCACCATCAGCGTTATTTGTGATGTCTTCCTTCCTCACTCTCTTTTTATTTGTTAGGCTAGCAGTTGGAACATTCGGTACATCCTTGAAGGTTGCAAATATAATTGCTTGGGGTGGGTTAGTGAGGCCCAGTGCTGATTTATATAATGTACCTGGGCAACCTTCAGTATGTTCCCGTAGCAAGGCTGGGTGTGGTAGATTTATCGGGGGAAGGGGCATCTTTTAACCTTTTGATCATCTTCTGTTGACTCTTTTCTAAGACAGCAAGTTTACTGTTAAATAAAGAGATTTGGTATGGATTTCTGAATTCTGGGTGCATTTGGGATGTATATAAGGGTGATTTGGAACTGTCTTAGTTGTTAACATATACATGAGACAATCAGAGCATTTGATCCCCCCCTCACCCTCCAAGGTCATAACAGTATCAGCATGTTTAATGTCAAGGTGTTGCAACAACACAGTTTATACAAATAAAACCCCAAGGAGCTATCTGCTTTATAACAACACAGATATAGTTTGAAAAATAGGTACTGTAATTTACAGTCCAACTTTATTAGTTGTGACTGCGGTATCTTACCAGGCCTGAATTAATTTTATTTTACCCTTGACAGATAGTAAGTGCTAAGACTTCCCCAGGGTAGGCCTACCTTATGTAATGGGGTTGCAATACCTTGTCCCACTTCCATGTCTCCACACCGGACACGCCCGACATGTGCCAGAAAGCACGTGTCTCTGCGCACATCTCCAGGCACGACATTGCGCAAACCCTGTCCGGCTTGCTCAGCTCACAGTAGGGCTTGAATTTATTCAGCTGGTGACCTGGAAGTGGCTCCAGGGGTCATGGGTCACACAGCAGAGATTGCCCTTGATTTTAATTCAGCACCACAGGGGAAAGCCACTCATGCATGACTCTGGCATGTCTACTACAAAAATAGTGCCCTTTAAAAACTAATAAAAAGAAATAAAAGTACTGATCCCTAGACTGGTAGTTCGATCTGCCTAACTGAACTACCCAGTCTGTCTTCCTGCTTCCTGTCTAAGAAACAGGGCTCTGAAGCACTCACAAGTCAGCAGTGCAAATACTTTTACTGAATGGCCACACACAGCCTGCTCCCATTTCAGCTGTGAGCCACTAACAGCATCTCACAGCTCCAGCACAGCCAGTGTCTTTTTCTCCACCTGTCAAAACTTTGGAAAGTGGTTCAAGCCCTTTACTCCCCTCCCACTCTATCCCCTGTCCCCATTCTCCTCAACAATGACACTGTCTTATCAGACCCCCTTGAGGTTGCCTCCAAATTTAACTCCTACTTTACCTCTTGTGTTGCTGTCCTTCTCAGCTCTCTCTCCCCTCACACCCTCCCTTATTATTCGACTCTACCAACCACTCCACCAGCACCCCTTATTCTACTTCTCCAGCATACCCCCCTCCACCACCCTCAAGGCCCTTCTTGCCCTGAACTCCTCTTCTGGGTCCTTCCCGACAGCCTTGACCCAAAGCTCCTCTTCATATCAGTCCCTGCTATTGCCATTCCTCTTACCTCACTTCTGAACCTTTCCTTCTCCCTTTCATCTGTCCCTATCGCCTGGAAACATGCTACTGTTATCCCCCTTCACAAAGGGGGTGACTCCTCCTCTCCTGGCATTTATCGGTCTGTCTCCCTCCTCCCTATTTTGTCCATACTCCAAGAACAGCTAGTCTTATCTCAACCATCCTCCTACCTTGACTCCTCCTTCTTCTTCACCCCTTTTCAGTCTGGTTTCACGAAAAATCACTCCACCACCACCTCCCTCCACAGGCTCACTGACTCCATACTTACCAGTATGGACAGTGGCCTCATCAGCTCATGGAAACATAGACAATGACGGCAGAAAAAGACCAGTAGTCCATCCAGTCTGCCCGAGTTCCCCATAAGGAACTCCTATAAATTTCTGCAGTTTCATTTTTGGAACCCCGCTATCAGCTGCATTTATGACACTTTGGAAAGGGCCCACTATTCTTCCACGTGAATACTGAGCAGAAGTCATTTAGCACAGTTGCTTTCTACCCGTCCTTCTCTATTACCCTGCCCCCTTAATTAGCCTGACAGTTCCCCCACCTACCGTTCTTTTGTCTTTCCTATATCTAGAAAACTGTTTTCCCTCACTTGACCCCCTCTGCAATGCATAGCTCTGTGTCTGCCTTTGCAAACCTAATTTCCTTCTTGACCTCTCTAGTTTTCTCCTAGTACTTGTCCCATTCTTCATCCCCCTGCTTTTCTTTGTACCTTATAATGGCCCTCCATGTAGTCCTCACTGCCTCCCTAACCCTTTCAGAGAACCACATTGATCTCTTACATTTGTTTCTATCGATAACTGCTCTCATGCTTGTTTTTGTTACCATGTGAATGGGCCCTTTTATAACCCCTGTCTTTCTTCCACTCCCCTGATGCTTTCTACCCTAAGTTACCTGTTCAGCACAGTTTCCTCATATGGTTGAAATCTGCCCTCCTAAAGTCTAGCCTGTCAGCCTTAGTCACGGGCTTACAGGTACCTAGGGCCACCACTACCAGTATTGTATTGTGGTTGCTGGACCCCAGTGGTTCCTGACCTGTACTTCGCCTACTCTTTTCAAGTTGTAACTTAAAAGTGTAATTTACGTTGAAACTATGACCTTCAATACTGTTTTGTGTAACTTCCAATTATTATTTTGCCAGCACTTTTGCATATTATGTACCATACCCTGTTTTGTAGTGAATTTTTGTCACTCCTATTGTAGAAACAGAAACAGAATCTGTTAGCAGATAAGGACCATATGGCCCACCTAGTCTGCCCATTTCCCTACTTACTGCTGCAGCTCCAGATCCTATTTGATCTGCAGCGCTCCTGCTCTGCACATCTTCAGGGTACCCTTATGTCTATCCCATGCACTCTTGAGCCCCTGTATTGTTTTTACACCCACCACTTCTGCTGAAAGGCTGTTCCACGGCTCCATCACCCTTTCAGTGAAAAAGTACATCCTAACATTACCCCTGAGCCTTCCACCCTTCAGCCTCATATCATGCCCCCTTGTTCTTGTGCAGATTTTTTTCTGAAATATGCTTTCCACCTGTACCCTGTTTATTCCTCTAAGGTACTTGAAAGTCTCTATCATATCACCCCTCTCTCTTCTTTCCTCCAGTGAATAGATATTAAGGTCCTTAAGTCTTTCCTCGTAGGGCTTCTGGTGCAGTCCATGTACTATCTTCATTGCCCTTCTCTGAACTGCCTCTATTTTGTCAATGCCCTTCTAGAGATGTGGTCTCCAGAAGTGAACACAGTACTCCAGCTGAGGCCTCACCAGTGATCTGTACAGTGGCATAACCAACTATTTCCTCCTGCTTGTTATGGTCCTCCCTATGCACCCCAACATTCTGTTTGCTCTCCCCACTGTCTTTTCACACTGTTTAGTCACCTTCAGGTCATCAGATATGATAACCCAAGGTCTCTCTCCTGATTGTGGTGGCCAGAATTTCTCCACCCATCATGTACTCCTCTCTTGGATTCCTGTGATCCAGGAGCATGATCTTGCACTTTTTAGTATTGAAACTCAACTGCCAGACACCTGACCACTCCTCTAATAGGCTTAGGTCCTTTCTCATTTTTCCACCCCCTCCAGTGTGTCCACTCTGTTGCAGATCTTGGTGTCATCTGTGAAGAGGCACACTTTTCCCTCCAGACACTCTACAATGTTACTAATAAAGACATTGAATAGGACTGGCCCCAACACCGACCCCTGTGGCACCCCACTGGTCACCTCCCTCTCCTCAGATTTCATGCCATTTACTACCACCCTCTGAGTCCTGTCCCTTAGCCAATTTCCAACCCACTTTACCACCGTAGGACCCAGTACCAGGCTCCCCAATTTGTTTAGCAATCTCCTGTGTGGGACTGTGTCGAAGGCCTTGCTGAAATCCAGGTAGGCTACATTCACCGCCCCTCCCTGATCTACCACCCTGGTTATCCAGTCAAAGAAATGTATAAGATTCATCTGACAGGACCTTCCTGCTGAGAATCCATGCTGCCTTGGATCCTGTGCCCTGCTATCCTCCAGAAATGTCACAATCCTCTCCTTAGGTAAGGACTCCATTAGTTTCCCCACTACTGAGGTTTGGCTTACAGGCCTGTAATTGCCTGCCTCCTCTCTGCTTCCATTCTTGTGGAGAGGAACCACATCTGCCCTCTTTCAGTCCTCTAGTACCTTACCCGTCTCTAGTGATGTACTGAAAAGGGTAGCCAGTGGTTCCGCCAGCACTTTCCTGAGTTCCTTTAGAACTCTGGTGTGGATCCCATCTGGTCCCATTGCCTCATCTGCTTTTATATTCCTGAGTTCTTCTAGGACTCTTTCCACTGTGAATGGGCTGGTGTCTACCTGCATCCCATGAATACCTCTCTTACTGAGTCTCGGTCCCTCACCCTCTTCTTCCCTGGTGAATACTGAGCAAAAGCACTTGTTCAGTATCGCCGCCTTTTCTAGGTCATCCTCAATCCTTTCTTCTCCTTCTTTCTTCAGCCTAACAATCCCATTTCTGGTCTTTTTCCTCTCACTAATGTGTCTGAAGAAGGTCTTGTTGCCTTTCTTAATAGCCTGGGTTATACCTTCCTTTGTCTGTGCTTTAGCCCTTCTAATTATTTTCTCAGGTTCCCTCTGCTTCTCCAGATATTATTTTCTGTCTTAATCCTTTTGTGTTTTGTTGTATCTTCTGAAGGGTCTTTTCTTTTCCCTTAGTTTCTCTGCCACTACCTTCTAACTCCTAACCATAACTACTAACGCCACCATATTTGTTCACCTTGCAAAGGCATTTGACACGGTCTCTCACCCCATCCTTCTATCAAAACTCTCTTCAGCCAGGCTCTCTCCCTCAGCTGTTGACTGGTTCAGCTCTTACCTGGTCGGCAAAACCCAGCTGGTTAGGATAACTGACTCTGTATCCCCTCTTCTCCCCATCCAGACAGGTGTCACACAGGGCTCTGTTCTGGGTCCCCTACTTTTCTTCATTTTTCTTAATGACCTCCCCTCTGTCTGTTCCTCTTCTAGCATCCACATGTATGCAGATGACACTGTTCTGTCCCACTTCCATATCCCATCTAATTTACCCCCATTCTAAATCTTTCCCTGTCTTCTTCCGCCCTCTCTAGGGGTGACCAAAATTCTAAGTTACATTTCCAGCAAATCAAACCCTTCTCTCCATTTACACTTGTACCAATTCCTATTACTGTATACTGTTCACCAGTCACTGTTGCTACTGCTTATGGTTGCTATACTGTACTGCCTGTATAAAATAAATATATATTTATAAAATGGGTCAGTAGTTTTCTGTGTCCTGATTGGCTGAGAGGTGCCTCTAGCCATATCCTTATCAGGGCATATTGTGCCAACCAGCACCTCTTCAGCCAGTAAGGGCTGATAGCAGTATAGATTACTGTGCCAAAGGAAAGTCTCTCCCATACAGTATGAGCACTGGAGCCCCTTTGAACACCATCCTGTAGAGACTGACCTGCACCCCTCCCCAGCACTGTGCAATGGTACACAAATACAGTGTAGTAAAACATTTAAAAAAGTCTAACCTCTGCTCCACCCAGTTCACACATGAATCAGTAGAAAGAGTTGCCTGCAATTCACTTAACATCCCCATGTGATGCCATTAAAATGGCTTTTAAATCAAAGCCGAGACCCGCACCTCCACCATATCAATACAGCCCCAATATTGTGCCCCACAAAAGTTAGAGCAACCGATAACTGAAAGTAAATTTAAAAAAAAAAACACAATCTCCAAATGCACCACAGAGCACAAGTTTCTGAAAAACCACCAACCAAACCAGGAAACAACTCTGTATGGCGGTCCATAATGGACACACTCACTCTAGGTCGCTCAATGTAAATGCAGAGGAGATGAAGATAAAACAAAAAAAAAACTCAGGTTACAGAAAAATGATTTGTGTTTGGGGGGTAACATCACTGAAGGCGACCCTCACCATAACTACAGCAGCAAATATTGGACATGCTCGCTCCCGCCCATGCAACTGATACTCAGTGAGTAGTCAGTAGGTCACTCCTCCTTGGAGAAAAAAGGAAAAAATGTAAAGGGGAAAAAAATGTATTGTACAAGATTTTGAGGGTGTGTGGGTGGGTGTTAAGTGTAGACACACAGACACAAACACCCTCTACTGACTTTTAATTAAAGAGGTCCATTCCAACACTATGAAAAGGACTACTTTTCCTTTTTTTCTACTGCTATAATCATATTTTCTTACTGTTTTTACGTAAACTTTTCTGTGCATTTCTTTTATTTCTTTGCCAGGGACCCATTTTATAAGCGGAATAAGACACTCCGAGGTGTGGTTTATGGTCTGATAAGAGCTCTTCCCAGGTGCTAAAGGCACTCGACGCACGCGCCTCATGCCTCATTACGCATCTGGGGCGTGCTCTTATCAGGCCATAAACCACACCATGTTGTGTCTTATTCATTACACATATTATGCTATATTCCACCCCCTTCACTGATTGCTGCACTGTTATGTTTTAACTGTATATCTGTATATGTTTTACCTGTATATCTATTTATTGCTGTATTTTCCACCTCCCCTTTCCCCCAGGTTGCACCTGGAAATGAGCCTCGGCTCAGTGTGCCCTCCTGGTGAAACATTTAAAAAAAATAAATAAAAATTGTCTCCTGGTGAAAATTTTTGCTCCATGACTGAATAATTCACTTCTGTGAATGTTCCCTCAGATATATCATCATTGCTCTCCTTGACACTTGGCTGAAATATTTCAGTTGCTCTATTTTTGGGATTGAGGTGAGACTTCATTTTAGTGAAGGTATGCATACTAACATTCCTTGGTAATAGGTTGGTCCACCGGTCAGTAATAATTGCCCCAGCTGCACTGCACACAGCTCCAAACTAACACTGGATGGGGGGCAGGTCAGGTATGTAATGGTGACAGATGCCTATGCTGGCCACCCTGAAACCCTAGAGCTCCAGTACAAAAAGGGTTCATCACCATCATTAGTACGAAGGTGTTTAGTATCTGAAAGGAATGTGTCAATCATCCATTCCACAGAATGCAACCCAATGTCTTGTTCTGACTTACCTTCTTCCTTTTCTGAATAATCCTCCAACCCCACCTGCGATAATAAAGCCCACAAAGGAAGTATCTGTGCTTGAGATGTTGTTTCCTCTGCCTGAGATGATGCTGACATCTCAGATGATCTGTCCCCAGTGCCAGCACCTGCTTGAGTTTCAATGTGTTTCATTTCAAAAGCTTTTACTTAATTGTGCCTCATATACTCTACAAACAAGGAGGTCAGTCAAGTTATTAACTTGGTCATGACTGCCTTCAGTCATGGATGACAGACCTCTTTTGTATCTGGGGTCCAGTATCATGGCAACCACACATTTGGATGACTGCAGGATGCCAGAAATTTGTGTATTATAATTGATCACCTGTAGCATATGCTCTATGAAGGCACAATAGGCCAGTTCATCACTTGCTTCAAGCTACAGCTGGACATACAGTAGGCCTGCCTTAGCACCCAAAGAAGGGGAGGATGACTTAATGTAGGCAGCGTCCCCACCCACTTTCTGTGCTGCATGTTCAAATGACTCTAAAATCAGAATCAGGCCATCATCCATCAGTTGCCACTTCTCTGTACTAAGAGACATTGATACTCCATTAATGTCCTGACTGTACTGATAAGATCTACAGTAAGTAAAGGTATGTATATTAATAAATGCAAATGTGGCAGTGTTGTAAGTCACATATAAAGAGTTACAGGGCATGTGAGAGCAGGATGCAAAGTGACACGGCCTGTCTGCATAGCTGCAAAGAACAGTTAGCTCCTTTGGGCCCCATATTCAAAAGTGGCATGCAGCATCACACAAGTCCATGTGTCGTTCATCACAGATGCTCCAGCACAAAACATTGGTATGTTCAGATGATGCACCATAGAATTTGATCATGCAAGTCCAGCTGCATATCCTGAACATGTGCAATTGCGCAGTGAGAGATGGGTAGCATGGCAGGTGACCTGAGACCTGTGTGAGGCATAGGGAAATGCACAATGCGTGGCCATATGCACTGAGCACAGAATTGCAATATTCAGCTGCGATATGCAAGTGGCCCCATTGCACAGTCCAAGCCCATTCCCCACATTTGCATCTCATCACTGGAATATATTCAGGCCATTTGCATACCTGTGGTATGCACAGATCCAGCTCTGCAGGGCAGCCCCACCACTCCACGCAGGTGAACAGGAGGTACTGCAGCCTAGCAGGCTGGTGTGAAGGTATGTGTGTTTGGGTGTACTGCAGTGGCCTGAGTACAGTGCATCTGCCCATGGCCCTGTACAGGGTCTAACTGAGGTACTGGGGGCTCACCTGGGCAGTGGCTACAGGGGTCCACCTGGGCAAGCAAGGGGGGCCCAGGGTGACACACTCTGGTCTGTATGACACATGACTGTGACACCCTAGCCCTGCATGTATTCTACAGTCACCTACAGTGCCCCACATACCACATAATACTGGATTAGGGTTGAGGTATGCAAGGGAAGGTGCACCACCATGGTTGCATGACACCGGTCAGACCTTGAACCATGCCATGCTGCCAGCAGTACCGCCAGGCCACCTGGGCACCAGTGCCCCAGATCTCACCATGGGCACATGCCACCACCATTTGGTGCCCTGACGGCTACATGGGTGCAGGCCATGGCCTCTCTTACATGTGCTGTATTGTGGATGTCCACAGCGCCTGTGTGCCAGGCGTGCACACAACGGCACCAACATGTGACAGCTGGGTGTCTAGGTCCCTGGTTCAGTGTGGAGAATGTGGCCATCTGGGTGTGCCAGTGGTGTCACAGCACCTGTGGTTTTGGGTACTGCCCTCCTGGTATGACTGCTGTGTGTGGGTGCCTGTAACACATCCTGGTGCAACTCCAAGGGCTGTCTCACCTTCAAGGGCTGTCTCAGGAGTGCCTGTCTGCAGTTCAGTATCCTGCCTGTGGGTGGCTGGCTGATTTAGGCAATCCTTTTGGTGTTCTATCTTTGCGCGGCACATTTCTGGGATGCACGGAACTTGCATCACACATTTTGGCTGAATATCCCCATGCGCAATACATTCATGTCCCCGCCCGCTGTTTCTGTGCTGCACACATTATGTATGCACAATTGCGTATTCTGAAATGCACGATACATCTCTGCCGTTTGAATATCGAGCTTTGGCGCAAGTTCCAGGATGCGTGGCACATCATAATTTTAAGCCCACATATCTTTTGAATATGTGGGCCTCTGTATGCAGTACAAGTTATTCTGGAATAAAGTGTTGTGAAAAGAATCTAAAGAACCCTTTGTTTTGATTACTACAAAACAAGACATGGTATGAGGACTGGTATGGGGACTTTTTTTGAGAATATGAAGGAAAACACCAAGTAGGTGAAGTCTTGTGGAGAAGTAATGGTATTTGCCTCACAGTGATAAAGGATCAAGTGAATGCAGATTTTGCTTGCTGGGCTTATCGATACTGGAGTCTGCTGAAATGGAGCAACTTAGACCACCACCAGAAATTAGGTTTGTGGGCAGTTTAGAAGAAACATGGAAATGTTTCAAGCAATGTTTTAATTTGTATTTAAAAGCAACTGGGGCAAACGACAAAGAAATCTCACAAAAAAGTAGCATTATAACTGACTGCGGCAGGCTCAAAAGCTTTTATATATAGGGGATACATGATGGGCAACTGTAGAATATGGAAAATATTAGCTCGAGTGTAAAGTGAGCTGTGATAATATCACGAGTGGCGAAGCCACGAGTGATATTATCGCAGTTCACTCTGCACAAGTGCTAATATTTGCCATATTTCGCAAGTCGCACATCATGTGTGTGATTTATACAATAGGGTTTGGGTTTTAAGTTATATTTATTTCTTTACCTGGTATTGTGGTTCTTTGTTATGCTGCAGTCTGCTTCCCGTGGTTGTGTGATGCTGTGTCATGAATGGGAAGTGTGTAGCTTTTGATTGCTTTGTTTGCTTGAATGGATGTGTGAGAGTATGCTATCAGTTGCTAATGTTGTTTGTGCATGTTGCATAGGGCATGATTGGTTTAGAACTGTTTGGGGGTGGGGTTATCATTGGAGCTGAGAGTCGGCATTTGATGAAGTTAAGAGTCAGCATTTCTTGAACTTTCGTGTGTTTACTGAGTGTTTTTCATGTATTGGTGGTTTCTTTTACTTTATTTTTTATGTTATTTGCTTTTTGTGACATCAGGGCTTTTCTGGTGACTGCACTAGTCCATTTCTGGGGAGACCGCAGGAACAAATGTTTTTTGTTTTAGTTTTGCATTTTACGATCTGCGCAGAAATGTATTTTCCAGTCTTGCAGCTAGCAGCGTCTGAGCTACAAGAACTCAAAAGGGCTTCTAGGGATATCTACTGCTGTTTTTGCTGGTGCAATAAATCACTGTGGTTTGTCCTTATTTGAAAGAACTTTAGTGAAGTTGTTTGTTCTGTGTGGTGCTTGGCTTACGTAACCACTGTTGGAATATCAGGTGGTGGCGTAGTCACTGTTGGTATATTTGTATCCATATGTCACAGTGTCTACGTCACCTGCCTGATATTCAACAGTGGTGAAAATAACTTCATTTATTCAGCATGTTATTCCTTCACCCCTATTGTATATGTATGTATATGTGTGTATATATATATATATATATATATATATATATATAGATATTTATATGTGTATATATATATATATATAAAATCACTGGTGACCCACAATATCAACCTGTTTAAAAGTCATAGCAACCTTCAGGTTGATATGAAAAGCCACGCAAAGCCACGCAAGCCACACAAAGTCACGCAAAGCTGCACAAACAGCGCAAAACACCAGTAATTATAAAAAATAAAAGATAGGCAAGTGTGTGTCATGGATTTTTTTTTTTGTTACATGCCCTCGGTGTGTGATGACTGTGTAAACCTCTCGATCTTCGCTCTCGAGGTTTATGGGTCATCACACACCACAGGTGTGTAAAAAAAATCCATAACACACACTTGGCTATCCATTATTCTCTATATATACAATACTTTTCAATTGTCTGCAGCTGCTAGTGAAGATTATGATACTATAATGGTGCAGTTTGAAGCTTACTGTGTGCCCAGAAAAATTAGACTGATTAAAGTTATATATTTAGATCCCAAATACAGAAGGAGCAAGAAATTATTGGAGGATGTGTTACTGACTTGAAACTAAAAAAACAGTCTTGTAATTTTGGTGCTTTTTGCAATTCTTTGGTACAAGACCAAATTGTTATGGGCTGTTATAATGATGGGCTGTCAGCAACATCAACTCTGCACTCAATTACTTTCACTCCAAATTATAATATATCTGGGATCTGCATGCTCCCCTCTGGAAAACCAGGATCTGTGGTTCCCACCTTCCCTGGATCTCAGCCAAACTTTTGACCTGCCTCTGTGCAGGTGACCTGGCCTGGAAGACTTACAAGTCCTCCAGCTCCCCAGCCAACCTTAACAGGTATCGAGCCCTGAGGAATGCTTGCACCAGAGCCACCAGGCTTGCCAATGCTGAATACTTTTCCTCCTCCTTCCAGAACAATTTTAACCACCCCTCCAAGTTCTGGAAGATCATCCACACTCTTTTCTCCCCTGTACCCAGTCCCCCTACCCAGTCCTCAAGGTGGGAGAAACCCTCATTTCTGACCCTCCTTCTGTGACCTTTGAGTTCAACATTTTCTTTACCTCCTGTGGCTCCTTCCTTCTCTCCTCCCTCCTCACTACCACCCCCTCCTCCCACCCACCTTCCTGCCCCTTCATTACTCCCCTTCTTCTTAGCACCAGTCATCCCAGTTGCTTCTCTCAGTGCCCTCCTGGCCCTCAACACTCTGAAAGGTTAGAGCCCTGATGGCCTCAATCTCAAGCTCCTACACCTCTCTGCCCCTACCATTGCCTTTCCCATCGCCTCCCTTCTCAACCTCTCAGTCTCTCTCTTGCTTCTGTCCCTGACACCTAGAAGCACATAACTGTCATTTCCCTTCCTAAAGGAGGTGACTCCTGCACTCCAGGCAACTTTTTCCCTATGTCTTTCCTCCCAAACTTAGCTAAACTCCAGGAGCACATAGTGCTGTCTCCCTTCTTTGATTCTTCCTCTTTTTTACCCCCTTCCTGTCTTGCTTCTACAAACACCACTCTACGACCTCCTCCCTCCTCCAGCTAACTGACTCCATCCACACAGGCATAGACCAGGACCTCCTCACCTCCAACATCTTAGTTGGCTCAGCCAAAGCTTTTGACACAGTTTCCCACCTTCTCCACCTTGACAAGCTCAAGTCAGCGGATCTCTCTGACTCCGCAGTTAACTGGTTCCGCTCCTACCTAGTGGGTAGATCTAAATCAGTAAGGATTGGTGCATCCTTTATCCTCCCACCCCTTCATTTGCACTGGCATCCCGCAAGGCTCCATCCTTGGCCCACTACTTTCCTCTGTATTCTTAAATAACCTGCCCTCTGCCTACTCATCTACATCCATCCACATGTACACAGATGACACTGTCCTTTTTGCCTCTGATTCATCCCCTTCTGAGCTAATGGCCAGGCTTCAACATGATTTTGACAATGTCCAGTGATGGTTCAGGTCAAATCAGCTATCCTTAAATGCCACAAAAATGGTCTCCATGACCTTTGATGCCAAGCAGAGGCTCTCCAGGCTCCCATCCCTCCCCTTTTTCCACACCTTAGATAGGGTCACAATTGGCAACATGCCCTCACTTAAGTACCTTGGGGTCTGATTAGACTGGCACCTTGACTTTTCACAGCACATGGATGCCATACATAAAAAACTCCACCCCAAACGCGGCACACTATATAGGAACAAAAGCTGCATCCTCCTTCCTGCTCACCTAGATATCATTACCAAATTGATCCTTCCATTTCCACTTGTGACACCAGTGACCCGGGTTCAGGAATGGACTCGGGTGCTGGAGGGCCAGCCGGGGAGAGAGGGCTTGAGCACTGGCTGATGGTTCACCTTCTCACGGGGGGAGGGAGGGGACATGACCCAGCGCTTGCTGACCCCTAGCAGAGGCTGTGGGCATGGCAATGCATGGGGTCCCACTCACTAAGGAGACATCAGCCTTACATTGTGGCACACCACGTCCCCAGGGAGCAAATGGGAAAAGAGCCCTGTAGCCGACCAGATGACAGTCACCAGCTCCTGTAGCCACGAGTCCAAGGACAGTGCACACATAATCCCCAGAAGCACCCCGGTGCAGGTTTGATGCTGGTCACCCCCACCATCGCCATCCCCCTCGGAGGGGGGACCCACCCGGTGAAGGGTTACATCCAGGGGTCACCCAGGGGTGCTGCTATATGGGTGGTGAAGAGGTGGCTGATCCGAGGTAGTATGGCTCGGAGGGCATAGGTGGCCTGAAGGAGAGGCTGGCCCGGAGCTGGGAAGGAGCATAAAAAAAAAAGATCCTTCCCATCATTGATTATGGTGACATTGTCTACAGTGCTGCCCCAAAGTCCACTCTGCCCATACTGGACCCCCTTTTCACTCCTTCTGTTACTTTGTCTTGGACTGCCCACCTTGCTCTCACCCACTGTTCTTTATACTCTGCCCTCTCCCTCCTCCCTGATAGATTGCCACCTAATACACTGTGCCTCTTTTATCTGTAAATTCTGGCTGGCTCCCCTCCCCATTACTTTAGCTGTTTCCTCCCCCTCCACCTCCCTTCTCATACACCCGCCGTAACTCTGGCTATCATTCTTTCATGCTTCACTGTAGAAAAACCCAAGCTGGTTAGACTGCCTTCTCGTTCTGCTTCCTAAACTTTGGAACTCTCTCCCCCTAACCATTCACTCCACCTCTTCCAAATGCTCTCTCTCTCTCTCTCCCCCTCTCACCTCTAGGAGCACACCGCTCCCTCCTGTGCCTGCCCTTGAGTCATAGCCCTTCCCTGCTTCTCAGTTTATCCTCTTCCTCACTCTCTTTCCTCCTTGTTGCCTTTCCCCTCACCAACCCTCCCCCGTTTCTTCTTTCTTTCCCACTCCTTTTGCACTCTCCCTTCTTCCCCCATTGGCGCTCTTTCCTACAGTACCCTATCCCCTGGTGCCCTCACCCTTGAAAGGTACTTCTGCTTGAACCCATGGTACAGAACCCCCACCCTGTCCTTATACCAGTTTAGGAAACTTGAAAAATAATTTTTGCCAATAATTTATCTGGCTAATGAACCTCATTTTGTACTGTTCCATTTATATCTCTGCATGATGATTTATTGTATAAGTTATTGTGAGCTCACAATGGAAAAGGTTGTTCATATTTGCCAGGCTGCAGATCAAATTCAGATGCAGCTGGAAGTGATTAACAGTACTAAGGTGAAAGGAGACAAAACTGATGTAGCAGCAGTGCATACAGCACAGAACCAAGTGCAAAAGTCTCCTACAAGTTTAATAAGGCAGACCTAAAACAAAATGTGAAAGGAAGGACTGCAACCATGCAAAGAAAGTTTGCAAGCAAAGTATGCAGTAAATATGGAAAAGAGAATGCCTACAGAAACTGTCCAGCTTTTAGTCAGCAATGTAGATCCTGTGAAAAAATAACCATTTTACTAGATGTTGTAGACAGAAAAAAGCTGTACATGGTGCTACCAAAATGCAAAATTCAAGCAGTGAAAATGACTAATTTATAAGGGCAATAGAAAGGCAAGACTTCTCAGAAAGAAAGGAATGGACTATTCAAGTAGATACTAATGGCTTAATGGTTCAGTACATGATCGATACTGGTGCAGAAATAAATGCACTGCCAGCTCCCAACTGTGGTATCAGCTACCAAAAAGACCACAGCTCAAAAAACAGACTACAGTTGTAAAGGCATACAATGGACTAAGTATACCCACAGTAGGATACTGGATGCTGCACCTGAAGCATAACAACAAGGTCAGCAAACACAATTTTGTCATTGACACAGGAGACAAAAAGCCAATCTGGGGGCTCGATACCAGTCAGAAGCTGGGTCTGATAGAAACATTATTCACAACAGAAAAGGAAATGCCTCCCACTGACAAGATTATGTCTGAATACAGTGATGTTTTTAAGGGACTGGGCAAGTTACCGATTACACATCGGATTACAATTTTTAAGAATGCAGTGTCAGTCATACATGCTTCCTGAAGAGTACCTGTTGTGTTGAGCGATAGACTGAAAAAAGAATTGCAGCATTAATATTTTCATATTCCAATTAGACATGAAATTCTTGGTGAAATAGCAGAGGTCAGGTATTTTTTAATATTGGATACCTCCTCAGCATTAGAGATGCAGTGAAGTTTAAATTTGCCAGTGACATCAGCAAATTTGCCTCCGAGAAGCAATCCTCGAAGTTTTGCTAAGAGGTTAAAAATGTGCCTATGTGACTTGTCTTTTTTTTTTTTTGCAGAATTTCACTGCGAAGAGCAGAATTTCACCTGCAAATGGCAGAATTTCACCCATGAATTGTGAAATTCAGCCATTCACTGTAAAATTCCGGTGTTCACCAGTGAAATTTACGCACTTCACAGGTTGAACTTCACACTTCATGCCCATGAATTAGTCCACAAATTGCACCAAATTTGCAGATTACTTTCACAGAGAGAAGTTTCCGCACTTCACCCATCTCTGTACTCAGAATTCTGGCAAATGCCACTGACACCTGAAAGTGCTTGCTTATGTACTTTTAACACTCCTTGTGGAAGACAGTGCTTTAAAAGATTACCATTTGGCATTTATTCAGCACCAGAAATCCTTTATAGAACAATGCAGCAACTGTTGGATGGCACTGAAGGAGTTAAAGTTTATACTGGTGACATTCTGATCTAGGGCGGACAGCTGAGGAACATAATTGCAGGTTGGAAAAAGTGTTGCAGATTGCCACAGAAAAATGACTTAAACCGAATAAACAAAAGTGCCAGATAAAGAAAACATAAATCCTGTACTTGGGTGAGATTCTTTCAGCTGACTGTGTAAAATCTGATCCAGCCAAGGTGCAAGCAGTGCACAGAATACCAGAGCCAAAGAATAAAAAAGATTCACAGTGTTTTCTGGGAATGGTAAATTACCTTGGAAAATTCATTAACAAGGTAGCCGATAAGACTAGTAACCTGAGAAACCTACTGGTGAAGTCAAGTGAATGGTTGTGGACTGAGTCACATGACTAAGAATTTAAAGAAATAAAAGGACTTTTGACAACCACACCAATTTTTTTGATATCACTTGTCTGACAAATGTTTCCAAGGATGCCTCAAAGGATGGCATTGGAACTGTTCTTTTGCAACTGAGAAATAAAAGCTAGAGACCTGTTGTCTATCCATCAAAAGCATTTACTAGCTGGCCGGCCTGCTGGCACAGTGGCAAGGTGTCCGTCTGCGGCACAAACATCCCAGGTTCGGTGATGGACTCGGGAGTTGGAGCGCCAGCTGGAGAGAGAGAGAAGGATTGAGAATCCCAGGGACTGCTTTCCTTCTCTGGGGGGGAGGAAGGAAGAGTGTCCGGCACAATGTGGACCTCTGGTGGCTGGGGTACCACCACAGCCAGTACCACACATTGGGAGGGTGGGGCAAATGCTGGCATCATTGCACATCCCCACCCCAAGGTAAGAATAGCTAATGATGGTCCCTGCTTCCATCACTGCTCCTGCTCAGACAATGGTCTGCTGGGGGGGTCCCACTCCCATGACTCCGCCCTGGGGGAAAGCCAGGGCTAGAGACCCATGTTTCCTGGGAGGGGGTGCCCTCCCAGCGACTCTGCCCAGGGTGGTAAGCCTGGGGATGAAGGTACGGTAAGCAGAGTGGAGGATCAGAACACCCAGCAGGGTAGGAAGAAGCTGGCCCAAAAAAGAAGCATTCACTGAAACAGAATACAAATATGATCAAACAGAATAAGAGATGTTGGACAGCACATTTGGATGTAACACATTTCAGTATTATATTTATGGAACTCCCATTGTGATTGAAACAGATCATAAACTGCTAATTTCTATTTTATAAAGAGACTTATGGCAGGCACCACCATGCATACAAAGACTTTTAATCAAACTACAGAACTATGAGTACCAGCTAGAATACATACCAGGAAATTGTCTGATTGTGGCTGATGCTTTGTCAAGAACCTGGGATGAAACTCACAGGATCAATAATCAAAACTTGAAAACAGTAGGGAATGTTCACATAAATGGAATAAAAAAAATTAAGCAGCTGTCTCAGCACAGAGATGGAAAAGATTGTAATCTGAAACTGCAACTGATGACATTTTGCAAGTAGTAGTCAAAGCTTTGTATAGTGGATGGAATGGACAGTATATTCCACACAGGTACAGTATGTGTCACATCAGGCTGATTTATCTGTGGTTGATGGAGTATTTATTACTTAAAAGGAATTGTAGTTCCTAGTACACTAAGAAAGAAAATGCTACATAAAATTCATGGTGGTCATATGGGTATTGAATAATGTAAACATAGAGCAAGAGATGTGTTGTATTGGCCTGGGATCACTAGAGATGTAGAAAATACAGTTTTGGCTTGTCACATATGTCAGAAATACTGCAAAAAGAACCTTTGATTTCAGAGTCAGAAAATGCCACAGTTTGGGAAAAAGTAGGTAGAGATTTATTTACTCTAGATGGCAAAGAGTACATGGCTGTGATCGATGCAAGTTCTTGTTACCCAGAAGTTCAGGCACCCACATCCAGCTGAGTGATACAAGAACTTAAAAGTACTTTTTGTAAGATTTGGCATACCACAGATTGTAAGGACTGATAATGGACCTCAGCTTGCAGGTACAGAATTTAAAGCTTTTGCAAAATCTTATGGTTTCAATCTATCATATCACCTCAAGTCCCACATATGCACAAGGAAATGGGTTACCAAAATGTGAAGTGAAAATAATTAGGACTTTACTGAAAAAGCTAGAGATACAAACACTGACTTATCAGTTGCTTTACTGAACCACAGAGCAACACCAATAAAATGTGGTAAATAACCTGCTGAATTGCTCATGGGACACCAGATTCATACCCGAGTACCTATGTTAAAACTAGAATGTTATGCTGACAATAAACTGAGAAAAAAAAACTTAACAATGTGCTACATATGACAAAACAGCAAAGTATCACAGACCGCTGCAAACTGGAGAAACAGTCTGAGTGAGAAGCTATGGTTTCTGTGGTGAATTGGCAGTAGTTTGGAGACTTCTGGCTACAAATTCCTGTTTGGTACTTACTGAAAGTGGTCATTTGATAAGATGAAACAGGAGACAATTGATGCCAGTGCCTGCAAAATCAGTGCACTTTCCTGTACCACCAGTGACTTTACCTACTGAACTAGTGCATTTGCCTCAGAGACCCATGGACTTATCAGAAAAACAATATGCTGAAAGTGAAATGTCTATGAGTGATGACCCTGAACAAGAAATAAATTTTACTTCTCCAGACAAGACTTTATCTGACTTTCCTGAAATATCAAAAGACAATACTAAACTGAAAATGCCTAATGAAACTGTTAGTGCTAAGACTACTGAACAATTGGATAGATCAAGATGTGGTAGGCTAGTAAAAAAGCCAAAGAGACTTATTGAGTCATGTTAAAATATAAAGTAATTACAAATGCTTTCTTATGAAAAAAAAGATGTAGCTTGAATTTTATTTAGCAGGCATGCACAAACGTAATATGTAACCACTGGTTCATGTTAAAAAAAAAAGTACCTATATATGTTTTTATTAGAAAAAGGGGGATGTGTCGATAAGATACAAGTAAAGGTATGAATATTAATAAATGCAAATGTGACAGTGTTGTAAGTTACATGCAGCGTGTTATAGAGCAAGTGAGAAGCAGGATGCAAAGTGTAACGGTCTGTCTGCATAGTGGCAAAGAACAGTTAGCTTCTTTGTATACAATACAAGTTATAGTGGAATAAAGTGTTGTGAAAAGAATCACGAAAACCTTTTGTTTTGATTAATACAAAACAAGACACTGACTGCTGTACAACAGCATCTATTCAGACAGAGCTCTGTATTCCTCATACAAACTTTCAACCATGTAGAGAATGGAGCTCCATCTGGTGGTGATTTCAGCCTTCAAGTGGTGCTGAGGCAATTTTTTTATGGCTGTGTGAGCAGAGCTCCGCAGACGTTATGCTATGATTTCATCATCTTAGAACACTGTGGAAGCACGTGACTGGACCTCTGTCCAGTGTGCCTCCACAGTGCTCCAGCAGTTTCCCAATGGTTGTGTTTATGTGGCCCTTCCCCTCCACTGGCCACATAAACACACCCACTTCACAGGGCATTTGCAATTGCAAAAGTGACGGTAGTTCTGTCAGTGCCACCATTCAGACCTTGCTCAGTTCTGTTAACGCCGTCATCCAGACCTTAACCATGAGCCCCAAAGCAGAGTTCATGGGTCACTGATGAGTTAAATATCTCCCAAATCCATACCTGCTACTCAGTGATGACTTGTCCTCACCAAGTCCCAGCTCAGAGACAAGCAGCAGCACCTATGACTGCCATAGCAGTCCCCCGGAAACAATGTCATCACTTCTACATCGCATCATTTCATTTACAGTTTGGCAGAACGACAGTTCATTTTCTGTGTTTTTCACTGAAACAATACATTTGCCAACAATGCACACCAGAATTCTGATACCGACAACAAACCCTCGCTGACTGGTCCAATGCATTGGAAATGATGGAAGAGCAAGAGCAACAAGAAGTTGAGGAGGACTAAGTTTAAGTTTAAGTTTATTGGTCAACTTTGTTGTATTTAGCAATCAAAGTTTTTACAAAAAGAAATATCATACACAATAAATATAACATAAATAACATCATATGTAGTGTTAAAAAGATGCTCTGTCAAATTCAAAAAATAATCCTGCCTAGAAGATAAACATTTTCATGAAGTGCATTTTTCTTAAGTTTAACATGATTTAGTCTAAAACCATCAGAATTCTAACATGATTTTCTTTGTCCATAGTACTAATTTCAAGAATTTACATATCCATGGGCCTATAGTCAGATTAATAAAAAATAGCAAGTCAAATTTCTGATCGTGAATAGTTTTACCAATACATATCAACTTTTCAACCAATCTATTTTCTATACAAGGAATAGAAAAACTCAGTTACTGTATAAGGCTTAAGGAATCAGGTAACCTTAGATCTGACATGTTTCTTTTTTATATTAATTACAAATGCAAAAAATGTAGATATCATTAATGCATCTTCAGCAGTGATAGGATGTAATAAAATAAAAATAGGATCATAATCAGTACTATTACATATTCTCAAAAAATTTCCAAGCAGTCTATTTCTAGGACCAGAATAAAGTGGACAGACTCTAATTATATGACTTAAAGATTCATTTTGTGCTAAAATACATCTACAAAGATTGGATGTATTAACAGGGCCCTTGTTGATATATAGCCCTTTATTAAAATATGTATAACTTGAATTGATTAATCCAGCGTGGGCCCATATAATCAATTTCCTATCTGAGGATGAAATAGGGAGAGTTAAATAATTTTCTAGACAATAATCAATTTTATTGTCTCTAAACCAAATGTTAAGTTTTAACTCTCTCACTTTTAACATTTCTTGTTGTTTCGTAAAGGAAAATAATTTACTTTTTATCCGTTTTCTAAAACTTAAATCAATATTTATACTCTTTTTGTAGTCATTTAAAAGATGCATCATATTTAATTGTGTCAACTGATTTTCTAATGTTTTAAGCCAACAGGAAGTATGACCAACCTTCACTCACTTAATTTTCTCCTTAAAGCATTCGTGTGGAAGTATATTAAGTTTATTATTTATTAATTTTAACCAGTAAATCAATAACTTCAAAATGGCAAGTATACTAGATGGGATTTTCCCAAGCTCTGATCTTATTAACACATTGGGAGTGGGAATTGGCATACCCAAGAGGGATTTATAATAATAGGATAGAGCTTTATCAGTATCTTTAGTAATATTGGAGCCCCAGATTTCAGCCGCATATGTTGTTACTGAGTTAATATTTGTATCACCTGCTATAAGAGCAGGGAGGACTGTATTACTGCTATAGGTCATATTGAACCTTAGTAGACCTTTGGCTATTTCTTTAGCTTTTAAATATTGTTCTTTTTGAAGAACTGACCAATTGAATGTGTTTGTTAAATTGACCCCCAAATATTGGTAATTATTCACTATTTCAATCTTTTTTTTATTGAGAAAAAGATTAAACTTAATATTTCTCCTTCCATGCTGGTTAAAAATCATTACTTTAGTCTTATTCAAATTTATAGATAGTTCCAGAATCTCACTTTTTTTTTTGAAAATATCTATTTTTTTCTGAAGACCCTTAACTGATAAAGCAAATAATGCCATATCATCAGCATAGGCTAATGCATGTAATAGTAGACCTTTAACATCAGGGGCATCAAATGTGTTATCTCTTTTAAATATAAGTAAATCATTAACATATATATTAAAGAGAAGTGGAGCAAGTAAACATCCTTGTTTTACCCCCTTCTGAGTTGAGAAATAATATGTTAAACTGCCATATCATAGCTAACAGAGGATACTGTGCCATGGTGTAGTAAATATATCATTATTAACAATGTATTGTTCAGTTTTAAAGAATAAAGAGTTGACCAAAGTTTACATTGATTTAAAGACTCAAAAGCAGAGGTGAAATCAATAAAATTACATATAAATTCATTTTCCTCCATTTGACATATTTCTCAAGGTGAAAATACAAATAAATTATCAATTGTAGAGAAATCTTTATGAAAACCCACCTGAAATGGAGAGATAATACAGTTAATTCCAATCCAATCAGTTAGTCTAACCAATTGAAG
The DNA here is from genome assembly GCA_016271365.2 of Neoceratodus forsteri. Lineage (NCBI taxonomy): Eukaryota > Metazoa > Chordata > Ceratodontiformes > Ceratodontidae > Neoceratodus > Neoceratodus forsteri. The sequence goes on from CM057456.1 coordinate 1,047,648,648, forward strand.
ACTAGAAAATATTTTAGCAATTATATTAAGTAAGCTTATTGGCCGATAATTTGATGGTTCATATACTGAGCCCTTTTTTATACAGAGGTACAATAATGGATTTAACCCATGTTCTTGGTATATATTTATATTTCAAACATAAATTGAAATAACTGGTCAGCAAAGGTATCCAAAAGGTTTTGTATTCTTTAAAAACTTCTGCAGGGATCCTGTCCTTACCTGGGGCTTTATTATTTTTTTAATTTTGAAATCACTTGTTCAACTTCCAACTCATTGAAAGTAATAAGGTCACCTATGGACAGATCCAGCTCTCTTATGGGTTGCCAGTCTATACTTTCTGGTCCAGAAAAGATTTGCTTGAAATGTGAGATCCAAACATCCTTTGGAATATAGGTTAAAAGGGGGGGGGTTTATATTCCTTAACCCCTTTAGCTACTAATTTCCAAAATGAACACATATCATTCTGTTGTATAACATTAAACATATCCGACCATAATTTTTGTTGGAATACTATTCTTTTTTTCCTTAAGCCATTTACTATAACAGTTCCTCATTTTATTTAAATGGTGAAAATTTAATTTAGACGGTCTTAGTTTGGTCCATCTAATTAGTTTATTAAGTTCAAGTTTAGCTTTCCTGCATTCTTTATCAAACCAATTTTGGGTTGAATATTTTTCACCTATTACATCACTATAGATGGTTGATCAACTATTTTGATTTAAATAATCTAGAAAACTTTGAATTTGAACAGGTAACATAGATTCTATAGGGAATTATTGAAGTTCAGTACTGGTCTGTTTTAGAACATTTCCTAATTGAATGTTAGATATTTTACTTCTCCTAAGTACCTTCTTACCAACTTGGCATAGATCCTTTATATTAACAGTCTCTTCTGTAGATTCATCAGTTAAGCAAATTGTCAGGCAAATAGGAGCTTGATCACTTTCTGGCCTCATCTTTATATTTAAGTGTAAAATTGAATTTACTAAATCAGAGTCACTCAAAACATAGTCAATTGTACTCTGGCCAGAAGAAGAGAAGTAAGTGTTATTTCCCAGTAAATCTCCATGTATTCTGCCATTTAGTATAACCAATTCATTTTCTTTAATAAATTCAATAAAATCCTTACCCTGCAGATTACTCTTCATATCTTGGCTCTTTCTATTAATAATTACTTCTGGTGATATTCTATCAGGTATATAATTTATTTGTTCATTAAGAGCAATCCTTGCATTGAAGTTCCCTTCAACTAAAAGATTATTCAAAGGAAATCTAACAAGACTTTCCTCCATCATTACTTGTAACTGTTTCCATATATGTGAATTATTTTTTCCTCCCATTCTAGGGGGTATATACACAATAATCAACATAATAGGGAGAGAACACCAAATGATATTATGAGCTATAAAATACTGGTTGATTTTTGGTATTTCTGAAATAATAATTTCTATTTTTATTTTAACATATATTGCCAAACCACCACTAGCTCTACCATACTTCATATTTTTAACAGCAGGGGAATGGATTAGATGATAACCATTCAAATTTATTTTTTCACAAGCCCAAGCTTCCTGAAGGAATATTATATCCTTCCCTGTTACAAATTCTACCCAATCTGGATCTACCAAGTTGGAAAAAAGACCTGTGATATTCCAAGAGACAACATTTGTAGATAATTCTAAATTAACACCATTTAAAAGGAATGTGGAGGGAGTTATTATTTACTATTTCCTGTTCCAGTCATTCACTCTGAATAGACAAAACTTCAAATCTATTTGATACAGACACATTGTAATCATTATGAGGGCTAGTAACATGGGTAACAGGAACCCGTATATGTAGGACACTAGGGGAAATGTCCTCATTATCCATACTCTTAGCAGGATTCTTCTCCACAGTGAACAACCCTACTGAATCTAAAATGGATATATTTTCAACTAATTTGTCATAGAGGCTACTATACTTTATTATTAATTCAATTTGGTCACAGTCTGGACTTTTGGCCAATCTATGTACCTCCATAGCCTCCATCACTGCCACTGAAATATGTAAACATTGTTCAATTAAATTATGAACAGTCCATTTGAGCTGTTTTGGGTTTTCATTTCTAGTTCAATTCAAACCAAACAAATATAGACTTTTGTCTTCTGTAGAATTTTCAACCATGACCCTTTTTTCATTAATACTTTTCATAGGGTATATAAGTATTTCACTATGAATTAAATGAACATCAACCTTATCTAACAGTGAAGCCCTTGCCAGTATTTTGCTTACAACATCGGTATCTTGAATTAAAACATCCTCTTGAGGAGATTCAGACAGGTGTTTATGCCTAAAAATGTTTTTTATGTTTCTTTCATCTACTGGGATTTTTAGGATGTGTACAAAGATTAAGAAAGACACTGCATAGTTTCCAGTTGTTTTCATAAGGAATTTTGCTTAAGCCAAATATGCTTAGGCATTTTAAGCTATCACATGTAGTCATGTTTAATTGATCCCTATTAATAAACTCAACAGAACATCCTCTAGATTTTAACAAATTATTATTAAACCAAATTTGGTTTGCAATTCTAGTAGCAGAGCAAAAAACATAAATGCAATCCTGATTAAACTCATCCTTATCTTCCTATACATTTACAATGTCAGATTCCAGTAGTTCAGCTCCTGTGGTTTCTCTTAGAAAGTTTACCAATTTATCAAATCTATACTTAGAGAAATCTTGGTTAATCTCCTCAAGTCCATAGAATATCAATGTAGCACAATCTAAAATGTCATATAGCTTCTTAGTAGACAGTTCAATATTCTTATTTTGTGATTCTTTTGAAGGAGCTTGAACATCTTTACCGTCTCCTAATATCACACCTTTAATGTTTTTTGACCAATTTTGCTAGTCATTCTTAAAGTTTTCTAACTCCAACTTAAAGTCAGATAATTGAGAAAAAATTAATTGTCTAGTAGGGGTATAATTAAATTTGGGCCCTTTATTTACTTAATTTCACATCTTCTGATCACAATTGCATTGATTACTAAATATTTCATTTGTTGAATTAGAAATATTAGGGGAAGAATCCTCTAGTTTAGGATCAGATCTAATTGGTAACACAAATGGTTCAGTTTCCCTTGTAATTGATTTTCCTTTATTTCCCATATTTTTATTTCTATTTTTCCTTTTTTTTCCCTACTTTTTCCATTTTTCTTACTATATCTTTGCTTCTTACTCTGTTGGATACAATTAGCATCCTCATAAATAGTGATGGATGGGAAATCAAGCCTTATAGAAAGGACATCACTAGCATGTAAATCAACACTTTTATGGGAAAAACTGTTATCCAAAACTATAGAAGGGGATTTCACTTCAGGAGTTAATCTTGTTATTCTAGCTAGTATGTTATCAAGGCATGCCCCATTAGAGGCTACCATTCCTTTTAGGATTTCATTTCACCATGAACTGCTACCATTTGATCCATCAAGACTAGATGTGCTGCATATGGATCTTTCATAAAGTTCTTCAAACCATCATCTAATCCCAAAGGTAAGTGAAAACAGGATCGTTAGTTTTGCTCTTGGCACACAAAAGATTTTCTTTGTTAATATTACTCAAAGTATCCTGAAGATCCATGGTGATCAATTTCAACTCCTGTATTAGGTTAATATTGTCAAATTCTGGAGAAAATTCCAAACTATCTACAGAGGTCTCATAATATAATTCAATAGAGGCTTCACTTCCCAACTCAGTTTGTAGATTACAAGTCCCCTCATTCAGGTTACTTAAATTACTTAAGTTGTTTGAGTTATTACTTCCTTTGGTCTTATTAGCGATGGCATTCTTGACTGTTTTTATTGATCCCAGTGATTCTTCCAAACAGGACGACAGATATGTATTACTTTTTTCCAAAGAAGAGGTCTTAGCATCAAAAAAAAATCTTTGGAGTTGATGAAAGTCTAGAGCAATCATGCCATAATTCAGTTCCATCCTTAAGTAGTCCATTCATGACATGTTGTTCTAATGTAGCTACCAATGGTACTGGAGCTAGTGAGGCAACAGGACCAATAGGGCTACCAGGACTGGCTATACTGTTCATCAGTTTATCCGTATTTACATCTTTTACTTTCACCAAATGAACATTCATTTTGGATTGCTTTAGACCTGTTTGTAAATCAATTTTCCCAACCATTTTTTACCTGCTACTTTTTTTTGTTTGTTTTTTTATTTGTTTGGGTTTTGATCTTCCTTTGTGTTTCATCCTAGTTAAATTTAGTGATGTTTCCTGAGTCACTAGATTTATCTGAGGACATCCTTCTGAACCTTCTAGGCAATCTAAATTGGCCATTATGGCCATTTTACTTCTGGTATTCACCATATTGATCTAGACACCACAAAGATAAAGAATAAAAAAATCTATATAATAACTGCTAAGTCAATTATTCAAATTTCTATAAACCAGAACATATACAATAAACTCAGTTACTGTAGAAAAAAAAAAGTTTTGCATCAACATGACAGTTACACAGGTTAACAGATTTACAGACCAAAATAGTAGACAGTTTGTGAAAAACAAACCAACCAGGCCCGGCTACATAAAAAGTTGTTGCCAGTTCTTACCGCTCTAATCCAAATAAAGAGCTCAAAAAAGTTCAAAATAAAGTTCCCAGAACAGGATACGCAGCAGACTATTCTCGATGAGAAATCTACCACCTAGTTAAGAAAAGGCAAAACAAAAGAGGACAGTTTCCCGATATAAGAAATTCATGACAGGCTTATAGACATATATATAGCAGATGCACCTTACATTGCTTTCATTAGTAAAATCTTCTGCCTATTCATAGACAAACTTAAGATAATTCTTGTTTAAAAAGCATTAAAATCTTGCACACTAGTGCTGATATAATAATTTGAACAAAACCTATATCTTAATTTTTTAAAAACCCAGAGAGTAAAAGTAAAAAAAATAGTATGTACTAACACTCAATACTCCTATATATCACATACAAGAAATTCAAGTACTTACTACTGCACAGGACAGAAGATTGAACGTAAAATACATCCTTTAATATTTCATTACTAATATTGGAAAACAAACACTCAAGATTAACTAGAAATGCCAGAAAATATTCTAAAAATCTGGCGTTCTAACGTTCTAACGGCTCTGAGAAAATCGAGGTAAGTCAAGATAACTCAAAGTTTAGAGAATCAATCCAAATTAACTAACACTAGGAAACTCACAGGAAGCTGCGTCTTTCAAGAGGATTGGAATTCCTGACTTGTGTCCAAAATCAGAGGTGCAAAACTTACAAACCTATAAAAAAAAAAAAAACCACTCCCGCAGGCAGATAGGTACAGCACAACAAATGAACTGAATGAATCTGCGTGCTCACAACCCCTGCTTCAGTAAATACCTATCTGACATGTGAACTAATGATCATATGGCACGAAAAATTTAAAAGTTCATTTAACACAGTCCAAACTAAAATCTAACTAAACAATTTAACAAAAACAAGATAATACTTTGTTACAGAAAGACTTATTACCTTAAACAAGAAATCACCTCCCCATTTTAAAAAACAAAAAACAAATCACTACCAGAGAAAAATACGTCCCTTTTTCATTGCTGACCAAGTATTTTGCAAAGCAATATTTTCTCAGTCTTTTTGGGTCTATATCACACTCCAGGCTTTAGGGGAAGAGCAGGAAATAATTCAGTCTCTTTAGCAGGCTCACACTGGCTTTCAGACCTTTCCGAAGGACCTTCTCCACAGACCGCGGTCCGATAACTCCCATCAAACAGTCAACAGAGACTGCCAAATGCCATCTTCAGAAGACCTTCCTCCTTTTTAACAAGAAAGTTTAGCGTTATCCCCCTGCTCTCAGCCCTACTCCACAGGGACAGAGAGTGCATAGCAACATGTCTGTCTCTCACTGGCGTATGCTCCTCCAATCCCAAAATGCAACCATCAGCCAACACAGCAACTCGATTCCTCTGGGTTCAGTCAATCTGCAGGAGAACACGCACTCTGAACAGTGGGGTAATACCCAGGGCAGAAACTGCAGCAAATACATGTCAGATGCATTCTTTAATTTGCAGTAAGGAACTTCACCTTTCCTTTCAGTATTTCCCTATGACAAAAGTGAAAAGCTGTAGCATTTGTCGACCGATATAGACGTTATGTGGTCCCACCAATTTTGTAACTAACTGATTCAAAAAATTTTTTTGAAGAGGGAGGCATTGATTCATTTTTACTTTAGTAAATGGGAAGAGGCTGTTTTCATGTTGAGACCAGGAAAACAGGTTGCAGAAGAGATTAGCACTACACCAAAAACCAACAGTCAAGACTGCAAATCTGGAACTTTGTATTACGCCAATCCTCTCTCCAACCCGACCAGAGATGGTGACTGGCACAGCCCTCCCACACTGTCACAGCCTTCCTCCAGAACAGGAGCATGTACAGTATACAGTACATGCTTATTGGCTGACCGGTCAACAAATGGTCATGTATTGTGTACTGTACATGCTCCTGTTCAGTTCAGTCAGTGGCTGACCATGGTGATGTGAGTGGGCTGTGCCAGTCACCAGCCCATTTTGGTTGGGGAGAGCGGGGTGGTGAGTCACTGTCTAATGGGGTGGGGGCCACTTGACTACCTGGGACTGGGGACATTTTTATTATTATACAGATTGGGGGGGACCACTAGACTACCAGGGAAATGGGGATTGGGCATGTAGTAATATAACTGTGATCAGGGCTGGGGAGGAGGGACCACTAAAGTACCAGGAAAATGGGGATCAAGGATGTATCAATATAACTGTATTGGGGGCTTGGGAGGAGGAACCACTAGACTACCATACAAATGGGGATCAGGGGTATTTTATTAACATAAAATGGATCAGGGCTGGGAAGGGGGGAACTACTAGACAACCAAGGAAGTGGGATCGGGATGTATTATTATAACTGTGATTGGGGCTGGGGAGGGGGACCACTAGACTACCAGGGACACTGGGTGGGATGTTTACTTTAAGGAGGATCAGGGCTTGGGGGGGACTGGCCCCATACACTCCACACCAGTGCATGCATGCAGATGAGCCCATGATAGGCATGCAAATGGCCCCATTGTGCCATGATTTCCCAATGGGCTCATATGCATATCTGGGCTGAATATTGCCCATGGGATCCTTGGTGCAAACCTGTGTCCACTGTGCTGTACCTCTATGGGCAGTTGACAGCCCTGCACCCTGGTCATGCTGTGCTAAACATGGTGACTCCTTGCCGTGTGCCATGCAATCAGTGTCTGATATTTAAACAGATTTCGTGGTCAGTTAGCATCAGCCCATTTTTTTGTGCAGCGCACCATCTTGTGTGCAGAGCCAGCCAGCTCTCAATATTGGGTCCCATAACAACAATAGATCATGGTCAACTAAGCTGAATGTCTTGCTGAGGTCCACAAACACTGAGATCACTGGATTTCCAGAATCTGTGGCCTGATGGACATAGCTCGTGAACCTCAATTTGGCAGTCTCTGTTTTGTGTAATGAATGGAAACCATGCTGAACATGGGTCAAAAGACAATGCTTTGATAAAAAATCCACAGTCTGATCCATAACTATATAGTCACACAATTTTGATATGGGGTCAATAGAGAAATGAGTCTATAATTTATTTATAAATTCTGTATATTGTGGCCTGTTTCCACACTGATGGGTAAACACCATGACAAAGAGAAAAGCTTCACAATTTTGTAAGGGGACGTACAATACTTTCTTATGCCATTTTAATTAATGTAAGGTCAAAGCCATCAATGCCAATAGATGGATGTGGATTTAAATTATCCAAATAACTCAGGACCTGATCAGGTATGAGAATCTTAAAAAAGAATTTAGGATGGGTCGAGGAGGCAGAAACAACACTATAATTGTTAACAGAGGCATGCTTCATTGCCATTATTCCATAACTATACAGATTGCTGGAAAAAGTGTTCAATTTATCAGCCAAGATAGAAGGGCCACTTATGAGTTCACCATTTAAGGCAAGGGAGGAGGGCTCACTTTCCTTCCCATGACCAGGGAGATCTTTAAGTGTTCACCAAAAGTTACGAGGGTCATGAGTGACCTTCAGCTGTTTAGCTTTGTAAAATTCCATTTTTGATTTGTGACTATAAGATTTACAGCAAATTCTAGCTCATTTATGCTCCATCAGTCAACTGGTCTAGAGTTTTTTGTAGTAAGCCCACTTCATATTACTTTCCCTCAATAATCTCAATAACAAGTATGTGAGTACACTGTACATTTATAAGCTATGTATAAGCTTGTCTCTAAAATGTTGAGCTCTGTTATGCACACTAATATGCATCCTTCGTAATGGACCTCAACGATGAGTCCATCTGCAGTTTGTGACAATTTTTCTGTATTATTTCGTGGACCTTATTTAAATGTGCACAAAATGTGCTCACAAAATAACCCTACCCAAATAAATTGTTTCCATGCTTGCATGGGCTCTGGCAGCTGTCATGTTCACGCAAGAAAGATAGAGGGGAGACAGCCCTGTGGTGAAGAGAAATGAGGTGCCTTGCGTCTTACCTTACATGCCAGCAACCAAAGTTTAGGAATTAACTCGGGTCATTGGGAGCCATCCAGGAAGGGAGAGGATCAAGTATCCAATGGGCTGTTCTCCTCTCCCCAGGTGGGGAGGCATGTTTGCCCAGCCTAGGTTGCACACAGGTGGAGACCTGAAGGTAGAGCAGCATCAGGGCGGCAGGTATGGGAGGGATCTAAGGGGAACGTGATACGGGTGCACCTCTGTGCATGAGTGCAATGCTCCACAGTGACAGCAGGGAGAAAATGTGAAAATGGCATCGGAAGGTCTTAATGAAGCCCAGCATAGCTGTTCCCAGGCCTGCACTACTGCTTGAGTCACCACCTGGTCCACCTCAGATCTGTTGTACGGGTGGGGGGAGGATGGTCCTCCCTTTCTGGCCCTGCCACCAGGGTGAAGCTCCTGGGGAACCATACGACTGGGTAGGTGGCTTGGGGAGGCATGGTGGCTGATTAGGGAAGCTGGGGACTGGGCTAATGAGCTTCCCCTCTGGATGTTGGAGGAAAAAGTGTATATGGAAGAAACAAAGGCCAGAGGGAGTGCTTGGTTTCACATTTAAGGATGAATTGTTTGTATCTCTAGTAGTTGCCTAACACATACACATGGGCACAAGATGACTCAAGTCAGTTGACAGACACATGTAATACACACATAAACCCCACATTGGGTATGCCAGGCAGGTGCTCCCTGCCTACTATATGGACTGCTTAAGAGAAACATTAGGCTATATGGAGTGCATCAATGGACCAACTGGCTGAATAAAGTCATGAGTAATTTGTCACTCGATTGACTACTCATAGTAACAGAGTAATTATAGATTGGAAGGGATTCTAGGTCAGTCCTCCCCCTTCCCCACTTCATAAACAGGAATTAAATAAGTATTTTGTGCAAATATGTAACCATTTATAGAGGTACCATACCTGCTCTACTACCCAAGATACCGCGTGATTTCCTTGGTAAGCAGAAAATTTCCCAGGCTTTACTTTAAAAACCTGTACTGTCTCCATAGGTCCACTACCGTCTCTCAGAAAAATTGCCTTCTGATGTTACCCTGAATTTACCACTCCTGAGCTTTAGGGTGTTTCCCTGTGTTCTGCTGCGTGACACCAGATTAACCAGGAGAGTAAGCAGCCAGCTTTAACTTAAAGTTCTATCTATCTATCTATCTATCTATCTATCTATCTATCTATCTATCTATCTATCTATCTATCTCCCCACGCTGAAAGTAGCAGGGTAAGTTGGTAGAAAAAAGAGATTTATAGTCAGTGTTTGTGGCATTTTGAGACTTGTTTTTAAATTTGTAACAGGTAGTGTGGGGAACATACTGTAGCTCAGGAAATTAATCTTGGGGCTGAGCAGATTCAGAAAACCCTTGTGAATCAGGTATATGATTGGGGGTGGAGCAGCCAGAGGCTTAGTACCCTCTAACAAGAGCGATATTAAAGACTCCCTTGCCCAGGGTGTGTATCATGCTTGTGTCCTAGTGCGTAGGTGGAGCAGCACAGGAGTGGAACAGATATCCTAAGGTGTAGGCAGATGTCCACAGGCAACCATAGGCAACCAGGGGGCTCTGCCAGATTGACAAGGGAAAGTAAGGAACTGTAAACATGTGAGTGCACTTACTGTTAAACTGCATAGGTAGCTACAGGTAGTGGGGTAGTGGGTCATTGCAGGGGAAAAAAACAAGCAGATAACAGCTACAGGTGGGAGTATAGGAGGTACCCTATCTGGGGTAGAGTAAAGTAGAAGTTCCAGAAGGACAACAGGGAAAGTTAGCAAAAGAGGAGTGTTAAAAGGCAGAAGGGTACAGGGAAATATTTACCTTGCAACACTAACCATTTAAAGGGAAAGCAAATAACACCCTATCTATGGCAAGGTATAAAAGCAGATCCTAATACTGGGTGTAGCTGGGAAAGAAACAAATAAAGGGACGAGACAGTAGGGGCAAATTGCAGTACATTTGGAAAACAGAAGGAAGTGACCAACATTAGCAGACATTGGAGTGGTGCAGTGCAATGGTTATGCAGCTGTGGTTTTCCAGGAGACATTTTGGAGACTGAGGTGCTGCCCCATCTGCACGTACCTCTCTGGACAGAAGACGGAGGGCACTGGTCTCTGTGTCAAGCTGGCTAAGATCCAGAGTACATCTTGACCCACTCAGGGGTAACAAGTCCTCTGCCATTGCCTAGACAGAAGAAGCCCAGCTGGACCATGGTGGACTCTGGGAGAGTGGTGGTGGTGGGTCAGAGGCACATTCCCCAGCTTGTGCAGCTACAGAATTCTTTTGCCATTGTAGCAGGATTGGACTATCATGAGGAGGCACCCGTAGTGGTGGCAAGGGAGGATGTATAGGTCCTCTGAAGAGAAGGCTCCAAGGTGTGAGTTAGGTGACCCCAGCAGAGGAGAAAGCAGCTACTGGTGGGGCACTCAGTTGTCAGGGGGTTAGCTTGGGAGCAGGAAGGGATGGAGAGAGGGTGGTAAGGTGCCTTCTTGGTGCCTCGGCTTGGATGGATCGATAGTAGATTCAGATGATCACTGGGGTAGCAGGACTAGGTTGAGAGCAGGCTGTTACTGTCCACCTGGGGAGAAATGACCTAGTGAGGGATGGGGCTGGGGTAGTACAAGGAGAGTTTAAGGAACTGGAGAGGGGCCTAAGGCATGTAGCACAAATGATGGCATTTGCCAAGGTGCTACCTGTCTACTGCCTAGGGGAGGATGGGGTACTCTGCATCAGGAGCTTCAACACATGGTTGAAAGAATGGTGCAAGGTGGAGTAGTTTGGCTTCACTGGGGACTAAGGACCAACCAGGAAGGATATGGGACTATACAGAGGTGATGGCCTGCATCCCTCTGAGAAGGGGATCATAGTCCTCTGTGGCAGGTTCAGATATTACTTTGATGAACATTTAAACTAGCCATGGGGGTAGACAGTAATACAAAGAAAGGCATACACTGACCCCCCTCTCCACACACAGACACACACACATATTGTAGCAATAGGAAGAGAGGGCTTGAGTGGAGAAAACTCCAACAGGGCACAAGTTAAAGGAAGTAGAAGCATAGTAGGGAGCAAAAAGGACAAGAACAGAAGAGATGGAAAAGGAGGTATTGAGGAGGCAAGGCATGCATAGGGTAGTGAGGAGTGAGGGGAGAGAGGGAAGTTTCAAATGGTGACAAAGGCAGGAAGGGGAGAAATAGGGTTGTAGGCAGAGTGGGAGCAAGGTTCAGAGAGTCATTCGTGCCAATTCAAGAAGTTTTGGAAATAAAATGTCAGACCTGGAGACACTACGGTGGAGGCAGACCTGGATCTTGTGGACATTAATGAGTCATGATGCACAGGTCGCCACAACTGGGACATGACCATATCAGGCTACACTCACTTTAGAAAAGACAGAGAGGGAGGGAGGAAGGGTGGAGAGTTGTGCTGTGTGTGAGGGAGGATATCAGAGCAATGGAAATGCAAGGGAACCTATGGGCAGTGGATGGGTTGTTGGTGTTGTTGTAGGTCACTATTCGCAGCTGGGTGATATACAAACATCCAACACAAAAAGAAGATGTGGACAAGGTACTGGGATAAGCCATTAGCATGATGGCAAGGAAGGGAGAGGTGTTGGTGGTGGGGGACTTCAGTCTGCTGGATGTAGATTGGAGCATCCCAGCCATATCCTCAGCTGGAATCAGGGACATTCTAAACTTCCCGCAGGCAACTAGTCAGTGAGCCCTCTTGAGACTGGGCAATTCTGGACCTGGTGCTCACAAGTGGAGAAAGTATTGCAGATGTCAAGGTGTGATGCCACCTGAGGACCAGCAGTCATCATACAGTGTGGTTCAACCTAAGGACATCGGCAGAGATAAACCACACTAGAATGATAGTCCTGGACTTCAGGAGGACAGATTTTAGCAAATTGGGCAAATGCCTCAGAGGTGAGCTAACAGGGAATTGCAAGGGTGGGGTAAAGGAATAGTGGTCCAAATTAAGGGATGGCATAGCAAAGGCAAAAACCTATGTGTGAAACAAGTGGGCAAAAACAGGAGGAAAAAGAGACCACCATGGTTCTCAAGGGAAGTGGCTGCAAAGCTAAAGGCTAAAGGGGTGGCATTCAGGAGGTACAAGGAGATGAAGAGGGAAAGGGATAGCGAGATGAAACAAGAGAAGCAAATGGAAGCAGGAAGGGTTAAGGCAGTGATGGGTGGAATGGGGCAAATGGAGGATAGGATTGCCAAAGGGGTAGCTAAAGAGAACAAGACCTTTTTCAGATACATAATCAAAAACAGGAAGACAAGGGGAGGGATTGTGAGGTTAAGAAAGGCAGGTGAAAATGATGCAGAGAAAAATCAGGAAAAAGCAAATATCCTGAACAGATATGTAACACCCTCACCCCGGCATGGGGTCAAAATCCCTTGAACAAAAACAATGGCGGTAAACAATGCAACAAGCAAAAAAATGCCACGTCTGCAAATAAGGTCGGTAAAACAACCAAAACAAAATACAAGACACCATAGATGACCTCTCGAATTAGTACAATCAACTCCGAGGGTGTGGACCTTAACCAACCAATCAATCAAAACCTTGTTTTACCAGGCGAAATACCATTGAGACAGAATCATTTGCAAGGTGGGCCTGGGTAGGTCATAATAAAAACACACAAGCTAAATGTTGCTATAATACAATGACACAATAGTCTGTGTAGAGCAAATATGAGCTAGGACCACAAGGATAAGGAGAAACTCTGGAGGGGGGAAACTTTGCTTGTGAGCCAAAAAAAAAAAAGTGGGAGATGGGGAACTAAACCCTGTCCCCAAACCTCAACCCCTACAGGTGCTTGTGCCTTAGTCACTCCACCACGGGGGTGGCTTGACCAGGCACAGCACCTGAGGCTTCTTTAGCCCTTCCTCCACTGCATGGACAGTGACAGGGGTAGCAATAATTCGTTACCACTATTATACCCTATCACTCTAAATGGTTTGGTGCTTTACACAGCACATTTCTTGCCGCACTATTCTTGCAGCGTCATATTGCCCTTGTACCACTCCCCCCCCAGGGCAGGTGGCTTACCTGGAGTCCCACGTGCTGCCCTGAAGTTGGCTCCCATGTCTTCACTTACTCCGGCCTGAGACTGCCACTGTAGAGGGGACCGGAGGAGCAGCAAGCAAAACCGCTGCTCTTGTGCACTGCAGTGTACACACGCTGAATGGCTCCAGCATGAATGTTTCTCAGCACTGGAAGAGCCCACCAGCTTGGAGCCTCAAGAGCTACATTAGCAGCTCTCATTGTAACTCCCATAGTGTACTGTGGCCCCAGGGACTTCAGTGGGCATCGGGGGGCATTGAGGCACTGGCGGGAGGAGAGGAAGGACTGGGACAATTTGGTGTGCTGCACCTTTAAGAGAGCGGTGCCCTGCCACTGCACAGGAACTGCAGCAATATGGGGGGGAGAAAATGGAGCTACCAACAGGGAGCACAGGAGGCAATTCCACTCCATGCCACAACCAGATAACAGTCCAGGGGCCTGCAACTAATCCCAATGACCAGCCCACTTTAAGGGGCAAAATAAATAAAGTAAAATAAAGACATTTGGTGCACAGGGCTCCATTCGTGCAAAGAGACCACCATCTCGGTGACCCATGACCCATGACCCATGACCCAGACAGTAGCCAATCATAGGGCAGCAAGTCAGAGCTATGTATTGTGGGAGGATTATGTAACAGGTTCCTCTCAACTGGACTGGCAGGCTTCTTAAGCCAGTAAAAGGGCAGAACAGGTAGAATGACTGACGGACAGCCATGACTGCCCAGTCAGAGGTGGAAGAAGAGAAGAGAGTTTCTGAGCCCTAAAGAAGCAGCAAGCAGTTTGACTGGGCCACTGTGCAGTGCTGTACTGCCATACCGAAGGGAGATAGGGCCTCCTCCATGTGGGTCCTCCCCAGGGCCCACTCCTCAGTAGTTCCATGGGTCCTCCCCAGGGCCCACTCCTAGAATGTTTTTTGGGCTCTCCCCAGGCTCAAATTGTCAGAGAGAGAAAGCTGAAGTGTTAGTACCAGAAAGGGCACTGTCAGGGCTGAATTGTTTGTGCCAAGAAGGGCACTGTCAGCACTGAAGAGTTTGTTCCAAAAGGGCACCATCAGAGCTGAAGTGATTGTGCCAGGAGGGGCACCGTGAGTGGAAGACAGAGGTCCATCCAGGCCATATGTCCTCTGAGTCCTCTCCTGAGTTATTGGAGTCCTCCCCAGGGCTCATCCAGAAGACTTCAGGTAGTCCTCCCCAGGGCTCTTTTCTTGTGGAGCTACATCTGGGTTCACCCATTTACAGAGACTGTATCCTGTTCAGGCCAGCTCTGCTTCAGGTAAGGGGCAAGCTAGCCCTTATCAAGTGAGGTGGATTGGGGTACAGGGAGCCACTGGCATGGGCCTGAGTGCCAGGGTGCTCTTAACCTTTTGGGGGAGTCAGACTGTGGGGTAGCTCCTGGGGTCTGGGCTGCTTGGGAATGGAGAAGCCTCTGTGCAATGCTCCTATATGCTGGGTGTGATTCAGAAGAGCCATGACAGAGAAGTGTGAGCCAAAAGGGTGTCTTAGCAGATAAGTGCGAGCTGGAAGAGCTGCATTTGGAGAGGTGAGCCAGAAGGGATACGGTTTGAGAGCTGATACAGAAGAGCTGTGTACACCAATGTGTAAGATAAGAAAGGCTGAACCATTGTTGCCTGCTCAAAAAAAAATTCAAGGCTTCCAGGCAATATTCCTGCTCCTGTGTGCTGCTCTCTGCTCCTTCTGAACCACCATTCTGCTTCTGGTCTGCTGCATCCAAGGGTCATGTGAGTTGCTGTCATTGCTGGTGAGACTTTTCATTTTCTTTGTTAGATTACAATTGGGGTTTTCTGTTTCTTTGAAGCAGTACAAGCAAGTGGGTTAGAATTTCAGTCTTTATTAAATTTGTGCTAGAACACTATGGCCTGTTGGAGTGTTCAAATGCAAGCTTGCTAAATTTTCCATCCAGTGCACCACCGTAAGGTCCTGGGCAACTCTTCATTTAGGCCTGTAATGAGACTGTGTCACAATTCCTGGGTACCCTGAGTCTAATGTGCAATATCATACTTGTGCTTATAGTTTTACTATTGGTACCAGATGAAAGTTGTCAAACCCTGGGTAAAATAGCTATCTTATGTGCACCTTGCTTGGGTGGGTGTGTATATGTAGTGGAGTTCGAGGGGAATTGCCTGAGGGGGGTTGTGCTTACTGCAACTTGCTATTGTCTAACCCTTGCTCTCTCCATAGTCTCTGGGCCTGTGTGCCAAAATAAAGCACAGTTTCATTTGTTGCATTTATCACAGTGTGGGTATTCAATTTGTGCATCCTGGCTGAGTTATTGTTGGGCAAAGGTAATGGCTGTTGGGGGTCCCCAGGGAGTGGTATTGTCCAGTGCAGGGAGGTGGGTAGGTACTGCTTCCCCGAGGGCAATATCACATACAACATTTGGCCCACTTATTCTCTCTGGGTGGAGGCACCATGCCATTTACTATTTTGGGATGAACTCCCCTACTACAGGAGAACAAACGAAACCAACACCCTCAACCAGGTGTGCCACATTACAGTCAACCTGGCAGGGTTGTGAACCCGGGTTGCCATGGCCAACCACAGGGGGTCACACATTGGAGGCACTGCTGGGATCTTCAGTTAGTGGCTGGACACCATTGGGATTTTCTCTAGACCTTTGTCTTGGTGCTCCCCTCCCTCCCAAAAGTTTTCAATGTAAGTGAAAAGGGTAATGGACATGATGGTCAGAGAGGAATTATTTGTCTGCATAGAAATGTTCCTATGGTTGTGGTTGTTTGGTTTCTTTTTTTCAGATATGCACTGGATGGAACTTATGCAGTTGTCAGGACGACAGTTCATGACCCTGGAGAGAGTATTCCTCATGAAGTTGGCTCCTATGTCTTTACTCACTCCAACCCTGGGACTGCCACTAGAGAGGGGGCCACAGGAGCAGTATGCAAAACCGCCTCTCTTGCATACTGTAGTGTGTGCAAGTTGAGTGACTCCAGCACAAATGTTTCTTGGTGCTGGAAGCACCCACCAGCTAGGAGCCCCAAGAGCCAGATTGGTGGCCACCAGTGTACCTCCCCTAGTGTGCTCTGGCCCCAAGGACTTCAGTGGGCATCGGGGGTCATGGTGGCACTGGCTGGAGGACAGGAAGGACCAGGGCAATTTGGTATGCTGCACCTTTAAGAGAGTGGTGCCCTGCCACTGCACAGAGATGGCAGCAATGAGAGGGGCAGAAAATGGAGCTCCCAATGGGGAGCTCAGGAGCCAATTTCACTCCACACCACCATTGGATAACAGCCTGGGGGGGGGGTTGCAACTAATCCCAGGGACCAGCCCACTTTAAGGAGCAAAATAAATCAAGTAAAATGAAGGCTTTTGGAGCACAAGGCTCCATTAATGCAAAGGGTCTACCATCTTGGTGAACCACAACTTGGACTGCAGCCAATCAGAGGGCAGCAAGACAGAGCTGTGTATTGTGGGAGGATGGTGCAACAGGTTCCTCCCAACAAGACTGGTGGGCTATTTAAGCCAATCAGAGAGCAGGACAGGGCTGAAGGACTGACGGACAACTCTGTCTGCCCAATCAGAGGTGGAAGAAAAGAAAAGAGTTTCTGAGCCCTACAGAAGCAGAGGGTAGTTCAGCTGGGTCACCAAGCAGTGCAGTGCTGTCATACTGAAGGGAGCTAGGAACTCCTAAGGCCTGCTTCACATGGGTTCTCCCTAGGGCCTACTCCTCAGTAGTTCCATGGGTCCTCCCCAGGGCCCACCCCTCAGTAGTTCCACATGTCCTCCACAGGGCCACTCCTAGAAAGTTTTGTGGGCTCTTCCCTGGGCTCAAATTCATGAGAGAGAGAGTGAGAGTTGAAGTGTTAGTGCCAGGAGGGGCATCATCAAGGCTGAAGTGTTTGTGCCAAGAAGGGCATGGTCTAAGCTGAAGAGTTTGTGCCAGAAAGTCACCGTTACAGCCGGAGTGTTTGTGCCAGGAAGGGCACCATCTGAGCTGAAGAGTTTGTGCCAGAACACTTTCAGAGCTGAAGTGATTGTGCCAGGAAGGGCACCATGAGTGGAAGAGAGTGGTCCATCCAAGCCATACATAGATACATAGATACTGTAGGCAGATAAGGGCCTATGGCCCACCCAGTCTGCCCATTTGAGCTTGTAAGTTCACTTTATGTTTTCCTAGAAGTCTGTTGCCTCTTACTCTTGACCTCCAGAATTCCCTTATGTCTATCCCATACATTCTTAAATCCTATGATTGTTTCATCCCCCACTACTTCCTCTGGCAGGTTGTTCCACTTGTCCACCACCCGTTCTGTGAAGAAATTCTTCCTCACGTTTCCTCGGAATCACCCTCCCTCCAACTTCATCCCATGCCCTCTAATCTTGGAACATCTTTTTTGCTGAAAAATAGTGTATTCCTGCACTCTGTTCCTCCCTGTAAGATACTTGTATGTCTCTATCATATCCCCTCTCTCCCTCCTCTCCTCCAGGGAGTACATATTCAAGTCCTTCAACCTGTCCTCATAGGACTTGTGATGCAATCCATGTACCATCTTTGTTGCCCTCCTCTGAACCTTCTCTACTCTATGTCCTTATGTAGCTAAGGTCTCCAGAACTGTACACTGTACTCCAGGTGGGGTATCACTAGTGTCTTGTATGGAATTATGACCTCCCTTTTCCTGCTGGTGATGCCCCTGCCTATGCATCCCAGCATCCTATTTGCTTTACCTGCTGCCTTATTGCACTGTTTCCCTACCTTGAGGTCATCAGAGATGATAACCCCAAAATCCCTATCCTCTTGGTGCATGCTATATCCTCAACCCTCAAATGATATGTTGTTCCAGGGTTTTTGTGCCCCATATGCATTATCTTGCACTTCTTTGCATTGAATTTCAACTGCCAAACCCCTGACCATTCTTCAAGTTTCTGCAGGTCCCTCCTCATGCTGTCTACACCCTCTGGCATGTCCACTCTGTTACAGAGCTTGGTGTCATTAGCGAACATGGAAATTCTGCCTTCTAGCTCCTGCACAATGTCACTGATGAAGACGTTGAATAGGACCGGTCCCAGCATTGATCCCTATGGTACCCCACTGGTCACTCTTCCCTCTGCGGAGTGACAGCCATTTACCACCATCCTCTGTGTCCTGCCACCCAGTCAGTTACCAACCCACCGCACTACTGTCCTGCCCACTCCCATATTCCCTGGTTTGTTTAATAGCCTTCTGTGTGGCACAGTGTCAAAGGCCTTGCAGAAGTCCAGATAGACCACGTCCACTGCCCTCCCCTGATCCACCTCCCTTGTCATCCAGTTGAAAAATTCAATGAGGTTGGTCTGACGTGACCTCCCTTGGTGAAGCCATGCTGCCTTGGGTCCTGTAGTCCATTGGCAACCAGATGTTATATCAATCTCTCTTTCCGTAGTGCTTCTTGATCTTCCCCACTACTGAGGTGAGGCTGACTGGTCTGCAGTTCCCCACTTCCTCTTTGTTCCTTCTTTTGTATAAGGGAACTACATCTGCAGTCCTCCAGTCTTTGGGTACCTCCCCTGTTTCCAGTGATCAGCTTAACAGGATTGCCAGAGGCTCAGCCACCACTTCTCTTAGTTCTTTTAGGACCTTGGGGTGCACCCCATCTGGCCCCATTGCTTTATCAACTCTTATTCCTTCCAGTTCCTTCAGGACCCTGTCTCATGTAAAGGGACTTGTGTCCATTTCTGCGCTGTTCCCATCCCTTGTACTCCCTTCAGGCCCATTACCCTCATCTTCCTCAGTAAAGACTGAGCAGAAATACCTGTTCAGTATGTCATCTTTACTGTTGTTGTACTCTATGCAGCCCCCATCCTCCCCCTTCAGTATCACTATCCCTCCCTTTGCCTTTCTTT
This sequence comes from Neoceratodus forsteri, assembly GCA_016271365.2. Lineage (NCBI taxonomy): Eukaryota > Metazoa > Chordata > Ceratodontiformes > Ceratodontidae > Neoceratodus > Neoceratodus forsteri. Next base: position 1,047,668,150 of record CM057456.1, read on the forward strand.
TTTCACTTATGTACCTGTAAAAGGTTTTGTCCCCTCTACCCACTGATTTTGCAATGCACTTTTCTGTCTGAGCTTTGGCTTCCCTTACTAACCTCTCTGCCGCCCTTTGCTTTTCCTGGTATTTCTCCCTATCCCCTTCTGCCTTCGTCTTTTTGTATTGCCTGAATGCAGTCTTTTTGGCTTTCACTTTCTCCGCTACCTCTTCGGAAAACCATAATGGCCTCTTCTTCCTTTTCCCCTTGCTAACCTGCTTAACGCATAATTCTGTTGCTCTTGTAATCCCCGTATTAAATATTACCCACTGTTCCTCAACCCCTGATTCCTGCCCCATTCCCATTAATGCCTCTTTAAAGCATCTCCCCATTTTCCCAAAGTCTGCCTCCTTAAAATCCAGGATACGTGTTTTTGTGAGGTTTGGTTCTGCTCCTTCTGTGATGTCAAACCACAGTGACTGGTAGTCACTGTTCCCCAGGAGCTCCCCCACTGTTACCTCCATCACACTGTCCCTGTTTGTGAGCACAAGGTCCAGTATTGCCTTCTGCCGAGTTAGTTCCATGACCAGTTGCTTGAGGAAGGCACTTTGAAGGAAGTCTAGGTTAAATCTGCTCCTGGTTGATCTGCTGCTGAGAGGCTCCAGTCCACATATGGAATACTGAAATCTCCAACCAGCACCACCTCACCCTTGTCTGCCATCCTTTGGATAGATAGCATCAGCTCCCTATCTGTTTCTTCCTCTTGGGCTGGTGGTCTGTAGACCGCCCCGTGCAGATGGCTGGCCCCGTTTTCCTTTCCAGCTTAACCCACAGTATCTTGCCCCCATTTTGTTCCTCCTGGATATCTGTGGCCTTTATGCAATCTTTCACATTAAGTGTCACTCCTCTTCCTCCTCCCTTCTTGCCTGCCCTGTCCCTTCTGAATATGCTGTGGCCAGGTATGGCCATCTCCCAATCATGGTTATCATTACAGTAGGTCTCTGTGATGGCCACAATATCCAGGTTCAATTGCACCATGGCAGCCTCTAGATCCTCCATCTTGTTGCTAAGGCTCCTGGCATTGGCACACATGGCTTTTCATAATTTGAACTCCGTGGACTGTTTAGCTGTTCTATACCAGCCCCTTCCCTGGTTCTCCCTTATCCCTGGTTCTCCTTGCTGTTTGCCTTCTGTTGAATTTTGCCACTTTTCTGCCTATCCACCTCTTGGGTGCTTATTTCCATCTTTTGCACACTGCTTTAGTGATATCCACTCCTCCTGTTCACTGGTTCCACTGCTAGCTGTGGGGGTGAGCAGTTAGGTACCCTCCTTGCTAGCCTGCCACCCCCTTGGCTAGTTTAAATGCTTGTCCATTCGGCATTTAAACTTATCATTGAATGCTTGGATTCCCCTCCAGGATGGATGCAGGCCGTCAGGTTTGAACAAGCCTCCATACCTCCAGGTGGGTCCCCAGTCACCAATGAATCCAAACCCTTCCTCACAGCACCAGTTCTTCAACCATGACTTAAAGTTCCTGGTGCATGTGCCCCATACTCTCCCATGCCTCTCACAGGTAGTACTTCCGAGAATGTGACAGAAGTAGCTATTTGCTTGAGACCCCTCCCCAATTTCCTAAACTCTTCCTGAATTTCCTCGGGCTCCCCATTTGCCAAGTCATTAGTACCTAGGTAGATAATGATATCCAGCTCACCCTCCTGTCTTGCCTTCCCGGCGATCCCCAGAATCTTCCTCCCTTCCCTAGAGTGGAATAAGATCTGGGATGTGCCTCTGCCTGACCGCCCTAACCCTCCCCAAGCCCACTGTCATCCATGTGCTCCTCGTTCATGGCATCCTTTGAGGCAGTGGCATTGGACTGGTTGGTATCTGGATAGGGGTGAAGATACTCCTGACCCAGTTTACTTCCACTTTGAGTCTGGCTACCTCATCCCACAATCCAGAGAGATGCCTGCAGATAGGGCAGCACCTCAGCATCCAGAAAGTCTGCTTGAATATGGCTGCCCCGTAGCCACTGCATTGCACCACTCCCCACATTATACTGCACTTATATTGCTATTCCAGCACTTGTCTGTTACTGAAGGCCTTTCTCTGTACTGTTTCCACCCAATCAATGTCCTTCCTGAGGTGAGGCATCAAGAACTGGATTCCATATTCTAGGTGAGACCTGACCAGCGATCTATACAGTGGTACTACTACCTCTCTCCTCCTGCTCGTGATTCCCTTCACAATACAGCACAGCATTCTGTTGGTTTTCAATGTTGCCTTCTCACACTGCTTACTAACCTACAAGTCATCCGAGATTATGATTCCCAGATCTCATTCTTGGTATGAGGCCGCCAGTCTTTTGCCTCCTAGGTAATACTCCTTTCTTGGCTTTTTCTTTCCTATGTGCACGACCTTGCACTTTTTGGCATTAAATCTCAGCTGCCACACTCTAGATCATTCTTTTAGTTTCTTGAGGTCAGCATCCATTTTGCTCACTCCTTCTGAGGTGTCCACCCTGTTACGTATCTTGGTGTCATCTGCGAACAGACACACCTTCCCTTCCAGTCCATCAGCGAGATCTGCTATAAAAACATTGAAGAGCAGAAGCCCCAGTACTAAGTTCTAGGGCACCCCGCTGGTCACCCTGCCTTCTGTCAATTGTGTTCCATTAAGCTGTACCCTCTGGGTTCTGCCTTGTAACCAGTTTTGGACCCATCTGACTATTTCTGGACCAACCCCTGTGTGGTCAAGCTTCTTTACCAGCCTTCTGTGTGGAACCAAGTCAAAGATCTTACTAAAGTTTAGGTAGATCACATCTACTACCCCACCATCATCCACTATTTTTGTAGTGTAGTTAAAAAACCCGAGCAGATTTGTCTGGCATGACCTACCTGCTGTGAAACCATGCTGTTTAGGGTCTTGTTGGCCGCTAGTTTTGAGGAATGCTATGATCCTCTGTTTGAGTAGTGTCTCCATTAGTTTCCCTACTATAGATGTGAGGCTCACCGGTCTGTAATTACTAGCCTCTTCACAACTACTTGAGAGCTGATACAGTGGAGCCGTGTTCACCAATGTGCAAGACAAGAAAGGCTTAACCATTGTCACCTGCTCAAAAAGAATCCAAGGCTTCTGGGCTATTTTCCTGCTCCTGTGTGCTGCTCCCTGCTCCTTTGGAACTGTCATTCTGCTTCTGGCCTGCTGCATTGAAGGGCCACAAGAGTTGCTGGTGTTGCTGGCAAGACTTTGTATTTTCCTTGTTGGATTAAAATTGGGTTTACCAGTGTGTTTGAAGCAGTACAAGCAAGTTGGTTGGAATGTCAGTCTATTAAATTTGTGTAACCTCTAGGCGGCGCTATTCTAAGGGCTACTACCCCTGCCTGTATGTCTATACACAGGTTGAGGGGCCTGAGTTCTCTAATTAGGTACCTCCACCCAGAGAAATGGTATTGGAGTTGCTTATCTGCTCTGGTATAGCCCTCTGGGAAGCTATAACCACCCACCAACCCTCCTAGTGTCCTCATATAGATCACAATCCTCCCTTCCCTCACCCTCTCTCCCTCCCTCCTCCATCCCTCTCCCTCCTCTATCTCCTCCCTCTCATTCTCTCTCTCCCTACCTCTCTCTCCTTCTCTCTTCCCCTCTCCCTCCCTCCCTCTCTCAATCCCCTTCCCTCTCCTCTCACAAATAACTTTCTCTCCCCCCATTGACCCCTATGTCCTACCCTTTTGACCTTCAGCATCTCTGAAGGCATTGACAAGACCAAATCTGGCTGCTCTAGTGGCCTCTGCTTATATTATCAGAAGCTCGTAGTGAAACAGGCCTCCACATATCTGCATATGTACTTCTTAAGCAGTCTCCTCAGGTGTTGCCTTTGTTGGATGTATTGTAAATCATGTGTAACCCCTAGGCAGTGCTACTCCTAGTGTTACACCCCTGACTACTACCTACAAGGTAGGCTGAGGGTTTTGGGTTTGTTAACGTATATCGAGTTTAAATAATGTGCAGTGCCTCCACTCAGAGTATACCTTTACATGGGCTAGCTGTTACCAGGTATAAGCCCCTGAGATGTTATACCGATCAGTCAATCAATATCTTTATTTAGCCACACAGAACACCATTGAGTAAGGCTCATTTACAAGGTGGACCTGGTTTAAGTTCACAACAACAAGTAACAATACAACACTTCATTTTGGACATAAGTACATAGGCAGGCAGTATACAATAAATACAAATGATTGATAATAATGAGCATTAGGAGAGTGTAAAAATGGCATAAGGTACAAACATGGTGTATAGACAGACGGAAAACAGTTATATGCAATTTCTAAACAAGGCAAGTACAAGTGCGCAGTGGAGTACAATATGCATAAAAACAAGAGGTTGATCAAGTAAAGCATTGCATCACCTTTGCAGAGTCTGTGTAGTAGGAGAATGTAAATACAGGGTGTTCAAAGTTAGAAAATATAGGCAAAGATGGGGTGGGAAGAGGTGCACAGGATGGGGTGTGGGAGAGTGGGGTACCTGCGTGAATGACAAGGTTAGACATCAGGCATGTGTGAAACACCTAGGGCTATGTAGGGCACTGGGAGGGTAAGGAAGCAAAGTAGCCAGGGGGGCTAGGCAGTAAAAGTAGAGTCTGAGCTAGGAGGTGTCAATGACTGAAACAGTTGCAGGACTCCAAAAAAGAACGATGCACAAGGTTTTTGAAAGCAGTCAGTGGCAAAAGAGTGAAGAGTTGCAGAGTTTTTTGAGCAGTATTCCAGAGGACAGGAAGGGCAAAACATATTGCTGTGCTACCAAAACACATCCTGACTTTAGGGGTGGAAGGAGAGATCTGGGACTGACTTCTTAGCAACTAGCTGCCGGGGCTGCATATGGGTAAACAGTCCTTGATATATTGAGGCCAGTTGTTGGCGATGGCCCTGTAGGTCCAGAGCACAGCATTCTTATGTTGCATGAGGCTGAGTGAGCCCTATCCTACACTCTTGTAAAGAGTACAGTGGTGCGTTGAGTAGGGGACACCAGTAATGAACCTAAGCACCTGATGATACAGGGTATCAAGTTTGGCGAGGGCCGTGTTTGAGCTACGCCCATATAGAAAGTCTGCATAGTCAATGAAGGGTAGGAAAGTTGTTTGTACCAACCTTAATTTCCCCTCAAGTGTCAACAGGTGTTTGAGTCTGAAGAAAATCCCAAGCCTCTGTCTAAGCTCTTTGGAGATTTCGTTAATGCAGATTTTAAAAGAAAGTTTGGGGTCTATCCACAGCCCCAGATATTTGAAGGACTCGATGTATTCCAATGGTTCACTGAGCAATGCGTGGATTTGTGGGTCTGTCCCCGCAGTGCTAGGATTGGGGGAGGTCACTGTTGGAAAGAACATCTTAGCCTTCATCTTCTTGGCATTTAACAGGAGCTCAGAGTAAAGAAGATTGTTCTGCAGGTGGATAAATTCTGATTGGAGAATGCTACATGCAAGTTCAAGGGAAGGTCTGGACACATACAGCACAGTGTCATCAGCAAAGAGGTGAATATCTGCTGCCTTGACACCAGCATTTAAATCATTTATGTAGATGGCAAATAAGAGTCAGCCCAGGATGGACCCTTGAGGTACCCCTCTAGAAATAGTTTTGAGGGGGGAGAGATCCCCCCTGCCTTGATCTGTTGCTGATGATCAGATAGGTAGTTGGAGAACCACTCAAGGGCCAAGTTACAAATGTCAATATTTCATAGAGCGACCAAAAGCAAGCTGTGGTCCACCATGTCAAAGGCTTTACTCAGGTCGAGGAACAGTGCGCAGACATAGCTTTTGGTATCCAGGTCACACAACCAGTCATTCATGGCCTTAGCAAGCTCTGAGGTGGTACTATGGCAAGGCCAAAAGCCAAACTGAACTGGGTTTAGTAAGTCTGGGTTGTTAATGTGCTGTCTAAGCTGGGTATTTACCACTTTTTCCAGGAGCTTAGAAAGGATAGGGAGTAGGGAGATAGGGCAGTAATTATTTAGGTTGCTAGAGCTGCCGGATTTGAAAAGTGGAATGACGTGGGCTGTTTTTCAGATGGCTGGGAGAGTACCCTGGGCAAGGGGAGTATTGAAAAGATGGGTAATTGGGGGCAACAGTAAACAAAAGCCAAGCTTAAGGAAGAAGGGCACTATCAGGCCTGCACCTGCGCTTTTCCTGATGTCCAGATGGAGCAGAAGATCCTCGACTTCCTTCACTGAGACGGGAGAAGAAGAATGCCTTGCATGGAGCGGGCAAGGCTAGGATTGGGCCCAGACAATTAGAGCTTGAGGTGTATAGTTGTGCACAAAAGTTATGAGCAGGGGAGTCATTGAACGCTAGGCCCACTGTGGCAAAGTGGTTGTTAAAGAGTTCGAGGATTTCTTGTTTGTCGGTGACAACAGAGTTGTCAGATGAGATTTTTTGCAGGAATAGGCTAGCAGAGCTGTGACCCTGGACTTTCTTTAAGGTTTTCCAAAATGTAGCTGTGCTGTTCGAGGAAGAGTTAAGTTCAGAACAAAAGTAACTAGCTTTTGTTTCCCTAACTAATCTGGTGCAATGGTTTCTGGCAGCTCTGAAGGCTGCTCAGTCAGTAGGCTGCTTGGACTTCCTGGCCTTTTTCCAGAGTGTCTCTAAGAATCACCTCAACTTTCAAGCTGGCTGAGAACCAAGGGCAAGTTTTCTTATTAGTTCGGGTTTTTACGAGTGGAGCATGCTTGTTGATGGCTCCGAGGACAATATTTTGGAAGACTTCATAAGCTTCGGCAACCAATGGGGCCAGGTAGAAGTTCTGCCAGTTTGTGTGTTGTAAGTCAAAGAGAAAGGCATTAGGGTTCAGTCATCACTTAGATCTTTTAAGGACGTACCTAGAGGATGAAACAGGTCTAGGGTATGACCTCACACACGCAATAACACAGTGATCACTAAGGTCACGGCAGAACACGCCAGAGTGTGAGTATAGGTGGGGTTTGTTGACCAGAATAACGTCGAGCAGGGTACTGTTCTTTGGGTGTTTCTTGTTGGGATGGGTGTGGGGTGGTCTCCATTATAAGCTGTGACAGGCCAAAGCTGTCACAGAGTTCTTTTAGTGGTTGTGAGGAGGGCAAAGTCAGTCCATGTTAAGGTCTCCTGCAATAATAACTTCAGAGGATATGGTGGTTAAAATGCTGTGTAAGTGATTTAACACCTTGTGCCTGGCCGAGGGAGGCCTATAGCAACCTAAGATGTAGATAGGGGTTGATGAGGGCAGCTGTAGTTTTAGTGTGGTACATTCAAATTCCAGGGACACGGAAGTAGAGTTAACAATGGAAGCTGTGAAATTATCCCGAACGTAAATGGCCACGCTCCCTCCCCTGGTTAGCCTATCAGTCCTATAGACGACATAGGAGGGGATGTTTATTTCATAGTCCAGTGTGGATGGCCTCAGTCAGGTTTCTGTTATCATAACAATATCAGGGGAGGTAATATTAAGCCAAGAGTAGACAGTGTCCAGTTTCTTTAACAAGCTACAAGCATTGATATGAAACAGGCTTAGCCCCTTTCAACCAGGCAGCGTGGAGGGAGCCTGGATAGGTAGGGGGGGACCAGGGTTGAGCTCGATATTGCCTGCACAAATTGATGTCAAGAGTAGGAGTTTTGTGAGAGCGCCTAGCAGTAACCTACACAGGCGTAATCTTGCCCTTTTTTGAGGGCTAGGACCAATGGTAATTGGTGGTGGTAAGTAGGTGTGGCTAGGGCACGGAGATGCATATATAAAAATCATGGCAGATGTGATATACATAAAGGGTGGGAAAAGGAGCAGGTTGCCCACCACAATTGGTGCAGTACAAAGTGGTAGAAGAACTAGGCACACGATGTTAGCTAGGACAACTGGTAGGAAGGATACGAAGGTGAAGGGGGGAAGGGGACAGTTGTCAAATGCCTGGTGTTTTGGCGATGGGTCAGAGGAGGCTAGATCACACATGGGTGAACTGGAGAATTGCAAGGTGCACATAATGCAGCCCAACCATAGGGGTAAGAGGTTCATTTTATTACCTTGTCAGTAACACAAGTACCCAGTAGAAGGGAGGCAAGGTGTGTAGGAGGGTGGAGGCCACAAAAAATGGCTGTGAAAGGTAACAGAACAAGGACAGTATGGCAAGGCAGCAGGGAAGGAGCAGGGAGTGATGTGGCGACAGGATGTACAGCAAGGGGGCTGCAGGCTACCACTGCATCAGACAAAAGAGAAAAGAAGATTGAGAAGGGGTGTGTAGTCAGGGCCTGCAACAGCCAATGACAGTGGAGAGTGGTGTGCAGGGAGGGCAAAGGTGTATTTAAAAGAGGTCAGAGCCGAGGAGGGTGGGTAGGATGAAAATACAGGCACCAAGCAGCTACCAAGTTTAAAACTGGAGCTCACACTAGCCTTTTGGAGCCATGGTGATCGGACTGCACAGCAGAACCTAGATAACTCAGCAGCCAATGGTGGGCCCGGGGCTCCTAGGTGGACCAATCAGGTCCTGGAGCAGTCGAGAAACCAGCCAATGAAATCAAAAGCTGCACCAGTGGGCAACCAGCAAAGGAATCGAGCATGACTTGGGGGTGAATCCAAGCAGTGGAGCTTGGGCAGCCGCTTCTGGCTTCAGCGCCCAAGACCAGGGTTTCTCCTGCTTGGAGGTGAATCTGAACAGTGGAGCTTCGGCAGTGGCTGAGGCAAGTGCCGTGGCCCAGGAGGGAGGGGCGAAGCAGCTTCTGGCTATGGTGCCCAAGACCTGCAACCCCCAAACATGACCCAATAAGCATTTCCCCACATTTAAGACATTTTGCAATTACTGACTCTCTCTAATAATATACCCACACATGATGATTTTCAAAAAACAGTAATAAAAGATTTACTTGGGGGACATAGGAGTTACGATTGGGAAACAGGTTGATCTCTATTTACAAAATGTACACAGTTTGCCCTTGTGCTGGTGAACCCTCCAGCTGGGTTACTACTACATAACAAAAAAGGCAATCGCAGTGCAAATGACCAAACCTGATATCCAGAGCCCTGGCTATCTAAACTGCTTACTAAATCAGATGTTACATATACGATTTTCCCCACACTGGTACTAGTCCCAGATACAGCTAAAACCCAGCAATCTCGAACTATACACTGGCTACCCAGATACCAAAGTCCTGTATGTTGCAGCTGGTCAAGTTGGCTGGCTTTGATTTGAAAGGAAGGGGTTTACTTGGAGAGCAAATGAACAACAATGGCTGTCGATTTGTATCAGAGGTGCAAGAGCTGCCCTGCTTGACGCAGTGTAACAGGGGATGCCCTGCTTGTCACAGAACTGAACATTCCAGAAAAGGCAACTTGGTCCGGGTTACCTTGGCTAGATCTTGGATTCGCAAATTTGGAACTTTCTGCACCTGTAAATTGTAGTCACATCCAGTACACTCATATACCAATACTTTTTTCAAGCTTCTATATTCTTAGACATAATTTGACAAGGTGGAAATCTGTCATTTTCAGATGTAAAGCTCGGTCACAACAAACTCTAGGGCCTCGTGTCCTTTGAAGTGGCAACACGACTCTGGCTGGCCTGGCAGCTCCAACTGGGCAGTCTTGACCAATAGAGGGTACAGATAAATATCAGCACATTTATATGATTCACATGATTGCAAACTGTCCTGGGCTCTCTTGGGTACCCCCAGTGACAGCTGCAATCTGCACAACATGGTCTCCAACTCCTCCTGCGCTGGGCCAGCTGGGCAGCAGGCAAGGTGCGAACTGAATAACCACTAAGATAACAGTCACTTGCGCAAGGCAGCCAAGAACAATTATTTTGGCTTTCAAATAAGTAGATAGAGGGCATGTCGACCCAAGGTTATTTATTCTGTCTATCTTGGCATAAATGATTACAAGGGCAAGCAGGCCCATAGGCTAACTTGCAGAACTTTTCCCTTGCCCTGGGGGGGTACAAGGGTACTCATGCAAGTTCTCCATGGTTGATCTCCACTATAGAAGGCATCCTGGCATCTTCAGTCCTCTCACAACTGAAGTAGTTGGTCAGCACTCACGCTGCTTGGTGACATGTGGTCTTCGGTTCACATCTTTCCCCAAAGTGGGAGGGAGGGCTAGCATCTGGAGGACAATCTGGCAACCTCCAGGCTAGTAGTTGCAAATTTAACTAAATTACTTTAACATTAACTAATAAAGAGGCAAACCCTCTCCAGGCTTGAGAGGATTAACTGGAACTCCAGGCGTGGCAGCATGACTGAGGCCTGGGCCCCCAACCCCTAAGGGAGTGGGCCCTGTTCGAATCTCTGTGAATCTGGATCTCCGTCTGTAAGCTGGAAATTTATTTATTGATTTATTTATTTAGATTTTGGTGACCGGGTAGGCCCACTGAGACCAGAGATCCCTTTTTTAGGGGCGACCCGGAATTAGTTACAATGAATGCATACATAGGTGTAAAATACAATAGTATTGAGTGAATACATATTTAGTTACAATGAGTGCATACATAGACATTGGGGTACAGCAGATTAACAGCTGGTACAAGTCAGGGAGTGGGTATCAAACGTGGGGCACAGGGACAGCAGGAATCACAAGGTTTAACAGGTATTAAGCCAGATAAACAGTATTTTTAGCTTTTTCCATAGGAGATTCAAGGGGTGGAAGGTGTAGATCTGCAGATGGTAGAGAGGGAGTAGGTCAAGGACGGGGTCTAGCGATTACAACCACAGAGGCTGAGTTCCAGGAGGTACACTTTGAGGCCAGATTTAAACCCTAGGATAGTAGGTTTGTCAAGTAGACTTGCTGGGAGGTTATTCCATAAATAGGACGCGGCATAATGAAAGGAGCGCTTTCCTTGGTTAGTGCAAACACAGGGGATGGCAAGGGGACGACTTGCAGTGGATCGGAGGGTTCGGCAATGGATTTTAGGAGTGAGTAGCCCACGCAGGTGGGGCGGGTGACCAAAGGAAGTGAATTTAAAGGCCAGGCAGGCTGTAGAATAGGCCAGCTTATGCCGTAGGGAGGGCCAGTTTAGGTCCGAGAGGGCCTCACAATGGTGCCTCCTAGGGAAGGAGTTTGTTGCAAAGCGAGCTACTCAGTGGTAGAGTATGGAAAGTTTGTTGAGCTCCGTCTCTCAGAGGAACTGTAGTACAGGAGAACCGTATAGAATGGAGAGGAGAAGGTTACAGTTGGCTATGGCACGTCGCGCCTCCCCGGAGAGGGAGTTTCCCAGACAGTAGAGGAGATGAAGCCTCTGGTGGATGGATCTCGTTAAGCATCGATGTGTGGTTTATAGGTCAGCTCCTGGTCAAGGAGAACCCCAAGGTACTTGAACTGGTCAATGACCGCTACTCTCCTCCCTTGGGCTGTATTGAGCAGGAGTAGCTCGCTTCGGTCTGTGCCCAGGCATCTAGTCCCGAACAGGACTGCCTTGGTTTTGTCTTCTTTCAACTGTAGGGAGTTAGAGGTGAACCAGATCTCAAGAGCTGAGAGACAGGCCTGAAGTTTGGAGGAGATGACACTGGGTTGCGGGTCACTGCAGTAGACGGTGTCATCCGCATAAAGGATGAGGTTGCTGGGCGCGGTCACCTTGATGTCGTTAAGGAAGAGTGAGAATAATAGGGCCCAGGATTGAGCCCAAAGTTTCCCAGAGATCATGGGTCTAGTGCCAGATTGTATTCCTCTCCAATGGACTTTTTGGGATCTGTTAGTCAGGTAGCTCTCAAACCAGGAGAGCGAGTGCTCATCCAGGCCCAGTCGATGAAGTTTGGAAAGGAGAAGTTCATGGCTGACCAGGTCGAAGGCCTTGGACAGGTCAATGAATAGGGCACCAGTTGGGGATCCTTGGTCCATGGCCTTGAGGATGTCAGATGTTAAACAGATGAGGGCTGTGTCAGTGCCATGGCCTTTCCTAAAGCCGTGTTGTACATTGGAGAGGAGCCGGTGTTGCTCAAGGTAATCCTGAAGTTGATGGTATACAAGCCTCTCCTGCACTTTCCTGAGGGGGCTGAGTAGGGAGATGGGCCTATAATTTCCCACTCTGTCCCGGGGTCCTTTTTTGTGGACAGGGATAATGGTCGTTACCTTCCACTTACTGGGGACAGTTCCTTCGCGGAGGGACCCGTTGATGAGCAGGGTGACAGGGTAGGTGATAACCAGGGCAGCAGCCCTCAGCAGTTGAGGTTCTAGAAGGTCATTTCCCGGGGAAGAGTTAGGATTTATTTTGAGTAATAGGGGAAGTACAGCCGATGGTTCAACCAGTTTCAGGTGGAATAGGAGCCAAGGAAGCACCCTGTCCATATTGGGGTGGTAGGGAGTCCCAGGTGGGGTTGGGGGGTATACATTAGGATTGAAGAAGAAGGCACAGAAAGCATCAGCAACTGTAGAGGGGTTGTTGGTCAGTGTATCCCCAACTAGAAGTGAGTCGTCTTGTGCTTTTGCGGTACCTTTGAGGAGGGAGTTTATGTGACCCCAGAATTTCTGAGGGTCACGTAGGTGGCTGGTTTGGAGGTCTCTTATGTACTTGGACTTGGCCTGTTTGGAGTTTTTTTTGCATAGGTTCCTCAGATTCCTGTACTTCTCCCAGTCAGGTGTGCGGCCAGAGGATTTGTGGAGTCCCCATGCCCTGTCACGGAGGCGCATAGTTTGCTTTAGGCTAGGGCTCAGCCATTTGTGGCACTTACCCTGTACCCTGAGTTTCTTCCAAGGGGCATGCAGGTTGGCTAGGGACAGGAATGTATTAGTGAAGTATTCAAGCATCTCATCGAGTGAGGGGAGGGAGACAATGGGGTCCCAGTCAATTTTCCCCAGGTCAGAGCAGAGGTCTGCTCGTACAAACCTGCTGAAGTTCCTGGCTTCTATGACCCTGGCAGCAGCTTTGGGGGGTTTGTTGGACCAGGCACAGAAAATGGGAGAGTGGTCACTCAGAGAGTCTGACATAATCCCAGCTGTCAGTACATGGTCAGGGCAAGAGACTAGTGCCCAGTCGAGTAGGGAATGATTACCAGACTTAACATTGTGCCTAGTTGGCAGATCTATAACTTGGGTAATTGAGGAGTCAAATATTAAGTTCCTGATTGTGGAGGCCCCAGGGGCAAGCCAGTTTAGATTGAAGTCCCTGAGGAGGAGGATCTCCCCAAGGGGGTGCTCCAGGAGGGCATTGGTTAGGGATTCAAGAGGAGGCGGCAGATTGGGGTGGAAGGTAGGCACACCCTATGTAGAGGGGCTTGGTGTCTCCAAGGAGCACTTTAACAAATAGGATCTCACTCTGCGATCCACTAAGAGAGGGTAGATCAATCTGAGAAGCATTCAAGGAGGAGTTGAGGTAGATTAGAACCCCCCCTCCTTTTTTCCCCCACTCTGTCCTTTCTAATAGCCTGGTAGTCAGCTAGGTCCACTTCGTGAGGGAGGATTTGAGGCTTGAGCCAGGTTTCAGTCACGGCTAGTATATCAGGTTTGTAAAGTAATGTCCATGCCTCAAGGTCATGGATTTTGTGCCTTAAGCTGCCAATATTCATATGCACCCGCTTGAGTCCACTGGTGTTGGCCCAGAGGGGGGTTGCAGGATCACTAAGGGTGAGATTAGGGGCATAGGGACCAGAGTTTGGTTCGATGTCCCCCCCTAGTGCTAACTTGAGCCTGGCAAGGAGGCCAGTAGTATTGTGAGGGGAGGAAGCCTCAGCAGGTCATACTTGTTAAAGTCGAAGGCTAAGTTATAGCAGCAGCTCTTCAGGAGAGGTCCGTTCATGATTTGGCTAAGCTTATTTAGCCCCTCCTACCTATGCTCTGGGTGCCGGGAGAGGAGTAAGGACTGCCAGCAAGGTTCAAAGGAGAGCAGTTCCAAGGGGAGGGGTAGGGTTGTACCATGTAACTGAGCTAGGTAAGAGGGAGCTACCCAGGACGCCGAGCTCCCCATGCTGTAGATCAGAGGTGGACGCAAGACTCAGGCGGTTGCTGAAATCTAAAGTAGTGGGAAGATGAGTTGAGGGGGAATAGCCCAACAGAGCAGGCATCAGTATAGCAATTACAGTTGGAGTATTAGGTTGTGTGGGAATCAAACGCCAGGGGGATGTAGGCTGTACCTCTGGTTTGGATTATAAGCGGAATATAGGGAACACAGGAGGATTTCAGCTGTACTTCAGGTTCTAGCTCAGGAGAGGAGAAAGGGGTCTAGTTATCATATTTACACTACTTTCTGCAATGAGGCAAGCAGCAGCCAGGGTTAAGAAGTAGAAGGTGCCTACCTTACGGCCACCTATAGAGGATAGAAAACGGGCAGGAGAGATTGGATGCAACCTCTAGTGGAGAAAGCCAAGAACCTGCAGATGGGAAAGTGAGCTGATAGGTTCTGCAGCTCACGTGACCACTGCTATATAGGCAGATGCTCACCAAGGGCGGTGGTGGGGGTGGCGGGGATCCAACTCAGCAGCAGCAGTAGTGGTAGTGCTAGTGCTAGTGTAGTCGCGATGTCGGGCACACTAGGGGTGGATTTGTCATTTCGTACCTGCGGGAAACCGGCTCCAACTGTTGGAGGAGGGCTGCTCTGGCAAACTAGGGCTTTCCCGAGGCTCCTGATTAGTTGTGGTGATTGGCCTCCGATTGGCTGGAGGACCTGTCAATCACAGAAATGAATAACGCATGGACCTCACTCAATGCACTGTTGGTCTGCTGTTTTGGCATCTGGAATTAGGTCCCTGTAAGTCCCCATGAGCACCTGGCATTTACCCTTGAGCTTTGCTGAATGTCCCACAAGTCCTGGCTTTGTTTTACTGGCTTTCTGATTGGCTGTAGCTGCTTGCAATGGCTGCTTAACCCACTGTCCCTTTAGCAGAATGAGCACATTCCTGAACTAAAGTTCTGGTGCAGCCAGGAATAAACAAATATTTCCCCCAATGCCCCACAGTTCTGTAGCACAGGTTGAATACTTGCTGTCACTGCACAGATAAAGGATTTTGCTCAGTTCACTTTCCTGTCACTGCTGCCAGTGTTTAAGCTCCCTGACATGTAGCAGTTGACAGGCTGACTTTCTGAGTCCCAATGTTTCTGGTTCAGCCAGGAAGAAGCATTTATATTTAGTTAACACTTTTCCCCCGTAACATATGGACATACGAAATTTGCCAGCAGATAAAGGCCTAGTGGTCTATCAAGTCTGCTCGAATGTGCAGCTAGCATCCCTTATTCTGCAGCTGCCCTTCCTCCACCCTTCCCCTCCTTGACCCTCACCCTTGCCTTGTCCCAGACCCTTTTGAAGCAGTCCACTGTTCTAGAGGATACCACTTCTGCCGGTGACGCATTCCACCCAGCTACCACCCTCTCCATAAAAAAGTGTCTCCTCATCTCCCTTCTGAATCTTCCTCCCTTCAGTCTCATATCATAGCCCTGGGTGTCCCTCCCTTCCCTTACTTTGAACAGCCCCTCCGTACCTGTCTTGTCTATTCCTTTCATGTACTTGAAGGTTTCAGTCATATCCCCCAGTCCCTCCTCTCTTCCAACGAGTACATTTTCAAATCCCTCAACCTCCTCTCATATGGTAAGTCCCCCAGCCCCTTGATCATCTTTGTCACCTTGCGCTGCACCCCCTCTAGTAACTTAATGTCCCTTTTCAGATACGGGTGCCAGTACTACACACAGTACTCCAGGTGCAGTCTAACTAATTATCTATACAGTGGTAGAATAATCTCCCCTTTCCTCGAGGATATACCCCTTGCAATGCAACCCAGCATTTTGTTGGCCTTTGCAGCAGCCTTCCTACATTGTGCTGAGTTGTTCTTTGACCCCGTAATGAGCACCCCCAGATCCTTCTCCTCCTCTGTCTTTGCTAGCTGCACTTCCTCCAGCTGGTAACTCCTCCTTGGGTATTTCACCCCAAAACGCAGCACCTTCCACTTTTTGGCATTGAACCCTAGTTGTCAGGTGTCTGACCAGGTTTCCAACTTTGCCAGATCATCCTGCAACTGCTGCCACCCCCCCCAGGTTGTCCACCACCGCTCCCATCTTGGTGTCATCAGCAAACAGACTGATCTTGCTCTTTATGCCCAATGATATGTCTGCAATGAATATCCCAAACAATACTGGTCCCAACACCAAGCCATGCGGAACACCGCTCATCACTACCCTTGGGGATAAGAGCTCCCACCCTCCACCATCCTCTGTTGCCTTCCCTAAAGCCAGTTCCCTACCCATCTCACCAGACTTGCACCCGCCCCTGTGCCTTCTAACTTACTTCCCAGCCTCCCATGCGGCACTGAGTCGAATGCCTTACTGAAGTCCAGGTACAGGACATCCACTGCATGGCCCCAGTCTAATTGCCTAGTTACCCAGTCATAGAACTCCACCAGGTTAGTTTGGCAGGATTTGCTACTTACGAAGCCATGCTGTCTGCTGTCCTGTAGTCCTTTGGCCTCCAAGAGGGCCACCAGCCTCTCCTTCAGGATAGTCTCCATCAGCTTACCCACGATGGATGGGAGACTCATCAGTCTATAGTTCTCCAGTTCGTCCTTGGTGCCGCTCTTGTAGAGGGGCACCACATGAGCCCTCCTCCAGTCTTGAGGTACACACCGTGAGTGTAGTGAGGCATTACATAGGTCTGCCAGGACCTCTGCCAGCTTCTTCAGTACCCTGGGGTGGAAGCCATCTGGGCCTGGTGCCTTGTCCACCCTCAGTGTCCTCAAACCCTCCAGAACCCTGCCCTCCATGATTTCACCATCAGTCACCCCTTCCCCCTTGATTTCTGCCCTCCCTCCTCCCCCCTTGGGTATCACCCGCCTCTTCTCCTTAGTAAATAGTGAGCAGAAGTAATCATTTAGTGCTTCTGCCTTATCACCCCTTGCTTTCACCCAACCTCCCTCCTTCCTAATCCTTACTATATGGTCCTTACAGTTCCTTTTCCCCCGATGTACCTGAAGAAGTCCTTCTTCCCCTTCTTAATGCCCTGTTCCAGCCTGAACTCCATAGATACCTTGGCTGCCCTTACTGCCCTTGTCACCTCCTTCGATTCCTTCAGGTGCTCCTCCCTCTCCTCCCCCCTTCCTGTTTTTTTGTACTTCCTAAAGGCAGCTCTTTTCCTCTGTACCTTTACCATTACCTCCTTGCTCACCCAGCTAGGATTCTTTGCCCTAGCCTTCTTGCTCTGGGCCTTGCTGCAGGTTCTGGTTGCCTCTACTATGCCCAGCTTTATGAGCTCCCACCTCTGGTTAGGCCCATACTAGGTTGAATTCTGGCCAGGTACCCTTTTACCACTTCCCCCATCCTCCCGAAGTTGGCCCTCCTGAAGTCCAGCACACTTGTGCCAGATTCCTCTCCTTCTTTACCCATATCCAACGTGAACCATACTGAGTGGTGGTCACTCCCTGCCAGCAGGTCTTCCACCCTCAGTTCCCTCACAAACTCCCCATTTGCCAGCATGAGGTCAAGGGTATTCCCTAACCTGGTTGGTTCACTGACCATTTGCATCAGGAAGTTTTCCTGGAAGGCATCCAGCAGTACCTGCTCCCTTCTATTCCTGGTTGTTGGGGTACTCCAGTCCACTCCTGGCATGTTGAAGTCCCCCACAATCACCACACTACCCTTCTCACAGGTCCTCCTGATCTGTCCTGCTAGTTCCCTGTCTAACTCTTCTGTCTGAGAGGGCAGCCTGTACATCAGTTCCCCAATATGCAGCAGCAGGTTATAATAGATATATACAGTATATATGTATAAGACAAAGAACCTCTGTGCGCAAACACTGAGGCAAGGGTTACCCCAAAGGGCATTTGGCTGGGAAGCCAAGTTTCAAGAAAATACAAAATCACACATGCCCCCACAATGCAAAGCATCATGGGCTGCATATGCAAATCACTACAGAATGTTATGCTGGTCCAACTTTAAGCAAAATTGCATGGTGCCGAAGGCCCTCTCACAGTTGCAAAGGGTGCTAACAGAAGACATAGACACGTGTTTCGTCCTACCAGGACTCATCAGTATGCCTCGTCTGTTTGACACCCCAGTGGAATGGACCAGCTAACCCTAAGGCAGTGTGCCTGGGATATATTGAACCCATTAAAATAAAAACTATTTAAAGACAAAGAACCTCTGTGCAAACACTGAGGCAAGGGTTACCCCAAAGGGCATTTGGCTGGGAAGCCAAGTTTCAAGAAAATACAAAATCACACATGCCCCCACAATGCAAAGCATCATGTATCTCTCTCTATATATATATATATATTTCTCTATATATAGATATATATATATATATCTATATATATGAAAAACATTTCTCTTCTCTTGTTGTCACGCAGCTGAGATACAGCTGCCCCGAGGGCAGACAGGCTCCCATGAATATTTAAATATGATCGGGGCTCAGTTCATGAATATGCAAATGAACCCCAACCAAACACAATCGCACAACTCCGTTAATTTTAAGAGGAGCAGCCTCTCAGCGGTCTGTCCGTGGTCACCGGGTCCCAATTAGGTGATGGGGATCCCAGGACCCATGGAACACTCCCCAGTGTAACCACAATTTAGCGCAGTCGCAGATCAAATGCGCCACTCACGCCTACACGATTCACACTGCCCCAAGGGCAGAACAACAAACAGAAGATCACGGTGGATGTTTATGAGCCCTGAGGGGCTGAATTAAAGACTTGGGCTGCAGGGCAGGGCACCAGAGGGGCAGGACAAGACCTGGGGAACAAAAAAAAATTGATTGCTGGGTCGGGAGATGCCCGGGAAGAGCAGGAGGAGACAGAGCCACAGGGTGGCAGGTAAGCCCAGGAAGACATTACAGGCGCCCCTCTTTGTAGGGGGGTTACACTCTCCCATGGCAACAGACTTTGGCATCCATGCCAAGGGTGTGCCAAGACTGGCACACTGGGGTACCACCTAAGCAATAAGCATTAAACATACTGGAAAACACTTTGTCTCGTCTTAGGCATATGGCTTCCTAAGTGACATTGGTTACCACAACATCCTGTCCTAGACAAATGCATCCTATTCTAGCAGCAAAACATTTTTCAATACTGTGAGCATTAATGTGATGTTACATTATAAAGGGGCCCTTAACAAACAAGATTTTAAACTGCAAAAATATTTTTGATGCAATCCACTTTTAACCACTAGGGGTGTCCCCCCTACATTTTGTCACTCAGCCAGCAGTGAGCAAATGGTTTGCAGCAGTTTTGGTGCCAAAATACACTTCTAATAGCAAGGCAGTGGCAGCCATTTTAAGAGTCCCAAGACATACAAAATGGGGGTCCATGCTAGTTTCGCACGTGGCATACAGTATATTCTCAGCGGTGCCTCCATTGTGTAACACCTAGGCAGCGCTACTCCTAGTGTTACACCCCTGCCTACTACCTACAAGCTAGGCTGAGGGGTTTGGGTTCATTACCTTGTATCAAGTTTAAACAATGCGCAGTGCCTCCTCTCAGAGTATACCTTTACATGGGCTAGCTGTTACCAGGTATAACCCCCTGAGATGTTATGCCACCCACAAATACCATTTGCAAGCCCCAAACATGACTCAATAAGCACAAGGGCTGTTTTGGACTAAATGAGAGCCTAGTATGGAGTTCTTTCTCACAATAAATAGAAGGACTGAGTACCTGTACAGTTGTTTATCTTTTTTGTTTTATGTATCTTTTTCTAAGCAATATCCTGAACAGTTTCCAGCAACCATGTGAATAACTTCCCCCCATTCCCCATTCTATCATTTCTTTCCCTCTATCTGCCCCCAGTTTTCTCTCTGCTAGAGACACTAAGTATGCGATGATTAAATGCATAATTTCTCTAAAATATATCCCCGAGTAAGTCCTATTCTTGAATTGCAACATGATTCCTGCAAGGGTATTTTGACAACACTCCCTTCCCTAACAACAAACAGAACACTGGATGCTCTCCTGGTTTGGGCTCAGACTGTGGAGCTAGTGAAAGTCTCCTTTCCCCATTTTTATGTTTGCTTGCACACATGTGCAAGAAACATAGTGCCATCATCAGAGTTTTCAGTGGTGTGGCACCCTGTCTTCCAATTCAGTCAGTGTGTTTGCAGGTGCGGCCACAGTTCGCCAATGAATGCTGCAGCTGTCTATGACAGCAGTTGAAAATGCAGTGCCGTACAGTTGAAAGGGAGCTACGCTTCAGTGAGCAGCGATAAGATATTGAGTGCTCATGCGCTCCTCCCATACAAACACACACGCATATTGCGTGCTCATGCGTTCCCCCCCACACACACACACTGCATGGCTGACGGGGGTGCCCAATCCCCTGTCAGCACTGCTGTGCCCCCCCCAAACAGAGTTCTAGGTGCCACGCTGGGAGCCCACCCCGGCATGGCAGCAGTCTGTATGGCCAACGGGTGTGCCCAATCCCCCATCAGCTCCACTGTTTACCCTCCCCCCAAGAGACTACCGGATGACACGCTGGGAGCCCACCACAGCATGACAATAGTCTGTATGGCTGACAGGGGTGTTCAATCCCCCATCCGCTCCACTTCCCCCCAAACAGCCTTCCAGCTGCCATGCTGGGATACCACCCCAGCGTGGCACAAGTCCTGCATCATCCTCCTAAAAAGAAAAGCACCTGAAAGAAAAACCTTCCTCGCTGACTGTCCTGACCCCATCCCCACCCACGCCCACCCTCTGCGCCGCTGCCTCCCCACCCCCACCCCATACTTACCTCCGAGTCGGTGTGCGCGATCATCAGTGGACCGGAACACATCTGCACTCTTCAAAGCCAACCGTGAACTGAGGAAATGCCGGTAAGCTGTGTAATGGAATAAATAGGGTTTTTCAACTTTGATGCATATCTCAGGCATTTTAAATTCTTTCACCAATTTTTCAACATGGGTTTTGGGACCATCCTCATGAATTCTGTCACTGTCATTTTGTTAATCAGGTCCAAAGGTGATTTCGCGGTCACTGCGTGAACCACCTTTTGGGACCCGATTATGAAATGACAGTGTCACAATCATGAGGTGAGCCCCAAAACCCTATGTTGAAAATTTGGTGAAATAATTCAAAATGACTGTTTTATGAGCATGCGCTATGCTGTTCCTACCACGCTCATAAGTTCACTAATTTTCAATATTTTCACCCAGATTTTCAACATTGCTATTTTACCACACCTCCTTATGAGCAGTATAGTTGTCATTTTTCACATCTTGCCCAAAATGTGTTTCCATGCATGTAGCGCACAATGGCGCAGTCGGTGTGCAAAATCAATGTTTGGAACAGATTAAGAAAATCACAGTGACACTGTTTATGAGCAGAGGTGTTAAAATGGCTATGTTAAAAATTTGGTGAAAAAAGCCCATAAAATGACTGTGTTATGAGTGACCATTGCGCACTTTCCACGCACCCTCATAAGTTCATGGATTTCTAATATTTTCAGTCGAGATTTTCACCCTGGCATCTTTCCACACTTCCTCATGAACAGTACAGCTGTCATTTTTCACACCATGTCCGAAATGTGTTTACGCACTTTCAGCGCAGAAATGCGTGGTCACTGTGAGAAATCACTGTTCGGGACAGATTAAGAAAATCACAGTGACACTGTTCATGAGCGGAGATTCAAAAATCCCTGTGTTGGCAATCTGCTGTAAAAAATCCCCAAACTAATTGCATTACGGGTGTGCGTTGTGCATTTTCTACGCACGTTCGTGACTTCGCCAGTTTTTTAAATATTTTCACTGCAGATTTTCAACATTGCCATTTTTCACCTCCCCATGAACAGTACAGCTGTCATTTTCACATCCTGTTCGAAATGTGTTTTTACACCTGTGGTACCAAATGGCGTAGAGCTGTGCAAAATCAGCTTTCAGCTAATGAACTAATATTGCCACTGTTCATAAGGTGGGGTCAAAAAAATCCATGTTGAAAATTTGGAGTGAAAATGTCAACGAACGCCTGAGGCATTAGGGTTTCCGACCATAACGCCCCACCCTGTACAGACTGACAGGCATCAAGGGTGTGACTTGGAATTCTCGCCTGTAATGCTCATACCATTCCACACCCTGCAGCCAGTGACAGGCATCAAGGTGTGCCTTGGACTCTTCGGCCCCAGAGTTCACCCCATTCTCCTATACAACACCCATCTCACCATATTTCTTGATGGAATGGGGTGAGCATAAGGGCCAAAGACCCCAAGGCACACCGTGATACTTGTCGGTGTCTGCAGGGTAGGGTGTGGTGAAATGGCGTGGCCATTATGCCTGACGACCCAAAGGCATGTCCCAATGCCTGTCAGTCTCTGCTGGGTGCTTGTGAGGTTGGCTTCAGTTCAATACTTCACTGCCATTCCTATTATGCAGCTCTCTAACTCCCACACTACCAGTGCCAGCAAGCAAATATTCGGCATTGACAAATGCTTGTTTTGAGAAGGTAGAAGCCTGGAACTGCTTTCTCTCAAGAACGGTGTGAGGAGTTTGCTTGATTCTTTTCAGATAAGGTTGCCGCAATCAGGTCTGGTATCCGCTTGACCCTCCCTAATGGGAGCTGTGGTGGTCAGCAGGAGATGTTGGACACCCAGTTTGTGTGGTGTGACTTCAGCCTCCCTGCAATCAGTGACATTGTGATGATCATCTAGTCATTACGTCAGACCAACTGTAGTTTGGACCAGGGCCCCACATGTCTCCTAGTGGGCTGTGTGGATAAAATCGGTCTGGTCCTTTCCGAGATAATCTGGATGTCTTTGGAGAGGGGGATCTTCCCAGATCCTCTGAAGGAGGCTGTGGTTTGGCCCCTTCTTAAAAAGTCCTCCTTGGACCTAGATTTTCTGGCTAACTACAGGCCTGTCTCTAACCTGCCCTTTGTGGGTAAGGTTATTGAGAGGATGGTTGTGTCACAGCTGGATGATTATTTGACCAGCCACAATGTCTGTGATTCTCTCCAGTCCAGATTTAGGAAGAGACATAGTACTGAGACAGCCCTTGTCCCAGTTCTAAATGACCTCCTAATAGCGAGAGATCGAAGGACCCATTCCATCTTGGTCCTTCTTGATCTCTCTGCAGCATTTGACACCATAGACCATGGTGTGCTATTGGAGCACCTGTAGTTCATCTGTGGACTGTCTGGTACAGTCCTCAGATGGTTTCAATCTTTCCTTGAGGGTAGGACTCAGAGGGTGGTGTCTGGGATTTTTTCCTTGGCATCACTACCCCTATCTTGTGGGGTGCCGTAGGGTTCCATTTTGGCACCCATGTTGTTTGCGGTGTACATGCTGCCATTGGGAGTGATTATTAGGTGGTACGGCTTGAGTTTTCACTGCTATGCAGATGACACTCAGCTGTACATGTTCTTTGTGCCTGGCCAGGATGCTGCTGTTTCCATTTGTAACAACTGTCTCGCCGAAATCCAGGATTGGATGACTGTGAGCTGGCTGCGGTTAAACCCAGAAAAAACTGAGGTGTTGGTTGTGGACCCAGGTCACCGGGAGGCAGGTTTGCTGGCAGGATCACCTTCAGGTCTATGGCTTTGGGGTGTTCAGCTAACTACCTCAGACTGGGTGCAGAACCTGGGCGTTATGTTTGTTGACTGTTTGACACTTAAATCTCAGGTGTTGGCAGTTGTCAAAACTTCTATCTACCATCTGAGGAATATCACCCAAGTGAAGCACTTGGTTCCTTCCGACAATCTTCCAACTTTGGTCCATGCCTTCGTTACCTTCCGCCTTGACTACTGCAATGCCCTTTGCCTTGGGTTACTGGGGGTTGATATCCGCCGCCTGCAGCTTATGCAGAACGCCGCAGCCAGGCCATTGACTGGTTTATCTAGGACCAGTCATATAACGCCTGTGCTCCGTGGACTGCACTGGCTGCCAGTACGGTGGCAGATCACCTTCAAGGTCGGTTTGCTGACCTATAAGGCCCTACATGACCAGGGACCTGGTTACCTGCAAGATCTCCTTCATCCCTACTGTTCCTCCCGCTGTCTCCAATCCACTGACGAGGGATTGCTAGAGATTCCCAGGGTTCGTTTAAAGACATCTGGGGCCAGGTCTTTTAATTTTTTGGCCCCAATCCTGTGGAATTCTCTCCCTCGTCAGGTGCGAGATTGCCCGACAGTCCAAAGTTTTAAAGCAGCTTTGAAGACATTTCTTTTTAGTCTGGCATATACTGATTATTTTGTGGTTAATAAGTTTTATAGATTTTAACTTATTAAAATGTTACAAAAATTAAAACAGTCAGATACATTGCAAGGTTCTTACAGACTGTTACATATCTCTGTAGAAGTAGAAAGCAGAACAGTCTGGCCATATACTAACAAACTGAATACAATAGCCAGGTGAACAATTGGAATATTACTCCGTGCCTGGATGTACAACACCTATCCAGCTGGAGATTAACTTTGAAGGTATTACCAGATGGTGCATTGCTTTATGACTAACCCATACAAAAACTAGCTTACCTGTACCATTCCTACTAGTACCTGCAGTATTGGCAGAACTTCAGAATTGTGGGAAGGTCCAGGGCCGCCGTCCTCTACTTTGAGCCGGCAAAATACAAGAGAACACACACACAAAGCAAACATATCTTCATTGTCAGCGGAGATACTATCACTCACTGATATTATCCAGGTCATTCCTAGGACAGGGGCCCCTGAAACACAGTAACAATCTCTCCTGCCCCTGCCCCTAAATGAACCATGAGAGGAGACCATTATAGTAATGTTGTTGTGCCTACTCAGCCGATTCCCTCCCTTGGTTTCAAATACAGAAGCAAAGGTTTCCATAGGGCAGTATATTTAGAGAGGGTGTTGGTCACAATATGCGATATTCTGGCCCAGGTGGCAACTTGAGCCATGGAGGTGAGTACCTCCCCCAGTGAGGGGATTGTCTGGGTCTGCCATTTGCACAATAGGAGTCTTTTAACCTGCATACTGAGTGTCAGAAATAATTTCATCTCAAAGAGTCGAAGGTGAGGAGCCGGGGTCCAGAGTCCTAATACCAGCAGCTCAGGGGACTGAGGCACAGGCTTCCTAAGTATTTTGGACCCCATCTCACAGGTAGCCTGCCATAGGGGATGGATCAGCCTGCAGGACCAAAGTATATAGAACAGGTCACCTGGGAGTTCCTGACACCTCCAACACAGGTCAGACTGAACCAGTTTGGCCTTGGCGAGGACTACAGGAGTCCTGTACCATGAGTGGATTACCTTATTCTGTATTAATTGACTACTGGTGTCAGGATATGCCTCATGAGCTAGTTTTAGACAAGACTTCCATTCCAAGTTTGAAATAGGGGTATGCAATACTGGCTCCCATTTATGTTTGGATTCCTCTGCTTGGGATGGGATGGTGCTCTGAATGGCCGCATATACCCGGCTTGATTGGCCTCTTTCTAGGGCCAGCCATGACTCTACCTGGGAGATTTGTTGCCCATGGTGCTGCTTATGCCTGTAGGCAAGGATGGCGCTTCTTATTTGGAGGAATCGCCAGAAGTCTTTGGGAGGAATCCCATATTTGTTCCACAGGCCTTCAAAGGGATTGAGGGTATCTGTACCAGGAATGAACATGTCTTGAAGCAATGATATACCACCTCATTCCCATGAAGGCCATGCAATTGGTTGTTTATTGATGGTAATCTCATTATTGCCCCACAGTGGGGTAAGTCTTAGGGGAGATGGGGAGGTGCCCAACTTCTTATGTACCTTGGCCCAGTATTCCAGAGAAGGGCCTATAGTTGGATGAGAGCGAATGCCCTTGGTGGGGGTGGTTAAATAACAATAGTGCCAAGTGAGCATGCTGACATACCTCTCTCTCCATATCTAGCCACTGAGGAGCATTGTGTTCAGAGAATAAGAACCATTTTAACATCTGTGCCAGCTGAAAGGCCCATTTATACCCCTCTAACCACGGAAGATCCCAACCCACTCCGAACAGTGCACTCTCAGCTTATTTCTATTGTACCTGGGTTTCTTACCCTCCCACATGAAAGATCCCAGCAGGGAGTCCAACGTAGTGAACCAATAACGAAGTATTTTCAGAAGAATGTGGGAGAGAAGATACATAAGTTTTGATGCTGTGACCATTTTAATTGCGGAGATTTTACCGACGAGTGACAGTCAGAGATTTCCATCTGTCCAACTCTGTACGAATGGACGCCAAAATTGGTTTCATGTTTAGGTCACAGATTTTATGCAGATTAGGAGAAATAGTAATGCCCAAGTAGGTAATCCCCTCCGGGGCCCATCGGAGCCCATGCTGAGTAATCATGTGAGAGGTACACTTAGGATTTAAAGGTAGGACCTCCGTCTTGGCCTGGATAATCTTGAGCCCAGAGAAAGTAGAAAAGTCTGACAGGGTGGACAGTAAGGGAGGGAGGGAGGTGACAATATTGGCTATAGGAAGCATCAGGTCATCAGCATACATAAGAGTAGGGTATGTCCTTGTTCCCACCTGGACCTTGGAAATTAAAGGATTTTGCCTAATAGCTGCCGCCAGGGGTTCCACAGCCAGTACAAAAAGTAGCAGGGAAAGTGGGCAGCCCTGACAGGTGCCCTTGCCCAATATAAATGGGGGAGACAGCATCAAATTGGTGAGTATCTGTGCTGCGGGAAAGGAGTATATTGCCCCAATCCAGGCCCAAAACCCAGCCCCCAAGCCCATAGTGCAGAGCACTTGTTGGACATAATCCCACGCCAGGGAGTCACAGGCCTTTTCGAAATCTATTGTGATGGCAGCAGCGGGGAAGATAATGTTTGGGCCTTATGAATTAAATTTACCAACGATCTAATATGGTCCACGCTAAAGCGGCCCTTAACAAAGCCTACTTTGAAGTGCAAGATAATGCATATGGGGCACAAAAACCCTGGCACAATATATCAGTTGGGGGGTGAGGATATAGCATGCACCAAGCAGGAAAGGGATCTTGGGGTTGTCATCTCTGATGACCTCAAGGTAGGGAAACAGTGTGACAAGGCATCAGGTAAAGCAAATAGGATGCTGGGATGTATAGGCAGGGGCATCACCAGCAGGAAAAGGGAGGTCATAATTCCGCTATACAAGACGCTAGTGAGGCCCCACCTGGAGTACAGTGTACAGTTCTGGAGACCATACCTACATAAGGACATAGACAGGGTAGAAGGGTTCAGAGGAGGGCAACAAAGATGGTGCATGGGTTGCATCACAAGTCCTATGAAGACAGGTTGAAGGAACTGAACATGTACTCCCTGGAGGAGAGGAGGAGAGGGGATATGATAGAGACATACAAGTATCTTACAGGGAGGAACAGGTGCAGGAAACACTATTTTAAGCGAAAAAGATGTTTCAGGACTAGAGGGCATGGGATGAAGTTGGAGGAGGGACGATTCAGAGGAAACATGAGAAAGAATTTCTTCACAGAGCGGGTGGTGGACAAGTGGAACACCCTGCCAGAGGAAGTGGTGGGGGCTGAAACAATCACGGGATTTAAGAATGCATGGGATAGACATAAAGGAATTCTAGAGGGCAGGGGTAAGGGGAAACAGACTTCTAGGAAAACAAACTGAACTTACAAGCTCAAATGGGCAGACTAGGTGGGCCATAGGCCCTTATCTGCCGACACTGTCTATGTATCTATGTATCTATGTACTTGGGAGGGATGGATCAAACTGGGAAGGAGAGGGTTAAGTCTATTAACTAGTACCTTGGCTAGCACCTTGCTATCAGCATTCAAAAGTGAAATAGGGTGGTAGCTAGATGCTTTAAGAGGGTCTTTACCTTTTTTGGGCAGAATAGTAATAGTCACCTCCCTAAGGGATGGAGGGAGGTTCCCTGTCTGCAGTGCCTCAGTAAATACCTGTTGCAATACTGGAAAGATTATGGGATGCAACAGCTGCCATATTTCAATAGGGAACCCATCCCCTCCTGGGGTCTTCCCCTTTTTAAGGGAGAGTATGGTGTCTGCTACCTCCTGAGTCGAGATTGGGGCAGTTGCCTGAGCTTCCGAAATTTTAGGGAGGTGTAGGGACGCTAGAAATGGGTGGACCCCTTGGGGGTCGGGCGCTCTGGAGGATTTATATAACAAGGAGTAAAAGTCCATCATTATTGGATTAATGGCTTCCATCGATCTATCGGTCTTACCTCCTGCATCCTCTAAGGCAGCTGTGTGCCTTTCGGCTTGCTGCTTTTTGAGACGGTATGTTAGTAGCTTACCCCCCTTTTCTCCCCCTTCCCAATATTTATGCTTGAGCCTAATAATCGAAATCTCTGCCTTTCTAGATACCAGCTCATTCATTTGCATCTTCAGAGAGGGGACCTTATGTCCTGCCTCCAACCTGAGGGAAGGAACGCGAAGGGTTTAAAAGCAAGCTCCATTTCTCGGAGCTGTCGTTCAAGCCCCTTCAATTGCTGTTCCCTCCTCTTTCAGTGCTGGCTCGCATACCCCATTATCGCCCCTCTTAGAGTAGCTTTAAATGCCTCCCATGTGGTACCCA
This sequence comes from Neoceratodus forsteri, assembly GCA_016271365.2. Taxonomy (NCBI): domain Eukaryota; kingdom Metazoa; phylum Chordata; order Ceratodontiformes; family Ceratodontidae; genus Neoceratodus; species Neoceratodus forsteri. The sequence goes on from CM057456.1 coordinate 1,047,696,490, forward strand.
TTGAGGTATCTGCCATAAGGTTATTCTTGAAAAATTCAGTGGCTTCCTTTTAAAGCCAAGGGGGAAAGTCTGGGTCACAAAGTAGCAGTGGGTCCAGCCTCCATACTGGAGACGTAGGGAGAGGTGGGCCCCAAGTGAAGGCAAGGTGCACAGGGGCATGGTCTGAAATGACTAAGGGATGGATAAGGGTATTGACAGTGTTTCTAGCAATAGCAGGAGAGGTGAGCCAGAAGTCTATCCTACTAAGGGAGCTATGTACTGGGGAATGAATGGTGTAGTCCCGCTGGGAGGGGTGAAATATCCCCCAGATGTTCGTAAGGGACAGATCTTGTTGTAGTTCAGCCTCTGCCATTACAGCCCTGGAGTGAGGCTTAGTATTGGTGGGGGATCTGTCCAAGAAGGTGTCCAGAGTGAGATTAAAATCGCCCCCTATTAAAATGGAGGTGTCATCAGGAGCTAGGGATCCCAGCACCTGGGCCAGCTTGTGAAAGAAGGAGGGTGAGTCCTCATTCGGGGCGTATACGTTACCCAGGATCAGAAGGTCCTCCCTAGTGTCCATGAGTACCACCACCCATCTGCCCTCGGGGTCTCTCACCTGTCTCTGCAGTTTCCAGTGTAGTTGCTTGTGAAGCAGAATCACAATCCCTCTCTTTCTAGAGGAGGCTGAGGCATGTATGACATGTGGCCTACCCACTCCCTCTTCAGTCTGTCAAGGTCCCCCCCCCCCCGGTGAGTTTGGCCTCCTGCAGGAAGGCGACCCTAGCTCCCAGTCTCTTAAGGTGACCCAAAACTTGCTTCCTCTTGTTTGGAGTGTTAAGCCCCCTGACGTTACATGTCAGACAATTAATATCACCTGTTAGTAAGAGGGAGCAAATATTTAATTAAGAGCTATAGCAAGAGAAACCAGCAGATTGGGAGAGAGGCCAGCCCATCCAGGAGAGACAAATTTCTATAAACCGCCACCAGGTATGGAGAGAGGAGGTAAAGCCGGTACGCCCTGCCCCCTACCAAATGATCTTATACTAACAATTAGCGAAATAACGATGTGTCTCTTGCAATACAACCATACATAAGCAAATAAACAAACTATGTACATTGTGCACAATATACCATGCATTTTGGAGAGATAGAGGCTTCTCTTCGGCTACAGAGCCCTGCTGTAGTCCGTCCCCCTATTTCCAGGGCATTGTCAAGTGGTATCAACCCTTCCTTAGCACTAAGGGGAGTTTGAAGGGGGTGATTCCCCCCACCGAGACACTCGAGCAACCCAATAAGGAGGTTGATCCACGTTGCTCATTACAACCCCAGAAGGTTGCAAGAACTGCTTCAGCAGTGTGGATTGGAAGCTGGACTACTTAAGGTGGGGCTATGCATCACCTATATTGAGGTGGGGATTTGAAGGAAAGAAATTAGGGTAACTCTGCCCACTATTTTCGGTGAGCCTAGGGTTATTTCTGAGGGGAACCAAAGTGTTCTCACAACAAAAGTCTTGGTGAGGACAGGCTCATCACATATATGAAGAGTGTACTGTAGGCCCCCCAGTGCGGGGGCTGGGAGACCCCGCCTTGGTAAAGAAAGCATACCAGAGAGGCACAGGCCTGCGTATTTCAACACTTAGGGCATCAAGTAAATCCCATCATGCCTGCCTATTCATTTCAGCAACTTAAACATAACAACAGATGCAGTCAAAGCTAGTAACACAACTTTCCATCAGGCCTATTCCCCCCACCCCACACACACGAATGAGAGCGGTAAACTCCACAGATATTCTGTTAGAGAATCTGGCGGTGAAAAATGGCCTTCTTTGCCATCTAGACATGCCTGAACATCTGAACAGGTCATCCAACTAAGAGCTTGTTGGTAGGCCCCATTGAATTCCTCCCAGTATAAGAGGGGGACATCTTCTCTGCCCGATGGCAGTGCAAGTCGGGGGTCAAGGCTGGGGTGAAAAGGGGCTCGAAGGTCCCCTTACTCATGTAGTTCGGAGAAAGTTGCAGGTGGATTAGCCACAGGGATTATCCACAGACACTGACAATGTCACCCCAATCTCGCCCCAGACCTACAGCTCCCCAAGGGTTTAAAAGACAAGGAAAGGAAAGGAATAAAGGGACAGCTACTTATCTGACCACACTAGTAGGTTTTCTCTAGTTGTCTGCCCCGGAGATGTGGATTGCTCAGGTCGGACCGCACTGGAGACAGGATCTCCGCTGGTAGAGGAGGCCTCCTTCGTGGCCTTCGGTGGGCACTGTGCTCCGCTGTCTATAGTTCCGTTCTGCAGCTGGTGGGGAGTTGCTGATGGGGACAGGTAGCTGGGCTGCAACATAGACGTAGGCCTGCCTTTCTCGGACGAACCTAAGAAGCCTGGGCGTTGATCCAGAGAGCTGAGGTGTAGAGCTTCATATCTGTTGGTGGTATGGTAGGCCTGCAGCATATCTGGAGCTGCGATGTCCATGCGCGTGGTCTCCGCTGTGACGTCTTGCCCTCGCTCCGAGGGATGCTCTCAGCGGCCATGCTTTTTTGAGGATTGCCTCTTTCGCTGTGCTTTGCTGGGGAGGAGTTCCCACTGTTCCTCCCTGAGGTCTTGCCAAACTGCAGGCCTACTCACTGGAGGAGAGGAGCAGCAATCCAACCCGCCTGTAGAAGTTTTAACCGAAGGGGCTCCCGGGGTATTGGTAGCAAATTCTTCTAGCCAGTTGGGCCGTAGGAAGTCCATAAGTGCGTCAGGAAATTCAAAGCTATTTGGGACCCCGTTATGAATAACCCACATCGTGGCTGGGTAGCATAGGGAAAAGGACAGCCCAATGCTATGCATTTTATGCCTTGCCTCGGAATATGCCCAGCGTCTGTCTGACAAATCCTTGGAGAAATCCTGAAATATGTGGATCCTATTCGATCTCCATAACACTTGCTGTAGCTCTTGGGCTCCAGTTAGGATCTTCTCTTTGTCCCTGTAGTCTATAAAATGGGCTATGATGGGTCATGGTCTGTCCTGGGCCTGGGATATGGGGGCCAACGTGCGGTGTAAGCGCTCCACCTGGAGCGGTGTCGAGGGCACCAACTGCAGCATTTCAGCGATGGCTAACTGCAGAAATCCCTGTGTCTTTGCCTTCCACTCATTCCGGAAAGCCCAGGAAACGAAGATTGTTATGGCGACCTCGATTCCCTAGGTCGTCCATCTTACTACGCAGCATCTGTATGGCTCGTTGTTGGTTCCTTAATTCTGCCCTTAAGTCCTGAACATGCCCCTCTGTCGCCGAGACCCGCTGTTCGGTGTGCAACATCCTGGCTTCTAGATTTTGAACCACTTGGGTGTTTCGGTTAGTCGTCACAGTAACCTGTGCCATCTGGGCCATGAGTTGGCCGAACATCGCCTCAACTGACAGTTGTTCCCATGTTTGCGTCAAACGGCCTTCATCCATACTGCAGGCCTACCTCGTCCAGAAGGCCCTTCTGAAAGATAACGATTTCCACACAGCAAATGAAGGCTTTTTGTATCAACGGTGCTAAATTGATAGACTTTGTGTATTACCCCACTTATTACATTAGAATGAGGTTATAATACCAGCTGGAAAAAAAGGATTTTAAAGGATATGTCCCTCTGGGTTGTTGAGCTGATCTTTAAGCTGCCATCCTATTTAGCACCCCTAGTGGCAGTTCCGCGTATACTGATTTTTAATGCCACTGTCATGAGTTTTAATCTGTTTATTTATGGTTTTAATTAATTGTTTTATTTATTGATTTATTTTAATGAATTATGTACAAGTGCCTTGGTTTTGGAAAGGCTTTTTTTATAAATAAAATTTGAATTGATTTGATTTGATATAAGTAAACTTATAGGAAGGGGGACTACATTCACAGTTCACAATCGTGAACATGCCATTTTGGGAGCAGTGTGGTTTCCTTAAGAGGACCGAGCCACAGGAGACGTCATCACTGACATCATTACGCTCACCTCAGAGCATGATATTCTGTGACTCGGCCCCCTCCTTGCTGCACAGAGAAGCAGCACGATTCAAAAAGACGTAGTGGTATTCTAGATAATGGCGTCTTAGATCCTACATACAAAGCGTGGACTAGTTAAGTTTTATTTAATATTGTGGTTAAAAAATGGAATCACACTGGAAGAAGTGAGGACACATAAACTTACAAGGAGGGGTTACAGACAAACACTTAGAAGGTGGGTGCAAATAAAAAGGAGATGCCTTACCTCTACCCCATTCACTCACTGCTAGTTGATTTAGTTCCTATCCAAAAACTCCCACCAGCCCCCCCATTTCTTTTTTTTCAGAGGTTGCTTTCAACACCTTCAACAACTAAATCATTTTTCAGTCATAACTGTCTGATTTAGTCTGCCCTGGAGCCTGCAATCTCTGGATACATTGCTTGTAATTATGTCTGTATTATTGTTCTATTTTATTATTGTATCTGCTTATTTAGAAGTGTTTTTGCATATGTCTGTTATTGTACCTTCATTTTGTTCCTCGACCTATCAGGTCCATCTTGTAAATGAGCTTTGCTCAATGATGTCCGCCTGAATAAATAAATAAATAAAGATTTTGATTGATTGATTGAGATGCACAATTAAATTGGAGGGTTTGTTTAAGTGGAAAGCAGGGTCTAAAGTAAAGAATCCATTAAGCATTTCCACCTTGATTCTTATTTTATTTCTAGAAAACTCACAGCGTTATAAGAAGATGCCAGGGAGTCACGTGATGCAGAGCACGTAGTGGCTGCGTTCCCCACGAACTCCGCTCTCCCTTTTCTCGATTTGTTTTATTTTGCCCCAACTGGAATCGCCTGAACGCTTTTTGCGGCACTATAACAGTGTGGAAACATCGGGGTGCTGGGTTTTATGGAGGCAGAAATGAGCAGCCTCCCAAGCATACGCCCCTGCTACCCTGGAAAGGCCGCTAAGAAATCAAGGCTCGGCGTAGCCAGCCCAGAGCCCCGGGAGTCTGGTTACTGACGAATTCAACCTCTCACTCTGGCCAGGTTCCTTGAGGAATTTTCTGCCTATTCCAAAATACGGTAAATGATATGGCAAATGAAATTAGAAGCCTTACATCTGCACTTGAGGATTTAAACCAAAAGGCTACTGACAATGCAGTTAGAATTAAATCACTGGAAGGGTGCAAGGAAAAGATGGATTCGGATCTGGTTATGTTGAATCGCAAAGTAAACAGATTGGAGTTGAGCTCAGAACTTGGAAGGCAGAAGCCACCGTAACAATGTGGTAGTCATTGGGCTACCTGAAAGGCTGAGGGCACGGATGCGGTCAAATTTACCCAGAAGTTTGTGGAAAGGTGGTTGGCCCACACCATTTGGCTCGTCTTACATCATAGAAAGGGCGATCGAGCCTCGCCCACCACCCTCCCAATGGACCACCCAGAACTTTTATATTTCGATTTCTGAATTATCAGGAACATCAGCTTTTCATGGCCAAGGCCAGAGATAACAAGGAGCTGTATTGGGAAGTGGTTAAATTCAGAGTGGCGCAGGATTTACCGTTTTCTGTGAGACAGAGAAGGTCAGCCTTTCATCCTCTGGTTAAGAAATTGATAGCAGCCAAGATTAAATTTCGAATGATCTACCCTGCGAAACTTCAGGTCAACATTCGTGATGAATGGAAATCATTTGAATCCCTGGACCTGGTGACTGAGGCATTGCAAGTGGCCTTCCCTGCATTGTTCAAGGTTCCCTAAATCTACAGAGGAGATGAAGGAGTTTTTGGGATCAACTCCCAGGAGACTGTGAATTATATTCTTGGGACTAGATGTTTAATTTCTATTGCAGCATACCCTTTTATGCATACATGTTCTCTGGAAAGTCGGTTTTTTGAGGGTTACCTGCCCTGGACGTTTTTCGTTATGCCCTTTTGGTACTGTAGGGCGGATGATGGTGCCCTTTAAGTTTACTCGACTGGCAGTCACTGGATTAGGTTTTCGACCCTTTAATTTTAGTTCCATATTTCAGTTTTGGACATTGGGGTCTTTCATTTAAAGGAATGTATTGGCCACGAGAGTGCCAGCGTGCTGCATATTACTATTTCTCTGGGAAAATATACAGTCACTTATTTAATTAACTCTGGACATTTTCAATGAAGGTTGTTTTCTTGGGGGCTTTTCCTGGAGGATATGTGTTTGATACTGGCCATATATGCTGTTATGCTATAACTTTGTTTAGCCGTAGAGTTAATTCTGAGTGTTTGAACACCTGCTGCTCCTTGGCCTTTTCTCTTTTGTTATTATATGTATGGGGTTGAGTGGGAATGTTTAAGTTTTGGATTTTGGGGTTGATACTTGTAATGCCATGTCTCGTTCGTACTGATATGTTGCGGCTGTTGCCTTAATGTTAGGGGCTGGTTGTGTATTCGGGTCGGGAGGTGGGGTGGGATATAGGGAATGAGTTGAGTGTCCTGTTATCATGGACCATGAAAATGCTAACTGTTCGGGGCTGGGGAGGGGGATTTAGGCTTTTATTTGGGAATTGTTATAAAGGAGTATGTTATTTGGGGGTTTGTGGGAGGGGGATTTTTATTCTTGAGGCACTATGGGCAGTTGGTTACCGGGTGTTTGGTCATATTAGCTTTTCCGTTTTCAAGGTAATAAGGAATTTATGCTATAGATTAGTTCTCATAGGTCTGAATGGGGACTGATATATTTGTCAATTTTCTTACATGGAATGTCAAGGGGGCTGGCTTAAGGATAAGCAGTATAAGATACTGAAACATATAGAAGCTGTTAAGGCTAAAATTGTGTTTTTGCAGGAAACGCACCTAATGCAGTTGGAGGCGAATGCCATGAGGAGGTTACAAATTGGTCAGGTCTTTGCATCTCAGGGCAATACACAGAGTCGAGGGGTTATGTTATTAATACACAGGTCAATCCCGTTCAGCCCTATACAAGTGGTCCAAGATCATGAAGGCAGATATGTATTAGTAAAAGGGAAGTTGCAAAGTACTGAAATCCTGTTGGGTTAGATATGGCTAGCGATTGGATACTCAGGACTTTTGAAGACCTATTAAAGGCTCTTCTGCCATTTAACCATCTCCGATGGTTCTGGGTGGAGACTTCAATTTAATTTTGATCCCTTGATGGACAGATCCGCTAAGCCACATGTATATTATACTCCTGCCTCCGAGCAATGAAAGATTTGCTCGATCAATTGGGATTAGCTGATATCTGGAGGGTTCTCCACCGAGTCCAGGGAGTATACTTTCACTTCCCCTTCATGGGACTCATCCCGGTTAGATTATATATTTTTCCTGGTCTCTTCTTGGTGGAGTGTTGGACCAACATTATACCCGGTCCTATTTCTGATCATTCGCATTAGTTGCAACTATTTCCTTTCCATCCCTTATGAAGAAAGGGAATAGGTGGAAAGTAAATAACCAGATTCTAAGGATACCTAAACTGACTAAATTTATATCAGAACAGATTGACGAATTTACCCTAAATAATCTGGATGACAATGTCCGTCCGGATATTTTTTGGGGAGCACTCAAGGCTTATTTAAGGGGGGTCCTAATTACTATAGCGGTTAGAAGGAAAAAGGAAAAAGAAAATACTATGACCGAATTATTAGCACGTATCAAGGCATTGGAATCTAACATCTCCACTTATGCAGGGGCGAGGATAGAGGAATTAGTCAAGGTGAAGGATGCCTATCTTAGGTTATTGGGGAACAGGCAGAGTTAGCATTAATCAAAACTAGAGCCAATTATGTTGACCAAGGGAAAATCCGGGAAATTATTATTAGACGTATCACATTAATTCAATCCTCTCGCTTGATTGAAGGATACTATCAAAAGAGGATGGTTGTGTTAAGACTGTTCGGATGAAATAGCTCAGATTTTCCATCAATATTTCGTGAATTTGTATAAAAGATGGAGACCCCACCCAGCAACTTTCAGATTTTTTCCTTTCTGGAGGGACTAGACCTTCCTCTATTGGATGAGGCCGACAGGAATTCTCATTGCTGATATAACTCAAGATGAAATAGAACTAGCTATTAGAATTTATCCTCAGATAAAACACGGGTCCTGATGGGTTCTCGTCCAATTTTTATAAGAAGTTCTCTTCCCAACTAGCTCCTTTCCTTCTCAGGTTATTTCGTTATGTTCTCTCAGGACAGGAGACGGATAGACTACTTTCGGAGGCGCTTATAGTTTTAATTCTTAAACCCAATAGACCTGCTACTGATCCGGCTAGTTACAGGCCTATTTCATTGTTGAATTGTGATTTAAAAATTCTAGCCAAATTATTAGCGGAGCGTATTAATAGAGTATTACCTAAATTAATAGGTAGTGAGCAGGTGGGTTTTATGAAGGGCAGGTCCTCGGTCGATCATTTTAGGACATTGACATGTCTTCTCGGTTCCGAGGAGACCAATCTTCCGATGGCTTTGGTCTCCTTGGACGCCGAGAAGGCCTTGATAGGCTTATTGGGGTTTCTTGTTTGAGACTATGAGAAAGTTTGGTTTCCCGGATATATTTGTGGATTGGCTTAAGGCGCTCTATTCTAATCCTTCCACCAGGGTCACTTGTAATGGAGCTATCTCCCCTCCGTTTCAGCTTTATGTTGGTACGAGGCAGGGATGTCCTTTATCCCCCTTGTTATTTAATCTATATCTGGAGCTGTTGATTAGAAGAATGGTTCAGACCAATGAGATAGAGGGGATTAGGATACTGGGTCTATCTATTAAAGTCACTGCATATGCGGATGACCTTCTGGTATATGTTTCGAGGCCTGCCAGATCTATTCCGAGCCTGTTAAACCTAATTAACCATTTTAGTCTGGTAGCAAACTATAGCTTAATCAGGACAAAACAGTGGTTTATCCCTTAATAACAAGATATTCAAACGGAAATAACTGAATTAGGGTTGGGGTGGAGTCCTGATTGTTTTAAATATCTGGGCTCTTTTTGACAAAGAGTGTTGCCCATATGCGCCAGTTGAATTTAGACTCCCTGGTTCATACTATTGACCTAGACCTCAAAAGGTGGATTAAACTCCCGTTATCTCTCTGGGGGAGAATAAATATAATTAAAATGAACATATTTCCGAGACTCTTTTACCCATTGAGTAGGTTAGATATTTTCCTTCCTATGTCCTGGTTCAAAAAACTCCATGCCATGATAGCTGATTTTGTTTGGAATCATAAAAAGTCTAGAATGGCCTGCCATAAATTAGCGGCCCCTAAATCAGTTGGTGGACTAAGACTACCCCATTTTGGCCTCTATTTTTGGTCTGCCCAGTTGAGTAAGTATGGAAGGTGGGCTTTAGAGGAGGACTCCCTGTCCACATCCGATTATGTTCCTTTGTGGGTGAAGCTTGAAATGGCTCTTACTAGGAAATGTGCTATCAATCCCATAGCCCTTTTTTACCTGACCCCCAAAACACTTCCCTCGTTGTTGAAAAGATCCCCTGTAGGGCTGGTGTTGAGAGCCCATAATCAGCTTTGTGGGTTTCTCAAATACAAGCATGTCAAAGATTGGGAACAGCCGGTCTGGGGGAACCCACGGTTTTTGATTGATTATAATACCATCAAATCAGGGTGGTTGAAATTACCGGAGGACTGCTCCCTCAAGGACTTTCTTAGTGTGGAAGGTGACTTAATTCCTGCTCTCACAATGATAAATAGATTTAATTTAACCTCTAAGGATATTTTCAAGGTCTATCAGCTTAGGCATGTACTGCTCCAGAAGTTTGGAGGGAGGGTAGAGCAGTCTCCCCAGATCTTGTTTTTGACAAATATACGCCCACTGATAGGAATTCCTCATACGATCTCCAAGATTTACTTAGTTTTATTTCATTGGGCATATCCAGTGAACTTTGCCCCATGTTCTTATTGGGGTGATGTATTCCCTAATATTGTCCTAGATTGGACGGGGATATGGCATGCATGCCATAAGTATATGCGACATGATCAATTGAGGCTTATACAATTTAAGGTATTGCACAATATTTACTATTCCCCAGAAATTAAAGGATTTGGAGTTGTTAAGGGATCCTAAGTGCTTTAGATGTGAGGGTGATGCAGGGAACCTCTTACATATCTTTTGGGAATGTCCCAAGGTTGCTCCACTATGGCTGGAGATTAAAAATAAATTAGATCCCTATTAGGCCTGGATGAGATGTTTAGACCAAGTTTGTTTGTTGGGGAAATGACGGCTTTCCGATCAGAAATAGGAAATATTATATGGCCTTGATTTCAGTCATAGTCAAAAGTTGGTCCTTCGCCATTGGAAGGATAAGATGCGCTCTCCTATTCCAATGGCTAGCAGAGCTTCTGGTTTTTAAGAACTGGAGAATGATAGCTATCCTGCATAATCAATTGCCCCTTTTGACAGGATTTGGTCCCTGTTCTATGCTTGTTATCTAGGGTAATTCTTGATCTCACCTGGTCTCTTTTTTTTATAATTTGTTTCCTAGTGCCTCGAACAGAGAGAGAAAGTAAAGATGGGGGGGGGCTGGATGTTTTAGTGTGTATAGTTTTTTGTAGGTTTTAAGGGGGGTCTTGGCAGAGTAATATTCACTTTGTCTGTAATGAGAAACTTATAATCTGGATGTATGTTTCTTAATGTTTGTTCTCTCTGGAGTAATCTCTGCTTAAAATAAATAAAATGTTAATGGGAAAAAAAATAGAAGACGCCAGTAACAGAGCTCTGTGATTTCAATCACACAATAAGGTATAACTCTTTTAATGTATGTAACACAGCGAAGCCATATATATACAGCATGCCAAATAGCAGCTAAAAGACTTTTAAAAAAAATACCCAATATAGAATGTATTGAATTTCAGTGGAAATACTACATCACCCTTTTCCCCTTCTCACATTTCAGAAACTTGCCATGGCATTTGGCAAGATAACAGAAGCTGAGCTTGAATAAAAACAATATGGAATTTAGGAGGGTAAGTTGCTCTTGCCCATCTTATTGAAAACAAGAAAATAAAAAAGTACATTGTTAATATACAAAATTTGAGGAACTTGAGGTAACCCTCCACAAAAATGTATATTAAAATAGTTTATTCCTCTTTTCTCAACCCCCGCCATCAAGGTCCTCCTTATTTACATAGAACCTTTGCTCCAAAAGAGTTCATGAAGTTAGTAGAGTGAATCACAATTGAATAAATAATAGCAGGTATGTTCCCCCTGCTTTAGAAATTTGATTTGAATATGCATATAGTTTTTTTTAAATGAACAAAGAAAAGAAGGTATCATGAACTGTGATTGGATATTGTTTTCATTGATTCACAGCTTGTAAGAGTTCTGATGAAGGGACAGTGAGTCCTGAAACGTACATCAACACTACACAAGAGCAAAAAATGAAAAAGAATCAATAAAAAGAAAGAAACCAAAGGAACATTTGTTACATATTTTCTTTTAAAATCAGTTTTTTGAGTAGAGGCATCCTTAACTACATACAATTACTCCAATAAGCATTTCCCCACATTTAAGACATTTTGCAGTTAATGACTCTTTCTAATAATATGCTCGCACACAATGATTTTCAAGAAACAGTAATAAGATTTATTTTGGGGACATAGGAGTTAGGATGTGGAAACAGGAGGAGTAGAGGTTATGCTGATCTCTATTTACAAAATGTTCACAGTTTGCTCTTGTGCTGGTGAACCCTCCAGCTGGGTGGCTACTAAATAATAGAAAAGGCAATCACAGTGCAAATGACCAAACCTGATATCCACAGCCCTGGCTATCTAAACTGCTGACTAAAGCAGATGTTACATATACCATTTTCCCCACACTGGTGCTAGTCCCAGATACAGCTGAAACCCCACAATCTCGCACTATACACTGGGTACCCAGATACCAAAGTCCTGGATGTTTGATGGACTGCATCTGACTAAGGAGGGAGTCAGTGCATTGGGGCAGAAGTTTGACGTCTTTCCAGAATATTTAAACTAGCAATTGGGGAGAGGGGTGCAGCACCCCATACGTCGAATGGGAAGAACACCCCCCCTCAGCTAGTGGTCAAACAGGGATTCAGCATGTTTGCAGTTCATTTGCATCACCAGGTAAGAAAAAGGTCCGCTCCCATACGCATTTATTGGGAAATGCCAAACCTAACCCAACAACTAACACACTGAAATCTGGCCAGTGGAAAATCACGTACACAAATGCTCACAGCCTGGGAAATAAGATCCCAGACCTTCAGACAATAATGTCAGAGGCTAAACTGGACATAGTATCAATTAGTGAGACGTGGTTTACCAGTAACCACACTTGGGAGACTTCAGTACCTGGCTATGTACTGTTCAGAAGAGTCCGAGGTGCAAAAAGGGGAGGGGGAGTGGAGTGGCCCTGTATGTCAATGAAAATATCAAAGCTACAGAAATTCAGAATACACATAAGGAGCCAGAAGAACTGTGGGTCACCCTGGAAACAGGAAATGGGACAGCCATAAGAACCAGGGTTGTCTACAGGCCCCTAGACCAGGGGGAGGACATAGACACATTACTGTTAGAAGATATACAAAACATAACAGCTAAAGGGGAGGTTCTGATAATGGGAGACTTCAACATGCCAGATGCAGACTGATCAATACCAGCAGGAACATCTGCCAGAACTAGACACATGGTGGACTCCCTGCAGGGGGAGGGCCTCAAACAACTGGTACAACAACCCACAAGAGACAGGGCTATCCTAGATCTAGTACTGACTAACAGGGAAGGGATCACAGATCTCCAAGTAGAAGGTCACCTGGGGGCCAGTTACCATCACATAGTATGTTTCAATTGGGCCACTACATCTAAATCATCCCATTCCAAGGCAAAAATATGGGACTTCAGAGGAGCTGACTTTGATAAGATGGCCAACAGAGTTAAGCTAGCCCTGGCAAAAGAAACACAGGTGAGGGTACAGGCAAAGTGGGAAAGCATTAGGATGCAATACTTGAAGCAACATCCCATTGTGTTAGACAGAAAAGGAAGTGCAAAAGAAGAAGGAAACCACTTTGGTTCTCAAATACAGTAGCAGAAAAGGTCAGAGCCAAAAGGTCTTCAGGAAATGTAAGGAACACAGCGGGATGAAGATAGGGAGGCATACCAAACTGCCCTAAGGGAAGCAGGAAGGCAGTAAGGCAGGCAAAGTCCCAAACTGAGGAAACACTAGCACAAACAGTAAAGAAGGTGACAAGACTTTCTATAGATACATTAGTGAAAGGAGAAAGTCCAGAGGGTATTGCTAAGCTCAATGGAGAAAAGGGGCATGTGAGGAGGAGGCCCTGTAAAAGCATCTATCCTAAACAGATACTTTTGCTCAGTATTTACTGAAGAGAAGGTAGGGCACGGCCCACAGCTCAGCACCATCGACACAGGGAGGAGGGAGGTGAGCACTACTCCCTTCACAAAAGAAAGGGTCCTACAAGAGCTCACTAAGCTCAGGGTGGATAAGGCAATGGGACCTGATGGCATACATCCCAGGGTACTTAAGGAGCTAAGGGTGGAACTAGCAGAGCCATTAGCAGAACTGTTTAGTGAGTCTGTGAGCACAGGAGAGGTCCCAGAAGACTGGAGAAGGGCTCACGTGATCCTGCTCCACAAGATTGGTAGCAGGGAGGAGGCAGGGAACTACAGACCAGTCAGTCTTACCTCAGTAGTGGGCAAGATTATGGAGGCACTCCTTAAGGAAAGGATAGTGCAACACCTGGAATCCATAGGGGCACAGGATCCAAGACAGCATGGGTTTACAAAAGGAAGGTCCTGTCAAACTAATCTCATAGATTTCTTTGACTGGGTAACCAGAGCAGTGGACCAAGGGGGAGCAGTTGATGTCGCCTACCTTGACTTCAGCAAAGCTTTCGACACTGTTCCACATAGAAGATTGATAAATAAGCTGGGTAGACTCGGGGTGGGTCAGAAGTTGGTCAACTGGGTGGCAAACAATACAGTCAGAAGAGATGCAAGTCATAAGTGGGGTACCTCAGGGATAAGTCCTGGTGCCAGTCCTCTTCAATATCTTCATTAGTGACCTTGCAGATGGACTAGAGGGCAAGGCTTGTCTGTTTGCAGATGACACCAAGATCTGCAACAGAGTAAATGATCCAAATGGGGAGGGCAGAATGAGAAGAGATCTGGATAAACTAGCAAAATGGTCAGAAGAGTGGCAACTGGGATTTAATGCAAAGAAGTGCAAGATCATGCATATAGGGAAGAGAAACCCTGAAGCCACCTATAGGCTGGAAGGGGAGTTGCTGGCAGTCACAAAGGAAGAAAGAGACTTGGGCATCCTCATCACCGATGACCTGAAATCATCCAAGCAGACCTCTAAAGCAGTAGGTAAGGCTAGGGGGATGTTAGGGTGTATTAGTAGGGGTATCACAAGTCGCAAGAGGGAGGTAATAATCCCTCTTTACAAGACACTGGTTAGGCCCCATCTGGAATACTGCGTGCAGTACTGGAGGCCACACCTTCACAAGGACATTAACCAAATTGAGGCAGTCCAGAGAAGGGTAACCAAAATGGTGCAGGGACTGCATTAGAAGACATATGAGGACAGATTAACGGACCTCAATATGTGTATCCTTGAGCAAAGGATGGAGAGAGGTGATATGATCGAGACATTCAAACGCCTTAAGGGCATTAACAAGGTGAAAGAGTCTAACATGTTTAAATATAAGAAAAATAGCAGGACAGGAGGACACAGCATAAGATTAGAGGGAGGCCGATTAAGGGGGAATGTGAGGAAATTCTTTTTCACAGAAAGGGTGGTGGATGCATGGAATGGCCTACCTCAGGAAGTGGTGGCTATGAATACAGTGCAGGGCTTCAAACAGGCATGGGATAGGCATAAGGGAACAATACAGATGATTATGAATAGATAGGCCACTGACAGAGCAAAGGCCGATGGCACACTTATAAGGTAGAAAAAGAAATGGACAGACTGGATGGGCCTTGCAGTCCTTATCTGCCGTCAGCTTCTATGTTTCTATGTTGCAGCTGGTCGAGTTGGCTGACTTTGATTTGAAAGGAAGGGGTTTACATGGAGAGCAAATGAACAAAGGATGATCTGCATCAGAGGTGCAGGGGTTGCCCTGTTTGATGCAGTGTAACAGGGGTTGCCCTGCTTATCACAGAACTGAACATTTCAGAAAAGGCAACTTGGTCCGGGTTACCTTGGCTAGATCTTGGATTCACAAATCCTGGACATTCAGCACCTGTAAATTGTAGTCACATCCAGTACACTCATATACCAGTACTTTTTTCGAGCATCTATATTCTTAGACATAATTTGACAAGGT
This sequence comes from Neoceratodus forsteri, assembly GCA_016271365.2. Classification (NCBI taxonomy): domain Eukaryota; kingdom Metazoa; phylum Chordata; order Ceratodontiformes; family Ceratodontidae; genus Neoceratodus; species Neoceratodus forsteri. The sequence goes on from CM057456.1 coordinate 1,047,711,749, forward strand.
GGAAATCTGTCATTTTCAGATGTAAAGATCAGTCACAACAAACTCTAGGGCCTCATGTCCTTTGAAGTGGCAACGTGACTATGGCTGGCAGCTCCAGCTGGGCAATCTTGACCAATAGAGGGTACAGATACATATCAGCACATTTATATGATTCACATGATTGCAAACTGTCCTGGGCTCTCTTGGGTACCCCAGCGACAGCTGCAATTTGCACAACACGGTCTCCAACTCCACCTGCGCTGGGCCAGCTGGGTAGCAGGCAAGGTGCAAACTGAATAACCACTAAGATAACAGTCATTTGGGTGAGGTGGTCCAGAGCAATTATTTTGGCTTTCAAATAGGTAGATAGAGGGCATGTCAGCCCAAGGTTATTTATTCTGTCTATCTTGGAATAAATGATTACAAGGGCAAGCAGGCCCATAGGTTAACTTGCAGAACTTCTTCCTTTCACCGGGGGGTACAAGGGTACTCATGCAGGTCCTCCACGGTTGATCTCCACTATAGAAGGCATCCTGGCATCTTCAGTCCTCTCATGACTGAGGTACTTGGTCAGTGCTCTCACCGCTGCTTGGTGACATCTGATCTTCAGTCCACAACTTTCCCCAACGTGGGAGGGAGGGCTAGCATCTGGAGGACAATCTGGCAACCTCCAGGCTAGTAGTTGCAAACTTAACTAAATAACTTTAACATTAACTAATAAAGAGGCAAACCCTCTCCAGGTTGGAGAGGATTAACTGGAGCTCCAGGCTTGTCAGCATGACTGGGCCTGGGCCCCCACCCTCAAGGGGAGCCCTGCTTGAATCTCTGTGAATCTGGATCTCAATCTGTAGGCTGGAAAGCTGGTAAAATGCTGGCAAACATTGTCTCTTATAGGGCTTTCCCAAGGCTCCTGATTAGTTGTGGTGATGGGGTGATTGGCCTCCGATTGGCTGAAAGATCTGTCAATCACAGAAATGAATACTGCATGAACCTCACTCAATGCACTGTTGGTCTGCTGTTTTTGGCACCTAGAATTCGGTCCCTGTAAGTCCCCATGAGCACTTGGCATTTACCCCTGAGCTTTGCTGAATGTCCCACAATTCCTGGCTTTGTTTTCCTGGCTTTCTGATTGGCTGTAGCTGCTTGCTGTGGCTGCTTAGCCCACTGTCCCTTTAGCAGAATGAGCACAGTCCTGAATTATAGTTCTGGTGCAGCCAGGGATAAACAAATATTTGCCCCAATGCTCCACAGTTCTGTTGCACAGGTTGAATACTTGCTGTCTCTGCACAGATAAAGGATTTTGCTCAGTTCGCTTTCCTGTCACTGCTGCCAATGTTTAAGCTCCCTGACATGCAGCAGCAGACAGGCTGACTTTCTGAGTTCCAATGTTTCTGGTTCAGCCAGGAAGAAGCATTTATTTAGTTAACACTTTTCCCCCGTAACACACTTTCCCCAACATGCAGCAGCATGTTATAATATATATATATATATATATATATACACTGTATATATATATATATATATTTATATATATATATAAATTATTTTCTCTTGTCAGCACGCAGCCGAGATACAGCTGCCCCAAGGACAAACAGGCGCCCATGAATATTTAAATAAGATCAGGGTTCAGCTCGTGCATATGCAAATGACCCCCAACTGAACATACTTGCACAACTCCCTTAATTTTAAGAGGAGCTGCCTCTCGGTGGTCTGTCCATGATCACCAGGTCCCAATTAGGTGATGGGGATCCCGGGACCCACAGAACACTCCACGGTGCAACCGCAATTTAGTGCGGTTATGGATCAAAGACGCTGCTCGAGCCTATGTGATTCCCACTGCCCTGAGGGCAGAACAACAAACAGGAGATCACAGTGGACGTTTTTGAGCCCAGAAGGGCTGAATTAAAGATTTGGACTGCAGGGTGGGGCACCAGAGGGGCAGGACAAGACCTGGGGGGACAAAAAAAAATTTGATTGCTGGACGGGAGATGCCCGGGAAGAGCAGGAGGAGACAGAGCCACAGGGTGGAAAGTAAGCCCAGGAAGACATTACAGGCACCCCTGTTTATAGGGGGGTTACACTTGTCTTTGTTGTAATTGCGTATTCTGTAACCATTGTATTACGAATGACGTGGAACCTTTGTAAAAGAGTTCATACTCAATGGTTGTTTCCGAATAACTCAAATAAATAAATAAAAACAATGGTACATTCACAGTCAACAGGCAGCAATAATAATGTGCCCACACCCTTCTCACTTACCACCAGGGCTGGACCTGCAGTAACTGCCCTGGAGACCCCCAGGAAAATAAGGTTAGCAATGCAGCAATACAATTTTAATTCTGTAACCCAACTAATATTATGCACACTACCTAGGTTAAATGAGAAAAAAGACAATTAGGTTTATTTAGGGGCAGTGTACAAGGGAAGGGGGTGAATCTAGCCAAATGACTAGCAATCTGATTTAAATCAGAGTTTTCAGGCATGCATTTTAAATCCCAATTACACAGTTTAGCAACCCTAAGTAACCAGAATGTCATTCAGGCTAGCCTGAAGCATTGTCCGGGATGGCCAGCATTGCAGCTGATGTTGGGGCCCTTAGGAGAGGAAAAAAGCAGTTAAACATGCACACAGCCCAATTATTTGTAATCCAAGCTGGATGGCTCAGTCCATTGCAAGAACCCAATAAATGAAAACAATTAGATGGTACCACGATGATTTCAGTTTTCATTGCAGGGAGCTACCCTGATTGGTACACATGCTACCAGAATCTGGCTGCACTGCAGGCGATATGTAGACCTCGTGGTGATGATCAAGGTGCCCGGGGGAAGCTGAGCTGACACAATGCACCTCCAAGTGATCGCAACCTGCTCGATGGTGATGGACAGGGGGCCAAATCCCCAAGCCAGTCTCTCGCTGAAACGGTCACTGGTGCAGTAGTAGTAGCCTAGGCCAAGATGGCAGGGCCCAGGCAGGGTGAACAGTTCTGGCAAAGTTTATGATCTTCTGCTGGTGAAACCTCCAGCTGACATAACAGTTTTGGTCATGGGGAACCAAATGGTGACCCACGAAACACGTTCAGCACATTTAAATCAATTACTACTTTGGAAGACAATTTAGATTCAGTCCGATTGCTAATCGACAGCTTTATTGCGCAAACTTTTCGATCTGAGTCTATTTCTCTCACAAGCTGGTCCGATTGCTTCAGGAGCAAGTCTTCGGTCCAAATCGCAAGTTGCACTAAAAAACATTTTCTTCACTTTTGCCGCAGTTCCAAGGTGGAAATAAGACAGGTCCAACTTCTGCAATAGGCAGATCGATGCAGGAGAAAGTGGCAGGGAGGCAAGTCTAGCCTCTCCCCCCCCCCAATTCCCCCACGCTCCTACTGGGAGCAGCTGCTCGAAGGCTCGAATTGTTCACTCCTCAACCTACAACTCTAACTGAGCCACAGTCTCTTGGCACACAGGGCATTTCCCTTGTCAATCCAAAGGTTCGGTTGGCTAGGGGAGCTGTCAGTCACGTAAAGGCTTCCCCTCCAGGTCCATTTGTGTGCCAGTGGGATAAAACTACAAGACTACAGAATTTTCTTCCCACAAGATCCCTGGGGACAGGATCCATTTGGTCCCCAGTGGTTTGATTGGTCTAATTACTAGAAGTCCAGGACCTAACATGGTGGCTCCCATACAAATGTTTAAGCTGCAATCAAAGCAGGTTAGACAAACTCCTCTATCTTTAATATAGCAGCAGACAAACAGTAAACAATCACAGTTTCTATATGGGCTCCCTCTGCGCAAGTAGTGACTGCAGAATCGAGCAAAATAACTCACTGTCTGGCCAGTCACAAGCCCTAAATCATTCGGACCCAGCACAGACCAATTTCTAAAACAGATTAGCTATTCTCTTAAAGGGACAGGTGCAGAGGCTCAGTATGGCACTCTCACACAAAGAGATAGAACTACTTAAGACAGGACACCAGCCTGACAGTGGGCATCAAGGAGCCCAGGAAGACATTATAGCAAACCTCAGTTTTTAGGGAAGGGGGTTACATTTGTGCTAGCACACTATGATCTGTTAGTGGGGTTCAAATGCAAGCTTGCTGAATTTCCATCAAGTGTACCACCGCAAGATCCCCGGCAACTCTACAGTCAGGCCTGCACTGGGACTGTATTATAATTTCAGGGTACCCCCAAGTCTGATGTTTAATATTTTATTTGTGCTTGTAGTTTTACTATTGGTACCAGATGAAAGTTATCAAACCCTGGGCAAAATAGTCATCTTATGTGCCCCTTGCTTGGGTGGGTGGGTTTATGCAGTGGGTTTGAGGGGAATTGCCTGGTGGTGGTTGTTCATACAGCAACTTGTTATTTTCTAACACCTGCTCTCCCTACAGTCTCTGGGCATGTGTGTCAAAATAAAGCACAGTTTCATTTGTTGCATTTATCACAGTGTGGGTATTCAATTTGTGCATCCTGACTGCGTTATTGTTGGGTAAAGGTAATGGCTGTTGGAGGTCCCAAGGGAGTGGTATTGTCCAGTGCAGGGAGGTGGGTAGGTACTGCTTCCCAGAGGGCAGTATCACATACAACATTTGGCCCACTTATTCTCTCTGGGTGGGGGCACCATGCAATTTATTGTTTGGGACAACCCCCCACCTACTACAGGAGAACAAACAAACCCAACTCCCTCAACCTGGTGTATCACATTACAATCAGCAGACAGGGATGTAAACCATTACGGGAACACAGATACTTCTGCTCAGTCTTCACAGTGGGGGGAGAGGGGGACAAACCACATAGAAGGAGCAAGAATACTGGGAGAAGGGAGGTGGACAAAAGTCCATTCATGGAGGAAAGTGTCCGGAGAGGTCTTGCAAAACTGAAAGTGGTTAAGGCCATGGGGCTGGAAAGGGCACATCCCTAGTGAGGGAGCTCAGGAAAGTACTGGCTGCACCTCTGACAGCCCTATTCAACAGCTTACTGGAAACAGGAGTGGTTCCAGAGTGGTGGCCCACAGTACAGTGAAACCAAAACCTCGAAAGATGAAAAAATACCATTATAGCGAAAGTCGTTGTAATGGTCTGCGGTTCACTGATGCAGCTTCTCTCAGTGTTGTGCCCCCTCCCCAAAACAACTCTGACTTGGAGTTGATTATATTTAAATGAGGGGGTGCAGGGCACATTGGTTATTGATGGCACAATACCAAGTGTCGGCATTGTGCCGTCACTGTATTGGATGTTGGCAGATTTACTGTCGACAAAATGTGGTGCTTCCATTCCAGAGGACTAGAGGAGGGCAGATGTAGTTCCACTTCACAAAAGTGTCAAATTTTAAATTTGTCACCATTTCTCGGATCTTTGTGTGAGCCTGAGCATTGACTCCATCCTTGAACCTCAGAGCTGTGCGGTCACCTGCAATCCCTAACTTAGCAACTCAATATTTAAGAATTAGTTTTTATTCCCCCTCCTTAAGCAGCTGTCTAAATCAAGCTAGCTGCTCACTGAGGGACCTTTGTGCCACAGCCTGCTCTTACTTGATTTTTTTTTTCCGGCCCCCCCCTCCCCGTCTTTGACAGTTTATTATGTAGTCTGTCCAGGAACTCATCCCACGGGAATGCCGCAGTCAGCTGGTTTTCTATCCCCTGAAACCACACCCTCCCTTCCTAAGGCAATCAAAATAAATCACCCACTCCAGTTAACTCCTCTCAATTACTGCTGTAACCTGCCCTATTGTTAGGGATCTCTCCCTAATTTGACCATATACCCTTTTAATTTCTTACACTTCCACTGACTATGATGACATACCCAGTCACAGCCAAACCATCCCAGCAGCTGGCACATTTGCCGTAGCTGAATTTTTCAATGATATTACATAATTAGAACTAGTGTCATTGCCCCCACCCCATGCAGTAAAGCAATATTATAGTGACTCTCCAGGCGTTTTACCAAAATTGCCCTGTGCTTCGGCTAATTTCATAAATGGCACACCTTTGCTGTCTCAGTTTTACCTCCAGCTACCTACTACACCAATTTTAGCCTTTCCAGCAATGAATTACTTATTACCACCGGTGGTGATAGCTGCACTATTCAGCACCCTCTGGGTGGCTGACTCTTGTGCCTTGGCACAAGCACATGACCAAGCAAATTTGCACAAATTCTCTGTGTCTCTACCACAATTAGACCCCCTATCTGGACAACTAAGGTGGGAATGTACAACCTATGGCCCACATACCCTCCTGTTCCCACCTAATGCAGAGAAAAGGCTTCTTGGCTCCTTCCTTTACTCTCGCTCTTTCTTCTCACCACAACCAGCTCACCCTTACCTCCTCCTGTTCTCCTTGCTTTCACTTGCAGGCAACATAGAGATCAACCCTGTCCCAGAAAACATCACTATTACCTCCACACATAGCTGCTGGTCCAACCCCTATGGACTGAAAATCGCTCACCTAAATATATGCAGCATCCCCTCAAAGTACACGGAGCTTCAAGCCTGGGTAACCCTCCACAAACCTCATGTGATCGGGATCTCTGAAACCTGTCTCAACCTGCATATCTCCGACACCTTGTGTCAACTGGCTGGTTATATTACCTGCTCCGCCATGACAGAATAGGAAAGAAAAAGGGTGATGGAGTAACTATTTATATATATTGGAATCACTATCTGCCCCCATCTCCCTCAGGTCTGATCCAGCCTCCCCGAGTGAGTGGCTCATTGCAGAGTTAGTACTGGCTTACTCAAAGAAGTTCTTCCTGGGGTGTTGCTACAACCCTCCAGCAGGGAGCACTGCTGGCCTCCTAAACCTTCATTCCGGTCTTGGCTCTCTCTCCCCCATCTGTGACACCATCATACTTGGTGATTTTAATCTAAACTGGCTAGGGACCCAGGAACCTGACTATGCCCACAGCTCTGCACCATGGACACGGGGGGGGGGGTGTGCACTAGTCCCTTCACAAAAGAAAGGGTCCACAAGAGCTCGATAAGCTCAGGGTGGGCAAGGCAATGGAACCTGATGGCATAAATCCCAGGGTACTAAAGGAGATAAGGGGTGGAACTAGCAGAGCCATTATCAGAACTGTTTAGTGAGTCTCTGAGCACAGGAGAGGTCCCAGAAGACTGGAGAAGGGCTCATGTGATCCTGCTCCACAAGAGTGGTAGCAGGGAGGAGGCAGGGAACTACAGACCAGTCAGTCTTACCTCAGTAGTGGGCAAGATTATGAAGACACTCTTTAAGAAAAGGATAGTGCAACACCTGGAATCCATAGGAGCACAGGATCCAAGATAGCATGGGTTTACAAAAGGAAGGTCCTGTCAAACTAATCTCATAGATTTCTTTGACTGGGTAACCAGAGTGGTGGACCAAGGGGGAGCAGTTGATGTTGCCTACCTTGACTTCAGCAAAGCTTTCAATACTGTTCCACATAGAAGATTGATTAATAAGCTGGGTAGGCTTGGGGTGGGTCAGACGTTGGTCAACTGGGTGGCAAACTGGTTGACGGGCAGAAAACAGAGAGCGGTGGTAAACGGTATACAGTCAGAAGAGATGCAAGTCACAAGTGGGGTACCTCAGGGATCAGTCCGGGGCCAGTCCTCTTCAATATCTTCATCAGTGACATTGTAGATGGACTGGAGGGTAAGGTTTGTATGTTTGCAGATGACGCCAAGATCTGCAACAGAGTAGATGATCCAGATGGTGTGGGCAGAATGAGAAGAGATCTGGATAAACTAGCAAAATGGTCGGAAGAGTGGCAACTGCGGTTTAACGCAAAGAAGTGCAATATCATGCACATAAGGAAGAGAAACCCTGAAGCCACCTATAGGCTGGGAGGGGAGTTGCTGGCAGTCACAAGGGAAGAAAGAGACTTGGGCGTCATCATCACCAATGACCTGAAATCATCCAAGCAGACCTCTAAAGCAGTAGATAAGCTTAGAGGGATGTTGGGGTGTATTAGTAGGAGTATCACAAGTCGGAGGAGGGAGGTAATAATCCCTCTTTACAAGACACTGGTTAGGCCTCATCTAGAGTACTGCGTGAGGCAGTCCAGAGAAGGGCAACCAAAATGGTGCAGGAACTAGGGTTACCACCTTTTAAGAAGCCCAAAGTGGGACATTTCTTACTGAAACATGATTTTTCACAGGACAGTATGTAACCTCGACCGATGCAACAGACTTGTTTTCTCTATATAATCACAATTAAGGCTAAATGCAGTAGTTTCCTAGTGGCTTCCATTGTTTCTTATCATTTTAAGGTGTTTTAGTTAAGGTATTGTAGTTTTCTGCAACATTTAGTAGAAATTTAGAAAATATTTTTTCTACTATAAAATCAGGACATTTAGTATTTTTCATGTTTTTTTGCAGGACACATCTGCCCAAATCAGGACTGTCCTGAAAAAATCAGGACAGGTGGTAACCCTAGCAGGAACTGCATCAGAAAACATATGAAGACAGATTAATTGAACTCAGTATGTATACCCTAGAGCAAAGGAGGGAGAGAGGTGATATGATTGAAACATTCAAACACCTTAAGGGCATTAACAAAGTGAAAGAGTCTAACATGTTTCAATATAAGAAAAATAGCAGGACAAGAGGACACAGCATGAGATTAGAGGGAGGCTGATTAAGGGGTAATGTGAGGAAGTTCTTTTTCACAGAAAGGGTGGTGGATGCGTAGAACGGCCTACCTCAGGAAGTGGTGGATATGAATACAGTGCAGGGCTTCAAACAGGCATGTGATAGGCATAAGGGAGCAATACAGATGAGTATGAATAAATAGGCCATTGACAGAGCAAAGGCCTATGGCACATTCATAAGGTAGAAAAAGAAATGGGAAGACTGGATGGGCCTTGCGGTCCTTATCTGCCGTCAACTTCTATGTTTCTATGTTTCTGTGTTGCCAACATACTGAAGCAGCACAGCTTGGTTCAGACCACCTCACTTCTCACCAGGCTGAACCCGCACACCTCTTCGTATACCTTGCTGGACTGGATAGTCACCAATCGAGAAGAATGCATCACTCAGGTGGGGACACTCGCCGACTCCATAAGTGACCACTCTCCCACCTACATAATCTGGTCCACAAGTACGAAACGTACACCTCCCAAGTATCTCTCTTTCCGCCATTTCCAAGCCCCTGTTGACCCTGCTATCTCTGAGGAAGTTAGAGCCATTAACTGGTTAAGCCTTTACTCACAACTTGATGTGACCTCGGCAGCGACTTATTTCGCTAATGCCATCCTGGGGATTCAGGACCGCCACCTTCCCCCTTAAGACGAGGAGGTTACGAGGAGGATGCACACAGTGGATCACCAAGGAACTTCTCAAACTCATGAAAGAACATGATCATAAGTGGGCTGATCATAAATTGTCCTCCTCCCCTTCCCTCTGGAATGAATATAGGTGTCCGAGAAATCAGTGCAAACAGATGGCTAAATCCCTAAAATGGAACTACTACATTAACCTCTGCAAGGATAGCCTAAGGAACCCCAAAAATTTCTGGGCCTCCCTTAACTCCCTCACAAACCCTCATAATAACAGACCTGTTATCAAACTTGACTCCCCCTCAGGCCCTCTGACTGAACCGTCTGATGTAGCCCAATCTTTCAACATAAAATTCACTGACCTGTCGGCCTATCTCACCAAATTAACTGGCAACCCTCCTGCCAATCCAGGAGCCAGTACAAACCAGCAGCCATCTCCCACAACCCCTGGTATCCCCTGCTTTCACTTCAAGACCATATCTACACAGGACACCATCAAGCTCCTAAGGAATCTCCCTAATTGGGGTAGCCTGGGTTCGGATGGCCTCTGGCCTATTCTGCTCAAACTTCTCTCCCCTGCCTTCATCAAGCCTCTCACGTTTATTTTCAACTTGGCTCTGTCTACCTCCTCCATGCCAGATACATGGAAGTCAGCAAAAATGATCCCTATCTTCAAAGCAGGGGGCCTCCACTCGTCCAAAAATTACCACCCCATTTCTATACTACCACACCTAAGCAAACTTCTTGAAAAATTGTCCACTGCCAACTGTTGGAACACATAAATAAAAACAATCTTATGTGTAGCCAACAGCATGGCTTTTGCAAATCTCACTGCACCACCTCTGCTCTGGCACTCTTTACTGACCATGTCCTTACAAGCATGGATCGCGGGCACGCTACCGGGGCTGTCTTTGTGGATCTCACAAAGGCCTTCGACATGGTATACCACACACTCCTCCTCTCCAAGCTACACCTCCTTGGCTGCTCCACTGAGACAACAAGTTGGATCAAGAGCTACCTCTCGGGCTGCTCACAATCAGTGTGCATTGGTTCTACCATCTCTCCGACTCTCCCTGTCACAACTGGCGTCATCCAGGGTTCCATCCTGGGACCACTGCTTTTCTCCATCTTCGTTAATTCACTCCCAGCTGATAGCCTAAACTGTAAATTGCTTCTGTATGCAGGTGACCTTGTCATTTACCACAGCGATAAGTCCCTCACCCAGGTCTCCTCAGTTCTTACCCAGAACTATGGCAGTGCTTTTAGTTGGTTCACAGCACACCTGTTATTGGTAAACGGAAAAAAGACCAAATCTATGCTATTCGCATCCAAACCACACCTCACTAAATTTCATAGTTCCGGCTCCTCCCTCCAAATACTATCCCCTGATGGCCTGATTCTTGAAGATGTTACCTCATTCAAATATCTGGGGGTGACACTTGATCCATCATTAACCTTCTTGGACCACATCAACACTGTAGTTCGCAGGGTCAATCAAAAACTTGGGGCTGCTTACCGTCTACGCCACCTGTTAATCCCAGAGGCTCGAATAGCAATTGTCCAGGGTAACCTTCTTCCTATCTTTGACTACTGCTGCTCCCATCTACTCTCGAACATCCTTGGCCCTCAGAACCAGGCTCACATCAGTTTACAACAGTGACTGCCGTTTTGCTCTCATGGCACCTTTCTCAACTTACCACTGCAACCTCTACAGTTCCCTCGGCTGGCTACCCCTCCAAGGGTACTTTGATTTTACCCTTGGTTGTATCGTGGATAGTACCATTAGAAGTGGTGATGCGTCCCCTCTCTTCCCCCACTCAAGGTCACAACTCTATCCAGGTGTCTCCACTCCTCTACTGTCCCTCCCTTTTGTAACCCCTAGGTGGCACTATCCCAAAGGCTACTACCCCTGCCTGCTTGGCTAGTAGTAGGATAAGGGGCCTGAGTTCTGAAACAGGTGCCTTCACCCAGAGGTCAGAGTTGGTAGTGGTCAAGCAAACCTGGGCACAGCCTTCCGGGACACTGTAACCCCCCTCTATCCTTACTAGTGTCCGGAACAATACACCATAACCACTTTCACAATACCCCTGATACACCACACAAGTACCCTCACTGTTTGCACTTACCACCAGGGATTTCCTCTGGCCTGGCCCTGGGAACCCCCTGTAAAACAAGGTTATACACAGCAAATAACAGCAGTACAGTACTCTTGCACAAACTGGAACCACAGTCAGGGTAAATGAAAAAAGAGTTAGATCTGATTTATTTAAGGGACTTGAACAAGGGAGGGGCGTAATCAGGTTAATTTGCTTGAAGGCTGTATCAATCAAACAGTTATGCATGCACTTAAGGGTTCATAAACAGTCAAACACTCTGGGTACCCCGATGGAGAATGGTGGGCTAGCCAGGAACATTGCAGCTGGCTGGGTCCTTGTGATGGAAGAAAACAACATGCACAACACACACTATTTGTAATCCGGAGCCGGAGGGCTCAGTTTGTGAAAAGAAAACAACAAGACAATCAGATGACACACTTTTAGATTAGGCTGTTGTTGCAGGGAGCAACGCTGATGATTTCTCACGATACCCAAGACTGGACACAGGCTGGATGAAAACTGAGACTGCAGGTGGTTGATCTGGAGTGCCAGGAGAAGCAGGGCCCTCACGATTCGATGAGGTGTCATTCCTATTCAAGCATGGAGCAGGGGGCTGATCCCCAGGCAGGGCTCTCGTCGATGGCTTTCTCTGTGCAGCGGGTAGTCTGACTGGGCTAGTGTGGCAAGGCCCAGGCCAAATGGAGACAAATTCGGATACAGTCCATTTTGGGCTAGGTACAGCTTCCAGCAAGCAGAACACAGTTCACACAGTGGGGAACCAAATCACGACCCACTTTCAATACACAGCACATTTACATATAAGGAAATTCTACTCTACCAGGCAAACCGCTCTCCGGTCACGATCGCAAAGTCTCTGCACAAACCTGGGGATTCAAAAGCAGCTGAAAATCCTGACAGGCCAATCGCATTCAGCAAAATCTTTGGTCTTCTTCAGGTATGAACCTGGTAAAAACTCAGTGGCTTACTTGGTTCTCACAAACTTGGAATTAGTCCAAAATAATTCTCTTCTCTCCCTGTCAGGGGCAGCAGGCAGGCATGCAGGCCAAAACCCAGGCCTTTCCACAGAGACTGTATTGAGCTCTTGCTTCTTCAGCTCCCAACTTAGATCTGCCTCTAACAGCAAGCAGCTTGGGAATTTCCCCAAGATCCAAAAGGTTTGGTTGGCTGATCCTCCTGTCATTCATAACAAAGGCTCCCCCTTCAGGTGCAGAAAGGTGCAAAAAGCCCAAAACTACAATTCCTACAGATTTTGACTCCAGACAGCTCCTGTAGTCCGGCTCCATTTTAGGTCCTACCAGAAATGATTGGTCCAATTCGGCAGTCCAGGACCAAGATAGTGGAGATAAAACAGTCCTTGCTGCAAAGAAGGCAGGTTAGACAAACTACTTATCATTATCACTCTAAATGATTTTCAACAAATAGTTACATCTTTCAACAGAGCTCCCTCTCAGATTACTTATGACTGCAATCCAGGCAGCTCTTCAAGAGACAGTACACAGAGGCTATATAGGCACACTCTGGCAAACACATTTATTTAAACTGCTAAAACGCAGAACACCAGCCTGGCAGTAAGCATTTAGGCACGCTCGAGGAAGACTTTTCGGGAACCCCCATTTGTAGGGGGGTTACACCCTTCCCTGCCTGGAGAAAACTTGGCATCCACGTCAAGTCTGTACCATCATGCATCAGTTAACATAAACGTCTTACTTTGCTATACATATTCACTACATTTCCCAATACTTTGTCCATTCTGACAATACATTAGGCATATTTCACACAAGTCAGTTGAATATTACTGTGCTAAATCAGGTAATAACTTCTTGTACATTGAACAATGTAAGAGGGGGCCCTTCCCTATCAGCTAACTTGGAGCTGAATGGGACGGGGCACCATGTTGAGAGGGCAGAACAAGTAACCTGGAATGGGCTGTCATGCTCAATGTGGGCAGTGAGCTTGGTGAAACATAAACACCTTTGTGAACTACATGGAGAGGCAAGTCCACTGGCCTCCTGGGAGACTCATAACTGAGGAGTACGACTGTCTTGACAGCTCGGCCAGTCTTTCTGAGAGGGACAACTACAGTCTCTGTACTCTCAGCACTGGTCTGGGGACTCTCATCACTTCTGAGGGGTGCCTCTGGCTGGGTGGGAACATCCAAACTTGGAGCACTGTCGGCGCCTTGCTCTTTAGGCTCTGTTTCCATAACACTTGACTCATTGTGTGAAGGCTCAGGCACAATCAAGCTTTGAGGCACTGAAGGGGGGTGGTCAGCACTCTCATAGTGTTCTTCAAGTTCTGGTATGTCATCAGAATGACTCAAACCCTCAGCCCCTTCTTCAGGCAAATCATACAGTTCCACGATACATAGGGAATCAGCATCTTCAGACGTGATACTTTGCACTTCACTTTCAGGGAGCATTGGCTCCAAGGATGAAGCTGGGGGGTAAGGCAGTCCAGAAGACCCAGCTTCATCACCGCAATTTATCAGGGGGTTACCTCAAAACAGCTGACTCAGTTCATAAGAGGGGTAATAGGCATGGTTGCATTCTCTTTAGTCAGAAGTGGACTGACAGTCACTATCATTCTGGGCCTGCTGCAGAGGAAACCTTAAATCTGTGACCACTGGGGTGGGTTGACTCTGTCTCTTTCTTGCAGTGGCATGAGTCACCAGCCCAGGGGAATCAATCTCTGATTGTTCAGCCTCAATTATGACTTGGCCAATAGGTAGCAAGTGGTTACGGTACACTGTATTGACAGCTTTGGAGTTGTTCTCTGGGCGCACCTTGTACACAGGTAAATCATCCAACTTTCCAACTACTACATTGGGAAGATGGTGCCACCGATCAGCAATTTTGTGTTTACCATGCAGTCCCAAATTGCTTAACAACACACAGTCTCCAGGTCGAAGCTCTTGAGCCTTTACTTGTTATCATGCCTCATTGTTGGCTAGATTTCTCTTGATGGCCATTGCCTGGGCCAGCTGATAGGCATGGTTCAGTTGAGCTTTTAGTTTTTGTACATATTACAAGTAGTTTTCAGCTTGGACCACATCTGGAGAGACCCCAAAACAGACATCAACAGGCAGCCAGACCTCTCTCCTGAACATGAGGCATTAGGGAGAGAACCCGGTAGCATCATTTTTCATGCAATTGTATGCGTGTACCAAGGTGCTAATCTGCTGGCTCCATTTATGCTTGTCTTTTGGGTGGAGGGTGCCTAGCATGTCTAGCAGGGTGCGGTTAAAGTGTTCTGGTTGAGGGTCCCCCTTCAAGTGCTAAGGGGTGGTTCTTGACTTTCTCACCCCACATAAAGAGAGCATTTCTTTGATTAGCTGACTCTCAAAGTCTCTGCCTTGATCAGAATGAATCCGCTGGGGGGACACCATGGTGGACGAAGAAATTTTACACTAGCACCTTGGCCACGGTAGATGCCTTTTGATCTTTGGTGGGGAAAGCTTGTGCATATCGTGTGAAATGATCCGTAACAACTAACACATTGCCAATGTTCCACTGATCAAGTTCTAAACACAAGAAGTCTATGCAAACTAGTTCCATGGGGTTCTGGTAGTAATATTAACAAGGGGGGAAGCCCTCTGAGGCAGGGCTTTTCTTTGCAGGCAGTGACTAAGGGTCTTTACATGGTGCTCAACATCGGCCCCCATTTTGGGCCAGTAGAAGCGAGATTGTACCAGGTCAAGGGTTCTGTCAATACCGAGGTGCCCCATGTGATTGTGAAGGGACCTCAGTACCAAATCTTTAAAGGCCGTGGGCAGGACCAGTTGTTGCTTGTCTACTTTGTCACTATGATCTACTGTCTCTCTATACAACAACTGACTGAGTAGCTTCAATCTGGGGCCTTCTTTAAACAATAAAGCAGTTCGCAAGTTAGTGGAACGTAACTTAGACACATCTTTCCCCGCACACATGGCATCAAGTGCTGGCTGAATCATAGGATCTTGGGATTGAGCCCACTGAATGCTGTCATTGTCAAACTTGAGGTAGAGCACTAATGTCTAGAGCAGAGAAGTGGCAATAAGCAGCTGGTATGCAGGTGTCAGAAGTGCACAAGCAATCTACTAAACAGTCCACTGTGTGCGCAGACATCTGTTCATTTCTATCAAACTTTTGTCACAATGTTCGAATGTCAGGTTCAGACAGCCTGACCCAATTACTCTTGGAAGTGGGCCTTCATGATAGGGTGTCAGCATTGATATGGTTCAGACCTGGTCTGTATTTGACAGCATAGTCATAGGTTGATAATGCAGAAAGCCAGCGGTGCACAGTGGTGTCTAACTTAGCTGTAGTCTGTACATAGGTCAATGGGTTATTGTCAGTCTTTACCAATATCTTTGCCCCATAGAGGTATTCATGAAATTGGTCAACGATGGCCCATTTTAGTGCAAGAAACTCCAACTTATGCACAGGGTAGTTTCATTCAGATGGGTCAAGCTTCTACTGGTGAAAGCTACTGGTCTCAGGCCATCCTTATGGTCTTGATACAGCACCACTCCTAGACCCTGCAGACTAGCATCTGTATACAGCACATAGGGTTTGGCAGGGTCAGCATAGGCGAGGATGGATGCGTGGGTGAGCTGGTACAGTACATGATCTCATGGAAGGCTGCTTCACAGTCGGGCATCCAGCAGGGCCCGAAGAGTTCACCTGGGCAGAAGTATATTTTTTCTGGTTCTTTAAAGGCCCCTTTTTTGTATTTATAATTGGTAGGAGGGTAACCCTGGGTAAGGTTCAAGAGTGGGCGAATCACCTTGGAATAGTCTTTTATGAGCCTGCGGTAGTAGCCACAGAACCCCAGGAAACATTGTAGTTCTTTCAGATTATGGGGCTCGGGCCAAGTAGTCAATGCTTCAACCTTACTGGGATCAGTCTCTATCCCTTTTGTAGATACTATGGGCCCCACATACTTCATGGAGGTTTGGAAAAACTGGCACTTGTCAATGGACAGCTTGAGGCCGAAGTCTTCCAGTCAGTCTAGGACTTTAAACAGTCGGTTCTTATGCTCCTCTAAGGTGCTCCCAAACACAATGACATCGTCCAAGTACACCAGGCATTCCAGCACATTCATATCTCCCACCGCACGTTCCATCAGTCGCTGAAAGGTGGCCGGGGCACCCGATATCCCCTGTGGCATCTTCAGAAACTCGTACAGCCCCAGTGGACAGATGAAGGCTGTTTTCTCATGGTCTTCTGGGGCCATCGGGATCTGGTGGTATCCACTGCGGAGATCCAACACCGAGAACCATTTGCTCCCATTCAAGCAGTCCAGGGCATCTTGTATACAAGGCACAGTGTATTGGTCTGGGATGGTCCGCCAGTTTAGGGTTTGATAATCAACACACATCCTCACAGACCCATTCTTCTTATGCACAACCACACTGGGAGAGGAGTATGGGCTCCTGGATTCTTGTATTATGCCAGCAGCGAGCATTTCCTACAGGTGTCTTCTCACATCATCTATGTCTGCTGGGGCTAGGCGTCTGGATCACTCTCGAAATGGCCGTTTGTTGTGCAGGCTTATGTGATGCTCTGCTCCCTGGACACATCCCACATCCCATTCCTTCAATGAAAACACTTGGTCTCTCTGGGCAAGTCTCTTGCTAATTCTAGCCTTCCGTTCAGCTGGCAACGGGGAGTCACCAAAGTCAAACAAGTCTGGGGTCACTCTCTCCTTCTCACCAGGGTGCTTGTTGCTGGGCAATACTGCAGTGTCTGCACAGTGTACCATAGCTAAGGTGCACCCGCTGTTCACCCAGATCTCTCAATCTGACACATTGTGAATCTGGACCATCAGTCGTCATGCATAGGCATGGGCACCAGCAGGCAAGATGCTGGGCTTGACCAATAATCCTTCTGGCAATTTTCCATCGCCTGGCACATCCAACATCACTATTTTGTTCTTGACATCATTCTGGAGGTGGACCTCCCCTTGAATGGTACACTGGGTGTTAAGGGCCAGTACCATTGAATCGGGATCCTTCTTCCACACAATCCACACCTGTTCATCCTGGTCTACTTCTTTAGGTTTCTGTTGCAAATCATAGGCCCTCTTGATCAGAGCTGGAATTCTCAGGACCCTCCCAGTCCATCACCCTTGTTTCTTGTGACAGAGTTGCACCAGTCTCCCAAACATATGGGCGTTTGTCCCAATTAACAGGGGGACCCCATCATACAGTCCGGTGGGGGGACACACTAGGGCCAATGTCTCTACTCGATCCTCTACACCAGTTACAGTTGCAGGAAAAGACAACCAGAGGCAGACATACCCTAGGTAGGGATAAGACTTGTCGCTCAGGCCCCACACATGTAGGCCTTCCAGGGATTGCAAAGGCACATCAGATAAGTGTTTGTCATACCAGTCCTGGAATACAATGGTCACTTGTGACCCACTGTCAACACAGCCTGAGTATGAATACCATTCACAGTCACCGTAGTCTCCATTGAAGGGCCCACTATTTTGGACCAGTCTGGAGAGGCAGTAGCAGAACCCTGGAGATTTAGCCACAAAGAAATTTGAGTTAGGGTTTTTCGTACCCTCATTGCAGCATGTTTCGGCACCCCTGGCCACTGATTTGCTTTTAGGAGCTCCCCTTGGAGTCTGTTTACTACTCTTTCTAAGTCCTTCTGAGACCGGCATTCTCTTTTCACATAGCCATCCTTTCCACAGTTGTGACAAATGATAGACTCCTGGGTCATCCTGGGAGAGAACATCATATGAGGAACTGAAGCAGTAGTAAGAGACTGGGGTCTATTATCTGCTTGCAGTAGTGAGAGTGGTGAAACATGTCTTAACAGTTCCTTTAGAGTGGCAGTCAATCCAGTGATCTCAGCCTTGGAGCCACCCTCGGTAGCGGATGCCTGAGGGAGCACCCCCACTTCCATGGCAGTCATGTCCTGAAAGGGACCAGAATCTTGTTCCATGGGGGAAACCCCTTGCAGAGGCACCCATCTTCAATTCTTGGACTTCCTTTAGTAGCTCATCTTTCCAGTGCTGGGCCCAGGGCAGGAAGTCCTTTGCATTCTCAGAGCGCTCGTTAAGTGCCAACTTTTGCCCCTGAGCTTCACTTGGCTGATCACTCTCGGTCACTTGCACAGCAGCAGCAGATATGGGTGCAGTTCCCCCACAGGGTCGCCTTTGCTCAACCTCCCCGAATTTCTTTCATTAGCTCATCATAGGAGGGGAGCAATTCCAGTTGGATGGCAAGGCTCAACTGAAGCAGTAACAATTCTGAAAATGGAGCTGACTTAAGGATCCGGTCCAGCCTAGTTCGATCTAATTCATTTGACGGCAAACTACCCTTTCTGAGGCACTTCTGTAGCAGCTTTTCAAGCCGAGGTACATACACAGACAATGGCTCCCCTGGGTACTGCTGAGCATTTCTTACACTCCACCACAGATCCTCATCTGAATCTGGGCTCCCATACACTTTCTCCAATGCATCAAGATAGTCCTGTGCAGTTGCTCCGGGGTTACTGGTCTGCTTGGCATGGATGGTAGCTAGGGCAGGACCTCGGAGGCTCTCACTCAACCTCTTTTGTTTCTCTGCTTTTGAGCATTGCCATTCAAGTACTAGAGGGGCAACATAGTCTATCCAGGTCTCCCAGGTGTCCTCCCCTTGGGGGTTGGGGAGGGTGCCCGAGAAGATTCTCAGCCTTCGGTAAGAGTCGTGGCTAATGGCAGGTACAGATATAGGGGCCAGCATTGGCATGGGCACAGAAGGTGGGGCAGTAATAGGTGCTGGAGTGGGAGAGGGTGTTGGGGAAGGAACATCCCCAGGTGGCAGGAATAGCTTTGTTACAGTCCTCTACGGTTTTCCCTTCTTCCAGCAACAACTTAGCGAAATTTCTCCTCAAAAGTCTCAGATAATGGTGGGAGCTCATCCTCCCCAGAGTCTTTACTGTCTTTTGTTATCACTTTCCAGGCAGCTGGAACCCCTTCTGGGGAAATAGTCTGTGGCACTTTAGAGCTGTTCACAAGGTCACTGCACTCTACTAAGGCTATGAAAGTTTGGGTGATCAAATCAGCCTGTCGACCCACCACCACAGGGTTTTTTAAACATTCAGCTTTGGAGAGTACTCCCACTACAGTGTCCTTACTGGTACCCAGGGGAATATCCAGTATAAGCAGAGCCTTTTGGGGGTCGGTCGTCTGCCCAGTACACCACCCCACCAACTGGTGTACAGCCATTTCTATTGGGGTAGCCATTAACGTTTAACAATAATTCATAATTTTTGGCACTAGAAGACACAAAATCCCAGCAGTGCCTCCAAAATGTAACCTCTAGGTGGTGCTATCCCAAGGGCTACTACCCCTGCTTGCTTGGCTAGTAGCAGGTTAAGGGTTCTGAGTTCTGAAACGGGTGCCTCCACCCGGAGGTCACGGTTGGTAGTGGTCAAACTAACCTGGGCACAGCCCTCTGGGACACTGTAACCCCCCTCTTTCCTTACTAGTGGCCAGAACAATACACCATAATCACTTTCACAATACCCCTGATACACCACACAAGTACCCACACTGTTTGCACTTACCACCAGGGCTTTCCTCTGGCCTGGCCCTGGGGACCTCCTGTAAAACAAGGTTATACACAGCAAATAACCGCAGTACAGTACTCTTGCACAAACTGGAACCACAGTCAGGGTAAATGCAAAAAAGAGTTAGATCTGATTTATTTAAGGGACTTGAACAAAGGAGGGGCGAATCAGGTTAATTTGCTTAAAGGCTGTATCAATCAAACAGTTATTCATGCACTTCCGGGTCCATAAAAAGTCACACACTCTGGGTACCCAGATGGAGAATGGTGGGCTAGCCAGGAACGTTGCAGCTGGTTGGGGCCCTGTGATGGAAGAAAACAACATGCACAGCACACACTATTTGTAATCCGGAGCTAGAGGGCTCAGTTCATGAAAAGAAAACAACAAGACAATCAGATGACACACTTTTAGATTAGGCTGTTGTTGCAGGGAGCTACCCTGATGATTACTCACGATACCCAAGACTGGACACAGGCTGGATGAAAATTGAGACTGCAGGTGGTTGCTCTGGAGTGCCAGGAGAAGCAAGGCCCACACGATTCACTGAGGCATCATTCCTTTTCAAGTGTGGAGCAGGGGGCTGATCCCCAGGCAGGTCTCTTGTTGATGGCTTTCTCTGTGCAGCGGGTAGTCTGACTGGGCCAGTGTGGCAAAGCCCAGGCCAAATGGAGACAAATTCTGATACAGTCCGTTTTGGGCTAGGTACAGCTTCCAGCAGCAGAACACAGTTCACACAGTGGGGAACCAAATCACGACCCACTTTCAATACACAGCACATTTACATGTAAGGAAATTCTACTGTACCAGACAAACCGCTCTCCGGTCACGATCGCAAAGTCTTTGCACAAACCGGGGATTCAAAAGCAGCTGGAAATCCTGACAGGCCAATCACATTCAGCAAAGTCTTCAATCTTCTTCAGGTATGAGCCTGGTAAAAAAAATCAGTGGCATACTTCGTTCTCACAAACTTGGAATTAGTCCAAAAAAATTCTCTTCTCTCCCTGTCAGGGGCAGCAGGCAGGCATGCAGGCCAAAACCTATGCCTTTCCACAGAGACTGTTTTGAGTTCTTGCTTCTTCAGCTCCCAACTTAGATCTGCCTCTAACAGCAAGCAGCTTGGGAATTTCCCCAAGATCCAAAAGGTTCGGTTGGCTGATCCTCCTGTCAAGTCACAACAAAGGCTCCCCCTTCAGGTGCAAAAAGGTGCAAAAATTCCAAAACTACAATTCCTATAGATTTTGACTTCAGACAGCTCCTGTAGTCTGGCTCCATTTTAGGTCCCACCAGAACTGCCAACTAGGAGCAGATTTATCCTGGACTCCCTTCAGGGTGCCTTCCTCAAGCTACTGGTCATGGAACCAATTCGGCAGAAGGCAATACTGGACCTTGTGCTCACAAACAGGGACAGTGTGATGGGGGTAACAGTGGGAGAGCACCTGGGGAACAGTGACCACCAGTCATTGTGGTTTGAAATCACAGAAAGAGCAGAACCAAACCACACAAAAACACGTATCCTGGATTTTAGGGGGGCAGACTTTGGGAAAATGGGGAGATACTTGAAAGAGGCATTAAGGGGAATGGGGCAGGAATTAGGGGTTGAGGAACAGTGGGCAGTATTTAAAATGGGGATTACAAGAGCAACAGAATTATGCATTTAGCAGGTTAGCAAAAGGAAAAGGAAGATGAGACCATTATGGTTTTCCAAAGAGGTAGCAAAGAAAGTGAAAGCCAAAAAGATTGCATTCAGGCAATACAAAAGACACAGGCAGAAGGGGATAGAGAGAAGTACCAGGAGAAGCAAAGGGAGGCAGGAGGTCAGTAAGGAAGCCAAAGCTCAGACAGAAGAACACATTGCAAAATCAGTGGGTAGAGGGGACAAAACCTTTACAGGTACATAAGTGAAAAAGAAAGGCAAAGGAGGGATAGTGAGACTGAAGGGGAGGATGGGGCCACATGGAGGATGACAACAGTAAAGCTGACATATTGAACAGGTATTTCTGCTCAGTCTTTATTGAGGAAGAGGAGGGTAATGGGTCTGAAGAGAGTACAAGGGGTGAGAATGGTGCAGAAATGGACACAAGTCTCTTTACACAAGAAAGGGTCCTGAAGGAACTGGAAGTAATAAAAGTTGATAAAGCAATGGGGCCAGATGGGGTGCACCCCAGGGTCCTAAAAGAACTAAGAAAGGTGGTGGCTGAACCTCTGGCAATCCTGTTTAGCCGATCACTGGAAACAGGGGAGGTACCCAAAGACTGGAGGATAGCAGATGTAGTCCCCTTATACAAAAGTGGGAACAAAGAGGAAGCGGGGAACTACAGACCAGTCAGCCTCACTTGATGAGTGGGGAAGATCATGGAAGCACTACTGAAGGAGGGATTGGTGGAACATCTGGTTGTCAATGGACTACAGGACCCAAGGCAGCATGGTTTCACCAGGGGGAGGTCATGTCAGACCAACCTCATTGAATTTTTTGACTGGGTGACTAGGGAGGTGGATCGGGGAGGGCAGTGGACATGGCCTATCTGGACTTCAGCAAGCCTTTGACACTGTGCCACATAGAAGACTATTACACAAACTGGGGAATATGGGTGTGGGCAGGACAGTAGTGTGGTGGATATGTAACTGGCTGGGCGGCAGAACACAGAGGGTGGTGGTAAATGGCTGTCACTCCACAGAGGTAAGAGTGACCAGTGGGGTACCACAGGGATCAGTGCTGGGACCGGTCCTATTCAACATCTTCATCAGTGACATTCGCAGGACCTAGAAGGCAGAATTTCACTGTTCGCTGATGACACAAAGCTCTGTAACAGAGTAGACACACCAGAGGGTGTAGACAGAATGAGAAGGGACCTGCAGAAACTTGAAGAATGGTCAGGGATTTGGCAGTTGAAATTCAATGCAAAGAAGTGCAAGATAATGCATATGGGGCACAAAAGCCCTGGCACAATATATCAGTTGGGGGGTGAGGATATAGCATGCACCAAGCAGGAAAGGGATCTTGGGGTTATCATCTATGATGACCTCAAGGTAGGGAAACAGTGTAACAAGGCAGCCGGTAAAGCAAATAGGATGCTGGGATGCATAGGCAGGGGCATCACCAGCAGGAAAAGGGAGGTCATAATTTCACTATACAAGACACTAGTGAGGCCCCACCTGGAGTGCAGTGTACAGTTCTGGAGACCTTACCAACGTAAGGACATAGACAGGGTAGAGAAGGTTCAGAGGAGGGCAACAAATATGGTGCATGGATTGCATCACAAGTCCTGTGAGGACAGGTTGAAGGAACTTAACATGTACTCCCCTGGAGGAGAGGAGGGAGAGAGGGGATATGATGATAGAGACACACAAGTACCTTACAGGGAGGAACAGGGTGCAGGAATACACTATTTTTAAGCGAAAAAGATGTTCCAGGACTAGAGGGCATGGGATGAAGTTGGAGGGAGGACAATTCAGAGGAAACGTGAGGAAGAATTTCTTCACAGAACAGGTGGTGGACAAGTGGAACACCCTGCCAGAGGAAGTGGTGGGGGCTGAAACAATCACGGGATTTAAGAATGCATGGGATAGACATAAAGGAATTCTGGAGGTCAAGGGTAAGGGGCAACAAACTTCTAGGAAAACATAAACTGAACTTACAAGCTCAAATGGGCAGACTGGGTGGGCCATAGGCCCTTATCTGCTGACACTGTTTATGTATCTATGTAACTGATTGGTCCAATTCGGCAGTCCAGGACCAAGATAGTGGAGATAAAACAGTCCTTGCTGCAAAAAAGGCAGGTTAGACAAACTACATTATCATTATCACTCTAAATGATTTTCAGCAAATAGTTACATCTTTCAACAGAGCTCCCTCTCAGATTACTTATGACTGCAAACCTGGCAGCTCTTAAAGAGACAGTACACAAAAGCTATACAGGCACTGTCTGGCAATCACATTTAAACTGCTAAAACGCAGGACACCAGCCTGGCAGTGAGCATTTAGGCAAGCTCGAGGAAGACTTTTTGGGAACCCCCATTTGTAGGGGGGTTACACCTACATGTACCGAGGGTGTCCACTGGTATGGGAGGGAAAGCACTCTCTGTTGCCGCCCCTACACTGTGGAATGGGATCCCTGCTCCCCTCCATTCCTCTAGCACCCATTCAGCTTCCAAATCCTTCTACAAATCCTGGCTTGTAGATAGAGCAAATTGCTTCTGCCTATAAGGGGTAGACCCCCCCTCACACCTAACACTCTCTATCCTGCACTAACCTGACTCTTCCGGGAGTTTCTTAGCTGCTCTCCCCAAGCTTGTTTCTGGCTTCTGTTCTTTTCTTCTCTCTTCTCTCTGTCTAGATGTGACTTTCAAAGGAGGGGTGAACGGTAAGGTTTGTTTGTACCCTCTTATTGTCTCACCTATTGTACCATGATTTCCTCCATTTGTTCCTGTATGTATTATTTCTTGTATGTAAAAATGTTCTTGACCTCTGTTTAACTTGCAACATCCATGTGCCTTGTGATTTAAATTGTTGCCTAACTATGCCATCTTTTATGGCCCAGGTCGTGCCTGAAAACAGTCCCTCGGACCAGTGCACCTAGCCGGTAATCAAAGACATACATACATAAATAAATAAATAAAATAAATGGTAACAGGGAGGAGGCTGGCAACTGTAGGCTAGAAGTGAGAGACCTGATGTGAACCTTTGACTTGAGGTACACACCTACCTTGATGGCCCTGGCTGGGCACTGCCTGATTACAGATGAAATCTGAGACACACAGGCAGCAGGCTTCTTCACAGTCAAGTGCAAACTCGCTACAATATACTCTGTTCTCGGGTCCATCACCTGAAAACATGCCATTTTAAATTCACGGGTCTGTGGCTTGACCCAAAACCAATCTTCACTGAACACATCTCCAGAGCTGTCCTGAGCTCATTTTAACATCCTACTGTAGAGCTTCCATATTTAAATTTTAGCTGCCTAACCATACTTGTAAGCTTCTCCTAGTCCTTATTTCCTGCCTTTGAATATTGTACTGAAATCTATAGGACTGCACCTAACACTAAACTACTTAAAATCAACATAGCATTTATCAGTATCTGTGTAGCTATGTACTTGACTGTAACAGGAATACTTACCACTGCCTTCTGTATTGCAGACTAGGACTTCTACTCCCCACACACACTCCTTTACAGGAGAGAGCACAAGTGTACTAACCTTGTCTTCAAATGCATGCAGTGCCTCTATCCTGACATCTGTGTAAACTCTTAGCCAGATTACCACTGATCTACTACCTGACATAGCCGGCTCGGCCTTAAAGACAGGTGAACTAGGCAGTCGCCTAGGGCACCATTCAATAGGGGTGCGCCGTCACCGTCAAACAAAGTTACATTTTTGTTTTTGCAAGTGACCTGTATGGAATGAAAATTTAAAGAGCAGCTGACACCTTCAGGAGAACTTTAACAAAACATAATATTTAGACACAGTTTAGCTTGTTTTACACATTAGGTTTGTATTTCTTTTCCCCATTATTTATTACTGAGGTCACTTGCAGAAAAATTGGATCTTTGCTCCTGAAGACTTTATCTATTCCTGTTTCTTTCTCCTTAACAGAGGTTATAATGCACTCCTTGTGACATCACAATTACTCTCATGGCAACT
Source organism: Neoceratodus forsteri (assembly GCA_016271365.2). Classification (NCBI taxonomy): domain Eukaryota; kingdom Metazoa; phylum Chordata; order Ceratodontiformes; family Ceratodontidae; genus Neoceratodus; species Neoceratodus forsteri. Next base: position 1,047,737,277 of record CM057456.1, read on the forward strand.
GATTGTGATGTCACAATGGAGGATTATGACTTAAAGCAGGGAGCCAGTTATAGAGGCAGATGGACTCTAAAGGAACTCCAAGTGATAAAGATCACATATTCATGCAAATTTCCACAGTAATAAATAATATGGAGGAGAAATCTAAGGGATATAAATGGAATGCAAGTAGAATTGTACCTAATTATCATGTTTTTTAAAGTTTTCCTTGTGGTGTCAGTAACTGTTTAACTTGGCCAAATTTGCTGTCATTTGGGGGAAGGGGTGAAGACTCTTCTATCAGATTTGTAGCCGCACGCCTGCCTGCTTGACCCACCCACCCATAAAAGAGCCACTCCCATTTTTATTAGTTCTCTGCTGCTGTCTGTTTTATGGTTAGTGCCAGAGCGGCTAGAGTACATGCGCCGAGTAGTGTATACTGGGAATGGCTGGCATTTGGTATAATCCGTTCTGATGATGCGCGTAGACAGCCATGAGGCAGTAAGGGATTGAGTGGCTGTGTTAGCGAGTGGCGAGGGAGAGCTAAGTTTGATTTTAAACTTGCAAAAGAAATGAGACAAACCCCAAAGAGGACTGGAGGTCAGTGTGTAGGGCAGGGGGAGCTACTGGAGAGGAGAGTGCAGGGGCGCTGTGCTGCTGAAGGCACCAGAGCTGGCTAGCTGTGACATGGGAGGGATGGAAGTCAGCATCAGCCAGGACTTCCTGAGTCCAGATAGAAACATAGAAGTTGATGACAGATAAGGACTGCAAGTCCCATCCAGTCTGCCCATTTCCCTACCTACAGATAGGATCAGGGAGAGGACAAGGTCCAAAGGGCTAGCATGAAGGGTGACGGGATGTATCGGACCATCGTGGAGTTACAGTCAAGGAGAGGTTTCTCATCACCATTGGTGCGGGGCTGTGCAGTGAGTGGCCTGGTAGTTAGTCAGAAAAGTCAATAGAGACCCCTTGAGAGTGGGGACTGGAATGGTGGGAGTAAAGTAAAAGTACCCACGACCAGTCTTGAATAGGGTCTGCAGGTCAGTGACTGTAGAGAGAGGGAGCAGCAGCCAGCCAGCTGGGGGGGGGGGAGTAGAGCAGGCCTAGGCAGCAGGTACAGCGTAGATTTGGCTGTGTGGAGGAGACTGGCAGTCCACTCACCCCTCGGCTTCCCAGAGGAGATTTTTATCCCAGACTCGGGCCAGAGGAAAAAACAACTGCCTATTGTTGGAGTCAGGGGGCCCTGCAGGGTCTACTGAGTATATCTGTTCCTGGACTGGTGGCAGTCATGTTGTTTCCTGAGGGGCAGTCAGACCAGCAGAGCAGAAATCTGGCAAGAGGAGGACCATTATGTATAACAAGGTCAGTGACAGACTGAGTGATGATTCTGAAGTGATGCAGCCAGTCAGCTGAGCTAAAACAAAAAATTGCAATTTTCTGACATTTTGTTTCTTGTTCCTGAACGTCCTGGACTGTGGACCCTCAGCCCCAGTTCTGACTTGCCCCGGTTTCCCCATGGTGGAAATGCTGTGCAATATGAGATGATTATGTAGTACTTCGTTGTGTAAAATAAATTAAAGCCGCCTGTGCCATGTGGCAAGACCCACTTGTGAGGTGCTGTATCAGTCCCTGCCTGGTAGAAAGAGGGAAGGAAAACCAAAAGTTTTTTTTTTCCTGGTGTGGTTGCTATCAGAAAGTTTATTATCTGCAGCTAACATGGCCTAAAACAAAATGCAAACTCTTGCAGGCAAGTTGCAGTTGCACTTCAGTAAACAGAAATGGGCACTAACTAGCCTGCTGAATCTAGCTGGGATTAAAGAATGTAGTGTTTTGTGACTGAATTGTTAAAGGAAAAATATGTGTTGCTGAGGTATAGGTTTTCCACTGTTTGGGTCTGTGACATTTTTTTATAACCATATGTATTCATTGTGAAGTAATTCCCTCCTAACCACCCACTTTAGTGTATAAGACACCCTTGAAAGATAACGGAACTTTGTTTTGTCTTCAATGTAAGCTTTAAAATGTACCAAAACGCACCTAAAATCCCGGAGCTTCTGGGGGCTTACCGGCACCCAGACTCCTGGCTTTTTACAAACATTTTTCACGCACTATGTGTGCAATATATCTTTACCACTCATTAAAAGAACCCCTCCCCCCCCGGAAAAATCCAGGTAACAGGCCTGTCGGGAGGGGCGCCATTTGCAAGTTCGCCTATGGATGCCACGCACACTAAGGCAGGCCCTGCTACCTGATATCCAACCCAAGAAACTTCTCTATCCCCAAAGGCTAACAAACAAACAGATAGAAGTAAAAGAATCAGCACAGCTGCATCCACGACTATTCCAGACAGCCTCAAAGAACTTGATAGCACCTGTACAGTCCCTTAAAATGCATTGCATCAACATCTTCCCAGGCCCTGTCAGTCCTTCCACACCTACACTACCCATGGCAGGATGGCAAGCTGTCATCTCTCTTTTCCTATCTGCACTCTGTCCTGGCTCCACACCCTTATGAAAACTACCCTCTGCCTTAACTCAGACACCTGCTAACTGGCCTGTTTGCTATTGCATGAATAACTGACATAACTACATGAGCCCAGCCATCCGCCTGGGCATCTAGTACATTACTATAGCCCAACCTTTCCCTCCCCACTAATAAATCTGTGTGTTTTTAAATCTGCATATACTGTGCATAGCTCCTCTGTGCTGACCACACTGAGTGCCTGTGTTTACTCTGACTCAGTGATGCAACTGAAATGTAACTACTCTGCTGCTGTTTTTAAGCTCCCAAGCACCCCCTTGAAAAATACATGTTGCACTTAAGTGCTGCTTATCCTGGTGTGAAAAACCTCAAAGAAATAAATGAAAACTAAACAAATAAATGCAAAATAAAGAATTAAATGCTAGACCTCTTTTAAGAACGTCTAGCATGTCCCAGCAGATGCAAGTCACCAATGGAGAATACAAGCAAGCAAGCAGACATAGGACATGAAGACCATCTTTCTACTAAAATAAAAGGCTTATCATTTTGAGATTTACCTTAACTACATTTTACTTTATTGTTTTCTGATTGATCCTGTTGTTGATCTGTTAAAGCAGCAGTGCATATTACATGAAAAATGTGAACCATACTTTCTTATTCAGTTTTAGATTGCCCCTTACCTGCTGCCCAGTATCATGCTCTTCTTGCATTATTTTGAGCCTGCGTTACACTTTTCTTACATCTGAAATAATAAAAGAAGTGCTCCTTTCACTATGGCTTGGACCAGACTTTCATTACTATTCCAAGCCATGTTTGTACACCTATTGTCCCAGATGGGATGAGAGACGTGTCTGCTGCATGCAAATTAATTCTAGGCACAAGAAAAGTGATGATAAAGAACAGATGTTCAAAAACAAGAGACTACTGACGAAAACCTCTACTGAGCCATATTAAAAAGGCTCCTTTTTTATTTCAGATGAAAACAAAGTGCTAAAACAAAACTCAAAATTGGGAGAAGAGAGCATTATACAGTACAAGACAGGAGATAAGCGGCCATCCAAAACTGAATAAAAGTGTACAGTAGGTAAACATTTTCTCAGCTAACATGTGCTGCTGCTTTAAAATATTTTAGATATTACAGTACATATTTCACCGAGTCTTTGCAAAAGCATCTGACAGTCCCCAGCTGACTTCAAATTGCTATTTGGGACATCACAGTCTGTTGCTATGGTTTGCACTATGATGTCATAAACAAAGGCACTATGAGCTTAGTTGTGGACTGGAACATGTTTTTAATACAGACTTTATAGATAAGCTACCAATATTTATTACACACCCTGAAAATCAAAACTGAAAATAAAAAAATGTATTCTGTATTAAATTATAATAGCTGAAACATCGTCTTTATGAAAATACTGTACATGGTGAGGTGCAGAGTTACACTTTAAAGTTCTAAAAACACTGCTCTGGGTTGTAACCACTTAACATGTTATTGGTTTTAGTTAGCAAGCAGATTTTTTTTTTTTTATAATTTAAAGTTTATTGATACATTTTCCACCATAAAAGGCAGCATACAGTGAAAATGACAGAGACTCATTTATACATTGTCAAAAAGGAAGCTGCCCACCCCCCCAAACCTCCCCTTACTGCAGTAACCCATCCCGATACCTGTAACTGCCGGGTGCTTAACCCAGGGGGTCTAAGGAGGTTTGGATTGAAACCCATAAAGGGGAAATTTTCGGGCAAGACCAAATCATGTGAAAAAGTGTGCCCTCTTCCTGTAAGCATTTATTGCACTTGTTTGAGTCTAGGTAGCCCCACCTGTGGAGTTTGGCCGGGGTATAGTATAGGTTGTGCAATACGTGGTATTGCATGAGGCACAGTCTATCTTGAGAAATGAATTTATGACATGACTTCCAGAGAGAGTGCCAATCCAACTGAAGGTGAGGGAGAAAATTACTCCAAAATCTTGATGGCTCAAATGGACCCCCGAACTTTTTATGAAACAAAACCTGATATAGTTTAGAGATTGCACCAGGACAGCCAGAAAGTGGGGATACCTCGGATATCAGAGAAGAGATATTCTGGGAAGGGGGAGCACTGCCCAGGGTAGTTACAAGTAAGTGTTTCAGTTGCAGGGCATTAAAGTAGGAAGAAGCCGGGATGAGAAATTTCCTAACCATCTCTTCCACTGATAACCAATGCCCCCCACCATCAGGAAAGGCCAGGAGCTTCCCCTCTACCAGTTGAGGCAACCAAAAACGGGAAATCTGAGTCTTGTTAATAGTAAATGATGGAGAGTTCCAGATAGACTGGGCCAGGTCCAGATGGGGAGAATACTGTAAAAAGGAACACATCTGGGAGTAAACCTTTAGAGAGGTCCTTATCGTGGGACACTCTACAGTCACACATACTTGGGATAACCTGAGGAAAAATAACGTGAGAGGGTCCAGGTTTTTTTCCTTGATTGCATCCAATTCTATTTTGAGCCAAGTAGGTTGCGTTTCTTCTGGGCCAGGAGATACCCATCTCGAGCATTTCGCAAGGTGACTAGCCCAGTGATATATAGCCAGATGGGGAATTCGCAACCCCCCCTCCAATTTTGGGGCTGCGAGCTTATAATAAGCCAAACGGGGATATCTATCAGCCCAGATGAATCTAGTGAAGACACCATGTGCCTTTTTAAACCAAATTAAAGGAATAAAGGTGTTGAGAAGGGACAATGGGTAGAAGATCCTAGGAAATATATTCATCTTAATTATGTTGATCCGGCCCCATAGAGAAATAGGAAGTTTAGACCACCTCTCAAGGTCATGTGTAATCACCTGCAATAGGGAATCCAGATTCTCCTTAAACCATACTAGGGGTTATGGGAAAGCTTGATACCCAGATATTTGAATGACCTAGGGGTCCAACATAAACCAAGAGGGCTGATATCACTTTTGAAAACTTTGTGATTTAATGGAAAAAATAGGAACTTACTGGCATTCAATTTGTAATTGGACAGACCACTAAACCTTGCTATTTCCCTTAACAAGGCCGGGACGGAGGATACCGGATGGGACAGATGTATTAACAAATCATCTGCATATGCAGTGACTTTAATTTCGTGCTGCCCAATTCTCACCCCTTGTATGGAATCATTATTGAGAATATTTTGAATAAGAGGTTCCAGATATAAATTAAATAATAGAGGAGAAAGGGGGCACCCCTGCCTCGTACCTGAGTGGAGCGAGAAGGGATGGGAAAAGGCCCCATTCGCAGAAATTCTTGCCGTGGGATTTTTATAAAGGGCGGAAATCCAGGAGATAAACAGAGAGGAAAGTGGAAGGCCTCCAGAGTGCGGAACAAGAAATTCCAGTTCACACGGTCAAATGCCTTCTCGGCATCCAGGGAAACCAAGCCCGCAGGGATCTCCATCCCTGGTAGCCGAAAAGTCATGGCTGCTGCGCGTAAGTGATCGGAAGATGAGCTTCTTCATAAATCCAACCTGATTTGTACCTATTAACCCAGGAAGAACCACTGCCAGCCTATTAGCCAGAATTTTAGAGAGGATTTTAATATCCTGATTTAAAAGCGAGATAGGTCTGTAACTTTGAACCATTTCGAGATCTTTGTCAGGTTTAGGAAGCAGGACGATCAGGGCTTCATAGAGATGTGGATCTGTCTCCACCCCAGATAGGATTTGCTGAAATAAATGACCAAGTGTTGGCAAGAGGAGGTCTCGAAAGGCCTTACAAAATAAAGAGAAAAATCCATCTGGACCAAGGACCTTGTCAGCTGGCAGTTCACTAATAACCTTAACAATTTCCTCCTGGGAAATAGGGGCAACCAGAGCATCACTACACCGACCAGCGAGAGGGGGCTAATGGGAATCCCTCAAATAACTCTCTATGTCTTCAGGACAAGGAGGGTGCTCCATGTCGCTATACAAATTTGTGTAATAAGTAGCAAATTCTTGAGCTATCTCAGTGGGAGACACCTTAAGAGATCCATCTGCCATTGACCTGATGGGAGGGATAAATCTCATTGATTCCTGTTGTTTAATACGCAATGCCAGTAAATGTCCCGCTTTTCCCCTCTGATCAGTGTAGCTAGCCCTGGTATGAATAATAGCTAGTTCTGCTTTCTCTCGAAGTAGCTCCAAGTATTTATCCTTTAGCTCCAGGAGTTTTCGTGTATCCTCCTCTAGAGGATTGGCCAGAAGGTTAACTTCCAGGGATCTAATCTGGGTTAATAAGGATTTTAGTTCCTTCTCCTGCACTCTTTTCCTACCAACCGCCATGCTAATAAGTATTCCTCTCATGAAGGCTTTGAAGACCCCCCACAAGATATCAGGCTTTGCACTATCTAAAGGGTTTAATGAAAAAAAGGATTCTATTTGCTCCCTTATAAGTTTACAATATTTAACATCCTTGAGGAGTTGGTCATTAAGTTTCCATCTAGTTTCCCTGTTGGGTAAATTAAGCAGCACCAAATTGCATACTACTAATAAGTGATCGGAAATTGGACCGGGTTGAATCGAGGAGGTCTTCACCCCAGGCAGGAGGCACTGAGAAATGAGTAAGTAGTCAATGCGGGACTGCGAGCCATGTGCCATAGACCTGAAGGTAAACTCCCTAGAGTCCGGGTGTAAAACACGCCAGGTGTCACAAAGCCCACATTGGTCTAATAAATCCTTGAATGCCTTCTGCCCAGAGGTGGCCCCCTCCCAGACTGCCGCCAATGTGTCTAAATTAGGATCAAGGACTTGATTGAAATCTCCCCCTAGAATAATTCTAATGGGAAGCATTGGGAGAATGATAGATATAAGCCTCATGAAGAATCCTGGATCGTCCAGATTAAGGCCGTAGATACAGCCCAATAATATTGGGACAGACCAAAAGGTACCTTTAACAAGGATAAACCTTCCCTCGGTATCATTGATAACCTGTGTGGAAACAAACCGAGTACTCCTGCTGATCATGAGCATGACCCCGCAACTATTTGTGGTGCCCTGGGCACTGTAAATCGATCCCACCTGTTGCCTCCTTAATTGCAAAGCTTCCGCTTCAAATAAATGGGTTTCTTGCAAAAAAGTTATCTGCGAACTGAATAAACTTAAATGTTTGAGAACCTGGTATTGCTTGTGTTTCTTTCTGATCCCCTTAACATTCCAAGTCGCAAATGTTATCTCATTAGCCATCTAAGCGTAGTTAGATTAAAACAATTACCACCTCAGCTACGGGATATATATATCTCCTGCAGCGTATCCCCAGGAATTTTACTGACTTACCCACCCTCCTCCCTAACCCTCCAAGGAAAAAATCCACCCATCCCTCCATCCCCCACCCTCAAACCATACCCCAAAACCCACCCACACCCCCAAACTGTCACAAGCAATGTTCAGCACAGTACTGGTTCTATCCCCTCTACTTCCACCCCCCGATAATAACCCCTGATAGTTAACACTGTTACACTCAGATAACAATCTATGGAAACCAAACACTGCTAGTTATACTCCAAATGAGAGAGAACAGTCCTGGGCTGTCACCTCGATCTCACCAGAACATAAACATAAGGGAATTTGTTTTAGAGGGACCGCAGAGAGACTCATATACCACCCAAGTGTTCGTGGTAACCAAGACAGAGTCGAGAAGGAAACAGAAACCCTGTTTGCCACGCAAGGTGAGCCACATAGAACCAAAACCAGACCAGAAACCCCTAAAGGGGGAGATAGCTACAGCACATATTGAAAGCGGGAGTAGAGAAAGGAGAAAATGGGATCACTCCACCAGAGGGGAAGGCATAGCAAATGCCTCTACCCACAACAACCCGCCTTCCAATGCACAGAACCTCCCTGCAAGAATGAGAGTACTGCGCATCAACAAAGTGGTTAAGCGCTGTTAAATCCTCCTCGAGTTGTGCTACCTCACGAGTCCCCTATAACTGGAACGCCCTCTAGCGGCCAATTTCCTGTCCTAGCTAAATGAGAGTTAGGAATGGAGAAAGCCCAGGACCATCCTAGTACCAATACAAATGAGAAAAGTGAAAAACTAATCCACAACCAATCTAATTACACTCTTTCTGCCCCCAACAAATGTAACTGCCAAGACTTGGCACACAATTCCCCCCTTAAGAAGGCCCCAAACCCAAGTGTCCACTGCTTCAGACCAGCATGGACCCTTTGTGAGGCGAAAAAAAGAGAAAAATAGGGACGGCCCGCGATGATCCCCCCAGTCCAAATCAGCAGATGCAATTTCTCCAGGTCTTCATGCTTAGAAGATTTCCCTAAGAGGAAAAACCTAAAGTTCAAGCTCTCGACTCCGTGTAGTACTCCTTGCTGCGAGACATCCATTCAAGAGCCCTTGAAAAGATCTGGCAACGTGGACTTAAGACTCATCAAAGCCACTTCGGGGTCCTCGTAGCTTTTCCAGGATCCGTTGATTGAGATCTGTAGTCTGGCTGGACAACCCATCCTGAACTTCAAACCTGCTGTGATTAACTTAGAAACAATAGGGTGGAACGCTTTGCGTTTCAAGCGAACCAAGGCAGGTAGATCTTGTGAGATTCTCAACTTTGTATTTTCCCAGCGAACCTCTTGCAAAGCTTGTACTTTTTGGAGGAAATGTTGTCTCTCCAAATAGTTCAAAAACCAGCACACAATGGGGCGGGGGGATCCTCTGGGGAAGATTTAGGCCGTAAAGCCCTGTGAGCACACTCTATAATGTAGCCGGGGCCGAATGGAGATGGGCCAGCCACTCGCTCAGCCAGCTTCTGGACAAATGCCACCACATATTGGCCTTCTTCTCCCTCTGGTAATCCGAGGATCACAACATTATTTCTACGGCTCTGACCCTCTAGATCCTCAAGCTTAGCTTCAAAACAAGACAATTTCTGGCGCATCGAGACAAGGTCAGGGTCGAGACTGTTAAGCTTTTTCTCAATGGAAACAATGCGAGCTGTATTAACAGACACAGATAGTGAAAGTTCATCCAGCTTTCTAGATAGCGATTTCAAATCCATTGCCATATCCTTCATTTCCTCTCGAAAGGGTTTAAATTCCTCAAGGAACCTGGAAAGCATTAAAGGCTCCTGTTCACCAATTTGGCTCGGAGGGTCAGGCCCAGAGCCACCCGAGGCCCTGGATTTCTTAAAGGCCTTCTCAGGAGTTGCTGGAGGGGTATGCTTCTGCGGGGCTTTCTTCATGTAAGCCTCCATCCGCCCGAGATATAGCCAGTCCAGAATGCAACAGCTATTACACAGCGTTGAATCTCAAAAAGAAGAGAAAATAGTAGATTAGAACATCAGAATGAGATGAATTAATAATCGGGAGGCAGAAGCTTCTTGAGGGAGCTGCTACACAGCACTCTGCATCACATGATCTCGAGCAAGCAGATTTGATAGTGAATCCTCCCATTTAGCTGAAGCCAACCTGTTTACGCATACAGTTCACATGTGTGGGTAAGGTGTGCTGCTCCAGTAAGAAGTCTGCTTCCTTTATTGAGTGCCACTGATATTCTACGGAGTGTAGTGGTGGAAGGTGCTCCGTAGATAAGACCATAGTCAACAATTGATACTATGGCGCTATAGATAGCTAGTCTAAGGGTTTCAGGCATTAGATTGCGTTTATGTCTATACAGTAACCCTATCTTGATACTGGCAGACCTGGCAAGATTCTCAACATGCTGGGCATATGATAGTGAGCTATCCACGGTTACACGGTTACCCCTAGATACTTGAAATGTTGAATTTGTTCAAGCGGGATGCCAGAGGAGTTCCAGATGGTTAGGGCACTGGATCTGTATTTGCTGCAAGTACCACTGAACAGCATGACTTTTGCTTTTTTGTAGTTCAGAATCAGCTTGTTTTTTCCTGAACGAGTGCTCTACTTCCTCAAAGCTGAGTTGAAGTTGGTGTTCCAGTGGTTCAGGGTCAGTGTTGCTAGTGTATATGACCGTGTCATCCACACAGAGGAGAATCTGTTGGTGACAGGAGCGAAGGAGATTGTTAAGAAAGATGCTAAAGAGAAGTGGACCCAGTATGGAGCCCTGTGGTACTCCAGAGCGGACATGTTGATGGTCAGAGGTGACATTAGCTATCTTCACCCTTTGGGAGTGGCCTACAAGATAGCTTTTGAACCAAGACACAGTGTCTGCTGATAGGCCAATTGAGGGTAGTTGCTTGAGAAGTAGAGCGTGGTTCACTATATCAAAGACCTTTGTGATGTCTATGAAGGCCACACCCAGCAATCTACCTTGGTCCAGAGATTAGAGAATGAAACCAGTGAATTCTAGCAGTGTTGTGGCAGTGCTATGTCACTTTCTGAATCCATGCTGCTGGGGGCACTGAATCGAGTATTTTTCCATATATTCCACCAGCTGATCCACAACTATGAGCTCAAGTGTCTTAGACAGAGGTGGAAGTATAGAGATAGGTCTATAGTTTGTCTTTGTTTAGTGCGGTCTCCACTTTTGTGAACGAGGTAACAAGAGCTGACTTTCAGATTTGGGGGAATTGCGCCAGTCTCAGTGAGAGGTTTAGAATCTTAATGGGCAATGGTAGCGGCTCCATGGAGCAAAATACTTTGCGCCTCTTTGCTAGCTTCTGGCTCAAGCTCCATCTATAGCTGTCAGGGATGGACAAGTCCCCAAAGTCGAAAGATGCTCGATCTATCTCTATGTCTGCAGCTACTTGGGGGTCCATTTCAGTGACACTATCGGCTTTGAAGATATGTGACAGCACTCGACCTCTGCAAATGGTTATGGTTATGGGCTTCTCTGACTCATTCTTTACCTTCACCATTATGTGTCTAGCCAAGGGGGTCTCTGAAGGTGGCATTACTCCTCATTGCACAATTAGCCCTTCTGGAAAACTGTTCTCTGGTGGGGCATCAATAATGAAGGCAGGTCCTTCGGGCTGCTGTGTAATTTCTGCAATGCCCACAAGTCTACACTCTGAATTAGGGACAGGATCAGTTTTTTGTTGTCCACCCTACAAACCACACTAATGGGTTCACCAGTCAACTCAGTTACTGTAGCATCCAGGGAAAGGCTGACTTTCTTCACCACAGCTTTGACAGAAGGATTTAACAAGTTGTCCATTCCTCCTTTCTCTTGATATAGTTTGGCCAGCCTGCCAAACATATTCGCATTTGTCCCAATTAGCACAGGCATATCTGTCATTCCCTTGGGCTCTGGCCAGATCCACACCATGGTCTCCATCTAGTGTAGTTCATCTGGACCCTCTGAGATGAAAGCAAGCTGCACAATGCAAGAGCCATTGCAGGGACAACTGGGATCTCCTGTTCCCCACATTGACAGGCCTGAAAGGGGTAGGAGTGGGTGGTGCTTCAAGAGACGGTCTTAAAAGGTCCTATGGATTAAGCCGGCCTGGTGGCGCTGGTGGTTGAGGCGCTGGACGACACACCTCACACTATGCCAGTGACCCGGGTTTGGGAATGACCTCTGGTCATTGGGGTGCCTTCTTGGGGGGGACAGAGCAGGATCAAGCATGCCGAAGGGCAGCTCTTCTCTTCTGAGGGTGGTGAGGGTGGGTTGGCGCCCCCCCGTAGTTCCACTCCCACTGGGAGGAGGTCTGATAGGTGGTGTAGGGGTGGCAAAAAACTACAGGATGTGGAAGGGGCTGAACTGGTGCCATAGAGTGCATAGCGTGCCTCCACATGCCCGCACAGCCATGTGCTGGGGCCTCAGGGTGGGTCAGGGGAGAAAAACAAGTAAAATACCTATGTGTCCCCATCACCAGTTGACAGGAGGAGGTGACAGGGAGCAAATAGCTATACTAACAAAAAAAAAAGATCCTGTGCATTATACTGACTTGTGACCCACTCTCTAACAATGCAAAGCACAGCACTCCCTCAATCACAACTTCCACATCATCACAGGGCCCAATCAAACCTCATGGCACCTTGCTCTCGGGCAGGATCATTGGTTCTGTCCATTTGGTGGAGTTTCCAATTTCAGAGGCCCAGGTCGCTCCCTCACTGGCCTCCACTGTGGTTTCCTGGGTTCTTTTGGCATTTCTTCTTTTCTACAAGTTGGTGGGTTTCTGCATGACCACACACACAAGCAAGGTGCCCATCTTCCCCACATCTATAGCAAAAGAGCCCTTCTCTGTTCACAACAGGCAGTCAGGGCCTGACCCCTGGAGCAGCCGAGTGGGTCATCTGTTGTCCCTGTCCAAACATCACACTATTTGACTGTGGGCAGGACTTTTGGGCCAGCTACAGAGCCCTCACACACTCACAGATTTCTTGTAACTCTGCCATACTGGGATGTGGCCAAGACTCCTGGGCCATTTGTAATGTGTTCATACAGTCTCTAATCTCTCTGAGTGCATCTTCCACATCTGGTGAGGTGTTTGGCTCCATGCAGCTGGCTACTTGGGGCCAACAATGCCACAACTGTTGCCGCAGGCACCTGGAGGACGTCAGCAAGGTCTTCTTGAGCTTCCTCCTCCTTTACCTGGTCAAGTAACTGCTTAAAGACTGGGGGGGTATCTGCTCAGTGTTCTCTCAACTGGAGGGATATAAGGGTTAGCCAGGTGTGTATAGCACCTCTTAGAATCTGATCTAATCTCATCTAGACAATCTGTCCTGAAGTGACCCCTCTAGTCTCAACAATCTTCCAAATCATTGCCTCTACCCTGGTAATACACTTGAACAACCTCTCTCCATCTCGTTGCATGGTGTCCCACAGCTGGAAGACCAGGGCCTCCTTCTTTTCCACCACCCCAAAGGTACTCTCTTCAGAGGAGCTGACTTTGATAAGATGGCCAACAGAGTCTTCAGAGGAGCTGACTTTGCTGACTTTGATAAGATGGCCAACAGAGTTAAGATAGCCCTGGCAAAAAGAAACACAGGTGAGGGGGTACAGGCAAAGTGGGAAAGCATTAAGGATGCAATACTTGAAGCAACATACCATTGTGTTAGACAGAAAAGGAAGTGCAAAAGAAGAAGGAAACCACTTTGGTTCTCAAATCCAGTAGCAGGAAAGGTCAGAGCCAAAAGGCTGGCCTTCAGGAAATATAAGGAACACAGCGGGATGAAGATAGAGGCATACCAAACTGCCCTAAGGGAAGCAGGTAAGGCAGTAAGGCAGGCAAAGTCCCAAACTGAGGAAACACTAGCACGAGCAGTAAAGAAGGTGACAAGACTTTCTATAGATACATTAGTGAAAGGAGAAAGTCCAGAGGGGTATTGCTAAGCAATGGAGAAAAGGGAGCATGTGAGGAGGAGGACCCTGTAAAGGCATCTATCCTAAATAGATACTTTTGCTCAGTATTTACTGAAGAAGGTAGGGCAGGGCCCACAGCTCAGCATCATGGACACAGGGGAGGAGGTGAGCACTACTCCTTCACAAAGAAAGGGTCCTACAAGAGCTTGCTAAGCTCAGAGTGGATAAGGCAATGGGACCTGATGGCATGCATCCCAGGGTACTAGGAGCTAAAGGAGGAACTAGCAGAGCCATTAGCAGAATTGTTTAGTGAGTCTCTGAGCACAGGAGAGGTCCCAGAAGACTGGAGAAGGGCTCATGTGATCCCGCCTCCACAAGAGTGGTAGCAGGAGGAGGCGGGAACTACAGATCAGTCAGTCTTACCTCAGTAGTGGGCAAGATTATGGAGGCACTCCTTAAGGAAAGGATAGTGCAACACCTGGAATCCATAGGGCACAGGATCCAAGACAGCATGGGTTTACAAAGGAAGGTCCTGTCAAACTAATCTCATAGATTTCTTTGACTGGGTAACCAGAGTGGTGGACCAAGGGGAGCAGTTGATGTCGCCTACCTGACTTCAGCAAAGCTTTTGACACTGTTCCACATAGAGATTGATAAATAAGCTGGGTAGGCTCAAAGTGTGGGTCAGAAGTTGGTCAACTGGGTGGCAAACTGGTTGACTGGCAGAAAACAGAGAGTGGTGGTAAATGGTATACAGTCAGAAGAGATGCAAGTCACAAGTGGGGTACCTCAGGGGATCAGTCCTGGGGCCAGTCCTATTCAACATCTTCATTAGTGACCTTGCAGATGGACTAGAGGGTAAGGCTTGTCTGTTTGCAGATGACACCAAGATCTGCAACAGAGTAGATGAGCCAGATGGGTGGGCAGAATGAGAAGAGATCTCGGATAAACTAGCAGAATGGTCAGAAGAGTGGCAACTGGGATTTAATGCAAAGAAGTGCAAAATCATGCACATAGGGAAGAGAAACCCTGAAGCCACTTATAGGCTGGGAGGAGTTGCTAGCAGTCACAAAGGAAGAAAGAGACTTGGGCATCATCATCACTGATGACCTAAAATCATCCAACAGACCTCTAAAGCAGTAGAGTAAGGCTGAGGGGTGTTAGGGTGTATTAGTAGGGTATCACAAGTCGAAGAGAGAGGGTAATAATCCTCTGTACAAGACATTGGTTAGGCCCCATCTGGAGTACTGCGTGCAGTATTGGAGGCCACACCTTCACAAGGACATTAACCAAATTGAGGCAGTCCAGAGAAGGCAACCAAAATGGTGCAGGGACTGCAACAGAAGACATATGAGGACAGATTAACGGAGCTCAATATGTATACCCTTGAGCAAAGGAGGGAGAGGTGATATGATCGAGGCATTCAAACACCTTAAGGGCATAAACAAGGTGAAAGAGTCTAACATGTTTAAATATAAGAAAATAGCAGGACAAGAGGACACAGCATGAGATTAGAGGAGGCCAATTAAGGGGAATGTGAGAAATTCTTTTCACAGAAAGGGTGGATGCATGGAATGGCTTACCACAAGAAGTGGTGGCTATGAATACAGTGCAGGGCTTCAAACAGGCATGGGATAGGCGTAAGGGAGCAATACAAATGACTATGAATAGATAGGTCACTGACAGAGCAAAGGCCGATGGCACATTTATAAGGTAGAAAAAGAAATGGGCAGACTGGATGGGCCTTGCGGTCCTTATCTGCCGTCAACTTCTATGTTTCTATGTTACTTTTCAATATGGCCAGGTGGTCATCTGCAGTATATATAGGCTGGCTGGTTTGCAGTGACTGAATTACATCCATCACCATACCCCCTCAAGCTCTCCACAATCCATTTGCACTTCTCCTCATCCGAACACCTCCACACTTGTACCATTTGGGCAGCATGGCTCATCCAGCTTTTGTAATCATCCTCTCCGGTGAAAGTTTGGATGGCTCCCAAGGAGGTTCACAGCCTCTTGTACTGTTCATATGGTGCCATTGCATAGGGGGACATTCCACTGGACAGCACTATAGGAGCTGGCTTCCCTCCTTGGAACAAGGCCTGTATGTCTTTCACAGTCTTGCCCTCCACAGCCAACAGTGACTTGATCTTCTCCAACAAATCTGATTCAGGTGCTGGCAAGGGAAGAGGGTCTGATTGTGGACTTCTTCCCTTGCCAAACAAGCTCCATATACCTTCCATGGTTCCACCTCTTCTGTAGTGAGAGTCGCAGGCAAATTGCTTGCATCTACATCTTTGTCACTCTCTACCAAAACTGTAGTACTCTGGGTGTCACAATTATGCCTCATGCCATAACTCTGCAACTTCCTAATACAAGACACTGTCTCTAAAGCTTCCAAAATGGCCCTTTGTTTGGTGCCTTAGGGGATTCCCCATTACCAAAATGGCCTTTTTTGGGTCCAGGTGCTCTCCTCGGTACCAGTCTTCCAGTTTGTGGTGTGCATAGAAACTTCCAACCATTTAGCCGGCCCGGTGGTGCTGAGGGTTGAGGCGCTGGATGTCACACCTCGCGCCACGCTGGCAACCCGTGTTCGGGAATGGGCATGGGCTGCCAGGGGTCAGCAGGGGTGGGGAAGGATCAAGCATCCAGAGGACTGCTCTCCTTCTCCGGGAAGGGGGGGATCTGCAGCACTGGCACCTGAGTGCCCCCTGGTGGAGGCTGGGGAGCAAGGTGGCATGCGCCAGCATGGGGGGAGCCAAGGCAGATGCTCGAGGGGAGCATGCAAGGGACCGCTGAGTTCAGCCTAGGCCGGGCGCTATTGCATGCACTCAGCTCCAGAGAGAGCAAAATAGAAACATTCCGCTGCAGCACCTCCATGACGCCACCTCGCTGCCCCTCCTCACTCTCAGGCTGGCTCCCATAACCCGACCCATGTCCATGACACCTTGGCCTGTGCTGTGGACCCACCCTGGGGGGTAAGCCAGGGGGCAAATGGGAGAACAGCTGATTTGGGAGTGAGGGGCAACAGGGGCTGTGACCTGGCTGAAGCCAGGTGCTGAGACAGACAAAAAAAAAAAAAAGAAACTTCCAACCACTTATCTGAGGAAGTGCGTATCAAACTTTCTCTCTATTTTTTTTTTTCCTCTCTGACTTGCAATTTTGGGGGTGGCCACCAGGGGGCAGCAAATCCCAGTGGTTTCTCGATTTTGTAGCAGCCCTTTGACTTACTTTAACTGCTTCAGGACCCTCGGAGTCCACACTGCATACTGCTCTGAGGGGTCTGGCCTGGGTTCAGTAGTGGAGAGGAGAAATATTGTGGTGCCTCTACCTGGGGCAATGGCAAGCAATACATGTGAACAAAGGGCAGGTTACCATCCCCCAGGAAATATACAATGGCTGCCCCCCTCAACAAACCACCACACAATGGCAATTCTCCCTTTGCAATAATTCACAATACTAGCATATAACATAAACAAATTTATAACAAGATTTATTAAGGCTAGGGGAAAGGGGTAAAACAGTGCAATGACATTAATAGGTAGCTCAAACAATGTTACCCCAAACAGTATCCCTACCTCCCACCTGTGGATGCATCCAACTTCCCACTAGCAGCTGATAATTGTTTATAGTCCCTTTTGGTGGGTACCACACCATCCGGACACACTGTGGTGCAGATTTTGATGCTGGGGAATCTCTCGTTGGGGCCCAAATAACTGGAACAGCGACCAAAATTTAAGTCTGGCCCTGGGCTTAGCCTTAGTTGCGCAGTCCTGCCCAGGATCTAACCCCTTCAGCCTATCTAACTATCAAGCTAATAAAGCTCACCTGTGAGCCACAGCCCAGAGGTACATACAGCTTGCAAGGGATTCACAGTCTGGATCTGGATTTTCACAGTACCGTGGAGGTATCTCTTTGAAGGTGCACCACAGCAGTAGCAGGGCTGACTGATGAAAGTTGGAGGACACTGGTCTTCACCTGCCTGGCCTTGCCAACTTTGCCTCTGAGGCCTTGGTAGACAGTGTTCACCAGGCAGGCCTCTTGCCATCTTCTTCGCTGGTCTTCTTTGTTGTTGGTCTGCGGACTGGCAGACTGGGTCCCCTAGACTTGTAGCTTGAACGAACATTTTCCTAAAACAGCAATGTAGCTGGACATTGATTCAGTCTCTGCCCCAGCGCACACAGTCACTCTGGCTTGCAGCAACACAGTCTCAAACTGACTTACCCCACTGTGGGGGAGGGGACAGCTCGCTCAGGCTTTGCTCACTCAGCTGCAGCACTTTTCAGTTGAGACTGCACACTTGCAGTTTCTGCTCTCACACACTTTCTTTCTCTGGTAGTAGAACCTCTGCAGTGTCACTCTCTCTTCTCTCTCTTCTCTCTCTCTCACACACAAGACTCTCAATTCACTATTCACTGGCAGCCCAACTCCAAAACCTCTATATCTAAGCTGCAGGACTCCACACTTCTCTCTCGCTGCTGGGATCCTCACATTCTCTTTCTCTACAGTGAACTCTAACAGCTCTTCTTCTAGCTGCAAAACTCCAACATTCTCTTCTCTGCAGGCTGCGGAGTCAGGGTTCTTCTGAGAACTGAACCCAAACCGAATCAGAACTATTCACTTTTTGCCCAATTTGAACTGAACTAGAAAACCTAAAAATAAAAAACAGACAAACCCGAACCTGAACCCAGACCGTGTGAGATGAGGAGAACCCACATGGAGGCAGTAGTCTATCCATGCTATTCTACACTTCTCCTAACCTGCTGGAGAAGGTCCAGAGGAGGGCTACAAAGATGATAGCTGGTCAGCAGGGTAAGGCATATGAGGAGAGGTAAAGGACACTGAACATGTACTCCCTGGAAGACAGGAGAGAGAGAGAGAGGTGGGGGACATGACTGGGACCTTCAAGTACTTGAAAGGGATAAATAAGGTTGATAAGGAGAGTCTCTTTAAGCTGAGTGGCAACCATAACATGAGGGAGCACAGTTTGAAGCTGGAGGGTGGGAGGTTTAGGAGGGAGGTCAGGAAGCACTTCTTCACAGAAAGGGTGGTGGACACTTGGAATGCACTGCCAGAGGAGGTAACCTCATTGAAGACAATGGGCAGCTTTAAGAGAGGCTGGGACAGGTATAGGGGAGGGTAAGGGTCATGGGTAGGGAGGATGGGAGGAGTGGGGATGGCGGCAGGGACAGTAGCTCAAGCTGTGGACTCTGCAACAGGAGCAGACTTGATAGATCAAACGGCCTTCTTCTGCTGGCTTCTTCATATGTTCGTATGTAAGTCAGTAATGACTGTCAATATCAAAGTAAAATTCTATGATGACGAACCACCAGCAAAAAGGCCAAAAACTGATGTCAAGGACATGTTATCCAGTCTAGGTGGTCCTTCTTCAACAGCAACCAGATCATTGTCATCCAGTGAACTAAAAACATATTTAGAACATGACAGTTATACTGACAACTGCCTTGAATTCTGGAATAAAACAGGAAGACACCTGTTCCCAAAACTAGCAAAGCTTGCACAGAGGTACCTCTGCTTGCCAGCTAGAAGCAGTAGCAATGAGAGAGTGTTCTCAATCTGCAAGCAAGTACTAGATGACTGAAGATCTCACCTTTCAGTTAACACACTTGCTTGTTCTGTATTTGTTTAATTCTTGAACATTTGTATTTTACAATTACTCTTTTACTTGCCTGCTTTTTAGTTTCTTTTACTCAAAGTAATGTTAATTTGAATAAAGTTAACAATGTGAAATCAGTTGTCTTGTCTCCATGTATTATATTATATATATATACATATATATATATATATATTTATATATATATATATATATATATATTTATATATATATATATGTAACCCCTGTGTCAATCGGAGGTTACTAGTTTTAAAATGTCCTGTCGGCATTGCGGGAGGTTGTGCTCGTGCGCATGCTTGCTGAACGCCTTCCCAGGCACGTGTGCGTCTTGTTTTGAAAAAGCACTGTTTGGCACGAATGAAGAGGAGTGGAGCATTTGACGAGAGGGGAGGCAGAGTGTGTGTGAGGAGGAGCGGGTGCTTGCTTGTAGGCCCGCAAAGGGGCGGCCGTCAGTCGGGGCTGGGGAAACCCGGGACCAGGGTGGGGAGATTGCCCCCTGGCTCCCAAAGTGATGTGGGATTCCCCTGTAGAGTTGAATGAGGAAAGACAGAAATATGGAGCAGCAATTTGTGAGGGATCTTAGGAGCCTGATAGGCTCCAGCAGAAGATGAGGAGCGTGGCTGCCATGGAGGGCCTGTCGAGACTGAGGTGGCAGTGCTGTCTCCAGCAGGGTAGGTGATAGATACTCCTTTGCCTGCCCATGTCCACTTCTAAAAGGTACTGTGGTGTTTATGTTTGTGACTCCTGTGAGGAAAGAGTTATGTCCCTGCATCTCAAACAACCCTACCCCGTGGATCTGCAGTGTGGGTGGCCACTAGTGGAAAGGACTGGGAGTGCCTATGTGTGTACCATCATACCCCCCTCCCTCCCAAGAGAGGAAAGTGTACCAGCATGTGAAAGTAATTGTGCCTCTGCTCCCACATAAACTGTTGGGGAAAAAGTAGGCAAGTTTTTTCTGAGAGGAAATTGAGCCCACTTTGGCTTGAAAGGAAAGGGAACAAAGTCGCTAGGTTCTAGGTTCAAATCCTGGGCCCCCCCAAGTATGTGCCATGGCCGAGGGCTATAAAAAAAATGGAATTACACTAAAATATCAAAGTTAGGATCCTCAGGTTGTTGTTACTGCTTGAACATTGTTGGAGAAAAAGCAATGCTGACTGGTTTGCATTTTAAACCATTCCTACCTGGATCATTTCATTCTGTGGTGAAAATTGTTTGCTTTGCTGTTTGCCTAATGAACTGTTTTACAGCCTGCCTGTGCAGCCTGCTACTACCCGAGGTGCTGGGAGGTGAGAGAGAGTCAACAATGAGCCAGCGCTTCGACGGAGCTCGAGCCATCACCATAGGAACCCAAATCCACAAATTTAAAAGTACTGTGATTTGTACTCCCTTCCTAAATGTGCTTATGGTCAAGATGGTACCCTTCCCCTTTCCCAGAGACAGAATACTATCAAAACCCCTAGACAGGGAGGGGAGTGGGATAGTTTTCTGGAGTCTGCTATCTGAGCCTGGAGTAAAGCTGCTGCCTGCTTGGGGGAAGCCCCTATAGTGCCCGAGCAGGAGCGAGTTGAAATTTAAAAGAAATTTTCTTCCTGCAATTATTTAAAGTGCCACCTGAAGAATAAGTAAGGGAGGGGGGGGTTACAAATATGAGGGCTCGTCCGGGATTCTGAAGATAAGCGCAAGGTACCTACCTGGCATGAGGGATGGCAGTTATACAGGATTGGAATGTTGAAAGGCCTCAGCCTGTACTGGAAGTTTAAGCACTGTTTTATTGTATCGTGAGGAGATGAAATGGCACCTCCTCACATGAAGGAAAAATGTGATGAATGTTAATGAGGGAAAGGAAGCGATTTGATTGGTGGATGCATTTAATGAGATGCAGCACTAGAAAAGGAAGGTCAGTTGGTGTGAGGCCCAGATTGCTAGAAAACCTTGAGGAGAAAGGAGTGTTACTATCAGAGTTAAATCGCTCATGTGTTCACCACCCCATGGTGGAGAGTTTGTTGTATAAAGAAAGTTCTGCTGACTGGAACAATTAAAGCAAAATCTACACAGTTAGACAGACTTGTGCAGGCAAATTATTATGAAATTAATCTGCTACACTGAACTTTGCGAGAGCAAGTATGGCTTATGCCCCTGGATTCGGAGGTCGGACCATCAACATTCCAGAGGGACTGGTCAGCTGGCTATAGAGCATTGTGGAAAGGAGCAGCTTGGGTGAGTCATGCATATTTTGTGGACAATGTGGAAGTGGGGTTATTAGGCAGCCAGTCTGTGTGTCGTGTGCTTGTGGGAATGTTCCCAGGGTGGTGAGACCTGCCAAAATGCAACAGCAAGACAGACAGTATGTGGCTCCTGAGCCATCAACTCTTGCACCCTGGCAGTGACTGCAATCAGCCGGAAGAGTATGCCCTGTGGTTAGTGTGGCCACAACTGTGGAGCCATCTGAGCAGTGGGAGGAGGTCACGGTCATTGAGAAAGCAACAGAACCAGAGGTGGTACCAGGGCCTAGCCATCTGCCCAGCCCTGTACCACCACTGAGTACTCCAGAACTTTCAACATGGCAGAGGGAGGGGCCGAGGGTGGGTCTCATGTATTCGGAGTACTTCTGCAGACTACATGAGGGACATGACTGAGAAGTCAGGCCCATCTGAGGCTGTGGTACGAGGTGAGCAGGACGTTAAGAAAAGTCCACTGAAAGCCAAACCCACCCAGGAACCCACAGTGAGGGCGAAATCCTTGCCTTAGAACTTGCAAGAAGCTCAGCCGTTGAAGCTGCATTCCCCACTCCCCAAGGTGCAGGAAAAGATCAATGGCCCTGACCATTCAGATGTGGTCATTGAAGTTGTGGAAGAAGGCGAGGGGTCAGATGAAGAGAGTGTTACTAGAGCTAAGGAAGCCGTTTCAATTTATGACCAGCCAGACGAAGGTATTGCCCGGATGTTTGAGGACATGGTTATAGAAAGGGATATTCCAATGCCATATGCAATGCCAGTTCTAGAAATTCTAGAGCTCATCCCCTTGCTCCCAGAAGAAAGTAAAAGGCATTTGATTGACATGGATGCCAGACATCAGCTGGACCTTACGGTGATAAAATACCAAGAAGGAATGTGGTTGCCGAGAGAAGTGGCCCCACAGCCAAGCATCAGGTCTTTGCCTAGCTGGCGTCAGGCAGAGAGATGGGTAAGGAGTGTCGTAAAACTGGAGAATTCTGGGACCAATTACCCCTATGTCAGTGAGAGACTTTGGGACTTAATTGAATGCAGGAGGTCAGATCGGGTATTCCAAGGTGCTGTGGAGAAGGTGCATCTCAGGAACCAAGAGGACATTAGAGACCCTGCCTATGATAGGTCCAAGGTAAACAGGATAGCAAAAACCATGTGCAACTTGTCAGCCTGGAAAGGACTCACTTTATTCAAAACTTTTGCACTTGTGCAGGACAGAGTTGGGCACAGTCTAAAATATTTTGTTGTGAGCCACGACTGCTGAGTGGGAGAGTGCACTAAACTTGACCCTTGTTTCTATTTTGTACCAGAGGACCCTGCTGCTAGATACAGCACCCACAGAAAATCAAAGCACCTTAAGCCACCCCAAATGCCCCCTGGCATTGCAAGTGACTGCATCTGAGGACTACTGCTACTCTTAACTGTTATTTTATAGTGAAATTGAAAAAATCTGAACATTTGCCTTTAGCATGGACAGTAGGAAAGGAAAACTCACTACCAGAATGTTTAGACAGTGTTTTGAATTTTTTTTCCAGTTTTACAAAATTGTAAATTTTTTTACTCTTATGTACCATTTCATTGGCAATCATTTTCAATGTGGTCTAAGTAGTTAAATAGGAATTTTAGGACATGCTAAGTAGGGACCCCTGGTAATTAAGTGCACTTTCCCACTGGTGCTGAATACAGGGTTGTTTGGACTTTTAAAGTACAAAGACAGTTTCCAGAAACTTTAATATGCACCTGAGCAACTTGCAAAGGAAAGTAATTGGGTAAAAGTATGCTTCCCCCTATCCCACTGTTAAGTAGGTTAGCATAGATATGTAGTTGTAGGTTAGATCAGTGAGAGTAGCAGTTAGAATTTTCAGTGGGGGGAACATGTCAAAAAGTTTCTAAAATGTGTAGTCAGATTAAAGATAGCCACCTGTATTTAGTAGTTAGTAATAAGTTCAGAGGTTATTCTGCCACCCCCGGTGGTGTAGCCTAGCTCAGTATATTACTGGCCGTTAGATAGATAGATAGATAGATAGACAGACAGACAGACAGGAAATGTTTTGATTTTTTGTAAAGTGTTTTGGGGTGCCAGTTTAGACCCAGTTGGGTACTGTTAAAGGGTCCAATGTGGAACAGAATTGAAGCCGTAAATAGTAAAAAATAGGGGTGCCAGTTTAGGCCCAGTTGGGTACTGCTGAAAGGTCCAATGGGGAACAGAGCTGGAGCCGGAAATAGTCAGAATAAGGGTGTCCCTGGGGGTGGGACGTCGGCCTGGTGGAACAGACATTGCTGGGAAGACCAGGTTGAGTAGCCATGCCCCTAGTGGAGCCAGTGAACTGCAGGTAGGTGGGTTTGCCCATCTAGTTCTTTTTAGACTGCTCTTATGCAGTCAGCCTGGTGGAGCCTGGATGTGATGGCCTGTGGGAGAGTGTGCATTAACCCACGGTGTACAGCATTCATGGTTCACCAGGGTGGAGATCGCTTCCCCGGGAGGTGAAGTATTTCTGTGGGGGAAAGTGTAACCCCTGTGCCAGTCAGGAGTTACTAGTTTTAAAATACCTTGTCAGCATTGCGGGAGGTTGTGCGCATGCGCGTGCTTGCTGAGCTGCTGCTCAGGCAAGCGTGCATCTTGTTTTGAAAAGTCACCATTTGGCGCAAGAGGAGAGGAGTTGAGCATTTGAGAAGAGAGAAGGCAGAGTGTGTACGAGGAAGAGCGGGCGCCTGCTTGCAGGCTCGTGAAGGGGCAGCCGTCAGTCAGGGCTGGGAAAGCTCAGGACCAGGGTGGGGAGATTGCCCCCTGGCTCCTAAAGTGATTTGGGATTCCCCTGTAGAGTTGAATGAGGAAAGGCAGCAATATGGAGCAGCAATTTGTGAGGGATCTTAGGAGCCTGCTAGGCTCCAGCAGAAGATGAGGAGCATGGCTGCCATGGAGGGCCTGTCGAGACTGAGGTGGCAGTGCTGTCTCCAGCAGGGTAGGTGATAGATACTCCTTTGCCTGCCCATGTCCACTTCTAAAAGTTACTGTGGTGTTTATGTTTGTGACTCCTGTGAGGAAAGAGTTAGGTCCCTGCATCTCAAACAACCCTACCCGTGGATCTGCAGTGTGGGTGGCCACTAGTGGAAAGGACTGGGAGTGCCTATGTGTGTACCATCATACCCCCCTCCCTCCTAAGAGAGGAAAGTGTACCAGCATGTGAAAGTAATTGTGCCTCTGCTCCCACATAAACTGTTGGGGAAAAAGTAGGCAAGTTTTTTCTGAGAGGAAATTGAGCCCACTTTGGCTTGAAAGGAAAGGGAACAAAGTCTCTAGGTTCCAGGTTCAAATCCTGGGCCCCCCAAGTATGTGCCATGGCCGAGGGCTATAGTAAAATGGAATTATACTAAAATATCAAAGTTAGGATCCTCAGGTTGTTGTTACTGCTTGAACATTGTTGGAGAAAAAGAAATGCTGACTGGTTTGCATTTTAAACCATTCCTACCTGGATCATTTCATTCTGTGGTGAAAATTGTTTGCTTTGCTGTTTGCCTAATGAACTGTTTTACAGCCTGCCTGTGGAGCCTGCTACTACCCGAGGTTCTGGGAGGTGAGAGAGAGTCAACAGTGAGCCAGCGCTTTGTCGGAGCTCGAGCCATCACCAAAGGAACCCAAATCCACAAATTTAAAGGTACTGTGATTTGTACTCCCTTCCTAAATGTGCTTATGGTCAAGATGGTACCCTTCCCCTTTCCCAGAGACAGAATACCATCAAAACCCCTAGACAGGGAGGGTAGTGGGGTGATTATATATATATATATATATATCTATATATATAGATATATATATAGGGGACACATGATGGCAGGAGTGAGATATGGAAAATATTCTCATTCCGGCAGAGTGAGCTATGTATTCATATGAGTCCCGAAGGCATGAGTGAAAATACACATCTCACTCTGCAGGAGTGAGAATATTTTCCATATCCCATGATCTGCCCATCATGTGTGCGATTTATACCACAGGGTGAGAGCTTTAGGAACATTTTTTCTGATTCTGTATGTTTCCTGCTCATTCTGTGTGTGCTGTCAGTGTGTGTGTGTGTTCTGAATGGACTGGGAGTGAGAAACACAGCTGACAGTGTTTTGCAAAGCTATTTGAGTGAGTCAGAGGCTCACTGAGAAAGACAAATTGCTGCAGGTAGCACTGAGAAACAGAAAGTGCTTTGTAAAAGAGTTTCATTTAGAATTCAGGTTATTTTGAAGCTTTTGAAGTTATTTTGAGATCAGCACAGTAATGGGCTAGAAAAGTTAGAAACACTATGGGACACAGGTGAGAGTCATTTGCAAAGTTAATTGAGTAAGTTGCAGCTTCAGTGGGAAAGAGATAAGAGAAAACTTAAGGAGGCAGTATAGCACAGTGGTTTAAGTCTCTGCATTGTTAAGGCCCTGAGCTGCAAATCTGGAGACCTGGGTTTGAATTCCCCCAGTCCCCACTTGCATACTATATGATCCTGAGCAAGTCACTTAACTTTCTTGTGCTCCCAGGTTGCACCTGTAAACAATTAGTGTGTCTCTCTCCTGGTAAAAGAGAAACTGTTTTCTGAAGCAGTTTCCTTTAGAGGGCAAGCTGCAGTGCAGTTATCCTCACTCTGGTGACATCAGCAGGGTATGGATAAATGTCTTCAGGATTTATTCTCACTGCAGTGGAAATAACACAGGATATCCTACTGAGAAAGCTCTAACCCTCGTGGTATAAATATATTTATGTATATATACATGTGTGTATATATACATATATATATTATTTGGCAATATAAAGTGAATTTAGTAACACTTAACTTGATCCAGAACCAGAACTGAACCAGAACAAGAAAATAAACCAAAAGCCTAGAACCGAACTGAACCAGAACCCAAACATGTAATTTTAAAGCAGAACTGAACCAGAACTCCACACTGTAGAACCAGAACCAAACTAGAACCCAAAAATCTGGAGAACCCTGGCTCTACCTGCAGCATGACCCCATTTCTCTCCCTCTGCAGCAGGACTGGCTTTCCAGGTTGTTCAGATTTGTTACAACATGCTGGGGTCGACAGGCCAATGAGTTCTGGGTACAGTCCTTGTGCCAGGGTGGCTCTCAGATGTATCTCCTGCACTCCAAAAACTCAAACTGACTCTCCCTTTTTGGTGGGCTTGCAGCTCTATTTATAGTTTTTACATAGTCCCCTTTTGATTGACTGCATCTCCCCCCGGCAAATTCAATGGCCCCTGACCTTTATCCAGCAGCCCCCACTCAGCAAAGTCCATGGGAGCCACCACATTTATTTATATTTATGCCCAAAACTGTTCAGCCCTCTGTATTTATTTTTAGCTCTTTATGAGGGCACACAGCTATTCTCCCAATGTCAGAGGCATTCTAACCTCAAACCCCAGCTCCACTGCCTGCCCTGGGGCCAGAAATATATTTATCTTGTGGCTGTAGCCAAAGAGTACACTTAGGAGCTGCAGCTCCTTTAATTTCCGCACTCTGGTAGCTGCGCATGCTCAGTAGGGTGCGCACAACCATGTTTTTTATTTACTTCCATCAGTCCCTACACCACAACTCCTGGGACTGAACAAAATACTCCCCAAGTGCCCGGAGGCATGAAAACATTAAGCAGAGCTTGGCCCCCATCTGAACATGAGGTCGAGACACTGCAATCCAGTGGCTGCAGCCGAGAAGAACAAACGGGGCTGGCAGGCCCGAATCCCACCACAGACCACTAATGAGATGCCGGCAGTGGAGCGGCAGGGCCATAATCCATACAGGTAAGCCCCAATTTGGGGGGGGCCTACATTGGTATATAATTACTAGTGGACATTTTAATGCATGGATGACTAGTTTGTAAAAATGTGTTTCAACCACCCGGTAGTTATTATGTATCACAGCTGGGCAGTTGTAATCATTCCCTGTCAATCAAGCTTTCTCTGTGAAAAGAGTGAGCACTAGTCACACAACTGCCACAGAAATTACAAGTGCTCAATATCAATGTAAAAAACAAGATGTGGGTGGGTGTGTGTAAACCAGAACTTAACATACACCTTCATGTGGGATGCTTTTAAAACCTCCTCTAGCTTCCTCTCGGGTTAAATGCTGCATCCCACACCTTGAGTGTGTGTAAAATTCTGGTTACACCCACCCACCCCTGTATTATTCTCTATATAACTTGTAAATTTCTCAGGATTCTACAGGTAGCGTGATTCATCCTGGTACAAGGCAATGTAGATTGGCCTCTGTGTTCTGTGTTGTAAATAATAAATTATATAACCTTCAAAGTTATCCCCCATGAGCTGTGGAGAGATGTTACAAACATCACTGAAAACAGAGTGCAAAGTTATAAAGTATAGGTGCTGTGATGTTAATTTTCTGTCAGTAGCTTACACTACCAATTAAACAGGTGTTGGTCAATGGCAATGATGTTTGCATGCATTTGTTTAAGCTGGGAGCAGGTATGTGCCTGCTGGAAGAAGTTCGAGTAATGAGGTCAGGGAAGGGAGAAGTGAGCTGTGAGTGGGACTGGCTGATGCTTGCCGGATGAGGTTGGGAGAATGAGACGGGGGGGAGGGAGTGGGGCTGGCTAGTGGTTGCTGGATGAGGTTGGGAGAATGAAGTGGGGAGAAGGAAAGATGAGCTGGCTGGTACTTGTCAAACAAGGTCAAGAAATCTGGATGGGGAAGAGAGAGTGCAGCAATGAGAGGGGGCTGGCTCGTGCTTGACAGACTAGCTTTTGGAAATCTGGCAGGTGGGGGAGAGCTGTGTTGGCCATGGAACTGGTTTGTGCTTGTCAGATGAGGTTTCTGAAATTCCTTGGGGGGCGATGAAGAGTGGAGTTATGAGGGAGGTTTGTTAATACTTGCTGGATGAGGTTTGAGGAATCAGGTAGGGAAGGGAGAGCTGAGCTAGGAGTGGGGCTGACTGGTGTGAGCCTGATGAGGTTTGGCAAACATGATCAGGGGAGGAAGAGCAGAGCTAGGAGCGTGGTTGAATGGTGCTTGCTAGACAAGGTTTAGGGAATAGGGTCAAGAGTGGGAGAGCTGAGCTGGGAGTGGGATTGTCTTAAGCTTGCCAATCCAGGTCTGGGGAATTGGGTGGGTGGGGAGAGAGACATATGTTTGGCAGACAATTGGGGGGGGGCTATCAAAATTAGGGCCCATTCACTTCAATGGGTGATTCATTTCCAATGTTTTTTTCTTAAATTCATAACTTTTTTGTTTTAAATATTTTTTCTGTCATGGTCTTTTTTAGCTTCACACGAAGCAAGATGGCATGAACTCATTTTATGTCCCAGCTGCAGTTAATGTAAATAAAAACAAACAGGTGGGAATAAAGCTTCAAATATTTTATTACTATAATAGTAACTTACTGCTGCAGGTGTAAGAAACCTAATAACTCCACATCAGAAGCCTTGGTGCTTTGCCAAGTAAGACTTCGTCAACAGGCAGGTACCTGTACAAAACTACACCCCTTATATAGCGATGCAAGAAATCACACATTAATAATGTCATATGATACATAGAACAAAAAATGACAGTTATAGCAAGTCAAGGTTCATGACTATACAATGGGGATAAGCTGAATGACACAACAGTTGTACTAATAACAAGAAATTGCTAATTGTAAAAATGTGTGTGTTAGCAAAAGTAAATTTCATAAATTGTTTCCAAAAACTGTTTATAAGAGATGGGCTATATATAACTAAGGAGTATAATTATCATATGAAAATATAGAGTAATTATAAATCTACCCATTCATAAAAAAGACCAAAAAAATAAAGAGTGGGATAGAGTGTGGATGTGCTGGAGTCAGGAGCAGTACCCCAATATCACCATGCGTTAATTCGCTTTGGATATGATTACCCCATCTGCAATACTGTCCCTGTTCATAAGCACCAGATCCAACACTGACCCATCTCTAGTGGGTACTGTAATCAGCTGCCTAAGACATACCCCTTGCAGGGAGTCTAGAATGGCCCTGCTTTTAGTCATAGCTGCATCCAGAATGCTCCAGTCTACATCTGGTAGATTAAAGTCTGCCATAATCAGTACTTCCCCTTTGTTTGTCATTCTGCCAGTGGACTCCCCCAAGGCTCTGTCCAGTTCCGCCACCTTGTTGTTGGTACACCTCTCCCCCATGGATCAAGTCTCCAGACCCAGTCTCTAAGCCGACCCAAAAAACATCCAGCCCTTCCTTTTCCCCACTGTTTCCTTGAGTCTCCATGGCCTTTATACCTTCCCTAACATACAAAACACCCCCCTCCTCCCTGTCCTATCCTTCACAAACATGGTGTAACCCAGTATGGCCACATCCCTGCCATGGTTGTTGGTGCTCCATGATTCTGTATGGCCACCAGATCCAGGTCCACCTTCGCAAAGGTAGACTCAAGGTCAGGAATTTTATTTCCCAGGCTCCTTGCATTGACGCACATATCTCTTCACTCCTTATGCCCCTCCCTGCCCCTACTTTGCCCTCCCTCCTTGCTGAGTCCATCTGTTAGCCTTCCCTTGTCCCTGGTGCTATCCCCCCTTTATGTCCTCCCTCTGTCCACCCTCCCTAATACTTCTCTCAGCCTTAGAACCACCTGCCATTCCTCCCATGCTTCACCCCCTTGTACCTTCCCCCCACACACCTGGGGACTTTTTTTTCTCTGGGCTTTTCTTTTCTTCTCTGCTGGTCTATTTTCTGGTGGGGTCATTCACTGCCTCCCTCATTTTTTATGCCTCCCACTTTGCTAGTTTAAATGCCCATTAAAGTACCACCCAGGACTGCCACTCTCCTTGTGGATGGATAGAGGCCTTCTCCCTTGTACAGGCCTCTATCCCCCAGATAGGACCCAGTTCCCAATGTATCCAAACCCCTCCTTCCTGCACATGCCTTCAACCAGTCATTGAAGACCACAGTACAGTGTTCTCTAACCTCCCACTGGCCATACACAGGTAACACCTCTGTGACGGCCACTATGTGTGCTACCTGCTTCAGGCCCCTAAACTTATCCTGCACCACCCTGGTGCATCTATTACCAGTTCATTAATACCCAAATGGACAATGAATTTCAGCTGCCCCTCCTGCCCCACCACCCTAGTGATCCTAAGGATCTGTTCTCCATCCCTCTGTGCTGAGGCACCAGGTAGGCACCTCACCTCCCTCTGTCCCTCCCATGCTGTTCCCAAAACTACCACCCTAACAACTGAGTCCCCAACCAGAAGTTGCTCCATTTTATGTTGGCTTCCTCTGCCTCCCATCCTGGGGCCTCCACTCTGGAGGACCCTCAGATCCTCCCTTGCAACTACTTCAGGTGCCTACTCTTGGCAGTACTGTCCTTCCAGAGCAGTGAAACCGTTGTGTAGTGACAATGGCTGAGGAATGTGTTCCTGACCCCCAACCCCCACCCTTCTGAAGCTTACTACAGTCCAACTGATCCTTCTTGTTGCCACTCTCTGAGGCAACAGTGGTGGATTTGTCGGCCCGTGAGTGGGGGAGGAGGTTCCCCCAAATCCTAGCTAACTCAGCTCAGTCTAGTGACCTTCTCCCTCAGCCCAGAGAGGTGCACACAGATGGGGCAGCACCTCAGTCTCCAGAAGGTCTCCCTGGAGACTGCTGCCCCACAGCCACTGCACTGCACCACTCCCATCATTCCCAAATCTGCTCTCCCTATGACCTAAAATAGACTGTATGCCCTTACCTCAGATAGGATGTTCAAGACTTTCATTTTTTGTTTGGTTCCCCCTTGTTGCTATATATCCTAGTTTGGTTTCTGATTAGCTTTCCCCTTACACTGGTACTTGGGCTTTATCAACCTTCCACTTTTTTTTTAGTATACCACTTTTTCACCTGACCCTAGATAGGTTTTTTTTAAGCTTCTCTTTGTCACTTCCTTTTTACCCTTACTCTAGATGGGTTTTGTAAGTTTCCCTTTTCTCCCCCCTGCCCCCGTCTACCTTTTCCCTTGATATGGTGTACAATTAATACCCTCCTAAACAGGTTCTTATGGCTTTTGTACTGCTTACACAAGTGGCAACAATTATAATTTATTTCAATGCAGTCAGCCAATGGGAAAGCAGCACTTTGAGGGACACCGAGGGTGAGGAGCTGTGAAGAGGGACAGAGGTGGGAGCTAGTGGAGGGGTGGTGGTGTGCACAGAGGGTGGGAATGGGTGGAGGTTACTGACAAGACTTTGGGGGGAACAGTAATGTGTCTCACTGGCAGGACTGGGCCCCCAACTGCTGGACTTTGTGGAGGGGGTTGCACAGTATGGCAATGTTTACCAGTGGCAGGATTGGGCATCTGACCAGCAGACTTGGGGGTATGGCAATCTTTACTGGCAGCGAAATTGGGCACCTGACTGCTGCATTTGGGGGAATACTGTAATCTTTACTGACAATAAATTTGGCACCGAACTGTGGGATATTGTGGGGAAATGGTAAAGTGTACCAGTGGTGGTACTGGGTACCTGACCACCAGAGTTTGGGGGGGGGGAATAGAACAGTAATATTTATCAGTGGTGGGATTGAGCACCCAGCCACCAGAATTTTGGGGGGAAGAATGCCAGGCTGCCTTGGACCACCGCAGGTAGCACCATGAGGAATATATTACAGGAAGTGACATGGTGGGGGGAGAGAATTAGACATGGGGTGTTCGCCATACAGCATCATCAAAATGGCAAAACTAGCACAGTTAATGGACTGGCAGAAGTACTTTGAAAAGTGTGCTTTCCAGTCTCAAACAGCATCATCAGTCAGATTAACCACACTGGCTGCATCTTCTTTCCAGCAAACTCATTGATTCAAAACCTGACACCCACCTCTCCCCCCAGAACTTGCTTTTTCCACTAAAGGTACCCCATTATGTTTGATTTACATTCTGCAGACAAACACAAAGGAGGCATGCTTCTAATGGGCTATAATCCCCATAGTTTCCACAAATGCTTTAAATGTTTCCTTTTCTGCCCTACTAGAAGTTCCTGTTCCTACTCGTGCAATGTCTTTCAGAAGCATAATATGAGAAAGGCAGACAGCAGTGCACACGAGTCATTAAAATTCCATTACTCAGATTTAGATTGATTAATGGGAAACAGGTGTATAAGGGAAAAAAAAGAAATTAAATTCAAACAAAGCAAAGGGACTGGATCGGATTGACATCACATTTATAAAGGAAACAGATGATGTTATTACTCTCCTATTAACTACATTCTTCTACTGGAGCCTTTGGAAGAGTACATTTCATTTGACCTGCACACAAGCAAAGGCAGAACCCATCTCAAAGGTGGGGATTCAAAGTGTCCATCAACTTGCAGTATAGACCAACTGTACTGCTGTTTGCCCTTTTCAAACATAACAAACTGTACGAATACCTTGAAAAATACTTACTTCTAGCTAAAAACCAAGTAGACTTCAGAACACTGTACTCACTGACGTTATTGCTCTTGTTGCGGCACTACTTGGAAACAGCGAGTGGGTACAGTGTTCATGGACGTTTCTAAGACCGTTTGCATGGTTGATCTTTCGGTATTAACTAGATTTCAAAATGCTGGAATTGCCTCAGATACGTGCATCTGGTTTAAATACTACTTGAATGATAGATCAGAAAGAGTGGACAGATTATCTGAGACATATTCATTAACACGGGATATCCCACAGGGATCCATTTTGAGACCCCTGTTATTTTTTATTCACATGAATCAACTACTAATGAATATAAAAACAATTCCAAAATCAGATTACTGCTATACACAATTATGACACTGTACTTGCTGCCTCTGTAAGTTCATATCTAGCAGTAGATAAGAAATTATAAGAAGATTTTCAAACTATGCAAACCTGGCTTGAAGAGTGAAAGCTAGTAATGAGGTATAACACAATGCAGACAATTGACTTCTACCATCCTACTTAAAAAAACAGTTCAATGTGCTTACTCAACTGGATAAAATATGAGACAATGCTTGTGTAACTTGATTTGCTTTGTGGCTTTCCGCCTCTCTATCCATGGGATATACCACCCTGTAGGGGTACGATGCAAGGAACCCTATAGGAGGGTTCCCCCCTACAAGTGCCAGGAATGAATGCGTCGGCTAAAGGTAGGTTCAGAAGAAGCCTACAGGTAAGAGAGATGAGCTGCTGGAGAAGGAGGGGTGGATGGTGGACAATGAAAAAAGAATCCTGGGGAGGCCCAGGATGTTGGGACCTTTTAAGCTCAATGGGGGAGTGACGTCGTTGCTCCACCCATTGAACCTCAGGCTTAAAGCCCTCCCAAAATACATTAGTATAACATGGAATGGATGGTAAATAACAAACACTAGTGAGTGTAAGTACCTGGGGGTCATAATTGACAAACATTGAAGTTTTGTTGAACACATAGTGAACCTAACTAAAAAGGTAAATGCCCATATTGATGCACTGAGGTGTTTCACCTTTCACCTTAGCCCTCTTGGAGCACACCAGATTGCCTATAGGCAACCAACTAGCCTTACCTGACTTAAATTATGGCAGTTCAGAGTATTAGCATGCCAATAAACTATTATTACAAAAATGAAATCTACAGTAACATAATAAACTAACAAGATGTTTCCTGTTGTGCAAATATAATACACATCATTTCAGTATGTATGAAAAACTAAATTGGGATCCACCTGGAATAAGTGTAAGAAGGAACAAACAATGGCTAGCAATTGTATATGTTGGCAATATGCTGGGACAGGGCATGGGCTGGTATGTGGTAAATGAATGCATGTGCCTGCTGTGTAGCAAGGCATGAGACCAACGGCAAGGTGCCGTATGCAGCCAGGGAGTGTATTAATTCAGCATACACCCACTCCCAGGAGTGGCTTATTGCACTTTTAAAATTGAAAATATGTTGTTACTGTAAAATAAAGGCAAGACAAGTTTATTTATATGGTGCCTTTTCCAAAGGCTGAGGACGCCTGACAAGATAAAAACAGAAATGTTTTTAAACTGCATAAAACATTTATTTTAGTTTTCGTTGACTGGAAAAGGAGGGCAAGACATTACTGCCTATTTTAAGTCTGGTCAGGGGGAGTTGTGTACAGACACAAACTCACTGACTTTGAATTGGATTAAGCTGTTGGTGGTATTTTAGTAAATGGAGAATTAAAGGGGAACTGTCAGTAATAAGAGCCTTACACCCACGTGTGAAGCTAATCCTGTTTTGCACTTTGTGTACAAAAACATTTTTTTACTTACTGCAGTATAGTAGAATGTATTAGGCACATTTTTCTGACTTCTAAGATGCCATTTCCTGTAACCAGAAATCCCAGAATCCCCTGCATCTGACATGAGAGGAGGGCTGCAGAGCTGGAAGATTCAATAACCCGAAGTATACATGTTAGATTTTGTAAGCTAAAATCAGATGTTTGCTGGTCCTGTTGTGCTCATGTGGCTTAGTACAGTCCTCTGTGACAGTACCTAGCTGCAGTAGAACAACAGACCACCTAACAGAAGATTACAGCTTATAAAAAAAACTTGGGCATTCACTGTAGGCTATTGACTCTCCCACTGATGCAGCTCTCCTCTGATGTCAGCCACAGGGGAGTCTGACATTTCTGGTTACAGGAAATGTCAGTTTACAAGTCAATGAAATTAGCCTGATACAATCTACTACACTGCAGTAATCAGTAGGTAAAAAAAGTGTTTCTGCACACAAAGGGCTAATTGAGATTAGCCTCACACTTGGGTGTGAGGCTGTTATTGCTGACAGTTCTCCTTTATGAAGTTGACTCAAATGCATCTACTTGTTAAAGTAATTCCTACTGTCTTAATAGTTTTTTATCTATACCTTAACTGTTAAACAAATGAAAAGTAAAAACATTTATTTTAAAGAAAATAAAAGATGGCTTAAATTAGATCTACCCATACTTGCTCATTCTTTTGTTTTTCCATCTGTTCCCAACTTGTGTTTTTTCTCTTCTAGGTTGTGTCCCTAGAGTTCTGGCTAATC
This sequence comes from Neoceratodus forsteri, assembly GCA_016271365.2. Taxonomy (NCBI): domain Eukaryota; kingdom Metazoa; phylum Chordata; order Ceratodontiformes; family Ceratodontidae; genus Neoceratodus; species Neoceratodus forsteri. Next base: position 1,047,772,721 of record CM057456.1, read on the forward strand.
ACTTGTTCAAGCTGCAGGTAGATATCTTGTCCAGCTTTTGCTTGCTGTGTATCAACCTGTTGTGTTTTCAGCCTCCCTCTGTTATTTCAGAGTCCTAGTTCTGCATGTGAGTTCTAAGTGCAGATTCCCTCCCCCTTGCTAACTGAATGCCTGGTTGGAGTACCTGCACAGCATCTCAATAATTGGAAAGTCTTCTGAGGGACAGACTACAGTCTGATTGCTCCCTGCGCAGGTTGCAGTCAGCTTAGTAATTAATAGGGAGCAGTCAGCAATAAAAGCTGGTCCAAATTTGCACTTTGTGTGCAAAAATATTTTTCCTTTTACTTACTGTTTACTGCAGTACAGTAGATCATATCTGGCTGATCTTGTTGACTTTTAAGCAGATATTTGCTATAACCAGAAATCCAAGAAAACTCCTGCAGCTTGTGCTAGAGCTGGGCCACAACACTGGGAGACTTAACAGTCTGCAGTGCATGCTAGAGCTTTATAAGATATGAGATGTTTACCAGTGCCACTGTTCTCCTTTAGCTAAATATAGTCATCTGACACTGTACCTAACCCAGGGAGGACAGCAGGACAATCAAATGATCAGAGCTTATAAGAGCCTTAAAATGTATGGTAGGCTCAGCTCTGACATCAGCTGCAGGGGATTCTGAAAAATCAGCCTGATACAATCTACTATATTGCAGTAAATAGTAAGTAAAAAAAAAATGTTTTTGTGCACAAACTGCAAATTGGGACCTGCCCCACACTTAAGTGTGGGGTTCTTAATGATGACTGTTCCACTTTAAGGAGCAGATTGAGTTGGTAGAGAAACAGCAGTGTACTGATTTTTATGGCTGTGTGCAGAGCTTATAGCCATCTTGCTGTCTCTAGCTGGAAAACGGGGATACCGTGGCACACATTTTTGGAGTTTTCAGTGTATCCTTCCCCAACTGCAAATCACTATGCCAGTTGAATAATATACTCCCTTCTTTCTATTTAGAATGTTGGGGACAGATCTCTAAGATGCTTTTCTTTGAGAATCCTAAGGCACAGTGCAGAATTCTTAGAAAATGTGCACACATTCCAAGCAAATCCAGTCAGTCCCTTAATTTGTTTAGTTTTTTCTTTTTACTTTCAGTCACTGGATAATTTAGGTACCTTTACAAAGTGATAGCCTGAATATTAACATGCAGAGTTGCTTTACTGGAGTACAGGCAGTACTGAGATTCTGTTTAACCTGCATATTTTGGCTTATTGTGCAGTACATCGACCTGTGCCTGCCACTCATTTTATCCTTAAGTGCCCCTATATTGTTGCATGGGATCTAAGAAAGGTCATTAAGCTAGGTATTGTGTAGCCAGGTCCCAATTTACACTCCTATAGTGACACCTGATTGACGCTGGCAACTGTGATCTTTTTCTCCTAGTCTTTCACTAGGACAAGGCCGATGGCCAGGGAAAACAGCCACTAATATAAAACAAGGGGTTTCTCCCACAGACACCTACCCCAAATTTCCAACTTAATAACTGATTCCACCAGGAGATATACTGGTCTTCCAACATGGCCCCAGAATACTCTTTATACAACTTTGGCACCACTTGCCTTAAGTCCTGCTGGACTAGTAACTCACCGGCCTCTCTCCCAAAGAGGGGTGTACTCCTGGCCCTCGTATACATACTGTCTCTCCTCTGGGTGGACATGTGCTTGGGGAAGGACTTCTTGACCCCATGAGGCAAAATCTCAGTGACCCTGAGTTGTGGTCATTACTAGTGGACCTCTCCCAGAACTAAAAATGAAAGCCTCATAGCACACGAGCTGGTAAAGCATGGCTCCTACTACGTGGTGATCCACGATGCATGCAGAAGGCTCCACAGCCTTTCAAAACCTTCAATTAGACAAGTGTTAGCTTGACTACTTGCTCTTCTTCTGCCCCATGGAGGAGACATTCAGCCTAACCCGGGGCCCCCTCTAGACAATTGTCTTGTATCCACCCCCCAGGATCCTCACTGGGCATCATCGAAAGGCTTAAGGATAGTGCACATGAACGTATGCAGCCTTAGACTTAAAATCCATGAGGTCCAAGCCTGGCTTAACTTCTACAAGCCAGATATCCTTGCAATCTCAGAGACCTGGCTCAAGGCCCATATTCATGATCATGAGATCATGATCCTTGGGTACAATACCTTCAGACAGGACAGGGCAGGAAAGAGAGGGGGAGGGGTCCTAATCTATATGAAAGACACTCTGAATGTGAGTCTACTAAAGCCCAACCTTGGTAGCTGCCAGGACGGGGAGTCTATCTTCATCCATCTAACCCTTGGTAATGCTAAGCACCTCACCATCGGCTGTGTCTATAACCCTCCTAAGTATGCCCAACTTGCTCTTGAGGGCATCACCAAATTGGTTGGCAGTGAATTAACCAATGAACTCCTAATAATGGGAGATTTCAACTTGAACTGGGCCACTGGCCCCAACAAGGTCCTCAAGGGTGCGATCCAAGATGAAACCTGGAACAGGTCATCTCTCTACCTACCAGGCTTAATTATAAAATGGGGAACCATACTACTCTTGACTGGGCTCTGGTATCAACTCCCTCAACATACAGAAAGCAGGTATATTGGCTGATACCATTAGTGATCACTCCCCCAATATTCTGTATTTGGAAGAACAGAGCACCAAAGATTCCCCCCAGGATACTCACAGTATGTGACTTCTCCAATTTCATGCCAGCAAGTAGCCTGGACTGGAGCCCGATTAGGCTCCTCCCAACATAGAAACATAGAAACATAGAAGTTGACGGCAGATAAGGACCGCAAGGCCCATCCAGTCTGCCCATTTCTTTTTCTACCTTATAAATGTGCCATCGGCCTTTGCTATGTCAGTGACTTATCTATTCATAGTCATTTGTATTGCTCCTTATGCCTATCCATGCCTGTTTGAAGCCCTGCACTGTATTCATAGCCACTACTTCTTGTGGTAAGCCATTCCATGCATCTACCACCCTTTCTGTGAAAAAGAATTTCCTCACATTCCCCTTAATCGGCTCCCTCTAATCTCATGCTGTGTCCTCTTTGTCCTGCTATTTTTCTTATATTTAAACATGTTAGACTCTTTCACCTTGTTTATGCCCTTAAGGTGTTTAAATGTCTCGATCATATCACCTCTCTCCTCCTTTGCTCAAGGGTATACATATTGAGCTCCGTTAATCTGTCCTCATATGTCTTCTGATGCAGTCCCTGCACCATTTTGGTTGCCCTTCTCTGGACTGCCTCAATTTGGTTAATGTCCTTGTGAAGGTGTGGCCTCCAATACTGCCGCAGTACTCCAGATGGGGCTAACCAATGTCTTGTACAGAGGATTATTACCTCCCTCTTACGACTTGTGATACCCCTACTAATACACTAACACCCCCTAGCCTTACCTACTGCTTTAGAGGTCTGTTGGATGATTTCAGGTCATCAGTGATGATGATGCCCAAGTCTCTTTCTTCCTTTGTGACTGCTAGCAACTCCTCCCAGCCTATAAGTGGCTTCAGGGTTTCTCTTCCCTATGTGCATGATTTTGCACTTCTTTGCATTAAATCCCAGTTGCCACTCTTCTGACCATTCTGCTAGTTTATCCAGATCTCTTCTCATTCTGCCCACCCATCTGGATCATCTACTCTGTTGCAGATCTTGGTGTCATCTGCAAACAGACAAGCCTTACCCTCTAGTCCATCTGCTGGTCACTAATGAAGATGTTGAATAGGACTGGCCCCAGGACTGATCCCTGAGGTACCCCACTTGTGACTTGCATCTCTTCTGACTGATACCATTTACCACCACTCTCTGTTTTCTGCCAGTCAACCAGTTTGCCACCCAGTTGACCAACTTCTGACCCACCCGAGCCTACCTAGCTTATTTATCAATCTTCTATGTGGAACAGTGTCAAAAGCTTTGCTGAAGTCAAGGTGGCGACATCAACTGCTCCCCTTGGTCCACCACTCTGGTTACCCAGTCAAAGAAATCTATGAGATTAGTTTGACAGGACCTTCCTTTGTGAACCCATGCTGTCTTGGATCCTGTGCCCTATGGATTCCAGGTGTTGCACTATCCTTTCCTTAAGGAGTGCTTCCATAATCTTGCCCACTACTGAGGTAAGACTGACCGGTCTGTAGTTCCCGCCTCCTCCCTGCTACCACTCTTGTGGGTGGGATCACATGAGCCCTTCTCCAGTCTTCTGGGACCTCTCTGTGCTCAGAGACTCACTAAACAATTCTGATAATGGCTCTGCTAGTTCCTCCTTTAGCTCCTTAAGTACCCTGGGATGTATGCCATCAGGTCCCATTGCCTTATCCACCCTGAGCTATAGCTCTTGTAGGACCCTTTCTTTTGTGAGAGGAGTAGGTGCTCACCTCCCTCCCTCTGTGTCCATGATGCTGAGCTGTGGGCCCTGCCCTACCTTCTCTTCAGTGAATACTGAGCAAAAGTATCTATTTAGGATAGATGCCTTTACAGGGGTCCTCCTCCTCACATGCTCCCTTTTCTCCATTAAGCATGTAATACCCCTCTGGACTTTCTCCTTTCACTAATGTATCTGTAGAAAGTCTTATCACCTTCTTTTACTGTTTGTGCTAGTGTTTCCTCAGTTTGGGACTTTGCCTGCCTTACTGCCTTACCTGCTTCCCTTAGGGCAGTTTGGTATGCCCCTATCTTCATCCCGCTGTGTTCCTTATATTTTCTGAAGGCCAGCCTTTTGGCTCTGACCTTTTCTGCTACAGTATTTGAGAACAAAGTGGTTTTCTTCTTCTTTGCACTTCCTTTTCTGTCTAACACAATGGGATGTTGCTTCAAGTATTGTATCCTTAATGCTTGCCCACTTTGCCTGTACCTCCTCACCTGTGTTTCTTTTGCCAGGGCTAGCTTAACTCTGTTGGCCATCTTATCAAAGTCAGCTCCTCTGAAGTCCCATATTTTTGCCTTGGAATGGGATGATTTAGATGTAGTAGCCAAATTGAACCATACCATGTGATGGTCACTGGCCCCCAGGTGACCTTCTACCTGGAGATCTGTGATCCCTTCTTTGTTAGTCAACACTGGACAAGGCCCTTACCTACTTCCAAAACTCACTCCTCAATGCGGCATCTCTCTTTGCCCCCTTCAAAAAACTTCATACAAAGGGAGGCTGCCATAAATGGATCTCCCACTCTGTGAAATCTCAGATGAAAAGAAGGGACATGGCTTGGAAGAAATTCCGGTTCTCCCACCTTCCTGCAGACCTGGTTACTTGCAAAACCCTAAGAAGTAAATGTAAGCTATACATAAAACTTGCCAAAAAGGAGTATGTAACTCGCCTCCAACAGTCCACACTGGGGAACCCTAAGCTTTTCTGGGCACAAATCAATGAACTGCTTAAGGGCAACTCCAAGGAGGCACAACGTCAAATTGAGGTACAAGGACAGTGTATCAGTGATTGCCAGCTTATAGCCTCAGCATTCAACCACCACTTCACCAACCTTGATGCATACAAGGTAGGGCTACCAACACCCATGCCTGTACAGACCATTGATGAATCCCCCTGTCTGAACAGACCCCAATTTCACCTAAGAATAGTCAAGGTGAGTGAGGTCCATAAACTTCTGATAGCCCTCAAACACAAAGGCTCTGGTGGCCCAGATGGAATCAGCCCGAGGCTACTTCAGGAAAGTGCACTGTCCCTGGCCAAACCTCTGACCTGGATCATCAACAGGTCTTTACTTGAAGGGTATGTTCCATACCAGTGGAAGGCTGCCAATGTGGTCCCCATTTACAAGGGTGGCTCTCATGAACAAATTGGCAAATACAGGAATATCTCCCTGCTGTGTACCCTGGCCAAATTGCAAGAAAGGCTAGTTTATGGGCAACTGAGAGACTACCTGGAGCTCCACCAAATCCTAGCCCCATCACAGCATGGCTTTTTGGCAAACCATGGAAGAGACAAGGCACTCATCAAACTCACAGTGGACCTATTCAGGGCAATGGACGAAAGCATGTCGACGGGTGCTATCTTCATAGATCTGTCCAAGGCATTTGACCTTGTGGACTACAACCCTCTTCTTACTAAGCTTCAAGGCATTGGGCTTGATGCCCAGACCCTAAACTGGTTCAAGAGCTACCTCTCAGGCAGCTTCCATAGGGTCATTTGGAAGGTACAGCTTTCAGCCCCTTTACCCATCAAGGAAGGTGTGCCTCAGGGCTCAATTTTTGGCCCCCTCCTGTTCTCTCTCTTCACAAATTACCTAAACCAGCACTGTGGGGATAGCTCAGTAGTTCAATATGCAGACGATACTGTCATCTTTCGAGCCAGGTCCACACCACATGATCTGGGCCCTCTCCTACAAGGGGACCTAAACACACTTGAGACCTGGCTCACATCAAACAGAATGATCCTCAATGCAGCAAAAATTAAGCCATGCTGTTTGGTCCTAGATCCCTTGGCCAGGATTGGACCAATTCCCTAAAACTTACTACCCTTGGGGATAAATGAATAAACGTAGTTGACAACATAAAATACCTAGGGCTAACTATTGACCAGGGTCTCACCTTTAAGCCCCACGTTGACCAGGTAACAAAGTCTATCCACGTCAAACTTGGCACCATGTACAGGCTAAAAAAACAACTTATCCCAGAGGCTAGATAAGCAATCACCTCCAGTGTCCTCCTACCCACATTAACCTATGCTGCCCCAGTAATCCAGAGCATGGCAAAGGGTGAGGTTATCAGGCTTCAGGTCCTGTATAACAAGGTCATGAGGTTTGCATCAATGTGTCAACCAAGAAGCCACCCCTGCATCTCAATAGCCCAGCGCAATGGCCTTCTTTCAAGGCTCGTCTACAGTATCCCCTGCTCTGCCATGCATACAAACTGCAGAGCCCAGTGGCCCCACCAAGCCTAACAGGAATAATCATGGCTAAGCCTAACCCTCAAATGCTCAGGACCTCAGGTCAGTCCTTACTGGCAATCCCCAGAATCAAGACTCACAAGGGAGGCAATTCCTTCACTCTCACAGCCCCATAACTGCTACCAATCTTTCACACTAGGCTTAAGTCCCATTTGCTCGGGACAAGCTCATGCCACTGTGAGGGTATAGGATAATCACCCTTGATCCTAATCACAACATCCATCCCCCCTCTCTTCTCACCTTAACCTACATTAAATCATGCCTTAAATCCTTAAATCTTTCAAGAGTTGTACTTATGGTCCACAATTTGAATAATTGCTTGTACTGTTATCCTCATTATCTTGTCTACTTCTCGTAACCCTGTATCACCTGACTGTATGTACTGCTTCTGGATCACCTGATTGTATCTATTGTATTGCTTCTGTTCCCCGGGTCACCCCTGAAAAAGGGACCTTCAGGGCCCAGTGGGCCAACCCGGTCATCAAAATTCAATAAATAAATAAATCTAAATATCTTCAACCAGCATGAAAGTTGTTCAGGACAAAAACACATTTCACAAGAGAGTAGTCACTAATCTGAATTCCTTATAGTTTGTAAAATATGGTCATCTTATTGCCTGTATGTCCATTTTTGTTTTTACAAAATTCACATTTCTGATGGCAATTTTTTTTTTAAATACGAAGAATTTAGATTAGTGACTACCCCCTTTGAAAGGTCTTTTTGTCCTGAACAACTTTCATGCTGGTTGTGTATGTGCAACTTGTATACTTTTAGAGATATTTACATTTGTTTGGCATGACTCCTACTGTGCCTACAAACAGTCTCATTTATTACCTCTCTGAGCAAACACAGTAGGAGTCATGCCAAACAAATGTACATATCTCAGAAAGCATACAAGTTACACATACACAACCAATATGAAAGTTGTTCAGGACAAAATGACCTTTCAAATGAGAGTAGTCACTAATCTGAATTTATTATATTTTTTAAATATAGTCATCTGAAACGTGACAATTGTGAAGAAAAATGAAAATTCAGGTAATCAGATGGCCATAGTTTAAAACATATAATTAGTGCAGCTTAATGAATAGGCTCATTTGAAATGTCTTTTTGTCCTGAACAATATGCTGTCTGTGTATGTGTAACTTGTATATTGTTAGAGATATTTACATTTGTTTGGCATGACTCCTGCTCTTCCAAACAGCCTCATTTTTACAAATCACTATGCCAGTTGAATGAAAGAATGACCATGGTGCCCAGCTCTGCTGTCCAAATTATATAAATCTGCCCAAGCCATTTCTGGTGTAGCACAAGACTGTGGAGGTTGGATGCTCTGCTGTCATAATTATACAAATTTGCCCAAATAGGCCAGTTTTCTAACCTTTCATCAATGCTTCCTGCCCCCCCACACTGCTACAGAAAATACTAGCCTGCTTACATTGTGGGGTCCTGAGCTTAAGCTACTGACCTTGGCCCCTCTCTCTAATCTTCCCTTCCCCTCCATTCAACCCTCCTTTGATCCTTAATTTCCCCAACTCTATCCCAGCCTCTCTTGAAGCTGCCCAGCATCTTTGACAAAACCCCCTCTTCCAGAAGCATGTTCCAACTCACTACCACCTTCTTCATGAAGAGTGCCACCTAGCTTCCCTCCTGAACCTCCCTTCTCCAATTTGAGACCGGGTCCCCTCGTGTTCTGGTTTCCACTTAGCTTAAAGAGACCCTATTGTTGGCTATCACCAAGGAAGACTGGGACCGGGGGGGGGGTTATAATTTCAGATGACCTAAAGTTGTCTAAGTAGAGGACAAAGGCAGCGGGGAGGGCCAGTGGCATGCTGGGGTGCATAGGCAGAGGCATCAGAAGCAGAAGGCGGGAGGTGGTGATGCCATTGTACAAAACACTGGTGAGACCTCACCTGGAGTACTGTCTGAAGTTCTGGAAGCCTCATCTTTGCAAGGACATCAACTGGGTGGAGGCAGTCTAGAGAATGGTGACCAAGATGGTGCAGGGCTTGCACCAAAAAGCATACATGGAGAGATTAAAGGATCTCAATATGTACTCACTGGAGGGTTTGGTGGTTCATGATAAAGACATTCAAGTGCCTTTGTGGCATAAAAAGGTGCAGGGGGGTGACATCTTCCATTACAGGCAGAGTACAGGAACAAGAAGGCATGATATGAAATTAGAAAGGGACAAGTTATGGGGAAACATGAAAGGAAGCTTTTCTTCACAAAGAGGGTGGTGGATGCATGGAATAGCCTGCCACAGGAGGTGGTGGGAGCAATGACCGTGGAGGGATTTAAACATGCCTGGGACAGGCATAGGGGCACCTTGGAGGGACAGGAGAGGCAAAAAGCCATTGACTGGGCAGGGTCAGAGGCTGCATACAAGTGTATAGCCTAGGAGCAGATTGGATGGGCCTAGCGGTCCTTATCTGTTAACAATTTTCTATTTTTCTGTGTTTAGAGATATTTACATTTGTTTGGCATGGCTCCTATTACGTTTCCAAACAGCCTCATTTTGTTTTCTCTCTGAGGGAACACATTAGGAGTCATGCCAAACAAATGTAAATATATTGGAAAGTATATAAATTAAACATACACAACCAGCATGAAAGTTGTTCAGGCCAAAAAGATTTTTCAAACAAGGGTACTCACTAATCTGAATTCATTATTTTTATTTAAATATAGCCACTCAAAAGGTGAAAATTGTGAAGAAAAATGAAAATTCAAGTAATCAGATGGCCATATTTAAAAAATATATAATTACTGTAGCTTAGTGAATATGCTCATTTGAAAGGTCCTTTTCTCCAGAACAACTTTCATGATGGTTGTATATGTTTAACTCATTACCTCCAATAGCTCCATATGAAGTCCGAACTACCCATTGTTTACCTGACACAAAATGGCCGCCCAGGAGGTAATGAGTTAAGTTGTATACTTTCTGCAAAATTTACATTTGTTCTGCATGACTCCTACTGTGTCGGCTCAGAGAGAAAAAAAATGCAGCTTTTTGATAAGAAATTGGTTAGGGAATATGTGACAGAGGCTGGTAGTAAATGGAGTTCACTCCAAAGAAGGGAGGGTTGATGGGGGGGTAACTCAGGGATCAGTGCTGGACCCGGTCCCCTTTAATGTCTTTATACGTGAAATCACAAAGGAACAGGAAGGGACGGTTTGACTCTGCATGGTTATACCAAGATCTGCAGCAGGATGGAAAAGTATGAGCAGGGACCTTAGAAGACTTGAACAGTGGTCAAGGCTATGGAAGCTAGGTTTCACACACAAAAATGTAAAATAATTGCCAGCCCAGTGGCGCTGAGGCTTGAGGCGCTGGACGCCACACCTTGCACCACATTGGCAACCCAGGTTCGGGAATGGACTCAGGTTGCTCGGGGGTCACCCAGGGGAGGAAGGACTGAGTGTCTTTAGATGGCTCTCCTTCCTCGGGGAGGGAGGGAGGGTGGGAGGATTAGCACTGTGCGCTGTAGACCGACACCTAGTGGTGGCTGGGTGTCAGCACAGGAGCACAGCCACACATGGGAAGGACCCATATCCAGGGTGACAGGCTGCCTCCATGGAGGCAGGGACAGCAACCCCAACCATTGCACAGATGTGGGGTTGGGGAAAAAATGAAGGAAAAATCCAGGAGCCAACAGGACCCATGATGGCCCGGTGATTCCTCCACAATGCCACCCCCCATTATGGATTTGTGCTCTAGGGGAGCAGTACACCAGCGCTTCTCACCCTGGCCCCACCACAGGGGGCAATCTGCAGTGGAATTACGGGGGGTTGGCAGAGCATGGACATCCTGGACCAGATGAAGAGCCCTCCAAGGGAAGGGCCAGAGCCTCCTGTCAGCTCCATGGAGGAGCAGAAATTACAAATTAAAAAAAAAAAGTAAAATAATGCACTTGAGGCACAGAAATCCAGGGGCAGAGTACAAAATGGGTGGAGTGGTATTGACAACATTAGGAAAGCACACATTCAAAATAAAAAAAGAAGTTTTTACATACAGTTGATTACTGTTTAACAATATTATGCATCTATGGCTGCCACTGTACATCTGATGCAAACCCATAATCACTTTCCTGACTTGAAGCAAAAAGGGGGGTGGAGGATATAACTGACTCCTTGTTTTTGTGTTAAAGGGGTCAGTTTTGTTACAGCAAAAATGAGAAAAGGGGTCATTTCTTTTTCCTTTTTTTTTTTTTATTCAATATATTTTAATTACATTGCCACATTACAATGAAGTTAAGACCTTGACCAGGCCTTTACAGAAAAACAAAACAAGCATTTATCCCAATCATTTGTATACTAGAGGCCTATACTGTAAAAATGGACAATTACAGCATTGTCCTTTAACATTATCTACTTAAACAACATTATCTGATCCACACCCTAATCCCTTACCCCCCTCCCAATATACATTTATTTATAGAAAGGACCACAAACATTCCTTTGTAAGACTCTAAAGGTTACCCAGGTTAAGGAAGACCTTACAGCCTTGGCATATTAGGTTTTCCAAGTAACTAGAACAGCGTCTAGGAGGCCCCATTTGGTGTTATATGAATGTACCCTATTGTTCATCTTCGCTATATGTAATTCCAGCTGCAAGGCAAGCAAAATTTCCTTGTACCATTCAATAACTGAAGGTGCTGACACATCTATCCAGTGTCACAGGATAATCGCCTTAGTTGTGGCTGAAATAATAGCCATGTATGCTTTCTTCTGCTTACTCATATCCCGGGAAAATGATTCATCAAACAGATTTCGAGTGTGAAAAAAGAATCCAATCCCACGATAGAGTGTAACAATATTTGAATTGCTTTCCATAAAGGCTGAATTTTAGGGCATACCCATAACGTGTGGTATAGATCCCCATTATCAGCACTACATCTATAACATTTAGAAGATGCTAATTTGCCTATTTTGTATAATTTAGCGGGAGTGTAGTATAAGTTGTGCATGATATTGAACTGTTGTAACTTATACCTATCTTGCCTTATGTATTTATATATATTTTTCCAAATTTGGTCCCATAATCTTTGGTCTTCATCCATTTCCAATTTCTGCCTCCAATAGAAGCAGATACCGGAAGGCAATCCTAAGTCAATCCGCTGCATTTCATGATACACTTTGGAGACTGAATGAGGCTGATCTGCTATCTGGAGCAATGAAGACAGTTCTATCCTATTTACTTCCGAGCATTTCGAACTCTGAAAATAAGCCTTTATTGCATCACAAATTTGCTAAAATTTAAAAGCATTCCCTTTTGCCTCAGGTTTCTTAGAACAAACTTGTGCATACGATAACAGCACTCCCTGCGGAGCTAAATCTCCCAGATGCAACCCAACTAATGGTTCCCAGAATGTAGGGGGGATCGGAGCTTTCTGAATTTGAAAATGCATGTTTTGTATTAGAGGCTGCTCCAGGGATTTGTGCCAATTCACTCCTAGAGATCTCTGTGCTTAGTGTAGGGCTTTTATTGACCAGCCAATAGGTGTGTTTTTGAGTGCTTTAGGGAGAAGTCTTAGGGTGATGTCAGTGACTGAGCTGAGAGTTAAAGAGCACTTAATGACCAGGTGTTTCTCGATGGAGACCCAAAGGGGCACGTAGGGGTTGGAGTCCGTTGGAAAAGTCGGTCGATTCCAAAAAACTAACTTACTAATATGCAATGCTATATAATACTTAAAAAAGGAGGGGAGCGCAAGGCCTCCCTGTCTCTTAGGACCTATTAGTTTTGAGTATGCTCTCCTAACATTTTTTCCCTTCCAGATGAAATTGTTGAGTAATTTTTGCAAGGTTCCAAACCATGCTTTAGGTAAGTAAGGTCCCAGCATATTTCAGGGTTAAAAAATCCTTGGTAATATGTTCATTTTCACTGTCTCTATTTTAGCCCACAGTGATAACGGCAATAGGTTCCATCTATCTAAATCTAGCTTAATTATTTTAACCAGATTATTGAGATTTTCTTTAATCATAATGGCCATATTCCTTGAGACTTTGATACCGAGATACATCAGGGTTTTTGGTTCTCAATTGAGACCCAGCTCCCCTGCTATGCCAGGCAAGCATTTACCATTTAAAAGAAAAAGCTTCATCTTGGATATATTGAGTTTATAATTCGAAGCTTTGGCGAACTGTCCAACTTCTTGTAAAACAACCGGTATGCTAGCTTCCGGCTCCTCGATATGCAAAAGCAGATCATCTGCATAAGCTGAAATTAAGTATCTCTTGTTACCTATCTGTAACCCCTTTATGTCCTGCGTTGCAAGTAACCTGCGGATCAGGGGTTCCAGATATAGATTAAATAAGAGTGGAGAGAGTGGACAGCCCTGTCTTGTACCACAAGAGAGAGGGAATGAATCCGACAGAACACCATTGCACCAGACCCGTGATATTGGGGATTTCTATAATAGTTAAACCCATCTCAGAAATCCATCCGGAAAACCGAACCTAGACAATGTAGCAAATAGAAAGTCCCAGGAGACCCGATCGAACGCTTTCTCAGCGTCCAGAGCTAATAGGGCAGTCAGAGTCTGTATGGTTTTAGCGTGAATTATTAAGTGATGAAGTTTATGCATATGATCACTGGACGACCTACCATTCATGAAACCTACCTGCACTTCACTAACCATCTTACACATTAAGGGACTGAGCCGATTGGCTAATACTTTGGCTAGTATTTTAATGTCCACATTTAGAAGTGATATCGGACGGTAGTTACCAGGGCATAAAGGATCTCAATCCAGCTTGGGGATAAGAGTTATAAGGGCATCCAAAAAACCACCTTCCAAAAATCCCTCCAAATACCAGAAATTATATACTTTAGTTAAAACAGGAATAATTTCTTCCTTGAATGCTTTATACACATTGGTACAGAGACCGTCAGGTCCTGGGGATTTATCAGGGGCAAGTTGGGTAACAGCTTGTTTCACTTCCCATTCTTGTATAGGACGCTCCAATTTGACTGCCTCTATATTAGTGATCCGGGGAAGGATTACTGATTCCAAAAAGCCCTGGATCTCATCTGGCTTTGCTCTATCTGCTATTAGAATAGTATATACCTTGTGAAAATACTCTCTGAACGCTGCCTCAATTTCTCTAGGATCTTTAACGATAGTTCCCTCCTGGTTGATTTGTAAAGCTGCGATATATCTGCTAGATTCTAACTGTCGAAGTTTTAAAGCTAAAAGCTTGCCTGCCCTCTAGCCAACTTCCAGATATTTAATTCTAGTTCTCCGGAGGGCGAGTTCTGTTTTTTGCAACATAATTGAGGAAAACTGTGATTGTAGTTGGTGTAATTGAATCCAGTCTGATTCAGTCGAGCGTTGAGTGATGTTGCCCTCAATGCCCTTAATAGCATTAGTAATATCATTGAGCAGTGTTCTATTCTTTTTAGTTCTGGTGGAAGTGATTCGGATACATTCCCCCCTCAATGCGCATTTCAGGGCTGCCCAAACAATGTCGGTTTTAAGGACTGAACCCATTTTAAGGGCAAGGAAGTGAGATATGAATTGCTTCAGATGCTCATGAGTGTAGGAATCCTGCAATAGTTGATTGTTAAATCTCCACATGAAGTCTCTCTTAAACCCGGGACTAATTGCGAACATAATAGAGATTGGAGAGTGGTCTGACATAACCCTGGTATGTATCTTTGCATCGGAAATAGAAGTGAGGGATTTGATACTAATTAGAAAGTAATCAATTCTAGAACAGGTCTTATGTGGCATTGAAAAGAAGGTGTATTGTCTGGATTCCGCATTGAGGATTCTCCAGACGTCAACGAGACTTAATCCCTCCATGGGTTCTTTGAGTGCCCTCTGGGAAGGAGATAACCCCACATGTCTATTATCTGATCTATCAAGTTAAAACTGCAATATAATATTCCAGTCACCCCCCCAGTAATATTATCCTGGATGAGTAGTTATTTAACTTGTCTAACAATTGCGTAAAAAATTGTGGGGAATCGACGTTTGGACCATATACCGACCCTATAAGTATGTGTTGTGATAAGAGAGTACCAATCAACAAAATATAACGACCGTGTGTATCCCATATCTCATTTCTAATTGAAAGTATACCTTTTTATTAAATAGGATAGCTACTCCACCCCTGTTCGTGGAAACCCCTGCTCCAAATGCCTGACCCACCCAATATTTACGAAACATATGAATGTCCTCCCTTTTAAGATGAGTTTCTTGTAAGAAAGGGGTCATTTCTAAAACATGTAGATGAGCATGGGTACCACTTTTTTTAGAGAGTGCCACCACCAGCAGCTACCACTTTAAGACTGCAACTACCCCGCCTACTACAATTAGGGAAAACCAGAAGTAGTCTACCAGCACTGAGAGCTATATGGTTAAGGTGCATTTTCCAAAAATTACTGCTTAGAAAAGAATGAGAAAGTGACTGTGATGACAAGCAAGTCCCAGACCAGATCTCTAAATTGTTAATAGTCTCCTCCTGAGTCTGATTTTTATGGCTGCGTGGGCCAAGCTCCACAGATGTTATACCATCATCAGATTTGTATGAGCACTATGGAAGCACGTGACTGGACTGCTGCCTGATGTGCTGCCACAGTGCTCCAGCATAGTTTCCAATGATTCTGTTTATGCAGCCCTTCCCCTCCGCAGGCCGCAAAAACACACCCCCTTCCCAGAGCACTACTTTTCCTTTCTGCAACTGCACAAGGGACGGCTGCTGTGTGCAACATGGTGGCATTGACTTAAACTGCTCATGCACCAATATTTTGCATATGTAATCATGTCAGCGCCACCATGTTGCACACGGCTGACTCTACGGCAAACTGTGCATGTGCGAGTATCATGCACGTGCAGTACTGTAATCACTGCAGTATTAGTTATGGCTGACTCCACTGCGACGAGAGCACCGCGTATTCTTTTCAATGCTCTTGCTGCTCCTGAAAGCTCTCCACAGCGGTATCAGCTCTGACCAGAGCTTGCAACTTTTGCCATGAGGTCACTACTAGGTTGAGAATGTAGTTAGGTAACCCAATTGTTGATTACATTGGGGAATTAATTAACAGTCAGGCAATGGGCTTAGACCAATGACGTTTCTAGTATTCTGAAGGCCATTCTATAAAATATAATAAAAACAAACAAACCCATGCATTTAGCTGAAAAAATAATAGATCCACATTATTAATACAGGATAAAGAAAATCCAAACCTGCAGCTTTCAAATACAAATAATGAAGACAAGATACTGGTATTTAGAGTTAACATCTCAGTACAGTGTATCAGATTCCTGGAATTCGTTGTCTGTTTGCATTCTTCATTAACATTCAATGCTTTTTCTACAGTCCTGAATCAGGAATTGCAAACCAAATGTGTATGCAAAATATGAAATTATGTTCATTACGTGCACATCTTTCATATAGCTATATATTAATTGCAAAAACTATGTTAATGCAGAGATTAGGGCTGTAAAAATGCAAAGTGTACAAAGACGGGAAATGAAAAGACATTAAGGATTTGGGTCTCCAGAGTATTGGTGAATCAGTGGTGGGGTCTTACTTGAGGTTGTCAACCCTAATGCCCAATACCAAAAACCTAATCACAACATAGGACTTGCAACAAACAAACCACAGATTTATTTTTAAAGGGGAAGGGCTAGGGAAAAGGGAACCAGGAACAGGGTAGCTGTGAAGAGAAAAAGAGTTGGTTATTTTTGAATTAACAGAGCCCGTGGGCTCAAACTCACAGAAAAACCCATCCCCACTGGTACCAGTGAAACCCCTATGTCCTGGCTGGGTACTCCGGTTTGTGCAGGCCTGCTAGGTGCCACAGGTTGGCCGGTGTTGGGGCCCTTGAAACAATACTCCCTAGAGTGCTAGCAAATTTTTAAACCTTTGCTCATCTTTTTCGTCAGAGCAAGCCCTGGGTTACTCACAGTTCCAAAACGGGGGTCTCAGTCACGGTCATGATGGGCTCTAGCAATTCGGTTCTGCCAATCGCTCTCAGAGGCCAGCAAGCAGATGGGCTGAAAGGATTTGTTGGAGCAGCCTTGGACTTGCTTGAAAGTCTAGCAGCTTGTCCCCTTCTGACTTACTTCGAGGCCCAGCCGCTTGTCCCCTTTAGCCTATTTCCAGGCCTTGTACAGAGCCCTAAGTGCAAGGCCTACAAGACCACAAGGAGCCCATACCCAGGAGTGGCTTTATAGCCTGGCTCCCCCAATGGGTCTAGAGTGTCCTAGCACTCGGGCATGTACCCATGGCCCCCTGCAGCCAAGTCTGCCCCACTCAATAAGGGGTAGAATGTTCCCTACCTGGTCTGAGCTGCAGCTGTGAATAGCCTCAGATTCTGCCTTTCTCTTGAGCAAAGCAAACAGCTTTGGTGTGCAGCAAATAGGTTCTCAGGGCGTTCCACCCTTCCAGTGGCTTGTGACTAGTGGCTTTCAATCTTTGATATGAAACGCCATCTTTTCACATCTGACTTTCAGCAAATCATAGGTTCCTGAAACACTGGACACCTGCAAACCTTTTCCTTTCAATGTCCTCTGTTTCAAACAGCAGTGCCCTTTTTGGCTCTGGCACTCACAGTTCCAAACCACCCCTTTCACTGCCTCAGGGGTTTTCCTCACGTAGGCTCACTGCTAAATCCTGGATCTCTCACACTGCCAGGAGCTTTTCACCAAAGAGTCTCAGATATTCAGAGGTAGTATCACAGATCTCTCCGCTAGAACAAAGTCCTTTTCAGAGCCTCCAAACACTTGAATGATTTACTAAACTAAGGCCTGGAAAAGGCCTTCTCCCTTGATACACACACACACAGCCTGAGCCCTTCTTGACTCGAGAGGAGCCCCAGCAAAGACTGCACAAACTGCCCAATGTCCCAGGGGTTTCACTCAAAAAATCCCAGCTGCTGATTGGCTGATTCTTGCTGGCAATCACAATATTAATAAACATTAGCCCAGTTTGATTATTGATTGGCAAGGGTCCTTGGCACCTAAAATTAGTTCACACCTCTCCCCATAAGCCATCACAGCCAGCTTTTGGGTACCTAGATAGCTGATTGGCTGTCCACAGGAGTCAAAGACTGCTAACATGGTTCTGGTAAACAGTATAACATGCAGTTCATTCAGTGTCTCCATTTTACAGTCCTCCTGTGGCCAGTAGAAACGTATTTTGTTTACATTTTCACCGCCGTTTTGTGGCAGCCCCTTCCCACTATCACCTGGCTGCAGAAATTAGCATTTTCATTTTGTCCCCAGCATGTTGCTAGCACTGGTTCTCACTGCCCCCCCATGCTAGAAAAGCTCCTTTATTCATGTTTCCCCTGCCTCATTAACATTTATGAGGTGGTTCCTATTTTAGAAGCGTTATTGGTGCTCCTTATTTAAAATGATTAAAGGCTTCTCCAGCACCTCCTTCAGGTTTCCTGTCCCTGATTAGCAGAACAAGGGGATCAGGACCTCCCAAAAGTCTCCCACTTTACTGCAATCATGGTAAGAAAATACACACGCGCTGATGCACATGCTTAGGGCAGCCAGAATGCACCGAAGTACAAAACAAAGTGGCGGCTCTGCGGTTCAGCTCCTTCACCCCATTCAGGCTAAAAACAATGCGGGGGCTAGAAGGAGGATCCAGAGGCACAATGGGACCCTGTCAGGAGCAGGGACATGGAGGGGGAAAACAGAGCACTGGGGCAGGGGGAGGCATCAAAGGTAAGCCCCTGCAGGTGGTTACAGTACCACTTCCCCCCAAAAAAGTAAAATGTTACCTAGTAAAGTTCAGATTAGGTTTAAACAGCTACTTTCTGCTGGCCTAAGTGTGTTATGGGTGCTACCTCACTACATAGCTGTATCCACTAATGCATGGTTTTCTATATGCAGCTGCCTAAGGGCAGGCCTCACAGAGGCATGCACTTCTGCAACCAGAGGTCAGTGTGTATGTCTTACACCTGTGGCTAAAAAGGTGCAGGCCCTCAGGAGCCTGCACTTCTGCAGACAGAAGTGCAGTTGCAGTTTTGATATCATGGATTTTGTCATGCCTGCACTTCTGCAGCCAGAGGTCAGTGTGCATGTCTTACACCTGCGGTAGCAAAAACACAAACCCTCAGTGATCTGTGCCTTTTCAGAAAGACATGTGTGTAAGTCTTACAGTGTGGATGACTACCTGTGCTTCTGCAGACAAAAGAACTCTTGCAATTTGGGTATTGTGGATTTGTATCTGTAGTTGCAGGGGCCTGTGCTTCTGCCCCCAGTAGCAGTGTTATTATTTGAGTATCACGGATTTCTATCTGTGCCATAAGTGACTATGTATGTCTTGCGGTGTGCGTACCATGGATATAAATCCATGAAGGTAGCACATCAGCACTACTGCATCTGTGTCATCTGGAAACAGCTGTATGCTGTTTGTCTTACCTGATGATTGCTGTCTGTGGTTGCTCGTGTGGTCTTGTCCTTTTGCTGCTTGGGAGGGGTAAGGGCTGGGAACCCTAACACCACATGTCTTTACTTTCATGGCATTAAATTGAACTCTGACTGGTGCAGTAATGCAGTTTTTACAAGGAAGATAGAGATAGATAGATATATGTGTATATGCTGTATATATTTGGCTATTGTGATTTTACATTACTTTTTGATTCAGTAAGGCCTTCAACTCCATTCTACACAAGCGTCTGCTAGCCAAACCTAAAGATACTGGTATTTCAGACCAGTTTATCAACTGGATAAAAGTGTGGCTGCAAGATGGAAGCCAAAGGGTGGTAATCAATGGAATGAGTTCAAGGAAAGGCGATGTTATATGTGGGGTGCCTCAGGGTTCTGTCCTTGATCCTGTGCTTTTCAACATCTCCACTAGTTACACAGGTAAGGACATAAATGACAGATTAGTGCTGTTTGCTGATGATACTTAATTGGTATAAAGGATGGATACTGCAGAATCCATCAGCAAACTTCAAGCTGACCTACAAAAACTTGAGGCATGGTCCAACCAATGGCAACTCGACTTTAATGCTTAGAAATGTAAAGTGATGCATTTAGGCAAAAACTACCCTAGAACAGAATATTGGTTGAATGGGGTGCAACTTAATTCCTCATCAGAGGAAAGGGACCTAGGAGTTTTAATTCATGAGTCACACAAGGCAACCAATCAGTGTAACTCTGCATGTAGCAAGGCCAACAAAATGTTGGGGTGCATCAGCAGAAGATTTGACAGCAGGAGCAGAAACATTATACTGCCTATTTACAGATCCCTGGTGAGACCTCAGCTAGAGTACTGCATCCAGTTTTGGATCCCACACCTAAAGAAGGACATCAACAGACTGGAGTCAGTCCAGAGAAGGGCAACAAAGATGATAACAGGGCTACATGACCTGCCATACAAAAACACCTGAAAGAGCAGAAGTTATTCTTGCTGGAGGCCAGACAAGAAAGGGGGACATGATCGAGGCATAAGTACCTGAAAGGCATCAACAAAGTGCCATACTCAGAACTGCTTACTAGGTCCCACAACCCCAATACTAGAGGGCACAACTGGAAACTCAAAGGGAAAAGGTTCAGACATGATGTCACAAAGTCTTTTTTCTCCAAGAGGGTGGTGGCACCTTGGAATAGTTTACCTGCCGAGGTGGTGGAGGCCCAAACAATCGCCTCCTTCAAACTTGGTTGGGACAGGACATACATGCAACACAGGGCCAAGGGTGGGGACTCATCTTGAGTAAAAGTTCAATGCTAGCAGGCATGGCTTAACAGGGATTTATAATAATAAGTTTATTTGTATAGCACAATATCAATAAATATCAAAGTGCTACACAGTATCTAAAACACTACTCAAATCAATACAACAAATTACAAACACTGCAAGCAATGCACAGATAAATGACACAGTTAAAATGAAATATTCAGTTATACATATTAAAACTCAGGGAAAGCATATAAAAACAGGTATGTTTCTACAGCAGTTTTAAAGTTCTCCACTGTCTGGCACTCTTGAACCCGACGAGGTAAATAATTCTACAGGGAGGGAGCTGCAAAGGCAAAAGCCCACACCCCTGAGGTCTTCAATCGCACCCTGGGAATCTCTAGCAATCCCTCATCTGTTGAGCTGAGCAGTCTGAGGTGCCAGTAGGGACTCAGAAGCACTTGTACATAACTCAGACCCAAACTGTGTAGGGCTCTAAAAGTCAGCAAACCAACTTTAAAGGTGATCCGCCACTGAGCAGGCAGCCAGTGCAGAGTGCGCAGCACAGGTGTTACGTGACTGGATTGCAATGACCCCGACAGTATCCTGGCCACAGCATTCTGCACTAGCTGCAAGCAGTGGATATCAACTCCTGGAAGCCCTAGGTATAGGGAGTTACAGTAGTCAAGGCGTGAGGTCACAAATGCATGGACCAAAGTTGGAAGGTCGCCGGACGGAACAAGGTGCTTAATCCGGGCAATATTCCTCAGATGGTAAAAAGAGGACTTGACCACAGCTGACAAATGGGCAGACTAGATGGACCTTTGGTCTCCTTCTGCCATCACCTTTCTATGTGTCTATGTTTCTATTAAATAATTATTTTACCCTTCTAATTATCTTATCATGGTGACTTTGAAAATAGGGCTTGCCCTAATAGTCCAAATCCTATAAAAAATAAAGTTTTTATTACTACTACCATACCAATTAAAAAAAAAAACTCATGGGTCTACTGGGATCTCAGGCAAAATCCATGCAAGCCCAACAGACGAATAGCACTGCATAATTCAAATCCTTTGATATTGTCGGGAGTATGCCATTTAGCACCATTCAGTAGATATAAACTATTTTTACAGTTATTATTGAAATGGATATTGTAGCTAATAGTATAATTCACACTTAAATGTACACAGTATATCGTGTACCATATATATCTCTATCTGTGCTGCCATTTTTTATTGCAAACTATTTTATTTTCATCTTCTTCTATCTACGTTTTTGTGCTATTGTCTGAACTTGCATTGATTTATGTGTGCCACAGTGAAAGCTTTTGTGCAATAAATGAAATGGATGAATTTCAACTGATAGCAACTCTCCTAAACTTTGATATATGACATTTAAGTATGACACAGTGCTTGAGAACTAATGATGAGATATCCACCAGCAGGACAAAGCTGGTTATTCGTGAAACTCAGAGCATAATCCATCATATAGGCAATGTTTTCCCTACGCTTGCTCTTAAAGGAGATCATGCTGTATAATGTTAATCACCCATGCCACTGGATCAGTATAACCATAAATAAAAAACAGGCAATGTGACAGAAACTTTGTTTCTGGTCTGTCTTCTGGCATACTGAATATATTGTAGACTGTCACTGCGTTGCTATGCTTCTCATAACTTACATGCACACCAAATTCTGCTATATTTGTTTTTCTTCAAACAGAAGAACAGTTGTACTGTTAAGATAAAAAAAAAGAGTTGTCTTAAACAATGGTATTAGAAGATTATTTTATTTTTATTTTATTTTATTTTATTTTATTTAAACAGCAGTTTGGAAAACCTTTGAGCCATAGGCTCATTTACAAAGGTACCTTGTCACAGTAAGACAAACGAAAATACACAGTATAACAGTACAACACATAAGTATAACAGTAACTTAAGACATAGATACAAACAAGCTGGTACAGGTAGGATTGATGCAAACAATACCAGAGTTATGTTGTCCTTAGCAGCTTAGTAATAAGCTTTGTCATAAGTATTGAGTACGGCTTTGACTAGTGGCAATTACAGCATCGGGTGTTAATAAGGTGGTTACGTAATGAAGTTTTGAAGCACGATATAGTTGGAGCTTCGGAGATGGAGGGGGGCAGTGTGTTGAACCAGGAGGGGCCCTAAAGCTGAAGGCTCTTTGGCGTGAGGAGTTCTAGCTCTAGAAATAACAACAGAGGTTTTCCCAGAGGTCCAGTATGAACTAGTGGGACAGAGCGTATGGTGGTGGTCAATCCTGGTGGGGATAGCCCAAGGAGGTCTTTTTGTAAGGGTACAGGTCAGATATTTGAGGCGCTCATCAAGATCAAGTACCAGTGCTTTAGCGTACAGTAGACAGGTGTGTGTCAGCCTAGGTGCTCCAGTAATTAACCTGCAGGTCTTATTCAGAGTAGTGCGAATTTTATGGAGTGTGGTCCAATCAGCAGCACCATACACCAGCAGTCCATAGTCCACTAGGGACAGGATAGAGGAGGTGACTGCGAGTCGAAGAGCCTCCGGGGGGGAGGTAGTGTTTATACAGGTGTAAGATGCCCAATCGGATATTAGTGGCAGTGGCTAGGGCAGCGATGTGTCCATGGAAGGAGAGGGAGGGGTCAAAATGGATCCCTAGGTATTTATAGGAGCAAACTTGTTCGAGTGGGAAAGAGGACCCAGAGTGAATGAGGAGTTTGAAGTTGCAGGACTTGTTTTGGGGATGAGTGAAGAACATGGTTTTGGTTTTTTTAAGATTTATCACCAATCTATGTTCCTTGAACCAGCCCTCAGCTTCAGTGAAGGACTTCTGCAGCGAGTCCTGGAGGGCAATAGAGTTACGACTTGAGGCAAAGATGACTGCATCATCAGCGTACAATAGAATGTTCCCCGAGCAAGAGCATGGAAGGGTGTTGAGGTAAAGGGAGAATAGTAAGGGACCCAGAATGGAGCCCTGGGGAACCCCAGAAAAGATGGGACAGATGTCCGAGTAGGTCCCATTAATTTTTACATGCTGTGAACGGTCAGATAGATAACTGGTGCACCAGGAGATAGGCCCAGCAGCAAAACCAGAGAGACTAAGGGCATCAAGAAGGAGGGGGTGGGAGACAGTGTCAAAAGCTTTCGAGAGGTCAATGAAGACAGCACCAGCCAGAGAACCAGTGCCTAAGGAGGAGTGGAGAAAGTTGGAGAACTCTAGGAGGGCTGTGTTGGTACTGTGGCCCGCTCAGAAGCCATGCTGCTCAGGACAAAGGACATTGTAGGTGGAGAGGTAGTCAGAGATTTGAGAGGCCACCACTTTTCCAAGGCCTTGGAGAGAGAGAGAATGGAGATCGGTCGATAGTTTCCAGCCACAGTTCTATCACCACCTTTAAAGATAGGGGTGACAGTGGCGACTTTCAGGCAGTTGGAACCTTCCCCAGGCAAAGAGAGTGGTTGATGAGGCATGTGATCGGGTAAGGACTGTGTCTAAGACCAGCCCGTGGATACACGAATCCAGGTGTCACTGCCTTGTACTATTACTCTTGAGGGCAGTGACAAGGTGCAGCCTAAGTTCTTGGGCAGAAACAGGAGGAGAGAAAATAAGGGGCGAGAAAGATTTACGGCAGGTGCTGGGGAGGAGGGTCAAAAAAATTGTAGGGAGGATAGGGCTAAGGTCAGTGAATGAGGTGTTGAGGTGGTTGGCTATGAGGGCTGGGTCTGAGGAGATCACACCATTAATGTTGATCTGGGTGGGTGGGGAGTGTGCAGTCCCATTTAACTGTTTAATGTTATCCCAGAAGGTTCTGGGGTTCCCCCATGAGGCAGTGAATGAGGACCGATAGTGCTCAGACCTGGCCTTTCTGATGGCCTGAGTGCACTTGTTTCAGGCGGCAGCATATAACCGCCTGTCATTGGGCCGGCCAGTCTCAATGGCACGGTGCCATAGGTTGTCCCTATGTTTGAGCTGGTGGATCAGAGCTGGGGTTACCAAGGGGGCATTCTGCCTTTTAGAACGGTGGGTCAACATTGGGGCAAAGATATCAAAGGCATTATTAAAAGTTTGGGTAAAGAAGGAGAGAGCTGTGTCGATGTCAGGAGTTGCCTGTATAGGAGACCAGTCAATTTGGGACAGAAGTTCCTTAAGTTTTATCAGTCCACCAGGTATTAGACGCTGCCGGCATGTGGACTGTGCTATGGGTTTGGGGACTGAGGATGACCAGTGGAATAGAATGGGGGAGTGATCACTGAGAGAGTCTGGGAGGACTTGTACATTGGGGATCCGATTAGGGCGGTTAGTGAGTACCACATCAAGCAGGGTACTGGAGCCTCTCTTGGGGTTAGTCCTGGTAGGGTGGGTAACTAGTTGCGTTAGGTCTATTGCAGAAAAGGAGTCTCGGGTAGAGGAGGAGAAGGGGCTGAGCCAGTTGACATTTAAGACATTATGACCTAATACTGTAGACACAAGTCAGCACACAGCAATACTGTATATAATGCTATTCATATGCTGTAGAATGTCTAGTACTATACATCCCTACAGACATACAAGATCCGTTAGTTGGTAGGGGAGAACACATGGGAAAGAGTGAGGGACCTTAATATGCACTCCTAGAGACTAGGAGTGAGAGGGAGGACATAACAGAGACATGCAAATACCTGCAGTATGTGGGAGTAACAGGGTGTCAAAGAACTGTTCGTCTGAAGCACAAACACAAGCATGATAGGAAACTCACTAAAACTGGCTGAGGAAAGATTAAAGGAGAATGTCTGCAAGCACTTTATTGCAGAAAGAGTGATGGACAAGTGGAACGGACTCCCAGTGGAAGTGGTATCTGCCAGATCACTGCATAGATTTAAACAAAGCTGCAACAGGCACAAGGTCATAGTGAGCATGGCAGAGTGGAAATGTGGAATGGGTAGGTGCGAAGGATGGCCACTAGGGCCAGCTCAGGAGGACAAGGATAGGTGGACAGAGTAGATGGACCACTGAGCCTTTTTTCTGCTGTTATAGTCTAGTGTATGTTTCTATGTCGGGAGCACTGATTTATGATGAGGGAAGCAGTCCAATTCCATTTAAAGATCTAAAATGCCATGATCACACCAGTGGTTGTTACAGTAGTCAAATTTATGGATTTTACTAGTAATCTGCTATCTAGCACTTTCTATGTGCATGAATAAATAGAATTATATAAATTACATGGGTGCAGTAACACCTGTATATGAGGGTTGAGGAAGCACTCTAATGTTAACTCCCGATTTTTGTACCTTAATAACTGTCCCTGTTCAACTGGTTTACTTGAAATTTGGAAGGATAGCTGGCGCCAGGATCTCTGGATCCAGAAAATTTTGTGGCAATTGGTTCACTAGCAGCAAAGTTATAGAGATGCAAAAAAACATAAAAAGATTGTAATCAAGACCTTTTCTTGGTCTCCTATAACTAAACAAGCAGGATGATGTCAAGTCTGAAACTTGCAGGTTTGAGAGTATTTTCCCCAGAGTGTTTTTTGTGTTTTTTATCTCCAAAACTTTAGTAGTTTTTGAAATATTTAAGAAAAGCAGTTTGGTTTCTGAGCATGCATGTACTGTATAGTAGAAAAATAAGCATTTTAAGGATAACTGAATTTTTACAGTCACATTCCTTAATGTCACTGTTTTATGAGAATGTGTGTGTGTTTCAGGGGGGAGGACTATCCAGACACTCAAGGAGCGTCTGTATCACTTTCTGTAGTATTCGTTCAGCAGGGGTGGGGGCTAGCATCAGTGCATAGCCCCACCCCTCCTAAACAGAGCTGTGTGTGATTTACATGTTTTCTGGCCCTTCAACAGCCATTAGCCACATCAGTGGCCAAAGTTTTTCAAACTGGACACAGAGGTGCCGAATCCCAGTGCCAACGAAATAGTGTATTCAAATACAGGGGTGCCCACCTCCCATACTGGTCCAGTACCCCTCCTCCATTACAATTCCCCCACCCTCCACTCGAGCTTCCTGGCACCTGGGTGCCCTAATCCCCATTGTCAGCTCAAACCACCCCTGACCCAACAGTCTGCAACACTACAGTGCCCACCCTCAGTGCTGCCAGACATCAAGCCAAAACTGGGTGCCCTAATCCCCATTGTCAGCACAAACCACCCCTGACCAAACAGTCTGCAACACTACAGTGCCCACCCTCTGTGCTGCAAAACATAAAGCCAAAACTGGGTGCCCAATCCCCAGTGTCAGTTCAAACCACCCCGACCCAACAGTCTGCAACACTACAGTGCCCACCTTCGGTGCTGCAAGACATCAAGCTAAAACTGGGTGCCCAATCCCCATTGTCAGCTCAAACCACCCCTGACCCAACAGTCTGCAACACTACAGTGCCCACCCTCTGTGCTGCAAAACATAAAGCCAAAACTGGGTGCCCTAATCCCCATTGTCAGCTCAAACCACCCGACCCAACAGTCTGCAACACTACAGTGCCCACCCTCGGTACTGCCAGACATCAATCCAGAACTGGGTGCCCGATCCCTAGTGTCAATACCTGTAATAAAAAAAAAAAAGAGTCCCTCAATATCTTTTTCTATCTTTTTTTAAACCTGCAGTATTGAAAGTGGTCCATTGTTGTCTGTTGCGCTACCATCCAATCCCATACCCACCCAACCTTAAACCCCACTTAGCACCTACCACCCCTCACCACCCCACAACCCTCACTCATCTAAATGTGGTCCAATGCCTTAATCCTCTCTGGACTGGAGACACATATTCCCCCTTTAACACCAGTCCAGGAACTAAGGAAATTAAGGTAAGTGTAGTTAATGTATTTCAATGCATATTGACCTTTTACTCATAATATTGAGGCACACCACTCTTCAACTTGTGCTCCTACTCCTCTTGGTTCTTAGATGGCTCTCCTCTGTCACAATTCCCTGATATCCCTAGAGTCTTGTGTTGTTGTTTTTTTTTTTCTTGTTTGCTGGTCTATTTGGCCTACAGACAGAAGACACAGATAGCAGCACTCTGATAAAGTGCCACAATTAAAACTTGAAGTGCCAGGGTATCTGTGCTGAGGCATTTTGCTTTTTCACTGCAATGACTTGTCATTTTGTTCACTTAAACTAAAACTTTTCTGTCTTTGTGGCTAATGGAAAAAAAATGCTGCTGTCTGTATCTTCTGTCTGTTTCATTATTTGGCAGGCACCGTCTCATGGTTCTGAGAGCGAGTTTGCTACAGTGTTCCAATATATGGCCTACAATCTCCGGATCCCTGACCTATTTCCACACTGCTACTTCTTGTAAGCCTTGCCCTATCCCTGAGGGAGCCCTGACTAGGTTCCCCTCTTCACCTTCCTCAACTGTGGAATCCCTAGCCCCAACCTCCCTGCAGTCAATGTAACTGTCTGCCAATGTAAACTTCTTCCCTAATGCATTAGTCCTCTCTCTTGTCAGGTGAAGGCTATCATCTTTAAAAAGTCTCCTGCCCCAGAAGACCCCCTAATCCCTTACAAAGTGATAGCACTGTTCCTAACACCACCCTTTTAACCACCCACTGAACTCCTAGGTCTCCTCCTGTCAGTTGGAAGACTAACTGCTAAAGTAATAAATCAGATTTGTTCTATGCCTACAATGTTAGCCAGAGATAACACTCACAAGTAGTCGTAAATAAAGTATTTTTATTGTACTCACAGCCAAGCAGGATAATAACTCACAGATAAGGGTGATTTGCCAGTCTATTTGTACGTACAAAGCTTCTAGAGAGCAAGAAACTGGCAAGACAGTGTTTTATATACTAAGATAAGAACTAGCTTACTGGTACACACAACCATATGTATTGGTTCTGAACTATAAACAGTGTTACACAATACATTCTCTATTGGATAATTACTTAGGAGACAGAATACTAATGAGAATAAGAAATAATGCTTCTAGAGCATAAACCTTAGACAAAGAGAAATGCTGACACTTCCAATCTATTTGTGCTTAGATGATAAACTAAACAAGGGATCTGTCTCTTGTTAGTAAAAATTGAGAATTGCTTACAAAGCTATATTACACATGGCATATGTGCCTGAGTGTACATACATATAATTATATGAGAGTATAAGTACATAATAATCACTGATGATCCTTCAAAGACATCTAAGCAGTGATTAGGTCAACTGTATTATGAAAAACAAACATAATTTAGATAAATGTAATATAATGAGGTATAAATGAACCATGCATAGTACATTAGCATATATTAGCAGCAAAGCACATTCCTATCATTTATGCTTATACGATGTGTGCTAAATCTATAATGTTAGTGCAAAATAACAATATCACAGTATAATAGACCAGAGATATAGTGTAAGACATATATTGGGTAATAAGGGCATAACCCAGGCGCAACAGTCCCCTCGTTGTTGCCCTAATTGCAAAAGTGGCAACACAACAAAAAGACGATGGTTAGGCACCATTCGTCTGCAGGCCCGAGGCACGAGCCTGGTAGAGGAATTTTAACTGGTCATGATGGTGTTTCAGGGTTTTCCTTAAACAAAAAAATGTAATTATAAGCACTAATGTTAGTAGAAACTGAATCACCACAAATATTTGAAAAGTAAATTTCACAATTGGTCTTTCCAATATCATAGCAATATCATCACTAATCAGATCATCAAGTGCTTTCTGAGCCTTGGTAATGTTATTACTGATATAAATCAGGTGAGTATCTGTTCTATTGAAAAGAGATTGGAGACACAAACTTAAGTTGCCAATGTGAACGTTGAAAATAGTTAAAAACTGAGACAAAGCATCCTAATAGTCAGGATTGGACTTAATTGTATCTGGTTCCGGGATGGGAACAGGTGTAATTACAGTATGACCTATGACAACACGCTGTTTAGGGAAAAACAGAAGTTAGAAAAGTCAATTTTACACAACATTTGTCCATACCAATATAATTTGTAATTGGTCACCACACAGTATTCTCCATCAGCAGAATATAACACTTTAGACAATGACAGTTTCCAGTTGGTAAGCCGAACAGGACAGGAGATATCAATGTCCACAAACCATAATTCACCGACAGTTCCAGGAGTAAATCCACGGTTTCTTCCAGTGTAGGATGAAGTTTTAAAATTCATGTTAGAGCCTTTCAGATTCTTCAGCAATGGATCGACAGAGGAGGCCCAATCCCAGTCATTGGGCCAATATCCACAAATTGGCATGACTAGTTCGAAAATGTCACATCTGCATAAAAGGTGATAGCCTTTCCATGTACAGCAATCAATGTTTGCAGCCAACCAGGAGTTCAGA
Organism: Neoceratodus forsteri; assembly: GCA_016271365.2. NCBI lineage: Eukaryota > Metazoa > Chordata > Ceratodontiformes > Ceratodontidae > Neoceratodus > Neoceratodus forsteri. The sequence goes on from CM057456.1 coordinate 1,047,802,543, forward strand.
TATGTGTGGTAAACCAACAAAGGAGGGAGTTCCAACCTTTCACGATAAATGTTCCCATCAAGATGACCAATAGAATGGACGGTTGCCAGACGATCAAAGATGGAGGTTGCCAGATCAAACTGCAGCAATGACACTGTAAAAATCACAAACATAGTGTCTTTGATTGTGCAGGAGTACGTTTTGAAACATGGAGCAATACTGGTGTGTGTGGTGACATACCCATGGTTCCTTGCCATTGACAAGGGAAAAGTATTAGCTGCTGATAAACATCTGTTAACACATTCAGTAGAAGTACATTTGAGGCAGTACCACTGACCCATACATCTGTCATGCATGAGATCAGGAATACGTTCTAATTCCAGATCCCGGAAGAGATAACCAATGGCTGTTAGAACATAAGAGCCATAAGCGGAACAAAGGACTTCCCTGGCTACGTGATGCTTGTCTGCTTCCTGATTATTAGCCAAGATTAATTCATTAATCTTGTCCTTTGTCAAGTCCAATCCCCTCGCAATATCCTTCATATTATAGACTGTAAATTGCTCTTCTTGAGTGAGGCCATCTACACCATGTAACAGGGGAGGTATTATGTTATATTTCATGCTATCATGAACCTTTGCCATTTGCGCTTGAACACTGGCTATATCAGCCCTATTTCAAATTGACATACCAGAACCGAATAGGCTGGAGTCCATACCTGTTTCTGCTATAAAACGCTTAGTGCATTTGGGTTTCTTACTTTTGTTAGTAGTACTACCAGATTGTGGGAATGAAAATCCTCTATGTGGGGTATTGTCTGCTCCAGTATAGGGGTCATTATTGCGTACCTTGTATGCCGCTAAGGCATCCAATAACATAATTTGAAAGAAATGGGAAATGTTAGTTGTTGAACATAGGCCAAATTCTTCTAGATTCCAATGGGTAAGATTCAAAACCACTGGGATGTGCATGAGCTGCACATTATTAACAAGCGCACCTAGCTGGGAAGTGGCAACTAAGCCACTGGGTGGGCCAGGGTTCTGTTTTGGGCACTCATTATCAGGCGTCTCAAATTCTGGGGCATCATAGGGTGAAACCTTAAGGACAATGGCCTTTGTTGTCATACAGTTCTGAATGCAGTATTCATGTTGATCAGACATATGTAAACAAGAGTCCGGATCAATCTTAGCAGTTATGTTATATACTCCAGAATTTGTGGAGTGTACCTTCTGTATGGATAATGTACAAGCAGGGTACATTTTGACATTGGGCCAGCCTTGGAAAGTATCTTTGTAAAGGCTGCTGGCTCGGATTAGATTTTTATCATAAACTGCATTCCATGTAATTTCAAGTCTTGGTTGAGCTGAAGCGATGATCATAACATTCAGTAGGGCCTCACTACCCTCCAGGATGATGACCATGTCTTTTGGGACTTCAATATGCACACCATGGGATGCCTTCAGATCTCGTGGGCTTGCGAGGTATACTGCCTCGGCAAGCTGATTAGGTTTAGGGGTCACTAGTTTCTTATCTGCATTATGGTATACAATTTGGGCTTGTAAGAAGACCAATATTTCTAAAAAGAAAAATAAGCACAAAGCAGACATCTTTCTCAGGAACCTAAAAGGAAAAGAGAAAAGAAAACAGTTAGTTCAGTACTATTCCGCCCATCGGGGCATGGAAAAGTAATTTAATCTCCTTTTAAACAGTTTCATTTGATTGGCATGTAGCCATTTATCAATTACTTTCTTACTGTGAGGCAGTCTAACTTGGTAGACTGCTGGACTGAGTTTGTTTACAATGAGATAGGGCCCTGCCCATTTGTTTACAAATGGGTGTGCAGGTTGTACAAATCTGAGTACCATTACCTGGTCCTCAATTTGCCAATCTACAGGGTGTGCAGTTTTGTCAGATTGGGTCTTGGATTGTAGCTGAGTCTTGCCCAGGTGTCGTGCAGCAAACAAGTGTACCTTTTGGATATCTTGTTTGAGTTGTTTGACATATTTGTCCACTGACACCCTATCAGCAGTGGGGGCACCAAGATCAAGAAGTAAGTGTTCTGGGAGTCTCATAGACTGTCCGGTCATGACTTCAAATGGGGTACACTGTGTACTTGCAGAGGGTGTCCCTCTTATTGCCGTAAGGAGCAATGGCAATAATGAATCCCATTCTTTGGGGTTTTCCTAAACAAATTTGGATAACGTAACTTTTATCTGTCTATTAGCCCATTCCACCTGTCCTGATGACTGTGGGTGGTAAGGGATATGAAACTTTTGTTTTACCCCTAATAAATCCAGAGTTTCCTACATTACTTCAGCTATAAAGCTGGCTCCCTGATCAGAATTTACCTTTAGGGGTAGACCCCACCTGGTAAACAGCTGGTTTATCAAAACCTTTGCAGTTGCTTTTGCTGTGTTATTCTTTGTTGGAAAAGCCTCAACCCATTTGGAAAACAGGTCAGTTATCACTAGGGCAAACTTATTGTTGTTCTTAGTCATTGGCATAGGGCCAATGTAGTCAATCTGGATATTGTTCCAGGGGCCTGAGTGCCTCAGGGGGTGCAATTTAGCATTCTTCCTAGCTGGTATAGGATTATTTTGTGCACAGATCAAACAGTTATTGATGTAATGTTCCACATCATTTCTCATGTGTGGCCACCAGGCAGAGGACTTTAGTCTGTCTAGGGTTTTATCGACTCCCTGGTGTCCACCAGTTGGAGTATCATGTACTTGGTAGATAAAATCTACCCTCAGGTGTTCAGGAACTACCCATAACTTTTCAGGAGTTTTACAGCAGTGATACCAAATAGGTAGGCCATCACTAGATAGGTGAACGTCATCTTCCACTTTCTTGTAGGGACTTCCTTCTGGAAGTTTTTCCTCAGTTCCTTTATCAAGGGACCTAAACACTGCTCTCAAGTGAGGATCTTTCTTTTTTGTGGATTCTAGATCCATGGGCTCAAAAGAAGTTGAGCCTTTATTAATTGCAGCAACGGATAGTGTAGCTGGGACAAAGGGAGTTTTCATTTCCCATATGTCTTCTCCTTGAGAACCATCTTTTGCCAATGAATCGGCATGGTTGTTATATGGAGCATAATGATCAAGTTTACAGTGCGCTTTAACCTTATGTATGTACAATTTGTATTTAAACTGTTTGTTTAGCGTTGTGATGTACACAAACAAGTCTTTATATTTCACAAGGTTACCATCAGAGGACTGGAAGTTGGTTTTCTCCCAAAAAGGCAAAGTTCAGTCAGGGAGGAACAGACCCAATCAGATTCTATAAAGAAAACAGTGTCTGCAGTGCCTTGTTTCAGCACTTCCAGAGTACATGCTACAGCAGCTAGTTCAGCATACTGTGCAGAAATGATGGTACACCTCTTGGCTATGCACACTTTGTCATTAGGATGTACAATGAGAATTCTAAACCCTGCAATCTGACCATCCTCGATGTGTGTGGCTGAGCCATCAGTAAAGACACGACACCCTGTAGTGTCATTTAGCACTTCCTGTGGTGTTGGCAGGAAGGGCCCTGGGTCAAGTTGGTCAGGGTGTTGGAGTACACAATCATGTGCATCACCTGTAAATAGTAGGCCATGGGCCAATAGAGGTGGTGTTTTAGCAGAAAGGACAGTGATGTCACAATCCTGCAACAGCAGAGACCAGTGTGTAAGTCTAGCATTTGAAACAGAGCCATCTTTTAGTGTCTGGCAGTATAAAATTTGTTGGCATATGATCAGAATATAACACAATAGGGGCATATCCAATGATATACATAAAGTGTCTCACCACCCAATATGTGGCCAAAAGATTCCTTTTACAAGGGTTGTATTTTAGCTCTACTGGAGAAAGCATCTGAGATGCATAGGCAATAGGCCTGATATGTCCACTGAATTTTTGTGCTAAAACTGCTGAAATTGCTGTAGCTGATGTAGCAGTTTCCAGATGGTACCCTAAAGCTGGGTTAGGGTTAATCAATGCTGGGGCTATTGCCAGTGATTCTTTCAAACTGGTTACAGCTTTGGTATGCAATGGACCCCATGTCTGTGGTACATCCTTTTTCAGTAACTCATACAGAGGTGCAGCCTTTTGTGCAAAGTCACAAATAAAATCTCTGGAGTAGTTTACCATACCCAGAAAATGTCTCAGTGTTCCTATACTGGTTGGCAGGGGTAAATCCTGCAGTCCCTGAATCTTGTTAGTATCAGGGCTTCTTCCTTTTTCTGTTATGTGGAGCCCTATGAAGAGAACCTCCTTCTGGCACAATTGTGCTTTAGAAGGGTTACACTTGAGGCCTGACTTCTGTAGGATAGTCAGTAGTTCTTCTAACAGAACCAAGTGTTCTTCTTTTGTGTCGGTTGCCAAAAGCAAGTTATCTCATCTGCAGTAGACATTCGGGGGGTTGAGAATCCCCGTAATGCATCTTTCACGTGTAGGTGAAAGAGGGAGGGGCTGTTATGAAATCCCTGTGGCAGGCATCTCCACGTGAACTGTCATCCTTCAAAGGTGAAGGCAAATTTGTACTGGCTGTCTTTAGCCAGTGGTAAGGACCAAAACCCACTGGAAATATCCAATGTGGTGAACCATTTACGGTTTGGGGTCAGCATTTTTAGGATATCAGGGGCTGATGCTACTGTAGGTGAACAGCTTGGGGTTGCCTTATTGAACCTTCTGTAGTCAATCGTAAGTCTCCAAGCTCCATTTGGCTTTCAGACAGGCCAAATAGGTGAGTTGACAGTTGAAACACATGGCCTTATTACCCCCCTGTTGAATCAGGGACTCTATAGTCTGTTTTAAAGATGGCAGAGCCTCAGCAGGAAATGGGTATTGCCTCTGCCTGCCAGGATCTGGTCCTGTTACTTCAATGGTAGTATTCATTCTACCACAATCATGCATATCCTTTGCAAATACATCCATGTGTCTGACAATTATTGGCTGTATGTCTCTATATCTGTCATGATCCTTGAAGAGGTCTATGATATCATACTTAGTGTCATTGTGTGTGATAGCTGCAAGAACATGTGAATCACATATCTTGACTGTATGGTATTGTCCTAGTATTTGGATCATGAGTCTGTTTGCCAGATCCACAACACATCCATGTTGTCCTAGAAAATCAACTCCCAAAATACTTGGATGATGATGTAATGCCATGAGGTCAAAGGTGAATTTTGTGGTGAGGTTGCCCACCACTACAGGGATGGGTTTGGACTGATAGGTCCGTAGGTCAGTACCATCCACCCCTTGTGCACCAGTTACCCATCTGGTAGACCAGTGTGAGAATTTAGGATTCTCATGATGTAATACTGACATGGCTGCTCCAGAATCAAGCAGTATTACTAGCTGGCGGCCCCCAACCTTGGCCTTTACGCACAGCCTACTGCTTAGATCCATTACAATAGGGGATATAATGTGGACTGGGGCCTCTAATTGTCATTGCCCTTTCTTAGTGTTCCCTTTCTCAAGTATCTTTACAATATCTTGCATCCTCTTGTTAGAAGGGCCTGTTGTGGGGGTTGCCCCATGCAGTTCCTGTCTCTTGCCTGATACTGCGGCCACTATGTGGGATGGTCACGGAGGCACTGGTGGAGGTGATCTTACAGGTGGTGGTGCACATGCAGAGGGCTCTGCATGTACTGGTGGTAATACCTGTAAATGTGGTGGTGCATGTACAGGTGGTGATGGTGTGTGTGCAGCTGATGCTGCATTTGTGGGTGATCTTACCTGTGAATGTAGTGGTTCCTGCATATGTGGTGGTTTATATACAGATGGTGCTGCATGTGTTAACAGCGGAGTGAAAAAGGCACATACTGCTTCAGCTATGGTTTGTGGTTCAGCAGTATGTTCTGCTGAAGGGGATGCTGCTCTAGCAATTGGCAGTGCAGCAGCATTTTCAGTTGGAGAAGGTACTGCTCTGGCAGTTGGCAGTGCAGTAGTATACTCAGTTGGAGGGGGTGCTGCTCTGGCAGTTGGCAGTGCAGTAGTATACTCAGTTGGAGGGGGTGCTGCTCTGGCAGTTGGCAGTGCAGTAGTATACTCAGTTGGAGGGGGTGCTGCTCTGGCAGCTGGCAGTGCAGTAGTATATTCAGTTGAAGGAGCTGCTGCTCTGGCTGATGGCAATGCAGCAGTGTATAGGATTGGAGGAGGTGCTGCTCTAGCAGCTGGCTGTACAGGTTCAGAAATCAGACCTGTATCTCCTCCCCCCATGTGGCCTGTGATGATGACATTATTGCAGCCACATGGAGTTCAGGAATAGGGTTGCTAGAGCTCCTAGACTACAGGGCTTCACAGAGGTTTTTATTTTCCTCTGCAATCTCCCTGTAGGATGGACCAGTACGTTGATGCTTACCACTCTGTCTGTTCCCTTTGTTATTACACTTTCTTTCCCTCCTTTTTGTATTGCTTTTTCCGTCTTTGGGAGCAGAAGCTTGTTTACTCTGTGCCTTCCCCCCTTCCTCTTTATAGTGGGTTGCCCCTCCAGAAGGCTGCTGAATGGCAGCAACCTTATTTTTATTGCCAGAATTAAGCATGTGTAGGTACACCTGAAATGCTCTTTCAACCACTTTCAACATTTTTGCAAAATTATCCTCCTCAGGAAAAATAGAACACTCAACCTTTTCATGTAGACCTGGTGTCATGTTACATAGGAATAAATCTTTGTATTCCAAATTATCAACTACACATTGCTCATTTGCTAATGTCTTGCCTGAACAATAAGCCATCCACAAACATCCATGATAGTTTGTAGGGGATTCCTTAACCCCTTGCTTTACATTGTATGCCAGTCGTGCTCCAACTATTCCTGGGTACTGTGCTGACATTAAGGCTGGACAAATACTAGTCCAGTCCTGTTTTGTACCATCTCTTGTGTCTGACAGAAGTTTAGACCAAAGGCTGGGATCTACAGTTAACCTTAGCACTTGTACACAACCATCGGGAGGCAAACCAAGCATTTCACAATGTGCTTTAACCTTGGCAAGGTGACAACTCAAATTTTCAGACGGCTGCATGCGTCACATGCTATCAGCCATCTGTTGTGCTGACTGTGCAGATTTCATGGGGTTAGGTAGCAGTGGTTTTGTTTCAGCTCCCTTTAATGCAGCCTCTGCTGCAGCATCTGCCAAAACTCTCACAATATTTGGCTGTTTACTAGCCTTTTTAATGTACTGATCCACTCCCAATTTAAGTGCTTCTCTCTGCTCATCAGTAACATCAAGTCTATCCAAAACTTTCATAATCATAGTCCACTCCACAGCATTCTGTGGTTCCTCAATCCCAGACTCCTCATCACCAGAGGAAACAAAATCAAACTGTGTATTGTCCTCACTGGCGCAACACTTCTTCCTCAGTCTATCCTACCCCTTCTACCTACCCCAGACATTGAGGACCACAGAAAAGGCCCAGAAAGACTGAGTGCTTCTTCAATCTGTCCCCCAGCCTCTGGAAATCTCACTTTACTGTCTCCATAGGCTGGTTCACCAGATCATTGATACTAAGGTGTACCAGCACTCCCGTCCCCCCTTGGGGGGGCGGAGCAGCAATATGGCTGTGATGCTGCTACACTCCACTCTACCACTCTGAAACTGGTGGGGTTTTGTTAGATTTATTTGTTTGATTTATGTCACTGTTTAACATTGGATGAACAAAACTTATATTATTTCAGTGTTGCAGTTGCGATATGACTTTTTTTCTTTTCTGTCGAATGCCGAGTACCGACAAGAAATAGCTGTTTGCATGTGGCAAACATTACTGGTAAGATGGGGCTGAATGGGAGCGGAATAGTTATGGCATTCTCCTCTCGATGGAGAAGAGCTAAAGTTTCAAAAGTTCTAATAGCAGCTGGCTTGGTCTCTATTGTTCTGTAAGCTGCTGGACTGTTGGAATGAATTAGCTGCTGGATGGGATTTGTGGCCAGAAGACTCTGAATTTGGAGTAAAGTTGGAGCCAAGGGAAGATGATGTGGAGGTTCCTTAGGAAGAAGCTCTCAGCTGCGAGGGTTCGTGGCAAGCAGTGTACTGCAGTAGCACAGTATGTGCTGAAAATGCCTGAATTTACTTTGAAAAGGCATGTTACCTTTGCCTGAGGGCTTGGGGTCCTGCTGTTAATCTGTTGTGTCAAGCTTATTGTACTTAGTGGAGCGTTTCTATTTCTCTTTTCCTAGGGCTTACAGTTTGAAGATTTATAGGCACTAAGAAGAAAATTGCAGTAACCGACATGAGTGTCAAACAGAGCACCAGGAAGAGCACTAAGAGGTGAAATTGTGGAAAGGTGTTTTTAACTGGGGGGACTCTTGGAAGTCTTTTGGATGAAAGAAGAAGCTTCTGCTTATATGTTGAATAAGGACTCTTGTTTTAGGAGCAGAATGATGGGTGAAGTTACTCCATCTTGAGGTAACCGTTTCACTTGGTGCTACTGCACAGGTACAAAGAGCGGTGGGCTCCTTTTTATTTGTGCCTAAAGGGCTGAATATTTAAACATCTGAACCATGAGATTTTGGAAACATTTTGTGTCGGGATGGAGGATGACCTTAAAAAGTTTTAGAAAATGTTGCTCTGAATGCCACTTAAAATCTGACGGCTTTTTTGAACAAGTTATGGTAATTTATAGAGTGTCAGTCCAACTAAGTGTGTAAGAAGTTGACGTTCACTTCTTGTTAATAAATGTGAGGACTCCTGAGAACAAAGGAGCCATTTAAGTGACTCATATAGGCCAACAAACTATTGGACCCCTAAAAACAGTGGAGCCTCTCAAACACATATTTGATTGGATTTTTCTTTAATATTCCTATTTTTTTAGTCTATTAACATGTTCTTTTTAAACCCTTTAAATGTTTATGCTTAAATGTTATTGCATGTTCGAGTTAAAACAGGTAGAAACATTTTTAGGATACCCTTTCTCCATGATAAAATTATAATTGAAAGCAAATTAGGCTCCACAGGCCCACGGAGACTGAACATGAGATTGGGAGATTAACTAGGAGTGCTTTTTTTGCATGAATGGAGGCTCTGGTTTGATTAGATTAATGTCTCTGGTTGAAAGAATTGATGAATATGTGGCAGTGAGTTCATGGGTGAATGGTTAAGTGAACAGTGAGACCTCAGTTTTGATATCTTTGATGCTAGACAAAGCAATATTAAAGCAGCAGTGCAATGAAAATGGGTTAAAATTGACCCCCCTTTTTTCTTCTTAATCAATGCCAGATGTCTTCCAGTTTACTTTGGTGGTAAAATGTTTAGTTTTCATTATCATTTAAGAATTTTATGAAAGTTCTAAAATAATTATTTCTCAAGAAAAAAAGATACCTGCCTTATTTTTACATAGAAAAAATACTGAGGACCTGAGGAAACTAAGAGTCCAGACAAAAATGCAGATGTGCAGTACACAGCATAGGAAGCATCCAGAAAACCCAAATCAACAGTTCTGCCAATATTTTTTATAACCATAGCAGAAACTTAGCTTTTTGGAATAACTTTTTTCATTGCACTGCTGCTTTAAGTATGATATAATTCAGGAGAAATATAATATATTTAACACATGCTAGCATAAACCAGTACAGAACCATGAGACATATGACATTTTTTTGGCAGTGGAGCAACAGGATAAAGTTTCTATTTAACCCTCTGATGCAATGGGACCCAATTGGCCTTTGTAGCCTAAAAGGAAGGCTTTCTCCAACAAGGGATCTAGTAAATGGACCCAGTTTTGCAATTAGGAGAGTATGGGAGACACATTTTTGATGTTCTGGCTACATTAATGTCTGATAGTCTGGATTGGTGGAGTCCTCAAGTAATGCTTAGCTAGAGTTGTTGTGTTAAGCCTCCCCTGAATAGAATTAGAACATACATTGCAGTCTGGTAATGATGTTTAAAGGAGAGTGCTTACTGTGTGTTGCCTCCTCCTGATGAGGCCAGTGTTGTTTTGGACATTATTCCTTGGAAATCAGGATATAAGTCGAGGAAAGCCTTAGCCTTCTTAAAAAAACCAAAAAACATGATTTTATAAAGGTACTTTTATGAATTTCTATTATATCACAGTTCTTGCTTCTATGACTGATATACCCATGGCAAAATATGGAAATAAGACTTTTTATGATTTATGTAAACCTTAAGTACTTAGAGGACATGGTAAAACTGCACTGATTGAAATTAAAGCAGTGACTGAAATGTTATCCTACTATTACAAGAGGCTGTGTGAAAATATTATACATGCTCTGTACATCTGTCTGTTTTACTCATCTTATGACTGTAAAATGTTTTTATGTACTGTATTGTTTTATAATGGCTTTTAGTCAATCGAATAAACTAAACTAACTCCCTGCTCCTTCCCCTCCTCCAGTATCTTCCCTTTTCTCTCCCAAGTCCAGATGATGGATGATCCAGGTAGGCATCTGACCACCCCCACCCTTTTCCCACTCTGCCTACCACCCTGTCCACACCTCTAACCATAGAGGCCCCTGTCACTAGAATCCTCATACTAACTTCTGCCTGCTTTTTCCCCCAGGTGTCATCACATCTTCTTTCCCCTTAACACCGAACTGCTGTTCTGTGTGACTGCTCCAACCCTGATCTCCTCCCCCTCCCTTCCCCATCACCTTCCATCCACCTGAGCCAGTGGGTCTATGGGTAGTAGGGGTGCAGGGAATGGGCACCAGATTAGTTAGTGCATCACTGGGATAGTTCCTCCCTTGCTGCTGCCAGCTGAGTATAGAGCTCCCAAAGGTCCTACATATTGGGATATGTCCCCTCCTCCAAAGTGTAGGTCTGAAACGAATGCCCAACAATCCCAACAGCTGACTACCCCCACCCCCCACTCACCTTATGCTCCAGTCCATTCTAGCCTGTTGAGTGCTTACAAACTGACAGTTACACATAAATGTGGAGATGTGGACTGCTCCCTATATCAATCAGTGGGGTGGAGTTCTCTTCAATTCAGGCGTGATAAAAATGCTGCCTTATGGACCCCGAGAGCCATCTCCAAAAAACTGCCCCAATACGTTACAGACTGTCTTCCTATAAAACCAATAGGCAAGTATGCCCAGAGAAGTTGCAAATCTCTCCTACTGATGGTTCCCAAAGTTAACTCTAGCTTTGGCAGGGCTGCTATAAGCTTTACACTGTTCTCCTTGTGGAATAAATTGCAAAAAAACTGAAACTGAGGTCACCCATCGGCATCTCATCTTTCAAGCTCTTATATTCATGTCTCAGAAATGATCAGTGCAATTGTTTCCCATGACCATGAATTGTCATCATGCTAACCTGTACCATTTAACCATGAACAAATTACTTTTAGTGCTTGTCTCCTCCTTGGCCCTGGTCTGTCATCATGCTTTCATGTAAAACCTTGATGCCTCTGTCCTCCCTTTGATACTGGTCTATCTTCCCGCTTTCTCCAGCCTTCTTTTCACAACCCTATACTGCACTCATCCACAATCTTCAAGCAATCGTACTATAAAAGTCCTAACTCCCCTTTCCCTCTCCCCATAGGCCCCCACTGCTGCATCAGTTCTACCGACCTATCTTTAGGACTTCACTCCTCACAATGTTTATCCCTCGCTTACATATTACATACCCCTCCTGGTACCCCATCTGCCATTAGTTGGTGGTTCTCCAATCCATTTTCATGGCTAGTACTAGTGACTGCCCCTGGTAAATGAACTAACTGGTACTTCTATACAGAGAACATGGTTTATATACAGTTGCATGGTTCAATGGTGGACCTGCCCTCTTGTATTTGAATCCTCCTCTGTTATGGCTTGCCTTGTCTTCCTTTTATCATTTGACTCCCCTATTACTGCACCATTGTGTTTGTGTTTATATACTTATTTACGTGTATTTATATGTTTTTATGATGGATGTTACCCGACCCAGTTCTAACCAGGTCCATCCTGTAAAAGAGCTCTGCTCAATGATGTTCGCCTGGATAAATAAAGATTTTGATGATTGATTGATTGTCTTATAACCTTATTTTATATAGGTATAAGCTAACATTACCATTTTTTTTTTCAGTTAATTTTTCTATTGTGTCAGATACAAAGATGAAGCATCCAATGCATGTGTAGATATGTGATCTGTGAACAACAACATTAATAAACTGGATGAAATGGTTTGCTACAGTTTACACAATATAAATAAGGATTACTGGAAGCAATGACAGTAAATATCAGAGCACTAAGTCATCCTATTTGGTACTGTGTTTTAACATACTATACATTATATCAGGTACATGGTTGAACAGAGGAAGAAAAAATGAATTAAAGGGCAGTTTATCTGATGTCCCTATAATTAGCCTTGGGGTTGGAAGTACCTTCAGTACCGTTGTCTAATGATACTTGGCTACTTATTGGATGCAGATAAAAGGAGGCCAAAGGTCCACTTAGATGGTCTCCCACTATATAGTGGGTATATTATTTATTCCCAGTTTGAATAATACATTTATCTAATTCATTTTTGAAACTATAGAATGACTGGATGTTTATCAGGTACTCTGACAATAAATTCCACTGGGTAGCTACCCTTATGCTGAAGAAATTAGCTCTTTTACAGTATTGGTATTTGCCCGTTGATGTGGAGTGTAATGAAGGAGAGAGGAGAATAGTCTATGCAGACTAGGGGAGCTGTGAGATACTTTGGACATAATGGCCAGGTTGTGCACTGCCTCTTGTCATTCAGATATGGACAGTACAGCTGTGGTGCACCAGCATTTGAGTAGAAGCCTTTAGACCTCAATACCCACTACTATACGCCATTGTAACATAGAATATTTCAAAATGACACTAGCCTCCAGCATGCCCAGGAAGAAAAGCTGGGGTAAGGAGGGGAAGGAGACCTTTAGGATTTGGGAGCATTCTGAATGCACAGCAGCCCAAAAAAGGTGGATTGCCAAGCAACTCCATAATATGTGCATCAGATCTGCACCTGTGGACAATCATCTCTAGCAGTTGTCCTGTACCAGAAGAACTAGAGATTTTTTCTTTTTGTTTATTTCATCTTACTTTTTCCCTTGGTCTCACAGAGCCACCTTCCTTCTTCCAAAGTCACCCACCACCATCGCCCTCTATCTCGGAGAGTTACCTGGGGAAGGTCTCCCACACATATATTCCCTGTGATGGGTTCTGAAGTGGGAAGTCCATCCGCCCAGAGTCCCAACCTTCAAAGTACAATCTAGATGTCTCCCAGGACCCTGTAGGTGTTGCAGGGTCTGCAATGATGGGAAATCATCCTGCAGCTTGCTGTTGGTGTTTATTCCATTTTATGACCACGTCCTCCTCCCTGACATCAGACCTAGCCCCAAGGAGGCCTTGCATGCTCCAACATGTCATTGCAGGGGAGGCAAGCTCCCTGGCCCATCACAGGGTTCACTAGAGTGGTGGGATCTCATGCAATCCCTTCCTGGCTGGGAAGGCAGCCTCACAGCGGTGCCTACCCAGCCCTAGGGGTCACCTGACTGGCTTCCCAGACTCACTTCTGCACCCAGATCACCAATGTGGAAGTATGCAACACTGCTCACTGGATCATAGGGGGGCCCCCAGGCCTAGAGGTTTAAGCTAGCTGGGTGTGCGATACCACCAGTGCATCATCTTGTTCTGGATCAATCTGCTGTGGCTGTCCAGGCAACTCTTGTGTATCAGCCTCCAGCAGTAAAGCCAGTGTGTCAGGGATGAGCATCTGTAGTGATGCCCACCATGTCTGTCTGGGTTGTTGTGTGGACTGCAACAGGGCGTCTCTAAGGAATTTGTAGATTTTCCCTGCTTTACCCTTCCTTGACATACACCAAGATGAGAGAATAAAAGAACTGCTTGTAATTCCAGAGAGATACAAGATAGCTTGTCTCTTAATTTGGATTATATCATGCTGTGGATCTGGATCATGTACCACAGATCGGAGGAGGGCAGGGAATATCTTCTCTTTAGATTATCGAATGAGTCAAGGTGTGCTTTCCCATGGGCCATTAAATCTTGGATACTCCAGATACCAGACAATATCTAGGAGGGTCAGTTAATAGGGTTCTTATATATGTGTAAAGTGGGATTGCTCCAAAGTGGAGACCAAGTAATGGGAATTATACAATGGCAAGGAAATTTCCTGTATTCTGATTGGGCAGTGGGTGCCTGAGACAGTGATGTTATTACACAATAACATCACTGTATGGATTTATTGGACTTTTTGGATCTTGATTAATTGTTCTTTTCTCTTCAGAAATACAAAAAATCTACTAAAAGTATTTAACATTTTTATTTTATTTTATATAACATCAAGCCATTGTATAATTGCAAAAAGACACTTCAAGGTGTGTGTTATTGTGTAGTAACGCCACCCCAGGAGTGACGTTATTACATGATAACACACACCTTGTCATGCCTTATTGCTTAATTAAGGGCTGTCTAGCTAAATGTTCTATTTTTTCCCACTATTTAATCAAGGTCTTCACCATTGGCCATTTTTTCAGTGAGGCCAACTTAGGGGCATACAGATATATAGTGAGAGGTCACTTTCATAAGGGAAGTTTCTATAGTTACCCATATCTGAGTGGAAAGCGATGGGGGAAGGAACCACTGGGTGGTTTGGGCCACTCTTAAGGATAGATATGTAGATAACCATGGGAGGTGCCATCCATCACACATCCAATGAGAGTGGAATTTGGTATGACTACATTGTGGTTGGGGTTTGCCTTCCCAGAGAAATCCTCACCGTCATTGTATCTATTTTGGAAAACCTGCACATAGGGATGTCCACTGATAAGTGAGACAAACAATGGAGGAGCTTAGGTGCTTTTTTCATTTTTATAGAGGCTATCTTTCCCACCAGAGATAATTTCAGAGGTGCCATCTATCCAGTTCATCTTTTATTCCAGAGAGGAAGGGAGTTAGTTTGGCAGGGCAAAGCTGGGATTAGACTCGGATGATAACAATGCACAAGTATTTAATAGATTTTGGAGACCAGGAGAGGGCCAGAGCAGTGATATCTTGTTCCATGCAGTGTTTGTTCAGGGGTAGGACCTCCATTTTTTGAGCATTCAGTATAAGACCGAATATATGCTGGAATGTTCCTAGGAGGAAAATGAGAGGAGAAAAGGTCGTTGGGACAGTAGAGAGCCAAACTAGGCAGTCATTAGCATATAGTTTTGTTCTGTATTCATTGTTTATAATCAATATCTTTATGTGTGCATATGGCTGCTGCTAGAGGTTCATTTGCTAATACAAACGTAAATGGAGAAAGGAGACAGCCCTGACAGGTTTCCCACCCCAGTGGAAAAGAAGTGGACAGCATGGAGTCTGTAAGAACTTTTGCTGATGTCTGGGTGTACAGAGTGGTTATCTAGGTCTTAAAGGAGTGGCTAACCCCCATGTTCTCCAAGACTGCCTGGACGTACTCCCACTCCACCTTTTCAAATGCTTTTTTGAAACTGATCACTGTTGCTGGGGTGAAGAGGGAATTTGCAGTTGACATGATGGAAACTAGTGCTCAGAGGTGGTCCGAACATACCTACCCTTCATGAAACTGACCTGAGATGATTTGCGTATCAAGGCAGGTAAGAAGTTCTCAAGATGGCAGGTGAAGATCTTTTTTTTTTTTTTTTTTAACTTTCTTTGTGCCCCCTCTCTCACTGGCTTCCTGGACCTCTCTCTCCAGAGTGGTGGCTCAGTCTGGCCTTACTCCTGCCTGCCTGCCTGAAGCCTTCAGTCCTGCCTAGTATGGATCTGTCCCCACTCCACTGCACCTGACCACCTGAGCCTGCCAGGGCAGGACCGCTGACTCCTACCTGGTGCTGTATCTGGAAATCTAGTGGAGTGGCCAGGGTAAGGAGAGAGTACAGGAGCAGGCTGGAAGGCCCAGCGTTGGGTGTGGCAGCTGACCACTGGACCCTCCTTTGCCCTCCAGGAGCCATGGCATTTTTCCATTTTCTGGTTCCCCCTCAATGCAGGATGTGCAATGCTGTCCAGCGTACAATGTGAGCACTTCTGCACATGTCCACAGGACAGCTGCCCAATGTTCCCCCTGCTTGTCAGTCCCTAACTGAAGTGCACCCAGTCTCCCCTGTACATCACTAGCATCATGGGATGAGAACCCCCCTCCCTCCCTCCCAGGAGAGGAGAGGAGAGCAGTTCATTGGATGCTCAATCCTCTCCTGCCTGGCCGACCCCGGCTCCCAGGGTTCGTTCCCGAGCTCGGATCTCTGGTGTGGCATGAGGAAAGGCAGATGCCTCAACCCTCAGCGCCACCAGCCTGGTGACAGGTGAGGAGCTTAGCCAGGATTTTAGCCTCTGCATTAAGAAGTGATATTGGCATTTAACTAGTGGGCATACAGGGATCTTTCCCTTCTTCACTGTAATAATGGCTTTCCGCAGTGTGAGGAGGAGGTGCCGTGAGTCATGGGACTACAGATACATTTTATGAATGTGTAGGAATATTATCTCATTTAATCAATCAATCAATCAAAATCTTTATTTAACCAGGCAGACACCATTGAGCAAGTTCATTTTCGAGGTGGACCTGGGGGAACAATACAGAGGTACAGAAGGAAACAACAGGATTGAAATTGCTGCCAAACATGGCAGTATACATAATATCAGATATAAACAGGCTAGCACAGAGCCAATACACACAAGGAATACAAAATAAAGTACAGCAATAGATATGTACAGGTTAAAAGCATGGTATAGTGAAATACACAGAACTGGAATAAACTAGTTATGGTCTTTACCGGGGAGACATCAAGTTTTATTTTTTTAGTAAAGGGGCAGAAGGGCAAGAGAATGCTTAGAAGAGTGGGGGCCAGGCATGGGCAAGGAATTGGGCCAAGAGGGGACAGAGAAGGAGCAGGGGTAAGCACAACGGCTTAAACATTGGTAGAAGTCTACTGGGAAACCATCCCCTCCCGGGGCCTTAGGGGGGCCAAGGATTTCAGAGCTTGTTTGACTTCTTGGAGGGTCAACAGAGTTTCTAGAGTGGCAAGGTGCTATTTGGATAGTTTGTGGAGGGATGAAAGGAAAATGAGCTGTTCAAAGGCATGGGTGTCAAGTTCCCCCTTTGAAGTGAAGAGGGATTCATAGAACCTTGACATAATTGAGCTAAGCTTATTTGGAGTAGACGTTGAGGAGCCAGAGGTGTCTTTCAGGATGGCTATGTGCCTCTCCACCTGCTGTTTCCTTCCGTCTGTAAGAAAGATGCCTTCTATTCCACTATCCCAACAGCAATGGCGCATTTTAGTAATGGTGAACTCAGCTTTCTGGGTAACTAGGGAGTTACTGTAAGTTGAATTTGGATTTTAGTGATTTCCATTAAAAAGCTCCCATCATACAGCTGTGATGGGTCTTTTTTATATCAGTTTTTGAGATCCTTTAGTGACGCCTACAAGGATTTGACCTCAGCTTCATGCTGTCTGTGCCACTTTGCAGCATAACCCATTTAGAGATGCGCGAAATTAGAATATTTCATTCTGCAAAATATTTTATGAAATTCACGTATTACGCAAAATATTTTGCAAGTGTGTCATGTGAAATTCTGCAGGTGAAATATGAAATTTCACCTGTGAAATGT
The DNA here is from genome assembly GCA_016271365.2 of Neoceratodus forsteri. Classification (NCBI taxonomy): domain Eukaryota; kingdom Metazoa; phylum Chordata; order Ceratodontiformes; family Ceratodontidae; genus Neoceratodus; species Neoceratodus forsteri. The sequence continues at coordinate 1,047,820,058 of CM057456.1, forward strand.
GAAATTTCACCATGAAATTCAAAATTTTGTCCTTGAAACATGAAATTTTGCCCTTGAAATGGCGAAATACGGGTGAAATCTGGCAACATTTGGGCATAATTTGGCCAAATTGTGCATTTCATGTCAAAATTTCACAATTTCGCACCCGGCAAAAAATTTTGCAGAATGGTAGAATTTTGCAAAATGTTTCGTGTGGTGAAATTGTCAATTTCATGGCAATTTCGCCAGCAAAATTCTATTTCTCAACATCTCTAATGCCATTATCTGTCCACAGAGAGTGGCCTTAAAGGCCTCCAATATGGTGGAGGGGAAGTGTTATCCTTGACACTGAGGGAGAAAAAGTCCATGTCATCCACCTTCACCCATTCTAGAAAGCATTTATCTTTTAGGACTAAGGGACCAAGTCTCCACGATGGTCAACAAGGCAGGTTGGGTCCTCATAGTATAGAAAGTGAAACTGGTGCATGGTCTGAACTATATAATTGGGTGATGAACGAGGATAGGGTGGAGTAAATTGTGGGGGAAAAGCTAGCCTAAAATCTAGTCTGCTTGCCATGGCACTGGAAGTGGAGAAGAATAAAAAGACTTTGTCTGAAGGGTGCAGTAGGCATGAAATGCCAGAGAGTTTGAATTCTGGCATGAGATATTTCAAAGTGAAAAGGAAGCAGGGCTGAGGTTGGGATCCAAGTGACCAATAGACCTGTCCAGGCAAGTCTGAAGGATCAAGTTGAAATAACTCCCAAGTAAGATAGCAGCATTGTCCTCTCTCATAGAGAGTGCTTGCCAAATGTCCTCAAAAAAGTAGTCGCAGTTCGAATTAGGAGCATAGACATTCCCCAGTATAATGGGGTGCCTCAGCTGTGGATAATTTGAAAAGTATCCATCTGCCCTCTTTGCCTGTTTCTGCATTGTCCACTTAATGGACTTATGTAAAATGATGCACGCCCCATGTTTTGATGAGGAAGAGCAACTATAGGCTTCCCAGTCTACCCATTCTCTTTTTAGCTTGGCAGCTTCTGGGGCGATTAGTTTAGTGTCTTGAAGAAAAGTGATTTGTGTTTTTAATTGCTTAAAATGGGCTAGGGATTTTTTTCCTCTTTATAGATGAGTTAAGGCCCCTCATGTTCTTTGTGACATATGTATTTGTAGTCATGCTTGGTTGATAGTAGTGCAGTGTGGAGTGAAGCCTTCTTGTACCTTTGTACCAGTGAAACAAATGTCCTAAACATGTGATATAACTATATAGAAAATGTAACCTGAACTTGCAAACCACTGTAGCTAGAACTACTATACGTATCACAAAAATCCACCAATTAATGTTCTTGGGGGAGATGGTAATTCATAATGCGAAAACCATAGGGAATAGGCCCATGCTATATCCGTTACATAAAGGATAAGCATACATAAGTAAGAGGGAGGTAATAATCCCTCTTTACAAGACATTGGTTAGACCCCATCTGGAGTACTGCGTACAGTACTGGAGGCCACACCTGCACAAGGACATTAACAAAATGGAGGTAGTCCAGAGAAGGGCAACCAAAATGGCACAGGGACTGCATCAGAAAATATATGAGGATAGATTAACGGAGCTCAATATGTATACCATAGAGCAATAGCGGGAAAGAGGTGATATGATCGAAACATTCAAACATCTTAAGGGCATTAACAAGGTGAAAGAGTCTAATATGTTTTAGTATAAGAAAAACAGCAGGACAAGAGGACACAGCATGAGATTAGAAGGAGGCCGATTAAGGGGTAATGTGAGGAAGTTATTTTTCACAGAAAGGGTGGTGGATTCATGGAATGGCCTACCTCATGAAGTGGCGGCTGTGAATATAGTTCAGGGCTTCAAACAGGCATGAGATAGGCATATGGGAGCAATACAGATGAGTATGACTAGATAGGCCATTGACAGAGTAAAGGTCTATGGCACATTCATAAGGTAGAAAAGATGGGCAGACTGGATGGGCCTTGCAGTCCTTATCTGCCGTCAATGTCTATGTTTCTATGTTTTAATACAGAGCAAGCTTGGGAGAGGGGAAACACTAGTCTAGCTGTATGTCTGCGGACTGGAGGTCAAGTCCCTCGAATGACCAGACTTGTCTATGCTGAGGGTAACACATGGCTGTAGCCAACAGTAGAAAACAGAGTGACCTCCAAGTGGGAGATCTGTTAGATTGAGCTGCAGCAGCTGCACTGGCTACCAATCAGGTACACACCACCATTAACATGTAATGCCATGCATGGATTGGGTTCTGACAACCTCAAATACCACTTGGTCTGGTATACTCCCCAATGCTCACTCTGCTTCCCTGAGGGATTGCTGTTAGCCATCCTTAGAGGTGTTTGAAGATGACAGGTGATACAGCATTCTCAGTAGCTACTCCTCTGATTTTAAACTCTCTACCTATAGGTATCCGGTCAAGACAGCACCAGTAAAACAACACAGTCAAAATTGCACTGTCATAACAGCATGTGCTGTTTGAGTTTGTTTAGATATAAGCACAGTTTTTGACCAAGCATTTCTACTGGTGTGGTTTTGACCTAGACCCCTAACCTATACATCTCAGGTGTTCGCCCTCAGTGGATGCATTCAAAAAGGGACTAAAATCCCATTTGTTTTCTGCAGCATTTGTTGAGTGATATCTCATGTGATCGTTTCCCTCGGCATTTTATGTATGTCTTTTCTGTATTAAGTATTTTATGGTTACTGTTTGTCATTTTCCTGCAGACCTGTAACGTAAAATGTCCTGAGCCATGGCGACAGGGCACTGTATAAATAAAAATGCCTTGGCTGTCCTCTCTGTCTCTGCTACAGAGACTACCACTCTTTCAAGGATCTATGGAGACATAGGAACCCTCTAGAATAGGATTATGCCTCTGGAGGTGGCTCAAAGATGCAATTTCCTTTCGAGAAAAATGTAGCTTAGAGAAGAAATGCCCCTGAGTCTCTAGGAAAGAGAGAGGAGCCACTAGAGGAGGAGGGGAGGATGGCAGGGCCAACCAAAACAAGCAGCTGAAGGAGGCTTAGTCATGCATGATTAAGTGCAGGTTGATGGAAGGTATGTTGTGAGTTGCTCACTGCCCCATTGAATCCCTCTATTCCTTCAGTTCACTGAAACACTGGGCAACCTGTGTAAGAATGCTTAGGCAACATAGTAATGATTGAACAGACATGATTGGTAGGGTGACTGATTATGGTGTTACAAACTGAGTATGTGTGTGCTGAAGTTATTGAGAGAATGAATAGTTGTATGGTAGGATGTTTGAATGCTTTTGCAACATATATTTGGGCTCTTGTCCCTGTTACAGATACTAAAACCCTTTCTTGGTACCATGAGTACACAGGAACCTCCTTGAGGAGGGTTCCACCCCTGTGGTGCTGCAGGGGCAAGGTCCCTTTAGGACAGAAATACCTTTGGGAAGAAAGCCCAAAACAGGAATGACTAGAATGCACAGATACACATACTTCCCATAAGTAGAGGAGAGATGCAGACTGATGGTTTGAACAGAAAAAGAAACCACGGTCAAGGATTTGCAGTGCCACCATCCAAACTCAGCTCTCAGTGGAATGATATTATCAAATGATTTAAGACCTTCAGCATGGAGGACAGGAAAAAACACTAGTGGAGAACACCTCTTAGGATCCATGTCCTTGGGTCCCTCTGGCTATATATATATTTATATAAGTAATTAAAGATTAAAAATATATGAGCTCCAAAATTCCAGACCTCGTACACACTGCTCCATATCAGAAATGTATTTATTTATTTAAAAGTTTTACCAGGAAGGCATACTGAGCAGAGTAATGATCGATTCCAGATGCGACCTGAGGGTGAGGGAAGAGGAGAATACATGAATACAGAGAGTACATAATTACAGAGAGATAATTACACTGAAAAGTTACTGAGGATGGGGAACATGTACATAACTGTTATGCTACGGGGTAAAATAAGCAACCCAGCAGCTGCTAGGGTAGGCATACACATTTACAGTAGTACAGTAGGTAGTTGTGTGGGGCACCAACATATGCAAGTACAGTACTGTGCATATGTAGCCAACACAAGGGAATGCTAGGCTTAGTGTAAAACCAGGTTGTTGTCACATGTGCAGGCAGGAGTAAAATGAGTTTTGAGGAGGGAGAAGAGGTGCGGAGTTGCAGGGGCATGCTGAACATCCATGGGGAGTGAATTCCACAGTTTAGGAAAATTAGGAGGAGCAAGAAGAAAAACTGACAACTCAAACACTCCTTGATTTTGGTAGGAAAAGAAAATGAAAGTGGCAGAATTTAAAGAAATCTACTAAACTCTAACTTCATCCTTCTGATGTGATGATCCAACTGGAATGTTTCTCAGAGCTGACTTCATTAGAACATAATGACTCGAGTTGAAGGCCCCACCCCTGGAGAAGGAGAGGCCTGTTTCCCAAGATGGAGAAGAAACTGAGCTTTCTGTGAGGAGAGAGATACTGTTATAGTTAAATTCCTGACCTCTGACCCATTGCACTAGTGGCATAAACCTAGGAAGGTGTCACAGAGTTGTATACTGTACATATGACCAAAAGAACCCCTGGGCATAAAGGCTCCACTGCTGACTGAATGGCTGAGAGACCTGGTCCCACTAAAGGAGGGGGAATGTCCAGGCATATATATAGGCAGGTTCAGTGGGGAATTCAGTGTTAAACAATAATTCAGTATCAAGCAAAGTCACAGCATTGCAGTCGCATGACTAAATGTAGCGTTCCATCCTTGATGGATATTCTCCAACTACAGAACATATAATCCTTAGCTGCAACTCAAGTTAGAACTAAGGACTGCAGCACTGATAAGAAATATGACTAGCATTAGGCCCTATTAATCTAGCCATAACTCTATGCCTTATTCAATTTAGGCCCTAAACTAAACCAAGAGGAATGGTGGTAGAGCTGTGAAAGAAAGAAGCACTTAGATTGGAAGGAAAGCAGCACATTGCATGGTTAGCAACATTAATGCCCTGCCTGAAGGGCTTGGCACCCTTTGAAAGGTTATTTTATTTTGAAGACTGCCATCGCTGGGCTTAAGTTGGCAATAAAGGATTTGGGAACATGTTGGATAAATGTAAGGATGAGTATCCGATAGTTGTTGGAGGAATGAATGTTCTTTGTCCAAGGAAGAAATAACCCAAAAGGCCAAAATGGTAAAGCATGGCCACACAGCATATGGCAGGACTCAGCAAGCAGTCTGGAGCCAGACGTCCAGTGGGAGAGCACCGCAAGCAGAGAATAAGGTGCAAGAATGGAGCCAGCAGAAAAGCCCAAGCAAACAGAGTAGGGGGAGTTGGCCAATGAGCAGAGAAACCCAAACCCAGAAGTAGGCAAGAGGTCAGTGGCAGAAGCAGGGAACATAAGCCAGGCTCAGGACACAGGACAAGGAACGGTAGCTAGGCCCAGGATGTGCATGTTGCTGGAGGCAACTGCAGCCAGATCTGATGACTGACCAGACCAGAGCATCAGATCCAGAAACAAGGATAATGTAGGGAACAACCCAGGTGAGCAATACCAAGAAATGCAGAAAGGAGCCACCTTTACAAGAAAATAACGACATGCATGGAACTCATAGCAGTGCAAGACTGAGCCCTGCAAGCAACAGCACTTACCTAGAAGCAAAGGTGGAGGAGCCACTGGCACTGATATGTGCAGGTAAAGGAGTAGAGAAATGGCAGAAAGGAAACTACATCAAAGATCCAGCCCATCAGTAATGCACCAAGACACAGAATGGAGAAGAAGGCATAAAGATGGAAGGTCCAGAGCTGCAGAGTAGTCAAAAAGTACAGCCAGCCATGACCACAACAAAAACTAGTCTTCAAAGGATACTTAGACATGAGTGGTTATGTGCCACTTGGTAGGGAAGATGGCATCAGTCGCCTGTTGCCCCACCGAACCATGGCAGACCTTCAGTTAATTTCATGGCTATGTTCTGCTCAAAACTGGTGTAACTAATAGTGACCACAGTGAACACATTTTTCTCAAATATCAACATTTTCCTCACCTAATGAGTTTACAAAGATCTCAGAATGACACAAGTTGTGACAATCTATAGCACTAATGTAGTGAAATTCATAAAAGATGCTGACATAGAAAATATCAAATCCTTTGCCCATTGTGTAAACTTTGGGGTTATGCATTGTCTCATCAGACAGCTCCAGTCCTGCACCAAGGGCACTCTCAGCAATAGAATGCTATGTCTCATAGAAATTTTTCTTGCTAATGATTTTTGCTTAGCCTTTATAAAGTGGTAACTCAACTTGTTATTAAGAAATATAATTAATATTTCAGCAAGTTGGTGTAGTAGGCTTAATGTTAATTTTTCCAGTCACAGTAAATAGAAATTGTCAGTGCAACCCCCTCCTTGGGAGGAGGCTTAACTGACTGCTGACTGCCACCCTCCTGAGGTCCCAGGAGCTCCATTGTTGCTGCTGCTGCCTCCATCTCGCTTGACTGCATGTGTAGCAGTGGGAGAGAGACAGCATGACAGCCTGAGTGGTTTTGGCACCTCCTACACTCTCTTCCTCTGTGGCTGCAGCTGCTCTCCAGATCCAGGTCCCCCGATCCTGGCAGAGGGGACTTAGGGGACAATCAGAGACACCTCCTTTCTCAGTGCCTCCTGTGATACTCTGCTGACTGCCTTTGATGACATTAGAGTGAGGAAGCACGTGCAGCAAGGGGCTGCTACCCAGTGCTACCTCTCCTCCTGGCTAGTGATGCTCAGACTCGGTACCCCACTATTGAGAGGGATAAGCTAAACAGCAGCTCTAATGGGGCTACACAAATCCCTGGAGCCAGCACATTTAGGGGACAGGCAAATAAAAGACTCTGTGGAGCAGCCAGTCCAGTGGTGTGGAGGGATGAGGCACTCAGTGCCTTACCTACTGCCTCAGCGGTGACCCAGGTTCAGGAATGGACACGAATTGTTCAGATGCTGGCCGGGGGAGGGAGGGTCGAGCATCCAGAGGATAACTCTCCTCCCTGGGGAGGGGGTTTATGTAACCTGCTGTCAATAATAAGCTTTAATAATAATAATAATAATAAGCATTATTTATAAAGTGCCTTTCCCAAGATCAAAGAGCTGAACAAGATTTCAATAAAACATATAGAAATAAATAACAACATCTTCAAAGTACTTCATAAAATCAGATGAATAAAATCAGACAATGGACACCTAGAGGCATCCACGTGGCAGTGCAGGTCTGGGCACATTGAATAGATGGACCCAGCCCAGACACTGAGGAGGTCTCCATGGAGGTGGAGCTCCTCACCACGCTATTGCATAGGTGGGTCCAGGGTGAACCTAACTAAGGAGGAAAACCCATCTGGCTGCAGGATGATGTTTGGTCCCTCGCAGGCTCCACACCAGTGACTGACCTCCCACCACAGTCCAGCAAGCCAGGACATCAGCGAGAAGGTAAGTCCTGGGGAAGGCGAGTGATGGGGCTGGGGGAACTGGACTGAAGGGGTCATGTCAGGGGCAACAGGAGGATAAAGATCTATATGGAAAAAAAAGTCTGTGGCGCAAGCTCTCCATCCAGGACATGAGGTCAGGTATTTCTATGACCTCCAGTCCAGCCAGCTGGCCAAACAGAGGGCTAGAAATCCCCAGCAAATAAAGCAAGGGATTGTGGGGAGGAGGATGCAATCAGATCCTCCTCACTGTACTGGCACACTACTTAGGTCAATCAGAAGACAGAACAGGACAGAAGGACTGATGGACAGCCCTGTCTGTCCAATGGGGTACTAAACTGAGAGAAAGAAATGTCTGGGCTCTCAAGGAGCTTGTGTCGGTCTGAGAGAGACATGAGGTGTTCAGACCTGATGCTGGTGAGACCAAGCAAGAGGAATAGACAGGCTAACAATTCTGTAAGCCCTCACAGGGTTCATTCAGTAAACTTTCTGTGAACCTTATCCTGTGCTTACATTGTTCAGAGACTGTGTAAGACAAGCACCTGTGAGAAGAAATTGCTGAGAGTGTAAGCCTGTGGATCACTGATGCATACCGAAGCTGCTGAGCTGTACCAAACAGAGACAGAAGCCTGCATCCTACCCAGGTTTCCCCAGAGGGCCTGTTAACTCTTATCTAGTGGGATGGATCAGGGATCAGGGAACAGGGAATTACAGGGTAGAAGCCCTGAATATGGGGGAACTCTTGATCCAGAGGGGAACTGGACCATGGGGTCTGGGCTCCTTGGGGAGTGGGAAGCTACTACATAGTGCTCCTGTGTCTGAAAGCTGAGCCAGAAGGGCTGTATCCTGAGAGATGTGAGCCAGAAGGGCTGTGCTGCTGCAAAATGTTCGAGAGAGACTGAAGTGTTTCATCCCAGGCCACTAGGGCCTATTCCTGGCTGCTGCCTGAACTTCTGCTGTGTGCTGTTCCCTGCCTTGACTGAACTGCTGCATCTGTGAGTCATTGTTGGATGGAGCCCTTGTACTTTTCTAGTCTTGGATTACCATTACTACCTTTGGATTACAGTTCTGTGTTTCAAGCATTCTTCTGTTTGATTTTAAGTTCTTTAAATTGTGATAGCACACTATGGCCTGTTGAGGGGTTAAATTGCAAGCTTGCTAATTTTCATCAAGTGCACCACTGAATGAACCCAGCCAGCACAGCTATCAGGCCTGCACCAGGACTCTAGTGTAATTCTTGGGCACCAGCATGAAAAAACAGTCACCATGCTCTTTGGCTCAGAGCCCAGATTCTTAGCCTGCCCTTCTACGCTTACTATAAGGGGCCTGGAGGCTCCTGTCTTAACATGGAAAACTTATCTGGGCATCACTCTCAATCCGTCTCTTGATTTCAACCTTCATATTTCAACTGTATGCAGATCTGTCCGCAATAAGCTTGGCATCACATATAGGACTTGCCACAGCCTTACCTCCACTGTGAGACTCACCATCACTCAGGGTGTACTAAGGCCTGGCCTCACATACAGCCTCTTATCATACATGGATGCAACTAAAGCTGTTCTAAGCAAATGGGAGACCTGTTATAACAGCATCTGTCATTTTGCTCTATCTATGCCAAGGTGCACCCACCGCTGTGTGCTCTGTGCTGACCTTGGCTGTCTCTCCCCTCCCTCGTACCAGACATATGCCGCTGATTGTGCCATAGACAAAATAATCAGAGAAGGCCTTCCTGAGTTTTGTTGCTTGCTGGTTCAAACCTTTCCTACTGACCTACTCCCTGTGCTCAATGAACAACTCTACTGGATATCCCTAAATGCGACATTAGGATGGGCGAGTATGCCTTTGCAGTGTCTGGACCAAAACTCTGGAACTCTCTCCTTAAGGAACTGAAACATGCGCAGAGCCACCATACCTTTAAAAATAGCCTCAAAAGTCACCTACAAATCAGGGACAAATGCTCTTTTTCCTAAACTATGTGGAGTACTGGCCTGGTTCTTGTCTCTCCCCAAGGCCCCACTAGCACTTCTGGGACTCCCCTATCCCAGCTCATTGCTCTTAGAACCAAGCTGCTGGCCACTTACCCTTGACTCCCCTACTAGTCCTCTGGGTGATTCTTCCCACTTTCTGTTTCATGGTGCCCTCTGTACTTACATGTGTTATTTTTTTCCCTTACAGTGATGATTGTCTGTTGAATTCCTTGTACTCTCTGTGTATATTCATTGTATACCATGTGTTTATCGTGTACCCCACTGTTTTCTGTGCTGTATGCTGTCTGGAACTCCCCGTTATAATATGCTGGTTTTGTCTGTAACTCTCCCAGGTCATGCCTGAAAATAGACACTGTTGTTGTTTAGTGCACTTACCCAGTCAACGCAAACTAAATAAATTGGTATTTGTGTAATACTTGAAAGTGTAGTTTTACTACTGGTACAGCTGAAATGTTACCACACCCTGTGTGGCATAATTCTTCTCTTTTTGCACCTTGATTGGGTGAGTGTTTTATAGGCTGTGTGGAATCTGAGAGGGTGGTAGTGACCCAAAGTACAGTGGCTATAGGGGGACATTGCTATAGGGTGGGAGTGTTAAAGGTGGCTTGCAGTTGTCTAACCCCTCCTTTTCTCCAGTTTCCAGGCCTGTTTTCTTAAATAGGGCTGGCAGGCTGGCAGTGTAGCCTGGAGGTTAGAGTAATAAGCTGTGAACGAGCATGATACATTCAGCAGACCAGATCTCGGTTTGATTCTCACAACCTCCACTTTCTTTATTTAATTGTTAAACCAGGAGTAGCACACTAAGCTGAAAACCTTTTTACAGAAGTGACCTGGGAGCACAGGGAAGTTAAGTGACTTGCTCAGGGTCACACAGTATGCAAGTGGAAGCTGTGGGATTTAAACCCCAGGTCTGGTCTGCTGGATGTCACCAGATTTGCAGCTCAGAGCCTTAAACCACTGCGTTATACTGCCTCAAACTTGCATACTGTGTGACTCTGAGCAAGTCACTTAACTGCCCAGTGCTCCCAGGTTGCCCCTGAAAACAGGCACTTGTGCCTAGTGGGCCTTACCCGGTTACCAAAGAATAAAATAAATAAAAAAAATACAAATAAAAACACTGTTATGTGTTTAATTGTACTCCTGTGTGTGCACCTACTTTGTGTATCAGGATTGAAGTGTTTATTGGTGAAGGTCACAAATGTCTTAGTGGTCCCCAGGGAGGTGGCCCAGTCCAGTGTAGGGAGATAGGCAGGTACTACATTCCAGGGGCTGGTACTACGCAAAACATCTGGCTCACATATTCTCTCTGGGTGGAGGCACCATGCAATTTATTTGTTCTGAGATTAACCCTCCTACTAGAGGAAAAAGAACAAACCCAATCCCCTCAACCAGGTGGGTCCCCTGTACAGTCACCAGGCAGGGGTGTCAACCCAGCTATGGCATCACAGCGGTCTCACACTGAAGGCACCCCTGGGATTTCCTGTTGAACATCTGGACACACTTGAGTGCTTTTCAGAGACTTTTGCCATTGTCCCCCCAAAATGTCTGCAAAAGTAAACAAGGGTTTTCAAAGGTGTAGGACTGATGTGTGTTCGAGGGTCTTGAGCCTCAGAGAGTACTCTTGATAAAAAAATGTGTCCGAGGGCTGGGACAAGGGGTCCATCTTGGGAGCACTAGAGAATGCTCTGAAAGATTGTGGAAAAATGAAAATTCAGAGAGTGATTCAAGAACCAGGTACCCAGTTCAGAATCCTAACTGTGGAAACTGAGAAGGACTTATGGGTCGTGAATCTGCCTGCCACTGTGATGCCTGAGGAGTCTCAAGAGTTCTGGGTAGTGATAAGTGAGGGGAATCCTGTCAGCCTGAAACCTCTTTCACCCCATCCAAATTCTGCTGGGTTTTTCAACACCAGACTAGCGAAAGACTCTCAAGGATGTACAGACCTTGTTGCCTCCCCAGGCAACCTCTGAAGAATATGGGATAGTGCACCCTGCTGGTTCCAGTTATTACCAATGTCTAATCATTTTTCTGGCACAATCCCCAACTCTGCTGGATAAGATGATTATGAAACCTGAGACAATATTGCTGTCCCAATGCTACATAAATGGCAATGCACAGAGGCAGAAACGCATGACAGACTGACCGTGAGTCTGAAGGGGCTGGCATTAGATGCCATCCGGTCTTTGCATGCCACGGACCTGAAGGCCGATGCAGATGAATACTCTGCCACCCTAGACAGTATGTTTGGAAGTATGGAATCTTGTGATGACTTAATTATAAGACATCACAGCATTAAGACAGCAATGTGTTAGGGTAGAAGAATACTGTTCATATTTGGTTAATGTCAAAAAGGGGGGTCCTGCAGGGATCAGTATTGACCCCTCTTGTTCCTATTTTATATAAATGATTTACCAAAATGTACTATAGTTCCTGTACTACTAATGTATTTTTGTATGCAGAAGATACAATTTTGTGTGCACAACACAAAGAAGCTACTGTAGCAGCTGACACAATTCAGAAAGATTTTATTAAAATACAGAACACACTTACAGAATTGCGGCTGCTGCTTAATGTAAAAAAACAGTGGATCTTATTTAATAATGAGAAGAGTGCAGATGCTGCTAAATTACTGAAAAAGTCAATGGACGGTACAGAAATAAATAGGGCTGACACATATAAATATTTGGGAATATACTTAGATGACCTTCTAACATTTAATTTCCGCATTCAAAATTTGTCAAATAAATTAAAAAGATTATTAGCTTTTTTATAGAAATAAGGCATGCTTTAGTCTGACAGTATGAAAACATCTGGTGAATTCCTTATTCATGTCTCAACTAGACTACAAGGACTGCATATACAGTATATATGAAAGCAACATTGTCATTGTTAGGGGTATTATATCCATATACCATAGTGTCTTAAGATTCATAACAGATCTGGCATGGAGGACCCATGATTCCATGTGATGATAGTGATAGAAAAACAGCGATCGCTGTCATCGCGAATGTACTGTATATTGCCGAAAAGCATTTCAGCAACATACATCTACTGACCGACCTGACTTCCAGAAAAATACAAGTGTTTATGTAGTGTTCCCCATTATACCCCCTGACTAAAGATTGTCAACTCCAGGGGGTGCATGTCGAGAGGGGGTGAAACATGGAACAAAAAAAAAAAATAGAGCCGCAAGCAGTGGCAAAACAAAGTCCCAGCAGGTCCCAAATCCAGTTCCTGCTGCACCGTAGCCAGCCACCCTCACCACCACACCACATGGCTGACTCGTCTGCAGCAGTATCCCACCTCCCATACAAACCCTCCCTCCTATCCCTCCCCTCCACCTCCCTATCCCTCCATTTCCAGTCGCTCTCCTAGCTATAGGGTCACTACCCTAGCAGGGTAGCTGTTCGTGATAGCAATATAAGTGAGTCGCTGTTTCTACAGTCACTCATTTATTATCGCTATCATCACTGGCTACCAGGACCCACCACTGCAGCTTTTATACTGCAATTGGTTGGCTCTCCTTGTCAGCCCGGAGGCAAACTGCATTGATATATTTTTGTATACAGATTCATAACAAGTGTACTTCCATTTTATCTTCAGAACTTTCTGCAACTTAGATCAAATAGTAAAGTACCAAGATATTGAACTAAATTTGGGGAATTTACTTTAGCAGTATCTGTACCATGACCATGAGATGAAATCCAGAAAAAGTTAAAAATGACTACTTTTTTGTCTATTTCATGTTTTAAAACTACTACAGTCCAACCCCAATTATCTGACCCCAAAAAACCTGAACCACCCTATTTAACGAACTGCAGCTATGTACCCTATAGGTGCTGCTAACAGCCATTTGTCAGTGTTTAAGGTTACAGAATGGAAATCGCAGCTGCCAGCTGTTAGTGTTAAACAGCACTAATGACAGCACTAATGAGGTGCAGATGACAAGTAAGCATTAATCCCCGACGAAGTAGGCTTCTACTGGGGAACTAATGCATGGTTAGGGGGGGCTGTGGCATGAGGCCGAGTGCCTATGACCACCCAACCATGCATTAATTCCCCAGTAGAAGCCTCCTTCAGAGGGGAATTACGTGCTTGTAACATGGCTATTGTCTTGCCCAAATTGTGTTATAACATACTAATTTCACCTACTATAGCTGTGAGGAGAAACAGTGATTTTTATTATTTTGTCCACTTCTGCTGTTTCTCAAGTACAACGTTCCATACAGAATGTGCGCATGCACATTCTACACACGACATGCATTAATGTAGTGTCCGAGGAATTTGTTTTTTTCTGACATGGCAGTTGTACACCACGAACACAATACTTGATCCTAACATTTCTCTCTGTTGCTAAACATGCTATTTTCATTGCTCTTTATCTTCATTTTCAATACTCGGTTTCTATTGCATTATGGGATATGTGTCAATACGTGCATGATCATACATGATTGGTCTGGGGATTGGTCATGGGCAGAGTACTGCGCGTTCCCAATAGAGTGGTTCTGCTGCAAGTACATGCCTGCTCCTCTATTTTGCTCATTTAGCATGTTCCCGATGTCAGGCAGGGATTATTGCAATGTTGGAGCGGGCATTACTGGGGAATTAATCCCCGCTCCAACTTTAGTCACCTGCTGTGTTTCCTCCAATCCCTTTCCATTATTCTGGCTTGCTCATTCTTGCCATGTTACAATGTTTCTTAAGTATGCTTGCTTTCCCCTTGCTGTGTCATGCTGTATTTGGTATTGGTGTCAGCAGCAAACAATGGAATCCCCATCTCGCAAGCGCAAATGCTCAAACAAATCTGTATTGTTGAACAGCTTGAAAAAGGTGAGAGAGCAGAAGTTCTGGCAGAGGAATATAGTGTGGGAATGTCCACAATTAGTGACATAAAAGCCACTAAAGATAAACTCTGGGGCTTTGCAGTGTATATGGAGAGTGAGGCAGGGTCCGAGGACAGAAAGAAAGTGAGGACCTGTAGAGAGGAACAGAGATGCTGCTATCTATCTGTGGTTCAGGCAAGAAAGGAAAGAGGGGACCACTATTTTTGGACCACTGCTTAAAGAAAAGGCGTTTCAGTTTCACCAATGCCTGGGCAGCAATGGTCCATTTTGTGCAAGTGAGGGGTGGTTGGACTGCTTCCAGTGGAGGCACGGAATCAGACAGCTAAAGTTGTGTGGCAAATATCCCAGTGCCGCAGATGATGAAATCGAGCCATTCATTAAACAGCTGCTGGAAACAATCGAAGGAGGAGGATCTGGTCCCTGAGCAGCTGCTTAATGCCAGTGAGACGAGGCTATATTGGCATGGACTGCCTGATTGCACACTAGCCCATAGGTCTGAGAAAAATGCACCCGGATTAAAAAAACGAAAGGACTGAGTGACTGTACTTGGGTGCATTAATGCAATGGGTCACAAACTGAAGCTCATCACTGTTGAAAAATCACAGGTGCCAAGATGATTCAAGCACCTGCATATGGTATCACTCCTCATGCAATATGAAACGCAGTGTAGTGCCTGAATAAATGCAAGAATTTTTAGCTGGTGGTTCACTGACAGCTTTGTGCCCCAAGTAAAGCATTACCTACAATCAAAGGGATTGTCATTAAAAGCACTGTTACTGTTTGACAATTCACCTGCCCACCCCAATATCGCTGATGTTAGAACAAGTGACAGGGTAATACACCACCAATACAAGATCAAAGCTTCAGCCCTGTGACCAAGGTATCCTTAAGATTTTTAAACGAGCATATAAAAAAAAAAAGCTACTGCAAACAGTACTGTCCAAGGATAACATAGAGACAGCTTTGGGAGACTAAATAAAATCCATAAGTTTGAAAATTGTAGTGTACAGTACATGGCAGGGGAGGTATGGGACAGTTTGCGTCCTGAATCCATTCAAAAGGCATGGAAAAATCAGGGATCCAGACTAAGCACCAGGACATTGCACAGCCTGACCTTCCTGACCTCCCAGAAAACAGCATCTCATCTGCAGAGCTCACCCAGCTGGCAGCTGCCATTCCAGACCCTCCTTCCAATGAAGAAGTGTTGCCATGGTTGCAGTATGACTAGGATGAACAAGGGCATGAGGTGCTGTCAGGCAAGGGAATTGTTGAGTTTGTAACAAAGCCGGCACAGCAGAAGGTGTAAAATGACACTGAAACAGACATCAAAGAACCAGCTCCTGTGGTTCCACACATGCTGAGGTAGTTCGCATCTTCAGTCAATGTATCAGGGACATTCAAGGGTGCACCCTGAAGTGGGAGGCAAAGGGTAATGTGTGGGATTTTAAAGTGGTTAAAAAGGTTGTGTTGTTTGCTATTTCCCCTTCTCCCCTTACCCCAAATAAATCTCATTATTGTTTGCATGTTAATTCTTGTGGTTGTAACCTAATGGGCTCCAGTTACTGTGTGTGGGGGAATTGTTACTGTGCAGGGAAGTGTACTGGGGGTTAATATTGTTATTTCCTGGGGGGTGGTAACCTGCACATTGTTCACAGGTATTCCCTGCCACTGCCCCAGGTGGAGGCACTGCACCAACTTACTATCCAGTTGAAGAACCCAGACCGAGCCCCTCGAAGGTGTGTATCAGGTGGATTCAGGGGCCCTGGAGCAGCCAAGGTGAGTCAAAGGGCTGTTACAATCCAGCTGCCCACACTTTGTGCAGCAACCCCACCAACCAGAGCCTCAACTAAGCCACTTCATCTGCTCACTCGACCACTGTGCTGGCAGCAAACAAGTTGGAACACATAACATGCAATGACCTTTATGCTGTTTATTACTCAAAGAACTACTTTACTGGACAGCTAACAATGGTCGATGACAGTAGGCACTAACCAAGTTTTTAAGTCAGCGTGCAGATGGCAGCTTCACATGGCCACGACAACAGGACACCAATGCAGTACGGAAGACGAGCCGCATTTGCCATGGACCAATAACCTTTGCAATGCAGGGTAGATACACAATCCCACTGGAAGAGCTGCAAAAAATAAACAGTAAATATGAAGACCAGAAACAGTGCTGGAATTAACAGTACAGTGGTGTGTCTGTTACATTCAGCATAGTGGAACTATTAAGTGTTTCCTACTCTTCACTTTGCAAACTGATTGATATGAGTGCTGCAAATAATCAATATTGCTATTAATGACACTGTAATTCTTCTGCATATTCAAAATATGTCACATTGTGCCATGATATAAAATAGTTTTTGATGTTAAATGCAATTTTACAGTTGTAAAATACTACAGTTGCAAGGAATGTTAAGTATAGCACACATAATTATTGTTTTACTGTCATTGCAGCATTTTGTAATTCATTAGATCAATATTAGTAAAGTTTTTTTTCACCTAATCAATTGGGTGGTGCCATTTGTTACATTCTCCATGGTGCAGGGTGTGTTTTGTTACACTCACCACACCAAGCCTGGTGTGTGTTGTTATACTCATTACATCAAGCGTGTTTCTTGTTACACTCACCACATCATGCGTGTTTCTTGTTACAGTCACCACACCAAGCCTGGTGTGTGTGTTGTTATACTCACTACATCAAGCGTGTTTCTTGTTACACTCACCACATCATGCGTGTTTCTTGTTACACTCACCACACCAAGCGTTTTGTTTTTTTCTTGGGCACCAGCAAAGCTTTTTTCTTGCAACATGGTTATTTTTTCACTGTTGGGTCATAGTATCTTAAAATGAAATACACAAAATTAGTTGATTTGAAAAACTGGCTCTCATGTCACACTTTGATAACCCCTTTTCATGAACATAACTTAATGCAAGTCTGGCAGAATGTTTACACTCAATAGGAAAGGAACGTTTCTGAGGCTCTTTGTAGAACATATTTTACATCATTTCTGTTTTGCAGTGTCCTTTATATAATTAGTCACAAATATGACAGCTGAGTGACTTCTACATTCACAAATATTGATATGCATTCTTCAGAATAGAGTCAACTCTATAGATTGTTTGAAGACTGTATTATAGTGCTTTTTCATGTATGTGAGGCGATTGCACTGTGCTCAACCTCACAGCTGGTAAGCACATTACTAAGGGAAAAGAAACAGAGGGATAAACTAGCATTACAACACGACAGACAATTATGCCATCTAGTTCTTCTACTGTTTTTCAGTCACAGCAAGAGTAGTTTTTTTTATTCCTACGTAACTAGGTAAAGCCCACTAGGCACAAGGCCTGTTTTCAGCGGTGGCCAGGAAGCACTGAGGAGGTTAAGTGACTTGCTCAGGGTCACACAGTATGCAAGTGGAGGTTGTAGGAATCAAATCTAGGTCTGCTGGGCATACCAAGCTCATTCACAGCTTGTTAGTCTAGGCTATACTACCGTTTAGCTATGTCTGATGAAGGTTCTTGTGTTGAACTGACTCAAAACATTGTCAAAGTAAATGATCACAGGAATGTGGTGTCAAACAAATGCACACAGCCAGATGATTTTGACCAAGGCATAGCATAGAAATCTAATTGTGAAACTGTCCCTGCTTTTCAAGCAAATAAGTCATGCTTTCTCACTGAAGCTCTCATTTATTATATTTTTTAAAAAGGGGATCGGAAGCTTTTGTCTAATTGGAGGCCGATTAGTATATTAAATAGTGATTACAAAATACTGGCTAAAATACTGCATAACAGACTTTTGAAAGCTGCGGAATTGGTCATAGATTTATCCCAGACCTGTGCTATTCCTAATAGATGGATTCAGCACAATCTTTTTATTTTACGTGAATTGTTTGATGCCAATGCATTATCCGGCTATGTAGTTGCCTTGGATCAAGCTGGTGCCTTTGACCGGATAGACCATCACTACCTTTTTGATATACTTAAACGGTATGGTATACCAGACATGTTTTTGAATTGGTTGTCTAAATTATATACTAATGCTAGCATTATACCCACGCTTAATGGGCTTTATGGAATGGATATACCTCTTTGAAAGATGTTCAGCAGGGATGTCCCTTAAGTTCCCTACTGTACACTTTTGCACTGGATCGAGTCATCCATCAGATTAAATGGGATAGACAGATTATAGGGCTCTCCCCTCCCTTCTGTCCCCCCCCCCGAGAAAATTATAGCTTATGCTGATGATGTTACTGTTTTGGCACATGACATAGATTCCGTTAGCAGAACTATCCAATTTTTAATGACTGTGCTCATCTCTCAGGTGCCAAGCTTAATATAGTGAAAAGTGTCATTTTTGCTTTAGGTCAGCCAGACCCAGCTCTTAGTTACCTTTGTAATATTGCTATTTCTGCCTCTCCCAAAAAGATTTTGGGTATTTGGTTTGGACAGGGAGACCTGGCCACAGTCAATTGGAGCAGACAGTTAGATCTTGCAGAATCTAAGGTCAACCTTTGGAAAACAGGGAAGTTTTGGAAAAGGAAAAGGATCTTAGTTATTAAAAAATTCTTATTGCCTCTATTTCTTTAAATAAGTTATGTTTACCCCCCCCAAACCCGGTACATTTGGAGACAAGGTTATTTAGTCTTTTTTTTCAAATGCTATGGGGTAATACAGTAGATTAAATCCAGTGAAACGTGAGGTTACTTATTTACCGATTAAAAAAGGTGAACTTAACATGATCAACCCTGTGATAGTTTTGCATTCCGCTAGTTCCTAGACCCTGGTGGAGGGATGTCTTTACCATCTTCTTCTTCTCACTTTAAATCTGTTGTGCAACAGTATCTTTTTTCCCTATTTTGTATCTCTTTCTAGCCCTGGTGTAGGTAGGGCATCTACATAAGTCTTTTTCTTGCAGACTACTGCTCTGCTGCAACCTAAAGAGCCCTAGAAATGTAGAGACAGGACTATCCCTATGCAGGAATGTCTATGAAGCAGTATGCAGTTTAAGGATAGCAACCCTCAGAATAAAATAGAGGGCTGCAAGAGAAATACAGTGTCACTGTTAAGTGTATAAAAGAGTTACAAACTAAGGTAATGTTTGCAGGTAGTAAGCTCCTGGAAACTTAAACACAGAAATACTTGAACAGCAGGTGAGAGAAGTCAGTGGCTGAGGAAGCATTTTGACCATTTCAGCTGACCACTCCTTGTACTGCATGAAACACTTTTTCCTAGCTTCTACTATAGCTGACAGTAGGAATAAATGCACTGCCAGTTAAGAAGAGAGCATTTGAATAAATAAGCAGCCCCAATATAAATATCTGTACCTAATTCATAAAGGAGTACCTGTACATAGTCATTGGTACTGGTAAGACAGAAGGGCTCCTGTAAAACCGAAACTGCTGTTAAAGAAAGGTGTTTTTCTTTTCTCTCTGGGACAATCCATTTTTCCAAGTCCTACTAATTCCCCTAGGCAGACCTCTGTCCATCTGTGATGCCAGAAAACTGTGTTGTAAAGTGAGATCAGCACCCTCTCTAGTCTAGTTTTATAGGACCATGCTCTCAATCAAATATAAATGGGAGGAGCTTAGAGCTCATTTGGGACCAGTTTAATACAGAAAATAGTGTTCAAAGCTTCCAAGGGGATCTAAAACTGTCAGTGTGCATTTATACAATGTTGTTTATTATAATAGTACTGGGCTTGGGTCCTCCCACCTGTTTGATGTTGTTAGTCAGTAGAAACATGTCTGTATATGTTAATGACCAGGTCAGGTGACCCTTGCCTGTCCTGTATAAACCCCTGCTTAAGGGAGCCTTATCAGGTGAGCCTTGGATGTGGAGTGAGAAGGTCTACAGTGCAGGTAGACAAGAGTGATACAGAAGGTAAAATATCAGAGTTGTTATTGATCTGAGACTGTATTCCAAGAAACCACTGATGTCAAGTGGTCATCCTGACTGCAATTTCTTTTGATGTTCAATTATTTATTTTCCTGTTTATAAATAAATGTCACATATCTGTGTGTTTTAAATCCTGACACATTGCCTCGTCTGATTATTTCTCACACCCTGTGACAAACCCACTTCTTTTTTTTTTTTATGACATTTTTATTTTTAACTCCCTTATTTGGGCATGGGTCTTAGGACTCTGTCCGTGGCAGAAATGGATTTATTTCTTCTTTTGGGCATACTTTCAAAGATGAGATAACTTGCCTCCTAAATTGTTGGCCCAACTATCTGTCCCTTCTTATGCTACCTTGATTATTAAGAAACTTCAGTCTTGGAAAATGACTCAAGTCCTTATTCCATTGAACAGAAAAAGGTTTTATAAGCTTATAATGTTTGATGCTCCACACCTGATTTTTATATCCCCTACCAGAATGTCCTGGGCAATTCATAAATTGACGGATTTTCATCTTCCTGTACATATCTGGGATTTAGTCTGGATTTGTCTACATGGGAAGTTAGGTGTGCGTGGTAGCCTGAAATATAAACCTGTTTCTGATAGATATTGTCTCAAACTTTCCTGTGCTAATGTGGAAGATAATATGTCACACTTTTTCTTAGAATGTCCTGACAGTATGCTTTTTTGGCAGGATGCAGCCCATAAGTGGCACTTACTTCTTCTAACCTCAGTTTCATATAAGACTTTGATTTGGGAGGATTATACTGGTTCTTGGATGAAGTATCACAGAAGTACTTCGAACATTTTTTTCCCTTATTCAATATTATTTATGGAAAGCACAATGTCAGTATATATTACAACAACAACTTATTTTGCACTCTGTGATAATATCTCAGATAGAAAATGAATTACTGATGGCAAAGGGGAAGGATGTACTACGATTCCCTCAAGATAAAGTACTCCAGTTATGGAAGAATTTTGATTTTCTGACCTGAATTTTTGTACAGTTTTTCTGTTTTTTTTTCCAACTCTAATTATATGTTTTGCTCAAGTACACCTGTTGTATTTTCAATGCACCCTTTTTTGGTATGCCTTACTTCCTGTTTTATTTCTGCTGATATCTTGTATTTTCTGTTGTGATGTTATGTTTTCTTATTCAATAAAAAATTCCCCTACTCTTTTTCGATAAGTGCCATGGGATCTTTTAGCATCCACCTGAACCAGTCTAGGAAGATGGGACCTCGGTTTAACATCTCATCTGAAAGACAGAACCTCAGAAGTGCAGCACACCCCTCATGCTACACTACAGTGTCAGTGTTGGGATATTAACCCAAGTGACAGATGTGGGAACTGAACCCACAGCCCTCTGATCTCCTGGCCTCAGAGGCGAGTGTGCTACCTACTGAGCCACTGACACTGATTATAATTACCTGAACTATAACATGCCACTTGGTCATGTTGTGTAATTAGTAACAAGCACAGATGTCAGAGTCATTCTCAGTGTCATGCAGTGAGTGAGCTTGCTTCATTAGCGTCATCATATGGTAGCATTCATGCTCTGTCATGCTCTTTAGTTTGTTAAGTCATGGTTTCAGCAGCAAGGGGATAATAGCCTTCATATTTAACCACAATATATGTGCATTTCGGTCATTACTGTTGTGGCTATGATAGTCGGATCCAAATTCATTATTTGAATAGACTGACATAACATATATCGATAGTAGATCACATGATATATAGTTGTAGATTGAAACCACATAAAATTATAAAATGATTGTAAAGTTCTTGTTAATTGTGGTACTACGAGTTCAAGTCAGCATTAAGATATGCTCGAAAGGGACACAGTTTAAACCAAGTATGTGGCCAAAATGGTATGAAAATGAAAGATGTTCCAGCGAAGATACAGATGAGGACTCTGATGACTTAGCTTACACTGATGATCCAGTAGACAAAGATTATGATCCTAAAAATGATTTGGAGTTCTCCTCACAGTCTAGGTGTATCATCTTTGCCACAGTTAGTAAGGGGACAGACTGGGTGGGGGGTAGGGAGGACTGACAAAGATACATTACCAAAACAAGACAAGCTTAGGCAGACTGGATGGGCCAGTAGGCCTTGATCTTTGTCATTTTCTGTGTTTCTATGTATATGTAATCCATTTATTCATGTTTTCAGTACCTGGTGATCCAGTGGTACATGTGTGTGTTTTTAACTCACTAGTTCTGCTGAAGTTTACATCATTAAAAAAAGGAAAACAATGGCCCCCATATTCAAAGTCTGGGGGCTTGCAGGTGCATCTGGATGTGCCTCCCAAATAAATGGGCTGGTGCAAATAAATGCTATATTCAAATGAGATGCGCAATTGCCCATCTCGTCTTAATATAGCCATTGCAGTGGGTGGCGCAAATGGGGGCCACTGACAATGTGCCAGCACATCCCCTTGGATGGCCTGAATACCTGGAATGGGGATGTGTGGCACAACTGCAGATACACAGGGCCCAAATTCCAGATATTCAGACAGGTACATGCAAATGAGGCCATTAGGCATGCAAGGTGCAAACGGGCCATTTGCATGCCGTCTGCAGGGATGCGCCCAGCAGGATACACTGGGTGGCCTGCCCCCCCAATCCTGTGTACATGCATACCCCAGTTTGTCCTGATCCCCATTTCAAGCAAAAAATTATGACATCCCCTGCCCACCTTTCCATAGTGTATGGACCCCCCTCCTGTCCCAATCTCCATTCAGTATAAAATATGTCCATCCCAGACCACCTTTCCATAGTGTAGTAGCCCCCCCTCCCATCCCCAAAACCTGATTGCCACATCTGCATGATTAAAATACCCCATGCCTTGGTAGTCTAGTGGCACCCACCTCCCATCCCCAAAACCTGACCTGGCATACATGTCAGATAATCACAATCCCAATTCCCTGGTAGTCTAGTGGCTCCCCACCCACTCAGGATGCACATCCCACCCAGCTCCCCCCATCCCAGTATGGCCCAGCAGTCAGTGGGCAGCACAGCACTCTGAACTGTCAGTGAATGAGAGCTTACTATATTCAATACAAACACACAGGTCGACATTGTCAACCAGTGGGCTTGCAGTGTGTACTGTGAGCTGTCATTCACAACTTTGTGTGCATACATGATGGCTGTGCTTCGGCACAGCTGGAGATGAGTGACGCATCTCCACCTTTTAAATATCATGCTGTGGCGCATTTCTTGAGATGCGCTGGCACATCTCCTTTGAAAATGTTTGCCAATATGTATACATCTGACATTGCTGAGGTTCTAACTGTAACTTGCCATATAAAAACTTCTTGGAGTCACATTGACCAGACATCAGGGTTCAGCTGGTAATCTGCTGGGTGGAATTATTTTTATTTGTGTGCATAATCCTGGTGGTGCACAACTTTATTTGTTTGCTAGAATTTTTTCCCCAGTTTATATACACACTTGGTGACCCCATGGAATTGCCAGGTCTATTTTATTGCCAATTTTTTTTTCCTATAGCATTTCCTGTCTCATGTGACTGTGACAGGTATAATTATTATTATTATTTATTTGAATTTTGGTAACCAGGTGGGCCCACTGAGACAAGGTCCTTTTTTCAGGGGCAACCCAGGAGAGGGGTAACAAGGGGAGCAAAAGGAAGTGTACGTAGACACTTACACTTCTTCAGCATTAGCATATAAAGCAATTAACAATTAAAAAAGTGCAAATAAACAGTGGACAATAGACAAATAAAGTGCAGACAAAATATTAAATCAAACATCAAGTTCATACTGGTTGGGGAGTTTCAGTCTCCTCCTAAAGTACAGTAGGTCGGGACGCAGCCTGCAGCATAACAGAAGAGAATATGAGCCGGAGGGGGGGGAGGGGGGGGGAGATAGTGGGGAGAGCAGGGGCCAGGGAGAAGGGAGAAAAGTGGGACAGCAGTAGAGGTATCACAAAATTAGTGACAGCTGCAAGTAGGAGGAGGAAAGAAGATTTCCTTGTAAAGTCTCTGAAAGTGAGGAAGAGAAGTGCAGGAGAGTTTGTTCCATTTTTGAGGTGCAGCAACATGGAAGGATCTGTTGCCTATAGCTAAGCGGGGTTTGGGGATACTTAATATGGGGAGATGAGAGGATCCAAGTGTCCTAGAGAAGGATTTCAGTGAGAGGAGATTGGAGAGGATGGGAGGAGAGGAGGGAAGGTAGATTAGTTTAAAGACAGTACATAGTACTGGGAAATCCATTTTGGCATCGGACGGCCAATTCAATACGCGGAGAACATTGCAGTGGTGTGCATGAGAGTGGGAGTGTGCCACGAAGCAGATAACTCTGTGACAGGCCTGCTTATGTTTTGTCTGGACAGGGGTCCTGACTGAATGAGGACAGGGGCAGCAGAGAAGAGCCCAGGGAGAAGAGTAGTTGAGGCAATGGTCTTTCAAGCATGGGGTGAAAGATAGGGAGCATTGCGGTATAACAGACCAAGTTTTTGGTTCATTACCTTGATGGCATTTGTTGTGTGTGATTCAAGGGATAGATGTACATCCAGTGTCAGTCCCAGGCATTTGAAGGAGTTCACTTCTTCTAGTGGCTCACCAGAGGGGGTGTGAATTTATATCAAAGGAAGTGTGACAGAACAGCATGGTTTTAGTTTTTTTTTAATTCAGAACCAACAGATTCTCCTTCAACCAGTATTCCAGCTTCTGGAAATTATACTGAAGGTCAGTCTTAACGGAGGAGACACTGGTGTTAGACCCATATATAATGGCATCATCTGCATATAGCTGGACCGAGGCCCCACCACAGTTCATAGGCAGCTCATTGATGATATTTCTAAAACATTTAATATTAAACATTTTCTTTTTGGCTAGTGCGACACTACATCACTATGCTTTGATTAACATAATGTTACTCTAAACTCTCATTTAGCATTATTGCCTGACAGTATGCAATTTGATGGCAGCCACCTGACAACATGCATTAGATTTCTATAATCTTTTCTTGATGTCACTATTGAATCATAGCTGTATAGCAGTACAGTATAGTCATATAGTAATGTTGTTACACTATGAACCATTATTACATCTATTCCATAAATCTGAGTTCAACAGCTAACTGAGAGAAGTACTATGTTATTGCTGAGTCAAGCCACATTTTGTGGCAGTAGGCGATGGTAGTAGGAGAAATGCAGAGGTGTGCCAGTTTTGGAGAATTCAGGGCATGCTTTAGAAGGTGCATCCCTCATTCACCAATTAGAGAGCATGCTAGCAGTGACACAAGTTTTATGCAGTGCCACCAACTTGAAACAAACTTGTCGCTGCAATCAGAGACAAGCTTGTCATGCAGCAGCACAGATGACATGCCTCCCCTAAATGCCTTGCCTGGTGAAGCATTTCAATAAACATGGTGGCAGCTCACACCGTCCGCCTCTACAATCCCTAGAAAGTCAACTTTGGGGGTGCCCAATCCCCCTGTTGGCATGTTTAATACCCCCCAAGATTGTGTGGCACACTGGGAGCCCACTCCAGTGTGCCTCCATGGTGTCTGGAAGCCGACTGCATTGGCATGTTCTTGCCCCACCCCACCCCCATTGTGTGCAACACTGGGAGCCCACCTCAGTGTGGGCAACATCACCCCCTAAAGTCATGGGGCATACTAGGAGCCCACCCCAGTGTGCGCAACATTTGTTTTCTTATATCTGTAAAGAAAGAAAACCGTCCACAGTGTTCCTTTTTTTTAAAATACCTGAAACAAAGAAAACAGTCCCTCACTGTTGGTGGAGCCCCTTCCCCCAACCCGCACCAACCCTCTCTACATCCCACTTCCCACCCCCACCCCATACTTACCTCCAGAGGTTGGCACCACGATCTTTGGTGGAGCGGGAACACGTCTGCACTCTTCAAAGCTGACCATGAACTGAAGAAATGCCAGTAAGCTGAATGGCATCAATAGAGGAGGTTTCAACTTAGGTGGATATCGCATCCATTTGTTTGACTTTTGGCTCCAAATTTTCAACATTGGGTTCTTGGGACCCCACCTCATGAAATAAGTCACTGTCATTTCATTATTCTGTCCCAAAAGGTGATTTTGCAGTCTCTGCATGGAATCCCCTTTCAGGACTGATTAACAAAATGATAGTGCCACTGTTCATGAGGTGGGCTTCTTAAAAGCCTATGTTGCAAATTTGGTGAAATAATTCCCCAAAATTACTGTTTTACAAGTGTGTGTTGCGCAGTTTCCACACATGCTGGTAACTTCAAGAATTTTTAATATTTTCACCCAGATTTTCAACATTGTCATTTTTTCACTCTTCCTTATGAACAGTACAGCTGTCATTTTTCACATCCTGCCCAAAATGTGTTTTCAGACATCTGGCTCACAATGGTGTGGTTGCTGTGGGAAATCAATTTTTAGGACAAATTAAGAAAATCACAGTGACGCTGTTCATGAATGGAGGTCTCAAAATGCCTATGTTGAAAATCTGGTGAAAAAATTCCAAAAAACCACTGTGTTACAAGCATGCATTGCGCAGTTTCCATGCACACTCGTAACTTCGAGAATTTTTAATATTTTAACTCCAGATTTTCAACATTGCCATTTCTTCATACCTCCTTATGAGTGGAGGTCCCAAAATGCCTATGTTGAAAATTTGGTTAAAAAGATCCCAATAATAATTGCATTACTGGGTATGTTGCGCAGTTTCTACGCGCGCTCGTAACTTTATCAATTTTTCATATTTTCAGTCCAGATTTTCAACATCATCATTTTTTACACCTCCTCATGAACAGTACAGCTGTCATTTTTCACATCCTGCCAAAAATGTGTTTTTGCACCTGTGGCGCCAAATGGCGCAGTCACTGTGCAAAATCACCTTTCAGCTAACGAACTGATAGTGCCACTGTTCATGAGGTGGGGTCACAATAAATCTATGTTGAAAATTTGGAGTGAAAATACCAACAAAAGCCTGGGGCATTAAGGTTTCCAACTGTAATGCCCCACCCTGTAGAAACTGATAGGCATCAGGGGTGTGACGTGGGATTTTAGGCGCAATGCTCATGTCTTTCCACCCCCACCTGGCAGAAACTGACAGGTATTGAGGTGTGCCTTGGACTCTTCGGCCCCAAAGTTCACCCCATTCTTCTATACTGCATCCATGTCAGCGTATTTCCTTATGGAATGGGGTGCACATAAGACCCAAAGACCCCAAGGCACACCGTGACACTTGTCAGTGTCTGCAGGGTATGGTGAGGTGAGATGAAATGGCATGAGCATTATGGCCGATGACCCAAAGGCATACCCCAATGCCTGTCAGTCTCTGCAGGGTGTGGGTGGGGTTGGAGTGAGTTCAATACTTCACTGCCATTCCTATTATGCATCTCTAACTTCTGCACTAGCAATGTCAATGACAGCAAGACAATATTTGGCATTGACAAATGCTTGTTTGCCATATGCTTTTACTGCTGCATGCAACTCTGGCAACAGTAATCAGCCAAATGATCGGTACAATGGTGATCATTAAGCAGACATGTTCTACATGTGGGTCTGTATGACAACTGGTCAGCATCTGTGTCATATTTCAATTGTGTTATCTGCCAAATTTTGAAAACATAATATATATATATATATATATATATAATATATATATATATATATATAGAGAGAGAGATTCTTTGAAAATGCACCAGTTAGGGTTGTTAATGCCACAAAAGTAGGGAAATGTGGCGTTAGGGTTTCCAGCCCCAACTCTTCACCCTCGTCCCTCAAACAGCAAAAGGAACAAACATTAGGGTTTTAGGTCTCTGGAGTCCTGGCAAGTCAGTGGTGGGAAAAAAGCAAACACAGTGGCTCAGGTCGGCATATGAAAGCTGGAGTCCCGCTACAAAATATCCAAACAAGATAAAGGCAAAAACGTGGGCTCTACAGCTATCAGTGAAGAAAAAATCCTTACAATAGGACACTATAAAACTGCTTTTAATAATATAAAATTGCAGTAACAACAAAGAATTTGTGAAAGGTACAAATAAGTGGTAGCAACACCCCAAACGTCAACGTTTCACGTTGTAATCAGACGCTTTATCAAGACCAGCATCTGATTGCGGCGTAAAGCGTTGACATTTGAGTGCTGCCTTTCCTAAGTCGTGTTATTACTGCGATTGTTATTAAAAGCAGTTTGTCTGTTAACAGACTTTTCTTCACTGATAATATGAAACCCAGCGTTGCTGCTATCGAAAGTCGATGGTGGTCTCCTTGGGGTTGTCAACCTAATGCCCCACCTCCTTCCCCCAATAGCACATAGTCTCCTGTCCATAGTATAAGGTACAGCTGCAAGCCAGTGCCTCATAGTGATACAGTCTTCAAATGTAAGAAGTATGTCTGTTGTAGCTTTCTTTATGCAGGGCCATTGCTCACCGGACTTTGGCCCCCCACAGCTGACAAAAAGCCCTGCCCCATCCTAGCTCTTTTTCTCAAATATTCTGTGAAGGGAAAAAATACGAGCCCTAGCATGAGAAAAATTTACACTCCTGTGGCATGGGCACCGCATTTCTGTCTACCAAGACTACTCCACTAAGTTAAACATGAAAGGGAGCCATTCATGGCTACCAGGAAAAACTCTACAACAGCTGGGAATCAAATACGGGATGGAATACTCAGCCACCTTTAAACTGGAGAGGAACTGTGTATTTCATGAATTTTTGGATCCCTAAGAGGTGACAGCTTCCATACAATGGAACTGGGGAGTACAACCAGCAGTCAGCTGACCGTCACGCCACCCTGCAAATGCTGCAAACTATGTGGAACCTTATGAGGATAGCCAAGCAGTGGAGGTCTCTCCCTTGTCTTCTGCACTGACCACCAGTAGTGTGCCTCCAGAAAAATTGCAGAGACATAGAAGTAACTGCAAGAAGGTGGATCAGACTCTCCTCAGAACTCAAAGCCATACTGACAATCACTGGAGTCACAGTAGGAGATCCAGTGGGGTCACAGCACAATTCCTCTTGGAATTCTGCTTCCTTGTCCTTGGGCTCATCCCTGGATCATACAACTCTGACACAACATTTGCCTCAGAAGGATCATACCGCCCCACTGCCCACCAAGTCTGTCCTGCAGTCCTGCATGAAGGACCATCTTTACATTGAATCACACCTTTTCTCCATCCCATCATGGGCAAATATCATTCGGCTTGCTGCAGAAGCTGCTGCATCTCACCAGAAGGATGGTACTTGCAAGCTAGGTGTGGCTGCACAAGCCAGATCTGTGACATGAAACTGGGGCTTGAATCCAGACTTCACTTGCAGTGGCTCTATAGTGAACACTGCAGTGTCCTTTTGATTTAATGGCTGACATCTGCAGTTAGGTAGGTTTTACCATTTTGATTTCACACAGCTCAAAGTAAAAGTGTAAAAGGGGAAATGTTGGGGACACTGTGCCAAGCTATGTGTAAGGGTGCTATTGTAGTCAGTAGAGAGGGATGTGACACATGCTCATAATCACCCAGTTGGATCTATCAGTCCACCCAGCACCTTTAGTAATCCACCGCCCCCCCCCACTGAAGGAGCTCAACACAACTGGTTGATACAGGTTCCGTGTCCACTCGCTGTCACAACACTTTACTAGGAGACATCAATTGTACCAGAATGTCACAGATGGTCCCTTATTACCTCCCCACCTACTTACAGAACCCTCTAGCCTGATGTTTAAGGGTTGCCAGATGTGCAGTTGACTTCCAAGGCACTGCTGGAGTGCTGCCTGCTGTCCTCTCCATTCCTTGTAAGAAGGGTGGTTCGATGAGTACCAGGGGTTTGGCACAAATGATCACTCCAATTCAGCACTTTTAAATGCTTAGTACCTAGACAGCACTTCAGTAATTGACTCAAATGCCAGTGCAATATGTGGAGCCCAACTGGGATTGCATCTAGTGCCACTTAAAACTTTACAATGTCTCTTCCACTCTCGATACCTAGCAGCTGAGAGGTGCATGGCAGGGACTAACCTCGAATGCTAAAAGGGATTCTTTATTCCTCTCAGCTGCACTGTATCTTTCTCTTTTCCTTTCTCCCTCCTCTGACCATGACCAAGATGTATATGCATTAGGTATCCAGCAGCACCCTCACTGTTCCATGTGGCCATAACCGAAGGGAATGGGGGGGAGTTATTAAAGGTGCACTCAGATGTATACAGGCTATCCATCCCTCTCGCTGCACATGACTGCCTCACCTTAGTTCTGGCCTCTTTGTCAAACATGATACTCAGGGGATCAACATGGGCATGATGTGGCAGCACTAGTTAGTTTAATGGAGCTACTTTACTCCCTACTTTACACATGGAACAACTAACATTTTTTATTTGCGACTTTGTCAGTGGTTAACTGTATTGATGCCATGTGCTCACTGTTTGGCAAGGACATATTTATTTATTTAGTTGAATTTTGTTAACTGTGTAAACCCACTGGGCCTCGGGAGACCCTTTTTCAGGGGTGACCAGGGATTAATTACAGAGATAAGTCACAAACTGGCTCAGTGCAATAAACAATGGATAGAACTGTCAGTCATACAACACATAAGCGGTGGCCGTCCAGTTAAGTGCAATAAGTGCAGGGGAGTCTGATGGAGTGTGGCAGGCTCCACCTATCCCCTGCACTTACAAAGCACTGTAAAGCATCCAGAAGATCTGTTTATGGCTGGCTTGTCTGGTTCCCTGAAACAACTTGTGGGAAAGCTGCTGATGCTGGAAAGGCTTGGATTTAAGCTGCTAGATCATTTTGGCCCTAATATCCGTAACTATTGCCCACTGACTTGTTAGTTATATGCCTGGTGGGGTGGACTTTAAAGAATTGGTGTGCTGCTTATTTTAAACTGTGTGATTTGCAGTCATTTGCACTTGGAGGATCCCCAAAGAACTGTATGGTGCTACTGGGCTGTGTACTATTATTTTTAAAATGACTAGCAGTTGCTTGCTACAGAGCATGACATTTGCTGTAATCTGAAATTATGCTGGTTAAGTTGCCACTGCTGCTGCTACCTAGCCCTTATTGCTGCAATACTCCATTCTGCCGCTTGTTATCTAAAGGGTTTCTGTCCTGCCCATGCACTTGCTACTGGTCACACCCCTTCCCCCCTAATTGGTGGTGGCAGCCCTTTCAGTGGGGTTGAGGACTTTAAATCTCTGACCCGCTAAATGCGGTGGTGTTTAAGTGGCGGCCATGCAGTTAAGTATGATAAGTGCAGGGGAGTCTGTGGGAGGCATGGGAGCGGGAATGGGTGGTATTTCCATTTGGGCTTAGTGTAGTGAAAAAGTGAGACAAATAAAATGTGGAATGCTAAGGTGTATATTATTTGGGTATGTAAGTATTTTAGGGGGTGGGTTGTTATGTGCTGATAATGTAGTGTTACATGATATAGTTAAGGGGCTGCAGCTGAATATGATACAAGTGATTTCTTGTTCTTAAACTGTATGGTGGTTAATAATGCCGTTATTGATTCTTGGTGATTATTGCTGAATAATACTAGAGATGTGAGATCTTGTGGGTTTTGGGGGTATCAAGGCTCATTATATCATGAAATACCCTTTATTCAAAAACTGAATTATATTGTTCAAACTGCTTATCTACTGTTGAAAGCAGGTGATGTTGAGTTAAATGCAGGGCCTTGTCCTCCAAATTTAATTCTTTCCTCACAGGGTACTTTTTCCACTTCCCCTTTTTTTGTCAGCCATGGCTTTAAAATTATTCAATTAAATGTCTACAACCTGATTCCTAAGATTGCTGAAATCGAACAGCTGATTAGTGTTTATCAGCCTGATGTTATTGCTCTTTCTGAAACTTGGTTGAAATCTGGGGTATCCGATAATGTATGTTGTATTCAGGGGTATAAGTTAGTTACGGCTGACCAGAAAGGTAAGAAAAAGTGGGTGGGGGGGGTGGTGTCTCGGTTTATTTTAAAGACTATTTACAGGTAAATCTACTTACAGTATGTACAGTGGTGAAGCTGACTGTGAACCAGATTGGTTGTTATTGCAATTTGTTTTGGTGGAGGAAGAAAAAACTTACCGTGGGCTGTTTATACAACCCCCATTAATGTGGTCTGGAAAGCTTGAAAAATATATTACAGTCTGGTGCCCCTTATTCCAAGCAAGGCAATGCCGTTATTGTTGAGGATATGAATTTGAATTGGTTAGCCAAGGACACCTTGGGACTTGAATCTTCTCTCTTTTCCTATGGTCTGAGTCAGTGTATTGTGAAACCAACTTGATGGAATCCCACTACATTGAATCATTTCATACTTGATTGGGTGCTAACAAATAGGGAGGGCAAAGTGGCTAGTTCTGGTGTTTTGGCTAACTCTGTTAGTGATCATATGGCAATATATTGTGTTTTGAATTTTTGACATCTGAAACCTCCCTCATGTTTACTTCAAGTTAGATCATTTAAGAGGAATAATTTTTCCCTATTGTATTCTTCTCTGGGTGCCATTGATTGGTCTTTTCTAGAATGTATTCCAGATGTCGATGCCGCTTTGGATTTTTTTTGTAACCAACTATTCCCCACTCAGGAAACTTATTTTCCCTTACGTACTTTCCGCTGCTGAGGTTCTCCCACTGGGAGGTTTTCTTCTAGTATCAAGAGTTTGATTAAGGATAGAGATTTTGCCTAGGTAAAATTTAAATTGTCTCCCAGCAGTGAGTGCTACAATGAACCTCTATTGTAGGCTCAGGAACTTGGGCCCTTTATTGTTTTCTATTTTTGTTTATCAACTACCTCAGGTTTGTAATGTTAGTGGCTCATTATTGTATGGAGATGATCTCATAATTTTTGCCCAGTCTAAATCAGTGTTGGAACTCTCTACTATTCTTGATAAGGATTTGGGGGATGTTTGTTCTTGACTGACTTCTAATGCCATGGTTCTAAACTCTGCCAAAATGAAGGTCATGGTTTTTGGTATGCCTTCAGTGTTGGAGGACAATCTGAAGTTAGCAGTGTTTGAGTCTCAGGGCCTTTTGTTAGAACAAGTGTCACAATTTAGATATCTTGGAGTTCTCTTGGATCCATGCCTGACATTTTCCTTACAGGTTTAATCAGTAACTAAAAAAGATAAATCAGAGAATAGGGCTACTTTACAAATTTAAATCCTATTTTACCTTAGAGACCAGGACAGCGATTGCTATTGGATCACATCTTCCCAATTTTGATTATGTATCCAGTATTTATTATAATATTGGGGTAAAAGAAATGAATGCTCTCGCTGTTACGTATAACAGTATTTGTAGATTTGTTCTTGGAGCTCCTCATCATACACATCACTGTAGTCTTTATTCACAACTGGGTTGGTTGTCACCCAGTTGTCAAATTGAATACTTGGTGGGATGTTTGATGTTTAAGAGTTTGCATTTTGCTTCTCTATTCCCCTCTTTCTAAACTAGTTTTTAGAAGAGACTTGCTGCCTTGTCTGAGGTCAGCAAATGGCCCATTATATATAGTCCCACAACATAGACTCAAGATTAGTTCAAGAGTATTTTCAGTTGCAGCCCCTTTAAATTGGAATGCACTCCCAGTTAGTGTCAGACTTGTTTCCTCAGTTCTTAATTTTAAACCACAGTTAAAGCAATATTTATTGTTAAAATCTACTTGTAATTGTTTTTTGTAATTTGCTATTTTGTTGTTTTGTTTTGTATTCTGTTGTTTTTGTCCAGGTTGGGCCTGAAGAGGGACCTTTGGTCCAGTGTCCTTACCCGGTTAACAAAGAATAAAATGAAAAAATGAAAAAAAATTTGTTAAAATAACACATTGTAGTACTAATGCAATCAATACTAGATATTTGATAGAGCCTATACTGTAAGTTACAATAGTTGTCTAGCCTCAGTACTGGCTGGGATCTGTATTATTTTAGTGACCTGTTAGCACTTAAGTCTAGCCTGGTATACTAGTTGGGTGCATGGAGGAGGTGTATCTGGGGAAACCTTCTACAACATCTAAGATCCTGTCAGCGGTAGCAGTTGCAAGAGCTATGTTCTAGTAAGTGCAACTTTAAGCTTTTTTTGAAAACCTCCAGTGAGGAACTTTTTTGAATGTTATTGGGAAGAGCATTACAGATAGTCAGAATTGCTATGGCAAAGGACCTTACCTCTGTTAAGGAGGGCAGATGTGATTCCCCTTCACAAAAGTGGGAGCAAGACAGAGGCAGGAAACTACAGACCTGTCAGTTTAACCTCAGTGGTAGGGAGAATGATGGAATCACTTCTGAAGGAAAGAATTGTTGAGTACCTAGAGGCCAATGGGGTACAAGACCCAAGGCAGCATGGATTCACAGCAGGAAGGTCATGTCAGGCAAATCTAATTGATTTCTTTGACTGGGTGACTGAAGTAGTAGACCAGGGAGGGGATCTGGACATGGCCTACCTAGACTTTAGCAAGGCATTTGACACAGTCCCGCACAAAAGATTAATAAAAAAATTAGCCAGCCTGGGAGTGGGTCCCAGGGTGGTAGCCTGGGTAAAACACTGGCTGGACAACAGGACACAGAGGCAGGGGTGTCGGCAGGCATATGCACTGTACGCAGCAGAGTACAGTAAAAACAATCTGATAGGGGCAGCAAATCAAGCAGGGGCAACAAAAAGAGGAAAACAAGGACATTGTGAGTAACATTGTGTCTGTGTCGCACTGAGCCCTTTTGCCTTTGTTGTTCACTATGGGGCACTGACGCCACCAGCCAAATACACAAACAAGAACAACTTACCAGGCAGGCAGAAAAACAAAGGAAGGAGGATTACAGGAGGAAACTGATTACTGTACTTGAACCCAGACATGGCAAACAGAGGGGAAGGGGTAATGGTGTGGCGTAGCAGCACATATTTTGGTTTATGTTTACATAATGGGGGCAGGGGCAGCAGTGCATCAGTTTTGAGTACAAGTTTAAAATTCCTGGCTACACCCCTGCACAGAGGGTAATAGTAAATGGAGTCCACAGTGAAGAAAGAGGGAGCACTAGTGGGGTACCACAGGGTTCGGTACTGGGGCTGGTCCTTTTTAATGCCTTTATAAGTGACATTGCAGAGGAGCTGGAAGGAAATGTATGTCTCTTTGCAGATGACACAAATATCTGCAACAGGGTTGATACACAAGGTGGGGTGGAAAGGATGAAAAGGGACTTGGCAAGGTTGGAGGAATGGTCAAATGTATGGCAGCTTAGATTCAATGCAAAGAAGTGCAAAGTAATGCACCTGGGAAACAAAAACCCAGGGGAAGAGTACACAATGGGGGGGTGAGATACTGACAACGACAAACATGGAAAGTAACCTGGGGGATAGTCATATCAGATGACCTAAAGGTGGGTCAGCAATGTGAGAAGGCAGTAAGGAGAGCTGGGGGGATACTGGGATGCATAGGGAGAGGCATCACCAGTAGACAACAGGAACTTGTTGTCCCTCTGTACAGACAGTTGGTAAGACCACATCTAGAGTACTGTGTACAGTTCTGGAGACCTGTCTCCTCAAAGACATAGACAGGGTGGAGGCTGTCCAGAGGAGGGCAACCAAAATGGTGCAGGGTCTGCACAAAAAGACATATGAAGAAAGGCTAAAGCAACTTAAGATGTATAGCCTCGAGGAAAGGAGAGAGAGGAGGGACATGATAGAAACTTTCAAATACCTCAAGGAAATCAACAAAGTCCAAGAGGGTAGCATCTTTCAGAAAAAGAGATGTGCAAGAACAAGGGGGCACAATTTGAAGATAGAAGGGGGATGACTCAGAGGTACTATGAGGAGGTATTTCTTCAGAGAGGGTTGTAGATGCATGGAAAAGCCTTCCTGAGAAGGTCGTAGAGTCAAAAACAGTGGTGGAATTCAAGAATGCATGGGACAGACATAAGGCAATTCTAGTGGGGGTAGGAGGAAGTAGGCTGTTGGTTAACTAGGATCTGTAGCTTGATACAGTTGACAACCTCAATCTGAGAGCCATCCAAGAAAACAGGTTTTAGCAAGTTCTGTCTTTGAGGGCCTAGACATTTTGGTCCATATAGGATGGCATTTGTTTTTTTCCTGTTGAGGACCAATTTGTTGGTAAGTAGCCAGTTTTCAAGTGTGAGCAGATCTTTTGTAAGCATAGCATTAAGTTTAACAACATCATTTGAACTGCAGTAAATAACCACATCATCAACATAGAGCAACAGTTTGGCTTCCCCACAATTGTTCGATAATTCATTGACACAGAGTGAGAATAATAGGGTGCCCAATATAAATCCTTTTAGGACACCTTCATTGATGGAGCATTTGTCTGAGAGAGCTCTCTTCCATTTAATGAACTGGGATCTTTCTGTTACTGTAGATAGTCCAAGAACCACATTGGTGCCCAGTTATCTAGACCTATTGAGATTAGCTTAGTGAGAAGTAGTTGATGGTCTACAAGGTTGAAGGCCTTTGCCAGGTCTATAAATACTACTCCAGTTTTGCAACCTTTATCTAGTGCTTCCATGATGTCCATTGTCAGGCAGACTAAGGCTGTATCCATCCCGTGGTTCTTGCGGAACCCATGTTGGTTTGTGGTGAGTATGTTGTGCTGTTCAATGTAGTCAATGACTTGGTTGTAGAGTAATCTCTCCAGCAGTTTACTTAATGTGCAGAGGATGGAAATTGGTTGGCAGTTGTCAACTTTCTCTTGCTCCCCTACTGGGGATTGGCATTTCTGGGGCAACGTTCCTGGAGGAGGGGAATTTTCCTTCACAGATGGATCGATTGTATATTGTTGCTATGGGTGAAGCTATTGCCGCTGCTCCGAGGTTGAGGAGTTGTGGATCAACATTGTCATAGCCTGTGGTTCTTGTGGGTTTAAGTCTCTTGAGGATTTCCAGCACTTCCTTCCTAAGGTGGAAATTAAGATGTGTGAGATTTCTTCCACTAGGTTTTGTGGGTCCTGAAGGATGGTTCTTGAACCTTTCAAGATTGGTAAAGAAGGAATTCAGTTTGATGGCTGAGTCGCTAGGACTCTTGCAACATTTGTCACCAGATTGTATTTCACAGTCAATTTGTTTGGTCAAACCTTTTAGGAGGGCATTTATCTTAGTCCAGAACTTTTTGGGGTCAGAAAGATTCCTGTCTTGTAGGTTTCTTAGAGAAGTCCATTTAGAAGATTTTAATTCTCTTTTGCATTTATGTAACATTCTGTATTTT
Organism: Neoceratodus forsteri; assembly: GCA_016271365.2. Classification (NCBI taxonomy): domain Eukaryota; kingdom Metazoa; phylum Chordata; order Ceratodontiformes; family Ceratodontidae; genus Neoceratodus; species Neoceratodus forsteri. Next base: position 1,047,857,374 of record CM057456.1, read on the forward strand.
TGCCAATCGTTCTGGAGGTTGGAGGATCTGAAGGTTGCCCAGGCTTTGTCCCTCTCTTTAATGAGCTTTTTCAGTTCCCTGGACAGCCATTTTGAGTGTTGCCCTCTACCTCTAAGCTGCTTTTAGGGGGCATGCTTATTTACTGCTGACGAAGATATTTTGGAGAAGCCTAGGGCTTCGTCTAGAGTAGGGAGTACTGTATCTTTAATTGATTCCAGTTTTCCCCATTTAGTGTTCTGATGAAGGAACCAAGATCAAAGTTGGAGAAATCCCAGGCCCAGAAGGTTCTAGGGGGGAGTTTCTGAAGGTTGTTCTTCCATATGTTGAAGATGGGTGAGTGATCAACTTCCGGAAGCTGGGGGAGTGACTGGAAGCAAAGACAGCCTCGCTAACCTTCTCAGACATCCTTCCAGTATGGGGAAAAGGTGTTTACAGAAATAATATCAGGGAGGAGGAGGAAATCAAGGACTTCAACAGTTGGTTACAGAAATTGTGCAAGGAAAAAAGGTACCATGTCCTAGGTGACTGAGGGAGCTTCTGGGAAAAAAACCTTTTCAAGCCCGAGGGACTACACTTAAACAGGCAAGGAAGGAGTGCACTGGGACAGAAGTTTGATGTTCGTCTCAAATGTTTAAACTAGCCAGAGGGGAGTACAGTGCTAAGAAACCTATCTGCAGCAGTTTAAAAGATGGGAATTTAGCCGACACTCCCCTGCAAGCAAGATCTACTAAGTAACACCACAAGTACAAACAGAAGAAGCATAAGAAGGGTTTGGAGGACCAAGTAATCAATCAGGATAGTGGGAAATATAGGAATACACCAGGCTGTAGAAGAATCAGTTCCAACATAGACTCCTGGACTGGGGTATGTATTAATGCAAGAAGCCTGGGCAATAAGATGAGTGACCTGCAGGTCTGGATGGATTTTGTGGCTGTCACATAAACCTGGGCATCCGAAAATAACAATTGGGATCTTGGAGCCCACAGGTACACACTCTTTAGAAGGGACAGGAGAGGCAGTAGCGCTCTATGTTAAGGATGAGATAGAGGCCACATCTTGTGGTATGAGCCTTAGAGAAGGGGTAGATTTCCTATGGGTTCAACTCAACACATCCTCAGGAAAGAGAATTCATGTTGGGGTGGAGTATAGGCCCTCGAACCAAGCGGTGGACAAGGATAGGGATCTTATGGAGGAAATGAAAGAGATGTCACAAAAAAGAGCAATAGTACCAGTGGAGGACCTTAACATGCCAGATGTGGACTGGGGCATTCCAGAGACTAGATCATCAAGGAATCAGTTAACAGTAGAAGCCTTGCAGGACTGTTTTCTCACTCAATCACTGGCCCAACTAGGCGGGACAACCTCTTGGATGTGGTCCTCAACAATTTAGAAAACATTGATGCAGTCAGAGTTGGGGAACCTTTGGCATACAGCAACCACAACTCGGTTTGGTTTGGAATGGCCCTTGAAGATGTCAAATCCCAGTCCAGGGCAGAAGTTCTAAATTTCAGAGGGGCAAATTTCAATAACATGAGGAAATTAGTGAGAGACAAACTAAACATGATACCCAAAAATCTGAGATAGAAGTAATTTGGGGAACTCTTAAACAATCACAGAAGCAACAAAGACATATGCTAGGAACAGACATAAATGCCCCATCTGGTTCATGAATCAGGTAGGGACAACCATCAGGGACAAGAGGGAAGCCTTCCACAGGTACAAAAGAAAACCAGATAATGAACTTTGGGAGGAATATGTCCTCAAGAACAATAAAGCTAAATTGGCAGTGAGGCAAGCAAAGGTGGTAGCAGAACTTCAGATAGCTAAAGGTGTCAGGAAAGGGCACAAACAGTTTTTCAGATATTTGCAGGAAAAGAGGAAGAAATGAGGAGGGGTAGTTAGAATTAGAGATGGGGACAGGATAGTGGAAGAAGACAGGCAAAAGGCCATCATTCTGAACAAATACTTCTGTTCAGTGTTGACCAAAGAACACAGCGGCCCTGTGCCTGACTGAGGCATTACAGCACACAGCAGGGGAGTGCCAACAATGGAAACACCAATTTTTACAGCAGGCAAAATTAGAAAGTAGCTTGAGCAGTTGAAAACAGACGAATCCCCCAGTCCTGATGGAATACATCCAAGGATAATTAAGGAGTTATTAAGTGAGTTTGCAGTCCCCTTAGCGCACCTGTTCAACCATTTGCTCCAGATGGGAGTCGTACCTAAGGACTGGATAAAAGACAATGTGGTGCCTCTACATAAGAGTGAGAGTAGGGAGGAGACCAGTAACTACAGGCCGGTCAGTCTCACTCCAGTGCTAGGAAAGCAAATGGAGGCCCTCATTAAACAGGATCTGGTAGAATACTTGGAAAAGTATGGCCTGCAGGATGAAAAACAACATGGTTTCATGGCAGGCAGATCATGCCAGATGAACCTGATTACTTTCTTTGACTGGGTGACTAGGGAGGTGAATAGTGGCCAACCAGTGGAGCTCCTCTATTTTGACTTCAGCAAAGCCTTCAGTTCAGTGCCACACAAATGCTTGCTGAAGAAGCTGGAGGAGCTTGGCATAGCAAACTGCATCATTAAGTGGGTGGGAAACTGGTTAGATGGAAGGAGGCAAAGGGCGGTAGTCAATGAGGAGAGGTCAGAGGAGGGGGAAGTGATGAGTGGAGTCCCACAGGGCTCAGTCTTAGGCCCAGTCCTATTTAATAGGTTCATCAGCAACATAGGAGTAGGTATCCAGGGCAAGATTGCACTGTTCGCAGACGACACCAAACTAGGAGGAAGAGTGGATAGTGAAGAAGCAGTGAGAGTCCTTCAGAATGATTTAAAAAGGTCAGAGCAATGATTTAATATCTGGCAACTTAAATTTAATGCCAAGAAGTGTAAGGTGATACATATTGGCAGTAATGTCCCAAGAACAACCTATTGACTAAATGGGGTCCAACTCACTACCTCAAAAGAGGAAAGAGATCTAGGAGTCATCATTAACAACACCCTAAACAAGCTAGCCAATGCAATGCAACATGTAGTAGGGCCAACAAAATGTCAGGATGTGTAGGTAGAGGGTTTGAAAGTAGGCATAAGGAGGTGATACTTCCACTGTACAGATCTGTGGTGAGACCACATTTGTAATACTGCATGCAGTTCTAGAGAGCATACCTTAAAAAGGATAGGGACAGAATGGAAACCATACAGAGATGAGCAACCAAAATGATACAGGGGCTCCAAGGGCTGCCATACGAGGGGCATCTAGAAACAATAAACATCTACTTGCTGGAAACTAGGAGGGAAAGGGGGTACATGATAGAAACCTTTAAGTACATGAGGAGTCTGAATTCAGTGCCCTATGCTGAAATACTCACCAGGGACACCAATGCAAATCCGAAGAGGCACGAATAACAGCTGAGGGGTGGTTAATTCAACAGAGACCTTAGGAAGCATTATTTCTCAGAAAGGGTAGTGGAGTCATGGAGCAAACTACTTGCAGAAGTGGTAGAAACTAGGACCATATCTGCATTCAAAAGGTGTGAGGACAGATAATACATTACAACAAAATTCACAAGGGAAACTACCAGCTTGGACCCATGATCACTAGGATCATGGGATCTCAAGGGAAGACTTGATGGACCACTGGTCTCCACCTGCCATCATGTTTCTATGTTTCTTATTAAGTTAGAAAGAATCCCTACCATCTTGAGTCTTTCAGATTTTGATGCTAGTAGCCAGTCAAGGGTTGTATGGTTTCTAGTTTTAGTATTAAGTCTTGTGGGTTCACTTACGAGTTGGCTGAGTTGGGCAGCATGTAGGGTGGCCTTTGCCTTGCCCTTCATGTCTTTAGACCAATGCAGGTTAAAATCCCACAGAATTATTTTTTTGCATCCAGGGAGGAGGTTATGTAATGTATTGATCAGATTTTTAAGGGCAGGTAGTGGTACTTTAGGGGGGTTGTAAAATCAACCTATCAGGAGTGGTTTTATCTCACCTATTCGCAGCTGGATGAAGACAGCTTCAATTCAGTGTTGTTAAGCTCCAGTGCTGGGCTTACAGGGGTCTGAACCACGGACTTGATGTAGATTAGAACTCTTCCTCCTCTTTTCCCTTGTCTAGCCACCCTGAATGTTGTGAAGCCATGGATTTCTACTTCTTGGGGTAGTATGTTTGGCATAAGCCATGTTTCCGAGACGTTGACTATGCTGGTACATTAATCCATCCTTCTTGTTCTGTCATTTTGATTCTTAGGCTGTTCACACTATAGGAACTATTTTTAATCCACAGGTATTTTTCCAAGCTGGGTCTGTGAGGGAACCAATTCTTGTGTTTCTCCCAGGAGGCCCTGGATTTAGTTCAACGTCTCCACCTAGCACATTTAGCAGGACTGCTAGGATATGTTCTGCAGCCCTGACACAGGGCAGTATGCCTTTCCTTTTGTATTCAGATAGAAAGCAGCTTAACTTGTAGCAGCTCCACTCCTTGTGCAATCCATGTAGGATGATCAGAAAAGGGCTGTAATAGACTGCTGGGGGGTAGCATTGCCTCAGGGTGTGATGCAGGGTGTAGGCTACGTGCATGTATACAGGGTAAGGGTGTAGTGGCACCAAGTCCATGCAAAGGAGTGCAAGAATATAGGTAAGGGCAGATATGGCACACTTAGACCCAACCTCTGGTTTGGACCTGGACTAAGGTTCAAGGACAGAGAGGAACCTCTTGGCTACACAGCGTTATGTTAGGTCAAGCAATCTACACTCTCAAGATTTCACAATAGATTTGATAGGGCTATTGGTTTTCTTTACTTCACAAAAACACTCCTAACCCTGGTCAATGCAGCATCAATATAGAGAACACCAAAATCCTGGGATTAATCATTAAGAACATGGTTATTGTAACAAATTGCAAGACTTATAATTATCTACTATTCTCATAAACATGCCTAGCCTTGTATCATGTACTTTGAAGCAAAGAGCAACCAAACCCTGGAAAGTAAGGCTGTTATTGCAGGATTACCATGGTGGTGGTGGTGGTGGTGGTCCTGGGGGTGCAGGATAATTTTGATTCTGACCTACAGGAACAGTCAAGAAATTAATAGTAAATAAGAGAACAGTAGCACAGTAATTAGGAGAACAACATTACAGGCAAGGAATTAATAGTAAATAAGAGAACAGCGATACAGAGGGTTCACTTGGAATACCCTATTTGCTGTATAGAATGGCCCCAATTTCCAGTAACTTTGATTAGAGTCAACACAGATATTTGGCACACTGGTTGCCTGGGTTAGCATAGGGCCTGATGGCTCTGAGGCTGACAGTATGCAGTCCTTCCAGAAATAAATGACCTTCTGCTTATACTGATTATAAAAATAAATAAACATTGGTAAAGTGGTAAGGGCGGGTGGGCGACCTGTCGGAGGGGGAGAAAGAAACAGTGCTGGGGGTGGGCACCCTGGTCCGCTAAAATATTTTAAATAGATGGATGGATAGATAGATAGACAGACAGACAGACAGACAAAATGAACAGGTAATAACCGGCTGTTTCAACGTAAGCCAGCAGCATGAATCCAGCTGCAGCTTTAGAATTCAAGAACGTCCCGCTGTTCTCATATAAAGAATGTGGGTGAATGGCTCCTCTTGCTAAACTGGGCACCATGAATTTTGGGGTGCAGAGAAAAGGTATTTATGGCCACATTTTTTAAAAACACAAACACCAGACCCTAGCCAAATGGGTCCTGGTTCAGGTGTTCGTTATTTAACATTTCATCTTTTTTTAAGTAATTTCCCTGACATTTAGTTTAAGGGGAAAAAACTAGATAGTGGTTGTTATGACATGAGAACATTTTCATGCTGCGAGGAGCAAGTGGTGAGAGACTAAAATAGTCTTGTGGTATTGAATTTTTCCTGTCATATCAGAATGTTATCCCAAAACCCTACTGAGCATGCTCAGAACAGGAAACAAAACACAACTTAAAATCCTTATAACTCTAGAACCATTTAATAGTTTTCTCAAAACCTTGCAAAGGCACTACCTTGGCACAGCACATTTGTACCCTGAAAGTTTTCAGCACACTTGTAGTCTGAAAGTTTCAGAAAAAAATTATGTTCTGCGTAGGCTGCATGTGAGCGTAAAACCAAAAACCCATGTTAAGTACAAGAAATAAATTAGATTTCTACAGGAAAATGACATATGCGGGCATCAAAAACCACACATGCTACCATCACAAAACATTCCACATAGTTAAACTGCCTACTAGCTGCATGCAAAATGTCAGCTAGTTTTGTCAAATGCTGCCAAGACTATTAAGGTGCAACATTTGGGGTTTAACATAGAACCTGTCACTCAACCCTAACTATACTGGAGCTACCGCATCAGTATAATAATATATTTATTTTATTTATTTAGTCATTCGGCAAACACCTTTGAGCATAAGCACTCATTTGCAAAGGTACCATGATTAGGAAAATGAGAGAAACAACACATATCAATAAACAATACAGATACATAAAACTGCAGCTGCATATGGAGCACAGTCAGTGCCAGAAAATCAGAAGCATTAGGTAAAAGATTTGAACAATATAAATTTAATTGACAAAAAAGGAGATACAGGGGCCCCATATTCAAAAGTGGCAGGCTGCATTGCACAAGTGTTTGTGCCACGCAGCACAACTGTGCCGGCACAAAACAATGGTATATTCAGAAGATGGGCCTTAAAATGTGATCACACATGTGTGGCTGAATATCCTGAACATGCGTGATCATGATGTGGGAGATGCATGGCATGGCAGGTGCCCAGAGCCCAGTGTGGAGCATACAGAAATGCGCAATGTAAAGCCACTTGTATGGCATGCAGATGTACAATATTCAGCCAGGTTCTTCAAATGGCCTCCTTGTACAGTCAGTGCCCAAACAGCATATTTGCATCTCATTACTTAAATGTATTCAGGCCATTTGCATATCATTGACATGCATAGTTCCAGCACTGAAGGGCAGCACCACCACTCCAGAAAGGTGATCAGGAGATACTTCAGCCTAGCAGGCAGGTGAGAATTCATGGATGAGTGTTGGTGGACTACACTGGACTGAGTACAGTGCTACATATCCCCCAACCCTGTAGCACCCAACTGTGTGACACAGTGTGTGACAACTGGTCAGAATGTGTAACATAGCAGCACACATGACAGTGCAAGCTCAGAAGACAGTGTAAATAGGTGAACCAATGCTGCTACTGTGTGCTGATACCAAGCAACTCATATTATCATACAAATCTGCAGAATAGTCCCAGTGGTTGGTGTGTAATGTCACCCACAAAATGTGGGTCAGAGAGTGTCAGAGTGATAACATGAATGCCATATCCTGTACTGTGTGACAGTTGAGAGGTTTTCAGTGCTACTACTCATGGCCATGTCCATGCCCTAAGTGACCTCACGCACAACACTGGAAGAGTCTGGTGTCCTTGCATCATGCCGTTGCTGCCACCAGGCCACAGGTGGTGCCACCCCTGCCCCATGCTTCTCACAGTTGTGCACTGTCCACCACTAGTACACCATAGTGACCCAAACACAGGGCCCCTGTGGCACAGCATCGGTGACATGTATGAGATTCCAGGTGGCATGGTTCTGGCATGGGCATGCTGTATGCACCACTGATGTTCCACTGTGGGTGTGTGCCACTGGGCTATCCCTGACCCATGCCATGCTGCTACCATTACTGCCAAGCATCCTGCTCACTGTTGTCTCTGATGCCACCATGCCTCCATTGGGTGGCACTCTGGCCACATGGGTGCAGGCCATGGCACATGGCACATGTGCCACAGTGTAGAAGTCTACTCTGCTGGTGTCCTAGGGGGGTGCCTGACTAGCATGTGGCAGCTGGGCATCAATGACCTTGGTGTGGCATAAGGTGTGGCTGCCTGGGCAGTGCTGGTGATGTCACTCAATGGCACCTGGCAGGTGCCTGATGTGCAGGCACAGCATGCCTGTGGCTTCGGGTACTTCTGTCCTGGCATGACTGCTATGTGTGGCTGCCTGGAGCACATGCTGGTGCACCTCCGAGGGCTGTCTCAGGGTTGTCTGTCTGCAGTTCTGCAGTCTGCCTGTTGGTGGCTGGCTGATTTAGGCCATCCCCTTAGATGCCTAACTTTGTGCAGCATGGTTTTGTGTTGTGACACGTGCCACACATTTTGGCTGAATATATACTTGCGCAGCATATTGCGTAGCATATTCAGGTGCCCGCCTGCTATTTTTGCACCACACACATTTCTGTGCAATCGTGCATTTGGTTTTGTGCAGCGGATCTCTCCCGTTTGAATATCATGCCTCCATGCATTTCCCAAGATGCACCACACATCTCCACTTTGCACCATGCATCTCTTTTGAATATGTGGGCCATAGTGTATGCTAGGTGTTCATCTTGGTGTAAACATGAGCATTTGGAACTTGCCATGAGTTCTTCTCTCAGCACATTCTTGAAAAGGGCAATTTTAGGGAGGCTTACCGGGGATTCCAGTAATTCATTCAGCCACAAAGATGGCCTTATAGTGAAGGATCACTTACCTAAGTTCATTCTATGGAAAGGCATTTCTGGGGCATTCCTAGTCATACTCCGGGTAGTATACTGATTGTTAACAGGGCAAAAAAAAGTTTCAGATAGCCAAGGAGGTAAGGTCCATTAGTGTGTTTTTTTTGTTTTTTTTTTTTGCGAGTAGGCAGGTAGTCTCCCTTGGAGGGGAAGCCAGTTGTTAAGGGTATCGAGGGAGCAACTGTGGATGAGCGTGTCAGCCTCAAATATAAACCTGCAGGCCATATTATACACCAACCTAACTCTGTTAAATAGAGTGACTTGCTGCTGCATAAATTGTGAGGTCAAGATCAAGGAGTGGTAAGACTGTGCTGGTCACTACAAGATGCCTGTCTTTAGGGATGAGGACTATATGAGTCCTGTACAGTACTCCTGACTTTCTATTGGCAATGCTGACAATATGATTAACATGAAGAGAAAAAGATAACTTGTCATCCACGATAACACTTAAATACTTGAATGGCTCAACCTGCTCTAGCTTGGTCCCTTTATCATTGTTGATGACTAGGGTAATGACCCTCTGTGGGCCTGAGAACAAAATGGTCTTATGTTTTTATTTGTAGTTTAAGACCAATTTGTTGTATGTGAACCATTTCTCGAAGGCCTTAAAGTTGTTTTAAAGGTCAGTACGTATTTTATCCTAATGTTGATTGCTGATGTACAGTATGTGACACATCATCAGCATGGAGGAGCACATTAGATGTCTGGCGAGCATCCGGGAGGCTGTTTATAAACAAGTCAAATAGGAAGGGGCAAAGTATTGAGCCTTGTGGCACACCCAAAGAGACACTTCTGGCATCTGAGAGACAGTCATCAGTCTTTACCCGCTGTGTACGGTCAGTGAGATAGTGTCGAAACCAGCCTACTGTGTCCTGAGAGAGACCAAGAGAGAGGAGCTTGCCAAGTAGCAACTTATGGTTAACAATGTCGAATGCTTTCAACTGGTCAGTGTTAATGGCTCCCACCATGAGACCACTGTCAACATCCTCATGCAAGTAGTTGGTGTTATCTATAAGAGCAGTGCTCGTGCTATGGAATTTTCTAAATCCATGTTGTTGTGTGCATTGTATTTTATATTTACCCATATAGGTGACTTATTGGTCCAACATGATTCATTCAAGGACCTTGGACAGAGGAGAGAGGATAGATATAGGCCTGTAATTTGCCAGATTACAGTGGTCACCGTTTTTAAGGACCGGAGTGACCAGTTCAGGTTTCCAGACTGCAGAAAACTGGGAATACCACAGGGAAATGTTGAAAAGTTTAGTTATATGGAGGGCAGATTCCTCAAGAGCCTGAGACAATAGCTTCATGTCTATCATGTCACCCCCACCTTAGTTTTACCTATGACTCTTTTAACATATTTAATGATTTTTTTAATTAAAAGAGTCTTAAATTAGAATTTGGATACCCTTGGTCATGGTCATGTCTATCAGTCAGTCCAGTGTCATCACTGCCTGAAGTTCCTGATACAGTATTGGGAGGGAGGACAGAGCTAAGGTCCATGAAGGCCATATTAAATTTGTCAGCTACCTCTGCTGGGTCCAGGATAACAGCCCCATCACTTCTGAGCATTTTGGGGGGCATTTTTTCACCCTTGGACAGGAGTTCTGATATAATATCCTGACATTTTTTCCCATTGCTCCAGTTTCTAATTTGCTGTTCTTTACAATACGTCGATTTTGCCTGCTTTATCCTACAGGTGCCCCTATAATGAGATTCCTCGTACCTTTGTAGGTCAGCAGGTGAGCCTGTTTCTCTCGTCCTTTGCCACAGATGATCCCCTTCATGCATCTGGGCTAAGAGCTCTGGGATAACCCACCCAGGAACATTGCCTCATACAATAAGTTTTTTAAGAAGCGCAATTTTGTCGAATGCTGCATTGAATTCACTTACGAAGTAATCAAGGGCAGAGTCAATATCTGGGGTGACGTCAAGGTAACTCCAGTCTAACTGAGCTGGATCTAGGTGATAATTTTGCATACAAAAACATTGCGGCACACAATGCCACAACCAAAATCTCAAAAACAAATAAAAGGTTGGTGATAACCAACCAGCACAAATGCCAACACAACACAAAAATTAATAGAAAAACATCAGGATTTTTTTGTTTTGTGGGGGGGCTCTGCCCCCACACACACCAACATGGGGAGATTTTCCCCACACAAACCCTGGAATTAATATAATGAACTCCAAGGTGGTGTGGACCTTGGGGATGGAGAGAAATTCAGGAGGGGTAAATTTATTTATAAAAACAAAAGTCCAATACCAGGAGACAGATAACCAAACCTTTGTCCCCAAGTCTCCTCCACTCCAGGTGCTAGTGTCTTAGCCACTCCACCATGGGAGTGGCTCAACCAAGCACTATATCTACAACTACTTCAACCATTCCCCATTTCTACATACAGCGACGGGGTAGCAGTAATTCAGTAATGCTATTATACCCTTGACACTGTAAATCCTTTTGAGATTTTTGCCATGATATTATTGTGGCAATATTATTGCAGCAGTATCTTAATGGGATACCAACTGAGCCTGTATGTTTTGAAGTCCATGATCTTGTTGTGTTTAAATATAAAAAAGGCCCAGTTAGTACTATTTTCTAATAGTGATAAAAGTGGTGTCCCCTTAGAAATTCAATCACTGAAGGGTGAACATATACAACAAGTGACAAAATACTGTACAAATATTTGGGAATATGGTCAGACCACAGATTAAAGTGGGGTGTGCATATTGAGACAAAAATGAAAAACTTGTTCAAAAAAACTAGTAATGCTCTATAGATTGAAACATTACATGAATACAGAAGTTTGCCTTAGAGTCATTAATACCATGGTGCTCCGAGATTTAGATTATGGGGACATTGTTTATGCTGGGCATTGGGAATGGAGCTGGCCAGACTAGATGTGTTGTACAACAGGCTAGCCTGCTTCATCCTTGGTGCTCCCAGGAGTATGCACCATTGTCTTCTTTATAGAACCCTAAATTGGATGCAACTTGAAGCAAGAAGAAATATGCATCTTTTGACTTTTATGTATAAAGTATATAAGGAAGATCTGCCTAGGTATTCCCTGGATGCTTTTGCATTTAAGGACACCAAAGAATCAACTTGCTAGAGGTCTGGAGTTTGTTGTCCAAAAATCCAACTTGGGAATTGGGAGGTTCTCAGTATGAACTAGAGGACCAGTGATACGAAATAGGATGCCCATTGGTATAAGAGGAGCACATTCATTCATTCAATTGGGTCTGATAAAAAAAATGACATGCTGATCAAGCATCTGCCCCTTGTTATGTTGTCTTGAGAGCATAACTTGAAGCTCACTTGATATGTACTCACCAGAATGTGTTTTAGTGACACATTGTTGTGATGTATGTTCTATGGATGTTTATATATATATAAATTAGAGATGGTCTCATGATTTTAAATGTTTAAGTGTATTATAACTTGTAACTTTTTTATAGTAATAGATTATACTTGTTAGGGATCACCTTGGAAATTAGCTTTGCCTAATGGAGCTTGTAATAACTATCCCTGTTCATAATAACAATTTTATGAATACATTTTATGAATGACTCTTGCCATTGTGTAGGACTCTGCTATGGTTAAAGTTTGGGAGAGGCTTAGTAAGTTTGGCAGTTCCAGCATATTGTACAGGGGAGTGGTCATTGATAGTGGCAAATAGTACTCAAACGTCTGTTATCCTATCTGGGTGGGTAGCCAGGGTCCAGTCAATTAAGGCTCTGGATCCCATTTTGTAGTCAGCCCCAGTGTAGTCAGTAACTACTGAGAAACAAGCTAGCCAGGAAGTCCCTGTGGATAATACTTGATTTGGCTGCCCAGTTGATGTTAAAGTCCCTGGTGACTATTGTTTCCCAGTTACGACTAGTTTGTTTAAAATGTCTAATGAATGATTCAATGCCAGATTGGTGTTTACCTGGAGGTATGTAGGTTGCCATGATAACAAGGATTTGTGTCCATTCCCTAGGAGGAATTTGACTGCTAGGCATTGGCAGGCTCTAGTATTGCCATCAATGTCTAATTTATAGCCCTGTAGATCAGCTCCTAGATAGACTATGCAACCAACTCCCCTCCCCTCGTTTATCCTGGCAGCCCCCTCTGAACAGACTGAATCCAGCCAGAGTGAGGGCAGCATGAGAGATTTTAAGGGTAAACCAGGTTTCTGTCAAGGTTCAATCTGAATCCTGCTGCCAGTGCTTCCCTGGGTAGCTTTCCCCTTCCACTGAACGCTGTTATCCCCTTGAGTCTGTTCTAGCTATACTTTCTTATCTCCCATTGCCTATACCCCCTCCCTTCGCACTGGGTAGTGTTTGTCTTCCACTGAATGCTGTTATCCCCTCAAATCTGTTCTAGCTATCCTACTTTGTCTCCCATTGCCTAACCTCCCCCTCTTAGTACTTACCCCTCCCTCTCCTTGTTTGTCTGTCATGGTTACCAACACCTTGTATTTTTTGCTGTTCTTTGAAATTATTTACTGTGTATTATGTTTTCTGTACCCAATTTATTGTAATGGACTGCTGTTGTATCTTGCTTCATCACTTTTGACATCATTGTGTAAGCTGGCCCTACGTGTTCTATGTACAATACTTTCATTTTTGCTCCTGTGCCATTGTCTTGGCCCAGGTCATGCCTGAAAATGGTCCCTGAGAGCAGAGTACTTACCCAGTTATCAAAGTCGTAAATAAATAAAAATAAAAAATATATATTACATCAGGTTGAATGAACGCCACCCATGCTTCAAACTGAGCAAGTTTAGGGAGTAGGGTACCAGTGTTAAGGGAGACAGTATTTAGCATTCCTTTATGGTTCATGGCCAGCCCACTATTTCATACAAGGCCAGGAGTGGGGTGAGCATTTCCAGACAGAAGGAATCAAAGTATATGTTTATAAGGTCCCTCAGTCCTGCGGTTAGCTGCAATTAATTTTTTTGTTTGGGAGTCATAATTAAGGATGACCTTATAACCAGATGTGACAAGTGTAAGATTGTTGCACTCTCTTGTTGATACTTGGGTATAATTACTGCCCATCCTACTGTTTTTGAATAGTTTCAAAAGCTGTAATAATCTGGAAATGCCATAAAAACTGGTTATTATGGCTTTTGAAAGCTCATGCTCCACTGTTCACAAACACTGCAGTTGGAAGCCACAGTCAGGGTCCCCGACACATTGAAAACAGTACTGCACATTCTCTCCCAGTCAGCCAGTATACTATGTTTCATGAACTTAGTAGTTTTCTGACATAACATTTTTATAAAACTGCTGCCTTTGTGTTCTGTGTGCACTTTTTTTCTGAGCAAAAAATCATTAATGCCTAATCAGGTGTGTGTTGATGATGTTTTTTACACACCCTCAGTGAGTAACGAGTTCATCAGCCTCTCAAGCTTCACTCTCGAAGTTAATGGCTCATCATTCACCTCAGGTGTGTAATAAAACATTGTAACACACACCTGCCTAGACATTATTCTTTATGTATTGCTCCATGGATGGTTCTGATCTGGGTTGAGGTTTGTGGTTGCTGATGGGTTGAACAAGTGATCCTTTTGCCCAGAGGTTCTGCATTAAAGTGTAAGCAGGGTCACTTGCACAAGTATATTGCTTGCTGCCCTCCCAATGCATTACAGTTGTAAGCTGACCCAGGAGCAGTATTGTGGCAAACAGCAATTTTGCAGGAGTAGAGTCGATCCACGTGGAGAAGTACATGTCACCAATTACCCAAACTGATTTGGTGAGTGGAGTGATTAATGCCAAAAACATAACAATAGTTTTAATGAATTATCTGCAAAATACATACTACACAACTAGTTCAGTGTTATAAACTTGCAAACTACTAATTTAGTGGAGATCATTTTTCATATTATATGTTGAGGGAGCACGTCTGACCAGTTGGTGGGCTCCTTTCCTCTGTCTGTGAGACATTCATATTTTGTGAATAGTGTCTTATGCACAGCTGACATGAAAATGGACATGTTTGGGGAAGGTTTCTTAAAATGTAATATATTATTCATCGAGCTTGATCAATAATATTATAGGGATGCTGTAGCACCCCTATAGTTAACATGGCTGGTGAGTTCCATGTTAAACAACATTTTTTGTTTGCTTCTTGCAGAAAGATGGTTATACAGATTTATATGAAACTGTCAGGATTTGTTGTACACAACAAAATACACAATCCCTGAAAGTCTCATGTAAATCAGTTCAGCAGTTTTAGAAATATTAAAGTATGAAAACACTTCTTCACCTTGACTTCAATGGTGTTTTTTTTCTTGAATTTTTGCTCTCATCTACATAAAAAAACTAAAAATCCTTAAACTGTGAAATTTTGTAGGGTTGTGTAGGATAATGGGAAGGACTTCCTATGTGGAATTGATGTTTGGGGAGTTTTGTAGTTTTAAAGCTATTTACATGTGAAAAATCATGTTTTTACCATTTCTGCATCAGCTCGTAATTGGGCTCTAAGATAATGTACAACATGAGCTGAACAGTTTCAGTGCTGTTGAACGAGGATCAAGAAAGTGAAAGCAGTCAGGTGGTAGTTAAAGTATGACATATGCCAAAAGATTTGCTCAGGTATACAGAAAAAAATAACTAATAAGGTAACTGAGCCATACAGGGGACAGTAATTGTAAATGAACATTCCTTGACCACCCGATTTACTTTACTGATCATTAACTTTTCTAATCATTAGTTATGTCAACAGTCAGCAATTGACAACTATGCAGGAATTCTACGAATAAAAATATTAGCAACCAGTATCAACATAAGAATGATCACTGAGATATTTGATTGGCAGCATTCACAAACGAGCAAAGCTAAACTTGCAACAGGAGCAACAAGAAACACACTCCAAACAGAAGGGATCAGACAAATCAGAAGAGAAAGAATTAAACTTCAGACATACTGTATATCAGAATCAGAAGTGAACTTTTTAGACAAAATGTCTAAACAACTTAAACAACAAATGTTGGATCTACAAAACAAATAATCATTAATGAGCTGCTAAATCTGAAAGATCCTATTAACCAAAGTAAGGATACTGTGAGTCCACCAGGTCACAGATCAAACACAGAAACATGAAGAAACAAATCTCAGGTCATCGGAATTACTAAACAGCAAACACTACTAACAAAATTAAAATAGGGGAGGATGTAATGCACAGACAGCTAGATAAACACCAACAACAAACAGATAAAATACAGGATCTGGACCATCCCCCATGGACAAAACATATTTTACAAGAACTCGGTGTAATAAAAGATAAGATCAGCTCAACAAAGAAATTAGTAAGTGAAACTGAGAACAAAAAAATTTCCATGAATGATTTGCAGGGGTTAAACTGCACTGAGAGAAAGTGGTATTTCTAACATTGGTTCCTAGTTGCATAATTGCACAACACTAGAGAAAGAAGTGTGTGTGGCTATAAGGAAATTCCTCAGATGCTTTGACCAGTGAGCGTGTAGCTTAATGATTAGAGCGCTGGAACGGCATACCAGAAATCTGAGGTTTGAATCCCAGTAGGCCACACTTTTCCTTTCTCATTTCCATCCTTGATTTAAAAATATGTATACCTTGCAGGGGTTAAACTGCAATGAGAGAAAGTGGTATTTCTAACATTTATTCCTAGTTGCATAATTGCGCAACACTAGAGAAAGGAGTGTGTGTGGCTGTAAGGAAATTCCTTAGACGCTCTGACCAGTGAGCCTGTAGCTTAATGGTTAGAGTGCTGGAACGACATACCAGAGATCTGAGGTTTGAATCCCAGTAGGCCACACTTTTCCTTTCTCATTTCCATCCTTGATTTAAAAACATGAACGATTTTGAAATTACTACAAAAAATTCAACTGATCAAGCAAAAAAAGCACAAAATAGAATTAGCACCATTGAAGATGAAAATGTTTTGCTAAAAAGACAAGGGGCCAGATTCACAAAGGTCCACCACAAGCTGTGACAATGGCAGCTTGTGCCGACCATCCCTGAAACCTGGACCTTGCACCTGATTTAGTATTGGAGTGGGTCCAGGGGTCTACCTCCTGCAACTTGTGATGGCTGTGCAAGGTAGGGCACAGCTCCCAAGTATGCCACAGGTCACAAGATGGGATAGGTGGCAGATGTGCCAGCCGAGGGGAGCCATGGCACCCCCATGCCCACCCCGATCCCCTATAAGGTGTGGGCTCCAGCCAAACCCCTTGCCATGGACCCCCAGAATAAACACTCTTAACTGCCCTGGTTGCCCAGTGGTCCCCTACCCCCCTCCCAGCAGTGCCAGACCCCCCCACACACACACACACAAACACACATGGCAGATGAGTCAGTGACTGGCACAGTCCTCCATTCACCACCAGGACCAGCTGCCAACTGAACTGTGCCAAGATAGCGTACTGTAATTATATGTGCTTTGTGGATGACAGCTGCTATCATTCACAGAGTGCGTATTATTACAGTACATGATCTTGGCACAGTTCAGTCAGTGACTGGCCCTGGTGGTGAGCGGAGGGCTGTGCCAGTTTCTGCCAAGGTATTGGGGGTGTGTGGGGGCTTGCACCATTGGGTGGGGGCCACTAGCCTA
This sequence comes from Neoceratodus forsteri, assembly GCA_016271365.2. Lineage (NCBI taxonomy): Eukaryota > Metazoa > Chordata > Ceratodontiformes > Ceratodontidae > Neoceratodus > Neoceratodus forsteri. The sequence continues at coordinate 1,047,874,526 of CM057456.1, forward strand.
CCAGGGGGGTTATGGGGTGAAGGGGGATCTTGCCCCAGGGCATATGGGGGGCTCTCTACATGTGTGTATGTGTGGGGGTCTGGGCATTGGGGGTGTTCCACACACCCATCCTGACACAGTGTGTGCCATGCTTGGGACCTGGAGCCTATGGTGGGGCTGTAACCCACAGGAAATGTGGAGCTGGGGCACAGTGGCAACCTTCAGTGAATGGCAAAGACCATTTAGACCGGCTTTTTGTTGGCGTAAATGGTCTTTGACAGATGTTCACTGGTTGTTGTCTCTGAATCCAGATTTGTGGACATAGCAGCCTCCCTACCGGAATAGGGTGCAAATGCTGCCATAAACCCCTTTACACTATGTTGCAAGGGGGTTTATGGTGCATAGGTGAAGTTGGGTGCAGGCAGCCTGCAGCATGTTGCGGGCTGCCTTTCTGAATCCTACCGGGACACAACTCAGGACGCAAGTGCTACTTGCACCATTTTTCCTGACACAAGCTGCCTTGTGTCCTGAGTTGCCTTTTGTGAATATGGCCCAAACTGCCCATCAAGAAGTGGCATTAAACTGTTACAGGAGAAACTAGTGGAAGTGGAAATGACAGACTAGAAGGAAGAATTTGCGTGTACTGGGAGCACTAGGTGTATGGGATCAATGTGCATCACTAGGCAGTCTATCGATGAAATATTTGCTGCTTTATTGGAAGCTCCAACAGATTCATTAAAATTTGAATATGACCGAATGCACACAGCACTGAGACAAAGATCAGAAAATGATGCTCCACCAAGAGCAACAATTGTTACATTTTTAAAGATGGACAACAGAAAAAAAATAATGGCTCTAGCCTTCAAAAAGAAAAAAAAATATTTAAGAGGAGCAACAATTTCTGTTTTTCAAGATCTTCCAAATAAGTTATTATTGAAAGGAAAAAAACACACCATTCTCAGAAACGTCATTTGGCAAAATGGCCATAAATCAACATTTTCTTCACCACATAAACTAAAAGTACCCATAAATGGAAAGCAACGGATATATAATACAGTGAAAGAGGCAAAATAGGACTTAAAAGAGAGAAACCCTAAAATGTTTAACCTGCATAAATAATTAAATCTTCTTCTTCTTCCTCTTCCTTCTTTTCTTCTGCTTTCACCACCTCACAGGGACCAGGGAAATTCTGACCATCAGACCACATCATAGTAAAACAGTCCAGCAGTGGCACTGAGGAAACTGTACATTCTACATTTAAACAAAGAAAAGAGAGGGGGATATATGTCTCAAAAATGCTATACCTGTATGTACTGTATAGAAAAAACATTATCCTTTGTAGTCATCAGGGAAATGTGCTATGAAAAAATACTACCGAAAACTTTTTTTAATTACTTCCACTATGTGATGCTTTCTAACCTTTATATAAGACAATAGCACAATATAAAACAAGTAGGGGGAAGCAAATTAAAAAATATAAATGATAAATGCATAACCTAAATAAAAGTAATTCTCCTGGAATTGTCTTTGCATCTATGAATGTTAAGTTTAAATAATCTGAAAAAAAGAGAAGCAATTTTATTGTACGCTAAGGAGAACAATGTACAAATATCGGCTATACAAGAAACTTATTGAAATTTAAAGGAACATAACAGACTTAAAAAGGTTGGGTAAATCAAGTTTATTTTTCAAATGGTACTTCTAATACAAGAGCAGTAGCTATTTTAATTGCTAAAAACATAGGCCCAGATATTCAAAAGGGTTGCGCCATGCGCAACAGGGTTGCGCGTGCGCAACTCCAAAAATGCGCCATTCTGCGATATTCAGAAGGGGCCAGTTGCGCCACTGAAAACATGCTGAGCAACAGTGCAATGGAAATGAAGGTATGCGCAACCGAAGGGGGCGGGTCCATGCATAAAGTGCGCAATGCGATATCCGAACACTTGCGCACGCGCAAGAGTGCTCACCGGAGTTGCGCACCGGATTTGAGCCAAAATAAAAGGCTCAAGGAAGGCGCAAGAACCCTAGCAGGCTGCAAACTGGGGAGAGAGACAGAGAGAGAGAGAGAGAGACAGGAGCTGGAAGGGCAGAGAGGACAGTGGGTTCAGGAGGACAGAGAGGCCAGTGGGGGTGCCGTGCAGTGGAAGCAGCAGTGGGGCAGCAGGGGTAACACAGGAACAGCAGCCGGGGGCAGAAGCCAGGGAGATGGACAGTGTCAGCTTCCACATGGAAGCTGTAATGAGAGGTGAGACACCATGCTGCAGGGGACGTGGCAGCGGAGGGGAGCCCGTGGTATGCCCCGACAGGCAATGTCGTGCCCGCATCAGCTTCAAGCTGTACACAGACGTCGAGATTGTGGGCTGGTACCGCCTGAACAGGGCAATACTGAGACGGCTCTGCGAGCTGTGCAGTGATGTGATGCAGGCACCCTCACGACGGAGTCATGCTCTGTCCGTGGAGACCAAGGTGACAACCTGCATGTGCCTGCTCGCCACGGGCACCTTCCAGAGGCTGACGGGACACCACAGGCATTACACAGTCGGCCACATCACGCATCCTCACCCAATTCCTCAGCGCACTGCTGCCTCATGCTGCAGAGTACATCCATTTCCCCAGCACCGCGGCAGAGCGTACAACAAACATGCAGGAGTTCCACAGGGTAGCATGTATGCCTGGCGTGCTAGGGGCCATAGACTGCACCCATGTGGCCATTCGCACGCCACCTGGCCCCGACGGCCAGGCTTATTGGAACCGAAAGGGCTTTTCCAGTGTCAACTGCCAGGTGGTGTGTGATGCCACTGGGTGCATTATCAATGTCTGTGCCACACACCCTGGCGGAGCACATGATGCCTTCATATGGCACCAGTCTGCACTGTGCCATCGATTCGAGAGTGGGAACATCCCCAAGGGTCATCTAGTGGGTGAGTACACATGTATGGAATGCAAACTCTGGTCAAGGGTGGGAATGACACAGGTGCCATGGTAGTGGCACACAAGGATATGGGCAATATGGACCTGACATGACACTGATCTCCACTATCTCCACACAGGTGACTGCAGATACCCACTCCGTCCCTGGCTGCTCACACCGTACCGGCGCCCCACGACCCCAGCGCAGCCATGTTTCAATGAGGCACATGCCGCAACCACGTAACATCATAGAGCGGGTGTTTGGGATGCTCAAGGCACGCTTCTGATGCCTGGACACTCGGCAGAGCTCCTACAGTACAGCCCCAAAAGGCCTGTGGGATATTCCTGGCCTGTTGCATCCTGCGCAACATGGCCAAAGACCATGGGATAGCCGTACAGGTCCAAGAGGGGGACAGCGATGGGGACGCCAGTGGCGCCGGTGATGTGGGTGATGAGCAGCCCCCCCAAGAACAGAGGAACCCCCGACTGACCCGGCAGGCCCAGCTGCACCGGGACACCATTGCAGAAGAGCACTATGCCCAACACAGGTAAGTCAATGGGACATGTGCAGGCAACACTGTCCATGCGCAAACCACAGGCACACAGGGGAACACACCGTGCATGAAGGTCAGGGGAGTTGATGGTTCCAGGCATACTAACACACCATCAGAGAGGGATGAGCACTCATATGGACACACACACACACCAGGCAGCGTACATGGGCAGCAGCACAGCACTGCGGAAATGACATTGCCAACACGCAGCACCACCAACCACCCCCACCACCTGGACTGTCCACGTACATGTGTCAGGACCTGGGCACACTTGCACCTTGGTGTACAGTGCAATGCAGGCATCATCATGCACACGCACCTGTGGACAGCAGTTGGGAGGTGTGCAGGTGGTCCGTGTGTCAGTGTGGTGAGCAGAGCACCCAGCAGTGCACTGCCCACCATGACACACATTGCACACAGGGCAGCACCAGACAGGGCCTGCACTGGGAGACAGCTCAGTCAGGTAGCACTGTTCCACGGCCACCACGGATGCGTGGGTGGCCCCGCCATGTTCCAGCAGCACTGGCAGGCTGAGCAGGGGCCACATCGGGTGGCGCTGGTGCACCACCAGGGGTCCCACTGCGCGAACGCGACCTTGCCCGCACAGGGGTCTGCATCCTGCCAAACAAACTTGCACCAGGGGTGCTCGGGATGCCCACAGCAGAACCCGGCGTCAACAGGCCTGGTGTCACACGACGCTGGGAATGGGGAGTGGAGAGCGCACTGTGTGGGGTGTGTGGTACAGGGGCACCTGACAGTGTGGCCAATGTGTCACCACAGAGACCACTGCCTGGGTCAGCCTGTCAATGGCAGCGGTCACATCCGTCCACATAAGGACCAGCTCGGCTCGGTCCCGAGCACACTCCCTGCTATGCCGCTCCACGGACACAGACAGTGCCTCCACGGACCTTGCAACCCACCCCTGCAGCTGTACCAAGTCCTGCAGCAGGTGGGTGTGTGCGTCCAATGGGTACTCTGCCCCAATGGCCTCGTGACCCCCAGGGTGTGGATGGTCCTGGTGCACAGCACCCCTTGAGGGTGGGCGCTGTTCGCCAGGACCAGGTATGGGTGGATCAATGAGCGGTGGACATGTGCCACTGATTGACACTGTACCCACAGACCTGGTGTGCGACTGCTGCTGCCGCCCCTCCAACTGCTGAGCCCCCAGGTCCACCTGTTCCACCTCTGTGTTGACAACAGTGCCAGACACCTGCACAGCCACCGGTGCTGCCCCACTGGTGCTGACAGGCACAGCCTGGGAATGTGCCAGCATGCTGGTACACAGGTGTGAACCAGGAAGGCCCAGGGGCATGTGCTGGCCTGCCATGTGTCCATCATGGGACACACACCTATCACTGCCCATTGCAGGCCTGCTATCATCAATGGTGCAGGTGCGTGCCACTGCCATAGGCACAGCATGCTGGCATACCTGCATGCCAGACTGCTGTGACATAGGCTGTGCACCTCTGCACCCATATCACTGACACCGGAGTTGTAGGCCCAGCGTGCATGCTGCTGCAGTGCCTGCAGGCTGGTGGTGGAGGTGGATGGTCCCTCCTCCACGTCCAGCAGGTCTGCCTCACTGTCTGGACCCACCACCACCACCGTCTCCTGCAGACGAACAGGATCTGTAACAGAAAGAGAGTACATGTGAGTGCATGTGAACAACAGCCCCCAACAACACCACCATGTCATACCGTGCAGTGATGGGCTTCACCAGTCTGGAATCCTCCTCCTGAATGCGCCCAGTGGCTTTTCGGCTGCATGGCTGCGACCAGTGTCTCCTCTGTGGGGTCAGCTGCAACACCACTGGTGGGCCCCCACCAGTGCCAGCAGGTGCCACCCTGAAGGCTGCCACCTTCTCCTTCAGCCTCCTGCGGTCAGTCCCCATCTTCTTCCTGCATTCCTGCATGGAGCGCTGGTGGCTTCCGTGCAGGTTGATTGCCCAGCTACCCCCTCCCATGCAGCTGCACGCTCCTGAGGGGTGCCCCTCCGTCCACTCAATAGTGGCTCATCCTCCAGGTAGGCCTGGAAGAGGGCCTCTGTCTCTGCCGCGGTGAAGTTCGGCCTCCTCCTACGCCTGCCGTCCACACCCTCAGCTTGGCTCTGGTCAGTCATGGTGATCTGTATGGGTGGAAGTGGACACCTGTCACTGTGCAGTCGACAGCATTTCCCCATGAGCATAGCTGCCGGCCCAGGGGGGGCGGAAGCCCCCCACGTTTCCTCTCTGCATGGCAGATACTGATAGAAAGGGTGCCCTTTGTCCCTTTCTAAGTGCCCTTTTCATGCTCAGCCCCCTCCGCCTTTATCATCCTCCGGCACCCCTGCCTATGAGCATTGTCCTGAGCATCACAGAGCATGTAACTCACCTCTCACCTGCAGTAACCAAATCTGGCCAGCACAACCCACTGTCGCATTTTTATAGCGCCTTATGCAAATGAGGTGTGGCGGCCACTTTAATGACATGCTAATCGCGCCACTGCGCCTTTGAATGGCTGATCGAATGATTTGCATATGTCGGCTGAATATCGCGTATTTGCGCTTTGCGCAATACGGAAGGTCTGGCTGAGCCAATGGTGCAGGTTTGTGGCTGCGTGCTACACTGCATTGTGCATGCCCAGACAGCTTATGCATGCGTCTACCACACTGCAGACCTGCTGAGCGCGATAGGCGATTCAGGCCATGGCCACCATTGTGCCAGTGGCGCTACAGCACTGGGCACTATATGGCGCTGTGGCACTACTGCGCGATAGTCCACTGTGGCACTGGTGCTCAGCTTGGCAGTCACGCAGGATGCCTATACATCCTCTGGCGCTGTGCGTAGCCTTGCTTCATTGCCGTGACCTTGTGTATGCCCTCTGCCCTCTAGCGCTGTTCGCATGCCATGTGTACGTCCCTATTGCGCTGTCTGGTGACAGCGCCATGTAAAGTGATGGCGCTGTTCGAACAGCACGATTGGAGCCTGTGGTGGTCTATTGTGCAACAACTCCACGTGGGGTTACAGCGCAGCGGGGTGCCATATTGCCTGCTGTAAAGTTGGTGCCATGGCTAGGAGGAGGGCGGTGTCCTGAAGCCAGCTTGAAGTGGCCAACCTGGTGGCCCTGGTGGAGCCCCACTGTGAGGCACTGTATGGTGAGGCCCCCTTCACCATGCCTAGGACCCACGTGTGGCAGCAAGTGGCCACTGACCTGGTGGAGGTCACTGGCGGGGCAGGTCTGCTGAGCAGTGCGGCACGGTGCAGTGACCTCCGCCGGAGGGCGAACTCTTACGTGGCTGCGTTCATGTGCCAGGCGGGGCGTGGTGCCTAGGCCAGGTGAGTGTACCATCTATGCACCTATATTCTCTGTAGGGGTGTGTGTGTGCTTGGGTGGCTGTGCATAGGTGCCGGCTCGGACACGGTTGGCTGTGTCAGTGTGTGCAGCTGTGCGATGGATGGTTATGGCTGTGTGGGCAGGCACTCTCACTGGGGCAGGGGGCACTCTGCTTTTGAGTCACACTGATGTTTGTCTCAACATATGTCTCCCACAGGCCGGATTTTGAGGACGCCGGGTGAGGGTGAGGTGGGCCGTGCCAGGGCCCTGGTGCCGGGGGGGTGTTGTGCCCCAACCACAGCAGCAGCAGCAGCAGCAGCAGCATCAGCAGCAGTGGCAGAGCCAGCTGCTGGAGGAGTGTGAGTATCATTACTTCATGGATGCTATTGCATGCTGGGGGGGGCAAGACCACCAGCCATGCACAACACAACCAAAGGGGAGCTCATAATTCCACTATACAAGACAGTAGTGAGGCCCCACACTGGAGTACAGTGTACAGTTCTGGAAACCATACCTACGTATGGACATGGACTGGGTAGAGAGGGTTCAGAGGAGGGCAACACGGATGGTGCATGGATTGCATCACAAGTCCTATGAAGACAGGTTGAAGGAACAGAACATGTACTCCCTGGAGGAGGGAGGGAGAGGGGGATATGATGGGGACATACAAGTATCTTATGGGGGGAACAGAGTGCAGGAAAACACTATTTTTAAGCGTAAAAGATGTTCCAGGACTAGAGGGCATGGGATGAAGTTGGAGGGGACGATTCAGAGGAAACATGAAAAGAATTTCTTCACAGAACGGGTGGTGGACAAGTGGAACACCCTGCCAGAGGAAGTGGTGGGGCTGACTTGGTCACGGGATTTAAGAATGCATGGGATAGCCATAAAGGAATTCTGGAGATCAGGGGTAAGGTGCAACAGACTTATAGGAAAACAGAGTGAACTTACAAGGTCAAATGGCCAGACTGGGTGGCCCATAGGCCCTTATCTGCCGACACTGTCTATGTATCCATGTATGTAGGCACGACACAGGTGACATGCATCACAGTGCAGTATCACAGCACGTCTGTGTATGCATCACTGGTGGTCCAGGCATGCACTGGGCACATAGCTGTGTAACTGGCATCGCACCACGTTACCACATCACTTGCCAGCCTAGTTTGTACTGTGATTGATGTGGGCAGTGTGTGTGGTCGGTGGTGCGCATAGCTGGTGCCACCTGTTTGTGATGGCCATGTGCATGTTCACTGTGGGTGGGTGTATGCCATCACAGGTGCGGACATTGGGCTATATGGGCTTGCAGGTTGGGTGGTGTTCAGGGTTGTGGTCAGTCACAGCCATTGACTGTGTTCCCATTTTCCTGGGCCTCGAGGTTCTACGGAGGATGCAACAGGATGTCCGTCGCCTCACAGAGGTCAGCATTGCAAACCACAGGATCCTGCAAGCCATCCGGAGGCATGAGCGCCATCAGGGCTGGGATGGAATGGGGTGCCAGCAGGGGAGGACCAGGAGCCGGCTGGTGTAGCCCACATTACCCTTCCCACTCTCCCATCCCTACCACCCTGCCTTCCCTCTCCAAGTTTTTAATCCCTCCCTCTTGAACACCCCTTCCTTGTACCATCCCCTTGTAAATAGTTTTATTGTTCTTGTTGAAATATGTTTAATATACATTTCTATTTTGATATATGAATACTGTGTCGGTCTCTGATTTGCAGCTGGCTATGGGTGCTCAGTTGCAGGTGTGTACATGCCATCTGGGCTGGTATGGTCCTGGGTATGTGTGTGTGTGTGTGTGTGTGTGTGTGTGTGTGTGCATGGGGAGGTATCTCCAGCATGGCAGTGACTTTCAGTTGGTCTTGCCATCTGCTGCCACCCAGTGCTGGGTGCACAGGGTGTGTCTGGCTTGTAGGCTTCTGTGTTGCATGGGGCTGACATGTGCTGGGGGGACTGCATGGGTTCCTGCAGTGCCAGTCACTGCACATGGGTGGTGTCTTGGGGTCACAGTGCAGGGTGTGCTGTGCATACGGGGGGGCTGATGTGCACTGTGGTTGTCAACCCCCTGTGTGTGGCACTCTCCACCTGCCAGTGGTTGTGCTGGGGTTTCAGGGCTCTGCTATGCTTTGTTGGCTTGTCCCCATGGGCACGTGGATCATCCGTCCCACCCCCAGTGATGCTGTGCTTGGGGTGTGCCAGTGTGGTGTGGGTTCTGCAGTGTGTTCCTGTGCCCATGTGTGGCATGGCTGGCGTGGACCCCAGCCTGCCTCCCTGGATGTGCAGTTCCATTGCTCTGGGGGGCTGTTTGCGCTATGGCAGCTCTGGACTGCTCAGCTGAGCTTCCCTGGTTGTGCCATAGCGCAGCATTTTGGCTCATTTTTCTCCTTCCTGGTTGCCGCGATGGCGCGGTATATGCGATATTCAGGCGTTGGTTGCTTAGCAATTTTGCTCTGCTCCGTGTTTGAATATTGCACCTGTTCGCGCCCATTCTTAACTGGTTGCGCTTTACTCTACTGTTGTGCCAGTTTTGAGCGCAGTTTGAATATCTGGGCCATAGTCTTTAAGTGTATACAGCAATGGAAGACAATGATAGGAGAATTATCGTAATAAAAGGGACTCTCTTTGATACTGAAATAACTCTAGGTCCAATATATGGTCCTTTAATAGCATCCTCAAGATTTCTTAATAACACATCCAAAGGAATTGTTGAATTAGAAACCCAAAATATTATAAAACTGGGTGATTTAAATGTTCTAATAAATCCCATTAAGGATAAATCAACAAGGTCAATGTCACAAGACATTAGATTGGCAAAGAATTTAAAGAACTTTCTAATTCAGCAAAATTGATGTGACATCTAGAGAAATAAATACCCAGAACAAATTTAATGCACTCATAGAGCCAGACATATAAATGCATTTTCCAGAATAGACTACACATTGGGGAATAAAGAACTGGACAATGGTGTAATAACAACTGTTATCAAAGAAATATTTATATCAGACCAGACAATGACAACAATGATCTTTACATTAGACAAGAGAAGAATCCCACAGTGGAAATTTGAGAACTCCCTAATGCAGAACACTATAATTGTGGAGTTAGTTAAAAAACAAATAACTGAATTTTGGCAATATAATTATGATATAGTGTAGGCACAAAAGTATGTTCAATATGGGATGCTTTTAAAGTCACTATTGGGGGACAATCATCTCCTATAGGATTGCTAAAAGTAAAATAATGAGCAATAAAGAGAGAAAACTAGATTTAGAAATACAAGAACTGTAAGAGAAATTGAGTAAAGGATCTCTTTCTGTACAAGATTAATTAGACCAAAAAAAAATGCAAGACAAAAATATAGGTTAATGCAAGTAATAGAAAAAGAACATACTTAAGGTCAAAAATTAATGATATTTCCATACTGATAACTCAGGTAAGCTACTTGCATACATGTTGAAAAACAGAGGGAACAAAACATTATTACAAATATAAAAGACACAAAAGATCAAACCTTTACAAAAGATGAAGATATAGCTAAAATATTTGTGAATTATTATAAAACAATTCATAATAAAGTTATAACCATTCACAGAAAATCCAAAAATATTTATTAGAGGCTAAACTTACTTCATTAGATATATTTTCAGAAAAATTTATGAAACAGGAAATTATAGAGGCTGTTCATTCAATGAAAAATTATTCTGCACCAGGCCCAGATGGATTTACATCTGAATTCTATAAAGCTTTTAAATATGAACTAATTCCATGGTTATCTAAAATGGCCGAGGAGATGGCAGGAGTCACTGACCTCCCATCATCCTTTTCAGAGGTAAACATTATTTTATTTCCCAAAGAAAATGAAGCTATATCATATCCTGAAAATTACAGACCCGTTGCATTTTTAAACACCGACTATAAAATATTTGTTAAATTAATAGTAATTAAAATCAAAACCAAATTCCAAATTCAATACATACAGACCAGAAGGGGTTGTTAGACACAAAAATATTTTGGAAATACTGAGTGATGTGCAGACTGTCATCTCCTCTGTCAAATCAAAAGATCTGGAAACAATCACTATAGCTTTAGATGCCACTGAAGCTTTTGATTCGTTAAATTGGCACTATATGTTTGACTCTCTGGCTGAGTGGGGTTCTTCCCCCCTCCCCATTATTCTGAGTTCAATTAAAGCATTGTATAGAAATCTAAAAGCTTTTTTTTAAAATCAATCAATATAAATACAAACCATTCTTAATGAAAAATGTAGCATGGCAGGATTGCCTACTTTCTCCTATTATTTTTATCCTAAGTCTAGAACCTTTATTAAACCATACCTGTATAAATAATTTGATTACTGGAATAATAAACTCTAATAGTCAATTAAAACTAAATGTGTATGCAGATGACATTCTGGTATTCCTAACTAATTCAAAAATATAATGTTTTATTTATTTATTTAGAGTATCAGAATTATAACCTTTGAGCTAAAAGCTCCTTTACAAAGGATCCTAAAAGACTTCAGGAACTTAATATGTATACCCTTGAGGAAAAGAGGGAGAGGGGGACATGATAGAAACTTTTAAGTACCTCAGTGGAATCAACAAAGTCCAAGAGGGTAGCATTTTTCAGAAAAAGAATGCAAGGAATTCTTAATAAAGAGGATCCGGAATTAAAATTACAAAATATGTTGGGTTTTCCAGCTATCTTTTCTTGTATTAAAAAGCCAGTCATTACAGCAATGTACCAAGTATGTATTAAATTCAATAATTTCTTTCCCTATAACAATTCTGGACTCACATCTAGTATAATATGGAATCAAACATATGGAGTTATAACTCAGAAAGTTTACCATTAGCAAAAGAGAACAGATTGACAGAGCTCAATATGTATACGCTAGAGCAAAGGAGGGAGAGAAGTGATAAAATTGAAACATTCAAACATTTTAATGGCATTAACAAGGTGAAAGAGTCTAACATGTTTCAATACAAGAAAAACAGCAGGACAAGAGGACAGAGCATGAGATTAGAGGGAGGCTGATTAAGGGGTAATGTGAGGAAGTTCTTTTTCACAAAAAGGGTGGTGGATGCATGGAATGGCCTACCTCAGGAAGTGGTGGATATGAATACAGTGCAGGGCTTCAGCCAGGCGTGGGATAGACATAAGGGAGCAATACAGATGAGTATGAATAGATAGGCCATTGACAGAGTAAAGGCCAATGGCACATTCATAAGGTAGAAAAAATGGGCAGAGTGGATGTGCCTTGCGGTCCTTATTTGCCGTCAACTTCTATGTTTCTATGTTTCTATGCTGGCATAACTGTCAAAGTGAAAATAAAATTGATAACGACCATTTATTTTGGGACTGTAAAGAAATACTTCAATGGTGGCAATGTATACATATAGAATTAAATAAAATGTTTAATAAAAACATGCCATTGCTGCCCAAAATCTTTGTATTCAAATATTTTGAAGGGCTGCAGTTGCAAGTAAAAGAGCAGATTTTTTTTTTGCTTTGGCTACCATGATCACTAAATGAATGATTTTGGAAAATTGGAATTCCTCTAAACTACCAGAATAGAATATGGCAACATGGTTTCATGTTGCTTTGATATTGGAAAGACTGATGGGCCATGCAAGTGACAATAGTGATAGACTGGATATTACTTGGAACTCTGTACAAATATGGTTCCTCCTTTATTACAACTATAAGATGCATATAAGTGGACGAATCAAGTTATTTTCACAACTGATGCCCATAGTGGTAAAATAGTAGGAACAATGATCAATTTATGAATTAGGGAATGGCTATTTGTTTATTTTTGTTTTGGGGAGGGTGAGGGAATTGGATATATGTATGATTGGAATCTGTCTAATGAAAGTATTACTGTATGTTATATAAATAACTGAAATAAAAAAATAAAACTTAAAAAAGAGGAACCAGTATTATTTAACAGTTTGTGGAAAAAAATATTGTATCAAAAATGCCCCTCTTAATGAGAAAAACATTTAAAAGGTACACTTATAACAGTTTTCTTTTGAAATAAGTGTTTTTTTTAATAGCAATAAGGCACACACAGGAGTTAGATTATAAGTCACCCATCACCTAGGGCAATATGGCAGTCTGCTGCACCTTGTTTCACATCTCACCTCTATGGTGATGATCAACAGATAGTTCATCTAATTCATGGTCATGCTTTATTGCTTATTTAAAATTATTAAATTATGATAGTATATACATGACAATATTAAAGAGATTACTGTAGGACTGTTGGGATGCTGGGAACCAAATGGAATGAAACATTTTCTGCTATCCTTTTAAAGAAAAATAGAAGAAAACAAATTAAAAGAACTAGTAGAGTCAAAACAGGCAGACAGGAAGATAATACAAATTTTAAGTGGTAGTCAGTTGTAACTTTTTATTTCTGAAGTATTTTTCCTTTTCATTTTGCCCATCAGAAAGTCTTCTATCTGATAATATTGTGCTGGATGTGTGGAGCAATTCTTAGCCTGGCAACTGACATATCTATCTTCAGCACTCCAACCCCCACCCACTACATCATCAGCATAGTGATCTCACTGACAGTGACATCACAGATGACTGATCTGGCAGCCACTGAGGACTGTTCCTATGCAACAGTTATATCACAGTCAGTGAGGTCACGATGATGATGTAGTGGGGGAGGTGGACTAAAGCTAGATATGACAGCTGCCATGCAGAGTGCTGTCCCAAGCATCACACCTACCAATATCATGTAAACAATCTTCTAATTAACCAAATATAAAAGGTAATGGTTAACTGCTTTTAAAAACTAATATTAGTTTTAGGCACTACGCTAGCTCTTTAAGTAATAGACTGTCTATTGAGAAGTGAGACATTAACAGTGCTTATATTAATAGTCTAGTGCTTTTCACCTAGGAGTCTTATTGAAGATTTACAGTAGTTCATGTTTTCTTGACTGTTGAATTGAATGCTTGTAAGTAGGCTTTATATTGCTTACAGTACCATTACATTTGTTACTCACCTTGATAATGTACCAGTGCTACAAGTATTAGACTAGACAGTAGAAGGCCTCATGTCCCTGACTGTATCTCCTATAGGAAGGGTCCAGTTCACCCTTCTATTTCTTATTATACAGCTGTCCAGGTTGTTTTTAAAGGTGCCATAATTCTCTGCCTCCACAATGTGCCTGAGTAAGCTGTTCCATGCTCTTCCTGCTTGCTGTGCAAAAAAACCTTATCTATTTCTCTTTGTTTTTATTTCCAAAGTGATCTGTTTATTATGTTTATTTATTTATTTATGACAATTTCGGATTACACCTTGGAGCAAACAGTGCTCTTTTACAAAGGTCCCACATCACGGACAATGGACAAGTATAGACAAGAACAGGCAGGTAGATAACAGTTAATACAATTACAGTACCTGAGCTGCCAGTGGCTTTGCCAAAGATAAGACAAGGCAATAGAATTAATAACAGGTAAAACATTACAGATTACATGAGCTGCCACAGTCTTGTCAGGATCAACATGGACGGAAGCAATGGTGCAATATCACCAGACATTATACAAAGAGAGCCTGAGGCGGTTACAATTGAAATAGTGATCTGACAAGTGCATGAGAGGGCAAGAGGTAGTTGGTGAGAGGACGAGGTAGTAGGGGACAGGTAAGAACTGAGGGGTGGGGGATTAGAGGGATAAGGTAGGTGGTGAAGGAGAGGAGTAGGTGGTGATGGAGGGGAGGGGAGAAGTGATGGGAGATGTAAGTGGGGGTAACAGGATGGGTGGGAGGGAGGAGAGAAGAGTTAGGATGGGCAAGGATGAGAAAGGAGAGAGAAATGAGAACTAGAAGAGAGTTAAGGAGGGCTAGGGGAGAAAGGAGAGAGAGAGAGAGAGAGAATATGAGAGCTAGGAGGTGCATGGGGTAACAGGTGAGGGGAAGGGACAAAGATGTGAAAGGGAATGGAGAGTGAGGAGTGAAATCTGGGGGGTGGGGGCAAGGGAGGAGGCTGAGATGGCTGACCTAAGATATTGGAAAGAGTTAATAAGGAGGGAGTGGGGTGTGGTGAGAGTGCATAAGTAATGGAGAGGGCCAGGAGGGCGAGCAGGGAATTAAAGTGCAGCAGTCACAGTAGGCACTGGCCACCAAGTGCTGTCATAGTTTGTGTTTAAAGGGAGCTGAGATTCGGTGCATTGGTGATATCCACTGGGAGTGTGTTGAACCAGTTATAGGCCCTATCTTTGTAGGAGCGCTGCCCTTGAGTGATCCGGCAGTGGAAAACTGCAAAGAATAGTGTTCCAGAACTCCTGGTAAGGCGGGTGGCACAGTGAGGGGAAAGTATAGCCTGAACCCCTGGTAGAAGGAAGCCTAGTGTTGTCTTCTTTGCAATTCTAAATTGGTTTCTTTGTTGTGTATCCTCAAATTCATGCTACTCATGAGCTCTTCATCATGTTGTAATGAATAAACTTAAAGAGATACTTCTATACTGCTTAAAACTAATATTAATTTTTAATGGAAGTCAACTATGACCTTTTATATCAAAATACTTTTTCTTTCACCTTTCATTGGGGGCTATACACAAATGGGCGAAAAGTACGCACCAGAGATATGTATCCTGCCCACGTAGTTCCGCGCCTGTGGACAGGTGCAACATGCCACTATGGACTAACACCAGCCACCTGTCCATGACACCACCCCTGCAATGTGCAGGACTGTGCAGGTTGGATGGGGGAAAAGTAGCAGACCCAGGTGGGCAGCCAATCAGTTGCCCATCCTGGGTCACAGAGTGGATCCCCTGCTCCATGGGAGCAGGTGAGTGCACAACATCCTGGGTCTGGGTGCATAACATACACACAGGCATCCAGGCAACATGTGATCAAACTGCATTGTCTAGTGGTCCCCCCTGCCTGTTACCCACCCCCCTGGCACCACGCCACACCCGGCGCACAGATGCCCTCTCCCACAATGGAACCCCTGCCCTGGTCCCAGCATCTGTATGTACATCCCCCAAACACACAACAGAATACCAGCCCCAGTCCCGGCTGTAACGTGCAACCCCCCACACACACAACAGAACACTCACCCTGGTCCTGGCTATAATGTGCACCCCCCCCAAACACAACTGAACACCACCCCAGTCCTGGCAGTAATGTGCACACACACACACACACACACACACACCACACACACACACACATCTGATCCCACACCCGTTCCAGGTATCATGACAACCCCTCCCCCACTAATTAAACATTGCAAATTAAAGTAAAATAGAAATCTTCATGACAGCTTATCAGTTCAAAACAGAAGCCCAACATCAATATTAGGGGTCAAATCAAGATATATTAAATGTATTCTCCCTTCCAGATACTTACACCTAAATACTGAGTCCGAAGAAGGTATGTTTAAGGTCTAAAGTTAGATATTATTGTTTTTTCACATCTCCCAGACAAATTATCAGCTCTACAAATTATATGTCTTGCTTTTACTGTTTAAAACAAATTCCACTATAATGCAATACTAATTAGACATGGAGCAATGTATTATTCTCTACATAATTGGCCCAATTGTTTTGCTGGTGAAATAGGTGCACCCTTTGAACTAAAGCATTTTGCCTTTAGCACTGTAACAGATTAACAAACTATATTTCATCCTCAGAAAGATATTTGCTGTGTGGTGAACAATTATCTGATTTGATTAAATGCATTACATTGCATGCACAGGTTTTCTTGTACTTTGACAAAATATATCGTGAATGGTGTTTATATAGTATAATGACTGTTACACACTGACTGGTGTTTGTGGTCTAAGAAAATACAATTTGTATAATGCAACAGGTCAAAGCGCAAGGGAACCTCTCACCGCTCAAAAATCTCTCAAAAGGGGTGCCTCAAGGGTCAATCCTGGGACCCCTTCTCTTCACAATCTACATAAACAACATTGACTCCAAAATTAATACAGCAAATGTGCATCTTTTTTCAGATGACACAGTAATCTACACTGCCAGGCTCACTCCTGAGCTTGACTGCACAGAGTTACAGTGAGAATTCGATGTCCTACAACATAACCTTATACTACTTAACACCAAAAAAACTAAAGCTATGCTTATCTCCACTCCTATATAATTATCAACTTATAAGCCACAGCATTCTAATCTACAGATCAGGACCTTGATTGGGGAGCAGCTGGAAATTGTAGACAGAGCTTTTGGCTCGACAGTAAGCTTTCCTTTTTGTCTCACATCGATGAAGTAGCCAAAAAATTACAGTAGAGATTGGGTATCTTCTATTGTATCAGACATCTCCTCACATACGAGGCCAAAGTCAAACTGGTGCAAACTACCTTTCTACCTTTGATCGAGTATGCTAATATTTTCTATAGCCACTGCTCGAAAACCATCATAACCAAATTCAACACACTGTAGCATTGTGCATTACGATTCATTACAAATGCCATTTATAATACACATCACTGTTCACTATACGCAATGTTAGGTTGGTCCTCTCTCAGTGCTAGGAGGATGAGGAGTACCTTGCTTTGGATTCATAGAGCTATCACAAGTAAACTACCACCATATATAACTGAGCTTTTTTATGTACATACAGGTCTTACAGTCTGAGGCATTATGCCCTGGTCATGTTTGAGATCCCAAAGGTCAGGACACGTTACGGTGCAGCAACCATTAGCTTTGCATGCCCCTCTTTGTGGAAGAATACCTGGGTTATCCATCTTTAAATCCTTACTAAATCGCTCTCTGAATGAAATGTGTACCTGTCACTCCTAACCGGACCGACAGTCTCGCTACGGTAAACACATGTATTTGAGCTTACTCCCAAGCAGCTAGCACTCCCATTCTTTCTCCCATTACCTTCATTGCTCCCTGTTCCTGCTTCTCCTACCTTCTTACCCTCTCCTCCCCTTCCCCTGCCACTAACCTCTATTCTTTTTGCTCCTTTTTCTTTTCATATCTCCCCCTTCCCACCCTGCTGTCCCCCACCTTCCCACCCTCACCTCCTGCCATTCCCTCTCTTTGATCGCCTATCTTCGGTATTGTCTACTTCCATTCACCTTTCCACCTAATCAGGCCCAAGCACTTAAGTACCCTTACTTAACCTACTCTGACCCCCTTCTGGTGTACCTGGTGTAAGAATGTGCTGTAGTTATGATATTGGACACACTAGATATGATTAATTCCTTTGTATGTCCTATTGTCCTCATGTATACTTCTTTTTATGTGTATTCATATATACCATTCTTTTATGTATCACCATGTACTCTTTATGTGTAACCAATATATATCTACTTGTAAATCTTTGCTGACTGAGGTTATTGATTATTGTCCTCCCAGGACCATCTTGTAGATGAGTTGTCTCAAGGATGTTATGCCTGGTTAAATAAAAATTGAACTGAATTGTACAAAACAGCATTTGTTTATTAGACTGAATGTATTTCAGCCACAGATGTGCTGTAGTTGATTTCACAACCATTATCCTTCTTTTGATCTATTCAGAGGTTCAGGCTTTTGTTTATTACTGTATTATAATGTTATTACTGTATTATAATGTTATTACCGTATATCCTAATGTACTACCATGATTGTAATAATGGTTATATTTTGAATTGTATCATTTTGAGATTTATTCTCACACTTTGACCTAACCCTCTGATCATTCCTTAATGTACTGTGCACATCCACTGGCTGCTATCAACTCTTCATGGACTGTAAAGTGTTTTAGGATACAATGTATATTAGAGGCACCATATAAAACCAAAATATAGTTTCCTTCCTTCCTGTAAATTCTTTTTATACTGGACTGCACCTTGAGTCACCCTAGGCCATGACTGTGTACGGGTCATAAGCTCTGGTCTGCCTTCCTGGGCAACAGATACAAAAATAAATGCCACCATGCAAAGAGTAACCAGGCATTGCACGTTATATTGCTTCTCTTCCTGTATGGACTACAGATTTAGGTTAGTTGCCATATTGGTCCTTGTAAGAACGGATCCAGAAGCAAATGGTTTGATGCCTTTTATTGGACCAACATAGATGTTACAAAAGGAAAAAAGTGTCTAAGCTTTCAGACCAACCAAGTCCTTCCTTGGAAGCTTATGGCAGTTATTTAGAAAATCACACACTATTAACACCCAGATCATACATAAAAAAACAGAAAAAATTCTCATTGGTTTAAAATACTCATTTAAACCATAACTGAAGTTTAAATCAGAGGAACCAGATTTCACCAGTTTGCTTTTAGCTGAGAAGCCTTACAAGGTCAAATGTCACCAGAATATGATAAGAACTCTTCGAGCAGAAAGCTCCATCAACATAAATCTGAAGGACTTGGTTGGTCCGAAAGCTTAGGCACTTTGGGTTTTTTTTTTGGTAACATCTTTGTTGGTCCAATAAAAGGTATCAAACCATTTGCTTCTGGATCTCTTCTGGTATGGAATAAGATTTCTGAGAGTGACTGCAGATTACTATAGAACAGATATGAGATTCATGATCATACTGTATATTGTATATTGTCTATGGTATATGTGCAGTACAGTATCGTGGTCCTCTCTTCAGATGACCTATGTATAAATCCTGCTCTACAGAATGTCAAAGCTATTACAGTATTGAATTCCACCAGTACATATTTTGGGACAAAAGAATACATTTGGGTTTTATTTATCAACATTCATATAGCATGGAACCAGTTCACAGGCACACATGAGGTGTGGCGCAAAATGACTTCATGCCACCCCCCCCCGTTGCCACCTGATATCGCAGATCCTATCTGCAATCTCATACCTTCAAATGTGTGATACAATTCAAACTACTGCTCCAGATTTACACAGATGCTCTCAGAGACCGCTCTCAGACATATTGTAGCACTGTGCCGAGGTGGTATGTGGACAGATGTGCCGCTCACCATCCCTTGTGGTAGCACCAACATGCTGGTATGGGGGATGGATGGTGGTCTTGTCAGTGCCACTGGGCGGGCACTAACCACCAATGATGGGGACAGGAATCTGGTGTTGGGGGGGACTTGCTGGGCATTACTGGCATGAGACCACCAGGACAGGGCTATGGTTGGGGAGGGGAGTCATTCCTGAATAGCGGACTGGGGTCGTGGCTCTGTGGGGGGTGGTCATCATGATGCCGGGACCAGGTGGAGGATCAGATGTGTGTTGGGGGTATACTCATTACTGCTGGGGCTGGGGCTGGTGTTCTGTTGCGTGTGTGTGTGTGTGTTGATCTCTACTGCCGGGACTCGGGTGGGTGTTCTGTTGTGTGTGGGGGGGTTGCTCCATACTGCCAGGACTGGGGCGGGTGTTCTGTTGTGTGTGAGGGGGGTTACATACTGTTGGTGGGGCCAGGCAGGGGTCTTGTGTGCGTGGAGCTTGGCGCATATAACAAACCTGCATCCTCCTACACCACCACCCCCCGTGCACCGTACTACACACCTTTGTGAATGGCCACTAGGGATCCGCAGGACCCACGCTGCTTGGCAGTCCCACATATCTATGCCTACATGCCAAGTTTCCACAGCATGTTGGCATCGTGCATAGTTTTGTGTGGAACAGCACTCTGCCTGGCAGCTGACATAACTGGCACAGTTTCCCCACTTCATCATCAGCCCTATATCCTCTCTGACTGTGACATCACAGCTGCTCAGTAAGTGCTATTCAGTAGCTGACAACTCTGTAACCTGTAATGTGACCTTGAGGGTATCCCACGAGAAAGGTGATTGCTATTGAGTGCTCACTGAAAAGGTGACTCAATAGCGGCACCTGTTCTCAGGGCTAGTGGATGGGGGTGGGGGGGGAATGTGGGTATAATGACATCCTGATGCTATATGTATACATGCACGGAGGGGGGCAAGCACGCCATGTGATGGGATGAAGGGGCAGGAGGGTTTGTGAGGGGTAGGGTGATGGGGGTTGCCAAGCTGGCCATGTGGTGTGGTGGGTTCATGGCAGGCTGGTTGGGAGGGTGCCGGGATTCGGTGCTGGGCACTGCATCTGGTTTCAGCTGGCCGAGGAATTTGTTTTCTTTTCTTTTGCCTCCCACCGATATACACCCCTGTAGTTGAGAATCTTTAGTAAGAGGTATGGGGCAAAACCCCATAAACAAAATAATCAAGTTCCCAGTGCCCCTTTTGCGTGCGCTGGGGAGTGTACTGATGGCCGAAATGGATTTTCGCCGATGTACAGTCATCCTAACGGGCGATCACCTTTCCACGATCGCCATTATCACATAAATCTGACGGTGAGACCACAGTGATGATGATGTAGTGGTATGAATAGGAATAGACATGTCAGCTTCCAGGTGGAGAGATGTTTCTTATATCAAGTATAATATCACTCAGAACACTTTATAATGAGACAAAGAAAAAAGAAACCATTTAGAATAACAAAACTTCAACTGACTACTCCTTAATGTTTGTAACAGTAGCTTTCCTGCAAATTTTGGTTCCATTGGCCATTTAATGTATTAGGTAATCAGGTTCACAAAATAAACAGATGATTTCAAGCAACAAAACATGTCTTTATTGCAACATATTTTATTGAAAGTAAGCAACTGCACTGCAAACCATTTAATTGTAGGAAAAACTGTTGCAAAACAATGAACACCATATCCAGTGTTATTGAATTTACATATATATTACATTACAATGCTGTAATTTTACCACAAAAAATAACCTGCAGATAGATTGGTATACACAATACAACCCGTGGAGAATAATGGTAATTGGTTAGCCAAACCACCAGCGGGCACAAAAAAATGTGGCAACTGTATACACTGTCCATCAGTGCTTAATACAGACATGTTTAGTGTGCCAGGGTTATCTAAGATTTTTGAAATTAGGGATTTTATAACATGCTCCACCATTGGTGTGGTTTATCTGGCACAGTGTAGCTGTTCTGCATATTGGGCCCTATGCTTGATGCCAATGTGCCTGTATAAACCGGGCGCATTGGCATTCATGACATGGGTGCACATGGGTTATGTGCCCGATCCCCTGGCCATGCAGACAGCAATGCACTGGGGGCAGGCGGGGGGGATTTCTGGGGGCATGCCAGCATTATGCAGTATGCTTGAACCCATGTAGTGCTAGCTGCATAGCTGCAGAGAGGGGCACAGGTTACAGTAGGGGAGACCCTGCAGTAACTCACTGCGTGCCCCCATGGACACAGGCCACCGGTCACTGGGGGACTAGGACAGGGTTCACCATGCTGCCCCTGACTGCTGGGCTGCTGGAGATAGCAGGGCAGCTGAAAGGGTGAGTGCCCATCACTGGATGGAAGTGATGGCACCGGGACGGCATGCACAGCCCCAGACCCACGCTTCCCTATGTAAGGGATCCACTTGAGGGCCCAGGGGGGCATCCCTTTGGATGCAAACCCAGGACAACGACTCTTCCCCCAGCCGCCCTGTGGAGTCCTGTTTGCCAGGGGGTGGAGCTGCGGACAGGTGGCCGGAATTTGTGCATGCTGGCATCTGTCTATGGATGCACAGCTATGCAGGCAGGTTATGCAGTTTTTTTTATGTACCTGTGCCCGAATAATGCATAGTGCCCAGTATGTGGGGAAAACAGCATGAAAATTTAAAACCAGAATAGGGGAGCATTTAAGTAAAATTAATAAGGAATTCAAGAAAACACACTGGCCAAACATATTGTGGAAAAGGGACCAGGTCATTCCATTCACTTTCTTGGGAATTGAAACATAGAAACATAGAAGGTGATGGTAGATAAGGACCGCGTGGCCCACCTAATCTGCCCCTTTTGACTATCTAATGCAATACTGCAGACCCTAGTTGATCTGTGGCTTACCCTCTCTTCCTATTGTGAGAGTACTCTTATGTCTGTCCCATGCATTCTTAAATTTCCATACCATTTTTGCCCACACCACCTCTGCAAGGAGACTGTTCCAAGTATCCACTACTCTTTCTGTGAAAAAGAACTTCCTCACATTTCCCCTGAGTCTACCCCCTCTAGCCTCATATCATGCCTCTTTGTTCTTGTACACCTTCTTTTCTGAAACATGTTACCCTCCTGTACCTTGTTTATACCCCTGAGGTACTTGAATGTCTCTATCATATCCTCCTCCTCTTCCTCCTCTCCTCCACGGAATACATATTGAGGTCCTCTAGTCTTTCCTCATATGACTTTTGGTGCAGTCCTTGTACCATTTTTGTTGCCCTTCTCTGGACTGCCTCTATTTTATCTATGTTCTTCCAGAGATGCAGCCTCCAGAACTGGAGACAGTACTCCAGATGAGGTCTCACTGGTGATCTGTATGGTGGCATAACCACTTCCTATTTTCTGCTAGTGATACCTCTCCCTGTGTATCATAGAATCCCACTGGCTCTCTCCACAACCTTCTCACATTGTTTGGTTACCATTAGGTCATCAGATATGATTACCCCCAGGTCTCTGTCTTGATTGGTGGCCATCAGTACCTTTTCCACCATCTTGTACTCCTCCATTGGATTTCTGTGCCCCAAATGCATGATTTTGAACTTCTTTGCATTGAATCTTAGCTGCCACACTCTCGACCACTCCTCAAGCATGTTTAGATCTCTTCTCATTTTTTCCACTCCCCCTGGAGTGTCGATCTTATTGCAAATCTTAGTGTAGTCTGCAAAGAGGCATACCTTCCCCTCCAGCCCCCCTGCAGTGTTGCTGATGAAGACATTAAAGATGACTGGCCCAAGCACGTATCCCTGTGGCACCCTGCTAGTCACCCCCTCTCTCCTCAGATTGAATGCTATTTATCACCACCCTCTGTGTCCTGTCACTAAACCAGTTTCTGACCCAGTTTACCACATTTGGGCCCACTCACAGGCTGCCCAACTTATTTACCAACCTCCTATGTGGGACGGCGTCGAAAGCCTTGCTGGATTCTAGGTAGGCCACATCCAGCGCTCCTCCCCGTTCTACTTCCCTCATCATCCAGCCAAATAAATCTATCAGATTTGTTTGACAAGACCTTCCTACTGTGAATCCATGCTACCTCAGATCCTGTGCTCTGCTGGATTCAAGAAACATCACAATCCTTTGCTTTAGCAGTGACTCCATAAATTTCCCCACCACTGAGGTCAGGTTGACTGGCCTGTAGTTGCCAGCCTCCTCCCTGTTCCCACTTTTGTGGAGAAGGGCTGCATTTGCCCTCCTCCAGTCCCTGGAATCACCCCTGTTTCTATCGATTTGTTCAACAGGGCTGTTAGTGATGCTGCTGGCACCCATCTAAGTTCTTTTAATATTCTAGGATGCAATCCATCTGGCTCCATAACCTTGCCCCCTTTCAGAATCTTGAGTTCCTTTAGGACTCTTTCCTACATAAATGGGCTGGTGTCCACCTCTCTCCCACTGGTGCTCCTAGCTCCCAGTACTGGTCCTTCTCCTTCCCCTTCTTCTGTGAATACTGAACAAAAATATTTGTTCAGGATTGTTGCTTTTTCTAGGTCCCCCTCCGCACACACCCCTCCCTGCCTTTTTAACCTCACAGTCCCAACCCTGGTCTTCTTTCTTTCATTAATGTATCTGAAAAAGGTCTTATCTCCTTTTTTAATTGCTTGGACTGTTTTTTCCTCCATTTGCACCTTTGTGCTCCTGACTGTTTTCCCCACCTCCTCTGCTTTTCCAGATACAGTTTGCTGCTCCCCCGGGTTCCTTGTACCTTCTGAACACTAGCCTTTTCCTCTCTTACCTTCCTGGCCACATCTTTTGAGAACCACAGCGGTTCATAGGGAAAGGGTTAAATTAGAACCGGGGAGGTAACCTTGATAGCTTACTTTTGAGAAGGGAATCAGTGTGGATTTACAACTTGAGAGCATGTTTTCCTCCAGGTCTACAGTAAATGACTGTGTGGAACTGATGCTCTTATTGGCGAAATAACCTGTTTTAATATATGTATAGTCATTTGGGGCCATTTGGGGTAGTCAGATATATTTCTGTCTGATATAATTAATGGATTTCAATCATTATAATCTTGTATAGCAACTCTATTTTTTCAGATACTTTAGCTGTATTAGTAATATTGTATAACAGGTCTATTCACTTCTGTTAGTTTGTGTTGCACATAAATTTTAAATGTCAATCAATTTGGAAAGGTATAACATTTATGTTGTTTGCTGTGTCATTCATGCCCATGATTAAGTAACTGTGTAGGTTCAAAACACTGGGTTTTCCCTGATTGCCCTGTATGAGTTTGGTACTGCTTCAACTAATAACAGTGATTTTTTTGCACTTTATCAACATGGTCAGCACATGACTTTTTATTTCAGCAGAGCTGAAGTAAGCACAGTTTGCTGTTTTCTCTGTGCCTAAATTAGAAAATAGGGGGAGGACAGGAAGGGAGATGGACTCCAGTTCCTTCACTGAAGCTAGAGTGCTGGAGGAATTGAGCAGGCTGCGGACTGACAAGGTGATGGGGCCGGACGGGATTCACATAAGGGTACTTAAAGAATTGAAACAGGAATTGGTGGCACCAATCACGAGGCTATTCAACCTGTCACTGCATGAGGAAAGGTTCCTGAGGACTGGAAAAAGGTCGAGGTCATACCACTGCATAAGGGGGGCAGAAGGGAAGAGCCAGATAACTACTGTCTGATAAGCCTGACCTCGGTGGTCAGCAAGCTGATGGAGGCACTGATTAGGGAAAAACTGGTTAAGCATCTTGAGGGGGAGGGCCTACTGAATGACAATCAGCATGAATTTACAGGTGGCAGGTCATGCCAGACCATCCTGATTGAATTCAACAGTGTGACAGAGATATGGACCCAGGAAGGGGCAGTGGACGTGGCCTACCTGGACTTCAGGAAGGTGTTCAACACCATCCCCCATGGAAGACTCGTAGGCAAGGTAAAAAGCTTGGGGTGGGAAGCAAGTTCACTAGCTGGGTGGAACATTGGTTGGTGGGGAGGACTCAGAGGGTCAAAGTTAATGGGGTGTACTCAAAGGAGGAAAAAATGACAAGTGGGGTTCGACACAGGTCTGTGTTGGGACCCATACTCTTCAACATATACACAGGGGACATCACAGAGTGTCTGCATGGGAAGGCATGTCTGCTCATAGATGACATGAAAATCTGTAGTAGCAGGGTGGATACGAAGGAAGGAGGGGTGGAGGATATGAGGGAGGACTTGGCCAGGTTGGAGTAGTGGTCAGAAAGGTGGCAATTATGGTTCAACACAAAAAAGTGCAGGATTATGCACATAGGATGTAACAACCTGAAGGCAAAATACCAACTGGAGGAGGAGGAGACTGAGGAGACAGAGCAGGAAAGGGACCTGGGGATTACCATCTCAGACAACCTGAAAGTCCAGAGTCAGTGTGACAGGGCAGCAGGAAAGTCATTGAGTATGCCAAGGCAGCAATGGGAAGGGTTTCTCAAGCAGGAGAAGGGAAGTGATCCTGCCACTGTACAAAACCATGGTCAGACCACACATGGAATATGGGGTCCAGTTCTGGAGGCCATACAAGAAAGGGGACACGGACCGGCTGGAAAGGGTCCAGAGAAGGGTGACCCAAATGGTGTGGGGGATGCAAGGGAGGCTATATGAGGAGAGGCTGGGGAGCTGGGCCTGTACTCGCTGGAGGAAAGGAGGGAGAGGGGAGATATGGTGGAGACATTCAAATACTTGAAGGGCATAAACAGGGTGAGGATTGACAGCATATTCAAATCGAGTAACAATTCCATGAGGGGACATACCCACAAACTGGAGGGGGGCAGGTTCTTCACTGAGAGGGTGGTACAGCCATGGAATAGGCTGCTGGAGTGTGTGGTGGGGATGGATACAGTGGAGAACTTCAAAAGGGCCTGGGACATGCACATGGGAATAGTGGGCAGAGTGTAGGCTGCAAAGTGATGGAGGAAATCTTCCTTGGGGGGAGGGGTTACAGGCAGGCTAGATGGACTTAGAGGTCCTTATCTGCCAACAGCCTTCTATGATTCCATGATTAATACCGAGAGTACCAGCGCTTATGGAAGCAGTCCCTTTGAGCTTTGTTGTGTTGGAATTTATAAATGCCTAGTGTGGTTCGGTCATAAGGTTGCAGAACAAGTGACCAAATCCACACCAGAAGTGAGTAAATCACTGCATACCACATACTGGAGTGCATTATTGTGATTATACAATGGGCTATAATGAAAAGAATTTTAAAAAGTTATTAAAAAATGTTAAAGTTACGGTGTTTGATGCTTGTTTTTTGTTGATTTCTTTGTCATATCCTCCTCCCTATTATATAGTGCCTTACACACACACACACACACACACACACAGGCACCCAGCTAGACATACTGGGATGTATGTATGCCTGCTTATGTTGCTGCCTATTTTGTTATTTGTAGCTGTTTGAATCCCCTCACATCTGTAACTCCTGCATCCTGGCTACACACTGCCTGGGTTAACCTAAATTGTGATTTTACACTTGCCAATTTTGCTGCGCATTCACTGTAAATCAATAATCTATTATCACTCAGGCATTTCCAGCTCGAGGTTTCTATTGCTATATCTGCTACCCTGCTTGCCTGCCTAGCTTTGTACCACACAGCTCTATCTGTTGATTATCTTCCAGGCCTGGTATCTAGTGGTTCCCCTAGCCTACTCCACACTGCTTATTTGATGCACCCCATCAAGCTACCAAACATATCAGTGTTTATACCCAATTTTTATGTTGATTGCTTGCATGTGCAAGAAACATATTGTGGCAGCTTGCCAGAAACAGGTTGTAGAGGCGCGGCATTGTTATGGCCAGTGCCCCCACAGCCTTTAAAGGCTTGGCCCGCTTTCCCCAATGGGGTGGAATGCTGCTGCTGACACTAGTTCAGCCAGCGTGCCACCACCTTGAAACATTTTAGCCGCTGCAATCAGGGGCCACCTCGTCATTGCAGTGTCAGACATTCACTGCAATGAGGGAGCGAGCCGTCATTGCAGGAAGGAACGTTGGTACTGAAATATTGTTTATGAACATGGTGGCGGCTTGCCACCATGTTCTAAAACAATATTCATGAGCCTCCAGTGCTAAGGGGATGCCCAATCCTCCTCGGCAGCATGTGCCCCCCCACAACAGTGTTTTTGCCGACGGGGGCCCCAATCTCTGTCGGCTTCAGTCTCCCTCCTAGTAAAAGTTGCTGATGGGGGAGCCCACTCCCCATCGGCATTATCAATCAATCAATCAAATTTTATTTAACCAGGCAGTTACATTGTTGAGCAGGCTCTTTTTCAAGATGGTCCTAGACACATAGGACATATTCGATACAAGATATAATAGTTTGTGTGAGACAGATAGTAAGAATGTGTAATAAAAAGTCAAAACTTCTTAACATAGCTTAGGTGGTGAATACATACATAGCCACATTGCCTACTATAAAACTCAACCTCATGCATGGGGAAGGGGAGACACAGAAAAGGTTGGAGGGGTTGACAAACAAGAGAAGTAGGAGAGGGCAACACTAAAGGGGAGGTGGCCATTATGTCCCACCTCCCAGTTTGCTTTGCCAATGGGGAGCCCATTCCCAGTCAGCATAATGACCCCCCACGAAAACCCAGTAGATTTGTACTGAGGGGATGCCCATTCCCCCTCGGCTCTTGCATCCCCCTTTGTGCAGATGGGGGTGCCCAATCCCCCATTGGCTAGAGCTGCTCCCCAAAAAAAACACTCCGTTGGCAAGCTGGGAGCTCAGCCCAGCGTGCCACATGCCCTTGTAAAAAAAAAAAAAAATCCCGTGATTTTTTTTGTTGTTGTTGTAACCTGTCAAAAAAGGAGACGGTCCCTGACGGTCTCCCCGCCCCCTCCCACAACCCTCGCTCACCCACTGTGCACCTTGCCTCCCCACACTCCCCCTCATGCCATACTTACCTCCATAGTCTGGCGCAACAATCTTCAGTGGACCAGGAACACGTCTGCACTCTTCAAAGCTGACCGCGAACTGAAGAAATGCCGATAAGCTGTATAAATGGTATAAATAGAGCCTTTTCAACTTTGATGCATATCTTGGGCATTTTTGGAATTTTGGCACAAAATTTTTTATATGGAGTTTTTGGGACGCCTCCTCATGAATTCAGGCACTGTCATGGCGTTATTCGGTCCTGAAAGGTGATTTCGCAGTCACTGCACAGAATCATCTTTTGGGACAGATTAACAAAATGACAGTGCCAGTGTTCATGAGGTGGGGTCTTGAAAAGTGTATGTTGAAAATTTGGTGGGAAAAATCTCAAAAATGACTGTTTTACGAGTGTGCGTTGCGCAGTTGCTACGCACGCTCGTAACTTCGCCAATTTGCAATATTTTCACTCCAGATTTTCAGCATTGCCATTTTTGCACACCTCCTTATGAACAGTACAGCTGTCATTTTTGACATCCTGGCCAAAATGTGTTTTCAATCTTCCGGCACAGAATAGCGCAGTCGTTGTGGGAAATCAGTGTTCAGGACACATTAAGAAAATCACAGTGACATTGTTCATGAGCAGAGGTCCTAAAATGCCTATATTGAAAATTTTGTGATGACACTCCATAAAATGACACTGGTACGAGCGTGCGTTCTGCAGTTTCCATGCACCCTTGTAACCTCGCAAATTAGTAATATTTTCACGCCAAATTTTCAACGGTGGCATTTTTTCACACCTCCTTATGACCAGTACAGATGTCATTTTTCACATCCTGGCCGAAATGTGTTTTCATGCTTCCGGCACAGAATACCGCAGTCGCTGTCAGAAATCAGTGTTTGGGACAGACTAGGATCGAGCGAGTGAGAGGGGGGAGTGACTGAGCTCATCTGAGCTCTGTCAGGACTGCTGCAGATTTGTGGACAGAAAAAGGTGCCAACACAGGCAGGAGCCCAGCACAAAATGGCAGCCTGCAGTGCTGGGAGACACAGAATGAGCAGGTGAGGGAGGGAGAGTGAGTGAGCTCAACGGAGCTCTGTTGGGACTGCTGAAGATTTGTTTGTGGGCAGAAAAAGGCAGCAATGCATGCAGGGGCTCAGTACAAAAGGGCAGCCTGCTGCATGGCCAGAAACGAAACAAGAGAGTGAGAAAGGGGCAGTGAGCAAGCTCAATGGACCTGTGTCAGGACTGCTGCAGATTTCTTTGTGGGCAGAAAAAGGTGCCAACAGAGGCAGGAGCCCAGTACAAAAGGGCAGCCTGCAGCGCTGGGAGAAACACAATGAGCGAGTGAGAGAGGGGGAGTGAGCGAGCTCAACGGAGCTGTGTCAGGACTGCTGCAGATTTCTTTGTGGGCAGAAAAAGCCATCAATGCAGGCAGGAGCCCAGTACAAAAGGGCAGCCTGCAGCAGCACCGGGAGACACAGAATGAGCAAGTGAGGGAAGGGGACTGAGTGAGCTCAACGGAGCTCTGTTGGGACTGCTGCGGAGTTCTTTGTGGACAGAAAAAGGTGCCAATGCACACAGGGGCCCAGTACAAAAGGGCAGCCTGCAGCGGTGGGAGAAACAGAAGGAATGAGCGAGAGAGGGGAGTGAGCAACCTCATCTGAGCTCTATCATGACTGCTGCATATTTCTTTCTGGGCAGAAAAAGGCGGCAATGCAGACAGGAGCCCAGTACAAAAGGGCAGCCTGCAGCGCTGGTAGAAATGGAATGAGCGAGTGACAGAGGGGGAGTGAGCAAGCTCAACGGAGCTCTGTTGGGCCTGCTGCAGATTTCTTTGTGGGCAGAAAAAGGCACCAACAGAGTCAGGAGCCCAGTACAAAAGGGCTGCCTGCAGCACCAAGAGAAACAGAATGAGCGAGTGAGACAGCGAGAGTGAGTGCCCACAACGGAGCTCTGTCGAGACAGCTGCAGATTTTTTTGTAGCCAGAAAAAGGTGCCAACACAGGCAGGAGCCCAGTACGAAAGGGCAGCCTGCAGCACCAGGACAAACACAACAAGCAAGTGACAGAGGGTAAGTGAGCAAACTCAACGCGGCTCTATCATGACTGCGGCAGATTTCTTTGTGGGCAGAAAAATGTGGCAACACAAGCAGGAGCCCAATACAAAAGGCCAGCCTGCAGCGCCGGCAGAAACGGAATGAGCGAGTGAGAGAGGGGGAGTGAACATGCTCAACGGAGCTGTGTCGGGACTGCTGCAGATTTCTTTGTGGACAGAAAAAGCCACCAACAGAGGCAGGAGCCCAGTACAAAAGGGCAGCCTGCAGCACCAGGAGAATCAGAATGAGCGAGTGAAAGAAGGGGGGTGAGCCACCTCAACAGAGCCCTGTTGGGACAGCTGCAGATTTCCTTATGAGGCAGAAAAAGGTGCCAATGCAGGCAGGAGCCCAGTACAAAAGGGCAGCCTGCAGCACCGGGAGAAACAGAACAAGCGAGTGACAGAGGGCCAGTGAGCGGCCTCAATGGACCAAAGCAATCAACATTCAGCATTGACAAATGCTTGTTAATTCTGATTTGCTAAGATTGGTTTTATCCGAAGTTGCATAGTTAGCCTGCATTCAGTATCACTGTTACTGTCACTGTCACTGTTACTGTTATTGCTGCTGCATTATCTAGTCTTTGTTACTTGTTTGTTGTATCTGCTACCCTGCATGCTTACCTAGCTTTGTACCTCATAGTTCCATCTGTTGCATTATTTCTGCTAGGCCTGGTAGCTGGTGACTCCCCTTGCTTACTCTAGCTTGCTTGGTTGAAGCACCTTTTCTAGCTACCAATTTTACCAGTGCTTATAAACAAGTTGAATTCTACTTTGCTAAGATTGGTTATATCCTAACTTGCCTAGTTAGCCTGCATTCACTATACTGTCACTGTTATTGCTGCTGCCTTATCTAGTCCTTGTTACTTGTTTGTTGGTTTTAACCTCAGTTCAACAGCCTGACAATCATGTACCCTGCAATTTTACTCCTCCATCTCCATCACCTATCTCTTTCCCCATCTTCTCCTTCTCCTTCTCCTCCCCTACACTTGTCCCCTCCCTCCCTCCCTCCCCTTTCTCTGTCCTTACTCCCTCCCTTCTTTCCTGCCCCTACCCCTCCCTCCCTTCCTAGTGCCCACTCTCCTCCTCTCCATTTGCTCTCATTCCACCTTCCATTTCTTCTTCCTTCCCCCACTATTCACCACAAACTCCTCTCTTCCCCTTCTCTAAACCTTGAATTCCTCCACAGAATCTTTCTCTTCCTCCCCCTGTCCCCCCCTCCTCTCTCACCCATTCCAGGGAATGAAAGCCCCACTCCATCCTTCTACTCCTTATCCTGTTCCTCTTTCTAGCTGGAGGAAGAGCAGGATAAGAAGCAGAAGGTAGAAGGCAATATGGAATTCAACCCTAGCTCCACTTCCTCTGTCCTCTCCCCCTCCTCCACTCCTTAAGGTCTTAGCATCTTCCATCTCAGTGTTTGAGTCTCTCAACACTCTCCCACCTCCTCTGTATCTCAGAATCTTGGCTCTCTTTCAGAATACCTGACTCTAGCTTGGATCTCCCTGAAAACCATCTCTTCAGGCAGGATCATGGTAAATGGGGTGGTGGTGTTGCCCTTTATGTCTGCCAGACCCTATCCTGCTCCATCGCACTCAGAGAGTCAGTGCCCTCCTCTCACTAGCTCCTTCTTTCCAAGCTCTCCTTTCATTATACCATTCCCATTTTCATTGGTGTCTTCTAAGCCTTCCCTAAAATCTCTCCTTTCTCTCTGGTTAGCTCTCTCACTGCTCTTGCATCCCATGCCTGTCTGGTGAACTTCTCCTTCTTAGGGAAATTAATATTAGTTGGCTCTCCCCAGCCTACAGGCTCACCTCCCACAGGACTGAGTCCCTAAACCTCACTTGACTTAGTACTGAACCCACACAGCTAAATCCTCATTCTCCTAATCACTCTCTTTTGGACTGGGTGCTTTCCTCACACTCCCACCACATTATTGCACCAGGTATTCTGCTGGATGCCTCCTGTTTTGCTGCTTGTTGTTCCCTATGTGTGACCTGCTGCAACAGGTTTGCGATATCTTCTGAAGTGCGGGATGATATGAGTTTGAGTTCCCCTATTTTGCTTAGAAGCTGACTAGACATCAGTTTGATATTATCAAATTCTGTAGGACCTACCAGCGTTGCCATACCAGAGGGTGCCATGTTCTTGCCAGAGAATGACAGAAGTGAGGGGAATCTAGGAGGACCACAAATGGAGCAAATTTCACCACTGCAAAGCAGCTGACAGACTCGAGCAGTGGATTTATTGAAGCAGTGAGATCACAGCTAACAAGTAAGAGGAAGAGTCAGTCGGGATGGTGGCATTAACCAGTGGATTTGGTCAGATTAAGGCTGAGGTAGAGACAGCTGGCAAAGTTAAACTGGCGTCTTGCCAGTGTCCAAGCCACACCTTCTTCATCATCACTTTGTGGTGGGAAAGCATTCTTTATAGTATGTACAATGCAAGAATGTAACTCTAATAAATTTTACAAGGACCCCCCAGCACCAAAGTACAAACTGCCTATATGATACATGTCGATATCTCTTATGCAAAGGCCCATAATGTGAGTTCTCTTATTGTCTTTTATATTCACTCCAAGCTAATTGCAAACTCCAAACATCTAGACATATAGCATTAAAACCTGGGTGCTCCATTATGTATATAGAAACATAGAACATAGAAGCACAGAATATGATGACAGATAAAGACTGCCTGGCCCCCCAGTCTGCCCATTTCCCTACCTACATAAACTCCAGATCCTAAATGATCTGCAGCTTACCCTCTCTTTCCTACCACTAGGGTTGCCTTCGGTCTATCCCATGCATTCTTGAATTCCCCTGTCATTTTAGCCTCTACGACCGCTTCTGGGAGGCTGTTCCATGTATCCACCACCCTCTCTGTGAAAAAATACTTCCTCACATTACCTCTGAGTCTTCCCCCACCTCATATTGTGACACCTTGTTCTTGCACATCTCTTTTTCTGAAAGATGCTGCCCTCCTCAGTCTTGTTGATTCCCTTGAGGTACTTGAATGTCTCTATCATATCGCCCCTCTCTCCTCTAATCCAGGGTATATATATATATTGATGTCTTTCAGTCTTTCTTCATATGTTTTCTGGTGCATTCCTGTCACCATTTTTGTTGCCCTTCTCAGGAATGCCTCCATTCTGTCAATGTCCTTCTGGCGATGTGGTCTACAGAACTGAACACAGTATTCCAGATGCTGCCTGACCAAATGTCTGTACAGTGGCATCACCACCTCCTGTTTTCTACTGGTGATGCCCCTCCCTATGCACCCCAGCATCCCTCTGGCCCTCCCCACCACCTTTTCACATTGCTTGGCCACTTTCAGGTCATCCATTATCTTTGCCCCAGGTCCCTTTCTAGTTTTGTTGTTGTTAGTATCTCCCCCCATAAACTGTACATTCCTTTCCAGGATTCCTATGGCCCAGGTGCATGACTTCACACTTTTTTGTACTGCATTTAAGTTGCCATTCTCTTGACCACTGCTCCAATATGCCTAGGTCTCCTCTTATGTTTTCCACCCCATCTGGAGTGTCCACCCTATTGCAGATCTTGGTGTCATCCACAAAGAGGCTTAATTTCCCTTCCAGCTCCTGTGCAGTGTCATGGATGAAGACATTGAAGAGGACTTTCCCCAGAACTGAGCCCTCTGGCACCTGCTGGTCACCTCCCTCTCCCAGGATTGAACTCCATTTACCACCACCCTCTGTGTCCTGTTGCTCAGCCAATTTCTGACCCACTTTACCACTTTGGGACCTACTTCCAGACTACTCAACTTGTTTACTGGCCTCCTATGTGGGACGGTGTCAAATGCCTTGCTAAAATCTAGGTAGGCCATGTCCACCGCCCCTCCCTGATCCACCACCCTGGTCACCCAGTCAAAGAAATCTATCAGATTCATTTGACAAGATCTACCTGCTGTGAATTCATGTTGCCTCTGGTCTTGTGCCCCACTGGCCTCAAGGTATGCCACAATCCTTTCCTTTAACATGGATGCCATTATTTTCCTGACCAGTGAGGTCAAGCTGACTGGCCTGTAATTTCAAGCCTCCACCTTGCTCCCACTTTTCTGTAGAGGTATCACATTTGCCCTCCTCCAGTCCTTTGGTACCACTCCCTCCTCCAGTGATTTGTTAAATAGGACTGTTAGTGGTGCCCCTAGTAATTCTCTTAGTTTTTTCAGTATTCTGGGATGCATCCCATCCAGCCCCCTCACCTTGTCCACTTTTAGTTTCAAGAGTTCCTTTAGGATTCTCTCCTCTGTGAGTGGACTGGTGTCCACCTCCCACCATGTGTGTTTCTATCACCTAATGTTGGTCCCTCCCCCTCTACCACCTAATGTTGGACCCTCCCTCTCCCTTTCCCCTTCTTTTGTAAATACTGAGCAGACGTACTGTATTCATTTAGAATTTATGCTTTTTCTAGGTCCCCTCTGCACACTCTCCCCTCCTTTATTTAGCCTCACAATCCCCCATTGGTCTTTTTCCTTTCTCAGATATACCTGAAGAAGGGTTTGCCTCCCTCCTTTACTGATTGTGCTATTCTTTCTTCAGTTTGCGCCTTTCTTCAGTTTGTGCCTTTGCGCACCTAACTACTTTCCCCACCTCCTTCTGTTTTGCCTGGTAAATTTCCTTGTCTCCCTCCCTCTTCAGTTCCACGACATGTGCTGTCTGCTTCAGTGGGTGCGGAGACTCATTTTAAACAGATACACCTTTGATGAAAACCAAAAAATAGACATTATTTAGTTTTTGTTAACCGGGTAAGTGCACTAGCCAGCAAGTGACTATTTTCAGGCACGACCCGGGAGGTACAGGAACAATACATAGTACAGTGCAAAGACAATAAGGCAGTTACATGGTAAGGTGCATTGAAGTAATCAGACATTGTTTACAAATAAACAGGAGAGAACAACGGGTACTGGTGCTGGGATAGACCTCAGAGTAGAGGAAAGAGAGAAAAAAGGGGGGACATGATAAAGGAGGGGCCAAAGATAGGTAGGGTCTGTGCACAGCTAAGTTCAGTGGGAGGTGGCAGGGCTAGACACCAGAGTCAAAAGTTGGCTTACCAGCTAGCAATGCAGGTGGGGGCAAGGGTTCGGAGGCAGATACTGTGTAACCCTACGGGCATCAGTGACTGAGAGTAAGAAAAAGTGTCTGGGCTGCTGGTTCTACAAAACGAATGAGGGAGCAAGCCCAGTCGGGTGGGACGAGTACTGACTGTGTTTGTGGTAGAAGGCTAGGGCCTGCAACCGGGGTCGTGGAACCAATTGCCGGCTTGGAGTGATTCAGGAGGCGGGGGTCGGGATGAAAGACGGCAAAAGCTTGCGGCATCAGCGGATGATAGTGAGAAAAGTGTCCGGGCCGCTGGTTCTGTGACCAGGCGTGGGAGCTGAGCATCAGTCAGGTGACAACAAGAGATTACGGCTTTTGCGGAAAAAGGCAGGGGTTTGCGACCGGACTCATGGAACCGTTAGCCGGCTAGAGGGCGTTCGGGATGCAGGGTCATGGACGGCAAAAACAGTTTTAGCTGCCGAACGCACAAAGCGTACCCAGTCTCATGGTTTTGTTCCCGGGTAAGGTACCAGTGAATAAGTCGGAAATGGGGGGGGTGTTACGGTGGTCAGGTGGCTTAGGAAGCCGGATGAATAACTACTGAAACAGGTCCACCGTGGGGCAACAGGAGTGACACATAGCTTGGAATAGTGAAAACATTGTAGGAGGGGGGACCAAACGGAGCTAAGCTGGCTTTAACAGGTTAAACCAAGGGAGAGACCCACAAAGTTAGGGGGCTGGAAATGGAAGCAAGGACGAAGTCCTGGCCACTGATTCTTATTTCAGGTATAGGAGCTGAGGAATTCAGTTGGGGTGCGAGAGGGAATTTTATGGCATTTGCAGCAGATGCTAGGATCTGTGTCCGGGCTCATGGAGCCGCTCACCAGTGAGAGCGAGTGCAGGAGGCGGGGTCCGAGGTGAAATACGGCAAAAAGGTGGCTTTAGCGGCCGTGGGTGTGGAAAATGCCAGGGCTCATAGACCTGATTGCTGGGTACTAGGTCTGGGCTTAGTCGGTGAGGGGGGGGAGGAGGGGAAACAAAAGAGGCTGAGATCATTAAGATGTACCAGTACCAATACAAAAAACTTTCTACCTCAAATTATATAGGCAGCAAGTTGAAACAACAGGCAAACAGTGTGATGGTGAGAGGCATTGTCAGACACAAAGGCATTGTAGAGGCATAAAATAGTAAGGTCTTGTATTTTTTAACATCAGCATTAAAGTGCAAATAGGCTACCTAACATATAAAGGCAGACAGGGAAATATAGACAGTCAGCAGATAGATAGGATAAAGGAAGCGACGGGAGAAAAGGAGGGTGATTGAAGCGAGGGTCCAACACATTGGGAGAAAAGGGGCATGAAGGACAGGCTCAGGTAGGGTCATAGCAAGCACATTGGTCCATTGAAGTTAGGTGGTTATGGCCCTCATTGAAAAGTAGTGAAGAGGAGGCATGCTTAGGTCGAGTGGTAGCAAGTTCCCATTTGTGGGCAGCATTCCCAAATGCACCTGAACCCTTTGAGGTGCAGCAGAGGGAACTTTCAGGAGAGATTTATCTGATGACCTCAGTTCATGCGAAGAGACATTGGGCTGAAACAGTTCCGATAGTGAAGCTGGTCTATCCACTCTGATGATGGAGTCTGAGAGGCAGCATAGATAGTAAAGTCTGGTGGCAGAGGGGGAGAACCAGCCTAGGTCATTGTGCAGTTGGCAGTGATGCTTGAGACGGGGGGGCCTTTGTGGCATACCGGCAAACGTTGTAGGTGACATCCCATTTTTGCAGGGTAGTTTTATGCACCATAGACAGGATGGGAGCACAGTAGATTAGAGTGGGAAGGAGGATTCCTCTGGCAATGGCCAGTTTGGCAGCAGGTGTAAGCATATAGCTGGTTCTGTAGGCAGCCCCCAGTTTGCAGTTTACAGTTTTGCAGGTTTCGTGAATATGCAGGTTCAGGTCCAGGGATTGGTTGAGCAGTATGCCCAGATAGTGGAATGTGCTAACAACCTCAAGAGGGGTCCCATCAAGGTCAAATATATTTAAGGGAGATGAGCAGGATCTTAGCTTGTGGGCAGTACCCAATAGCATAGCTTTGGTTTTGCTGGCATTTAGGATAAGGTGATGTGAGTTTAGCCAATGTTGAGCAGAGTGGAAGGCAGATGTTAGAGTCGCGCTTAGGTGGTCAGTATTATCTGACCGGGCATAGATGACCAGGTCATCTGCATAGAGAAGTGAGACACCTGATACTATACTGCTGGGAAGATTGTTTATGAACAATGAGAACAGGAGAGGGCCCAGTATTGAGCCTTGAGGCACTCCAATATTGATAGTGGTGCTGTCAGGGATTGCAGAGTTGAGTTTGACAGCTTGGGTCCTATCAGTTAAGTAGCTTCTGAACCAGCTCATTACAGGGGATGAGAAGCCAAGATCTTTGAGGGTAGACAGTAGTGGGGGGTGATCCACAAGGTAGAAAGCCTTGTGAGGTCGATGAACGCAGCCCCAGTAAGCTGGCCTTCATCCATGTTTGTGAGTATCCGAGTGAACTTTGCTAATGCAGTTGTGGTGCTGTGGTTTTTCCTAAATCCATGTTGTGCCTTCAGGATAATTTTGATTCAAGGAACTCAATGGCCTGGGTGGCTACAACTTTTCTAGGATTTGCTGAGGACCGAGAAGAATGGCTATAGGTCTGTGGTTTGAGATTTCATTTCTTGTTTCCCTTTTTAAAATAGGGCTAATCCTTGCAGACTTCAATATACCTGGGACAGTGCCGTTGGTGAGGACAGTGTGAGAAACCCTGGCTAGTGGATAGGAGATGAGGTGAGCCAGCAGCAGCAGACATGGTTCCAGTGAGTCGGAGCCTGGACTGGTAGTGTCAGATATGGTGTTTAGTAGTTTAAAACTTGTATTCAGACACAGCTTTGAAGTAGAAAGACTTGGTTGCTGTAGGCACAGGTTTATTGGTCAAAGGGCAGGCTGTTTCATTGGTAGAAAGTGGCTGAGGGGCAGGTGCAGTTGTTAGTGTGGACGTGTAGGGAGACAGGTCAGAGAACTGTTGATTGAAGGCATTTGCTATGGTGAGGGAGTCATTGCAGTGGATACCTTGTAGAATCATTTCTGAGGAGGTGACTGATTGTGGGGTGCCCAGGAAGGTCTTGATATGACCCCAGAACTTGCAGGGATCATTTGCAGAGCTGGTTAGCAGGTTTTGGCAGTATTTGCTTTTTGCAAGCCTGATTTGCTTTTTGCAGAAACTTCTATGTTGTTTGTAGATTAAGTGATCCCTGGGTAGGCCTGTGGTCTTGAACTGCTTCTAGAGATTATCCCTAGTTCTGAGTTGTCGGAGTAGATCTTTATTGAGCCATCTCGTTTGTTGACCTCTGACCCTTCTCTGTACTTTCGGTGCATGCTGATTTTGTACATCTCGGAACCTGGTCAGGAACACATCTAGGGCATCTTCAACTTTTGTTGCTTGGTAGATTTCAGTCCAGTCAATGTTGGCTATGTCTAGGAGAAAGGCATTTAGGTCCATATGTGCAAAGTTAGTAAATGTGACCAGGTGGGACTGAGGAGAGGGTGATGGACAAGAGCTTCAGTGGCAGATAGTGGGTGAGTGGTCAGTTATAGTGTCTGCCAGGATGGATGCCTTTGTCATATGATCTGGTCTGTTAGTGAGGATCCAGTCTAACAGCGTTCCTGATAGGGAGTTGGTCATTCTTGTGTTCTCAGTTATAAGCTGGTGGAAGTTGTGCCTTTGGACTAGTGATGCCAGAGTGCTATGAGATGGGCCTAGCCAGTTTAGATTCATATCACCAAGTATGATGGCCTCATTCATGTTAATAACTTGTGATGTTTGTTGGAGTAGTTTCTGGAAACTTTCCACCCCACTAGTGGGCGGATTGTAGAGACATATTATGTGCAGATTTTTCGCACCTAGGGACAGGGTTACGTGCAAGGGCTCACAGAGCCATTGGGGGCTAGGAACAGGAGCCACTTTTAGTGTGAGGTGGGTTTTTTGGTAAATGGCAACACCCCCCCATTTAGACCCTGTTCTGTCCTGTCGGATAATAGAGTATCCGGGCAGGGTACACTGGACATCCAGAATACGAGGTTTTAGCCATGTTTCTGTGAGGCACAGAATGTCAGGACCAACCACTTTGATTCAGGCCTCAAGTTCAGTCAGATGGCCCAGAAGACTGCTAATATTCATGTGAGCAATTAGAAGACCTTTTTTTGGCTTGGTATGAGGGTTTATCAGGGTGCTGCTTTGGTGAGGGCCAGGGTTAGGTTCCACGTTGCCTGCTAGCAGTAGTAATAGAGGTGCTAGGAATTTAAGCTGCACCCTGTTTAGAGAATAGGAGGATTTCTGCTTTTTCCTTTGTAGCAGATAGTTTGTGAGAACCAGGTATGTGCATCCTTTTTTAAGAAGAAAGTAGTGCAAGGCAGGTTTAGGGTAGTGATTGGAGAGGAGTAGGTTAGAAATACTAAAGTCACTGAGTGATGGAGTGTCTTGTTGTAGGAAATCAGGTGAGACAGAGATTGTTATGGTCCAAGCAGGAAAAGGAAGGCAGAGCAAGAGGTCAGTACTTTAGTCTAACACACGAAGGCGATGGACTCTCATGAAGGAGGAGCATGATAGCAATTCTGGAGAGAGAAGATTTAGAAGGAGCAGCAGAAAAAAGGGGGAGGCTAGAGGGTGAGGTAAGAAATATACAGGGAGATTTTTAGGAAAACCACGTAGAAGTATGGAAGGTTTGGGAGAGCAAGAACTCAGCGAAGGAGAGGCGTCCTGGGAAGGTGAAGGGGGAGATGTGGAATAAAGGTTAAGGGAAAGGGCCGAGACCAGACCGTATAGCTACAACAGAAAATGCTGTCTGCCGGTGTGTAGGACTAACGCCCCCCGTGGTTAGAGAGTATAAGAGCCAATGGGAAAGTGGACACTTAGTCATATGACCAACAGAAGCCTATATAGCCAAAGGTTGACCAGGGTGGGTGAGGAGGGCGGGTGGGGGAGTCAGCGCGTGCACCGGGATGAGTGTTCACCGAGGAGCTGTAACACTTAGCCGCAGAGACGGCATCTACAGTCCCGGGTCATTCAGGCAGTCCAAAGTCCACAAAATAAGGTGAAACAGCCGCTTTCAGTGAAGGGTGGAACCAGCTAGGAGCCACCAACCGCTACTGGAGAGCTGGTGGAAGAAAATCAGTGAGAACGCACTTTACCGCTTTAACGCCTTTTGGTGCAGCACTAGGTACCAGTAAGCGCTCCGTGGTTCCCTTTCCTCGCGAAATGCATGGCAGTGCAGCCCCTGACAACAGGCTTCCTGGAGAAGCATGGCTTTTCTTTGGTGGGGGCCGCTGGGCAAGCGGAGACCCCAGGGGCTTCTTTGGGTGCAGCGGTGGGTCCTTAGGTCCTTGGAGGAGTGGGTCCAAAGCCCTGGCGGGCTTGGAGAGGTCCTAAGGAGAGTAGCAGGGAGAGGTTGTTAAGTAGGCAAGCCAGATAAAACAGGACAAAAGGAGAGGGTGGGAGGTGAGAAAAAGGTGAGATTAGCTTACAGGAAGGCAGTTACAGCAATTACGTACTTATATTTTTACAATTTAGTTACCAGCAGAGCTTTAACAACAGAATGCAAATTCAAATAGAGAAAAGGGAAGAGAGAAGTTTAGCAGAGGACAGTTTTAGGTCAATTTACAGGTTTAGGGTGGCTAGTTTAGGACTTTACACTAAATGAGACCAGAATAACTGATTTACAATAAAAGCACAGTAGGCAAGTAGAGTGTCAAAATTTCACGGAGGAGCTGTAACACTTAGCCACAGAGACGGCATGCCACAATCCTCGGGGCGTTTAGCGAGTACAAAGTCCACAAAATAAGGTGAAAACAGCTGCTTTCAGTGAAGGGTGGAACCAGCTAGAGCCACCAACCCCTACTGGAGAGAGCCAGCGGGAAGAAATAGGTGAGAACGTACCTTCTGGCTTTACTTGTAGCAGCACTAGGTACCAGTGTTGGCCGAGGCTCCTGGTTCCTTCCTCGATGAGCATCTTGTGGTGTGGTCCCCTGACAATAGGCTTCCTGGAGGGTAGCGGCTTTTCTTGATTGGGGCCGCTGGGCAAGCAGAGACCCAGGGGCTACAGGTGCAGCGGTGGGTCCTTAGGTCCTTGAAGGAGGCGGGTCTAGAAGCCCCAGTGGGCTTAGAGGTCCCTCACAGCTTTGCGCCTTTGGCGCACTGGGGTACCAGTGATGGCTGAGCTCCTGTTTCCTCGCCTGGCGTGGTGGTGCAGCTCCCCTGACAACAGACTTCCCGGAGGAGTGCGGTTTACTTTGCAGGGGGCCACTGCGCGGAGACCCCAGGGGCTTCTTTTGGTGCAGTGGTGGGTCCTGGAGGAGGGTCCAAGCCCGGCGGCTTGGAGAGTCCTCACGGTTGCTATACACCTTAGCGCACTAGGTACCATTAGTCATAGGTTATAATATTCCAGTCTTCACATTACAATGGGCATCATGACTTCATTGCATATTTGAATGTAGTAGCATAGTATTACCAACTTACATAGCCTCATCTTATATCAGTCGCCTGTATATCATCAATACTGGAAGACTGAGCCTCATTAGAGTCTGAAGCAATTGACTCAAGCTGGTATGGAGCAATCCCTTGTCCTCAATGGTCTCTTCAGATGACACAGAGTACTCTGAGGAAGGGTCATCTTGATCATCATCTACAGAAACTGACAAGTCTGTATGTGACTTATCATGTTACCATGTGTATGTGAAGAAAAGAAGAAAGAAAATTGGCAGGACAATCAAACAAGCAATGTTAATTGATACTATGAAATTAGTTAAAATATATCCAGTGTGTATTTTAAAAATGAATGTATTATTGTCGTATTTTCTTAAGTCAGGTGGAATTTTTATGAAAATAAACAAACTCCACAAGGAGAACTTGACCCCCCCCAAAAAACTGAACAAATATGAAACAAGACTAAGTCTGTTTGACTCCAAGCACCCATGCTACAGCTGTAAGTTGAAAGGGTACAGTCACCCTTAAGAGCTCCACACTCAAGTGTTGGTTTGGCTCAAATGTGCAGCTTGTATTCAAAAACAATGTTTTTTTTAGTTACTGATTACTGCAGTATAAAGTGACTCTGCTGACTTGCAATTTGACATTTTCTGAAAGTAGAAATCCAAGAATCCCGTAAAGCATCCATCTTAGCAGGGGTGAAATAGTGGGAAATTCAGTAGTCTGGAGTAAACGTTAGAGCTTTTATAAACTCTGGTCAGGTGTATGCCAGTTCCTCTATTCTCACATAACTAGGTACATTCTTCTGTGAACTGTATCTAGGCAGAGAGAAAACAGCAGGACCAGGACACATGTGATCCAGGCCGTTGAAAGCTGTAACATTTATTTCATGATATTGAAACTCCTGATGCTGCACCCCTGCTCAAATAGTAGATGAATGGGATCTTGTGACTTCTGATTACAGCAAATGTCAGATTGCAAGTCAGCAGAAACAGCTTGTTAAAACTACTGAACTACAGTAAACCGTACACAAAATGTAAATTTGGACCAGCCCCACAACTGGCTACGGAGAGCTTAGTGCTGATTGTTTCCCTGTATCCCAAGAGAGGAACATTCAATGGTAAGTGCCCCTTTATTACTTTTGGCTATGGTACCATTTTGCAACTTGTGAACTGAAACATTTTTGTGTAACTGATACTTGTGCCTTGCAAATTGTCATTTTTTGACAGTACAATACCTAGATTCAACTTCAGCTATATCAGAGGAGGACTGTGAAAGGCACCGCACCTGCAAAGTGTGCTGACTACGCCTGGAAATGATAAAGGGCAAAGTCTGTTATGCCTTCAGGTGAATGGTGCCTGAGTTCATGGTTAGAAAGTGGTGTGGTGCCTCCACCTGTGGAATTCCTTATGACGGAGTGCTGCCAGGGTGTTTCCCCAGAGGAAATAAATACTACCCCCACCCTCTGTAATGGAGCACAATAACACAATCCCCTCCCAACTTATCACTCTAAGCATGCAAGTAAACAGAAAGCAATAATGGCAAGATGCATCAGCAGTTGCAAATAAATAACCAATAGATTATTTG
This sequence comes from Neoceratodus forsteri, assembly GCA_016271365.2. Lineage (NCBI taxonomy): Eukaryota > Metazoa > Chordata > Ceratodontiformes > Ceratodontidae > Neoceratodus > Neoceratodus forsteri. The sequence continues at coordinate 1,047,918,328 of CM057456.1, forward strand.
GAGATGGAAAACAAGGTAGGGGACAAGGAAAGCAAAGGTAAAAATCAACAAACACAGCAGTTTGCATTCACCTCCACCATATAGCATGTCTCAGTCCCTCTGAGAGCTCCAGATTAGAGTTTGATTGTGCACACAGATAGAGTTGCAGGCCTGTGATGCTAAGACCTCAGTGCAGTACCGTGTAAATTCAGTTGTTGGCTGCAGCTGTTGACAGGCAGATTACTCAGCTGGATGGACAGTAAAACAGTTGCTCCTGACTGTAAGCTGTAGCTGTGGGCTTGATTCTAAGGTCACACAAAAATGCCCAGAAAGTATCTAGTTAGCTGGCTAGCTAAACAATAGGAATGATAAGTTCTTTGGGTAAAAACAAGTAGTTATGACCTTCAGAAGACAGGCAAGTGCTGTTTCTGTGGGTACCTCTCCTCTATTTAGGCAAATGATGGCTGGATGGTATCTTCTGTAGTCTGGATACTGGTGCAGTGAACCCAATGGCTCCTGGCGGTGAAGGGTGTGAGCCATGATGACTTTAGATGATGTTCTATAAGCTGGTTACAGGTGCAGCAGACCCAACATGCATCCGGTGGCAAGGGGAGCAGGCCATAATGCTCTGGAAGATATCGATCCTCTTCATCCCACAAGAGGATTTGCCTTCACCCAACCCTACAGGTAGAACCTTCATGTAGGACCTCAGTTGGTTTGATCTCCTGTCAGAATAAAATCCTAACAGTGGCAGAAGGCAGTGGCTCACCACCTTTTCAGATGCAAAGTTGCTTTTAAGGCAGACCCTGCTCTAGTTTAGTGCTAAAGCTAGGCTTGGCACTCTAGCTACATCATCCCCTTTCTCAGGGTCTCAAGTCCATTTTGGACAAACTCTTTAGTCAGCCCAGAATAACAATTGGGAGCTATTCACAGATGCTCTCCTCTCTTCAAAGATTTATCTCTGACCAATCTGCTTTGTTTGCACATGGCTCACTCCCTTGTGCAGAAATCCAGGGATTAAATATCAGTGGCTAGCATCTCATGCATTATGCATTATGCTAAACCCCTGGCTCTCAGTGACTGTTAGTTCCAGGGGAAAGCAGCATAAAAGACCTGAGCCAGCTTGCAATTCAGAGCTGTTTTGCAGAGCTGAGCTCCAAATTGATGCCAGTTTCATAGGAACAGGATGTACTCTTTAATTGTTTTGCAGAACTGAACTAGTCTCCAAATTGATGTCAGTTTCACAGGGACAGGATGTACTAATTTAATCATTTGGCAGAGTTGAACTAGTCTCCAAAGTTTGTGCTCTCAGGGGAGGACCGGCTTAGCACTTTATGTAGCTTTGAGAGTTGTTTGAAACTGAGCAACCTCTCTGCTGTGGGCTTATTGAACCTGAAGGCAGTCCAGGGGCAGGGTGAGGAAGAAGAGGTGGTGGCACGCCAGCCATGGCAAGGCGGGTGCTGGCCAAGCTCTCAGAACAAATAAGGGTGTCCAGTCCAGCTCCAGAAGCTGCAATCTGGACCAAGATTGGAGTGGAAGAGCGGTGCAAGAGAAAGCACAGCAGTGCTCCAAAGAACCAAAGATAAGCCCCCTTTTAGGAGGGGGTTACATCCTCCTCTCACTGAAATCCTTGGCATCCTCAACAAGGCCTGAAAATTGCAAAACATTCTAAACACAACAGAATAGTATGTCTAATACACCTGATTCCTATCTGAATGAAGTCAACAGGGTACTTTACAGAACACAGGGTAAACATTGGTATTAGCATTTCTCCACTATGAAACAATTACACCTCCCAAAAATGGCTTGAGGGCAGCACAAGGGAGGCAGCGATAGCAGGCTTGACAGCAGATTGATCCTTTTATGCACCACATTTACAGGGAGGTCAGAAGGGACACCAGAAATATCATAAGCGAGTTTAACTGGGTGTTTGAGTTCTCTTCCAGAATGGCGGGTGCCACAAGTTCCACTGCAATGATTTGATCGGGATCATTGATGGGTTCTGTGTCCTCTGCCAGAATGGGTTCAAGCCTTTCAATCTTATGAGGTGGTTCTATTGCTGGGATCCCAACATCCTCTGTGATGGGAGCAAAGTCCATAATTGTGGGCCATATTCAGTCAGAACAAAGAGTGCTGCTATCAGATTTAGTGGTCTGGAATGACTCGCCTAAAGACAAATTTTATTGTTAAAAGAGTATATAATCCTAAAATGTACACTCACTATATTAAAAACATGTTAAAACACAAAGCTCTGCACAGAATAAATACAGTTATAAAAATACATTAATAAGATGTAATATGTTGACAAACAAATGGATACAAGGTTTACATCAGAAACATAGAATTTGATGGCAGATAAGGACCACTTGGCCCATCTAGTCTTTCCATTTCCTTACCTGATGGATAAGCTGCAGATTCTAGTTAACCAACAGCTTACTTCCTCCTACCCCCCACTAGAATTGCTTTATGTCTGTCCCATGCATTCTTGAATTCTCCCACTGTTCTTGACTTCACAACCTCCTCAGAAAGCTGTCCCATGCATCCACAACCCTCTCCATGAAAAAATACTTTCTAACATTACCCCTGAGTCGTCTTCCCTCTGTCTTCAAATTGTGCACCCTTGTTCTTGCACATCTCTTTTTCTGAAAGATGCTACCCTCTTGGACTTTGTTAATTTCCTTGAGGTACTTGAATGTTTCTATCATGCCCCCCTCTCCCTCCTTTCCTCAAGGGTATACATATTAAGCTACTTTAGTCCCTCTTCATATGTCTTCTGGTGCAGACCCTGCACCATTTTGGTTGGCCATCTCTGAACAGCCTCCACTCTGTCTATGTCTTTGCAATGATGGGGTCTCCAGAACTGCACGCAGTACTCCAGATGGGGTCTCACCAACTGTCTGTACAGAGGGATAACAACTTCCTGTTTTCTACTGGTGATGCCTCTCCCTATGCATCCCAGTATCCCCCAGCCCTCCTTACTGCCTTCTCACATTGCTTACCCACCTTAAGGTCATCTGATATAAATATCCCTTTCAATTTTTGTTGTTGTTAGTATCTCACCCCCCTTTGTCTACTCTTCCCCTGGGTTTTTGTTTCCCAGGTGCATTACCTTGCATTTCTTGAATATAACTGTACAAGCTGGTGGAGTGAAACTACCATAGGCAATATAATAAAACATCTAAGCTGTTGCAGATGCCTGTAACAAAGAAGAAACCCTCTATATAACACCTTCACAATTTTAAAATAGAGCAGGCCTCCAGACATAACTTAATCACTGCCAGAATAGTGGCCTTGTTATTACTGTTTAGTAATGAACAATGTTTTTCTGATAAATTTAAACCATTTACTCTTCTAGGTGTTTTGCTAACCATTGGTTTCTTATGTCTTTTAATAATACATACTCTGATATCAGATGTTTTGATGAAATATTGGATATATTATCAAATTTACAGCCTCTTGTTTTCCTGCAATCTTGCCATGTAATAAAAATAGACCTATAATCTAAATTTGGCCAAAGACTTCCTATGCAAAACATTTTCACATCTCAATGGACAGTCCATCTCTGGATCACTGTTACTTAGAAGTTTCTGTAAATGGAACAGGAAAGAATTAATATTTTTTTTATGTTACCCTTGTCTAGACACATCAAGTAACCTTTGTATGGCCTCATCTTTATGCTTTTTGAGTTCATAATGGTAGAGGCCTCAAAAACTGTGTTTAATCAATGTTTCCTCAGAATCAAATTTAGATTTGAGAACCACAAAGAAAGGCTCAACTTATTTTGTTTATAAAAAATATGCTCTTGCCAACATGCGTATAACAGAATGCTTTTAGGATTATTATCAAAGCTATACTAGTAATTCATGCATCTAATAGGTGTTTTAACCACAACAGATCTTTGTCCTGTTTCCATATGCAGATATTTCCCTGAAACAATTTGAGGTAAACCCAAGATCAATCTCAGAAAGAGGTTTTTCATTGGTTCCAAAGACAAAACTGATGTTTCTATACTCCATACAGTACTTCCAAACCATACAGCAGAGCAGAGTCTACCTTTGCATCAAAGATGTTTATCGTTGCTTTAAATGAATGTCTAACAAAGTTTTTGCTAAACTTGTTTATATCTAATACAATTTGTCTAGTAGCCTACTTTGTGTATTTTATATGTTTTTGCCAACCACTATTTGATGTTATGTTAACTCCTAAATATTTAAACTCTTCTATTTCTTCAGTAACATTGTCCTTCACTTTCCATTTGTGTCTCAGAGAATGGAGTTTGGTAGGTAGTAATCAGAACTTTAGCTTTTTTGTACATTAATCTCTAGTGTAAGACTAGTAAGTGAATTAGCAATGTTATCCAAAGCTTTCTGCAGGCCTTGAGCAGACCTTAAAATTATTAGGGCATCATCTGTGTACATTAAAATATTCACTGGATAGTTCATCATCTTAGGAGCATCTGTATCAATCTTTTCCAGAATTCTCACAATCCAATCAGAGTACATATTAAACAAGACAGGTGCCATAAGATACTCCTGCTTCACTCCCTTATTAAGTTGGATATTTTTAATTTCCCATCTATACTGTATCTGATATGTGCAAATGTGTTTGTATGTAGAGCTATTATCATTTTAAGCAACTGTGAATCCATGCCCAGATCTGCTAAAACTTTCCATAAAATACCTCTGTTAACATTGTCAGATGCATTTTTTCAGGTCAAGAAAACAACAGTACAGTCTTCCATTACTCTGTTTAATATTTTTATGAATTAAATTTATTTGTTTATTTATTATTTATTTATTTATTTACAGTTTTGCTCGATTCCAGATGTGACCTGGGGGTCAAGACCCTAGACAATAGTACAATACATTTGGTACAGAGTTAACAACACAATGATTGGCCATCCGCCCTACAGACAATCGGCAGATAAATACAGCAGACAGAAGAATGATACAGGCATATTTTAGGTGGTTACAACTGAGCACAGAAACACAATATTAATACATAGTTTGGCATTATTTATAGCAAGAGCAGCTGGAGGAGAAGTGGGTGCTGAGTAGGTGACTGCGATGGCTGGTGTTGGATGACTGTCTTATATCAGCTGGCAGGGCATTCCATAACTGTGGGATGCGGTAATTGAAAGCGGCCTGACCTTTGGTTGTGCGCATAAAGGGGATGTGGAGGAGCTTGGGGTCAGTGCTTCTGAGGGAGTAAGGAGGAGGGGGTTGTTGGGAGAGGGTGGAGGCCAGTTAGGGGGTAGGGAATGGGACCAAAATTTGGCAGCGAACCTAGCACTGTGGGTTAATCTACAGTCTTGGAGGGACAGTAGGGCTAGGGAGCTATATATGGTGCAGTGGTGGGTTGTTTGTGGACATTCAAGGATAAATCAACAAAAAGAGTGGAAAAGGGTGTCAAGGCTGGCCAAGGTGGAGGAGAGTGCAATAGTATAGACTATATCGCCGTAGTCGAGTACTGGGAGGATCATCTTTTGGACAATAGCGTTCCTAGCAGGAGAAGGGAGGCAGCTTTTGTTCCTATATAGGGTGTCGAGTTTAGGGAGAAGTTTCTTATGTATGGAGTCAATATGCATGGCAAAATCGAGGTGCGGGTCGAGCCGGATGCCTAAATATCTGAAGCTGGTGAATTGTTCCAGGAGGGTCCCATCCAGAGTTTTAAAGGGGTGGCAGGGGGCTTGGCGGGAGAGGATTTGCCGTGAGCCAAAGGTTAGTGACATTGTTTTTTAGGGTTTAGAAATAGTTGGTTTGACCTGAGCCATTCCTGGATGGTGTTGAAATCCTGCTGTAGGAGATTTGCCACTATGCTAGTGAAGGGGCCTGTGGCATACAGTACAGTATCGTCTGCATACATTTGTATGGATGCCTAGACAGACCGATGGGAGGTCATTTAGGAATATGGAGAAGAGCAGTGGGCCCAAGACTGATCCTTGGGGGATGCCGGCGGTAACTGGGAGGGGGTTAGAGACGTGTGAGGTGACTTTTACAGTTTGGTGTCTGCCCACCAGATAGTCATGGAACCATGTGGTGGCTGGTTTGGAGAGCCCGGCTTCAGTTAGTTTGGAAAGGAGCAGCGTATGTGATACAGTGTCGAAAGCCTTGGCTAGGTCTATAAAGATGACAGAGATGATGTAGCCTTTGTCAATGCTGGTGAGTATGTCGCCAGTGACTCATAGCAGGGAGGTGATGGTTGAGTGAGATTTGCGAAAGCCAGATTGGAAGAGAGTGAAGAAGGAGGAGTCATCCAGATGGGAGGAGAGAGTTGGGCAAGGACAAGCTGTTCCTGTATTTTTGCCAGACTCGAGAGTAGGGAGATGGGGCGATAGTTGCCTGGGGAGGAGGGGTCACCCCCTTTAGGTAGGGGAATGATGGTAGCCCATTTCCATTTGGAGGGTAGTTTGCCCAGCATGAAGAAGAGATTGAATAGTGTGGCTAGAGGGGTGGCTATGGCTGGGGCAGACAAGTATAACATCTTGGCATCCAGGGACGTAGGGCATTTGCCTTTGTTGGGGTTCAAGAAGCGTAGGGATTTGAATACCTCGGCTTGGGATACAGGGAGGAAGGAGAACTGTGAGGCAGGTGGGGGTGCATTTGGTCGGGGGTGGGGCCCTGGGGGTGGATTCTGGAGGTCGATAGAAGTGAGTCAGTGCTGCTGGAGAAATAGGTATTGAAGGCAAGCGGCTACCTCTGCAGGGATTGGTGATGTGGGTGTCCAGAACTGATAGTGTCAGAGGTGGAGGTTGGGTGGGGGAGGGAGAATAAGGATTTGAACGATTTCCAGAAGTTTGTTGGGTGGTTTATGTTTGCTCTAAAAGCCAATAGGAAATAGTTATTTTTTGCCTGGTGAATGAGGTTTGTGCAGGAGTTGCAGAGGGCTCTGTAGGTTTGGAAGGATGCCTGTGTGCCCAGTTTCTTGTGGGCTTTCCATGCGTGATCCCTGGAGTGGCATTTGCTGATGATATCAGTGGTGATCCAGGGAAGGTGGGCACCTCTGAAATGATTTATAATAAATGTTATATACAGTTGATCTCCTTATTCTAAATCCATATTGATTTTCTGAAAGTACATAATTTTCCTCAATCCATAGGTCTGTTTTAATCAGTAGATGGCAGGTATAATATACATTAGCTGGTACACACAGAAGGGTAATATGTCTGAAGTTAGAAGGGTCATTTTTGGGTCCCTTTTTTGTGAATAAGCACAATTTCACTACTGTTAGCCAAACATGTGGAATACGACCAGCAACATTAATTTCACTAAAGAGAATTACAGATCTGTGATCACCAAGTGATGCTCATTTTGAAAATTTTGGCTGATAGGCCATCCAGCCCAGGTGCCTTATTATTTTTTATGCTGCTATATAGCTATCAATTTCTGCAGGTGTAAATTGGATCCATTCACCAGGGTTAACGTTTGATGCACTATTGCTGCATAAGGCAACAGTACTTGGAGCTCCAAACTCCGAACCATTATTGATATCCTGATTGGATACAGAGTAGAATATAGTGTAGAAATTTTCCCAAGTTGTCACCAAAATCATAGCATCTATATTTTGTGATATTTTATTCTCTCCATATGCAATTGAAGACCAGGTACTGAAGGGTGAAATTCTGTGGGGAATGGTGCAGGCAGATATTCACATGATACAGGACAACTTTAGGGTTCCTCATCCTCGGAGCTACTGTAGATCACATCAAACTGAGTCGCCAGTGGGGTAACAGGAAATTCAGATGGAGGCACATGATTCCTCCTTGTCTGGATCTCATTCCTGGTGACAGGTCTTCTTAGCAGTGGGAGAGGTACTGGATAGAATGGTTCAGGTAACAGCTGACCAGTTGGCAAAAGGTGATTCTGATGCAAAGTTTTGACCACATCCTGTTTCCATGTTCAGATAATAAACTGGCAGGTTTGGAGGCTGTTCTACAATTACATAGGGATCTGGTTTCCATCGGTCTTCAATCTTATGTTTGCATGTGATCCCCAAGTTCTAGGCAACCACCCAGTCCCCTGGATGGAGAGCTTGATCTCAGCCTCTTTTGTTGTATCTGGTCTTGTAGGATAGGTTGGACTTCCCAGCTGATTCTTGGGCTACCCTGTAGGCCTCTTTCAATTGAGCCCATAACCTCTTAGTGTAGTCCAGATATGTCTCTGGCAAGGCACCATCAGCTAATATCCTGAAACATAAGTCTACTGGAAGTCTGGCCTTCCATCCAAACATTAGGAAGTAGAGTGAGAATGCTGTTGAATTATTTATGGTACAGTTGTAGGCGTGAACTCAGGAAAAGTACATGCTGGCTCCAGTATGATTTTTTTGTAGGGTGTTTTTTTTTTTTGTAGGGTCCAGTGTCCCCAGCATATTAACTTATTACTTCCAATAGTTTCATATGACGTCTGCGCTATCCATTGTTTACCTAACATAAAATGGCCACCCAGGTAATAGTTAATCAGTGTTCTATTGAATCTCTCTCTTTGGCTGAGGGTCACCCTGTGGATGATAAGTAGTGGTATGGGATTTCTTGATGCTCATAATGCAGGTAAGTTCTTTGATGAGACAACTCTCAAAGTCTCTCCCATGGTCATAGAGAAGGCACCTAAAAAAAGCCTTAATGCACAAAGTACTTTTCACACAAGCCTTTAGCCATGATGATTGCCTTCTGATATTTTGTGGGGAATGCCTATGCATAGCAGGTGTTGTTGTTGGTCACCACCAGAATGTTACTGATCCCATTCTGGTCAGGTTCCAGGGAAAGGAAGTCCATGTAGACCAGGTCCATCGGTCCAGTACTGGTGATGTTTGCAAGTGAAGCTGCCCTATTGAGTAGAGTCTTATGGGTGATGTACCAGTTGCAGCATTTACAATGCCTGTTTACTTCAATAGCAATGCATGGCCAGTATAATCTGTTTTATTAAATGCTAGGTGCCCCATTTCCTCATGACATGATCACAAAACCCTGTTTTGATAATCACTAGGAAGAATCAGTTGCTTTTAGGGAATTTGCATTTTTGTGATTCGATACAGCAGTTAATTTTTTAGTAAAGGTTTGTCCCAAGCCCTTAGGAGAAGCAGCACATCTGAAATATTTGATTTTAAATGAGTGGAAGCCAAGCCCTTCTCTTTAGCTAGAATGATGTCTCACATACTGGTTTCTGTCCACTCTGCACATGTTACATCTGCAGGTCAGAAGTGAAGTAAAGAAGTATTATGCAATGTGGCAAAGCAGGCATACACCTCAAGTACAGCATTAGGATGCACTCCACACAAGTCTACAACCCTGCCAGAGTTGATGGGAGCAGCAATCATGCACCATTAGCTGGCAGATTGCTTTCACTCACCTTCAGATACATAGGTTCATGGGTGGGGTATGATATAATCATCTGGACAGGGCATCTGTGTCACTGTTGTGCCATTGTGGATGGTACTACAAGCAGAAGTTGTAAGCAGATGGAGTAGAGCTGCATCTATGCCCAGTGGAATCAAGTTTGGCAGTCATTAGAACATAAGTCAGCAGGTTATTGTTTGTTGATACAACAAACCATTCTTCATAAAGACATTCATGGAACTGATCAAGTCTGTGCCCTCTTCCCTGCAAGGAACTCCAACTTATGGACTGGATAGTTCTTTTCAGATGGACATAAACTGCAACTGTCATAGGCAACTTATCTCATACCATTTTCATGCTCTTGCTAAACTGCAGCACCCTGTCCTTCTATACTGACATCAATGTAAAGGGCATACAGCTTGGTATAGTCAGAAAAGCCAATATAGGGGCCCCATCAGGCACTGCTTGATCTCTTCAAAAGCATTTTCATAGTACACAGTCCATCTGTCCCCAAAAGTTTGAATGGCCCTGTAGTATTCTGATGATGGTTTCTGTTTGGTCCCTGAATTTTTGGTCTTTCAGGTTAAAGGATACCTCTCAGTCAAGTTGTTTGATGGCTTACCATCAAGGAGCAGTCCTTCATGAATCTTCTGCAGTATCGACAGAACTCCAGGAAAGCCTGAAGCATTTTTAACTTGTTGGGTCTTGGCCAGGTTATGAGAACTTCCACTTTTGCTGGGTCAGTGCTGATTCCTTGCTCTGACATTGACGTGATGTGCTCAGCACATTTGACAGCAGTCTGACAGAACTGACACTTGTCCAAGGAGAGCATTAGACCATGTTCCTTCAGCTGGTCCAGTACCTTTAGTAGTCAGGCTTCATGTTCTTCTAGTGTCCTCCCAAACACTATGAGGTCATCCAGGTAGACTGGGACCTATAGGAGATTCATATCCATTAGGCACTGGAAAGATGCTGGGGTGCTAGATATACCTTGCAGCATATGCTTAAATTGATAAAAAACCAAGAGGACAGCTAGACAATCTTGACTTCTCCAGTCAGTAGTATTTGACAATATCCACTGCACAAGTCCAGCAGACAGAACCATTTAATCCCTATGAGGCAGTTCAGGGTGTCTTGCACTCAAGGCATGGTGTATTGGTCAGCCACAGTCCTTTGATTAAGGGTGCAATAGCCAATGAACATTCTTATGGTGCCAGTTTTCTTTCAGGCCACCCACCATAGGTGAAGCATAGGGGTTCTGAGACTCCTTTATGATCCCTGCCACCAAGAGTACTCACAGGTGTCATCTGACATCTTCACTGTCAATAGGTGCCAGTCTCCTTGACCTTTCTCTGAAGAGGTGGTCATCATGTAGTTGTATATGTTGTTCTTCCCCTTTGGCATATCTCATGTCCTATTCAAGGCATGAGAAGACATCTAGTCAATCGGCCAGTTCCCACTACAATTGTTTCTTCCAGTTGGGGGGAATGGGAGACAAACTAAAATGGAAAACATCTTTATCCAGTCGAGGAGTCTTCTTCTGATGGGATGGTGCCACTAGCACCCCAAAATGCACTGTTAAATCCTTATGTGTTTCATTCTTTAACCATATGTTGCTCCTCTTGACCATTACCCCAGTGCCAGGCAGTACTCCTTGTTGAACCATCAGACCCCTTGGCAAACTGCTTCCCAGGGACTCTTCAATGATTACCTAGTCCGACAAAGATTCATGGCAGTCCATGGCTCTTCTTACTAGGCCCTCAGTCCCATGGGCACAATCACAGGCTCTTTTCCTTCCTTCTTTATGACTCCCACAATCCCCTTAGGGTTGTTGCAGGCCTTGGCTTCCTTCTTCAGGTAAGCAGTACACATACTGGCATAAATTGGAAGCATCTGGTAATTTTCCTCCCCTGCTTTCTGCAGAAACAAGTGCACCAGGTTCCAAATATATTGACATTGGTTCTAATTAGCACAGGTGTCTAGTTCCATATCTTGATGTCAGGACAAATAAAAGCCAAGATATTGATCCTTCAAAGGATTCCAGCAAAAGTCTCTGGAAATTCAATTTGCACAGTGATGTATCCATTGTAGAGGTAGCTGGCTCTGCTCAAACCCCAGACAGAAAGTCAGTTTAGAGATTGCATGGGCAGGTGTTTCAGGGACATCCAGAAAATGGAGTGGTAGATAATGGTGACCTGTGATCCACTGTCCAATATGGCTTCACATAGGTATCCCTCGATGCATATCTGTATGGTTGGAGGACCTATTCATCCAGGTGGCAACTTGTGTTGAACAGAGGTAGTGGGATTTGTCCATCATACAGAGTTGCTAACTCTCTGAGTCCAGGTCACTCTCTTACAGGGCTCTAATGTCATTTCCTTGTGACTGTTGCTGTCTTTTCCATTTCTGATCTGTGAGCTGCTGGTTCTCAGACCTGCCACATCCTCATGCAAAATATCCGTCTTCTCCAAAGTGAAAGCAAAACAGTCCATCTCTAGGTAGCAGCAAGATGGTTTGTAGATGAGGTACCTGTGCCATCTGTAAGGCCTTCATACACTCTGTGAGTTCCTTCACGTGAGTATTAATGTCTGGGATGTCCTCTGCACTTGGCATCTGTCAACTTGTGACTACAGGGGTAAGGCTTTCCCTGTGGGTACCTATAGTAAATTGACAATGGTTTCTTTTGCTTCTTCTTCTTCCCTTACTTCATCTAGTAGCTGTCAGAAGTTTGGGGTGAATCTGCTCTGTACTCTTTCAACCAGAGAGATATTAGTGTCCAGCAGGACTGCACAGCTCCTCACAAAATCTGGTCCAGTCTCATCTGTGCAGTCTGTGCAGGAGTAACTTCTCTGGCTTCCACAATTCTTGAAATCAGAGTTTCCACACAGGTTGTGTAATTATACAGCTTTTCTCCCTCTTTTTGCCTGGTTGTTCCCAGTTGAAAAATTATGTCCTTCCTCCACTCAACTGCTCCAAATGTACTCTTAAGCAAGGCAAGGTGGCCACCAGTGGTGCAGTTCAGCTCACTGACACATAAGGAATGGATGACGTCCAAAGCTATACCTCTCAGGCTCTCCACAGTTCTTTTGCATTTCTCATCATCTGAGCACTTCCACACTTTCTCCATCTGTAAGGCCAGACTCCTCCAACTTTTATAGTCATCCTCCCAAGGAGGAGTAGGGTGGCTCCAGAGAAAGTATACAGTCTCCTGTACTGTTCATAGTTTGTGACTGAATAGAGGTCCAGTCCTGTCCCCCATCCTGGAGTCTGCTAGGTGGTATTTCCTATGCTTGTTCTTCTTCCTCGAAGAATGCTTTCAAATTTTGAACAGTCTTTCTGTCAGCTTACAAAAAAGACTAACTTCTGTTCAAATTTGTTTTGCTCTTTAGGGCCCTGGGTGTAGTGTCCAGGCTTGCATGGGTGATTATGAACCTCGGGGTGAGGTCTCCATCATTAGTGAGCTAGTCAGACACCACTGAGAGATCAACATCCTCTCAGCACTCCATAAGAACACATAATGTCTGTCAAGCCAAATTGTAAACTCTCCCACAGTCACTTTTCTCAAACTTTTTATGCTGCCTATGACACTTTTGAGATGATCCTCAGCAGTTCCTTCAGGGATCCCATGCACCAAAATGGCTTTTTTGGATCAAGGTTCTCACCTTTCCACCGGTATAGTAAGAAGTTACGATCCATCATGAATTTGAAAATTGGGAGATTACCAAACTCTATTCCTGCTGCAGGGTGTAATGTAGAATCTTCCAGAAATCCCAGTGGTGCCTCCAAGTTGGTAATCATCCCTCCCCCCATGAGGCATGCTGACTAAGCCTGGAGATGATAAAGTGCAAAATCTCTTATGCCTTCAGGTGAATGGTAACTCGGTTCATGATTAGAAATGTTCTTGGAAAATGGTGTGGTGCCTCCACCTATGGGGATCCTTATGACTAAGTCCGGCCAGGATGTTTCCTCACAGGAAATAAATACGACCTCTGTGACATGAAACACAGTAACAAAATCCCCTCCCCACTTGTCATTCTAAGCTAGCAAATAAGAAAGGCAGTAATGGACAAATACTTCAGCAGTTGCAAATAAATAACAAATGGGTTTATATGGGGGTTGGATCACAACATAGGGAACACATTAAGCAAAGGTGAAAATAAACAAAGATAGCAGTTTGCACTTACCCACAGCATGAGATATGTCTCAGCACCTCCCCCCCCCACTGGTGCACCACTTAACTCCACAGTCCTTCTGGGAGCTCCCAATTACAGTTCAAGTGTACACATAGATGCAGAGTTGCAGGCCTGTGACACTTGGACCTCAGTGCAGTACCATGTAAATTCAGTTGTTGCTTGCAGCTGCTGACTGGCAAATTACACAATTGGATGGACAGTAAAACAGCTGCTTCTGGCTGTAAACTGTAGCTGTGGGCTTGAGTCTAAGGTCACACAAGATTGCCCAGAAAGTATCTTGCTAAACAATAGGAATGATAAGTTCTGTGGGTAAAAAACAATACTGATGACCTTTACATGACAGGCAGATGCTGTTTCGGCTTGGACAGCTCTCCCCTGCTTAGGAACATGATGGGTGGATGGTACTTTCTGTAGGCTGGATACAGGTGCAGGGACCCAGCACAGTCTTGGTGGCATAGGGTACAGGTCATGATGACTTCAGATGATGGGAGCTCTGTTTTGTAAGCTAGTTACAGGTGTGGTTGACCTAAAATGCTTCCAGTGGTGATGGGTGTGGACCATGATGCTGTGGACAATGATGATCTTCTTCATCCCACAAGGGGACTTGCCTTCACCCACTCTGACAGGCGGGCTGTTACTCGAGACCTCAGCTAGTTCGATCCCCTGTCAGGATAAAATCCTAACAGCAGCAGAACACAGTGTCTCACCACTTTCCCAGATGAACAGCATAGAAACATAGACTTTGATGGCAGATAAGGACCACTTGGCCCACCCAGTCTGCCCATTTCCCTACCTATTGGATAAGCTTCAGATTCTAGTTAACCGACAGCCTACTTCCTGCAACCCCCCACTATAATTGCCTTATGTCTGTCCCAAGCATGTTTGAATTCCCCCACTGTTTTAAACCCCACAACCTCTCCAGGAAGGCGGTTCCATGCGTCTACCACTCTCTCCATGAAAAAATTTCCTCACATTACCCTGAGCCGTCCCCTCTATCTTTAAATTGTGCCCTTCTTGTTCTTACACATCTCTTTTTCTGAAAGATGCTACCCTCCTGGACTTTGTTGATTCCCTTGAGGTACTTAAAAGTTTGTATCATGTCCCCCCCGTCCCTCCTTTCATCAAGGGTATACATATTAAGCTCTCTCAGTCTCTCTTCATATGGTTTCTGATGTAGACCCTGCAACATTTTAGTTGCCCTCCTCTGGACTGCTTCCATCCTGTCTATGTCCTTGCGTAGATGAGGTCTCCAAAACTGCAGCTTTCAAGGCAATCCCTGTTCTAATTCGGTGCTAGAACTGGGCCTCGTACTCTAGCTACATCAATCCCCCTTTTATTTATTTATTTAATGATTGATTGATTTAAAAAGTTTCACCAGAAAAGGCGTACTGAGCTACAATAGCTCATTTCCAAATGTGTCCTGGGGGAGATGGGAAATGGGATACATTTGAATAAGAAATCAAAGTAAAATATATATAGATTTAAGCCTGTACATACAAACTAATACTTTTGAAACTATGCCAAACATATCTGAGGTATAGGTAGGCAGCACTTGGCTTCCAGGTATAGACTATGTACATACAGATATATGCATTATACATATACATATACCCACATACATACATACATTTCATACAGTATATATATATATATATATATATATATATATATATATATATATATATATATTAGAGGCAAAAATCTCTGTTTAATGCATCAGTTAGGGTTGTTCCACAGCAACAAAAGTGAGGAAATTTGGTGTTAGGGTTGAAAGCCCCCTTGGACCCCAGCCCACCCCCTCAACCGGCATCAGAGTGCGTATTGGGGTCATCAGCCCTAATTCTCACTCCATCACATGTGTAAAGAAGCTGAGGTACAGGAGAATGGGGTGAGAGTTAGGACCTACGATCCCAAACGCACACACCAATGCCAGTTGGGGGGTAGGCTGGGGGGTCCAAGGGGGGCTTTCAATCCTAACACCAAATTTCCTCACTTTTGTCGTTATGGAACAACCTTAACTGATGCATTCAACTGAGTTTTTTGTCTCTAATTTCCCTTCTTTTTGAGAATGAGAACAATAAATGGTGAATGGAATGCAGTGGCAGGAGCGCGGGGGCCTGAACGTGATGTCTTGTCACATAGTAATAGGAACAGCAATGCAAACACAAGCACCAACAATTACGCACGTGGTAACGCAAATGTAAATGGTAAAGCAAACGTTAATAGAAATGCAAGTGCAAAGTGAAGCCGAAGAGAACAGTGACACAAAAGGACACACAAGCATATATGAAAACACAACTGATAATGCGCACAGTGATAGCACCAGTATTTTAAATGCAAATGTTAAGTGTTACATCAAAAAGAATGCCAAAGGGAACAGAAATGGAAACACGAACGCAAGCGCGCATGTAAACACAAACCGTAATGCGCACGGGCATGGTACCATAATTGTAAATGCAAATGGTAAAGTTAACATGAAGAATAACACCAAAGGAAATAGAAATGGAAACGGGAACAGAAGCCCGTACAGAAACGCAAACCATAATGCGCATGGGCACAGTACCGCAATTGTAAACACAAATGGCAAAGTTAACAGGAAGAATAACACCAAAGGAAAGAGAAATGGAAACAGGAACGGAAGCGCATATGGAAACACAAACCGTAACGTGCATGGTCATGTTACCACAATTGTAAATAGAAATGTTAACGGTAACAGCAACAATAACATCAAAGGAAATAGAAACTGAAACGCGAACGCAAGCCGCATGGAAATGCAAACCGTAAAGCACACGGGCACGGTACCACAATTGTAAATGGAACTGGTAAAGTTAACATGAAGAATAATGCCAAAGGAAACAGGAACTCAAGCACGTATGGAAACGCAAACCGTGACGTGCGCAGTCACAGTACAGCAACTGGAAGCACAAATGGTAACATTAATAGCAGAAATAGCAGCAAAGGAAACAGAAATGGAAACGCGAACGCAAGCACATATGCAAAAGAGAACACAAAGGGTAATGCACACGGTGGCGTACACAGGAACGGTAATGCAAATGGGTATGGAAAGCAAGTGCTAACGCTAAGTGTAACAGTAACATAAGCGTACACCCTGTTTTTGCCCAACAGCTGAATAGAGAAACACAGTGTGTACAAAGAATGTATGCATAATAATGGGCCTCAGAGCAGAAAATGAGCTGCTGGAAGACTAAATTGCCTATATCTCAGGAACTGAACGAGGTAGGGAAAAAAAATCATGATTCATGATTTTCCTGGCTACATTTTTGTGTTGTCATGATGAAAATTCCATATCTTGCACCGTTTCTGAGCTACGAGCCCTGAAAGGTGAGGCGGATGCCACCATGTTAGTCTATGGGAAAAAATGCCAACTTCGGTGTACTTTAACTTGGCATACATACAATATTTTTTCACCAACCCACCAAAAGGCACATCTGTGAGATGTTGGCTGCCTTCCTTCCAAATTTCAGCTCAAAAGACCAAACCGTTCTTTAGCAGCAGGGTGGCAAAGAATTCCTGTCATTTGCCATAGTCTGAAAAAGTACTGCATAAGTGCGACGCACCCATGAAAATTTGCGAAAGTGTCACAAGTGCGACACTACTTTGCGACACTTCTGTTTCCAGAAATTTGAAAAATATATTTCTGGGGTGTTTAACCCCAAAATAAAGACATGTCTAGCATCCTCAGGGTCCGACTAGGTGAACACAGAAATAATTGTGTCCCTAGAGGGTCCCAATTTTAAATGCCAAACATTTTTCTGATCAGTAACTGACAACAAAATGGTGGATTTGCGACACTACTTGGGCCATTTGCAACACTAAAAAGTGCAGTTGCGACACTTTCGAACTTTTGGTTAACTTTTCCCATTGACTTATAATGGGAACTTGTCTTTTGAATAACTTTTGAACCGTTCAATATTTTTTCACGAAATCTTCAAAAGACACATTGGGGACCCAGGCCACAGGTTCCCTGAAGTTTTTGGACTGGTCACATAAACCGTGCAACCTGTAGGTGAGAGCAAAGAAATCGCAAAAAAGCATAATTGCGCTTTTAGTTGTCACCTAATAACTCCACAGCCGTATAACTGACTGGTATGAAAGTTGGCATATCCCAAGATCTACTGTGCCCAATCATGCCTGCCAAATTTCAGGCAAATCTGTTGAATGGTGGCAAAATTATTAAGGTGCAAAATTTCACCCTTTAACCTTAAAAGTGCTACTCAACCCTAACTATGGTAGCATTACCATGCTACCATAATATATATATATATAAATACTCATAGACATAAATCATATACATACACAAAAATGTATTAATGCAGATAAAATTTCCTGGGTTAGCTCTTGAGTAGTAAGTGAGAGCTTTGCCATCCTACGGAGATGGTGGGAGTAAGGCAAACCTTCACCCCTCCTGGATGCACACCTCACAAGGGGATTTGACAAGAAACAGGTGAGGAACATTGGGGGTAGCTGGGAGACAGAATAACTGGTGCTGGTACATAAAATAGTATGAAATAAAAGGAAGGTAGGCCGTAACACACTGGAGCAGAACCTTGCAATGGTAGCAACTGCATGATGCAGATGAAGTTGAGAAACTGAAGAGGAGAAAGTGTGTATTGGGGGGTTGGGAGGCAAGCCATAACCCTCAGAAGTGGTATCCAAGGGTAAGAACATAGCTCAATGCAAACCCAGCCAGTGCTATATGCTTTCAATGTACCAAGGAAAGGGCAGAGGGGGTTAAGTTGGTAAAATAGGACAGTAGTGGGGGAAAAGAAAGGTAGTGAAGGAGATGTGGGTCAGGAACAGCTGCAAGATGAAGAAATGTATGTGGATCAGGAGCAGTTGCAGGATGGAGAAATGTAGTGTCAAAGAAGACAAGACAATGAGCGAGTAGACGGGGAAGAGCAGGCATCCAAGGGGAGGGAGTTCCAAATGTTTGGAAAGTGATAGGAGAAGGCGGTTCCCCCTGAAGTGGAAGTTTGAGCTGGGAGGGCAGGGGTCCTATAGGGAGAGTTGTGGAGGAAGTAGGAGGGGATACGAGGGGTGGAGAGGAGAGTGTTGAGGTACAGTAGGGTAGAAGGGAGCCAAGCCAGAACTTCCCAAGTAATGAGGCACTGTGGGCAAAACGTCTCGCCTCAAGAGGGAGGAAGGAGAGAGCAGTGTAAAGATCACAGTGATGTGTACGTGGTGGACTGGCAAGAGCAAAGCAACAGAAGAAGACTTTTCAGAGGTCTCAAACCTGTTACTATACTTGTGTTTAGACAGATGGAAGCCAAAGCCCCTTGGGTCTGCCGTCTGCCTTAGCAGGGCCATTTGATTCGGTTTGTATTCAAAAGGTATTCATCAAGTCTCCCTCTTGATGGTCCCCGAGGATTCTGAATCTACCACATCTTGCAGTAAATTATTCCAAGTACTGGCCGCTCTGTAAATGTAGAAGCCTTTTCTGCTGTTTCTCCTTGAGAACTGCAGTTTAATTTGTTTTGTGTGGCTTCTGAGGTTTATTTCTTTATTTGTAAACTTCAAATCTATATCCTTCATTAATTTCTCATCATTTAGGATTTTATGCAAGCAATAACACACTCTGAGGTGTGGGTTATCTCCTAATAAGAGCACACCCAGGTGCGTTATGAGGCACAAGACACTTGCACCAAGTGGCTTATGCACCTGGGTGTGCTCTTATCAGGAGATTACCCACACCTCGGAGTGTGTTATTGCGCTTATAAAATGGGTCTTATTAGTAAATTAAAAAAAAGAACAAGAAAGAAAGAAAAATCCTCATTTTTTAAAAAAAATGAGCTTTTAGCAATAGTAATAATGAAAATAGTTCCTTGTACAAGTATTATAACTATATGATAGCAAGTAGAGGGCGCTCCTCCCCCACACCAACTCGTGTAGTGTCTGCCTACCAAACAGATAGAACAGTTTTATTTTACTGAGAGGGAGTGGATGGTTTTATTGTGAGGGACTTTGAGAGAAAGCAGGTGGTTTGTGCTGAGTGATGACAGTGTAAGGAGGAGCGAGCAAGTCTGCCCCCGCTCCACACATAGACACACAGACATAATCATGGAAAGTACTTTTCATTTATTTATTTTTTTTACATTCATTAGTTTCCCAATGTTTTTTTTTGTTTGAGGGAGTAAGCAGCAATTTCAGGAAAAGCAAGTGGGAGTGCTTCCGTGTTTGTCACCAGTATGAGGAGCGAGTGTGTCCCTCACCAGCAGCTGTAGAGAGTGTTTTTAATTGACATTTTTCAAACTGTAGCGGCACGGCATTGCAGTACTGGATGAGGAAACAAGCAGTTTGTTTGTAGCAATGGCAGTAATTAAATAATTGCAACAATAGTACTGGCTCTAGACTGTTGGAGGCATGGGTCTGAGGTTTGGTTTCTGGCAACATAAAGGGTGGATCGGAGCAAGGCACATGGGTCAGTTGATCCATTGCTCATAATCTGAGACGGCAGGTCAGAATTTATTTTTGAACTGGTTCTGTTGGAGACTTGTCTGTGCAGTTAAGTACATTCACTGAGAGGTACTAAATGTGTGACGGGGGTGTGGGCAGGGAGTGTTGTACAGCAGCTCTCTATGCAGCTTCTTGTAAGGGTAGAGGTTGGCACAGTAATATGTGCTGTTGTCTGTCCTGACTGGCTGAAGAAGTGCCGGTTGGCAGAATACATGCTGACAAGAACACGGCCATGAATGCGTCTTAGCCAATCAGGACAAAGAAAATTGCAGACCCACTTTATAAACAGTGTTAAGAGGTCACACCTTATCCACCTCTCCTCCAGGGAGTACAATCCCAGTGTATCTAGCCTATCCTCATATGTCTCATCTCTTAGGCCTGCAACCATCTTGGTTGCCCTACACTGCATTCTTTCCAGTTTGTTGATGTCCCCCTTGAGGTAGGGGCTCCACAGTGGTTTGCAGGAATCTAAGTGGGGCCTGATGTAAATTTCATAAAGAGGCATCACACAGTTCCTCTTTCTAGAAAGAAAGGCTCTGCGAATACATCCCAGTAACTGTTTGTTTTCTTACTTACTTCAGCACAGTGTCTAGTGAAACTCAGGTCTATATTTATTAAGATCCCCAAGTCCTTAGTATTTATAACATTACAAAGTGCTTTTCCATTTAGATCATATGTGTTGTCTCTATTTTCTTCCCCAGATTCATAGTGACAAAAGTCATTCCATTATTTTCTGCCAAAAGTTCTATGTGTTTTAAATTCCTTTGTAACTGGTCAGTATGTGTAGTAGTGCTAACATTTGTTCTAATTTTGACGTTATCAGCGAATTTCGCTACCCAAATAACTACTGTACATGTTCATGCAAGTCGATAGGAAAGAATGTATATGGAGTTGGTCCCAGTAATTATCCTTGGGGGACTCCATTTACTACTCTTGCTGGGCTCAATATTGCCCCCCTAAATCTCACCCTCTGTGCCCTGTCTTTTAAACAGTTGGTTATCCAATTAACTATCTTATTATCAGTTCTGTTCTTGATTCATTTGTGTATCAATAGGCTATGGGTAAAGACCTGTGTTTTTCTTAAATAAGAAATAACAGAAAAATCAATGTATAAAAAGAAATAACAAGAAATTCAAGGTATAAAAAGAAATAACAAGAAAGTCAACATATAAATGAATAAAACAAAAATAAACACATGAATAAGGGAAAATACTGCTTTTTGGGGAGCAAGAAATAAATGAATGCTTGCAGCAGTTGTTGTTTAGGCTCCATTTATTACCACAGAGATGGTCCACAAGGAAACGACAACGAAAATGTTTCAATCACAAAACCTTTCAAGATCATAGCATAATCCTGCAGAATACAATGTAGCATCCTAGAAATGTGATCTCTAGTGTATTAGATCATTTTGAGGTAGCTTGTGAATGGAAAAAAGATGATGAGAAATTAAGCTAAATTTCCAGTGGGGGAAAAAAAAAATTTCAGAAAAAGAAAAATTATAAAAAATAAAAAGAATTTCACAGGTCTCTAGTTATGGGGCACCCTATGAAAAGCTTTCTTGAAATCAAGAAAGATTATATCAACCGGGTTACCCTATTCCAATGCTCCACTGACCTTTTCTTAGAATGTTAGAGTATTTGTGAGACAAGATTTTCCTCTTTGGAAGCCGTACTGTGCATTGTCCATAATGTGTTTAATTTGCAAGTCCTCCTCAGATCTTTTCTGTATCAATTTCTCCATAATCTTACTCAGGGTAGCAGTGAGAATTATTGGTCTGTAATTTGAGGTAAATGTCCTTTGTCTTTTTTTATAGATTTGCACCACTATAGCGTCTCTCCAGACTCCTGGCACCTCCTCTGTGTCTAGAGATTTATTAAATAATAAGGTCAAGGGGCCCACCAAGATCCTTCTAATCTCGTTTATCATCCTCTGATGCAAGCCATCCAGACCCACTGCCATGCTTACATTGATTTGGTTTAAGAATCCCATAACCTCTTCTTCTTTTATTGGACTAACATTGATTTCATAGGTGTTATCCTCAGGATTGTCTTTAACTAAACTACATCCCTCCTACCATCAAAAGTCCTATTGAAAACTGAACTAAAGTAGCAGGTCAAACTTTTTAGTCAGAAAGAAATAGCAATTGGAATTCATTCACAAACACCCTCTTCTCCTCAGAGGTTTCTGTCAGATCAATCTGCTCTATTGCACATGGCTCTCAGTGGCTAGCATCTCATGCATTATCCATTGTGCGAAACTCCTGGCTCTCAGTGGTTATCAGTTCATGGGGAAAAGCATGTATACAAGTCCTGAAACAACTTGCATACATCATACATACTAACTGCAGATAAAACCTCTTATAATTAACAAATGTGAAATATAGAAAGACCTCAAGTACAAAATGTAGAGGTTAATTGCATTAAAAATACTACTACTATTAGGTGTTGCTCTACCTATTCATTACAAAAAAAAAATGTTTCAGGACACAAATTGAAAATGTGTACATGCCTCAGACGTTAGTGTATGTGTCTCGGAAGTATGATGTAGTGGAATGGTATTTTGATTTTTTTAAAATAAATTATAATAGTAAAACATCTGTGATATGCTCACCTAGAAGATGTTTATTTACTAAACTGATGTATACATAACACTCTGAAATTGCCTCCAAAACTAAATATATCACAGGGTTTTACATTTATTACATTTAACAAAAAAAGAATTATATTTGATTTAGTGATAGAGTTTGAAATGTCACAATTCTCAATATAATTAATTTTATTGTATCTAGAGTTAGAGAGTAAAAGTATCAGTTTTTACTGAATAATATTTGTGAATTGAATTTGTATGGCATTCAAAATGCTGATAGAGTTATAGCAATTCTATAATACTAAATTGCTAGATCTTTAGAGTGCAATTTCAGTTATATGAAAGAAGCTTTCATTTATTGCGTTCACTTGCACTTGCACAAGGAACATCTTGGGACTATATGGCATTTGAGAGGTGTGTCACTGCCAAGCCAATTACAGCTGAAACTGCAATGGGCTTGGCTGTCTACACCAATGACCAGGCACTCAGGTCATGACACAAGTTCTGCTTTGCTGACGTGGCGTGTTCTCTAGTTGAAAGCAGTGAACCGTTCCAATGAGAGAGTGCTTCATTTGTTTCTGTTGACATAACTCCCGACGTGCGCATTAGAGTTAACACTAATGTGCATGGCTGAGTTACGATAATTGGCGGCTCCTGCCAGTGTCACCCGCCACACTGTCTGTCCCCCCCCCAGGTCCATCCATTCCTCTGACCTTCCCAGCTTCCACATTAACTGTGTTGCAGCTTTACATGTTTGCGGCTCCTGCCGCACTCTCTCCCCTGTCCTCGTTCCTTCTGACCCCCCAGCTTGTACAATATAGCCACAGTGTGGCTTTACATGTTGGCGACTCCTGCTGCACTCTCTTTCTGCAGTCCTCACTCCTTCTGAACCCCCCCCAGGCTTGTACAATATAGCCAGGGTGTGGCTTTACATGTTGGGAGCTCTTGTCACACTCTCTCTCTCCCCAGTTCTCACTCCTTCTGACCTCCCGAGGCTTGTACAATATAGCCACAGTGCAGCTTTACATGTTGGTGGCTCCTGTAGCACTCTCTCTCCCCCATCCTCACTCCTTCTGAACCCCCCCCACCTAGTACAATATAGCTGCTGTGTGCGGCTTTACATGTTGGGGCTCCTGCCGCACTCTTTCTCCTTGGTCCTCGCTCCTTCTGAACCCCCCCAGGCTTGTACAATATAGTGCCCACAAGACACTAGGACACTGGGGAGCCCACTCCCAGTGTCCCGACATCTTCAGTTAAAAAAAAAACTGAAAGGAAGAAAACAGTCCTCGACGTCTTTTTTTTAACCTGTAAAATTGAAAATGGCCCCTCGTTGTCCCTGTCATCTCCCTCCCCAATCCCAACCCTCCCACCGCGTACCCACCTCCCAGCACACTCACACCCCCATTACCCCATACTTACCTCCAGAGGTTGGTGGCTATGATCTTCTGTGGATCAGAACACATCTGCACTCTTCAAAGCCCAACCACGAACTGAAGAATGAAGGTAAGTGCTGTATAATGGCTGTCAACAGCGTTTTGAACTTATGTTGATATCTCAGCCATTTTTAGGAATTTTTGCACCAAATTTTCAACATGGGATTTTTGGGACCCCACCTCATGAACACTGACACTGTTATTTTGTTACTCAGTCCCAAAGATAATTTCATGGTTGCTGTGCGGAATCACCTTTTGGGACTGATTAATGAAATGACAGCATCACTGTTCATGAGGTGGGGTCCCAAAAAGCCCATGTTGAAAATTTGGTGCAAAAATACCAAAAAACACCTGAGTTATGCACAGTCATTGAAATGTTTCTTCACATGCTCGTAACTTTGGCAGTTTTTTAATACTTTCACATTGCCATTTTTTTTCACACCACCTCATAAACAGTATAGCTGTCATTTTTCACATCTTGCCGAAATGTGTTTTCATATCTGCGGTGCAGAATGGCACAGCTGCTGTGTGAAATCACATTTTGAGACCAATGAACAAAATGGCAGTGGTAGTGTTCGTGAGGTGTGGTCTCAAAAAGGCCATTTTGAAAATTTAGTGGAAACACTCCTAAAAATGGCAGAGTTTTGTGCCCGTCATTGAAACTTTTCTACGCATGCATGTGAATTTGGTCATTTTCAATATTTCCACTCCAATTTTGCAGTATACACATTTTATCACACCACCTCATGAACAATACAGCAGTAATTTTTCATATCCTGCCCTAAATGTGTTTTCGCATCTGTGGCGTGGAATGGCATTTTCCTATGGATTTACAATTTTTCACCTACAGGGTTCATGAGGTGGGGTGATAAGTAGACTATGGGTGGGATATTCAAAGGGGTTGTGCATGGTGCAACAGTGTTGCAACATGCACAACCCACTGATGTGCTCTGGGACGATATTCAAAAGGGGAATTTGCTCCTCACAAATCCCGATGCGCCGAGGCGCACCAGTAATGTATGCGGCACAAGTGCAGGCGTGCCATGCATATTCGGCACATCCCGATATTCAGCCTGGGATGTGTGACGCATATGCAGGCACACACCCACCTTGCACCGCATGGGGGGGTGCAAAGATGTGCCCGAAGAAAACAGGAGCAAGGACTGGTGGCACCGTCCGGTGGCATAGCACCCCCCAATGCCTGATCAAGGTCTGTATTTAATAATAGCATCTCTGGTGGTCCAGTGGACCTAACCCCTTGCCTGATTATGGGCTATAATATTATTGTAACTCCCTGGTGGTCCAGTGGACTGAACTCCTCATCCGATCGTGGGCCGTAATATTATTTTAACTCCCTGGTGGTCCAGTGGTACCTGTACCCTCCTCCCAACCCGCCCACTCATTCCTGCCACCCCGCTCCCCCCTGGTCAGCGGTGGGCGGCAGCACCCCACCTGCAAGCCACCCAGCCGCCCGCCGACTGACAGCATACAGTACGGCTGCACACCCATTGGTCCACAGCCTGGGCCAAGAGGCATGCAGACTGTACTGTACTACACAGTCCCGATATGTGATACATTTCTGGACTGTGTAGTATGGTATGCTGTGGACCAATGGGCATACAGCCCTACTGTATGCAGTCAGTCGGAGGCGGCAGGCGGCATGCGGGTGGGGACTGCCACCCACCGCTGACGAGCGGCGGGTGGGAGGGGCTCAGTGGGCGGGTGGGAGGGGTACCACTGGACCACCAGGGATGGATTGGTTTTAATAATTTATAACAGATGCCTGTGATCGGCTGGACGCCGTCCACTGGACCACCAGGGAAATAGGAGTTTTTTTCATCATACTTCTGCCTGCGATCGGGTTGCGAGTGGTCTACTGGACCACCAGGGATATTGGACCTTTAATTTGATGCTAATGTCCGCGATCGGGCTGGGAGCAGTCCGCTGGACCACCAGGGATATAGGAGGTTTTTTCATTATACTTCTGCCCACAATCGGGCTGCGAGCAGTCCACTGGACCACCAGGGATATTGGACCTTTAATTTGATACTAATGCCCATGATCGGGCATGGGGGGGCGCTACCACAAAGATGCCGCCGGGGCTCGGGTGGCCACCCACAGCTTGCTCAACTGTGTGCGGCGCAAGTATGAGTTGCACCTGCATCTGCTCAGCACATCCCGGGCTGAATATCGGGATGTGCGGAGTATACATTGGCATGCCCCCCCCCACTTGCGCTGCATACATTACTGATGCACTCCAGTGCATCGGGATTTGTGCCACACACATTCCCCTTTTAAATATCACACCAGAGCGCATCAGTGAGTTGTGCATGGCGTAACTGTGTTGCGCCATGTGCAACCCTTCTGAATATCCCACCCTTGGTCTCATATATAATCTATATAGTAATAATTTTTTTCTCTCTAATTAAAAATCTTTGAAATAAAATTGTTATTTGTGATTCTGTCATCATTATACACTGTAAATTTGTTACTTGTGTACATTATCAGATTGTAAAGTGGGGATCATTAACCCTAAAAGCCATGTTGGTAGAAAGGCTCAAGACACATTCAAATTAATTCACATTCACAATCAAATCCCTACACATTCCTTTTCCTTTAAAATTCATGTTCAGATCCCTACATCTTACCAGTCAGCAATGTTATAGTGACCACTGATGCTGTAAGCTGGTTATAGATTAGCTGGTGATACATACAATATTTTCGATATCCACTACACAGCAGTGCCACAGCATATTGATAATTATATGTAGTTTGTCAAAGCATTGAGTCATAGATGAAGGATTGCAAGATATGCTGCTGTCTGTGTTGTCTTGTGATCATGTACAGTCATAGCAAATGAAAGTACAAAACTTTGCTTTGTTGCTGTACATAACACATTTGCATACCAACGTCACATTATATTGACAATTACATGGCTTACGTTTTGCAGGAAATACGTTACCAATAAGATCAATGTAAATTCAATTTACCTATTAGACTCAATCAGCAAAGTGTACAGTCTGAATGTAGTTACAGCAGATGTATTGAACAATGTCAGATCATAATCCCATGCAGAAGTCTGTCACTATGCTACACACCCACGTTGCACGAAAACATATACAGTATACAGTAATATGGGGGTGTCGTTTTTACCCATATGGAAACCCGGTTATAATTTGCTATTGTAACCTGTGGGTTATAACAGTGAACTCGTGTTGGGTTTCCCTTGTTCTGCACATGCATCAGCCACCACTCTGCCCTTCCTCAGCACCAACCACCACTCCTTAGCGCCAGACACTTCACCGTCACTGGCAGTCGGCTAGTAAGGTAATTAAAAAAAATTAACCAGGCTATTTATGCAATAATGATTAAGAGTTTTTAAAGAATTAAAATGTTTTCTTTCACCAGCCAGCACCACTTTTGACCGTAGACTGGGATGACAGGAATGACCAGAGAAAGAGATGTGTTTTTATGTTATATAATGGCTGTGGCAAAAAAGTGCTCCCCAGTAATTATATAAAATAAAACATGGGTGACATGTTTTACTTGAGATTTTACACACATCCTCAGTGTTGGATGCTTAAATAACCTCCTCAAGCTTCACTCTTGGGGGTTACGTAGCATCCAACACCACGGGTGTGTGTAAAATCTCATTAAACGCACCACCCATATATAATTCTATATGTTATACTTCATGGTTTTCCATTCATTGTAACAAACATTCCAATGCTAATCTATGTGAGCAGATGGAACCAACATGAACAGTTCAAGACGACATCAGGCAGCATCTGATAGCACATATGGTACATAATTACACAGTGCATTAGTTTTCATGTCTTACAGTATAACAGGCATTGCCATGTGTGTAATGCAGGCCCTAAAAAAAAAAATTCCAGACTGAAACTATTCACACAACGTGTCTTGTGAAAAGCAATATATTTACAAAGGAATACCAAACTAACTATGGCAATGTATTACTCTGTTTACTGTATTAATGGTAACCAAGTAAGACAAATAAGACCAGGGGTCTAAAATTCACTAAAGCACAAAACAGAGTGCAAAGGTTTGCACTGTGCTACACTTTGCAATTGCTCAAGGGTTAGTGGATACTATATGCAGTCGGACAGTGCACCAGTGCTATCCAAGTGAGTATAGGGCCATGCTGGTGCAACATTAAGTCAAGTAGTGCTGCCTGGACATGGCTCTCAAAGTGGGACACAAGAGTGGACAGCACCAGAGCACTATCTGCAGTTTTTTAAAGCAACCCATGCAAATGAGTCCATTGTGCATGCAAGGCGCTAAGGGGACATTTGAATACTCATTATGGACCCATTTGCATTGGTAGCAGAGGCAGATTAGTGTTGCACCACCCACCCTCCCCGGCCAAGACATATGTAGCTATCCCTGGTGCTAGTGGTCCCCTGACTGCAAGCCCATATAAAGAAATAATACCTCTCTGGTGCTAGTGGTCCCCTGCCCTCCCTACGATCACCAGTACATACTACAGAAATCTCCCTGGTGCTAGTGGTCCCCCCACTGTGATCACCAGTCCATACAAAGAAATAATATCTCCCTGGAGCTTCTGGTCCCCCTTCCCTCTGATCACCTGTCCATATAAAGAAATAATACCTCTCTGGTACTAGTGTGTCCTCCCCCCCGCCCCACAGGACTCTAGTCAATAAACTTAAGGATCTAGAGCTTGAAGAAATGGTAGCAACATGGATGGAAAACTGACTAAAGGGGCGTACACAGAGGGTGGTGGTAAACTGGCAGCACTCTGAGGTTAAGAAGGTAATGACTGGTGTACCACAGGGCTTAGTCCTGGGGCTCATCCTCTTTTTTTTATATTTAAAATGCTTTATTTATTTTTTATTACATGTCCACAAGAAAGACAAAGTACAGGACAAGACATAACATTACATTACAATACAATACACTACACAGACCACCCCCTTCCCCCCATCCCTCCCTCCCCAGCCCATGGCATCAGTTTGATTTAGCCGTATCCATATTATGGGATGCTCACATAGAATACAAAGTTTGTAATTTGCTCCATTGTCTATCAAATCTAGGCAAACAAGTTATTTACACTAGCGATAATTTTCTCCACAGATAAGTTGAATAATAATTCTTGTAACCACTCATTATGAGATATTACTTCCCTATCCAGCCAATGTCTGAGTGCTAATTTTTTGACTGACATGGCAATCATATTTATGTGAAATCTCCTTTCTGTAACAGTTATGGGAGAATAGTCCCCCACCAAGCAGATTAATGGCTCTATGCAGTCTGTTATACCTAGTAAAGGATCCGCCCTTTGTTTAATTAGGGATCAGAGGGGGGCTATTTTTGAACAGTCCCAAAAGATGTGATATAATGATCCCACCCCTATCCTGCAATGATTACATATTGCATTGGGATCTTTACCCATTTTAGCCATCTTTTCCGGGTATAATACATATTATGGATAACTTGATACTGCATTAACCGCAGTCTATCTTGAGATGTATACCTGTGCATATCTTGCCAAATTTTGGTCCAGTTAAGTGACTTCTCTGAAAATTGCTTAGCCCAGTACCTAGAGACTCCCACAATATTTGGGAAAACTATCTCCAAAAGATTGGAGTAGATCCCTAAAATGGCATGTCTTTCTGTAGCTAGCTGACTGATATGACTTATAAATTCCCCTTGTTTTCCTGATTCAATATTCAGCTGGGATTTAGCTATCATGTGTCTAATTTGGGACAGTTTAAAGCTAGATTTGGGGTCTAGTTTGTTATTTTTAATCATTTCATCCATAGTATGGACTCTGCCATTATCCCATAGGTCTACTATCTGTTTCCCGGCTAGTTGTGTGATCCAAGTATTTGTAATCATACAGCCTCGAATTTTAAAGTTCGGATTTCCCAACCACTGGTTGATTCGATCCTGTGAATGTCTATAAGATAAGGAAGTGCACAACTGTGAATGAACGTTTACCAATACTCCTACTGGGTTGTTCCTGAGTGCCTGAGGAAGTAATTTTGGTGATATATACATAACAGTCACTGGTTTTAGCTTCTGAGCTTCTATAAGTTCCTTCTCTAGTAGTAGCCAAATGGGTCTGTATTGGGACGGGTCTGGGTCTGTATTTGGGTTCGTCCATCTCAGATACTTTGCTGCCTGACATGCCCAATAATAAAGTTTGAAGTTTGAGAGCCTCAGTCCACCTTTAGTTTTAGGGGTTGTTAGTTTGTTATAAGCCATACGGGCCTGTCTATTTTTCTAAATGAATGCAGTGAGCAGGGAGTGTACCTTAGTGAACCATGATTGAGGTTACCATAAATTCATCATGTTGATGGGGTAAAATATATGGGGTAATATATTCATTTTAACTAAGTTAATTCTTCCCCAATGGGATAATGGTAACTTATTCCATCTATCCAGGTCTTGTTTGATAACCTGTATCAATGCTTCCAGATTGCTTAGTCTGGAAGATGTTGTGCTCCTTGTTAGGATAATGCCGAGGTATTTCAGTTGTTTATATTCCCACTGCACACCTAGGTCTTCCACTTCTCTTTTATGAGTGACCATATTTAAAGGAAATATTTTAGATTTTTCCAGGTTCAATTTGTAGTTGGATAATACTCCAAATTATCTAATCACTTGTAAAGTTTTGATTATTGAGTATCTTGGGTTCATCAGATGCAAGAGTATATCATCAGCATATGCTGATAGTCTGAGTTCCCAGTTTCCAATTTTTATTCCCTAAATCTCAGGGTCCATTTTAAGCTGGGTTAGGAGAGGTTCTAGATATAGGTTAAACAATAAGAGGGACAATGGGCAGCCTTGCCTGGTACTCGAGAAAAGAGGAAAACTGCATGAGAAAGTTCTATTGCAGTATATACGTGCACTGGGTGAGGTGTATAACGATTGAACCCATTGCACAAAGAGAGGAGAGAAACCGAACTTGTGTAATACTCGAAACAGAAAATTCCAATCTACCCTATCAAAAGCTTTCTCTGCATCAAGTGACATCAGCGCAGTGAGAGTAGTGGTATCCCTGGACACAGAGAATATGTGATCTAACTTCCTAAGATGATCTGAAGAAGATGTACCTGCCATGAATCCCACCTGTTCTGCACAGATGAAAAAGGGCATTACCTGATTCAATCTAATAGCTAAAATGTTTGCCAGTATCTTGAGGGCATAGTTTAGCAGAGAGATTGGTCTGTAGTTTGATACTAGTTCTGGGTCACTTCTCTCCTTGTGCAATACCACAATCAGGGCCTCAAATAGATGGGGGTCATTGCCCTCTCCCTTCAGTATACTGTGAAATAGTAAAAGCAACCATGGAGACAGTTCCTTCCCTAGTTCTTCATAGAAATTGGGGGAGAAACTGTCCGGTCCAGGGGCTTTGTCTAGAGATAAAGTATTGCTTGCCTGTTGTATCTCAGGTTCTGTGATGCGTGAGATCAGCTGTGTTGTTTGTTCCTTGGAGAGCCTAGATAGAGGTAAGTCAACTAAATAAGTGCCAATACAATCTACTGGGGGGGGGGTTAGTCCTGACCCTGTATAAAACTGCATAGAATTCCTGAAATTTTGTCACTATTTCTCTGGGATGTGTTTTGAGAGTACCATATACCCTGGATTTAACTGCATTGATCACTTTCGATGCCTCCTGATGCTTGACCCTTAGGGCTAGCAGCTTTCCAGCCTTTTCTCCCTGGTCTATATATATAGATTTTGTTTTGATAATTGCACATTCAGTTTTTTCTCCCAACAAATCATTGTAAAAGCTCGCAGATGAGTAAGTTCCTGGCATTGTATTTCACTAGTTAGAGGAGTTAGTTTTTTACCAATTTTCTAATAATTTTTAATAATTGTTATTCCCTTTGTCTCTTTCATTGAGAAGCAATCTTTATAAGCTCCCCCCTGAGGAAGCACTTTAATATCCCCCTTTCCATATCCACGTGACCTGTGGAATTCAGATTATTCCTCGTATAATATTCAGTACTGGTTTTTAAACCTTCTATTATGCTTTTATCTTTCAGTAACTGGTTATTAATTTTCCAGGTTGTTTCTACGTGTTGATTAGAACATAAGAACAGGGTACAAATCACTGATGAGTGATTCTATATGACCTCTGGAGAGATCTGACAATCCACCAGATCCGGGAGAAGTTGTTTACTAAGCAGAAAGTAGTCTATGTGGGATGAGGTACTGTGTACTGTTGAACAGAACGTATATTCTCTCCCTCCCGGATATAAAACCCTCCAGGGGTCATTCAGTCCCAGCTTGTTGGCCATATCTCTAATGGCTCGCTGTGCTGGAGATAACCACACTTTGGTTTTGCCTGTCCTATCTGCATCTGAAGAAAATAGTAAATTTCAGTCACCTCCTAGGATCATAGGCACAGATAGAAAAGGCAACAACATATTGAGCAATTCCATAAAAAAGGAGGGAGTGTCCACGTTAGGACCGTATATAGATCCCAGTACGATGTCAGATCTCTCCAGTGTGCCACATACAAACACATATCTACCCAATGGGTCATGGATGCACTGACTGCATTGAAAGCCTACATTTCTTGTCAGCAAGATTGCAACTCCTTTACTCTGAGTGGATGAGCCTGCTGCGTAAACTTGGCCTATCTCAGGGGTTCTCAAATGGGGAGGCCCCAGCCTGTTCAAGGGGAGGCTCAAGCAAGTCTGAAAAAGTACTGTATTTAAATTGTGAGTTTTATATATTTTGTGTGTAGAGATGAAGCAAACTCAAAGAGGATAAGAGTAGGTGAATTTAATGTATTTATTTACTAATAGGTGACAAGGGAAGGTGAATGAGCCAAGGCTCATTTCAGGTGTATCTGGAGAAGAGTAGGGAGTGAATACATTTCAAAAGGTAACTGCAAAACAGTCAAGAAATACACAATGAACAATAGTGTAAACAAATATGAACAACAAACTAATAATGAGTGGTGGTAATTGATCAATTTGTAGAGTGATGGCAGAACTGCCCAGATATAAAGGTTGAGCATAGAAGTGCTAAGAGCAACAGCAGAAAGGAGCAGAGTAATCCCCAAGAAGTTGCTTAGGAGCAGGGAAGGAGCGGGAGAGTCAAAGTATGTAGGAAGGTTATTTCATTTAGAGAGGAAACAGAGAAAATAGTCTGACCCATGAAGGCACTGTAACAATGGTTCAAGAATGAAAACATCGGAGCAAGTAGGCTGGCCTGTTGAAGGGGGGGGAGGGGGGAGTTACAATAAGCTGAATAATAATATTTATTTTATTTATTTGTTATTCAGATAACACCATTGAGCACATGAGCTCTTTTTCAAAGGTTCCATGTCAGTATAAGACAAAGAACTGAATGTGAGCCAAGTACTCAAAGGGGTTTCAGTTTATTCATGGTGTACTGCACAAAGTACAGTTATGTTATTTTTCTTTGGGGAGGCCCAAGATTATTTCAGTTTTTGAGGGGAGGCTCAAAATCTTTTCCATGGATTTAGGGAGGCTCACTGTGACAAAGTCGGAGAACTAATGGCCTATCAGCATCCTTCACAATAGATTACCATCTGTATCTAGCAAGTGTGTCTCCTTGAGTAAGATTATCTGACCTTTACTCAATTGCAGATGCTTACTGTTTACTCTTGCTGCGCATCCCTTTCACATTCCAAGTCATAAGTTTATATCTATTAGTCATTCTGAATGATATCAATAGGTAGTGATTGGCTGGAAAGTAAAATACTAAAAACCCCACTAGCCGATGCCATGATGTCCCTCCCTTCTCCCCCCTCATTGCCCCAGTACAAACCAACACATTCCTTCCATATCCATACCTTCTTCTGCCCTTCTCTTTTACAGTATTTACTCATTTTTCATGGTCGTGGAGAAGCGTAAATTTACTCCTGACCCTTCCCTCTACTACTCTACTCTGAACAGTTCGATCAGGTGATTTAAGGGACCCCTCCCTTGATATGGTATATGATGCTGCCAGGTTCAACTTGCCCCAGTCCTCCTGCTTCCTCCTATTCCAATTAAGATTCCAACAGTTAGTGCGATACAATCCCATTTTAACAGCTAACTCTGAAGTGAAAAAATAAAGAATTTTTCTAAAGTAAGATATCATATTCTCTTATATTCTCCCCACAGAAAACATATATGCAAGGGCTTAGTCTCACCCCATGCTTATTTTGTTTTAAACTGGTGTGTTACAGTTTCTTTGATGAATCCACCTGTTCTGGTTAATATACTCAACAGTCAGGTCCCTGTTACTAACTCTGAGGAATTAGTATTCATTCTCCTAGTGATGTCTTCAGTGTTATCCTGCTTGATTATTATTATTATTGTCCGTGGTTGAATGCAATAATTTTAAAAGTAAAGTAAATAAAATTGTGGTATTTCTCAGTGCTATCCATGCAGCCTATGAAGATCAGAAAGGGTCTATAACACTGTGCACAACCAATTTAAGCTAAACTAAACATCTCATTTTAAATCCCCAACTCTATGCATTTACCCAATATTTGTATTTATCAGCACAACAGGTGCCATACCAAGAAGGAAAAAGAAAAGCACAGCATTAATGAGTTGGAGTCCCCTTTAACTCAAACAGTTTGCTGAAAGAATACATCCAATCTACGGCTCTGTGCATTATCGTTTTGCTCTTGCTGCAACAGAGAGGCTGCTTGTGCAGCCACGTGACTGTGCGCATCATCGAGAGGAAGCTGAGACTTTGGAAACAAAGCTTACCAACCACCAATCGCGGTTTCCCTGATGCACAAGCTGACCTTGTTTTCCACTCAGATACTGCTATTCTGGATCGATTGCAAACAAGGTGAGAAATATCTTTAAGGGGTGCAGATTCCAGCTACACACTGCATTGTTATTCAGCAGCAGACTTGCCTAAAAGGGAGCAAGGTATCTTTGCCTAAGCCTTCTCTAATACGAGGTGTAGATCCACGTTTTAAACCCCAAACAATGAGAAAGTTGCAGTCCATGATTTAAACCATCTTGTTGATTTTTATTTTCCTTTCTTTTGTCCCACTTTGGTTTTTCCTTTGCTGAAAGACTCCCATTTAACTCCCCATTACACATTAAGGTATCCTCCCTACAGAGATTTTACTTTTTGAATCGATCTGGCAAGAGATGTTGCAGCTCCTGTACTGCTTGTTCGTTGGAATTGTATGCATGCCACTTATTATGGATCCTGATCTGTAGCTGCGTCGGGTATAGCATTCTGAAGTGCACTCCTGCAGGGATGAGCCAGGAAATAGTGGAGTGGAAAGTGACCCTTTTTTGCCGAACTGAGGCTGGTACATCCTGTGCTATATGAATTTTATTTCCCTCCCACATCACTGCTTGAACTTCCCTGAGTTTCATCATTATATGTTGTTTATCTAAGAAATTCAGGAGTTTCAGGATAAAAGGACGGAAGGGGTGAGCTTGGATCAGGTTTGGGGCGCAGCACCCGATGAGCTCGTTCCACCACATACAAAGGCCCATTAGGAGAGGGGCCGGCTATTTTCTTCAGTAATTTTTGAGCAAAAATGATAGGAGAGGAGCCTTCCTCCCCCTCAGGAAGTCCAATGACTACCAAGTTGTTGCGGCGGCTACGTCCCTCTAAATCCTCCAGTTTAGTTTCCATCTTGACTAGCTGCCTTTTGATTGCCACCAATTCTGGTGTCATAGTTGCTCTCCACTTTTCTAGCGATATTGCTGTCACTTCAGTGTCCCTTGCCTGTCTAGATACCTCTGACAAGTTGGTTTTCAAGGAAGTTACTTCAGTGGTTAGAAGAGCAATTGCTTCTTGCAGTGGTTTCATTTCAAGTAAGAGGCGCTCTTCTGATAAGGATGTCGGCGCCGCTTTGCCTGAAGAGGTCAAGGCCGTTTTAGAGCTTTGCTGCTTTGCTTTCTTTGTGGCCTTGTCTGGCGAGGGAGAGGGAGTATGGCAAGGCAACTCTTGCCTCATTGTTACCTCCATGCTGCAACTTGAGTTCCTTTCAGCGATCGGACCTCTGGTAGGATATTTTGGATAGCTTTTCTATCTAGTTGACTGCTGTAATTGTAGTTTTAAAAGCTTAATTGTTGATTGGGAGAGCAGGAGAAAAACTGTGACAATGCTTACTTCTAGCCAGACATCACATGACCCCCAGGGCTCATCCTCTTAACATATTCATTTGTAACATAGGGGTAGGCATTCAGGAAAAGAGCTGCCTCTTTGCAGGTGCCTCTTCACAAGTGGCACTAAGATCTATGGGAGAATGACAGCAAAGATAGGGTAAGAGCAATGAGAAAGGACCTGAGTTTCCTTGAAAAGTGGTCCAGAGTATGGCAGCTGAGATTTAATACCAATTATAAAATAGCAGGGTAAAATCCAGTAATCTGACTGGCTCTTATTTATGTGTAAAATATGGTTTACACATGGTTAAAAAAAAAGGACTGCTCAGCAGTGAAGA
This sequence comes from Neoceratodus forsteri, assembly GCA_016271365.2. NCBI lineage: Eukaryota > Metazoa > Chordata > Ceratodontiformes > Ceratodontidae > Neoceratodus > Neoceratodus forsteri. Next base: position 1,047,954,757 of record CM057456.1, read on the forward strand.
GTCTGGATCCCAGATCAATGGGCATTTGGAACACATGCATTTTAGTTAGTCCCCTACAACCAGAACTGATCTTCCACCACAAACATGGCTGCTACCTTTACACTGTGAAAAAACTTCTACTGGGCCCTAAAAATAAACTACCTTAAATAAAAAATAAAACAAATTAATTAAATGTTGTTTCCCTGATTATCACACTCTCCTTACATACATAAACAAATTAGAAACAATAAGTATTGTTTAAGCAATAAGCCATGAGGGGGTGTGGGTTATCAGGGGATTTACCATGGCTGGAGTGGTTTGCCCACAAGGTGCAGCTGAGTGGGTAAATCCTCGCTAGCCATGGTAAATCCGCTGATAACCCACATCCTCCGAGTGGCTTATTGCAACTATACCAGGGTTAATTTTTTTTCTATGACAAAATGCAACTTTTGTTGTTTTATTTTTATTGTATTTATTCCTATGCTGCAGATTATTAAGATTTGGAGTAGGATTAGATACTCATCAACAGCCAGTGATTATCACAGGATTTACACCAGTGGTAAACTGCCAGTCTGACGATTTCATTGGCTGTTCACTTATGTCAATGGTATAATTATAGTTTTCACTACAACTGTTTCTTTGCTGACAGTGAAAATTCCCCCTTCTGCCTTTACCTGCTCATCTGGGAACTCTCTTCTTCTTGTCCTGACAGCGAGATAATTGAGTCTCTGGCTGTAACAAAGGCCTTTGGTGTGTGTGTGTGTGTGTGTAGTGTGTTAGGAGAGAAACATTCTGCCAGAGGAACTGAGCAGAATTTTGAAACCATGTATTCCATGGTAAACATTCCATGATAAACATTCCATATCTTGAACGTGGAGAAAAACAGAGAAAAAGAAAACAGAAAGAAGAAGGCAGTGGATGGACTGACTATTTTATCACAAACATACACAAGTAAATCTATTGTTTCTACATATGAACATGCTTTTTCCAACAGTAAAAAGTAAAAAAAAAAAGAAGCCAATTTTATAAGTGCAATAAGGCACTCAGGGATGTGTGTAAAACATATTTTACGGCACGTCCAGCGGCTGAAGTCACTCGGCTTTCGACCTTATGCTTTACTACACCCCTGGCCATGCTGTAAAATATGTTTTATATACACTCCTTCATGCCTTATTGCTTATGTAAAGCAAGGTACTGGGCATCAGGAACAAGAACAAGAATTCAATACTTGATGGGTGGGCAGTAATAGAGCATAACAGAGGAAAAAGACCTGAAGGGGATAATGTAAAAAGGTTGGGAGTCTATGGTGCAGTGCAACAGGGCAGTGGGAAGGCAACTAGCAGTAGTAGTACTGTAGTAGCAAATACCTTTATTTTATGCCGGCTATAACTGGAGCTAAAAGCCCTGGTTACAAATGTGTCCTGTTACAATGATTTCATTACATGGTTCTTATAAAAGTAGAGAAACAACATTCACATAGGTCTAAACAAGGTCAAGACAAGGCTTTAAAGTAAAATGATAAGTTGAGAAGTAAGAGGGATCAGTGGTACAAGCAGGAAGGTGATCCTTGCCCCGTATAGGTCTCTGGTTTGCCATCAGCTGTAATACTGTGCGAGGTTCTGGAGCCCACACCTGCTGAATGACTGTGATAGGGTTGAGGATGACCAGAGGGGGTGACCAAGAAGATCCAGGAGCTGGAAGGGGAAACATATGAGGAAAGATTGCAGGACCTCAACATGTGCACTCTGGAGGCAAGGAGAGAGTTTGGGGGGGGGCAACATTATAGAAGCATACAGGTATAGCAATGGAATCAACAGGGTGAAAAGTAATGAATTGTTCACCCTTAGTACTATGACAAACACAAGGGAAAATCCACTCAAGCTGGCTGGGGGATGGTTCAGCAGAGATGCCCATTAAGGACTTTCTCACAGAAAGAGTTATGGACAAGTGGAATGGACTGCCGGAGGATGTGGTCTGTGCTAAAAAGTGGGTGGATTCAAGCATTGGTAGGCCTGATAAGGGCAGAGGAAGGGGTACAGGGGGACTGGAAATGTAAGGAAGATGATCATTAGTGCCATTGCAAGAGTAATAGGTAGGGTTATACAGACTGGATGGGCCAGTAGGCCCTTTCCTGCAATCATTGTTCTATGTTTCTGTTTCTGATATTGAATTTGAGTGATTGGGGTTGAGATAAATTCTTTAGACACTAGGGGCCATTGTCACAATTTACTGTCAGTCTTCTGTCGTGTTCCACATTGTGTGACACAGAACAGGGTTGCAAGTCATTCCCTGTACAGTCACTCAGTATATTGTGAATGTGTAGGGGCAGAAGCAGCCATGGAAATGTGGGACTCAGTGTACAAAGGATACTCTATAGACACTCATTACCATCAGCTGCAAGCCACAATACCCCACCCTTCATGTTAGAACTACTGAAAGCAGTTCTAGAGATGGCAGAGGTTTGCAAACGAGAACAAAATTCAGGCAGTGCCAGTCACACAGATCACAATGAACAGGGTTAGGAAGGGCAGTCCACATGGCACCAGGAACAAAATGCACAAAGGGGAAATGATCAGTGAGACACTGAACAGCCAGGACACAAGTCCAGCACAATATCCACAGTAGCTCAGTTGACAGCCACAGTAGCCCAGATGAGGGCACAAGGTGAGGAATGAAGAGGTGGGGGATGACCATGCTGTGGCATGGGGCTCAGTGCATAGCACAGTATACCATCAAATTCACACTGAAAAGTCAGCATGGAAAAAACCTCAAGGCAGGCAGCACGAATGATGGACCTGCATGGCACCGTGTGTGCTGAACAGCCTAAGACTAATATTCTGCCCCCCTTCAATTTTCACTGGGGTAGTGATCCATGGCAGCCATGGAGTGAGAATAATGAATCTGCACTTGCAACAAGGTAAGTGCGAGCCATGAGTGGTGCATTTTCTTCCATGCTATGTATGCCTTGTGGCATTTTACATAGCGTTATTTTGCAGATCGGTGTTTTCTGTGTGTGGTTATCGACCGCACTGCTAAATCTTTAGCGATCCTATGGACAACACCATAGCACAGCACCAAGTGACTGGCCCCATGCCATGTAGAGGGCCCTGGGGGCTATTGCAATCTAGCACATTAGTCGGTGTACACCCATTTGTGCCTGTTGACCTCTGGATTGATGAAATCGCATTTAGTGCCAGGCAAGACTGTCACAGCAGAATCCACCTGTTGGCAATGTGTATTCCAAAACCAGTGAGGTTGCACTCTGGCATATCTATTACTCCCATTTAGTGCCACCATTCTTTTTCAATTAATAGCTCAACATGTGAGGTGAGACTGCTGGTTATCAGCTGCCAGTGCATTTCTAGTTGTACTGGCATTTTCTGGTGCTTAAATAGTTAAAAAACATAATTCTAGTCTGCTGGTTGGTTTCACAATTTCTCATATGTGGGAAGAGATGAGCTTTCATGAGGTGTAAGAAAGAAAATGAAACATAAAAGAGAGGTTTTACTCAGGAGTCCATATTGACCACGTGACTTTGCCCTTCTCTGAACTATGTCATACGTGAAAGGCATGATGTCCTTAAGGGAGACAGAAAACAGATTTTTTACACCTCCAGACACCCTCTTGTTGTCCTTTTAGTGTATATTCAATATTTTTATATGTGTTTGACCTTTTTTATTAAATTAATAATCTAATTTTGACCTTTTTTGTTAAATTAATAATCTAATTTTGCTATCTTTGTAACAACCCTGAACCATTTTCTCCTCAGAAGTTGCTACTCTCTTTTTCGTACTGCCTGAAAATTCTCTGACATCAATAATACCATTTTAGGCCATTGAGATGAATTGCATGGAATGGTGTTATTAATGGCATATAATGTCTTAGAAATATGAAAAGAAACATTAGTAGCTGATGAGGAGAGTAGAACACTATGTATATCTGAGGGCTCCCCAAGGGTATATTATTTAAACTGTATATCAAAAACGGATCAATGTATATGAAAATAGATGGCTAGCCTGGAAAGGAAGAAGGAAGGGCAAGTAATTATGTAAAAATCATTTCCTATCTCCTTTAAAAATCACAATAAGCATGGGAGGAAAATGACCATCCCCTGCAGTTTCCACCACCTGTTTCCTTCCTCTCCTCTGCACTAAAGGTCTTTACCGTTACTTCTAGTACCATAAATTGGAGAAGATTATAGTCGCATACCACCAGCTGTATGGTAGGTTCCTGAATGATTTCTCTCACATTGTAGACAGTGACCTGTTGCATTAGCCAGATGCTCCATGCCCCTTCTGCACCTTCCTGTGAGGATGGCAGTCTCAACTGTTACATGAGAAGAACATCAGCCCAAGTGTAATGCAACCATGTGCATACACTTGGAACAAATACACAGTTGTCTACTGACCCAGTGAATCTCTAGGGAGCATCCTGCTGGTTCAAGGGCATTGGGCAACACACGTGTCACCCCCTGAGTACCACAAAAGGCTCTGTGCCCTGAGCACCCAGCACTGTTTTTGTACTGCACCTTCCATCCTCCCATCCAAAATGAACAACTCCCTCTCTCTGGTCAGGGGTAGCAGGGTTGCCCATCATATCCTTCAGTCAGAAGCAGCACTCACGCTCACATAATGAATGTGACACAACCCTAGTAACCAACCAATGTGCACAAACAAGCATCAGGACGGCTGCACTTGTTCTGCATGGGGACTTCCAGAGAGGCGCACACAGACATCCAAATCAGGTGTATCCACTAGAAATCTCATTGCAGATTTATTGTAAACACGCCAAAACAGTGCTTGGTGTCCACCCATGGAAATTCATAATGGAAAAATCCACAGACACAAAAGAACCCTCTCCTCTACACCCACTGCCTTGGTGCTTCTGTCATCTGACCTTCCTCAGGAGGTGGTGTTAGATCAGACACATTATAGACATTATTGCAGACGCAGTATAGATGTCCCTTTTTATATGGCTTTCCATGTGACGTCATAAGGAAGTGCATACTAGTAGTGCATACACATAATCACAATTAATACAAAACCCCAAGATAAAATATCAGTATATTTACAATGGACATACAAAATGTACTTGGGAAATAGGCACAGCATATTTTACCCTTCTTATGGCAAGAAATTCTGACTAGATGCAAATAGGCCCATTACAGTTTCACATTTAAGGGGAGTATTACCTTCCCATCTCTAAACAGGTGAGCTCTCTGCTCTAGTAAAATTCACAAGTACAAATACTTATTGATTGATTATGGGCTGGTCATCTATGGCTCAGCCTCCTCTATGGCCCTCAATAGGATATCTGTGGTGCTCAATAAAGCATGCAGACTCCTCACTGGTGCAGCCGGCCTAACGCACACCTGTGATCTTCATGCTCAATCTGTATGGCTTCCGCTTAATAGTAGGATTCAATACCAGACTTGTTTGTTAACTAAAAAAGCGATTCTCTGTCTCACACCCCCTGGTGCAGAACAGCTTTTAGCACCCATTGCAGCTCTCAGCACACATGAAGCTCAGTAAATCAAATCTTCCTTGTTCCAAGATGCCGAACCACCCAAGGGCAAAGGTCATTCGCTTATAGAGCCCCACTGTGGTATAATGCCCTGAACAGTGAAATCCTGTCTGCCCAAAAATTGGGCCCTTTCAAACTATTGCTCCAGCAGCATCTCACAGCTAACAGCAGCTGTGACTGTTTAAACTAACTGGTGCCGCCTCTCTCTCTTATACTGCTCTCTGGTGCTCTTAGTTTTCCCCAATATACGAGCCTGTTTCCACCTCCACCCTCTCATGATGCCCATTTAACCCCTCCCCTTCCCCACTTCTTCCCTCTCACTTCTGCACTCCCCTCCCTACTCACCTTCCACTTGCTCTCCTCTATTCTCTTTCCGCACTCCATTGCCCCTTTGAGAACTTACCTAACTCTTCTGCGATGACAATGCCTCCTAGGCTGCCTCCTCACTTGGGTCAACCTGTTGCTATCCTATACTACCAAAGTAGTTTCCTTAAAAGGAGCCAGTATAGTGAAGTGGTTTAAGGCTCTGAGCTGCAAACCTGGAGACCTGGGTTTGAATCCCACAGCCCCCACTTTCATACTGTGTGACACTAAGCAAGTCACTTAACTTCCTTGTGCTCCCATGTCACACCTGTAAACAAGCTTTCAGCTTAGTGTGTCTCTCCTGGTTGACAAAAAAAAGTTACTTAAGTTGATTGACTTTTTCCGCATTGTACAGGCTTTCGTCCTTAACTGTTTCTACTTAAAAATCTTTGTAATTGTTTTACCTTTGCATGTTTTGTTACCCTTCCCCACTGACATGGAACCTTTGTAAATCAGCTGTGTTTGCTCAAAGATATTGTAATCCAAGACTTCAATAAATAAATAAAAATTATTTCAATGTAATCCATCACCCTCATTAAAAAGTATTGCCACTTCAAACCTGTTCTGGAGGAAAAAAGATGGAACAAATGCTGTGTACCACCAGTGCTGACTCCCCCTCCCCCCCACAAGATCAATGAACAGATTATGCCTGTTTAGTTCTGTTCTTCAAATGCAGAGGTACAAACAGCATACAATTAACTAATGGTGTATCTCATTTTACCTCTTTTTCAGAATCAGACCTCACTTACTTTCTATCTTTGGATTCTGACTTCAGCCAAACTACTGGTGGTAGATTGCCACAGCATTTGTTCTATCTTTTTTTCTTCCAGAACAGGTTTAAAGTGGCAACACTTTCTAAAGAGGGCAATGTACTACATTGAAATAAAAATTATTTTTACTTGTAAACTTTACTACAGCAATGAGTTCACTCTGTTTAGAGATGGGAATGTAATATTCCCTATAAATGTAAACTCTAATTTGTTCATTTGCATCTAATTAGAATTTTTTGCCATAAGAAAGGTGAAATCTGCTGTTCCTATTTCCTGAGTGTATATTTTGTAAGTCCATTGTAAATACAGTAATGTTTTATTTTGGGGGGTTGTTTTAATTGTGATTATGTGTATGCACTACTAGTATGCACTTCCTTATGATGTCAGATGGAGGGCCACACATAAAAAGGGACGTCTATGATGCGTCTGCCCTAACCATGCCCTCTGAAGAAGGTCAGGTGACCAAAGCACCAGAGTAGTGGGTTGACAGCAGGAGTTCTTTTGCATCTGTGGAGTGTTTTCATTACGAATTTGCACCTGTGGACACCAAGGTCTGTTTTGGCATGTTTGCAATAAGTCTGCAATAGCATTTCTGACGGATATACCAGATTTGGATGTCTGTGTGCCTTTGTGGAACTACCCCTTGCAGGATGAGTGCAGCCTTCCTGCTTCTTGCCCATCATAGCCTCCTTTTTTATGGCTGCCTAGCATTAGAGCTAGGCTAATGTATTGCTGACATATTGCTTAAAAGGGGCGCTGGGGGTATGGTTTTCTCTCCGCCCCCTCACATTTCTCAGAACAGCCACACTGCGTTGCAAAACAAAACAATGTGAAAGAAATATATAATCTAAGACAATCTTACAGTAGCTATAGTGCACCCCAATAGCAAGCAGTAAGGCTCGATCAGATCTCTTATTGTCTGGGGGTGTGGCTGTGGTTTGGGAGCGTGGTTGTTGTCAGATACCGAATGGGCAGCATTTTGTTTGCTCTGCATTTCTGCCTAGTGGAGTTGAATCACAAATAGTTCTGCATGAATCCGCCCCCCCCCCACACACACACACGTTTCTAATTGCCATTGTACAGAAGAACAGTTTGAATTGTGCGTTAGACATTTGGTATGCTCCTGTGTGAATATCATTCAAAACACACTCATTTTTATGAATCTTGCATCAGCGTGACCAAAATCTTTTTATAAGGTCTGAGGTTCTTTCATGCTATGGTGCTTATGTGGAGGGGGGGCAGAAGTAAAACAGTCTGTGGTTGGTCACACATCAAGTTAAACAGACTGAGTACTGAGTAATGGGAATACCTCTCTAATTTATCGAGACTGCCTCCATAGTGTTAAAGCCAACCTGCCCCACAAAATGTTAAGATCTAACAACAATACTATGATCATGTGTGACAGCATTAATAGACGATAGCAGGACTATGCAAAACAATTCTCTCAAAAGGTTAGCATCTCTACTGTGCTCTGGTCATAGACACAATCCCACTAAACAACTCAGGCTGTGTTTATTCATGCTGGACTTTATCAGTAAATAATGCCCAACAGTTCTGTCACAAAGTCAGCCTCACATAATATGCTCTGGTTATAAGAATGATCCTATGAAATTAAATTTTGGCAAATATATTTGCTTAACGTGAAACCATCAAGAAGGCAAACACTTAGCTGTGACTTCTGCTTTCAGCCACTTCTGCAAAATGGTATTTGCTGCTTTTGCTGGATAACGTCAATGTTCCAAACAAAGTCTTGTGAGACTGTTAGAAGGTAAAAAATGCTGTGACCACTGGTAGCATTCGGGAAGTTCTCAGTGTTTGCACGTGATTCCAGTGGTCACAGCATTTTTTACCTTTAACAGTCTCACAATACTTTATTTGGAACATACTGTAGGTGTTATCCAGCAGCTGAAAGTAAAAGTCACAGCTAAGTGTTTGCCCTTCTTGACAGTTGTATGTTAAGCAAGTCTATTTGCCAAAATATAATTGATTACTAGACAGTCACTATTATAACAGCCTGAACAATTTCATAGGCTTGTTCTTAGGACTAGAGCATATTATGTGAGGCTGATTTTGTGGCAGAACTGTTGGGTATTATTTATTGATAAAGTCCAGCATGACTAAACACAGCCTGAGTTATTTAGTGGGATTGTGTTTATGACCAGAGCACAGTATGAGACACTAATCTTTTGAGAGAATTATTTCGCATAGTCCTGCTGTAGTCTACTAATGCTGTCTCACATGATCACAGAATTGTTGTTAGATCTTAACATTTTGTGGGGCAGGTTGGTTTTCAACACTATGGAAGCAGACTAGATAAATTAGAAGGGTATTCCCTTTGCAAAAAACTCAAATCTGTTTAACTCGTTATGTGACCATCCACGGAGCATTTTACTTCACCCCCCACCCCATTGAAAGAGCTCTTTACTCCAGCTGCTATCAATTTCTTATGAATTCCAACAGCTGGAGTGAACACTTGTTAGAAATTTAAACTGCTGGATATACTGTATGCTTTGTACGGCATTTTTTATTTCACTAAGGAGAGAATCAGCCAAAATGAAAACATAATGAAGGTGTAGCGAATGCAATTAGCCTCTGTGTGAAAGAGGTGAGTAAAAACAGGAGAATACCATTTATTACAGTACTCTAGGGAGGTGACCAGGAAATTGAAGGGAATAAAGATGGCATTTAGGAGGTACAAAGATACAGAGAGCACTGGCAGATTTAGGCCTGGACCAGAGAGCATCACCTTTGATTGATGCTGCCGACATTGAAAAGCTTCCCCTCCCAATTATGTGCTTACACACTCTGCTCCCACAGAAAAGTTGCTACCAGCTGTAATTGATTAAGTGACACAAAGACACAGCACTCCTCTGAAGAAAGCCAGCCTTCCCCTTCCCTCCCCCATAACTGCACAGATGTTAGCAATTAGCAAAGTTTTTTATTTTATTTATTTTTAATTTATTTGAACATTTTGGATGAATACCTTTGAACATGAATGCTCCTTTTCAAAGGTTCCTCATCAGTATCTGATAGCAAATAAAGAAATAAAGAGACAAACTCCTACACCATGATTACAACTAATATGGAGCAAAAAGGTAGCAGACGTAAGAGGCATTGTCTTGCAGACATGTGCAAGAAGTCGACAAACCATGAGGTATTTGCAAGCTAAAATATATGCATGGAGTCAGCAGAAGGAAAACAGCAGAGGCTAGACAACACACAGTGGACGTTTGTTAAGTAGGTAGCACGGTTGAGCTGATCAGTGGAACAGCTGCGGGGAGTAAAATGGGAGAAAGGGACTTTTGTTGGATGTAGCCGCAGACTATGCCAGGTAGTAGAGCCTTTAGTAGTTCCCTTTTGAACTGACCAATTTTTGAAAGTCCCATCAGAGACGCTAACAAATCATTTAACCATTGTGGTGCTCTGGCCGCAAATGAGAGCTTAGCCAGACTTGTTCTGCAGTAAGGCACAGACAGAGTTCCACAAGCCTTGCTCCTGGTGGGGTATGAGCTTTGGACAAGACTTAGGAGGTTTTGTATCCCTGGGGAGGTGAGGCCCAATAGGGCTTTCATACCTAGCGTACAGGTCTGGTACCTGATTCTGTCCTGCAGAGGGAGCCAGTTTGTTTGGGCATATAGTGTGCAGATGTAGGTGGTTCTGTCTACTCCAGTGACAAAGCAACAGGCTTTGTTGAGTGCTAGCTTGACCCTATTAAGTATTGTATCAGAGGCAGCCCTCTAAACTATGAGGCCATAGTCGATTATAGGTAGAATGGAGCTGGAAACAGCAACATGCTTGGCCTCAGGGGTGAGGCTATGCCTCTGTCTATAGAGTGCCCCCAGTTTGCTATGGATGTTGCATATGATTTGGTCAACATGAGGAACAAAGGTAAAAGACTGGTCGATGGTAATTCCTAGGTACTTAAATGAGTCCACCTAATCTAGTGCAACCCCATTTACATTGTGGATGTTGAGTGGACAGACCCTATTTCTCTATTGTGCACTGGAGAATAACATTGTCTTTGTGTTTTTGTAGTTAAGTACAAGTTTATTCAGCAGGAACCAATTTTTTTTTATTTTTTGCAGTTATTTTTTTTTATCATTTAAAAAAGAGAAACAACTGTTTAAGAACAGTACAATTCAAATGAAGAATCAGAAATATAACACCGCATTAAGTACAGACAGTATAATACAAATAACCAGTATCAACAAGAACAGCAGAACATTTTTGAATATACAACAAATACCTGAGAGACACAACATCAGACAACAGTATAATAGAAAAAAATATGCTGGACTGCTAAAAAGATTCCGAGTAACTCAAACTTAAATTAATTTCAAATAATTATAAAAGGGTTGCCAACACTTAATACATTTTGGAAGGCAATATGAGAGAGAGAGAGAGAGAGAGAGAGAGATGGTCAAAGTAAGCAGTTTGGGATAGAACAACCAAAAGCTTGGTAATGGAAGGGACAGCCAAGGATCACCAGCGGTTAAAATTAAACACTTGGCTTGCATACAGAGATGTGCTTACCATTTCTGCGCAGGACGAGAAAGATATGGAGCATAATCAACAATTCCAAGAAGCATTAAAGGGGCAGATAAGGTAATATGATATCCCAGTACTGTTTATGCAAGCTGATGAACTTTTTGCCAAAAAGGTTGAATTAGGCAACATGACCATAGCATATGGGTTACATTACCACCAGGAGAAGAACATCACCAGCAATTATCGTTTGGGAGAAGCTTTCAGTGGTACAGAACCAAGGGGTTCTATACCAGAAATTTAAAATTTGTTTTGGATGAGTACACTATGGGCATCCTTAAAATACGCATAACTAAGTTTCCAGCATTGTGCCCATGAATAGTCTGTAATGGTAATATTAAATTCTCATTCCCAGTGAGTTTTAGAAGAAAGAGACTGATCAGGAATGTGCTCCTGAATAGTTTTATAAATCAATCCCGCTCTATGGGGCCTATTCACGAAGGAACGTGGAGCAGGCACACAAAGGTGCGTGCAGCTCCGTACCCATGGGAGATCCATGCAGGGACCACATTCATGAAGCATGGGTCCCCACCCAGCTCCCTTCTGTGTCCCTACCCCACCAGGTGTGGAGGTGCACGGGGCGGAGTTGCAGACCTGGGTGGCAGCCAATCAGCTGCCCTACCCAGGTCCGCAGTGGATCCCTTGCTCCAGAATGGCACCATCTTGGTGGGGGCTCATAGAGCACTGGCAATGCTGCTGGGGGGGCAAGTGCTGGCTGCCCACCCTCAGCCCGAACACCATCCCCTGACAACAGGGGCACCATTCTGTAGGGGTCTGATGACCCCCCCCCGCCAGCAATAGTGGGTCCAGCAGCAGCAACTGGAGGGGGCACTTAGCCATTATGGCTGCCCTCCCGATGCATAGCCACCATCCCCTGTGTACAGCACTCTGCATGTTTGTGAATGGTGCGAAGTGCCGGAATGCCCCCCCCCGCACAGAGACCCTGGCCTGCCCACGTGTGGAGCTTCGTGCTTGGCTGGGGATCTGGTGCAGAGGGGGGGTGTACCTATTTCAGGAATGCCACAGTGGGCGTGCTTGGGTGTGGGTGGGCTATGTGCCTGGGTTACGCAGCACGTAGCCCATCTGCACCTTTTGTGAATAGGCCCCAATGTGAATGAAATTTAAGCCACTGTAGCATTAAAGGGGGATTGTAAATATTATTGGGTATTGTAGTTAAAGAGCAAGTGATGTGATCACTACCATAATGCAGTATTAGGTAGCGTTAGCCTTCATAGTTGCAAATGAATAGTTTTATTTTTTTTACCTGTAGTCGTTTTTCTGTTTTTGTAGATGTTTCCTGGGCTCTGTTAATGTAGCACGGTCCCGAGGATTCAGCCGAGTGAGACGCGCGTTCCACAGGATATTTAGCACCTTTACGTCATCTGTGGAACACCCCTTTGTGCGTTCACTGAGTAGCCCTATACATTTTAATGTAGCGTGGGAAAAAGCTGGCTTGCATGCTTCTTGTGTGACACATCATGTCACTTGCTGTGTCAGCTCTCCTCTCCAATCTGCCTACTAAACTTAGTCACTGAGAGGTCACTGTCAGGGGTATTTAGCAATATGTGTGCAGAAAATAATGTATTTTCCCTGTAAGTGTGTCCTGTATGTGCTGCACACTGTGACAGGTATCAGGACTCGTCTGGCTGCCACGGGAAAATAGTGTTGTTGCCAGCTTTGCTGTATTCTCTTTTTTCCTCAGTTGCTCTTTAACAGTATTACTTATTCTGGTGTTGTTTTGTTGGAGCACGACTACTAACAGGGACATAATGAATGCTTTCATCCATATAGGGAATGAGTAGTATGTTACATGGGGTTTATAATTTTGACAGCTCTGTCATAGTGGCCCTGTCCTTGGGATGTTAGTGAGGTATCTGGTGTTGAAAATTGCACTACAAAATACTGTTATGGTGATATCTCAGAAACATCTTGACCATTTGAGCATTTGAAAGTTTTATTAAATGAGAAGTCACCTGTTAGAGTAACAGTGCAGAGTCTTTTTTTCACTGATTATCTAATGTAATCAATACAGAGTATCCTATTCATGTTGTAGGGTGACACAGTAGTTTTATAAGGAATAACACAGTTGGCTGTGAAATAAACCATCATATCCCCCCTCCCCCGGTCGCCCCTGAAAAAGGGACTTCTAGGCCCAGTGGGCTTACCAGGTCAACACAATTCAACAAAACAAAACAAACTTACAGAGCTGTAATATATGATTATACTTTAGCTATAGAGTATCAGTATATATTGGTCCAGCATTCAATCATTCTTATGATTATCAGATTTTCTGTAGACTGTGCCCCTGTGTGTTCTCTGGCAGTGTAGCAATATTGCCATTCAGTGTAAATAATTATTCTCCTTCCGATTTTACATATTTTTTGTTAGTTTAGTGGTCCAATTAAAGAAGGTTAATAGGTGTGTGGTGTATGGGTGTAGTAACACCCACAAGAATCAAGTAAGCCTTCATATGTTTTCTGCTCATCCCTCAGTAAGACAGCATTGGGTTGATGCGGTGCATCGAACCAGAGCAGAAAGGCTTGGAGCTTCTGACAGCAGCCTCAGGACTCATTTGAAACTGAGCACATTTTAATGAAACAGTTTGGGCTCCAGACCGGCCGTGTATGTCCTCATTTGAAGCCGGATGCAGTGCCCACCATTATTAAGATGCCGGCAGGTCCTGAAAGTATTGAAACCATTCCCAAGCGTCCACAAGTGTCCACTGCAGTTGCTAAGCATGAGCGTCTACAGGTGAGTACATCATCATGATAATGACACAGCTGAAATGTTATGTTCTGCATTAATGTCTGGCACTCTCATTTTTTTTAGGTGGTGTTGTCTGCTGGTAATCAAATATGTATCTATATTGGGTCTATGTGATAATGGTGAATGCCTAAAGGCGATCACCGTTATCGCACAGTCAGAGTGCCGAAAAGATTTTGGGTGCTTTGACAACTTGATGCCTGGGACAATGGTGCCAGGAGAGTTTTTAATGCTTTCTGTTGGGGTTTGTGCCCCCGCACACACCCTCACAGAGTATGGTTTCTCTGCACCCCCTACCTAAGGACCTCAACCCAGGGGGTGCATGTCGGGGATGAAAGCATTAAAAATAAAGGTTCTGGCTGGGCACAATAAAATCACACCAGCGCCCAGACCAGAACCTGCTACCTTGCCAACCCCAACCACTAGCCAATCCCTGATGCCAAGACACAGCTCGGCCATCCACCTCAAAGCCACCCCCATCCCTCACCCCTCCCAGCCACGCTCGCCGTGCTTTCGCTCCCCTTGAGAGGCTGCGTACATACCCATCCTGTCGCCCAGTTCGCCCACCCTCCTCATCTGGTCACCCTACCCTCCCATCACCCTGAGGGATTGCGCCGGGAAGGAGTAGCCATTATGGATGGCGCCCTTCCTCATGTGACCACTTCAGGCAATACCATCTATATCTGTTCTTGTTGTGGACTTTTTTTTTAATTATGTAACTGCTTAGCTTTTGGGGTTTGTTGTTCCATGATGTGATGCCAATAGATTTTTGATGACTAAGTGTATGACTGCACTACTCAAGCAGGCCTCCTGATACCCTGTTTCCTACTTTATCATACTATTATTATGTCAAGTGTGTACTTTATACCCCCTTAGCTTACCCCCATGGCAGTATTGGGGCACCATCTTCTAAGGTTCTGCAATGCCGGGATAGGTTGACCTGGGAGTGATGGAAACTGAGGGATGGCTTCGTTCATGGTGGCTGTCAGCATTCCCCCCCCTCGGTGTATGTTGGTGGGGACATGCAATGACAACTAGCATCTTCCCTGCCCCCTTGAAGACTTTGTCATTGGCATGTGTGGTACACCCATTCTCTGTTAGGTGTCTGTTTTGCACCAGACACACTACCCCCTCCCCTTCTGCAGAAGGATAGCAGTCCTCAGATGTTCAGTCCTTCTCCCCCCACCATCCCTGTGATGTCCCTGATCCTTTTGGGAGCCCATGTCACTGGCGCTGCACGTAGTCAAGCTTCCCCAGCAGCAGTGGGATGGTCAAGTGTGTACTCCTTAGTAATGTGACTGTTTGTTCATTTCTGATGTCATCACAGTGGCTGATCACCTCACGTAACTAGTGACATGCAGCTGGCACCCTGTGCCCAAACTGTCATGTCCTAATTACACCCATATGGCACAGCAGTTGTTACAAGGTGGTAATACAGTGTCATTGCTTGTCTATGACAATCCACCTAGTACATCCACGGGGTCTGTATGGTATCACAGAATATGGTATGTTTCATCCCAGCTGTTGCGCAACATCTGTCCTATGCTGTTGAGCATCATCCATTTGATATTAGAAGATGCACATTGATAAGGTTGTGCACTTGCCTTAATGAAAATACATGTCATTTTTTCTTCTTTTGTTTTTACTGTTTTACTTTGTTTCAGTTCTGGACACATTGGTACCTTATGTCCCCCAACCCACTCCACCCAATGTCATTCCACAGTGGCACCCGCCTTGCACTTTCCTACATGGTTGTGGAGTGTTTGGTGTCCACAATGCTTTCCAGTCATCCTTTTCTTAATGCTGTTGTACCACAGTTCAAAGGTCATGGAATGTGATTGTACCCTTCTGTGGCACAACTGCATTGTAGAACCTCTAGAGATTGAACAGTATAGTTTCCATTTGAAATAAAAAAAAGAATGCACACATTTCACATGATACAATACTCTACAAAAAGTACAAACATGAGCAACTTTATGCATGATGAGTGTGTCCTGCTACCTCAGGGTTCTGATTACCTGTGACCTTTTTGGCTTTGCTCTCAAGGTCAGATGGAATCAGAACCCTCTTTGTTATAACACACTGGTTGTGCATGGTTGCATATGTAGTATTGTCTATGTCTGTATGCATCCATCAACATACAACGATGGCTAATGGGGGAGGGTAAGGGTCATGGGAAGGGAGGATGGGAGGAGTGGGTAGAGGGGGCACAGAACAGTAGCTCAAGCTGTGGACACAGCAACACAAGCAAACTTAACAGATCAAATGGCCTTCTTTTGCTACCTGCTACATATCTTTGTATGTATGTAGTCATGTGTGCACGAGTCACAAACAAACGTACCCCTCAAGAGGCTCATTAAAACTTTTTCCTGAAGCAGGCCATAACACATAGTCACAGATATCGAGTCCTGGCCTGTGCTTACAGGTGTCACTGTACCACCATGTTTCTATTCAGCTCCTGTGTCATACCTACATCCTTATACCATAGTAACATGGATACGAATGGTTATCCTGACATGCTTCTGCAAACTCGGAATTCCAGCACTTACGGGAGCGTGTTCAGTATCCTGACATAGCAGCATGATAAGGAAGAAGGTAATGCAGACAAGGGTGAGGTATAGGATGTGACACACCGCTACCCTACCCGTGCTAGGCATGACAACAGTGAGGAGAATGTGCACACTGGCTGAGCTTCTTTACTTGCATGGGGCGCTAGGCATTGGCAGCTCATCACTGATGGCACTCTTAACCATGTTCTTTCCCCTGAAGGTGCACATTTTTTGGTATATGCTGTTTCCACCCCCCTGACATTTATTACATAGGCCGATGCCCCCCCTTTGGGAATTGATAATGTTACTTATGGGCATGCGTGGCTAAAGCAACTGCTGCCTTGCTAGCTAGGCCACCAGAACTGCAGTTCATACCATGCAACTGTTCTGAAAATCTATCTCCCAGACCATGGCTAATACAGTTTTGTAGTCTGATTTTCGGTATTACATAGGTAATAGTAAGTATGATCTGTAAATATGTTTGAAGTATCAACTTCTGTCATCTGTTGTTACGCTTCATCGCTAATGTGGGTTGTTGTTGACATTTTCCATCAACCTGCACACACGCAACATGCACATAGGTAACCTCACCAGTCCATGTTGACAGAATGATTAGCAAATGAACCGTACATAATGTACTGTCTTCCATTACCAATCGCCAATCACCATGCACCACCCACCCACCTCTGCCAGTGGTATAAAGATACTTCATGGTTGAGTGAGAACCTGCATACCTACATACAGTGCACATTCCTCATGCGTCTTCATGCTGGGGTGTAAGTTATATACATAAACATATATGGTGTTCAGTTTTCTTTTTTTTTTTCTTGTTTTACATTTCATTGTCTTTGTTTCAGTACTTCATTAACAAAGTGCTACAACTGAATGTTGTGACCGTGTTACCACCCTTTCATTCATGGACACATAATCACAGTAAGACTGCGTCATGAATTTCTGCTGGATGTAAGGCTGCATGATACATATTGCTACTTACACAATAATGTCGACACTGTTACAAGCATGACATCAATTAAAAACTGTGTGTGACAGGGAATACATATTGTCATAGTGCAGTGGGCTTCCCCCATTTTCATGTTGATTATTTAAGAAAAAACACAGAACTTTAAGTCATTTCATATGACACATTGCTGAACCATCTGCTGTTCATTCCTGTCAGTCACTCTGCACTATATCACTGACAATCGCCATGTGTCACTGAACACCTGCTTAAAAACAAACACTGCCCCTTTACACGCTGTGTTACCCTGTATCCATGTCAGTCCAAGCCTACATGGGAAGGGCACACTGTAGAAACAGTATGGTTTTCCTAACAGTTCTGGTCCACTTTGTGACTGTTGCTCCATGATACTGTCTGATTCACAGGGTGATGTTCTGTCAGCACATGAAACACACTACACCTAGCTACTGTGAAGGAACTGAACCAACTGGTAATTGTTTCTCATATTTTACTCATTTACAAGTTATAACAGAGCTCCTAGCTGGCAGGGAGAATGAAACTGTCAACAATGAGTCCTTCTTTGAGTACTCTGAAGACCCTGTGGAATGTTCATCACACTTCTCCATTTTTACGCAGACACCACCACCAGATGTGAGACACTGTGGTACTCAGGTTAAAAGCAATGATCTTCAAGTCATGACAATGAAAAAGACATAAACAGTATTTCATGGCCTTTCTAAAGGTATGTTGCAATCCTTGCTGTTTCTGATTACCGACTTATTTTCTTGAATGTGGTCTGCCTTTACTTTTACATTCATTGTAACAGGCAACATAATTCAATGAGTAAGTGTCTGCATTAAGCAATAAGGCATGATAGGGTGTGTGTTATGGTGGGATAACGGCCCACCTTGGGGTGGGTTGAAGCATGAGGCAGAGCCAAGAGCTTCCACCACCTGAGAATGGTCATTAGCCAATCAGAATTCAGCATTCTTTCTACCCATTTCATAATTTAGTGTATTATCTTTGACTAATCTATGGCCATTGATAGCTTTATAACATACTGTGGACAGCAGATAAGACTGCTTGATCCATGTCATCTGCATGGCTTTAAAATGCATCATCATGCAATGAAATACATGTCAACTAGGAATGCCATGTTGAACCGGTGATTGTTTATGCCATGCCTGGGAGCCATAAGTAGGCAGAATACCACGGAGTGTAACAATCATGATGGAAGTGGCACAGCACAGTGGTTGTGGAGCAGCAGTCCGCATTGAGACATGGTGGAGTCTGCAAAGTTGCACTCTCTGCATGCATCTGTCTCTGCTGAATGAGGAGGTTGTCTGTGTCTGCACCGAGAATGCAATGTTACAGTTGGTGTACACCCCCTCCAGAGACCACCATGTGCACAACATTAGCCTTACATGATGCTGATGAAGAAGTATGACTGAACCACAGTGTGCTCATTGAGGTTGAGGGTGGGGTGAACTAAGAAGCACGTTCCCAAACATGTCTACCTGAATAAGTCCTACACTATTTTCGAAGATGAGAGATGCCTCATGTGGCAGATGCTGTAATGACTTGTGCTGAAAGGGTGGACATCGGGTTGTAATTTGACATGATGTTATGGTTGAAGGATGATGTTTCTGGCAGTGTCTTTACTACTGCTTACTTGAAGATGCATGGAATTAGACACTCAGAAACTGAACACCCAAAAATCATAATGAACAGTGGAACAATGGCCTTCATGCACCACACTAACAGATGTGTTGGGCCTGTGTAAAATTCACAGCAACTGTGCTGCAGGCTGTAAATGATCATACAGTACTGTACCATACTGAGCGGCTGTAACTATACTTACAGACCTGCAGAGTCTTTATGCAGAACACTCTGCTTATTGTACTGGCAACATCCTCTGAGGTATGTGTCACGTGGCACACTGGACTACAGCCTCCACTGTCCACCTGAACTACTATACCCAATTGTGGAATCAGTTGCATGGTCATCCCCCCAAACCCCCTCCACCATCAGGCATGACTTGTTCCAAAACTGGTATCGCTGGCGTGATGCAAATGAAGGCAAATGCTTCACTCCTCAATGCCAAGTGGCCAGTCATGGCACACAGTACTGACTTTTAATTAGTTACACTGTTTTTTACATTGTGTACATTTCTCACTATAGTCATGGAACTAATAATTGTGCACATTCACTATTGACAGGTACACAGACACTATCAATATCAAGAGACTGCAACATACAGTGTGAACTACTACCGCCTCCACGTCCATCACCCCCATGGACACTATGCAAAGAAGACATGATGGAATACTTATACTCTGAATCTGAAGATGAGTCAGAATATGAGGTTGAGTATGACAAGGACCCAGAGTATGAACCATCCTCAAAGTCTGACAATGATTCAGATGATGACACGGGCATGGAAGATTGCACAACCAATTGTGACACTGACCATGACCCTGTTTCTACCCATAAATACATTGTATTTTGGAGCTGCCTCCAGAGGTTACTGCAGTGGTGTCATTGCCCTTCCTGTGGGGAATCCAGTCTGAGGTATGACCAAAACGTAGTTGGAACGATGATGTCAATTGTGTTCTCATGTCCTGCATGCCTGAACAAAATCTACCTGGAACAGCCAATCATACAGTCATACAGTTGGAGGCTTCTCTGTGGAAATATCTTGCTGTCTGCATCAATGCTATCTGCTGGTGTGACTGCAGCACGGGTAGTGCGGTTATTTAAAAACATGGGAATTGCCATGTACAGTGTGCGACCATTCTTTCGACATCAGAGTAAGTTCCTACTACCATTAGTTTGAACAAACGCTGCAGGAGTGTGTTTGCTTCACTTTAAATTGTAAACTCCATGTAAATTACCAGCTAAACTCTTCAATTTGAGCCCTGCTAAATAGCGAGTGGCAGGTAGAGGGGCTTTGTGGTTCATGTCAGCATAGCTGAGGACCACAAATCTCAGGGGCTAATTTTTTTACTTTACTTTTAAATTCTTTGACTGCTCTCTGGTGCTTACAGTACTTAATTTAGCCTGTGGTTGGAGCGCCTCGCACCACCTCATTTCAAAGCTCCATCAGCTGTTTTGCACTTCCGTGGAAATGGAACTATATAAAGCACTCTGCGGTGAGCAGGGCGAGCACAAGTAGGGTGAGGGCATGGTGATGCGTGCAAAGACACACGCGTCAGTGCATGTTTGGTGGTGCTTGGAGGGTTAGGTGAGGGTACTTTACCTTATCCTAAAAAAAAAAAAAACTTTCTTCATTGCAATTTGGCAAACTTGAGTGGCAATTCTATCATGGATTCTTTAAATTCCAAGATAGCAACAAATACTAGCTCACAACCAGGGAGTGATTGTTTCACTATTATGACTCTGGATGGTGAACTTGGAATTATATGTAAGTCATGTAATATGTATCTTTTGTTGAAATCTACAATGAGTTCAACAAAAGATTATACATGTACAAAATGCCTTGATAATAAACAACTACTAGAAGATAATGAAATGTTTTCAGCTAGATTACAACAGCTAGAGGAAAGCCAACTTACTATGTGTGAACGTTTTAAAGCACTACATAGTCCCTCCCCTACAACTGAAACCATGGGTAATATGATATCCTTTCATTCAGCCACCTGCTTACCCTTGAACATAACCCCAAATAAAGATGTATATTATAACAGTAACACTGGAAGTAACTTAATAGCTACCAAAAATGTGACAATGGAAGCAAATAACATTAATTTGCTAAATAAGAAAAGAAATAGAAAGGATGATTCTGAATGGTCAGTGGAAACCCGTGCAAGGGCTTGCAAAAAAGGGCGAAGAGCTGACTTATTTTGTTTACCTATCCTAAATTCCTTTTCAGCACTTTCCAACGTATCTGATAATAATTGCCTAATTGAAAATAACCTAGACCAATTAGGTTATCACATGTCAACAAGGGAAAATGAAATTTTAAACACCACGCTTATTGATTCAGGTTCACAACCACCTATTAGTGAAACAATAGGTGTTTTTTCAAATTCTATATGTAAGCCTAAACTGATGTCAACTAGTACAGAAACCACCAAAATAGTAAATGATAATTCTTCATCTCAACCAAATATAAATTATGTGTTACCATTAAATGAGTGTTCAGGCTCTTTAATCAATGCCCAGCATATACTAGTCTCACACCCCACTAGTACTAGGACTATAGCCCCATCTATGGACATTACTGAGTCAAATTTTCAGAACTCTACTCATCAAGTCTATGTATTAGGGGACTGTTTTATTAAACACTTTGACAGGGCAATTTGCAATCCAGACAAATCTATAAGAACATGCTCCAGTTTTAGGGGAGCGAAGATCTCTGATATTACCAAAATGGTCAGTGATATACTTAAGGATGCTGGGATAAACCCTTTAGTTATTATACATGTAGGAACCAATGATATAAATCTGAACAGTTCCCTACAGATCAAAAAAGATTTTGTGGCTCTAAACAACTTACTTGTAGAGAGGGGATGTACCATATGTTTTTCAGAAATACTACCAGTTCCTAAGGCAACTGATAATATAACTTTGTCAAATTAAGGAAATTAATGAATGGTTGAGAAAATGGTGTTTTAAACAAGGCATATGCTGCATCCCACACTGGGAGAACTATGATAGCAGGGAATCCCTCTTTAGTTGGGATGGATTGCACCTGAGTAGGAGGGGAAGTGTCTCACTGGGAAAAACAATAGGTGCTGTTATTAACAAACATTTAAACTAAATAAAATGGGGGAGAATTTGAGTATTCCAAATTCCCTTAACACAAAAAATGTCAGTACTGGGAAAACACTTAACTTTCTGTCTTTTAATGCAAGATCTCTTAATTCCTTAAAAATGGCAGAACTTACTGCTAAATGTATCCAACTGGATTTAAGTATCATTGCCATTACCGAAACTTGGTGAGACAAATCTTCACTTTGGACTAGAAATATTCCAAATTATAAACTTTATCATAAAGACAGAACAGACAGCAAAGGTGGTGGTGTATGTCTCTTTGTTAGAGAAGATATTACCGTGTATGAAATTCCATCAACCACCTTGACTGAATCAGTGTGGATTTCCATTCAACCAATTGATCGTCCCAAAATTAACATAGGGGTGTGCTATAGACCACCATCAGCAGATATCCAATATACTACTGAACTACTAAATCTAATATCAGAATTATCCCAGGAAAATTATATTCTATTTTTGGGGGATTTTAATATGCCTGGTATAGACTGGAATCTGAATATAAGTAATAACAATCATGATAAGTTATTTATGAACACAATTACTGATTTAGGTTTGGACCAATTGGTAAATCAGCCTACACATTGTAATAATATTCTGGACCTTGTAATTGTTAATGAAGGCTTTAATATCTCAGGGACTAATATTATGGCACCTATTGGCAACAGTAATCACAATTCCATATTTTTTACTACTTACTTACAAACTCTCAAAATTAATAATAATTTCCAACATAGGAATTACAATAAAGCAAATTTAATTAGGATCAATCAGGAATTAACAAGAATTGATTGGTCCAAACTATTCAAAGATAAAGGAGTAAATGAAATGTATACGTGTCTAATAAATACTATTCACTCTCTAGAGGATAAGAATATTCCTTTAAAGTCAAAATGCAATAAAAAAGGTAAGATTCCTGTTTGGTTTAACAACACTATTAGAGGAGTCACGTGATGCAGAGCATGGGGTAGCCGCGTTCCCTGTTAGCTCGGTTTGCCTCCTGTTATAAACAGCGAGTTGCGTCGGTTTTGTGCGGCTTGGAAGATCGTGCCTATTTTAAATAGCTCGAGGAGACTGCAGTGAGCTGTTCTGTGCCGCATGGATACCGAAATTCGGAAAAATCCCCCGAAACATACACCTCCGGTATCCCTGGAGAAGGCCCAGAAAAAAGCAAGGGCCTCAGTTGGGCAACAGCCGCAGGGGGCGGCGTTGGAGGAATCTGAATTGGAGATTTTGACACTGGCGAGATTCCTGGAAGAGTTTAGACCATTTAAGTTGGAGATGAAAGAACTGGCCACAGAAATCAAATGCATGTCTGGTACGTTGGAAGAACTTGCCAGGAGAATGACGGACAGTGAAACTAGAATCTGTTCTCTGGAAGGGCATATAGGAAAGGTAGATGAAGGGGCAGTCATGTTGAGGCAAAAGATTGCCAAATTGGAAGCCAAAGTCAAGGACCTTGAAGGGAGGTCTCGCCGTAACAACGCTGTAATTCTGGGGCTACCGGAGAAAAAGAGGAAGGCCCAGACCCAATCAAATTTGTTCAGAAATTCATGGAGAAGATAGTGGGCCCCTCTCCTTATGGCTCAACCTATACAATCGAGAGGGCTCATTGGACTTTAAGGCCAATGCCTCCGCCTAATTCACCACCTCGCCCCTTGATTTTTCGATTCCTTAATTATTTGGAACGACAACTGTTTTTAACCAAAGCAAGGGAGAACAAGGATCTTTATTGGGAAGGTGTCAGGATCAGGGTCGTGCAGGATATTCCTGTTACCGTAAGGCAGAGGAGAGCAGCCTTCAACCCTCTGATCAATAAGCTGATTGCGGCAGGTGTGCGATTTAAAATGGGCTACCCCGGCCAAATTCCAAGTTCTGATAAAAGAGGAATGGAAGCAATATGACACGGTGGAGGTTGCCCAGTCGGCATTACAAGTTGCCCTACCTAATCTATTTAAGGATCCCTGAAGCTGGATGGAATGTTTACAGCATTTTAGAATTGTGCCAAGGCCTTTGAAGGAAGATGGACGCTATGCAGCAGGATGCCGTTTTGTTTTTCGTTTTTGGGTTATTATAAACAGAGGGTATTAAATGGGACTGAAATCGTATGTGGATGAAGCACATGCTTTATGTTTGGCCCCATAGACTGACTTTGGACTTTCTCAGCTTTGTTCTGTTGGGGTCTGAACTTTGGATTATGAACTTTGGATTATGGACAATGCTGTGATCGCCAGCTGAAGGGAGGAGACAGGGTTTCATTCCCTTCCCCCCCTTTTTTTTTCTCTCTTTCTCTTTCTTTGTGGTATTTTTGGTGTGACTGAATTTGTGTACATAGTATAGAATTTACGAGTAGAGGCTGTAGTTTGCCTTTTGGTGCCATGGAACCATGTATGTCTGTTTTGGGGGGGTTGGGGGTTAATGCTATGTGGTTAACTGTATTCCTCTTCGTCTCTCTCTTATTATCATGGCCTTATGGTAACGTTGGGGATGGTGATATACAGTTGACATCAATTATCAGTTACCATATATGTTGGGTACTGGATGGATTGGTGGTCAGGGGCTTTCGGGGATATCCAAGAACTGGTTTATGTTTCCTGGTGTAATTGGTGTATTAGATTAAGGGGATGGAAGATGGATAGTTGAAAGTCAGGTGTGAGAGGGAGGCTCGGGGTGAGGTGTGAAGTGAGCTGTGTGCGATGTCACGGACCAATGAAGTGTGGAGGGTGTGGGGGATTTGTAGTAGGTGGAGTGGAATTTTGGCAGGGGTAGGGTTGGTCATGGCAGGGCAAGGTAGTGGGGGTGGGTTGGTATAGGAGTAAACTATAAGACTCAAGTTTTGCAGGGGGCGGGGTGGGTGAACAAGGGTTTTGGTGGGGTAGATATTATCGTGTTCATTGGATGTATTTGGGAGGGGTGGGGGCACAAGTCTGTATTGCTGGGGATAGGGTGTATGATTTGTTTGGGTACAAGCTAATTTGGATACTACTAATTGAGATGCATGGCAATGTGAGGGGCCTTTAATGTTACTGTGGAACATAAAGGTGCGCCAGAAAGCTAAGCAGTATAGCATTTTAAGACACCTGGAGGTCTTAAAGGAAAATATTAATGTTCTTACAGGAGACACACCTACTTAATCGGAGTATAATTCTATAGAGCGTAAGCAGATTGGGTTAGTCTTTGCCTCACAAGGTAACACACAGAGTAGGGGCGTAATGATTTTGGTGGGCAGGTCCGTGCCTTTCGTCCCACTACAGGTTGTCCAGGATGAGGACAGGAGAATTGTGTTGGCAAGGGGCATGCTCCAGAATGTGGAGGTGGTACTTGGGGCGATCTATGGCCCCAATGTAGACTCTCAGGAGTTTTTTGTTAAGCTCTCAGGAATGTTAGCCCCCTTCGTGCAAATTCCCATGATTTTAGGAGGGGATCTTAATCTGGTTTTAGATCCACTCATGGACAAATCTGGGGGTAAGACGCTGAGATTATTGTCTGCTTGGCGGGCCCTTTGTGAGGTGCTGGATCAATATGGTCTGGTGGATGTGTGGAGAGTGATCCATCCCAAAGATAGGCAGTATACGTTCACCTCTGCAGTGCATGGATCGGAATCCCGAATAGACTACATTTTAGTTTCCAGTGACCTCCTGTCTGGGGTACTGGAGGCAGAAATTATGCCAGGACCGCCTTCTGATCATGCAGTGGTGGTTGTATCCATCCTCCTATCAACCTTACCTAAAAAAGGAAATAGGTGGAGGATCAATAATCAGATGCTTCGCAACCCTCATGTCACAAAGCTTGTGACAGAACATATAGTGGAATTTATAGCCAACAATCTCAGGGCCAATTCTAGACTGGACATGGTCTGGGGGGCATTTAAAGCCTTTATTAGGGGGATTTTGATTGCCCAGGCTTCTCATAGGAAAAGGGAGCGAGTTCGGGTACTTACCGAGCTCTTGGCTCGGATTAGAGATAAAGAAATTATGGTGGATGGGCAGGTGGATGAGGATGATAAGTTGGAGTTGGTGAGGCTGAAGGACCTATATCTGAAACTATTAGGGGAACAAGCGGAGCTGGCTTTAATTAAAACCAAGGCAAGCTATCGGGATCAGGGGGAGAAAGCGGGGTCACTTTTAGCTAGGAGGGTCAAACAGTTGGAGTCATCATGGTTAATTTCAGGGATCCGATCGGAGGTGGATGGATTGATTAAGACTACCCCGGGGGATATGGTACTTGAGTTTAGGAACTATTTTAAATCTTTGTATGGTAAAATGGAGTCTCCCCCCTCTAGACAGGAGATTCTCTCCTTTTTCGAGGGGTTGGACATCCCTTCGTTATCTGAGTTTCAGCAAGAGCAATTAATGGTGGATATTACCCAAGGTGAAATTGAAAGAGTAATATAAAGCCTTCCTCTAGATAAAACGCCGGGTCTGGACAGTCTGTCGGCAAATTTCTATAGAAAATTTGCTAAGCTCCTATCCCCTTTGCTCCTGAATTTGTTTCAGCACATCTTATCTCATCAGGTACAAGATCAATCCTTATTTGAAGCATTAATTGTGTTGATTCCTAAGCAGGGCAAGCCTTTGGAGCAGCCCTCAGGTTATAGGCCCATATCGCTGCTCAATTATGATATCAAGATTTTAGCTAAATTATTGGCTGAGAGGATTAGTCAGGTCTACCTGACCTATAGATCCAGAACAGGTTGGTTTTATGAAGTGATCATCTGCAGACCATGTTGGGACCTTGGCTCACAGCTTTCTCGTTCTCCGAGGACAGCAGAGGCCTATGGCCCTGCTGTCCTTGGATGCTGAGAAGGCCTTTGATAGGGTTCACTGGGGTTTTACTAGTGGTGATGGAGAGGTTTGGGTTTCGGACCTTTTGGGGATGGATCAGCTCCCTTTATTCAGTCCCACCGCAAGGGTAGGTTATGTGATTGCAATTTCAGACTCATTTTGCTTATCGTGGGCACTAGGCAAGGATGTCCCTTATCCCTCTCCTTTTAACCTGTACCTGGAACCTCTCATAAGAGCAATTTTGTAATCGAGCAATAGAGGGTATTAGCATCAAAGAATATACTATTAAAATTACAGCATATGGATGATTTGTTGGTCTACTTGACCAACCCAGGAGCTCCATACAGGCATTGTTGAAGGTTATTAAGGAGTTTGGGAACTTGGCCAATTACAGATTAAACCTGGACAAGTCGGTGGTGTTTCCCCGTAATAGCTCTGTCTTCAGGTATGAGGTGGTGGAGTTAGGACTGTCCTGGAACTCGAATTTCATAAGGTATCTGGGTCTCAACATGGCCAGGGGTGACTCTAAGGTTTTTCAGTTGAATTTTGACCTTTTGCTAAGGACCATAGCGCTAGACTTGGAGAGATGGGTGAAACTCCCAATCTCCTTATGGGGGAGAGTTAGTCTTGTTAAAATGAATATATTTCCTAGGTTGTTCTACCCCCTGAACATGCTGAGTATCTGGATACCATCTACATGGTTTAAGAAGGTGCACAACATGATTGCCAACTTTGTGTGGGGCCACAGGAAGTCACGTATGGCCTATTCGAAGCTGGCGTCACCTAAGGAGATGGGTGGGCTTAGACTTCTGCATTTTGCTTTATATTACTGGGCAGCTCATGCCAGTAAATATTTGAGATGGGTGAAAGGAGGAGATGACGCAGATCAATATGCCTATACACCGCTTTGGCTACAGATAGAACTTACTTTGATTAGGGATGCTGGTCTGAGGCCGGAGGCCTTACTTTACCTCAAGCCAAAATGGCTGCCCCTTCAGTTGCACAACTCACCAATTGGGACCGCAGTGAGAGCTCATGTTCAACTCTCTGGCTTCTTGCGGTATGATCACTTTAAGGATTGGGCACAGCCTATTTGGGGAAACCCACGTTTTGTACTAGAAGGTAGAATGCTGGATTACTCATGGTTACCATTACCCGAGGAATGTTGTGTAAGGGACCTTCTCTCGATAGAGGGAACGGTTCTCCCCTCGGACGCCATATTGTGTAGATTTGGGCTACCCATTAAGGCTATTTTCAGGATATACCAGGTTAGACACCTTATGATTGCCCAATTGGGTAACGGAGTAGTGCAGAAACCGAGAGTGGAATTTTGTGATGGTCTGGGCCCATTGGTGGGGTTAAGGCATGCGATCTCAAAGATTTACAGGGTGCTATTTGAGTGGGCATATTCCTCTAATCCCATCCAGGGTTTGTATTGGACTTCTGTTTTTCCAAACTCGGTACTGAATTGGAGGAAACTATGGGTGAACTGTCATAAATTTTTGTTACAGGACAGACTGAGGCTCATGCAGTTCAAAATCCTTCATAACATTTTTTACTCTCCACAGAAATTGGAGAGGTTGAAGCTGGCGAAGGATTCGAGGTGTTTTAGGTGTCAAGGAGAGGAAGGAGATTTGATGCACATTTTTTGGCAGTGCCCAAAAATAGCTCCATTGTGGGGGGATATTAAAAGGAGGGTTAATCCATTGCTGGGTCTCGGGGATCTTTTTACGCCAGAGATATGCCTATTGGGTGATGTCTCGGGCATTCCTGTTAAGAGTAGGAGGTTTTACATAGTCCTGATTGCGGCTACGCTTAAGAGAGTGGTACTCAGGCATTGGAAGGACTCGGTGGTACTAAGTTATAAGGAGTGGCTGGAGGAGTTGTTAGCCTGTTTGAGGATTGAGAGGATGATGGCTATCCTTCAGAATAAGCTCTCCAGGTTCGAAAAAATTTGGGGTCCCTTTTACGCTGTTATTCCATTGGAGGCTTGTGACACTGTTTGGTAGTCCATCCTAACTCCTCAGACTTGTGCCGGGAGGGTGGGGGAATCGGGTTGGGTTGGGGTTGGGGTGGGGTTTGTTACAGGGTCACCTGTTGTGGAATGTCTATCTACATGTATTAATGCTGTATGATTTGGTGTATGTACGCATGATAACCCTGTAACTAAAACTGAATAAAGAGTTAATGGCAAAAAAAAACCAAAAAAAACAACACTATTAACAAACAAATCAAAATTAAGGAACATTTATTCAAGAAATTACAATTAAATCCTAGTTCAATCTTGAGAGACAAATACAAAACTGCTTTGGCTACACTAAAAAAAGCAATTAAATCTGCTAAATTAAAAGTAGAGTTCAATTTGGCACATTCAAAAGCTAACCAGAAATCTTTATTTTCCTATATCAATGGAAATAGATTTAATAACAGAAATATAGGACCTCTGTGTAATGACGCTATTACTATAACTTCAAATAAAGATATGGCAGACTGTTTCAATAAGTATTTCTGTTCAGTCTTTGAGAAATCAAGAAATCTTGTAACTAACATCAACAGTAATGATTCTTGTATTCCATTATTCCAATTAAAAGAAATAAAAAACTCACTATCTAAGATTAAAAGATCGACTAGTTCGGGACCTGATAATATTAACGCCATATTTCTTCTTGAAACACTAGATTCAATTATTATTCCTCTTCAAATACTATTTAATAAATCACTATTAGATTGTAAAATACCTGATGCTTGGCGTACTGCTTTGGTTACACCCATACACAAAAAAAGGGCTAAAGTCCAATGTCCAAAACTATCGCCCAATTAGTTTGACTTCCATTCTGGGAGAAAACATGGAATGATTAATTAAATGTAGACTGGAAAATGCACTGGAAAAATTGAATATTTATGATTTGTCTCAGCATGGATTTAAACCAGGTTTTTCATGTACAACAAATCTCATATTATTTTAACCAACATATTACTAAACTATTGGATAGTAATGTATCTACTGATGTACTGCTATTAGACTTTAGTAAAGCTTTTGACTGTATATCACATTCCTTACTAATAAACAAACTACACAATTTTAAAATCCCATTTCGACTAGTAAATTGGATATCAGAATGGTTGTTCAATCGCAACCAATTGGTTAGAATAAATGGAGTTCTATCTTCTCCAGGGGTTGTCGCAAGTGGGGTCCCACAGGGATCCATTTTGGGACTGGTTCTGTTTAACTTTTTTATTCATGATATGGTCATAAAATCTAACAACTATTTATCAAAATTTGCTGATGATACAAAACTCAGTGGAAGAGTTGACACCCTAGAAAATTTAAAATTGCTCGAACAGGATTTGTATACTGTTGAACAATGAGCTAATAAAAACTTAATTCTATTTAACATCAACAAATGTAAGATTTTGCATTTTGGTAGGAATAATCCATTTCACAATTACTATCTAAATAAGCAGCTACTGGAATCACCAAGCTGTGAAAGAGATCTTGACATCCTAGTTAACAACAAATTATCATCAGGTGATCATTGCAGTACAGTGGTTAGAGCCGCCAACATTGTAATAGGACAAATCAAAAAAACATGTATTAGTAAATCAGAACACAATTTAATACCATTGCATAAAGCATATGTTAGACCCCACTTGGATTATGGTTCTCCCTTTTGGAGTCCTTATTTAAAAAATGATATAAATCGTCTTGAACAAGTACAAAGAAGATTAACCAAATCCATTCCTAGATTGAAAAATAAATGTTATGAGACTAGGCTACAACAGACATGTCTTTATCCACTAACACTAAGAAGAGAAAGGGGAGATTTGCTTCTAATGTATAGGTTAGTTCATAATTCCAAGTTGTTTAACATATGTGGACTAGCATATGCTGACAAAAGAATTGTGGGAAAATTACATACTAAGCAATTAAAAGTAGAGTGGGCAAATAATAAAAAATATGATAATTTTTTCAATATAAGGGCAGCAAAATCTTGGAATTCTTTACCACCAACTACTGTAGAGGCAGTAAATTTTGATACCTTTAAAGCTAGGCTCGACCTCTGGTTACTAGCCCAGAGATCTGATTAATATCCCACAAGTTGTGGGAGCACATTCTAGATGGGCCCTGTGCCTTCTTTTGTCCTAATTTTATCCAATAAATCTGTAGACCAGCTATGGACAACTACACAGGAGTGGTTGGTTGCTGCTCTGCAAGCTGAAGGTAGAGGACTGATCTGTGGGAGTGATGGATGTGCAGGCAGTCCTGGCCATTCAGCTAAATTTGGGACTTACTCACTAATGGAGTTGTCTGCAGGTGTCATAATGGATGTTCAGTTGGTTCAGGCACATAACTTGTCAGTGTTTTGTCATTATGTTACACCTTTTGGTTACAGTTCCATTGTGATTTTTCAAAAGTAGATGTGTCTCCCTTTATTCAGAGTTGAATATGTTTGCTGTTCCAGTCTGTGTCCTGTTGTCCAGCCAATATGGTTACACAGGCTAACACCCTGGGACCCACTAAAAGAATAGTTAAGTTGCTGATTAACATGTTGTGTCAGACTGTGTTCAACACCTTTGTAAAGTATAGGTTTGTCATGCCCACATCCTCTCTCTGGTATACAACTTTGATCACCCAGTAAAGACAAATATATAATTTGTCTGACATTACCTTCATGCTGTAAATCCATGCTGCCTTGTGTCCTGTGCCCTCCCGGACATCTAGATACTCCACAATTCCTTCTTTCAGAAGTTGTTGTATTCATTTTATTTGTTCAATCATAAAAAAGATTATTACAAAAAATTATACAGAAAAAGAAAAAAATAGATTTTACAAATAAGTTACAGAAATATTGTGCAAAACAGCAAATAGTTCTAGCAGCATCTGATCACGAACTATATCTCTGAATAGTACATATTTGTTTCCTTATTTTCTGTATATTACATAAAAAGGGAGCAGTATTTCTAATAATATACCCATCCTCTGTAGAAAAAAGAATCCTTAGTATAGTCTCATTTGGACAATCTGTAAAGGAGACAAGAGTCAGCCTCAACCATCTCTGTCTAGCAGCCATATACCACTGACATTTTAAAACAACATGTTCCAGGTCATCCTTCTCATTATTACCACAAAAGCAGTAAGAGGATTCTTGGTCATAGATCTTATTAAACCTACAGTCAAGCACATTGGACAGGAAAAAACCTATCCAGAATCTTGTGTAAGTCCGGCGCATTCCAGGTTGTTCCAAGTATTCTAAGTAACAGCGATAATAATGGTGGCAATCATTTTGAGTATACCAGGTTGCAAATTTTGAATTCTGTATATAATGTAGATCATGAATCTTGTATTTCTGAATAATCAGAAGCTTGAGAAACAATCCATACCTTTTAGAGATACTAATACATTGAGTAGTCAGTACAAACAAATTCAGATAACCAACTAAATTTAATATCTCTTTAACCCAGGACAACCATTTAGATTTTTTGCAGTCCAGGAGTTCCCAATTAAATTTTTCCAACATTTTTTTGTAGAACGTTGATCTGGTAAAAGATTTAGCCTAATCCAAAAATTGACTACTCAAGATTCAGCTAAAGCAGTAAGGTTAGGGAGACCCAGTTTGTCTCTAACAAACTGAGGGGAAGTTGTTCTAGACAGTGCCGTAGGAAGGCATTTTGGTGCCCTGGAGAGTCTATGTTTAAGTCCCCTCCAAGAAAAGAGCCGGGGGTCTGGGGGCATAGGCCCCCAGAAGCTCTGAGGGGTTTGCATGCTCTGTGGTGAGTTTGGGGCCTTTTTCAAAGAAAAACATACTTTGTTACAGTTCCTCTATCCCTGATTTCAGGGAGGGAATATTTTGCTCCCATGGAATATGAGTTGTGGGAGACTGAGTGGGTGGTATAAGTGGGCGCGCAATTTGTTGTTGGATGAGTTGGTGACCAACAATGCCATCAACCACCCACTCTATATGCATTCTGAAATGTACTGTGAAAGATTGCTACACAAAGCATGGGGCTAGGGGTCCTCTAGGCCCACTGAAGCTCTTGGAGGGAGACAGTTACAGTTACATGCTATAGCCTGATTTGGTAGTTGTGGGTAATCTACTACTGAAATACTCCCCTACTGAACCAAAACACACTTGTTTACATGTTCTTCCGAATTGAGTATCCGTAGCAACCCCTGATTTCAGATTTTTTCTTCATCATGGAATTAGAATAAACTGTGTTGTAAAGTGGCCAAATGAGAACCAGTGGTATTTAAATCAAAATCACAGTTTGCTAACAGAGGATTCTGCATTAGAAAGTAATGCAGATGTCGATGCCAGTTCAGTTCTCCAACAATTGATAAATATATGAAAGGTGAGAATTGAACAATCTATACAACACACAGGAACAGTTACACAGCAATACAAGATATGGAGCTGGAGCTGAATGAAACAAAGCCCCACACAACAGCACAGGCTACTGAGTACTAAACCAAAACCTGAAGGCAATCAGGACAGGAAACCCAGTAACTGGCGAGCTGATGGATGCTATATATTTTCATGCAAATATGTTATTTGAATCCGAATCGCATATCCACAGTAGTCAGATACAGCTTACACATTTCACAGTTGTCTGTCTGGCCTATTGTGAACCTTTCTTGCCTTCAAAGGCAAATTCGTCAATGACTTTGTAAAGTTAATGGCATTGGCTACAGCATTTTCAATAGATAGTATAGCGAGATTTGACAGTCTTTCTTGTCCCATAGATGATCTTAAATAGGTCTTGATCAGCTTCAGTTTGCTGAAACTACGTTCGTAAGAAGCAACAGTTACAGGAAGCGTCAAGAAGAGTCGGAGAGCAATTTCAATGTTTGGATAGGAAGTACTCAAAGACCATTTGTGAATGAGCTTCAACAAGCTGAGGGGTGTGGCATTAGAAAAATTGGGCAGTACTGAAGCTGTCTGAAATTTGAAGCTCTCTACCTCATATACTATCTCACAAGCATCTAGGTCATTAGAATATTTAATTGCTAGATCTGCTGCACATTTCTTTAACTCGCTAACTTCCATTGTTGAGAAAGATAGCCCTGTAAGGAAGTTAAAGTCAGCAGCCACTTCAGACAGTGCCTCATACCGCCACTGAATCTGGGAAGTGAGGGTGTCTAGAACATTGTTGAACTGCATTTTGAAATCCTGCTCAGCAGAAATCAAGTGCCCTTCATCTTCAATGTTCTCATCGGCCATCCTTTTCACCTTTCTTTCTCTTTTCTGTGAATTCTGCATTCAGTGACATCTGTTCAGCAAGTTCTGCTGCATGTTGTACAACATCATGTATTCCATCATCCCGTATGTGCTGCAGTGCATCCCTTAATCCACTGATATGTTTTGAGGCACTATCGACAGGCAATCCCTTACATTGCAACAGTTGGTTTACTCGTTCAATCAGGTTCAGTATTTTGTCCCACATTGCTAGGGTACAAAGAAATTTGAAATCTATCTGCTTGATTAGGCTCTGGGCTGTTGATACCGCGTCAGCATTGGTTGCATCTTCACTTATTTGGTACAATGCCTTTAAGACTTCAGGTATTTGAAGATGAAGGGAGTGAACTGCACGAAACTTTGAAGACCATCTTGTTTCAGTGTGACCCTTCAGAGTGACCTTTACTGCTTGGGACAGCACCTCCCAGTGGCTTGTTGAAGCTACAAAGAATGTAAACAATCTCTGCACTGTGCCAAAAAATAATACCATGTCCACTGATACACTCGCAGCATGGACCCCAACTAAATTAAGAGAATGAGCTGCACATGGGACAAATCTATCATGTTCATTCACTTGTGCTATACGGGCTTGCACACCACGATACTTTCCTGCCATATTAGCACCGTTGTCATACCCTTGGCCACGACAGTTAGCTATATCTAAGCCATCATCACTTAATTTCTTTTCAATTTCTGCAGCTAGCCCACTTCCTGCCTTTTCATGTGAGATGATGAAATCAATAAAACTTTCCTCAACAGTACAATCATTATCCTGTATCCTCACATACCGAATGATTTGAGACATCTGCTCCTTGTGAGCCACATCTGGCGTACAGTCAAACATAATAGAGAAATATTTTGCCTCCTTAATTTTTGCGATTATTTCATGTCTCACAGTGGAACCCAGCAAGTTAATAAACTCGTTCTGAATTGTAGGAGAAAAATAAGTGGCAGACCCCTTCTTATGGTTGGCAATGTGCCCTGCAAGCTCCGGATTATAGTGACTTATTAGTTCTAGCAAATTAAGAAAAATTCCAGAGTGTGTGTGTCCAATTATCTCTGTGGACCCCCTGAGAGCCAAGTTGTTCTTTGCGTAGAAAAGAATAGCATCAAGAATAATTTTCAGAATGGTACGCCACTTTTCTTTTTCTGAAGCAATTGACCTTTGCAGTTGATCATCTATTGTGGCCCCTGTCTTCAAGCACATTTCAAAATTCTTCCAACATAAATAACTGTCACGGTGTTCAGGGGAGTTTTCATGATCTGGAATTCTGGGATTTAAATGTTTCCAGTCACAAAATCCTTTTTTTGGATTTGCTAGACTCGATGTAGTGGATGATTTTTTTGCAAATAGCATGCATGGGAAGCAGTAGATAGCTTTCTTGGTCTCACCATACATTAGCCATGTGCGTTTCACAGTCTCTCCATTGGGAAGAATTTTTGTGAACCAATCCCGATAAAAGCGCCTGCCATCATCAGATGCTGAGAAACTAAATCAGCATTTTTCTTTTGTTCAGGGCCATGTTCCACCAAGCAACATCTAACTTTGTCAGTCATGTCAGGCCATGATGTTGGGTCATTAAAATTAAGTTGAGATACCGAACTGGCTACAGCATCTACATTACTTCCTAATGCAGGATCCTCTGTATAATTTTCAAAGCTGACGCAGAGCGGTGTCGACTGGCAATCATCATCATCATCTTCTTTTCTTCAACGACTTCTTCTTCTGTAATATTGCCCTCAACATCTGTCTTAGTAGGGGTAGGCTCATTGATGTCAATTGGTGTTGCTACTGGCAGATGCATAGAACTTCCTCCTGCTCCTTAGACTTAGTAAGCCAATGTTGCCAGTGCTGGGAGAGTTTTCAATTTTCTTCTTCTCTTGCTTTCCTCAGTTTTCTAAACTCTGCCCTGATGGTTTCTTTGGTGCCATCTTCAAGAATCAGGCCTTCCTTTACAAAATACTGAAGAGAAAGTGTACAGTATAATATGTGTACTTGTATTTAACTGAAGCATCCCAGTCAATGTCCTATCCAACTTCCTGTTTGTGTAATCAATAAGGCACAACAGGGTGTGGGTTACTGGGAGTTTACCCATGCCTTGTGTGGTGTGTCACGAGGCACAGTGAGTGACTTAACCATAACCACAGAAGAAGTGGGACAGGTTATTGACTGGGGTGTTCTGAAGTTAAGTACATCTATTTACCCGGTCATGTGAGAGAATGCTGAAGATCTTAGAAGGCAGTTTCATTGTGCAAGAAATATATAACACATATTTTAACTGTTAGAGTTTGGTAACTGGGTTAGTCCTACTCGGCACAAGTGCCTCATTTCGTGGTGACCTGGGAACACTGGGCAGTTAAATGACTTGCTGCTGAGAATAAGAGTCACACAGTATGCAAGTGGAGGTTGTGGTAATCAAACCCAGGCTGCTGGAGGACAACAAGGTCAAAATTCACAGCTCATTACTGTAAACTCTACGCTATACATCCAGCCCCCAGCCTAAAGTCATTTGACTGGCTTGGCTGTTAGGATCAGCCTTACATTAATCGTCATGTACAGCCTGATTACCATGGTATTTTGATTCTTCCTGAGTTTTAGGCTTCCATCTTGTCACTGCTGACTGACTGGAATGCTACACTCTGATTTTGAGCCAACATTCCTAAACTGTTGGTGGAAGAACTTTTTTCTCAAATATCTCTCTGTTTAAATTATATAAACAGTTGATATTATTGTAAGATCAACTTTTTAGAAAAAAGTTCTTCTATGACCAGTTTTTGAATGCTGGCGTAAAATCACAATGCAGCATTACCAGTCACTTTCTAACTCTAGGCTACAGAGAACATTCATAACCATAAACTATATTTGTTACACTTTTCTTTTTGAATACATTTTTATAATAGCAATAAGGCTCTCACAGGAGTTAAACTAACATCCAATTAATTACAACCTGTGGGAAAATTGCCCCTGGACCACCCGTCTTGTTGTGCCACATAGTACATTGACATCCCAGACCCTAGATAGTGGTTATTGACTATTAATCTAACCTCTGGGAGTGCCTTATTTCTTAGTAACTTATTGCCATGCTCTCCAACCATTATTACTACGTTACTGCCCCCACCTCCCCTACTCCCGCCCGTACCCTAACCCGGACAGTCAGACAAACTACCAGTCAACTCAATGCTACAAAAATGCGATCACGATACACCCGTCACCCAATTTAAAAACACATTGACTTACCTTTAATAAGACTGACTGTTGAAGGTGACTCCTCGCATAGCCTCTGGTGACTGCTGCTATTTATGTAGGACAGGAACTCTCTGATCTGATGGTGATGGATGGTCTGGAGTCCACACTCAAGTTCGGGCCTACAAATGAAAGTTCACATTTAAATTAAGTACATAATTTATTGCTATTTTCACTCAAGAGCAAAGCACCTCATTACACACATACAGAAAAGGAAGTACTAGTCCCAATTTCTGCAAGTTTATGTTGCTATGGTATCGATGTGATGTCAAGAGGTTGTTCACCCCCTCTTGAGTATGTCACATCGATACCATGACAATAGGAGTGTAAAAGATAACACAAAACATCCAATTCAAATTTAAAACCCATTACCTTACCTTATAAGACTGAGACTCAGCCAGTCGCGTTGTTCTTATCCACCCAAGAGTCGTCTGCAGAAGACTGTACTCAATTCGACACTGCCTATAAAATGAAAGTCCACACATTACATTAAGTAGTAGTCTAGTACAGTAGATTATCAGCTACAGTCATACATATTTATTATTTTTCACTGAAAAGGATAGCCCCTGCCCTCCTTAGACACATTACAGAGTACATTTCAGGTTACCTAAAGGTGGGCATGCATGTTACAAGTAATTCGGAAATAGGGAGGGTGAGTGGAGGAGGATGCTGGGATATGGGTGCCAGTCAGTAGAACAAAGAGGGGCTGTGGATATGGCCTACCTAGACTAGCAGTCCCACACTGTCACAAATGATTAATAAACAAGAAAGCCAGCCAGGGAGTGCATACCAGGATGGTAACCTGGGTAAACAATTGCCAGGGAATGAGCAACAGGACATAGAGACAGCCCAGGAATAGTAATCAACGAATGGAGTCCATGCAGAAGAAAGTGGGGGGTTGCTAGTCATGTACCATAGGGTTGGAATCACCAGTCCTCTTTACTGTCTTTATAAGTGCAGGAATACACTACTTTTAAGTGAAAAAGATGTTCCAGGACCAGAGGGCATGGGATGAAGTTGGAGGGAGGATGATTCAGAGGAAACATGAGGAAGAATTTCTTCACAGAACGGGTGGTGGACAAGTGGAACACTCTGCCAGAGGAAGTGGGGGGGCTGAGACAATCACGGGATTTAAGAATGCATGAGATAGACATAAAGGAATTCTGGAGGTCAGGGGTAAGGGGCAACTGACTTCTAGGAAAACATAAACTGAACTTACAAGCTCAAATGGGCAGACTGGGTGGGCCATAGGCCCTTATCTGCCGACACTGTCTATGTATCTATGTAAGTGGCAGTGCACTGCAGAGGAAGGAAACGTATGCCTTTTTGCAGACAACACAAACAAAAGATGACATAAATGTAGGCAAGCAATTTGAGAAGGCAGTTACGAGCCAGGGCTTGTAGATTCTCTGCATAGGGAAAGGCATCGCTAGTATAAAACAGGGGGTTGTCATCCCGGCCTCTGCCCTCTGTACAGACAATTTGTGTGAGACCCCATCTGGAGTACTGCTAAATGGTGCAAGAGTCTAACATGATGATGTTTCAATATAAAAAAAATAGCCGGACAACAAGACACACCATGAGATTAGAGGAGACTGATTAAGGGTATTGTTTGTGAGGAACTTCTTTTTCACAGAAAGGGTGGTCACGGTGGATGCATAGAATAGTATGGTCAGGCCTGCCTCAGCCTGGGAAGTGGTGGATATGAATAAGTGCAGAGCTTCAAACAGGCATCGGATAGGGTAGGCATAAGTGAGCAATACAGATGAGTATGAATAGATAGGCCACCATTGACAGAGTAAAGGTCTATGGCATATTCATAAGGTAGAAAAGAATGGGCAGAGTAGATGGGCATTTTCGGTCCTTATCTGCCACCAACTCTGTTTCTATGTCAGTTATATGGCTGTTTATCACCAGCCTAGAGGATAGCAGCGTTGGTCGCTCCCAGTTCTGTTTGGGTGGGAGTGAGTCAGTCAGTTACTCCCTCACAGACAAAACCGAGGGGCCCACCCAACCCAGCAGTACAGTAACACTAGTACTACCACTGGTGCTGCTACCCTTTTAGGCTGTTGCCTGATGATAGCAATCAGAAAACTGACATAGAAACATAGAGTTGATGGCAGATAAGGACCGCAAGGGCCCATCTATCTAGTCTGCCCATTTTAATTACTGGAGTCAGGTGACACCACACTACACTGAACTGACTACTGGACTGGCTGGTTCTCTGCGACTGGGGCAGATAGCCTGCCACCTCCAGTGACAGCTGAGCTATACAATACAACTGCATACAGTATTATTCTGCTGTACTGTCCGCTCAACTCCCAGAGTCTAAAGTAGTTGAATTTAAAATCATGTAGACCCACTCTCAAAGGGAAGGGCATTTGTATTACATCAGCAAGGAAATTACAGAGTGCACAGTGGGGGGGGGGGGTGTTGTGTGTCAGTTAAGTGCTTGTGCAGTGCTTACATAATACAGTACAGACAGTGCTTCTGTGCTTGTGGCAATTTTTTTTTGACTACTGCCCTCCTGCCTGGCTAATCCTAATGCCTTGCATGCCAAAGTCTATTAATTATATTACTTTATTATTAAGCTTAAGCTTTTCCTGACTTGACTGCCTGTAGCTAATAGCGATCATTCCTTCCCCCCCCCCTTTAAAATGCACTGGCACTGCACTTGCATCACCCACCCTCACAGATGACTCGGAACTCTGTACTGTCCAGTCCAGTCGCAGCCTATCAGCCATAACCTAGAAGCTGGCCCCTGCTCTCACATATTCCAAAAAGAGCTAGAGAGTTGAGAGACAGGACAGGGCATGGGTGGAACGGGCTCCCAGCCTGGCTTTCCATGGACTACCCTTTTTAATGAATCATGGGAGGATGGTGTGGTACCTGAGGACCGGAGGAGAGTGGATGTGATTCCCCTTCACAAAAGTGTGAGCAAGACAGAGCAGAGGCAGAAAACTACAGACCTCTCAGTTTGACCTCATTGGTAGGGAAAATGATGGAATCACTGCTGAAGGAAAGAATTGTTGAGTACCTAGAGGCCACTGTCTGTGGGGCACAGGACCCGAGGCAGCATGGATTCACAGCAGGAAGGTCATGTCAGACAAATCTAATTGATTTCTTACTGGGTGGCCAAAGTAGTAGTCCAGGGAGGGGCTGTTGACACAGCCTACCTAGAATTTAGCAAGGCATTTCACAGTCCCGCACAAAAGACAAACAAATTAGCCAGCCTGGGAGTAGGTGCCAGGGTTGCAGCGCCTGGATAAAATACTGGCTGGACAACAGGACACAGCGGGTAATAGTAAATGGAGTCCATCCACGGAGTGAAGAAAAGGCGGATTACTAGTGGTAGTAGTGGGGTACCACAGGGTTCACTACTGGGGCCGGTCCTTTTTAATGTCTTTAAAAGTGACATTACAGAAAGCCTAGAAGGGAAAGTATGTATCTTTGCAGATGACACTAAGATTTTTTTTCTTTTTTTTACAATTGATTTACCCAGGAGAGTCCATCTAAAACTGTGCAGGAGCTACACGAGAAACCCTATGAGAAGAGACTAAGGGATCCCAACCTGTACACCACAGAGGACAGGAGAGATGGCCTGGGACATGATAGAAACCTACAAGTACCTCACAGAGGTGAACATGGTGCAGGAGGAGTCTCTTTTAAATGAGAAAGAGCACCAGAACCAGGGGCATGCCATGAGGGGGTTAAGAGGAATGTGAGAGTACTACTTCACTGAGTGGTATACACATGGAAAAAACTGCCACTTAAAGTGGTGGAGAGGAAATCAAGTGGGGGCTTCAAGCACGTGTGAGATAGATTTAGTGGAAAATTTGTAAACGGGCAGGGAGGAAGGAGGGATGCCTGAGACTAGTTAGTGTCTGCAGCGACTGACAAGGCATGGAACATCTGGGCAGACTAAGCAGGACTTTTCTGTGTACAAATTGTGTGTTTATGTTTTATTTAGTTTAGGGAGAGATTGTTTGAGGGCATAGATAAAAATACGACCAAAACAGTAAAACCGTGCTGTGGCTGGGGTGATATTCAAGGGTTGCTCAATGGCGCAACTCCTTTGAATATCACCTACCCTCCCTACTACTATTTGAGCAGAGCAGGGGCTTGCACCTCAGAATGGCGCAGTTTGAATATCTGGGCCAATGTATTTACCAGCCTAGCCCAGCTGATATATACCAATTTTGTTTCTAGTGGGATCCTTCTTCTACCTATTTCCATGGCTTAGAAAGTGCTGGGAGGTTAAGCGAGTTGCCCAGGGTCACACAGTGAGAATCTGGCTCTAGTGGGGTTCAAACTGATGTTCTCAAGCTGATACTCTAACCACTACACCAGACTGCTTCTTAGACAAGCTGCCAGAGCAGATGATGTCTAGGCAACACTGATCTGGTTTCATATTGTTGTGCATACTGGTACTTATAAAACGTGGACGCTAAATACTGTACAGATTGTACGTTTCCAAAGTTTCTTCCTTCGGGGACTTTTCCACTGCACCTACATGTATACAGCATACAGGACATGCACTATCAGTATCTAAGTCACTGACATTGCAGGACAACCATAAAAATAAATGTCTACATCAGCATCTTGATCCAGCAAGAGCATACACGTGGCTTTCTGCCACACATAACCCCAAACAAACACCAGTGTACAGGCACACCTGTCTTGAAAAGGCTTTGCCAAGTAAAACCTTGGCAACAAAAACAGAGACAGTGTGGTGCAGTGGTTAGCACATCAACTTGGAAGTAGGAAATAGCAGGTTCAAACCCCACTGGAGCCAAACTCACTGTGTGACCATGGGCAAATCACTTCCTCTAAAAGTCCACCCAAGAAGTGGAAATGATAAGAAACAGCAACCCCAACAAATCAACATGCTGCATCTCAATTTGGCTAATATGGATGAAGAAATTGGTTTAAAAAAAAAAGTAGCCAACTGATTGAGGAATTAATCAAAGTTTAAACTGTGCAGCAAGTTGAAGCGACTTATTCTTCTTGTCTCCAGCAAGAATTAGATTATATCCTAACATCCTGGTTGCTTAACCCCTGTAATGCTCCCTAGTGTATGCCTTCTAAAATCTTAACTGAGAAAATGGTTTATATGAAGTCCCCGGCCCCAAGTGTAACTCAGGGGAAAGTATCCTAAGCTCTTTATTACGTGAAACCAATGTCTTATGATGTTATCGACTCTTCCATGTGTTCCTTCTGCAAATACCTATGCTTGAAAAATTACATCAATATAAAAATATTAGGTTAAAAACAATCCATCCACTGTTACTGTACAAGGCTTCGCATCACACAAAACAAGGAAAGGAGGCCCGATTAACTTCCAACCTCTCAGAGAGCTGCCATAAGCGTGACACACAAAAGCCATGAAACTGTCTGAATTATTCATTTACACCTGCTCTACACTTGCGCCAAACAGTGAGGTCAGCCACGCTGTTGTCTGGCAATCTGTCCCGGTAACACAACACACACACAGACTCCATCTCACCAAGCGATAAATAAAGCAGGTGGAGTTTGGCTACTTATACAACAAAGGACAGTTCTGAGAAGTCAGCTGCAATGTCAGAAAAAACTGTCTGCAAGAAATCTAAATGAAACCAGCAATAACAAAGAAAGTTTGTGTGGGCTAACAAAGGATGGGCGTGTTAAAATAAAACATGCAAATTGTTACGCCTTCATTTACAGTACAACGTGCAAGTTTCTGGCAATACAAAACACAAGGAATAGCAGTTTCAAGGGAACCAAACAAAAGCAGGATTAGGAAACAGGAAAAGTGAGACAATGGAGGGGAGTGTAGCTGGAACCGGGCAGACGGAGAGAGAAATGGAGCACACAGCACTGACTAATTCATTTATTTTTAAATAGTTGAATGCTTCAAGATGGTGGGGCGGTCCGGATTTACCAACTAAGGACCGATTGTTTTTTGGCAAGCAAAGCAAGTTCAGATCGGAATTCGAGAAGCCGAAGAAGACTGTGTGACAGCTGCTATTTTTAATTATGTCATGATTGGTACAGACAGATCAAAGGATACAAACTGTTCCATAAAGACAGAAAGGATAGAAGGGGTTGATGTGTATGTCTCTATACTGTATAAAAACAAGGTAGACTACCACCAGTTTTCCCCATAAAGACAAATGAACAACAAGTATGGGTACAAATCAGTCTCAACAGTAGACCCAAAATAGTCCTGTGGAATTGCTACAGAGTAGACCACCCAGTTCAACACATGATTATAACAAAGCCCTCATCACAGAAATCACATTAGCTGTAGAGAAGGGAGATGCTTAAGGTAACAGGAATTAATTGCCAGGGAAGAACAATGGATTTAATGGATTGCTTAATTGCAGCTGCCAGGTGAAATTTACAGTACTTTGGTCGAGTGTCAATTACCACGTTTAGTGCGAGGGATATCAGAGAGGTTCGTTAGACAGGGAGGGTCGGATTAGAGGAGGTCAGTTAAATGGGTTTGGACTGTATTTAAAAATGTGCGGTTTTTATTGCCTTACAGCCCAAAACAGTGTGCTCCCGAAAGGAAAAAGAAAAGACGTAGTTTAAACAAACGAGTGTGGATAGAATAATCAGTCTGTTCTATGGAAAAGTGAAGTCATACACTCCTGTGCTGCACACTGCCTTTTGTGTACAAATTACAGAATGGTGCCCAGGAGTAAAAGGTGAGGGAACTGTACAGTACGCCGCAATGCATTATGCGGCAAAGAAAAGCTCCGAAGAGTAAAATGTTAATCCTGAAACAAAACAGGATATTGAGACGGAGCGATAATATTTTTTTTCCTTTTGTACTTTACTGCCGCTCCGTGCCTTGTGTTTCCCTCCGGTGCTTCTTAAAAAGAAAAGATCCTGTAGGGTCTAAAGAGTGAGAAAGAGAGAGAGAGGGATGTAGTTAATAACTGAATAGGAGCACGCTTGCTCCTCTCTCTCTCTGTCCCTCACCCGTATGCTTGGAAGGCAGGTTAATAAATTGGGAGCAGAAATGCGCTTCAGAGAAATGCACAATCTCAATGCGTCTCACTCTCTTGAGCTGAAACAATTCGGCTGACGGACAAAAAGGGACAAATTAAAAAGGGGCCAAAATGAAAAG
This sequence comes from Neoceratodus forsteri, assembly GCA_016271365.2. Classification (NCBI taxonomy): domain Eukaryota; kingdom Metazoa; phylum Chordata; order Ceratodontiformes; family Ceratodontidae; genus Neoceratodus; species Neoceratodus forsteri. The sequence continues at coordinate 1,047,999,378 of CM057456.1, forward strand.
ATAGACCAATGGCTGGAGATTTCAGCCATGAGAAAAGGAAAGGAGCTAGAATGCTCCTTCGAAATTGGAACCTCTACACAAAGAAATTGACTGCCCTAGGAAAAGGCAGGAGGAGAGGAGAGGAGAGTGTATTATTGCGTGGGGAAGAAAATGAAAAGATAATAAACAAAACACACACTGGAGAAAATGAACAAAAGTCAAATCTGTGTTTATGGGTCATCCGGACAGACCGCGCCATAAAACATATGGCGGCTGGCGGCATGCCAGCCATATCTCAGCTGACGTCTGATACCACATTCATTAAAATTTAATTTGCATTACATTATTTTACAATTTTTTAATTCCTTCTTTGATTTCCTTTTCAACCTGACCGACTTACTTAACACCCGAACTTGGAAGTCGGTCAGGTTGAAAATGAAATCAAAGAAGGAATCAATCATCATATATTATAACTGTGTCTACACAGTCAAGTGTGTTGGACTTGCTTAGTTTAAATTCTTTACATTCAATTCTTGCAGGCAGCCCCCTGATCTGCTCCGGCTCCTCCCAGCAGCGCCCCAGCCCACTCAGACCCCGGCTAGTCAGTCAGTCAACTCAGCTCTCACAGCAGCAATGCACGCTCATTCTTCTGTCTCTCCTCAGGCTTCTACCAGAGTCTCTCTCGTCTCTCTAATGAAATTCAGTTGTAATAATTATTAATTTAATTAACTGCCACACTCGCTGGACTCAACTGTCTGCCTCTCTAAGACAAGTCTCTAAACTGTGTTATGACTGTACAGTAACAGTATGATTTTTTTTTCTCGTCTCTCTCTACGTCGTCTCGCTCCTATCTCATCAACTCTGAGACTCCCGCGCCCCTTCCTTAAATAGTACTGTCTGTTTGTGAGTACCATGTGACTTTTCTGCAGACAGAGAGCGCGTACCATGTGACCCCCACGCGGGGATGCGCCCCTGCTGGCAGAAGTTAGAATTTTATTTTTTTTTGTACTGAGGTTGCGCCCCTCGGATGTATGCACCGGGGCTGGTGCCCCACCACCCACCCTTCCTACGGTACTGGTTATAGAGAAACCAATAGCTCTTTTAAGCACTGTTATTGCTGGTTTCTCTAATTTAACAATTTATTTATGATCCCCAAACTCACACCCATAAAGAACTTGGGAATTGTATTTTGCATCTAAAGTTCTCAAAAGGAACAAGTGAGTTGCCACCATATTTATAGTTAAACTTACTCAGAACTTCAATAGTTCTTTCAGTTTTTACTGAGATAGCCTCACAATGCTTATTCCATTTAAAAGAAGATGATACCTCAATTCCTAAATACTGGTATTCATTCACAAGTTATATCCTTACAGAACTTATAGACTAGTTAAACTTACAAGTGGTGCCTCCCAATACCATAACCTTTGATTTAGTCAGATTTATTTTCAGGAAATTCTGGTCTGCAAACATAGCCAGCTCATTAAGCTTAGTCTGAAGTCCCTTGGGGGATAACGATAGCAGTAACAAATTTATTTAGTTGTTTAACCAGGAGTAGCACACTAAGCTGAAAGCTTTTTTACAGCAGCAACCCGGGAGTACAGGGAAGTTATGTGACTTGCTCAGGGTCACACAGTATGCATGTGGAAGCTGAATTCAAACCCAGGTCTGGTCTGCTGGATGTCACCAGATTTGCAGCTCAGAGCCTTAAACCACTGCACTATACTGCCTCCCCTGTCTGCATCATCTGCATAAGCAAGAATTCTACATGAATCTCTTCCAATTTGGGGGGAAAATTGGTATTTGAATTATTTAAACTTACCCAAAAATTATTTATGTAAATTGAAAAAAGTGAAGGAGCAAAGATACAGCCCTGTCTCACACCACAATTGGTAATAAAACTCTCAGTTAAGCTCCCCCCACTATTTCTAACCTGAGCCCAAGTATCAGTGTATAATAGTTTGATGGCATTTATGAGTGCAGGATCAATTCCATCACTTCTCATAATACACCACAACAGTTCTCTATTTATGGTATCAAAAGCTGACATGAAATCAATAAATCCAATATATCACTTCTGGCTTCTCAATTTAACATATTTTTCTTGGAGATGTTGTAGAATATAAATATTATCAAGTGTTGAGAAAGACTCACGAAAGCCAGCTTGACCCTGGAAAAAAAACACCCAGCTCTTGTATATTCAGAGTCAAATGGTTAAGCAAAATTTTAGAAAGTATTTTTTCCATAATATCAGTTAGGCTTAAGGGACAATAATGTGTTAGATTTTCCCTATTGCCTTTCTTGAAAATGGGTACAATCACAGAACCCCTCAATGAGTCCAGTATATGATTAGAGGTTAAACAGGTATTATAAAAATATACCAACAACTCAACCCATTTATGTTTCAGCTGTTTATAAATTTCACAGGGGATTAGGTCAGGGCCAGGAGCCTTATTTTTTTAAGCTATCAATTGCCTCACTTACTTCTGCTTTAGAAATAGTAATCTTAGACACCACATTTAGATCAAATGAGGGTATAAGCTAATGTGAATCTTGAAATAGAATCTGTGCATAATAATTACACCAATCCCTATCACCAATAGCACTCTTTGTATGGTTTGTGGCCTGCTTACATCCATGGGCTGTCAGTTGCCAGAAGGTTTTATCATCCCTATCTCTAATTGCCTGATTCATTAATTGCCATTGATGTAAATAATATTGTTGCTTTTTACCAATTAATAATTTCCTGTATTTATTCCTATCTATTCTTAATTGAACTAAGTTATTAAGAGTGGATTAACTCTTGTACTTCCTCAACTGTACTCTCAACAAGTGCTTCTGAGTAAAACATCCATTATCAAACCAGCTTTTCTGTTTTTTTTCTATTATTATTGAACACCTCAATATAGATATCCTGCTGGATCCTACCCAAAATTTCAAGCATATGTTTATTTTCAACCTTGAAGTCTGCAGTAATAATTTTATTATATTTATCAAAAAGTAATTCCAAATTTGGACAAGAAACTAAGTCCAACATACGAGTCCAAATTAACCTTTTCCTACCACGAATCTCTACATTAGCCTTATTAATAATTAGCAGAGTTAATGAATTATTTTTAGTTAATTCGATGTTAGTAGTCAGGCAAACAAGATAATAATGATTGCTCTCTATCCTGTAATCAATTTTAAGTGTCAGCCAAAAATTCAAAGAACCTCTCCATAGTGCTAAATCTATGACCAATTCAGCCACAGCAGAATGAAATGTAAATTCCCCGTCAGCATCACCATGGAGTCTACCATTTACTGGGAATATACCATTTAATTTAAGCATTTCAATTAACCTTTTTCCATTACTATTAATAATCAAATCTTTAGATCTCCTAGGAAATTTAAGAGCTTCTGGATAGATAAAACCTAATATCATGTCATTTGCTAACCCTTCATAATTACTAATTCTTGAATTGAAATAGCCAATCAGTAAAAATTTGGTCATCCAGAAAATCTTCAACAATTTTAGTAATCTGACCCTCTAAATTATGCCAAACTTCTTTATCAAAAAATGTTGAAGTCTTAGGTGGAATATAAGTGTCACATAAACATCACCTAATAATCTAATAAATCCATAATGCTTGTTCAGTTCTATTTGAGAGCAATAGACAAATACATTAATTTTAATGCAAATAATCAGACCCCCTGCTCTTCTCCCAAGTTTAGATATCTTACTCCCTGGAAAGTGAAAGATTTGAAAACCATACATCTTAATATCATCATCTGGAGCATGCCAGGTTTCTTGCATGCAAATCACAGAAAAACCAGATAGATATTCTGAAAGTTCTATATCCACTAATGTGTCCCTTAGACCAGCAATATTCCATGGTATAACAGTTAAGTAATTAGGTAAATCTTTCAGAGTCTGGCCATCTTGTATACTAATTGATAAGCCATAAATGGTACCTGTGATTGTTGAGCTTTGTCAATCCACCAAATCTGCTAATGTCTCGAATCTATTTTCAAGTCTCAGATCAGTCCAACTACTTTGCCCAAAATCCTGTAATGTTGGTTTACCCATAACAGATTGAGCCTGGGTTTTAACAGCCTGTTTTGTTTTAACCAATACAGGTTCATCAGAAATCATTGAAGAAACAACAACATGGGTTCTCAAGCTGTCATGAAACACTGACATCACCAGGATATTATCACTAACTTCCTTATTGTAAAATAGCACATCTGCCCGACAATCTTGATGTAAGCTAGGATGTCTAAAGACATCCAAAATTCCATTTCTTCCCAATCTGATCCCAATGATACTGGAAAGAAAATTACAAAGGGAAAGTCTTAGCTTATCTCTGGTCTCTTTATATAATCTTCTCAGGCCAAATAATGTGAGAGAGACAGGGCTGTATCCAGCATCCCCCATATTCATTGGTTTGACACAACCTTCCACTAGCTCAAAATTCAGGTACCAAAAGATAACCCCACAACATTTCTCCAAATGTAATATAGTACTCTTTTATAATAACTGAAAACCTTTATCACTGTAGGCATCCCAGCAAGAGATGCATCTCTGGTAAAGATAAGGTCTTCATCCTCCACAGAGAGACCCACAGTATCTCTAAAAATAGACAAAACCATTTTTTTCAAAAATTCCTCTGATCCATTGTCCTCCAAGTGGAGGCCCAGAATTCTAATATAGCTCTTATAATCAAGAATACTCAAAGGTCTAACATTGTTAACATCATTAATGACTTTATTCTAATTGGAAACTTCCTGACATTTGTTCCTTCCAGCCTTTACTTCATCATCCTGCTGGCTAATTTTCTCATTTCCCAGCACATTAGTTTGTACAGATCCAATGAACAGTCCCTCTCTCATATCAATAGGTTCAATGCAATCAATTATTTCATCAGATAGGTTATTATCATCAATGCATGACACCTCCTTTGAAAAAACCCTATCCTTATTAGTTCTCTGTTTCCTGTTTCTCTTATTATTGTCACTAGGAGGACTACTAACATCATCATTATTGAAATTTTTCCGTAATGTGCTATGTTGTTGTTTTCTTAACTTTCTTGTCAATCTTTGTTTCCCTTTATCTTTTTCCTTTTTTGCATTTTCTCTGTTGTTTGTTTCAACTTGATAATCCTGATTAATTAGTCTACCTTCACTGCTATCAAAAATTTGTGACTATTAACCTTGACTGTTAATTAATCAAAACTGCTAATCACAGGACTACCTGGTTCTTCCTCACAAATCATGGACACAGAAACAGTGTCTCTAGATGGAAAATTATTGTGTAATATTCTAGTTAAGTTCTCCAATTTAGCTCCACTGATTGCCATGTTTGTTTTCAGATTATCCAGCTCTTCTCTCACCATCACAAACTGCTCCATCAGAATTAAGTTAGTTGCATGTTGATTCTTCATTCTATCAATTAAATCCTGACTAAGCGCTGTAGGATAATACATCATTGAGGTCTTTAAATGCTCTCCATTAGAGTTACCAGGGGTAACTGAATCAATTACCCTTGGTATGTGGTTATCCTGAGGGACTATCTCTACATTTGGAGTACCTTTTAGATTAAATTCTACACTTAAGGATTTCAAACGAAATATTGTATGTTGCAGGTACATCATTATTTCACCTAAATTGGCATTAAGAACAGACCTGCCTGTAATAGAACTATCTGTGTTCTGAAGACTCACATTAGAACTCATTTCAACTCCAGAAGATAACCAATTATCTGGCTCAGAAGGAGCCAGTAGAGATTTTACAGAGGCTCCTAGCAGGGGGACATCTAATATCCCTTGTTTAGTATTTTGCAAAATCAGTAAGCCCTCCCCCTTTTTATCTGGAGATACTTCAACAAGCACAGAAGTCTGGTGATCCATGCAGTCTTTAGCATTGTTTAAATCATTTAACTTAAAACTTGCCAGATCCATCAAGGGAATAGTGACAGATTTTACAAAGTCTACAGAAGCAAAAGATGTTAAAACCTTCAACTCTTGGGAATCCACCACATCCAATACCCCTGCCTGCAATTTCCCCAAACAATCCTCATTATCCTCAAGACCCCCAATTGGTTTAGCAACACAATGGGCTAAAATACTTGTTTGCTTGGTCTGCTTAACCTGATTGGTCTGCTTAAATGACGTAGACCATTTATTAGAATCAATCTGTTCAGACTGTAATTTTAAGGGATTTAGTAGATATGAGGATTTGTTAACACAAGATTCAGATATTTCTATTTCTTTACAACCCTCAAAAACACTTCTCCCTTTCTTTTTTTAAACTTTTTAGAACTAGCCTTAGTAAACTCATCCAACTTTTCAAAGTTATAGCCAGACTTGGTAGGACTATTAAGATTATTACCACCATTATATCCATTATTCCGTTATTGCTGTATTTATTAGCCCTTTTAATTTTGCTTTTGTTTTTACTTTTATTTTTTGGATTCCTTTTATTCTCTTTACCAGAAGATAAAGAAGGAGAAAAAGGAGCCACATCTGGGTTTAAACCCCCTAGACATCCTCTTACATCACCTACAGATTGGGCTCTTGTAACCACAATGTTTCACAAAAATTCACAAAAATGTATAAATGTGTGTACAGTATACCACAGTAAAAATCAATATCTAAAAAGGACTAGTTCATACTCATGTATGCTATAACCACTAAGATTAGCTACAAAAAATACAAAAAATATCTATATCTAAAATTATACATTCACATCTAAGAGGTATATTCAAGAAGTACAACAGTAATACTCCAGTAGTAGTACTCTAGATTGCATCCAGAATGACTTCAAGAAGTCTCAAAAGTCCCAAAAGTCACAAAAACTCACAAAAAAAATTAACAGAATTTCTAGAGTCACTAAAAACTCACTAGAGAAGAAGAAGAAACATTAAACATTAAACTTAAACACTGAACATTAAACATTATGGCCCAGATATTCAAAAGGGTTGCGCCATGCGCAACAGGATTGCGCGTGCGCAACTCCAAAAATGCGCCATTCTGCGATATGCAGAAGGGGCCAGTTGTGCCACCGAAAACATGCTGAGCAACAGCGCAATGGAAATGAAGGCATGCGCAAACGAAGGGGGCGGGTCCGTGCATAAAGTGCGCAATGCGATATCTGTACACTTGCGCACTGCGCAAGAGTGGCTCAGCCAGAAGTTGTGCAGTACCGGATTTGAGCCAAAATAAAAAGGCTCAAGGAAGCGGCGCAAGAACCCTAGCAGGCCGCAAACTGGGGGAGAGAGAGAGAGAGAGAGAGACAGGAGCTGGAAGGGCAGAGAGGGACAGTGGGTCCAGGAGGACAGAGAGGCCAGTGGGGGGTGCCCGGTGCAGTGGAAGCAGCAGTGGGGGCAGCGGGGTTAACACAGGAACAGCAGCTGGGGGGGCAGAAGCCAGGAGATGGACAGTGTCAGCTTCCACATGGAAGCTGTAATGAGAGTGAGACACCATGCTGCAGGGGGCGTGACGCGGAGGGGCCGTCGGCGGTATGCCCCGACAGGTGGTGTCGTGCCGCATCAACCCGAGCTGTACACAGATGTCGAGATTGTGGGCGGTGCTGCCTGAACAGGGCATAATACTGGGGCGGCTCTGCGAGCTGTGCAGTGATGTGATGCAGGCACCCTCACGTGAGTCATGCTCTGTCTGTGGAGACCAAGGTGACAGCCTGCATGTGCCTGCTCACCACGGGCACCTTCAGAGGCAGCGACAGGGGACACCACAGGCATTACACAGTCGGCCACGTCGCATCCTCACCCAATTCCTCAGCGCACTGCTGCCTCATGCTGCGGAGTACATCCATTTCCCAGCACCACGGCAGGCGTGCAACAAACATGCAGGAGTTCCACAGGGTAGCACATATGTCTGGTGTGTTGGGGCCATAGACTGCACCCATGTGGCCATTAGCACCACCTGGCCCGGCAGCCCAGGCTTATCGGAACTGAAAGAACTTTTCCAGTGTCAACTGCCAGGTGGTGTGTGAGTGCCACTGGGCACATTATCAATGTCTGTGCCACACACCCTGGTGGAGCACATGATGCCTTCATATGGCACCAGTGCACTGTGCCATCGATTCGAGTGGGAACATCCCCAGGGTCATCTAGTGGGTGAGTACACATGTATGGAATGCAAACTCTGGGCAAGGGTGGGAATGACACAGGTGCCATGGTAGTGGCACACAAGGGATATGGGCAATATGGACCTGACATGACTGAGTCTCCACTATCTCCACACAGGTGACTGTGGATACCCACTCCGTTCCTGGCTGCTCACACTGTACCACGCCCCATGACCCCAAGCGCAGCTATGTTTCAATGAGGCACATGCCGCCGCCGTAACATCATGCGGCGGGTGTTTGGGATGCTCAAGACGCGCTTCGATGCCTGGACACCTCGGCGAGCCTACAGTACAGCCCCCAAAGGCCTGTGGGATATTCCTGGCCTGTTGCATCCTGCAACATGGCCAAGACCATGGGATGGCCGTACAGGTCCAAGAGGGGTACAGCGATGGGGGCGCCAGTGGCGCCGGTGATGTGGGTGATGAGCAGCCCCCAGGACGGAGGGACCCCCGACTGACCGGCAGGCCCAGCTGCACGGGACACCATTGCAGAAGAGCACATGCCCAACACAGGTAAGTCAAGGGGACATGTGCAGGCAACACTGTCCATCGCAAACCACAGGCACACAGGGAACACACCGTGCATGAAGGTCAGGGAGTTGACGGTTCCAGGCATACTAACACACCATCAGAGGGTGAGCACTCATATGGACACACACACCAGGCAGCATACATGGGCAGCAGCACAGCACTGCGGAAATGACATTGCCAACACACAGCACCACCAACCACCCCACCACCTGGACTGTCCACGTACATGTGTCAGGACCTGGGCACACTGCACCTTGGTGTACAGTGCAATGCAGGCATCATCATGCACCGCATCTGTGGACAGCAGTTGGGAGAGTGTGCAGGTGGTCCATGTGTCAGCGTGGTGAGCAGAGCACCCAGCAGTGCACTGCCCACCATGACACACATGCACACAGGGCAGCACCAGACAGGGCCTGCACTGGAGACAGCTCAGTCAGGTAGCACTGTCCCACAGCCTACGGATGTGTGGGCGGCCCACTGTCCCAGCAGCACTGGCAGGCTGAGCAGGGGCCACATCGGGTGGCGCTGGTGCCACCAGGGTCCCACTGCATGAATGCGAGCTTGCCCGCACAGGGTCTGCATCCTGCCAAGTACACTTGCACCAGGGGTGCTCGGGATGCCCACAGCAGAACCCGGCATACGACAGGCCTGGTGTCGCCGCGACACCGGGAGCGAGGGAGTGGAGGCGCTGCTGTGGTGTGGTACAGGGGCACCTGACAGTGTAGCCAATGTGTCCCACCACAGGGCCACTGCCTGGGTCAGCCTGTCAATGGCAGCGGTCACATCCGTCCACATAAGGACCAGCTCAGCTCGGTCCTGAGCACACTCCCTGCTATGCCGCTCCACGGACACAGACAGTGCATCCACAGACCATGCAACCCGCCCCTGCAGCTGTACTGAGTCCTGCAGCAGGCAGGTGTGTGCGTCCAATGGGTACTCTGCCCCAATGGCCTCGTGACCCACAGGGTGTGGATGGTCCTGGTGCACAGCACCCCTTGAGGGTGGGCACTGTTTGCCAGGACCAGGTATGGGCAGATCAATGAGCCGTGGACATGTGCCACTGATTGACACTGTACCCCCACACCTGGTGTGCGACTGCTGCTGCTGCCACCCCTCCAACTGCTGAGCCCCCAGGTCCACCTGTTCCACCTCCGTGCTGACAACAATGCCAGACACCTGCACAGCCACCGGTGCTGCCCCACCAGTGCTGACAGGCACAGCCTGGGACTGTGCCAGCATGCTGGTACACAGGTGTGAACCAGGAAGGCCCAGGGCATGTGCTGGCCTGCCATGTGTCCGTCATGGGACACACACCTATCACTGCCATTGCAGGCCTGCTATCATCAATGGTGCAGGTGCGTGCCACTGCCATAGGCACAGCATGCTGGCATACCTGCATGCCAGACTGCTGTGACACAGGCTGTACACCCCTGCACCCGTATACTGACACGGGGTTGTAGGCCCAGCGTGCATGCTGCTGCACGTGCCTGCAGGCTGGTGGTGGAGGTGGATGGTCCCTCCTCCACGTCCAGCAGGTCTGCCTCACTGTCTGGACCCACCACCACTACCGTCTCCTGCAGGCGAACAGGATCTGTAACAGAAAGAGAGTACATGTGAGTGCATGTGAACAGCCCCCAACAACACCACCATGTCATGCCGTGCGAGTGATGGGCTTCCACCTGTCTGGAATCCTCCACCTGAATACGCCCACAATGGCACTTTCGGCTGCATGGCAGCGACCAGTGTCTCCTCTGTGAGGGTCAGCTGCAACACCACTGGTGGGCCCCACCAGTGCCAGCACATCCGTCCTGAAGGCTGCCACCTTCTCCTTCAGCCTCCTGTGGTCAGTCCCATCTTCTTCCTGCATTCCTGCATGGGCGCCTGGTGGCTTCCGTGCAGGTTGCGGCCGAGCCACCCCCATGCATCTGCAGCTCCTGAGGTGCCCCTCCATCCACTCAATAGTGGCTCATCCTCCAGGTAGGCCTGGAAGAGGGCCTCTGTCTCTGCCACTGTGAAGTTCAGCCTCCTCCTACGCCCGCCATCCACACCCTCAGCTTGGCTCTGGTCAGTCATGGTGATCTGTATGGGTGGAAGTGGACACCTGTCACTGTGCAGTCGACAGCATTTCCTCATGAGCATAGCTGCTGGCCCGGGGGGGCGGAAGCCCCCCGTTCCTCTCTGCATAGCAGATACTGATAGAAGGGTGCCTTTGTCCTTTCTAAGGTGCCCTTTCATGCTCAGCCCCTCAGCCTTTATCATCCTCCGCACCCCTGCCCATGAGCATTGTCCTGAGCATCACACAGCATGTAACTCACCTCTCACCTGCAGTAACCAAATCTGGCCAGCACAACCCACTGTCACATTTTATAGCGCAAACACATGCAAATGAGGTGTGAAGCAACTTTAATAACATGCTAATCACGCCCTGCGCCTTTGAATGGCTGATCGAATGATTTGCATATGTTCGCTGAATATCACGTATTTAGCTGCTGTCATCTGGAAAATCGGCTGAGCCAATGGGCGCGGGTTTGTGGCTGCGTGCTACACTGAGTGCGCATGCCCAGACAGCTTACGCATGCATCTATCGCGCTGCAGACCTGCTGGCGCGATAGGTGATTCGAAGCCATAGCCACCATTGTGCCAGTGGCGCTACAGCACTGGGCACTATAGCAGGCTTGGCTTTTCTGCGTGATAGTCCACTGTGGCACTGGTGCTCAGCTTGGCAGTCGCGCGGGATGCCTTATGTCCGATGGCACTGTCGTAGCCTTGTGTCGTGCCGTGACCTTGTATGCCCTCTGCCCTCTGGCGCTGTTCGCATGCCATGTATGTCCCTAATGCGCTGTCTGGTGACAGCGCCATGTAAATGACTGGCGCTGTTCGAACAGCGCGATTGGGAGCCTGTGGTGGTCTGTGCGCAACAACTCACGTGGGGTCGCGCGCAGCAGGGCACTATATTGCCTGCTGTAAAGTTGATGCCATAGCTGGGAAGAAGGCGGTGTCCTGGAGCCAGCTTGAGTGGCCAACCTGGTGGCCTGGTGGAGCCCACTGTGAGGCACTGTATGGTGAGGCCCCCTCACATGCCTAGGACACCGTGTGGCAGCAAGTGGCCACTGACCTGGTGGAGACCGCTGACGGGGCGGTCTGCTGAGCGATGTGACACGGTACCGGTAACCTCGCCCGAAGAAACGAACTATTAGCGGCTGCGTTCGCGCATGCCAGGGCGGGCGTGGTGCCTAGGCCAGGTGAGTGTACCATCTATGCACCTATATTCTCTGTAGGGTGTGTGTGTGTGCTTGAGTGGCTGTGCATAGGTGCCGGCTGGACACGTTGGCTGTGTCAGTGTGTGCAGCTGGCGATGGATGGTTATGGCTGTGTGGGCAGGCACTCTCACTGGGGCAGGGGCACTCTGCTTTTGAGTCACACTGATGTTTGTCTCAACATATGTCTCCCACAGGCGGTTTTGAGGATGCTGGGCGGGGTGAGGTGGGCCATGCCAGGGCCCCGGTGCCAGGGGTGTTGTGCCCCAACCGCAGCAGCAGCATCAGCAGCAGCGGTGACCCAGCTGCTGGAGGTGTGAGTATCATTGCTTCATGGATGCTATTGCATGCTGGGGGCAAGACCACCAGCCATACAACACAACCAAAGGGAGGTCATAATTCCACTATACAAGACACTAGTGAGGCCCCACACTGGAGTACAGTGTACAGTTCTGGAGACCATACCTACGTATGGACATGGACTGGGTAGAGAGGGTTCAGAGGAAGGCAACACGGATGGTGCATGGATTGCATCACAAGTCCTATGAAGACAGGTTGAAGGAACTGAACATGTACTCCCTGGAGGAGGAGGAGGGGGATATGATGGGGACATGCAGAGTATCTTACAGGGGAACAGAGTGCAGGACAACACTATTTTTAAGCGTAGAAGATGTTCCAGGACTAGGGCATGGGATGAAGTTGGAGGGAGCGATTCAGAGGAAACATGAGAAAGAATTTCTTCATAGACGAGTGGTGGACAAGTGGAACACCCTGCCAGAGGAAGTGGTGGGGCTGACTTGGTCACGGGATTTAAGAATGCATGGGATAGCCATACAGGAATTCTGGAGGTCAGGGGTAAGGTGCAACAGACTTATAGGAAAACAGAGTGAACTTACAAGGTCAAATGGCAGACTGGGTGGCCCATAGGCCCTTATCTACCGACACTGTCTATGTATCCATGTATGTAGGCACAACACAGGTGACATGCATCACAGTGCCAGTATCACAACACGTCTGTGTATCGTCACTGGTGGTCAGAGCATGCACTGGGCACATGGCTGTGTAACTGGCATCGCACCACGTTGCCACATCACTTGCCAGCCTAGTTTGTGCTGTGATTGGCGTGGGCAGTGTGTGTGGGCGGTAGTGCGCATAGCTGGTGCCGCCTGTTTGTGATGGCCATGTGCATGTTCACTGTGGGTGGGTGCATGCCATCACAGGTCTGCGGGACATTGGGCTATAAGGCTTGCAGGTTGGGTGGTGTTCAGGGTTGTGGTCAGTCACAGCCATTGACTGTGTTCCCATTTTCCTAGGCCTCGAGGTTCTCTGGCAGATTCGCCACGATATTCGGGCCTCACGCAGTGTGCGATCGAAAATCAGGCCATCCTGCAATCAATCAGAGCGCCATGGCCTTGGAGGCGGCACAGGGCGGTGCAGGACCAGGCGGAGGATGAGCAGCCAGCTGGGCCATAGCAGCTGATACCCTTCCACTTCTCCCATTCCTACCACCCTGCCTTCCTCTCAGTTGTTCATCCCTACCCCTTGAACACCCCTACCTTGTACTCGTCCCCCCCTTGTAAATAGTTGTTATTGCTTTGTTTCTTTACTATTCGATATTTAAATATACATTTCTATTTTGATATGAATACTGTGTTGGTCTCTGATTTGCAGCTGGTTATGGGTGCTCAGTTGCAGGGGTGTACATGCCATCTGGGGTGGTATGGTCCTGGGTATATATATGTGTGTGTGTGCGTGTGCATGGGGAGGTATCTCCAGCATGGCAGTGACTTTCGGTTGGTCTTGCCATCTGCTGCCACCCAGTGCTGGGTGCACAGGGTGTGTCTGGCTTGTAGGCTTCTGTGTTGCATGGGGCTGACGTGTGCTGGGGGGACTGCATGGTTTCCTGCAGTGCCAGTCACTGAACATGGGTGGTGTCTTGGGGTCACAGTGCAGGTGTGCTGTGCATGCAGGGGCTGATGTGCACTGTGGTTGTCAACCCCTGTGTGGCACTCTCCGCCTGCCAGTGGTTGTGCTGGGGTGTCAGGGCTCTGCTATGCTTTGTTGGCTTGTCCCCATGGGCACGTGGATCATCCGTCCCACCTCCAGTGATGCTGTGCTTGGGGTGTGCGGTGTGGTGTGGGTTCTGCAGTGTGTTCCTGTGCCCCTGTGTGGCATGGCTGGTGGTGGGCCCCAGCCTGCCTCCCTGGATGTGCAGTTCCATTGCTCTGGGGGCTGTGCTTGCGCTATGGCAGCTCTGGAATGCTCAGCTGGCTTCCTGGTTTGCGCCATAAGCGCAACATTTCAGCTCAGCTTCTCCTTCCTGGTTGCGTGATGGCGCAGTATGTGCGATATTCAGACGTTGGTTGCTTGCGCAATTTGCTCTGCTCCATGTTTGAATATCACACCTGTTGCGCAGTTGCGCAACTGGTTTGTGCTTGCTCCTGCTGTTGCGCCAGTTTTGAGCGCAGTTTGAATATCTGGGCCCATATGTACATTTCAATTCAGTTCTGTTTTTGTTCAGTATGGTTCAAATAGAAAAACTTAGTTCCAAGGATACACCGAAAGGCATCTAGTTTGACCAAATTGTCCCAATTGTCGGAATTGCTCTTCTTGTCCATGCAAACACTTGGCTGTGCAACTTTAAGCTGAAAGTATTCAAACCCCCTCACAGTCTGTCCAGAGGAATAGTCAGGTTCCACAGTTCAACAATTCCACAGTTCTACAGTTTCTAACACGGAAGCATACACTTTCAAAAATCTTGCTCTTATAGAGGTAGTGGTAACCGAGCATCCACTTAACTCTCTGGATGATAGAGAGTTTGGAATCTGTGACAGGAGGACAATAAAATCTAAAAAAAAGGGCAATGGGGGGCAAAGAAATCATTAAAATCTAAAAAACACAGCTCTTAAAAAACCCTTAACAAACCCAGATAAGAAAATTAAAAAAAATTACTTTATCATCACCAGGAGCAGGCGCATTGTGCAAGCAGCCACATGTATCAACAGCAAAAGAAAACAATCCTTTCAATAGGGATAGACACAAAAGACAACACAGACTAAAATACATAGACAGCAAAGGCTAGAAAGCACAAAATGAAAGTAAACCTTCCAGACGCTGTGCAAGCTACTAGCTCTGTGCAGACTGCTATGCCCAATGTACCTTACTGAACGTGGCTTGCTTCTTCATCCACAAAAAAAATTGATCTGATGAAGAGAATGCTATGCATGCACTATATACACACTGCACATGTGACAGCAACCACAAATCAGAAAAAAGAATCACCAGTATAGCGCGAAAATTAAACAAAGAAGATTTTTTTTTTTAAAGTAAAAAAACAAACAAATAAAACAAAAGCTGGGCTGGGACTAAAACACAAAATCACAGCTAAAATAGAACCAAAAATATAAATAAATTAGGGGGAAAAACTGACCAACTCAAAACAACACACAGTGATTCAGCGACTCAGCTATTTGTTTTAAAATGCAGCCAGAATAAAAACCACAAAACCACAAAACAACAGAGTCTATATGAATCCCAATAATAATAGCAAGCAGGAACTAAATGGCAGTCCATTTTTCATTCATCTCAGACTTACACCTTTCCAAAGGGCGCCTCGATTTCCATCAGTCGAACCTGCCACCACAGGTTTTCATTCTGTAAGGAAAAACAAAGAATGTCTGAGATGACAGCCAGCTGGGGTAGAACACAAGAAAATCTGGTAAAGATTGCTAAGTTTGCTTCACAGGTGGCATACCTTTTAAAAAAAAAGGAAACAAGCTTTTTAGCCACCCCTGCTTTCAAAGTTCCTCCACAACTCTGCAGCATGCAGCTCTGCCAACAGCGTCCACGTCTTAGCTCTGCCAGGGCTATGCTAGCTTAGCAGTAAAGCCAGCCCACTTCTTCTCTTTCAGAAGTGATTTCATCCATTCTGGAGGGGGGACAAGGTTTTTTTTTCAGAGATATATTGGGGGGAAAAAAGAAAAGTAAGGGGGCAGATCACCAGGATAAGGATAGAGGAGTGTTGGGCACAGGAGTCGTTGCAACAGGCTGAGATCCTTACTGAGTATTTTGCATCAGTTTTTACCAAGGGGGATGGAGGGGCTATGTCTTGCGGAGTGAGCAGGGGCAAACTGGAGGAAGGGATGGTACTGGTAGAAATAGCAGTACAGGGTACAAAGGAGGAGGAGGAGGAGGTGGAGGCTGAAATCCAGGAAGAGAAAGTAAAGGAAGCTCTAAGGTCCCTTTAGATGGAGAAAGCACCTGGGCCAGATGAGATGCATCCCTATCCTGTACACCCTAGAGGGGAGGAGGAGGAGGGATGAGGGGGACATGATACAGATCTTTAAGTACATAAAAGGGATCAATAAGAGGGGCCCAGTCAGGGTGCTCCACAGGAAGCAGGAGGGGGGCAACCAGAGGGAATGGGTGTAAGGGGGGAAAGGGGAAATTGTTTAACCAGAAAAGGCACACTAAGCCAAAGCTTGTTTCCAGGTGCGACCGGGGAGCAGAAGGAAGTTAAGTGACTTGCTTAGGGTCTCACAGTATGCATGTGGGGGCTGTGGGATTCAAACCCCAGTCTGGTCTGCTGGATGTCACCAGATTTGCAGCTCAGAGCCATAAACCACTGCACTATACTGCCTCCTGTAAGCTGGAAGAGGGCAGGCTCAGATGGGAGAGGAGGAGGTGTTATTCCACTGAAAGGGCGGTGGAGCCATGGAATGTGCTGCACGGGGAGCTGGTACAGGCTGAGACTCTGGACGGGTTTAAGAGGGGAAGGGACAGGTACAGGGGGAGGATAAATCAGACAAGGTCCAATGCAGGTGGCACATCTGGGACTGGGGACAGTATAATCCAAAGGGAAGGGAAGGACACCAAAATCAGCCTTCATTGCAGGTGCTGAAAATCGAGCAGACTTGGCACTTCTGCTGTCATTTTAGTATGTTAGTAGTGTAAGTAACACCAAGTTAAAACTTACAGGTCTATACTTTACTGCCTATGACTTGGTCACTCTTTTGTGAACTGTAATCCCATCCGCATTCCTTCAGTCATCAGGCACCACATCATCATACCATGTTTTGGTAAAAAGGGTACTCAGTGTTGCCAGTAATTTCCCCCATATTTACTGTAAAAGTCTGTGGTGAATCCCATCATGTCCCACTGCCTCTTCCAGCTATATTTTACTTGTTTGTGAAATGTAATTTTCTCAGATCTTGTATTGTGGAACAGCAGGTAGATAAACATATGTACTAAATAATGGTGTTTTACTTTGCACAGAGCAATGAAGTGAGAAGCAGTACTAACATAGAGCTTGAGGGCCTCAAACGATGCATGTCGTCAGTTCAGAAATGGGGGATGGATATTGATTAACTCATAACCGACACACATTTACAAGTTGCAAAATGGTTTAGGGACGAAATGACCCAGACACAGCACAGATATGATGCGTGGCATATCTCCAAGGGTAAACAGTTCTTATTACATTTGTGGTGGTATTCTCATCAGGTTTAGAACATAGTGGCCCAGATATTCAAAAGGGTTGCTCCATGCGCAACAGGGTTGCGCATGCGCAAGTCCTACATTGCGCCATTCTGCGATATTCAGCAGGAGGCAGTTGCTCCACTGGCAACAGGTTGCGCAAAAGAGCAATGCAAATGAATGCATGCTCAACAGGAGGGGGAGGAACCATGCATAACCTGCGCAACCTGATATTCAGTCGGGTTGTGCAGAGTTGTGCATGCGCAACCCCCAACCTGCGCCTGCACAACCTTGAGCCAAAAAAAAAAGGATCAAGTTGAGGGCCACCCACAGGTGAGCTGCTGTATTGCAGGGCGCAACACAGCAGCTGCCACCCCTGGCTGGCTCCCAACTCGGTCCCTGTGCCCCCCCACCAGCCCGATCGCGGGCATCACAGTTACATGAAACCCCCCCCCACACATCTCCCACAGCCCCATCGCGGGCAGTACACGTACATGAACCCCCCCACACACACACATCTCCCACAGCCGATCGCGGGCAGTACAAGTACATGTCGCCCCACACATCTCCCACAGCCGATCGCGGGCAGAACCTATATGAACCCCCAGTGCCCGATCGCGGGCAGAATGTAACTCCTCCCCAACTCGAATAACTCCTGGTGGTCAGTGGACCGTAAAAGCCCGATCGCCGGGCAGAATCAAAGGTTGCTCAACAGCGCAACTCCTTTGAATATCACCCGTACACACTGTGCAACTATTTTGAGCGGCGCGGGGCTTGCGCCTCAGACTGGCGCAGTTTGAATATCTGGGCCAGTGTGTTCACATGACTGTACTGATGCCATATATATAAAAAAGGGGTTGACATGGCAAAGGCTTACTTTACTGGTATTGAAATAGTACCATGCTGCAATCCTGTATTACCACAGTCAATTATCTCATGACCGAGCTGCTGCCATTACCCTTCCACTTGGTATGAAGGTAGCATGTTCTGTGTCATCCCACCAACTGCACCAGTAAGGAGTAGGTCTAGTGATTAAGCAGTACTCACTTGGTGGCCTTGAAGTGAGATTTAGGACAGGTGATACCCATCTACGACACTGTTGACATGTTTTTTTCCCAATTGTACCATCACCCATCAACATGCAGTGATGGCATGCAAGGGCAACCACATACTAGTGGCTGATCCAGAAATGAGACCATTTACTCATCGACGGACATCCTATCATCTTCATCAGTATGCAACCACACTTCATCCAAACCCATTAACAATCGGGTGGTGGTAAAGCAGCATATCACACAGCATGGCTGCAATGGAGGAGGATAGATGCTATCTGGGTGTTCCAAACACCTGATACCAACTGTCCCGTCCAGCAATCCAATGTAGCTGTATGGGTCTGTATCTTCACCATCTTTCATGATTACACATATTGTCTCCATAGGGGTGAAAAAGAAGCTGCTGGCCATGTCATCATCCAAAGACTGTCAGGTGATTCAGCCATGGATACCCAGTATTGCCAATCATGTTTACTGGGCTGTAGGATCTAGTCCACTCGATGATGCTTACCTAATAGAAGCAAAGTGGGTTGGTGTGGGAACACACATCCAAAATATCCATTGTACTGGGAACCTGCTGCACCCCTGGTGCAGTCATGGTGACTTGGATGGTAGAGAGGCGCGTAAACCATGGTTAGTGTCATGTAAGTAAAGACTTATTTATTTTATTTATTGAACTTTCTTTGAAACAGAGGTTAATTTACAAAGGTTCCACATCAGTAGGACAAGACAAAAACAAACAATAGTAGATGGAAGATAAAGAGCGTTCGAACGATAGAGGGTAGTGGATAAATTGACAAAATCTGTTAAACTTAATATAGGATTTTGGAGACAGAGGATGTTACATAGATTTATGGAAAAATAAAGAGTGTATAGAATCAGAAGGTAGATAGGCAGTTGGGCAGTCACAAAGTTAGACTCTGTCATTAAGTTCAGGCATCAGAGGGAAGTGCTGTTGTGCTATAGGACAGTGAGAGGTGGGAAGTGATAGTGGCATGGAAAAAGTATTCAGTCAGTGTGGGTTAAGGGGGGGACACAGAGCAGATTGAATTGGCTGCTGCAGAACCTTCATGTCACACTCTTGCTATACGTATTGTCCCATTTTTCATTACCAGCATCAAATGCAGCAGTGTGTGTAGAGGCGCTTGTGAATGACCCATGTCTTCGTAAAGATATTAGAAACATATCTGGGAACTACCAAACATCTGAATTGGAAGCCTTCCACAGCCTCCTAAATCAATTTCCCCAAAAAATGATTGCATTTAGTTGTCATGGCATGCGGTGCAGGTAACTGATTGAGTTAATTTCTTTGTGTTTGATTAGTTTCACACCTGTGTAGCTAACATTCATTAATTTTACCTTACAACATGCAGTGTTCTACTAGCCACACTACATTATAATGAAAATTCTCAGCACCCACAGGCTAGAACAGCAAGGGGAGATAAAAGATGCAGCATACACTTTCCCAAGTTTAAGAAGGGTGAACATGTGGTGAGACAAATACCCGTACAGGCAATCTATGGTAAACAATTTATATAGATATGAACATAGTTTATGATGTGCCTACATGTGCACGTGGTCATACCGAATCATACCCTCCCTCTGCCTCCCTCCCTCCCTCCCTCACACACCACCATGGGTTTTTTCTGGTCACACTAGTGGGCACATCTGTTCCAGGAACCATGGTTAAATGATAGTTGCCTTGATGCAAAATTGTTTTGGGGGGGTATGACTTTTATTTTCTCCACTTCATGCTTCAGATTTATGCCACTCCTTCAGGTACTGTAGGTCACCGGCAATCCTTCCTAACCAATTCGAGCCACCAGCCTCACATTGCAGCATGTCTCTGAGGCAGGGCAGCGTTACACTTCGCTGAGTGGGTCACCCTCTTCCAAGGGGGAAGGCACCGGTGTGACTACCCAGCACACTCTTTTTTTTTCTTTCGGCCTCAGAGCGCTGCTGAGGTGGACTGGCTTGCAGGAAGTCCTCGAGGTTGTCGATGGACTGGATGCCATCATCTGGCCAATCCATAGCGGTTTTTCCATTTTTCTGGATTCCCACATTGTGATGCTCCAGCAGTGCTCCCGGACTCCACCTGGGACTGCTGCAGAGTGAAGTGTCCCTGTTACCCACCCCAGGAGATGAGAGCCATCCTACGGATGTTCAAGTCTCTCCTCCCCTGCTGCTCCCCCAGTGGCCAGAGTCCGTTCCCAAACATGGGTCATTAGTGTGGTGTAAGGTAAGGCATCAGTGCCTCAACCCACTGCACCACCGGAAGTCGATGATGCACAATTTTGTCAGTATTTTGCTTACTGGTTTTTCAAGTCAGGAAAGTGTTGTGAAACCAAAATAATGCTGTCCAGGGTTTCAGAAATATGCCACTGTATCAGTAGCTACCTATAGGTACCATGTAGTGATAAGCATAATGTGTGCCCTATGTTTGTACGTGAGAAGTAATCCATAAGGCATGACATGTTAGGGCCTTTCTGAGGCATGATAGCACAGTCAGAGTGACTTCAGCCATGCAACATGTGCTTAAATATGTTTTGTACACACTATGGAGTAGCATATTGAGCTAATAAAGTAATATTTTTTATATTCTTTCACAATTTGGAAAAGCATCTTCAAGAGCAGCTGACACAATTAGGACAACTGTAACCACACATAATATTTAACCACAACTCAGCTTGTATTACACATTACTTCTGTACATCACATCCCTGTTACTTATTGCATTAAAATGTGATCTTTGCTCCTAAAGAGTTAATCTATTCCTGTTGCTTTCTCCATACATGATGTCATAGTGCTGTACTTGTAACATTACAATTACTCCCATGGCAACATACTGTGATGTCACAACACAGGACTATGACATGAAGTGGGGGAGTAAGCTAAAGAGGCAGATGAACTATAAGGAATATACAGACTGTTTCCATGCAAATTTTTCAGTAATAAGTAATAGAAAGGACAAGTCGATTCAACACATATATAATGCAAGCTGAATTGTACATAAACATTATGTTTAAAAATTTTGTTTAAGGCATCAGCAGCTGTTTAACAGGTATAAACAATAGATTTCCTACCACTGCAAGTAATGCCATAGATCATATAATTGCAGTACTGAATGATCAAGTTTTTTTCTGTTTTGGCAGCAAGATTCTAGCTATGGAATCGTTATCCTTGAATGTTTTTCAGACAGATTTTTCTCCTCATTATCACCAGTGCCATAGGAAGGCATTCTGGTGCCCTGAGCAAGAGGCAAATTTTGCACCCCCCCCCACACAAAATAGCCGGGGGTCAGGGGGCCGCAAGGCCTCCATAAGCTCTGAGGTGTTTACATGCTCTGTGGTGAGTTTTGGAGCTTTTCTTGAAGAAAAAAAACATACTTTAGTTACATGTTCCCTACCCTTGATTTCAGGGAATATTTTGCTACCATGGAATATAAGATGTGGGAGACACTGGCTAGCTGGCATTAGAGTATGCAGCCACATTGTTGTGGACAAGTGGCTGACCAACACGGATCATGTTAGTCAAGCGGTGCCTTTCATTATTGTGTCACTGGCCATTCTTGATGAATGAAAACTCTAGCCCCATTCATTTCAATTGGGTGCACCCCCATGCTCTCCCCTGGCCACACATCATTACTTGCTTGAGCGTGGGGGGGGGTTGGGGCTCTGAAAATGCATCGGGCAGCCAATGCTAAAACTAATTTATGAGTAAAATATCTGGATTATTAGCTGCACACAGTATTTCTAACCTGGCTAGAACGACTGCCTCGGAGGGCAGCTGCCACACCACGTGAGTGGTAGCTGCCATAGGGTAAGTCGGAAATTCACTTTAAGGGATAAAGCTCTAGTGTTCTTGTAGATTTTTGCAGATACACACAATACACATACTGAATTATGTCTAAAATCTAAATATCATGCTACGTTTTTGAAAGTTTTCTCCGAGGTATCAGTAGCTCTATATACAAAACAAAAACACACATATTATGGCTGGCCCCTTGGCACAACAGTAATGCAACCTGTTGCGATGTTGGTGACCTGAGTTTGGGAGCTAATCTTTGTTGCTGTGGGAGGGAGGAGGAGGATCGAGTGTCCATGGGGAAACCCTCCTACTCCTCCTCCTCCCCTTCAGGGGAGTGTAAGGCTGTCAGTGCTGGTGGAATACTGCCACATGTCAGATGTGAGACAACAGGTAGCATTGCACAAGTAGGGGTAAGGGGTATATGGCAAGACCAACAGTGTTGCAATCTGTATGCTTGTGTGCATCACAGTTTGTACACTTACTGCTGGCATCCCACCCTGGGGGATTGGGTGCACAAGGTAAATCATTGATCACCCAGGCAAGACAATGAACTGAGTCCAGGCAACCCCTCACAGTCAGAGAGCGAGAGCAGAGCAAACACAGACAAGTCAGGCGGGCTGGCCGCCTGGCTGCCAGCAGGTCAAGTTCCACTTCCAACATAGTACAAACAGCCAATTAACTTCAACTAAACTTGACTTCCCTTGGCTGCAGCTGATTCCCCACAAGAAAACAAACAGTACATACAGTACTTTTTATATAAATAGAATGTAGGGCAATTGCCCTCACAGTGAGCAAATGCCATCACATTCTATTTATTTACTCTCTAAACAAAAGTACTGTATGTACTGTTTGTTTTCTGTGAGAAGCAGCTGCAACCAAGGCCACATTCTATTATTTAAATAAGACTAAGGAGGAGTGGTGGACAGACCGCCCCGGATGGGCCAAGTGGTCCTTATCTGCTTTCAAATCTAAGTTTCTATGTTTCAGAGGAGACACTGGCATAAAAGGAAAGAGACAATGCTGTAACTGAAATACTGAGAGGTGTAACTGGGAAGAGACACTGGTATAACAGGAAGTTGATACTGGCATAACTGTAACTGGAGTGGGAAGAGAAACTGCTGTAATAACCAAGACACTGTTTAACTGTAACTAGGAGGAACTGCAGTCTTTGACTGGGTAACCAATGTAACAGACCAGGAAGGGGCAGTGGATATGGCCTATCTGGACTTTAGCAAGGCATTTGACCCAGTCCCACACAAAAGATTAACAAACAAGTTAGCCAGCCTGGGAGTGGGTGCCAGGGTAGTAGCCTGGGTGAAAAGCTGGCTGGACAACAGGTCCCAGAGGGTTACAGTAAACCAAGCAGAGTATATTCTGAAGAACGGGAGGTTACTAGTGCTGTACCACAGGGTTCAATATTGGGACCAGTCCTCTGTCTTTATTGGTGACATTGCAGAGGGGCTGGAAGGAAAAGTATGCCTCTTTGCAGATGACACAAAGATCTGCAATAGGGTTGATACACAAGAAAGGTTGCAAAGAATGAGAAGGGACTTGGCAAGATTGGAGGAGTGGTCAAAAATATGGCAGCTTAGATTCAGTGCAAAAAAGTGCAAAGTAATGCACCTGGGAAACAAAAACCCAGGGGAAGAGTACACAATGGGGGGGGGAGGTATGAACAACAACACAAATGGAAAGGGACCTGGGTGTAGTCATATCAGATGACAGTCAACGTAAGTTAGGAAAGCAATGTGAGAAGACAGTAAGAAGGGCTGCAGGGATACTGGGATGTATAGGGAGAGGCATCACCAGCAGAAAACAGGAAGTTGTTATCCCTCTGTACAGACAGTTGGAGAGACCTCATCTGGAGTACTGCATCCAGTTCTGAAGACCCCATCTCCACAAGAACATACACAGGATGGAGACAGTCCAGAGGAGGGCAACTAAAATAGTGCAGGGTCTGCAACATAAGCCATACAAGGAGAGACTAAAGAAGCTTAATATGTATACCCTTGAGGAAAGGAGGGAGGGGGGACATGACAGAAACTTTTAAGTACCTCAAGGGAATCAACAAAGTCCAAGAGGGTAGCAGCTTTCAGAAAAAGAGATGTGCAAGAACAAGGAGACTCAATTTGAAGATAGAGGGGGGACGGCTCAGGGTAATGTGAGGAAGTATTTTTCACAGAGAGGTGCTGGATGCATGGAATGGCCTTCTGAGGAGGTTGTGGGGTCAAAACCAGTGGGGGAATTCAAGAATGCATGGGACAGACATAAGGTAATTCTTGTGGGGAGGGGGTAGGAAGAAATAGGCTGTTGGTTAACTAGGATCTGCAGCTTATCCAGTAGGTAGGGAAATGGGCAGACTAGGTGGGCCAAGCAGTCCTCATCTGCCGTCAAAGTCCATGTTTCTATATGTAATGGGACACTGCCACACTGGCATAAATATGAGCAAAGAGTGATATAACAGAGCAGATATTGCTGTAACTGGTATACTGACTTACTGTATCTGTTAGGTTAATAGATACAGTAAGTTGGTATACCAGTTACAGCAATAGTTTGGTGAATGATACACCTGGTAGGGTACACACTGGTATTGCTGGCAGATGTCTAGTAGCTACAGACTAGTAAGCAGTTAATTTAAATAGGGCAAACATTAAACAAATATAGAACTTCAATAAAGTAAGAACATCTATAAAAAAAAATTACAAATAACACAAAACAGCAACAATATGCTTATGTGCAATTAAATTTGAATTCCTGGCTAGAAACTTTTGGTTCATACTCTCTCTTTTTCAGTGCTGGACCAGCACACTCACACAGGGAAAGAGTATGAACCAGAAGAGCCTACTAACCAGGAAGCTGCCATTTTTTCTGTAATGACGACTACTACTCTTGTCTCTCCTGCAGCCTGCCCCGGAGTAAAGTCAGACAGCAATTCAAACAATGTACACACAGAAATTCATTAATTTTATTTTATTTTTTCAATCAGATGCCCCCTGCCTGGTCAAAGATCGAAGTAAAGACTGAACTAAGGCAGCAGTGATGATCAGTTCACCAAAAAAATCCAGGCACTCAGGCAGGCACTCATGCACAGGGGGGCACACACACACACACACACACACACACAAGGAAATAAAAGTTTCAGTTTTTATTTTATTCATCTGGCTCAGCAAGATGACAGTTGAAAAACTTGAAAGCAAGTCTAGTCATCGCAGTCTGATTCAGTCTCAGTAGTAGTGCCGTTTCACAATTTGCACAATGTATTTATTCACTCACACTTCACTTGGGGCTTGGGAGAATGGATTTTAGACCTGTCCTTGCCTCCAGCATAGGATGTACCCAAAGAAAGGATGGAACGAAACTATGAAAGCAGGGAGTGGGGGCAGGCCTCCTGACCTCAGGAGTCAGCAAGACGGGGGACCAGGATAAAGAATCAGGACGATGGAGTCTGGTGCAGGAGAGAACGCAGCTGCGCCAGGCAGTCCAAGGTCCAAACAATTTTAAACAAATACACTGTAGTCAAATAATCCTATTCCTATCCTAATCTCTTTGCCTTCTTAAACAGATCAGTAGTTTTTGGTTTTTTTTTTACTATTTTTTCCAACCTACTCCACAGCACAGATCACTAATATTTATTAAACAGACGTGCTCATTGAAAATCCTGCAGCACAACACTGTCTCTCCTCTGACCTCTCTCTCTACTATCTCTCGTCTCAAACAGTTCTAGATTGCAACAGCACGCACATTGCTCTCACCTCATGTACTTGCCGCCGGCCGGACCACATGGCTGTCTGAAACCGTACACAAGATTCTTCTTGCTGAGGCTGCAACGCACTATGTGAAACCCCCCCCCCCCCCGATTTGCTGGTCCTTGGATGTGCCTACTACTGGCAGCAAGTAGTAATTACTGTTAAAGTAATTACAAAATTTTTTTATTTAAAGCGGCAGTACTCACTTTTGAACTTATAGTACTGTGAGCTTCTGAATGAAACTGCGCCCCTAGGAGGCTTGCGCCTGGGGCGGCTGCCCCATCTGCCCTACCCTTCCTACTGTACTGATTACCACAGGATATGCACTGGATTTTATGAAACAGTCTTGGAAATGACAAGTAATTCATCTGACAACTCCAACATCATGAACTCTACTACGGATACCACTCCTCAGTCTTTGTCAGCCTCATTTCTCCATCCAGAGAAAAGTGAAGCAGTGGAATTACGTGTCCAGATTCAAAAAATAATTTTTATAAAGTATCTTCCAAGGGATGCCACACATTCCTGACAGCAGTAACCTGAATACTACTACATTGAGCAGTATGGAAACACAGCACAGTATTGCTAAATTGAAATTAGAAGTGAGAAAGTGATTTACTTTTCAAAGGTTTAATACACATGCCACTGCAATTTATGTAATACAGCTTTAAAAGGTGAATAATTGTTTGTTGCTGTTGGACTCAAGTTTTTCATGACAGCTCAGAAATGTAAACAGGATTTCAACCGTTCCATTACAAACAGCCCACATTATTTCTGTAGTTATGAGTTATAATGCGGCAATAATTTTTGATATTAATCAAGATTGCCATATTATGGAATGTTCACTGTGTATAGCATAAGACCTTGATCTGATAGTAAGGTTGCATGTTGGTTATGCTTACTCAAGTAACCCACAATCACACATGAAGGTTGAAGAGTACTTCTTATCATTTATTAGCTGTACATATAGTTATTACATACTAGGTGTATCGTTGATTGTTTCAGAAGAAAGAATGCTTTTAATTGTTAGTAGTATAAAGCCAAACTCATCAAACATTGACATCAATTACTGCTTAAAATGTAATCCTGATGTATTTTCAAGTATATTTGTCACTGTGGTGATATCACAAATCTATAACAACTGTGATTGACATGGAACTCAATAAAATACTGTTGCTTCACGCTCTGAGCATAACTGTATAAAATGCAACTAACAAACAGTGAACAACTAAGAATTCTCTGATGCACAGTGAAACAATATATGACATGGTAACAGATGACTAACCAAGTGGCATAGTTCAGACTTAAAATACCACTACAGTCACAGTTCTGGGTATTGGAATCTGAAGTACTGTTCTGAGGGGACTCTCTCTCATATCGCATTCATGGCTCATTATGGGATAGGAACTCTGACATGCTGTTCAAGATAGCCCCAGCACCATCTTGCAAACTGCCTATATGCCGCATATCTGTATTTCCTGCATATAAAAACAGGGAGAACAAATTTAGTAGACAGCAAGCAATGTCACGTGCATATGTCAACAGCAATACACCTGGCCTGTCCCCAAGCACATCACTGTTTCTGAAATGCACAACCAAATGGCAATACTAAAACTGACTTGTAACAATCTCACAGGCATGCAGTGTGCATATTTATGGAGTACATACAAAGAGAGATGAGAAAGAAGTAAGTGCCTCAGATAGGACTTCAACATAGGCCGTCATTCTGATTTTGCTAACAAGCTGTGCCACCAATATAGCTTGAGTCGTACTCCTGTGTGATTTTTACAAGTCAATATTTGTGTTGCCATTGGCTTGTGCAATTGAAAAACAATGATCTTATCAGGGACAAAACAGTTTCCAGATCACTCCCCTCGCCCCCCCCCCGTAGCTGTGATCACCTATAATAATGTTAAACAAATGTATCCCTGGTACTCTGCTGGTACCCCTCCCTCCCTCCCTGGTAATGTAGTCGACCCTACACCCCTCACGATGCTCCAATACAATCGCAAAAATTACAGAAACCTCCAGTCCTGGTAGTCTAATGGTACACCGGCCCCTCCCGATGTCCTGATTGCTGCAGATTAATAGAATCCACAGCCCTGGTAGGCTACCCCCCACCCTGCCTGTAACCCTGATATTTGTTCATGACTAGCACAGTTTGCACTGCAGGCCCATTGGTCCACAGCTGACACTTCAAGATGTAATTTGGCATGCAGCCGTGGCGGTATGTGGATGGGTTTGCAGCTGCCTGCCAATTGGGGGCTTGGTGGGCAGTGGGTCCAAAGTGGGTGTGGGGGTGGGTGACACTTCACCACAAGGGATATTTTGTCATATGGTTACCCAATGATCAGGCCATTGGGAGTGGTGTGGGTACCACTAGACTACCAGAGCTGAAGCTTTCATTACTTTTCGGTGTTCGTGGTTACAAGGAGGGAGTGGGTACTGCTAGACACCCGCTGGCAGAACAATATGCTGTGCAGGGTACCATGTGCATTTCGCAGGCCAAAGAAAATAAATTGCTTGAGGCATTCAGGGCAGTAAGGGTGGACAAGTTCACAAGGACCAGCTGGCATCCATCTGATGGTACTGAATTAGGTAGCACAGGTCATGACGGGGTCATTCGCACACCTACTTAATGCTGTGCTGGACTAGTGATGCATTCTTCATGTGTTGACAGCAGTAGCATGTGTAACACATAAAGGATGATCAGTCAACCATCATGTGGAAAACAGTTATGCAGGGATCACATGGAAGTTACTTTGTCAATTAACATGATCACTGCAGGCGGTCGTGAGGACTGAACCCAGGAGTCCTCCCCCCTCCCTCCATTGCAAGCGGGCCAGAAAACGAATGGACCTCCCAGGCGGTCATGAGGACTGAACCCAGGAGTCCTCCCCCCTCCATTGCAAGTGGGCCAGAAAATGAACGGACCTCCCAGGCGGTCATGAGGACTGAACCCAGGAGTCCTCCCCCCTCCCTCCGTTGCAAGTGGGCCAGAAAACGAACGGACCTCCCAGGCGGTCGTGAGGACTGAACCCAGGAGTCTTCCCCCCTTCCTCCGTTGCAAGCGGGCCAGAAAACGAACGGACCTCCCAGGTACATACCAGGACAAGCTAGAGCTGCATTGCCAGTGGCTCCTTTCTCTGAAGAGACTCGCTTGGCGCCTTTTTAAAAATAGAGGGCTCGGCCCAACAAATGCAGACAGTTTATGTTTTATTTTTTGCTGATCCTCTACTGTTTCTACTGTGCATAGCCTCCCCTTTTGCTGTGTCTGCACTTGTACCAAACTACTGCTTAAATTAATGTGCATAGCCTCCCTGTTAAAACCGTTTTCTCTGTCTCTGCACTCGATCCCAACTGCTACCTTTAAAAGCGTTTCTTACTTTCTGTGCTTTAGATCCAAACTGCTGCTTAATTTTCTGAGTTTGGATTACTGTTTGCATTGCCTTGTATCCCTACCCCCGCCCCCCAGCAACTCGATAATCCCCCCGAACCCTATTTAATCAGCCTGTCTCTTTCTTCTCCCCCAGGCGGTCGTGAGGACTGAACCCAGGAGTCCTCCCCCCTCCCTCTGTTGCAAGCGGGCCAGAAAATGAACGGACCTCCCAGGTACATACTAGGACAAGCTAGAGCTGCATTGCCAGTGGCTCCTTTGTCTGAAGAGACTCTGCCCCGCCGAACGCTGCCTGTTCGGCTCCCCACCGCCCCCACCACCACCCTTGGTCGTCTCTCCCTTATATAGGCATACTCACATGGGGTGCCAGAACCAATCAGTCAACTTTCCTATTTGCTGGTTATATCCTTCCAGCACTAGAGGGAGCCTGCACTCAATTTCTACTCTCCCTACTGATATATCTCTCACAAACATGTTCCTTGCTATACTTGTACTTCTCCTACCACTGCACCCACTGCTCACCCTCAACCCCTTTATATCTCCCACTGACCTGCCCCCCACCAAATCACAGTCCCCCCACACTCAATACCCTGTTTTTCTCTCAGCTTATTGCACATCTACCTCTCAGTCCATCCCCCCAAATCCATCCCGAACCCTGGACTACCAAACTACCCCCCACCCACCCACCGCCAAAGCGCAACCCTCAGTATCACGAATTCTATCACAAATGGTCACTCTCCTCGCTAGTGTCTCCGGTTCTTTTCTCTCTTCCCATCCTATGCACCACCCTTGTGAGGTCTCGGCAGCTGCATATGCACCCCACCCTCAACAACCACTGCCCTGTGAGGCGCCTAATTTTTCTGCTGCTCCTGCTCTTAGGCAATGTGCACCCAAACCCTGGGCCCGCCAACTCTGCCACACCCCAGCCCACCTGTGGCAAAGGTCTCCGAATTGCTTTCATGAACATATGTAGTCTCCCTAAGAAGGCTGCAGCTCTCCAATGCTGGGTCACGCAATATTCCCCTGATATTCTCATGCTAGCAGAAACCTGGATCTCCTTGCTCACGCCTGACTCAGCCATCTCTCTACCAGGTTTTTCCCTGTTCAGGGCTAATAGGATGGGCAGGCGAGGAGGGGGGTGCGCTATCTACTTGCGCGACTCGGTTCTGGGTTCATGCCCTCCCTACCCCTGAGCTCAACCATGGGGCGCAAGCCATTACTCTCAAAATCACACCTTACCCTGGTCGTGGCCCCCTATACCTAACCACGGCTCACATACCCCTGAGTACAAAAAATCTAGCGGTCACCTCCCTCCTTGACTATCTCTCCACCTTACCCCAGAAGGCTGAACAACTAATATTGGGAGATTTAAACACCAACTGGCTCAGCCCCTCATCTGATAATATAAAGGATGAGCTTGCAGCCCTTGACCTGTCTTAAATGGTCACTCAGCCCACTAGACTCAACAAAGCAACGGGAACCAGCTCACTCCTGGACGTAGTCCTCTCTAATCGGCCACATAAATTGGCATCTGTACAAGTCCTTGCGGACTCACTTAGCGACCACTCCCCTGTCATCTGCTTTTGGTCCTCCCCTACACTCAGCCCTGTGTACAGCAACACCCCTCGATGCAGATTTCTCCCCAGGGGTCTTGACAACCTCAAACGTCACCTCACACAAGTCAACTGGACCCCAGTGGCCCATGCATCAGACATAAACTCTGCCCTAACCTACCTCACTATGACCTTCAACCTTGCCTGCGACATGTTTGCCCCCTTCACCACATCTAGACTAAAAAAACGGACTGCTGCATGGTTATCCCCTGCACTGATGCAGCAACTAAAAAAGAGAGATAATCTTTGGCACATAGCAAATGACTCTGGTAGGGTGGCAGACAGGCATGCCTGTAGGGCAGCCCGCAACCAATGCACCTGGGCCATCAAGCAGGCAAAAGCTAAATACTATCAGGCTGCTTTGACATCCTCCTGGGGTTCATCCAGAGCCTTCTGGGACAACATTAAAGAACTGAATGGTAAAACCCGCTCCCCCCCTCCGTCTCAGATTGTCATAAATGGGGCAGTCTCAACGGACCTAACATGTATTGCAGACTGCCTTAATAAAACCTTCACGGACTTAAGTGCAGTTCTCCCTGCCCATTTTTTTGACCCAGTTTCCATGCCCACCCATACTCACACTTCCAGGCCGCAATTCCACTTCCGGATGATCTCACCCCATAATGCCAAACCTTTTTTTCTAAAGTCCCTCGCCTCGCATAACCCAAGTAATGACCCTCTCGACTCCAGGATGCTCCACCTCATGCTGGATGTCATGCTTATCCCCCTCACGCTCATCATAAATAAATCCTTATGCTTAGGCCAATTTCCAGATGCTTGGAAGCAGGCTGAAGTAACCCCCATCCATAAGTCTGGGGACCGTATACTACCAAATAACTACAGGCCCATCTCCATCCTCCCCCCCCCCACAAAGCTTTAGAAAAAATAGTAACCTCACAGCTCACAGAATACCTATCTAAATACGACCTTCTATGTCCTGAGCAACATGGGTTTCGTCCTGGCCACAGCACATCCACCGCCCTTCTGGAATTCTCCCACCGCATACACTCTGCGCTTGATGAGGGTCAACTTTCAGAGGCAGTTTTCATAGACCTATCCAAGGCATTTGACACTGTGTGCCACCCCTTGCTGTTAAACTCCCTAAGCCAACTGGGATTCTCATCCGGCCCCCTGAATTGGGTCTCAAGCTACCTGCAGAACAGGTCCCAAAAAGTTAAGCTAAATGGGACCCTCTCCTCCAACCTACCAGTTCTCTCAGGGGTCCCGCAAGGCTCCATCCTTGGACCCACCCTCTTCAGTCTATTCCTAAACAACCTCCCAAGCTCCTGCTCCAACAAAATACTGCTCTATGCTGATGATATAGTTACAACAAAAAGTCGCACCACTCGGGAGACCAAAATAAAGGCAATAATAACGTTATTATATAAAATAACACCACTGCGCCAATA
The DNA here is from genome assembly GCA_016271365.2 of Neoceratodus forsteri. Classification (NCBI taxonomy): domain Eukaryota; kingdom Metazoa; phylum Chordata; order Ceratodontiformes; family Ceratodontidae; genus Neoceratodus; species Neoceratodus forsteri. The sequence goes on from CM057456.1 coordinate 1,048,031,767, forward strand.
TATCCACAGCAAGTGTGTGCAAAGCAAGGTAACCTCTACCGGTTTCGCTCAGTTAGCGTCATCAGGAGGATAACCAATCTCAATACATAGATCCTTTTATAGCTAATAAAATTAGACAATTTAAAGTGACAAACACATCATTTAAAAAGAAAATCCACATTTCATGCCTACACATGAGAAAACATATCCACATTTTGAAATTTGAAATTTGAAATAATCTCAAGTCATTCCATTATCACAACTTCATGATCAAAACAAAAAAATTTTTGTTAAAAATAAAGCGAAAAGAAAACCAGATGAGATTGATGAAAACACCTATCCCAGTATCTGCAAAAGAAACATACAAAACATCAGTATAGAAACATAAATATCATTCCATACCCATTATATTCATTATGACCAGGAAAGACTTTAACTGTATTCAAAAATGATCATTCATATTAATTATACAGGTTCTCATCCCACCACAGATGAGTCAGAAATTATAATCTCACCAAATTAATTATTTATTTCCCTCGCCTAATACATGCTAATAAGTCAATTCTGTCATTGAGACCAGGATGTTTCAAGGCTCCCAAAGTGAAAATCCAAAAGGATTCTCGTTGCAGCAATTTACCTTCCAAATCCCCACTGCGTGGTCCTAAACTAACTCTCTCAACAGCACAAAACTTAAAAGAATGATTACCGTCCCTTGTATTGTTAACATGTACAGCCAATGCATTCTTGGCATCATTATTAACAATCGAACGAATGTGTTCACCAATTCTAATTTTAAACTGTCTACTTGTTTTTTCTACATAAAACACCCCACATTCACATGTTGCCAAATATATCACATTATTACTAATACAATTGAAAAATTCAGTAATCTTAAATTCCTTCTGACTATTACTTGAAGTAAATTTGTCAGTTTTAGAAATCAGGGAGCAATATTTACAGTTCCCACAACTAAAATTACCAACCGGTAATGGTGGTAACCAAGTACATGTTAACAATACAAGGGACGGTAATCATTCTTTTAAGTTGTGTGCCATTGAGAGAGTTAGTTTAGGACCACGCGGTGGGGATTTGGAAGGTAAATTGCTGCAACGAGAATCCTTTTGGATTTTCACTTTGGGAGCCTTGAAACATCCTGGTCTCAATGACAGAATTGACTTATTAGCATGTATTAGGCGAGGGAAATAAATAATTAATTTGGTGAGATTATAATTTCTGACTCATCTGTGGTGGGATGAGAACCTGTATAATTAATATGAATGATCATTTTTGAATACAGTTAAAGTCTTTCCTGATCATAATGAATATAATGGGTATGGAATGATATTTATGTTTCTATACTCATGTTTTGTATGTTTCTTTGCAGATACTGGGATAGGTGTTTCATCAACTCATCTGGTTTTTCTTCCTTATTTAAAAAAAAAATTTTTGTTTTTGATCATGAAGTTGTGATAATGGAATGACTTGAGATTATTTCAAATTTCAAATTTCAAAATTTGATATGTTTTCATGTGTAGGCATGAAATGTGGATTTTCTTTTAAATGATGTGTTTGTCACTTTAAATTGTCTAATTTTATTAGCTATAAAGGATCTATGTATTGAGATTGGTTATCCTCCTGATGACGCTTAACTGAGCTAAACCGTAGAGGTTACCTTGCTTTGCACACACTTGCTGTGGATATATTGGCGCAGCGGTGTTATTTTATATAATAACGTTATTATTGCCTTTATTTTGGTCTCCCGAGAGGTGCGACTTTTTGTTGTAACTATATATGAGTTTTTGGGTTCGCATACTCTTGACTGTGGAGCTGTTTTGTGTGTTATCTATGCTGATGATGCAGTAATCCTAGCATCACACTCTGACCCACTCCTACTCCAAGGCACGCTGTAAAGCGCCTTCCTCCAAGCCGAAAAATGGTTCAATAACCATCAACTAGTCCTGAACCTGAAAAAATCAAAGTCAATGCTGTTCTCACATCGGCAAAACAGCGCCAAGGACTCTCCCCTTCACATCACCACCAGCGTGCTCCTCACGCTAGAACAGGTAACATCCTATAAGTACCTGGGCATCACCTTTGACCCAGGCCTCACATTCCACGCCCACCTAAAAGCCCTGTCATCAGCCATGAACTCCAGGATTGGGCTCCTCTACCGCCATAAAGATTGCCTCCCGGAATCTGCCTTAAAACTAGCCATTACCTCATCTGTGTTGTCACTGGCCGACTACGGACTTCCAATTTACGCAGCGGCTGACACCTCCTCCTTGACAAAAGTCCAGACCTCTATTAACAAAGCCTGTAGGCTCCTCACCGGTGCCCACAGCAGAACTCACACCTGTCTGCTATACTCCGCTGCTAACATACTCACTCTTGAGGAAAGACTGAAATATCACACCTGCCTACTGGCCAAAAAATCCATATCAGGGCTCTGCCCACCAGGGGTCTCTTCATCCCTGCAGCTGGCTGTCCGGCCTTTGCCAACCCGTAACTCCACCGCAGCCACCTTCATAGTTCCCAGGGCAAGGACCTCTTGCTGCCAAAGATCCTTTCATCATAACACCCCGGCCTGGTTTAACTCCCTTCCTGAGGCTATCACCAAGATCCCTGGGATTGGCCGGTTCAAATTTGCCCTCCGCCAACACATTATTGACAGCCGATGTTGTAATTGTTGCAGTGACCAAAAACCTGTCTCGCTTAGCTCTATGCCTTTTGGGTCCCATAGATGCCTGGATGCTGGCACAATAGAACAAACGTAACAATGATGTTATATACTGATGCTTATGATGTTATATAATGATGAGTGTAACCCAACATATGCATGTACCTGTATAATGGTTGCCTGTATCTCTACGTATGTATTTATGTATCTCACCTGTATGTTACCTCTGTCCTGAACCTCACTTAATTGTTGTCTCCCCCCCATGATGAGGTACCTTTGTAAACGAGTCCCTGACTCAAAGGTTGTAAAAACTGATTATTTCAATAAATAAAATAAAAAATAAATAAAATAAATAGCCTAGAAAGGAAGTGTACAGAATAGGAGTGGGTGACCAGTGTCTGACTACCAGTTGTGCAAACCCACGGTGGAGGTGGTGTTACCAGCAATTCAACAAATGATTAAGCAATAAGACACTCTAGAGTGTGCTTGTCACTGCATAACATCTCACCTACGGTTGGTCAAAGCATGAGGCCACAGGCCGAGTGCTTCCGACATACTATGCATGATGTGATGCAGTGACGATGCACACTCTGAAGTGCCTTATTGTGATTATAACATGGCTATAAAAAGTGCGACAACACTTTAATTATTAATCATTAAGGCCTAGTTGAATGTTTTTAGTGAGTAAAGGCGACAGTTACAGTTATGATAGCAGTCAGGAATGGCTGGTCTTATTTATTTTATTATAAAGAGGCTACTGAACCTTCTTCCACTGCTGCATCATGGGATATCAGCACTGGGTTCCGAGCTCCTCAGCCAATGAAATTACTGTTTTGTTTTTTTTATAGCCATATTATAAGTACATGGACCTTATGAAATTACAGAGATATGCAACAGTAGTTCAGATAAACCTACTCGTAAAGTAGAGTGTCATGAATGCGACCATGGTACTGGCAAAACACGTAGTAAGCAGGTCTGCAACACCAAGACATCAAGAGATACTGTGGTAAAACCAGGGTGAGATGTGATGCAGTCATACTCCTCTATCTTATCAACAACCTTGTCCTGCTCCCGGCAACAGATGCACTCAGGTACTGTGGGCTTGCTACTGCTTTTGGAACACTGACACCTTTCAGAACAGTGGGACAGAGAAGAAGAACATTTTTACTTTACCAATTGATTGAACAGTATCAGGGGGTAGTAAAGCAGTGGCAAGTGCTAAACTATGGTTGAATGACCAAAAGAACAGCCAGGCATGAAGACAGGGAATTGGTTAGCTGTGCTACTGACACTTGTGGAGGAGGATAGGGCGTACTACCTCCAATGGGTGGCAGGCAGAGAGAGAAGAGGCTGGAAATGCACAAGGGATAAGACTTGGTCAGAGGAGGGTGACAGAGATGAAGGGGAGAGAATCAGTGCCACTGAAGAGGATGACAGTGACAGAGCGGGGAGATGGTAACGGATGGGAGGAGGGATGTAGAGGATAGGGAGGGAGCTGTGAACGGGGAGGTACACTGGAGAGGGTAGTGCTGTGTGATACAATGGTGAGAGAAGGAGAAACAAAGATAAAATTGTGAGGATTAAGAATGATGCGGGGGTGGGTGGAGAAGGGTCAGTACCCAACAAATGCAGTACATGAGTACTTTGGCTCTGTGTTCACAAATGTAGATGAGGTCAGAAACACCATGTGAATGGTGTAGTTTTTAGGGGTGGCCGTGAGGGTGGTTATTAGTAATACCATTACTACATAGGACATGGTGAAGGACAGACTAAGGGTGTGGAGGGTGGACAAAGCACCGGCATAAGACAGCATTCTCCTGATGGTACTTAGGGGGTTGGCTGACCTACTGTAGGAACAAGTACCAGGCCTGCGCGTCACATTGCTGGACACATGCTGAGTGCAACATAAATGGAGGATGGACCATGTGTCACCCATTCATAACAGTGAGATTCACTATGTGCTGTGGACTGCTCTTCTTCTCCCTTATAGCCTCACTGCTGTACTTCACCCTCTGCTCTTTGTTCTACTGCAGCTGGCATCAAGTACAGCTCAGTGTTGTTCAGGGTGTGAGTGCCTGGAGTATCCTGTCCCTCCTACCTCAACATCTTAACTCATTTGAAATGCTAACTGATGAAGCAACGCATTCCAACTCATCAATGATGACTAACATCTTCTTCACTGGTGGCTCAGTGCAATTAAGCAATAAGCCATGGGAGGTGTGGGTTATCAGGGGATTTAGCATGGCTGGAGTGGTTTGCCCACGAGGCACAGCCGAGTGTGTAAATCCTTGCCAGCCATTGTAAATCCCCAGATAACCCACATTCTCCGAGTAGCTTATTGAGATGATACCAAGGTTCGGGTGTTGGATTGATTTATTTTTAGGCTGACACACAACTGTGGCAGACTGGCACTTTTGCCATTCGTTATCAGAGGATTTATAACAGTGGTAAGGTGTCAGCCTGCTAATCTGATTGGTTATTGTTGGATGCCTATGGTATAATTATCATTGTTCAACCTGTCAACCATCCCAGTGGTGAACCACACAACCATGTAGCACAAATACATCCTTTGCACACATTTCATCATCCGTAACTTGATTTCATGTATAAAAAGTGTCTAAGGCCCCACCCCCACCAACCTTTCTGTGTACAGATCAGAGTCATGAGTGAGGGAGGGGGTAGGAGTCCATGCCAGGAGTGAAGGAGTGCAGTAGGAGACGTATCAGACCCAGGAATGAGGGAAAAGGGTAACGCTGTAAGACTTGGACACTGGGATCTGCATTATCCAGGGTTGAAGAGCTCGTACTGTGCAACTAAAGAAGAAGATAACCAGAAAGGATGAAAGCGGTGGAAGAAGACAACAGAAAGAGAGGTACTTTTGTCTGATATTGACAGTGTTTCATCATTTGTGGTTCATTACTTCCATCCCTCAGAGTGGTGGAAAAGGAGGTGTATACTGCGTAGCCATAGGAAGTGCAGTATCTTGCAGAGGGTGCATGTTTCCATCCACTAGGTCGACATTGCACTACGGTAATTGGGTGACTGCATAAAAACTGCTACTTTGCACAGCTGAAGGAGGAGATTGAGCTACTTGTTTGATGGGGCAAACACTTTACAAGGGGTCTTGATCGGGAACAGCAGCAGGAGACATTAGAGGGTGAAAGCTAGTGTAAGGTGGGGTGTAGTTAGTGATGAATGGTGAGGGCACAGCTCCACCACAAAATCAAACTGAAACATGGGAGGTGGCCTTGTGGGAAGGACTGAGAGCACTACAGTGGAGGACTGATACAGTCCCACAAGGTCCTACTACCACACTGCCTCATTCCTCCATCCCATGGATGCACCTGATGTATGGTGATGTAAAGCCATTCACAAATGAACAGGTAGAGGGTGGAAGGAAATGCATATGGTGATGCAAGTATGAATGAATGACCTGTGAGGGGAGGCAGTGGAGGTATTAATGGGGATATCGAAGGAACTGTGGAAGCTGTGTGGGGAAGTATGGAAATTGGTGCCCTTCTCTGAGGCAATTCTGGTACCCTGTGCAACTACTACAAAAAAGGGAAGGATAGGACCCGTTCAACACCTGGTTGCTGGAGTGGTGTCAGACTAAGTGTTATGGGTTGGTAAGGGGCTGCAGCACAACCTGGGACAATAACAACCTGTATGAAGGGTATAGGTTGCACTTCAGTGTGGAGGGGAATGGAGTATTGAAGCAGGGAGAAGGAGGGATACATAGCAACAAGGGTAGCTTTAAACTGTGAAAAGGTGGAGGCAAGTAGAAAGCTGGTAGGCAGGCTTTCCTAAGAGGGGATCCAGATGAGTTCACCCCCAAGTTGTAGGGGACAGCATCAGAATAGGATCAACAAGGAGAAATAACGGGGGGTAGAGGGAACAGAGTGGTGGATAGTGTCAGTAAACACGAGGCGCCAGGGAAAGCAATCAACTAATTGCAGCCTCTCTTGGCAGTGGAGCTGGTGGACATTGCGGCCATAACAGAAGCTTGTGCAACACAGTACCAGGGCTGGGATATGATGATGCCTGGATACAGGCTGTTCAGGAAGGACAGTTGAAACAAGAAAGGGGGGGGGGCAATCTATGTAAGGGAGGAAATGAGGGGCATAATGGAAGATGGAGAGGAAGGCAGGACAACGGACCTGTGTGTACAGTTTCAGGATCCATGGGGCATGGTACTACTGATGGGGATGTTGTATAGGGCACAGAGTCAGGTAGAGGGGCTGGAAACAGATTTGGCAAATGAAATTAGGAGGGTTTGCAAGAAGGGAAACATACTGGTGGTGGCTGACCAAGGAGGTAGCACAGTGGGTGAGAGACAAGAAGAGAGCTTTCCAAAGATTTAAGATATCAGGGAGGGTGAAGATGGGAGAGCATACAATGAAATCAAGTCAGATTTCAAAACTAGTCATAGCTGCCAAAGCATCCAGAGAGCTGAGGCTGGCATAGGAAATTAACAAAGGGAGAGAATCAATTCTTCACATACATTGGAAAAGGAAGAAGATCAGACAGCGAGAATTAAGAAGAATGGGGTGGGGTTTGAGTAGAGAAGTTGGAGGAGCAGGCAGAGTAACTTAATGACTACTTCTGCTGGTATTCATGGTGGAGGGGTGGACAGATACCTCATGGGACTGGTGGAGGTATCAGAGGACTGACAGTTGGAGAAATTACAGAGAGAGACTGGTAACTTGTCTGGAGGATGATTGCCTAAAGGACAGTGTGCAATATGGGTTTCTCTGGGGCAGGTCCTGCCACACAAATCTGATTGAGTACTATGAGTAGGTGACCATGAAACTGGTCAAGGGCAATGCAGTGGATGTCCTATTCTTGGAATTCAGCAAGGCCTTTGGCTCCGTGCAACATGTGATGCTAGGGGGGAACTGAAAGATGCAGGGATGACTACAAGGATGGTAAGATGGATCACAAAATGGCTGAAGTGCAGGCAACAAAGGGTGGTGGTGGAGGAAAAACTCTCATCTGAAAAAGTTGCAACAAACAGGGCACCACAGGGATCAGTACTGTGGCCAGTGCTGTTTAGGATATTCATAGCACATATCTCACATGGGACACAGAGTAAAATCAGTCTGATCACAGATGATACGAAGATGGGAGCACTGGTAGATGTCATTGAGGGGTGAAGAGGACTGCAGGTGTACCTGACCAAAGTTCAGGAGGGGTCAGAAACATGGCAGTTGGGGTTCAATGCCTAAAAGTGCAATGTATTGAACTTCAGAGCTAAGAACCAGAGGAGGAGCTATCAGCTGGGCAAAGTACAGTTCAGTGGCACAGAAAAGGAAAAAGACATGGGGGTGATAGTAACAGAGAATATGAACAACTCAGCTCACTGCAGGAAGGCAGCAGCAAAAGCCAACAGGATGCTGGGCTGTACAAGAAGTGAAATCTCCTCTATACATAATGAGGTGATCCTTCCCTTATATAGGACACTGGTCAGGCCACACCTGGAGTACCTGTATTACTATGTGTAGTACTGTCGCCCATTTATGAACAGGAAAACCTGGCTGTTGTAGGGAGTGCCGCGCAGAGCAACAATGGATACCCAGGATATGGAAGGGAATTCATAAGAAGAAAGGCTTAGCATGCTCAACATGTACTTACTGGAGGAGAGGCAGGACAAGGGAGAAATGATCGAGGCCTTTAAAGACAGAAATGGGATAAACAAAGCTAATACAGGATGGATATTCCAGATCAGAAGAGGGATGGAACCTAGAGGCCATCAAATTTGGTGGGGGGGGGGACTATGACTGAAATCAGGAGACATTATTTCATGCATAGGGTTGTAGACAAATGGGGCACTCTACACAAGGAGGTGGTTTCAGGTATGACAGTGGGCAGCTTCAAGAGGGGATGAGACACAGTGAGAGGACGAAGGGGAGGGAAGGGTGGAACAGCTGCATGCTGAGTGGCTAGCTGCACAATCGAGCAGACTCGATAGGCAATGTGGCCAGCTTCTGCTGGCAATTTCAATTGTTCGTATGTTCATACATGTAAAACACAGAACAGTGAGCCAACACTGACTCACTGTACACGAGCCCACCATGGACAAGAAAATACACCGCATGCCATATCGAAGATCATCTTTTTTGTCCACCATTGCCTACCCAACACTACTTTTTAGGTTGGACAACCCAGCAAAACAGTCACTCATTTGCTTTTCATATGCAAAGGGAGTCACAAACTGAAAGACTGAAGCGTAGCAACACAGACAGTGACTGCTGAGAAATTAATTCACTACAAATGTTTACCATATTGTATTGCCTAAACAGCCCGCATTCTGCGGACGGCCTCCAGGAATATCACCTTGTGATTCGCTCCCACCAGCAATGGGATCATCAGGTACATCATTGGGGAGATGGGGCTCGTACATGTACGACTGGACATCACAACGATTAAATATAGGGGAATGGGTGGCAAAGTCCATATCATCCTCATGTTCTACATCAGACAAATCTGAATCAGCATCACTGACAGCCTCCATTCCAACTAACTCACTTCCTGAACCATACTGAACAGATTCACTAGCAGAACTGTCAGAACAATCAGTATTGTTAACACACACCATTCTCACATTAGGCAGTGCAGAAACAGAGCTATGACCCACCATTTGATCATCATCAGCGACTGTGTCCAACATCAAATTAGAACTGTCAGGCAGCAAATGAGTATGAGCCATACAGTATATGGATGCATGAGGGAGATGGGATCCATCAACACTAACAGCTGGGCTATTGCATCGGTCACTATCAGTGAGCACATATTCAGAACATAGACTAACACTCACATCCACAGTACTTGGCACATTACGGCATGTATAGCCATGCTTATCCACATATTCAGCACCTCCAGAAACAGTACTTTCACTATGTCCGTTTTCACTACTAGCATGTCCACCATTCACTAACGTGCAAATGTGTGCCACTTTCAATTGCATCAAGACTGCTGACATGACCTGCACAAGTTTGTAAGTTAGGATCCATAGACATGTTGACAGCTACAATGACACACAACAGTTCACCCAAAGGGGAATAATGCTATGAAATGTATTACACAGTAGAAGCTCTGATATGCAGCTATAAATGCACTGCACTTGCCACAAACACTGACAACACAAGTGTGACAGATGTAGAAATTGCCAAGAAGTGTCCAGTCACAGTGTAATTTACTGTACTTATGACCTGCACAGCACTGAAAGACAGTTGTGACACTGCAGTATTTTGGTGTCAGATACTGTAAAAAATATGCTGTACTAAACTCTAGAAGCACTTCAAACAATTAATACCTTAAAGATGTTTGAAATGTCTCACACGCATAACTTCAAGCAAACTACACTACACACACAATCAGTGAGAAAAACAAAGGTACCATGCGCTCTGGGAGTTTGGTGGTGCTCTTGCAGAATTTACCATCTCAAAACAACATATAAGGAAAAGGCAGGCACTTGAAGTACTGAAAATTCTAGTGAAATAGTTTTATTAAGTGGGCAGAATGCCTTACAGACCAAGATCTGCACTTCAGCCCTAGAGTGGGTCTTCCTAAGGGGCGGGTCAGTGGACTGCCAAGCAGTTTCGCCTGTCACAAAACTAGACAGATTCTACTCTGTTTCAAAAAACACAAATCACAGCAGAAGCAGTCAGACACAGCAAACTAGAACCATTAACAACTTCAGAATGAGAAACTTTATTCAGAAACACTAAGTGAGACACTAACACTGAGACATGATCACTGCTCCTGTGAATCGCTAGCCATTCCCATTCACATCAATGCAGTTGTACAGTTTAGACGCTTCCAAACCTGACATCACAATTGAGCAGCCTGCAGAGCAGAGAACAAGCAGGGAAAGCTGGCCACATGCGTTCACGAGTGCCACATTAAAACCCTGATTAGGGGCCAGTTCGTCAGCGCAGCGGTTGGATTTCCACTTGGGATGCCAGCAACCTGAGTTCAGGAACGGACTCGGGTCATTGGAGAGCGGGCCGAGGGAGAAGGTTGGAGCATCCGTAGACAGCTCACCTTCTCCGGGGGGAGGGTGGGATGCGAGATGGGCTCCTACTGACCCCTGGTGGAGGCCGGGAGCATAGCAGGGCATCAGGGCTCTAATTTCCGGGGAGTGAAGGACGTCGGTATTCGCCTTGATGTTAGGTGGCACGCACTTTCCAAGGGGAGAAAACAGAGGAAAACGGCTCCCTGGCTAAGCCAGATGATGGTTCTCCAGCCCCTTCGCTGCCACCAAGGCTTCACAACCTCCCACCTCAACAACATCTGGAGCCAATGCCGCAGTGCACTGGATGACCCCCACCGGTGCCTTCCCTCTCGGAGGAGGGGGACCCACCCTGCGAAGGGTAACACCAGACTACCTCCAGGGAGTTGCGATCTGAGGTAGGGTAGGTGGTAGAGATGGCAGACAGACGAGAAAGGACCTTGGGGGCCCGAAGGAGGTGCTGGCCAGGAGGAGCAGAGGAGCAAAAAAAAAATAACGCCGATTAGAAAAAAATGTACACATTTTGGCAAATGATTCCACCATGATCCCGCTAACGGGGAGGATTACTAATGGCCACAGGACACAAACCAGGTAAATTAGCTGATGTCACTTGCTCTTTAACATGCGGTAAACTGCAGTTTGAAGCTGCAAATATTTCCAGTGGTCCTGTTGCTAGAGGCCCCAAATAGCTTTAAGGTTTGTAAATGAGTCCAAAAGGTAGGAATCAGGTATTAATAAGTCTCTCAAAAATTTGATTCCCTTAAGTCTCCATTGTTGTCAAAAAAGCAGTTTATCCACAAGTATAAGATTAGGATTACCCCATAAAGGAGTAAATAAAACAGTCTTGGGATCAGATTTTAACCAGTTATGTAATGTATTCTAGTAATAAATACAGGGCCCTACAGTGAGAAGAGATTTAAATTTTTTAGAACGGGGTTATAAAGAAAATTCGCAGCTAAACCACAGGGTAACATTGAGGCATCCATGTGCACCCATTGCAGATTCCCAACAGTATAGCGATCAAACCAATACAATGTTTGTGTTGCTCAAGAAGCCCATAAACAGCCTAAATACCAAGGAAGACAGCCTGCTTTTGACCAATGGGCTTGAAGCTTTAAACAATTATAAAGTGAATGGGCACCTTCCCAAAAGAAGTCTCCAATTGTGCGGTCAAGTTTGACTAATAAAGAGTGAGGAAGGAATAAGGGGATATAAGAAATTAAATACAAAATCTTGGAAGTGACCATCATTTTAACTGCCAAAATTTTGCCAATAAGGGTTAATTTTACAGTTTTCCAATGCTCTAAAGTGGTCTTAATGTCTTGAAGTAAAGGTAAAAGGTTTGCTTCACAAATTTTGTCCACAGGCTGTAATTTTAGCATCTAAATATATAAAACTGGAAGGAGCCTATCTAAATCCCAGAGAAGTAGCTTGCTGGGGTTGACATACACTATTTAGTGGTAATATTTCAGTGTTGGTGTAATTAATTGTAAGCCTGAATAAACTAGTAAACATATTTAATAAGTTATGGCAAGGTAAGGAAGAGGAAACACATCTTCCACTAGGATTAACAAATCATTTGCTTCCCTTACAGAAATATCACAAGCTTAATTGTGCAATGTTTGCATGCAGTTTGCATACACAACGTGAACCTAAGCAAATCAGGTCTAAAAACCATATCAGGTTCACATGCTGCAAGCTTGACATGTGTGCAGTAGGTAAGCTGGTGTGAACATCTTCCAAAAATCACATCAGGTTCACATGTTGTATGCTAGCCATGTGTGCGGCAACTAAGCTGGTGCAAATCTCATCTGAAAAACACATCCGTTTCTATTTCTCATACCACTGCTAGCAATTAGAACCATTAAAATACATTTTTCATTGATTTCCTATTCAAATTAAGTAAATCCATTAATTCTGATTATTTTACAAGTTGTTTAATGGCTTTTGATTTTTGCCATTAAATTGCCATTAATTTGTAAAGTATTATTTGCTTACTGCATTAAATGCCTAGGATATAGTCAGCCAACATCCCCCATTCCAGATGTGTGAAGAAGGGCCTCTGTGTTGTGAAGCCTGACCTTTTTGTTTTGTGCTATGCAAATCCCCTTATGCATATTTAGTGCCAGAAATGTGTTTCTCCATGACTGTTTTGGCTCACTTACTTTCCCTTTGTCATTCTGTATGGAGCATATACACTATGGCCATGCTCAGCACTCTTTGTGCTAAGTAGGGTCTTGGAAGCATGCACCATACCTTACATTTTGTCACTGAAATGAGGGACATAGAGACTCAAAATGATGTACAATGAGGGACACTAACCCTCATGATGATCAGGACACATCCTGAAACATGGAGATACAGTACCTCAGAACACAGTAGAAACCATTGTATTTACCTGTACCAATATTAGCACCTGTGAATTAATTTCTACCATAAAACAGGGGTGTCATTTAGGTAGGGCAGACAGGTGCAGTTGTCCCCCCCCCACATTTGTGCCTAGGTTGTTCTTATGGTGTAGCAATAATGGCATTAAATTTGGACTTAATCTTTTGCACAATAAGTGTCCCCCTGGCCTGTGTGCACTCATGCTGCAGGTGCACTCTTGACTAGACTGTGTCTGCGTTGTGTTGTCCACTCTCTCTGTCTATTAGCAGTGGCACCATCACAAGTGATGTGGAAAAACTCCAGACAAGCAAGAGCACATGAGTCATGTGAGTGTGACACTGTCTTTCCCACCATATAGTAGACAGGCTGCACACTACAGCTTGGAGGAGTTGGTGAGCACTGAACTCTCAAAAGCAGTGTTGTGAAGGCATATTTTTGTTGGTCAAATCTTAGTGAGTCTCCATCTCCCCTGGTGGCTGTAGGGGCAGAGGGTGAGCTAGAAGCTAACTCAAGACTAGGCTACCTACTTACTCTATTAGGCTTACCTCACAAAAAAACAACACAGACCCCTCCATGGCAGAAATTTAGGCCTAGCAGCAGCAGTGACAGCGGTGTGGGTGGCATTCACAGACCTTGATCAGTGCAGTATGGCAGCAGCCAAGCAAGAAGTAAACAATACAGGTTGGGTGGGTTTGGTTGGTGAGGTGACTTGGTCGCGGACCACTTTGAGGACCTGGGATGGCTGGTTCTAGCATCCAGCTTCTGGAAGAAGTATGGAGGAGGAGGAGGAGGAGCAGACTGAAAACTGGGCTGGTGGCACACTAGGCCAGGCTATAGATTCTGGCCAGATGACTGGGTAAGTAAAAGTAAATACATTTTTTATAGAGGGATTGGGGAAGAAGGAGGAAGGACTGAAATACTGATGTGTATTTCATGTTTCTGCACCTTTGGGTGGCTTTACTTCCCTTATGAAATGAGTATTGAATGGAATGGAGTTGATTAGAGAAATCAGGACTTTTTTTCTCTTGAGGGGGTCAGAACTTCAGCCAGGAAAAAAATTGATTAGTAACTGGGTGGGTTTAAGCCCAAATCTGATGCATTGCTCTGGGCTATAAACAGATGAATCTTATACATTTTAATTTTTCCTGATTGCATATCACTTTTCAGTCACAACAAATAAGTTTTACCTTTAAGAGACATTGTAACAATCACACAGGAGTTTAGTATACATATTTATGGAACACATACAAACAAACAGAGGTGAGAAAGAAGTCAGTGCCTCAGCTCAGACTTGAACCCAGTCCACCTGGAATACCATTCCAATTGTGCTAACCAGTTGCGTCACTGAGACAACTGCAACTTGGGCTTTCACTGAGCACATTACTCTGTCTCAAATGCACAACCCAATGGCAACACAAAGTATTTACTTGTAACAATCACACAGGAGTGTGCTGTGCATATTTATGGAATACATACAAACAGAGGTGAGAAAGAATAAGTGCCTTACAGACTTTCAGAGCAGTTATAAGGGTTAAAAGGAGGGCTGTCCCTTGTATTCAGGGACAGTTGAGTAGTATGGCATGCACAGACTATTTGAGTCCACTATAGTCAAGCTTATGCCCCCCCAAGTGAAGCTGACCTCCACATGCTCAGGCACATTTTGACATAGGGCAAGGGAAACTGCAGGGGCATGCACCATTGAAATGAATGGGGGTATTTTTTATTACTATTTTATTCATTATTGATGGAGAGTTGGAGATTAATGAAAGCCACAGCTTGACTAACAAGGGTCTTGTTAGTTGAACAGTTGCCTTCATTATTCTCCAACTCATCATCATAATGTATAAAATAATAATAAAAAATAACGCCATTCATTTCAAAGGGGTACACCCCAGCACTCTAACCCATGTACATCATCTATTAAAGACTCCTGCCTCTGGCTCCCTAGTACTTAGGTAAGAGACTCTTGACTTATATCTATACTTGGTGGGTTGTCTGTAGCAGCATGGCTGCACCCACCACAGTGTGTGTGCATGGAGGGGGGGGGGACTGGCCATGTGGGTGTATGATGAGTTATTGCTACTTTTGTGTTTGACCCTTAAAGTTCGTTTGCATGAAAGCATTCAAAACTATGGAGAGAAAATAGTAGAAGTACAGGACAGAAAGAAGTAATTCAGTAGTTTTGTTGGTAAGTGTGTGTATTGGGGGTGGGAAGAACCACATGTGTTCCCATTGCTATGTGTACTACAGTTCAGCTGTACAGCCAAGATGAGACAGGACAAGAAAACTAAAAAGTATAACAGTGGCTATTAGCATGCGCATGCATGCAGATGAACTCAGATATGTACTGAAGTAAAAGTGAGCCATACATATGAAGGCAGTATAGCTTACTGGTTAAAGGCACCGAACTGCAAAGTGGGAGACTTACAGACCTGAAGACCTGGGTTTTAATCTCAACATCCGCCACTTGTATATGGTGTGATCCTGAGCAAGTCACTTAACTTTTATGTGTGCAGTTATCAGTGACCATTTGCTTTTTGCACGCATGCCACATGCATGCTGTCTGTTCCAATTTAACATAAAACACATGCTTTCCACACTTGCTTGCTACACACATGCCACATGCATGCAATCAGTTCCAATTTAACATTTAAATCATGCTTGTAGCATGCATCTCTCATGGGTAGTTTTAGGTCTGCAGCATGAAAACATTTCATATAATTATTTCTGTAAGGGATATAATAATGAAGTGTATTGCACCCCACTGAAAGGAAATACCACTTATTTCTGAATTTTGAAGGCAGGCTGCCGCTAATGGTTCAATCACTAATATAAAAAGAAGGGGGGAAGTGGACACCCCTGTCTAGTACCTCTAGCAAGTCCAAATGGGGAAGAAAGCATGGAATTTGTGAGAACACATGCAAATGGGGAAGAATAAAGAAGCTTAATAAAAGAACAAAACCATTCACCAAGTCCCAGATGGGATAATAAACAATACAAATAATTCCATTCTAAAGAATCAAATGCTTTTTCAAAATTTACCACAATCACGGCTGCAGAGGTTTTTAGAATGTTTGGCATTATGCATAAGATTTATTAGAGAGTGAAGGTGATTAGAACCAAGACATCCTTTGACAAATCTCACCTGGGATTGATGAACTAAAAAAGGGACAAGGGGTTCCAAACAAGATGCCAATATCTTTGCAAAGATTTTACTATCAGTGTTAAGTAGTGAAATTGGCAATAACTAGATGGATGGGTAGGATTCTTGTCTTTTTTGAGTAATATAGTAATAAATGTCTCACATATGTTAGAAGGGAGATTTCCAGTATTTGTCACCTCATCATATACTTGACATAGAAGGGGATATATAAGGTCTGCTACAGCTTTAAAAAATTCATCAGGGAAGCCATCCCCTCTGGGAGCTTTACCTGGATCTAAAGATAAAAGGGCTTGACACACTTCATTAATAGTAAAGGGCCACTCAAGAGCATCAGCCACTTCAGGTAAAAGAAGTGGAAGTGCTAGTGAGTCTAGAAACTGTGAAGAATTCAACTGTTTAAAATATTCAGTCATTATGCAATTGATGTCTGCATCTTTTGCACATATGGAGTCAGAGGAATAACACAGCTGAGCAATGAACCATTCCATCTGCCGAGTGTGAAGCCGGTATGTCAGAAGTTTGCCACCTTTCTCTCCCCAGTCCCAGTATTTATGTTTCAATTTTAGAATTTCTATCTCTGCTTTCTGAGATATCAAGGTATTTATATCCATGCACAATTGTAAAATTTCTCGGTGTAGAGGCGAATGAGGGTCAAGTTGAGATAAGGTGGTATACTGGGCTTCTTTAATCTTAAGGGTCATCTCCAATTCTTTTAGCTGATGCTGTCTTTGTTTCCAATGATATGCGTCATAACTAATTATTTTCCCACAAAGCGTGACTTTCATTGCTTCTCAGACAGTCCCCGCTGATGTATCAAATGTACTGTTATATAAAAAAATTACTCTCTTTTTTTAATCCAGGGTACAAAGTCAGGGTCCTTCAATAAGAGTAGATCAAAACACCAAGTTGGTGAATAGGTTTGGGGGTTAACCCATAGCAAATGTAAACATACTGGGACATGATCAGAAATGAGTATTGATAAAATAGTGAAATCAACTGCAGCCTGAGTAATGGAGGGAGAAGTTAATAGGAATTCCAGCATGCGATATGATTGGTGGACTGGGGAGTAATAAGAATACTCTTTTTCTCGGGGGTGATAAACTCTCCAAATGTTGGAGAAACCAAAGTCATGCATTATTAAAGAAAAGTGTAGCTGCACCTTTATGGTATGATTCAACTAAAGAATTACTCCTATACATAATGGGGCCAACTGTAAGATTAAGATCATCAGCTACAACTATTGGTAAATTATCAGCCAAATTAAATGACAATTGTTGGGCTAAATTCTGAAAAAATCCTGGGTAATCATAACTTTGGGCATAAAGAATAATCAGTTGAAGGGGACCAGAGGGAGTATTCAAAATAACAATTAACCACCTGCCCAGAGGGTCACAAGTGATAGAATGAGTTTCCAGTTCAGCCGTTTATGTATGTATCATTGCAATATCCTGTTTTTTTTTAAGGTACGGAGGCAGCGATAACCTGACCCAGCCAGTCCTGTTTCAACCTATCTGTGTTGGTTTCTAATAATTTAGTTTCCTGCAAAAAAGCAATATGTGCTTTATTGCATTTAAGATGTAATAGCACCTGCTTATGTTTATTGGGTGCATTGAGGCCCTTGACATTCCAGGTATACATAAATAAGTCAGCCATTAGGTAATATCAAAGATGAACAGTAAAAAAAAGAGCAATAAGGATATATCATATGACACAAAGCACCCAACTAGTACAAAGAAGTGGATAATATTCACAGTGGAAGCAGGAAATACAACAGCAATTATCATGTATACATAAAGATATATGATTGAGCTATTATCTGTCCAGCAACCATGTCTCTCAGCAAGTAAAACAAGCAATAATGAACAATATAACAAGAATCTTAATATAAGTAGTAAATAAGCCATTTAAGGTGGGTAGAGTTAAACACAGCCGACCTAGAAAGAAAAGACCCAGGCTACCACTCTCCACACCAGGGCGTGCTCTGAACATTGAGCAAACAGTAGAAATATCTTTCAAAATTTGAAGTAGTGCAAAATAATATCAAATTCTTACACTATAGTATGTAAGATGATACTTAAGATAACAGTTGACATAATAGAGGAACCCACCTGTGTCCCTCAATCCTTCATTGTTTAAGTTATACCCACAGAGAAAATTAAATCCAGTGGTAAAGAGGCATGGCTTAAATTCACATACAAAAAAAGAGGAGTTAGTAATAGAATTATTAGCCCCTAGATGTAAGAATATACACAAAAATTACACTAGCTGTCACAATGAATAGTGAAATCACTGCCCATAAAATAATACAGAAAGCAGGCACAATTCCTCCAGAATTAACATATGGATAGATAGTATAAAGTTGGCTGATGCAGGAAGGATAACATAAAGATAAAATTTACCTAATACAGCTGTAGGGTAACATCAAGAGTAGTATAAGGGGATATAACTTGTCAAATGTTAAATTTCAGCCAATCAGAGCGTGCCACTTCATTTGACAGGTGGTTTCCATGGCAACGCCCAACCCCCTTTCCAACCGGAAGTCCCGCCTTCCCAGCACCATGGCAACACCCTTCCCCCTTCGTGCCACAGGAAGTGACGTGCATTTTGGTCCTCGAACCCGGACGTCCTCCCCTTTTCTACGCCGTACGTGCCTCCTTCTTCTTCCCCTCCTCTCGGATCCTTGCCACAGAATCGCACCCGAGTCCCACCACCTCCTCTCCCTCCCCTCACATCAGAGTGCTAGCAGCTCCTCGAACCCCTCCTGACCCGGTTCAAGGCCCTAGCTTGCACCCGGTCCTCCCTCACATCGCAACTCAGTCAGCATCCATCCTAATTCACACCAGAGTCTCCCTCCTCGATCCACCACCGCTTGCACCCGAGTCCCTCTTCCTCCACACCACCCTGCTCCCTCTCGCACCCCTGCTGAAACATCCTAGCTCAAACTCGAGTCCCTCTCCTTACTACACACCCCTGCTCCCTCCTCCTCCCCCCACCCTTTTGCAGTCCTGCTCTCTCCTCCCTCTCCTCGATCCATCCACCTCTTGCACCCGAGTCCCTCTTCTCACCACACACCCTGCCCCTCCTCCACCCCTACCACCATGTCCTAGCTCAAACCCTCGAGTCCCCTCCTCCATTCCCTTTCCCTCAGACTCTGCTTCCTCCTTCCTCCCCTCCCCATCGCACCCGAGTCCTAGCACCTTCTCATACACCCTACTCCTGCTATTCATTCGCACTCCCTGTCGGTCCAGGGATATAAGGACAGGATGTGTAAATGCATTGTGACTTGGAAATCTGTACAAGGAATGCATCATCAGGCATCTCTGTATAGATAGGTTTGATGTTTTTGGTGATTTTTGTAATGTTTGTAATTATTTTTGTCTTGCTGCCTGTATGGGTGATGCCTCTCCTGTGCATCCCAGCATCCCCCGCCCTCCTTACTGCCTTCACACATTGTCTGCCTACCTTTAGGTCACTTGATATGACTACCCCCAGGTCCCTTTCAATTTTTGTTGTAGTTAATACCCCCCCCAATTATGTACACATGCCCTGAGTTTTTGTTTCCCAGGCGCATTTCCTTGCACTTTCTGCATTGAATCTAAACTACCATACATTTGACAATTCCTCGAACCTTGCCAAGTCCCTTCTCATCCTTTCAATCTCCTCACCTTGTGTATCAACTCTGTTGCTGATCTTTGTCTCATCAGCAAAGAGGCATACTTTCCCTTACAGCCCCCAATGCAATGTCACCTATAAAGACATTAGAGAGGATCAACCCCAGTACTGAACCTGGGGTATCCTGCTGGTATCCCCCTTTCTTTGGAGTGTAGTCCATTTACTATTACCCTCTGCATCCTTATGTCCAGCCAATTTTTTATCCAGGCTACCACCTTAGGACCCACTCCAAGGCTGGCTAATTTGTTTATTAATCTTTTGTGCATGACTGAGTCAGATACCTTGCTAAAATCTAGGTGTGCCATGTCCATATAGAAACATAGACTTTGACGGCAGATAAGGACCCCTTGCCCCCCCCAGTCTGCCCATTTTCCTACCTAGAGGATAAGCTGCAGATCCTATTTAACCAACAGTCTATTTCTTCCTACCCCCCCACCAAAACTGCCTTATGTCTGTCCCATGCATTCTTGAATTCTCCCACAGTTTTAGACCCCACAACCTCCTCAAGAAGGCTGTTCAATGCATAGTCCCTCCCTGGTCTACTACTTTGGTTACCCAGTCAAAGAATTATATTAGATGAGTAGTTCTTAGACTTTGTCACAGTGAGCCTCCCCAAATCCGTGGAAAAGATTTTGAGCCTCCTCCAAAAACTGAAATAATCTTAGGCCTCCCCAAAGTAAAATAACGTACTGTACTTTACGCAGTACACCATGAATAAATTGAAACCCCTTTGAGTATTTTGCTCACATTCAGTTCTTTGTCTTATACTGACATGGAACCTTTGAAAAAGAGGTCATGTGCTCAAAGGTGTTATCTGAAAAATAAATAAAAGAAACAAATATGATTATTCCACTTATTGTAACCCCTCTTCCCCCCACAGGCCAACCTACCTGCTCGCTATTTTTCATTCTTGAACCATTGTTACCCCTTGTTGCAGTACCTTCATGGGTCACACTACTTTCTCAATTTCCTCTCACATGAAATAACCTTCCCACATGCTTTGCCTCTCCCCACCTCCTCCTCTGCTCGTAAGCAACTTCTCTGGGATTACTTTGCTCCTTCCTGCTATTGTTCTTAGCACTTTTATGCTCAACCCTTGTATTTGGGCTGTTCTGCCATCATTCTACAAACTGATCAATTACCACCACTCATTATTAGTTTACTATTCATATTTGTTTGCACTATTGTTCACTGAGTATTTCTTGATTGTTTTGCGGTTACCTTTTGAAATGGTATTCACACCTTCCCCTCCCCGGGTACATCGGAAATGAGCCTTAGCTCATTCACCTTCCCTTGTCACCTATCAGTAAATAAATACATAAAATTCACCTACTATTATCCTCTTTCAGTTGCTTCATCTCTTCACAAAAATATATAAACTCAAAATTTACATACAGTACTTTTCAGACTTGCTTCAGCCTCCCTGAAGAGAGAAGGGGCCTCCCCAGGAAGGCATGCCTCACCATTTGAGCATCCCTGTCTTAGATTCATCTGACATGACCTTCACACTGTGAATCCATGCTACTCTGTGTCATGTGCCCTGCTGGCCTCTAGGTGCTCAACAATTCTTTCTTTCAGAAGTGATTCCATAATTTTCCCTAACACTGAGGTCAAACTAACAGCTCTGTAGCTTCCTGCCTCAGCCTTGTTCCCACTTTGTCAAGGGGAATCAGATCAGCCTTCCTCCAGTCCTCAGGTACCACACCATACTCCTATGATTTGTTAAAAAGGGTAGTCCGTTGAGTCACTAGCTCACCCCTTAATTCTTTTAGAATTCTTGGGTGAATCCTGTCAGGCCCCATTGCCTTGACCACCTTGAGTTTTAGGAGGTCTTTCAGGATCCTTTCTTCTGTGAATGGACTTGTATCACAACCCCTCCCCAACCTATCCAGAGTGCCTATATTGTATGGGTATGGTATTGTATATATGGAAAGTGCAATTAAGTGACCTCCTTGAAAATGAGTTTAGCTCAATAGAGCTCCATCTCTGTTCATAGTTTGTGAATAAAAACATTTGATACTTGCTAATGTTGCCTATGAATGTCCAGTTAACATTCTACAGAACACTGTATGTGTGTGTAGGTGGGGGGGGCATAATTTTGAAGTACATACAGCAGTTGAAGGAAGACCCATCTAGTTCTATGAAAGGCTGTCTAGCATACAAGCAATATCAGCACAATACTCCAAAAAGGCTCCCTAAACTGAAAATAATAACCAACATTTGAATTAATGTATTTAAAAACATCATTGGGGGTCAGAAAAGCAATGACAGTCCATCCAGTCTGCCAATGGGTAGCTATTTAACTTCATGATCAGGATTTCATGCAAATGTACATATTTGTTATATCATCTTTTTTTTTCTTGAAATCTTCACTGTGTGGCAATCTCGATGGTATAACATGGCAGTGAACCAAAATAATAAGTAATGATAAGCACATTTGTTATATTGCTGTAGAGGGATCAAAATTTCATGCAAATGTACAAAAATTATTTTTTATACATGTGTTCATGGAATCATGCTTATAAGTGATTGTAAATACTGATATATTGTTGCATATGACAATCATTCATTGAGAAACATTAATTACTGACTTAAGTGCAGTAGGAACAGAATTTCATGCAAATGTATTTGTTGGTGTCTTTTCATGAAATCTTGATTAGGTGTTAATTTCAATGGTATAACATGGCTGTAAATCACAATAATAGGTTAAAATAATGAATTTGTGACACAGTTGTAGTCGGGATCAAGAATTCATGCAAATGTCCACACAGTATTTTTCTTATAAGTGTATTCATGGAATCGTGACTATATCCTAATGGCAATATTGATATATTGCTTAATGTGACAGTCATTCATTAAGAAATATAAATTACTGATGATAATGCGCTAGAATCAGAATTTCATGCAAATGTACTCCGGGTTGGGGGGGGATCATTGCATGAAATCTTCATTAAGTGGCAATCTGAATGGTATAAAAGGGTTGTGAACCATAATAATAAGTTATGATGAACACATTTTAGACACTGCTGCAGTTGGGATCAAAATTTCATGCAAATTTCTGTAACACTTGTTTCACATTTTTCCTTATCATTAGAGTATAGTCTACCATTTTCCAACAATCCTCTCTGTGCCAAAGGAATAACAATTTTGCACAAATATCCTCATTTTTAGGGCAATTTTTAGACCAAACTTTAATCAGTCTCATTGGTCTTTGTGAGACTGGACCGGTCTTCAACAAGCAAGATCTTGCAAATCCTCACCCCTTACTACCATCCTTTAAGACCAACTCCTACCTCTGTAAATTCCTGCCTAATATCATCATACGATGCTTCTACCAATGTCTTGTGTTCCTACATGTAGTACTGCATCTAGGGTCACTATCTGGCTCTTTTAGTACATCCACAGTCCACTCTTCAGGTGAACTTTGTAACCCTGTAACACAGCTTTCCATCCTATGTTATTTTATTTTCCTTACAAACTGTTCCATCTAGGAGGCTTTTTGAATTTCTGATAGCTCCTAGCTGTCTAGGTGCTAACAGTACTGTGTTCCTCCTCCTCCGGCCACTTACAGCTTCCTTCTTACATTACATCGGCCAGAACCCTGAGTTATTACTATGACTCACTAGAGATTATGCTGTCCCTGTCTACTTTTGTGCCCCCTGAGACTGTTCTCCAATCTACGTTATACTATGGTATTGTATACATGGACAGTGCAATTAAGGCCTCCTTGAAATGAGTTTAGCTCAATAGAGCTCCATCTCTGCTCATAGTTTGTGAATAAAAATGTTTGATACTTGTTAATGTTCCCTATGAATGTCCTATTAACATTCTACAGAACACTGTGTGTGTGTCGGGGAAGGGGGCATCAGCCAATTCATAGGTAAAGAAAAAACATCTCTACACTGCTTTGGACAGAAAAATAACTACAAATCTTACCTTGTTTGTACTAAATATATATATATACACACGTCCCCCAAGTTTCCTGTGAATGTTACAGAAAAAATTTATTCCTATTGAGGATGATAACATTTTTAACACACAGTAAAAAGATGATAATTCACACAAAAAGTTCTCAGCTTTTGTCAAGGGTTGCCAAAGTGTATTTCCCATTTACTCCAGTGAGTCAGGAAACAAATTTCCTTTTAACACACAGTAAAATGAAGGTGTTTCATAGAAGTTCTAACTTTTGTCAAGGGTTGCCAAAGTATATTTCCATTTACTCCGTGAGTCAGGAAACAAATTTCCTTTAACACAATAAATGAAGTAATCCATAGAAGTTCCCAACTTTTTTCAAGGGTTGCCAAAGTATATTTCATTTATTCCAGTGAGTCAGGAAACAAATTTCCTTTTAACACACAATAAAAATGAAAGTAATCCATAGAAGTTCAACTTTTTCTAAGGGTTGCCAAAGTATATTTCCATTTACTCTGGTGAGTCAGGAAAACAAATTTCCTTTAACGCAGAATAAAAAGTATATAGTTCTCAAAAGACCACATAAAATGTCTAACGGTGTTAAATCCATCTGTCATGTTTCGTTAGATGTAAATGACTAAATTCTCAAATCTTTGCTTATAGATAGATTATCAACCTATAGTTAGCGTATATGTAGCTCACTCTGAATACTGATAAGCGTGTCGTGAATTCTTAATGAATGAGCAAAGTGGTGAGACCATTGGACATACATTTACATGTGAAAAGGTAGTTTTCATAAATCGCATATGGGTGAGGGTGTGTAGCAAGCTGGGAGACTCCGATGAGCTCATCTTTGAAGAATAGAATAAGACACAGGTTTACTAGTGAAGGGATACTTTGTTAAATCTACTAGGATATCATCAATACAAAAGGTCGGGACATACATTTACATTGTAGGCATCTGGGAACAGCAGTTTCACAATCTGGTAAACCTTGTATTGTTTCTTTTCATGAAAAGAAATGGGGGAGGGGTGAGACGATATTCACTGCATAAGGGTTGAAAATGTACCAGTTGAAAAGAGACTCAGAGAACACACAGTTTAAGTTTTCAGAACTGTAAAATGTCAATGCATCCAGCACACAGCAGTGGCCTTAGCTGGGTTAGTAGAATCCTTCCACAGGTGACATCACTGTGTGTAATAGGCTGGGTCAGAGTATTCACCTAGCCAGGAGTAGAGAATAAAACACAAAGCTAAGAGAAAATACCCGATTGCCTTCTATATAATGACTGGCCTGAGAAAAGGTATATCCCAGTTCGTAAGGTTTATCTCTAAATGATGAAAGTGGAAGCAAGGATAAAAACTCATACACAAAAGGAGGTATGCCTGTATCATGTCCCTTTATATGTGTATCAACAATGCACCATACGCGCAAGATGCATTCATGGGTGCTTGCTTATACACCGCTACAGTATAACAAAAACGTACATCATGGAAAACACTGACAAACACCACCCACATATACCACACGCACTACCAATACCCATCCACTGTGGAAATCATCGAGTATACTACAAACATGCACAATCTGCAACTAATAAAAAAGTTCAACAATATGTAATATATAAATCAAAGGACAAGTTTATATTGTGTTGTGTAAATATACCATCTCAGGTCTTATGGTGCTAAGGGTTATGAGCAGATTAGAGTTATGCTTCTAACTTTAAGGCAAATAACTTTTAGTGTAGCCCATGCTTCAGGGCTTTGCATTGAAGTTCTTGAAATAGAAACTGATTTATCATAAACCTTACATTGCATTTATGTGCATTATAAGCCTTATGCGCCATGTCCTAAGAGGAAGGGACTTGGGGTACTGAGTATGTGTACCTGTGGAGTGAGAAGAGTGAGAGAGAGAGAGGGACATGACTGGAACATTAAAGTACATAAAAGGCATTACAAGGTGCAGGCATTGGAACATTTTCATTTCAATAAGGCCTCGGGACCAGGGATCTGACCTCGTATGAAAGTCGGGCAGGTTCTCTATCAACACCAGGAAGTTTTCCTTCACAGAAAGAGTGGTGGATGCTTGAAACAGCCTGACTTATATGTTGTGTGGCGCAGCACTGTGGGGGGGGGGTGTCAAGAATGCATGGGGAAGACACATGGCAACCCTGAGTATGAAGGGCAATTAGAGTGTCAAAATAGGTCTAAAACAAAAGGGCAGACTAGATGGACATAGCGGTCTCCTTCTGCCATCAACTTCTATGTTTCTTTGGATTTTCAAAGGTTTCATAAGAGTAGGGTTCTTTAGTGAGGTAGTATCCTTAATGTGTTACACCACTGTATACATTAAAACCACGGTGAACATGTGTCTCTTCCTGCTGCCAGGTGTCAGGTGGGTTGCAGAAGAGCTTACTTGCACCGTCCAGCTCCCAGACCCTTCTCCCACAGGAAGCTCAGCTCTTGATTACTGTAACTGCTGCAAGGCATGAGGAAGGGAATTGGGCTGAGGTAGCATCCTCAGGTGTAGGAGTGAGTCCCCACACTACAGAGGACACTTTGTGCCATTTCATGTTTGATTATCATAGTTTTGAGAACCGAGAGATACCCATATAATCAAGGCCTTCTGTTTCAGGATATTATGGAATTGTGTTTCATTCTGTTGGGAAAACATCACAGTTTCTCTTGAAGAGTGCTGATTTTAAATATCCTTAGTCAAATTAAAGCAACAGCAGAGTGTAAGAATCTGATATATACAATAGCCTATTTCAACATATTGCAACCTAAACATCACACAAAAGTCAAAATGACTGTCACTCTACTCAATCTTCTAGCATAAAGCAAGCTCATCAGTAGATCAATGCAATTCAATGCAAGGAAGTGCAAGATAATGCATATGGGGCACAAAAACCCTGGCACAATATATCAGTTGGGGGGTGAGGATATAGAATGCACCAAGCAGGAAAGGGATCTTGGGGTTATCATCTCAGATGACCTCAAGGCAGGGAAACAGTGTGACAAGGCAGCAGGTAAAGCAAATAGGATGCTGGGATGCACAGGCAGGGGCATCACCAGCAGGAAAAGGGAGGCCATAATTCCACTATACAAGACACTCAGTGAGGTCAGCACCTGAGTACACTGTGCAGTTCTGGAGACCTTACCTACATAAGGATACAGACAGGGTAGAGAAGGTTCTAGAGGAGGGCAACAAAGATGGTGCATGGATTGGTAATCAAGTCCTATGAGGACAGGTTGAAGGCACTGAACATGTACTCCTGGAGGAGAGGAGGGAGAGGGGATATGATAGAGACATACAAGTATCTTAGGAGGAACAGGTGCAGGAATGCACTATTTTTAGCGAAAAAGATGTTCCAGGACTAGAGGGCATGGGATGGTTGAGGAAGGACGAGATTCAGGAGGAAACATTAGAGAAGAATTTCTTCACAGAACGGTGGTGGACAAGTGGAACACCCTGCCAGAGGAAGTGGTGGGGGCTGAAACAATCACGGATTTAAGAATGCATGGATAGACATAAAGGAATTCTGGAGGTCAAGGGTAAAGTGCAACAGACTTCCTGGAAAACATAAACTGAACTTACAAACTTAAATGGGCAGACTGGGTATCTATCCCATGCATTCTTAAATCCCGTGATTGTTTCAGCCCCCACCACTTCCTCTGGCAGGGTGTTCCACTTGTCCACCACCCGTTCTGTGAAGAAATTCTTCCTCACGTTTCCTCTGAATCGTCCTCCCTCCAACTTCATCCCATGCCCTCTAGTCCTGGAACATCTTTTTCGCTTAAAAATAGTGCATTCCTGCACCCTGTTCCTCCCTGTAAGATACTTGTATGTCTCTATCATATCCCCTCCCTCCTCCTCCAGGGAGTACATGTTCAGTGCCTTCAACCTGTCCTCATAGGACTTGTGATGCAATCCATGCACCATCTTTGTTGCCTCCTCTGAACCTTCTCTACCCTGTCTATGTCCTCACGTAGGTAAGGTCTCCAGAACTGCACAGTGTACTCCAGGTGCGCCTCACTAGTGTCTTGTATAGTGGAATTATGACCTCCTTTTCCTGCTGGTGATGCCCTGCCTATACATCCCAGCATCTCTATTTGCTTTTCCTGCTGCCTTGTCACACTGTTTCCTGCCTTGAGGTCATCAGAGATGATAACTCCAAGATCCCTTCCTGCTTGGTGCATGCTCTATCCTCACCTCCAACTGATATATTGTGCCAGGTTTTTGTGCCCCATATGCATTATCTTGCACTTCCTTGCATTGAATTGCATTGATCTACTGATGAGCTTGCTTTTATGCTAGAAGATTGAGCAGAGTGACAGTCATTTTGACTTTTGTGTGTTGTTTAGGTTGCAACATGTTGAAATAGGCTATTGTATATGTCGAATTCTTACACTCTGTGTTGCTTTAATTTGACTAAGGATATTTAAAATCAGCATGTTACTTTCAGAGAAACTGTGATGTGTTTTCCCAACAGAATGAAACACAATCCCATATAATATCCTGAAACAGAGAAGCCTTGATTATATGCAGTATCTCGGTTCTCAAAACTGTGATAGTCAAACATGAAATGGCACAAAGTGTCCCTCTGTAGTGTGGGGACTCACCCACACCTGAGGATGCTACCTCAGCCAATTTCCCAGCTTCCTCATGCCCAGCAGCAGTTACAGTAATCAAGAGGCTGAGCTCCTGTGGAGAAGGGTCTGGGAGCTGGACAGTGCAAGCAAACCTTCTGCAACCCACCTGACACCTGCGCAGGAAGAGACACACATGTTCACCGCGGTTTTGGCAACATAATTAGTTATAGCGATTAAGGGTGTAATACAGAGGATAACTACCTCACTAAAGAACCCTGCTACTTATATGAAACCTTGAAAATGTAGAAACATAGAAGTTGATGGCAGAAGAGACCGCTATGTCCATCTAGTCTGCCTCTTTTGTTTTAGACCTATTTTGACACTCTAATTGCCTCTTCAGACTCAGGGTTGCCATGTGTCTCCCATGCATCCTTGACACCCCTCCCCCACAGTGCCGCGCCCACACAACATATAAGTCTGTGCTGTTTCAAGCATCCACCACTCTTTCTGTGAAGGAAAACTTCCTGGTGTTGATAGAGAACCTGCTGCTTTCAGCCTGAGGTCAGGTCCCTGGTCCAGAGGCCTTATTTAAATGAAAATGTTCCAATGCCTGCACCTTGTTAATGCCTTTATGTACTTTTTTAATGTTCCAGTCATGTCCCCTCTCTCTCTCTCACTCTCTCTGCTCCACAGAGTACGACTCAGTACCCCAAGTCCTTCCTCTTAGGACATGTAGGCAAGGTTTATAATGCAAACATAAATGCAATGTAAGGTTTATGATAAATCAGTTTCTATTTCAAGAACTTCAATGCAAAAGCTCTGAAGCATGGGCGGCACTAAAAGTTATTTGCCTGTAAAGTTAGAAGCATAACTCTAATCTGCTCATAACCCATAGCACCCGTAAGACCTGAGATGGGTATATTTACACAAATACAATATAAACTTGTCCTTTGATTTATATATTACATATTGTTAGACTTTTTTATTATTTGCAGATTGTGCATGTTTGTGAGTATACTGATGATTTGCAGTGGATGGGTATTCGGTAGTGCAGTGGTGGTATATGTGGGTGGTGTTTGTCAGTGTTTTTCCATGATGTATGTTTTTTGTTATACTGTAACGGTGTATAAGCAAGCACCCATGAATGCATCTTCGCACGTATGATTGCATTGTTGATACACATATAAAAGGGGACATGATACAGGCATGCCTCCTTTTTTGTGTATTAGTTTTTATCCTTGCCCCTTACTTTCATCATTTAGAGATAAACCTTACGAACTGGGATATACCCTTCTCAGGCCAAAGTCATTATATAGAAGGCAATCAGGTATTTTTCTCTTGGCTTTCTTTGTGTTTTTATTCCTCTGCCCCTGGCATAGGTGAATGCCTCTGTTAGCCTGTGTACACAGTATGCACCTGTGGAAGGATTCTACTTTCTAACCCAGCTAAAGGCCACTGCTGTGTGCTGGATGCATTGACATTTTACAGTTCTGAAAACTTAAACTGTGTGTTCTCTGAGTCTCTTTTCAACTGGTACATTTTCAACCCTTATGCAGTGAATATCGCTCACCCTCCCCCATTTCTTTTCATGAAAGAAACAATACAGGGTTTACTAGATTGTGAGAAACTGCTGTTCCCAGACGCCACAATGTAAATGTATGTACCGACCTTTTGTATAGCTGATGATATCCTAGTAAGATTTAACAAAAGTATCCTTTCACTTGTAAACCTGTGTCTTATTCTATTCTTCAAAGATGAGCTCATCGGAGTCTCCCAGCTTGCTAACACCCTCACCCCATGTACGATTCATCAAAACTACCTTTTCACATGTAAATGTATGTCCAATGGTCTCACCACTTTGCTCATTCATTAAGAATTCACGACACGCTTATCAGTATTCAGAGTGTTTCACATGTACGCTAGCTATAGGTTGATAATCTATCTGTAAGCAAAGATTTCAGAATTTAGTCATTTTACATCTAACGAAGCAATGACCACAGATGGATTTAACACTGTTAGACATTTTATGTGGTCTTTTGGTGAACTTTATATACTTTTTATTCTGCATTAAAAGGGAAATTTGTTTTCCTGACTCACCAGAGTAAATGGGAAATATACTTTGGCAACCCTTGAAAAAAGTTCAGAACTTCTATGGATTACTTTCATTTTATTGTGTGTTAAAAGGGAAATTTGTTTTCCTGACTCACTGAGTAAATGGAAATATACTTTGGCAACTCCTTGAAAAAGTTGGGAACTTCTATGGATTACTTATTTTATTGTGTGTTAAAAGGAAATTTGTTTTCCTGACTCACCGGAGTAATGGGAAATATACTTTGGCAACCCTTGACAAAAGTCGGAACTTCTATGGATTACCTTCATTTTACTGTGTGTTAAAAGGGAAATTTGTTTTCCTGACTCACTGGAGTAAATGGGAAATACACTTTAGCAACCCTTGACAAAAGCTGAGAACTTTTTGTGTGAATTATTATCTTTTACTGTGTGTTAAAAATGTTATCATCCTCAATAGGAATAAATTTTTCTGTAACATCTACAGGAAACTTGGGGGACGTGTGTGTATATATGTATATGTATATATATATATATATATATATATATATATATATATATATATTTAGTACAAACAAGGTAAGATTTGTAGTTAGTTTTCTGTCCAAAGCAGTGTAGAGATGTTTTTTCTTTACCTATGTATTGGCTGATGCCCCCTCCCCCGACACACACACAGTGTTCTGTAGAATGTTAATAGGACATTCATAGGGAACATTAACAAGTATCAAAAATGTTTAATTCACAAACTATGAGCAGAGATGGAGCTCTATTGAGCTAAACTCATTTTCAAGGAGGCCACTTAATTGCACTGTCCATGTATACAATACCATAGTATAACGTAGATTGGAGAACAGTCACGGGGGGGGGGAATAAAAGTAGACAAGGGACAGCATAATCTCTAGTGAGTCATAGTAATAACTCAGGGTTCTACCGATGTAATGTAAGAGAAGGAAGGCTGTAAGTGGCCAGTGGAGGAGGGAAACGGAGCACAGTACCTTTGGCACCTAGACAGCTAGGGAGCTATCAGAGATTCAAAAGCCTCCTAGATGGAACAGTTTGTAAGGAAAATAAAATAAATATAGGATGGAAAGCTGTGTTACAGGGTTACAAAAGTTCACCTGAAGAGTAGGACTGTGGATGTACTAAAGAGCCAGATAGTGACCCTAGATGCAGTACTACATGTAGGAACACAAGACATTGGTAGAAGCATCGATGATGATGATATTAGGCAGGAATTTACAGAGGTAGGAGTTGGTCTTAAAAGGATGGTAGTAAGGGGAGGATTTGCAAGATCTTGCTTGTTCAAGAGCTGGTCCAGTCTCACAAAGACCAATGAGACTGATTAAAGTTTGGTCTAAAAATTGGCCTAAAATGAGGATATTTTGCAAAATTGTTACTCCTTTGGCACAGAGAGGATTGTTGGAAAATGGTAGACTGTATACTTAATGATAAGGAAAATGTGAAACAAGTGTTACAGAAATTTGCATGAAATTTTGATCCCAACTGCGGCAGTGTCACAAAATGTGTTCATCATAACTTATTATTATGGTTCACAACCCTTTATACCATTCAGATTAGTTACCCAATGAAGATTTCATGTAATGATCCCCAACCCGTGTACATTTGCATGAAATTTGATTCTAGCGCATTATCATCAGTAATTTATATTTCTTAATGAATGACTGTCACATTAAGCATATATCAATATTCCCATTAGGATATAATCACGATTCCATGAATACACTTATAAGAAAATACTGTGTGGACATTTGCATGAATTCTGATCCCTACTACAATTGTGTCACAAATTCATTATTTTAACCTATTATTGTGATTTACAGCCATGTTATACCATTGAAATTAACACCCAATCAAGATTTCATGAAAAGACACCAACAAATACATTTGCATGAAATTTGTTCCTACTGCACTTAAGTCAGTAATTAATGTTTCTCAATGAATGATTGTCATATGCAACAATATATCAGTATTTACAATCACTTATAAGTATGATTCCATGAACACATGTATAAAAATAATTTTGTACATTTGCATGAAATTTTGATCCCTCTACAGCAATATAACAAATGTGCTTATCATTACTTATTATTTTGGTTCACTGCCATGTTATACCATCGAGATTGCCACACAGTGAAGATTTCAAGAAAAAAAGATGATATAACAAATATGTACATTTGCATGAAATCCTGATCATGAGGTTAAATAGCTAACCATTAGCAGACTGGATGGACTGTCATTGCTTTTCTGACCCCCAATGATGTTTTTAAATACATTAATTCAAATATTGGTTATTATTTTCATTTTAGGGAGCCTTTTTGGAGTATTGTGCTGATATTGCTTGTATGCTAGACAGCCTTTCATAGAACTAGATGGGTCTTCCTTCAACTACTGTATGTACTTCAAAATTATGCCCCCCCCCACACACACACATACAGTGTTCTGTAGAATGTTAACTGGACATTCATAGGCAACATTAGCAAGTATCAAACGTTTTATTCACAAACTATGAACAGAGATGGAGCTCTATTTAGCTAAACCATTTTTCAAGGAGGTCACTTAATTGCACTTTCCATATATACAATACCATACCCGCATAATATAGGCACTCTGGATGGTTGGGAGGGGCTGATACAAGTCCATTCACAGAAGAAAGGATCTTGAAAGACCTCCAAACTCAAGGTGGTCAAGGCAATGGGGCCTGACAGGATTCACCCAAGAATTCTAAAAGAATTAAGGGTGAGCTAGTGACTCAACGGACTACCCTTTTAACAAATCATAGGAGTATGGTGGGTACCTGAGGACTGGAGGAAGGCTGATCTGATTCCTGACAAAGTGGGAGCAAGGCCGAGGCAGGAAGCTACAGAGCTGTTAGTTTGACCTCAGTGTTAGGGAAAATTATGGAATCACTTGAAAGAAAGAATTGTTGAGCATCTAGAGGCAGCAGGGCACATGACACAGAGTAGCATGGATTACAGTGTGAAGGTCATGTCAGATGAATCTAAGACAGGGATGCTCAAATGGTGAGGCATGCTTCCTGGGAGGCCCTTCCTTTCTAGGAGGCTAAGCAAGTCTGAAAAGTACTGTATGTAAATTTTGAGTTTTATATATTATTTGTGAAGAGATGAAGGAACTGAAAGAGGATATTAGTAGGTGAATTTTATGTATTTATTTACTGATAGGTGAGAAGGGAAGGTGAATGAGCTAAGGCTCATTTCGTGTACCCAGGAGGGAGGGGTGAATACCATTTCAAAAGGTAAACCGCAAAACAATCAAGAAATACTCAGTGAACAATAGTGCAAACAAATATGAATAGTAAACTAATAATGAGTGGTGGTAATTGATCAGTTTGTAGAATGATGGCAGAACAGCCCAACACAAGGGTTGAGCAGTAGAAAGTGCTAAGAACAATAGCAGGAAGGAGCAAAGTAATCCCAGAGAAGTTGCTTACGAGCAGAGAAGGTGGAGAGGCAAAGCATGTGGGAAGGTTATTTCATGTAGAGAGAAACTGAGAAAGTAGTGTGACCCATGAAGGTACTGCAACAAGGGGTAACAATGGTTCAAGAATGAAAATAGCGCAGCAGGTAGGTTGGCCTGTGGGGGGAAGGGGGGTTACAATAAGTCAAATAATCATATTTGTTTCTTTTATTTATTTTTCAGATAACACCTTTGAGCACATGACCTCTTTTTCAAAGGTTCCATGTCAGTATAAGACAAAGAACTGAATGTGAGCAAAGTACTCAAAGGGGTTTCAATTTATTCATGGTCTACTGCGTAAAGTACAGTACGTTATTTTACTTTGGGGAGGCCTAAGATTATTTCAGTTTTGGAGGAGGCTCAAAATCTTTTCCACGGATTTGGGGAGGCTCACTGTGACAAAGTCTAAGAACTACTCATCTTTATATAATTCTTTGACTGGTAACCAAAGTAGTAGACCAGGGAGGGACTATGCATTGAACAGCCTTCTTGAGGAGGTTGTGGGGTCTAAAACTGTGGGAGAATTCAAGAATGCATGGGACAGACATAAGGCAGTTTTGGTGGGGGGGTAGGAAGAAATAGACTGTTGGTTAAATAGGATCTGCAGCTTATCCTCTAGGTAGGGAAATGGGCAGACTGGGGGGGCAAGGGGTCCTTATCTGCCGTCAAAGTCTATGTTTCTATATGGACATGGCACACCTAGATTTTAGCAAGGTATCTGACTCAGTCGTGCACAAAAGATTAATAAACAAATTAGCCAGCCTTGGAGTGGGTCCTAAGGTGGTAGCCTGATAAAAATTGGCTGGACATAAGGATGCAGAGGGTAATAGTAAATGGACTACACTCCAAAGAAAGGGGGATACTTAGCAGGATACCCCAGGTTCAGTACTGGGGTTGATCCTCCTAATGTCTTTATAGGTGACATTGCATTGGGGCTGTAAGGAAAGTATGCCTCTTGCTGATGAGACAAAGATCAGCAAAGAGTTGATACACAAGGTGAGGAGAGATTGAAAGGATGAGAAGGGACTTGGCAAGGTTCTGAGGAATCTGTCAAAAGTATGGCAGTTTAGATTCAATGCAAAAGTGCAAGGAAATGCGCCTGGAAACAAAAACTCAGGGCATGTACATAATTGGGGGGGTATTAACTACAACAAAAATGGAAAGGGACCTGGGGGTAGTCATATCAAGTGACCTAAAGGTAGGCAGACAATATGTGAAGGCAGTAAGGAGGGCGGGGGGGATACTGGGATGCACAGGGAGAGGCATCACCCATACAGGCAGCAAGACAAAAATAATTACAAACATTACAAAAATCACCAAAAAACATAAAACCTATCTATACAGAGATGCCTGATGATGCATTTCTTGTACAGATTTCCAAGTCACAATGCATTTACACACATCCTGTCCTTATATCCCTGGACCGACAGGGGTGCGAATGAATAGCGAGGGAGTAGGGGTGTATGAAGGTGCTAGGACTCGTGCAATGGGAGGGGAGGAGAAGGAGGGAGCAGGAGTCTGAGGGAAAGGGAATGGAGGAGGGGTGACCCGAGGTTTGAGCTAGGACACGGTGGTAGGGGTGGGAGGAGGGTAGGGTGTGGGTGAGAAGAGGACCTGTGCAAGAGGTGGATGGACTGAGGAGGGGAGGGAGAGAGCAGGACTGCAAAGGGGGGGGGGGAGGAGGGAGCAGGGTGTGTAGTGAGGAGAGGGACCTCAGTTTGAGCTAGGATGCTTCAGCAGAGGTGCCAGAGAGAGCAGGTGGGTGGAGGAAGAGGACTCGGGACAAGTGGTGGTGGATCGAGGAGGGAGACTGGTGAATTAGATGATGCGCTGAGTTGGCGGCGTGAGGGGAGGGACTGGTGCAGCAGGACGCCCAACCGGGTCCAAGGGAGGGGTCCGAGGAGCTGCTAGCACTCTGATGTGAGGGGAGGGAGAGGAGCTGGTGGGACCGGTGCACTTCTGTGGCAAGGATCCGAGAGGAGGGAAGAAGAAGGAGGCACATACGGGCGAGGAAAGGGGAGGACTTCCGGTTCGAGACCAAAATGGCCGCTACTCCTGTGGCACTAAGGGGGTGGGCGCGCCATGATGCTGGGAAGGCAGGACTCGTTGAAAGGGGCGGCGCGTTAATGGAAACCACCTGTCAAATGACGTGGCACGCTCTGATTGGCTGAAATTTAACATTTGACAAGTTATATCCCCTTATACTACTATCAAGTATGGACAATAAAAAGAAAATCATTCTGTGACCCAATACCAAAAATATGTCAAGCAAAAATAAAATACTTTGTCCAGTAGATTAAGTATTAGAGTCTCTAGTTATAGAATACATAGTTTAACATAAAAAAAATAAAACATCATAAGAAACATAATAAACTTTAAATAAAGAAGAGTGAAGCCTGTATCCTAACTATAAGTATCATCATTCTGCAAGCTAGTACTAGCCTCAGTATTAAACATCAAAGAGCACAGGCACATGGTAGAATGTAGAACGACAAAGGATGTAAGCGTTTTTATTGCTTAAGCACCCTGCACTTCTTACTGTTACATTCTGCAACAATTAATAGGTGGCAAATACAGTACCATGAGGAGAAGATGAACAGTCAGTATTGTCGGAAAAAAGAACATCGGTCTTCCGGTCAGTTAACATTGTGTGCCGCAGAACTACTTTGTGAATGCTGGTCAGCTGAAGCACCAGATTTACCATGAGACTCTCTTGGCATTTCTGATCTAGGGGGAGGAGAATGAGCCACAATATATGCCCATGAAATGTCAGTAGCAGGTTTCTCCAATACAGTTTCTGGAGACTCTGAAATCTTCTCGGGCATTTTATGAGATTCAGGTACCATGGCTGAACTAACAGTAATATTTGATGAGGGAGGTGAAGTTGAAGATCTTAATAGAGTGTATTTGTTTTTCAAAAGTAGAAATTTTGTTAGCTCTGAAGCAACATCTGGAGTTTTATTTTTCACAGGCTACGGCTTCGACTTCATACTTGTGAATAAGCAGAAGAATTCTTAGATTTGACCTTTAATTGAGCAGATTGTCTCCTGCAATTCTGTGTTGCCATTATCCAATTTTGTTGATCAGAGAGAGTACTGGCAGGAGCAGATGTCTGAGAAGTGTTAGAAGTAGAAGGTGCAGTTTCCATTGGTATAACAGTTCTTCCAATTATAGTAATGGATGGTTCACATAAAGCCTGAGGCCAGTGTAACTTCAAAAATTCCACTGGAGCGGTAGGAGTATGACAATCCAAATGTTTTCCCTCAGACACAATTCTCATGCTAGATGGGTACCCGAGTGCAAATTTCAACCCTAGCAATGCATAATCTGTTTAGTTTCTGAGTAAGCTCTTCTTTCAATTGACACTTTTGAAAAGTCTCTGAAAATATGAATATGATTATTTTGCCACATCAGACTCCCTAAACTTCTTTCTTAATACAATATAAACTCTGTGGAAGCATAGTTAAAAATCTTGCTAAAATAGCTTTGGGTTTTTGACCAAAATGCAGTTTAGATGCTAATGAGAATGCAAACTCTCAGTAATAAATGTCTGATCATCCATAAGTTGAAGAAGTTGAAGCAATACATTCTGTAAGAAAACAGTAGTGTCATTTGATTCTATCCCTTTGGGAAAGACAAGAAAATGTAGATTGTTTCTGTGACTTCTGTTTTCCAAGTTGTCTAATTTGTTTTGCAGGTCCTTAATCACCCAATCCTGCTGTCGTACCATGGCCTATAATTATTGCAGTTTGTTCTCTGTGGCTAACAATCTGTGCGCAGCATTTGCAAGACAAGTCTATAGCTTGCAACGTTTGTGTAGTTTGTAGGGATACTGTTTTTAATTCACTCGCATCACATACTAATTGCTGAAACATTTTTTTCTATTAGCATAGGTTCTCTCTTCTGGTTCCCTGGATCCCACTCACAGCCATCTTGAAGTAGATACTGAAACTCCAATGGTAGGAGATCGATCGAGAAAGTCAGCAGAAGTGGCAGTAAAGGTAAGAACAAATTAGCTGGTTAGAGCACACCAGGCTTA
This sequence comes from Neoceratodus forsteri, assembly GCA_016271365.2. Taxonomy (NCBI): domain Eukaryota; kingdom Metazoa; phylum Chordata; order Ceratodontiformes; family Ceratodontidae; genus Neoceratodus; species Neoceratodus forsteri. Next base: position 1,048,069,762 of record CM057456.1, read on the forward strand.
AGCACTACTAAGCCATGCACTAGTATACTAATATTCAATCAACGTAAAAGAAATGAAAGGATGAGAGCTTCAGGGCAGAGCAACCAGTTTATGCAGCCATTTTGGTCCAGGTGAAACCACTCCCCCAGGAACCAATTTTCAAATGAACCAAAGCTGAATTGGAGGTCTTGAGTATCTGCCCTCTGACTGTGGCTACTAGTGCAGATGACTTGTTCACTTTTTATGTCTGCAGAAAGCGTGTTCGTATTAGTGAAGAGGGAGTTTTTAAGGCAAGAAAACACCAGTAGTTTACATTTCAGACCTAAGGCTTTTTACATGCCATTTGTCTGTGTCCTGGACCTGGACATGCCATCTCCTCCACTGCAGATAAAAACACCTCAGCATGAGTGCCAGGGGAAGGAGTGTTACAAAGCACACAAATACAGGAACTCTCATTTAAAACCCAAGGCTTTTTGAAAGCCATTAGTGTTTGTGCTGACCATGCCTCTTCCCCCACTGCAGATAACAGCATACCAGTGGTGTGGGGGTTGCTAGTGTGCTGTGCTCAGTCCATAGACTGTTTAATTATAACTTCACACAGTCAATCAAAAAATGATGGCTCTGAGCTGATTCCACCAGTAAACTCAGGTGTTCCATGCTGCTTCTGTCTTTACCAGGCTGTCTAGGAACACCTGGTGAACTTCACTGACTGACCTGGGAATAAGACCTGTGGATGCAAACCTCATGGATTTAATTGAGGTTTCATGTAATAACAGTGCCAGCATAACAGCATCGACAACAAACAGTGAGTGCACTTTGCCAAAAGCAAAACGGTGATGTGCACTAGGGCGCCTCTCGCAAACATCTACTGGCACCTGCAGTCGCTAAAATGGACTTAGCAAAACTACTTTTTATGCAGAGGATAAGTCTCCAGCACTCCCCCCTTTCTGGGGGACTTCATCCCCACAATCCCCAACATTATAATCAACTCCAGTGGGAGCATGACACTGGGGGAGAGGGAAAAACTCAGAGGGGAGCTATATCGGGGGACAGCAGTCAGAAGGGGTAGAACACTTGGGGGCAACCTACAAGTGGGGAAGACAAACTCAGGAGGGTGGGGGAATGGAAGTCAAATTCAAGATCAAAATCACAACTAGTAAAATAAATAAGAAAAAAATAGTATCCCCACAGCCATCCCCGAACCTGGGTCACCCGACTCCGGGGGGGGGGGCCCTATCCAGCACACCAGACAGCCAGCTCAAAATTGGTCCCAGCAACAAACCCTTACATACTCATCACAAGACATCCATACAGTCCATGCTAACTTTACAATGTGCTATTAAGCACATAGCTATTAACTGCACATTGCCAATTTAACATTCGCTATTTCTACGTTGCCCATATTTCCTCACTCAAAAAGAGTCACCCTCTTAATGGGTTACCTTTAATTGATGACTGAATATCAGAGCCACAGTTCCAGTCTAGTCCTGTGCTTGAAACATCCTGTTATACAGTGTTCAGGAGCTCACATACCAGGAGAACTGAGCAACTGTTTGCCTAGTCTGACCAGTATACCAATATTCTGGCAAGGATGCACTGTGAGCACTAAGGTGTGTGTGTGTGTGTGTGTGTGTGTGTGTGTGTGCATCATGGATGCCCTGACCTCCTGAGACAGTCCTGTCATGTGTTTACATGGCCCTTCTCAGCGCCGGTGCAAGATGCACTGGAGAGGGGTATGAGCCTGGGGGGAGTGGTCAGCTGCCTGCTTATGTAGTGTCATGGGGGGCACACAAATGGGGACAGAGGGGGCAGTGTCAGGGAGTGGGAGACACAAACAGGAACTGGGGGTAGTGGCAAGGGGGGAGAGTGATGTAAACAGGAACTGGGTGCAGTGATGGGGGGTGGTTGATAAGGATTTACTACTAAAGACTGAAACCACTTTCCCCAACACCCTGAAACCTGATGCCAGAAGCCCAACAGTGAGAATCCCAACAGTGAAATTTTGATTTTTTCTCATGTTTAGGGGGGGCTTTATCCCTGCACCCCCACTTAATTAATATAACAAACTCCTTATGGGGGCAAAATCCCACTGTCGGGATTTTGAGTGTTGGGTTTCCAGGTGTTGGGGAAAGTGGTTTCAGTAAAATGTACTGATACCGTTGATACAAACATGAACTAGGGAAGTGGACAGGAACCAGGCCTGAATTGAAGTAAAAGGAAGAACTAATAAATAACACAATTAACTATTCTTAAATTCATACTTCTCTTCAGTAACCTCTGACTCTGAGGTTTGGGAGAACCTGATGTATGTTCTGGTATGGCTGGTGCTTTAATGTCTTAAAGCAGATGGTCCTGGGGTTAAAGATGGTTTCTGGGGTTTGGTATGTTTATATTCTGAAAAAAGATGTCACCCATATTGGTCCTTGGAGAACAGATGATGGAAGGTTTGATACCTTTCACTGGACCAACAAGAAGAAGGGATCTGTGAGTCCCCGAAAGCTTGTGTATAATTCCATCTTTGTATAAGACACTTGTTGGTCCAATAAAATGTATCAAACCTTCCGTCATCTCCATATGTTTATATCCAAATTCTGCAGTACCTCCATCTGATGGGATCCTTCCATCTTAAGGGTGCAGGTAATAGTAGTAGTAGTAGTAGTAGTAGTAGTAGTAGTAGTAGTGAAAGTTTTATTCATGTGAAATACGTAGCAGTGTAAAGGTACAACTCGACTGAGACAAGCTCATTTTTAGCGAGGCCCTAGACACATCTAATATAAAAAAACACAGTACAAACTACAAAACATAATAATAAATATCACAAACATTTAACATCATAATAAAAACCATGTATCCTACAAACAAACATGATACATACATAACACAAAAACACTAGCATTATAAACTAAACAGCAATGGGGATATCTGTGTCAGTTTTTACGTATCAAGTAATACCCACCCTAACATTCCTAATAGCGTTCTGTTGGAACCAGGCTACAATTTTACAATGGTATACACCCATGGTCCTTAATCTGTAACCATAAGGCACAGAATTTCAAATTTGTGGACCTCTATTAAAGAAATGTGTACATCCAAATTCCGTCCTCATTTTAGGTTGTTTCTATTCAATACCACAAGCAGACCGTAGTCCTGATTTTACTTCCCTAATTTGTAGTTCATCCAGTATATAGTCAGGGACCTTCCCCTTATTGCACTTCACCATAAAATTTAATACATGGAGTAACCTCCTATCCTTAGGATACAGTCATTCCAACAGGTCATATAACTGCTGTCTATGTGCCATCCTCAGTGCTCCCAGGATAAATCTAGCCAGTTTATTAAACATCACATCTATCTTAGGTAATACTATATTTGTTGCACCCATATAAATAATATCTCTGTAGTCCAAAAGAGGAAGAACTAGTGATGTAACAACATATTTTCTGATATACTCAGACATACACCCTTTGATTCTATATAAGGCCCCCAGATGACTTCCTACCTTTTTTATTACATAGTTCACATGTGTATTCCATTTCATAGCACTATCCAATCACAGTCCTAGGTACTTATAGTTCAGGGTTTGCTGGAGAGGGACACCATCCAAAGTTTTGATCCTTAAAGGGGCCTTCATGGTTCTAGTCCCTCTATCCCTTGAGGATAATACAACCTGTGTCTTTTGTGGGTTCAAAACAAGTTTAGAATCCAGAAAAAAAATGTTGAAGCTCTGAAAATGCCACCTGTAATGTGGTTTCAATCTCCTGAGTAGATGTACCCTCTGATTAGATAATGGTGGCATCAGCATATAAATGCCAACCAACCCCCAAAAGAGACAAATTAAGACTATTCATATATAAATTAAAAAGAATATGCCACAAAATAGATCCTTGGGGCACCCCTGAAATAACAGTTCTAAATTCTGATGTACAATCATTCACGACCACCTGTTTCCTACCATTCAGGTACTCGCGAAATAATCGCACCACCTACATAGATAACCCCAGAGCCTTTAATCTGGAAAGGAGGATGTCGTGGTCCAAGGTATCAAATGCTTTTGACAAGTCAACAAAAATTGTCCCCACCAACATCCCCCTGTCCAGAGCTCTGGTGATATTTTCCATCACTTTTTATTAAAGCTGTAATAGCGCCATGTTATGGTCTGAACCCAGATTGATGCTTGTTCATGATCCCACCTACTTCCAGAAATGTTTGCACTTGTGTTCCTATTTGTTTTTCAAATATCTTCACTACAACTGGCAACAAAGAGATTGGTCTATAATTTTCTATGTTCAATTTTGATCCATTTTTGAATACAGGGGTTACCTTGGCCTTTTTCCAAATATCTGGGAGTTGCTTATCCCTGATAACCTTATTGAAAACAAATGCCAAAGGATGTGAAATAACTGGAGCTGCATATTTAAGTAGAATACTAGGGATTTCATCTAATCCTCCAGCTTTTTTTATTTTAATTTTTAACAGTTCTTTTTGTATATCTATTGGGGTTATTAAATCAGATTCAAAACCATTAGGAAACTGATCAATAACCCCTTGAAATGAATTAAGTACAGAGGCCTTACTGGGATTTTGAGAAAGAAAAGCTGTGCCCATTGTAACAAAATAATTGTTAAAACTATTCACTACATGTGGACCTAATGGTATTCTAATGTTATTTATTTCAAAAATCTCAGGATAGTCCATAGCCTGTACCCCATTTACCTTTTTCAAAATTTTTCAGAACTCACTAGGGTTCCCAGATAAATTAGATATAAATTATTTGTTGAAGTATTCTTGCCAGAATTCCTAAGTGCAAAGGTATATTTATTTCAGATTTGTTTGTATTTAACCCAGTCAACTTCCTTATTAGACATTTTAGAAGGTCTCCATGCTTTATCTCTGTCTTAATAACTTAATAAGTTGTGTTTTATACCAAGGAGAGTTATTTGATTTAACTCTCCTATATTTAATATGGACAACTTGATTACAAATAGTCATAAATCTTCATGGAATAAATTCAACGCATCTTGTACAGTGGGAACCATGGGTCATATGGAAAATAATAATGAAATCCATGCAGCCTATAGCAGATAAACAGTAACTGTGTGCACTATTCCCCAAAATAGTATGCTCTGAAACAAAATGTCATAGGGCACAGATTTAACAATACGAACAGTGAAGAGGTTCACTGGGGAAGTACAAATACAGAAACAGGAAGGCAGAAAAGATAAAATGGGGTAATGCATGTAATAAAATAATATCAGATAACCCAGGTTCAGATCCTACTACCCTTCAAGAAACAATCAAGTTGCTGGCCCAGTAGTATTGAGGGTTGAGGTGCTGGATGCCACACCTCGCATGATGCCGGTGACCCAGGCTCAGGAACGAGCTCAGATTGCTGTGGGTCAGCCAGGGAGGACAGGATTGACCATCCAGAGGACTGCTCTCCTCTAATGGGGAAGGTGGGTTGTGGTTCTCCAGTAACAGTGACTCCCAGCAGAGGCTGGGTGTTACACAGCCAGGGACCACATCAGGAAAGGGTGGAGGCAACAGCAGATGTCCACGGGCTGGATGTGGGAGCACACCTCTCTCATGCTGGACGTCATTACACGTCCATGCCTTGGGGGGGGTCATGCTCTCAGAACAAGTAAAAGCCCTGTCTCCCCAAGTAGATGATGATGGCTCCCATGCCAAACTCTGGATCCCACTCATCTGGTCTCCGATATCCTCCAACCCTCAGCCTGCCTGCAGACAGCTGGATTTAAGGAGCACTGAAGTTGTGGTGGTGGCCTCGTCCTGGGGGGGTACAGCCAGGGGGTTTCACTGCAGGTAGGTGCAAGGAGTTTGGAGCACTGGGGGGGGGGCTCGGTATGTTGGGTTCTCAGGCTGGGCAGGACAAAGCCAGACATCTGAGGGAGTCTCAAGGGATGGTGACAAGAGGGAAATAAAGTTAAAAAAAAAAGAGAGAAACAATCAAGTAGTGATTCTCAACATAGTCCCAAATACTCCCCCCAACTGCATCAGTATAACCATAGTCCCAAATAACCCTTCTCTCTGCTGCACCAATATACCCACAGTCCCAAATAACCCCTCTCTTTGGTGCACCACTATACCCAAAATTACAAATATCCCCTCTTTCTGGAGTACCAGCATATCTACAGTCCCAAATAACCCATCTCTGGTGCATCAATATACTCAAAGTCTCAAATAAGCCCCTTTTCTGGGGCACCAGTATACTCAAAGTGTACTCCTTCGGGGAGCTCCTGCAGTATGTGTGCACACATAAAGAGTCCACAGGTTACAAGCCTGATGGTTGAGAACAGTGTATCACCAACTGAGATATTTTTCTAAGCATTAACTTGGCATTTAGGAACATTAATTTCCATTGGGTTGTACTTTTTTCAGTCATTCAGTATAATATGTTTTATATGTATTTTTAAATTAAATAAATGTCCTATTATATATTGCTAGGTGGTAATTATCAGTTACTGTATTTGTGTATCTCTTTTTTTTTCAAGTATAATCTTTATTAAAAAGAAACATTTTTTCCATGAACTTAGCAGTCACAGTATACAAAGCATACAGTACATCAGGTTAATACAGTCTTAGTTCATAAATTCATTCCTTTTATCCTTCTTTCTTTAAATGGCCTTCTCCTCTAACTTAGATTGATCCGACCTTCCTATTATCCAACCCTCCCCCATCTCAGAACCATTGTCATCCCACCAAGAGCTCCCTCTCCTCATTCTCTGGGTTAATATGTCCCCTTTTCCCTCACGTACCCAGGCTTTTTGATTTCTGCTAAATCTGTCTTATACAAGCCATATCTCCACATGAATATAACCGGGTTAGGCCAATCACTATGGAGGGGATATTTCTAAGGGGTAAAGTGAGGGACCCTAGGAGTGATATACATTATCCACCTCCTCCACATTAATGAGCACAGTTCCGCTTTATCATTTAAATTATATGTAATTCACTCTGCTTTGTAAATGAGAATCACTATCTCCCTCCAGTCCATCAGTGTAGGAGTCCACATGGTTAGCCAGCATTTGGTTATGGCCTTCTTTGCTGCTAATAGGCATACTCTCAGTAAATACTGAGAGTGCTGATCTCTCATCTCGGGGGGAATACATGTAAAATGAAAAATTCCCCTGTAAAGGGGAATTTTATCCCAAAGATTTCCTCCAGTTCCCCATATAACTCTTGTAAGAAAGGCTGCAACTTTGAGCAGGACCAGAATATATGGGTATGGTGGGCCGAAGGTTCACCACATTAGCACCAACAGGAAGAACTTCCCAAATGGCTGAAATGTGAAGTTATGACCGGGGTATGGAAAAATAATCAGCAATTGCCATGAGAATAATCTCCAGGAGTGTGAATAGGTGATTTTCGATCTATAGTGACATATCATGTCCCACTGTTGAGGGGTTATTACAGTGCCCAGTTCCTCACACTTTTCCCTTAACATTGTTGTGTTACGGCCTAATTTCTCAGATAAGGATTTATATAGGGTTGAGATAAGATGTGACAGCTTTTGGGATTTCAATATTTGCTGAAGGTGTAGAAACAGGTGGGGGTATTCCCCTGGGTTGCGTACATGAGGCGGGAGGGTTTCTAAATAATGTCTCAGTTGTAAATAACGGAAAAAATCAGCTTGTCGGAGATGAAATTCCAATTTAATTTCACCAAATTCTCTAAAGAAAGGTCCCCTATGGCACTGTGAGAGATTTGTGAGACCAATATGTCTCCACTCCTGAAATGTATGATCTAATGCCGCTGGGGTAAAATTCTCCAGAAGACCTAACGGGCACATCATCACCAGAAATGGGGTGAGCCCCAGGGATTTGCACATTAAGTACCACGTTTTAAACTGGTGTAAAATCCAGGGGTTCATAGTTAGTTGGTTTACCAGAGGTGGATTCTTATAGGTTATAAGTCTAAAGTAATCTTGATGGGATATTGCACCTTCCTCTATCGCCAGCCAGCAGGCCTGTGATATTCCAGCCAGACGCTGGAAAATAAGAGAGAGGTGTGTGGCCCAAAAGTATAATTTAAGGTTTGGGAGGGCAAGGCCTCCGCTGGATTTGGGGAGTGACAGGATTCCTATTTTCATCCTGGGGCGTCTTCCTGCCCAGATGAAGGCCGAAATAGCCTTATTCCAGGTCTGGAACAGGCGGTTCGGTAGGCTGAGTGGGACATTCTGAAAAAGATAAAGAGCCCTTGGAAGGACCACCATTCTCACCACTTCGATTCTCTGCATTAGATTCAGTGGGAGATTCCATCTGCCTAGATCTCGCTTCAGCTGTGTGTGGTGAAGGCGGTAATGTTATTTGGGAAATCTTCCACTTTATGTGTAAGATAAAGTCCCAGGTATTTTAACTTTGAGAGCCCCCACCGGAAGGCGTATTTATTCTTTAACATGTCTGAGGGAGAGTAATGAAAATCGAGGGCATCCGTCTTATCCGTATTAAGTCTATAGCCTGAGAGAGTCCCAAACTCCTCCAGAATCTGGAAGACCGCAGGGACAGACTGGGATGGGTTAGCAAGGAAGAGCAGGATATCATCCGCATATAGAGCAATATGATGCTCTGCATCATCTATTTTTAGGCCAGTAATCTCTAAAGATTGCCTTATCACCTGAGCCAGGGGTTCTATAAAGATAGCAAAGAGGCCAGGAGACAGGGGGCATCCCTGTCGTGTTCCTCTAAAGAGAGGAAAATAATCCGAGTGGTGTCCTGAGATTTTTATACAGACTTGAGGTGAGGAATAGATATTCTGAAGTATGGTCACAAAGGGGTGAGGGAACCCCATTACTTCCATAGTGGTAAAAAGAAAAGACCAGGAGACTCGGTTGAAGGCCTTCTCAGCATCTAGGCTGAGAAGGACCGCCGGGACCCCCCGCACCTGCATCTCATGCACCAAATGGAGTGCTCTACAGATGTTATCGGAAGTTGATCTCGAGCTTACAAAGCCTGTTTGGTCTGGGGCAATTAGGTATGGGAGGAATTCATCCATCCTGCGGGCTATGATAGACATAAAATACTTATAATCCATATTAAGCACCGAGATTAGCCTATAGGAACTACAATGCAGTGGATCCTTACCTGGTTTTGGAATAAGTGAAATTGTTGCATATGCCCAGCTCGGTGGAGGGGATTCTCCTGAGAGAACTTCATTAAAAGAACTGAGTGGCAAGTTAATGAATGACTGCTTGTTATTTTTATAAAATTCTGCCCCGAAACTGTCAGGACCGGGTGCTTTTTGTGTTTTAGAGCGAGATATAGCCAGGAGTAATTCCTCCTGGGTGATCGGGAGCAGTAATTTGTTTTGCTGGTCTAAACTGAGTTTTGGCACTTTTAAAGCTTTCAAAAAAATATTTGACTGCTCCTGATCTGTGACATGATCAGTAGTATAAAGATTTTGAAAATATTGAGTAAAAACCTGTGAGACACTTGTAAATTTGGTCTGGGGCGCCCCCTGTTCTCAGGTCCTTTATTATAGAGATAGTTGATATTTCACGCTGTTGACAGAGACGGTACACCAATAAACGGGATGCACGAGGCCCATTCTCTCCGTACTTCTAGTGGAGATATGCCAAGGCTACTTCAGTTTGCTGTTGGCATAGCATGTCTAGGTCATTCTTTGTCTGTTTCATTTGATCCAATATGGACTGATCACCCTGCTGTTGAGCTAACTGTAAAAATTGTAAGGTCTGCTCTAACTGTGATTGCCCTTCCCTATGCTCCCGTGATAGTGTAGCTGTGAATTTTATTATGTGGCCCCCTCAAGACAGCTTTCAGGGTGTCCCATTGTATTGCTGAGGGGATCTCATGGGAGAGATTATCCCAGATAACCTCTGAGATCTTTTCTTCAAGAAAGTCCCTGAATCTTTTATTCTTCATATGTATAGGGTTAAATCTCCATCTGGTGTTACACTTCTCCTCACCCAGAACCCAAACCGTCTCCAGCAGAGCATGGTCAGTGTGCGCTATTACACCCAATGTAGCATCAATCAGTGCACCCAGGTTTTCCCCTTGTGTATAACAATGGTCAATTCTCGAATATGTCCCATGTACCGCTGAATAGTGTGAGTAGCCTCCATCCCTTGGGTGGAGAGAACGCCATGTGTCCGACCATCCCATCTCCCCCGTGAATTGTTTGAAAAATTTATGTGGGGCCGGCTGTCTGCAATCTGAGATCTAGAGGTATCTAAAGCATGGTTGGGAGCGATGTTAAAGTCCCCCGCTAAGATTAGGATCCCTTTTGACATTTCCACCACCTTATTTAACAGGAAGCGTATTATGGATGAGTCTGAGGATGGTGGAAGATAGAGATTGGCCAAAGTGACCTCTTGGTCGTGTAGAACCCCTTGAATAATTATCAACCGGCCAGCTGGGTCAGCCCATTCCTTCACTTTCTGAAATGGGGTATGGGCTGAGATTAAGATGGACACACTCCTTTTCCTTCCCCTGGGCATAGCTGAGGAAAAAACCTGCGCATATCCCTTCCCCCTTAACTTTCCATGCTCGGCCTGGGTTAGGTGGGTTTCTTGTAAATATATAATCTCAGAGGAAGACCTTTTCATTAATGCTAGAATTCTTGACCTCTTTATCGGGCTGTTTAGGCCATTTACATTTAATGAGTAAACCTTCAGGTGTTTTTGAGCCATTCTACCAGAATGAATAAGATCAGAACATCAGACCTCATTTCCCTGGTGTTTCGAACTGAAATTTCTTTCTGAACCGTTGAACGACTGTGACCGCTACCCGCCTTTTTCTTTAACTTCCCCCTACCAGACGGTCGTAGGGGGGACCTGAACAGCAGGTAAACCTCAATTAATACTTGCAGGCTTACACAGTTAGCCTTCTTAACAGGAACTATGGCTGAGTTTGCCACCCTTAAAACCTCTAGGTTATCTATGATGGCCCTAAACTGGGCAATAACAATATTCATCGACCTTTTCCTGAATGTGACCAGCAACAAACTAAATGTGTAAAACATACAGGCCACATAGGAGGGTGTAACTATATACATTTGATTGATGTTAACTAATGCCCACAGTACTAAGTGAGCAATAAACCCTTGGAAAACTAGGACCCACGGACTCTTCCTCCTAGCAAATGTGGGTCGACTTCCAAGGCACAGCTGGTGTGCATTTTCCAGCTGCAGGGCAGATGCAATCAAGCATAGGATGAGGGCTACCCGGGTTAATGGGATTTTGCCCTCTGACTCCTGGGAGAAATCCCATATGGAGCAAGCCCTGTAGTCAGGTAGAGCCATGAAACAACACAATATCCTCCTACCCCCTTTCATCATGCCGACTGTTTATATATAGAGTTTGCAAATCACCTTTGTAGTATTTTACATGTTTGGAAACCCAGGGTAGTGCTTAATAAATGCCAGCATTTTGATCTGTAATTTGTAACATTAGTACATCCTGTGATTCCCTGCCTTTAAACCTGTGTATGCTAATCTACATACATGTTACTATAAGTTTATCCGGTCCACTAAGGGTGTGGATCCACCATTGATAACTGTATTTGCAACTTTGGAAACTCGTATCTGAAACTTCGCTACCATGACATCAAGGGTGGAAGAGGCAGGAGCAGAAAACACAGCAGGTTATATACATAAAAAAAGCAGTTTCCGGGGGGGGCTATACTGATATCTCCCTGCATGTTCCACTTAAACCTTTAGGTCTCCCAGATCATCCTTTGCGATATTCGGTATCGTGCCTTTAGTTCTCTTTTCCTTGTAACACTCTGTAGTTTTTAAAAAGCGGGCCCAACAGTATCAGGTTTAGCATTATTAAGAGGCTGTAATATAATGGTTAACCAGAAAGACCAGTGTTCCCAGCTCCGTCCCCCCCCCCAGACAACCCTCCGGCAAGCATAAGAGCGATGTTTGTAGATGCCCTGAGGCCATCGCAACTTTGCCTTCATAATGTCAGATGTTATCTTGTAGTTCAGGTGCTTTTGGGCATTGGTCGTGGCGCATGGCAACTAGTTCGGGGAAGAAGGTGGTCGCCAAAGAAAGGGGAATACATCCAGAGTTGCATCAGGATGGCGGTGATCACTCAGAGGACAGAGGTATTTGGGCGAGTAATCTGAACCGCCCCCTCTATGTCTACCCCCACCATATCCCCATCGTTCATGTAGCTGGGCTATTCACACTCCCTCCCCCCCACCCCAGCAGACCATCACGGCAGTCAGGCCTATCAAACACTACAGGCATGATATTACTTACTGTGTGCCTTTTCATTTGCAACCTCATCAGATTAGACTGCTATACCTCAGCACCAGCTCCTAAAGCCCTAAAAGGGGGCCCCAGGGTGGAACCAAACAAAACAGAGGGGATATGGGGAGTCAGCAATGACAGGGAGCGTCACTCAAGCACCAGTCTCTCCTTTCTCATGCGAAGCAAAACCCCCTTTAGGATTCAGGTTTCTATCTCCGGCAGCTCGGTGTCATTTTGAGACGAGGCCTCTGCATCGGGTTGTAAATGCTGGGCCTTCTTGTCAACATTGGCTGTGTCTCCATATTGCCAGAATAAAGCAGCAACATCGGCACGTAGACTAGACTGCGACGCTCCTCCTCGGGGAGACCCCCTCTGTGCCACCAACCAAGCCGACCTGAGTAAGTCCTTCTCCAACCTTTCCTTGGCCATTGTAGATGTAGCAATCCCAAAGGATTCAAGATACTGAGAGGCTGCTAGGAGGTCCTGGAAAATCTTTGGACCATTGTCTGTAATGATCTTAAGCCTCGCAGGATATAAAATCTGGGCCTTGAGACTCTTTGCTCGAAGCTGTTTCAGAATGGGCCACATGATCCATCTGGCTTCTTGCACTGCCGCGGTATGGTCGTGTTCCACTGTTATACGATTCCCTGAAAATTCCAGGTTATTACACTGCCAGGCCCTCTGCAACAGCTCTTCTTTGGCCCTATAGACCGTTATTCTTGCTATGATTGAACGGGGTTTCGCCCCCGCTCCTCTCGGTGGTGGGCCTAGGGATCTGTGCGCACGATCCATGCTCAGGTCAAACTCCAGGGGGAGATCCAGGAGATCCCGGAGGAGGCCCTGGAGGAACTTGATCATGTTCTGATGCTTGTCCTCCGCACCTTCAGGCACCCCAAAGACTCTAATATTTTGTCTTCTGCTTCTGCCTTCCAAGTCATCGATGCGGTGGGTGAGTTCACGGTCTCTGGCCAGAAGGTATAAAAGCAGTCTATCCTGTCTGTCCGTCTGCTCCACTATCTGTGTAGTGCAGAGCTCTAGTTGCTCCATTTTATGACTTATGTTGTTGATATCTGTTTTGAGGTCGGTCAGCTTTTTATCTATTCTTGTGATTGTTTGAGCCTTTTGACATATCGTTGCGGCTAGATCGGAGTGCGCTTCCTCATCATGAGGGCCGGGTTGCAGTAGGCTCTCTGAGAGCTCCCACGGTTCAGCACCATCCTCCCTCTCTCCCTGGATTATTTCTCTCAATTTTTGAGTTGGGGTCAAGAAGAGCTTCCCCTGTTTGTTTCTTCTCTGTTTTGCAGGTGAAGACATTTTCGATTGCAGTGATTCAGGCTGATTATTGTCAGCTAGGGAGCGGAGCTCTGTATTCAGGCATCCATCAGCTTGCTGACATCACCGGAAGTCCTGTATTTGTATATTTCAAAAAGAGATTTAAGGGCCGGCTAGTCAGCACAGTGGTAGCACCACCACTTGAGGTGCCAGCAACCGGGGTTTGGGAGTGGAACTGGGTTGCCAGGGGCCAGCCTGAGGGGGGAGGATTGAGCCTCCCAGAGGAGGCTCTGCTCCTCCAGGGAAGGTGGGTTACCATCCCCACTGCAATACTGCCACCTGGGTGACCACAGGTGGCAGTGCAATTTGGGGGTGCTGTGGGAGGGGATGACATTGGCCGACATCTGGAGAGCAGCATGCTTTGTGTGTACATGCTCCTTGGATCTTCATGCATACCATCACCCTCACAGATGGGAGAAAATGGAGGAATAAGTCCTGCAGCTGACCTGACGACAGCCTCCAGTGCTGCGCTCAAAGGACCAAACCCAGACATCCTGGTTGCCGCCTGACAAAGACTTCAAGCAGGTGGGGGAAGTGGAAAGAGGGGTTGCTCTCTCCTTCCCCACCCGGGGCGCAAAAAACAGCAGTATGGAAGCAGGGTAACAGGAGATGATCCAGAAGTGTGGCTTGCCACAGGTACCTTGGAGGACCCTGAGAGAGTGGTTCGGATGCAGCGTTGGAGTGGGTGTCAACAGAAATTAAAAAAAAAAAAGATTTAAGGATAGATTGCTCTTTTAATGCAAAAAGTGCCCTTTTGACCTTGAGCACCCCCACCTTCCCCAAACTTCAGGCACCCATGTCTGCTGGCATCTCAGCCAGAAAGCTAAATGAGCTGCTATGCCCTGCACCTTGCTGTTTCATAGCAGGGAGTTAGCACCAGTGGATGTTGAAACTTGAAAGTGACAACAAAAAAATTCAGTTTCAGCCCTGACTGGTCCAGCACCCCTTACTGTTCATGTGACCTTCACATACTTGCATATGAATGTGCTGGACCAGTCTGATTTTAAAAAAATACTGTGACTGTGTCTTCCCCTGTATAGTTTTGTTACCTCATGTGACAAAAGGTTCTACATTACAGGCCATGTCCCTTTTTGGACACATCCTGCCTGCTGTGCCCATTGCCAGCCACAGAGAACTGACTCACTGCATGCTGCAGAGGGAGACCCACCTTTTTCCTGCCTGCACTTATCACTGCGACGCAGACTGCCAGCTTGAAAACTAGGCTGCTGCTCTCCCCTAATTCCTGACTGCCCTGGGGCTGCCATGCTTAATCTGACTCCATTCCACCGCTGGTCCCACTCCAGCTTCCACCAGCATCTCCCCATCTGCTAACCACACCAAGCTGATTGTTCTGGCCTGCCCTGGAGTAGATTGCTTTGTTGACCTCACCTAGGTAAATGCATACTGCAGTCTGTCTCTGCATAGTGGCAAGAAAAAAATTAATCAGATGTCACTTGTTCCCCATCCCTTCTGTATTGGCAAATAATGTACTTAAATATGTTCCTCTGAGATAACTGAAGAGCCTCTCAACTGAGCAAAAGATATATGACCAATATTATTATAACTATTATTTTATACTAATACTGGTGTCTATGCACCAATGGGTGGGAATTACACACTGGAGGCATGTATCCTGCCCGTGTAGCTCTGCGGCCCTTGACAGGTGCAGGGTGCATGGTATGCACTACCACAGGCACCTGCAGGGCATCTGTCCATGGCCCCACCCCCACCTCCAGTGTGCAGGGTGGCCAGAGGAAGAGTTGTGGACCCAGGTGGGCATCCAAATGGGATGCCAGGCCTGGTTCCCATACTGAATTACTTGCACCTCACCAGCACGGGTCTGGGTGTGTGAATAAATAATGCAGGCACCCGACCCACGCAACCATGCACCGCTGTAGGAACAGCAGACCCATCCCCCCAACCACATGTAATGCCCATCCCCAGTGAAGTACAAGCTGACCCCCCCAACACACATAGGGGCACTGGCCCATGAATGCAGAAAAAGAACCCTGACACACTAAGCCCTGTGCCCATACCTGTGCACACCCCCTCCATCCAGTACATCACCACCAGACTGCCCCGACCCCCGATCCTGGCCCCTCCAGTCAATCATTGGTGTTCATTGGACCCCCACAGCACTGACATCACCGCCCCACCCCCACCCCATACCTGCCCATTGGTCCCGTGGCTCAGGATGGCCAGCGGCACAGCCCTCCTCACACATCCTTGGCTGCTGGCCATTCAAGTGACACTAGGAGCACACCGCTAAATAGGCAGCACTCTCCCAGCATCAGTTGGATGGCCAGTGGCCAAGGAGGTGTGAGGAGGGCTGTGCCCTGGCCATCCTGAGTTGCAGCACCAACAGACAGGTATGGGGGTCAGGGGGGTGGTGTTGTTGTTGGTGTCACGGCGGGGGGGGGCCACTAAACACCAATGATTGGCCAGAGGGGTTCTCGGCTGATAGAGGCTTTTCAGTTATCTCATAGGAACATATTTAAGTACAGTATTTGCCAATGACGGGCTGGGATAAAATATACAGCTTCCAGATTGGAACCCAGTCAGGCAACTGCTTATCTGGCTCATACCTCTCAACCATTTGTCACTGAAATAAGGTAGATGGACACTCAAAATGAAGGACAATGAGGGACACTGACCTTCATAATGAGGGGCATATCCTTAAACATGGAGATACAGGCTCAGAACACTGTGGAAACCATTGTGTTTACTTGTGCAAAGTTGATTATTGAGTTACCATCTCAAAATATTATTAATTTCTGCTTTAAAATCTGAATTTATAACACATTTAGGCAGTACCTTTTCCAGGAGGGACAGAAGAGGGACAGGGCACTACTAAAGGGTAAAATGAGGGATGTCCCTTGTAATAAGGGACAGTCAAATTATATGCTCTGGTTGTCCAGATTTTTCATCAGTCCACAGAAAACTGTCCAGCACAGAAACTGGTTTCTCTTGGATGCTGAATCTGTTCCATACTCTGCCATTCATGTGCTAGTATCTAGCAGACAAAGGCTGGCAGCTAGTCAGCATTTAGCTGTCAAAGTATTTTGCTTATGTAAGCCCCTCCTTCCCTGTCAAGGGGTATTTGGATGGTGCAGTTCATGGGAAAGGGGGCGCCTTACAGCCAGAAACACAGTCCAGAACACAGCTTAATAACATCAGAATGTACCTGAATCCAGGATTCCACAGAATGACTTCGTCGGGGTGCAATGGATGAAGAGAGGAGTGCAGCCAGGTAGTCCTTATGAGGGGACAAAACTTAGTTTAGCAGTTAACCAGGATAACAGTTTGATACTTGGTAGCCACAAAATTAATTCCATTGTCCATTGGAAGAAAATTGTAGAACAGGACTGGGTTTAGTTTCTACTCCCAAACACAACACTGTTAATAATAGCTCAAGCCACAACTGATTTATTCTCCATGGAGTGTAGGAGCACAATTTATCATGGCATTCTAGATCAGTGGCCACAACCCATGATGCATCACTTAGTGGGGGGAGGGGGGGCAGCTCCAGATTTTAAGTATGATGGCAGCAACTCAGGCATCTTTGATCATCTTAAAAAGTCATTCTGCTGTCACCTTTCTTCAACTCAGCTGCGGGGTCCTTGGTTTTAGTTATAATCTACTCAAGGACTGTATGGGAGACATGGTTCCCCAATCCCGAAATGCATCTTCAGAACTCTCAGCCACCTTTATGACACTGCATGCCTGATGCAGGCAGCTGCACCCCTGACCCAACAAGGGAACCTCTGCGGCCAGGGCCCACACCACATTCTGCAGATCCGAGGGGTTGAACTGGACTTTAAACCGTTCCACAATGACTGCCCTCTGGTGGACATGGAAATGACTCAGGATCCTCGAGCTGCTACCTCCAGGTCCACATGGCCTGGCCTGTCACACTCTGGACCACTGCCATCCTTGGCAGCCACCAGTCTTCACAGGATGCTGTGGTCTCCCTCTGTCTGGCCTGTCCCAGTGCCAAGTATCAAGGCATGGGCCTCTTCACTCCAGTCCTCAGCTCCTTTCCTACTTGGCAAGTACCATGAGACCCCTAAACTCTCCTTACGGGGTGCAGAAAGCACCTGGTCTCACAGCCCCTTCAGACCTATTTCAACCAGGAGGAACGATACCGTGATGGGACTGGGGTGGCTACTACCCCATCCTGGACCCCAGGATGACAGCCCCGACCCTCCGAGCTCTCACTACTCCACTCCCCGGACTCCTTGAAAACAGAAGACCTCGATTCCTGCCACGTGGCTGCATTCATACCAAGGTGCCAGGGCCCCACCTATAACTACTGGCCCTGGCACCCAAACTGACCCTGCTACTTTATGGGCAATGTAGTAAGCCCCAGGAATGAGGGGGCTTACACCTATATAATTTTTTTCTGCAGCTCTCATGAGCAAAATATTTCTTACAACTGAATACTGTCTAGGCAAGAGACATAGAAACAGAGACAGGAACTGAATTACACAAACAATACCATGTGACAGGATATAGAGCTTTCAATAGGGTCCACTATTTCCCTGATCATGAAATGGGAATTAGGGGGCAGCAAAAAATATTGAAATAAATAAAAAAACATTGCAAACACATTGGTGAGTGGGAGGCTTAGCTTTTTTGTTAATTAATTTTACTATCACCCTGAGCCAGACCCACCCCCACAAAAAGTGTGTGTATTTTGATGGACACAAGGGACAACATTGAATTCTCTTTCTCATATAAATTTGGGAGGAAATTTATGATGTTATTCTGTAACTCACAGGTTAGGTACGGCGCATTCCCTTCCATGGCATGTTTGAAGTGATGTGGTCACCTCAATATAACACATGTCCACTGGTGCCACTTTTTCTGTTTGCTGTTATTGTATTGTCGCCAGGCACAGTTGGGATGTGGAGCAACCATTTTGTTTTCAAACATGGAAATATTAATTTTAGGAGGGACAGTAGTAAATTTTATGGCAAAATCAGGGATAGTTGAGAGGTACTGTATGGCCCGCTGTGGGGGATTCTGGGATTTGTAGTATTAGAAGACATCAGCCTAGAAGTAAATAAAATGAGTCTAATACAATCTATAATACTACAGTAAACAGAGAAAAAAAATGATTTTGCACACAAAATGCAGATTGGGACTAGCACCACACACCCGAGTGATAGCGATAGCACCCCTATAGTTAGGGTTGAATAGCCTATTTAATGTTACACCTCAAATTTTGCACATTAATATCTTTGACTCTCTGGCGGAATGAGCTGAAATTGTGTATGTGTTGTCTAGGAGGCAAAGTCTTGATGTGTGGAATTTTTTATGATGGCAGCTTGTGTGGTTTCTGTAATCTGTCATTTTTAGAAAAAAAATGTTTTCCTGTACTTAACATTTTTTTTTTTTTTTGCTCTTGCCTACAGCCTATGTGGAAAGGAATTGTTGCCCCAGACTTGCAGGGGAAATGTGTAATGTCCCAGGGTAGAACCTTTGATAGGTCTGGTGACAAAATATCAAAGGGTTCCATGATGTAAGGCTCTAAATGTTTATGTTTTCTGACTTGCGCATGCACAGTAGGGGGTATGAGATAACATTTTGTGGTGAAAGTAAAATTTTGATGCCACAAGTGTGTGTTTTGCTTTTGTGCCACTTGTTTGGCATGGCATCAAACATTGTTTTCGTTTTTGTTGACCTTTTCCACGAACCAACAAATGTGGAAAATACACAAAAAATGATGCGATTTTAATAAACAAACATCAGAACCTAGCTAAATGGGACCAGTTTAGCTAGATTCTGATGTTTGTTTTAGAAAATCATGCACACAAATGCTTTTTCTGGGTGCCCAGCTTAGTAAGGGGAGCGCGTCCCCAGTATTGTCTGTATGAGAACAGCAGACTTTCTTGACTTCTACAGCTACAGATGACGTTGTGCTGCTGGTTGCAGTGTTAGCTGAGAGCCTCCTTTTCCCTAGTGTCTAGTGGCACCCCCCCACCTTCCGATCGCTATCCCTGGTGTCTAGTGGCACCCCCTACCCTCTGATTGCTGTCTCTGGTGTCTAGTGACTCACCACCCTCTGATCACTGACCTTGGTATCTAGTGGCACCCCAACCCTCCGATCACCATCCCCAAATTTTTATTTAATAGTCCCTCCCCCCCCACAGCCCATTGTTTGATTTATAGTGCCGACATCAGGAGGCCCAATACCCATGTTGGCATTACAAGCCCCCCCAAGCAATGTGTGACACTGGGAAGCCCATCCCCAGTGTCCCTAAATATTTATTTTACTTATCCCTATAAAAAGAAAATAGTTTTTTTTTTTTTTAACCTGACAAAAAGAAAACAGGCCATACTGTCCCCACCATCCCTCCCCCATCCTGACCCTCCCACTGAGCACCCACCACTCCACACCCACCCTTACCCCATACTTACCATGGAAGGTCACAAACTGTCATCTTCTGTGGACCAAGACATGTCTGCACTCTTCAAAGCCAAACCGTGAACTAAGGAATCAAGGTAAGTGCTGTATAATGTATTTCAATGGTGTTTCGAACTTATGTTCATGACTTTGCCATTTGTAGGCCTTTTTTCACCAGATTTTCAACATGGCCTTTTTGGGACCCCACCTCATGAATACACTGGCACTATAATTTCAATAATTGGGCCTGGAAGGTGATTTTGCAATCGTGCACAAAATCACCTTTTGTGATCAGATAATGAAATTTCAGTACCAGTGTTCATGAGTTGGGGTCCCAGAAGGGCCGTTGTGAAAATTTGGTGAAATAATTCTTAAAAATGGCCAAGTTATGCATGTTCATTAAAATTTTTCTACGCATGCACACAACTTTGGTACTTTTTAGTATTTTGACTCCAAATTTTCAACATAGCCAATTTTTCACACCGCTTCATGAACAGTAAAGCTGTCATTTTTTCACATCCTGTCTGAAACATGTTTTCGCACCTGTAGCATAGAATGGCATTTTGGCACAGATTTGAACATTTTCAGCTACAGGGTTTATGAGGTGAAGTCATAAGAAGACAATGTTGAAAATTTGGGTCAAAATGTGAAAAACTGCCAAGGTTATGACCATTTGTTGCAATTTCGCTGTGCACGCTCATAACTTTAGAAATGTTCAATATTTTGAACCCAGATTTTTAACAGCCA
Organism: Neoceratodus forsteri; assembly: GCA_016271365.2. Taxonomy (NCBI): domain Eukaryota; kingdom Metazoa; phylum Chordata; order Ceratodontiformes; family Ceratodontidae; genus Neoceratodus; species Neoceratodus forsteri. The sequence goes on from CM057456.1 coordinate 1,048,090,460, forward strand.
TCTTATTACCCCACCTCATGTATGTCACAACTGCCATTTTTCAGATCCTGGCCAAAATGTGTTTTTGCACCTTTGCCACGGAATGGCATTGCAGTTGTGCAGAATTATGTTTTAGCAGGGATTTAAACATTTTGTATACTGGGTACATGAGGTGGGATAATAAGATAGCTACTCTGACAATTTGGTCAATGTTGTCTTATAAATGTGGCATTAGGGTTTCAAAACTAACACCCCACACCCACCCTACACAGACCAACAGGCATCGGGATGTGCCTTGGGGTCATCGGCCCTAACGCTCACCCCATTCTCCTGTACTATACCCATTTCAACTTATTTACTTATGGAATGGGGTGAGTGTTAGGGCTGATGACCCCAAGGCACACCCCCGACACCTGTTGATGTGTGCAGGGTGAATATGGAGTGTTAGCTTTGAAAACCCTAACACCACATTTCCCTACTTTTGTGGCTTTATCCCTTACTAGAGCATTAACACAGTTTTTTGCAATTTATTTCTATATGGTTTGGAAACATATGGAAAAAGAAATAACTGTAAGAATCATGAGGAAGTATATTTATTAACAATATATCTTTATTTATAATGGTCTCTATTCAAGATGGAGCAGAAGTCGTATGAAAAGTGATGTAGCCGTGGTGCACAGGAGTGGGCCATGTAGGACATCTGCACAGTGTGGCATGCATGATGACCCCCACGAGATGTGCAGACAAAGGGGGCATTGATGCTGCAGGAGTGTAGCAGAGCGTGCAGATCAGACAGACATGTCTGGAGTATGTATCCCAACCCCTTGACCCCACCAAATAAGGGCTTGCTCCCCCCACCCATATACAGAAGTAAATGTGAGCAAGCAGGGGAACATGCCAACAATGGCAGAATGAGGGTCCGGCATGGATCCAAACACACACCCAGTGATACAGGCAGTGCTACCCCCTATTGAGCACATAGTGGCAGACATGCTCACCGCCATCACTGTACATGGCATGTGCGACAGTGTGGACACATTGGCAGGTAGGTGGAATGCACCATGCATGGTGTATGGTGTGGCATGGCACAGGTGGTAGCTAATGGATGTCGCTTACTCCCACAGGCGCAGCCCAGGTCGTCAATTTTGTAGCCAGCACTGCAACTGCAGGCCTGCCTCTGGCTACAGCCATGGAAAGTTAGGGTGCCTGCCATGACCTTGCCAGCACAGGTGGATACACAGGCCATGCAGAGCTTGGACAACACCACCTGCAATGGGACATCACTAACCCCTCCCTCTTTTAGCCACACAGGACAGGACCACACCACTGAGAAAGAGCAACAGACAGCCATGGAGGAGACATCCACTGTTGGTGCCACAGCAGAGCTGGCACCTGTGCACACTAACATGCAGGCTGAGAGGAACCCTGACACAGCTGAGCACACAGAAATGCCACCACATCCAGGCCAGGCCGAGGATGGCCGCAGCACACAGCCAGCATCCATGGCCCATGCCACCACCATCAGATGGGAAGGTGCTGAGCAAGCCATGCAGATGCCAACAATGGGGATGAGGGCCCATTCAGCAGGCCAGCAGGGTGCATACAGCAGGGGTGCAGCAATGCCAACCTGGGGTCCCAGTAAAGAGAGTTTAGGCAACATGAGCTAGACAAGCTAGAGGCCCAGCGCTGGTATACAGAGGCCCTAGTTGAGCTGACAGGCATTGTACGTGACATTGGCTGTGGCATCATGTGGATTACCAGTGGCCAGGACCAGACTGTGGCACTGCTCACAGGTTGGGGTGTGCTACCATGGCGCATCAACACAACCCTGCCACACAGTGCGGATGTATATACCTGGGTGCAGCCCAACAGTGGCACAGTATGGCAGGCCATAACAACAGCACCTGATGTGGCAGATTCAGTGGGCACAGATGACGGGCACACCAGGGGCACTGAGGGGATGGCATGCGACTACATGCTGGATATGGACACACAGGACAGACACAATGGAAATGGAGGTGGCATGCACACAGTGGGGACTACAGGACAATGACACACCCAGTGCCACAGGAGTCACAGGCATACAGGGCAATGATTGTGAGGCTGTGGGCATGGGCAGCAGGTGGCGTGGGTGTAGTGCAAGGATCCTTGGCCAGGCAAGGCACCATGGCACATGGGCCTTTGCCAAGCTGCAAGCAACATATTATGGTACACTAGGCCACTAACATTCTAGGGGACCACTCCCACATGGGGCTGGGTGGGTCTTGCGCATGTGCAAGTGGCATGGCAGGGTGGCACACCATGGGGTGGAGAGTGTATGGACTGTAAAGACACTGATGTCCGTGGTGCACATGTGCCACCGTCCCAGTCCCTCTGTAGGGATGGCTACTTTGCCATGGTACAGAGGCTTCACACAGTGTACCATGTGCACTGTCACCAAATGCCAGCCACAGTAGAACAGTACATGGGGTGGGGGCAGCATCCCAGTTTGGCCCCTTGCTTGCAGTGATGTGCAGCACTGTCATGCTGTGGATATGTCCAGTGCCACCCACAGGTGCTTGCTGTCACCATCATTGTGCACATGTCAGGCAGTGCGTCTAACCTCACATGGACTGTGGCATAGGTGCCCAACCACCAGCACCTGGACATCCCCTTCCACTGCACACCACCACCCCATATGGATTAGCACACCTGCAATACCACCACACCGCATCCCATGTGCAGCTAACGCTGGAATGTGCCCAGCATGAGTGCTGCCCATGCCACACATCCCACAGCTGTCTCCTGTCCACAGCATGGCTCAACTCCTGGTGACTCCAGTCGTTGGTCTGGGGAACAGTAATTTGGCATTGAAATTCCAAAGCGCAAAACCATGTTGTGCAATATGATGCAAACACTTAACACTCTGCAGGCACAGCCCGGTGTCAGCATGATGGTCCCCCTAGTGTGGTCCAGACACCCAAACTGCATCTTTAGTTGCCCGATGTTCCTCTCCATTATTCCTTTGTCCGTCTGTGAACATTGTTGTACGCATTCTTTGCAGGAGTGGCAGATGCGAGGAATGGTGTCATCAAATATGGGTGTAGAGGGTATCTGCTATCACCTGTGGAGGAATGGGAGAGTGGTCAGTAACAGGCATTCACTGCCACCATGCCCACACCATCGGCCATCCTCTATTCACCTAACAACCAGCCATCCAGCCACCCTGCATGTAGCATGGCACCCAGGCCGGAGGTGTCCAGGATGTATGCATCATGGCATGAGCCTGAAAACATGGCACACCCATTGATGAACATGCTGCCAACATTGCAGACAACCTGGCAGTTCATGCTGTGGAACCCTTTCTTGTACCTGTATTCCTCTTCACTGCTGGAGGGCATCAGGATGGCAATGTATGTGCCATCCACCACCCCACAGACACTGGGCATGCCATGCATGGTGTAGAATGCCTGATTTGTTGCACGGACCTATGTCTTGGTCATAGGGAGCCTGGTATGAGCACATATATGGTCCACCAGGGTGTCCATCACCTGTGCCAACACCCTGCACACCACTGACTGGCTCACACCCATGGTATCACCCACCACATGCTGGATTGACCCAGATGCATGGTAGGCAAATGCACACATCACCTTTGTCTCCACAGTCATCGGCATGGACCGTCATGTTGTGAGCACGATGTGATCCTGGACCATGTCGCAGATGTGTTCGATCATGGACCAGGGCAGCCTGAACCACTCCATGTAGTGAGTGCCCTGAAGTGTGGCACCATCCATGCATGAGCAGAACGCCTGCTTCTGTGGTCACAGATGCATATGCCTTGCATGGTCCTGCAGATGCAGGTAGACATTAATCAAGAGTCCTGGACATGCTCATCCCTCAGACTAGGAGTGATATACCGGTCTCCCTCACAAGGGACAGAAGGAGACAAAGCGATGCTTGAAAACATACTAAAGATGGCTGAAAAAGGAGAAGTCTTGCTGATGGGGGACTTCAACCTCCCAGACGTGGACTGGAACTCCTGTACAGCATCCACAACTAGGAGCAGAAATTTCCTAAACACCTTAGGAGGGGTTGGATTTAATCTGCTTGTCATGGCCCCCACTAGAGAAAACACAGTCCTGGACCTGGTGCTCACAAACAGCGGCAAGGTCCAGGAGGTGGAAGTGGGGAGTCACTTGGGGTCAAGTGACCACAAATCTGTCTGGTTCAAGGTCAAAAAGCCAAGGAAACAAGCCACGTTAAGACATGGGTCATAGACTTCAGAAGAACAGATTTCGATCAGATGAGAATATGCTTAAGGGATATCCTCAAGAGGAAGACAGAATGGGGTAGAGGAATGTTGGATAAATATAAAAGAAGCACTAGTGGAAGTTACTGCAAAATACTTCAGGCTAGTCAGTAAGACAAAGAAAAAAGAAATCCGCTATGGTTCACAAAGGAAGTGGCAGCTGCAGTGAGGGAAAAGAGACTTGTATTCCAAAGATACAAGAGCTCAAACAGTGAAATATATAGGGAGGCATACAAGTACAGCTTAAAGGATGCAGGAAGGGTAATCAGAAAAGTAAAGGCACAGACTGAGGAAGACATAGCATGGGGGGTTAAAGGAGGGAATAAGACCTTCTTTAGGTACATAAGCGACAAAAGGAAAAACAAAGGAGGTATTGTCAGGCTCATAAGCAGGGATCAGAGGAGGGTAGAAGAAGACAGTGAAAAAGCAGAAGTCTTTAATGAGTACTTCTGCTCACTCTTTACTAAGGAGACACCTGGTAACAGACCCACCCCAAAGGGGGATAGAAGTTACCTGGGGGAATGGACACAAGCCCATTCACAATAGACAGGGTAAGGACAGAATTAAAAAAACTAAAGGTAGATAAAGCAATGGGGCCAGACAGAGTCCACAAACGCATATTGAGGGAACTCAGTGATGAATTGGCAGCACCACTAGCAGATCTTTTTATCAGATCCTTGAGAGAAGGGACAGTTCTTCAGGACTGGAAAAGGGTAATAGTGCTTCCCATACACAAGAGTGGTAGCAGCGAGGAGACAGAAAACTACCACCTGGTCAGCCTCACCTCAGTCGTGGGTAAGATAATGGAGTCGCTGCTCAAAGAAAGGATATTAGCATTCCTGGAGGAATCTGGACAACTGGATGCCAAGCAGCATGGCTTCACAATGGGAAGGTCCTGCCAGACTAACCTGATCGAGTTCTTTGACTCGGTTACTAGGGCTGTGGACCGAGGGGAGTCATTGATGTTATCTACCTTGACTTTAGCAAGGCCTTCAACTCTGTACCACACAGAAGGCTGCTAAACAAACTTGACCATACAGGAGTGGGGCAGGGAGTGGTAGCATGGGTGAGTAGCTGGCTTGAACAGAAAACTCAATCCGTGTCAGTAAATGGGGTAGCATCAGGGGAAAGGAAGGTAACAAGTGGGGTGCACAGGGGTCCATCCTCAAACCATTACTCTTTAATATCTTCATCAGAGATTTCAAAGAGGAGTTGAGCAGGAAGGTGTGCCTCTTTGTAGATGACACAAAGTTCTGCAACAAAGTGGACACTGCACAGGGGATAGAGCAAATGAAAAGTGACTTACTCATGCTGGAACATTGGTCTAACTTGTGGCAGTTAAAATTCAATGCAAAAAAGTGCAAAGTTGTGCATCTGGGCAGAAGCAACCCAGAGACAGACTACTACCTGGGAGGGGAGAAGCTAGCAACCACCCATCAGGAGAGGGATCTAGAGGTTATCATATCAGAGAATTTGAAGGTAGGTGGACAATGTGAAAAGGCAGCAAAAAGGCCAACAGGATGCTGGTACGCTGGTATACATAGGAAGGGGCATCACAAGCAGAAGATAGGAGGTGATCCTGCCACTGTACGGATCCCTGGTGAGACCCCACCATGAATACTGTGTGCAGTTCTGGTGACCTTATCTCAGGAAAGACATTGATAGACTGGAGACAGTACAGAGGAGGGCAACAAAAATGATACACGGTCTCCATAAGTTGCCATACGAAAGCAGGTTGCAGGAACTCAGCATGTACTCCCTGGAACAATGCAGGGATTGAGGGGACATGATTGAGACATTCAAGTTTCTAAAGGGTATAAACAGAGTCTCCACACAGGAGCTCTTTATGGTCAATAGCACCAGCAGGACAAGAGGACATGAGATGAAACTGAGGGGAGAAAGATTCAGGGGCAACACACAAAGGTTTTTCTTCACAAAAAGAGTGGTTGACCCATGGAATGGTCTACCAGCTGAGTCATTGACTTCAAAACAGTAAGGAATTCAAAGCAGCTTGGGACAGACACTAGGCGATTGTCTCACAGAAATCCTAAAGAGGGGTTTAGGGCTCAGGGCAGACTAGATGGATCTTTGGTCCCCATCTGCTGTCAATTTCTGTTTCTATGTTTCTATCCCTGTTGTCCCAGTGCATGCAGTGTGAATGTGGCTGTGACCCATCGTGGTCACAGGGTGTCATCCACACTATGTTATGGGTGTGCAGGCATTTGTGAGTGTGGCCACTGTCATGTGCGCCATGCAAATACATGCTGCGTCCACACCAAGGCATCCGGACAGTCCATTAGTCATGGCCAATAGGTGCCATGGCAGGGTACATAGATGCTGTGGAGGCTGGTTGGTGGTGTGCCACGTTCCCTAGGTGCTTCATGCGGGTGTCTGAGAACAGTTTCCTGGACTGCCATGGAAGGGGCACCCTGATGCATGTGGTGTGCCATGTTCTGGTGGGTAGCATGGGCCCTGGGCCGGGTGATGACAGTTGATGGGTGTGGCTGGGTGTTATGCATACGGTGTTGCTTAGCCTTTTCCTTCCCTTCCAGGATCACCATGCACTGGCACAGTGCCTCAAATTTCTGAGGGTGGATCAGCCAGATGGTGCACCATGCATTGTGCAGTCCCCTCACCAGTGGACAGGGCAGTGGCATCTGAGGACCCTGGACTACTCCAGATGCTGGAATGTGAAGAACAGTATGATGTACAAGTCTGACACCTCAGACTTGTGGAAGGTGGTATCCCCTCACAGGTAGGTCCCTCATTCACGTGTACAGCACAGCACTGTATCCATGCCCGCATACAGGTGGACATACATGGGCAATATTCTAACCTGGGTTCCTCTATAGTTTTGCAGTGGTACCTGTGTGGCACTTCATCCTTGATGTGCTGTGGTGTGACTCATCTTCGTCAAAAAGCACAACCTCGGGGGGGGTCGCTGTGATGGACTGAGGGAGTGTTGGCATGTCAGCCATTGTTTGCTTAAGCCCATGATGCAGGGTGTGGCTGTTGCCCTGGTGACATGTGTGCAGCACATATTGTGTTGTGTTACTTGCACATTGTGATTCTGCATGATTGTTGAACTGTATGTGCCATCCATGCATCATTTCATGTATGCTACCTGGTGTTGTCAGTAAAGTTGTTGTACATTACTCAGTGGTGTGTTCACTGTCTCTGGGGGGCTGGGGTGTGCTGCAGGGGTGGCAACACAAGAGCTGGTTGCGGTCAACCTGTGTTGCAATAGGGTCCTTCGCAGCCTGGTGATGGGAGTAGATATGGCAGGGCCACCACTCTGTGCAGGTTTGCAGTGGTGGCATGGTGTGCATCTCCACACCCCAAGTGTCCCACACTTGGCAGCCCCATGCATGGTTCATCTGCTGTTGACACTGCATGCCATTATGGGGGTGCTACTGATTCCCCATAGGTCACTGGTGGGCATGGTTGATGCTGTGTTTTGCATGGCCAGACTGCTGGCATTGCAGGGGAGCACTCTATCATAGGCTTCCCAAGTGTGCTTTCAGCCACGAGCCAACACATTAGCTCACCCTGGCATGCAATTGCCATCACTACGGGCTGCATTTCCTGCATTGCTTCAGACCACTGGCTACCACTATCTTCATACGCGCCCCTGTATGGTAACCCTCCAGCAGGCATGTGTGTGCATGCACCATCTCATGTGGCCTTCTGAGGTAACGGCCATCATACATGTGCATAGGTCGCTGCTGTGCCTGGTCATGTGCAGCCATGCCCCCATGTGTGGGATGCATGGTGACAACACATAGGTGCACGCAGCATGGCTCTCTGCCACTATGCACTGCCTTGGTGCATGCTGCAGCACGTGGATGTCTGCAGTTTTCATACGTATCAATGCTGCACATCCTCTGTGCATGCCTACATGCCATGCATTCACTTTGTGCATAGGGCCCAAAGTTTTTAGCCATTTTAATGTAATTCATTTTTTGACTTTTGAGGGAGTGGAATCACATAATCACCCTTGGGTGTGATTATAGGCTGCACATACTCAGACTTCCCAGAATCCAGTTGTTCCCACTAGTTCTCCACAGGAGTCCAATGTGGTAATAGACTAAGGGTCAACCTCTCCAGCGTGGTGGTTTAGCATTTCTGTTATAGTTTGTTTTAAAATTAAATTATGCTTGAAACTACTTTTTCTAGCAGATTTCTGACTTCAGTGTTTAAAAGTATTATCAAATGGCTGAGAGTGTGTTGGACAGTGAGGACCCCCTTTTTTATTTCTATTTTTATTTATTTCTCAGAATTACAAATACCTTTGAGTCAGATACTCATTTACAAAGGTTTCACATCTGAGCATACAATAGGTTAGAATACAGACAAAGTACATTAAAATAGTACAGACAATGGGATATTGAATCACAAAGCAGAATTATGTGAATGGGATATTGAATCACAAGGCAGAATTATGAGGTAAATAAATGCATACACATTTGGGTAACAGTTGGCATTGTGTACATTTGTGGATACAGTGGGTGCAGATGATAATAGAGGGCACAGACATTGAGAACATTAGGTGGCACTTGAGCCATCAGTGAGGAGACATTGTCAAAAAAGCATGGTGTTCCAATCCCAGTGCAAATTGATAAATAACAAGGAAAGGTAACAGCATGAACGTGTGCTAGGAAACAGGTAAGTGGGGGTTACAGATAGAATATACAAGTTTACAATATGAATTACAGATTGGTGCACCAATAGTGTGACACAGCAATGTTTGAGCAGTCAGACTATTGGTTTTGTCATGTAACAGAGAGGAGAGAAGGAGAAAGGGCAAAAGCAGAACAGTCAGCAAGGAGGCTTTGTTGGACCGAGGGTTGAAGGGAGGGAAGTGGAGTGATATGGGGGGAGGGAATGAGCACAGAGGACATGGCAGTGACAGATAGAAGGATCACGGGAGAGTGTAGAACATCTGGAAACTGTCAAGGGGTGAGGAGGGGGTGAGCGAGGAGGGAGTGATTGGCAAAGAGATGGGGAGCTGATAGAGGGAGGGAGTAGCAGGGTGCTAGTGCAAAATCAGGAATGGGGTGGCAATGTTCTGCTAGGGTAAAAAGCTAGTTGGGACAGTCACAGTTGTTAAGTGCAATAAGATGTTGTCAGAGTTTGTGTTTGAAGGAACGAAGCTTGGGCTCATCAAGGATATTCTGAGGGAGATTGTTTAAGCTGCTTGGAGCTCAGAACATGAAAGAATGTTAAGCCTGAATGGTCTGACAGAAAGGTACCAGGCAGGTGTACTTAGACACATTCCTAGTTCTACGCAAGTTAGGCGTGTGTATGAGAAGATGCTTGGTAGTTGGCAGGGTGAGCCCTAGACTAATTTTTTTTTGCAAGCAGACTTGTCTAATATGAAATCCTCCCTTTAAGGTGCAACCAGTTGGTGAGCGCATATAGGTCACATATACAGGTACGACTGTGAGCACTGGAGATCAGACAACATGATTTGTTGAGTGCGTACTTATTCTTTTAAGTATAGTGTCAGTGGCAGAGCCATAAACAATTAATTCATAGTCCGCTATAGAAAGTATTGAGCTGGTGACAGCAAACCATAATGCCTCAGGAGTCATGCTGTGCTTGTGATGGCAGAGGATTCCAATTCTGGAGTTTGAAATAAGGCAGACATGTTCAGCAAAAGACAGGGCACTGTCAAGTGTAATACCTAGGTATTTAAAAATAGAGACTTGCTTGATGGGGTCGTTCTGATTATTCAAGAAGGTAAGAGGTGCTGATATTTGCTTTGTTATGGGGACTAGCAAAGAGCATAGTCTTAGTTTTTTTGTAGTTTGTAATCAGTTTATGCTGGATGAACCAGGACATATAAACTTGTTTTAATTAGGGAAATGTTATTTTAGTTGGTGTTTTAGATTGTTCATGGTATCAAAAGTAGTCTCCTAGTTATCTGTGTTTTATGTTCTTTAGTGAGTCATTAAAAATTGATATTAAGTAAGCTTATTAACATGAGGAACAAAGGGTGCAGATTAGCATTGCTCGCTATCTGAGGTACATGTTTTGTAAAACCTCAAAACCTGAAAGTGAGCGGCATATTTAAGCAGCCATAATTTCCTTTTAGATATGTCTTATTAAAAAACTAAAAGTGTAGCCCAGCTTGGGTTTTTAGGTAACAGGGAGCTGTGTAATTTCTGAGGTTAGAGGGCTAAGCAGTCTAAGGATTGAGAGAGTGATGGCTGGGAGCATCTTTTTCCCCTCTACAGTATATTGGCAAAGAGTTTGAAATTAATAGTGAGTGCACTTTTAGTTTTTGATATTCACTCGCTTGTCAACGTTTTAAAACTTTGGGAAGGTAGAAGATAGACCAAAGCTTTGTTTATAAAACAACTCTTCTAACAGCTATTGAGTAGCAACCCAGCTATAGTAGGGTATTTTAAAGCCATGCTAGGTGGTTAGGCAACTTGCAAAACTTACAACCCCCCCCCAGCTGTGACACTCTGTAGTGATTAATGGGCACTGTAGGAAGGTGGAAGACAAACCAATGACTCATTGTTAAGATACTGCAGCTGTTCCAAAAGATACTGAGTAGGAACCCACGTGTACTGGGATATTTTAATACCACATGAGGTGGTTTGGTGGCCTATCAAAGCCACTTTTTTAAAAAATAAGCATTTTAGCAAGCAGATCGAAACTGGAAGTGAATGGCCAGTCTCTTCCAATTTTCACAGCATATAAACAGATGCCCGTGTGATCATCTACTAATGTCAGCTAAGGGGCAGATAGTTTGCCAGGACAAGCTGAAACTGAGAAAAGTAAGGGAAAAACTAGGTTACTTACCAAAAATGGATTCAGGCCTGATCATGTTAGCAGATGGAGAAATGGGAAGCAAATGTATAGGCTGTAAAAAATTCAGTACTGACCCAATAAATGATTTTTTGCTTTTACATGTAAGCAGTGTACTGAAATTAGGGAACTAAAAATTTAAACTTTGAACCTAGAAATGGAAACCGGGACGTTAAGAATAAGGATTTGCTAAGAAATATAGAGCAGATTATACATAATGAGCAGGAGGTGATAATACATGAAAAACAAAATGGTTATATTAAATGCACGCTGAAAATAGAAAATAAGAGTTAAAAATCTACGTTTCGACCTTAGGTCTTCTTCAGGAAATATCTAAAAGAGAAAAAAAACAAGTTAGTGGCCTAAAAGTTCTCTTTTAGATATTTCCTGAAGAAGACCTAAGGTCGAAACGTAGATTTTTAACTCTATTTTCTATTTTCAGCGTGCATTTAATATAACCATTTTGTTTTGCTTTTAGACCACATGCTGACGCAGCGCCTTGTCTTTGTTTTTTTACAATACATGAAAAAGCCAACAATGTTGCTAGCAGAAACAAAAACAGGCTGAGGGAGAATGATAGTATAGAAAGGAAAGAATGGTGCATGGTCTCAAACAATAAGAGAAGTAAAAAAGGTAGGAGAGCAACGGTATGACAGGATAGAGGAACAGATGCAGTTATTTTCTGTCAGTTTAAAAATATTTCTCTGTTACAAGTTCTATGGGAAGGTCACATATACAGGCAACTCATGGAGGACTATTCTGACTTTCTCAAAGGAAACTTAAGACTTACTGACAAAATAACAGGCAGGAGACAATAATGCCATAAAGCACTGTGGCGGTCCTTTCCTAGTATCTATTCTCATAGGACAGACAATAGCCCAGGTGCTTGTCATAAAACCTTATAGAGACTGAGGAAATACAGAGGAGATGATGTCACTCAAGTAGAGTGGGAAACTGTGGGGAACTGTCACTCAGAGGGTGAAGTCACTCCCCATAGCCAAAGGGTATAAAAGTGTGGGGGGGGGGCAGGAAGCTCTCTCTCTCCCTCTCGCTGGAACACTCAACATCTGATGAAAGGGGGCCCTACTGCAGGTAGACATGCAGCTTAGGGAAAGCATCTTCTATAGCTAGCAGTAGGTAAATAGGTTTTAGGTGAGGAAAGTTCAGATTTCTTTCTATACATCAACTGTCTCTGTAACTTGCTTTATTTGCAGTTTCTTAGTAAACTGTTAATCCTTTTGTCTGACTGTAAATATATCCTGTTTGTAAATACTTACAGTTCTTCTAATAAAGAATCTATTTTTGATAGAACCTGTGACTGCCTGTTTATTTGAAAAGGTAATTTTATTATTTCTACTGGACTCTGCTATCCGACTTTAAAGGGCACTATACCAACAGTTATTGTATTGGCCTTCCTGACCTTCAGCAAAAAGGGCAAAAGAGTGGTTTTCTGGTTCCAGGTAAAAATCAGGTGGTGGCAGAGGATGAGACGTCCCTGACAGAGAACTGCCCTGTAAACGAGGGGCCCAAGGGACAGTTTTTGTCAGAACTGGTGGCAGTGGTAGGATCTTTGTCACAGTTGGTGGCAGTTCGGTATGGATCAGTGCACAGATTTAAAGCCAGAATTTGTGCACAGTGTGCTTTCCTGAGAGGCAGGAACTCTAGGAGAGAAGTAATCACCTTACTTAGTACACAGGATAACAAAAGTGCCAGAAGAAATATACCTCAACAGTCAAGAAACAGGATATGCAAAACGTTACACTGTTTACTACTGTTTTAATGTTTCTAGACAGCTTAGTGCAGAATAGTTAGAAAAGATGAGCCCCTCAACCTATGGCAGATTTAATGTACAGCAGCTTCATGAGCTATGCACAGACAGCGGGATTGTCCATGAAGGCCTGACACAGAATGGACTCATAGAAGCCCTGTCAGTGCCTGATCGAATGTAAGGGGAGAAGACGGTCTCAGAGGTGGCTGACCAAATACCTGGGCAGCAGGGGATCACTGAGGAAGGAGACCAAGGTAGTGAGACTGAAGTCACAGCAGCTGAGTCAGAGGGGCACCTCAGGGGTCACATGATGGCAGCTTGAGAAGCGGCAGCAGCCCTCCATTGCTCCGTGCCTCCGATACACAATTCAGCTCCCTGGTATGACTTTTTAATGCAAGAATACTATAAAGCTACAACATTTTAACTGGTTGACACTCGAGGCTGCAGTACCCTACTCTAAGAAATGGAGGTGTACATGAAAAAGGCACCGCCAAGGCATTCACCACTGCCCTCCCCAGAGAAAGACAAGGCTGCAAAGCACCCGAAGCATCAGACAGCGGGCTCCAGTAAAACCAGCACCGCAACGGGTGCTCTCTCAGAGGAGCGATTTCTAGAGGTGATGCAACCGCTACAGGAGAAACTTATGGAGATATACAATGATCTGCAACAGGTCAAAGCCTCTGTTCACTCCTTGACTATCCAAGTAACATATTCAGAGATTAAATTGGTGTCTTTGGAGAAAAGGCACGATAAAAGTGAATTGACAATGGCACTTTACGGAAAACGAATTAAGAAGCTCGAAGAGAGGATTGAAGATTTAGAGGGAAGAAGTAGAAGAAACAATTTGCTGGTGATCAGAATTCCTGAAAAGGAAGAAGGCACTGCGCCTATTCTTTTCCTTCAAAAGTTATACGAGAGAATCGCCGGTCTCTCCCCGAATGGTGCATCCTATATTATTGAGAGGGCACATCGGGCTCTTCGACCTCCTCCACAGCCTGGTTCCCCACCCAGACCTCTCATTTTCAAGATGCTTAATTTCTTAGACAAGCAGCATGTCCTAGTGAAGGTGCGTGGATTGCAAGAGGTTCGATGGGAAGGGCACAGAATCCTGATCATGCAGGACCTTCCACAGTCAGTGCGGGTGAAACGACAAGGAATGCATCCTATAGTGACAAAGCTTATCGCGGCGGGAACTCCATTTCATATGAAGCATCCAGCGGTCCTTCAGGTGAAGGCAGGACAAAAATGGGTCTCCTCTGAATCGCAAGAGCAGGTGCAGCAAGAACTTAAAAAGTCTCTTCCCAGACCTGTTTAAGTGAAAGGATCCAGAAGATTATGAGCACATGCATGCTGTGCATAATGGTTCAGTGCTGGAATGGAAAAGAAGCTGCCTGTGTTTGATAGGGTGGACACCCTTGTGGTTTTTGGGTTGGATATATTTTGAACTTCTCGATAATACCAGACATTAAGTATCTGTGGGGTAGTGGCTCCCTCCTTATGCTTTATATTTTCTTTCTATGGGGAGATTGCAGAGACGTAGTGAAGGTGTTGTGGGGTTTTTTTTATGGCGGGTATTCGAAATGGTGCCTGATACTACTTTGTGGACTGTCGGTGGAGAATCAGGCTGTCAGATTACTGGACCTATCGCAAGAACATAGCTGCACAGCCCCTCAAGCTAATTATGCTGGTGTGACTGAGCTTAAAATGTTGGGGGCCTATCATCTTTCATTTTTCATTTCTCCTGGATGTTTTAATTTTTTTTTTTTTATTTTTTTTTTCTCTTCTTATATAAAGAAATCAAAAGCAGAAGCCTGGGATGGGGAATAACTGCTAATGGATCCCAAATGAGTTTTTTTCCTCCTTCCCCCTCCCCCCTTTTTTTTTCATAATTGTGTGTTTGGATTCTGGGGATCCAGGGAGATACTGGATATATGCTCATCTAGGAAGGATTGGGGGGCATTTTTAGTACCTTAAGGTACCATAAGCATATTATTGATTTCTTGTTACTGTTATGTCATTACAACCATTATAGAGGGTAAACCTTATTAGAGATATGCTATGTATATAGTGGATTAAGAAGTTGTTCTATTAGGGGAGTTTAAATGGCAAATATAATTGTTAGATAAGTAGCGGGGGCAGGGGGAAGGCAGAGGAGAGATAGGAGGGTCTCTGGTGCAACTCAGTACCTGAGCTAGGACATCACTCACCTGAGAGTGGATTGTGGCGCAGTTGATTAGA
The DNA here is from genome assembly GCA_016271365.2 of Neoceratodus forsteri. NCBI lineage: Eukaryota > Metazoa > Chordata > Ceratodontiformes > Ceratodontidae > Neoceratodus > Neoceratodus forsteri. The sequence continues at coordinate 1,048,105,555 of CM057456.1, forward strand.
ACTGGGGGAGATAGTGGGTAGAGTACTGTTAGGGATTTATGGGAATTGTGGGGGGCTAGGACATAGGGATAATATGATAGATAAGTTTTCTTCTTTTATAGTTATCGGGGGTATAGGGGGAGGCAAGTCAAGCGTGTTAATCTATTTTTTGAAGTAGAATTTTCATTGGCGCTCAGTCAGATCAGGTTGGGATCTCAGGTAATAAAATTGATCACTTTACCCTCAGTATTGTTTGATAAATCAAAGGATGGCTAACTGCTACAAGGCTGTAAGTTGGAATGTTAAGGGTGCACAAGATAAATGTAAGAGACAGGTTATCCTCAGGCACCTTCATCAATTACAAGCTGGGATTGCTTGTCTCCAAGAGTCGCATCTTTGGAGACATGATGTTAGCTTATTTCTCAAGACATGGGTGGGACAAGCCTATGGAGCAGGAAAATTCATGTCTAGTGGGGGAGTTGTGATATTAATAGATAAAAAAATTCCTTTTAAATTGGACAAAGAAATTTGGGATTTGGAGGGCGAATATATAATACTATGTGGATCCTTGAAAGGGCGGCAGATTACTTTAGGATCCATATATGGACCAAATTCTGAGTCTCCTCATTTTTTCACCCACTTATTGAGCCTTCTTGTCACTGATCCACCCATTTTAACTATTTTGGGAGAAGATTGGAACGTGGTACCTTCCACGCACATAGATAGATCTGACTCCCGGAAACAGGGTTTGTCTCCCTCACAGAGAGCATTACGCGACCTTATGACAGGTGCTGATCTCCTGGATGTATGGAGAGTTCTCCGTCATGGAGAACGCCAATACACTTATTTTTCATCCCCTCATAAATCCTTCTCCCGTATTGATTTCTTTTTATTGAGTTCTTTCGCATTATCTGGGGTAATGTACGCAAATATACACACGAGAGTTATCTCAGACCATGCTCCAATTTCCCTTACATATCTCCCTGGACCAAGTACCCAAAGGGATGCTCTCTGGAAGTTGAATAATCAGCTGCTCCAAAAGTCAGAATCTCTTCAACACATAAAAAGTTTTATGGTCAACTTCCTACTAGATAATAGGGGGTCGACTACCAGGACAGATATGATTTGGGCAGCCCTAAAGTGCTCCCTCAGGGGCGAGTGCCTTAGGCTATCAGCAACGAGATGTCGCCAGTTTCGGGATAGGCAAACAACCTTGCTCCTACAGATACGGGCCATGGAACGCACCCTTTCTCGGCACTCACCAGATGCGGATTGGGTACTTTTGCACCAATTGCAAAGTCAGTACTCTGATCTCATGTACCAAAAAGCAGAGCTTGCTTTGAGATGTACAACGATGAAATATCTTGATGCTGGTGAGAAGGCTGGTAAGTTATTAGCTGTTAGGCTTAGGCAAGCAGTGGCCTCATGAGCCATTCCTTGTATCAAATCGGCTACCAGTGATAGCCTGGTGATATCCCCCAGGGAAGTATCCGAGGCTTTACGTTCTTATTACCAAAGGCTGTATTCTGAAGCTCAGGAGGAAAAGCCTGTAGCTCGGGATATGACTGAGTAACTTGATGCCACTGATCTTCCTAAACTAGAGACCCCTGAAGGTGAACATCTTGGGAATTTAATTACAGTGCAGGAAGTGGTAGCAGCAATTGAGCAATTTGCACCTGACAAGTCCCCTGGCCCAGATGGCTTTTCTAACAACCTGTATAAAAGCTGCTCACAAGAACTTGCTCCCTTTCTGGTGGAAGTTTACAATTACTGGTTTGCTGAAGGGATGTCAGAATCAAACTTCCTCAATGCTATAATTACTCTTATTCCCAAGTCTGGAAAGGATCCCATATACCCGGAAAGTTATAGGTCTATCTCTTTAATTAATACTGATGTCAAAATCTTAGCTAAGGTTTTGGCCGTGAGATTGGGTCCACTTCTTCCCACGCTCATTAGTAGAGAGCAGATAGGTTTCATGAAAGGTAGATCCTCAGGGGACCACATGCGTAAGTTAATATATATCCTCTCGGCATCCAAGGACTCAAGCATTCCTTCTGTTCTGATCTCCTTGGATGCTGAGAAGGCCTTTGATAGAGTTTCCTGTGACTTCCTTTTTGTAACCCTGGCCCACCTGGGTTTCCCCACGGGCTTTCTTAGATGGATCAGATTATTATACACATTCCCATCAGCCCAGATTTGGTCTAATGGGACACTGTCTGCTCCCTTTCTACTTCAGAGGGGGACCAGGCAAGGTTGCCCCCTCTCTCCATTATTATTCAATCTCTATTTAGAACCCCTGATTAGGAGATTGTTAACTTCCCCCAAGCTCCAGGGCATTGAAATAGGATCACAAAGGTACTCCCTTTCTGCATACGCAGATGACCTTCTTTTACACCTCCCATATCCTGCAACAGGTATTCCAGAACTTTTGGCCGAGATAGGACGGTTTTCTGCTATCTCCCATTATAAACTTAATGAGTCTAAGACAAAAGTTTTTCCTTTAAATAATAATACTTCCCAGTCAGTGCTTGAAAACACTAACTTAATATGGGAATCTAAGTCCCTTATGTATCTTGGGATTAAGGTTGCCAGAGAGGTCCCTACCATGTTTAAGCTAAACCTTATGGAACTATTGAATACAATTAAATTAGACCTAAACAGATGGGGAGATCTTCCTCTTTCCTTATGGGGAAGAATAAATATTGTAAAGATGAATGTCTTACCCCGAGTACTATACCCCCTGGGAATGTTGGGTCTGTTTATCCCTAAAAAATGGTTCGGTAAGCTAAATCAAACGTTAATTGCCTTCCTTTGGAAGGGTAAGAGTGTCAGGCATTCCTATTTGAAGCTCTCTGCACCTAAGGAGCAGGGTGGCCTAGCAGCCCCTTCCTTTCTTTCATATTATTGTGCTCATCATCTTAGCAGGATGTCCTACTGGTCAAGGGAGATGTCGAGGGAGGAGCGACAAACATATGTGCCTTTATGGTTAGATATTGAACAATTTCTAGCAGCTCAATATTGTTGCTCCCTGCCTGCCCTGCTATACGCTAGTCCTAAGGCAATTCCAAAACCTCTTCGGAATGTTCCGTTAGGTTGGTCCATTAGGGCTTTGTATCAGCTGCAAACTCATCTATCCCATAACTGGCATGCTTTGTTGGAGCAGCCTGTTGTGGGGAATCCCCACTTCCAGATTGGGTGTAAACCCATTCGCTTGGCTTTTTGGCCTTCCCTTAGTAATACAAAACCTAGGGATATATATGAGGAGGGTAGAGTAATTCCTTTTGCTCTTTTTAGATATAGGTTTAAAGTGCCTGTGACAGCCTTTTTTAAGTATGAACAGCTTAAGAGGGCCATCCTTGCCCATCTGGGTCGAGGCAAATTATCAAAAAGCTTATCTAGTTCCCTTTCACAGATATCTTGAAATGTTAAAACCTCAGCCAAGGGAGGGGGGCTTGAAAGTGGACTTTCCTCTAAACTGTTTCACATTTGTAGAATCAGCATTATTCTCATTTTACAGAACCATCATCACCACAAACCATCATATTGGTAGTATATCATGTTTTTTGTTTAGTAAAAAAGATTTCAGTTTCAAACTACGGCAAAACTTCTGCAAGTCCAAAAATTCTCAAATTTGTTAGCACTGCACATTGGGGCAAAAGGCACACCTTTATTCAATAACACAGTCTCTGCTTCAGATAGCAACCTATCTGAAAGGTTAATTACCTTCATTATTGTCCCTGACATTGTTTGTGAAGTGTACAAGTATGGAATAGATGCTTTTCCATTAAACATAGGTTTATAAACTGTATACATTTATATTTAATATTTGGGATTTTTAAGTAATATTTTTTTCTATAGGTGTGTGTGAATCACAATATGGGACATGTTTACATTACTTTGGATGTTTTCTTTGGTGAACCCATAGATGGCATTATAGGATAGACAATTGTATATATTTATTAACATAAATTTCTACTTTGTGAAATGTATTTGTGTTGTTTTTAACATTTTAACTTAAGAAATGTATATACAGTATATGGCTTCTGTATATGTGGAATAAATGTTTGTTGACTTTTTGCTGATCATGTGGTTATATTTAGTAGACACAGATTGATGATGTCATATGGCAGAATATAAGTGAGCACTTTTTATTGTATGTCATGTCTTTTGAGAAAGGGAGTCATTCCGAAACACATCAAGATGTGTCTTTCATTAAAGCTTTTTGCACGCCAGCATATAGTCAGGAGCATTATTTTGAAGTGGTGAGTGCGGGACTGTTTTTGAAATTGTGGAATTATTTTTACTTTTCTTTGGTTGGATTAGGTTCTTTTGGTGATATTGGATTTCTTTTGAAGACAGTCAAGGTATGTGATCTTTTAAGTACTTTATTGCAGCAACATATCACTAGATAAGGTGAAGAAACTGTATTTTAGGTAAAGGTAGAACATGAGGTGTGAAGATTTGTTTTTCTCCCCAGAGCAACAGGTAAAATAGTTAGTACAACGGTTAAGAGCAGGATTTGTTATTCATAAGACTAGCTTGATTAAATCTTTAGTTAGCAACTTTTTTTGATTTGGAACTGTGAAACGGGAATTGTTAAGTGAGGCTTGCATTTAGGTTCTTTTCCTGTAACATAAGTTTTAGTAAAGAAATATTTCTAGAATAGCAGTATCAATTTCTAATAAGAGTTTCCTTATTTTTTTTTAAGTAAGCTTATTATAGAACTGTGAAACAAAGTTTTTATTAATCTTTATTTTTTTTTAGACATGGTAAACACATTCAAGACAACAGTACAAATCAAGGTTTTGTAGGTAGAACTGCAGAATGAGGTGTGCTTTAAGCTTTATATTTTTGAGACAGCAAAAAACATTTAGAGGAATATTGTGAAAAAGGTTTCAGTAACTAGAGCTGTAAAATTAGATCTGCAGTAAGTATTAAAAAAATAGCTAAAAACATTCAGTAGAACACTATAAAACAGGTTTTGCTTCTACTGGATTGCCACCATACATTTTATTTTGAGTTGATTTATTGGTTCCTCTTATAGTATGGAGTTTTTTTCTGTTCTTGTTGAGATTTTGCAATTGTTTTGTTCTGTGCAAGTTGGTTTTCTTGTCTTCAAGGTCTCCTGTGGTTGAACCTAGTGAGGGGAGAGAAAGATTTGTTAAGTGCTGCGTTATTTTTTTGGAGGGTGCTTATTTGCATTACCATTTGCTTGGAAGTTGTCCTGTTGGGTTCGTAGAAAAATAATTAGTGATGATTTTGTCCTCATATATTTAACAGTTGTAGGATTTTTGTGCTGAGAAAAAATATGGGAGAAAAGATAGGAGTGTTTCTGTTTTTTAAAACTGCATGAGTTTGGTTGCTGTTTGATAAGAGGTATTTTAAGAAGGCCTGAGCCTTTTTTCTAGAAATGATAGTTTTGTGACAATGGTTTCTGAATCAATCTTCACATGGTGATTCCTGTTGGGATTAGTAAAGATGGCTAGTTTAAAATGTTGCTCAGTGAAAAGAGGGGTTTTGAGAAGGTGTAAGACTTTTTTCAGAAATGACAGTTTTGCAGCTACTGCTTTTTGAATCAATCTTCAACTGTTGATTCCTGCTGGAATTAGAAAAGGTGGTTAGTTAAAGATGTTGCACAGTAAATGTCTAAGGCTCTGTATCCTGTTGAAAGAGAAGAGGATAAGAAATGACTATTACAATTGCAAGCAAACTTATAACACTGTATCTGTCATGCAATTCTTTTAGAAAGTGGTTTAAGTGTGGAAATGTGGGGGTGTTGTGCACTGTAGGTTAATGCTTTGCATTTTGTTTGGGGAGGGTCTTATTGTATGGAGTGTAGTAGTAGTGTTGTCTCATAGACTTACCTTAGTCATTGTCACTGTCTGAGGAAAGGACTTGTGGCCTTTTTTCTTTTGAAGCTGTCATATCTGTTTCCTGTGTGGGAGAGAGAATGAGGAAGGTGAGTATTGTATAAGGAAGTATTGTATAAAGTGAGTATTGTATAAGGAAGTATTGTATAAGGAAGTAGTGTATAAGGTGAGTATTATATAAGGAAGCATTGTATAAGAAAGTAGTATATAAGGAAGTAGTGTATAAGGTGAGTATTATATAAGGAAGCATTGTATAAGAAAGTAGTATATAAGGAAGTAGTGTATAAGGTGAGTATTGTATAAGGACGTATTGTGTAAAGAAGAATTGTATAAGGAAGTAGTGTATAAGGTGAGTATTGTACAAGGAAATAGTATATAAGGAAGTATTGTATAAAGTGAGTATTGTATAAGGAAGTATTGTATAAGGAAGTAGTGTATAAGGTGAGTATATAAGGAAGCATTGTATAAGGAAGTAGTATATAAGGAAGTAGTGTATAAGGTGAGTATTGTATAAGGTGAGTATTGTATAAGGAAGTAGTGTATAAGGTGAGTATTGTATTAGTATGTTTAGTAAAGCTTCAGGGGAGACAGGGCCTAGTAGCCCCTCCTTATACAAATTGTCTATAATTGTAATGGCGAGTTCATTGGCAGCCATGGGGCTTAGACCCTTTTCCTTCACTCTTTAGAATTTTTTTTTGTCTGCTTTGTAGGACCTGTGTTGCTTTCTCAAATGCAGGCAAGATTGATAAGAAATGCATGTAGTTTTAATTTTTTAAGAATCTTTCTAAACTTTGAAATGTAGATCGTAGAGTCAGAGGTTCATATAAGCTGCCGTCTTTTTTTTTTGCAACACAAAGTAATTGCATAAATATTGGTTTAATTATATTGACTGTATTTGCTCTAAGGGTACCTTGATGCAAAAGTTCTCTGGGATATATCTTGAAAACATGGTTATGTCTGTGTAGAATAAGTGGGAAGCCTCGGCCGCCAGTGAAGTACCACTACTCTTATTGTTTTTTCACTTACCCGGTGAGGCGGGTGGTGAGCCCCGCCAGGGCTCTCACATACAGCTCCTGGAGAGGGTACAAAGGAGGACAACTAAGATGATACGAGGACTAAGCGATTTGACGTATAAGGACAGACTTGAGGAGCTCTGCCTGTTTTCATTGGAGGACAGGAGAGACGGGGGGACATAACTGAGGTCTTCAAGTACCTCAAGGGAATAAATAGGGTAAACATGGAGGGTATCTTTATACTAAAGCAGGGCAGTATCACCAGTGGGCATGGTTTGAAGTTGGAAAGTGGAAGGGTGGAGGGGAAACAGGAAGAGGTTTTTCACTGAGAGGGTGGTGGATCCTTGGAATGCGCTGCCTGGCAAGCTGGTTCAGCGATACACAGTGAAGGGCTTCAAGAAAGGGTGGGACAGACACAGAAAGTGGATGTATCAGATGATGGTCTATCCAAGGGGGGTGGGGATGGATGATAGGGGTTTCTGGAACACAAGGGGGGGCCTCGGTAGACCGTAAGGCCTAATCTGCTGGCAATTAGTATGTTAGTATGTCTGCATGGGTTTTTCTTGCCATATTTATGTTCTTTGTTTTAGCTATGAAACTGTCAATGTGTTCCATATCTATGGGATTTCTGTAGGTCATTTGGATTTCTGTAGCTGCTGCAATATTTGTAGTTTCTGTTTCTTCTGTGGATTGGGCCTGAAATGTGCCTGAGGTAGACGGCTGCTCAGGCTGTAGTAAGTCCTCTGTTCTTTGTTCGGATTATGAGACTATTTGGCTAAGTTCTAGCTCAAATGCCATGTCTTCATCAGAAAATGCCATGCTTATAAAATGTGTTGCTGGTTTTGTGCTTTTTTATTGAGAAAATAAAAATAATGTGATTTTCTGTGCATCGGCAGTGCTGCTTGAATGTGCAGGAGTTACAAACACTGTTTCAGGAGTGTGATGCCATGAGAGTTTGTGGTTATATCTCGTGCAAGCAGTTCGTCATGAGGTGGCATCTCAGGTGATAAGATTGCCTGTCTGTCAAGGTTTTTTTTTTTTTTGTGGGGTAGAAAGTAGTCTGACACTCTGTATATAAATTGTTACTGTGTATATAAATGAAATTTATATATACAGTTACTCGGATAAGTGGATTTACATAACTGTATTTATGACCACCCATTTGCATAACTATATTTATGTATATATACATATTATATTTATATATGTATATCTAGATATAAATATATATATATATTCTATGCAAAAAAACTGCGCTAATGCATCATTTAAGGTTAAAGCAAAAAAAAGGCACAGACTGACAGACTCCGGGGTGTGAGCACATTGACATGCTACAGTAAAGGAGAATGGGGTGAGATTTAGGCCTCACAACCCCAATGACACACCCCGGAGTCTGTCAGTCTATGGAAGATCGGGCAGTGTGTGGGGGGGAGTTAGGAGTTCAACCCTAATGTCCCATTTCCTGACTTTTTTTTGCTTTAACCCTAAATGATGCATTAACACAGTTTTTTTTGCATAGAATTTCCTTACTTTTTGAAAAAGTGTAATATAAGTAGTAAAAAACACATATTGGTGAGAACGGGCCCTGCCCTCCCACCAAGTTGCCAATTTTTACCTAACAATATGCATCTGGGCCCACTCTTCCACTTACACAAAGCCATGGAGACATGCAACAGCCCTATAGGGCATCAAACCATTATAACAGGAATTTGTGCATTTCTTGTGAACCATAAGAGCTAGCAAAAAAATTCTAGCATCATCATTGTAATCGTGACAGCGAGCACTGCATGCAACATTGCAATGATCACACCTGCATCTCAAATCATTTCTGAGATATGGCCACTGAACAGCACTGGACAGGCACTCTTTGAACCCTTGTGACAGTAATTTCACAATATCTCATGAACCGTGCAACATATGGAAAATATTCCACTGCAGGCTTACTTTCAAATCTTTTTTGGGCAGTACAGATCACCTTGAGGTGATCTAAGCTGCAGTAGCGAAAAGTCTGTATCTCACTTTGTTTCTGAGATAACAGCACTGAAAGTCATGACACAGACTGCAATGTAATCCTATGAGAAAAATGACCACTTTGTCATGCAATATCTCTGCAACCAATTAATTCTCCAACAGCTAAACAATGTAATTGACATCAGTAGGGCATCCCCTCAAAACCCTGAAAGCTTCACTTAAAAAGACCAAAGCAATGCAATATAATCCAGTGGGGAAAACGTCAACTTTGTCATGGATTATCTCCACAACCAATTAATTTTCCAACACCTAAAGAAGCTAAGTCACATCTCTGGGACATCCCCTCAAAACCCTGAAACTTTCAAGTAAAAAGACCAAAACATTTAAGAGTTATTTAATTCTTTGACCTGCTTGTTTTGTAATATAATCTGGACTTAACCAGGTCCATCTTGCAAATGAGCTTGCTCAACGATGTTTGTCTGGATAAATAAAGATTTGATTGATTGATTGAGGCTGCAAAAAAGTCAGCCACGATCGCAGCTGAAAATTCTTCTTTCACAAATCATACATATAAATATTTCCCATTGGCTCATAATGGGAACTTCAAACTTAAATACTGTGCAAAAATGGCGAAAAGTGCATTTTTGGTGCTTTGCTGCACTAAAATCATATGTCTGACCAAAACACTACTTGGAAAATCAAAAGATTTACCATCCCACACTGTGCATACCAACCTTCGTGCAAACCTGTGGATTGGTTGCATAGTTATTAACGAGCAGAATTTGAGGTTTAACATTAAGTTCTCAATCCTAAATATAGGGCTGTGTGTGTGTGTGTGTGTGTGTGTGTGTATATATATATATATATATATATATATATACACACACACACACCATATATATATACACACACACACACACACACACACACACACACACACACACACACACACACAGCTAAGCTCTTCAGAATGAAGTGCGGTGTCTCAGGTTTACTGCATGATAAAAGGGATAAACTTCCATTGAAATTGCATTGTTTCCTGCAGTAACTCTACTGCAGAATTCTGGAGCACTGCACTTCATCCTGGATGGCTTATTTATTTATTTATTTAAGAGATTTACCAGATAAGCATACTGAGCGGGATCCACTCGTTTCCAGATGCGACCTGGGAGTTACATACCTACATACATACATACATACAACAGAAGCATAGGCAATGATGCAATACAGTGGGTATAGAAATGAGTGCAATAAAGTGTGAAACAGCTGGTCCAGGAAATGTTACAGGCTGGACTGTGCATTGGGAACTTACATACTAGCTTAATTCTGAGTACCTGGGTTATTAAAGCATGAGCAGGCAGAGACCCATTGGTGGAGGCAGCAGTTAAGGACACATTTACAGTTTATGGCATGGTATGAAGCCTCTAGCTAGTAGAACTGGGCTGCAGGTTACAGTTACATGTGTCTGTGAAATGGCCCTGAAGGAGAGTATTTATAGTCCTAGGGGTGTTGGACAGCCTAATAGCAGCAGGGAGGTCATTCCAGAGTTTGGGCAGTCTATATCTGAAAGCAGATTGGCCCTTTGTGGTATGCATGAAATGGATATGCAAAAGTCTCGAGTCTGAGCCTCTCAGGGAGTATGCTGGGGAGGGTTGAGCTGACAGGATGGAGCTGAGATAGGTGGGGATGGAGTTGGACCAGTACTTCACTATGAGTTTTGCACAATGTAGCTGGCACCTGGAGTGCAGCAAGGGGAGATCTAGGACTTTATACATATCGCAGTGATGGGTGATGGGGGGGCATTCTAGGATGAACCTGCAGAAAGAATGAAAAAGGGGGCCCAGGTTTGCCAGGGTGGTGGGGGGGCTGCACTGTAGACCATATCACCATAGTCGAAGGTAGGGAGAATCATTTTGAGTACTAGCTCCCGCCTGACTGAGGTGGGTAGGCAACCTTTGTTGCGGTAGAGTGCTCCTCATTTTGGATATAGTTTTTTCAGGACGGAGTCGATGTAGACGGCGAAGTCTAAGTGGCGATCAAGCCATACACCCAGGTACCTGAAGGAGGTGCATGATTCCAGAGTGGTATCGTCTAGTGTATGGAAAGTGGGGGGAGTAGTTAGTCAGGAGAGTTGAGGTTGTGTGCCAAAAGTTAAGGAGACAGTTTTCTTTGCATTTAGGAGGAGTTGGTTAGAGCTAAGCCAGGTTTGGATGGCATCAAAGTCCTGCTGGAGGGCAGAGTTTAAGACCTCACAGGATAGGCCAGAGGCGTACAGGATGGTATCATCTGCGTACATTTGTATAGCTGAGTTTGGGCATACCAGTGGGAGGTCATTTAAAAATATGGAAAAGAGAAGGAGACCCAGGACAGAGCCATGGGGGACACCCCAGGTGACTGGGAGAGGGGGAGAAGTGTGGACCGATTTTTACTGCTCATTTCCGGCCAGATAGGTAGGTATGGAACCAGCTGATGGTTAGGTCGGATAGGCCTGCGTCTTGCAGTTTTGTGAGGAGTTTGGGATGGAAGACAGTATCAAAGGCCTTTGCCAGGTCAATGAATATAGCCAAGGTGAGGAACCCTTTGTCCATGCCTGAGGCAAAATCATTAGTGAGTCTTAGTAAAGCTGTGGAGGTGGAGTGGGATTTGTGAAACCCCGAATGGTAGGGGGTGAAAAAGGAGGTTGAATCAAGGAATTGTGTGAGTTGTGAGAGGGCTAGGTGTTCCTGTAATTTTGCCAGAATTGGGAGAAGGGAGATAGGGCGGTAGTTACCAGGCTCAGATGGGTTGCCACCCTTTGGTAGTGGAATGACTACTGCCTCCTTCCATGCTGTTGGAATTTGGGCTGAGGAGAAGGAACAGTTGAGGAGGTCAGCTAGGAGAGCTGCAATAGCAGGGGCAGATAGGTATAGGAGTTTCGCATCTAGGCCTAATGGGCATTTTCCTTTATTTGGGTTAAGGGAGCATAGGGCGGCTAGGACTTCTGTGGTTGGGACCAGTTGGAAGGAGAACTTGGTAGCATGGGGGGAGTGCTGGGCAGGCGCGGGGGAGATGGATGCAGGAGGGGAGGTTTGTAGGTTTGACAGGAGAGACTTTGTGCAGTTGGTGAAATAGTTATTAAAAGTTGTGGCAACTTTGAATGGACTGGATACATTTTTGCCCTGAATAGTTAGGGTAGGGGTTGGCGGCTGAGTAGGGGCAGTGAGCAAGGATTTAATAGATTTCCAAAATTTAGATGGATGGCTAAGATTAGAGGAAAGGGCCGCTCGGAAGTAGCTATTTTTTGCCTGTCTTATGGCTTTGGTACAGTTGTTTCGGAGGGTACGGTAAAGCTGCAGGGATTCCAGGGTGCCTGTTTGCCAAAGTTTTTTCCATGCCTGGTCTCTTTCGCGACCCCTGGAGATAATATTGGCAGAGACCCAGGGGAGATGGTTTGCCCTTACCCTTTTTCTTCTGAGGGGGGCGTGATGGTCCCATACGGCAAGAAATTGATTACTGAATGCAGCGTAAGCAAGGTCGATGGTAGGTGCCAGTTTGATGAGTGACCAATCTGCTGTGGTGAGATCATTTAGTGGGGAGTTGAGGCAGAGAGAATTGAATGCTCTTGTGTGGAGTGACCTTGGTGGGAGATGGTTAGTGGGTCTATGCACCTTTCTGAACACATAGATCATGTGGTGGTTGCTCATTGAGTCAGGTAGGAGGCCAACCTTTATAATCCTGTGTGGGTGTGTTGTGAGCGCCCAGTCCAGGAGGGAGTAGTTCAGGGATTTTGTATTTAGGCGGGTAGGTTGCTTGATCTGTTGAAAGAGGTTAAGGGCTTTAATCTTGCTGCATAATTTTGTGCAGTCTTTGTCTAGCCAGTTGTGGTTAAAATCTCCAAGGATATAGAGCTCCCTGGCACTAGCCATCTCTTTAAGCGATCCCAGGAGGTCCATTGTGGTGGATGCTGGGGTAGCAGGAGCACAATATATCCCAGCTACAAACACCGGTGAGCTATGGGATAGGACTAGTTTTACCATCCTGGTATCAATATGGGGCGTGTAACTTGGTAGCCGGACAGAGGTATACTGGAGTTTGTTAGATAAATACATGGCAATGTCACCACCTTTCTTGCTGCCTTGTCTATCCTGCCTTAATACAGTGAATCCAGGCAATGCAATTTCAGAGTCAGCATGATGGGGTTTTAGCCAAGTTTCAGTTATTATGCAGATGTCCGGTTTGAGGGTTAGGGCAGTGGTTTGCAACTCCAGGACTTTGTTTAGCAGGCTGCGGATGTTGAGGTGAATTAGGCTAAGGCCTTTTGGCAGGGTTTGGGGGATGTTTGGGGGATGGGGTGGTATATTTGGCTTGCATGGTGTCATACCATATATTTCTGGAGCTGGACATTTTTGTTCTGGTCGGATTTGTGGTTGCAGAGCTGCAGAGTGTCAAAAAGTGTGAAAATCTTCAACTTTTGTGAATTCTTTACTCCTCTCCACAGCCCGAACGCTTTGTCCATCTGGTCCAAAATGTTCAGGATATATGGAAACTGGATCAAGGATTTGCCTTTTGAAGATTTGGTGAAAAATATTAATCCATTCAAAAGTTATTAAAGTTTAAAGTTTCCCCATTATATCCTAAAGGGAAAAAATGTATGTTCCATGTGACAGTGACAGATTCATCTGCAAAAGCACCTTTTTCTGTCGCAAATGCCCTCTGTACTGTCATGCTGCCACCATCTTGTTTTTAGTTTGCAGTGGAGAAAAACTGCTGCAATTCAAATTTCAGTGCCCCTTGGTAAACACTGACACTTGTGTTTACCTTATCGGGGCCAGAGGAACACAATGTTATCATTAGTTTGGGAAAATAAGCCCACAAATATATTTTCCACAATTTGCCCAATCTTTTTACATGAATTGCAAAAAATACTGCAACACTTTGCAAAAGTTGTGAAAGTTTTGCACCATTCTTTTGCAAATTTGCCGAAAGTGTCCCAATTTGCAACACTACTGCCTCAGAAGTTGCCATTTCTTTGCCACCTCACTGCCACTACAGGGTTGGACTTTTGGGCTGAAGTTTCAGGGGTGGCAAGCCCTTGCACCACAGATGTGCCTTTTGTGGTTTGGTGAAAATAGTTACATCAGTTTCATAGTTACACTACTCTGAATTTGCGAATTTTTCCCATAGGATAACATTGTGATGTCTGCCAAAAAAAACAGGGTTTTTTTGCCACCTCACTGCCACTACATGGTTTGGACTTTTGGGCTTAAATTTGCAAGGTGGTATGCTCTTGCACCACAGATGTGCCTTTTGCCAGTTTGTTGCAAATATTTACACCAGTTCCATAGTTACAGCACTCCAAAGTTGTGGATGTTCCCATTGGATGACATTCTGGTGGCCATGCCACCTTTCGAGGCCTATATCTCGAAAATAGTTCAAGATATTGATTTTTTGCTACGTGTAACTTATATACTAAGCATGCATAGAGGTGGCTAGGACATGAATACAACTGTCAATGAATTTTTCCATAGTTGCTATGGTTAATGAGATATTGCCAAATATGCATTACAATGGTTAGTTGGAATGCCTCTAGGCCTGTGCTATATGTCTGTACTTATGTGTAGGTCAGAGCACAGGGACCAGAGGGCCCACACTCCCACCTATGCATACTATTTATGCTAAGCTGGGAACAATGGACCCTCCTATGCTATGCCTCTACAGCCATGGGTGAGTGGGAGTGAAGGGCCCAGAGGGCCAACGCTCCCACCTATGGATATTATTATGCAAAACTAAAAGCACGGGGACCTCCAACACTATGTTTCTATACAGTCCATGCCACTTATATTGTCCTCGATTTAGACAGGCATTTGGTTTATCCAGACAAATTTAATTTACCATTTGCCAGTTACATAGGCTGTAATGCTAAAACCGCTGATTATAGTGTTCCATGCCCATCTTCTATTTCGGGCAGATTAGCTGCTAGTTAGTGTAAGTTCACACTTTGGCATGCAGTTTGCCAACGTGTGAACTGACACTAATTAGTGGGTAATCTGCTCAAAATACAAAGGGCATAGAATGCTGTAGGCCTTCTTGAAACCCCTCTTTTCAAACAGCAACCAAACTGGTACAATTTTAAAAAATTATATTTTTTCTCAGCACAAAAAGCCTACAACTCTTAAATATACCAGGACAAAGTCATCACTAATTATTTTTCTACCACACCCAACAGGACAACGTCCAAGCAAATGGTAATGCAAAGAAGCCCCCCCCCCAAAAAAAAATAACACAATACTTAAATCTTTTTGTCTTCCTCTCCCCTTCCCCTCCACTAGGGTCAACCACAGGAGACCACGGAAGAAAAAACAAAAAAAAAACAACTTGCACAGAACAAAAACAATTGCAAAATCTCAACAAGAACAGAAAAAAACTCATACGGATATCGGACATAACTCTCACCCCATCACACATGTAAAGAAGCAGAGGTGTAGGAGAATGGGGTGAGAGTTAGGACTGACAACCTAATACACACCGATGCCGGTTGGGGGTGTGGGCGGGGGCCAAGGGGTCTTTCAACCCTAACACCAAGTTTCTTCGTTTTTGTCGTTGTGGAACAACCCTAACTAATGCATTAAATGGAGTTTTTTGTCTCTAATTTCCCTTCTTTTTGAGAATGATAACGAGAAATAGTGAATGTAATGCAGCGGCGGTGGGAAAGGGCCCCTCGCTCCCGCCACATGATGCCTTGTCACATAGAAACATTATGCCCACAAACGCAAATAGTAATGTGTATGGTGATGCAAAGCGAAACAGAAAGAGAAACAGTAGTGTAGACAGAAATGTTAAAAACAATGCAAAATCAAGAACAAATGAAAATGCAAAGAGTAACGCACATGGTGGCATAGACATGAATGGTAAGTGAAACGGGAATGAAACCACAAGTGAAAATGGTAACAGTAACAGTAATATAAGCACACAGGCTGGTTTTCCCCAAAAGCTGCATAAAGAAAGACAGTGAGTGCAAAGAATGTATGCATAATAATTGTTCTCGGAGCAAAAAAATGAGGACTTGGAATACTAAATTGCTTATATCTCAGGAACCGTACGACGTAGAAAAAAAATTTAAAAGTCATATGATTTATGACTTTCCTGGCTAGTTTTCTACTTAGCCCCCATTAGAGGGCCAAGCATCTTTCTGACAAAAAGTCTGTATCTTGCGCCATTTCCGAGATAGGGGCCCTGAAAGGTGCAGCGAATGCCATAATGTTATCCTATTGGAAAAAAAAGAGAAGTTCAGAGTGCCATAACTTTGGCTCCCTGTAATATTTTTTTCACCAAACCACAAAAAGGCACATCTGTGGGATGTTGGCTGTGTTCCTTCCAAATTTCAGCCCAAAAGACCAAACCGTTGTTTTGCAGCAGGACACCAAAGGATTCCTGTAATGCATCAGACGCCGTAATGTTATCCTATGGGAAAAAGTGTCAACTTTGGAGTGCTGTAACTTTGCCGCCATGTAATATTTTTTCAATGAAATGCTGAAAGGCACATCTGTGAGATGTTTTCTGTGATGCCTCCAAATTTCATGCCAAAACACCAAACTGTTCTTTTGCAGTAGGGTGCCAAAGAATTGCTGTCATTTCCCACAGCCTAGAAAAGTACTGTTGAAGTTTATGAAAGCTTTCGCAAATTCATTTGACAGTGTCGCAGGCACGACAGTACTTTGCGAAAGTACTTTTTCCAGAAATTTGAAAAACATATTTCTGGGGTGTTTTACCCCAAAATAAAGACATGGCTAGCATCCTCAGGGCCCGACTAGGTGAATACAAAAAGAATTAGGTTGCTAGAGGGTCCCAATTTTAAATGCCAAGCATTTTTCTGATCACTAACTGAAAACAAAATGGCAGATTTGCGACAGTAAAAGGCCCATTTGCAACACTAAAAAGTGCATTTGCGACACTGTCAAACTTTTTGTTAACTTTTCCCATTGACTTATAATGGGAAATTGTTTTTTTTTTAAATAACTTTTAAACCGTTTAATATTTTTTCACGAAATCTTCAAAAGGCACATTGGGGACCCCGGCTGCACATTCCCTGAAGATTTTGGACCAGTTGCTCAAACCATGCGACCTGTAGGTGTGACAGTAAAATTCCAGAAAAGCATAAACACGCGCACAGATCACACTTAATAACTCTGCAGCCATATATGCAACCAGTACAAAACTTGTCAGATCCCAAGGCGTATTGGTCTTGATCATGTATGCCAAATTTCAGGCAAATCTGTCAAACAGTTGCAAAGTTATTAAGGTGCAAAATCTGGGATTAACATGTAAATGGCTCCTCAACCCTAACTATATTGGCACGGTAGTATACTGTATATATATAGATATAGATATAAATATAGATATAGATATAGATATAGATATAGATAAATCTCTCTATCTCTCTATCTAAATCTATATCTATATCTATCTATATATCTATATATCTACTATATATATATGTATACTGTATATCTATTTCTATCTCTCTCTATATATATATATAAAAAACACCTGCCTGGTAGGGCAGGCATAGTAAAGGTTTCACAGCCACTTCTATGTTAAACCCAAAATGTTGCATTTTAATAATTTTGCAACCATTCATCTGATTCACCTGACTTTTGGCATGCACGTTGTTTCATACCATAGATTACTGGATCTGGAAATTTTTGTTCCAGTCAGATTTGTGGTTGCGGAGCTGCAGAGCATCAAAAAGTGTGAAAATTCTCAATGTTTGTGAATTCTTTCCTCATCTCCACAGCCCGAACGCTTTGTCCATCTGGTCTGAAATGTTCAGGGTATATGGAAACTGGGTCAAGGATGTGCCTTTTGAAGATTTGGTGAAAACATACTAATCCATTCAAAAGTTATTAAAGTTTAAAGTTTCCCATTATATCTTATGGGAAAAATATACATTCTGTGCGACAGTGGCAGATTCATCTGTGAAAGCACCTGTTTCTGTTGCAAATACCCTCTGTACTGTCATGCTGCCACCATCTTGTTTTCCGTTAGCAGTGGAGAAAAACTGCCGTAGTTAAAATTTTAGTGCCCCTTGGTAAACACTGACACTTGAGTTCACCTAATCAGGGCCAGAGGAACACAGTACTGTTATTAGTTTTGGAAAACAAATTGCGGGCATATTGATTATGCTAGCAAAACAGTTTAAAGGTACAGTAGAAGATTCTACATCAGATTCACAAGGACATACAGAGGCAGTTAAAGTAAACGTAGAAGGTGAAATGTTTATATTTTGTTCAGTCTATGCACCATTTACAGCATTTAATAACTTTTTGGCTGGAATTAATAAAGCTATATGTGATCTAGATTGCTTTTATATAGTTTTGGGAGGTGATCTGAAGTGCCCAGTTAAAGATCCCTAGGACAAATCATCTCCTTTTTCCTCCTGGGACAGATATAAAGCCAAACAATGAGGTGTTTTTTGGGACTCGGTCAGTCTAGTAGATATCTGGAGAGAACTTATTACCAACACTAGAGACTATACATTCTTCTTGGCATGACATAAAATGTATTCACGCCTCGACTATATCTTTGTCTCCAGGGAATTGTTAGTCTCCTGTTTTACAACAGAGGCATGTATACAGCCCATGATACTATCTGACCACAATATGGTTTCAACTGATATAATCTTTGAAGGTTCTACAAGGAAATCTAACATATGGAGACTAAACAACTTTTTATTAACAGATCAATCCACTCAGGGACAGACAGAAATGGCTATTATTATGTTTTTTTATAGAAAACAATATCAACAAAGACAATATTATAAATACAATTTGATGCATCTTTATTTCAGTAGCATCATGGAAAAACAAATCTAGAATACAAAACCAAAACAAAGGTGCAGGATAAACTTAAAACCTTGGAGCTAGAGGTTAAGAATGGGAATTTTGATAAGGCAGCATAACTGACCAAGTTGAGGATCTTTATTGATTCAACTGAAATATATCAGACCAATTTTTTATGGGCAAGGGAAATAAATCATGGAAACAATATAATGAACAAATAAAGTGAACACTGGCTAAAAAAAATTCATTATAGTCAAAGTAAATCAGATATTATCTTAATTGTAAAATCAGATGGCAAAATGTGTTTGTCCCAGGAGGAGACAGAAGCAGAATTCCACGATTTTTAGACAAAAAATTATATAGATCAGAATGCAATCCTACAGTATCAGAGATACTCTTTTATAAGGAATTTTGCCAAACAAAAATAAAGGAATAAGACTGGGAAGGACTTATAAAGCCAATATCTGGAACAGAGATTATGGATGCACTTAACAGTATGATAAAAGGTAAATGCCCAGGCCCAGATGGCTTTACTCTGGAATTTTATGTTACTTTTGGTAAATTAATAAGCCCCTGGTTACAATGTCTTTTCAACCAAATTCAAATACAAGATATTCTGCCAGATTCCTTTAATCATGCATTCATTTCATTAATATACAAACAGGGCAAGGATTTATCAAAAAAGAATACTACAGACCCATAGCAATCTTAAATACAAACTATAAGAGATACACTGAACAATAGAATCCTAACTATTTTAGGATCCATTATCCATATCAATCAGTCTGGCTTTGTTCCAGAAAGGTCTATACAATCTGGTCTTATTAAACTACAATTTATAACAGAATATCTTTAGACTCAGGTACGCAAGCTTTGTTTCTGTCATTGGATGCTACTAGAGCCCTTAACATGATGGAATGGGCATATCTATTTCCAGCAATAGAAATTTTTAATTTCCCACCTATATTTATTAAGTATATAGAAACAATACTGTATATAAGAAACCTTATGGCCAACTGAAAATTAATGGCCATCTTTCTAAGCCCCTTAATCTAGATCAGGGGTTAAGACAAGGTTGCCCATTATCCCCATCATTATTTGTAATAGAACTAAAATTATTATTAAAATAAATACAAGCCAGCTGATGCATTTCTGGTAATGAGGTAGCCTTTTTAGAAATAAAATATAATGCATACACAGATGACCTAGTAATTCAGGCACAAGACCCAACACAAAGCTTGACTGAACTAATGAAGTTAACTAATCAATTTTCTAAGGTATCTGGATACAAAATTAATTAAACAAAACTGGAAATGGTAATTTTTAATATTTTACAACCAGATAATCTTCAAAACATAATAAAACATAAATTTAACCTAACGGCAAATACTATTTCAAACAAATTACAGGATTGATATTATTATAATTTTTAATCCTTGCATTGTTCACTAAAATCTCAATTCCAAAATTGGAGCAAATTTCATTTATCAATATGGGGGACAATACAAATAATAAAAATGATAGCCATTCCCTTACTTTCGTACAAATTACAATCCATTTTTTATACAATTTCAGCTCAATGGTTCAAACAATTAACAAGATGTTCAGCAATTTTATATGGAATAACAAGACACTGCACCTTTTTTTGGTCTAGACTATGTCTGTCTAAAGAAAATGGCAGTTTGGCATTTCCAAATATTCAGATTTGTTATTATTCCTATACCATACAATTAATAATCAATTGAGCATTTAGGCCAGCTCGGTGGTGCTGAGGGTTGAGGCGCTGGATGCCACACTGGTGACCTGGGTTCATCACGAGCCCAGATTGGCAGGAGTTGGCAGGGGAGGGATAGGATCAAGCATCTGGAGGACTGCTCTCCTATCCCAGGGAGGATCGAAGGCTCTCATTACTCTGCAGCAGCCCCTGGTGATGATCGGGGGCACTGTCAGAGTCGATGCAATCAGGGGTGGAGTGCAGCGACATCAGCATGCCGTGCATCAAACGTCATTGCATGTCTGTATTCCAAGAGGGGATTTAAGGAGGAAAAATGGCAGCCTTGACCATGGCAGCTTGATGGCCACAACTTCCTAGTCCAGCAGGGCCCATAGTGCATGGTCACATGCTGGTATTGGTTCCCGGCCTGGCACAGGGATATGGAGAGCTCCCTTTTGAAGGTACAGCAGCATATGCCAGCCAGCATGCGGACGTGCCTCTGGGGTCATTTGGGGGAAGTGGAGTGGTGGCTGGATGACTGCAGGTCATGCTGCAGGAGGAGAAAAAAGAGAAATACGATAAAAAATAAATAAATAATCAATTGAGCATTTAAAGACATAAATCTACAATGGGAAAATCACCAACCAATTATTTTTTTTTTTTTACCAGGTGAGACACACTAAGCTGAAAGCTTGTTTGCAGGTGCAACCTGGGAGCACGAGGAAGTTAAGTGACTTGCTCAGGATCACACAGTATGCAAGCAAATCTTGAGAATTTACTTTCAGGAACAACTAAATATTAAAAATCTGCTTTTTTCACCCTCATCAGGAACAAATTCCGAAAGTAACTTTATTAAGAATTTATGCACAGTTTTACAAAAGTTCTTAAACACATCTAATTGGTCAGTTACAAGCTCCCCACTAAATAATATTTGTATGAATCCCAACTTTAACCTACAAGGCAAAATGTTGCACAATGAACAATGGATTCAGAAAGGTATCAGAACATGGGAAGATACGTATTCTCATTGAACTAAACTGCCTTGGAATTCTTTTAGACACAAATTTCAATTAAAAGATTCTGACATTCTTTTCTTTAACCAAATAAGTTTGCTATATAGAAGACTAACAAAGATGGGAATGAGCCCCCAGTAATTGTATTATAGAACAGAAACTTACAGATATATTTAACTGTGTGGGAGGGAGGTAGTAACAAAAACAAAAAAGGAAAGGAACCTGGGGGTAATCATATCAGATGACCACAAGGTTAGCAAGCAATGTAAGAAGGCAGTAGGGAGAGCTGGGGGTATACTGGGATACATAGGGAGAGGCATCACCAGCAGAAAACAGGAAGCTGTTATCCCTCTGTACAGACAGTTGGTGAGACCCCATCTGGAGTACTGTGTCCAGTTCTGGAGACCCCATCTCCGAAAAGACATAGACAGGGTAGGGGCAGTCCAGAGGAGGGCAACTAGAATGGTGCAGGGTCTGCAAGAGAAGCCATACGAAAAGAGACTAAAAGAGCTTAATATGTATACCCTTGAGGAAAGAAGGGAGAGGGGTGACATGATAAAAACATTTAAGTACCTCAGTGGAATCAATAAAGTCCAAGAGCGTAGCATTTTTCAGAAAAAGAGACATGCAAGAACAAGGGGACACAATTTAAAGATAGATGGGGGGCAGTTCAGGGGCAATGTGAGGAAGTATTTTTTCACAGACAGGGTAGTGGACGCATGGAACAGCCTTCCTGAGGAGGTTGTGGGGTCTAAAACTGTGGGAGAGTTCAAGAATGCATGGGACAGACATAAGGCAATTCTTGTGGGAGGTAGGAAGAAATGGGCTGTTGGTTAACTAGGATCTGTGGCTTATCCTGTAGGTAGGGAAATGGGCAGACTAGGTGGGCCAAGCAGTCCTTATCTACCATCAAAGTCTATGTTTCTATGTTACGAAAAAAAAACTTTTAAAATGATACCTATGGATAAGCTCTGAATTTCATCCCAATGCACTTAAACTATATAAAAAACAATACCACAATGGGAGAAGAAAACAAAACAGACTATACCAGAACAACAGTGGATGCTGACGTTAGCCCAAATTTATACAGTAGTTACAAGTTAACAAGGGACACATCAATTGAGTTTAAAATGTTCTCTAGAGCCTACTATACAACATCCAGGCAGTATAAAATGAAAGTGAGTGACTCAAGCCAATGTTGGTTTTGCAAACAACTGGAAGCTGATTTTATACATATGTTCTGGAAATGCAAATGGAACAGAGGATGGTGGAACCAGTCTTTTGCACTTCTAGGAAGAATTGGTTTCTAATAATGCAACTGAAGTAACAGTATGGTTCCACTTTTGGAAATGTACAATACCCAAAGGATAAATAAAAACTACAGAATTATTTTTAAGGTTAACACAATAGCCGTTAGAAGGCTATCATAAAATACTGGAAATCAGCAGGGGACTAATTCAAGAGCCCCAGAAATAGAATGGAAACAACTGTTTTTAAGTGCTTTGTATAACAATAACTATTTTACTGATTATGATTCCATTTGGAAATTATACAACAAAAAGTGTGAAGACTGGTTAAAAGATGATTTTATTTAACTTTGGCTAAGATATGAGGACTCTTTCAATGTCCTATGTTGTATATGCTAAAGTATATCTGTAATTTTTATATTGTATTGTGACTTCTGAATTTTTCTCCCTTCCTTAATTGTTGACTGATATATTGTCTTTATCTATACGATGGAATGTGCCCCAATAAAATTATTTTTTGCAAAAAATGTTTTAGAAAATAAGCCCTGGAAATATGTTTTCCAAAATCTGACCTGCCATACTTTCAAAAATTGCAAAAGAGCAGTTCAGCACTTTCACAAAATTTGTGAAAGTTTTGCACCGTTCTTTCACAAATTTGCAGAAAGTGTCACAATTTGCAACACTACTTCCTCAAAAATGACCATTTCTTTGCCACCTCACTGCCACTACAGGGTTGGACCTTGGGGCTGACATTTGCAGTGTGGCAAGCCCTTGCACCATAGATGTGCCTTTTTGTGGTTTGGTGAAAAAATGTACATTGGTTCCATAGTTATAGTACTTTAAAGTTGTGAATTTTTCCCATAGGATAACATTGTGGTGTCTGCCAAAACCATAGTTTATTTCCACCTCACTGCCACTATATGGTTTAGACCATTGGGCTGAAATTTGAAGGGTGGCAAGCTCTTGCACCACAGATGTGCCTTTTGCTGGTTTGCTGCAAAGATTTACACCAGTTCCACAGTTACAGCACTCCGAAATTATGAATTTTCCCATAGGATGAGACTGTGGCAGCCGCGCCACCTTTCAGCGCCTATATCTCAAAAACTGTTAGAGATATGGATTTTTTGCAAAGCATAGCTTATGTACTAAGCATACATGGAGGTGGCTAGGTCATGAATACAACTGTGAAAGAATTGTTTCCACAGTTGCTATGGTTAATGAGATATTGCCAAATATGCGTTACAAGGGTTAGTTGGAATGCCTCTACGGCTGTGCTGTGTGTCTCTACTTATGTGTAGGTCAGAGCACAGGGCTCAGAGGGCCCACACTCCCACCAGTGCACACTATTTATGCTAAACTGGGAGCACTGGGCTCACCTATACTATGCCTCTACAGTCATAGGTGGGTGGGAGCACAGGGCCCAGAGAGCCTACGCTCCACCTATGGATATAATTATGCAAACAAAAGCACAGGGCCCTCCTGCATTATGTTTCTATACAGTCCACACCACTTATACCACCCTTGGTTGAGATGGGCAGTCAGTTTATTCAGGCAAATTTAATTTACCATTTGCCAGTTACATAGGCTCTAGTGTTAAAACTGCTGGTTATAGCGTTCCATGTCCATCTTCTATTTTGGGCAGATTAGCTGCTAGTTAGTGTCCGTTCATACTTCAGCATGCAGTTTGCAGAGCTTGCCAACATGTGAACTGACACTAATAAGTGGCTAATCTGCCCAAAATAGAAATGGGCAAAGAATGCTGTAGCCATGAAGACTGGGGTTCCTGATCAGTTGTCAGCAGAGAAGAATCAGAGATGGGGAGAGGCCGTCTTAGCTACAAGGAGAATGTCTGAAGCTTTTACAATTGTGCTTTCCCTCTTGTATGTAGGGAACAGCTTACAATGCTCCCACTTCCCTCTACTTTCATTGCGACAGATCTTTAGACAGGTACAGAGTTGCTGACATACCTCTTCACCTCCTGCTTGCCCTTGTGCTTAAACTGACATCCTGAGAAGGTACAGTATCACCAGATGTATTTGCAGTGAATTATAGTCTGCACCACTTAAAAAGCTCCCGCCTTCCTCTAGTTTTGTTGCAGTAGATCTTTAAACTGTGACAGTATCATGTACTGTAATATGAAATAAATGTATGGAAACATTTATTTCATATTACATCAGACCTCCTGATCCTGCAGCTACCAAAAGAGGATCCATGAGAACTATATCTGTATTCAGCACCTACAAAGCATTCACTTTGGTTACAGCGCCCAGCCCATATAAAGGGCAGATTGTGCTTGCACAGATGTGCCTGTTATAAGCAATGCAGACTGTACTGATTGGTAGGTGGGTGTGCAGGGCCCATGCACTCCCACCCATGAATGCCATCTTGCAGTTCTAGCAGCACAGGGACCTTAGTTGCTATGTCTCTGCACTCATGGTTGGGTGGTAGCACAGGGGCCCAGAGGGCTCGTGCTCCCAAATATGCATACCATTATACAAAACTGAGAGCACTAGGCCCTCCTGAGCTATGCCTCTACACTGATGGGAGGGTGGGAGCTCAGGACCCAGAGGTCCTGCACTCCCACCTATGGATATCATACGAATAACATTTCATTTTTTCAAAAATTCATTGCAAAACAACTCTGTTAGTGCATCAGTTAGGACTGATTCCACACCAACAAAAGTCTGGAAATTTGATGTTAGGGTTAGCAACCCTAACCCCACACATCACCATCCACAGACCAACAGGTGCCAGGGTGTGCCTTGGGGTCATCAGGTCTGTGGATGGTGTGTGTGTGTGTGTGTGTGTGTGTGTGTGTGTGTGGTAGGGTTTGTAACCCTAACACCGAATTTCTAGTCTTTTGTTGGTGTGGAATCAACCCTAACTGATGCATTAATAGAGTTCCTTGCAATGAATATACAGTATATTTGATATATATATATATATATATATCTATATATATATATATATTTATATATATATATATGCACACATACATACACACACACATACATATATTGATATATATATATAAATAATTAGAGGCAAAAACTCCATTTAATGCATTAGTTAGGGTTGTTCCACAGTGACAAAAGTGAGGAAATGCTGTTGGGTTGAAAACCCCTTGTACCCCGCCCACCCCCAACCAGCATTGGGGTGCGCATTGGGATGATCAGCCCTAACTCTCACCCATGACATGAAAAGCAGCAGAAGTATAGGAGAATGGGGTGAGTTAGGACCCACGACCAATGCACCAATGCCAGACTATGAGGTGGGCAAAGAGAAAGTCAAAGAGGGGTTTTTCAACCCAACAGACCTCACTATAAAACTGTCAACAAGCATTAAATAGATTTACCTCTATTGCTCTTTGGAAATGATAGCGAGAAATAGTGAATGTAATGCAGCGGAGGCCTTGGTGCCTTGAACCCTGCGCTGCCGCCACATGATAATCTGTGGCATACTAACAGGGACAGCAGCGAAACAGAATGCAAACAGTGGCGCACATGGTAACACAAGCTCGAATGAGAACAGAAAGGGTAACGCACATGGTGGCATAGACGGGAACGGTCTGCCACGTGATGTGTTGTCACATAGCAACATGGTGCCTGCAGACAGAAATGTCAATGGGCATGGTGACATAAAGCGAAACAGAAAGATAAACAGTACTGTAGACAGAAATGGCAAAAATAACAAGCAAAGCGCAAATGAAAATGCAAAGGATACGCACATGGTGGCACAGGCGTCAGCAGTGGGAAGTGAAGCGATGCAGGAACTGCTAAGCGGAAAGGGCAACAGTAACAGTAATGTAAGCGCACAGGCTGGTTTTCCCAAAACCTGCATAGAGAAGACAGCAGTACAAATAATGTATGCATAATAATGAGTATCGGCATGAAAATGAGAACTTGGAATACTAAATACGTTATATCTCAGGAACCGTCTGACGTGAAAAAAATTTAAAAGTCATATTATTTACAACTGTCCTGGCTAATTTGGTACTTAGCCCCTGGTGAGGCTGAGTTTTCAACGAAAGTCCGTATCTAGCACCGTTTCGGAATCCGGGCCCTGAAAGCGCTGTGAGCGTAATGTTATCTATGGGAAAAAAGAAAAGTTTGGAGCGCCAAAACTTTCCCTCCCTGTAATGTTTTTTCACCAAACCACTGAAAGGCACATCTGTGGGTTGTTGGCTATCTTCCCTCCAAATTCCAGGAAAAAAGACCAAACCGTTATTTTGCAGCAGGGATCCAAAGGATTTCTGTATTGCGTTGGGCGCCGTAATGTTATCCTATGGGAAAAAACGTCAACTTTGGAGTGCCGTAACTTTGCCGCCATGTAATATTTTTTAACCAAACCACTGAAAGGCACATCCGTGGGCTGTTGGCTGTCTTCCCTCCAAATTTCAGGAAAAAAGACCAAACCATTATTTTGCAGCAGGGATCCAAAGAATTTCTGTAATGCGTCGGGCGCCGTAATGCTATCCTATGGGAAAAACTGTCAAATTTGGAGTGTCGTAACTTTGCCGCCATGTAATATTTTTTCAATACAATACTGAAAGGCACATCTGTGAGATGTCGGCTCCGTTCCCTCCAAATTTCAGCCCAAAACTCCCAACGGTTCTTTTGCAGCACAGTGCCAAAGAATCGCTGTTACTTTCCCACAGATAGAAAACTACTGTCGCAATTTGAGAAAGCTTTCGCAAAAAAGTTCTACACTTTCGTGAGCACGAAAGCAATTTGCGAAAGTACTTTTTCCAGAAATTTGAAAAACATATTTCTGGGGTCTTTTACCACAAAATAAAGGCATGGCAAGCATCCTCAGGGTCCGACTAGGTGAATACAAAAAGAATTAGGTTGCTAGAGGGTCCCAAATTTAAATGCCAACCATTTTTCTGATCACCAACTGAAAACAAAATGGCCAATTTGAGAAAGTAACAGGCCCATTTGCGAAAGTAAAAATGCATTTGCGAAAGTGTTGAACTTTTTTGTTAACTTTTCCCATTGACTTATAAAGGGAAACTGTTTTTTGAATAACTTTTGAACCATTTAATATTTTTTCACGAAATCTTTGAAAGGCACATCAGGAACCCCGGCTGCACGTTCCCTGAAGATTTTGGGCCAGTCACGTAAACTGTACGACCTGTAGGCACGACCGTAGAATTCCAGAAAAAAGCGTAAACGTGTGCACAGATCACGCTTAATAACTCCACAGCCGTATATCCAACCAGTACAAAACTTGGCAGATCCCAAGGCCTATAGTTCTTGATCATGTATTCCAAATTTCAGCTAAATCTGTAGAACGGTTGCAAAGTTATTAAGGTGCAAAGTTTTGGGGTTTAACATAGAAATGGCTCCTCAATCCTAACTATAGTGGCACTACCGTGCCACTATAATATGTACACCCACACACACATATATATTATATATATATATACACATACATATATATATATATATATATATATATATATAGAGAGAGAGAGAGAGAGAGAGAGAGAGAAAGAGAAAGATACACACATAGACTTTGATGGCAGATAAGGACCACTTGGCCCACCCAGTCTGCCCATTTCCCTACCTATTGGATAAGCAGATCCTAGTTAACCAACAGCCTACTTCATCCTACCTCCCCACCAGAATTGCCTTATGCATTCTTGAATTCCCCTACTGTTTTCTTTGAGTGGCTAACCAGAGTGGTTGACCAAGAGGGAGCAGTCAATGTTGCCTACTTTGACTTCAGCAAAGCTTTTGACATTGTTCACATAGAAGATTGATTAATAAGGTGGGTAGGCTCAGGGTGGGTCAGAAGATGGTCAACTGGGTGGCAAACTGGCTGATGGGCAGAAAACAGAGAGTGGTGGTAAATGGTATACAATCAGAAGAAATGCAAGTCACAAGTGGGGTACCTCAGGGATCAGTCCTGGGGCCAGTCCTCTTCAATATCTTTATCAGTGACATTGCAGATGGACTGGAGGGTAAGGTTTATCTGTTTGCAGATGACACCAAGATCTGCAACAGAGTAGATGATCCAGATGGGTTGGGCAGAATGAGAAGAGATCTGGACAAACTAGCAAAATGGTCAGAAGAGTGGCAACTGGAAGTTTAATGCAAAGTAGTGCAGGATCATGCACATAGGGAAGAGAAACCCAGAAGCCACCTATAGGCAGAGAAGGGAGTTACTGGCAGTCACAAGGGAAAAAAAACAGACTTGGGCATCATCATCATCATCATCACCTATGACCTGAAATCATCCCAGCAGACCACTAAAGCAGTAGGTAAGGCTAGAGGGGTGTTGGGGGCACAGTATATCAAGATGTGTGCCAGGGTCTGCTGGGCTCTTGCACTGCATCGTGACTGTCTCCAGTATTGTATTTAGCTCATTTTGTGTAGGTCCCTTGCAAATGAGGATACAGTTCCAGGACTGTCTCCATTATTGTACTGATCTAATTTTGTACAGGTCACAATGGGACCTGCGCAAATGAGGATACAGTTCCACTATCAAAAAAAAAAAGAAGGGAAATTAGTTCCAAAACACTACGTTAATGCAGAGATTAGGGTTGTAAAAAAGCGAAGTGTACAAAAACGGGAAATGAAAAAGCATTAGGGATTTGGGTCTCCGGAGTATTGGCGAATCAGTAGTGTGGACTTACTTGGGATTGTCAACCCTAATGGCCACCCCACCCTGGATCAGACAAGGTCAAATAAGCTCTGGCAGATTATGTTGGCCATACTGTATCACTATGAGGCACTAGGTTGGAGCTGTATCTTGTGTTTCAGACAGGAGGCTATAGGCTGGGGGCTGGGAATTAGGGTTGACAACCACACCACTGATTCTCCAATACTCCGGAGACCCAAATCCCTAATGCTTTTTCTTTTCCAGTCTCTCTCTCTCTCTATATATGTATATATATACATACATACATATATATATATACACACAGTATATACATACATACATATACACACACACACACACACACACACACCAAATAACACAGTGCATTGTTCTACCAGGCATAGACCATATTATTTGATGTTCAGATGCCACGGATGCCTGCCAATGGACTTGGTGCTTGGGATGCTGACTGAACCTGTAACAGAGTCTATAACCAAATGGGTCCAAGAACATTGCAATCAAATGCAAATCACTGGTGAAGTTGTTGCGAAACAAATGGCAAAGGTGAAAGAGCGACATCAGGCTCTGTATGACAACAGAGCTAAAGTCAAGTCACTGTTGATTGGGGACAGAGTGCTACTTAGGCACACCCACAATTGTCAGAAACTAAAGACCAAATGGGATCCAGATCCATATATCATTATAAACATTCCTTATCCAGACATGCCTGTGTACAAAATTCATACTGAATCTGGTACTCCAATCAAAAAGGTTGTCCATCGTAATCTGATTAAGCCATGTGCCTTCCCAGTTACAGAAGAACTAGACAAAGAAGTTCTGGACTCAATCACAAGTGAGAGGCAGAGTCACTTCATTCAGGGTACATCAAACCTCACTTTAGAAAATTGTCCGATGGTACCTTGGATCTGGAGCATCCCTGCTAACTCTCCAAGTCCTATGTCTACAGAATCTTTGATGGCAGAACAGTTACTTAGACAGTCACAGAGGTCAACCCTTGTGATACCCCCAAATCGATTAATTCTGGAGGCAGCCCAAGCCTCAGAACCCTTTAATGAAAAGAGTTCTCCTGGCTGGCCCATCAGCGCAGTGGTTGGATTTCCACTTGCGACACCGTTGACCCGGGTTCAGGAGTGAACTCGGATCGTTGGAGGACCAGCCAGGGGAGAATGGCTTGAGCATCCAATGACAGCTTGCCTTCACTGGGGGAAAGGGAGAGTTGATGCCCGCAACTTGTCTGACTCTAAGCAGAGGCTTGAGGTACTGCAAGCCTCATAGGGGAAGGGCGGCCAGAGTACACAGTGGATGTCAGCGCATTGTGCTTTGATGTTGGGGCTACACTGCATAAGGGGAGGAAATGAGGAAAAATGATTGTCAATGCTGGGAAGGTGGGCTGCCTGGAACATGCCTTCGATGTGCCCCTGCTCACCCAGCCACCTCCAGACCAATGAAAAGGTAGTAGCATGGGGTGTAGTGCCCCAACTTGTCCCCACCCGGGGGGGCAAACCAAAGCTGCATGGGGGGTAGAGCAGGAGGCAGGAGGATGACTCCTTGGCAGCCCCAAAGGGTTGGGGCTGGCAGGACATGGGGGGGGGTAGAAACTGCAATTCCAAAAAAAAAAAAAAGAGTTCTCCTTAATAGTGCAGCGGTTACAGTAAAGTGTCACAATGGCCACTGGATGATAAATGGTGAATTTTAGAGTCATGTTTTAAGATAAGTTAGATGTATTTAGAAATGATAGACTCTAAGATGATATTCAGTTTATTACAAATACATGGGGACATGTATTGTAGGCTGGCCTGAAGCTGTAGTGCCCCAAAATATGGGACCCAACAGGAAAATCATTAAAATGAAGTGCCTCCAGTGTGCCTGTCATTGCTATCTGTGGTGATTCTGACCCATGGACATGCCTTTAAATAAAACCATTTGTTTCATTTGAAGCTGTCATCTGCCTATCCCCGAGAACCATTCCATCTACATAGAACAAACTGAACCCAAACACCCTGGTAAGTGGTGAAAGATTGTTTACACTACAAAGCAGGCTCTCGCTACAAAAAACTGTCTTGAAACACATTCAAACTAGTCACCAAGGGGACTCAGAGATTAAGGAAAAGGACTGAATAGGTGGAAAGAGTAAATACAAAAAAAAAAAAAACTGAAGCAAAATGACCAAGGTTCTGAAACTAACTCTACTGAATGCAGGAACCTTGAAGATCAATGGCAATGATGCGATATGTATCACTGAAAAGCAATCCATTCTTGGAATTAACAAATAAAGTCTACCATCCTATCTTGTCTCTTGTGTTTATTCTATTCACATCTTATTACACAAGCAGTTGTCAGTGACATATAGGTCTCTGTAAAAGTCTTAGTTTTTCCACGATCTCAACTGAGCACTGTTAGCCACTGATGTCATCCAAGGACTGATGTGAATGGCAGAAGCATGTGAGACCTCCTTTTAGACCAGCTGATCTGAGGTCTCTAACCCATCACTGGACCTTTTTACCACCATTAAAAAAATTCTTACATAATTTCACTTACTTTGCCTCGTTCATAAACATAATTAAAAATTAAAAAAAATGCACAATGCAACAGTCTGCCAGGGGTGTGGCTCCATGCTGATGCAGACAGTTCTGAGCCTCTTGAATCTAATTTTAAAACTAACAGCTCACAGTTCCTGTTGCAGAGGGCTGAAGACTTGGAAAGTTGTGGTTTTCATTTTCTTAGAAAAACCACTCAGCTCACTGCTTTTATTGATGAATGTAACACATTTAACTTAATTTCGGCAAGTGAGGGGACTGCAGTCAACGACAAGTTGAACAATTCTGACACTGAGTACCCTTTTTTTGCAAAAGCATACCTATTGATACAGATACAATTTGTTTGTTTCTCAAGTACACAGGTTGCAATAATTAGTATTCTCTAGTAGTTCAACCATAGAAGCACCATATTTCTGTCTGTGGCAGGGACGCAGGGCAGTGAATTAGTCAGTCAGAAGGATCATCCTTCTCATCGATCACAATCCACACACCTGCCGAAATTAAATTACATGTGAATATAAGTCTAAAAGCACTTACACTACATTAATTAATTAAAGCAGTGAGCTGACTGTTTTTTTCTAAGAAAATGAAAACCACAACTTTTCAAGTCTACAACCCTCTGCAACAGGAACCATGAGCAGTTAGTTTTAAAATGAGATTAACGAGGCACAGAACTGCCTGCGTCAGCATGGAGACATGCCCCTGGCAGATGGCTGCATTGTGCATTCTCTTTACTTTTTAACTGCATTTGTGTTTTGTGAATTGGGCAAAGAGAAATGAAGTATCATTTTTTAATGGCAGGAAAAAAAAAAATCAGTGATGAGCTTGAGACCTGAGATCAGCCATTCTAAAAGGAGGTCTCTCACATTTCTGCCATGCACATCAGTCTTTGAATGATGTCAGTGGCTAATGGTGCTCCGGTGAGATTGTGGAAAAAAACTAAGACTTTTACAGAGACCTTTATGTCACTGACAACTGCTTGTGTAGGGAGATGTGAATAAACACAAGAGACAATATATGGTGGTATAAGCTATACTTTATTTGTTAAACAATCCCAAAAACAGGTCAATTTTCAATTATATGTAACCCCCTTGTTCCCAGGGGTTACTAGAATCCCATTAGAATCAGTGGCAGGCCAGGAGAGGCAGCTAGTGAAATGCCAGTTAAATGGATTTCACACTGTCATTCTTTGGTTTCAGTCTCAGCTGAGCTGGAGGATGATGTAATCATGGAATTGTTGCAGCAGCATTAGCCACACTAGAGCTAGCTGGAATGTTCAGTTAGAGTAAAAGAGTCTGTAGAGTGGAGTTCCAGGAGGAGATTGCAGCCTGCAGCAGCTCCTCAGTTTCAGCTCTGACAGAGAGCTACCACTGTGTTTTGGGTAGTTTGTTCTCACCCTAGAAGAAGAACACAGAAGACAGAAAATGAAGTGGTGGAAACCGTTCCAAGAGGGTTTTCCTTTGCCCCATCCCAGAAGGGATGGGGGCGATCTCCAGGATTCAGGGGCAATCCCCTGGACTGTGTTGAAGCTGCCTGAGATTCAACTGCTCTGTGAGTACCTGTGGCTTTTATTTGGAAAAGCCCTGGGGCACCTGCATTCCTTGTGGTGAATTTTCTCTGTCAAAGGGTTCCTGTCACCTAGATTGTTTTCTGTTTAAAAGTGTCTGCTAAAGTTGGGGTCTGGTGACGAGACAATGCCGATTACAGAACTTTTAACTTTCTGACACCTCAGAGGTGTGTAACGTAGTATGTTAAGTGTGAACAACATTTCAAGATAGCATCTGCGAGTTTTCTGTGAAGGTGTTATTAACCAGATGAATGGCTGAGTATAAATTTGGAAGCAAAAGGTGGGAGACCCCCCCTTCTAGAGTAACCATGTTTACCTCTCCGGGTTCAGTTTGGGCACCTGTGTTTTCTTTCAGTGCATTTGGCCAGTGCCTGAAGAAAATAGTTTACCCAGACATGGGTTGGATTCTCTGTGAGCCTGTATGTGCTCTTTGGTGGTCGAGGGTGCCACCAGGAATTCCTCATGAAATATGGGAAAGTGTCCTAGTACTGGCCATGTGTGCCTAGTCAAGAGGAAATGTACTAGTTCTGGCCATGTGTGCCAATCTCCATTTCAGAACTAGAGTGTTCACTGTGTAATTCAGAACCAGAGAGTTCGCTGTTCAAGTCAGAACCTGAGAGGCTGCTGTGTGTGTTCAGTATGCCTATGCTAAATGGGAATTCAGGAAGTCTGTACCTCAGTAATCTGCATTACCAGTAGGAGTAGCCCTGTGGGGGTCCATCTTTGCTTTGTGATTATTCTCTGTGTATGTGAATAAAAGCCATACTGTAGAATCCCAACCTGGTTTGGACAGTACTGGTATTGCTTCCACTGTGTCTGGATTTACTTGGGTGCCCCTATCCAGAAGTGCAAACCTAGCATAACTGTGAGCAAATGTTTTCTCCCTGGGACCCAGGTTGATGGCCATAGTAAATGGTCCCACTGGGTGTGAGTCAGGTAGTTGCCACACTTGGTTTACCTGTCTGTGTACAGCAGGCTCAGAAGAAGATGTACTAGTAAACTGAACTGTAGTGACAGCCCCCTTTCCTCTCTTTGACCCCATGTGGTGAGAGAACCAGCCCAGCTAGTTAAACAAGGGGGGGCCAGTGGGGGTGGGTTACTTATACATATTCCATCATTGCCACTGATCTTTAGAAATGATCAAAAAATCTGAGCTTGAGATACTGATGGTAATAACAACATAAATATACAGTATGTGCAGTAACCAAAACATAGGGGAATGAACATTCACAATGGAGCAAAATGTATGTGGGTATAAATTATACTATAAAGATAGAAATGGAAAAAAAGGGAGGTGGAGTGGCTATGTATAAAAAGCAAAGTATAGACAGTACTGATTATATGAACACAAACAGGTGAGTAAAAAGAAACATTAATATGGATCCAGACTTCACCACCTCAGAACTAAAAATGGCATTTAGGAGTCTTTTACAGACCACCCAATGCAACAGATGATGAAACAAGGATTATAATGCAGGAGATCGAAACAATATCCAATATAAGCAATTTGATAATAATGGGTGATTTTAACCTTCCGCACATTAACTGGGGTAAACTACAAACCAAGGGTAACGAGAATTAACTGTTACTGAACAGAATGTTACACGATGGCTTGCATCAATTAGTTAAGTTTCCAAAAAGGCAAAACAACATACTGATGGCATACATCCCAGGGTACTTAAGGAGCTAAGGGTGGAACTAACAGAGCTATTAGAAGAACTGTTTAGTGAGTCTCTGAGCACAGGAGAGGTCCCAGAAGACTGGAGAAGGGCTCATGTGATCCCGCTCCACAAGAGTGGTAGCAGGGAGGAGGCAGGGAGCTACAGACCAGTCAGTCTTACCTCAGTAGTGGGCAAGATTATGGAGGAACTCCTTAAGGAAAGGATAGTGCAACACCTGGAATCCATAGGGGCACAGGATCTAAGACAGCATGGGTTTACAAAAGAAAGGTCCTGTCAAACTAATTCATAGATGTCTTTGACTGGGTAAACAGAGTTGGACCAAGGGGAGCAGTTGATGTCACCTACCTTGACTTCAGCAAAGCTTTCGACACTGTTCCACATAGAAGATTGGTAAAGAAGCTGGGTAGGCTCGGGCTGGGTCAGAAGTTGGTCAACTGGGTGGCAAACTGGTTGACGGACAGAAAACAGAGAGTGGTGGTAAATGGTATACAGTCAGAAGAGATGCAAGTCACAAGTGGGGTACCTCAGAGATCTGCCCTGTGGCCAGTCCTCTTCAATATCTTCATTAGTGAAATTGCAGATGGACTAGAGGGTAAGGCTTGTCTGTTTGCAGATGACACCAAGATCTGCAACAGAGTAGATGATCCAGATGGGGTGGGCAGAATGAGAAGAGATCTGGAAAAACTAGCAAAATGGTCAGAAGAGTGGCAACTGGGATTTAATGCAAAGAAGTGCAAGATCATGCACATAGGGAAGAGAAACCCTGAAACCACCTATAGGCTGGGAGGGAGTTGACAGCCACAAGGAAGAAAGAGACTTGGCCATCATCATCACCGATGACCTGAAATCATCCAAGCAGACCTCTAAAGTAGATACGTAAGACTAGGGGGGATGTTAGGGTGTATTAGTGGGAGTATCACAAGTCATAAGAGGGAGGTAATAATCCCTCTTTACAAGACACTGGTTAGGCCCCATCTGGAGTACTGTGTGCAGTACTGGAGGCCACACCTTCACAAGGACATTAACCAAATTGAGGCACTCCAGAGAAGGGCAACCAAAATGCTACAGGGACTGCATCAAAAGACATATGAGGACAGATTAACAGAGCTCAATATGTATACCCTTGAGCAAAGGAGGGAGAGAGGCGATATGATCGAAACATTCAAACACCTTAAGGGCATTAACAACGTGAAAGAGTCTAACATGTTTCAATACAAGAAAAATAGCAGGACAAGAGGACACAGCATGAGAATAGAGGGAGGCTGATTAAGGGGGAATGTGAGGAAATTCTTTTTCACAGAAAGAGTGGTGGATGTATGGAACAGTCTACCTTAGGAAGTGGTGGCCATGAATACAGTGCAGGGCTTCAAACAGACATGGGGTAGGCATAAGGGAGCAATACAGATGAATATGGATTGATAGGTCATTGACAGTGTAAAGGTGTGTGGCACATTCATAAGGTAGAAAAAATGGGCAGACTGGATGAACCTTGCGGTCCTTATCTGCCATCAACCTCTATGTTTCTATGTTATCATTATAGATATGCCAGACAAAATTAAAAACATCAAAATTAAAGAAACATTGGAAAATTGCAACCATAATGATTGATTTTCACATATTGGCTAAGGTCAGCATGGTAACAGGTAGGACCATAATCAGAAACTACAATGAGGCTGACTTTAGGGGCATGATAGATTAATTACAACAATGGGAAGGGAGTTGGCCTGGTGTCATGGAGGGAAGAGGCACTCATGCCTCATCTGCCTCACACCAGCAAGCTGGGTTTGGAAACTAGACTGGGATGTTTAGGAGTCAGCCAGGGGGAGAAGGATTGAGCATCCCAGTGGATGCTCTCCTCCTCTGAGGAGGGAGGGTACACTGTACCACTGCAACATCGCCACCAAGGTGACCATGGATGGCAATACAGTCTGGAGCAGCAGGTCCAGGAGGGGCTGACAGAAGATGTAAGCATATCCTCTGATCCTCTGATGTGCACACAACTGACCACCACCTCCACAGAGCATCCATGGGTCAAGGGATCAAGTACACAGGAAAAACACCACTGATGGGAGGATGCCACCACAAGGAGCCTCGCAGACCCCACACTGCCTACTGGCCGCAGGGACCACTGATCTGAGTACAGCCCTGGAAGGGGGCTATCTGTGGAGCACTCTTACTAAGGTAAGTCCCAGGGCTGGTGGGTGATGGAGTTGGGGGAGCCGCGAGGACTGAAGGGGGCATGCCAGTGGAGGGGCAGCAAAAAACAAACAATGGGAATGGAAGCACCAGCTAGAAAGGAACAATGTGGAGGAGTTCTGGGCAGTACTGAAAAATAAAATAATTGAGTTAGAGAATGACTTTGTACCCACCCAAAAACTTTATAATAATAAGTGTACAATCTCAATGTGGTGCACCAAAAAATGCTTAATCAATTAAAAAGAAGAAAAGAAAAGCCTATGATGACATGCAGATGGGTAAAACTGCCTATAATGTAGGAAAGTACAAAGACAAATTAAAAAAGTCTAAGTATATGATAAGAAAGGAAAGGAAGAAACTCAAGTTCAAAATAGCATGTACAAAGGACAATGCAAAAATGTTTTATGCATATGTAAATAAAAAAGACAGAGTGATACATCCATAGAGCCCATTATAATTAATACACAGGAAACTAAGGAACTGCATGAGATAGCAAACATCTTTAACAATTACTTTTGTTCCATATATAACAAAGAGGACTTGTTAAATAGACTAATCCCCACTGATAGCCCCAAATATCAATATTCCAATCTGTTTTCAGTTAAGGAAGTCCAGAGATGATCAGATAATGTTAAAATACACATATCAGCAGGACAGGACATGATCCACCCTAGGATATTCAAAGAACTGAGTAACAGTTTAGCAGAATATCTAACAGCACTCTGTAATAAATCCTTTAATACAGGGGAAGTACCAAAGGACTGGACAACGGCTACTGTTGTCCCAATTTTCAAGAAAGGCAATAGATCGATTACTTCTAACTACAGACCTATAAGCCTGACATCAGTACCTGGCAAAATAATGGAGAGTCTGATAAAAAAAAACAGAAGGAGAAATGGGTGAGCTGGGTTTAAAAGACAAAACACAACACAGGTTCAAGGAAAACAGATCTTGTGTCTCAAGCACACTATGTTTTCATGAGACAGCAAACAAACATCTAAGTGAAGACACACCAGTTGACATTATCTACTTAGATTTATAAAAAGCTTTCAATAAAGTCCAACACTCAGTGTTGCTAAATCAAATTAAAGGCCACAACCTGGACAACAAGATCCTTAGATTGGTACATAATTGGTTGCGTGGAAGAACCCAGAGAGTAAGGATCAATGGGGTGCTTCCAGAAACTGGACCAGTGAAGAGCGGCATTCACCAGGACTCATTCCTTGGTTCAGTTATTTATTCACTGTTCACTGGGGATTTGAATAAGGGCATAGATGGATGGCTTATCAAATCCGCAGATGGCAACAAGCTGGGTGGGACAGCTGAAACAGTAGGAAACTGGTTAAAGTTAGGAAAAGAACTAAAAAAAATAGAGGAGTGGGCAAGAATAATAGGATGACCTTATATACAGACGACTGCGTGGTGATACACCCGGAACAAATAACATAGGGAATAACTATACAGTAAACCATTGGAAAATCAAAACATGGACAGTACAAAAGACCTTAGGGATATTATAAGTAAACACCTTATGTACGGAAAACACTGCAATAAGGTAGTTGAAATAGTGAACAGAATCCTGGGCTGGATCAAAAATTGTTCATCAACAGAACTGAGCAAGGTACCATCCCGCTTTATAGATTTTACATCAGGATCACCTGGATTACTGTTTACAGCTGTGGAGCCCATATTTGTGAAGGAACATAGAGAACACTGAAAAGGTGCAGCATAGAGTAACCAAACTAGTGGCAGATCTAAGTGATAAGCCCTGTGAGACTAGATTAAACAACCTGGGACTCTACTGTCTGGAAAAGAGACATCTAAGGCAGACCTTTTACAAATGTACAAGATTATACAAGATGAATCTCCAATGATAGAGATGAGTATTGAGATATACCAAAAGGAATATGGCCTAAGATCACATGATAAACAAATAAGACTTGAAAACAGTACTAAAAATGACAGAAGATGAACTTACACACAGAAGGTAGGGAAAAGGTGGAACATATTGCCAAAAGAGATAGTCCAGGCAAATCCATTTACACTATTTAAAACAAAACAAAACTACATAGCTATTTACTTGAAGGGGCCTGGGTAAATAGAACCCACTAGTGTGGGGGTCAGACTAGATGGGTTCACAGCCTCCTTCTGACTAATGACCAAGTATGAGACTTGGTGCAAACCTAATGTCTGGTAACATTTTATGCTTCAAAGCACTACTCTCCCACGATAGAAATACCAAATTTAGAAGGGACTTAGGACACTTGTGAGACAAAATCAGGGATGCCCTTCCCACAAACAAGGCTGAAAAGGCAGTATTGTCTAGCTCTCATTTCCTGGTCAACAAAATCTAAATAAATAATTTCTACCTACCTTCCTATATGTTTCATTGGTCATGCCTGAAAATAGGTATCTACTTATGCCTCTTAGTGCACTTACTCAGTTACCGAAACTTAAATAAATAAATTAGACCACAGCATAGTGCTTGTTATGTTGGCTTCTGTGGGTCATCTGCACCAATATCCACATCTTCTCTCCACTCCAGATCCTTCAACAGTGCAACCATTTTTCTATAAGTTTCTCTATTCATGGCCTTTTCAACTGAGCCCATCTCCTACTTCCGTTCCATTACAGTGCAGCGACAAGTTACTTTGCAAGATGTGAGTGAAGACTGGGGAAGATGCCTGGTTATTGTAGCAGATCAGTCAGCCATCTCCTTCAGCAGCAGTTGTATCCCTATGAGGTAGGCGTTACTATTTGCAGCTGCTCTGTGATAGAAAAGGAACTAGGAGATGAGGGAGTAATCATCATTTTGCTCTTGAAACTTGGCCTAAAATACACCATTTCACATTACATTTTAAAAATTACCCAAGATAGCATAACCCCGACTCCCAGACTCCTGGTTTTTCAGCCAAGTACACCCCTACTTCTTTAAATTGCTGGATCCACCACTGCAGAAGGAAGAGGATAGGAAGTACCACCAGGTAAAACAGAGGGAAGCAGGGAGAGCAGTGAGGCAAGCAAAAGTGCAAATAGAGGAAAAGAGAGCCAAAGGAGTTGTAGAAGGAGACAAGACTTTCTTCAGGAACCTAAGTGAGAAGAGAAAGGCAATGGAAGGGAGTGCGGATTAGGAAGCTGGTAGATGGGTGACTGTGCAGAGGATGATCAGAAAAAAACTAACGTCCTGAACAGATACTTCTGTTCAGTCTTCACAGTGGAGAGGGAGAGGAACGGACCAACAAGGAGCAACAGGAACACAGAAGGGGGGAAGACAAACACAAGTCCATTTACAAAGAAAAGAGTCTTGAAAGGACTTGCAAACCTGAAAGTGGACAAGGCCATGGGACCAAACGAAATACATCCAATGGTATTAAGGGAACTCAAGGAGGAGCTTGCTGCATCACTGGCAGCCTTATTCAACATATCACTGAAAACAAGAGAGGTTCTAGGAAACTGAAGGAGACCTGATGTAGCTCCACTCCTTAAAAGTAGCAGCAGGGGAGAGGCTAGCAACTATAGACTGGTCCATCTCACATCAGTGGTGGGGAAATTAATGAAAACTCTGTTAAAAGAAAGTCTTGTGCAATATTTTGAATCCGGGGGTTGCAATACCAAAGACAGCATGGATACATGAGGAGGAGATCATGTCAGACAAATCTGATAGATTTCTTTGACTGGGTGACCAGGAAAATAGATCAGGGAAGGGCAATGGATGTGGCCTATTTTGTCTTCAGCAAAGGCTTCAAAAATGTACCACATAGGAGACTGATAAAGAAACTGTAGAACCGGAGAGCTGGTGCCAAGGTTAGTAACTGGGTAAAAAAATGGCTAATGGATAAGTGGCAGAGGTTGGTGATAAATAACACTCACTCTAATGAGGAGAGAGTGACCAGTTGGGTGCCACAGCATTCAGTATTGTGGCCAGTCCTGTTCAACATCTTCATAAGTGACATGACAGTAGACCTTGCTTTTTGCAGATGACACCAAGATCTGTAACCGGGTGGATACTAAGGAGAGGGTGAAGAAAATGAGAAGGGAGTTTAGAAAACTTGAGGAGTGGTCAAGGGTATGACAGCTGGGATTCAATGCAAAAAAATTGTAAAATCATGCACCTAGGGCATAGAAACCCAGGCTTTGAATTTAGAATGGGGGAAGTATTGTTGGTCACTAAGAATGAAAGATCTATGGGTTATTTTTTTTTCAGTCTTTGATAACTGGGTAAGGCACACTAGGCACAAGTACCTGTTTTCAGGGGCCTCCTGGGAGAAATGGGTGGTGAAGTGACTTGCTCAGAGTCACACAATATGCAAGTGGAGGTTGTGAGAATCAAACTAAGGTCTGGTCTGCTGGATGTACCAAGCTCATTCACAGCCCGTTACTCTAACCTCTAGGCTATACTGCCAGCCCTATTTTATAGGATTAGCAGTATTGCCTATTTAAAATTTATAATTTTATAATTTTTAACATCTATTGACTTCAAAGTCACAAGGCAGTGTGACAAGGCAGTTGGTAGGGCCAGTGGATTGCTGGGGTACAAAGTGAGAAGTATAACAAGCAGGAGGTAGGTGATAGAACCACTGTATAGCTCATTAGTGAGACCACACCTGGGAGGCTGCATCTCAGAAAAGAGATGGAAAGGGGGGAGGCAGTCCTGAGGAGGGCAACTAAAATGGTGCATGAGTTGCATGAGTGACTATGAGGAGAGACTGAGGGATCTCAATACGTACACCATGGAGGAGAAGAGGGAGAGAGGATATACAATAGAGACCTACAAGTACCTCACAGGAGTGAACAGGGTACAGGTGGGGAGCCTGTTTCAAATGAAAATGTGCAACAGAACAAGATTGCATGAAATGAAGCTAGAAGTGTTGGAAATTAAGAGGATGTGAGGAAATACTGCTTCACTGAAAGAGTGATGGATGCCTAGAACAGCCTGCCACAAAAAGTAGTAGAGGCAAACACTGTGGGGATTCAAACTTGCATGGGATAGA
The DNA here is from genome assembly GCA_016271365.2 of Neoceratodus forsteri. Classification (NCBI taxonomy): domain Eukaryota; kingdom Metazoa; phylum Chordata; order Ceratodontiformes; family Ceratodontidae; genus Neoceratodus; species Neoceratodus forsteri. The sequence goes on from CM057456.1 coordinate 1,048,147,780, forward strand.
CATAAGGGAATACTAGTAAATAAAAAGGGGGGAGGGTTGTCAGAGACCAGTTAGGGTCTGCTAGGACAGAATTGGCAGAGAAAACAAACTGAACCAATTGGGTGGGCCAAGGGATCCCTTTCTGCCAACAAATTCTATATTTTTATGTAACACAAGCGTACACAAGTACTTGAGAGGAACACAGGTGTCCACTGGCCAAGTGCCTTACTGTATGAATAAAGTAATCCATTTGGTAGGACTGGTCTAATGGATGTTCTGTTGTAATGCATTGTTAAAAGAGCTTGATATACAGGGGCATCATTTCGGGGTATCCAGGGGTTGTAGCTGAGACCCCTATGATTTCCTTGCAACCCCTATGAAGTCCACTGCAAACCCTTAAGTGAGGTTTTCTGATCATTTTCTGACATACAATTTAGCAGGTGGAGGAGCTTCGCAGTCACTTATTATTCTGCTGTAACAGACTTTTGTAACACCAGTGATTCTCCTGAAATGGTGCTACTGTTGATAAACCAAAAACTACAATTGTTTATCATGCTTTTCCTCAGTACAGCAGGTTGCTACCACAACAGGAAACTGAGGTCAAGCTAGAAAAGGCTGTGCAGTAGCTAAATCAAATGCAAACATACTTCATGTCTAACCTGTTGTGCTGAGAGAACAGTTTCCTAGGCTTGCTGTGAGCTCAGGTATTTCTCACACAGGTGAGTATTGCTAGCTCTTCATGGTTTATAGATAGGTGGCTAGGTCTGGTTCTTGATCACATTGTCTTAAAGGGGTCTTGAAAACAGTATACTGTGATGGGGTAGAATCATCAAATTAGAAAGAAGTAAACTCCAAAAATCTGGCATTTGGTGCAATTAGGGGGAACATATCAGAGAGGCAGTTTGAAACTACAGTAGTGTGTATGAACAATAAAAGTATACAAGGAGGGAACATGGATAAAAAAAAACATGCGAGTCTGCAGCAGTGGTTCATAGGAGTATGCAGTAAAAGCCCTGATTTAAATATGAAAATGTTGGTAACTGTATCCAAATGTAAGTATTTGATCTACAACACCTGGTTCAATCTTTGCAAATGTTTCAGATGAATACCATGTGATGGCAGCACAGGTTTTTGTTGTTAGCCTGTTTATTCATTTACTTATTATTGTGATTACCTGCTGTAAATTTTCTCGGCTGTACTGGATACAGTTGTAAACGAGAACTGTGCTCAACTTGCTTTTCAATAAATTAATTAAACGTTGGATCCTACACACTGCTCTTCTTACAAACTTACACAAAAATAGTTTGAAATACTATTTTGCTACATATAGAGTATAGTACCACCTAAAACATCTGATGGGTATGTTCTACGTTACTGGTTTACAATTTCAGTGAACATAAGTAGACGTCATATTCACCTTTTGGGACAGCTTCACTTTCTACTACTTGTGTGCTACCAAGGAGACCCAGGTTCAACTCTCACTAGAGTCACTTACAATGTACCCTTGAGCAAGTCTGTTGATCTTTCAGTGGGTCAGTTTACCTTCCTTGCTGTAAAATTAGGTAAAAAGCAGGAACACACTGAAAACAAAAAATATTGCATTTCAACTGAGCTATTCTGGGGAAATAAACTGTAAAATTCTCCCTCCCTCCACCCACTTTGTAAACAATCCTCCAACCTAACACCGTCCATTGCCTCCACACCCTTACCATTTGCTGTCTTCACAAAACAGTAATGTATGTCCCATCCTGCTTCCCCCCCACATCAATGATGTGAGATAATTCCAATTCCTGGAACTGTCAGACAAACAAGTAGTGTAGTTGCTGTATTGGTCCTAGTAAGAACAGATCCAGAAACAAATGGTTTGATACCTTTTTTTGGACCAACATAGAAGTTACAACAAAAGAACGAAGTGCTCTAGCTTTCAGACCAGCCAAGTCCTGAAGTACACTGAAGGCCTTAAAGTTTATGAAGTGTACTATAATAAGTGCTTGAGAGTATAGTTGGGAAAATGTCTCAAGCTAAGTTCTGCATTACATTTTGTGTGAAACATTTGCTCACTTCGAGTACACTTCACTTTAAACCCTCTGTATGCCATATATATTAGTGGCACCACAGTGCCACTATAGGTAGGGTTGAGTACCCCATTTAAGGCTGAATCTGAAATTTGGCAGCTTAATAACTTTGCCACTATATGATGGATTTGCCTGAAATTTGGAATACATGGTCTGGTACCGTATATCTCTGGACGTGCCAAGTTGTGTTACAATCAGATGTACTGTTGTGAAGCTACAGTGCACCAAAAAACACACAAATTATGCATTCTTCAACATTCTTTGCTCATGCCTACAGCCCACACAGTTTGCATGACTGGTCTGAAATGTTCAGGGAACATGGAGCCCAGGTTCCCAGTGTGCCTTTTGAAGATTCCGTGAAAAAATATTAAATGGTTCAAAAGTTATTCAAAAAACAAGTTTCCCATTATAGTCAATGGGAAAAGTTAAAATATGCGAAAGTGTCACAAATGCACTGTTTACTTCCACAAATGACCCTTGTAGGGCCCCAAACAGCCATCTTGTTTTTAGTTTGCGGTCACAGAAATGCTTGGCATTTAAATTTGGGACCCTCTAGGGACACAGTTCTTGTTGTGTTCACCTAGTCGAGCCCTGAGGCTGCTAGCCCTGTCTTTTTTGGAGGGAAAAACACCCCAGAAATATGTTTTTTAAACTTTTGTAAAAAGTAGTGTCGCAAAGTACTTTCGCATATGTTACACTTTAGTGACTTCATTTGCGAAAGTGTCATGATTTGTGGAAGTACTTTGCAACACTATGGCCAAAACAATAGGGAATCTTTGCCATCCTGCTGCAAAAGAACGGTTTTGTCTTTTGGGCTGAAATTTGGAGGGAAGAAAACCAAGATCCCACAGATGTGCCTTTGAGGTTTGGTGATAAAATATTAGAGGGCTGCAAAGTTACGGTACTCCGAAGCCGACAATTTTTCCCATAGGCTAACATTATGGCATCTGCCGCGCCTTTCGGGGCCAGTATCTCGAAAACGGTTTGAGATACAGACTTTTTGTCAGAAGAATGCTTAGTCTCCCACTAGGGGGCTAAGAGCAAAACTAGCCTGGAAAGTCATAAATGATATGAGATTGTAAATTTGTTTTCTATGTGGCATGGTTCCTGAGATATAAGGAATTTAGTATTCCAAGTGCTCATTTTCTGCTCCGAGGACCATTATTATGCATACATTCTCTGTATTCACTGTGCTTCTGAATGTACCTTTTTGGGGAAAAAAAGGGTGTGCATTTGCGTTACTGTTACCGTTAGCATTTCCGCTGGCGTTTCCGTTACCATCTGCATTAGCGTTTTTGTTTACGTCACTGTGTATGTTACCCTTTGTGTATGCATTTGCACTTGCGTTTAAATTACTGTTACCGTTTGCATTTCTGTCATCGTTTTTTGTTTGCCTTTACTTTTGCATCACCATGTGTATACCATTTGCATTTATGTACACACTTGCATTTATGCTTGCATGCTACTGTTTCTTTGTATCATCAAGCAGTTACTGTAACGTTTGTGTTTCCAATTGTGTTACCATTACCATTAGCTTGTTCATTACCGTTTGCATTTGTGTTTCTGTTGGCCTTAGTGTTTGCATTTTTGGTGGTGTTTCCATTGTCGAGTGTGTTACTGTTTCCTTCTGCATCACCGCTGCCATTACCATTTGCGTTTCTGTTTGCGTTCCTGCTACCATTAGCATTTCTGTTGCCGTTAGCATTTGCATTACCGTTTCTGTTTTCATTTCTGTCTGCACTTGCGTTTCTCTTACCTTTTGTGTTATTTCCATTTGCGTCACCGTGTGTGTTACCGTTTGCGCTTGCGTTTGCATTACCGTTAGTATTACTATTTTGTTTTACCGCACTGTTGCCATCACCGTTTGCGTTACCGTTACCAGTTGTGTTTTTGCATTTGCGCAGTGCAGTGCAGTGCAAAACATTATGTTTTTGCTATTTTTCTGCATTGTCTGCCACAACACACAGCACAGCCACTGTGTGGTTGACTGATCTGAAACTTGCCACGTGGAAAGACCTTTGTTCAAGGAACATGTCAGTTTTTGTTTGGTGAATAAATGTTCCTTTCCAGAGTTATTGCTGTTTGAAGTTGGCCCCCCTCAGGGTTACATATTTTTTGGCTGCCAGGTCTGCCATTTTAGCACATTTTCGGCCGCGATTGTTGCCATTTTGTGGTGGTAGACTTCTTAAAGGTGCAGAAACATAAAAATTGAATATCTCTGGTATGGTTTGGCCTTTTCACATGAAATGTGGATGGTGTTGAGTTGATGTCCTTGAGATGTGAGTAAGGCTGTTCACATCTTGGAAAAATAATTCACTGCAGAGATACTGTGTGACTAGGTTAACATTTTGTGCATAGCGTTCTGCATGGTGCTACTGGCTTGAAATTTATGGCGTAGGTAGTCCTAGTAGTATGGAGGTGCCTTACAGTGTTTAGTGTGTAAAACATTAACAGGTGCAGAATTTTGCCACTTCGATGAATGAAAATTTGGATCTTTATACTTCAACAACTTCTGAACCATATGTCCGATTTGCCTGGCATTTGGAATGTACAAAGATATATAACAGAGATTTGACTGTGACTATTTTTGGGTCACTGGCATTTATGGTTGTTGAATTGTGCATGTTACGTTGTTTGCTCGTGGTGTTGTGTGACCATTGAATGGATGTGTACACAATTCTGGGAACACAGTGTGCTATGGTACATGTCTTCTTTTAACAATTTTTGGTTCCGTCGGATATATGGTTCTTGTGTATCAAAGTGGCAAAAATTTTATTTTCGGCATTCCTGCACAGTTTTCCCAGCATGACGCTGTGCAACTGTTTAACAGATTCTGATAACATTTGTTATACATGTTGTGGTATGGTACATGTCTTCATTTACCAATTTTCATTTAACTCCGTCATACAGTTTTTGCGCAGCGAAGTGACAAAAATTCACATTGTCCCACCACCACATTCCATTCACTATCTATAGTGCACATTCTCAAAAAGAAGGGAAATTCATGGCAAAAAAATCCATTTGATGCATCAGTTAAGGTTGTTCCACAGTGACAAAAGTGAGGAAATTCAGTGTTAGGGTTGCCACTCCTTGCACCCACGCCCACCTCGCCCCCACCAACAGGCATCAGGGTGTGCTTTGGGGTCATTGGTCCTAACTCTCACCCCATTCTCCTGTACTGCACCACCTCAGCTTACTTACACATGGAATGGGGTGAGGTCCAGAACCAATAGGCTAATCCCGATGTCTGTGAGAACAGGTGGGCATAGAAGGGGTGGCAACCCTAACACTGAATTTCCTCGCTTTTGTTGCTGTGGAACAACACTAACTGATGCATGAAACAGAGTTTTTTGCCATGAAAATATATAATTTCTGTTTAATTTTGGGGCTTGTTTTTAACTTACAATTAGGCCTCATTTTAGCATATATTTGTTATCCACAGGTTTGCCTTTCATTAACAGTGTTCTTTAAAACACAAGGACACTTGCAATTAAAGTTGTAAGCTCCTCATCTTGCATGTAATTAGGGAGAATAGTATCCTAAGGTTTTGTTAAGAACTCTCTGCTTGTTGCTATTTCTTGATAACCTTTGATCTTCAGGGGCTTCTCAGCTAAAAGCATACTATTGTTAATTAGCTTCTCTGATGTAATCTTCTGTTATGTTTCGAATGCATATGTTTAACCAGTGAGAATTATTTCAGTTTTTTATGCATTATCTGGGTGTTAATAGTATGGGATTTTCTAAATAACAGTCATAAAGCTTCTGAAGAAGGACTTGGTTGGTCTGAAAGCTAGAGCACTTTGTTCTTTTGTTGTAACATCTATGTTGGTCCAGTAAAAAGGTATCAAACAATTTGCTTCTGGAATTGTCGGTAGCATATTAAAAAAAATGGTCGGAATCTTCTATAGATGCCCATCTATCCTTTGCTGCTCCCCTGAATGCCCCATGACTTGGTCATCTCCAGACTGCCATACAGCACATCCCCTATTGTGTTTGTCATTTATGCTAGTGCATATTGTACTGATTATTGTGAATACCCCCTCTAGCCCATGAAAGAGTTTCGTTTTTACAAATAAAAACTACAGTACATACCTAATATGAACAACCATTACATTGGGGAAGTTGTGAGACACATGCAGCTAACCATGCAGCAGCCAGGTGATAGATTTAGTCAGAGTAGGGATGTCTGCGGGATTCTTGTAAGAGCACCCTTAACAATTGTATTATATGTTTACATGTAGTTACTGTGTCTCTTATGGTTATGAGTACATTTTTCAAGTCCTTTGAGTTAGCGAACTGTGAAGCAAAGCTGAGTAGTTCCTAAACACAAAGAACTTGAGAATAAACTGTTACAGTTATAAGAAGAAGAATCAGCCTTTATATAGCATGTTTCATGCACACTGTATTCCAAAGTGCTTTACAAGCAATGAGAGACTGGTAGTGAAGTGAGTGAAGGTGCACTGGCAACTATTTCTCACATCAGCATCCACACACAGCCATGGACAAGTGCAGGAATTGGCTTTATGAGAAGGGAAATGCAGGCCTAGAAGGACACTGGGGAAAATCCCTTACTCTTGCAAAAGTGCCTTGGGTTCTTTTACATCCACCTGGACAGCACCAGAGATGGGTGGAAGGGAACCTAAGATTATCATCTCATCCAAAGGATGGCATACCCTGACAGTACAACACCCTCCCAGTACTGCACTCAGGTGGCAGCGTTTATGGTATGAGCCTGACCCTGGAGTGGAACAAGAACCCATGACCTTCTGGCCCAGAGATGTTTGTGCTACCAACTGAGCCATGCTGACAACTGGGAGTGTACATATAAACATATTGTAAGTCACGTTAAAGATTTCTGTGTTTAGCGGCTAAAGCTAGAATTTAACAACAAAATGTTTTGCTTTTTTTAAATCAGAGTGACTCTTCTTTAAGAAATGGACTATGCTAACTGAACACAGAACTTCAGAATTTTAAAACTATTTGCATGTGACACATCCTCATGGTTATAAGGGTACCTGAAATGTTTAGACACAAACTATCTTGATTGGCGAAGAACAATGTCATGATTTATAAACTCTTACATGAATCCCACCCCAGCGGGGGTGTAGCCAGACAATATGAATATGTACACCAGGACTGTGTTTGTTGCCCCGTTTGGCACAATAAATACAACTTTTGTACCCCATGACACTGGTTGCTGCCCCCCCCCCATGCATGGGTATATACGGATGCCATGAATTGTTCCTTAAGACACCAATATACTAGCCCAGACCCTGTAAGGCTCTATAGTCCTTGGGATGCAATGACAGTATCAGTGACCAATCCTTCTGGTTTTGACTACTAAGATTAAACTTACAAAAAGGTTCTGCTGGTTCTGTTTTGTTTCCATGGACTAAGGAAGCAGTTCAGGGACTATTTGCTGCCCCAATAAAAGTGTACACCGTGGAGTACATGGAGTATGCCTGCCTACACCCATGTGACCCCAGACCATGTCGTGCTGACTCAACCAGCCTGCCTGCTGCCTGTCTTACTGTCCAGTCAGCTATGTTTCCTTATCACAATGCTTTCCCATGTAGCAGAGCACCAGAATAGCAGCTGCTGGTGTTTTGATGCCATGCTACATGAGAAAGCAAGCCATTAGAATAGCAACTATTTGTAATTGGGAGGGTACAGAGGAAGGGGCTCACAGCCGTGCCTCTCACCCCTAACCTCGCCCGCCCCCCTCAAAGATTGGAACCATTTTTTTTTTCATATACTGACAAATGTTTCAGGAATCGGAAATCTACCCTCATCACAGGTGCAAGGAGGGACTTAATTTGTAAATTAAGGGTAAGGAGAAAATGGGGGTTGAAATGCAAAGGAGGGAGAGATTTTATCAACTTTAAAAAGAAATGGATCAAAATCAGGTCAGCTTGGCTGCCACTCAGTTCTGGCACAACAAGTTAAACTGAGTAAAACCTAGGCAGTCCAAATCTGTGATCCAGTTTGCTGCATATCCCTAATAGAGAATAAAAGGATGATATAGGAGAGCCAGTGAAATATTCAGAACCTGTTTAACAGTTCATGTACACAGAAGTGCATGAGAAGCCAGTGGAGGTTTCTGATGACTGGAATAACGTGGTCCTAATAGTGAAAGTAGGTACAGAGGTGTGCAGCAACACATTAGACTGATTGAAGTTCAGTGAGGAGGAGCTTGGGGAGATTATATTGACTGCAGTTAAAGTGACTGAGGTGGAAAGAGATGAAAGCATGAATGAGGGGTTTAGCTAATAGAGAATTAAGATAGTGAGGCAAGCAGGCAATGTTGTGAATGTTGTAGTAAGCACATTAACATCAACAAGAAGGTTTGAGATCAATGAGAACTTTAAGGTGTCTGCCGCAAGATGCAAAGACAAGCTGGAGTCAAGAAGGTTAACGTGGGCAGTGGAGTTGCTTACTTTGGCCAAAATGGAGACTTCTCCTCTATAAACATTATGAGTTGTAGGAAGTTTGATAGAGTCCAGAGTTGATCTGTGAGAGAAAAGTAGAAAAAGAAGTCAGAGTGTGTCAGATAGAAGCAAGCATTTCTCAGTGCCGAATGTTGCTTGCTTATATGTGCAGTTTCGGTATTAGGAAGTGAAAGTATCATGCCTAAGAACTGTCATGTCCCCCCCCCCCAAAGACATCCACTGTGTCTTTCTGTTCAGTATTCACAGAAGAGGGGAAGGGGAAAGGGCCACAGCAGTACAGCAGTTGCAAAGGCTTGAAGAGGTGGACAACAGACCATTCACAAGCAGAAGAATCCTGCAGGAGGTGACTAAATTGAAGGTAGACAAAGTGATGGGTCCAGATGGCATTCACCCAAGGATATTAAAAGAACTGTGAAGGGAGATAGCAGTACCTCTGGCAGCCATGTTCACTGAGTCATTCAACAAAGGGGCGGTACCAGAGAATTGGAATAGGGCATATGTGGTCCCTCTATACAAATCCAGCAGTAGGGAGGAGGCGGTGGAACTATAGGCCGGTCAGCCTCACCTTAGTAGTGGGGAAGATCATGGAGACATTGCTTAAAGAAAGGATAGTGGGGCATCTAGAAGCCATCAGAGCCCAGGACCATAGGCAACTTGGATGCACGGTGGGGAGGTCATGTCAGACAAATCTGGTTGATCTCTCTGAGTGAGTGACAAAGGAAGTAAGTCAGGGTGGGGCAGTGGACAACGCTAACCTTGATTTAAGCAAAGCTTTTGACACCATCCCACATAGGAGGCTGATAAACTAGCTGAGTAGACTGGGCGTGATGGAAAGGGTGGTAAAGTGGGTTAGAAACTGACTAACAGACAAGAGGCAGAGAGTGGTGGTAAATGGAGTGCAGTCTGGGGAGAGGGGGTGACCAGTGCAGTGCCACAGGGATTGGTCCTTGGGCCAGTCCTGTTCAATGTCTTCATTAGTGAGATTGCAGAAGGGCTAAAAAGAAAGGTTTGCCTGTTTGCAGACTACTCTAAGATCTGTAACACAGTGGATACCCCAGAGGGGATGGAGAACATAAGGAGGGACTTGGGGAAGCTTGAAAAATGGTCTGAGGACTGGCAACTGAAGTTTAATTCAAAAATGTGCAAAATTATGCACCTGGGACACAGAAACCCTGGGGAAAGGTACAGGATGGGGGGGGAGTTGCTGACAGTCACAAAGAAGGAAAGGGACCTGGGGGTTCTTATTTCATAAGACCTGAAAATGTCAAAGTGTTAAGGCAGCTGGGAGGGCCAGTGATATGCTGGGGTGCATAGGCAGGGGCATCACCAGCATAAGGAGGGAGGTAGTGATGCCATTATATAAAACCATGGTCAGCCTTCACATGGAGTACTGTGTGCAGTTCTGGAGGTCGCACCTTCATAAGGATATTAACAGGCTGGAGATGGTCCAGAGAAGGGCGAATGAGATGGTACAGAGCTTGCAACACAAGACTTATGAGAAGAAATTAAGGGACCACAATATGTACTCACTGGAAGAGAGGAGAAAAAAAGGGGATATGATAGAAACTTTCAAGTACCTCAAGGGTATAAGTATAACTACTGCGAAGCAGGAGACAGCTGCTATAGACACATGTGCCAGCATCTGTGTGATATTCTTTTGTTCTTATACATCTGTAATTTCCAGTATTTCAACAACCACATGACCACACTGCCTTCTTTAGGCAATGTCATGCTGGTTGATGCCTGGTGTCAGACGATAGACAGAGGGCTCACCAGATTGTGTTGCCATTTGGAAAACTTCATAGAGTGTTCTTTTACTGGTAAGCGTTTTGGAAAGCTGGTGATGGTGTCACAATTTTTATTATGATTTTATCTCCTTATGTCTGTCCCCTTTGTTCCCCTTTCCACACCCCAACAGTCATCAGTGACTACAGCTGCAGCCTTCTTATTGCCAAGATGGTGGGTGAGCAGCTGCCTTCACAGTCTGTGAAGTCTGACGTCTTTCAGTGCTGCTTATTGGTCATCTTCCAACACAGGCGAGGTGCTGCCAGCCCAAAAGTAACTCAAGACAAGCAGCTTTCAAAGTGTGGAAGAAATGGAGTGAGCAAGAATCAAGTACTCATTCAGAAGCAGCATCGATTTTAAGATCAGCATACTGGTGTGGACACAGCAAATAGAACCCCAGCTCTTTAAGCAGCCTTATGAAGGTTAAAGGCTTCCCGAAGCACTGGGGTTCTGTTTATTGTACTGTAAGTGGGCTGCATCTAATTCGGTAATTTACTGTACCTTATATCTGGATGTATGGTAGGCCCAACTTTAAATAAACACTGCACCTGAATGAACACATGATGCCATTGAAACATAGAATTTGTCAGCAGAAAAGGACAGCTCAGCCCACCCAGTCTGCACAAGTGTTCTCTACCTGCCTGTATATGTTACTGCATGTCTTATTCTGCCTGCGTCCATCAGGACATCCTTGTGAATGAGCTTGCTTAATGGATTTTTCCTACAATGAACTGGGACCTATTCCACTTCCATAGCCCTATTGGTCTCCGTTGACCCCCTCCTTCCCCTTTTTCAAATATACCCCAATGTTTATCCCATGCATGTTTCTTGCCCCCTACCATTTTAGCTTCCACCACTTCTCCTGGCAGTCTATTCCATGCATCTACCACCCTTTCAGTAAAGAAATATTTCTTCACATCTATCCTGAATGCCCCCCAGATTCATTGTATGTCCCTTGGTTTGGGTGCTCATACTTATTTGAAGGTAACTCCCCGACTGTACCCTCTTTACCCCTGTAAGGTACTTTGCAGGTCTTGATCATGTCACCTCTCGCCCTCTTCTCTTCCAGAGAGTACAAGTTGAGATTCTTCAGCCTTTCCTTGTAGGGATTCCTGTGAAAATTCTGAACCATTTTAGTTGCTGTCCTCTGGAAAACCTTTATCTTGTCCTTTCTGAAGTGTGGACTCTAAAACTGGACACAGTACTCCAGCTGGGAGTATATCAGGGAGTGATACAATGGCAGCACAACATCCCTCCTCCTCCCCCTACTGTAGATGCCACTCCTTATGCACCCCAGAATCCAATTTGCCATGCCCATAGCCTTGTCACACTGTACTGCCACCTTGAGGTCCTCTGATATAATAACCTCAAGGACCCTTTCATGACTAGTGAGTATCAATACCTCCCCCATCCTATACTCAGCATCAGGGTTCCTATGCCCTAGGTACATGATTTTACACTTGTTGGCACTGAACCCCAAGTAAGTAAGCAAATGGAATTGAAATGAATGAATTGCAGGCTTTTAAGCAGCTTTTCAGGGAGTGTGTATGCGTGTGTGGGGGGGGGCTGTGCAGCTATATCTATTTGCTTATGATTTGGTATAATGTGCGAACAGGCTAACCCTGCTCCCCACTCCATGAACTATATCAGAGATAAAGAGCCCAAATAGCACCGGGCCAAGCACTGAGCCCTGCAGCACCCTGCTTGTCACTGCTCTGGTTGCCAAGAGCTACCCCACCACCACCACCCTCTGCACCCTCCCCTGTAACCAACTCTCTATCCATTTAGTCAGACTACCTTCCACCCATACCCCTCCTTCTCCTCACTCTTCTCCTCCTTGGCCTGTGTCCCTCCTCCTGGTAGTCTGCACCCTCTCTCCTCCTTATTCTTACCAGGTGGTGGTGCCTTCTGTATTACACTCAGACAGCTCTGCCCACCCCCTTCCAGGGTTACGATGCCTCCACCTTTACCTTAATCTAGGGTGGTGAGCTCATCAGGCTCCCCTGTCCAGACCTTTCTACCAACCTGTCTTTTGATCACCCCCCCCACCAGTTTAAATCCACCTTAGTTGAGATATACTCCTCTAATCCTGTCTTTTTTTTTGTACATATTTTCTCCCCAGGCTACGGTCGGCTGAGTCATCCCAAACAACCCCCCTAGCCCTGGCCCTGACATCAGGCCAACCTGCTCACCTCCATGGATTACCACCCCCTTGGTGAGGTGGTGAGGAGCTTCCCAGCTCAACACACCGGAGCAGGATCCAGTTGAGGAGGCGCCATTCGGGGTGGGCTGCAGGGATCAGAAGTTCATGTTGCCTGACCGTAGCCCATTTTCTACTTTTCTACCCTTTGCAGAGTGCGGGCATGCAATGATGCTTAGGCACAGCAGGCCAACATACACCACACTCTTCCCCCTTTACTACACCACTCTAGTAGTGCCCCAGTCATCAGAAGGGGCCACTGCAGAGTTGGTGGGTCCCTGGATCCTGCCCCAGGATACAACAGCAGTCCTCCAAATGCTCAATCCTATCCCTCCCCTGCTGACACCTGGTGGCCCAGGCTCACGTCTGAACCTAGGTCGCCAGCATGGCGTGAGGTGTGGCATCCAGCGCCTCAACCCTCAGCACCAGTGGGCTGGCAGTAAGGCTGCCTTTAATACTCCCCTTCCTGCTCCAATGTTCCCTGTCTCCTGTGTACAAGTCACTATTCCTACCCCAGTTAGTCACTAATCCATAGGCCTTGTTCACACTAGGGTATTTAAAATGGTTTAATGAGCTTATACCATTTTAAAGAGCCCTAGCATAGTTTGTGTTCGCACTACACATGCTTGTTAATCCATTTTTTAAAACCGTGTTTAAACCCTGATAAGACCTAGGCTTAAACACGGTTTTAAAAACATTTCAGGAGTTAAATCAGACTAACCTGCAGTGCAAATGCTCTGGCATGGTTCCCTTTCGAGAAGCCAGATGTCCCGATTGGGAACCGGTTGATGGTTAATCCATTCCCAAGGCAGTAGTACAGATGCTGTAAACCATTTTTAATAATGGTTTACAACACGCTACTGCCAGTGCGAACACAACAACATGGATGCTACAGCACAGTAAATAATCTGTATTAAAAAACGTTTTGAATTACCGTGCTGCAGTGTGAACACAGCTATAATGTTTGATGTGGCACCAATCTCTCAGCCACTCGTTGAACTCCTGAAGCCTACCCTTCCTTCCCATGCTTGCAAATGGTACTGGCAGTACCTCCAAGAATGCCACAGAGTTCCCAACCCCCTCACACTGCCTGCCCAACTACTCGAACCTCCCCCTCACTACTTCCACAGTGTCCCTCACCAAGTCATTTGTACCCACATGCAAAAGTAAATGAGGTTTCTTCCTCCCTCTCACTGTGCGCTTGAGCAGTGCCTGCCCTGCCCCTCCTGCAGTCAACTTGGGGACAGCTTCAACCAAAATACGGCTGTGCCTTCCCCCTTTCTGCCCCATCTCACCCATTTCAGCACAGAATCCCCCAGGATGAGTACCCCCCATCCTTTACACCCTTTCCCTTCTAATGCCCTTCCCACCACCCCCAGTATTCGTTCTTCTCTGCCCCACCCCTGCCAGCTGCACCCTGTGAGACTTCTGCATCTGTACCCCCTACTTCTGCCTCACCCCCTTTCTACGCCTTATTCCTCCCATCCCCCTTGAACCTCTTCCCAGCCTGACTACTTCCTACTGGGCTTCCCATGTCGACCTCCCCTCCTCCCATGCTGATTTCCAACCCCCTCCTATCCCTGCTGTTGTCGATTTAGAGCCCCCATTCCCTTCTACCCCAATAGTGATGCCCCTCCCATCCTTCCCCCTTCCTGTAGCCTTCTCTCCTCCAGTCACCACTCTGTTCTTCCTTATTAGCCCCCTTCTACCCTTTCATCCTCACTATCTCTTCCTCTACCTGTTGCCATCCCTCTCATGTCCTGCTTGTCCTCCCCCCTTCAGTATGTTCCTGCTCTCCTCTCTCCCACAGCAGAGGTTCGAATCTATTCCTAGTCAATACCCCTCCTACATCTCTTCCCCCTATCTGTTCCCCTCTCCTACTTGTTCCCTTCTGTGCCACCCCTGGACCCTCCCTACCTGCAGCCATCTGCTCTCTCGCCTCCCCCATCAGAAGGGCCCTCCCGCCTCAGCAACCCCCTCCCTTCTCCTGTCTTTTCTGTTAGTGCCTCTGATACTGGGGTCAGTTTCATTCCCTAGTTGTTCTTCCTCCGTTCCCCTTTGCCATCCCTATCCCCCTCAGGATGCCTACCATACTCATCTGCAGTGCCACTTAGACTCTTCCCTAACCTCCACAGTTCCTCCTTCAAACTAGCCAGTCATCTGCAGACCATACACCCCCCCCCATCCTCCAAGTCCAGTCCAGGATCATGGCAGAATCACACCCTGGACACCTCACCACCCTTCCAAAGATGCCCGCCCTATTGACATGTGGCACCTGCCCCATTTGGGCCCCCATCTTATGTTACGGGCTCTTACTCCCAGGTTCTGTACCCTACTACAACTGTTAGGCCCCTATTTACTCAAATTCCTGTCCCCCCCCACACTAGTCCCCCCTACTGACCCCTTGACGTCCGGGTTAATTCAGTCTCAAATCTCATCCATTAGATACTATATTACTGTAGCAAACCTAAAGCCTCCTTGTCCATTTTTCACACCTTAGCTACCATACTTTTTGTTCTCAGCTCTCATATAGTTTTACTTAGCCCAGTTAGAAATCCTATTGCACTTCAAGTATTACTCAGCTCAGTTAGAGAAATAAACAGAACAGATAAATATGTATTATTACAGCAATCATAACAGTATAGCTCAGTACTTAGCTCAGTTAGAGAAATAAACAGAACAACTAAATCTGTATTATTACAGCAGTCCTAAAAGTATCCAATCATAGCTTTGTCTCCACTCCAGAGACCCTGCTGTAATATAGGACCACATAGGACCCTGTGCAGAAGGGTGGGCAACTCTAAAGTCCCACTCCATTGAGATCGCTCACTCCCCACCTCTCTCACTTGCTCCTTCTATTTCTCCTGACGCTGCAGTCTACAGTTTTTGTACTGGGCTCCTGCCTGCATTGGTGCCTTTTTCTGCCCACAAAGAAATCCACAGCAATCCTGGCAGAGCTCCATTAAATTCACTCCCCCCCCTCCACTCGCTCATTCTGTTTCTCCCGGTGCTGTAGGCTGCCCTTTTGTACTGGGCTCCTGCCTGTATTGGCGCCTTTTTCTGCCCACAAAGAAGTTCACAGCTGTCCCGACAGAGCTCCATTGAGGTCACTCACTCCCCCTCTCTCACTTGCTCATTCTGTTTCCCCTGGCGCTGCAGGCAGCCCTTTTGTACTGGACTTCTGCCTCCATTGGTGCCTTTTTCTGCCAACAAAGAAATCTGCAGCAGTCCCAACAGAGCTCCGTTGAGCTCGCTTACTCCCCCTCTCTCACTCGCTCGTTCTGTTTCTCCTGGTGCTGCATGCTACCCTTTTGTACTGGGCTCCTGCCTTTGTTGGTGCCTTTTTCTACCTACAAAGAAATCTGCAGCAGTCCCGACAGAGCTCAGTTGAGCTTGGTCACTCCCTCTCTCTCATTTGCTTGATCTTAATCAGTCCCAAACACTGATATCCCAAAGCGACTGCGCTATTCTGCACCAGAAGTGCGAAAACACATTTTGGCCAGGATGTGAAAAATGACAGTTGTACTGTTCATAAAGAGATGTGAAATAATTTGCAAAGTTACAAGGGTGCGTGGAAATTGCGCAACGCACGGTCGTAACACAGTCATTTTATGGACTTTCATGATAAAATTTTCAACATAGGCATTTTAGGACCTCTGCTCATGAACAGTGTCACTGTGATTTTCTTAACGTGTCCTGAACACTGATTTCCCACAGCGACCACGCTATTCTGCGCCAGAAGTGCGAAAACACATTTTGGCCAGGATGTGAAAAATGACAGTTTTACTGTTCATAAGGAGTTGTGTAAAAATGCCAGTGTTTAAAATCTGGAATGAAAATATTGCAGATTTGTGAAGTTACGAGTGTGCATAGCAACTGCGTAATGCACACTCGTAAAACAGTAATTTTTTTGATTTTTTTCCACCAAATTTGGAACATAGGCTTTTTGAGAGCCCATCTCATGAACACTGGCACTGTTGTTTCTTTAATCGGTCCCGAAAGGTGATTCCGCACAGTGACCGCAAAATCACCTTTCGGGACTGAATAACGCCATGACAGTGACTGAATTCATGAGGAGGGGTCCCAATAACTCCATGCTGAAAATTTGGTGCCAAAATTCAAAAAAATGCCTGCGATATGCACCAAAGTTGAAAAAACCCTATTTATGCCATTATACAGCTTACCAGCATTTCTTCAGTTCGCACTTGGCTTTGAAGAGTGCAGACATGTTACAGGTCCACCGAAGATCATCGCTCTGGGCTCCGGAGGTAAGTATGGGGTGGGGAGTGTGGGGAGACAGGGTGTGCAGAGGGTGGGTGCGAGTTGGGGTGGGGCCATGGACTCAACTAAGGTAGAGGATCAAGGAGGTGTGGTAGATGTGGTCTATCTGGACTTCAGAAATGCCTTCAACACCATACCCCATAAAAGGCTGATTAACAAACTGCGCAAACTAGCGGTGGATCCTAAAATAGTTCTGTGGGTGGAGAATTGGATAAATGGCAGGATTCAGAGGGTTGTGGTAAACAGGAAATACTCTGGAGAGGGAGAGGGAGAGGTGATAAGCAGAGTGCCTCAGGGAACAGTGTTGGGGTCGGTCCTCTTCAGTGTCTTTACTGGAGACATTGTAGAGGGACTGGAGGAGAAGGTATACCACTTTGCACATCATACAAAGGTATGCAGTAGGGTGCACATGCCAGGGGGTGTTCAAAAATTGAGGGAAGATGAAAAGAAACTGGAGAAATGTTCTGAAGAATGGCGGCTGGGATTCAATGCAAAGAAGTGCAGGATTATGCACACTGGGCACAAGAACCCAGGGGCAAAGTACGAACTAGGTGGGGAGGTACTGACAGTAAGCAGGAAAGGGACCTGGGAGTTATCATCTCAGAGGACCTAAGAGAAACTAGGCAGTACGATAAGGTGGCTGGAAAGGCTAGCCAGATGCTTGGATGCATCAGGAGGGGTATCAGGAGTATAAAGAGGCAGGCCATCAGGCCCCTGTATAAGACACTCATGAAACCACACCTGGAATATTGCATCCCGTTCTGAAGGCCCCGTCTGACAAAAAATATAGACAGGGTGGAGGTGGTGTAGTGTAGGGCAACTAAAATGGTGCAGGGCCTGCAGGATAAGACCTATGAGAAAAGACTAGCCAAGCCAATATTTAAAACATTTATTTCATTTGGGCAAAGCATTTAACCCATTTTAAATACTGAATTTTTACAGGATATGCCAGTTGAGATTCAATAAGTCATTTACAGTAGGGTCATGCTTTTACCCATTTTTACGGCTGAGTGGGCAAAGCTCCGCAGATGTTTTGCAGTCATTGTAGAAGAGAAATGAGCGGAATGCATCCTTGTGTTCTCCTACAGTGATGCAGTGAGTTCTCCACAGCGTCGACTCTGTTGCTGTTCTGTACTGTCTCTTCTTCCCCTTCCCTCCATGGATGAAGCTTCCCTCTGTGGCATGATTGCCCCTACACACACACACACACACACACACACACACACACATATCCCTACTACTTTAATGCGGCACTTCCGCATTACTTATGAGCTTCTGATCAATACAAAAGTAAGTTAAAGCTCTCCGCAAGGCAAAAGTGCAGCAAGATTGGAAAAAAAAAAATAAGTTAAAGCACTCAGCTCTCCAGGAACTGCTCCTCACTCCCTCCAACTCTGCCTAGGTCTCTGTAGCCCTACTAGCTCCATCAGTGAGTTCCTCCTCATTTAGCCTGCTTTTTAATCTGTATCTGATCACCCTCACAAATATACTCTATGCTTTGTCTTACCATGTTGTATGGTTAGGAGACATGTTACACACCTCCTAACCATATAACATGGTAAAAACAAAGCATGGAGCATATCTGTAGTTCTATGTCACTTGCTACTGCTTGCACATAGAGACAGCCAGCTTCACATATGCAGCACCAGAATACAAACTGAGGTGTTTGACTGGACTGAAATATATGTGTTCACCTATACAATATGGCATAGTTTTCAAGGCTCAGAGTATACAGTTACTCTGTATTGACTGTCAATCATCCGTTAGACAACTTGCTTTACACAAAGTGCAGCTCAAAAGGACTGGGTGCACTGCCAGTGACAATATGACTACTTTGCAAACAGAAGCCACGGTACAGTTCAGTTAAATTAAAGCCAAGTCCAGTTAAATTAAAAAATCCATGGACTGGTAGTCTTATTACTTTACTTATTGCAGGATGTACAGATTAAAATACAGCGTAGCTGGGAGGAGAAAAGTCCTGAGTTGTGAGTGTCGTGACTTATTTGCGTAGGTCTGACTAGTCTGCATTGTATGAATGCTAGTAGGCTAAGTGTGCTTATCATTCTGTCACATACTGCAGTTCCTCAGATTGGACTGGTGATTTGCACAGTGCAGTTTACAGCCAACACAAAAACATTTCTCACATTGGGAAGGCTATAGCCTGTGATTCAATGGGAGGGGGGATATCTCCTCCCACATCCTCTACTTAACTCACAGCACTTCCACTGTTCAGTTTTGAGCATTCAAAAATGCAGGTGGCTGTGCTGTGTAGCTGTTGAGGCTCATCAATCCTGCTGTTCACCTCTCCTTTCCTCCCTTCCTTCTCTTGTCTTCTTTGTCTTTCCCCCTCTTTGTTTGTCCTCCCCCCCAGCTTCTGCTGTATCTCTGGGTTTGTCTCTCCCTACTCCCCTGCCTCCTTCTTTGTTCTTGTGTCTGCCCCTTCGTCGTTGCCACCCCCCCCATGGCTTTCTTCTTGGTTCACTCTCTCTCCCCCTCCTTGTGTTCCCTGGTGTTTCCTCATACCTCCTTTGGCATTTTCTGGGTTCTTCTGCCCCTTTTTCCCTTGTCTCTTGCCTCACCAGCCACCACTCTGTTCCCTGCCTGTGTGTCCAGGTGTGCAGCGGCCCTCCAGATTCTCTTCTGGGTCTGCAAGCATTGCTGCTCCTGGCCTCTTACTTCTCAGACTCCTGCAGCACCTCCTAGTGCCACTTCCCTGCTTGCTCCCCTGGCCAGCTCCTGGACTGTCGCCTGGTCTGGGAAGCACTTTGGACATTCTGCACCTGCTAGATGAACTTGATGTTACTGCAGTGAGTCTCTCTAGCATGCACCACATAAGTCTTATGTCTTTCATTAACTCAGTGGGTAATTCTGTGAGGGGTTCAACTGTTTGACTTGGGTTCTTTCATTCTTCTGGTCCTCTGCTTTGGACCGCACAGACTCCTTTCTTGTATCCTGTTGCCTACAACTAGTCCTGCTTTCTGTCATACAAAATCAACTTCTTTTATGCAGGCTGCTGTCAACCATCACTGGATTTAAATTTGCAGATTTTCTCACCGATCTGCTTGCTGCCTCTGTCCCCCTGGTGCCCCGGCCCCACTGTCCACCCTGAAGATGGTTTTGCCTGCCTTCTCCTTTTTTTGGAGGGGAGGCTGATGAACTGCTTTCCCAGCACAGCTGTATCACAAGAGGACTACCGTCCAGTCACTTCTCCTACTGTGTGATTTTAAGTGCCGATCTCCAGTGTTTCTCCCTTGACTGCTGCAAATAGGAACCAACCTCAGTACTCCCATATGTATATGGATTCTTGTATCTTTCAGCAAAATCAGCCATCTACGGAGCAATCGTTTACATTGCCTGCATTACTTTTAGGAACCCGGAGGCATCTAGCCCCACCAGTCTGGCTAGCCCGTGTGGGGGCCTAGCCCGAGTCACTTAATTCTACTCCTTCCTCAGTCAGACCTGCATAGGGGTCCTGCCTGTCTAGCTAGCATGCGTGGAGGCCTAACTGGCCTCACTCAATTTACTCCTCCCCTGGGCAGACCTGCCTGCAGAACTTGCTGGTCCAGCTAGCCCACATGGGGGCCTAGCTTGACTCACGCAATTGGACTTCTTCCTCCGGCAAACCTACATGGGAATCTCACCACTCCAGCTAGCACACATGTGGGCCTAGCTCACTACAGGATCATGAATTTGTACTCCTTCCTCAGGCAGAACTCCATGGGGGTCTCAGTGTTCCAGCTAGTCTATGTCAGGGCCTAGCTTGCTACTTCATCATGCAATCACACTCCTTCCTCTGGCACACCTACATGGGGGTCTTGCTGCTCCAGGTAGCCCACACGTGGCCTAGCTTGCTACTGGATCATTTCATACAGTACATTTCAGATTCTTTCCAACCTTGGCAGACAGTCAACTGGCCATGCAACCCCCATAAGTACATTATGCATCTTCCTCTTGCGACCCCTTGCGAGGGTCTCACCTTCCAGCCAGTCTACATCGAAGCCTGACTTGTGATTCCATTGTTTGGCTCCTTTCTCTAGTGGTCATGCTTGGGGATCCTGCTCGTTCAGCTCAATCTACATGGGGACCGAGCTTCCAGCACCACCATTTCCGAGTCTGCCTATAATGGACTTGTGGGGGGGTCCCACCAATTCTGGTTTTGCCTTGAGAGGCCTGGAATCTTAGCTTATCCATTCTGGAGTCCTAGTCTTCCTTCTTTGCTACTTCATGTTGGCTGACTGCCCTGTCCTGCCTTACCGTACTAAAACATACCTGCCATTTCTGCTCCCTGGAACTCTGATGACTGATCTTACCATTGGAATACTGGCAGGGGAGAGCCTGTCCTCAGTGCTTCCTCCATGCTGCATCCAGATCCCCAGCTTCTAGACAGTCACTGACTTCTCGTACCTTTTCTCAGGTCCTCCGGGAAAGGACCGCTAACAATGACCTGCGCAGGGGTCTCTTCATTCAAGCTTCCTCACTCAGCCTGCATGGGGTCCCCATCTGGCTTCCTAGAGTTAACTGGCCACTGGATTTTCATTGCTACTGCTTATTGCATTGGACTACCTTCAGAGCCCTGTTTAATCTCATTCTATTATGTCATGACACCCCCAACATTATGTGTCTCTTCCCTGCATTTCAGCGACTTCATCAGATGACCCTGCTCCTATATCTGCTGTTCCTGCCTTTGATAATAATATCTCTGACATTCTGGCTCACATCCTTGCCTTACCTACTTAGAGGTCTCGTTTGATGCTATCTCAGGGACTCAATGAATGACCCTTCTCTCTAACTTTTGTGGAGATCTTTCACCCACTCGCTCAGACAGGGCGATACCATCCAATGCTTGACCATCTATAGACTTTGCTCCCTGGATTTATCCTTGTGTTCAGTTTACAGTTCTTCATTCCTATACGGAAACCCTGGACAAGGATTAACCATATTCCTTCACCCGGGCATCCATCTGAATTGGATTCTTCTTCATTTCCCAGAATCTTCATACTCCAGTATTGACTTTCTGCTCACCAGCAAGATTCACAGGGCATGACTCATCGACTAGCAAGACTAGGATTTAAAATCTAGGACATAACTAGAACTGACACCTCAGCCCTCATTTAGGATCATCTCCTCATAATATGCCCAGAGGATGGGCAGGTCAGTAGCCATGGGTCCTTGGAGGTTTCCCCCACAGGGTGTTTTTCCACTCCTGTGTGCTACTGGTCACACTCTCCAGAGTTGGAGGAGGTAATCAAAATGTTAATAATCCAATAGTAACACAGATCCAACGGAATGAGCAGATCTCAATGGGTTTACAGAACCGAACAGAAACCTTTTTTGACGAACTGGACAAGGTGGGATCTC
This sequence comes from Neoceratodus forsteri, assembly GCA_016271365.2. Lineage (NCBI taxonomy): Eukaryota > Metazoa > Chordata > Ceratodontiformes > Ceratodontidae > Neoceratodus > Neoceratodus forsteri. Next base: position 1,048,169,907 of record CM057456.1, read on the forward strand.
TACCAAGATAATATAGTACAGCCTCTAGTTGAATAGAAATGGGTTGTCCCTAGAGTGTCACTGTGAAGTAGTAAGAAATAATACATGCTTCTCACCTATCCACTATCTTCCTATGTAAACCATCCTTAAGGTTAATGGTAGGCCTTTCTTGAAATGAGGAGGAGAGGGGGAGAAGGGGGGTGGGGAAAGGGAAGGGTTAGTCTACTTAAGATTTATTATACAGAAAGGAACAAGTATGCCTGTTGCCTGCCAAGTACTTGCCATAGTTATTCTTTTTTATTTTTATAGTAATGAAAGATTGTGATACTCATGTACCTTGTTTGTTCTGAATACTAGGTATGGAAATGATACACAAAATGTGAAGTGTATGTACCTAAAGATTTTAAGCCAATGAGAATGTGTACCAAGATGTAGAATGATGATTAATAATAAAAAGAAGTATAAAAAAAAAATGTTAATAATCATTTTGGGCCTTAATTCCTACACCCACCCAGTATTCAACCGAGGGTGGGAAACAGAGAAAAACCAAAGTCTAAGTTTTCAAACATCAAACATGTAACACTCAGCTCATAAGTATGCACAAGCACTGAGCTACAGTATGTAGCACACATTGAATGGGAATGTTATAGCCTTTGATTCAATGGGGGGTATAATAGCTTTTCCCACATCCCCAATGTTGTTCGCAGTGTACATGCTGCCCCTGGGAAAGATCATTGGAAAGTATGGTTTGAGTTTTCATTGCTATGCTGATGATACTCAGCTATACCTTTCTTTTGCCCCAGGAACATCCAATGCTGTGGACATGCTTATCATCTGTCTGGCCGAGATTAACGACTGGATGGTCTCCAGCTGGCTGCGACTGAACCCCGACAAGACAGAGGTACTGGTAGTGGAGTCGAACAGAGTTCGTGTTAGGATGGCCTCTGACTCAGAGACGGGGCTTGTTCTCAGAGCTGTGTCACTGAAGGCCTCCTCTTGGGTGCGAAATCTGGGAGTGATTCTGGACAGGGACTTATCCATGGAGGCTCAAATATCCTCCACGGTCCGTACTTGTTTTTTCTATCTTAGAAACATTGCCAGGATTAAGCCCCTTGTTCCACCTCTGGACCTCCCTACCTTGATGCATGCCTTGGTCACATCTAGGCTTAGTACTATGTCGCTCTATCACAAAGGGGTCACTGGAGGATCTCTCCGCAGACTGCAGCTGGTGCAAGCGCTGCTGCCCGGCTGTTGACGGGGCAGCAAAAATCTTGCCATATTACACCGGTTTAATGTGAATTGCACTGGCTACCAGTCAGGTGGAGAGTCCTCTTTAAGGTGGGTCTTCTCACCTATAAGGCCCTACACAGGCAGGGCCCCGGTTACCTGTCAGACCTTCTGTCACCTGCCCTCTCCTCCCGCCCTCTTCATTCTTCTAGTGGTGGCTTCCTGGCCATTCCCAGAACAAGGCTTAAATCCGCTGGTGATAGAGCCTTTAGGGCCGTGGCCCCTGTTCTATGGAATTCCCTGCCAACTATGGTCAGGGAGGCCCCCACAGTAGTTATCTTTAAGTCCCTTCTGAAGACCTTTCTTTTTTCTAAAGCGTTTGGTACTTAGGTTAGTATTTATGGTATTTGTGGTGATTTTAGATTTTATTTATTTGTTATGTATAAATTTTATATGCTTGTTACATTGAAACTATGTTTAAAATTCACTGCCTCAGAGCCTCCGGATTGTATGCCTTTAAATAAATTTGCCTTGTCTTTGCCTTGCCTTGCCTACTTAACTTGCAGCACTTCTGCTGCTCAGTTTTGAGCATTCTAAAAATGACCACCATCCTCCCCAGCCTCCTCCTCCTCCTCCTCCAGCACTCTTATCTGACCCTCAATGCTGGGCTTTAATTCCTACACATACCTAGCATTCCACCGGTGGTGGGAAACAGAGAAAAGACAAAGTCTAAGTTTTCAAACATGAAGCACATAAGTATACACAAGTACTAAGCTATGTACCACACATTGAATTGGATATTTATTTATTACATTTTTGTTGACCGGGTAAGTGCACTAGACAAATTCTGCTTATTTTCAGGCACGACCTGGGGGAGGTAGATACAGATGAATGCCAGCTGACCTTGACCCAGATTAAGCTGTTGGTGGTATTTTTAGTGAATGTTCTGCACTGAATTACAGTATGCAAATCACCAGTCGCTGCTGTGCAGCATTACAAGGAGAACACATACCAACGGGATACATCTCCTGTTCCAGCTTCTCTTTTCCCACCTTGTGTGGGCATCCATGATCACAGGGTCCAAAAAAAGATTTAGATGATGTCTTCAATAATTTTTGTTTTATTTTTAAGAACTGTCAGTGCACTCAGTCCTGGAGTTCAGAAAGAAAGAAACAATTCCAAGGCAAAGTTCAAAAGAGACAAGTAAGCAGGGGGATTGACTGGTGGGGGGGTTTTTATGAAAAAGCAGTGTGTCATGGTGGGGTGGAGGAGATATGTTCACCACATCCTGGATCCAGGAACATTGTTTTGCGTGGTGTGATTTTGCGGTGGCTCTGGTTAGTTATGTTTATCAAACTAGCAAAATGGTGTGATGCCATTTTTACTGCTAAATGTGGGGGCATCAGAGATCCTTTGATCTGTACTTTGAAATTCTTACTGAACAAAAGTGGTAACATTTATGATATTTAATCAGTGATTTAAATAAGAATTATTAATTAATCATCTTATTTTGAGAGTTCATCTCCCCTTGTAATTGCTCTGGCCAGACCTTGTTCTAAAGCGGAATCGCTCAGGGAGTGTCACATACAGTCTTACTACATACTGGTAAGTTGGGAGTAGACTAGTAAACAGAAAATAGCAGAAGGGACTTAATGTACAGTAGTAGTGCACTGCCAGCTTACTTTCACAGCAGTGATGTTCTTGCTTGCACCACTCACTATAATCTGTGATGAGGATTAAAAAATATTTTTAATTATAGCACATCACATCACTTGATGTTAGTTCCACTACTAATCCTTAGGAAACATAGGTATATGTTCTTTTTACGTAGCTCTGTTATGCAAAATGTTTCTGTGCAAACAGTACCCAAACTGAACAAAAGTGGTAAGATTCATATTTAATCAGTGATTTAAATAATGATTATTAATTAATCATCTTATTTTAAGAGTTCATCTCCCCTTGTAATTACTCTGGCCAGAGCTTGTTCTAAAGTGGGACAGCTCAATGAGTATTAGATCCAGTTTTACTAAAAGTTTGCAGACAGATATGGGCTGCATTATATTCCTTTGAACTCTCTGGGAGTTATGGACCTCGGCATCGTGCAAAAAGATGAAAACTACAGTATATTGCAACTCCCTTGGCATCATGCAAAAAGATGAAAACTACAGTATATTGCCTTACAGAAACACAGAAAATGAGCTCTTGAGAAAAAACAACTAGTAAAGGTCCAAAAAGGGAACAAAGTCTGGTGCCCTGACACCGTAGGGAAGTTAAAACACTGTAGCGTCAGAGTCTCTTACCCCTGTTATGGGCTCCCAGACAAATGGTATCTGCAGGACTTAAGTCAGACACTTAAAATTGTGTGGTACGCATGTTTTCTCCTAGCAAGTTACTGCAACTTCAAACAGGAACCTTTTTATGAGAAATGGTATGGAAAAGGTTTATCAATTTTGTTTTCCCACTTCTGCAATGCTATTTCAAAATGCAGCTTTGACAATTTCACTATTATAACTCATGTTATTAATTTGTTCATTATCGCTTCTGCACTATTAATGCCAAATACCTACACAGCAAATACAAGCAAGCAAACATTCGGTATTGACAAGTGCTTTTTTATTCACCATGGATCTCACATGTTCTTGCATTCTCTCCTTTAACATCCTAATTGTCCTTCTTACATAATATGTGTTACAAGGACTCCAGAGTATATAAACAACAAATTGTTTTATGCAAGAAATGAAGTCCCTCATGTCAACTTGCTGGTTGCTGGTTGATGTTCTGACACACAAGGACTTACCTTGTACAGAGTACTGGCAGACACTGCATCTCTGGCATTTGAAGTGACCTTTAGGGCTACTAGTAAGTCAGCTTGTTCTAGTCCTACCACTTTCAGCAAATTGTTTGTGTACCAGCTTCTCTCTTAAATTTGGACTTTTTTTGAAAGTCTCCCTTGGGAAGGAAACTGAGATAAGGGACTTCATTTCTTGCACAACAACAGTTGTTTTTACAGCTGCATGGCTGGAGCTCCCCGATATTATGCCATCATCATAGTTTTACTAGAGCACTGTGGAAGCATGTGACCAGAATGCTATCTAGTGTGCTTCCACAGTGCTCAAATGAATGTCCAGCTGTGCTGTTTATGTGGCCCTTCCCCTCCACAGACTGCATAAACACACCCTCTTCACCATGGCACTACATTTTCTTCTGCCACTGTGGAAGTGATGGCTGCTGTGCACAAGACGGTGGCATCAGCTCAAACTATGTATGCACGATTATCATGCATGTGCAGTTCTGTGGCCACCATCATCTTGAGTATGGCACATTCTGGCAAAGCAATAGCTCTTTCTCCTACAGTGGAGTGTTTTTTTTAAATGTGCTGCAAGAGCAAGGCACACTCCAGCATCGCAATTCCACTGACAAGATCTGAGCAGCCATATTGGCTCTCATCAGAGTTTGTTTTTAATGTATTTACACAACATAGATCTGCTGAGAGGCAGCTTCAGTGCGGTCTTCCTTGTACACATTTTTATAATGTGATTTCCTAAAATAAGCCTGCTGATTGCTATATATTTAGCCTGGATAGTTCACAGAAAATGTGATATCTTATTTTCAGTGGAGTTCTACATCTGCACATTATTATGCTACATTGCGTAAAATCAGAACACACTGAAAACAATATTTTACATCTGGACTAGACTGCCCTGGATAAATACAGTATTTTATGGGAGTTGTTAAAAGCATATTTGTGAGGTCAGATCATAAGATATGCTGTTCACTGGTGGCTAATAGGGAACAGGATGCCCATCTCTTAGAAGATAGGCTAAAAGAATTGGAAAACAAACTTTAAGCCAACCCTCGAACAGATCCCTCAGAATTATTGAAAATTTGAACTAAACTGAATACTCATTATGTTAAGGAAAGCAGAACTTGCCCTTCTTAGATCCTGTCATACCTACTGGGAGGGAGGATAGCAAGCAAGTAAGATTCAGGCATACAGGCTACACAAACTCCAATCAGAACTCCATATTCCTGGCTTAAAAGATCCCCAAGGTACTACCTGATCCTCCCCCCCCCCCACAAGCTATTCCTGATATGAGAAATTACTACTCCAATCTATATTACCTCTAATGGAAACACTAACCTTCCATTTCTACTTTCCTGGACTCTCTGGACCTCCCTCGCCTTGACCCCATTCAGGTACAGGTTCTGTAAATTCCCATACCCACTGAATAAATTACCAAGGCCCTTTTAAGTATGAACAAAATAAATTCCCAGGAGGAGACAGCCTCCCAGCTGACTTTTATCAGGCATTGTATGAATGTTGGCCCCTCTTCTGGCAAGGATTCCCTCTTGCTCCTTATCAAAAGGAGTTTTCCCTTCCTCCCTCCCTCCCTCTGAGAGGTGGTCATTACCATCCTTCCCAAAAAAGGCAAAGATTGTCTACTAACTGGCAGTTTCCCACCCAATCTCTTTCATAAATGGTGATGCCAAGACTTTAACCTAGGTGATGGCCACACACCTGGAGCAGGTACTCCTGATGCTTATCCACCCTATGAAGATTGATTTAATGTGGGGGGAGACTGAGTTCCGATCATCTCAGAACCATTTTCAATCTGCAAACAATGGCATAGCACTTCCCCACCTCTGCAGCAGCCCTAACAATAGACCTCGAAAAAGCCTTTGATATAGAATGGGAATATCTTTTCAAGGTCTTGAGGCATATGGGGGTGGGGTTTGCTTTTATCAAAAGGGTGCAAACTCTCTACACTACCCCTTCCACATATATAATTACAAATAATCTCCTCTCACAACCATTCCCACTTGCCAAAGGCACCCATCAGAGTTGCCTGCTATCCCTGCTATTATTCCCTCTCTCTGTAGAGCCCTTTGGGGCTGCCATTAGAGCCCACCCTGATATTGCTGGCATCTAATTTGAACAAACTGTGGTTAAGTCACTCTCGTATGCCCAACAATTTACTCATAGTTCTAGCAGATGCTCCACTAGCCATAATCCCACCCTGGAAGCTTCTGGACTGTTTCACCAGTATGTCAGGCCTTAAAGTTAATGACAGGTCAGAGGTCCTCCCCTTTAACCTTTACTGCAAGGAATCAATATTGCAGGATACTGGGTGGAAGTGGGCTCATATAGGAATTACATACTTAAGGATACAGCATGCAATACCTCTCCTCTTGCTGACCTGTGCAAAGCTAATTTCTCCCCCACTGCTGGCTGAACTTCACACAGAGATGGATAGATGGATAAGTTTGCACTTTTCCTTTGCTGGCAAAATTGCTACTGTTAAAATGATGCTGGCTCCTAAGGTATTACACCTTCTTACTCATCTTCCTATTCATATACTGCACCTGATAAGTGGTTCACTACACTAAATAAACTGGTTGACCATCTATTATGGGAAGGTAAGCCTCCAAGACTCAGCAGATTGAAACTGAAGAAACACGGGTCAGCAGGGGGCTGGGGGCTCCCAGACTTTGTTCATTATCATTTGGCCTTTATCACTGCCCAAACCATTAAATGGTTCCACTGTAATGATTACAACTCCCCCTATTGGTAGCAATCAAAGGGCACCAAGTGGGAGCCTTCTCGCCACTGCTCACTATCTTTGCAAAACTAACCAAGGAAGTATAACACCGGCTTACCATTAATATTCTCTATGCTACTGGTGCACAGTTATGGAGCTTCCGGGTAGCACTCTAATACCTATCAAATACATACCTTTCTGGAAAAATCATCTGGTTAAGATTAATGCTAAATCAATATTATGGACGTCCTGAGTAGAGGTACTGCAAGTATTCATGTAGGAAAGGAAAGGAAAGGAAAGGGAAATATTATTTAGCCAGGAGTAGCACACTAAGCCAAAGCTTGTTTCCAGATGTGACCTGGGAGCACAAGGAAGTTAAGTGACTTGCTTAGGATCACACAGCATGTATCTAGGTGGCTGTGGGATTCAAACCCAGGTCTCCAGATCCACAGCTCAGAGCCTTAACCCACTGCACTATACTGGCCCTTGTATTCAGGAGTTTGTGTCTCCTGGCCATGACTTCATCACCTCCTTGGATGAACTTGCCTTAAGATACAGTCTCCAACGTACTGATTTCTGGTAGTTCCTGCAGATTATTTTATTTATTTATTTGCTTTTGTTAACTGGGTAGGTCACACTAGACATCCAAGTGCCTATTTTCAAGTGAGACCCGGGAGGGTTACAAAACAGGTTACAGAGAGCTTACATACAATCATGAGTGAAGTTTACATCGAGAAGCGGGATGAGCATACACAGGGGAGAGAGAGTTGAGTGCAACAAACAGTAAGTTTTAAGCTAAGGTTTAGAACAGTATACTTGACAGCTTGAACAGGGCTGTCGTGGAAAGCTAACATGTGGAGACAATACAGTGCAGGAGAACCTATAGTGCAAAATAACAGAGATACAGTTCCCCGAGGGGTAAGTACACCGGGGGAAACAAAGTTTGGATATACCACATTGCAGGTCGGTGCATGGGGGGAGGAGACTGACCTTACGCCAGACAGTAGATCTAAACAGAGTACAAGTGCCAACGGGGGGGGGGACCATACCACCTGAGGGTATAGCAGGCTCAGGTGAGGCATGTTGCAATTACAGCTGCAGTTACCACAGAATTAAACAGGTCTCCTGCAAACAAGCAAGCTCTAAGGGAAATCATCAGCTCTTGGCTTGCCCTACTGAAAGGAAGGGTGGGTGCCATCTATGCAGCTCTGACAAGAGCCCCCTTCCACCACTTGATCCAAAACAAAGTGGTAGGCAGACTGACATATTACCATCATGAAAAATGACTGGGCAAAATGCTGGTTCCATGCTCATATGGTATGCAGAGATATCAGGGCTCAGCTAGAGAGTTGGGTGCCACATACCATACCACCCAGTGGTTCTCTAGCTACCTAACTGGAAGATTCCAAAAAGTAAAGGCGGAAGGCTTTTTTTTCTGCTGCCTCGCCAGTTGCAAGAGGAATCCCACAAGGATCCATCTTAGGCCCTATCTTGTTTTCTTTGTACATTAATGACTTAGATGCTAACATATCTACGTCCAATCTGCACTTTTTGCAGATGATACTGTGTTGTATACTTCTGGCTCATCGTTATCTGAAGTCAGGGAGTGCTTCAAGCGGACTTCGCACAACTAGGCATAATCTAATAAAGGCAAAGCTTCTGCTCAATGCTAAGAAGACTAAAGTGATGATATTCTCCTGCAGTGCTGTCACAGGCCCTCCAATACCCTTGCCCAAGACTTCATTGTCACCAGCTAAGCGAGCCTCTGGAAGTTGTAACCAAATTTAAATATCTGGGTATCTGGATCGACAATAAATTATCTTTCAATGACCCGCGTCGAAGATGTCTATAGAAAGGTTAAAAGCAAGGTTAGGTTTCTTCTACAGAAATAGGCGCTTTTTCCCCCTTTGAAACTCGCCGAAACAAGCTTGTACAGGCCACTTTTCTCCCCTACTCGACTATGGTGATGTAATCTATTCCTCCACCACTCTTGCAAATCTAAGTAAACTGGACATCCTTTATCACCGTGCATTACGGTTCATTACCAACTCCCCTTACTGCTCGCACCACTGTGACTTATATGCAGCTGTTGGTTGGACATCCCTTACTACTAGACACCTGCTCCATGCTGGGCTATGGACTCTTAAACTGCTCCTGCAGAAATTGCCAAGCTATCTCTCTTCCCTTATTAGTATCTCACATAGTGCATACTCATTAAGAAAATCTGACTTTATTATGCTTGACATACCAAGGCCTTGGACTTCCTTTAGTAAACGATGCTGTGCATATGCCCTTCCCTCCATTTGGAACCAATTACAAACTGTACTGAAACTAACTAGCATAGTTTCAATAAACTTCTACAAATCACTAAGTTCAGCCAAAATAAAAGACACCTGTAACTGTCATTAAGTCTCTTCCTTCCCCATGTGTGCCATATTTATCCACTGGTAAGGTATAATTGATTTGTCATATTAACTGCTTTCCCTTCCCCTTCTACTCCTGGCTTTATCTATGCTTACACTCCACTGCTACTCTGTCAAATCACTCCTCCCTCCATATCAGTTGTAGTCTGTTTGTTCTAGCTGCCAAAATATATGTATTGCACACACCAGTCATCATGTTTCATTTATCAGTATACAACCTGTAAGTCGCTTCCCTGTTTCATATCAATGTTTACCACCTGCGGTCACCCTATGTGGTACCCTTGTATGTATATCCAGCCTGTATCATGTAACATGCATTTCATGTATATACTGTTATTACCTATCTGTGTTTGTACTTTAAGTGTTTATGTCACAGGACCTCCTTGTGAATGAGCTTGCTCAATGGAGTTTTCCTGCAATAAACTTGAACTTGAACTTGAACTAGTCCATCTTAAAATTCTACACTACTGGTACCATATCCTGCATGTTCTGAAGAGTCTAGGGGTAATCCCAGATGAAATTTGTTGGAGATGCTCTGTACTTACTGGTACACTCTCAAATATGCTTTGGTTCTGCCCACGATACAGCCATTCTGGTAACAGCTCCTAGCCTTTTGCAAGGAGGTTTTACCAGCTTCATTTTCCACTTGATGAGCCCTTTGGCTCATTAGGCCTCACCCTACCACTGTTCCATAAATTTCACCCCGCAGTTAGCTGAGGTCTTGCAGCCATAATCACTGCCAAATGGTTCCTACTACGACATTGGAAGTTAACGGACATCGCATCATTTGCTAAGAGGCTCCATGCAATTAATCAATCGGCCTCCTTAGAATGCATTTCATGTATTGCAGCACATGAAGTACCACAATATGAAAGGATTTAGGGCTCTTCCTGACTCATAGATCATCCACCCCTTAGAGTAACCAAGATTCACTAACGTGGCCAGCCTGCCGGCGCAGCGGTTGGATTTCCGCTTGCGATGCCAGCGACCCGGGTTCGGGAACGAGCCCGGGAAGCTGGAGGGCTGGCCGGGGGGAGAGGGCTTGAGCATCCCAGGGACTGCTTGTCCTCTCCTGGGGAAGGGGAGGACCAGAGCTCGGCTCTTGTCCGACCCCGGGTGGAGACCCGAGGTATAACAAGTCCGATGCCTAACGGGGGGGGGCGATGTGCCAGACGTCGGTGCTCAAGTGCCTTGACATCAGGGGACACGGCACATCGCGAGAACACCAGAAAAACACCTCACGGCCTCCCAGTAGACGGAGCACCAGGCCCCGACCCTCAATGCCCCTACCTGCCCAAAGACAGCATCCGGACGAAAGAGAGACGTCTCAGGGTGCATGGGCCTTCACCCCGTACCCCACCTGGGGGGTATAACCACGGCTCCATGGGGGATGGACTGCACTGGTCACCAGGTAGGTGAGCGAGGGCTGAAAAGGCTGTAGGTGACTCCCGAAGAGATGGGGGCTGTGAGGAGGAGAGGAGTTCAAAAAAAAAAAAAAGATTCACTAACGTGAATGTTACGGAAAGACTGTTGTACTTCCTAAATATTCATGGTTATATCTTTGTCATGAAATGAGTTGTTGATACAGTGCAATGCTTGCATGTTTCATGTGTTGTATGTGTGGAAATTTCAATAAATAATTTAACATTAAGAAAAGGCTATGTTGAATATTTGGGTCCAAAATACGCAAAAATGCTAACATTGCTGAGAATACATTGAAAATCTTCTATGTTCACTCATAACTTTAGTCATTTTCAATATTTTGACCCCACGTTTTCAACATAGTTATTTTTCACAAACATCATGAATGTGACAGCTGTATTTTTTTTTTTTAAGTCCTGGGCAAAACATGTTTTTGCACCAGTGGCACGGAATGATGTTTCAGTGGGGGGTTCAACATTTTCACCTACCAGGTTCAGGAGGTAGGATAATAACTCTATGCAGGAGTTTGGGTGTAGAAATACAGTAAAATTACCAAGTTATGACTGACCACTTCTTTCCCAACATAGCTATTTTTCCACATCAGCTCATAAAACATGACAGGTGTCATTTTATAAATCCTGGGCAAGATGTGTTTTCACACTTGTGGTGCTAAATGATGCTTCGGACAATATACTATAAATGCCACATGTCATGTTTTTAAGGGGACTCATTAAATGACTATCTTGAAAATCTGGGGCCTGATATTCAGAAATGGGAACACAAATATTTGCTCTGTGCCTTGCCTATGTGCCCAGAAATTCTACAGTCACTGGAATAGTGCACCAGCACTATTCCACTGAATATAGGGCCATTGTGGCCCAGCGCTAAGCCATCTAGCACTGGGTAGACATAGCTTCCGAAATAGGGCTTCATAATGGCTTGCGCCCATGCTTAATTTCCTATATTCAAAAGGATCCATACAAATGAGCCCATTGGGCATGCAAGGTGCTAAGGGACCATTTGCATGCCCATTAATGGCTCATTTGCGTTTGTAGCCCAGTGATTTAGCTCAGTGCTGCCCCCACACCTGCCCTGTCACAGAAAGCTATCCCTGGTGCTAGCGGCCCCGCCCCCTCCCACTGATTGCTGGCCTATATACACTTGAGATTATCCTTCATGTACAATCACCAGCCTGAAGTACAGTATAATAAAGAGTTTCCCTGGTGTCTAGCAGTTCCCCCCTCACTGATCAACAGCCCCATGTAAAATAAGATTTTCCCTGGTATCTAATGGTCCCCCCATCACTGATTGCCAGCCTGAAGTATAATACTGAGTTTCCCTGGTGTCTACAGGTCCCCCTGGTCCCCCCCACACCAATCGCTGGTCCAATGTAAACTACTGAGTCTCCCTGGTGTCTAGTGATCTCTTCCTCACCAATCGCCAACCCGATGTATAATAAAGATATTCTCTGGTGTCTAGTGGTCCCTTTCCTTGCAGATCGCTGGTCCAATGCATAATAAAGATTCTTACTTGTGTCTAGTGACCCCCCCATCACTTATCGCCAGCCCGATATGAACTATAGATGTTCCCTGGTGGTCTAGTGCCCTCCTAACCAATCACTGGCCCAATGTAAAACTATAGATTTTCTCTGTGATTTTGCATACCCCCCACTGTCCCTGATCCCTCCCTGCAAGAACTGGAAAGATTCCCTGGTGGTCTAATGGACCCCCATCCCTAATCTGCCTGCAAAATTCAATATATATATTTCCCTAGTGTCTAGTAGACCCCACCCCATCAGGTAGTGCCCCACTCCCATGCCCCCCCCACATCCCATCCTTGAGCTGGAACAATCCTCCGCTCTGTATGACAGCCAGCCGCCGACTGAGCTGCCAATAACAGTGTACTGTATACAGTACACACTCACTGATTGACAGCTGAGCCAGTGATCAATGAGCACATACTGTATACAGTATGCTCTCATTAACAGCTCAGTCCATGGCCAGCTGTGGTGGAGAGCAGAGGGCTGTGCCAGTTGCCAGCTTAGGGCTGGGATGGGGGAGCGGGGTGTTGCGGCACTACCTGCCAGAGTGGGGGGTGGGATGGGGTTCATTAAACACCAGGAAAATATATTTCTTGATATTTATGGGCAGATTGGTGATGGGAGACTGAGCTAGACCACCTGGGAATCATTCCTGCTCTTGTAGGGAGAGATTGGAGATAGCGAGGAGAGACTGCTAGACCACCAGGGAAAACCTATGGTTAACATAGGACCAGCAATCAGTGAGGGGGACCACTAGATACCAGAGAGAATCTTTATTTTGCATGGGGCTGGCGATTGGCAAGTGGGGGAAAAGTGGGCACTAGGGATAATCTTCATTTTACTTGGAGCCAGCAATTGGTAAGAGGGAGGACCACTGGACAGCAGGGTAAATCTTTATTATACATCAGGCTGATGATCAGTTGGGGGGGCCACTAGACCATCAGGGAACACCTATAGTTCCTTTTTGGCTGGTGACCAGCTGCGGGGGTACTACTAGACACCAGGGACTACTGTGGTGGGGGTTGGGAGGACTGCTGCACTTCCTCCACCAACTGCCAAGTTTGTGTGGGAGTAAGTCAGGGTTTGAATCAGCGGTATCTGTGCTGCACAAGGCAACCATGCAAAAAGATCTTGTGCGGTGCACATACTCAGAATATTGGACTGCACCGATATTATAGTCCCTCCTCCTTCATTTCCCTTACACCCCCCCCTAACTATTTCCTGATTGCAAATTGAGTTTGCCCGTGCTGTATTGCCTATCTGTGCTAATCTTGGTTTGCATGGGTACTCAATTTTGCACCCAGGCAAAGTTTTGAATATCGGAACCTTAGGGTCAAAATAAAAACAATTTAACTTATTAAGACATTTGTGTGTAGTGCCAGTCTACACCCCAGTGGATATGCTCTGGATCCCATGGCAGTGAGCTGAGTTTGGGGGTGAACTCACTGACCCAGTTACATGGGGTGAGGATCCTGGGATTTTGTTGTTATACGACCTCCCCCTCCCAGCCTGGGAATAAAAGCTGCAGGGTTGCCTGCATGGGCCCGGCTACAATATAGTGAAAACAGATCTTCTCTTGGCATAGAGCCCTGCACCTCTGGGTGGTAGAGGGCCTGTACATTGGCTGACAGATGGACTGTTTGTCCTGTGCAGCTGTATCTCTGGCCACATGCAAGCACAGGGACCAGAGGACAGCCCTCTAGGCAGCCACATGAATTCTTCACATCTGTCACTGCATGGAAGTGCAGGTTCTGCAGTGGTCATGCACTTTCATAGGTGGACAGAGTTTTCCCTTGGTGCAAGGCTCAAAGGCCCCTGTGCTTCTACATCTGTTCATGCAGGTCCCAAAGGCACCTGGAATTGGGGGGGGGGGGTGTATGATTCCACTCTCTAAATAAGAAAAGAAATTCTTTGCAACAATAACTCCCAACCCCCCACCCAGCAAAATGAAAAACATTAGGGCTTTGAAGTCTCCAAAGTCTTGACGAATCAGTGGTGGGGTGATCCTTGGGTTTGTCAACCCTAATGCCCACCCATTCCCTAAACAAACAATGTCAGATGTGATATCCTTTCTTCTTGCAAGGAAGACACCACCACTAATTTGCCAAGACTCTGGGACCAAGATATTCAAAGGGGTTGCACCTGGTGCAACTGAGTTGCGCCAGTGCAACCTCAGAAATGTGTCCTGGGGCAATATTCAAAAGGGGGAATTGTGCAGCGCAATTCCCAATGTGCCAGGGTGCAAAGATAATGTATGCAGCACATCTCCATGGGGCATGCATATGCGGCACATCCGATATTCAGCCTGGGATGTGCGGCACATCTGCCGGCACATCCCAGAGATATGCAGTATACCTGGGCACAAAGTTGAGCCTGCAAAAAATGGCTCATCTGCTAGCCACTCACAGGCATACTGCAGTATTGCATTGCACAACACAGCAGCCACCAGCCATGGTTGGCTACCCCCCAGAACACCATTCACAAGCACCCACATATTTCCCTGGTAGTCTAGTGTGACCCCCTGTTGCCCCATACCTCTGTTCTCCTGTAAAGTGAATAAGATATTTCCCTGGTAGTCTAGTGATTGCTCCTTCCCCTCCAGTACCGCCGATTGCCTGTAAAGTTACAAAAATATTTCTCTGGTAGTCTAATGGTACACCCCCCCCCACCTGTAACCCCGATCACACATAAAGTTAAATAAAGCATTTTCCTGGTGGTCCAGTGGCATCCTTCTCCCCAATGGTAACCCCAATCACCATTAAAATATAGATGTCCACTACATGGTGGTCCAATGGCACCCCTCACGCACACAGGACCTCCCAGCCCACCCAGCTCCCCCATCATAGGTGGGCAGCTAACCCACCCTCATACCTCTGTGGCTGCCTGCTGAATGACAGCTTAAAGTATCAGCTGCAAACACATTGGTCCACACTGTGGACCAATGGGCTTGCCATGCATACTGCCTGCAACAGTCATTCACAACTTTGTGAATGAATGACTTCATTCACAAAGTTGTGAATGACTATTATAGTATGTACTGCAAGCCCACTGGTCCACAGTGTGGACCAGTGGGCTTGTAGCTGATACTGTAAGCTGTCATTTGGCAGCCAGCTGCGGAGGTATGCAGGTGGGTTTTGCTGCCTGTTGATGACAGGGGGAGCTGGGTGGGCTGAAGGTCCTGTGTGGGAGGGGGTGCCACTGGACCACCAGGTAATGGACATTTACATTTCAACAGTGATCAGGGTTACCGGTGGAGAGGGGGGTGCCACTGGACCACCAGGGAAATGTTTTATTTAACTTTACAGGCGATCAGAGTTACCAGTGGGGAGGAAGTACCATTAGACTACCAGGGAAATATTTTTGTAACTTTATGTGCGATTGGAGGTATGGGAGGGAAGGGGGTACCACTAGACTACCAGAGGAATATTCTTTTAACTTTAAAGGTGCTTGGAGGTACAGGTGGGGAGGGATGAACCAGTGGTCCTCCACTGACAGCACCGCATGCTGTGCAGGGCACCAGGAGCATTTCACTAGCCAGCCCTGCACAACTCATGCAAATGGGGCCATAATGACATGCAAATGGCCCCATTTGTGCCTTGCATCCATTATGGCCCCATTTGCTTATCCAGGTCTGAATACCTGGAAATTGCACCAGGCACATATCCAGTTGTGCAGGCGCATTCCCATTCCAGGTATGCAGACCTGTCTGAGGGAGGCACCGGCGCATTGTATTTGCACCACACGCATTATGCGATATATATTCAAAAGAGTTGTGCCATGGCACATCTCTTTTGAATATATCCCTTTGTTGCTCCACTGCAACTCAGTGACACTGCACAACCACTTGCGCCATTGCCAGGTGCAGTTCTGAATATTGGGCCCCAGAGACCCAAAATCCTAATGTGTTTTTTTTTTTTTTCTGCTTGGGGAGTGGAGGTGGGGAGTTAAGGTTGGAAACCCTAATGCAACATTTGCTGACTTTTTTGGCATCAACTTGAACCCTAACTGGTACATTAACATAGTTTTTTTGCAAAAAATATCAGTTAACATCACCAGTATCAAAAACCTTGTAATGCTCCTGAACCCATAGCTTTCATTCAAGTATCAGGAGCACCACATCTGCAAAACTATTCACCACACGTGTACCGTTTCATATCCTGTTGTTGCATTTACTTCTCCTTGGCTCATACATGTACAGTTTCTATTGCAGTGTATTTCCTTCCTCTTGCCTCAGTTACTGTAAAAATCCAAGCTATAGCTTTTCCACCTCTCTTTTTCATTTCATTTATTGTTTAGCTGGAAGGCATGTGAGCACAATTGCCCATTTTTACAAGCATCCAGTGACACAAAGGGATAAGGCAGTACAGAGTAAGGATTAAAAATTGCATACAATCTTGGACAAAACATTTTAAGGAAAAATAAACCAAGTGAGAACTGACATTATATTATAGTGCAAATTGGAACGTGGGCCTTCACCATTCAATTAGACCTAGAAACAAGTTACAAGTTTAAAGTGGATGAACAGGATATACTTAAGTGCAAAGAGTAAAGTGTGCACATATACAACCGAAATTAGAGTACAAAGCCGCTTTACGTGAGCATTGTAAGGTTGAGAAATAAAGCAGACTGTTAAGTACTGGGAAGGGAAGATGGATAACACAGGTCAGAGCTGGGAACACAGGTCAGGGGCATCTGCATTGGAGCTTACCTAGGAGGTAGGATTTTAGGTCAGTTTTAAATTATTGATTGACTGATTTGATTTTTTGGTAACCGGGTAAGCCCACAGAGACCATGCAGTCCCTTTTACAGGGGCGACCCAGGGGAAGGGTACATAGGACAAATAGTCTACAGAATACAAAGAAGCACAGTGCTAAACATAATCAAGATAAATAATGTCAAAATGTAGTACAATAGATAGGTCTATAATACATATAGAGAGTCACAGTTCTACATACAGTCTACAGCAGTGCCACAAGGCAGTACAACATTTTGCTATGACAGGATCGAAATAGGGTATATTCTTTAAGACAGATACACTGGTGTGTGCATTTACACATTGCAGAACACTGATGAACAATGCTGTACAAATTTTGCTTTGATAGGATGGAAAGTGGGTACAGTCTTTTGGATGGTTATACAGGTGTTCAAGTATTCACATTGCAGAGCACTGACGTACAATACAGGTGATCTAGTGTTTACAGTACAGTAGTAACAGAAGGTTGGGGAAATAAGCATTGATGTTTTAGGAAAACAAGGTAAGGACATAAGTGTGTAAGTCAGATGAGGCAGGTACAAGTTCCAGAATTATGTAAGTGATGTAAGTATCTGGCAGTGGACCAAGGGAGGGAGGAGGTTGTTGAATAGTTTGGCACTCTTGAAAGAGAGGGAGTGTTGCCTCTGGGTGATGTGATAGTAAGGGATTGTGAAGGAGAGGATAGTGGCGAGTGTGGTGGTACTGGTGTGGACAGACCTATGTAGGGTTACCACCTGTCCCTATTTTCGCAGGACAGTCCTGATTTGGGCTGCTGTGTCCTGCAAAAAAACATGAAAAATACTAAATGTCCTGACATTCTAGTAGAAAAAAATATTTTCTGACTTTCCTTTAAATGCTGCAAAACAGCATAATACCTTAACTAAAATACCTTAAAATGATAAGAAACACTAGAAACAGCTAAAAAAAACTATGAAACTTAGTCTTAATTCTGATTATTTAGAGAAAACAAGTCTCTTGCATTAGTCAAGAGTACATGTTGTCCTGCGAAAAATCATGTTTCAGTAAGAAATGTCCCACTTTGGCCTTCTTAAAAGGTGGTAACCCTAGACCTATGATAGAGAGTGGAAATATTGCTAAGCAGACAACCCAATTTGATTTTGAAGAAGAAGGTGAGTATTTTGCTTTCAAACCTGTCCTCCAGAGTGAGCCAGTTTGCAGCCTTTTAAAGGATGCAGTGTTGCATTCTGAAGAGAAGGCCTGTGACGAACAGGATGATGCTGTGGCATGTGGCCTTTAATTTACCAAGATTTTTCTTGGAGATGGAGGATGAGTAGATGGGGGAGCCCTGATATATTATGGGGAGCAGGAAGCTGTTGCCAAGCAGGGCCCTAGTTTCTGGTATCAGGAATTGTTTTAGCCGGTGAAGGATGTCAAGCGTTTGGTGAACTTTTTTGATTATCTGACAAGTATGGAGTTCATGAGTTAAATGACAGTCGAGGTGAATCCCCAGGTATTTGAATGAGGAGACTCTCGTGACTGGGTTGCACCTCATTACCTGTAATGGTGAAGTCAAAGTTGGAGGCCTTCCTGGTTCCTGTTCCCGAAACATCAAAGAATTTGAAACTTGATTAAAAAAAAACATTTTACAATATCACCCCTTTCTAAGACAATTTCCATGGATCTTTATTAAACAACATTATGTTGGAATATGTCACTACATTGTGCCATCACTGCTGCATCTGCACTTTTCAGAGTAACAGTATTCCATGGAGAAAAAGCATGAAGTCATTTTTGTCACAGCAGTTTAACTCCTATGGCAAGAGGGAAAATTATTTATTATTTATTTAGCTTTTGTTAACCAAGTAAGCACACTAGACAGTCAAGTGCCTATTTTCAGGTGCGACCTGGGAGATTACAAGGTACAGGCAGAAATAGTCATTACAGGATATCAAGAAAGGAAAAAGTCAGACACAGCTTGACTGAGCACTCAGCAAGGTATAACATGACAAGGTAGCAATTGACAGACAGGTATTGCACATAACAAGATAACATTTGACATAACATAAACAATAATCTCATAGACACATCGGTCTCAGTGACCGGACCATAAAGTGCAGCACCATCTAGAAGAGGGGGAATGGTACCTTTAGGTACATAGACAAGATGAGGCAAGTTTCAGGAAGCCCCAAAGGGAGTTTCTGAAGCAGGAATAGGAGGGGGAAGAACGTACATGGGCAGGGAGGGAGTTCCACAGTCTGTCTGGGTGCACAGATGGCGTAGGCATGATCACCCATTATGGAATGGGTTTTGGGGACTAGGAATACTTGCAAGCCGCTAGATCTTAATAGATAGGGGAGATTTGTAAGCTTGAATAGCTCAGCTAGTGCAGGGGAAGTAGTAGTTCTAATGATATTGTCAACGAAGTTGCCCATGACAAAGGTGTGGTGATTGTCGTGGGAGAGCCACTCAAGCTTGTTGTATAGCTCACACTGATGCGTGAGATGGGGGGGGGGCAGAGAGAGCAAAGCGGCATTGTACTGTTGTATGCAATATCTCATTTTGATAGACAGATTTTTCGGGCATGTGCAAAGGAGACCAGGCCATAACACAGCGTGGGAAGTAGAAGCCCCTTAGCTAGGGCGAGACGTGCTGCTGGGTGAGACAAGTTTTAGCTCTGTATGCCAAGTCCAACTTGCAGTTAGCAGCCTTGCATATGTTGCACATGTGCAATGAGAAGTCAAGCTGAGGATTGAGGATAACCCCCAAGTATTTAAAGGAGTCAGCAATTCGTAAAAGGGAACCACCAGCTCCAGTGACTCTTAGAGGAGCAGAGCAAACTTTGGACTTGGCCAGGGAACCAAAGATCATAGCCTGGGTTTTGTTGAGATTGATGGCTAGCTTGTGATCCTATAGCCAGGACTGAATGAGGTCAAAGTCAGAGTTGAGCTGGCAGTTGATGACACTGATATCATGGGAGCTGGTTAGGATAACAAGGTTATCTGCATACAGGGTGGAGTATCCATGAGCTGGGACCAAGGGCAGATCACTGACAAAAAGAGAAAACAGAATAGGCCCTAGAACAGACCCCTGAGGCACCCCAAGGTTAACATGTGTGGGCTCAGAGAGGGCCTTGTTGAATCTGGTGTACTGCTGCCTGCCAGAGAGGTAATTGGTGAACCAGGCTTGGACAGGTGGGGACAGGCCGAGGGACTGAAGTGTAAAGCACTGGAGTGAGTGATTAACCAAATCAAAGGCTTTTGAGAGATCCATGAAGATGGCTCCAGTTATATTGCCTTAATCAATAGCAGCCCCGATCTCAGAGATGACCTTAGTGAGGACAGTAGGGGTGCTATGCCCCTTACAGAAACCATTTTATGCTGGGGTAAGAAGGTCATAGCTTTGGATGTAGACAGTGAGCTGGGAAGCAACCACCTCTTCAAGCAGTTTGCTAATAGTTGACAGGATAGCAATAGGGTGATAATTTTCATGAAATTTTGGGTCCCCTTGTTTGAAGACAGGGACGACCCTAGCCACCTTCCATATGTCGGGGATGATTCCGGGAATTAGAGATGCATTGAAGGTATGGGAGATGGGCAGAGCCAGAAAAAGGGGCCCCAAGACAAAGAAGTTTGGGCTCTATGATGTCATGACTGGCACCAGTATTGGGGGAGAGGCCAGCTAGGAGTTTCTGAGTTTCGCTGACGGAGACTACCTTGAAGTAAAAGGGGGGTTGGGGTGTCATCTCACTACAGGAGGGGCTTGGCTCCTTAAGGTCAGGGAACTGGGAGGAATAGGCAGACAGATCTGAAAACAGGGAATTAAAAGTATTTGTGATTGTCAAGGCGTTGTTACAGCTGACCCCACCAATCAGCATGTCAGTGACATGGACTCTGGAGGAACCACTGACAGTATTCTTGATGTTATGCCAGAAGCTCCTCGGATCCCTGGCTGAGGATAGCAAGGCGGATTTGCAAAATTCACTCTTGGCAGAGCAGATGGCTCTTTTACAAGTGTTTCTGAGCTGCATATGTTCCAGGAGGTCAGATATATCGTGGGAGGCCCTGAATTTAGCCCAGCATTTTTCCCTTAGCTTCATAAGGGAAAATAGGCAGTCAAGTAGCCATTTGGTGACAGTGCCCCTCACTCTCCTTTTAGTGAGGGTGTGTGTGTGTTTATCTTGCAAGGGTATGAATAGTGCAAGAAAGTTATCAAGGGCAGCTGAGGGGTCGTTTGTGGCTAAGACCCGGGACCAGTCTGTCCATAGCAGATCAGTACGGTAGGCTTTGGTGTTGAATTTGGAGAAGTCCCTCATCTGGATCACTTTGCAGGGAATTTTGGGTGTGGAGGCACTCCAGATAGAGTAGGTGGGGGAGTGATCAGAGATAGCATCAAGGAAGATACCAGATGAGACAATCCATTCAGGTCTATTGCTCAGAATCCAGTCTAGGAGGGTGTCTTTTACCCCAGAGGAGGAGAGCCTAGTTGACTCAGTAATAAGTTGGCAGAGATCAAGGCCTGATAACAGGGGTTCAAATTGTTTGACATTATAGCCCATCCAGTTTCGATTGAAGTCACCAAGCACTAATAGGTTGCTTGAGCACACCTTAGAGCTAAGGCTGTCAAGGAGGAAGGAGAGTCCTTGCATGCCTCCCTTGGGAGGATCATAGGCACATACCAGGTGCAGCTTTTTGGAGTTGCCTAGTAAAAGTATGGCATGGAGGAACTCACAGGTAAGGGATGGAGGGGGACAGGTGTGATATGGCTGACACATTAAGGTGCGTCTTATAGTAGAGATGCAGGCCACCCACACGTTTATTCCCAGCACGATCCTGCATGATTAAGTTGTACCCCAAAAGGGCACATACAGAATCTGAGGTGGTGGTCTTAAGCCATGTTTCTGTGACCTCCAGAATGTCTGGGCTGTGGTGAGCCACCCACGCCAATAGCTCAGCGTGATTAGGTAGGAGGCTACGGACATTGTGATGGGCAATTTTTATGCCCTTTGAGGATAACCATGGGGGTGCAGGGCAGACTGGAAGATGGGCAGGACAGCAGGGGGCCCAGAGTTAAGTTCAACATCTCTGGCCAGCAAAATGAACGACAGCAAAAATAAAACAAGGCAAGGCAGTACGCTTCGCTTCTTATTGGGCTTTGACCTGGGGACGGAGTGTTTGAATAGGTAGGTAGAATAGGAGAGAGTCTGGAGATTCAGGCACCAGATGGGACAGAGGCCAAATCGATTAGCAGCTATGAGGTTAGAGAAGGAATAGTCATCCTCTGAAGGGCAGAGATTAGATTCCAGAGGGGGTGCAGGTAGGGGGGACAGCGGCCACTAGGAGTATCAGTAGTAGCTGCGAGGCAGAGGTATAGGCTAGGCACAGCCACATAGCAGCCTTTGTGCCAGTGATGGCAGAGCAGCTGCCCTGTGGCAACATCCTGGTGACCCACACAGGAGAGAGGAGTGCCCAAGTGATTATAAGTAGAGCTCAAGGCAGTAACTACTATTTTGGAGCTTGGTAGAGAGGGGAGCAAATTGCACATACACTAACAAATATTCATAGGACTACCCACAACGGCAGGCATCCTGGCACGTAAGAATAATATTATTAGACCAGGCTCATTTCTAATCACAGGAATAAATAGCAGTTTGAGTACCCTAATTGACTAGTCACTCCAGTAGCATGATACAGAAACAAGGGTGCAGCCCCACTAGATTGAATCCAGCCTAAGATAAGACAATTAGCAACAAGGCAGCACTGTAACCAGAGGTAAGACCTGTAAGCCTGGAAACAGTGGAGTCAAGCGGATTACCACTAAGAACAAAAATGATTAGTCAAAGGGTAGAACACAGGTTATAGGCTACAGTACACCCAGCAGAATGGTCACCACCAATCCAGACCCCCCGGGGCAGAGCAAAAGTCCATTTAATTTGAGCGGTAGAGGGGGACGGGTAGGAGGGCCTAAAAATTAAAAGTCAGGCTCCGGTCCCAGACAAGGAGGGTTAACTCCATGGAGCTTCCAATCCTCCTGGTGCAGTCCTTTCAAATAAGCTCCAAGGAGCTCCGGTGAAGAGAAAAGCACAGTTTGTAGCCCTAATGAGCTGCCTAAAGAAAAATACCCCAATGTCCTCACGGAGCTCTGGTGAGTTCCAAACAGCTGCAGTACAGCAGAGATGGCCCCTTAAATAGTGTAGCAGGACAGTAGATCTTGACATCTTTTTTTTTTTTAGTTGAAAGTCAGGCTCCGGTCCAAGACAAGGAGGGTTAGCTCCGTGGAGCTTCCAACCCTCCCAGCACAGTTCTTCTAGGTAAGCTCTGAGGAGCTCCGGTACAGACAAAAGCACAGTTTGTAGCTCCGATGAGCTGCCTGGAAGAAAAATCCCTCAATGTCCTCAAGGAGCTCTGGTGAGCTCCTTAAGCCCCTCAGTGTAACAAAGTACCTATTTCACTATAGGACCAATCCACAATGATGCCCTTGATACACACACATTGTGGATATCCAGGCACAGAGCTCTATGTCCCTGGACTTAGCTGCATGTAGCTATATCCATAGCTCCTGTTGCTCCCAACACATGCATATCGAGATCTGTCCAGCAGCTGGAAGCAGTCCTGGTGAGGG
The DNA here is from genome assembly GCA_016271365.2 of Neoceratodus forsteri. Taxonomy (NCBI): domain Eukaryota; kingdom Metazoa; phylum Chordata; order Ceratodontiformes; family Ceratodontidae; genus Neoceratodus; species Neoceratodus forsteri. The sequence continues at coordinate 1,048,193,370 of CM057456.1, forward strand.
TACAAAGCAGTGCCAGCCAAGGGTCAGTACCAGAGGTGATCTGCTGCTCCACAAAGATGAGGGGATTTTGGGATATTGACTACTATAACCCTGTATAAGACCAGCTTCTTAAAAATGAAATATACAGGTATGCCATCAGACATCCTTGCCATCTTGAAGACCTGTGAGCAACAGCTGGGGTGGCGAATTTGGCCCCACAAAGTACAAGGATGAGTCAGTACTGAACTTGAATTTGGTAAACAGGCCAATATCCAATGTTTTGGACGCCGGGAAAGCAGATCCAAGGGAACTCAGTTTCCCTTTGGCACTTCAACATCATGAGAGAGTACTTTTTACAGACAACACACACACAGAAAGTTCAAGTTGTTGACAAGTTACATGACCTTCAGCAGCCTATTAATGGTGCTGAAGATCAAGAACTTCTAACTTTTAACACACCACAGTGCCATCCCATCCCCCCCCCCTGTCTCTCACACAGGGAAGGACCAATGGCAGCTACTGTACTAACATACAAAAATTTCCATAGCAGATAAAGGCCTAGGAGGTCTATCATGTCTGCTCGAATGTGCAACTAGCACCTTATTCTGCAGCTGCCCTCCTTGATCATCACAGACTCATGCATGATCATGCCAGTTAGCTAATTATTGCTACATTTAACTGTCATTTCAAGCAGAGAGGCTAGTGAAATTGTGCTGCAGAGGTGAGGAGATAATGTGCAGTGTTTGCCCGCACTAACAGCTGCAGGTCTTGCAGTAGGAGCAGGTTGGAGTGAATTTAGCAATCTGGAAAAGGTGCAAGGGATTTGTGAAACTGTTTTTTTACTAAGTGCTTGTGGTACAGAGGGCACAAAAACCCTCATTTATTTGTCCCCTGCAGAAGTTGCACTGCACAGTATATTTAACTGACTGGGAAAGGTGCAGAGGGAGCTTGTACTATTTAGTTTACAAGTAATTTTCAACTGATTGCTGGTGGTGCAGCAGGGCATAGACATATATATATATTTTTTTTTTGTTTGTTTTTTTTACTTGTGTGTGAGGCAATCAGCCAGTCAGTGAGGAAAAAATATTGCAGACTGCTATGTGAGATGCAAGGCCTCTGAATGAGGTGGGGTTTGGTCTTTCCGTGTGAAAGGATGTGGCCTGGTGGTACTGCTCTTCCCCTTCACCTCATGAGTCATGTGATATTGCACTTCTGTTTGTGTGTGCACCAGGTGTGCATGTCACGTGGGTATCTAAGATTCATCAATGATTATTGTGAGTCAGCATTGTTAGCATCCAGCAGCAGTTGTGTCATCATCTGACTTGCATGTATCAAAGATGTGCATGGAAAACATGTAGAGAAGCACAGGAGGAGAAAGGGATGCAGGTAGGGAGGATCATATAAAAAGGAGCTGGTCATGGTGGGACTGGGGCTGGGAGTGAAGTCACTGTCATAGAGCTGTAAGTACAAGGGTTCAGCACATGACTGTACAGCCAATGAAATTATGGTTCATTAGTTACCAGAAATCCACTGGTTCCAATTCCACTGCAGTGCAAGGAGCATTCCTTCCCAGTCATCCAGTGCATCTGGCGATGAAGCCCTTCAGAGCAATCCATGTCACACCAGTTTCTCCCTTCAATTGCTTCAAGGTGTACAACCCAGGGTAGAAGTGATCCATGCAGAAATGTAAAATCTAGTTCCACCCGTAATCATCTTGCATTCTCTGCCCAATTCCTCAAAGAACCCCACCCCCTAGTGATGGGCAGAATTTGTGAATTCTGACAGAATATAACTCCATAGAATTTAGAGAAGTTCTTACGGATTCAACAGAATTCCATCAGAAGCACAATTCTGAAATTCCAAAAGTAGAATTTAAACCACAGATTACTAACTTGTAGTTTACTTAAACTGCTAATTATGTTTCCACAAACTATTTATTTTATTTAAAATATATTTTACCAGATAAGCAAACAGAGTCTGAAAAGGCTTTAGGGCATGGGAGAAATCAAAGGAAAAGCAGAGCAATTAATTACAAAAATTAGCATAAAGTGTATCAGTACACAGTATTCAATATATCAGTACCCAGTATCCAATATATCAGTACCCAGTATTCAATATATCAGTACACAGTATCCAATATATCAGTACTCAGTATCCAAGATATCAGTACCCAGTATTCAGTATATCAGTGCCCAGTATCCAATATATCAGTACCCAGTATCCAATATATCAGTACCCAGTATTCAATATATACAAAGGCAGAACAGATTGCAATTAGTACAAAGAGGTCTTACAACTGGGACAAAGTACGTGGCAGCCAGAAAGTGAAGCATAAGCAGTGATAGTACAATATGGACCAGTACCAAAATAAATGCTGAGGATGTCCACTTTAACAGGCAGGTTGCCCACTTTAAGGGCAGTCATGGCATGTCAGAAGGGTCTTATGTTATTCCTTGAGCCAGGACTTTGCCGTGCAGTACAGTAGCTGGGAGCTACAAAACCCTAATTCATAGTTTACATAATCTGAGGAAAACTAACTCAGTTTCAATTGAAAGACTTTCAGAATTTCTCAGAATTTACTGAAAATTTTAGAAAAGTATTTCGGAAGCAGAACTAGCATTCCAGCTGAATTCCATCAGTGGAATTTTATATTCCACATAGCATACCCCTTTCACATTCCTTATCAGCTTCTAAAAATAGCATGAGGGAAGGGAGTAAAGCAGCAAGCCCAAATTACAAATTCAGTTTTATGATTCCTGTTTTCTTGGCACCCTAAGAATATATATCAATATGTCCCCCAGAGCCACTCGTTGCAGGATAAGAGTGGTTTCACGTGTGTTCTGATCATCACAGAACAGCAAAGCAAAGCTCAGCTGTTCTGGCTCGAACAGAACGCAAGTGAAAGCACTCTTACCTGCAACAAGCATTGATGAGGGATGTATTAAAATATTACAGATCGAAGAAGGCTCTGTGTAATTAAAAAAAAAAATATCCCGGAATGTTCCCATTTCCAGGGCGTCTGCATGTGAGACGCTTTTCACAGAACAAGAGTGTCTTGAGTGTCTTGCACACAGAGTAAAGGAGTGCTCCGATTGGCCCTCACTTGATCTATAATAATACTTAACAATAATAGATATGCAAGTAAGCTGTTAACTGAGATTACCTAAGAATATGAAGCAAGGCAAACTGAGCATGAGTTGAGAAAAGACTAATTGACTTCAGCTGACAAACTTACAACAGTGACAGTTTGATGATGGACAATGTGGGAATTGTTTTAAAATTTATTTTTTATTCTTTAGAGAATTGCAGTAGGGGTGGGTTTACCATGTTACTGTGTGTTTCTATTTTGAAGTCATTTAACATAATACATATACTGTAGGAACTCCCTAAGATGGCAGTTGTTGCTCTGGGAGCCCTTCCCCCTGAAGTCTGGGATGGTAATCTTCCTGAGGGACAGTGCACTTGCAGTTTACACTACTCTGATAGTGCCTTGTGGTGGGTCCATTCTATATAATCATTTTGACAGTAGTGGGCCATATGTGACTGCCAGCAGCAGGACTTGTAATGGCAGTTCCCGCCAAAACACTTCTCTCCCACACCACTATTTCTTTTCTCTTTGAGCCTGATCACCTGACTGGATGGTTATGGTGGAATCAGCATATTTTCTTTGTATATAAGCAGAATTTTTCTTCAGTTTCTGATTCAAGTTTATCATCCAGCTAAATTTTATCAATTTTAGAAAATAGTCTGTTTTACGGATTATGGAAGAATGTTCTAAAGTAAGGGATTTTAATGTGCATGGAGCAATGGGGTTTTGACTACTGGCTGTAGGAATAGATAAGTTATAAAACATTTGCATCTGATAGCTGCTGTAACTTTGTGTGACTTCTCACTTTCTTTTTCTTTAAAATCAAATATTGAATGAAATAACCCTAGATGTTGAAGGGATTATGATGTCACTGATTTATTTATTTGTTTATTTATGTAAGAGTTTTACCAGGATGACATACTGAGCAAACTGCTCATTTCCAGTTCCATCCTTGGGGAAGAGTAATGTGGTACATTAATGAGCAAGCGTACCAACAGGCAATTACGTACAGTAGTTAAATATACAATATGAGCATGAACAAAGCAATGGTACAGGTAGTGAGCATGCATCCGCAGGACTGAAGGTACAGTAGTGAGCTCATAGGTACCAATAGCCAATTACTTATAATAGGCAAGAGATACAATTTGAGACATATAATGCATGGAATTTTATGGTTCTTGTTCCAGTTCTTAGCAGCACCTAGCCTATGTTTTTTCAAGTAGTAACAAGCTGCAGTAACCCTTATACTGCATATGGTAACAACAGTAGTACACTATTGCATATCCTGATTTGATGTCACTGTTGTGTACTTTGTTTTCTGCAAATAGAATATACCACCACTGGATTTAATATACTGCAGGTTGAGAAACTCAATAGATAATTAAAAACAACACAGAAGTCAACTGGTTTGAAAACAGTACATCCTCATCATCATCCTTTTCTTTCTATCATAAATCACATTTCTAGGCATACAAATAAAGCCAAAGTTAAGAATAATAATAACTAATAAAACCAAATAAAGTAAGAAAAGGAGTCAGAGCAGGGGCATACAGAACAGGCAAGGAGCAGGAAATTAAGGTGAGAAAGAGTGGGCAAAAGCCAAGGTGTTGGCAAAAAGGGGAAAGGGTATAGGCACATGCTGGACAGCAGTCTGCTTAATGCCAGGAACCTACAGTAGTATACAAAACTAGTGAGTTCCAGGCAATGGTAGCAAATGTGAGATTAGACCTGTAGTCATCGCCAAAACATGGAGCACCAAGAACAATGAATGGAATTTAGTAGCACCAGGGTACACCTCGTACAGACAAGATGGGGTAAGGGAAATGGAAGTGGAGTAGCCCTTTATGTCAAGTAAGGCATAAAAGTGTTAGGCGAGGGGTCCATCAAGGTAATGAAGGGGGAGACCCAATCACTGAGGGTGCATCTCATGATGACATCAGTTAATAATCTGCACAAGGAGGTAGTTTACAGGCCACTGGGACAGGGGATGAGGGTGATGAGGAACTAGGTACAGAAACTCAGAGGGGGATACAAGGGGGAGGGTAGTGGTAGTGGGGAATCTCAGTCTACCAGATGAAGACTGAGACATTCCAGCATCTATGAGCACCAGAAATCAAGCCCTGTGAGATACATTGCAGGATTGACTACAATGAACACTGCCATTCTCAGTGTAATACTCACCAACTCGGAAACGGTAGGTGGAATGCGGATTGGGGAATCACGGAGGTCCACTGACCACAGCAGTATATGGTTGAAACTTGACCCTGCATACCAGTATATTCTTGCAAAGGCTCTGGTTCTGGATTTCAGAAAAGCAAACTTTGACCAGATGAGAGAATTAGTCAAGGATATGTTGAGGAGAATGGAAAAAAAATCAGTAGGGTGGAGGAGAGGTGGGGAGTAATTAAAGCTGCAATTTTTGAGGCACGTAAGCCATGCCTAAGAATATTACTATGAGTAACAAGCACAAGATACCAATCTGGTTCTTGCAGAAAAACAAAGGAGGCAGTGAGGGCAAAAAGCAGGGACTCTTTATTTCGATACAAGGATAAATGGGAGAAGGGAATGGGTGAACATCCCAAGAATGCCGTCAGGATGCAAAAGCAGGCACAGAACTATGTATTGTGGAGGGGGTCAAGGGGGCAGTTCTTTTAATCAATTAGGCTAAAAAGGAAGAAGAGAGGGGGAACTGTTAAGCTGCCACAGGGGGCAGGGTAATAGAGGAGAATGAGCAAATGGCAGACATTCTGAACAGCTATTTCAACTCAACCTTCATAGCTGAGGATCGCAAACCTTTGCCTGACAGCAGCATAAGGAATCCCAGAAATGATACAGCTGGTAATTGTGGGAGAAAGGATCAGAAATGACTTGCTCCACTGAAAATAGATAAGGCTCCAGGGCCCGATGGGGGCTCAGGGAACTGGCATTGGAACTAGCTGAACCCCTGGTATATATATTCAGTAGCTCACTAAAGTCAGGGGTGGTTTCAAAGCCTTGAGGTTAATGGACACAGTTCCTCTCCACAAGGCAGAAGATGTGGAACAACAAGGAAACTTCAGGCCCATCTGTACTTGCACTTACCTGGTTAACAAAAGCGTAAATAAATACATTTAAAGAAAAGAGGTAATAGTACCTCTCTATAGATCACTGGTGAGGCCACAGCTGGAATATTGTGCCCAGTTCTGGAGTTTCCACCCATGGAAAGAAAAAGACAGGCTGGAGTCAGTGCAGCAGTTGGTAACCAAAATAATTCAGGCCCAATAGGGCAGATCCTATAAGGATCAGCTTAAGGTTCTGAACATGTACTTGCTGGAGACCAGAAGGAAGAGGGTGACATGATAGAGACCTTCAAGTTCCTGAAAGGAAAGGACATGAGTGGAAACTAGCAGAGAAGAGATTCAGAAGGGACATGAGAGCATTTTGTTTTACAAAGATTGTGGTTAAGTTGTGTCACAGACTACTGGCAGAGGTGGTGGGTGCAAGAACCATTAATGGTTTCAAACATGACTGGGATCAAGTAAAAGCCATGAGACTTACTAAGGGGAATAGTAGTAGGGCAGGAGGCAAGAGAGAGTGGTGAGAGCAAAAACCTAGGCTAGACAAAAGGTCCTGGTGTAGGATTGGTTATAACAGAGTAGACTGGACAGACCGCTGGTCTTTTTCTCCTGACATTTTCTGTTTCCATGTTCTATACAGTAAGTAAATTAAATAAAAAAAAAAAACACAGACGTTGACTAGTTTGGGAAAAACACGTCCTATTTATCATCCTCCTCCTCCTCCCTCCATCAGAAATGTTGCTTTCTCAGTATATGATAAAAGTCAAATTTAAGAATAATAGCTAATAATTTATTTATCATTTATTTAGTTATTGGCAACCAGGTAAATTCTTTAGGCCAAAGGTCTATTTCCAAGCACTACCCAGAACAAGAAGTACATGATAGAAACTGACACAAAGAATTAATTTTACAAGTAATGAATAAAACAAATTACATTCTTATAAAAATAATCAAACAATTATAATAAACATAAAGATCAAGTACACTGATATAATAATGTAACAATATTTATATTAAAATAATAACCATAGAGGTAGACTGGTTCTAAAAGCAACACATCCTCTTTACCCACTTCCTCCATCCTCCCTCATGAATCATGTTTTCTTCACATATAAATAAAGCCACATTTCAAAATAATGATAATAACTACATTAAAGGAAAAACAATAGCACTACCCTAATGGCCCGGCAGCAGAGTATCACACTGTTACACAGGTGACCTGTATTCGGGGGCAGAGTAGATTTGCCACATTGGGGGATGGCCCTGGCTGAAGTAGCTGTCACTCAGCAGTATGCCTCAGTCAGGGTTGGCAGTGAATTTCACTGCCACACTGTTCCCTATGGCTAGTCCAAGAAGCTTGCCTCCTGCATTGGGTACGCTATGACATCAAGGCTGATGGAGGTCCAGCTCACATTACGGGGTAGAGGAGGGAGCTGGGAATTAAAAAATGAGAGGAAACCACCTAAGGAAAGGGAAATGGGACATTGTTAACCAAGAAAGGCACACTAAGTTGCAACTTGTTTCCAGGTGCGACCTGGGAGCACAAGGAAGTTAAGTGACTTGCTCAAGGTCACACAGTATGCAAGTGGGGGCTGATGGGATTCAAACTCATGTCTCCAGGTCTGTAGCACAGTGCCCTTAACCACTACACTGTACAGCCTCCTTAAATAAGATATCAGTGATGGCTCATAGAGCCTCATCTAGATGTATCCCTGATTACAGGGCATATCCCTGGCAGAACAGCAGGGCACGGGAGAAAACAACAGATTACAAACCAACTCTGGAAGTTTACTGGGTCTGAAAAGAACACATCTTCTTTGTTATTATCATCCTCCCTCCATCAAGAATAATACTTTATTGGCATATAAATAAAGCCAAACGTATGAATAATAATGTTATGAATTATGAATTAATTATGTATTTATTTCAAAAATGTTACCAGGAAAGACATACTGAGCTGTTAGCACATCATTTCCAGATGTGTCTCAGGATCAGGGGTATACAGGAGTAACAGTGCAAAAAAGCTATAAAGCAGTAAATGCATTTATAAATAAAAAAATAAACTTAATACAGTAAATGAAAAATGTACAAGGCATAGAGCGGTTACAAAAATCTGTACCACAAGGACAAGAGGTACAGCCATACCATGATGACGATAGCACAGTAACAAGGCAACACAGCAAAAAGCACAAACAAAATTAACAACCTCTAGCAAGAGCCAATATGGCTGCAAAATAATGGTACTGTGGGCAGAGAGAAATGTGTACACAAACTCTAGCCAGAGCCGATAGGGCTGTGAAGAGCTACCAAATGACCAAAGTTACACATGTGCATAGAAATTATTCAACTCCTGGGTGTAACTTGGCCATTTTTTGGAGGTGTTGCACCAGATTTTCAGCATGTCCTTTTTAGGATCCCTCCTCATGAAGAGTACAAATGTAATTTGTTTTTTTTTTTGTCCCAAAAGGTGATTTTGCAGAGCAACTGCGCCATTCTGTGCTACAGGTGTGAAAACATGTTTCAGACAGGATGTGAAAAATGACAGCTGTACTGTTAAAAAGGTTGTGTGCAAAAAATGGCAATGTTGAAAGTCTGGAGTGAAAATATTAAAAATTGTCGAAGTTAGGAGCGTGCATAGAAACTGCACCATGCACACTCGTAAAGCGGTCATATTGGGTTTTTTTTTTTTCAGTGACCGTAAACTCACGTTTTGGGACACAGTAATGAAATGACAGTGACACTGGCCATGAGGTGAGGTCCCATGAATCCCATGTTGAAAATGTGGGACCAAAATTAAAAAAACTGACCGATTCATCAACTTAAGTTGAAAACCCCATTGAATGTCATTATAGCATGCTTACCTTTGATTCTTCAGTTTGTGGCTTGGCTTTGAAGAGTGCAGCTATGTCCTGGTCCAGAGAAGATGACAGTGCCGACCTCCAGAGGTAAGAATGGGGGTGTGGAGAGGTGGGTGCTTAGTGGAAGGGTGGGGATGGGGGAGAGGGGACTGCGGCACCAACAAGAGATCGTTTTCTTTTTTACAGGTTAAAAACAAAAACACATCGGGGGAAGGTTTTCTTTATTTACAGGAAAAATATATACATTTGGGCATACTGGGGTGGGCTCCCAGTGTGCCACATGTTTTGGGGGGATAGGTACTCGATGTCGACATGGGATTGGGCACCCCGATGTCAGTGGAGGGAGAAGAAAAACAAACATTTGGGTGACAACGAGGGACAGTTTCCTTTTTTACAGGTTAAAACCAAAAAACACACATTGGGGAAAGTTTTCTTTATTTACAGGGGGAAAATAATATATATATATATATATATATATATATATATACACACACACACACACACACACACACACACATATTATACACACATACATATACACACACACACTTGGGCACACTGGGGTAGGCTCCCACTGTGCCACATCAGTGGGGGGCACATAGTGCTGACACAGGTATTGGGTACCCTGGTGTCAGTGTTGTACAAATCAATAAGTACATTTGGGCACACTGGGTTGGGCTCCCAGTGTGCCACATGAGTTGGGGGTGGGTACTTGGTGAAGACACGGGATTGAGCACCCTGATGTTAGTGGAGGGGGAAGAAAAACAAACATTTGGGTGACAACGAGGGACAGTTTTCTTTTTTACATGTTAGAAACAAAAAATCACATTGGGGGAAGTTTTCTTTATTTACAGGAGGAAAATATATATTATGGTAGCACGTTAGTGCTATCATAGTTAGGGTTGAGGAGCCATTTACATGTTAAACCTAAAATGTTGCACCTTAATAACTTTGCAACCATTCAATGGAGTTGCCTGAAATTTGGAATATATGATCAAGAACCATACATCTTGCGATCTGCCTACTTTCATACTGTTCGGATATACGGCTGCGGAGTTATTAAGCATGATCTGCACACGTGTTTACACTTTTTTGCAATTCTTTGCTCATCTCTACAGGTCGCACGGTTTGTGTGACCAGTCCAAAATCTTCAGAGAATGTGCGTCTAGGGTCCCCAATGTGTCTTTTGAAGATTTCATGAAAAAATATTAAACGGTTCAAAAGTTATTCAAAAAACAATTTCCCCATTATAAGTCAATGGGAAAAGTTAACAAAAAGTTTGACAGTTTCACAAATGCAGTTTTTACTTTCGCAAATAGCCCTTTTACTGTCACAAATCTGCCATTTTGTTTTCAGTTGGTCATCAGAAAAATGCTTGGCATTTAAATTTGGGACACTGTAGCAACCTAATTATTTTTATATTCACCTAGTCGGACCCTGAGGATGCTAGGCCTGTCTTTATTTTGGGGTAAAACACCCCAGAAATATGATTTTCACATTTCTGGAAAAAGTACTTTCGCAAAGTACTTTCGGACTTGCGACACTGTCGAATGAATTTGCGAAAGCTTTCGCAAAGTTTGACAGTACTTTTCCAGGCTGTGGCAAAATGACAGCAATTCTTTGCCACCCTGCTGCAAAAGAACGGTTTGGTCTTTTGAGCTGAAATTTGGATGGAAGACAGCCAACATCTCAGAGATGTGCCTTTCAGTACTTCAGTGAAAAAATATTACAGGGTGGCAAAGTTACAGCACTCCAAAGTTGACACTTTTTCCCCATAGGATAACATTACGGCGTCCGCTGTATTACAGGAATCCTTTGCCGCCCTGCTGCAAAATAACGGTTTGGTCTTTTGGGCTGAAATTTGGAGAGAAGAAAGCCAACATCCCACAGATGTGCCTTTTAGTGGTTTGGTGAAAAAATATTATAGGGAGCCAACGTTGTGGCACTCCAAACTTCTCTTTTTGTCCCCAAGGATAACATTACGGCGTTCGCCGTGCCTTTCAGGGCCCGTATCTCGGAAATGGTGCAAGATACAGACTTTTCATCAGAAAAAATGCTTAGCCCCCTAATGGGATAAGTATAAAACTAGCCAGGAAAGTCATAAATCATATGACTTTTAAATTTTTTTTCTATGTTGTGCGGTTCCTGAGATATAAGCAATTAAGTATTCCAACGCCTCATTTTCTGCTCCAACACCCATTATTATGCACACATTCTTTGTACTCACTATCTTTCTCTATGCAGCTTTTGGGGAAAACCAGCCTGTGCACTTACATTACTGCTACCCTTACCGCTTCTGCTTGCGGTTCCGTAACCATTTCACTTACTGTACCCGTCTACGGCACCATGTGCATTACCCTTCGCGTTTTCATTTGCGCTTGTGTTTGTGTTATTTTAACCATTTGTGTCTACAGTATTGTTTATCTTTCTGTTTCACTTTGCGTCACCATGTGTATTACCATTTGCGTTTGTGGGCACCGTGTTACTATGTGACAAACATCACGTGGCGGTAGCGCAGGACCCCTGCTGCCGCATTACATTCACTATTTCTTGGTATTCTCAAAAGAATGGAAATTAGAGGCAAAACTTGATTTCATGCATTGTTAGTTGTTCGACAGCGTTAGTAGTCCGATGCCGTTGTTGAAGCCCCTCGATTTTCCCACATCTTTATCAGCATCGGGTGCGGTTAGTTGCCGGTCCCAACTCTCACACCATTCTCTTATAGCTCTTCTTCACACATCTGATGGGTGAAAGTTAGGGCCAGCAACCCCAATGTGCACCTCGATGCTGGTTGGGGGTGGGGGGGGTCCAAGGGGGCTTTCAACCCAACAGTGAATTTCCTCACTTTTGTCACTGTGGAACAACCCTAACTGATGCATTAAATGGAGTTTTTGCCTCTAACACACACATATATATATATATATATATATATACACACACACACACACACACATATATATATATACACACACACACACACATATACATACATGTACGTCACACACATATATATACACACGCACATACATACACACACATATACATATATATATATATACACATACACACACACATATATATATATATATACACATATACATATATATCACACACAATGGGGTGAGAGCTATTCCAGTGCAAGAAATTGAGATATTCTCACTGCAGTGAAATAAATGCTCACTGTGGTGAGATAAATGCTGATGACATCAGTGGAGTGAGATATATCCTGCTGCAGTGAGATAAATGCTGATGACGTCAGTGGAGTGAGATATATTCTGCTGATGTCACTCACTCAATCACTCACTCAAGCTAGCATTCCAAATGAAAGTGCTTCAAAAATCAGTTTGTGTGTCTCACTGAAACCTGCAAATCACTCAGTTAGCATTGCAAGACACTTACAGTACCTGTATCCCAAAGTTTCCAATACTCCTAGGCCATTTCTGTGGTAAACTCAGCTTCAAAAAAAAACCTAAATTCAGATGAAACTCATTTACAAAACAATTTCTTTCTCACGGCAAGCTGCAACTAACACATATAGCATAGAAAAACACACTTACCTGTTCCAAACTTTCCAAACTTCTAACCCATTTCTGTTGTAAACTCAGCTCCAAAAAAAAAAAACCTAAATTCAAATGAAACTCATTTACAAAACAGTTTCTTTCCCACTGCAAGCTGCAACTACAGTAACACATATAGCATAGAAAAACACACTTACCCGTGTTCCTAAGTTGCCAAACTTATAACACATTTCTGTGGTAAACTCAGCTTCAAAAGAAACTAAATTCAAATGAAACTCATCTACAAAGCAGTTTCTTTCTCACTGCAAGCTGCAACTAACAAAAATAGCATAGAAAAACACACACACCTGTATTCCAAACTGGTCAACACTCTTAGTCCATTTCCGTGCTACCCTCAACATAAAAGCAACCTGAATTCAAATGAAACTCATTTACAAAGCAGTTTCTTTCTCACTGCAAGCTGCAACTAACACAATTAGCACAGCCAGACACAAGCACCTGTGTTCCAATGTGCTTCTAACAATCACAGCCCATTGAGAAACACTCCCACACTCTCAGACCACAGACAAACACTGCTTTCAGTATAACCTAGATCTTGGAGTAATGAGCTCTGAACAAGCTTGATACAGTCTGCAGACCAGACCTGGGTTTAATTCTCACAGCCTCCATTTGCATACTGTGTAAATCTGAACAAATCACTTAACTTCCCAGTACTCCTAAAAAACTCACCTGCCTACCAAAAATTAGTTACTAAAGACTAAAACTCAAAAAAAAAAGCACATAGATACAGGGGAAAAAAGATACAGCAAAACATGACACTTCATACGCTCTCACCCCATTTGTATAAATAGCACACATGATGTGCAGATCTTGAGATATGGGAAATATTCTCACTCCTGCAGAGTGAACTGTGCATTCTCACTCGTGGATACAGAGCTCACTCTGCAGGAGTGAGAATATTTCCCATATCTCACTCCTGCCCATCATGTATCCCATATTTATACAATACGTGTTTTGGGATAAATGACTGTGTAAAAAGTAATATCTCTGCTCCCCTGTGAAGATATCATTGTTATCTCCATGTTCCTATACGTCATTTTGATATCTTCACACTCCTATATGTCATATTGAAACTGATCTTACCAGTCTCACACTGCCAACTTTCACTTTTGTTTTCCAACGTAGCGTGACCGAGCGCTATCAGTACTAGTAATGTGCTGCCTCACATTTAAAACAATGTACAATCTGTGTACATAATAGGAACATTCATTGTGTATATTAAAACTTATCTGGTTGATCCTGCCGTCTTCATTTTGCTCCCACATTCACTGTCCCGAATGCAATCATTCTGCCCCAAAAGTTCCATTGCTATAGGTACTGCGGCGTGAACGAGCACTGACATCCTTACACAAATACAAAGCAAAATTCAGCACATTACATTTATATTGTAAAAAAAAGTCTCACCCTTATCTTTTCAGGGTATCCTTACTTTTCTTGTCTGAAAAGAACAGCATACGCGTCCAGACAGAGCGAGTGAGCGGTTTCATCTCAAGACGAAAGCATACGCATGCGTTGCTACAGCAACACTCGCTCCAGCTGGCTTCTACTTCAGAAACTGCTCACTCGCTATCTCTCTACACCGCACCCACACTTCTTTTCATACAAGCAAACTAAGGATATGCTAAAAAGATAAGACAGAGACTTTTTACACTATATATACCTGACATGCTGTATTTTATTTTCAATTTGTGTCAGGATATCAGCACTGTCACAGCTGTTCGGTCACCTACAGTAGTTATGGTAATGGAACTTTTAGTTTTGGGGCACAATGACTAAACTTGGGACAGTGAATGGGGCAGAATAAATATGTCAGGATCAACCAGATACCTTTCAATATATTAAAAAAAAACATTTTCTCACTATTTGCACAAATTCAGCTGCTTTTAAATGTATGCCAACACCTCACTAACCAGTACTAATGCTCTGTCACCTTACATTTTTAAACATACATTTTATATCCCAAAGCATATTATATAAAGAGAACATGACATAGCCTTACAGAAAATATCATATTTATCTTCACTCGAGGCCAATGATATCAAGATATCTACTTGTGGCTTCGCCACTCATGAGATATCATGATATCATTGGCCTCTCATGAAGATAAATATGATATCTTCAGTAAGGCCATGTCATATCCCATATATATATATATTTTTTTTATATATATAAATATATATATATATATATATATGCACATTTGGGCACACTGGGGTGGGCTCCCAGTGTGCAACATGAGTTGGGGGCGCTACATAATGTTGACATGGGGATTGGGTACCCCAATTTCAGTGCAGGAGGACAGCAGCAGTGGGCAGCTGTGAATGGCAATTTGCCATTCTCAACATGACAGCACAAGCAGAACTGCAGATGCGAATGAGCCGTGCATGTTCAGTTCATGCAACAGAATGTGGAAGTAACAGCCAAAATAGTGTGGCTGTTATTCTGTAGAGGCCGATCGTGGTGGAGGGTTTCAAGCTCAGTTGGACATTTGGAAGGATACTTCTAATATACTTCCAAATGTCCAATGGAAGGTTTCACGAATGACCTTTTTTAGAGCTACGATATGATCCCAATCGGGCTGTAGGCTCAACCCACAGACCTAAAAAGAGAGTATGAGAAATCACTGATAATGAAATAATACAGTTTTATTGTGGAAAATCTGAGTAATGTTGGAAGAGATAATATCAAAATATTATCGTTGTTATAAATAGTTTTGCACGTTATAGGAGTGGATATAGCTATATATGTACATTCATAGAAGTTTGTGTCAGTGTGGTGAATAGTACTGACAATTGTTTTACATGCCTTTTCACCTGTACTAGTAAGATATACACAGGAAGTACTAAGAAAAAGAGAGAGATGGCTGTTTGTTATTGTTGCTGTTTGATTTTGTTTTGTTTTTGGTTTTTTACAGTTATTCAAGGTTGTAGAGGTACAGTAGTGAGGTCTGGACCTGCAATGCTCCAGTTCCCATGCTAGTGCAGTAATCACACTGCCTCTGCATTATCTTTACATTCTGAGTAAAGCATTATTATTATGAATACTTGCTATCAGTGTATATGGTAACTATAGAAAACAGTTAACTTGATATACACGTCCAAGAGCAACATGTCAGAAGAGTGGAACAATAGACATTTGAATTTTTTTTTAACTATATATGCAGTACAGTAACAATAAATGTCAAGGAAACAGATTAGTTACTCTGAGTTGCCTAATTGAGAACTTATGTTGTTGGGGTTCCTTCTAGAATTTGGTGACAGAAGCACTGGAAGGTCAGCAGACTTGCTAAAGGTCACACTGGCATTTTTCTTTTCAACCTAGTGTCCATATTTTACACAGTGTTCCATTCAAATCATTAGTCCACATTGCTACTGTTTTTACTGTTTTGGTCTTTACACTTTTTAACAATAACAATAAAAATTACAAGCAGTCATAAATAAAGCAGTACTGCATATTAATATTTTTCTTTTCAGCTAAACCAGTCTTTCAGGAGGTACTGTAGGCATTCCCCTTTTCTCATCTCTGCATCACTATATTTTGTAAAACGTTTTAATCCAGGGACAGATCTAGAAATGCTGAGGGAGGGGTAAATGCATGGGGGAGGGGGCCCGCTGTAATTTCTATGACCGACACATGCTATTGCCCATGTAAAAATGGCATCCCTGTCTCAGCCTCTCTCCTGAATTCTTAAATTGCATTCTGGTTAAACAAAGTGAACGTGCAATGCCTAAAGTGGGCAATACTGTTAAGGTGAAGATACACTGACTTTTCAGCATTACTCTGGTTACTGTATCTGACAGGCACTGACCACTGGATATTCCTTGGCTCTTTTCATGCAGATTTCATGTAGTTGTAATAGTCTACAGCCAACCCTAGATGCGTATCCCTCCATACAGCAACTAACTTGCACAACTGCAGAAACAACAAAAGAGTAAGAAGAAAGTATTCCAGGTGAGCAATGGTGGTGGTTACCGTTGCTCAAGTCTGCTCACTGTTGTGCAGAAGATCCTATGCTATCCAGCATCAACTTATAAAGATCATTTGAATATGTGTGACATACACAAACAATAAATGTCAAGGGACCAGTTTATTTACATCAGAATGTCCAGTTGAGATCTTATGTTGTTGAAGTTCCTTCTAGAACTTGGTGACAAAACCACAGGACGGTCAGGGAACTTGCTACAGGTCACAGTTGCATTTTTTTAATCTATGGTCATATCTTACACAGTGTTGTGTTCAGATCATTAGTCCACACTGCTACTGCTTTGGTTTTCACACTTCTGAAAAATGACAACTACAAATAGTCATATCTAAAGAAGTACTGCATGTCAGTCATTTCTCTCAACTAACACAGTGTTTCAGGAAGTACTATAAACATTCCTTTCTTCTCACCCCTGCATCCATATACTTTTATAACATTGTCATCCAGGGAAGGTTCTAGAAATGTCATGGGGGGAGTTGATTCATGTGGTGGTATTGGGGGGGGGTCAATGTATTTACAATGACCCACACATTATTAACTAGAGGGCATCTCTGTCTGAGCCTCTCCCCTGCATTCTGAACAAATTGAATACAGCATTTTAGCCATTTGCAAACTGACTACAAAAAAGTTATTACTAAGGGTTTGCTTGGCCCTGAGGTGCTAGGGCAATGTGATCAGTGACTAGGATCTGCTTTCTGTTTGCTTCTACACTTTTTTTATTTGTGTTGAATAAAAGTTCTTTCATATACCGCAATTTGAGCCTGCTGCAGTTTAATTTGGAATGGCTTTTTGGAACTCAGTGCACCATAGCGGAGCAGTGCAGTTCTTTTTCTGAAGCAAGTCTCACATGAAATAATTTCCATGGAGTGCACAGAGTAGTGTCGGCAGTAGCAGTTTGTCAGAGGGGTGGCCTCCCTTTCTCTGTGCACCTCCCTAGTCATGGTTTCATGGACCTCTTTTGCTGGACTGTGTGTCCATTTTTGTTAGTGTCTGCCTCCACAAGCATCCCCCCCAAAAAAAAAAAATGTTCCAAAAAATAGGACACAGAAAGTGGTGTCAGGGAGAAACAGCCATTTATTTCAGGACTGCATTCCCTTTCTCGGAAAAAAAATTACTGTGACAGTGTCATGCTGTATGTAAGGTATACTACCATGGCACCAGGAGGATCTGAGAAGACATTTTCTTTGCACCCTTACACATACAGGCCTCCTCCCTATCAGATCATCAGGGTCAGACCCTAAAATCTGCTGAACTGGTACAGTCACAAAAACAAACTGGCACTGAGCAATGGGCAGTACCGTTACATGACACTTTCTCAGATGGGTGAATGTATCAGCAAGGCAGTGCAATTGCAAAATGATAGAGAGTGCAGGTGAAAGCTGCCGGTTGACTCACTGGCGGCTTTCACCTGCACTCTTTCTCATTTTGTAATTGCATTGCCTTATGGATACATTCACCTGTAAGGGTGCTCTTCATATTTGTCTAATAAAATGTAGCATAACTGTATTGCCCATTACTCAGTGCCAGTTTGTTTTTGTGAATGACCCTTCAGTTTTTCCAGGCATGAGCTTTCTGAGTGGAGCCATGGCTGTGTGCTGGAATTGAACTGGTACAATGGCTAATCCTCTTGACTTACAACCCAGCGGAAGAGCTTTCTTGGGAGCAGTAGTCCACCATCTGGAGCATCTAGTATCCAGCATCACTGCAGAGGTAAGGCACAGAGCTAAAGACTGATGGCCTGTCACCCTGCAGAAAGTGTAATATTCCAGTGTACAAAGTCCTGCTCCTCCCAAAGAGATGGCCAGCACTGACAGCCCACAACAGCATATATGCAATGACACACCGCAGTGGAGCTGGTTGATATCCTCACCCAGCAAGGAAGTGCTCTGAATACAGATACCACATAAAATCCCCCCCCCCCCCACCGAATGACCCAGTCTCAAGATGCAAAGCTGGTCGATGACATGACAATTTTTTCTCCAGCTGCTGTGCTTTTCTGGTTGTAGAGCCATCCCTAAGCAAAGTGCCATTCTGAATCACAGGATCCTTTTCACTTGTCTTTTCATAAATGATTTTTACCCAAGAGTTTCCATCTATGAACAATCGTCATTTACAGCAGTACTCTCACTTTCATACAGTGAGAATTTGGAATCACTACTGCTGGCAATATCTGTCAGTGAGAGTATGATTGGTAGCATACGTCACACACAGGGATGTGCCTTGCCTGACGAGATTGACACACAGCACTGCTACTTCCAGGTTTCATTGGCAGTTTTTATGTTTGCTTGCGCACATGCACAAGAAGCTTCTTTGGACAATATGACTTGCTGGAGATGTGTGCCTGTCCCTGCCAATGAAGTGCTCAATCTGTGGGGTGCATCCCAAATGCACCAATGGAGCTGCAAAATGTGTATGACAGCAGACTGAGAGCAGTGGCATTGGCTTCAAAGAAAAGGTCCACTTCAATCACTGCTTGAAACATGTCTCCACTTTACATGCATGCTATCTCTTACTTTTCTCACCATGCCCTGCCATGACACTGACACTGACACACAGCGGAGTACACACCATTATCGCAATCAGTGCTTGAAACATGTTTCCACTTTACATGCATGCTGTGCTATGTCTTACTTTTCCCGGCATGCCTTCCCGTGACCCCGACACCAAGCGGAGTACACACCATTCGTTCTGTGGCTGTGCCAGTTTTTTAAATTTTAAGTTCTGTTTTAGTATACTGGGTCAGCAAATAAATTCAGCACCTTCCCCCCTTAATTATAGGATCTAGAGACTCCATTCCCAGAATTCCGTGGTATGTCCATTCACCGTAAACACCCGCGACTATTCTAATTTGTTTATTGTCAGTAGATAAATATGCAGTCCCATTAATCAGAGACTCAGAGACCCACACCTGGTGACCAATTAGAGAGCTTGACATGGAGATTGGTGTGCCGTAAACTTACTCAAAGAGTGAGAAATTAGAAAAAAACACATTCGGATTTTGCTACCCTCTGAGCTCGCAACTGTGTATTCGTCTTTACAATATGCAGGTGATGAGGGTAGCAAATCTTGACAGGAAGAACGATTTGATACTACAGCATGTGGACCGCATGGACAATCTACCATTTGTTCTGGCAAACAAATCAGAATGAAATAAACCCCCTTCCTTTTGAAAACCAAAAGTAATCTGTCAGAGTTAAAACCAGGTCACCACTGGCTGCTAACCCCATCGTTAGAACACTCTAGCGGCACTGAACGCGGCAGTCATTCCATTTGCCAATGGGGAAGCCCACTCCCCATTGGCATGATGCCCCCCTTCCATTCCAAATGTGTGCCGAGGGGGTGCCCGATCCCCCTTGGCATCATGCACCCCTCCAACAGTCTTTCCTTGCCGACAGGGGGCCCAATCCCCATCGGCTTCACTCCCCCTTGCCTAATTTAGTTTGCTGATGGGGGAGCCCACTTCCTGTCGGCATAATGTCCCCAGCCCCCGATGTGTGCTGTGTGCCGAGGGGGTGCCCAATCTTTCTTGGCATCATGCATGCCCCCCACTCATTTCTGTGCTGACAGGGGGCCCAATCCCCATCAGCCATGGTCCCCCTCCCTGTTATGCAGGTGGTACACTGGGGGCCCACCCCAGTGTACCAAACAAACACCTGCAAAAAAAGAAACCTGACCCTTGTTGTCTTTTTTTTTTACCTGTAATAGAAGAAAACGGTCCCGCGCAGTCTTTCCTGCCCCCACCCCAATCCGTGCCCACCATCTGCGTACCCTGCATCCCCACACACCCCCGTCACCCCATACTTACCGCCGGAGTCCAGCGCAATGATCTTCAGTGGAACGGGAACACGTCTGCACTCTTCAAAGCCGACCACTAACTGAAGAAATGCCGGTAAGCAGTATAATGACATAAATAGGGGTTTTTCAACTTTGGTGCCTGTCTCGGCCATTTTTGGGAATTTTGGCACCAAATTTTCAACATGGGGTTATTGGGACCCCTCCTCATAAATTCAATCACGGTCATGGCATTATTCGGTCCCGAAAGGTGATTTTGTGGTCACTGCGCTGAATGACCTTTCAGGACCAATTAATGAAATGACAGTGCCAGTGTTCATGAGGTGGGCTCTCAAAAAGCCTATTTTGCAAATTTGGTGGAAAAAATCCAAAAAATTACTCTTTTACGAGTGTGCATTGTGCAGTTTCCACGCATGCTCATAACTTCACGAATGTGCAATATTTTCACTTCAGATTTTCAACATTACCATTTTCTACACCTCCTTATGAACAGCACAGCTGTCATTTTTCACTTCCTGGCCATAATGTGTTTTTTCACTTCCGGCACTGAATAGCGCAGTCACTGTGGGAAATCAGTGTTCAGGACACATTAAGAACATCATAGTGATGCTGTTCATGAGCAGATGACCTAAAATGCCTATTTTGAAAATTTGGTGACAAAAGTCCAAAAAATAACTGTGTTACAAGCGTGTATTGTGCAGTTTCCACATATGCTCGGAAGTGCGCAAATTTGTAATATTTTCACTCCAGATTTTTAACATTGGCATTTTGACACACCTCCTTATGAACAGTACAGCTGTCATTTTTCATATCCTGCCCAAAATATGCATTCGCATATCTGGTGCAGAATGGCACAGTCACTGCGGGAACTCAAAGGTCAGGACACATTAACAAAATCACACTGCCACTGTTCATGAGAAGAGGTCACAATGCTTTCATGAGGTGGCGGTCACAAAAAGACCATGTTGAACATTTGTTGTGCAAATACCAACACACGGCCAGGGTATTAGGATTTCTAACCATAACATCCTACCCTGTACAGATTGACAGGCATCAGAGGTGTAACTTTGGCTCACCGACTGTAATGCTCATGCAGTCCCACCCCCACCCTGAAGCCAGTGACAGGCCTTGCACTTCACCCCATTCTCCTGTACTGCACCCATTTCAGTGCATGTCCTTATGAAATGGAGTGACTGTGAAGCCGAACACCCCAGGGCACACCTCAACACTTGTCGGTGCCTACAGGATAGGGTGAGGTAAAATGCCATGA
This sequence comes from Neoceratodus forsteri, assembly GCA_016271365.2. NCBI lineage: Eukaryota > Metazoa > Chordata > Ceratodontiformes > Ceratodontidae > Neoceratodus > Neoceratodus forsteri. Next base: position 1,048,214,973 of record CM057456.1, read on the forward strand.
GCATTATGGGCAATGATCCACAGGCACACCCCAATGCCTGTCCACCTCTGCAGGGTGGAGGTGGGATTGGCATGAGTTCAATACTTCACTGCCATTCCTATTCTGCATCTGTCTAACTCCTGCACGTCCAATGCTAATATCAGCAAGCAAACATTCACCATTGACAAATGCTTGTTATTAAGTATTTCAGAAAGCATTTAATTTCTTTAAAAATGGACATTGTGATTCATCTAGTTGAGTGGACTCACAAAGAACAGCACTAAGCAGATATGATTACCAGAGTCTCTCTTTAAAAGATGCAGGCGCTGGTGTTGCACATCTGACTACTGACATATGGACAAGTTATCGTCAGAACCACTTATGTCACTGACTACATAGTGGGTTTCATTTACTCCCTGTAGTGATGCAGACAAATCCCATCTGAAACTGGCTTCTCTTCACATGAAGTATGTCCCAGAGGATCACACAGCTTTCAGCATCCTGGATGAGGTTAATCAAGAGATATACAATACTGGCTTACATCACAAGGACTTTCTGTAGGTTTTCTTGTGGCTGACAATGGCTCAAACATAAAGAGAGCATTGTTTGATGGGTCTCTGTGCACATTCAATGTTTTGCGTACTCTCTTATTTTAATCATGCATGCCTTCCTGGAAGAAGGAAGAGATATGAAAACTCTCGCATATGTGGCAAAAAGAATATGCACACATTTCAGCCACTCCTGCAAAGCATGCCAGTGACTGTGGGCAGTACAGGAAGACCATGGACTGCTTCCGAAAAAGCTCATCCAGAATGTTGTAACAATGAGTAACTCTACCTTTTACATGTTACAGTGATTCCTGGACCTAGTAAGCATGTTCAGATATAGTTTAGGAGAATAGAATAGAATAGAATAGAATAGAATAGAATAGAATTTGGTATATGCTTACATGTACAGTTACTGTGTCTCTTATGGTTATAATAAAATAGAATTTGGTATATGATTACATGTACAGTTACTGTGTCTCTTATGATTATAATAAAATAGAATTTGGTATATGATTACATGTACAGTTACTGTGTCTCTTATGGTTATAATAAAATAGAATTTGGTATATGATTACATGTACAGTTACTGTGTCTCTTATGGTTATAATAAAATAGAATTTGGTATCTGATTACATGTACAGTTACTGTGTCTCTTATGATTATAATAAAATAGAATTTGGTATATGATTACATGTACAGTTACTGTGTCTGTTATGGTTATAAGAATGTACTCTTGAGTTCTTCATGTGACAGAACTACAAAGCAAAGCTGAACAGTTCTGGGACACAAAGGACTTGAGTAGAAACTTTTGTAGCCACAACACAGATGAGAACTGCATCCATAAATGTATTATAAACCACGTTAAAGACTTCTGTTAAGAAATGCAACTTGAATTTAAAATACACTGTTAGATTTTTTTGGAAAATTAGAGAAACCCCTGTTAATGACTTACAAGCGTGTATTGCACAGTTTCCACATATGCTTGAAAGGACTACGCTATCTAAACTTAAAACTGTAGCATAAAAACTGTTTGCATGAGATGTTTTGTGGTAAAAATAGTATTTGAAGTGTTTAGAAATAATCCTGATTAGCTGAGAATGTCATAATTTATAATTTTGTGTAACGAGGATAGTGGATGGTTAGCCATGCAAACCAAGCCTGTGTTGTCAGCGACCTCGAGAGTAGTCAGAACCCTACTGGCTATGTAGCCTTGTCATACATGTGACTCGGCACCCACTGCTTTATACAGTACAGTATATGTTTTTTTACCTTGCAAAAATTACATTGTTGCCCCACATAAACACACAAAAAAGGCCTATAATTTGGGGAAATGTTAAAACTAATAAACCCACCCTTCATCCAACTGCTAATACTCCCTGCCATGCTACTGACAGTTTATTTGTTTTTAAAATCATTTGAAAAAAAGTTTACTTCATAAAAAAGGAAGACCTGGGTGATGAGCGAGAGCAAGATCTGCACTTATGTGCTTCCATTTAAATCAACACAAATTAAAAAATATATGTTATAGTGCAGATAATGCTCATACCAGTTCCTTTCATTTTTGTAAGATTCTTTTTAAATTATTTTGAAAGCAAAACACTGTCAGTGCCACTGGATGGGGCATTACCAGTTGGGTGCAGGGTGGGTTTATTAATTAAAATTAATGGGAAAAAATAGAAAGTTTCTGTGTTTGGGTCTATGTGTGCATGTGAGGTGAAGGGAGATAACAATTGTGAGATGAACAGAGCACAGGTGGCACTGATTTTTCTATTCTTATTAAAAAGTTATTACACCACAGACAAATGCAACAGAATTCTATGACCATTGTCTTGTGGTACCAAAGCTTTTCAGTTTGGACGGAAAGTCATACAGAACAGACACTAACTATATAATACAGTGTTTTTCATACACACTGTAATGCTAAATGCTTTACAAAGCACCAAGATGCATACAGATAGTAAGGGTTAGGTGCAGCACACATACAAGGTCACTGAACACACTCATATGATATACACAGGTTTACTACAATAAACCGGTGGTTTTCAAGCCACATATCAGGATGGCCACACAGTGTAGTCACCAAAAATTACTGGTGGCCTTGCTCTTTACATTTTTCATCCCATTCCCTTAATACAACAAATCTCTTTTCTCACATTGTGCAGCACATAGCAAATGAAGTTCCTATTATCTTCTCTCTTTTGCTGGTAGGAAATGGCCAAAGTCCGGCATTAGAACAGTAGTACAGCTACCATTCATAGGGCCAGCAACCTGAGTTCTGGAATAAGCCAGAGTCATTTGAGGCTGGCCAGGGAGTGGAGGACTGAGTGTCTCACAGGACACTCCCCTCCTCCACAGTGAGAGGGTCTCTGTCTCCACTGCAAAGCTGTTAAAGTACCTGAATAAACACAGGTGGAAGCAGGAGCAGAGGCATGGTGGTGGGGCATCTGCTGGGCTCACAGCAGGCATCCAGATGCACATACTGTTGCTCTGAGCCCTGTGTGTGGATGGCCCAGGGATAGGGAGCAAACAGCATAAAATAGTACCAGCAGCAGTCAAAGATATTTCCCCAGTATATATGCACAACTCCCACCATACTGCTTGATGCAACATTTGAGATTTGGGGAGGTTGCTACCCACTCCTGTCCCTGTCTGTGGTGCAGTGTCATGGTTTGGTAGAAGTGGTATATTGCAGTCAGAGGTGACAGACGTCTGGTTCTTTGGGTTAGCACAAAGTAGAGCTGCACCTAAGATTTGAGGGAGCATGAATAGTAAGTTAAATAAGCAATGGGGTGCGTACCAATTGCATAATGTTTAAATTACATTTCATTGGTGGGGGGGTGGGTGCAATCCTCCTGGACTGTCATACCCTCACAGAAAATTAAATAGAATTTCATTGAACACTGCCCGGTGCCAGTGAGGAACCCCAGAGCACTGCAGAAGCTCTGAGGACTGGGAGCTGAGACGATAGGGCCAAAGAGGGTAGACTATATGGTTTGTGAACAGGCAGAAGGGGCTGTATAGCTACTACTGCTGCCCTTAGGTGGGTGTAGCTAATGACCCCCTCTACTGGCCCTATGCCTCAAGGAGTTTGTGGCCAGGATTGGCAGGATACTGACCTATGCCCCCTGCAAGCCACTGTCCCACCCACACACATAAAGAGGCAAGCTGGTCAGGCATAGTGTACATAGGGGGTACACCCCAATACTGTGGATACTGTGAAGTACCCAGATGGTGTGTATATGGTGTGTAGGGGATGCTCCATGGCTTTTCCAGGACCTCTGCACTTGTGGAAGGGCAGAGAACCATTTGATGATTGGGCCCCAAATATACAGGCTGTTGCAGATACACAAAACATGGTACTGAAATGAAATAATAAATATTTTACATTGCACTATAAAGACACAGCTGTGAAGCTTCCTTCTACCTTACTCCATTGGCTGTGAAGCTTGATCAAAAAGAAATTAAAAAAGTATATGTGGAGGTGCACACTGAACAGCATCATAAAATAAGAGTGGTGAGGAATACTCTATTAAAACACAAAGCCTTTAATATAGGTCTGATCTGGACAAGGACATGCAAAATATAGCATACCATTACAAGTTGCAAGAAGGCTGAAGAGAAACTACCAGGATAATCAAGGGTTAAAACTGAATTATGTCCCTATGAGTACTATAAACTGAGAAGAAGGAAGGGGTATTAACAATTGAAGGTCACTACAGCTCACAGTAGGAATTCCAACAATAAAAATAAAAGTATGATGCACACAGTTTCATTGACTTAAATAATTAATACAAATATCTTGTTTAAGAACTCATTGCCTCCTAGAAATGCCTGTAGGCATCAGCAAATCTAACTACAGTGTGTCCTAGAACCCCTACAGAAGTCACCTACAGACTTCCTGTGTGCCCTAGAAACATCTGGAGAAGTCACGTGCATATTTTAATATTATTTGCCAGCCAGAATTGATTAGAATTTACTGCATAGTACCATTAGAAAGGTAATGTTGTACTGAACAACCTTGCCACTGACACTTTGTGTGTATCATGTTCACTTTAGGAGTTATTCGTATTTGTTTATGACATTTTGTCAATCTAGAATCACCTAAGCACTTTGAAAAAAACACACATTCTGGGTATCTTAGCCAGTATAAAACAAAAACCAAATTGAGTACAGCTGATTGCATAGAACCGTTGGAAAGGCAATTTTGTGTGGAACAAATGTGCCACTGATATGTTGTGTGTGTCATGTATACTTTAGGAGTTATATGCATTTGTTTATGGTATGGTGTGTATGGCTGACATTTTTTCCATCAAGACTCACCTAAGCAGCTTGAATAAAATGCACTTTTTTGACACTTCAGCAGGCATAAAAAAAAGTATTGATTACAATTGATCGCATAGCGTCATTGGAAAGGCAATTTTATGCTGATCATCTTTCATTCTGATACTTTGTGTGTATCATGTATACTTTTGGAGTTATATGCATTTGTTTATGATATGGTGTGTGTGGTTGAGATTCATCCCTCAAATCTCATCAAAGCACCTTGACTAAAATGGGGAAAAATTATGTTTCATAGTAAAAAGATATCTTTTTTTTAACAAACGTAATAGTAAAACACCATCTAATGTCTGTATGCTTAATTTGGTGTTGATATTTGACATATTTTCCAATAAAAAATTGCTTATGTTGCCTTTTTTTTAGTGAAATTTTTTTTTTCCAGTTTCGACCAGCATAGAAAAAAAACTAAATTACTTATTATTACATGCATACCACCATTGGAAAGTTAATTTTGTGCTGAATAACTCTGCCACTCATACTTTGTGTCTAGCATGTACAGTTATTGAGCTATTAGCATTTGTTTGTGACATGCTGTCTATGGCTTGATTTGCTTAGAAAGGCCCAGGACTCACTGTTAAAAGTATACAGGATATTCAGGAGATAAGTGGTGTAATCTCAGAGTGAGCCTGTGGAGGCAATGAGTTAAAAGACACATTTGTCATAAAATCAACACAGTAGTAGCTTGCTGTGAATAATTAACTGAGCTCTGTATAGGAATGAAAGCCCTAACGTGTTGTTTTTAATGCTGTTAATGTTCACACTTTGACAGGCTGGTTTGGCAAGCTGCAGCAGAGCAGAAGAGGGGTGTGTGTGTGTGTGTGACTGGGCAAAGGCATTAGTTTGAACTAAAATAGTGCCTGCAGCACTGCTTAGCTAAATAATTTATTTATTTAGCTTTTGTTGACCAGCTAAGTACACTAGACAAGACATTTGCCTATTTTCAGGTACGATCCAGGAGAGTACAATGAAATACAAGTTCATACAGAGGACAGCATGATACAAGTTAGGCATTACACAGAATCAGGTAGAGCCAGATGAACATAACATAAGCAGTCAGTAAACACAGTTAGAATAGGAACAAAATATATACATAGAGTCACCAAGGCTATGAACAGTGCATTATACAATTCTATACAGCTCAGAGCCCCAAAAGCAGAGCCGTAGTCAAAGCACTGCCTGAAACAGAGAGTAAAACACAGCAGCGGAGTGATTGCCCAAAATCTTCAATTTTAACTAGCCATTCAGAATCTTGAGAGCTCCCTTTTTCTACTGTCATAGCAAAACATCTGCAAGGCTATGCCCACTGCAGCCATAAAAATGAACTTAACACAGTAACTGTACAAGAAGGTATAAGGTACAGAGCGGGTGCAAAATCTGAACCACAAAGACAGGCAGCACAGTCATACCATGATGATAATAGTACTGTTGGAAAGCAGTCAATACCAGCATCACATTGCAAGTTACAGTACAGTTATTCATAGTCATGAGAGGGGGAGCTTCAGAGAGCAGCAAGACAACAAGCTGCCCATAATGCAACATAAGGGGCATGAGATATGTACAGTTGTAGTAATCACCATGGCCAGATATATCCTGAGATTTCTGTGATATCGCTAGAGAAATTCTCTGTGTCTACCTTACCACTGTAGGTTCAAAAATGAGGATTCCTAGAAATATTGCAAAGTATCTAGAAATATCTGACCACATCTTTTGCTGCAACTGTAATAATAGACAGGGACTATTACAAAGGTGAGATAGTCAAGAGAATATTAGCACAGTGAGTATGATTAGAAGGGTGGAGAAAACAGTAAGGAGGACTAGGAGGGGCATTTGCAGGTGTGAGATGTGAAGTCATGTAGGGAGGTTTTGAGAGGTGAATGAGAGAATGCAGAGCAGATAGCAGAGGAGAGATTAGCCCTAAGCTTGGGGAATCTGAAGGAGAAAGCAGCTTGACCTGTAGAAGATTTAGAGGGACCAAAGGAGAGTAAGAGAGAGTCAGAGTTGCTAAGGGAGTTGCCCAGAACCAGAGTTCGATGTTAATGAAATCCATCAGGAGCCGAGTTTAGGAACAGAGGTTCCAGAGGCAAAAAGAACAGTATTATCTGCATACATGTGGATAGCTGAGGTGATACAGGCTATGGGGAGGTCATTTAGAAAAATGGAAAATAGGATTGGGCCAAGGACAGTTTTGGGGTATGCCTGAGCAGACTGGATGGGGAACATGTACCATATATGGACAACTTAGGTCCTGCCCTTGAAGTACGAGCAGAATCAACTAACTGAATGGTAAGAGAGTCCTGCCTCTTTTAGCTTGTCCAGGAGTGGGGTGAGCAACTGTGTCAAAGCCTTTGGCCAGATTTACAAAAATTGCAGCAGTAACCTTGACCTGATCCATCCCAGTAAGAATGGAGTGAGTGAGCCAGAAAAGAGAGGTGGCATTGGAGTGGGACTTCTTGAACTCAGACTGGAAGGGAGTAAAGAAGGAGGAGGAGAAGGAGTCAAGGAAGGAGAGAGCTGGGGAAGGAGAAGGTGTTCCTGGAGATTACAAAGGCAGAATTAGCAGCTAAACTCATGCACTTTCACAAACTTTAAAATTGCTTTTTTCATTGGAACACTACTGGTTATGCCATACATAAGTTAAAACAAGAGACCCAGTGCACACCTTCCCCCCTAACAAAAAAATGGCATATCATTAAATAATTTCAATGGGCCCTATGCATGATGCCTACGCAATGCGGAAACTGGGCACGTAGGCATGTATACATAGGAATACCATGCAGTGGGGTCCCATGGAACCCCGGTGGCATACATGAAGGCATGCAAGTAAGGTACATGCCAGATCCCCTGGTCATGTGGACAACAACATGCTAGGGTGGGCAGGGGTGTGCTGGGGGCATGCCAGCACTATGCGCCATTCACCAAGGTGCTTAGTGCTGAGCACCAGGGGGTGTAGGAAGGCACCAGTTACACCGAGGGGGTAGGCCCTGCCATAACTGCTTTATGCACTCAGCCCCATGCACAAGGCCTCCCCATTGCCATGTCAGGAAAACACCCCCCATCCCAACACATGGCATCCATGACTCCAGTTCTGTCAAGCACCCCTCGCCTCATACATGACTGCCCCATCCCTGATGTCCAGTATGCAACCCCTGTACACACACATTGTGTCCCCATCTCCATAGTAGCCAAGCACCCCCCAACACATAGGTGCCCCTCCTGATATGAGTGTAACTATCCCCTCTCCCCAACATATGAGAGTCCCCCCACGTATGCACAGCCCTTTCCTCCCAACACATGAGAGTACCCCCAGTATGCACAGCCCTCTTGCCCCAGCACATGAGAGTCCCCCCCATTATGCAGAACTCTCTCCTCCCTACACGAGAGTCCTCCCCTGGTTATGCACTGCTCTACCTCTCAACACATGAGAGCAATGACCCCAGTGTAGTACCAGACACCCCCCACCCCCTGCGCATACAGTCATGCCGTGGTCCAACCGCTGATTCTGGAGCATCACTAGCATCAGTGGTGGCCAGTGCCCCTGTGGCACCGACAACCCCTCCCCCAACCCCACACCAGGCAGTCAGTACCATGGCTCCAGACAGCCAGCGGCACAGCCCTCTGCACACCTCCATGCCCACCAAACATCTGTCTTATGCAGGGAGCATGTCATCTAAATAGAGGCATGCTTCCTGCATAAGTCAGATGGCCGGCGGCCATGGGGGTATGGAGAGGGCTGTGCCACCGGCTGTCCAGAGCCACAGCACTGACTTCTTGGTATGGGTTTGGGGCTGTCAGTGCCATGGGGTGGGGGGCACTGGCCACTACTGATGTGAGTGATGCTCCAGGATTAAGGGTTGGGGTATTTGGACTGGGGCACAACTGTGTGCATGGGGGTTGGGAAGTATCTGGTGCTATACCTGGGCCAGTGCTCTCATCTGTTGGGGTGGGTGGGTGGGCTGTGCATACCAGGGCATTCTCATGTGTTGGGGAGAGGCTGTGAATATCGGGGGCTCTCATACATTGGGGAGAGGGCTGTGCATATGGGGGGACTCGTGTTTTGCGGGGATAGTTTTGCTCATACTCGGACTGGGCACATATGTGTTGGGGTGCTTGGTTACTATGGGGATGGGGCTGCAATGTGTTTGGGGGGCCATATGCAGTGGCTCAACAGTGTCAGGGTGAACATGTGCGGGGGGTCATTTGTACATGGGGGTGTTGCTGCCTGTGGAGGACATCTGTGTGCTGGGTGGGCATGCCTACTGGTGTGGATCTCGGGCAGGGAGGACCACTGGACAACAGGGCATGGCTATGCAGGCCCAGGTGCCCTCAGAGGCTATTCATGCACTTGGGCACATGTCCTCTCATGCAGGTAATCCAGTTACCCCCCCCGACAGTGACATTTCACCAGTGAGGTCCCCCACAGTGACTACAGCGCCATGCCGCTGTGGGAAACCCACTGACACCAGGTGCTGTCTGTCAGGAGTCCTGCACCCCCCCAATCAGCTCCTACTTGGAGTTGATAATCCTAAAGAGGGGGAGTGCAGGGGGTGCAGCCCCCCATGTAGGGGGTTCTGGGGGGCTAAGACCCCTGAAGAAAACACAGGCAGCCTGTGAGAACCAGCAGCCAACTGCAGAATGCGGTCAACCTGCCAGTGTCACTGACGGGGTGCTCGACAAAAAGTTTGTCGAGCACCAGTTGTGGATCCCAGGTAATCCACTCTGGGACCCAGGATGGGCATCCAATTGGATGCCCGCCTGGGTCTGCTACTCTGCCCTTCCCCCTGCTGCCCTGTATGGTCTTGTGTGCTGGGGGTGGGGCCATGGACATGTGGTGGCCATTTGTGAATATTGGCCTGTGTGCACCTGTCCACAGGTGTGGAGCTATGCAAGTGGGGTACACACTTCTGGCTCATACTTTCCACCCGATGGTGCATCGCCCCAAAGTGCCTTCTGCCTCAAATTGCTACTCACTTATTTCATCCCAAAATGGAGAGAGGATCTCTTAGTATTTTAGATCAGAGCTCTGCTGTGAAAGTAAGTTCAGCCACCTGTTGACAAGGTGGACTCCCATTAGCTGAGGCCCATTTCAAAAATGCTAACTGCCAGATTTAGCTCCCTTTTAAAATGCATTGCATTGACTTATTGACTTATTTTAAATAAGGTGCAGTCCCAAGCTAATGTACTGGTGATTGGTGAGGAGCCAACTAATGGAGACAGTCATAGTTCTCCCAAACATAAACAAATCCTGAATTAGCAGCTCACCCTACACAGTTTTACAACTTTTAATTTGTTTTTCTTATTTGGGTGCTACCAGTTATGGCACACATAAGTTAACACATGAGGCACGGGGTCATTATGTCGCACGGCAGAATGCCGCACGGCATAATCGTGTTGAGTGATGTCCTGAGGTTTTGTGTTCTGTGGGGGGCTCTGTCACCCACACCCCATGTTACAGGGGGCTGTGCCCATCCAGACCCCTTACTAAAGATTCCAACTCCGGGGGTCCAACCATAAGACAGAGCCTGAGCCAAGTATAATGCCATACACTATTAAGGACATTATGACCTGTGCTAACACATGAGACCTAGTGTACATCCTCCCAAAAAAAATACTATTGAGGTGACATCCCTCAGATGAGAGGTTAAACCAATGTCAGTTCTGCCCATTTCTTGTTGCTATCCTGCTAGAAATTAAGGATTTCATGGCACTTATCAAAAGAGATGGGAATTTCCCTGTGCTCTAGCCAACATTTCCCCTTCAATAAAGTGGTTCCTATAACAGTAATGACAGCTTTTGCATATTTTGTGCATAAAAATCCAAACTGTTTATGTTTTATGACTAGGTTTTTAAAAACACACAATTTGGGCTAAATACATTTGCATAATTTTGCACAATTTCATGACAGTTTTGTAAAAGTGAAAATTTGCAGTTTTGCACAGTTGAAATGCGTTGTGGCTCTAGTACTTTAATTGGAAATTAAATAGGAAGGGTATGCAGATGGGTGTGGAGTCAAAGCTGCAGCTAGGGCTGATGATTTTACAGAGGAGAAGGTGGAATTTGTTATTATTTTCTTTTTTTTCTTTTCTTTACTTTAGTAAGCAGACAAGACTTCTGGACAGAGTTCCTTTTATAGGAGTGACCGGGCTTTGGCTCAGAAATCATCAGTTGCCTTCTTCTGAACAGGTGTGTGACCTAGGGGTGCTCCTTGATGACAGGCTGACACTGCGCTCACAGGTGTCCGCAGTTGTCAAGTCCTCTTTTTACCATTTCAGGAACATCGCTCAGGTCAAGCACCTTGTTTCATCTGGTGACCTGCCAACACTAAACCACGCCTTTGTGGCCTCACGCCTGGACTACTGCAACTCCCTCTACCTAGGGCTTCCAGGATTGATATTCACCACTTGCAGCTGGTGCAGAATGCTGAGGCACTGTTGTTGACTGGGGCTCCTTGTTCAAGCCATATCATGCCTGTGCTGCGCTAATTGCACTGACTGCCTGTTCAATGGTGGATCACCTTCAAGGTCGGTCTTCTGACCTTTAAAGTCCTACATGGACAGGGCCTGGGCTACCTACAAGAGCACCTGATTCTTAACTGTCTCGCTCCACTCAGCTGATGAGGGGTTGTTAGAGATTCCAAGGGTACAATTGAAAACCTCTGGCTCACGTGCTTTTATGTTTGCAGCGCCAATCCTGTGGAATTCTCTGCCTCATCAGATTTCACAGTGCCAGACCATGGGGGGGGGCCTTTAAAACAGCATTAAAGACCTTTTAATTCTGCCTGGCATTTGGTGACTAGTCTTGTTATACACTCCTGCTTGTTTTTGTATTTTATTATTTGATCTTAACTGTTTTGATAGTCATGTTTTCTTCTTTTTAACTGTTTTTATGAATTGTACAGCACTTTGATTTTAGAGATTGCACTCTATAAATACAATTATTATTATTATTATAACAGTACATTAGTGAAGGTTTTACAATAATACAGAGGCTACGAAGGGTGCTACACAATTACAAATAGTGTTCACATATAGATATTCCTTAAAACTAGCTGTGATGGCAGTGTGGAATTTGATAGGGCAGTGCAAAATGTGGAATTCTGCTGGCACAATTTGCGTGGAATGGCAATTCCACTTTCGAACTGCTTTACAGCAGTGCTTTTTAAATTCCATAGGATTGTGAAAAGTATTTCAGTGTAAACCGCAGAATCATTTTCTGTGGTTTACATAAACCGTGGAATAATTTAATGGTGATTACATAAATCGTTGAATCATTTATTGTGGAATATATAAACTGTGGGATACTTTTGTGTGGATTACATAAACTGTGGAATAATTTACAGTGGATTACATAAACCATAGAATAATTTACTGTGGATTACATAAACCACTGAATTATTTACTGTAGATTTATGTAAACTTCAGAATAATTTACTGTGGATTACATAAACTGTGGAATAGGTTTCTGTGGATTACATAATCTGCAGAATAATTTACCGTGAATTACATAAACTACAGAATAATTTACTGTGGATTACATAAACCATGGAATCCTTTACTGTAGATTACATAAACTGTGGAATAATGTTACACAGATAGCAGAAAAAGAATCTGCAGTTTATGTAAACTGTAGTTTAATAATCTGCGAAAAACATTTCACTCATGAAATGTCGGCATTCTGCTAATTTCCCCAAATTCTATGGCATTCCATTCCATTGGAATCTGAACATTCTGTACAGCACTAGAATTTGATGGTATAGATGAGAGGAGGTAAGGATTTCCGCAGATGTTGAAAGAAAGTCAGTTTGGATAAATTCTAGAAAGAACATATCATTACTGGGTTGGAAAAGTAAGTAAAGTAAAAAGGAGAAGTTTTCATCAACACCATGAACAAAAATGTACTATGCCTGGGAAATACCACTGGAGCCACAGAACCCTTCTTTTTCAGACATTTTTGGTGCAAGCAGTTTTTCTTCTTCTCGGTGCTCATTGATAATGTATAGACTAATGTATAGGCCACCATACACAATGAGGCTGTGTGTCCATTGATGGGATAAGATGACATCATATGGACCTTAAAAGCAAAGTTCGAGAGTGTCATGATGCCATTGTGGCCCCAAGGTGTGTATGGTCAGCCATATTTAATTTTTTATAGTAGATAGTTTTAAATGGATTTTAAAATAATTTTTTGTAACCCCCCCAAACCAAGAAGACTCTGCTGCTTAATATGCAACCACCCAGAGTTAGAAATAATTAATTTGCATTAGTTCAATATTGTGCAAGTGACAGTTCTTTGAAAAAGTGTCCTGTGCCAAGTGACAATCTTCACTTGCTAAGCACTTCCATTTGAATTAGCACAGCAGTCACTGAAATGGTACTGCTTAGTGATTGAGGGTAGCCACCCAGCATAGGACATTTTTTTCAAAGTACTGCCATTTATGTAATGTTAAACATATACAAATCAACTATTTTTAAGAATGGGTGGGTATTAAGCAGATGGGTGTGGAGTGGGTTTGTAAAAGTTATAAATTTGTAAGATTTGTTTGTGTGGCAGGTGGGCAGGTCATTAAGCAGAGGAACCACAGTAAAAAAAGTAAAAGTAAAGTGCATTGCAGCACAAATAGGCACAAGGAGTTTGGGAACAGAAAAGCTATTGTATTGGGTATGACATCACTGCCTTACACAAGTACCCATAAAGAGCAGCATTTTCTAATTCTTCACATCATACACAATGACTTTCTCCCCATCTACAAGGATTTTGAAGACATTGCTATCCATAAACAATAAAATGTAACCATATATTATATATAAAATAGTGCATGGTCAACCATACACAACAAGGCTGTTTCCATTGAGGGGTAGGGATGACATAACAGTTACCTTGAGAGTGAAGCTCAAAAGGTCCCTATGATGTTACCTCATAGTCTGAGGTGGAAACACACAATGAGTTCTGTAATTGACTATACACTGTTTTGTATAGTACATGTTTTTTGTAAAAAATAAATTCTGACTGCTACTGGCTGGACCAGAAGTGGAAAGGAGGCACAAAACAATACATAGGGAATGCAGGCAGTGCTACAGTGCTGAGTCATGTAACTTGGACATGAGAGGTAACACAGAGTGAGAGCCTTGGAAAGGGGAGAAAAAACTGGAAAGCAGGAATGTGGCTCAGGTGGAGGAGGACCAGGAGCAGAGTGCTGAATGCCAGTTGAGCTAAAAAGTTGCTGAGTGAAGCTGGACACACGTTGAGGACCACAGATAGAGACAAAATTGGGAAACTGAATTTTAAAGTAGGTAGGACAGCTTTGATTCAGTAGTGCATGGGCAGGACACAGCAGGTGCGCGATTCAAAGGAGACAAGTTGTAGTATCATTATGAAGCCAGAATGATACTACAATTTTTCATGACCTATGAACTCCCCTTTAACAAGAAAATGTTGTACATGGAAATCCATACAGTACATAACAAGGTGTAACCATATACTATAAGACATTATTGTGTATCAAAGTACATCACAGTTACAGCAAATCACATTATGGGTGCATCATTTAAGACAGTGGGAAGGGGGACTACATGAACCCATGGTCTTTTTATGCCTATTGACTCCCATGTTCCTATGTAAAAACCACTAGCTACATGGCTATCCTATACTGTTCAGTAGTATTTATTGGGATCAGATATAGTGCAGATCCATGTATCTTCTGGAACACTCCATTAAAAATCCACCATACACTGTCCTAGCATCTCACGCCTGTACATCATCAGTTATGTTTATTGGAAAATAAAAAAAATATATTACAAACCATTGAGCCTAGATTCATATTCAGTGGCATCCTTCATGGTGTGTACATTTCTACATTTTTTTAATAAAAATGATATGGCCTACTAGAGTCACCCCTGTACTTAGGACCCTATTTTCAAAAAATGTGCAGCGTGATGTGCAAAATAGCAATGTACTTGGGCTACTTTGCATGAGAGACAACAAGAGCTATCTTGGAAATGATGTGCTAAAGCTGTGTACAGTGCTAGCGTGTTTCTGATATACAGTACCTCCTGTGAGTGCTGTGCAAAGCAGAGCCCTAACCCTTGCGTGGATGCAAACCCCAGTGCTGATCATTCACGCTGAGCACCTCTGCACTCACAGCAATCTGGGCTGTTTGCCACACACAAATGCCTTATCACTGAAATGTTGAACTGCAATATTATTAAATAAAATGCCACTGACCCTACGCAACCTACACAGCACTAACACAAATCCCTACCACATCCTTGCACAGCATTACTGAACCTGCCAATCTATATGTCATTATCTAGGCACATTGCTCTGTGCATTGGGAATAGGCTGCAGCCTGCAGAGTTCCCCAGAGGTAGACAGCTCATTTGTGAGAAGGACGAGGTGTGAGGATGGAACAGAGCATTTGCCATGGAGAAGTCAATATGTTCATGGTTTTAGGGAGGTCAGCATGTGAGGTGTAAGAATTCGTCATTTAAGATCTGCAACAATACTATGGTCACTCCTTCTCTACCCATCCCCATTTATGTTTTCCCTGGAATCTAGTGGCCCTCCCCCCAAACCCACTCCCTGTCCCCATGAATGATTTCTCTGATGTTTAGTGGCAGTGGCAGTGGCATTGCCACCCACAAGAGAACCTCAACCTCTTACTCCAGCGCCAAAACAGCAGACAAACCCTCAGCTCAAGTTGTCAGCCAGCCACTGTCTTACTCAACACATACTCTGTCAATATACTGTACCTGTGGATATATTAATTTAGTAGTCATGGTATGGCTCTGAACACCATTGCATTTTTCTGATTTTCAGAGACATCATGTAACTACTATATCAAAATACCACTAGCATACTGATAGAGTGTATGTGTGGGTTAGAAGGTGGCTGGCTGAGTAGGTGAGCAAACAGGTTTGTCCCAGTCACCATTATAGGACTGGGATGGGGGGCTCTGGAGTGAGGATTGTCACTGGGCACCAGGAAACTTACTTGGGGATAGGCAGATGGTGGGGGGAGACTAGATACCAGAAAATACCTAAATGGGGACAGTGAGAGAGAGAAAAGGGGATGGTTCATATTATTTGTGCGTTATTTGGACATGTTTTGGTTTTTGAAGTGTTAAGCACTGTGCAAACAGGCTTTTAGCACTTTCAAAAAGCTTCCACTGTGCCAGTGTGTCCTGTGTGCAGGACACGGCCCTTCATTAGCATGCACTACATGCATTCAGTTTCCCATACAAACAACCTCATGAGTTGCTGACTGTGGCTTTAAACATGTCACTTGTTACGCTATCTGCTGTGTAAGGAATAAGACACGACAAGGTGTGGTTTATGGCCTAATAAGAGCACTTCCCAGGTGCATAATGAGGCATGAGGCACTTGCACCTGGGAAGTGCTCTTATCAGGCCATAAACCACACCTTAGAGTGTCTTATTCTGCTTATAAAATGGGTCCCCAAGTGAAAAAGTTAATTAAAAAATGCACATAAAAATAGTAAACCAATAGTATCACATCAATAGAAAAACATAGAACGTAGTCCTTGTCATTGTATTGTAATGGAGATGTTTAATTGAAAGCCACTACAGGGCAGTGGTGTTTGTCTATTGCCCCTTCCCCCCACACACACACGCACTGATAGAAAACCCTCCCCAATATGTTTTTTTTTTATTTTGTATTTTACCATGTTTTACTTTGGCTTTGTTTCCTTATTAGCAATCAAATATCTGTTTAGTTTCAGTGAGGGCAAGCGGAGCATGTCCCATGTCAGCTGCCATAGTTAGTGCTTTTGTTTTGTAGAACTTTCAACTTTACCAAAATTCAGTGCTGTTTTATGATTTTTTTTTAATTTTTATGTTTCAAAAGGTATGAAAGGTGAATTACTTAAGGGATTACAGTCCTAACGGAGGAGCAGTTCTCACCCCCTATTTGAAAGTTACATCCTGGTGGCACGTGCTTCGTTCACTTGATTGCAGTTGCATATGTTATCCAGAGCAGCACAGATCATATTTTCATTTTAAACTGTTTTTCTCCCCGAAACCGAACCGGATTGGATAATGCTTTGCACTTGAATTTGTCTGTGTGTGTGGCAAGGGGGTGGGAGAGTGTTCTCCAGCTGGCCAAGAAACCTGTACTTTTCAAATCCAGATGTTGTCAGAATGATATCTTGTAAAATGTCCCGAGTGGCTGATGAGGTACCAGTTGGCACAATATGCCCCGTTAAGGGTATGGTCATGGGTAACTCTCAGCTATTCAGGAGGTAGAAAACAACCAACCCATTTTATAAACATTTCCAATGCATGAAACCAAATTTTTCACAGTTCAGATGCTTTTAGTGCATTGTTGACTATTTGAATATGGGGTTCTTTGTCCAGATGTGCATTAAGATACAGTAAAATCATATACCAATTCTGTCCATGTTATAGTCAAATCTGTGGTCATCCAAGGTTTTGACCCTCCTCTCCACACACCACACAAAGACATGCGTGCATGGACGCACTCACAACAAGCATATTCCAGGCATGGAATTCCATGTACAACAGCATTACACTATACACTATGGCCCAGATATTCAAAAGGTTTGAGCATGGCGCAACAGTGTTGCATCATGCGCAACCCACTGATGTGCCCCGGCACGATATTCAAAAGGCAAAAGTGCGCGGCACAAATCCCGATGCGCCAGAGTGCATCAGTGTACGTCGCAAGCACAGGTGGGGGGGTATGCCCATGCATAACCTGCACAGCCCGATATTCAGCCCGGGATGTGCAGAGCCATGCATGCTCAACCCCTACCTGCGCCAGCACAAAGTTACGCCAAAAAAAAAAGGAACAACTGATGGCCACCCACAGGTGAGCTGCGGCATTGCAGGGCGCAACACGGCAGCTGCCACCTGTGGGTGGCCACCCAAGTTCCGGCTGCACCTGGCAGTGCCCCCCCATGCCTGATGGTGGGCATTTGTAAAAAAAGTAGAATAATTCATCCAATATCCCTGGTGGTCCAGTGGACCTCTATCTGCCCCATCGTTGGCATTTATAAAAATAAGTCATCCAATATCCCTGGTGGTCCAGTGAACCGATATCTGCCCGATCGCGGGCATCTGTAACACAAAAAACGTCCAATATCCCTGGTGGTCCAGTGGACTGCTATCTGCCTGATCGTGGGCATTTGTAAAAAAAACTAATTCCAATATCCCTGGTGGTCTGGTGGTCCCCACGCCCACTGAGCCCCTGCCCGCTCCCCGTCAGCCAGCAGGCGCAGCACCCCACCGCCTGCTGCCCACCGCTTACCACCGACCAGGCTGCAACCCATTGATTTGGCGCGTGAGCCAATGGGCGTGCAGCCTTATGTCGATTGCCACATTCCAGATGTGAATGATTCTTTCCATATCTGAATGTGTAGACGGTTGCACGCCCATGGCTCACGCCAGAACCAATGGGCATGCAGCCCGCTAAGGTGTCAGTCGGTGGGCAGCGGGCGGTAGGCAGGTGGAGTGCTGCTGCCTGCTGGCTGACGGGGGAGCGGGCGGTGGGCTCAGTGGGCGGGTGGGGGGTACCACTAGACCACCAGGGATATTGGAATTAGTTTTTTTACAAATGCCCGCGATCGACAGATAGCAGTCCACTGGACCACCAGGGATACAGGACTTGGGGTTGTCTTTTTACAGATGCCGCTGATCGGCTGCGGGGCGCTCATCCTCGACGGCTGCTGCCTGGCAGGGCGCCAGGCGAAATTATCAGGATCGGGCGCACCCATGCAATGAAGATAATGACATGCAAATGGCCCCATGTCGCCTTGCATACATTATGCGCCCTATTTGCATGTCAACTTTTGAATATCTCTGGTGCTGTGCATGGCGCAATGGAACTTGCGCTAGTGCATCTCCATGCTCCACTCTGGCCACTTGCGCTGGCGCAGTGCCACTGTGCCATGCACACTGGGGGTGGCCAGGGTGCAATATTCAAAGTTGCTGAGCCATGGCGCAGCTCCATTGAATATCGGCCAGTCCACACCCCTGCGCAGCCAAGTTGAGCTGCACCCAAACTTGCGCCACAGCCTAGCGCAGTTTGAATATCTGGGCCTATAGTTTTATAATGTGAGTTGGGAATTTCGCACATTTTGATTTGTTGAAAGAGTTTAGAACCCCTCTTCTTACAGAATGACAACCAATGGTTCTGGAACTCTTCCGACAACCAGGACACACAGCACACTAGCATATCAGTGCCTGCCATAAAGTTTAAAAGAAATTCCAGCAGCCATCTTTATAAAGTAAAACCCTAGCCCTTTCTATTTGCCATTATTTCAAAACAAAATATAATGCCATTGTGATAACTTCCTACTACAACTACAGCCTCACACACTCAGTATTAAAGATGAATATTAAACTCCTCAAACTATTTTCCCCTTCTTTTGTTCTTACCTTCCAAAGTAAACCTCATGAACTCTGACAAAAATTTTCTGCTCCCACTGCTCTCTCATGCTGCAGCACACCTCCCAATACTTCCTAGCCCTCTTCATGCATCACGCAAACACTCCCTCATTTTTTTTTTTTTTTTTTTTTCCCATTTTAAAATCAATGTTACTCACTTGGACAGAATGTGCTAACACCAGCTGAACTGGCAAGTTTTTTTTGTGTGTGTTTCTAATACATTTTTCTCCCCCAAACTGGAGCAGACAGACCTGCAACACCACTCAATCTGCTGTCACTAATTATATTACCCTAAGCCGGCCTGGCGGCACTGAGGGTTGAAGCACTGGACGCCACACCTCGCACCACGCCGGCGACCCAGGTTCAGGAGCAAACTCGGGCCGCCGGGGGTTGGCTGTGGGGGAGGGATTAAGACTGGAGCATCTGACAACAGCTCACCTTATCTGGGAGGGAGAGAGGAAGGGAGGGAGGAATTTCAGTCCAGCAAGCGGTGCCCCTGGTGGAGGCTGGGGGCATGACAGCATGCCAGACTCACTGGGGTATGATTGGTCACAGGCGTAGGCCTGGGACCAGTCAGCTTCAGGAACAGTTCCTTCTAGGATGGGGGGGTGCTGCAGATGTTGGCGCATGTGCCATGACATATGGGCATGCAACGTCCCACAGAACAAGTGAAAAACCCCTCCAGAGCTGGGAAGATGGAGCTCTGAGCCAGGATCCAAAGTGGCAGTGCCTGCCTGTAGCCCAGGATCCTGACAAGATCACAAGAGTCTGGGCTCTGCCCCAACCCCGACCCCACCCAGGGGAGCATCCAAGGCTGGATGGAGGGACCAAGGCTGTCAGGTAAGGCACTGGCAGAGACAGGCTTAATGGGTTATTCCCAATGGTATGGCTCTGGCAGGGACCTAGGAGGTGGATAAACAGAAATATAAAAAAAAAAATAATTACATTACCCTGCTCATCCCCCCCCAACACACACATCCAGCACTCAAGCACATATGGATACAACCATACCTGCCCACTTAGATACCATTTTTTTCAACTCTACTCCAGCACTAAGAGCAAACCATAACCCACTGGCTGAGATATGCTCCCTACTGCAGTACTAAGAATAAACCACAGCTTTCCTGCCAAGATACACACCTCGATGCAGTGCTAAGAATGAACCACAACCCTCCTGCCAAGACATCATTTTTAAAGTAAGTCTCTGCTTCAGCTTGGGGGGAGCTCATAAACAAAGAAAAGGTTCACTCCTACTTAATTCATAGGGTGGTGGTAGCTGGAGGGTTCATATATTGTTTTCACTCCAGTATTTCAAGGTCTGCTTCAATGTTGTAACACAATACAGGCCATTATAGCTGCTGCTCCCTACTAGCTAGAAGTAGTGTGAAGCGACTACTTTACTCTCATTTTAACAAAATTTTAGCTCAACTTTTTTATTTTAAATCTTTTTAGAAATATTTTATCTAGTAACATTTGCTGAACATTTTCTCGTCACAATAAGATACTCCAGGGTGTGTGTTGTGAAAGCAATAAGACACGACAGGGTGTGGGTTGGTGACTGATAACAGCACACCCCCAGGTGCATTGTTAGGCATGAGGTGCTTGTGCCAAGTGACTACAGCAGCTGAGTAGTGCTCTTATCAATCAGCAACCCACACCCTGAAGTGTCTTATCGCTCTTATAAAATGGGTAACTATTTCTAAACAATCCAACAAAACTCTGGACACAATATTAAAGATTTAACAATAGTATGTTATTTTATTTAAATATGGGCAGAGAAGTGGTAAAATTGATTGACTAGCAACTCACTGGTAAATTCTAAACAAGTGAGTTGGGGGGACAGCAATGTATTATTTAAGCAGTCTGGGTCTGCCTCTGCCTCTGTAACTGTGTTTTCCCACCTTTTCTCTTTGTTTATAAAGTATTACTGTATTGCCTAGTTTCTTCATCCTGTTTTTTCCTGTTTTTCCCCTCATTCAAGACATAGAGGGTGGGATATTCAGACT
The DNA here is from genome assembly GCA_016271365.2 of Neoceratodus forsteri. Classification (NCBI taxonomy): domain Eukaryota; kingdom Metazoa; phylum Chordata; order Ceratodontiformes; family Ceratodontidae; genus Neoceratodus; species Neoceratodus forsteri. Next base: position 1,048,236,263 of record CM057456.1, read on the forward strand.
GTGCCAGGCCGGGGCGCAAGCCTGGGCGCAGCGCATCTGGGCTGCACCAGGGCAGGGACCAGGTGATATTCAATGGTGCTGTGCCATGGCTCAGCACCATTGAATATGGCACTGAGGGCACACACATTGTGCATGGTGCAGTGGCACTGCGCCAGCGCAAGCTGCAGAAGGGGAGCAGGGGGCTGCACCAGTACAAGCGCAGTTGCGCTAGGTGCAGCAAATGCGATATTCAGCCGTGGGCTTGCAAATGAGGCAATTATGCATGCAAGGTGCAAATGGTGCCATTTGCATGTCATTATGGCCCCATTTGCGTACTGTGCACTGTTCCCCGGTGACTTGCGCCTGGCGCTCTGTCAGGCTGCAGCCATCAGGGACAGACACCCTGCTGCCCCACAGTGGGCTCCGCTCCCATTCGCCCAATCGCAGGCATGTGTATAAGTAATCCCTGGTGGTCCAGTGGACCACTATCCATTGCCCAATCACGGGCATGTGTCACACATCCCTGGTGGTCCAGTGGACCGATCCCCTTCATCTGATCAGCGGCATAGGTTACAAATCCCTGGTGGTCCAGTGGAACCCACCAGAGCACCCAATCATGGGTGGAACTATCTATGGACACCCTGGTGGTCCAGTGGTACCCCTCCCACCCACCCACTGCATCCCCGCCACCCGGCACCTCCCCAGTCAGCGGCGCGCAGCACCCGCCTGCAAGCAGCCCAGCCACCAGCTGACTGACAGCATACAGTAGGGCTGTACGCCTATCGGTCCACTGTGTGGGCCAATGGGTGTGCAGACCATACTGTACTACACAGTCCCGAATTGTGAATGAACCACCAGGGTGTCCGTAGATCATTCTGCCTGCGATCGGGCGCTGGGGCTGTTCCACTGGACCACCAGAGATTTGTAAGCTATGCCCATGATTTGGCAAAGGGGAATGGTCCACTGGACCACCAGGGATCATTTGAACATATGCCCATGATCAGGCGAGAGGGGGCACGACGCCTCCTGGGCAGGGGGGTTCGTGGACTGTGTCCTGAGTGGTTGAGGAGCCACCCAAAGCAGGTGGCTACCGTGTTGCACCTTGCAATATGGCAGCTCACCTGTGGGTGGCCAGGACTTGCTCCTGGTTTCACCGGGCACAACATTGTGCCCCACTGTGTGGCGCAAGGTGGATATGTGCCAGCATATGCGCCACACATCCCGGGCTGAATATCGGGATGTGCCGCATATGCATGGGCACACCCCTTGCACTTGCGCCGCATACATTACTGGTGTGCCCCGGCGCATCGGGGGTTGCACAGCGCAACCTGCCCCTTTGAATATCATGCAGGGGCGCATTGGTGGGTTGCATATGGCGTAATACTGTTGCACCATTTGCGACTCCTTTGAATATCCCACCCATAATGTTTATCATGGAATGTTTACCATGGAATACAGGGATTCAAAATTCTTTTCAGTTCTGCTGGTAGAATGTTACTCTCCTAACATACTGTACACATAGACAACAAAAGCCTGTTTTCGAGCCAGTGACTCAATTATCTCAGGGCAAGCAGAAGAGATTTCCCTGATGAGCAGGTAAAGACAGAAGGGGGGATTTTTCATTGATAGTAAAGAAACAGTTGTAATGAAAACTATATACAATACTTAATGTTTCTAATTTGTTTATGTGTGTAAGAAGAGTGTGATGATCAGGGAAACAATATTTAATTAATTTATTTTATTTTTTAAGGTAGTTTTATTTTTAGGGCCCGGTTGAAGGTTTTTACAGTGTAAAGGTTTCAGCCATGTTTGTGATGGAAGATCAGTTCTGGTTGCAGAGGGGCTGATGGAAGGTAGTACTGGTTGTAGAAGGACTGATTTGCTCATTGTTTGATGTGGTTTAGGACCAGGATGACTGTGTGTATATGTAAGCAATAAGACACAACAGGGTGTGCATGGAACATATTTTACCACACAGCCAGGGGCGTAATAAGGCAAGAGGCCTTGGCTGAGTGCCTTTAGCCCCTGGCATGAGGTAAAATATGTTCCATGTACACACCTGGAGTGTCTTATTGCACTTATAAAATGGGCACCTATATTTATTTTAATTTTTACAGGTAGAAAAATATTACTTGCATGTAGAAAATAAGATTTAAAGATGCTAATGTACCAAGGGCACCACTACTGTTGATGGTACTGGGCAAATGGTCTGTACCGCTCCTGAGACCCGTCCAACTCAGGCGGTGTTGTGCAATGCCAGATCCATAAGAAATAATACTGCAGTTATTGCAGCTCTTGTGGAGTCTGTGGATCTGGCTTGCATTACCGAGACCTGGCTGCACGAAAATGCTGGACCAGTTTTGAAGGCAGCAGTTCCAGCCGGGTACTCGGTGTTACACCCCCCGAGATTGGACCGCGGGGGGGGGGGATTGCAGTCTGTTTCAAGACCGAACTGGGCCTCACAAGTGTACCAGTTGAGGGGACTGAGTCCTTTGAGTGTACTGTAGTGGCAAGTGTGGGTTATAGAATTGTTCTCATTTACCGTCCACCAGGTGATGAGAAACATTTTCTACAGGAAGTAGCTGATTTCGTCATTGACATGGCATTTGATTCACCCAGGCTGATGATCCTGGGTGACTTCAGTGCCTGGGTTGATGACAAACTCTCGCAGTTTGGACAACACTTCCTCCAATTAATGACATTGTTGGGCCTTACACAAGTGGTTACTTCTGCCACTCATAATAGTGGTCACTCCTTGGACTTGGTTTTAATAATAATATTAATAATAAAATTTATTTGATTAAGTGCCTTTCAGTTTTCAAAGCGCTGTACAATATACATAAAAACAAAATACAAATGCAGATACAGGCAATATAAAATCAAAATAATACCGAAATGCCTTCCCCCATAAAAAAGTCTTAAGCGCCTACTTGAAACTCCCCACCGTCCTGCACTCCCGAAGCTGACAGGGCAGAGAATTCCAAAGGGTAGGTGCCGCAAACCCAAAGGCATGTGCACCAGATGACTTTAAATTAACCCTTGGAATCTCCAGCAACCCCTCGTCAGCCGAGCGGAGTTCTCACAAAGGGGTGTAAGAAATCAGGAGCTCTTTCAAGTAATCGGGACCTAATCTGTGTAGGGCTTTGTAAGTCAACAGACCTACTTTAAAAGTGATCCGCCACTGTATTGGCAGCCAGTTCAAAGCATGCAGCACAAGGGTAATATGAGATCTTCTAGATGCCCCAGTCAATAAACGTGCTGCCACGTTCTGCACTAGCTGTAAGCGGTGGATATCAACCCCAGAAAGCCCTAGATATAGGGAGTTGCAATAATCAAGGCGCGATGTCACGAAGGCATGGACCAAAACAGGTGGGTTGCTGGATGGAACAAGGTGCCTAATCCTGGCAATGTTCCTAAGATGGTAAAAGGCCAGCTTGATGACTGCCGATACCTGGTGACGAAGAGTCAGGCCATCATCAAGCACCACACCCAGGTTACGCACCCGTTCAGAGGTGAGAATCTGGGCCTCCCCCAGGACTAAACCAGAGGGGAGCCCAGTCCTCAGCCCTTCTACCTTATGACCCAGGTCCACAACCAGAACCTCAGTCTTTCCTGGGTTCAACTTTAGACTGCTGGAGTTCATCCAGTCTTGAATTTCTGCGAGGCAGCTGTTCAGTATCAAGATAGCACTAACTTGGTCAGGAGCAAAAGACAGGTAGAGCTGGGTATCATCAGCATAGCAATGAAACCTCAACTCATACCATCTTACAATGTCTCTGAGGGTTAGCATATATACTGCAAATAACATGGGGGACAGCACTGAACCCTGAGGTACCCCGCAAGGCAGAGAGAAAGCCCTGGATGAAAACAAACCCGAGACCACTCTCTGCGTTCTCCCAGCGAGGAAAGATGAAAACCATCCGAGGACTGTACCTGACAGCCCACAGATGAACCTCAAGCGTTCAAGCAGAACCCCATGATCCACAGTATCAAAAGCTGATGATAAATCCAGGAGAACCAAGATAGAATGGTGTCTATGATCTCTCGCCATCAGGAGATCATTGAGCACCCGAACCAGAGCAGTCTCAGTACTGTGCCTCTTACGAAAACCCAGTTGGAGAGATTCGTATAAATTATGGATGATTAAATGGTTATCCAGTTGAGCAGCCACAACTTTCTCAATAACCTTCCCTACAAAAGGGAGGTTAGAGATAGGCCTGTAATTTGCTAGGTTCTCCAGGTCTAAAGAAGCTTTTTTTCAGCAGGGGGATCACCACCCCCTCCTTCAAGGAACTAGGGAACTCACCCATGTCTAGAGAGCACCGGACAATCCGAGCTAAGACCGGGCCAATAATCTCACTACAACCCAAAATCAGGGAAGTACGGCCTGGGTCTAAACTACAGCATGTGGGACACATCTTCTGGACAATCTGCATAATGTCTACGAAATCCGGCAGGTCAAAGGTACTCCAGGAAACTCTGGGCTCTGTGACAAACCACCGATCAACAGCAGCCCCCTTAGAATGAAGTTGGTGGCACTCCCGCCTGATGTCGTCAACCTTGTTTGCAAAGAAACAAGCAATCTCATCACAATCAGTTTGTGTAAAAACTCGACGGAGCTGCTGACAGGCTGGGTTGCACAGCCTGTCAACAGTTCTGAAGAGTTGAGCCGGTCGGTTCCGTGCAACAGAAATTTCCCTGGACAGGAATTCTGCCTTCTTATGGCAAATTTCTGTTTGGTAGAGTTTATAATGCTCTAGCAAAATAAGGTGGTCGGCATCAGAGGCAGTCTTCCTCCAATGACATTCTAACCTATGCCCCAGTTTCCGCAACTCTCTCAGAGCCCCATCAAACCACGGGGCCCCAGAGTGATGCAAAAGGGGCGAACTCAGATAGGAGCAATCAAATCGAGGGCTGAAGATATGGCCCTATTATAGGATACAACCAACTGCTCGGGATCTGTGCAAGACTCATCCAACAGCAAGAGGTCAATAACCACCATTAGGTTTTCAGGGACCACATCCCACAAAGGACGGTACCTGACCAACTCCACAGGGGCCGACCTACCCAGTGGGGCCACAAAATTGAACCCAACTGAATAGTGATCAGACCAACTGACTGGTTCCACCACTAAATCAGAGGCCTCGATCTCCAGGAGGAAGACCAGGTCAAGAGAGTGACCTCCCTGATGTGTAGCTGAGGATACAACCTGTGTGAAGCCCAGAGATGTCATCACCTGGAGGAAATGTTGACCAAAAAGCAAGGATTCGTCGTCAACCCAGGCATTGAAGCCACCCAGAACCATCAGTCTGGGCGACTCCAAGGCCATGTCAGTGGCGAAGTCTGCAATTTCCTGCAGGAATAGCTTCTCATCACCTGGTGGACAGTAGATGAGGGTGATCCTGCACCCCACACCAGCTACCACAGTACACTCAAATGACCCGGTCTCCTCAACTGGTATACCAGTTAGGCCCTATTCGGTCTTGAAACAGACCTCAACTCTCCCCCAACCCCCCGCGGTCCAATCTCGGGCGATGTACAACTGAGTACCCGGTGGGAACAGCCGCCTCTAAAAAAGGGGCCGCATTTCCATCCAACCAGGTCTCGGTAATGCAAACCAGATCTGCCCTCACAGCAAAGTCTGCAATAAGACCAGTCTTGTTGCAGACAGATCTGGCATTGCATAACAGCGCCCGAGTTGGACGAGGTTGGCGAGCTGTCCCAACTACTTGCCTTCCCAAACTGGAGGTGCCCTTGGGTATGGGAATCAGAACAGTATCACCACGTTCCAGACACCATTTCACCCCAGGGCATCTTCTGGGCTTAACCACCCCTATGGGAGAGCTCCACTCATTCGGATTCCACTGTCCACAACCCCACCACCCGACTTGAGGCAATCCCCAACAACCGACAGCGTTGATAAATAAAAAGCAGGCAGGAGGGAGGAGGAGAGAGAAGGCAGAGGGCACAGAGAGCGGAAGATTTAATAGCACAGGACAGGAGGGCAAGCAGGCACATTTCATTAACACTATTAAAATAATGGGAAAGCACAAGACTCCAAATTTCCCAAATCACAAGGCGATACTGTAAGCAGAACTAAAACCCCAAAACAAAAAATAACTTTAAATAACAATCCTTACCATAAAAATCAAATAAACTACCCCCTCCCACTGTAAGAAAACCTTCAAACCCTTAAAGAAAAAATACAAAAACACAATCCCCTCTCACAGGACACAATAAACATAAACATCTAAAATACTCCTCCTCCCACAGCCCTCTCACAGCCAAGGAGGGGGAGAAATAATAAACCAAAAAAATAAATAAAACAATCCCCTCTCACAGGATACAATAAACATAAATGTATAAAGTACTTCTCCTCCCACAGCCCTCTCACAGCCAAGGAGGGGGAGAAATAATAAACCAAAAAATAAATAAAACAACCCCCTCTCGCAGGATATTCAAAACAAACTATAACAGTAACTTAAATTTCCCCCAGCCCTCCCACAGCTGAGGAAAAACCAAAAAATAATGACAAGGCACCCTGGTACTCTCACTACCAGGGAACCATAAAGCAATTTAAAAAGTCAGGGGAAAAAGGCATCAAACAGTAGGAGGAGCCAAAATAGTCCAAATAATCCCATGAAGTCAGCCCAGTGTCAAGTCTGAGGGAGCAAAATAGATGTTTCCAACATACCGTAATATTTGATCTCAGTGGATATCAAAAAAGGGACTAAAAAGTCTCCAAAAAACCAGAAGCAGGTACAGGCCAAACCAATGGAAAGCAGAAGCTCCCCCACCTCACCCCTCAACCTGCCTTATTAGGTCCAGCTATACTCCAATGACCTGCAGCCACAAATATCCCAAGGCCACACCAATAGGACCAACCCGGGGATAAATTAGGAGCCCTCCCACTAATCCCTAGCTCCCCTGGGGAGAGTAAAGAGCTCCCGCTCAGGCCCAGGTGACAAAAAGATTACCCAGGCACCAGTATGGGGGGGAAACCCACAACCACACCACTATGAAGGCCCTGCTTCTGGACTGCAAAAGATATAAAATTACAAAAGAGAAAAGGGAGCATTGATCAATGAATCAATCCCCCACTCACGGTACTCCAAGCACCTGACGTAGTCCCTTTGGCCAGTTTCCAATCTTAGGTCACCATAAGATCTCAAACCGAGTTCTTCTTTATTCAACACAGACAAAATATATCCACTTGTCCAAGGTAAAAAAGTCATAGGAGAAAACGTAGGAAAAACGGTAGAGTCACATATCCACAATTCAAGCTTCCATATGTTGAAACACTCAGAGCACACTCAAAGAATAATCCACAAACAGCGATTCAAAACTAATCCATATCAAGTCGGTGGTTTCAGTCAAAACTCTCAAATCCCATGTAGAGAAAAAATGCCCTCTGACTTTCAACAGAAAGCAAAAAGCGCTCCCCTTCAATGGCAGAATAGCCGCTCCAGAGATACCGGCTAACTCCCAGTCTTCGCCGACGAAAAGACACCATGGCTCCAGGAAACAACCGGGTTCTAGCAAGTGATCAAACGCCACTTCTCCACTTCCCCACTTCTCCACTTTTCACTGCCCAAAAGGCACAGGGGAAACGCCGCCAAAAACCACAACTTCAGCGACCAGCTAACTCCCAGTCCTGACGCCGACGAAAAGACACCACAGCTCCAGAAAATGACCGGGTTCGACCAGACGCCACCTCTCCACTTCCCCACTTCTCCACTTCACTGCTCAAAAGGCACAGGGGAAACGCCATCAAGGACCACAGACTTCAACGACCGAAAAACTTAAAATCAAAACAAAAGAAATAGAATACATTAGCTACAACTACACTCAGATGAACGTATAAAAATTAAATAAACAAATTAAATAAAGTAAATTAAATAAAACAAAAATAAAACAAGTAAAAAAATAAGACAACGGAGCGTAGAAACGGGGGCTAGTCCAGCACGACCGCCATCTTGGAAATCATGGGGGAACATTAGCAAACAGGCCTCCTCCTGGGGATTGAGGCCTCTGATTGGGGGTGGACCCCATCAGCTGGTCTGATCATTACACTGTGGGGTTCAGTTTTTATAACCCCCCCTTGTAGGCCTACCCCTGTGGAGATGGTTAAGTACCACTCTTTGCGAGATGTTAGCTCTATGGGCCTGGTAGCGGTGCTTGACCTATCGGAGTTTTCTGGAGTGAGCAATGATCCAGATGCCTTGGTGTTGGCTTATAATAGGGCCATCTCCTCTGCTCTCGATCAAATTGCTCCTGTCCGGGTTCGTTCTCTCCCCCTTCGACCTCGGTCTCCATGGTTTGATGGGACTTTGAGGGAGATGCAGCGACAAGGACGAAGGTTAGAGCGTCGTTGGTGGAGAACGGCCCTTGATACCGACCATATTAGACTGATAGAATATTATCAACTCTATCATTCTGCAATCTCTCGTAAGAAGGCAGAGTTCCTGTCTGGGGAGATTGCAGCTGCTCAGAACCGATCAGCTCAGCTTTTTTGAACTGTGGACAGACTGTGCAACCCAGCTTGTCTTCAGGTTCGGAAAGCTTTTTCACGGATACAGTGTGATGAGCTTGCTCGCTTCTTTGCAGATAAGGTGGTCGACATCAGGGCTGAGCTCCAGCCTGCTTCCTCTATAGGAGAAGCTATTGATCAGCATTTGGTCGCATCCTCCAGTTGCTCCTGGAGTTCCTTTGACCGGCCTGAGTTCATTGATGCCATGAGGATTGTCCATAGTATGCACAATACTTGCTGTAGTTTGGATCTGGGCCCGACTTCCCTGATAAAAGGTTGTCTCAATACCATTGGTCCTGTCCTAGCACAGATAGTCTGGTGCTCCTTGGATATGGGTAAGTTTCCTAGTTCCCTGAAGGAGGCGGTGGTGACACCCCTCCTGAAGAAAGCTTCCTTGGACCCTGGCTGCTTTGTTAACTATAGACGGATCTCTAATCTTCCGTTTGTTGGGAAGATTATTGAGAAAGTAGTGGCTGCTCAATTGGAAAACCATTTAACCATCCATGACATCTATGAACTGCTCTAGTTTGGTTTTGGAAAGAGGCATAGTACCGAGACAGCGCTGGTTCGGGTGCTCAACGATCTCCTGATGGCTAGAGGTCAGATGAAGCATTCCATTCTTGTTCTTCTTGAGCTCTCATCAGCTTTTGACACTGTGGACCATGGGGTGCTTCTCGCGCGCCTGGAGTTTATCTGTGGCCTGCCTGGTACAGTCCTCAGATGGTTTAGATCTTTCCTCACTGACAGAACTCAGAGAGTGGTGTCAGGGATAAATTCTTCCCACCCAGTCTCTCTGTCATGTGGGGTTTCCTAGGGCTCGGTGTTGTCCCCCATGTTCGCAGTGTATATGCTGCCCCTCAGAGACATTGTAAGAAGGTATGGGCTGAGGTTTCATTGCTATGCAGATGATACCCAGCTCTACCTATCTTTTGCACCTGACCAGGATAGAGCTCTCTCAGTCTTTAATAACTGCCTCACTGAAATCCAGTAATGGATGAGTTCAAGCAGGCTAAAATTGAACTCGGAGAAGATGGAGGTAATGGTTGTGGACCCGGGTCATAGGGTAGAGGGGTGGGAGTTGGTCTTCTCTCAGGTTTATTTCTGGGAGGTGTCCAGCTCCCTACCTCTGAATGGGTGCGGAACCTGGGGGTGATTTTTGACAATGAGCTGACACTTCATTCCCAGGTATTGGCAGCTGTCAAACTTTCCTTTTACCATCTTAGGAACATCGCCAGGATTAAGCACCTTGTTTCGCCCACGGATCTACCAACGTTGGTCCACGCCTTTGTGTCCTCATGCCTGGATTATTGCAACTCCCTTTATCTAGGGCTTCCTGGGGTTGATATCCGCCACTTGCAGCTGGTGCAGAATGCTGTGGCCTGGCTATTAACAGGTACGTCTCGTACCTGTCATGTTTAGCCGGTGCTGCGTGATCTGCACTGGCTGCCAATTCAGTGGCAGATCACCTTTAAAGTTGGTCTTTTGACTTACAAAGCCCTACACGGACAGGGTCCAGACTACTTGAAAGAGCTTTTGGTCCCTACTGCCCTATACGATCTTTACACTCAGCGGACCAGGGGTTGCTAGAGATTCTGAGGGTTTCTTTAAATTCATCAGGTGCTCGTGCCTTTATGTATGCTGCTCCGACCCTTTGGAATTCTCTACCTCACCCACTTCATCAGTGTGCATCCATGGAGAAATTTAAAAAGGCCCTAAAGACCTATTTATGGTCGAAGGTCTATTTTAATTAATACTGTGATTTTAGGAGCTCAGATTATTATGTATTGGTTTTTATTTATAATGTTGTTGGATATTGTAAGGCACCATGATTTTAGAAAGGCGCAATATAAATAAAGTTTTATTATTATTATTTTATTATTATTATTATTATAATATAGTCCTTCTGCGAACATTGTGTTAATATTCATTAGCTCATTTGCATGTGACTCCTGGTTGCTATGTTGGCAGTGTGATGCAGCACCACTTACAGAGGAGAGAGAGAGATTGGCATACTGATAGGAGAGGGAGATAGACCTAGAGACTGTAATCCATTTTTTTATTTAAACACCTCCAACAGAAGCAGGGCAACACAATTTAAAAGTTTCCTTCAGCTGCCGATCACGCGGCCGCCTCCTGCAGCATGTCTCTTCCCTACTTCTTTGATCCCGATAGCGCTGCTGTCTCGCTACAGTAGTTAGTCATTTTAATTTTCAACTCCTGCCCTTGGGTACTTACACAGTAGTTGGTGCGCAGAAATGCAGCAGCTCAGTAATGCTGCTTTCGCCGCCGCTGTCAGGACAGGTCGAGATCCGAAGGACTTTGGCTCGATGAGCGAGTAGCACAGGAAGTGCCTCATTCTCACTTCTACATTACATATGACCATTCACATGGTGCTGTAGGTCATCTTCATATAAAATAAAATATTGTTTTTCATTTGGTTATTTATCCTTCAACTCCCTGAGTGACTTAACAAGTTTTGTTTGGCAAACCATACCACATTTTACATACACGCAGTCTGCCGCGTTCATTTGCTTTTTGTGCAAGGGAAACTGCTTTTAGTGAGGAAACAACAATGGCGGCATTTTTAAATGCCAGTATTCTAAGGCTTAGTGATTTTTGCCTTTTTACTGCTGTCCTTTTTTTTAATCATGCATGGAATGTATTTCATGCATGGTGAGCTTACTACCTGATTGGCTAGTTTAGCCTACCCATTTTATAAAGAGATTTAACATACAGTCAGCTGATGTCTCTTGGCCATTAAGATTTCTAGATTTTTTCTTGCCATTTTATAATATATTATTAATGCATTTCCAGGTGCTAAAAGCACGGGGCCAGTGACTTAGTGCCTCACTCCCCACTGGGGTGTGCATTTAGAGTACCCCATAAAAACACCATCATATCTTATTGCTTACTTGCAGAGATACCATCTCTGCACTTGTAGCACTTTTAGAAATGCAGCTCTACTTTTAGCATAATTAAGACAGGAAATTAAATACAGTACACTCAGAAAACATATAAGAAAGTAGACAGAAACATTTTAACCATTATTGAAAGTGATAGAAATAAGTGCTGTACAACTGGAATAGGGGAGTCTAATTGCTTACAAGTTCGCATTCTAAAACGTTATCTTCCGTAGGCACTGGTATTCAATAAAAGCAGTAGTCATAGCGTGTGACTCACAGATAGCTAGGAAACTGAAATGTTATTCCCAGCTGATCATGACACATATAAGCATTTCCATTCACATGTACAGTACTGAAGGAGTTATAGCCCACATAGCAATGGAAATATGCTAAGTGCCTGCTTTCGTTTTCCTTCCAGGGCTCTTCCAACACATTATTAGCATCAATCAATCATAATTTCAACATATCCAATAAAACAGAAAGTTTAATGGGGATATGCCCTTCCAATACATCTATTCATAACACTACCAGAATCAACATAATCCTTCCATTTGGTAGCTGTTCGAATACTTCCCATAAGTCATGAGATCAGATTTACAACACTGGAGGGCCCCCCCCCCGCCAGAAGAAGTCCCCCAGTGCTAGTACTGTACCATGGTGTGTGAGCAGATTGTAACCTTGATTTTTCCATGTCATGAGTTCCATCTGGCACTCTGTTATGTAATTAAACATGTTTCCCACTCCCGGTCAACCGTGAGACTATCCCCCAGATGAGCCAGCTGGTGTTTGGCTAGGCACATGTAGTTTATCCTGTTGCACCCAAAACTGTTCTGACCAGACTTACTTTACCCACTCTTCCATTCCTTTTGCTGCTTCACTTTCCATTGCTTCCCCCCCCACCACTGACCCCTGCTTCTTTTAGTCTAACCGTCCCTCCCCCAACTCCAGAGCAGGCATCTCTCCCCACTTTATTCCCTTTATATTCAAGTTCTGGTTTGACTCTTTCCCCTGTTACCTCTTAATTCTCTTCTCTATCTCTCCGCGCCTCCTACTGTATCCCCGCCAATCCCCACTCTGTCTCCAGCTGAAAAACCCTGTAAGACAGTCTGCCTTCCCTTTTCTCCTCATCACCCCCAGAGTATTTGCCCCATCTGTCCCCTGACCCTTCTCCCCTCTGTTTTAAAGCTATCTTATGTGATGTCTCTGCTCTCAGATACTCTCCAATCCTCCTCCCCCCCTTTAAACCTCTCTTACATGACTTCTCTGCTCACACTTCATCCTGCGGCTAGCCTTCTCCCCATGTAGCCCCCTTCCCTGTGCTCCAACTGTTACAACTCTGATCTCCCTTTTTACTTCTCTCCTCTTCTCCTGCATTCTGCCACAGCCCCCATTTTTACCAACAACCCCCTATCCTGCATTACTCCCTCTCATATCCCCGGTGCTTTTAGCTGTGCGTTTTATTATCCTCTGTACTTTTTTACAGCACTCCAGGTCCTTACTTGTGGGTTTCTAGTGACATCTTCCTGTAGGCTAATGTACAAAGAATTTTAAAGTTGAAAATCCAACTCCACCCTGCCCCTTGTCCTGGTGTGGTCTGCCTGTTCTCTTTGTGCATCTCCTCAGGCTGGTCGCACATTTATATACTTAATGTATCCAATCTTTTACTTGGTACACTTCTTGTGCCACCCAACCACAGTGCTGGTGGTCCTTTATATTTAGATCTTAGATTGTTTACCGTGTGTGTCTTCTTATCTGCAGTGCTTGTTGCACTGCTTGCTGTGTATTATGAACAAATCCTCTGCCAAATGTTTGCATAATTCCTGAACCTAATGTTGTAACCAACTACCACTGTACCTGCTTATAGTTCTCCTGGTATGGGCTTTTGTTTATGACATTTACTTTTCTTGTAACTGCTTGTATTTCACTTTGTATTTGTTTTTTGCTGATTGTACCTAACTCAAGGTTACCCCTAAAAAAGGGACCTTTTTGTCTTAGTGGGCCTACTCGGTCATCAAAATTCAAATAAAATAAATACTATTATTGTATATTTTAGTTCTCAACTGCCCCCTTGTTGCATCACATTTGACTTTTGTATCTGTACAGTGCTGACTATTTTTCTTTTATACTCTAATATTCTGCTATTAATATCAAAGTATCCCCCTCTTTTACTTGGTATCTTCTCACTGGGTCACACCAGTGAATGAACATTAGCTCAGTGTGCCTTTACCAGCCAGTAAATAGAAAAAAAGAAAATAACGTAGATAATGCTTAACCTTGTGTATATCAAGGTCACAACAGCTGAGCTGCAAGATGGAATTTGCATAACAAAAGCATCACAATGTTATGACGAAGAAAGGTACCAAGATATATGTTACTGCATACATTTGGTGTGGTGACTTAAGGCTGAAAGAAATATGAGCTAATGAGATACCAATATCATCGAAAGCACCCAGACTTCATATCAAGCATTTGTCAATGCCGGACGTTGGCTGCTTGTTAAACCATTTATTGTTGTGCATTTTTGACCCAAAATTTCGAAGATACTTGTTTTAGGATTCGCCTTATAAATATGACATATCCCATGTATAGTATATTGGCCAAAATGTCATTTCGCACCAGAGGTGTGAAAACACATCTCGCGCAGGATTTTAAAAATGATACATCACATTTATGAAGCAGTGTGGAAAAATGGCTATGTTGAAAGGTTGGAGTCAAAATACTGAAAATGTGTGAAGTTATATGTGAACGTTGAAAGGGTGTAACGTTCAGTCATAACCTGGGCATTTTACCGTATTTGTACACCAAATGTTCAGCATAGCCTTCCTATTAGCTGACCTGGTGAACATGGTGGGTGAAAATTTTCAAATCCCTGACATTTCATGCCACAGGTACAAAAACATATTTTGGCCAGGGTTTGAATAATGACAGCTGTCACATTCATGAGGTTCTGTGAAGAAATGGCTATGTTGAAAACGTGGGGTCAAAATATTGAAAATTATCAAAGCTACAAGGCTGCACTGGTAAATGTCAACGTAGACTAATAACTTTGTTGTTTTGCAATATTTTCACCCAAAATTTTCAAGATAGCCTTCTTATGACCCCACCTCATGAATAAGTGCAGAGAAAATGTTCAACTCCTGCCCGAAAGGTGATTTCACACAGTGCCTGTGAAATCACCTCTTGTGACACAAAAACACATTTTGACAAGGATTTGAAAAATGACAGCTGTCACATTCATAAGGTGCTGTAAAAAGACTATTTTGAAAATTTGGGGTCAAAATATTGAAAATTACCAGAGTTACGAGCCTGCATTTGCAAATATCAACATAGACTCATACCTTTGTTGTTTTTTTAAATATTTTGGCCCAAAATTTTCAACAAAGCCTTCTTATGACCCCATCTAATGAACAAGGACAGAGAACATTGTCAACTCCTGCCTGAAAGGTGATTTTGCATGGGGACTGTAAAATCACCTTTCAGGACAGATTTGCTTAACATCCCTGTAATTGCTTATGAGGTGGGGTCCCAAAAAGGGTATGTTGAAAATTTGGGTCAAAAATATTCAAAAATGGCCAAGTTATGCTACTAAGTTTAAAACTCCATTGAAATACATGGAACCACATACCTGATTTCCTCGGTTCACGGTCTGGCATTGAAAAGTGAAGATGTCTCTGTGGTCCGGAGAATATCAGGGCATTAGACCCCTGCTGCGTAAGTTAGAGCTTAGGGGGAAGTGCTAAGTGGGAGGGTCAGGTGGGGAAACTAACGGTGCAACAGACAACAATGGACATTTTTCTGTTTTATAGATTAAAAAAAATAAAGAAAGAAACAACAATAAAATGACAAGAGACAGTTTTCTATATTTCAGGTGATGACATGCGGGTATTGGGTACCCCCAGTGTCAGTGTTATGTTTGGGGTGGGTGGGGTGGTGAGTGTTGAGAGGGAGGGTCGGATGGGGGGAAACAGTTACGGGCGCTGCAACAAACATTAAGGGACAGTTTTCTTTGTTACAAGCATATAGTATAAATAAAATAAAAAAGAAAAACTATGATTGACAACACTGGGAGATTGGGCACCCCCAGTGTCAGTATTATGTTTGTTGGGGGGGGGCTCAGAAGGGGGCCGGGTGAGGGGGAGCAGTTACGGGGCACCAGCTGCAGACATTGAGTGATGGTTTTCTTTGCTACAAACAATATATAAATAAAATTAAATTAAAAAAAAACTTTGATGTGGCAACACTGGAGGAACTGAGCACCCCCAGTGTCAGTGTTGCATTTTGAGGGGGTGGAGTGGTGGGTGCTAAGAGGGAGGGTTGGGGGGCAGAAACAGACATTGATGTACGTGTTTTTTTTTTTTTTATTACAAGACTAAAGACAAGACAAAGGAACAGGGCTCCTTTGAAAGCCACTAAGCTGTTTGCTGACAGCTTCATTCTTATCAAAGGACCGGAGCCCTCTCTGATTGGAGTGGCCTCGGTCCTTGGAAATACACAAAGTTTCAGCCCACCAAACAGGGAGTGATGTTAGGACCACAGCCCATGGTCACTGGTGTAGACTGCCAAGTCCTTGCTTTTGTGAACTGCAATGGGTTCGGAAGTGACACAGGCCCCTGAAATCCCCTATCATTGCCACAAAATGCTGGGTGCGCAGGTGCAGCCAATGTAAAAATGGCACCACCCACAGTGTCTAGCATACTCAGACAGTGCATTGTCCACTCTGGATCACTATCCAGGGATAACTCCAGTGTCCATATCTACTTGGATAATGGAAAGTGTGATTAAATAATACAGATACTTTATGAAATGTGTAGGGAATTTGCTGTGTCCTGATCATCTGAGGGAGTCTAGAATCCTGTGCCTTATGGGGTGACAGCTACTGGGTCAGAACTCTTCTAGCAAGCAGGATGCAGAGCACCTAGATGTCCATACCTCTCAGAATTATTTTTTAAAAAGATTTCTGGCAGTCACATTTATAAAGTTAAAAATCTTAACATCCTTACTTGCCATAATTTTAAAAATGACATTTTAACACATTTTTAAAAGCTCCTCAACCCATCCCCTATGCATGAAATACATAGGATATAAAACCAAAAATGTTAAACCCACTCACTTACCTTTTGTTTCTTTTCGCACACCTTTTTCTTTACAGGCCTGCAAGCTTTCTCTTCAGTTTGTCCTCCAGTCTGCCGCTGGTTACTGAATCTGGGATAGTCCTTCACTGACCCTCCCCTCAGTGCTCAGTTAGTTTCTGAATCTTGCCTACCTGTCCAGCTGCTGACCCACCTGCACACTCACATGCACACTGTAACAAATCATTTTTCCCCTGCACAAAAAAAATCTAATTTTTATAAAAAAATAACAGTATTTATACCTCCACTCATGGCTAGTGCCCCATAACCCTTGCTGTGCTGTGGACTGATATATCAGTCCAGAATTCTTACAGTATATATCCAAATTATGTTGGCAGCCTACACTGTGTGCTGTTTTGTTGTGTTACCATGACAGCACACAGCCCACAGCATTGGTCTCTGCTCTGCACGGCTCTCTCTTTCCCTCACACTCGCTCTGATAAATGACACCCATGAGCAGCACTGAATCCCTACTCTCTCTCACTCTATATTGTTGTAGTACAGCAAAAAACAAAAACACTGCAAACAGGGCGTATCTACTGCCAGTGTAATAAGTATTAGAACAACAAGTAAATGATCACTCAAGTTAACAAAAACTGCTTCACTACAGTGCCACATAATGGTAAAAAAAAACTACAAAGACTATTATTTATAAACTAAAAAACACTATCATCTTTGGTATTCTTTTTGTGAGTAATTGTTTTTATATTTTGGGGGGGTGATTCAAATTTTTTAGCATGGGGCCCATTTTGTAAGCTCAATGAGACACTCCTGGGTTGTGAAAGCAATAAGATACGATAGGGTGTGGGTTGTTGATTGATAATAGCACGCCCCCAGGTGCGTTGTTAGGCATGAGGTGCTTACAGCAGCTGGGTAGTGCTCTTATCAATCAACAACCCACACCCTGAAGTGTCTTATTGCTCTTATAAAATGGGAAACAACTATTTCTATAACAATTAAACAAAACTCTGGACGCATTATTAAAGATTTAATAATAGTATGTTATTTTATTTAAATATGGTGAAACATAGTCCCCAGACTTGGGTAGAGGAGTGATAAAATTGATTGAATAGCAAATCACTGAAAAACGCTAAACCAGTGAGCTGGAGGAACAGCAGTGTATTATTTGAGCAGTTTGGGTCTGCCTCAGTCTATGTAACTGTGTTTTCCCACCTTTTCTCTTTGTTTATAAAGTATTACAATATTGCCTACTTTCTTCATCCTGTTTTTTTCTGTTTTTCCCCACATTCATGACATAGAATGTTTATCATGGGATGTTTACCATTGAATACAGGGATTTAAAATTATGCTCAGTTCTGCTGGTAGAATGTTACTTTCCTAACATACTGTACACACAGACAACAAAGGCCTGTTTTAGAGCCAGTGACTTAATTATTTCACAGTCAGAGCAAGCAGAAGAGATTTCCCTGATGAGCAGGTAAAGACAGAAGGGGGATTTTTCACTTTTAGTAAAGAAACAGTTGAAATGAAAACTATAAACAATACTTAATGGCCCAGATATTCAAAGCTTTACGTGGTGCGCAAACCGTTTGCGCGGGTTTAGTGCGGGATTAGCACAGGTCTGCTATAGTCAAAAGGCCAAATAGTGCACGCAAATTGCATTAGCGCTGGGCAAACCATAATTATATGCAAGGGTCACACTGAACATGAATACAGGCGCTATGGGATATTCATCGGCTAGCGCTGCGCTAAGGTGTTTAGCGCGACTTAGCGTGACCCTTAGCACAGTACAAATTACTGCCCAGGAAAAGCTGGTCTTAACCCTGGGCAAACAGCTTTGCATGACATTGGTGCATTGTGCAGTATTTGCGTGGGATTTGCGTGGCTTGCGTCACCCTAACATATGAGTATGACACTTAGAAAATGCCAGACATGGAGGACACATGCTGCTCACTGATGGCACCACCATGATGCCAACAGCTGCCATCAGTCCCTGCCAAGCACAGGCAGTAAGGGGTGATCTGGCCCACAGGGGACATCATGGTAGTGTGGCCATACAGCACATACCTGCAGACCATACGTCTGTGGTAACCAACAGATGCCAGCACACACATGCAGCACTGTGGGCATGGTGGCCATTGAGGGGAGGGTGTACGGGTGGCCAGACCTCACCACAGCCCAGGTGTGGTCACAAGGCTGGGACACATCATGCAGTGCACATGGGCCAGTAGTGGGAATACCCTACCACCTGTGTGCCTGTTGGATCTTACGTGCCCCCCCAGCCACATACCGCACAACTCTACAGATGCCACAGCACACACACACAGCCAGCCATGTATATGTCACTGTGAGCATCCCATGCCACAGGTGCAGCATCTGGGGATCACACAACATTGTAACAGTACTGTCCACTGTCAGTAATCACCTGCAAGCTGGGCCTGTCACTGTGTACAGCGCAGTGGTCATCACTGCTCTACATACCATAGGCATTGCCGTGTCCCTCACACTAACGGCCCCCTTGCTACTATAGTGTCTGTTGTGCACTGTAGCATGACCTAAAGTGTGATGGTTGCATGAAGCACCGCCACCACTTGTGCCTATGCTGTGTTGTCCCCTGGAGTATGATGTGCTATGCTATGCTATACTGTTTACATGTAGCCTGCAGCTATCACCATGCACTGCCTGACTGACCTACAGGTGGAGCTGTGGTCAGACCTGGCCAGCCTCCGTACTTCCAGATTGACCTACAGGTGGAGCTGTGGGACCCTGCAGTAAAGCTGGGCAAACTGCATGCAAATCGGGGCATAATGAGATGCTAATGTGGCTGTTTGCCCAGATACTACCTAAGTAGGCTCATTTGCATGTCACTTTTGAATATGGCAAAGTTTAGTGCCGGGCAAACGTGTTTGCACTGGGCAAACAGCTTAGCTCCGCGCTAATCCCACACAAACGCATTAGCTCCGCGTAAACAGTTCGGGGAATATTATACTGTTTTGCAAACTGTACTGTCCCATAGGCTGCTCACTGCAGCTGTACTGGGTCCACACATTTGCTAGAACACACATTGGCCACATAGGTCGCCTCTACCTACCTTCACATCACTGTGCACTGTGTTGCTGTTGTGGTCTGCACTTCCTGGTTGCTATATTCAGAGCTGTCATATTACAGGGCTACATTTGCCCTGTACTCCCAGTCCGGTTTGCACAGCCTCATTCCCATGCTATATTCAGAGGCTGTTTTCCTTGGGCTATTCCTTTTGAATATAGCTTGCTTTGTGCTCTGGGCTAACTTTACCCACCAGGCAGTGCTAATTTAGCCCCAAAGTAAAGTTTTGAATATCTAGACCCATGTTTCTAATTTGTTTAAGTGTGTAAGGAGAGTGTGATGATCAGGGAAACAACATTTAATTAATTTGTTTTATTTTTTATTTAAGGTAGTTTTATTTTTAGGGCCCAGCTGAAGGTTTTTACAGTGTAAACGTAGCAGCCATGTTTGTGATGGAAGATCAGTTCTGGTTGTAAAGGGACTGATGGAAGATAGTTCTGGTTGTAGGAGGACTGATTTGCTCATTGTGTGATGTGGTGTAGGACCAGGATGACTGTGTGTATATAGAGATTTAATGTACAGTCAGCTGATGTCTCTTGGCCAATGAGATTTCTAGATTTTTTCTTGCCATTTTATAACACTAGTTTATGCATTTCTGGATGCTAAAGGCATGCTACACAAACACCATGTCCTTCACTACACACCTGCGCATACATTAACCCAAGATAACTACCACCCCATTGGGTCTTATTGCTTATAAGCCAGGATAGTGACCCAGGTGGAAATCTCAGTATCTAATCCAGTCGAGACAAATCTTGGCCTAAAATTCATCAATAAGGCATGACAGGATGTGGGTTATTTCAGAATAACTTATAGGATGTAGTGTATATAAGGAATAACATTCAGTTAGCTGGAGTATATGAAGAATTAATTGGTTAATGTGGGAGTTTCATGACCAACAGAAACTGGTAATTCCAAGTAAACTCTGGCTAACTGAATGATTTTATTATCATAGGAGTTGGAATTTTGAGCCCAGGATATTAAAAGTTCTATGGTAATTAAAGTGGAGCATGTCTTTATTTTCCCCTTTTTTCTGTGGACTAAATAGATCAATTACTGTGGGCATCTCTGGAATGTGGATAACCTACTGTGGGCATGTTTGAAAAGTGAATACCCTACAGTGGATGTGTCTGAAATGTGAATAACCTACTGTGGGCACATCCAAAATGTGGATGCAGTGGCTTGTGGGGTAGTAAATGATTGTTTTCATGTGTTCTGATTGGCTAACAAGAGATGCCGGTCATAAATTATAAGATTTTGTACTCTTCCAAGGTGGGTAATGTTTATAATGCTGTAAAGGTTTTGGCAGACATCATACACCAAGGGTATATAGAAAAACTAAATGTCTATTCACTTCTTATAGTTCATTTTATATTACTGGTTTATGTTATTTGTAACATAAAAATCTAATATGAACAGAAAAACATCGAATCCAGTTTGTTTTCCACTTTCTTTGGTGCATTTGGAAAAATGTTATCACCATTAAAATAGCATAAACAGGTTCCAAAACAAACTTTCTTTAGAAAAACACTGTAACTGTTAAGCGGAAAGTTTTAACTAAAATAATCTGTTTTTACGGCTGCAGTGGGAGGAGCCTGCAGATGTTTTGCATGTAGAAAAGGAGTGATGTCATGTTTTCTGTCCGTGGAACTGACTGAAAGTGTAAATAGTCTCCTCCACCTTACCCTCCTCCAAGAAGTGTTTTCCGCCCTCAAATAAATACGCTTTCATGTTAGTCAATGGTTGCAGGGCACTATTTCTTTCTTAAATGGGAGATACAAGAACTGGAACCTGAGTAGTGGGAGGCAGCATTAGTTTTTTTGAGGGGAGTAAGATCCACCCCACTTCCATGCGAGAAGCTCATAAAGATCCACCCACACTTTTTTTTTTTTGGTTCATGTGGGAGGGGCACGATGTGAATCTATCATGTTGGAACAACTGACTATCAGAGCTGCCTGGGAAAGCAATTAAGGAGTACCTGAAACTGCATCTAGGCATACCTGCCCCTCCCACACACACACACACACATATACAGTAGTCATCATGTTTTTTTTGTTTTTTTTTACTCTAAGTATGTCAGTATTTAGCTCTAACAGTATGAGCAAGTTGGGCATAAAAATAAAATAGAAAAAAGGATCAAGCAGGTGCCTTTTCCTTTGTCAGATACACGCAAACAGAAGGTCACAAATCCTGTATGACAAGTTCATTATATGGATGTTTTCCATGTAAAACAGAAATTTTGTTAATGTCAGGTCTGTAGCATCATTGTAGCCAGTAAACTATTATTTACATAGGCACTGTAAACATCAGGTTTTAATTCAGAAATCCAGTCTTGATAAATTTGTTTTTTTAGCAGTTCTGTAAGATTTATGTCTCTCTGATGGAAGAGTACATAGTACAGAAATGAAAGGGTTTCTGTAATTGATTGTTGTTTGCATGAGAAGTGGGCATGACAGTGGCATGCAAGAGTGAAGTCTAAATTGTTTCTTGGCCATTCTGGGATCTGAAATTTAACAATAATGTGTGAAGAGAATAAAGTCTTGTGGTCTGTGCATTTGAATAGGTTTAGTGCTTTGAAGTTAAAAGATATAAATATATACATAGTGGCATGGGCACCTGGAAAGGAAGGAGATACTACTGAAATAAATGATATTCTGATGATTTATTTATTTATGTGTGAGATTTTAAGTGTAGTTCTGCCTAGGTCACAGACACATAAGCTATAAAAAGTACATTTAAGGATGGATGTATTAGTCAAAGCTTGTAGTAGCAAAATAAAGCAAGAGAATAATATATTTTGGGTTTTTTTCTTTCAATTGTTCAACCAGGAGTGGCACACTAAGCTGAAAGCTTGTTTACAGGGGCAACCTGGGAGCACGTGGAAGTTAAATGACTTGCTCAGGGTCACCCAGTATGCAAGTGGGGGCTGTGGGATTCAAACCCAGGTCTCCAGATTTGCAGCGCAGAACCTTAAACCACTCTGCTATACTGTCTCCCTAGTTATGGCAGTCATCTGTTTTATGGTTCATGATGTTGGTGTAGTAAGCAGCAATACATTGCATAGCTGTTGTAAAATGTCAATAAGTAGGTCATGCAACAGATGTGCTCAGCAGTTACTGAAGCAAGAAATGTACTTAGGATAGTAAAATATTCCTGATAAATGTGTGACATTTGCATCTCAGTTTCAAGGAGGTCCTTATGGGGTGTCAGTATACAATATAAAGAAGTTATAGTTTTCAAGTTGCCTGAGTAATTGCTTTGTACTGCCTCTGTTACTAAATTTAAATTATTCTATGAAGGAAATTAAGTTTGTGTAATAGTCTGTAAATGTATTAAAAACATTGACTTGTCCTTATAATGTAATGCATTAAATGCTGCTGCTAGGTTAAGAAGTCATATAACAGCAATAGAGATGAAAACAGTGGGTTGCATAGGAATTTGAAAAAAAGTATACATTAGCAGGAGCAGTGTCATAGAGTTATAGTCTCACTCTAGATTTTTGATTTTCAATATTACCATTTTTACACCTCCTCATAAACAGTAAGCTGTCATTTTGTACATCCTGTTCAAAATGTGTTTTTGCACTTGTGGTGCCAAATAGCACAGTCGCTGTGTAAAATCACCTTTTGGCTAATGAACTGATAGTGTCACTGTTCATGCAGTAGGGTCACAAAAAGCCCATGCTGAAAACTTAGAGTGAAAATACCAAGAAATGCCTAGGGCATTAAGGTTTATGACCATAACACCCTGCCCTGTAGGGACTGACAGGCATCAGAGGTGTGACTTGGGATTGTCAACAGTAATGCTCATGCCATTCCACCCCCATCCCCACCCTGCAGCCAGTGACAGGTATCGAGGTGTGCCTTTGACTCTTCAGCTCCAAAGTTCACTCCATTCTTATACTGTACTCATTTCAGTATATTTCATTATGGAATGGAGTGAGTGTAAAGTTTGAACATCCCAAGGCACACCTTGACACTTGTCTGTGTTTGCAGGATAAGGTGAGGTAAAATGGCATGAGCATTATGGGCAATGACCCAAAGGCACACCCCAATGTCTGTCCATCTCTGCGGGGTGGGGGTGGGGTTGGCATCACTTCAATACTTCACTGCCATTCCTATTCTGCCTGTGTGTGTGTGTGTGTGTGTGTGTGTGTGTGTGTGTGTGTGTCTCTCTCTGTCTATGTGTCTATGTAATTATCTATCTTTCTATCAATTGCATGTATTGCTATTTTTACCTATTTCTGAAACAAACCTGCATATCACATTTGCCTGCACTGAGCACATACTTATGAAACTGGGCATATTTGTACTCCACTTCTGCATAGACCTCATACTTTCCTAATATTCCCATTATCACAAGCATAACTACCTTGCCCTTATCAAAAGTGACCCCCTCTGAAAGTTACTGTCACATTTTCTCTGCTAACAGTCCATCATTACACCTGACTTCCTGACATAAACACATTGCTTAAATATAACTTACATCACCTCATGGACAAAAACCCTGTTTCTCTAAAAAAAAAAAATACTATGTAAATAATCCTAAGGCTGAACATATGCCAGCCATTACTTTTTCATGTACTGCCACCTTCTGTACCATCATATGGATTTTCCCATGATGCTTTGCATTATTGGGGTATGTGCAATTGTGTTTTCTTTCAAATTTGGCTGTCTGGCCAATATCATCTGGGATAACACATACATCAGTGGCATTTGCTCTGGAGTTCTTTTGTAAACCTATATTGCTTCCTATTTCTTCCATTCAAATGTACATTTCCATTTATTTTCTTAATAATGTGTATGCCTTCCTAAGAACAGAAACTGAAACAAATCTTACTACTTACAAATCATTGTGTTATTTCTCCATAACTTCTTAACAATTCCACACAACTTCACTAACTTCATTATGCTGCTGTGGTGGATCTGGCCAGATCTTTTTTAAAGTGAGGTGAACAGTGCTGTGAGCACTTTGAGTGACTGAATGAAGTTCTGTTAGTATGTCGACTGCTGAGGGAGATGCAAGCAGAGATTTGTGAAGTCGGGAAACTTCACTTCACAAATTACTTTGTGAAGTTTTATGACCTTGCAATGTGCGAAGTGTCACTTTACATAGTACTTCACGTAGCAAAGTGTGAAGCAGCACTTCACTTGCAAAATATTATGTGATGGTGCATGACATTTGTGTATGTTTTTTTATTTAAAAAATTTAAAACCATCACCACCCTACATGCCATGTAGCCCCACCCCCAGCAGACAACATATTTTTAAATAAATCCCCACACTTATCCACCCACTATGCCCCATTTCCTTCTTCCCCTGTACCTAGTGAAGTTTTATAATTGTGTATAGTAATGGTGCCATTCCCATTCACTTCCCTGTCTGCAAAAGGAAGTTCACCCCACCTCTCTCTACCCATCCCTCTTTTTCACCCCATAACCCCCCTTCCTTTACCACCCACTTGCAAAAAATACCCTACTGACCCTAAAGCCTCCACATCCCAGTTTGTACCAGTAAAACCTGTAAAAAAGAACACCGTCCCCATTGCAGTGAGCACATCCTCACTCTTCAAAGTCTCTGATCAGAATGTATGATGAGTGATGTATATATTAATAGTACTATCTGACTGGGTGGTAACCATCCAATATGTTTAAAAACATGTGGCATGTTGGGAGGGGGTGAGGCTACACAACACAGAGGGTGTGGTAGTTTTATGTCTTTTTTAAATAAAAAAACAAATCAAAGCACCAATGGTACTGAGCAGTGCCAGTGTATTGATGTGTCATTTTTGTATAGTAACAGGTACATGCTAAACAATGTACATGCAGATGCTGTTCAATACAGACATATACATGCACACACACACACACACACACCACCTCACAGAATAAACAAGCATACCCCGCACAATATACAAACTCTAACCTTTTAACCTGATCAGTTCCTGTCAGAGGTGGGCGAAAGTTGCAGACTCTGCTTTCATGGAACTTTCTCAGAAATTCAGAAATTTCACTGAATTTTCTGAACTTCCGCCATTGGCGAGATTGGAATCTTCTGAATGTGGTGAATTTTCATCCTGTTCTGTGGAATTTTTTGGCTGAACTGCAGAATAATGCACATGAACTGCAGAATAACTTCTCAAAGGAATGTTTTTCTTCAGTTTAATGAATTATTCCTCAGTACATGTAATTATTCCGCAATTCATTGATCAGTTCTGTGGACTTTTTTCTCCAAAGTTTAATGCAATAATCCACAATTCAAAAATGTTTTCTGCCGTTCTAAGTCGGAATTTCCGCAAAATTTGCTAATTTGATTTCTGCACTTTTGTGGAAGTAAAAATCTGCCTTTCGACGAAATTCTGCTGGCTGAAGTTTATTTTCTCACACCTCTAGTTCCTGTATTAGGGCCTCTGGAGTCAGCATACCTTTTGTAACAACAAAAAAAAAGGTCTCATCATGAACTATGACTGATAAGTCCCAGTTACCCCCTCTTGTGATTGATTAATCTCAATAGAGTGGAACAGCTATGTTTTCCATGTACTTTGTTCCAGGGTCATAAACTTCCATGGATGGAAAACCTACTCCAAGCCCTGAAGGTCCTATCACTGATGTCAGCATGTAGAATTTAATAAGCAGTTAGTTAAACAATAAGGTTCATTCAGAAGTAAAATCCTTAACGTACAAAAAATATATATATTCCAAATAAGGTAGATATATACAATAAAAAGCAGAAACCAGACTTGGAAAACAAGCAAAATAAAAAAATCACTGAAAAAGACACTATATCAAAAGATTAAAAGTACCAGGACACCACAAAGAGAAACAGTCTACAGAAAGCATCAAGACTCTTCAAAAAAAAATAGGGAAGAAAAAATTAAAAAGAACCATTTGGCCACTAATGCCAAAGACAACCACAAACAATTTTACATCTACAGTACATACATTCCAAAAACAAGCTGATAAAACTATTGATTCATTTGTGGACCCACAGTAGGACACTAGTAACCACAGCATTAATTGTTTGGGGTTAATGTAAAAAGTCAGGTTGAGAGTATCATCCCTGTAATATAGATTTGGTAAGATATACAGCTTGCTATTTATTTTATGCATGTAATTCTAATGTATTGTGTACTGTAGCTATGTTCATTCTGTGTATTGCAAGCTACTGTATATAGCATATCAAACTGCTCATGTATGTTCATGTACACCCGCTCAAGTATAGAAGAGATTCTAGTTCACCTGACATTATGAAGTTACAGTGGGTGTGAGTAGGTGGGTGCTCAGGAAGTGGCATAGCTGTTGTGAAATAAAAGACAGCCTGTTTTTCTTTTCATTTTAAATACTTTTTATAGTCACAATGCTTAGCCTTAGTTCACAGATTCGGCCCTCTTTTTGTTATGACAGTCTAAAATGCACTGCTATAACCTGTGGAGAGTTTACAATGTAATAGTAGTTAATGTACAACTATATTCTGTTGTAGCCTTGTTGTAGGCTTGTAAACTGTTATTACATTTTGAGATTTAGAGATTTCACTTAAGGTTATATTAGTATATTAGTATAATATAAGGGTTATGGTATTTCTGTAGGCTTATATACTGTTATTGCATTTACAGTTTTAGAGATTTCACTTAGGCTTATATATTATTAGTACTGATATAGCATTGCAGTTTTGGTAAATATTGCCAGGAGGGGATGTGGGATCCTAGCCGGTAGACTCAGTGGAGAGGCAGGAAGGGAAGGTATGTGGGGGGTATAGGGGTAGTAGATGAAGGGGTGAGGATAGTCAACTGTTACGGATGTGGGGCAGCAGTGTTCTTGTACACAATGTGGAGGGCAGAGGGCTGCCTGCTGTGCAGGTACCTGGGGCAGCTAAAGGCAAAGATTAAATGGCTAAGGTGGATAATTGATAGGGAGGTGGATTGGGGTTTGGCAATGGAAGAAGGGAGCTGTTTGGTGATACTGCAGACCTAGGGGGCATCATGCACAGGGTCGAGACAGGAGAGGTACCAAGACTTCCGAAGGAGGAGGCAGATCCACATAGACCACATGACATGGGAAATTGAGAATGGAAGGTGGTAAGGAGAAATGGAAACAGAGAGGGAAACCTGTATATGGAAACTGTGAAAGAGCAAGGGTAAGGGATGTGGGAGCTTCCACTGGGGTAAAGGGACCTATATCAAATAGATCTGCAGCACTGGCAGATTTACTGGACCAGGAGGTACATGAGGTAGTTTGGGGCTCAAAAACATCCTAAGGTAACAACCAACTATAAAGGAACAGGGGAGGTAAGTAGAGCAGGGGGAAGGGAAGAAATAAAGGGCAGAAAGAGGGCACAGATGGAATGATAAGTGGGACTGTGGGAGAAACCAGGTAAGGGAGAACAGGGGACAGGATGAAAATGTAAAATGCAGGCAGCAGTGAAGGAAATTAAGCACTGTGGGAGTCTGCACAGTCAAGAAAACAAGATGGCGAGGGAAGTAAAAGTGGTGGTCTTTGGAGATTCTATCATAAAGGGCATACACTGGGTAAAGAAATGAGACCAAAACCACAGATAATCAGTCATCTGTGAACCAGGGATGGAAGCGAGAAGAGCAGGGTCTGGTATCATGAAAGCAGCAAAACAGGTGGGGGTAAATCTTACTTAATTACACACCTGGGAGTGAATGATTTGGCAGGAAATGAGGTGAGGGTTGTCCAGCAGAGGTTCAGGGAGTTGGAAGAGTGTTGTAGCTTAGTAGCTAGCTCTATAGCATTCTCTGAAATTAGTCCAGTACCCTGCACCAGCACAGGAAGGAAAAGGAGGATAGAGGACTTTAACAAATGGCTGAGGGGCTGGTGTAGGGCAGAAGGGTTTGTTTGTCTTGAAGGATGGGGAAATAGATGGTTGAATGAGGGACTGACTTTCTTCTAAGGACAGACTGCAAGTAAGTGAGGAGGGGTAGAGAGTCCTTCGGGGGAAGCTAAAAGGGAAAATGGATGAGGTACTGAAGTTAAACTGTTAAAGGGGGAGTATGAGGCTAGGAAGAAAGAAAGGATCATCAAGGAAAATGGGAACCTAGCTGGCGCTCCCCCAACAGTGGGGAATGAGAATAAAATGGAGGATGGTACCAATGGAGGGAAAAACACATGGAGGGACATGTGTGAGAATGCCCATAGCTTGGGAAATAAAATCCCATATTTAGAGGCTGTCATAGTGGGGGAGGTCCTGGATCTAGTGGCAATCACAGAAACCTGGTGCAAGGAGCATCAGGACTGGGACTTGGTCAAACCTGGTTTTGCTCTTTTTAGGAGGGACAGGGAAGGAAGAAGGGGGAATGGTAGCTCTTTATGTAAGGGATTGCATAAAGGCTACAGAAATACAAAGGGGACGGGGTGGAGGTACTGTAGGTCACATTAGAAAAGAGAAAAGGGTCAGCTATGCATATAGGGTGATATACAGACTTCCAGTGTAGGGAGGAGAAGAGGACAGAGAGCTGTTGCAAGCAATACAAATGATGGCTAACAAGTGAGAGTTGTTGGTGGGGGACTTCAGCCTTCCAGATGTGGGGTGGAATCCCCCAGCAATGGCAACCTCAAGGAGCAGGAACATCCTAGGCTCTCTGCAGGGGGCAAGCCTCAGGCAACTTGTAATGGAACCCACTTGGGAGGGTGTGGTGCTAGACCTGATATTAACAAATGGAGACTGTGTTGATAATGTAGAGGTATCAGACCACCTGGGGGCCAGTGACCAGTAGTCAGTGAGGATTAATGTTAGGAGTGAGCCGTAACCAAACTGCACCAAAACAAGGGTCCTGGACTTCAGGAGGGCAGATTTTGAGAAAATGAGGCTATGCCTTAGGGAAGCCTGGCAGAAATTGGTGGGGGGCAAAAAGGGGTGGAGGAACAGTGGGCTGTAATAAGACAAAGTATTGATAGAGCAACCAAGCTATGTGTTAGGCAGGTCAACAAGAACAGGAGGAGGAGGAAGCCAATCTGTTGCACTAGGAAGGTGGCAGAAGTAGTAAGGGTGAAAAGACTAGCCTTCATTAACTACAAAAGAATGCAGAGGAAGGATGATAGGGAATGGTACCAAGAGAAGCAAAGGGAGGCAGGGAGGGCAGTTAGGAGAGCAAAGGCATTAACGGAAGAGACTATAGCCAAGACAATTAAGAAAGGGAACAAGACATTCTATAGGTATACTGGAGAATGGAGGAAAACAAAGGGAGAGATAATTAGGCTGAAAGGGAAGGGGGGTTTCATGTAGAGGAGAACCTGACAAAAAGCAGACATACTGAACAGGTATTTCTGCTCAATATTTACAGGGGAGGGGGAGGGGGCAGGTCTGGAGATGCAGGACGGGGGCTTAACCAGCAGAAAGATGGACATCAGCCCCCTTTATGGAGGAAAGAGTACTGAGTGAGTTAGAGACGTTAAGGGTGAACAAGGCAATGGGCCCAGACACAGTGCACCCTAGGGTGCTAGAGGAACTCCAAGAAAAGTTGGCTGTACCCCTCATGGAGTTGTCCAACCTATTGCTAGAGACAGGGGGAGTGCCAGAGAACTGGAAGAGAGCAGATGTGGTCCCAATCCACAAAAGTGGAGATAGGGATGAGGCTGGTAATGACAGGCCAGTCAGCCTGACTTCTATAGTGGGCAAGATAATGGAATCCCTGCTGAAAGAAAGGTTAGTTGAGTACCTTGATATGACTGGCCTACTAGACCAAGGACAACATGGATTTATCAAGGGGTGGTCCTGCTAGACAAACCTAATAGAGTTTTTTGATTGGGTGATTAAAGTTGTGGACCAGGGTGGGGGTGGTGGATGTGGCCTAACTGGACTTCAAAAGGCATTTTACACCATCCCTTATAAAAGACTGATAAACAAACTACGTAACCTAAAGGCAGATCCTAAAATAGTACTATGGTAGAGAACTGGCCTACTGACAGGAGTCAGAGGGTGGTGGTAAATGGGGAACATTCTGGGGATGGAGAGGTAAAAAGTCGGATGATGCAGGCGTCAGTGCTGGTGTCGGTCCTCTTCAACCTCTATATTGGGGACATTATAAAGGGTCTGGAGGGGAAGGTATGCCTATTTGTGAATGACATGAAGATAAGGTGGATACACCATGGAGATTGAAAAGATGAGGGAGGACCTTAAAAAACTGGAGAAATGGTCTGGCGCATGAAAACTTGGATTCAATGCAAGCAATTGCAGAATCATGCACATAGGGCACAAGAACCCAAGGGCAACTTACAAACTAGGAGGGAAGGTATTGACAGTCACAGAGCAGGAAGAAAACCTGGGAGTAATCATCTCAGATGACCCAAAAGGGGCTAGGCAGTGTGACAAGGTGGCGGAGGCAAAGGCTAAATGGACACTTGGCTGCATAAGGAGAGGTATCATATGTAGAACAAGGGAGGTCATTTTGCCCCTGTATAAGACACTAGTGAGACCACACCTGGAGTATGACATCCAGTTCTGGAGGCCCAGTCTGAGAAAGGACATAGACAGGGTGGAGGCAGTACAGAGGAGGCAACTAAAATGGTGCAGGGACTGCAGAAGAAGACCTATGAGGAAAGACTAAAATAATTAAATATGTATTCCCTGGATCCAAGGAAGGAAATGGGGAACATGATAGAGACATACAAATACCTCATTGGTATAAACAGAGTACAGGAAGGGAGCATCTTCCAAAGTAAAAGATGTTCCAAGACAAGGGGGTAGAGTATGAAGTTGGAGAGGGATGGCTCAGGGGTAACATGAGAAAATATTTTTTCACAGAGAGAGTGGTGGACACATGGAATGGCCACCCAGAGGAGGTGGTAGGGGCTAAAATGGTGAAAGGTTTCAAGAAGGAGTGAGACAGACGCAATGATATCCTGGATGTAAGGGTGGGGTGCTCTGGAGTTCACTTTGGGCATCAGACCTCATATTAGGTAGGGGTAAATAGGGCAGACTAGGTAGGCCAAGCAGTCCTTATCTGCTGTCAACTTCTATGTATCTATATATCTATACTCAGGTAATAAAGAAATTAAAAATGACTCAGAAATAGCATCAGAATTTAACAGCTACTTTTGTTCAATACATCAGGAAAAAAGGCTATCTTACTGAAGTATCAAAAAAGGGTAATTATAACATGATTATTATAAGTACACTTTACAGAAACCTTAAGTAGGCTCAACAAACTAAAGATTAACAAATCTGCAGGCCCAGATGATATACATCCCAGAGTTTTTTTTTGTATTGAACCTTTTTCTGTGCCTCTGCAGACCCGACAGGAGCTATGACCCCTCCCTCAGAGAGGTACATCCTCCAGCCCCACTGACTGCTCTGCCTGGCCCTTCCCCCAAAGTCCCCCCATGGCTTCCCCCTGCAGCAGGGCCAGGGCAAGGAGTGTCGGTGACCTCTCCCCCTTCCTGGAATACAACAATCCAGACTTGGGGCAGTTGCACAGGAGCGATTGGGGCCCCATCACAGGTCCTGCCAGGTCCTGTTTGTTTTTTCCTCAGTTTTCTCCCACACCCTTACACCCATACAATGGGTGAGGCAGCAGCTTCCACCTCTGTGGAGGAAGCCAATCACCCTGAGCATGGGCCAACCCCTTGCACTTGTGTCTGCACTGACACCCAGTCACTGCTGGGTGTCAGTTGACAGCACACAGCATGACCCCCCCCCCCTCCGAGGAAGGAGAGCAGTCCTCCACATGCTCAATCCTTTCCTCCCCTGGAAGATCCCTGAATGACCTGAGTCCATTCCCGAACCTTGCGTGGAGTGAGGTGTGGTGTCCAGCACTTCAACCCTCAGTGCCACCAGGCCAGCCATCCCAGAGTTTTTATAGACTTAGCAAATGAGGTTGCTGAACCAGTAACGTAAATTATAAATACATCCATTAATACAGGAATAGTACCAGAAGACTGGAGGAATGCACCAGCAATGCCTATACACAAAAAAGGGACAAAAACAAACTTTGCAAATTATAGCCCAATCAGCCTAACCAGCACTTTTGGCAAACTAGTGGGGGCTAAAATAGCCCTGCCCCCCTGAGAGTCAAAGCTCCTGGGATTGTGTCTGTTCTCATTTGTTGGCTTACTATATCTGATTTCTCAGCACACTACTTTCCGATTTTCAGTTCATTTGTTTTATCGCACCTCTTTTCTCCTCCTTGTATCTTGTAATAAAAGAACACCTTGAATTATGGTTAATAGTAAATCTGAGAAAGGATATAACACAACACGGTTTCACAAAAACAAATCATGTCAAACAAACTTAATAAACATTTTTGAACCTATCAACAAAGCACTAGACACTGGTAAATCTGCCAATTAATTTATCTTGACCTGAGTAAGGCTTTTGATACTGTACCACACAATAAGCTGACTGACAAAATGTATAATCTAAATACTCCATACATTTTTATACATGAGGTTCAAAACTGGCTTCAGTAGAAAGCAGAAAGTAAAAATAAAAGGTGTGTCATCAGAATGGAGTAGTGTCACAAGTGGAGGCCCCCCAAGTTTCCATTCTGATGCCAGCTCTCTAATATTTGCATCAGAGAGATGGACTACTGAATAAGTGGATGGTAGCAAAATTTGCAGATGATGCTAAAACTGGGGTAATAATAGAATCTGCAATGGCTTTTACAAAAATGCAAAACAATTTGACTATACTAGAAAACTAGTTCTTAGTCTTGGGTATGGCATTTAGCACCAACAAATGTATAGTAATGTACTTAGGGGAAAAAAACTTCCCCTCCAAAAAAAACAATGCTTTATGGGAACTGCACTTAATAGTAGCATTAAAGCAAGGGGTTTAGGTGTGATCGTGATTGATGATCTTAAGTGGACAGAACAGACAAGTGTAGCTGTAAAAAGGGCAACTCAAGTTACAGAATCCATCAAAAAGAATATTGGGAGCAGAGATGCAGCGGTCCTAAAGCCACCTTACAGAGTCATGGTAAGATCCCATTTGGAGGGTGCAGTACAACTCTGGAACCCACATACAATAGGAGAGACAGAAAGCAATAAATCTGCTTTCCCTGGAGAGGAGGAGACATAGAGGTGACATGACCCTGGTTTACAGAGCCAGCAGGGATAAAAACTCAGGAAAAACCTTACACCTGAAACTGAAAGAAAATAGTTATTAACAGAGTTCATAATCACAAATATTAAGGGGATTTATTAAAGTCTGACAAAAGAAAATTTTGGTTCACACAGAGTGTGGGAGGTGGATAAAATTTGCTTCTAAAAATGTCTTGAGTAATTTAATAGTTTTTAAATATAAACTTGACCATCATATGGAACAGTTTCATTCAAGACTAGTTCTGTGAGAACAGACAGACAATTAATAAGGGTATACACCTGCTTTTTTTCTGAGCTAATAACTATGTAACTATGTAGAGCTAGATAAATGCTAAGAATAGAAATTGTAGTGAGAATGAAAAAATGTTTATGACTGGGAATCAAACCCAGACCTCCTCCTAACTACTGTTCTGGTGCTCTGCCACTGCACTATCATTCCACATGGTAAGACAGAAGGTTTCTTATGCTAACAACAGAAACGTCAAGATTTCAGGAACTCGGGTACTCACTCACCAAAGTAAAAATCAGCAGAGCTCTGGAGGCAATACAAACATATTTATTACATTAATTGGATGACATAAAGCAATAAAAATGTCAGCTTGGCCGCTCACCTGATGTGTTTCGGACCCAAGGCCTTTCTCAAAGGTCGAGAGCTACACACTAACAGACACACAAATATCGCAGTTCCATGACATCACAACAAGTTTAAAATGATTGGCTTTATTGTGATGCAGACTAGTTAATCTAAGTATAGAACACTCACCACACTTATATAGTTCATACATGAATAAATGCAATACAAAAGCAAAAACAAGCTGGCCCGGTGGTGCTGAGGGTTGAGGTGCTGGATGCCACTCCTAGCACCATGCCAGCAACCCAGGTTCGGGAACGAACCAGGGTCATCGGGGGTCAGCAGAGGAGAGAGAGGATTGAGCATCCATAGACTGCTCTCCTCTCCTCTCTCTGGGGAGGGATCATGGGGAATGCCCAGTGCAACAGCGACCCCCGGTGGAGGCAGGAGGGGCATGCACATGTTGGGCACAGAATAGAGGGGCAGAGCTGCGGCAGACATCTCCAGATGTCATTGCATGTCCGAGCTCCAGGGGGCAGGACAAGGGACAGAAAGTGAAAATCCCCTACCTTCAGGGAGGTGACAGAACCACCAGTGGCCTGGGCCCACATACTCAGTGTTGGCTATATAAACCTGACAACCTCCCTGAGGATTCTTGGCCACTCTGGGGGGAGCGGAGTGGCAAGAATCCTGAACCCGATGCAGTAGTCAGGTGGAATGATTCAGGCAGACGGTCAGGTGCACCAGTGCCGAGCGTGGATGCCAGAGAGATGCCCCGGCAGGTAGGAGCATAAACAGAGTCAACCAAAAAAAAGCAAAAACAAGTATCAATTCATCATCAAAACACATCAATAAAATTCCTGTGAAACCAAAAGGTTAAAAAATGATGGAGTTCTATACTAATTATCTTTCTTCCAGGTACGATTTCAGTTCAGACCACACATTTAAACCATGTTGCCTCATTGCTTTAAGTCTCAGTATCAAGGCTGTCTCATTTTGCAACACCTTATTTTTAAAGTTTCCACCCTGTGAGTTTGGGAATACTTTTTCTAGCCCTCTAAAGTTACACACGTGTCTTCTTGCCATCTTTTGCCTCCATAACATGCAGTGCAGTTGCATATGCTGGAACTAGCCTTTCAATGGCTCTGACTTGTTCACCCACTCTTATTTTTAAAGATCTCACAGTTTTTTCTACATAGAAGGAGTTATAGCTGCATTGGGCAAAATAGATTACTCCTTCAGTGTTGCAAGTGATCAGTTGCCGTATTTCATATTGGCATGTGTTGTTTGCAACTGTAAATTCTCATCCTGGTGTCATATGTTCACAAAAATTGCAATTCTTGCACTGAAAATATCCTTTTCCATCTAACCATGTACTCCTTTCTTTTATTTATAAAATGTCTCTGTACTAAATTGTTCCTCAATGTAGATGCTTTTCTATCGGACATCGGGGGGAGGGGGGGTTGCAAACCTGCATCACTTGCCAGAATCTGCCAGTGTTTTTTTCACTATAGTTTTGACTAGTCTGGCATGTGCCGAATATGTGGAGAGACAGTGAAATCTGGAATCATTTTGTCTAACCCTAGTAGTGGGTTGCAGTAACTGTGCTCTTTTTCTAAATCCAGCTTCTCTGTAAGCATTATCAGTATTACTCTGGGCATACCCTCTCTCTATGAGCCTGTTATTCAAGTCCAAGACACCCATTTCAAAACTCTGTTGTGCGCTGCAGTTTCTTTTTATACGTAGGAATGGCCCCTTCAGAATATTTTCAACAGTATGACATGGATGGCGTGTAGTAAAGTTTTGCCATCCATGTCCTTCCGAAATGCCTCCATGCAGACACTTCCTGTTGTTTCCTTTCTCAATGTCAAATCTAAGTACTTTACTTTTCTTTTGTCTGCTTTATATGTAAATTTTAAACGAGGATTTGTTCCATGAATGAAATTAACAAAACCCTGCAGGACATCTAAAATCTCCATGCCAGACCAATATGATATCCTCAATATATAGTTTCCATATGACAATATTGTCAAAAAATGGGTTAACATCTTTGTTCTGGATGACATCATTTTCCCACTGGCTGATTTGGAGATTCACGACTGAGGGGGCATGTGTGGCCCCCATTGCAGTACCTTTAATCTGTAAAAACTCAGAAAGAAAAATGCTCACCTCAGTTCAGTGTTCTGAAAGTCAGTTTGAAGCCTTGCAAGCTTAGTAAAGATGACATAAAAAAAATTGGAACACATTTTGTAAATCCCTGTCAGGATTTGAACCATGTCGCTTGCAGAAAAAAACAATATACTGTATATCTACTTGGATTCGAAGTGCTGCTCATTTGCCCATTAACACATTCAGTGTCCAACTGAGCTGCAGGGAAGGGAACTGCAGTTCCTTTGTTGTAAAGGTTAAATCACAACCTACAAAGTGGGTGACGGGATTTCTAATCCCAGTATAGGATTATACATTACAAGCAGCTGAACAGTTGAAGTAATCCTGACAGTAAAAAATCATGTCACCTTTGTTAGCACACCTCAGACAGCAAGCTTAGTAAAGTTGGCATGATATTTTCCTATCAGGACATCCTGTCATGGTAGGGCAACTTTCTACAGTACCTGCACAAACTGTTGTTTTTAGCCAAATTAACTTCTTATACAATTTACTATTCCAACTACACACTACTATGAATCACCACTCAAGTAAGATTCCATCTAAAAGAATGAAAACATGTTTAAGTCCCTGCCAGGATTTGCACCATGTCTCTTGTAGAAAATACAATACACTGTGTATCCACTTGGATTTGAACCACCGATCATTTGCCTGATAAGTGACCACACGTTGTGTGCCACTGAGTTGCAGAAAAGGGAATTGCAGTTCCTGTGGTATAACGATTAAGGCATGGCATGCTGAGCAGGCAGCCAGGTTTTAATCCCATCAGGGGACTATAAATTACAAACTATGGAAAAGCTGAAGTAGACCTGACATGAACATTTGTTATCATTATTGCATGGCTCAAACCACAAGTTTAGTAAAGGTGGCAGGACATTGTCCTGGCAGGACAAATTTCTACCTGCACAAACTGTTGTTCTTAATTAAATATACTATTCTTATAATTTACTATTCCATCTCCACACTGCCATGGATCATCACCTAAGTGGGTTTTCATCTTTAAAAAGTGAAAAAAAATGTTTAATGGTGCAGCTGCAGAAGTATCAAAAGGGCAATCCCTATACAAAAGTTAGGGATATTTTAGAACACAAAGTAAAATGAGGAAGGGAAAAAAAGCCCAGATACAGGAAGAAATAAGGAAGTGAAATAGTGTACTCAGGCATGATGCAAGGAGTGGTACAGTGCTGTGGGTGCGGGGCAGCAGTTTTCATGAGAACATTCTGGGAACTACAATGCTGCCTCATAGTCAGGCACCTCTCTGGGCTGAGGGCAGAGGTTACCAGTCTCCAGGCCAAGCTGGCAGGAATACTGAGGACCTTCACCCCCAGCCAGAGGCCACCATGTCCTCAGCCAGCACCCCAAAAGATTCCTCAGCAGAGGGCTGGATGGACTACAGTGGGCTCAGGGAGGATGAGGGATGTGGGTCTGAGACACATCCCCAATCCAATCCAACTGAAGAACTCATATGATGTCCTACAGGAGAGGAAGAGTCCTGAAAGGGAACCAGGAGTTGAGGCCAAGCAGGATGTGCAGGTCATCCAGGAGGGCGACCAGCGGGTAGGTAGAAGAGAACCCAAGAGAAGGAGGAAGCTACTCCTGGTGGGGACTCCATTGTCTGGGGCATGGAATTGAGTACAGGGGCCAGGGGAGGAGAAAGAGGTCAAGTACCTTCCAGGAGGCACTGCTAGACAGGAGGGGGAGTGAATCCTGAGGATCGCTAAAGCAGTGTCTAAGAGGGGCTGACTAGAGGTTGTTGTTCACCTGGGGACAAATGACCTATCCAGTGAGAGGGTAAACATTGATGATGTACAGAAGGACTTCATGCAGTTGGGAGAGCACCTTGGAGAGGTAGCAGACTCCGTAACATTTTGGAAGGTGCTTCCAGTCCACGGCAGTGGAGATGCTAAGAATATCCATATCAGAAGCTTCAATGAGTGATTGGAGGATTGGTGCAGGGAGAAGGGATTTGGCTTCACTGGAGATTGAGGACCCACCTGGAACGATGCGGATCTATACTCTGGTGATGTGCTGCATCTGTCCAGGAAGGGAAAAACAGTCCTAAATAAACTGTTTAAGTGCTTCATTACTGAGCATTTAAACAAACTGGGGAGGGGCAATGGGAGCAGAGAGACTCTAGAAGCCCAACCCCACAAGTTAGAGAAGCCAGAACTGAGGAACAGGAAGGCAATATGTAGGCAGGAACACCTGTAACAGACATAATGGGAAAGGCAGAAGAAGAAAGGCAGGGGGA
Source organism: Neoceratodus forsteri (assembly GCA_016271365.2). Classification (NCBI taxonomy): domain Eukaryota; kingdom Metazoa; phylum Chordata; order Ceratodontiformes; family Ceratodontidae; genus Neoceratodus; species Neoceratodus forsteri. The sequence goes on from CM057456.1 coordinate 1,048,274,914, forward strand.
AAAGGAGATCGGGGCTGAGGGGAGGAAGCAGGAGAGGAAAAGTATGAATAGAGGGAAGATAGGCAGCAAAATACGGAAGGACATGGTTGCAAATGCTCGCAGCCTTGGAAATAAAATCCCAGACCTGGAGGCATTGCTAATAGAGGCAGACCTGGACATAGCAGCAATAACAGAGACCTGGTACACTGCAAATCATGACTGGGACGTAAATGTACCAAGGTATGCTCTATTCAGGAGGGATAGGGGGAGTAAAAAAGGGGGTGCCATGTACGTCAGGGAGGGGATAAAGGCAACAGAGGTACAGGGTAGACAGGGGGAGGCCGAGGCATTGTGGGTCACCCTTGAGTCAGGCAAGATTACAGCAATCCATGCAATGGTGATCTGCAGGCCTCCAGCACAGGGGGGAGGAGGTGGATAGGAGCTAGTGGAAAAAATACACAAGATGGCAGTGAAAGGGGAAGTACTGCTGCTGGGTGATTTCAATTTGCTAGACGTGGACTGGACCATCCCAGCAGCTGCTTTAACCAGGAGCAGAGACATCTTGGATTCCCTTGGATTCCCAGCCCGGAAGGTGGGCTTCAGGCAGCTAGCACTTGATCCCACCTGGAGCAGGGCAACTCTGGACCTATCACTGACAAATAGTGACAAAATCATAGAAGTCCTGGTAGAAGGTCAACTGGGGACCAGCGACCATCACATAGTGTGGTTTAGCTTGGGGACAGGGACACAGTCAAGTCACACAAAGGCAAAGGTCTTAGATTTCAGGAGGACAGACTTTGGTAAGATGGGGAGGTGTATCAAAGAAGCACTGGCAAGGAGGAGGGAAGGAGGATGGGTTGAGGCCCAGTGGGAACACATAAAGGGAGCCATAGAGGAGGTAACAAACAAATGCACTAGGGTGATAATGGGAGGGCTTTAAGTCCGAAGTTCAATGGGCAAAGCCACTACGTCACTCCCCCATCGGGCTTCAAATGGTCAATTATCCTAGGCCTTCTCAAGATTCATCTCTCGATGCCGCCGGAGGCTCCACCTCCCTTGACTATGGGCTTGACCCATTTTCCTTGTGCCTCTGGCCACTAGCTCATTTTCTCTCCCATTTTCTCATTCTCCTCCTCAGCCTGAGCACCATCCCTCTGCTGCTGCTTTCCCAGCTCTCTTGTTTATTTCTCTTGCAGCTTCCGGCGGCTGCCTGGTCCTGTCTCCTGCTTCTGTTCATTCTCCCCCAACCTCATTCATCTGCTCCTCATCCCGTACCTGTCTGGCCTTTCCTTCCTGCCTCCGGCTGCATCTCGGTTTTCCCTCGACCTGGCCAGGCTCCGGCACTCTGGGTGTGCGTCTCCCACCCAGCTCCACTCATCTGTGCTCCCTCCTTCATCACCAATGCCCTTGTTCCCATTTTCCCTCTAATTCTCTCCTCTAGTACCCCTTCCCTGTACGCCGCTTTGGCTCCTCGCTCACATCGCAGGTCGGGCTATCCCAGACTCACTCACCCAGGGACTCCTTTTCAGATATTGTGGTTTCCGTCGTTGCCGTGCAACCTCACCATTCATGGTATGTTCTCTGGATCGCCATGCTGCTGGGGTAACTCTCAACCCACTCTGTCACCATTTCCACAATACCATCGAATTCTGGAAAGAGCCACTATCATTATGTTAGTAGGGATATTTTCATCCCCATGTTTGGTTTCTTTTGGGTCCTGCAGGTTAGTTAACGCAACCTCTGCCAATTCTATTCAGCATCTTATATATTTGTGCCTGTTTTCTTCCTTGTTTACTTCACTACCGAGTAATGAAAACCTTCAGTTAATTAAGCAGTGAGTGCCAATGTTTTTTATGCCTCTCCAATGCTACAATCTACATCAGTTCTATTTTCAAACTGGGTAGGATTACCTATGCTAAACAAGCCCATGGCAATCAAATAGCAGACCTGCTTGAGAGGGGCCAGACACTACCCAGTGTAACATGACCTCAAGAACCCCATGGTTCTAACACAATTCTGGACACATTATAGCATACATGAGTAGTTGTGTGCGATAGATTAGTAAGCTGTCTCCTTTTCAGTCCTCTATCACTCTCCCATATGCTTTAAACAGTTAAAATGCTGAAGAAACAAACCAAAAAAAATTTCATTTTCTGTCTACTATCCTCAAGCCCTTCACTGCATCCTTCCCTATCACCTTCTTGTGGGCCACTGTTCTCTCCAGTCCTTGTCTAGCTCGTCAGATTCCCTACTCCACTTACGGCAGAGCGCTGCTGTTCTCTCTACATGAGCTCCCTTCATTATTCTCCTGCCTCTCGTTTTTGCCTGCTTTCGATTATTTCACTGGTTTAGGGGATCCCATGGAACCAAACTTGTTCCCATTTGTTGGTACTTTTGAATGAATCCTATGCCCCATTGTCCTGGCTTCCTTTTAATTTACCTCACTTTTCCAGTGCCTGCATCCCCTGGCTTCAATCCATCATCGTACCTGGTCCATTTCCTATTTTACCTTCCTCGTATGAGTCATCAAGGATTGGCTCCACTTATGGCTTCCCTCCATCACCATAACTCGTCCAAGTTCCTGTCTCACCTCCCATATCATTGCTCAGGACGCGACCACGTAGCGCTTTCTCAATTTTGCCATTCCTATGCCTGCCACTCCTGGGCTACCACCGAACATCTCTAGCCTATTACAGCCCTAGAATCGTCATTCTCTGTCAATTCCCACTCACCCTCGCCGCTGCTCTCTTGCAGTTCTCATCCCGTACCAGCCATCGAGGATTCACTCCAATCAAGACCTGCAATCTATATTTCTTTTGGGCATACCTATCGTCAATCTTATGCCACCTCATCAACTGCGGCCCTCCTGCCGCATGTATTCAGGTTCATGACTCCGGTCATCATTTCCTCATCCTTACCTCATGCTTCGTCTATGTACATCACTTACTCGAGCATTTCCATCCTTGAATCCAATGCTATTTCATCGAATCACTGCTACCTCATCGAACCACTGCTCTCCTGCAGTTATTATCACCATCTGTCTTGTCATGCCGATCTGGGTACATGCCATCTGGTTCCAAGCATGCCTTATTGGCCTCAGAGTCTACTTACTCACATCAACCAATTGAGCATACCTCTCATTGGGTCTTATGCTCCCTCATCAACCTGCTGCGCTCCTGCAGCAATCATCATCATCAGTCTTCTTCATCCTCAGGCTTCTCATGAACGCATCTGGATCCTCTACGTGGGTCTTCTCCTTCAAAGTTGCACACTCGAGCGTGCTCTTCCCAGGTCAGTCTTCTCATGGGCACATCTGGATACCCCTCACCCATCTGACTTCTACATGGATCTACTGCTTGACATTGACTACTCCATGCTACCTCAACTCAACCTACTCCCTCAAACCTCTCATGCCTGCCTCTGGGTATCCCTCGCTCATCTAACGACCTGCTCCTCCAACCCTCATGTTGGTCTGTTGCATCACATCGACTACTCGAGCATACCCCTCTCGGGTCCCTGCTACCTCGAATCAACTCAATCTTCACTCTAGGATGTGCCTTCCTGTCCTTTGTCCTGTGCACAGGGCTGGCTGACTGCTTTCCACCATTATTCAAGTTAATTTCATGTCTCCTCTTTAACCTTTCAAGCCTTCACGGCTTCTCTCCGTCATCGTCCATGCTTCCTTTTGGGGCTTTCATCGTCCATTTTGCTCCCATCAATCACTTGACCCGAGCATACCCTCTGGTTCCAGGCATTCCTTCTTGGCCTCAGAGTCTATTTCATCACATCGCTCAATCGAGCATACCTCTCATTGGGTCTTATGCTACCTCATTGAACTGCTGCACTCCTGCAGCGATCATCATCAACGGGCTTCATCATCCTTCATCATCATGGGCTGGCAGTATAGCCTAGAGGTTAGAGGAATGAGGTGTGAATGAGCTTGATACATCCAGCAGACCAGACCTGAGTTTGATTCTCACAACCTCCACTTGCATAATGTGTGACTCTGAGCAAGTCACTTAACTGCCCAGTGCTCCCAGGACACCCCTGAAAACAGGCACTCGTGCCTAATGGGCCTAACCCGGTTACCAAAGACAAAATAAAAAAATAAAAAATCCTCAGTCTTCTCATGAATGCATCTGGATCCTCTGTGTGGGTCTTCTCCTTCAAAGTTACACACTCGAGCGTGCTCTTCCCGGGTCCTTGCTTCCTCGACTCATCCTCCTCCCTCATCTGATCTGTGCTTTCTCTTGGCTCCCTCATCCAATCTGTGCTTTCTTTTGGGGATTTTCTCTATCCCATCCTACTCGTATCCTTCTCATTAGCTGACAAACATCCTTAATCAAACGTCCTTCAACCTAGAGGGAAGGCAACCTAGGCCTTGGGCTCCCCAGAGGTTTCCTTCTTAAAAAGGGTTTTTTTCCTCTTCTCCATGCTGATGGTCATAATATTAGATAGGGTTAGTGGTTTCATAGGTTCCGTAGTTAGGTTCCACTGGTGGATGGAGTCAGATGGTGGCCTCAGCATTCCCTCTTTCCTTAGGAAGTCTGCCCTTCGACATCTCGTCAGCTTCCTTTTATTCATCATCCTTACCTTTTCTCATCTTCTATTGTAATTCCTACCTACGTCTGTTTAGATATCTGCTACTTCTCCCAGCTTCGATGCTTGACACTCAATTGGGCATTCTTTTTGGGCTTCTTCCAATGGAATCATTCATGCGGCACCTATGGGGGGGATCCTCTTCTATGGTTCCTTGCATCATACCCCTACAGGGTGGTAAATCCCATGGATAGAGAGGCGAATAGCCACAATCTATTCAAGTCACATAAGCATCATCTCATCCAGTTGCATAAGCACAATTGAATGGGAGGGCTTTAAGCCCGTGGTTCAATGGGCAGAGCAACTACGTCACTTCCCCATTGGGCTTTAAATGGCCAATCATCCCAGGCCTTCTCAAGATTTGTCTCTTGTTGTCCCGCCATCCACCCCTCTTCCTCCAGCAGCTTGTCTCTCTTACCTGTGGGCTTCTTCCTAAGCTACCTTTAGCCAATGGAATCATTCCCACGGCACCTATGGGGGAAACCCTCTTCTAGGGTTCCTTGTGTTGCACCCCTACAGGGTGGTATATCCCATGGATAGCCACAATCCAATCAAGTCATGCAAGCATCATCTCATCCAGTTGCATAAGTGCAATTGAACCAAAGGCAAGAGACAGAGGAAACTACTATGGTTCTCTAAAGATGTGGCAGAAAAGGTAAGGGCCAAAAGGGTGGAATTCAGGAAATATGAGGAGACTCAAAAAGAAGAAGACAGGGAGGTGTACCTAAAGTGTCTCAGGGAAGCAAGGAAAGCTGTTAGGAGCGCGAAGGTGCAGACTGAGGAAAAATTAGTGCTGATGGTAAAGAAAGAGGACAATACATTCTTGAGGTATATCAGCAAAAGAAGGAAAGCCGGGGAGGGATTGTTAGGCTCATATGGGATGAGGGGGAGCGTAAGGAGGGAAACCTGGAAAAGGCGTAAATACTAAATAAATACTTTCGTTCAGTATTCACTGAAGACGGGTAGTGTCAGGGACCACAGCTGGGCAACAGATATGAAAGGGGGGAGTGGTCAGCACCAGACCATTTACAGTGGAGAGAGTCCTCGCAAAACTAAAGGTGGACAAAGCAATGGGGCAAGATGGCATACATACAAGGATATTAAAAGAACTATGAAGTGAGGTAATAGTGCCTCTGGCAACCCTGTTCACAGAGTCACTCATCACAGGAGTGGTTCCAGAGTACTGGAGGAGGGCACATGTAGTCCGTCTTCACAAAAACTGTAGCAGGGAGGAGGCAGGGAACTATAGGCCAGTCAGCCTCACCTCAGTAGTGGGTAAAATCATGGAGGCTCTGCTAAAGGAGAGAACAGTGGGGCACTTGGAATCCAACGGTGCCCAAGACCTGAGGCAGCATGGATTCACTGCAGGGAGGTTGTGTCAAATAAATCTAATAGATTTTTTTGACTGGGTTACAAAAGAGATGAATCAGGAGGGAGTGGTGGATGTGCCCTACCTCAGTTTCAGCAAGGCCTTTGACACCGTCCCACATAAAATTCTGGTAAACAAGATGGGTAGTCCGGGCATGGGCCACAAGGTGGTAAACTGGGTTAAAAACTGGCTGACAGATAGGAGGCAGAGGGTGGTGGTAAATGGGATCCAATCCAGGGAGAGAAGGGTAATAAGTGGGGTACCTCAGGGTTCAGTCCTTGAGCTGGTACTGTTTAACGTCTATATCAGTGACGTAGCAGAACGGCTGGAGAAAAAGGTCTGCCTGTTTGCAGATGACACCAAGATATGTAACAGAAGCCAGCCCGGTGGTGCTGAGGATTGAGGCGCTGGACACCAAACCTCATGCCACGCCAGCAACCTGGGTTCGGGAACGAGCCCTGACCGCCGGGGGTCAGCAGGGGAGAGAGAGGATTGAGCATCCAGAGGATGGCTCTCCTCTCCCTGGGGTGGGTTCAGGGGCTCCTCGGCACAGTGGTGACACCCGGTGGAGACCGGATGTACTATCTGTGCCTGGAACACAAGGGGGAGGATCGCGGCAGATGCTTACATCTTCTCCATGCAGGCGTCACTGCACGTCCGGCTCCTGGGGGTATCTATGCAAAAATCCTCTCCCTGCAGCAGCATGAAAGTCACCGACAAATGACCTGCTCAACTGGGCCAAACAAAGCCCGGCAGTTGTGGATGAGAGCTTAGGGTGATGCAGTCTCCTTTCCCCATTCCCCCTCACTGGAGGAGGCCCCACCATGGGGGGCAAGCCATGGTCCTCCTCACTTCAGAGGTCATGGCAGAGGCTGGCTCCACCTAGATCGGTTGAGCGTCAGCATACAAATACAATACAAGATTACATTTTTTGAAAGTAATAAGTTAGTTATTAGTTACTTTCAAATAAATGTAATCAGTTACAGTTACATATTTCTTTTGTATAAAAAGACATAAGTAATTGTAACTGTAAGGTGTATTACTTTTTCTAGTACTTCTCCATCCTTGCTAGTGACTGCACAAAGCTTTCTGGAACAAGTTTCCAAAAGTAATAGAAAGTAATAGAAAAAGTAACTTACCAACACTGCTAGATGGGCCTAGCGTTCCTTATCTGCCGACAATTTCTATGTTTCTATGTAAGTCCTTGCTAGGATTTGAACCGTGTCTCTTGCAGAAAATACAATATACAGTGCACTCCACTTATAATGGACACTGTTATAACGGGCAATTGTTTATAGTGGGCAAAAACTGATTTCCCAGATCAAATATATCAAATCCAATGAATTTTTCTCTGGTTATAGTGGACAGAAACATTGCTTATAATGGACACTATGATGCTTTTATGGGCATTTGTAGTGCTTTTTCTAGGGGGGCAGTGCAGAGATGATGAAAGATTTGGCAAATGTAGGATTTAGATGGAGGTACTACAGAGATTAAATTTCTAACAAAATAATTCTCCACAAGCTGCATAAACTTTTTTTAATTACACCAAAAGAAAATTGTTTTATGTTTAAATCAAACCCTTACAGTACAATTGTCTTTATTCTAACTGTCCTAGTACTCCAACATCCAGTCACTTGTAGAGTTACTATCTTCTTGCCTTCTGCAATAAACTTCCTTAAAAAAGTAATGTTCCCTGAAAGTTAAATAAATAAACAAACACACAGAATACAGAAAATATATGCTTGGCAGCATTCTGAGTAATCTACAAAGTTTTATAATAGGTTCTCATTTACTCTGAGCCCATGCTCACCCACATTGACACAACACATAGGTTTCACCTCCTCTGGATACAATGGACACTGGATATAATGGACAAAAATTGTGTGCACAGATGAGTCCATTATAACAGGCTTGCACTGTACTGTGTACCTGCATGGATTCAAACCACTGATCCTTTTTCTGCTAAGTGAACACACATTCAGTGTGCCACTGAGCTGCAAAGAAAGGAATTGCGGTTCATGTGGTGAATAAGAGAAGTCACAAATTGCAAAGCGGACAACGATGGTTCTAATCCCAGCACAGGATTATTAATTACAAGATATGAAAACGACACCTTTACTAAGCTTGTGGTTTGAGGTGTGCTAATAAAGGGGATATGACATTTTCCTGTCTGGACTTCCTGTCCTGATGGAACAACTTTCTACATGCTCAAATTGTTGTTCCTAGCTAAATTTACCTCTCATATAAATTACTATTTCTGTCTGCTAAGCAAACACACATTCAGTGTGCCATTGAGCTGCAGAAAAAGGAATTGCAGTTTCTGTTGTAGAGGGTAAATTACAATTTGCAAAGCAGGTGACTGAGGTTCTAATCTATTGGGATTATTTATTACAAGCTATGGAAAAGTCACCTTCACTAAGCCTGCGGTTTCAGATGTGCTGATAAACGGACAGGAAATTTTCCTGTAAGGATTTCTTGTCCTGAAAGGACAATTTGTTAGCTGCAAAAATTTTTGTTCTTAGCGAAATGTACTTCTCATATAATTTACTATTCTGACTCCATACCACCATGGTTCACCACTAGAGTTTCTGTCTTTAAAAAGAAGGTAAAAATAAAAAGTTTAAGTCCCTACCAGGATTTGAACTGTGTTTCCTGTGGAAAATTCAGTATACTGTGTGCCTACCTGTATTCAAACTCCTGATCCCATGTCTGTTAAGTGATCACACATTCAGTGTGCCACTGAGCTGCAGGGAGGAGAATTGCAGCTCCTGTAGTGTAAAGGCTAAGTCACAATCTACAACGCAGGTGATCTGGATGTAAATCCCAGCAGGGGAATATTGATTAAAAACTATTTAAAAGTTAAAGTAGTCCTGTTGCTGAAACCTTATAAGTGACATCAACAATGACATCTAACAATTTCTCTCTCATACGTTATAAATTGTAGTGAGAAGGAAAAATGGGCCATTCTGGGACTCAAGCCCAGGCTGTGTAGGTCTGAAACACTATTCCAAGCCCTAAAAGCCTTACCACTGACATCATCTATGACATCATGCAGCCAAATAACTCAGAGTGAATGTATCGTTAAACTTAACTAAATGCAGAAACAAACACACATGACCAGCTTGCTCTGGCACCTACAAATTAGTGAAACCATGGGCAAAGTTGATGTGGCCATCAGAGGCTTTGCAAAGTCTTTATGGTGTGTGAAGTTCCTGATTTTCTGCCAGCTTAGCTTTGCAAAGTAAAATTTTGCAACATTTCTAGATGCACAACAGTAAGTGATTGGGGAAGAAAAGGACTTTATTTAGTTATGTGCTGTGACCAAAGTGAGTAAGCAGTAGTAATTTGTTGTTACCTAGGTGTCAGCAGTTTACAAACCATGCACTCTACAACAGCTCTGCTCAAGGGTAGCATGAGAAAAACTTTCAAGAGGAAGAACAGAAAAAGACCAATGGTCCATCCAGTCTGACCAACTAGGTACCCCTACCTCACCTCCATGATCTAATGTCCTGATGGGGTTTTTACCCCACTCTTCCCCTTTGACTCCCCAAGCTCCCTAGTTCCCCTTGATGGAATAATCAGTCCCTGCACCCTGTCCCAGCTGTGCTTGAATCCATGTATAGTCCTTGCCCCACCACCACTGTTGGCAGAATGTTCCATGGCTCAGCCTCCCTCTTAGTGAAGTAAAATTTCCTCACATCCCTCTTGAACTTTCCCCACCAACTTCCATCCATGACCCCTCATTACCACTGCTCTATTCCTTTTGAATAGATCATCACTGTTCACTCCGTTTATTAACCTTAGGAACTTTCAGGTCTCTGTCCTGGTGCCCATCTCTCTTCTCAACTCCAGTGAGTACATGTTCAGGGCCTCTAGCCACTCTTCATAAGATCTGCCTTGCTGACCCTGAATCATCTTAGTGACCTTTCACTGCACTGACTGTAGTCTATCTTCATCCTTTCTGAGGTATGGACTCCAGAACAGGGCACAACACTTCAGATGGGGCCTCATCAGTGACCTGTACAGGAGTAATATCACTTCCGTTCTCCTACTGTCAAAACCACTCACAACACACGCCAACATTTTTGTTGCCTTACTGTAGGCCTTATTACACTAGTTGATTTGTTTGAAAGTCACTAATAATGACTACCTGGTTACTTTCCTGGATTATAGTGACCAGCCTCACTCCTCTCATCCAATACTCCGTCCATGAGTTCCTCTTCCCAATGTGCATTACCTTGTACTTCTTGTCACTGAATCTTAACTGCCATACATTTGACTATCAATCCAGTCTTTCCGGATCTACCTGTACCTCCTTCACCCTTCATCACTATCCACCATGCCATATAGCTTTATGTCATCTGCAAAGAGATAATCATAGAAACACAGAAGTTGTTGGCAGATAAAGGCCTCTTGGCCCACCTAGACTGCCCTATATTCCCTACCTACTGTGCCACTGCAGATCCTACTCAATCTCTGGTCTTCTTCTGCATCTTGCCCTATATACTATCCCCTATGCTGATGAACTAATGAAAAGGACAGGTTCCAGGACAGACCCCTGCTGCACCCCATTTCTGACCACCTTTGTCCTCTGATTTGACACCATGAAACACTGCTTTCTATTGCATCCTCCACAGCCACTCAGCCACCCATCTGATTAACTCCTTCCCCATTCCTAAGTCCTCTAACATCTTTGGCATTCTCTTGTGTGGCACCAAGTTGAAGACATGCTGCAATCTAAGTAGAGTAAATCTACTGCCTGCCCTTTATCCACTTCTGTCATGACCCAGTCAAAGAATACTTTCAGGTTGGTCTGACATGACCTCCCTGCCATGAACCTGTGCTGCTTACTGTCCTGCAGCCTGTTTTCCTCCAGGAGGTCACTGGGCTTTATTGACCAGGGTTGCCATCAGTTCATCTACAATGGGGGTAAGACTGACAGGTCTATAAATGTTCAGTTCCTTCCTATCCCCACCTTTGTGGAACAGGACAATTTCTGCAGTCCTCTTACCCCTCAGAACTACTCCAGATTGTAGCAAGCTATTGACTAGCTTGACCAACTGCTCAGCAAGCTCTGATGCTAGTTCTCTGAGTAGTCTCAGATGTAACCCATCTGGGTCTGGCGCCTTATCTATTTTCAGGGTAGCAAGCTCCTTTCTGTCCATATCCAATATAATCTCCATCTACCCCATTTCCTGAATTCTCCCCCTTGAGGATCCCTTAACCACATTCTCTGGTAGAAGCTCATTGCCCTCCACTGTCTATAATGAGCATAAGTAGTTATTTAAAACATTTGCTTTGTGCGCATCATCCTTGACTACCCTCCCTCTGCCAATCAACAATTCTCCCCAACTTCCTTTTTTCCCCTAATATAGTGGAACAATTCTCTCTCCCCTTCCATGACAACCTCAGCAATTCACCTCTCACTGTCTATCTTTTCATTCCTAACCAACTTCTTGGCCTCCTTCAGCTTACTCTGGTACTGTCCCACTCCTCCTCCCCTTGATGCTCCTTGTACTTAGAGAAGGCTATTTTTTTTGCTCTCACCACCTCCCTTACTTTCTTTGGGAATAAAATCAGTCTCTTGAACTTACTACTTTTGATGACTGCCCTCATGCATGAGTTGGTTGCTTTAAAAATTGCCACTTTGATTGCAACCCACTTGTCCTCTAATTCTCCTTGATCTTACAACTCCCTCCAATTTTTCCCTGACTCTGGTAAAAATCTGCCCTTCTGAAGTCCATTAACACAGTTTTTGATGAGGGTCCACTGGTACCCAGAGCCAGTTTGAACCATACAGTATTATGGTCACCGAACCCCAGTAGTTCTACTACCACCAGGTCACCCACCATCTCCAAGTCTACAAGCACCACATTGAGAATGGCAGTCTGTCTCATGGGTTCCCTGACCAGCTGTACTAGTAAGCAGTCCTGCAATGTGTAAGCAGGGCCTGACTTCTAGTGTTCTTTGTGGCCAGGATATCCTAATCTATATCTGGTAGGTTCAGACCCCCTACAACCACAACATTCCCATTTCATACCCCTTCCTAATGTTTTTCCCTAATCCCTTGTCTCCCTCATCCTCCTGTCCCGATGGTCTATAGACCACCCCTATTCTTATATTTTCCTTTACCAGTTTTCAGCTGCAACCAAATCAATTTCTCTCCTCCTCCCTCCCTCCCTTTTGATGGGTCACTGTGGCTTCTATACCATCCCTGGTGTTGAGGGCTACTCTTCTCCACACCCTTACCCTTACCCCTATCCCTCCTGTACAGGTTATACCCTGGTATAGCCAAGTCTCAGACATAATTCCTATGGGCCCATCTCTCTGTAATGGCCACCAAGTCTAACACAGCGCCTGCCACAATTTCTTATAATTCGCTAAATTTATTATGTAGGCTACTCGCACATTGTTAGGTAGTTGCCAGGTATTATTAAAGCAAGTATGAGGGAAACTCCAAGACACAGTCACCTTTTATTACTTGTGTATTACAAAATTTGAAAGTTTGTGAAACCTGACTATTAGCAACCAGTAATTATATTGCCATTATGCTGGGTATCTTGGGCAGGCCACAGATAACATGAGCATCTGTACTGCCCAGACTTGGTGCAGCTCACTCCCGTGTTATAAAAACAAGAGGTACAAGAGTCCCCCCCCAACTCCAATATAAAGTTTTTGCTTGTGATCACTTGAGACATTTGTTTCTGATTATTGCCAAGGCCTTTTTATTCTGATGTCTAAATCAGGGAAAGAACCAGAACAAGTAGTATGTCTGTTTTCTGACTACTAGGAGGGAGTTGTAGAATCTGAGTTGATTCATCTGCACAAAACAAGAAGCATAGCTATAATGAAGTCTCTTGTTCTATGCCTGTGCAAAAAAATCATAAAAGTAGGACTCATGAGCTGCAACCTAACCATATTGCTTCCCCTGTTGTTAATGGTTTGATCAACTCTTTGGTGTTATTACCAACTTTGTCTGTAAATTATCTAGTTATCTAGCAACCATCAACGTAGCAACAAGGTACTATTGAGGATGCCAACTGACAAAGGGGAAGTAAAACCAAGGATATTCAATCCACCACTAAACCTCATGAAGAATCAGATTTGCCACCACCCACGCATGGCCTGGCTTAAATTTTAAAGGAAGTTTCACTTCCTGAGCACAGAAAAGAGAACTTCCAAACAATTTCACAACATATACATTAAAATACAGATTAAAATACACATTACACATGTAAATAAGCACTTAGTTCAAATATCTTATAGATGTGCATGACTAGTACATAGGAAGTTGCCAATCATTTCACATTACAAAGATGAATTTGACTCACATGTAAAGAAATATGAGCAGTTTTCCTTCACTGGAAACTTTAAAATGTTATCCATCCCCATGAACTCTGTTTATTGTTTTTGGAGTTTTGGGAGTTGGCTATGCTGACTGTTTGCAACATAGGAGGGTAGACACCAATGACAGGTACCATCCTGTAATCACTCACCTCTGGGACCCATAAGACATAGGGCAGTATTGTAATAAAGACCAATAATTTAATAATAGGGGGCACCATATTGTAGTGTTAATGACAGCTTCTAAGCTATTTTAAATTTGTAATTTACACCCAAAAGCACTCTGTTACTAGGAGGGACATTTTTATGAGTAAGATATATACATAGCTCTGTACAGAATTCATATCAGCAGCTGAGAGGTACTGTAAGTGAGGTGATGAAACCAATAGGGCACCAGTAGCCCTCTACCTAAGTGTTCACATGGCTCAGCAAAAGAAGATGAAGGAAACATCTAGTTTAAACTCCTCGTTCCATTACATCCTGGGATTACAGCTCTCCCTTTTTTTTTCACTTGCTCAACTGCATATACAACCACCCAGAAAAAAAAATCAAACGTGAGAGCTCAAAAAAGAAGAGGTTTGTAATGGAATCTGTGACTGGCGTACACCCCCCCCCACACACACACACACACATGCACATTAACGTGTCTGGCAGCCATCTGAATGGGTGAATAAATGAGAGGTAAAGTGCAGTCTGTATTTTTATTTGCAGATTTCCTCTCAGTCATTCAGACACAGCTTATGTAGGTGCTCAGTTGGTTTGGGAGAGAGAGGGGGGATTTATGTAATGTCTGTGCTGTAAAGTGGAATCAGGAATTTTGTGAGGACTTCTTTGGCGAAGTTCCATCTTCAAGTACATTTCTCAGTCTTACCGTGGCTCGCTGGCTCCTGATCTAACGTTCAGCCTGCTCTCACCACTGCTGAATGCTTGTACTCCATGTAAGATTGAGGGATGGTGGGTGAAGTGCAAATGATGAAAAAGTTCTGAGGACCTGCCTGGTATAATAATGTTAAAATGTACCATTAGGTATTGCATCTTTAGTTATGCTGTGGGGTGCAGAAACGTATCAAGAGTTAGCTGAGATACATTTCATTATTGTTGTTTCTTGTATATATATATATATATATATGTGTGTGTATATATATATATATATATATATATATATATATATATATATATATAACACACACACACACACACGCTCTTATCTGGTATAAGTACACTAGACAAGGACCTACCTATTTTCAGTCAGGATCTGGGAAAGTACATCTTACAACCACAAAGTTTCAGTCTGTTTTATTTTGAGTAAAGAACAATAATGAAATGTAGCTCTACTGACTCATATTAAATTCTGCACCCCCAGCATAACAAAGGACGCAATACCTAATGGTACATTTTAACATTATATACCAGTTCAGCAATCTAAATGATAGTTTTTTTTTAATTATTAATTATTAACTTTATAAAAACAAATGTCAGGTTAAGGAACTCACACATAATTTTAAAACATGCCAATAAGTGTTGGAACTTTGCTCATGCTGAGGGGTACAAAGCCTAATAATATCCTAATAAAAGCCTACTAGCATAGAGGGGAAAAACGTTTGGGTAACAGGCTTAAAAGGACTGTAGGAAATATTTTACATGGAAGATGTAAATGGAAGATGGAAGACAGCAGGGGTAAAAATAAAACTGTAGGGTCCAAAAACATTAGGGTTACCTAGGATAATCTCTTGTCTTAATAGCGCCAAACAGAAGGCATTCACTAAACTAATACACAAAAACCAGGGTCCACTGAAAACTAAGCCAATTGAGTTATTGAAGGAATTCAAAAATAAAATCGAAAAAGAATGAAGAACACTAGAGTGCAAACAAAAGAACTCTATGACAGCAGGTAGTAGTGGAGAACACATTTAAAGAGGGACATTACACTAATATTCTTTAGGTGAAGCTACCTCTGGCTGGAAACTGCAATACTGAACTTAGGATCTACAAGAAAGCTAGTTGTGCTCACAACAGAGGGAGGTGAACCTTACAATTGTCTTTGGTTTGTAGCAGTTCATCAGAAAAGCTAATATTCTTTAGGTGGAGGCTACTTCTAACTGAAAGGTGAGATAAGGAACTTAGAATTATCAGGAAAGATAGTCTTTCAAACAACAGAGGGAGGTGGACCTTGCTTTACTTTTGTTACAATTGTTAATATTTTCAGTGCAGGAAGAGTTTAAACCCAGAGGGACTGAATATTTTTATTGTGTCTATCCTTGGGCACAGCTGACTTGATTGGAATTATTGATTGACTGTTTGCACTGCAAGATTTGTAATATTGTGAGTTATTCAATGGGCTAAGAATTTGTCATAAGTCCTGAAGTGAGTGCAGGTTACAGGCTGTGTATTTGACCCAGACAGTGCCCCAGGGGGTGGAAACTGTTTTTTGTGTTTATCTCTGTGTGCCTTAAAAGGCAGTTTTGGGTCTGACAGCTTTCAGAGTACAAATCACCAGGCTGTTCTGGGGCTGAGAGGTTTACCTGTGTCTGACTTGGATGTTTGGATTTTTCTCTGTTTGACTAGCAGGGTATTTTCTCTTTCAAATTGCTGTGTAGGGCATCTTGCTGACAGGAAGGCACTCATCACAGCGGTGAGTCAAAGCTTTTAGCTGATTGTTTTGTGAGGGCACAGTTTAGGCCCAAACCCTACCCACCCTCACCCCACCCACCCCTGGAAATAGTTCCTTTATACCTGGGGTTTGACATCATTTCCTCAACAGGGCAAGGTGCATATCACTGTCATATCCTTTCTAGCACACTGAACTGACAATATAAGCATCACATTGTATACTATATATATATTTCTATATAACAAACTAATCACACACACACAAAAAAAATTATAAACAGGATAAACAAGAAGGTAGGCAGACATGTGGGGAGTAGTGCAGTGTAATGGCTGTGGGGCAGCAGTCTTCCGGGAGTCTTTCTGGAGGCTGAAATGCTGCCCTATTTGCAGACAACTCTCTGCCCTGAGGGAAGAGGTTGCCCATCTTCAGGCCACACTGGACAGTAGTAAGAGAACCTCCCCCCAGGCCACACTGGACAGCAGTAAGGGAACTGCCCCCATCCAGGGAGCACCAGATCAACCACCACTACCTCAGAGGTTGTGAAGAAAGTACAGCAGTTGGACCACAGTGGGCTCAGGGAGGGTGAGGGTGGTGGAACAGAGCCACACCCAGTCAGTTGTTCCACTCCATAATCCATATACCATTCTGGAGGGCCATAGTTCCTCTATGGATGCACCCGCAGAGCAGACTAAGGAGGTTGCCAACAACTGTCACAAGGGAGACCCACAGGAAGGAGGCAGAGGACACCACAGGGAAAGGAAGCAGCTCCTGGTGGGGGACTAAATTATTATGGGGATATAACTGGGGGAAGCAGGTAAAACTGAAGTAAGGTGCTTGCCTGATGCCATGGCTTGGAGGGACAAGAAGCACATCCTTAGGATCATGAGAACAGCTGCATGGGAGTCTGAGCTGGATGTCATTGTCCACCTAGGGACAAATGACTTGGCTCATCATGTGATCAGAGCAGTGCAGGAGGACTTTGTAGGGTTGGGGAGGGGCCTAAGACAAGTAGCACACACAGTATCCTTCACAGAGGGGCTGCCTGTATATGGCATGGGTGAGACGAGGGTACTTTGCACCATGCGATTTAATGAATGGTTGAAGAAATGGTGTGGAGCACAGGGATTTGGTTTCATTGGGGACTGGGGTTCCACCTGGAGGGACACCAGCCTATACTGGCAGGATGGTCTGCATCTGTCCAGGAAGGGAACAAGTCTTTTGGGCAATTGGTTTAAATGCTTCATTGGCAAGCTTTTAAACTAGTCAAGGGGGGAGGCACTGATCAACAGCAGGAAATTCCCAGCCTCCCCCTACAAAAGAGGGTACTAAATGAGAAAAAGACCAAGGTAGAAAGGACAGTGGGGGATGCTGCTACAAAAGGTAAAGCCATCAAAAAATGAAGAGCAATGAGTACCAATGCCCGTAGTCTGGGTAACAAGCTTCATGAATTAGTGGCCTTGATGGAGGAGGAACATTTGGATATTGTGGTAGTCACAGAAATATGGTACACACAGAACTATGACTGGGACATAAACATACCAGGATATACTATCTACAGGAGGGACAGGGAGGGTAAAAGAGGAGGAGGAGTAGCTCTATACATAAGGGAAGAAATCAAAGCAATAGAACAAAAGGGTAAACAAGGAGGAGAAGAAGCACTGTGGGTCAACTTGGAGACAGGCAATGGCACCACAATCCGCACAGGGGTTGTATACAGACCCCCTTCTCAGGGGGAGGAAATGGACAAGGAAATGATAGAAAGTATACTTAGAATGGCAGAAAAAGGAGATATTGCTGATGGGTGATCTGAATATGCCAGATGTTAACTGAAGTGCAGTTCAGCAGCCACTTCTAAGTGGGGTTATTCTAGATGCTCTACAGGGGCACAGCTAGACAACTAGTATTGGAACCCACTCGAGAGGGACAATCTAGACCTGGTTCTCTCAAATGGAGATGGAGAGGATCACAGATGTAGAAGTGGGTAGCCATCTGGGAACTAGTGACCATCGAACAGTATGGTTCACAATAAACACAGCTGTAGAGTCAAGTCATACAAAGGCAAAAGTATTGGACTTTAGGAGGGTTGACTTTGCCAAAATGGGTGAGTGCCTAAGGAATGCTCTAGCAAATGGGCAGGAAGGAGGGGTGGAAGAACAATGGGGAATAATAAAAACTGCCATCACAGAGGTAACAAGCCTTTGGGTGAAGCAAATAAACAAAACAAAATGATGTAAGAAACCACTATGGTTCTCAAAGGATGTGGCAGTGAAGGTTCAAGAAAAAAAGAAAGCATTCAGGAAGTACAAGGAATCACAGAAGGAAAAGGACAGAGAATTGTATCAGTTAAAGCAAAAGGAAGCTGGGAAGGCAGTCAGAACAGCAAAGGCCGAAACCGAGGAAAAGATAGCCAACTCAGTTAAGAAGGGGGATAAAACCTTTTATAGGTACATCAGGGCGAAGGAAGACCAAGGGAGGATAGTGAGGCTTAATAAAGGGAAGGGGGTAGGCAGATGGTGACGGTGAAAAGGCAGAGATACTAAACAAATATTTTTGCTCAGTATTTACAAATGAAGAGGTGGGGTACCTAAACAAACAATGGAAACACTCTGGATACAGAAGTTGATACCAGCCCATTAACAGAAGAAAGGGTTCTGAAAGAACTCTTTAAACTGAAGGTGGACAAAGCAGTGGGGCCTGATGGGATTCATCCCAGAATTCTAAAAGAACTAAGGGTAGAACTAGTGACACCACTGACTACCATCTTTAACAAATCATGGGAGGATGGAGTGGTACCTGAGGACTGGAGGAGGGCAGATGTGATTCCACTTCACAAAAGTGGGAGTAGGGCAGAAGCGGGAAACTACAGACCTGTTAGTTTAACCTCAGTGATAGGGAAAATGATGGAATCACTTCTGAAGGAAAGAATTGTCGAGTACCTAGAGGCCAGAGGGGCACAGGACCCAAGGCAGCATGGATTCACAGCAGGAAGGTCATGCCAGGCGAATCTAATAGATTTCTTTGACTGGGTGACCAAAGTAGTAGATCAGGGAGGGGCTGTGGACATGGCCTACCTAGACTTTAGCAAGGCATTTGACACAGTCCCACACAAAACATTAATATACAAGTTAGCCAGCCTGGGAGTGGGTCCCAAGATGATAGCCTGGGTAAAGAATTGGCTGGAGAATAGAACACAGAACAGTAAATGGAGTCCACTCTGAAGAAAGGGGGGTTACTAGTGGGGTACCGCAGGGTTCAGTAATAGGACCGGTCCTCTTCAATGTCTTTATAAGTGACATTGCAGAGGGACTGGAAGGAAAAGTATGTCTCTTTGCAGATGACACAAAGATCTGCAACAGAGTTGATGCACAAGGTGGGGTGGAAAGGATGAGAAGGGACTTGGCAAGGTTAGAGGAATGGTCAAATGTATGGCAGCTTAGATTCAATGCTAAGAAGTGCAAGGTAGTCACCTGGGAAACAAAACCCAGGGAAGAGTACACAATGGGGGTGAGATACTAACAACAACAAAATGGAAAGGGACCTGGGGATAGTCATATCAGATGATGACCTAAAGGTGGGCAAGCAATGTGAGAGGGCAGAAAGGAGGGCTGGAGGATACTGGGATGCATAGGTAGAGGCATCACCAGTAGAAAACAGGAAGTTGTTATCCCTCTGTACAGACAGCTGGTGAGACCCTTCTGGAGTACTGTGTGCAGTTCTGGAGACCCAGTCTCCGCAAAGACACAGACAGGATGGAAGCTGTCCAGGGGAGGACAACTAAAATGGTGCAGTGTCTGCACCGGAAGACATATGAAGAGAGACTTAAGGAGGTTAATATGTATAGCCTCGAGGAAAGGAGGGAGAGGGGGGACATGATAGAAACTTTCAAGTACCTCAAGGGAATCAACAAAGTCCAAGAGGGTGCATCTTTCAGAAAAAGAGGTATGCAAGAACAAGGAGCACAATTTGAAGATGGGGGGCGGTTCAGAGGTAATGTAAGGAAGTATTTTTTCACAGAGAGGGTTGTGGATCCATGGAACAGCCTTCCGGAGGAGGTTGTGGAGTCAAAAACAGTGGTGGAATTCAAGCATGCATGGGACAGTCATAAGGCAATTCTAGGGGGTGGGGGTAGGAAGAAGTAGGCTGCTGGTTAACTAGGATCTGCAGCTTATCCATTAGGTAGTGAAATGGGCAGACTGGGTGGGCCAAATGGTCCTTATCTGCTGTCAAATTCTATGTTTCTATGTTTCTATGTTAGACCATCCTTCCCTTCCTGGGCAGCACCACCCCCTTGTTATGGTCTTTTTGCCTAAACCTCCAGTGGTCAGAAGTCATGACAGCCTGCTGTAGTGCCATGAAAAGAGAACTGCTAGCAATTTACCAGCATCACTGGTACCGCAATATGGAGGGTGGGGGTGGGTGGAGAGGTGCAGAGTATCATTAAAGCTGGCACAAGGTTTCGCTACATTTTTGCAGTGGCAACAATAGCGAGAGCTACTACTCCTCTATAATGTGCAGGGAAGCTGCAACTGTAGGTCTGCTCAATGCCAGCATAATCCTGCTATAACACAGCACCCTACATTTCAGATGAACTGTGGTAACACATCGCTTGTCCGTGGCATTAAGTGTATGTAGCTCTTCTGCTCATTTAAGTTTCTTTGAGAAGCACGTTGACAATGTCTATACCACAACTTCACTTACCACTCTCTCTGATGAAGACAGAACAAGAATGGCTGATTTCAGTCCATGTGTGCCATAAGGTATTGTCTCATGTCTGGGGGGTTAGAAGTGGAGCAGTATGGCATAGAGAGGTGTAACCACACACACCCACTCCCCAGAACAGCATCTTTTTCTCTCTCTACATGGGAGTGATGCCCAGGCTGCTAGCCTTCCCCAAACATCATGACCGCCAGGCACAGGGATTTCCTTTTCCCAGTCCCCAGGGAACTGTGATAAGGGGCCAGGGCAACCATCATTGGAGCATCACTTTTTCGGGTGTCATCATGCACCAGCACAGCAACTGGACCACCGCCCACAACACTGTGGCATGGTGCTAACCACAATATTTTCACCCAGCCCCATGGATATGCAGGTGGGTCCAGACAGCACAGGTTTTTTGTATTATGTAGGCACACAGAGCAGAATGGCCCAGCAGAGCCATGCTAAAACATTGGTTACCCCCCTCCCCATCCCAGAGACTGGAACAAGGGTCAGGGGTCACCAGAAAGTCTATGAACAAGTGGATTAATAAGAGGTTGGCACCAGCTTCACAGCCTGTGCCCAAAGTAAACCAGTATATAAAAGAGAAGTCAAGAGAGGGCATAAGACAGAAGTTACTTTTTAAGCATTGTGGGCCATCAGAAAAGACCACAAATTGGACAGCTAGTCAGAGGTCAGGATTTAAATTTGTCCCTCCTCTCATCTAATGAGACATAGCAGTTTTGATTGCCAACTGCTGTAGAGTTCTTCAGACAACTCAGATCAGCCAGAGTGTTGAGCAAGCTTTCCCTGCCTGGGACTTGATTTGACAGACCATGCCTTAAACTGGAAGTGCCTGCCAGGAAGTTTTGTATTTGAGGCTCCCTACCTTGGAATTGTACATCCAGTTGAGAGAGCTCTGTCTGGGTTTTCTGCAATTTTGCTGCGGGAATTTCTCCTTGTGTTGGACAAAGCCATCAGAGTTTCCCATGTTTTCATATTACTTAAGAGTGATGAAGAGAAGTCCCTTTCCAAAGAGTGAAGAGGGCCCCAGCAGATTCCTGCTGCCAGTTGCATGGCCCACACCAACTGACCTCAAAGTGAGTGCCATAGGTCTTCCACATCTGTTTACAGTTGCTGAATGGCCTGTACCTTTTGCCACCAGGATAGAGCATTAGATCTAGCACACCAATTCCAGTCCAGTCACAGAGCCAGTACAGGGGACATTTCCCACCAAGTTCCATTGCTGTTCCACAAGGCTGCAAGACTGTGAGTACTAAATCAGGGCCTTTTCCTACAACCCCTTTATACAGTACATAGGAGGTTTTACATAGGAATAGCTATAACCAGGTATGAGAAACCCTGGGCAAGGACTGAGCTACATTTGTGTGCCCAAGGAAAAAGTCCCCTAAGTTTACTGTCTTACCACCCTTGAAACTTGTTTCTCCCTTGTTGATGCTGGAGTGTATTGCAAGGGAATTCAGGAGCAGGTGGAGCAAGGTCATTTTACCACTGTTCAGGTCATTAGTGAGACCACATTTAGAATATGAGGTGAGGTACTGGCATCCATACCTTAAGAAGGACATCACCATGCTGGAAGGGTCCAGAGAGCAAGCAAGATGATAGAGGGGCTACAGGATGGGTCCTATGAGGAGAGCCTGGAGCCCTGGGGATGTACTCCCTGGAGGAGAGGAGGCAGAGGGGGGCTATGATAGAGACCTTCAAGTACATGAAGGGAATTAACAGAGTGCAAAAGGAGGGTCTCTAAAATAAGTGAAAATAATGCCACTAGCGGGCACAACCTAAAACTGATGGGGTGGGGGGGGATTTAGAAGGGATGTAAGGAAACATTTCTATATGGAGATGGTGGTGACCACCTGGAATGAGCTACCAGAGGAGGTGGTATCAGCAAAGACAGTGGGAGCATTCAAGGGGGCCTGGGACAAAAACAAAGAGAACCCTTAGGACCAAAGAAAGGGGAAGGGGGTGTTTGGGGGGACAGTGGCATAACTGTAAGACCAGATGCTGCATCATTACGAACAGACACGATAGGCCAGGTGGTCTTCTTCTGCTGGTTCTTTTTGTATGTTCGTATACTCTTTGAGTCTTGTTAATTATCTGCTCATTGGTACCACACTGTTCACTCCATCACGACAGCAACTGATCCTCTCCAGCATAGTGCACATAGACTTCACAGGAGCACCCAGGAACTTTGTGTTTACTGGTGCACTAGTAAGAGAGGGCTGTGTGGGCCTGAGTCAGTGGGGATTGGAATTTAAACTTGATCCTGTTTCTATTTTCTTGCTTATTTTATTTGCCTGCTTTGACCCATTCCCAGCCTGAGCCATGTTCCTGTGTTCCTTTTCCCTCAGCAAAGCTCATTTCCTTTTGACCATTTAGTTGTGTCCATTGCCGTCATTGGTTGCAATGAATATCACATTGCTGGGTACTGTTCTAACACAGGCAATTGGAGGGAACTTCTTCAACAGGGTGAGCAGACCAGCATTCTTGTAGTGCTGCCCTTGATCAATATACAAGGGTGAGGACTAGAGTATCAAGGAATTCTCTAATGCAAACTTCCTTAACTAAAGTCCCTTACTACTTGATGTTCCCTTGGCGTGTAAGGCGTGTAACAAAATCCTCTCACCTCCATTCCAGCAGCCCCCAGCAGTCAGTCTCTGGTGACAACAAACAGAGCAGCAATGCTACAGAGAGCAAAGGCGTGCTGCACGCTCAGTACACACACTTGAGCAGTCACTTAGGTCCTACCTGGAACTATGAAGCACCTCCTCTTAACCTTTTGGTGTGTCCTGAAGAGCACATTTACATAGAGCTGGGTGAAATTTATCTTCTGCTGACAAAATGTTGTATTGCATTGCTCAGCGTATTTCTGTGCATTAAGGCATAAAAATGTATAAATAAAAAGTACAAAAACAAAATTCTGGTGAGATTCTGATTTATCTTACCTGAAATTTCATGACATTTCCGCAAACATTTTTAAAAATGTCTATGGATATTTCATCAAATATTACCAAAATTGAAAAATTCTGTTATTTTCATCTAATTCAAAAAGGATTCAGCTGAATTGCACCTCATTTTAATTTACTAATCACTGTGGAGAAGTGTACCAACTTTCATATCTCTGTCTTTAAAGCTGACCAAGTTATGAACTCCAAACTTTCAGAAGTTATAAGATTACATATTGTAAGTATGTAAACTGCAGAATTTTAAGCACCTATAACTTTACAGCTAGAGAACAGAATATCCCCAATGTTGTTAGTTTCATTGATCCTTAAAGGAAAGATGTCATAACTAAAACTCCTCACCACCCAAAGCCTTACCCCCATTAGACTTTTCACAAGCCAAAATAATGTAAGTGCTAACTTTATGGGAGGGCTTGCCTGAGGTTCAATGTGGGAAATAGCTCCTCCCACAACCTCTACATAAGCCCTCCTCTAACACACCTCCCTTGCTTAGGGAGTGTTTTTCCTGGCTTCTGCTTGGCTTGTGTGGCTGTACTCCTGCTCGCTCTGCTGCACATTCGTCTCTCCCCCACTTGTGTCCCTGCCTCACTTTCTTTCATTTGTCTCTCATCTCCTGCCCTCCTTTCCTCCTTCCTCGGTTCTGGGGCTTATTTCTCCTTCCCTGTTCTTTTTTGGGTGTTTTCTTCCCCTTCTTGCATTTCCCAATCCTGGCTAACCCTCATCCCATGCGCTATCTATAGCTCTACCTTCCCTTCCGGCATATGCCTCTGTCCTCGCCGCATTCCTTCATATCTGGCACACATTGCACCATTGGGATATCTGAGCCAGTTGACAAGGTTTGCCATAGGAGAGCACACTTACTGTTTATCATTACCTGTTTTCATCTATGGGGTGAACTGTGTAATATATTTCAACTCCTGATGCCCTTCTGTTTCATCTGGCACCACTTTCGCCAATGCACAGACACAGGGACTACAGTTAGGACTTCATGCAAGCTCCAGGTTCATTTGGTTTGCCTTTCTACTGTGGGCTATATTACTCTCACTGTACACATGATACAAGAGTTACGGGAAGCTGCAGCACAACAACAACGTATATCCGCTTTCCCTTTCCTCGAGCAGTCCTTTCCCCTCGCTCGTCTCATACCTCGCTACTAAAAGACTCTCTCCTACAGGTATCAGCTCTGCTTTTACAAATTTGTATTACCTGGTCATATTCCTTCCTGCTCCCACTACTTAATTCTCTACATACTTGGAAAATCCTAGCACTGGCACAGTCACCAATATTATTTGTTTGCTTATCTTAGAGAGTACTTGTGGTGTATACAACGCTGTGCGAGTTCCAGTGTACTGGTATTTTCCACACCTGCTATCTGGTTTACATAGCTTGATGCACCTGATCATTATGGGGTTATGATTCTGTTGCAACTTACACACTGAGTATGTGGCCTGTATGGGGTTTGACTTTGCCATTTTTAATTAATTACATCCTCATACACTTCGGAAACTCTGTTTTCACTGTCACGGGGGGGGGGCTCTTGGCTGCTATGGGTTATTGGGTGCCTACAACTTTGTTTTATTTAATTTATGACTTAGGATAGACCAACTGGGATGCCTATTCTCCTTTCCAGTGCACCCCCTCTCTGCCTGTTGACATAGCTGATTGCACAAGAGCAGTGTCTCCGGTGAGGTTCTGCTTTCATCTGTTTTCAATTATTACCAATCTGGCTCAAGCATGATGCAATATCTCCATTTCATGTGATTTTGCTTCTGTCCATTTCTTGGCCTGGTAGGCTGGACCACCAGGAAGTCAAACCTTTCCCAGCAAAAGGAATGTCCCATTCGAGAATGCAGTCTCAAAGCAATAATTTGCAATTCACTGTCTGACCTCTACATAACATCCTCTACCTTTCTTCCCACAATATGTTCCAGAGCATTTACCCTTTTCATTGTCATCTGTGTTTGATATACCCTTCTTGTTCTATGTTCCTCATTCCTCACGGTGTTCCTATACCTATGATTTATATCCTACTGTCTACCTTCCCATCTTATACCAGCTCCATTGCTACCCCTCTCTCTGCAGCAGTGTTGTATGTTGGCCAGCCCATACCAGCAGTATTCCATCCTCTGTCCCTAACTCCACCTTCTGAGGTGCTGAGGGTAGGCTTCCCCGTCTACTGGGGATGGGAGTTCATTACAATCATTACATCCTACTACTTACCAGCCTAACATCCTCCATCCCCATCTCTGAAGGACACTCGGTGAAGGTTAGCTCTCCTGACTACCAGGAATGGGAACCATGTCTATGATCTACAGACTGTTGCCATACCTATTCTACCTCATACCAGTTGCCTCTTCCCTTGAGAATGGAATTACCTCCTGCTTACCAACTTGACATCCTCTGTCCCTAACTCTGCTTGGCAGCATCGAGTGCAGGTTGGTTCAACTACCAGGGATGGGAGCTCTGTCTGTAATCTACGGACTTATACCATATCTCCTCAAAACATACCTTCTCAACCTTATCCAGTTGCCGCTTCCCTTTGGGAACAGAACTATCACTCTGCATACCCTCACCATTGTACTTATGTTGCTTCAAGTCACTACCAGTCATCTTCAGTTCCTGCTGGTTGCCTGAGTCTCCTGTTTACTGTTTTATCTTGCATATCCTTGGTCTGATTCCTAGATGCCACTCCTTCAGGACCAGGACTTTGCCAGGCTTGCTTCTCCATCTTGTCTAGTTACAGCATTGACTCTTCATTCCCTTTGCCAACTTCCATGGCCGAGAGCCTCTCCAGTCCCGGATTTTCTTCACGGTTTGCATATACCCTGCTGCAGTTTGCCAGTTTCGTTAAAGAATGAAACTTGCTCTACAATATTCTCCCCTCATTCTCTGTTCACTAGCTGACACAGCCAGGATTATCTTGCCTCGACCATCACATCTGGATGCATATCCTTCCATTCTGCCACTTCCCATGTGCTTTTTCTTCAATTGCTACAAGATGTTTCAAACCTTCTGGATCTGGACCTTCTGCTTCTGCCTGTGACTTCACTCATGGAACATGGACTTCTCACTGGTTTGCCTCCATCCTACTTGTCTGCCACTTCCCTTCAATCATAGAACTCTTTTGCTTTGAATGACTTCACTCACCATCCTGTTCTTCCATGGACCTTCATTCTCTCACCCCTTTGGCCTCCTTGACCTCATCATATGGATCCTGCTGGCTCGTTCACTCCCTCTCTCACTCTGGGTCGACTGCCTCTTGGACTGCTTTGATGCAAGTTACCAGATCTGCCACTGTACAACATTGTTTTCTTCACAGGTTTGGAACCTCATCCTTCATCACTCCAGCACCCTCCATCATTTTCTCTAGTTGCTTCCAGCCTTCATTGGATGTGGGACTCCTGTTGCTCATGGTGCTTGGCTTGGCTCCTAGGCCTTCCATGGTTCATCATCCGATGCCTTGCTTCAACTTTCATGCACTTCACTGCTTATCACCATGGAACTGACCTCTTCCTGCTCCTCCTTGCTCTGGATGTCATCCAGCTTGACCACTAGCTTCCTCTGTTCATTCCTTCAGTTCCTCAGGATCCACTCCAGACTTCTTCCCATTTGTCTGGCTGCTGTCTCCTCTTCACCTTGCTGGCTCAGGGCTTTGTGCTGTTTGCTGTGGCTTTTTTGGGCCTTGTATCCTTTCTCTGACCAGTACTCCTGATGAGTCATCTGCTTTTCCATACGATCCGTTCCCTACTTCTACTCCAGCTCTTCAAACAGTACCCTTCCACTACTCATTTGATCATTAATGCATTACTGTGGAATACTACTACTGCCAGCAAACATTCCTTGGCTTACATGCCCCATAGATTCTTACATTATCATAGAAGTGTCATACTGCCCATTCAGTTTTTCACATTCATTCATGGAACCCATTCACCTGGACAATAGGAAGATCTTCTCCATCTCTATCGGATATACCCTCTGATCCCTGTCCATCCAATCACTATGACTTTCCCGGATGCCTCATCTCATTGGCCATCCTCATACATGGAAAGGACTTAAATTTTTCTGTTATACTCAGATTTCATAGACAGCATTGCTTCTACAGATACCGGGAATCGCAAGTTAACCTATTTAACTATGGATATCATCCATTTTACATTCTGCCACCTCTTATTTCAACAATGACTCTGATGACCAAGTTACTTGGCTCCTACTTTCCAACAGTCATGTTAGTCTTAGGAATTGCACAGATATTGTCCAGAATATTCACTGTGGGATCTTCACAGCTAGTTCTACTCCGTTCAACCCTCGATTTCAATCCAGGGTATCGCTATTCATTTTATTATTATCTGCACTTTTTCACCTAATACCTTCAGCTCGGTCAACCGCTCTCCAGTGGACCCTTCAGCCTCTTCTTCTTGAAGCACCTTCATTAATCTCTACAGCAAAGACCATCACTGAGAACTGGCTCTCCTGAATTCTAACTGGCAATCCATAACAGCCAAGACAAATTCACCAGCTCAGCCTGGTATTAATCAACAGTAGCACTAAAACCATGGCATCCTGCACTAATCGATCTCACTATTAATCCAGCCTACAGACTCTTCCTCTCATCTGCTCCAAGCTTCTCATATAACTGCAGCTGGATTACCCATAAACTTAACCGCCTATGCCACCACAGTGTATCTCCTACATGATCACACCACAGGCATACCACACTTACTTCAGGCAGCTACTCAGCAGAGGATCTGAGCATAAAGTCACAGACATCAGTGACCCCTCTAGTGCTTTACTAATCACTTATGGCATAATTCTCATCAACCACTCACACTCTCCTCTACTCATTTACTCTGGGATGCTTACCTAATGACTTTGCTCACTAGTCGATTCTTTACTGCCAGACTACCTCAAATATCAAACCTTATATGAAATGGAGCAGTCACTCATAACTTTACTAATCATCACAACTACCATAGTGTACTGTCTGGCTTATATCAAACATATCTTACTCTCCCAACTCATAAAGCCCATACAATCCCGTATCCATCTGTTGTCACTTAGAAACATGGTCTACATTAGCCCTTCTTTAACCGGATCTGCTTTACACATAGGATTCTTACCATCCCTACCGAAAAGACTTACCCTTCATCTTCAGGATCATCATTCAGACTGTATAATCCTTGGATAGAGAATGAACCATTAGTTCCAGGGCACTCAAAGACTCTTCTACAAATTCTACTCCAAGGATGTTTCCTTAGTGACTCCTTGTTCAAATACAGAGTTCCTAGCCTCCAGACCATGCCCTTACATTCAAGCCTCTCACAAGTTGGATCATTCACCAATGACTACTTCTACCATTGCATTTCCACCATTCCCAATTTAGTACCTTATCAATCCCATCATGGTCCTTCTGCCTATTACAATTCCATTAGAAGAGTATCATTCCTCATCTTGGAATCTTGGACTGCCTTTGTCCTCCTTCACTTGGATTTACTTCATACTTTGGATTCCATTGCTCATTCAGAACAGATCTACTCTTCAGCCTCAGGATCATCATGTGATCGGCATCATCCATGGATTAAAGATGGAATCATCTCTCCAAGCAACTCATCAACCCAAAATTAGCTATGGTTACTAGAACCTAAATCCTTCTCCAGTTAGTATACCCAGAAGGATGGACAGACTTCTGGCCATGAGTCCTCAGATGTTTCCTCCATCTGGGGGGGGTTTCCTCTCCTGAGTGCCAGGGGGTCATACTCTCTGTGAGTTGGAGAAGGTATCTTTTTGGGCATTCTATTCCCTACAAATTACTACCTACATACCTACTATTCAAGAGTGGGAATAGTACTACAAGTTATACAAGTACTATATACCCCATCTCTCCTTATTGCTGTTCCACAAACATTGAATGGGAGGGCTTGCATGAGGTTCAATGTGGGGAATAGTTCCTCCCACAGCCTCTACATAAGCCCTTTCTAACCACCTCCTTGCTTAGGGGTGTTTTCTATCCACCACCATCCCTCCTCCTCCTCCTCCCCCTCTCCAGCGTTCTTCTCACCCTTGCTCATGGGTCTTCTATTCCCTACAATTTACTACCTACATACCTACTATTCAAGGGTGGGAATAGAGTAAAACCACAAAAAGTACCACAAGTTACACAAGCACTATATACCCCATCTCCTTATTGCTATTCCACAAACATTGAATTGTTGCAAATTCCATGAAGAGGCAGCATGGTAGATGCTGTGTGGTGCAATTTCATGTAACAGTGTGGTGCTGCACCACTCACTTTTATGCTTTTCCATACAAGTGAACAGTTCACCGACACATAAAACGGCACTGTGTAGCATCTGCCATGTCGCCACATCATGGAGTTTGCAGCAACAAACTAAAGTAAGTCAAAATACCTGTTTTTTTCCTGCGAAAAGCCAATCAACTCTGTAATCTAATTGGGCTGGCAGTGCAGCCTACAGGTTAGAGCAATGAGCTGTGAATGAGCTTAGTATATCCAGCAGAACTGAGTTTCATTCCCATAACCTCTACTTGCATACTGATTGACTGAGCAAGTCACTTAACTACCTCAGTGCTCCCGTGTTGCCCCTAAAAACATGTATTTGTACCTAGCTGGCCTTACCCAGTTACCAAAGAATTTGAAAAAAATCTTTCTTAAAAACCAGCAGTCAAATATTGCAAAATCACATCCTCTTTTCCCAACATGACAGCTTCCAGTACCAGGAATCTCTTTACAATGAATGCTCACTGGAGCCTCCAAGGCAGGATTTTTAATACACCAGATTTGCTCTTTCATTCACTCTTGTAGGGGCCTAATGGTGCATCCAGCATAGATTTTATTACAATTGCACCAAAGAACATAAACAGTACATTCTGTACTACAGTTTAAGAACCTTTAAATTGCCACCTTTCTTTTCAATGTAGGTAAAATAAATTCTTTACTTTGAAAAGCAAATCAGTACATGCTGAGCAATGACCACATTTATGCATCCCATTGGGTTGTTGAGGTAGCCAATTACTTAAGGCAGGTACTTCAACAGGGCTGACAAACTGACTACGTATTAGCTTGTGCCTCAGAGTTGGTGCTCTTCTTAAGGAGATTCTGAGTTTCTCTCCCAACACTGTTGACAACTTACACATGAGCCAGTATTTTCTGACAATGTTTACCAATCTGGACTTACTTGTTACTAAATTCAATAACAAAGCAGATGGGGTCTTGTTCCATAGGTACCCATTGTCTAGGTTTCAAAAGATCCTTGGCCCAGTTCAGAAATATGACATTTTTACACAAAGTACCTGCATCAATCAGATTTGAGGCAAGAGGCACCTTGCACCAAAAATTGCAGACTTCCCAATTCAGGAATGGCAGCTGCAGCAGCAGTGGGGTCCAGTGCACCAAAGAGATCCTGTACCAGTCTTTCAGCTGAAGGGTGAATGCACCACAGTGTAAAGTGACCTGCACCAGCATCCAGCTGCAACATCTCCTATGGTGGGATTCCAAAGCCCTGCAGACAAAGATGCTGGCACCAATTCTTAGACCAGCAAAAGGCTGGTCTAATGACCCATGAGCCACCAGTCATCAGCAGTGGCCATGTACCTTGGGCACCAGAATCACAAGACATGGTATCACATGCAGAAGTGGTCATCCTTGCCCCCATGCCTTGACTGGATACAGGCAGCCTCAGACATGAAGTGACACACAGCAGTGGCATCTCCCTGCCTGTACCCTGCACCCCAATGACTGTCAGGGTACCAAGACCCATACTGGGATTCCCCAACAAAAAGGGACTTGTGGCACACACCTGGCAGTGTCCCATAGCCACAGTGCAGGACAGGGCACAACTAAGTAATGCCTACCCCCTGCCAGGTGTGCTGACGCAAGGTCAACTCCTGCACAGTGAACATCTGCACAGCGACAGATTTCACCTGTCTGTGGTGAGTCGCTGTGCTGATGCGAGGAAGACATGTGCAGTGCGGCTCCCAGTGCTGCACCCCCATCAGTCAAACTCCAACTTGGAGTTAGATATTTAGAGACTGGGGTGGGGTGCCTTCCCTGCATGTGGGGTTCAGAGGTGCAGCCCTCTGATGGGCTGACATCCCCAAGGTACAATGCCGACACTCAGCATTGTACCTGTCACTGTGTGAGGGATGTCAGTGCGGCAGCCTGTCTGGCGCTATAGTAAAACCACCCATCCCCAGCTTCCCCCCGAGAAACAACTAAAGGGTGATTTTTGCCAGCTATCCCCTTTGTAAAGTGTGCTGTTGCTCCTATTCCAGTAACTTTTCCCTTCTGAAAGCAGCGTGGTGAAAATCAACAAGCTGAGATTACAACAGGTACAGATGATTTGGTACTCTGACAGGCTGCTGGGGAGCCAATATAGGAGAGCTGCAGAGGTGGGGCTTGCAATTTAAAAGTCCAGCGCTGCTCACTCTTGAGCATGTAGTAGTGAGCACGACGCCAATTAAAAAAACAAAACACAAATAGAGGGTATCTGTTATGGTAAATGTAAGTTTCATAAGTTAATTCAAGCTGTGAGACTTGTGTCCATAATGCTTGCCCTTTTTTTTTACGCTAAAATTTAGTAGTTTTGTAATGCAGATGTTTGTCTAAACTTGTTTTAAAAATATCCATGCTTGAGCTACCCACCACACCTTCAGGTAAGTCATTCCATGCTGACACCACCCTTACAGTAAACCAGTGCTTCCTTATGTTTGTATTCCATTTAGGTAATACAAATTGCAACTTGTGTTTTCTGGTGCTAGAGTGTCCTGTGTTATAGGTAATTTTTAAATCTGCTCTCAATATATCATCTTGTGATATTTTGTACATCATACAAAGATCTCCCCTTAGTCTTCTGTAATGCAGTGAGTAAAAATTTAACTTAGTTAATCTCTCATCTTATGGTAAGTTTTTTAGTCCGGATACTGATCTAGTTGCACAGCGCTGCACACCCTCCATTCTTACAATGTACTCTCTGTACCGTGGCGACCACAACTGCGCACAGTATTCCATATGAGGCCTCACCAGGGCCCGGTACAAGGGCATGATAACATTATGGTGTCTGCTAGTAATATGTCTCAAAATGCAGTTCAAAATCTGGTTAACTTTTTTAACTTGTTGTTTACAATGTGAATTAAACTTTAAATCAGATATAATTTTAATACCCAAGTCCCACCGTACAGATGTTGTTAATAAAGTATTGTTCCCTATGTTATATGTATGATTGTTGTTTGTTCTACCCAAGTGCATAATTTTACATTTGGAGATATTAAGTTCCAATTTGCTAATTTTTGTCCACTCATATACTTCATTTATGGCTTGTTGTAAGGAAAGTGAATCAACCATAGTAGACACTGTGGCGCCTAGTCTGCAATCATCTGCAAATTTTGAAATCCATATAGAAGGATTGCTAAGATGTAAGGATGAAATATAGATATTAAAAAGACAAAGGCCCAGCACCGAGTCCTCTGGCACTCCACTGGTCACTGCAGACCACTCAGACATCACACCCCTTACCACCACCCTTTGTTTTCTGCTGGACAGCCAATTAGCTATCCATTTCACAATGTAGTAGTGAATGCCTATTTTAATCAGAATTTGTATTAGTTCTACATGTGGTAATTTGTCAAAAGCTTTGGCAATATCCATAAAAACCACATCCACTGGTTTGCCATGATCCAACTCTGAGTTAACATTTTCATAAAATGATAATACGTTTGTTTGGCGTGATCTAGATTTAATAAATCCAGGCTGCACAGGATCAGATAAATTGTTTAATGAAATATAATAGATCACAATGTCCTTTAAGATGCCCTCCATGACTTTGCCCAATAATGATGTCAAACTAATGGGTCTAAAATTAGCTGGATCAGATCTAGATCCCTTCCTGTGAAGGGGAACAACCAAAGCATTCCTTCAGGCTTGAGGAACCTCTGCTCTATCTCGGGATGCTTGGTATAAAAAGCTCAAAGGCTTAGCCAGTTGATCAGCAAGTTCCTGTAGAATTCTTGGGTGAATATTGTCTGGGCCTGGAGATTTATTGATGTCTAAATTAATCAGTCTTCTTTTTATCTCAGCAGATGTTATTTTGATAGCCCCAGATGCAGATATACATTCTTTAACAATAACAGATGTATTACCAGGATTAAAGACTGAACAAAAATAATTATTTTGTGTGTTTACTAACTCTTGTTCATTTAACATAACCCCATTTGTCATTAAAAGGTCCTATTATTGATTGTTGCTTTTTTTTGCTATTTATGTATGAAAAATGATTTTTATTGTCTTTAATCCTATTGACCAGAGTGAACTCCATTTGAGCCTTTGCTTTTTAATTGTTAATTTAACTAATTTGGCACATTCCTTATAAACTATGTAGTTCTTTTGGATTTTTTCTTTCATATACTTTTTAAATAGTTTATCCTTACGGTTAATCAAATGTTTAATTTGTTTAACCAAATTGGACTGGATTTTGCACCTCTCATTTTAGGTTTGTTAATTGGGATATATTGGGTAATTAGTTTATTAAGCTTATTTAGGAGTATACTCCACATATCCTCAGTATTCTTCCCTTCCAAAGCCTTATACCAATCCCACACTGCCAATTCCTGTCTAATATGAGAAAATTTGGCTTTGGCCAAATTTAAATTAATAGCTCCTTCAGATTTATAGTTTTTTTTTTTCTAATATCCCCACTAAACAAGTGGAATATATTTTTCGGCTATCCCTGCCTTTGTTTTGTAGGAAGGTGTAAACAAGATTACCTGATAAATAGGAGGAGGTGGTATCATGCTTCCAAAATGGGCACTGATATCTTTGTGAATATAGGATTTGTTTTAAAATTTATTAGAAAATGTATTCAATGCAAATATTGGGATAGGTGGTCCTGGGTCTGATTTTTGCAGACACTATATTTAGTGAATCAGACCTCAGAAATACTAAAACAATTTGGCCATTTATTACTCGAACTAATTTTTATCAAGATGGGTACTCGTTTTTAAATAGAAGGAATTCTTTTACTAATTGTTGGAATAATTACATGAGAGCAACTATTAAATTAAAGGGTTGGCCTCCAAGTTTCAATAAATCACCTGATAGTTTTATGGAAGGCATGTTATTTGGTTTTGATTTTGGGGGGTGATGTTGAATTGAATCCAGGATCTAATGTCTCAAATGAGATAACTGTTTTACATGACAATGCTCGTAGTATATTGAAAAAATCAGATTTGCTGGCAACCATTATAAATTATCAGAACCCTTGTATATTGTGCCTGAGTGAAACTTGGCTTAATGACAAACTTAGTACAACTGAAATGAGTGTGCCAGCATATCAGACCTTTAGACAAGATAGGAAAGTAAAGGGGGAGGGGTAATGTGTTTTGTTAAAAGCTCATTGAGGAATGCTGAAATAATGGTGGCAGGAAATGAGAGACATATAGATTATTTAGTTATTTTTGTTATGCCCCTAAATTTAGCAGTAGCTGTGATTTATTCTCCCCCCCCCCCGAACAAAAACAAAAACTGTAGAGGGAGTCTTACTTAAAATAGAGGATCGATACAGGAAAACCTATTGCTTTAATGGGGTATTTCAACTGTGATTGGGCAAATGCCAGAGGAAAACAATTAAAAGAAATTACGAATGAGATGGGACTTACTCAATTGATTAATTCATCAACAAGGTACATAAATACAACAGGTAGGGATCTATATTAGACCTAATTTTTGTTTCCCAAACTTTCCAAATAAGAGATCAGGAATTTTGCCTCCCACTTTAGTAACCATAATCCTGTTTGGACTGTTCTTATTATGCACCCTAAGGATGTCCGAAAACACTTGAAACAAACCTGGTCCCGTGATATGAGACACTTCTCAGAACCTCATTTTCTGGAGAGTACTAGATCAGAAAGATGGAGAGATGTAGTATACCAGAGCTAGATCTTAGTATTGAATACTTTACTGATACTTTCAAAAATTGTAATATCCATGCCCCCAAAATAATAAGAAAACATAGTGATTTGCCTAAATTTCCATGGATAACAGATAGGTTGCAAAGATAATTAGAGTCAAAATAGAATTTGGAGGAAAGCAAAAAAGACAAAAAAAATATATGATTGGGACTTATTTAAACTTAAAAGAAATGAGTGTCGAAAATTAATAAAAAGGGCAAAAATATCCTATTATCGCAGTAAATTAAACCATAACATTAATCCTAAAAAATTTTAGACGACTATAAAAAATTTGTCAAATCCTGGAGGGCATGGTGGACAAGTTAAATTAAATCTGAAAGTAAATGAAAGTTTTATAGAAGATCTAGGGTAGGTATCAGATATCTTAAACGATTATTTTGTTGATCTCCCTAATTTGGGACAAATAGGAGATACATCAATGGTATTTAATATTAAAAGTGAGGAATATTTTTCTAATCAACATCCCCCTTTTAGATTTAAAAAATTAACATTATTGGAAGTTACTAAAGAACTGTCTAGAATAAATCCATATAAATCTGCAGGATTAGATAATTTGGAGGCCGTTTCCTAAACATAGCTACCCCATATAGCACATACAATCTTAGCTATATTTAACTGGAGTTTACAGGAACGGCATTTTCCTACTCTATGGAAAGCAGGAAGATAGTACCTATCTATAAAACTGGAGATAAAACATCTCCTAATAATTATATATGTTTGGAGAGACTGGTAAACCAGTAAATGGGAGAATATTTGGAAAAATATGATTTATTAACAACATTTCAGTCAGGATTTAGGAAGGGTTTTTCAACCACATCAGCTTTAGTTGAATTTAATGATCTGATATGTACATCCTTGAATAAAGGAAATTATACAACAGCAAAATACATTGATTTTCCAAAAGCGCTTGACTTGGTGAACCATTCCATTTTATCTGAGAGGTTGGCTGGTTTGGGTTTCTCTGGGGATCCACTTAGGTGGTTTATATCATATTTGACTGATGGATCTCAAAGAGTGCAGTTACAAAATCATCTCTCAAACCCTCGAATCATCAAAAGGGGAGTTCCACTGGGGTCCATTTTGGGACCCTTGTTATTTCTGATATTTAACAATGATTTACCATCAGTGATTCAGCACACAGATATACGGATGTATGCAGATGATACAGTTCTACTGGCCTCTGAAAAAAAAAACAGGTGGATCTCCAGAGAAACCTACAGGCAGACTTTAATAGGGTACAGGAATGGTTCACCAAGTCAAAATTAATAATGAATGTAAATAAAACTAAATTTATGTCTTTTGGTACTAGTAGACTACAGGAGTTCACAGATGTACAGATCTCATTTTTGAATCAAACACTAATAGAACAAGTTTCTGAATATAGCTACTTGGGAGTTAATATTGATTCCTCATTAACCTTTAAGAATTGTATAGAGTCTACTATCAATAAAACACATAAAAAGTTAGGAGCTTTGAAGAGAATATCAAGGTGTTTTAGGTTGCAAGACAGGAAACTGATTGCAGAACAACTCATACTTCCAGTGATTAGATATGGAGAGGTTATTTATAGGACTGCTACTAAACAACTTTTGAACAAATTAGATAAATTGCAGTATAGGGTGGCAAGATATGTTTTATGTTGTAGTTTTAGAACTCATCATTGTGATTTGTTAATGAGGTTAAATTGGTTATCTCTTGACCTGGAATATAGGAAGAGTTGGTCCTTATTTATTTATAAATATAGGACAATTTTTTTAACCCATAATATAGCCAAACTATTGGCAGATAGGGATCCTGCACTTAGGAAACATTCAGTAAGGGTTTTGTATCAAAATAGAATTGATCCAGACAAGCGTAAAAATAAATTTTGGGATAGAACACTAGTATCACAAGCATCAGTAATTTGGAATGCACTCCTTCCTTTATTCCGGTCTGAGAAAACTGTAAAAAAAATGTTGAAAGGGTTAAAAATGTATTATGTCTATTCATGTGTTTGTGTTTGATATTGATTTTTATTGTCTTTGTCGAATGTTTTTTGTAAATTTGTAAATTGTGTATTTATGTATATTTTGTATTAGATTGTTTGTTATTGATGTGAATATGTGGAACTTGGAATACTTGCACAGGACTGTCTTGAAAACTGGATTGTATTATCCAAATGACATGTATTATTCCTGTATAAAAATACATTTTACTACTACTACTACATTATCCAACCCCAGTGGCACACTGCTGCCCAGTTGCCAATGTCAGCAGGGTGGGAGGCCACACATATTGTGGGCACTGTCCACTACCAGGCTGGCAACCAGAGGGCCAGGGGCTCCCACAAACCTCCATCTTTCCCCTCCCATGTGCCTACTGTTTGCTACAGGCAAACAGTGGTAGCTGCATCTCTGACAGTGGTGCCAGGACCCCTGCCAATAGTGAATCAGGTGCAGGGTCCCTGGTACTGAGACTGACATAAGCTGCTGTTTGATGCAGCTTGCACCAATCTTTGTGAATCCAAACCCCTATCTTTTCAACTCCCTGCCTCTTGCAGCTTACTTAACACCCTGCTTACTGTAGCCCTTTCAACAAATCAACTAATGAGGTTCTGCAGTATGTCTGAACATCAAAATCAGTCAATGAGGAACAGTTTCTGTGCAGTTTCAAGAACTGTCCAAAGGGATGGAATTGATGAGACTGTGTGGGAGTGAGCTATCTGCATGCAGCAAGTTGTTTGTGGTGGTAAGCTTTCTAAAGTAGTGTTTGACACAGAACCATCAGGTTGTGACATAACATAGAAACATAGAATTTGATGGCAGTTAGGACCACTTGGCCCACCCAGTCTGCCCATTTCCTACCTAATGGATAAGCTGCAGATCCTAGTTAACCAGCAGCCTACTTTTCCTACCCCACCCCTAGAATTGCCTTATGACTGTCCCATGCTTGCTTGAATTCCACCACTGTTTTGACTCCACAACCTCCTCCGGAAGGCTGTTCCATGCATTCACAACCCTCTCTGTGAAAAAATACTTCCTTACATTACCTCTGAGCTTCCCCCCATCTTCAAATTGTGCCCTTGTTCTTGCACACCTCTTTTTCTGAAAGATGCTACCCTCTTGGACTTTGTTGATTCCCTTGAGGTACTTTAAAGTTTCTATCATGTCCCCCCCTCCCTTCTGTCCACAAGGCTGTACATATTAAGCTTCTTAAGTCTCTCTTCATATGTCTTCCAGTGCAGACCTTGTACCATTTTAGTTGCCCTCCTCTGGACAGCTTCCATCCTGTCTGTGTCTTTGCGGAGATTGGGTATCCAGAACTGCATGCAGTACTCCAGATGGGGTCTCACCAGTTGTCTGTACAGAGGAATAACAACTTCCTGTTTTCTACTGCTGATGCCTCTCCTATGCATCCCAGTATCCCCCAGCCCTCCTCACTGCCCTCTCACATTGCTTGCCCACCTTTAGTCATCTGATATGACTACCCCCGGTCCCTTTCCATTTTGTTATTGTTAGTATCTCACCCCCATTGTGTACTCTTCCCCTGGGTTTTTGTTTCCCAGGTGCATTACCTTGCACTTCTTAGCATTGAATCTAAGCTGCCATACATTTGGCCATTCCTCTAACTTTGCCAAATCCCTTATCATCCTTTCCACCCCACATTGTGCATCAACTCTGTTGCAGATCTTTGTGTCATCTGCAAAGAGACATACGTTTCCTTCCAGTCCCTCTGCAATGTCGTTTATAAACACATTGAAGAGGACCGGTCCTAATACTGAACCCTGCAGTACCCCACTAGCAACCCCCCTTTCTTCAGAGTGGACTCCATTTACTATTATCCTCTGTGTCCTATTCTCCAGCCAATTCTTTACCCAGGCTATCATCTTGGGACCCACTCCCAGGCTGGCTAACTTGTATATTAATCTTTTGTGTGGGACTGTGTCAAATGCCTTGCTAAAGTCTAGGTAGGCCATGTCCACAGCCCCTCCCTGATCTAGCACTTTGGTCACCCAGTCAAAGAAATGTATTACATTCATCTGGCATGACCTTCCACTGTGAATCCATACTGCCTTGGCTCCTGTGCCCTCTGGCTCTAGGTACTCAACAATTCTTTCCTTCAGAGTGATTCCATCATTTACCTGTCACTGAGGTTAAACTAACAGGTCTGTAGTTTCCTGCTTCTGCCCTGCTCCCACTTTTGTGAAGTGGAATCACATCTGCCCTCCTCCAGTCCTCGGGTAACACCCCATCCTCCAATGATTTGTTAACGAGAGTAGTCCGTGGTGTCACTAGTTCTACCCATAGTTCTTTTAGAATTATGGGATGAATCCCATCAGGTCCCATTGCTTTGTCCACCTTCAGTTTTAAGAGTCTTTTCAGAACCCTTCTTCTGTAAATAGGCTGGTATCAACTTCTGTATCCAGAGTGTTTCTATTGTTTGATTTAGGTACCTCCCTCTTCATTTGTAAATACTGAGCAAAATATTTGTTTAGTATCTCTGCCTTTTCACCATCACCCTCTGCCCACCCCTTCCCCTTTATTAAGTCTCACTATCCCTCCCTTGGTCTTCCTACACTCCCTGAGGTACCTATAAAAGGTTTTATTCCCCTTCTTAATTGAGTTGGCTATCTTTTCCTCGGTTTGGGCCTTTGCTGTTCTGACTGCCTTCCCAGCTTCCTTTTGCTTTAACTGATACAATTCTCTGTCCTGCTCCTTTTATGATTCCTTGTACTTCCTGAATGCTTTCTTTTTCCTCTTGAACCTTCACTGCCACCTCATTTGAGAACCATAGTGGTTTCTTACATCATTTTGTTTTATTTATGTGCTTCACACAAAGGCTTGTTACCTCTGTGATGGCAGTTTTTATTATTCCCCATTGTTCTTCCACCCCTCCTTCCTGCCCATTTGCAAGTGCATTCCTTAGGCACTCACCCATTTTGGCAAAGTCAGCCCTCCTAAAGTCCAGTACTTTTGCCTTTGTATGGCTTGACTCTAGAGCTGTGTTTATTGTGAACCTTACTGTTCGATGATCGCTAGTTCCCAGATGGCTACCCACTTCTACATCTGTGATCCTCTCTCCATCTCCATTTGAGAGAACCAGGTCTAAGATTACTCCCTCTCAAGTGGGTTCCAATACTAGTTCTCTAAGGTATGCCCCCATAGGGCATCTAGAATAACCCCACTCTTAGAAGTGGCTGCTGCAACTGCACTCCAGTTAATATCTGGCATATTCAGATCACCCTTCAGCAATATCTCCCCTTTTTCTGCCATTCTAAGTATATTTTCTATCATTTCCTTGTCCATTTCCTCCCTCTGAAAGGGGGGTCTGTATACAACCCCTTTGCAGATTGTGGTGCCATTGCCTGTCTCCAGGTTGATGCACAATGCTTCTTCTCCTCCCTGTTTACCCTTTTGTTCTGTTGCTTTGATTCCTTCCCTTATGTAGAGAGCTACTCCTCCTCTTTTACCCTCCCTGTCCTTCTTGTAGATAGTGTATCCTGGTATGTTTATGTCCCAGTCATGGTTCTGTGTGTACCATGTTTCTGTGACTGCCACAATATCCAAATGTTCCTCCTCCATCAAGGCCACTAATTCAGGAAGCTT
This sequence comes from Neoceratodus forsteri, assembly GCA_016271365.2. Taxonomy (NCBI): domain Eukaryota; kingdom Metazoa; phylum Chordata; order Ceratodontiformes; family Ceratodontidae; genus Neoceratodus; species Neoceratodus forsteri. Next base: position 1,048,316,059 of record CM057456.1, read on the forward strand.
GTTACCCAGACTATGAGGCATTGGTACTCATCGCTCTCCATTTTTGATGGTTTTACCTTTTCTAGCAGCATCCCCACTGTCCTTTCTACCTTGGTCTTTTCTCATTTATTACCCTCTTATATGGGAGGCTGGGAATTTCTGCTGCTTATCAGTGACTCCCCCTTGACTAGTTAAAAGCTTGCAATGAAGCATTTAAACTGATTGCCCAAAGTCCTGTTCCTTCCTGGCCAGATGCAGACCATCCTGCCAGTATAGGCTAGTGTCCCCAGGTGGAACCCCAGTCTCCAATGAAGCCAAATCCCTGTGCTCCACACCATTTCTTCAACCATTCATTAAATTGCATGGTGAAAAGTACCCTCGCCTCACCCATGCCATAGACAGGCAGCACCTCTGAGAAGGATACTGGTGAAAAGGGTGAAGTCAAAAAAAATTCAAAGATTTGTTGCTGATAGCACAAGCAAATCCAAGGTTAAATCATGGGAGTTCAACCAGGACCTGAATTCCTCAGCTTCTTCTTCTAAACCATCCCACACACAGACCACATCATCAAGAAAGAGGTGGCATTTGATGATGTGGTCTTTGTGTGGGTCATTCTTAGAGGTGGCAAGCCAGGATTTTTTTTACCTACAGCCAAGCCAGAGCTGAGCCAGAGGGTCTGGCTTGACTATACGAGCCAAAATACAAGCCAAGCCATGCCTACTGCAGGCTACATTTTAAATAGGAGTTGAACATTTCAGACACTACACTAACTGCTCAGGCTGACAAAGATGCTTACTTTGACCATAACCAACTTGGCTTGACCTTGGCTCTCAATTGCTTACAGAAGTCGAGCCAAGCCGGGCACTAAGCTCGAGCCAGGCTCAAGCCTGTTCTGGCTTGCCCAGCTCTAGTCATTCTCCCTATTGAGCACCACCTTATCCTCCCAAAATCAAAGCAATAGATTTGCAAATTAGGTGCCATGCTAGCAGCCATTGCTGTGCTACATAACTGGAGGAAGAAATTGTGACCCCAAATTAACTTCAGCACTTCTAAAATAAAAACAACTGGGAATTCCTCATTTAGTGGGTGCAGATTTAGAAAAACCCCATATCATGATCTATGTATGCACTGGAACTCCACATCAATCCTTAAGTAAATATAGCTTGCTTTCCATTTGAAGTTTTCACAAATTTTTCCAACACATTCATAGTATCAGTATATGAGAGTGCAACCTGTGTTCACAGTCCTTCAGGTAAAAATCCACACATTTCAACAATGTATCTGTCAGGGAACCAACCCCAGACACAACAGGGGATTTGGGACATTTTTGTGAATGTTTGGTAAGATATATATTACTGGAACCACAGGACTGTCATTCTACACAAAATCAAATTCATCTTCACATTTATTTATTTATTTATTATTTATTTATTTATTAAATTTTGATGACCGGGTAGGCCCACTAAGCTCCGGAGGTCCCTTTTTCATGGGCGACAGCTTTTTCTCATCTCCAAAAGTGCTAGTAATTTTCGCTGGAATGTTTTGGTAGAGTCACTTTGATAAACATGTATGTACGATACATATATATATATATATATATATATAGTTTGTAACCATATTTAGTAGTTCCAAAACTTTAGCTTTATAAAAATCAGCTGTCATCAATAGCACATTTCCACCTTTGCCAGCAGGCTTTATGACCACATGCTCCATCCTTTTTAGTTCATCAATAGGTACAACCTCTGCTGCTGTAAGATTTTTATACATCTGTGGGTTATTTAAGCAATAAGCCACGAGATGGTGTGGGTTATGGGGGGGATTTACCATGGCTGGTGTGGTCTGGCCATGAGGAGCAGCTGAGTGGTCAAATCCTCACTAGCCATGGTAAATCCCCGATAACCCACATCCTCAAGTGGGTTTTTGTGATTATACCAAGGTTCATTTTTTTAAAAATATAATAAAATAGAATTAAAGAGGTTGCTTTTTTTTATTTAGTTTAATGTATTTTTTACTATGATATAAAAAAATAGTTCTCTTGTCATGATACAGCTTCAGGTTACTGTTGCTAGTGGAAATGGACTCTGGGGAAAGCCAAGTAGAGCTCTGCAGGCAGACCTGCTGATGGGGGCAGGTGCTGGAATGACTGGAGGACTGTGGTTTGGGTCGGAGGGCTAGACGGGAACTTGGAGTCACTACAGGTATTGTTCTGTGGAGTTATTTTATTTTTAATTGTTGAATTTTACAATTCTGTAACATTTCATGTACTTTCCTATCATGGATAAGGTGTAAGGAGGTATGCATTTTTTTATCTGTTTTACCTCCTTCTCCGACCCAGGTGTCCTCGCCCTTGAACCCCACATTGCTCCTCCTGACTACTGGCCATCTTCTTTCCTGGGTCCCTTCCTCACTCCCTCACATTGCAGCCAACTCCTGAGGGTATCCCAGTGTATCCCTTTCACGGGTGGGTCCCTCTCCTCTGAGGGGAGGCACCAGTGGGGGAATACCAGCGCACTAACTATTAGGTCCCCTAGAGTGCTGCTGAGGTGAGGAGGCCCTTTGGAGGTCCTGGAAGTGTTGTGGAGTGGGGAGTCATCATCCGGCAGACATCTGGCATTTTTCCGGTTTCCTGGTCCCCACATTATTGCACCACTCGTGCAGTGCCCCGGTCTCCACCGGAAGCCACTGCTGAGCGAGGCAGACCAGTCCCCCCCATCCCCGAAGAGGACAGTAGTCCTCTGGATGCTCAATCCTCTTTGTCCATGCCAGCCCCCAGTGTCCCGAGTCCGTTCCCAAACCCAGGTCACATGTATGGGTCGAAGTAAGGTGCCAGTGCCTCAACCCTCTATGCCACCAGACCAGCCTATTTTTTTTTTTAATGGTACAAGAGCTTTAGAATTGCAGTTAGCAGGAGGTAGTCTAGTGGTACCCCCTCCCATCTCTGATACCTGATGAGCCGATAGAATTATTTCCATCAATGGTAGTCCAGTGGTACCCCACTCCCAGCTCCGATCACAGCAAATCCCACACCCGAGATCACCCTGGTAGTCCAGTGGACCCCTACCCACTGAGGCAGCCAAACCCCATCCCACTCCCACCGTCCCAGGATGTGCATGGCAGCTGGCAGGCAGCAAAATCCACCTGCACACCTCCATGACTCCCCGCCAACTGCACTGTTACTGAATGACAGCTTACAGTAAGCTCTGCAAAACCATTGGTCAACATTGTCGACCAATGGGCTTGCAATGAGTACTATAAGCATTCATTCACAACTTAGTGTCGTCCACAAAGTTGTGAATGAATGCTTACAGTACTCACTCAATGTCGACAAATGTCGACAATCAACAATGTCGACCAATGGTTTTACAGATCCTACTGTAAGCTGTCATTCAGTGACAGCACAGTCGGTGGGCAGCCATGGAGGTGTGCGAGTGGGTTTTGCTGGCTGCCGGCTATCATGCCCATACTGGGACAGGGGGAGCGGGGTGGGGTTTGGTTGCCTCAGTGGATGGGGGTCCACTAGACTACCAGGGTGATCTTGGGTATGGGGATTTGCTGTGACTGGTGCTGGAAGGGGGTACCACTAGTCTACCAGGGATGGAAATAATTATTATATCAGCTCGTCAGGTATCAGGGATGGAAGGGGGTACCACTAGACTACCAGGGATAGGACAGCAATAATATTTTGTTTTTAATTAGGGTATGGGGAAGGTGGGGGTCACTAGAATACCAGGGACTATGGCCTGACATCCAATTTCAGGGTGCCCTGTGCATCCAGCCAGGTGCATCCCTGCACAGGACATGCAAATGGGGCCATAATGACATGCAAAGGGCCCCATTTGTGCCTTGCATGGCTAATGGCCCCATTTACATGTTTCAGTCTGAATATCTGGAAGGTGCACCACACATTCCTATTCCAGGAATTCAGACCTGGCAGGGGGATGCACTGGTGCATCACTGGTGGTCTTCATTTGCGCTGCACACATATCCTGCTATATTCAGATGAGATGAGCTTTTGCGCATCTCATTTGAATATATCAGTTCTGTGCTCCATATCTCAGCCGAGTGGAGCAGCCTCTTGCACCCTTTCAAGGTGCAATTTGAAAATCCTGTCAAAGATTTGAGCAAAACTTAGAGTGATGTCAATTAAGTTAATTATTTTGTATTTTTCTGCACAACCTCCTTTGGCTTTGATGACCTCATCCTGCTCCATCTTTCCCATCTGGGCTTGTGTTTTCATTTCTTCTCTATTTTGTTTTGTTTTGTCTTCTTCTGCAGATTCTTTTCTTTTAAAAAGATACAGCCTTATTTGTTCCTTCCTCGGGGATTCTTCTTCTGTGCTGTGCTGTCCTGTGTTTCAGTTTCTAAATTTGGAGTTGCTTTATTTGCCTGAGGATTAATCTCTTTAGCCACTTGTTGTCTACCTCTTGATTATGATCTTCCCCAACTTTGCAATCTTTGCCTCCTGCTGTAGGAGGGGAAAATGTTCCCTCTTTATTGTCTGTGCTATCACATTCTATTTTCCCACATTTTCTTTTTATAAGCTCCTCTTCATATTTTTCAAGCTTTTTATTTAACTGAATTTTATACTGAGCAAATCAGGGAGCAAAGGATAATGTGACAGTTCTTTCACTTCAGCAATTTCTGTGCTCACCTCTTTATGCTTCTGTGAGTCCTCATCATGATAGCTGGAGAAACTTTCTGGAGCAAACAGCAGCTGTCTTTTCCAAGGTTTCATGATTGTTGAACCCCTCTAAGCCCCCAGAAGGGATTATGGCTACTCTCAGGCCCCATGGTGCTTGCAAACATTCCAGTTATGTTTCAAGTGCCTACTTGTTTGGTAATCAAGTAGTGCTGACACTTCAGTGTGTCTCATGGTAAATTTCCTCCTTGCCTCTGCTTTCCATGTATTTAGTTCCACAGTGTCACCAAGACAAGATGAATGGCTTTCCGCTGCTATTTTCTGAGCTCTGCCAGCTCCATTCATGTTACCACAGCAGACAAAAAGTAAAGATACAGGTAGGAGATTTCTGTCTCCAAGCCACTCGCTTTTTCAAATGGAGAGACAAAACACACTGGTGACTGACTAGAGTAAAACTCAAGTACAGTGAAAAGAAACATGGAAATTCAGGAGTTCATAAACTGTAATACAGAATTTGTGGTTTGAGTTCTTGGGTGCAATTATAATATCTGTGTTGGACAAACCATTAGGTCCCTATGAGAGCGACTGCAAGAGCACGTCTGGCATATTAAAAGTCCTGCCTTGGAGACTCCAGTGAGCATTCATTTTAAAAGGTGCATGGGGACCCCAGGGGGTACTAATTCATAGGCTGCAAGCTGTCATGGTGGGGAAAAGAGCAGATCACAGGTAGAACAAAATGCTCCAGCAGAGACATACTGGATTTTCAGCCTTAAAACCTCAGTCCAACTGAACTGAATGAGGACTGGATTTAAAACCCTTTATTTAAATACATCTCTAAATAATGACTTGGGTGTCATTTTATTTGCCTGGAAAATAGAATTGTATAATTGTAGTCTGTCATATATGAATAGTTATTCTCAGCTTAACTGTATTGATCTTGTTGTTGTTATTAGTATTATCATTATTATTATTATATTTATTGAGGTCCAGTTGGAGCAAAAAAGCATATAGGGGCAATTCTTACTTGAAAGCAGGATGTAGCCAGCCCATGATGGCCTTAAGTTCTGTAAAGTGGGATGGGGTATATGGTCACATCAATGGAAAAGAAAGTCAAGGAGATTTAAACTATATGATAGGGAAAGTAGCTAGTACATGGATCACCAATGTCAGGAGTTAGATGCATGGATTTATCAAGGGAATGGCAACTGGGCTAACTAGCAAAAGCAGAGTAGACCACTAGCTGGAGCAAGAAAGCATACATGGACAATCGTCACTTGAAAGCAGAAAGTACGAGAATCACACCCCGCAAAATTAACTGGTCTGAGCACCAAATATATATGGAAGTCCAGAACTTAGTGGAACTCACAGAGACCTGATGTAGGAAGAAAATGACTGAAACCAAGAAAGACAAATGCTGGCTATTCCAAAGGGATCTCATTGAGCAATGCAAGTCTCAAGATCAAGCATGGTCCTGCTTCAAATCATTCCACTTCCTGTCTGACCTTGTTTCACAGGGGCTAAACAATTCATGCATGAAGGCTGTCTGTGCACCAGATCCAATTATTTCAAAGCCAACCTCCTGAATAACTGTAACTCCCCATCCAAATTCTGGAAGGTAAGTCATCTCTTTTGACCCCCTGCCAAGTCCACTACCCCCAGTCCTCATGGTTAATGGTTCACCTGTCTCAGTCTGACCCTCCTTCTGTTACTACTCTTTTGACACATTTTCACCACTGCCCTTCCTTCCCTCTGTACCTCTCCTGTACCCCTTGTCCTTCCTCCTCTTTACCCCACCCTTCCATGCGGTTTCAATTCACCCATGTTACTTCTCAGGAAACCTTGCTTGCTTTTACCTTGTTTAAGTTGTCCACATCTAGTGCTGATAAACAGGACCCTAAACATTTCCATTTTCAGCTTTTGTCATCACCTCCTATCTTATTCACCTTCTCAAACTCTCCTTCTTCCTCTGTGCTGTTCCCCAGTTATGGAAGATTGCCAAAATTCTCCTTCATAAAAGTGGCGAGCCTTCCTCCCCTGTCAACTTCCATCCTATCTCCCTCCTCCCTTTTTTATTTTTAGTTTTTATTTATTTTATAGAATCAGAATTACAACCCTTTGAGTCAGAGACTCATTTACAAAGGCTCATCATCAAAAAACAGAGTACAAAGCTCATACAAACATGGTAAACATATTATACAGAGAATTATAAGGGAATAATTTACATGTATGTACATTGTTACAGTGAATGTACATAGTTACAGTGAATAAAGTCCAAAATAGAAGAGACACCCTATGTAGGTCCTATACAATGTGGTAGCTAAATTACATATGTATACATAGATACAGTGAAAAGAGTCCAACATGGAAGAGACATTCTATGTAGTTCCTAAACAATGTGCTAGCTAGAGTATCATAGAGCAAGCAAGAGACTAGAGTATCAGTGCTGTACTACAACTAGTGGATAGCAGGTAGATGCTAAGGACAGATGAGCTGAAACACTTGAGCAGTGGCTATGTGCAGTTATAGCTGTGAGTGCAAGAGAAACTAGTCTATTCTAAGCTTGCCAACTTCCTCTACTTGTCTAGCTTCCTCTCCCCTCTTCCAATCTGGTTTCTGGAAGCACCACACCACTATCTCCTCTTTGCTGCATGTCACTGACTATCCATCTTTACTGGGATGGATCAGGGGTACATCACAGTGGCTATTTTCATTGATCTGGCCAAAACCTTTGATTCAGTGGCCCACCTACAGCTTCTGGACAAGTTGAGCTCGGCCAGCCTCTCAGACCCTGCAGGCAATTGATTAATTTCCTACCTCATGGGCCATCAACAGTTGTTACAGTTAGAAAGCATCCTGTTACCTCCCATTCTATTCAGGCTGGGTCCCACAGGGCTCCACACTGGGTCCCATCCTTTTCTTCTTCTCCATCTTTGTGAATGACCACCCTTCTGCCTGTGCCAACTTGCATGTCCAAATACATGTAGATGACACAATTAACTACACCTCTGATGCTTCAAGCCCATCTGTAGAAGGCTTGCTCCAGCAAGACTTCCACAACCTTCTGCACTGGTTCCACTCCCACCAACTCCAGCTCAACACTAAAAAAGTGTCTATGACCTTTGGCACCAGCCAGAAACTGGCCAGGCTCTGTCCCTCCCTGTCTTTACCACCATGAATGTCACCCCTTCCGAAGTTATTTCTTCCTTCAAGCACTCAGTGGGTGGCTAGATAGTAAGCTTGACATCTCTGCTGACATTGATGCCATCCACTACAAGCTCTGCCCCAAACTTGGTGCCTTGTATGGCTACCAATACTGCCTGTCTCCACAGGTCCACCAGGAGCTGATATCAAAATGGTTCTCCTGGTTTTTATGTTGGCATGCTGCACAGCCAACATCTTGTAGTAGAGCAGCTTTGAGGTGCAGTCACTGTTGGGCAAATGCAGGCATGCACCAGTAGGTGCGTCCCTCGCTTCCCAATCAACCTGCATGCCGGCACCACACCATGCATAAGAATGTGGTGAGCACATCTAAGAAAGGTCTGCTGCAATCCGAGCAAGCTCATCAGATGCAGCGGACCTTCCCTGGACGCAGCGCTGACATTATGAGCATGGCAGCACAGTGGTCACAAACTGCCATCTTTGGGGCCCCAATCCCCATGTCGGTTAACCCTGCCCCTCTGTATGTGCGACGGGAGGCCCCTCGTCAGCATAAATCACAAACCCATTGTTAAATGCAGGGAGAGGTGTCCAATCCCCTCGGCTCAGCCCCCGCTTTGTGTGCTGGACAGGGAGCCCACTCCCATCAGCATAATGAACCCCCATTGTTAAATGCTGAGGAGTGCCCAACCCCTTGGCTCGGCCTCCCTGCTTTCTTTGTGTGCTGACGGGTGCCCAACCCCGCTGGCATAACATCCTCCCCATGTTGTGTGCTGATGAGGGTGCCCAATCCCCATCAGCTACAGACCCCATAAACATTTAAGTGGCATGCTGAGCCCACCCCAGCGTGCCAAATCTCAAAACTTAAAAACTGTCCGCAATGTTTTGTTTTGTCACCTGTAAAATGAAAATGGTCCCTCATAGTCTCCCTGCCCCCCACCCACACCCACCCTCTATGCACCCTGCCTCTCACACCCCCACCCCATACTTACCTGTGGAGTCCAGCACGACAATCTTCGTGGACCGGAATCACGTAATGCACTCTTAAAGCCGACATCGCAACTGAGGAAATGCCGTAAGCTGTATAATGGAATAAGTATGTTTTTTCAACTTTGCTGCATATCTCAGGCATTTTTGAGAATTTTGGCTCCAAATTTTCAACATGGGTTTTGGGACCCTCCTCATGAATTCCTTGCACTGTCATGAAGAGTTCAGTCCCAAAAGGTGATTTCGCAGTCACTGTACGGAATCACCTTTGGGGACCAAGTAACAAAATGACAGTGCCATCTGTTCATAAGTGGGCTCTCAAAAGCCTATGTTGCAAATTTAGTGGAAAATCCAAAAATTACTGTTTTACGAACGTGCGTTGCACAGTTGCTATGCACGCTAGTAAGTTAGCAAACTCGCAATATTTTCACACCAGATTCTCAACATTGCCATTTTACCACACCTTCTTGTGAACCATCCAGCTGTCATTTTTCACATCCTGGCTGAAATGTGTTTTCGCACTTCCAGCGCAATTAGTGTTCGGGACACTTTATGAAAATAACAGTGACACTGTTCATGAGCAAAGGTCCTAAAATGCCTGTGTTGAAAATTTGGTGACACTACTCCATAAAATGACTGTGTTACGAGCGTGTGTTGCGCAGTTTGCACGCACCCTCGTAAGATCGCAAACTTATAATATTTTCACTCCAGATTTTCAACAGTGCCATTGTTCTGCACCTCTTAATGAACAGTACAGCTGTCATTTTTCACATCCTGACCAAAATCTGTTTTCGAAGTTCCGGCACAGAATAGCGCAGTTGCTGTGGAAAGTCTGTGTTCAAGACACATTATGAAAATGGCAGTGACACTGTTCATTAGCAGATGTCCTAAAATGCCTATATTGAAAATTTGGGGATGAAAATCAATAAAATGAGTGTTTTACAACATGCGCTATGCGAGTTTGCACACATACGCCATGACTTTGTGAATTTGTAATAGTTTCACTCCAGCTGTTCATCATTGGCATTTTTCCATACCTCCTTAGAGTATAGCTTGCTGAAATGTGTTTTCTCATGTCTGGTGCAGAAGTGCATGCTCGCCAGTAAAATCAGTTTTGGGACAGTTTGAGGAAGTGACAGTGACACTATTCATGAGCAGAGGTCCTAAAATGCCTGTGTTGCAAATTTTGTGCCGAAAGTCCATACAATGACTGTGTTGCAAGCGTGCATTGTGCAGTTTCCATGCACCCTTGTAACTTCGTCAATCTGCAATATTTTCATGCCACATTTTCACCACTGGCATTTGTGCACACCTCCTTATCAACAGTCCAGCTGCCATTTTTCACGGCCTGCCCAAAATGCGTTTCCACAGCTGTGGCACACAATGGCGTGCTCGCTGTGCAAAATCACCTTTTGGGACACATTAACAAAATCACAGTGCTATGCATCTCTAGCCACTGCTAATGCCAGCACAACAACATTCGGCATCAACAAATGCTTGTTGATTATGCAGATGGGGTCTATGGCTCTGCCCCCTCGCCTCTTCTTGTTAGATTGGACACCCTCTGTAATACCTTTTATCACTTTGCTACTAACTCTCTTCCTGACTGGCCCACTGGCACACCAGCAAGGCATCTGTCTGTGGTGCGGACATCCTGGGTTTGGAGATGGACTTGGAAGTCAGAGAGCCAGCCAGGGGAGAAGGATTGAGGGTCATATGGACTGCTCTCCTTCTCCGAGGGGAGGGGAGGGGAGGGAAGGGGAGGAGAGTGTCCAGCACAGTGCAGACCTCTGGTGGAGGATGGGAGTACCACCGCTGCCAACACCACATGTAAGGGGCATGTTGGTATTATTGCATGTCCCCACCCCCAGGGAAGGAAATCACACAAAAAAAATCATCGGCCACTAATGATGGTTCCCACCTCTGCTGCTGCTGCTCCCTGATGCAGACCAAAAGTCTGCCAGGGAGGTCCCACTCCCATGACCCCACCCTGGGAGGCAAGCCAGGGCCTTCAGACCATGTTGCCCAGGGAGGCAGTTCCTGTCCGGTGGCTCCACCCAAGGGGATAAGCCTGAGGATGAGGGGGAGCAGTGAGTGGGAGCAGGAGGCCAGAGCCTCCCGGGCCAGTGAGGAAAAAAATAACAAAAATAAATAAATAGCTCCCTTCCTCAAACTTACCAATTCTCCCTCTTCTCCTCCCTATCCATCCCCTCACCCCCCACCCCCATGTCACCAGTCCCACTGTGCCTCCTTCATCTCTGAATACTGGTTTGGATCCCTTCCTTCATACAGTACCTCTCCTCACTCATCGCTTCCATTCCCACTGCCTCCTACTCATTCCACTCTAGGGACCTCGTATCTTCTTCCTCCCATCATCATTCTTGGCTGGACAGTTTGCTTTCTATTGTCTTCCTCCATCTGGAACCTGCTCCACTCCTCTGTTTGTTTCTCCTTTCCTTTAGGTACCAGCTAAAATGTCTTCCCACCCCAATTTCCGCCTCCTGCCAGCCTCTACCTGACTCTCATCCCTGTGGTTGGTTCCCACCATGTTTCTGCTTGACTTAGTCTCCTACAAACAACTATTGCACTGCTTTTTTTCTACAAGCCACTGGTACATTATTGCAAATCAGTGCTGCTCATTGTACCACTGTTTTGGTTCCTTCCATTGTTATTGTACTTTTATTATGTTAACTTGTATACTTTCTGCATTTTACCTTTTACTGTTCTATTGATGCTGTGTACTGTGTTTTTGCAATCTCCTTCCCTTTTCCCCTGGGTCACACTTGTACATGATACAGTATACCTCACCTGGTTACCAATTTTCAAATACATAGGTCCTACAGTAAAAGAAATAGGTGGATTTATTTTGAAAACAGCTTGTCTGTGAAAAATAAGGAGGAAATCAGAGATACAAGCAGGCCCACAGCATCCACACTGTCAAGCTCAGAGAACAAAGTACTGTAGAGGGGACAAAATAGTCACCCGGCATGGAACTACAAGACTGCAAACAGCCCAGCACAACTAAATGAATTCAGTAGAGAGAAGTGTTGTGTGAAAGTAACATTTCTCAAGTGGAATTCTAGAGGCATTGCCTGTTACTGTGTAGTCAGCCAAGATGCAGTGCAGTAACTTGCTATAAATGACATGTCACAAAATACCGCATGACAAAATGGCTTAACTGCCATTGAACAACATTGATTCCTGCAGCATACTGCAGCATATTGCAGTATTACTGCAGGGTACTATGTTACATCCTGGATGGTGCTGCTATATACATCCATGAATTTGTGAGCAAATTTTGCCAATTAGTTATTTCTGAAATTTCAGTACATTTTACCTACTGGAACCACAGCTATCCAGCTTTGTTAGATGCCAGATAGGACCCACTGACATTGGGAATGCATGCCTAATTTTAAGTATATATCTGCAACAGAAGTGGAGCTACAAAGATCCAAATATTTTAAAATTGTCCCTGAATTTAACAAATAATTAATTTGTGAAATTATGAACTCCTGTAATTCATAATTTGCTTAGCAAACTGCTGCACTATTAGCAGTTTCTAAGACTCTTCCAAGAAAGTATGCATACAGATTTTCAATAATCTACCTCTGAAGGTGGCTAAATTGTAAGCAGATAAATAGTTTTAGAAATGTTTACAAAAATAATAAATTTCCAGACTTTGATATGAGCAGATAAATAGTTTCAGAAATGTTTACAAAAAAAATTTGCAGACTTTGATGTAAGTAGAGAAATAGTTTCAGAAATGTTTACAAAAAAATAAATTCCTGACTTTGAGACCCTATAAGTTTCACACCCCTTATGCAAATGCCATGAAACTTAACCTCTCTTTCATACCCCTTATGAAACATAAGCATGCCATAATTCAGGTCTCCAGCTGTTAGAATGACTGAGTTATGACCAATTAAATAATTTCAAAAAATTATGAGGGAATTTTGTAAAAAGTAGACGAAAGCAGAATTCGGTAATTTCACTTATCCCTAGATACTGTATTAACATAATCCCATTACGAACAGTAAATGTCCACAACATTACTAGTGCATGTTCATAGGTTCTTGCAGCTCAGAATGTTGAGACCTAAGTCTAGCTTGCCAACACAGAGGTAGCACTACTGCTTGCAGCGTGGGTGACCCAGATTTATTTATTTATTGAATTTTGGTAACCGAGTAAGTCCACTGAGACAATTACAGTCACTTTTTCAGAGTCAACACGGAGCATTCAGCCATAGGACTACAATACAAGCTAGGTGCATAATAATGTATATACACCAGAGGTAACAAGATAGCAATGGTAGAGCATATTCATCACAACAAGGTTAACATACAGTAAAATACGGGTAAAATACAATATTTACAGCAAATATCTAGACACAATATTTACATTAGCAGATACATGGTAAGAAGATGAGCCAGGAGAGTATATAATACTCAGGAGAAGAGTAGCATGAAAGAGAGGGGTAGAGTGGTAGAGGAGGGTTGTGAAAAGGCAGTGGAAGAGGATAGGCAGAGGAGAGGGGAAGAGAAGTATAGGGGAGCTGGAGAGCAACAGAGGAGCAAGGAGTAGACAAGAGGAATTAATGGAAGCAGGAGCAGGTCATAGAGGCAGAGAGATAGGTAAGTAGTTCTGTTTGGAACTGAAGCAGGGTAGAACAGGACAGGACAGTATGGGGCAGAGCATTCTAATCAGATGCTGCTGCAAAGAAATAGGACTTTCAAGCAACTGCTAGATTTAAGTTAGGCTTAGAAAGGAGGGGGATATGAGGTTCAGAAGCAAACCCAGAGCATTAGAGGGTGGCTGAGGAAAAGCAGGGTAAGCGTTCATAGAACAGCTCTCCTCCTCCAGGGAGGGAGGGCTGGGGAGCCCAGTGAGACAGTGACTCCCAATGGAGACTGGCAGTAGACCAACTAGGGACTACAGCAATGCATTGTGCATGGGAGCATGAATGACCATATGCTGGCTATTATTGCAAGGCCACACCTCCATGAGAAACTACAAAAAGGAAAATCCCTCTGTGCAAGGCAGCAGAATGATGCTTGGACCCCAGGCCACCTCTCCTCTGAAACAAAGCCCAGCGTAAGTCTCAGCTGGAAGCTGGGGCCTAGGTGATAATGATCTCTCCCTAAGGAGAGCCCCTTCATGAGAGGTAAGTCATGGTCCTCTTGGACTGGTCAGCTGGATGGAGTGCTGGGGTGGGTGGGCAACTTGAAGAGACTTGGGCAGATATAGGTTATATCCCCACCCTGGCTGGAGTGCAAGAAACAAAACTGAAAAATAAAAGAAAGAACGTTGAGTCCTCCAGGGGCATAGCCAAGATTGTGGAATGAGGGGTTTCCAACAAAAGTCTTATTATTTAGTCCAGGTGTATGAAACAGTTTTATATGAAAACATAATGGAAGCAATATGGGGGAGGTCTTGGCAACCAGAATCCTCCCCTTCATGGCAACACCTATGTCCACAGTTCATCCTGCACTCAGACATAGTCCTGATTCAAGTGTTTACATAATGCATCGAGTCGGAGACTGTCCAAACAGCAATCCTTTTCACTTCCCAGGACAAGAAGGGGAATGATTCTGGGAAACCTCTGTGCTGTTGTCAGTGGCTGCTATGGATTAACTGCAACATGCATGTAGCATCATACTTTGGTGCCCTTCTTTTTCCTAAACCCATTCAGAGTTCCACTGCAAGACCAAAGTCTCAAGTCCAAAGTTATGTCTTTTTTTCAAAACCATTCCCCAGCAATCAGCTGCACTTGATCTTCAGTACCAGTTTCACATTCATGGTGGGATACATGGAACAGCCCTGTGACTTAGCAGCTGAGGAACAATCACCAGCCTGGCTTGGATCTTCCCCCTTCCTTTGACTCCAAGACCCAATACTCAAGAATACAACTACAGAACTTTGGTGTGACTTATTTATACCCTGGCATGGAACACCTAACATCCTTCCTGACCCTCCCCCAATGGTAAATATGGGCATGCCCAAAGTTGTTGCCCCAGAAAGGGACCTGGGCTACATTGTATTGCACTGTGTTGGTTGTCCTCATGTGTTGTGGATTTGGGATCAGGCAGTTTTCCTATAAGATAGCATGCTGGGTTCTGGTTAACCAAGAGGACCACAGCAGGTGGAGGCACCGTGCAATACCAAACTCTAATAGTACTAACTCTGCAAAGGAGCCCATTTGCCTAAAGGTGAAAAGACCCCTTCCATTCCCTCTCAGTCATTTGGCTTTGCCAAATACCTTACTGATGGGGATCATAGAGGTATAGCAAGTAGACCCCCAGTCTTAAATGGAGGAAGTTCCTTTTTTGTATGACCTCTATATGTCCTCCAAATGAAGAAGAAGTTGCCACATGATATATCGACCACCTGTAAGCCCTAGGCATAGGACTGTTAGTCTAGTCCTTTATCCAGGACAGCAGCATACCATTTTAGTATCATAATTTTACTTCTAACCTTGTCATAGCCTGTGAAACCCCATTTTAAAACCTACCTCCCTGGCTATTACCCATGGCAGGAGAGTTCTGGAGCCGAACTGCAACAAATAAAATTGACACCATTGCCTGCTAGGGGTGTGAGCATCCCAATATTGTATTCATTCCAAATACCACAAATAATGGGGTACTTGGTGCCAAGTATTTTTCATGATCTGTGGTATCCCAGAGGAAAAGTATTCAGTTTAGTAAAAAAATTAACAACAAAAAAATTATTCTACCTCTCCCCCAGAAAAGCCAAGGCTTGTCCCAGAGCTACAATCTCCCCACTTTAATCATTTCCTACCCTTCAGTCCACATTCCTAATCTTCACTGACAGGTTTTATGTAAAAAGGTCAGCTTCTGGCTGGCACTGTGCCTGTAGTTAGTGTCAGTGGCTCAGCTGGTAGCACACTCACCTCTGAGGCTGGGACATCAGAAGGTTGTGGGTTCTATCCCCACACCAGGCACTTGGGTTAATATCCCAATACTGACACTGTAGTGCAGCATGGGGGGGGTGCTGCACTCCTGAGGTGCCATCTTTCAGATGAGACATTAAACCAAGGTCCCATCTGCCTGTTCTGGTGGTAGTTCAGGTGGATGTTAAAGATCCCATGGCACTTCTCGAAAAAGAGTAGGGGAATTTTTTATTGAAATCAGAACAAAATCATAACAAAGTATATACAAATCAATATTACATTATACATAACCATAAAAAGGAAAGAAACAAAAACCCTGAACATAAGAAAAACAGTATAACCCAACCCCTCCCCCTTCCCACTATAAGTGCAGGGAATTTTTTTTAAATCAAAAACAACAACTGTAATATACAAAACAGGATAACAACATCCAAAATCAAAAAGGAAAAAACCAATACATGAAAACACATTAATACATGAAGTAACTTAAATTCAAAAATAAACTGATCCAGCCTCATTTTCAATCCCCTTCCCTCTTTCCCATTATACAGGTAGAATAAAGGTTTAAATACAATAGACAAAATATTTCTCAATACAAAACAATATTAAGTCATACAATATAAATATGAAAACAAAAGAAGGATTCCTATATATATTCCCACAATTCCATTCAAATAACCCTTTCTCTTCATGGATAAAGAAAAGAAAACACATAACCTTCCCTTTCATAAAATTCATAATGAATCTATAGAAACAATCAATCAAATAAAACATCCTATTAAACAGGAGGACATACTAGAAAATTTAAACTTACATCTCCCTCAAATAAAATCAAACTTGCCCTAGAATGACTTCCACTTAGAACCTGCATAGTGTTTTCATTCACCCAATTTAAAGGTTGCAGATCAGTTATTGTAATATGTACTAACACCAATTCTGAAATATCCTGTTGTTGTAGCACCAAACCAATCAATCAATCAAAGTCTTTATTTAACCAGGCGATCACCATTGAGCAAGCTAATTTTCGAGGTGGACCTGGGTTTGTTAACAAGGAACAAGGGACAATATACATGGATGCAACACACAAGAAAAAAAATATACATATCAGGTGCACGAACACAAATAAAACCTAATATAAAAGATATATAGTGATACGTATGGAGAATTTAGAGCTGGAACCAGGGTCAAAGGAATGTGGAAGGGACAGATATGGGGGTAGGAAAAAGGGGAGAGGGAAGAGTCGATTATAGATGTGATCAGTCTTTTAACAGTAGTAATTAGCATGTGCAAACAGCATCTACTGAGCCATAACCAATATAACAAATGTAAATGAATTATTCGTAATGTGTTCACATAATCCTCTGTCACCTGTAAAAGAAAGATACCATAATATAATGCTTCCAGTAAAGGGGGGATCGTTAACCAGCACTTCCATCTGTCTTTCAAGGTGTCCCAAAATCTAACTGCATAGGGACACTGAAAGTATAAGTGATTCATTGTTTCCAACTTAGCTGTACAGTCCACTCTCAGGCAATAACATTCTTGCAGCGTTTTCTATTTTTGGTTATTTTTAACATTTATCTTATTAGGAATTCTTAACTAAGCAGTATCCCACATATGATCTGGAATTCTGGGATTTGTAATATAAGAAGAAATGTTATTCTGTTGAAGAACAGAGCGAGCTGAAAATGGATATTCTAAAAAATAATTACACATCACCTCCTCATACAATATCTTTTGTAATTGACTTAAAACCCTCACATAGCTTATATTCCATAATTTAACTCTGTCAAATACCTCTTCCCAAAAATTTTAACAATCTATGGCGTCTTTTATTTTCTGTAAAACTAGGCTTACTTTTCCCAACTGCTCCTCGCTGTTCCTCCCGCCTTGAGCTTCCTGTTCAAGCTAGGCGTCGCCAACCGCTCACAAGGAGTGAAACCCCGCCGCCCAGCTGGTTGCTGTGGGCTGAAGGAAGCAGGCTGAGAGAGACAGAGGAGGGTGCAGCAATAATAAAGGCAGTAGCAAGCCTTTTTCTGAGCGTCACTGACCAAATCTGCAATACAAAGGACTGTGGGGGGGGGTCCCGTGGAGCCTCAGCATCTGGCCCACCTTACATATTCAGACAAGGAGCAGCAATTACTTTAAAAACCAGTAAAACAGTAGTTTCCCCTTACAATACAATAGTGGATAACAGCACTTATTTTTATGATTTACACATATAAAACTAGAAGGAGAGTGGCGCCTCAGCATCTGGCCCACTGCTGCTAACAGAGTCCAGCAGAATTCATCAAAATCAACAGCAGTTGCCCTCTATAGATGTCTCACCAGAGTGGAAGCAGCTCTTCAGGGAAACTTGCAGTAGAACACCAGGGGAAGAGTAAAAGACAAAAAGAAAAACAAATTTTCAAGTCCCACAGATTTCAGCAATGGAACTGAGCCAGTGAAGTCAATGGGGCAGGAGAGCCAATCGGTACTGTGCCTGGTGGAGCACCTTACCACTGACTGCGACTTTCTCGACTGCTCCTCGCTGTTCCTCCCGGCCTCAGGGTTCAAGTTCGCTAGGAAGCACCGACCGCCAGCTGGCGAAGCAAAACCCCCATCGCTCAGCTGGTTGCTGTGGGCTGAAGAGCAGGCGATTGGCTGCTCCTTTCCTGACTGCCCTCGCTGTTCCTCCCGGCCTTGTGGTTCCAAGTTGGCTAGGAGCTCACGCCGCCCGCCAGGAGCGAAGCAACGGCGCATCTGGTTGCTGTGGGCTGAAGGAAGCAGGCGATTGATGCCTTTCCGACTGTCCTCACTGTTCTCGTGCCTTGTGGTTCCCAAGTTCGCCAGGTGACGCCCGACCGCCTGCCTGGAGTGAAGCCCTGGCGCTCAGCTGGTTGCTGTGGGCTGAAGAAAGCAGGTGATTGGCTGCGCCTTTCCCAACTGCTCCCTCGCTGTTCCACCCGGCCTTCTGGTTCCCAAGTTCGGCTAGGTGCCGCCGACCACCCGCTGGCGGAGCGAAGCCCCGGCGCTCAGCTGGTTGCTGTGGGCTGAAGGAAGCAGGCGATTGGCTGGGCCTTTCCCGACAGCACTCTCGCTATTCCTCCCAGTCTTGTGGTTCCAAAGTTCGGCTAGCTACTGCCGAACGCCCATTGGCGGAGCAAAGCCCCGGCGCTCAGCTGGTTGCTGTTGGCTGAAGGAAGCAGGCGTTAGGCTGCACCTTTCCCTACTGCTCCCTCACTGTTCCTCCAGGCCTTGTGGTTCCCAAGTTCGGCTAGGTGCTGCCGACCACCCGCTTGCGGACCGAAGCCCCGGTGCTCAGCTGGTTGCTGTGGGCTGAAGGAAGCAGGAGATTGGCTGCGCTTTTCCCAACTGCTCCCTTGCTGTTCCTCCCGGTTTTGTGGTTCCCAAGTTCAGCTAGGTGCCACCGACCGCCCGCTGGAGGAGCGAAGCCCCGGAGCTCCGCTGGTTGCTGTGGGCTGAAGGATGCAGGCTGGAGAGAGACAGAGGAGGGTGCAGAAATTAATAAAGGCAGTAGCAAGCCTTTTTCGGAGCGTCACTGACCAAATCTGCACTACAAAGGACTGTGGGGGGGTCCTGTGGCGCCTAGCCTGCCCACCTACATATTCAGACAAGGAGCTGCAATTACTTTAAAGAGCAGTAAAACAGTAGTTTCCCCTTACAATACAATAGTGGATAACAGCACTTTTTTTGATGATTTACACATATAAAACTAGAAGGAGAGAGGCGTCTCAGCGTCTGGACCACTGCTGCTAACAGAGTCCAGCAGAATTCAACAGAATCAACAGCAGTTGCCCTCTATAGATGTCTCACCAGAGTGGAAGCAGCCCTTCTGGGAAACTTGCAGTAGAACACCAGGGGATGAGTAAAAGACAAAAAGAAAAACAAATTTTCAAGTCCCACACAGATTTCAGCAATGCAAACTGAGCCAGTGTAAGTCAATGGCAGGAGAGCCAATCGCCTGCTGTGCGCCTGGTGGAGCCGCCTTTCGCCATCGAATCGCTGTGTCTTTCCCTGACTGCCCCCCCGCTGTTCCTCCCAGCTTTGTGGTTCTCGTTCGGCTAGGTGCTGCCGACCGCCGCTGGCGGAGCTGCCCCTGGCGCCAGCTGGTTGCTGTGGGCTGAAGGAAGCAGGCGATTGGCTGAGCCTTTCCCAAATACTCCCTCACTGTTCCTCCCGCCTCAGGGTTCCAAGTTCAGCTAGGTGCCGCCAACCGCCTGGCTGGTGGAGCTAAGTCCCGCACTCAGCTGGTTCAAGCTGTGGGCTGAAGGAAGCAGGCTGGAGAGAGACAGAGGTGGGTGCAGCAATTAATAAAGGCAGTAGCAGTCTTCTTTTCTGAGCGCCACTGACCAAATCTGCACTACAGAGGACTGTGGGGGGGGGTCCTGTGGCGCCTCAGCGTCTGGCTCACCTTACATATTCAGACAAGGAGCTGCAATTACTTTAAGAGCAGTAAAACAGTAGTTTCCCCTTACAATACAATAGTGGATAACAGCACTTTTTTTGATGATTTACACATATAAAACTAGAAGGAGAGTGGTGCCTCAACATCTTGCCCACTGCTGCTAACAGAGTCCAGCAGAATTCAACAGAATCAACAGCAGTTGCCCCTATAGATGTCTCAATCGAGTGGAAGCAGCTCTTCAGGGAAACTTGCAGTAGAACACCAGGGAAGAGTAAAGACAAAAATAAAACAAATTCTCAAGTCCCACACAGATTTCAGCAATGCAAACTGAGCCAGTGTAAGTCAAAGCGCAGGAGAGCCAATCAGCTGCTGTGCCTGGTGGAGTGCTCAGCATCGACAGGGCTGCGCCTTCCCGACTGCCCCTCACTGTTCCTCCCGCCTTGTGGTTCCCAAGTTCGCTAGGTGCCGCCAACCGCCCACTGGCCGAGAAGAGCCCCGGCACTCAGCTGGTTGCTGTGGGCTTAAGAAAGCAAGTGACTGGCTGCGCCTTTCCCGACTGCTCCCTCGCTGTTCCTCACGGCCTTGTGGTTCCCAAGTTCGGCTAGGTGCCGCCAACCACCCGCTGGCGGAGCTAAGCCCCATCGCTCAGCAGGTTGCTGAGGGCTGAAGGAAGGAGGCGATTGGCTGCGCCTTTCCCGACTGCTCTCTCGCTGTTCCTCCCGGCCTTGTGGTTCCCAAGTTTGGCTAGGTGCCACCGACCACCCGCTGGTGGAGCGAAGCCCCGGCGCTGAGTTGGTTGCTGTGGGCTGAAGGAAGCAGGCGATTGGCTGGGCCTTTCCCGACTGCACTCTAACTATTCCTCCCGGTCTTGTGGTTCCAAAGTTCGGCTAGCTACCGCCGAACGCCCACAGGCGGAGCAAGGCCCCGGCACTCAGCTGGTTGCTGTGGGCTGAAGGAAGCAGGCAATAGGCTGCGCCTTTCCCTACTGCTCCCTCATTGTTCCTACCGGCCTTGTGGTTCCCAAGTTCGGCTAGGTGCTGCCGACCACCCGCTTGCGGAGTGAAGCCCCGGCTCTCAGCTGATTGCTGTGGGCAGAAGGAAGCAGGCGATTGGCTGCGCCTTTCCCGACTGCTCCCTCGCTGTTCCTCCTGGCCTTGTGGTTCCCAAGTTCGGCAAGGTGCCGCCGACCGCCCACTGGCGGAGCGAAGCCCCGGTGCTCAGCTGGTTGCTGTGGGCTGAAGGAAGCAGGAGATTGGCTGCGCCTTTCCCAACTGCTCCCTCACTGTTCCTCCCGGCCTTGTGGTTCCTAAATTCGGCTAGGTGCCACCGACCGCCCGCTGGTGGAGCGAAGCCCCGGAGCTCAGCTGGTTGCTGTGGGCTGAAGGATGCAGGCTGGAGAGAGACAGAGGAGGGTGCAGCAAATAATAAAGGCAGTAGCAAGCCTTTCTAGGAGCGTCACTGACCAAATCTGCACTACAAAGGACTGTGGGGGGGGGTCCTGTGGCGCCTCAGAGTCTGGCCCACCTTACATATTCAGACAAGGAACTGCAATTACTTTAAAGAGCAGTAAAACAGTAGTTTCCCCTTACAATACAATAGTGGATAACAGCACTTTTTTTGATGATTTACACATATAAAACTAGAAGGAGAGTGGCGCCTCAGCGTCTGGCCCACTGCTGCTAACAGAGTCCAGCAGAATTGAACAGAATCAACAGCAGTTGCCTCTATAGATGTCTCACCAGAGTGGAAGCAGCTCTTCTGGGAAACTTGCAGTAGAACACCAGGGATGAGTAAAATACAAAAAAGAAAAACAAATTTTCAAGTCCCACACAGATTTCAGCAATGCAAACTGAGCCAGTGTAAGTCATGTGGCAGGAGAGCCAATCGCCTGCTGTGCCTGGTGGAGCTGCTTCAGCCATCGACTCACATGTGCCTTTCCTGACTGCTCCCTCGCTGTTCCTCCCAGCTTGTGGATCCCAAGTTCGGCTAGGTGCCGCTGACCGCCCGCTGGCGGAGCGCAGCCCTGGCGCTCAGCTGGTTGCTGTGGGCTGAAGGAAGCAGGCGATTGACTGAGCCTTTCCCAAATGCTCCCTCGCTGTTCCTCCCGGCCTTGTGGTTCCCAAGTTCGGCTAGGTGCCACCAACCGCCCACTGGCGGAGCGAAGCCCCGGCGCTCAGCTGGTTGCTGTGGGCTGAAGGAAGCAGGTTGGAGAGAGACAGAGGTGGGTGCAGCAATTAATAAAGGCAGTAGCAAGCCTTTTTCTGAGCGTCACTGACCAAATCTGCACTACAGAGGACTGTGGGGGGGGGTCCTGTGGCGCCTCAGCGTCTGGCCCACTACATATTCAGACAAGGAGCTGCAATTACTTTAAAGAGCAGTAAAACAGTAGTTTCTTACAATACAATAGTGGATAACAGCACTTTTTTTGATGATTTACACATATAAAACTAGAAGGAGAGTGGTGCCTCAACATCTGGCCCACTGCTGCTAACAGAGTCCAGCAGAATTAACAGAATCAACAGCAGTTGCCCCTATAGATGTCTCACCAGAGTGGAAGCAGCTCTTCAGGGGAAACTTGCAGTAGAACACCAGGGGAAGAGTAAAAGACAAAAATAAAAACAAATTCTCAAGTCCCACACAGATTTCAGCAATGCAAACTGAGCCAGTGTAAGTCAAAGCGGCAGGAGAGCCAATCAGCTGCTGTGCCTGGTGGAGCACTCGCTTACCCATTGGCTGTGCATTTCCCGACTGCCCCCTCACTGTTCCTCCCGGCCTTGTGGTTCCCAAGTTCGGCTAGGTGCCGCCCACCGCCCACTGGTGGAGCGAAGCCCTGGCACTCAGCTGCTTGCTGTGGGCTTAAGAAAGCAGACGACTGGCTGTGCCTTTCCCGACTGCTCCCTCGCTGTTCCTCCCGGCCTTGTGGTTCCCAAGTTCGGCTAGGTGCCGCCGACCACCCGCTGGCGGAGTGAAGCCCCATCATTCAGCAGGTTGCTGAGGGATGAAGGAAGGAGGCGATTGGCTGCGCCTTTCCCGACTGCTGCCTCACTGTTCCTCCCAGCCTTGTGGTTCCCAAGTTCGGCTAGGTGCCGCCGACCACCCGCTGGCGGAGCATAGCCCCGGGGCTCCGCTGGTTGCTGTGGGCTGAAGGTAGCAGGCTGGAGAGAGACAGAGGAGGGTGCAGAAATTAATAAAGGCAGTAGCAAGCCTTTTTCTGAGCGTCACTGACCAAATCTGCACTACAAAGGACTGTGGAGGGGGGTCCTGTGGCGCCTCAGCGTCTGGCCCACCTTACATATTCAGACAAGGAGCTGCAATTACTTTAAAGAGCAGGAAAACAGTAGTTTCCTTACAATACAATAGTGGATAACAGCACTTTTTGATGATTTACACATATAAAACTAGAAGGAGAGTGGCGCTCAGCGCTGGCCCTGGATGCTAACAGAGTCCAGCAGAATTCAACAGAATCAATAGCAGTTGCCTCTATAGATGTCTCACCAGAGTGGAAGCAGCTCTTCTGGGAAACTTGCAGTAGAACACCAGGGGAAGAGTAAAAGACAAAAAAGGAAAACAAATTTTCAAGTCCCACACAGATTTCAGCAATGCAAACTGAGCAAGTGTAAGCCAATGGGGCAGGAGAGCCAATCGGCTGTTGTGCCTGGTACAGTGCTCGCTTACCGATTGGCTGCACCTTTCCCGACTGCTTCTTCGCACTTCCTCCCAGCCTTGTGGCTCCCAAGTTCGATAGGTGCCGCCGACATCCCGCTGGCAGAGCGGGTTCTCCCGTCAGCTCAGCTAGTTGCTGTGGGCAAAGTAGCAGTCGATTGACTGCGCCTCTTTCCCACTTCCTCGCTGTTCCTCCCGGCCTTGTGGTTCCCAAGTTCAGCTAGGTGCCGCCAACCGCCCACTGGCAGAGCGAAGTCCCGGCGCTCAGCTGGTTGCTGTGGGCTGAAGGAAGCAGGCGATTGGCTGCGCCTTTACCGACTGCTCCCTCGCTGTTCCTCCCGGCCTTGTGGTTCCCAAGTTCGGCTAGGTGCCGCCGACCGCCTGCTGGCGGAGCGAAGCCCCAGCGCTCAGCTGGTTGCTGTGGGCTTATGGAAGCAGGCTGGAGAGAAAAAGAGGAGGCTGCAGCAATTAATAAAGGCAGTAGCAAGCCTTTTTCTGAGCGTCACTGACCAATTCTGCACTACAAAGGACTGTGGGGGGGGGCCAGTGGCGCCTCAGCGTCTGGCCCACTTCCTATATTCAGACAAGGAGCTGCAATTACTTTAAAGAGCAGTAAAACAGTAGTTTCCTTACAATACAATAGTGGATAACAGCACTTTTTGATGATTTACATATAAAACTAGAAGGAGAGTGGTGCCTGAGCATCTGGCCCACTGCTGCTAACAGAGTCCAGCAGAATTCAACAGAATCAACAGCAGTTGCCCTCTATGGATGTCTCACCAGAGTGGAAACAGCTCTTCTGGGAAACTTGCAGTAGAACACCAGGAAGAGTAAAGACAAAAAAAAACAAATTTTCAAGTCCCACACAGATTTCAGCAATGCAAACTGAGCCAGTGTAAGTCAAAGGGGCAGGAGAGCCAATGCGGCTGTTGTGCCTGGTAGGCAGCTTAACACCCGATTGGCACGCCTTTCCCGACTACTTCACAGTTCTGCCAAGCCCTGGACAGTTCCCAAGATTACAGCTAGGTGCCGCCGACCTCCAATAGTGGGCGACCCCGTCGCTCAGCTGGTTGCTGTGGGCTGAAGAAAAGCAGGCGTTAGCTACGCCTCTCCGACTCGCCCTCGCTGTGCATCCCCTTACGGTTTCCCAAGTTCGACTGAGTGCTGCCAAGCGCCCACGGCTAGGCGAAGCCCGGCGCTCAACCAGTTGCGCTCATGGGCTGAAGGAAGCTGGCTGGAGAGAGACAGAGGAGGTGCAGCAATTAAGAAGCAGTAGCAAGCCTTTTCTGAGCATCACTACCAAATCTGCTACTAAAGGACTGTGGAAGGCCCTATGGTGCCCTCAGCGTCTAGCCCAGACATATTCAGACAAGGAGCTGCAATTACTATAAAGCAGTAAAACATTAGTTTCCCTTACAATACAATAGTGGATAACAGCACTTTTTGATGATTACACATATAAACTAGAGAGAGTAGGCGCCTCGGCGTCACGGCCCCACTGCTACTAACAGAGTCTTGAGAATGCAACAGAATCAGCAGATGCCTCTATAGATGTCTCACCAGAGTGGGAAGCTTGTCTTCTGGGAAACTTCAGTAGAACACCGGGGATGAGTAAAGACAAAAAGAAAAAGCAAATTTTCAAGTCCCACACAGATTTCATCCAATGCAAACACGAGCCAGTGTAAGTCAATGGGGCAGGAGAGCCAATCGGCTGCTGTGCCTGGTGACGTTAAACACCGATTCCTGCCCTTTCCCGACCACAACCCTCACTGTTCCTCCAAGCTTTGTGGTTCCCAAGATCAGCTAGGAGCCACCAACCGCCGCTGAGGAGGCGAAGCCCGGCGCTCAGCTGGTTGCTGTGGGCTGAAGGAAGCAGGCGGTGGCTGCGCCTTTCCCAACTGCTCCCTCACTGTTCCTCCCAGCCTTGTGCTTCCAGGATTTCGGCTAGGTGCGCCCGGCATGCTGTGGGAGTGAAACAGCGTTCAGCTGGATGCACTGTGGGCTGAAGAGCAGGCTGGAGAAGAGAGACAGAGGAGGTCGCAGAAATTAATAAAGGCAGTAAACAGAGCCTTTCTGGCGTCACTGACCGTCTGCAATACAAAAGG
The DNA here is from genome assembly GCA_016271365.2 of Neoceratodus forsteri. Lineage (NCBI taxonomy): Eukaryota > Metazoa > Chordata > Ceratodontiformes > Ceratodontidae > Neoceratodus > Neoceratodus forsteri. Next base: position 1,048,341,903 of record CM057456.1, read on the forward strand.
ACTGGGGGGGGTCCGTGGAGCCTCAACATCTGGCCCACCTTACATATTCAGACAAGGGCAGCAATTACAACAAAAACCAAGTAAAACAATGGTTTCCCTTACAATACAATAGTGGATAACAGCACTTTTTATGACTAGTTACACATATAAAACTAGAAGGAGAGTGGCGCCTCAGTATCTGGCCCACTGCTGCCTGACAGAGTCCAGCAGAATTCAACAAAATCAACAGCAGTTGCCCCTATAGATGTCTCACCAAAGTGGAAGCAGCTCTTCAGGAAAACAGTGAGAACAACCAAGAAGAATAAAAGACAAAAAGAAAAACAAATTTTCAAGTCCCACAGATTTCAAGCAATGGAAACTGAGCCAAGTAAAAAGCCAATGGGCAGAGCCAATCATACTGTGCCTGGTGGAGCTCACACTGACCGATTAGCTCTTGCCTTTCCGACTACCCCCTCGCTGTTCCTCCAGCCTTGTGGTTTCCCAAGTTCGGCCAAAGTACCGACGCCCGCTGGCCGGAGCAAAACCCATCGCTCAGCTGGTTGCTGTGGGCTGAAGGAAGCAGGCGATTGGCTGCGCGCCTTTCCTGACTGCTCCCTCGCTGTTCCTCCTGCCTTGTGGTTTCAGCCCCGCCAGAGCACGCCACTGCCCGCTGGCGGAGCGGGCAACGGGCGCATCTGGTTGATGTGGGCTGAAGGAAGCAGGCGATTGGATGCGCCTTTCCCAACTGCTCCCTCGCTGTTCCTCCCGACCTTATGGTTCCCCAAGTTAGCTGGGTGCGCCGACCACCGCTGGCGGGCGGCCAGCTCAGCGCTGGTTTACTGTGGGCTGAAGAAGCAAGCGTTTAGCTGGGCCTTTCACGACAACACTCTGCTATTCCTCCCAGTCTTGTGGTTCCAAAGTTCGGAGTTAGCTACTGCGAGCGCCCGTTGGTGGAGCAAAGCCCGGCGCTCAGCTGGTTGCTGTTGGCTGAAGGAAGCAGGCTAGGCTGCGCCTTTCCTGCTCCCCTCACTGTTCCTCCAGGCCTTGTGGTTCCCAAGTTCGGCTAGTTGCTGCCGACCACCCGCTTGCGGAGCGAAGCCCCGGGGCTCAGCTGGTTGCTGTGGACTGAAGGAAGCAGGCGATTGGCTGCGCCTTTCCCGACTGCTCCCTCGCTGTTCCTCCAGGCCTTGTGGTTCCCAAGTTCGGCTAGGTGCTGCCGACCACCCGCTTGTGGAGCGAAGCCCCGGTGCTCAGCTGGTTGCTGTGGGCTGAAGGAAGCAGGAGATTGGCTGCACTATTCCCAACTGCTCCCTTGCTGTTCCTCCCGGTTTTGTGGATTCCCAAGTTCAGCTGAGGTGCCACCGACACGACCGCTGGAGGAGGCGAGCCAGACTCCGCTGGTTGCTGTGGCTGAGGATGCAGGCTGGAGAGGCAGAGGAGAGTGCAGTAATTAATAAAGGCAGTAGCAAGCCTTTTTTGGAGCGTCACTGACCAAATCTGCACTACAAAGGACTGTGGGGGGGTCCTGTGGTGCCTCAGCGTCTGGCCCACCTTACATATTCAGACAAGGAGCTGCAATTACTTTAAAGAGCAGTAAAACTGTAGTTTCCCTTTACAATACAATAGTGGATAACAGCACTTTTTTTTGATGATTTACACATATAAAACTAGAAGGAGAGTGGTGCCTCAGCGTCTAGCCCACTGCTGCTAACAGAGTCCAGCAGAATTCAACAGAATCAACAGCAGTTGCCCTCTATAGATGTCTCACCAGAGTGGAAGCAGCTCTTCTGGGAAACTTGACAGAACAACCAGGGATGGTAAAAGACAAAAAGAAAAACAAATTTTCAAGTCCCACACAGATTTCAACAATGCAAACTGAGCCAGTGTAAGATCAATGTGGCAGGAGAGCCAATGCGTCTACTGTGCAATTACAGACGTTAAACACCAGCGGTCGCTGTGCCTTTCCTGACTGCTCCCTCGCTGTTCCTCCAGCTTTGTGGTTCTCAAGTTCGCCAGGTGCCGCCGACCACTTGCTGGCGGGCGAGAAGCCCTGGCGCTCAGCTGGTTGCTGTGGGCTGAAGGAAGCAGGCGATTGGCTGAGCCTTTCCCAAATACTCCCTCGCTGTTCCTCCCGGCCTTGTGGTTCCCAAGTTCAGCTTGGTGCCGCCAACCGCCCGCTGGTGGAGCGAAGTCCCGGCACTCAGCTGGTTGCTGTGGGCTGAAGGAAGCAGGTTGCAGAGAGACAGAGATGGGTGCAGCAATTAATAAAGGCAGTAGCAAGCCTTTTTCAGAGCGTCACTGACCAAATCTGCACTACAGAGGACTGTGGGGGGGGGTCCTGTGGCGCCTCAGTGTCTGGCTCACCTTACATATTCAGACAAGGAGCTGCAATTACTTTAAAGAGCAGAAAAACAGTAGTTTCCCCTTACAATACAATAGTGGATAACAGCACTTTTTTTGATGATTTACACATATAAAACTAGAAGGAGAGTGGTGCCTCAACAACTTGCCCTGCTGCTAACAGAGTCCAGCAGAATTCAACAGAATCAACAGCAGTTGCCCTCTATAGATGTCTCACGGAGTGGAAGCAGCTCTTCAGGAAACTTGATAGAACACCAGGGAAGAGTAAAAGACAAAAATAAACAAATTCTCAAGTCCCACACAATTTCAGCAATGCAAACTGAGCCAGTGTAAGTCAAAGCGGCAGGAGAGCCAATCAGCTGCCATGCCTGGTGGAGTGCTAAGCTACCCAAAGGCTGTGCCTTTCCCGACTGCCCCTCACAGTTCCTCCCGGCCTTGTGGTTCCCAAGTTGACTGAGGTGCACGCCAACCGCCCACTGAGGAGGCGAAGCCCGAACTCAGCTGGTTGCTGTGGGCTTAAGAAAGAGTGACTGGCTGCGCCTTTCCCGACTGCTCCCTCGCTGTTCCTCACGGCCTTGTGGTTCCCAAGTTCGGCTAGGTGCCGCCGACCACCCGCTGGTGGAGCGAAGCCCCATCGCTCAGCAGGTTGCTGAGGGCTGAAGGAAGGAGGTGATTGGCTGTGCCTTTCCCGACTGCTCTCTCGCTGTTCCTCCCGGCCTTGTGGTTCCCAAGTTTGGCTAGGTGCCACCGACCACCTGCTGGCGGAGTGAAGCCCCGAGCTGAGTTGGTTGCTGTGGGCTGAAGGAAGGACGATTGGCTGGGCCTTCCCGACTGCACTCGCTATTCCTCCGGCTCCTGGTTCCAATTCGGCTAGCTACGCGAGCAGCCCACCAGAGCAAGGCCCGGCACTCAGCTGGTTGCTGTGGGCTGAAGGAAGCAGGCAATGACGCTCGACTTCCCCTACTGCTCCTCAAAGTGTTCAGCTTCCGGCTCAGGTTCCCAAGTTCGCTAGGTGCTGCGACCACCCGCTTGCGGGTGAAGCTCCCAGCCCAGCTGGCTGATGGGCTGAAGAACAGGCGATTAGCTGCGCCTTTTCGACTGCTCCCTCGCTGTTCCTCCTGGCCTTGTGGTTCCCAAGTTCGGCAGGAGCGCCGACCGCCCACTGGCGGGCGAAGCCCGGTGCTCAGCTGGTTCCTGTGGGCTGAAAGGAAGCAGGTTGGAGAAGAGACAGAGTGGGTGCAGCAATTAATAAAAGGCAGTACAAAACTTTTTCTGAGCGTCACTGACCAAATCTGCACTACAGAGGACTGTGGGGTCTGTGGCGCCTCAGCGTCTGGCCCACCTGACATATTCAGACAAGGGCTGCAATTACTTTAAAACAGTAAAACAGTAGTTTCCTTACAGTACAATAGCGGATAACAGCAATTTTTGATGATTTACACATATAAACTAGAAGGAGAGTGGTGCCTCAACATCTGGCCCACTGCTGCCAACAGAGTCCAGCAGAATCTCAACAGAATCAACAGCAGTTGCCACTCTAGACACTCTCACCAGAGTGGAAGCAGCTTTTCAGGAAACTTGCAGTAGAAATAACAGGAAGAGTAAAGACAAAATAAAAACAAATTCTCAAGTCCCACACAGATTTCAGCAATGCAAACTGAGCCAGTGTAGTCCAGGCAGGAGGCCAATCAGCTGCATGCCTGGTGGGGCGCTAAGCTACCCGATTCAGCTGTGCATTTCCCGCTGCCTCGCAAACCTCCAGCCTTGTGGTTCCCAAGTTCGGCTGGGTGCCGCCAACGCCCACTGGCAGAGCAAAGCACTCCAGCTAGTTGCTGTGGGCTTAGGAAACGAACGACGCTCGCCTTTCCGACCTCCCCTCGCCGTTCCTCCCGGCCTTGTGGTTCCCAAGTTCGGCTAGGTGCCGACCCACCCGCTGAGAGTGAAGCCCCATCATTCAGCAGGTTGCTGAGGGCTGAAGTAAAGAAAGACGATTGGCTCTACCTTTCCCGACTGCTGCCTCGCTGTTCCTCCCGGCCTTATGGTTCCCAAGTTAGAAGGCTGGGTGCCGCCGACCCCGCTGGTGGAGCACCAGCCCGGCGCTCAGCTGGTTGCGTGGGCTGAAGGAAGCAGGCTGGAAGAGACAGAGGAGGTGCAGAAATTAATAAAGGCAGTCGCAAGCCTTTTTCTGGCGTCACTCGACCAAATCACCACTACAAAGGACTGTGGGGGGGGTGCTATGGTGCCTCAGAGTCTGGCCCACCTTACATATTCAGACAAGGGCTGTCAATTACTTTAAAGAGCAGTAAAACAGTACTTTCCCTTACAATACAATAGTGGATAACAGCACTTTTTGATGATTTACACATATAAAACTAGAAAGGAGAGTGGCGCCTCAGCATCTGGCCACGGATGCTAACAAGTCCAGCAGGAATTCAACAGAATCAATAGCAGTTGCCCACTCATAGATGTCTCACCAGAGTGGGAAGCAGCTCTTTGGAAACTTGCAGTAGAACATCAGGGAAGAGTAAAGACAAAAAGAAAACAAATTTTCAAGTCCCACACAGATTTCAGCAATGCAAACTGAGCCAGTGTAAGTCAATGGTGCAGGAGAGCCAATCGACTATTGTGCCTGGTACAGCTCGCTTACCGATTGGCTGCGCCTTCCGACTGCTACCCCGCGGATTCCTCCGGCCTGTGGTTCCCAAGTTGACTAAAATTGCCACCGAGCCTCCCGCTTCAGGGCGAAGCCCGTCGCTCAGCTAGTGCTGGTGGGCTGAAGTAAGCAGTCGATTGACGCGCCTTTCGACTACTCCCTGTGTTCCTCTATTTGTGGTTCCAAGTTCAGCTAGAAATTGCCGTAACCGCCCACACTGGAAAGCGAAAGTCCCAACGCTCAGCTGGTTGCTGTGAGCTGAAGGAAGCCAAGCGTTAGCTACGCCTTTACCGACTGCTCACTGGCACTGTTCCTCCCGACCTTGTGGTTCCCAAGTTCGGCTTAGTGCACGCCACCGCCAGCTGGCAGAGTGAAGCCCCAGCGCTCAGCTGGTTGCTGTGGGATGAAGGAAGCAGGCGATTGGCTGCGCCATTCCCGACTTCACTCCCTCGCTGTTCCTCCGGCCCTTGTGCTTCCCAAGTTCGGCTAGGTGCCACAACCGCCAGCTACATGGGCGAAAGCCCCAGCTCAGCTGGGCTGCTGCAGGCTGATGGAAGCAGGCTGGAGAAAAAAGAGGGTGCAGCAATTAATAAAGGCAGCAAGCCTTTTTCTGAGCGTCACTGACCAATTCTGCACTACAAAGGACTGTGGGGGTTCTATAGGCGCCTCAGCGTCTGGCCCCACCTACTTATTCAGACAAGGAGCTGCAACTACTTTAAAGAGCAGTAAAACAGTAGTTCCCCTTACAATACAATAGTGGATAACAGCACTTTTTGATAGTTGACACATATAAAACTAGAAGGAGAGTGGCGCACTGAGCATCTGCCACTGCTGCTAACAGAGTCCAGAGAGAATCAACAGAATCAACAGCAGTTGCCCTCTATAGATGTCTCACCAGAGTGAAACAGCTCATACAGGAACTACAGTAGAACACCAGGGATGGTAAAGACAAAAGAAAAACAAATCTTCAAGTCCCACACAGATTTCAGAAATGCAAACTGAGCCAGTGTAAAGTCAATGGGGCAGGAGAGCCAATCGGCTGTTGTGACTGGTACAGCGCTTAACACCGATTGGCTGCGCCTTTCCGACTGCTTCTTACAGATTCCTCGGCCTTGTGGTTCCCAAGTTCGGCTAGTGCCGCCGACCTCCGCTGAGTGCAGGCGGTTACTCCAGCTGTAGTTGCTGTGGGCTGAAGTAAGCAGTCGATTAGGCTGCGCCTTTCCAGACTCCCTCGCTGTTCCTCCGGCCTTGTGGTCCCCAAGTTCAGCAAGGTGCTGCAAGCGTCCGCTGGCAGAGCGAAGCCCGGCGCTCAGCTGGTTGCTGGGCTGAAGGAAGCAGGCGATTGGCTGCGCCTTCCCGACTGCTCCCTCGCTGTTCCTCGGCCTTGGTTCCCAAATTCGGCTAGATGCCGCTTACGACACGCCCGCTGGCGGAGCGAAACCCAGCTACCAGCTGGTTGCTGTGGCACAAGAAAGCAGGCTGGAGAGAGACAGAGGAGGGTGCAGCAATTAATAAAAGCAGTAGCAAGCCTTTTCTGAGCATCACTGACCAGATCTACTACAAGGACTGTGGAGGGGTCAGTGAGCGCCTCAGCGTCTGGCCCACCTTACATATTCAGACACGGGCTGCAATTGCTTTAAAAGCAGTAAAACAGTGATTTCCTTACCTGGCCTGATAATTGGATAGCACTTTTTTTGATGATTTATATAAAACTAGAAGGAGAGTGACATAGCGTCTGGCCCTGCTACTAACAGAGTCCAGCAAATTCAACAGAATCAACAACAGATGCCCTCTATAGATGTCTCACCAGAGTGGAAGCAGCTCTTCTGGGAAACTGCAGTAGAACACCCGCAGGGATGAGTAAAGACAAAAAGAAAACAAATTTTCAAGTCCCACACAGATTTCATCAATGCAAGCAGAGCCAGTGTAAGTCAATCGGGGTAGGAGACGCCAATCGGCTGCTGTGCCTGGTGGGCGTTACGCTTACCGATTCGGCTGCGCCTTTCCGACTAACTCCCCACTGTTCCTCCGCTCAGTGGTTCCCAAGTTCGGCTAGGTGCCACCAACCGCCCGCTGGCGGAGCGAATCCCCGGCGCTCAGCTGGTTGCTGTGGGCTGAAGGAAGCAGCCAAGTAGCTGCGCCTTTCCCAACTGCTCCTTCGCTGTTCCTCCTGGCCTTGTGCTTCCCAAGTTCGGCTAGGTGCCGCCAACCGCCCGCTGGCGGAGTGAAACCCCGGCGTTCAGCTGGTTGCTGTGGGCTGAAGGAAGCAGGCTGGAGAGAGACAGAGGAGGGTGCAGCAATTAATAAAGGCAGTAGCAAGCCTTTTTCTGGACGACACTGACCAAATCTGCAATACAAAAGGACTGTGGGGGGTCCCGTGGAGCCTCAGCATCCAGCCCACCTTACATATTCAGACAAGGAGCAGCAATTACTTTAAAAACAGAGTAAAACAATGATTCCCTTACAATACAATAGTGGATAACAGCACTTTTTTTATGAATTACACATAAAACTAGAAGGAGAGTGGCGCCTCAGCATCTGGCCCTGCTGCTAACAAAGAGTCCTGCAGGAAATTCAACAAAATCAACAGCAGTTGCCCTCTATAGATGTCTCACCAAGAGTGGAAAAGCAGCTCTTCAAGAAACTTGCAGTAGAACACCAGGGGAAGAGTAAAAGACAAAAAAAAAAACAAATTTCCAAGTCCCACACAGATTTCAGCAATGGAAACTGAGCCAGTGTAAGTCAATGGGCAGGAGCCAATCGGCTACTGTGCCTGGTGGGCTAAACACCGTTAATGCGCCTTTCTGACTTCTTTCCCTGCTGTTCCTCCCGGCCTTGTGGTTCCCAAGTTTGGCTAGGTACTGCCGACCGCCCGCTGGCGGAGCGAAACCCCATCGCTCAGCTGGTTGCTGTGGGCTGAAGGAAGCAGGGGATTGGCTGCGCCTTTCCCAACTGCTCCCTCGCTGTTCCTCCCGGCTTGTGGTTTCCAAGTTCGGCTAGGAGCCGCCGACTGCCCGCTGGCGGAGCGAAGCCACGGCGCATCTGGTTGCTGTGGGCTGAAGGAAGCAGGCGATTGGATGCGCCTTTCCCGACTGCTCCCTCGCTGTTCCTCCCGGCCTTGTGGTTCCCAAGTTCGGCTAGGTGCCGCCGACCGCCCGCTGGTGGAGTGAAGCCCTGGCGCTCAGATGGTTGCTGTGGGCTGAAGGAAGCAGGTGATTGGCTGTGCCTTTCCCAACTGCTCCCTCGCTGTTCCACCCGGCCTTGTGGTTCCCAAGTTCGGCTAGGTGCCGCCAACCACCCGCTGGCGGAGCGAAGCCCCGGCGCTCAGTTGGTTGCTGTGGGCTGAAGGAAGCAGGTGATTGGCTGCGCCTTTCCCGACTGCTCCCTCGCTGTTTCCTCTGGCGCCCATACGGTTCCCAAGTTGACAAGAGTGCCGCCCGACCACCGGCTGGCGGAGGCGAAGCCCCGCGCTCAGTTGGTTGCTGCGGGCTGCAGAAAGCAGGCGATTGGCTCTGCGTCTTTCCCGACTGCTCCCTCGCTGTTCCTCCTGGCCTGTGGTTTCCCAAGTTCGGCAGGTGCCACCGACCGCCTGCTGGCGGAGCGAAGCCCCGTGCTCAGCTGGTTGCTGTGGGCTGAAGGAAGCAGGAGATTGGCTGCACCTTCCCAACTGCTCCTTGCTATTCCTCCGGTTTGCTTGGTTCCCAAGTTCGACTAGGTGCCACGACTGCCCAGCTGGAGGAGCGAAGCCAGACTCCAGCTGGTTGCTGTGCTGAAGGATGCAGGCTGAGAGAGAGACAGAGGAGGGTGCAGCAATTAATAAAGGCAGTAGCAAGCCTTTTTGGAGCGTCACTGACCAAATCTGCACTACAAAGGACTGTGGGGGGGTCCTGTGGCGCCTCAGCTTCTGGCCCACCTTACATATTCAGACAAGGAGCTGCAATTACTTTAAAGAGCAGTAAAACAGTAGTTTCCCCTTACAATACAACAGTGGATAACAGCACTTTTTTTGATGATTTACACCTATAAAACTAGAAGGAGAGTGGCGCCTCAGCATCTGGCCCACTGCTGCTAACAGAAGTCCAGCGAATTCAACAGAATCAACAGCAGTTGCCCTCTATAGATGTCTCACCAGAGTGGATGCAGCTCTTCTGGGAAACTTGCAGTAGAACACCAGGAGATGAGTAAAAACAAAAGAAAAACAAATTTTCAAGTCCCACACAGATTTCAGCAATGCAAACTGAGCCAGTGTAAGTCAATGTGGCAGGAGAGCCAATCGTCTGCTGTGCCTGGTGGAGCGTTCGCTTACCGATTCGCTGTGCCTTTCCTGACTGCTCCCTCGCTGTTCCTCCCAGCTTTGTGGTTCTCAAGTTCGGCTAGGTGCCGCTGACCGCTCGCTGGCGGAGCGAAGCCCTGGCGCTCAGCTGGTTGCTGTGGGCTGAAGGAAGCAGGCAATTGGCTGAGCCTTTCCCAAATACTCCCTCGCTGTTCCTCCCGGCCTTGTGGTTCCCAAGTTCGGCTAGGTGCCGCCAACCGCCCACTGGCGGAGCGAAGCCCCGGCACTCAGCTGGTTGCTGTGGGCTGAAGGAAGCAGGTTGGAGAGAGACAGAGGTGGGTGCAGCAATTAATAAAGGCAGTAGCAAGCCTTTTTCTGAGCGTCACTGACCAAATCTGCACTACAGAGGACTGTGGGGGGTCCTGTAGGCCTCAGCGTCTGGCCCACATTACATATTCAGACAAGGAGCTGCAATTACTTTAAAGAGCAGTAAAACAGTGTTTCCCCTTACAATAAAATAGTGGATAACAGCACTTTTTTTGATGATTTACACATATAAAACTAGAAGGAGAGTGGTGCCTCAACATCTGGCCCACTGCTGCTAACAGAGTCCAGCAGAATTCAACAGAATCAACAGCAGTTGCCCTCTATAGATGTCTCACCAGAGTGGAAGCAGCTCTTCAGGGAAGCTTGCAGTAGAACACCAGGGGAAGAGTAAAAGACAAAAATTAAAACAAATCCTCAAGTCCCACACAGATTTCAGCAATGCAAACTGAGCCAGTGTAAGTCAAAGCGGCAGGACAGCCAGTCAGCTACTGTGCCTGGTGGAGCGCTTGCTCACCGATAGGCTGTGCCTTTCCCGACTGCCCCCTCACTGTTCCTCCCGGCCTTGTGGTTCCCAAGTTCGGCTAGGTGCCGCCAACCGCCCACTGGCGGAGTGAATCCCCGGCACTCAGCTGGTTGCTGTGGGCTTAAGAAAGCAAGTGACTGGCTGCACCTTTCCTGACTGCTCCCTCGCTGTTCCTCATGGCCTTGTGGTTCCCAAGTTCGGCTAGGTGCCGCCGACCACCCGCTGGCGGAGCGAAGCCCCGGCACTCAGTTGGTTGCTGTGGGCTGAAGGAAGCAGGCGATTGGCTGGGCCTTTCCCGACTGCACTCTCGCTATTCCTCCCGGTCTTGTGGTTCCAAAGTTCGGCTAGCTACCGCTGAACGCCCGCTGGCGGAGCAAGGCCCCGGCGCTCAGCTGGTTGCTGTGGGCTGAAGGAAGCAGGCAATAGGCTGCGCCTTTCCCTACTGCTCCCTCACTGTTCCTCCCAGCCTTGTGGTTCCCAAGTTCGGCTAGGTGCTGCCGACCACCCGCTTGCGGAGTGAAGCCCCGGCACTCAGCTGGTTGCTGTGGGCTGAAAGAAGCAGGCGATTGGCTGCACCTTTCCCGACCGCTCCCTCGCTGTTCCTCCTGGCCTTGTGGTTCCCAAGTTCGGTAGGGTGCCGACGACCGCCCGCTGGCGGAGCGAAGCCCCGGTGCTCAGCTGGTTGCTGAGGGCTGAAGGAAGCAGGCTGGAGAGAGACAGAGGAGGGTGCAGCAATTAATAAAGGCAGTAGCAAGCCTTTTTCTTAGCGTCACTGACCAAATCTGCACTACAAAGGACTGTGGGGGGGTCCTATGGTGCCTCAGCGTCTGGCCCACCTTACATATTCAGACAAGGAGCTGCAATTACTTTAAAGAGCAGTAAAACAGTAGTTTCCCCTTACAATACAATAGTGGATAACAGCACTTTTTTTGATGATTTACACATATAAAACTAGAAGGAGAGTGGCGCCACAGCGTCTGGCCCATGCTGCTAACAGAGTCCAGCAGAATTCAACAGAATCAACAGCAGTTGCCCTCTATAGATGTCTCACCAGAGTGGAAGCAGCTCTTATGGGAAACTTGCAGTAGAACACCAGGGGAAGAGTAAAAGACAAAAAGAAAAACAAATTTTCAAGTCCCACACAGATTTCAGCAATGCAAACTGAGCCAGTGTAAGTCAATGGGGCAGGAGAGCCAATCGGCTGTTGTGCCTGGTACAGCGCTCACTTACCGATTGGCTGCGCCTTTCCCGACTGCTTCTTCGCAGTTCCTCCCGGCCTTGTGGTTCCCAAGTTCGGCTAGGTGCTGCCGACCTCCCGCTGGCGGAGCGAAGCCCCGTGGCTCAGCTAGTTGCTGTGGGCTGAAGTAAGCAGTCGATTGGCTGCGCCTTTCCCGACTACTCCCTCGCTGTTCCTCCCGGCCTTGTGGTTCCCAAGTTCAGCTAGGTGCCACCAACCGCCCGCTGGCAGAGCGAAGCCCCGGCGCTCAGCTGGTTGCTGTGGGCTGAAGGAAGCAGGCGATTGGCTGTGCCTTTCCCGACTGCTCCCTCGCTGTTCCTCCCGGCCTTGTGGTTCCCAAGTTCGGCTAGGTGCCGCCGACCACCCGCTGGCGGAGCGAAGCCCCGGCGCTCAGCTGATTGCTGTGGGCTGAAGGAAGCAGGCGATAGACTGCACCTTTCCCGACTGCTCCCTCGCTGTTCCTCCCAGCCTTGTGGTTCCCAAGTTTGGCTAGGTACCGCCGACAGCCCGCTGGCAGAGCAAAGCCCGGCCTTCAGCTGGTTGCTGTGGGCTGAAGGAAGCAGGCTGGAGAGAGACAGAGGAGGGTACAGCAATTAATAAAGGCAGTAGCAAGCCTTTTTCTGAGCGTCACTGACCAAATCTGCACTACAAAGGAGTGTAGGGGGGGTCCTGTGGCGCCTCAGCGTCTGGCCCACCTTACATATTCAGACAAGGAGCTGCAATTACTTTAAAGAGCAGTAAAACAGTAGTTTCCACAATACAATAGTGGATAACAGCACTTTTTTGATGATTTACATATAAAACTAGAAGAGAGTGGCGCCTCAGCGTCTGGCCTACTGCTGCTAACAGAGTCCAGCAGAATTCAACAGAATCAACAGTAGTTGCCCCTCTATAGATGTCTCACCAGAGTGGAAGCAGCTCCTGGGAAACTTGCAGTAGAACACCAGGGGAAGAGTAAAAGACAAAAAGGAAAACAAATTTTCAAGTCCCACACAGATTTCAGCAATGCAAACTGAGCCAGTGTAAGTCAATGGGGCAGGAGAGCCAATCAGCTGCTGTGCCTGGTGCAGCGCTCGCTTACCAATTGGCTGCGCCTTTCCCGACTGCTTCTTCACTGTTCCTCCCGGCCTTGTGGTTCCCAAGTTCGGCTAGGTGCCGCCAACCGCCCGCTGGCCGAGCGAAGCCCCAGCGCTCAGCTGGTTGCTGTGGGCTGAAGGAAGCAGGCAATTGGCTGCACCTTTCCCGACTGCTCCCTCGCTGTTCCTCCCGGCCTTGTGGTTCCCAAGTTTGGCTAGGTGCCGCCGACCGCCCACTGGCGGAGTGAAGCCCCGGCACTCAGCTGGTTGCTGTGGGCTGAAGGAAGCAGGCTGGAGAGAGACAGAGGAGGGTGCAGCAATTAATAAAGGCAGTAGCAAGCCTTTTTCTGAGCATCACTGACCAAATCTGCACTACAAAGGACTGTAGGGGGGGTCCTGTGGCGCCTCAGCGTCTGGCCCACCTTACATATTCAGACAAGGAGCTGCAATTACTTTAAAAAGCAGTAAAACAGTAGTTTCCCCTTACAATACAATAGTGGATAACAGCACTTTTTTTGATGATTTACACATATAAAACTAGAAGGAGAGTGGTGCCTCAGCGTCTGGCCCACTGCTGCTAACAGAGTCCAGCAGAATTCAACAGAATCAACAGCAGTTGCCCTCTATAGATGTCTCACCAGAGTGGAAGCAGCTCTTCTGGGAAACTTGCAGTAGAACACCAGGGGAAGAGTAAAAGACAAAAAGGAAAACAAATTTTCAAGTCCCACACAGATTTCAGCAATGCAAACTGAGCCAGTGTAAGTCAATGGGGCAGGAGAGCCAGTCAGCTGCTGTGCCTGGTGGAGCGCTCGCTTACCGATTGGCTGTGCCTTTCCCGACTTCTCCCTCGCTGTTCCTCCCAGCCTTGTGGTTCCCAAGTTCGGCTAGGTGCCGCCGACCGCCCGCTGGCAGAGCGAAGCCCCGGCGCTCAGCTGGTTGCTGTGGGCTGAAGGAAGCAGGCTGGAGAGAGACAGAGGAGGGTGCAGCAATTAATAAAGGCAGTAGCAAGCCTTTTTCTGAGCGTCACTGACCAAATCTGCACTACAAAGGACTGTGGGGGGGTCCTGTGGCGCCTCAGCGTCTGGCCCACCTTACATATTCAGACACGGAGCTGCAATTACTTTAAAAAGCAGTAAAACAGTAGTTTCCCCTTACAATACAATAGTGGATAACAGCACTTTTTTTGATGATTTACACATATAAAACTAGAAGGAGAGTGGTGCCTCAGCATCTGGCCCACTGCTGCTAACAGAGTCCAGCAGAATTCAACAGAATCAACAGCAGTTGCCCTCTATAGATGTCTCACCAGAGTGGAAGCAGCTCTTCTGGGAAACTTGCAGTAGAACACCAAGGGAAGAGTAAAAGACAAAAAGAAAAACAAATTTTCAAGTCCCACACAGATTTCAGCAATGCAAACTGAGCCAGTTTAAGTCAATGGGCAGGAGAGCCAATCGGCTGCTGTGCCTGGTGGAGTGCTCACTTACCGATTAGCTGCACCTTTCCCGACTGCTCCCTCGCTGTTCCTCCCGGCCTTGTGGTTCCTAATTTCAGCTAGGTGCCGCCTACCTCCCGCTGGCGGAGCGAAGCCCCGTCGCTCAGCTGGTTGCTGTGGGCTGAAGGAAGCAGGCGATTGGCTGTGCTCTACTGCCTCCAATACAAGAGGGGTGGTTATCACGCGGACCAAGAGGACAGTTACAAAAATAAGTTCTGTTTATTTTATATATGAAATTACATCAGCATGGACAGCCCGATGTGAAACAATTTTTCATTTTTGTAGTGGTCCAAGAGTAGTAGCAGATACTGTCTCTTAAATTTGATCTTTACAACCAGTGTACTCAGTGAAGACATCACAGCAGACAAAATGGGTTTCCATAAGAGGCAGCCCCATTGTTCCAGGCCAGCTGAACCAAAAAGAGACTAGTATAGCAGCAAGGAAGGGGTGGGGATAGAGGTGAGGGGAGGGATAGGGTGGGAGCCTAGGAAGAAAAGGAGGTGTAGGGAAGTGGAAGTGAGGTCAGAGTGGGGAGGTCCCTCGTGAATTGGGAGGTATGCAGGGTGTATGGTAGGCAGATCGTGCACTGATAAGTGGAGTTAGGCCAGCAGTGAAGCGACCACGTGGGACCGCAAGGAAAGGGAACAAAGGGCTGGGGGAAAGACAGCGTGAGCGGGCACAGAATTGGAAGGGGGATTGATTCTGAAGGGAAGGATGATCGCTGGTGGCTGAATTCTTTGGGGATGAGCAGGAACAGAGGGATTTTGGGGGTGGTTGGCCTGAGGGGGGTCGGAGCGAAATGGACACGCTTTGGCATTGGGTCGGGGAAGTGGGATGCACCTTTAGAGCCCGAGAGTCTGGTGTTTGAAGAATTGAATCTGGAAGGCGGGGTGCTGGGTCAGAGGACCCCGGTGACCAGGCCACAGTGAGAGTCGCATGTCGGGGCTGATGTGTTCGCTCTGAACCCAGTGTATGTTTCAGGCCAAGAGCAATTACAGTACACAAGGTGGATGCTTACTAGGTTTATGGGAGAATGCTGTCTCTGCTGGAAAGGTTTTTAGAAGGCCTACAAAACTGTGAAAAAAAATTGTTTCAGGGCAGTAAATAGCAGTAGTAGATAAATACAAGGAAAGAAAAGACTAGCATGCTGAATAATACCATTAGGGTGGTGCATCATTATTAAGAAAAGTAAAAAAAAAAAAAAAAGAGAAATGAAGCAGACGAACACCACCCCCCTTTTTTGTTTAATGAATTTAATGATTTAATGAGCACGAGGACCTGGATCAGTTGGATGAAACCAGCCCCCAGCCTCCCCCCTCCCAAGGTGGCCATCTTGGGAACATTATGGCTGTTTCGCTCAAAAGCATTGGGAGAGTTTTTTGCAAGGTTTTCTTCATAAAGGCAGCTAGAAATACAGGATAGGCATTAAGGAGGGGGAACATCAGCCAATAAAGAATAAAGAGGGCAGGAGTATTTGACAGGTGAATGGATACGCAGGGAAAAGACCCAACGAGCTAACTAACCATTACATTTTTGTGTGAGCAGGGAAAAGACACAGAATGAATACCCATGGAGCCAATGCAATGAAAGCAGATGCTATGAAAATGATTATGGCTCTCATGGACAGGGCCCACAAAGTCCTGGATACAGTGGAAGACACAGATGGGGGGGAAGTACCAGCACAAAAGGAGAGGGTCAGAAAAAAGGGGCAGAGTGGGGCAGAAGGAAAAGAGAAGGGAGCTGGGGCACTGATGCCAAAATGCCCTAGAACAAGTTTTCCAGGGCAGCAACCGACAGCCCATGCCATCCCCGACCCAATACCTGCACCCAGTCTGGAGGGGCCGATGCCTGAACTGGAACCCAGCCCAAGGGAGGACCTCACCCAGGACTGGGACCCAACATTCCCACACCCGAAACTGGCCAGCCAGAGATACCACAACCGAGTGGAGGGATGACCAAACCCGCAACTAGTAGTAACCAGCAAGCCTCAACTACCAGACCACGAGAGGGAACAGAACCAGAAGACAAAGCAACAATTGGACTAGTAAAGGACCCCCTTGGAGAATCAGGTACAATGTTGATGTTAGAAAGTACCATGAAGGAGTATGTGGAACAATTATTATTAGGTATGAGGGGAGATGGTGTCAAGAAGTTGAAAAAGGTGCTAGGGGATTTAGAAGAAAAGGAGAAAGAAGAAGAACAGGAAGATGGGGGAAAGGAGGTGATGGAGAAGAAAAAATGGGGTGGAGGAGTACAGATAGTGGACCATGTACCAATGGCAACGAAAGAAAAAATCTGGAAAGGAGAATTTGTTGATATCTTTGCTTTGGTAGACAAGAAAACAGCTGAGCTATATGAAGAAAAAGAGAGTTTCAGCAAAAAAGTATTAGCGGCAGCAGTAATTCTGGTCAGGAAGGGAGAGGAACAGAAGGGGCCCACTTATAAAGGGAAAACATGGGAGGCTTGGACCCTGGGGTTCACATATTACAGTGCCATAGTGCAAGACAAAAAGCTGGAATTGGGCATTCCCTTGTTAGCATACTCATTGATCATAAGAAATGCATATAAGATGATGGGAGGTACTAATTGTCTACAGTATGATGAAAAGTTCAGGACCCGTATTGCCAATTATGGAGAGGATTGTCGATGGGATTCTAGACACAGCGACTTATGGTGGGAAACCATGACGTTGGCGGGAGGGGCTGAAAGCAAATGGCAGAGGGGAGGTCTGCAATATCAAAAATGTTGTTGGGGTACAACAGGACACACTGCTCCTTCCCACTCTGCAGGTTCAGGCATGCCTGTTCCAAATGTGAGGGAACCCACCCAGCCTCTCGATGCAGATTCTACAGCAAAGCCAACTCCGGAGGAGGACAAGGAAGCGGTTCCTTTCGGAGGGGCCTCAGGGGGATACAGAGAGATAATACAGGAAGAGGGAGGGGTACATGGGCGGGAGAGGGTATCAACACGGGGGAAATAAAAAAGGTCAATACCAGCTAGTGAAAACACCAATTAGAGCTGAATTAATAGAACAATGGATGAAGGGCTTTCCAAATAGAAAAGTGGGACAGGAGTTAATATACAGTTTTCAAAAGGGATTTAGTTTACATTACCAGGGAAGGAGGTTTGGGACATGGGCAAGGAATCTAGCTTCAATAAAAGGAAAGGAGGCACTGCTAAAAAAGAAGATTGGTAATGAAAAAGAGGCAGGTAGGATAGAAGGCCTTTTCAAAGACCCCACCCCCCCATTACAATACCTGCGAGTATTGCCGATGGGCCTAGTCCCTAAGAAACAAGCAGGGGAATATTGAGTAATTCACCACCTATCCTATCCTGAAAAAGAATCAGTCAATGACTACATTTCAGAGGAGGATAGTAGGGTGTCCTATGGGACTGTAGAAGATGCAGTGGAGATCATCAGGGCAAGGCGCACCCCATGGCTGGCAAAGATGGACGTCAAGTCTGCCTTCTGGTTACTGCCAGCCCACAGGGAGGATTGGGAGTTGTTAGGTTTTCAGATTGATGGGGAGTATTATTTTGACAAGGCCATGCCAATGGGGTGTTCAGTGGCATGTTCCACTTTTGAAAAATTCAGCACATGGCTACAGTGGGTATTCAAGGGCCGGTACGGGCATGACACAGTAGTCCATTACCGAGATGATTTTCTGTTCATAGGAAAGGGCAAAAAAAGGGTATGGATGATGCTGGAGGACTTCCAGGAGCTGTGCAAGGAGCTCAGAGTCCCATTAGCTACCGAAAAACCAGAATGCCCCAGTAGGTGTTTAGAATTCTTAGGTATAGAGGTGAACATGGAACAGGTGCTATTCCGCCTGCCAGAGCAAAAGGTAATTAAGCTGATGAAATTGTTGGTAGACATAGAAAAGAGGAAATGGGTGCCCCTAATTAACAGCCAGCAACTAATGGGTCACTTGAATTTTGCTTGTAGGGCAATTGGCCCAGGACACGCGTTTACACAACATCTGGTAAGGGCCATGGCGGGGGGTTCAAAGCCATATCACTGGGTCAGTATAGGGAAGGAGACCAGGAAAGACCTAAAGATTTGGGAGCAATTCATAGAAACACACAATGGGATAGCCTTTTGGCAGGAGGAATGGCTATACAACACGGATCTGGAACTTTATACGGACGCTTCTGGGGGTATGGGGTGAGGGCCTACTCCCGGGGAAAGTGAATAGCGGAACCCTGGCCAAAAAGATGGATAGAAGGGAGCTTGACAAAGGACATCACTTTTTTGGAGATTTTCCCAATTTAGGTGGTGATAAAATTGTGGGGAGCATGGTTACAGAACCAGCAGGTCAGATTTTGGTGCGACAACAGGGCAGTCATTGATGTGCTAAACAACAACAGAGGGTCAAGGTCAGCATTGGTACTCCACATCTTACGTCAGCTGGTATTGCAGGGGCTAAGACTCAACATGAGTTTCAGGGCTAGGCACATTGCAGGGATAGACAACTCTATAGCTGACAGCCTCTCCCGATTACAGATGAAATGATTTCGGGCACTAGCTCCCAACACAAATCCAATGGGAGAGAGGATCCCAGAGGAGCTATGGGAGATTGGCTGGAGGGAGCAGCGTATCTCTTTCGAAGTGCATTGGCAGACAACACCCTAAAAGCTTACAAAAGCTCATGGAGAATTTTCCAGCTTTTCAGAGCCCACCACAACATGGAGATAAGTGGGACAGTCACAGAGGAACCAGTAGGGAGGTTTGTAGTGGCAAGCTGGGAAGAAGGAGCAGCTTGTGCCACTGTGAGAGTCCATCTAGCATCAATAGGTTGGGTTTGTCAAATGAAAGGTTGGGGAGAGCCTTGCAATAGTATTTTAGTAAGAAGAATGATGATGGGGTGGCAGAGGGTAAAAGTGAAGGAGAGGGATACAAGAGAACCTATCTCGGAACACTTACTAGCAAAGATACTAGAAAAATTGGTGGAAATCTGCTACTCCCCATTTGAAGTAACTTTATTCAAGGCATTGTTTATGGTTCTGCACAAGGGAGCATTCAGAGTGTCAGAAATTGTAGGACCCACTACACCCTCCCTGGGAAAATGTCTTCAATCAGGTGATATACAATGGAAAAGGGAAGGGCTCACCCTTAAAATTTCAAGGTCAAAGACGGACCAGACAGGGAAGGGTTACAGAGTAAGGATTGAGCCCAAGGATGACCCTGACCTGTGCCCATGCCAGCTTATGCAAAATTACCGCAGTATTAGGCCAAAATGGGGGAGGGGCTGTTTTTTGTGCATGAGAACGGAAATGGGGTAAAAGGAAGTCAAGTGTCGGGGGTATTGAAGTGGAGTGTAAAAGAACTAGGGAAAAACCCAGACAGTTTCTCATCTCAATCCTTTCGGACTGGGGCAGCCTCAGAGGTGACGGCACAAGGAAAAGGGGGAGAGGACATAAAAGCCCTAGGGTGATGGTTGTCAGACTGCTATAAAAAGTACATTAGAAATGCAATACATTAACCTTATCATATTTTGTCTCCTCTACAGGAAAGAATGGAAGGTGTAAGGTATGGGAAAAGAAGGGGGGAGGGGGGATAATAAAAAAAAACCACATGGATGTTTCTGTCCTCACTGTTTCTAATTGTTTGTTGTAGATTTACGGAAAAGGAAGAACATATGGATGGTGGGGCACTCGCACATTTACTGGATGGAAAGGGAGGCAGCGCAGAAGAAAGGTGGAAAATAATTGGGTTTTTACCACTAAAGAATAAGGATCCTGTGGAAAGGAATACGGGGAATGCGATGGGGGCAGCTCCTTCCTTTACTGATAGAAATAAGAAAGAACAACAAGGACCAGACCTCCTTATAATACACTTGGGGGGGAATGACTTGGGCCATGGCCCCTGGCTAGAAATGTTTACAGCATACAGAGGGATGTCAAGGTTATGAGGACATGGTGGCCAGAAATAACAATTATGTGGTCCAAAGTGATCCCCCAGAGGGTGTGGAGGCAAGTCAGACAGCACAAGGTTATAGAGAAGGTGAGGAGGAGGATGAATAGTAGGGTGGGGAGGTTTATGATAGAAAATGGAGGAGCTGTCATAAGGAATGATGAAACAGAAGAGAGAATACATGGCCTATACAGGACAGATAGTGTGCATTTATCCCAAATGGGAAATCACATATTCATCACTGAGCTAGGTAGAGGTATAGATCAGTGGTTGAAGTCAGGTGCCAATAGGGGGAAGCTTACCATCCAATGCAAGCTGGAGGCAAGCTAGTGGAAGGTAGGAAGTATAGATTTGATAAGAAAAAGGGAGGAAAGGGGCATGGGGGGCTAGAGGAAAACAAAAGGGGGGATGGAAAAACTGGAGGATGGTAAAGGGTATGGAAACCCTGATAAGTGGACAGGAAAAGGGGAGCAGAAATTGGATCTGCCCAAGAAATAAAGAAATTAAAAGGCCAGCTTGGGTTTACACTTGGGAAAAGGAGTGGAACAGGATCCCCTAGGGTTTTGATGCCCGAGGGAGAAAAACAAAAGAAACAAAAATTGGAAAAGAAAGAGGATTTGAATAAAAGGGTCAGAAGAAGAAGGAAAAGGAACTCAATATTGTATAAAGTGTATATAGTTATGTTTTATATGGAAATAAAAGGTTTTGCCGACTGAGCAGCCAAATCTACAATATTGAGTGAGGTGTCTCTTTAGTGGGGAAGGGATCTGGATCAAAATGGGTTGCCATAAGAGGCAGCCCCCATGGTTCCAGGCCAGCTGATCCAAAAAGAGACTAGTATAGCAGCAAGGAAAGGGTGGGGGATAGGGTGGGAGCCTGGGAAGAAAAGGGGTGTGAGGGAAGGGGAAGTGAGGTCAGAGGGGAGGTCTCTCGTGAAGTCACAATAGCATCATGAGAGGGGGCGGGGAAAAAGGACCAATGGGGGGGTAAGAAAGGCTAGTGAGGGGCAGACCAAAGGGAGGTTTAAGAAGGGCAACACAGAAGGGCTCTGTCACTTTCTGCTAGGTTCTTAGGTAAGTAAATTCAAGACCCACTTGCCACCCTTGGGAAGAGGGAGGAAGGTAGCAAGTATAAATTTGATAAGAAAAAGGGGGAAAAAGGGCATGAGGGCTAGGGGAAAACAAAAGGGGGGTAATGGAAAAACTGGAGGATGGTAAAGGGTATGGACACCCTGGTAAGTGGACAGGAAAAAGGGAGCAGGAATAGGACCTGCCCAAGAAATAAAGAAATTATAAGGCCAGCTTGGGTTTACACCCAGGAAAAGGAGTGGAACAGGACCCCCTAGGGTTTTGACACCTGAAGGAGAAAAACAAAAGGAACAAATACTGGAAAAGAAAGAGGATTTGAATAAAAGGGTCAGAAGAAGAAGGAAAGGGAACTCAATATTGTATAAAGTGTATATAGTTATGTTTTATATGGAAATAAATGGTTTTACCAACTGAGCAGCCAAATCTACAATATTGAGTGTGGTGTCTCTTTTGTGGGGAAGAGATCTGGAACAATAGGCTTGACTCCTTCCCTTATCCCAGGGTCTGTTGCATAAGTGTGCATCACCATAGCTCAGTTGCCTTTCAAAGCATGAATGGGAACTGTTAACAGCTTCTCTTTGAGAAGAGAGCACTTTGAAACAATGTATGTATTACCTGTGATTTGCAACTTTATATCTAAAAATGTTTCAGATTTTCAAGCCTCAAAAGGCAACAATTGTAACAATGTGTTTACCTTGCTGTGCTTTAAACTGCAAGGTAAAAAAAAACACATGCACATAACTCACTCTACATTACATCATCTTGTAATAGTACCTATTGTAGGGCATAATTTGTGTAAACTATACTAAGGGTTCAGGTTGAGATTTTCCGAAGTTTTAATTCATTGGCAATGTTGGCTTGAATTTTTAAAATTCTCAGTTTATGTAACATTCTCAGTTTGTGATTGTATAATGAGCACAGTTGCATTTTGTTATATGACATTACAGTGACATACTTTCTGTATTATATTATGAATCATATGCAGTGTTGTGTCCCAGCATGATCCCCATATGAAACGGCAGCCTACTGCATAAAATGCAGTCCCTGGATGCAGTCCTCACATAGACTCCGCTTTCATAATAAGTTGTGCACTGCAATGCCAGATAACAAAATGTATTTCTTGAATTTTGTTGACCCAGTAGGCCCACTGGGACTAGAAGTCCTTTTTTTAGGGGTGATCGGTGGGAGGGGGGATACAGATGGTAAGCAACTGAATTGAACCAGATTAAGCTGTTGGTGGCATTTTTAGTGAATGGAGGAAATTTGGCCAGGACACTGGGGAAATCCCCTACTCTTTTCAATAAGTGCCATGGGATCTTTAACATTCACCTGAACTGCCACCAATAAAGGCAGATGGGACCTCGGTTTAATGTCTCATCCAAAAGATGGCACCTCAGAAGTGCAGCACCCCTCTCATGCTGCACTACAGTGTCAGTATTGGGATATTAACCCAAGTGCCAGATGTGGGAACTGAACCCACAGCTCTCTGATCTCCCGGCCTCAGAGGCAAGTGTGCTACCTACAGAGCCACTGACACTGAACATTTTTGAAGTGCAAGAGATCGACAACTGGCAGAAGGTCATGCTTATTGCTTGAGGTCACCAGGAAACCTGGTCTGACACCTGGCAACTGGGGTTTAACACCAAAAAAATGCAAGGTGCTGCGTTTTGGGGTGAAAATCCCAAGGAGGAGTTACCAGCTGGGGGGAGTGCAGGTAGCCAAGAAAGAGGAGGAAAAGGACCTGTGTGTGCTCATTACAAGGTCAGTGAACAACTCTGCACACTTTAAGAAAGCAGCTGCAAAGACCAACAAACTGCTGGGCTGCATTGCAAGGGGTATAACCTCGAGAAGGGGAGAGGTGATTCTGCCACTGTATAAATCATTAGTCAGACCGCACCTGGAGTACTGCATGCAGTACTGGTGCCCATATCTGAAGAGGGATATTAAGTTATTGGATGGGGTGCAGTGCAGGGTGACAAAGATGATCAAGGGGCTGGGGGACTTACCATATGAGAGGAGGCTGAGGGAATTGAACATGTACTCGCTGGAAGAGATGAGGGACAGAGGGGACATGATTGAAACCTTTAAGTACATGGAAGGAATAAACAAGACAGGTATGGAGGGGCTGTTCAAAGTAAGAGAGGGGAGGGACACAGGGGCCATGATATGAGACTGGAGGGATGGAGGGAGGAAGGTTCAGGAGGGAGATGAGGAGACACTTTTTTAGAGAGAGGGTGGTAGCTGCATGGAATGCGTTACCAATAGAAGTGGAATCCAGTAAAACAGCAGACTGCTTCAAAAGGTGCTAAGACAGAGCAAGGGGAAGGGTTAATGGAGGGGAAGGGTGGGAAGAAGGGAGGGGCAGCTGCAGAATAAAGGGTGCTAGCTCCACATTCGAACAGACTTGATAGACCTCTAGGCCTTTATCTGATGGCAAATTTTGCATGCTCATAATTAACACCCTTACAAAAATGTGGGCAGAACTTACCACAGACATATAGACAGTGCATTGCTTCTACTGTATTATGTTTTCTGGTTACATCTCACATAGATATTACAAAATTAATGTATCCATCCATTACTAGGGCACAGCTTAATTTACAGTATTAAACGTTCTATCCCTGCAGTGTTCTACATTATGTAAACTGAGCCTGAAACATTGTTTACATTCTGTACTTTGAACATCTGTAACAATGAAACTCTGAAACATTGTATCAGGTTTCAGCACATTTCATTAAAATTAGATGGCTTTAATAAAGATTACTGGATATTCATTTTAAGTTGATTGTTTTACATGCTTTCCCACACTTCTCCACAAAAACTTCTGCACATTATAATGACTCGCCTATCTGCTCTTAACACAAACCCTGCATTTTGCAATGCTTTATTCTTATTGTCCTTCAATTTCTGCCTACCCCTAACATCCCTACTGCAAATCTATAGCCTTATAAACTGTCATTTTAACTCAAATGTTGGTGTTCTCTGTTGCTGTTACTTTATGTATATTACGGTGCATCTTATGCGATATGGTTCATGCTGCTGTTGCTTTATGTTATCTTTTATTTTACTGTTGTTTCTTGTACCTATGCCCAGGTCCATCTTGGAAATGAGAATTACCCGACAACTATATCCCCCACAGAACACAACTAACATGACATGTAACTGTTTCTAGAAGTGGGGGTCATGAATGGGAATTCAGCCAATTGCCTGTGTTTCTTTTTTTTTAATTGTTTACCCAAGAGTGTTACACTATGCTATAGCTCCTGCTGTGTTTCAGGATCTCCACATTAGCTGCCTTTTCCACATTTTGAAGGCTCTATGTACACCTCCATGTTTCCTTTTTCATTTTTGCTTTAACCAGTTTAGCCTCTTTCCTTACATTTCTGCACTCTGTCTATTCTATTCAGGTTTTTGATCTGGTTCTCACTTTCTTTCCTCAAAACTGCACCAACCAGTCACCTCCTACATCCAGTATTTGCTACATTACAACTTTAATATGTTAGATATCCATCATACAACCCCCTACTTTGTGCCAAACTTATCAAATAATTCATTATTTCCAAACACAGTACTATTTATGTCAATCAATTTGTTTTTGCAAAACTGCTGTATTCCTTTACAAAATTTATTGGACCACTCCATTACAGCTTCTTCTTTTAAGGATCCTGCTTGCCAATAAAAAGCCTGACTTTAGTTTACACATATTCCTGATAGCATGACCTCCATGAAATTAAGATGCAACTGCCATTGACATACTACCATCTTATTAAGTAACGCTTCCTCAATAATAACAGAGACACATTTTAGCTCATGTTTCCCAACATATTATATTATGATAACAACATCTGTAACTATTTATTATCATCCACATGCTCTTAAATTCATGGCACATTTCTGTCATGTAGATATGGGTTCCTGTATCACAAAATTTCAGGGGTCCATAACTTATTAAAGTGAGGAGGGAACTTTTTAAAAGGTCTGTCACACTACCTCAGATCTTGTTTCCCTTTGCAATCTGAAATCACAAGAAAGTTAAGTGACTTGATTAAAGTCACAATGTTTGCAAGTGGGACTTAATATGAGATAACCCAAGTCTCCACATTTGTAACTCAGTACAATTACCCACTACACTGTACTGCCTCCTTTTTTGCAAGATATTGTCTTCCCCTTGGCTGATGGCACTGGCATGAGGTTGGAACGCAGTGCTGCACTATTATGCCCAGTCCTCCTATGCTGCCAGCCATTTTAATATAATAATACTTAATTATTTATTTCATGTACCCCAAGTCACATATGGTACAGGTCCAAACACTGCAAATGAGAGAGTCAGACTAAAGTTGTAGCCCTGGCGGTCATTGTAAAGAGAGATGAATAAATTAAAACAACATTTTGATAAATAATGCTGATGTGTGGAAAGCAATAGAGAACAAAATAGGTGGAGACAAATAGAAAGAAACAGATAGCAAATGCTCCTGATCATGATACTCAGATATTCAATATTATAGAGCTGATTACCCCTCAAAGAAAACTTTGGAATATATAATAATTAAGTTAAGTCCAGCTTCCTTTTCATATATACAGTATATTATAGATGTCTCCTGCACATTATTACTGAAACACTTGCATGCATACATGATCTTTACACCTCATATTTCATTTGTTTCTATAGCTGACTTCCCGCTTAGAAACATAGAAACATAGACTTTGATGGCAGATAAGGACTGTTTGGCCCATCTAGTCTGCCCATTTCCCTATCTACTGGATAAGCTGCAGATCCTAGTTAACCAACAGCCTACTTCTTCCTAACCACTAAAAGAATTGCCTTATGTCTGTCCCATGCATTCTTGAATTCTCCCACAGTAGTAGACCCCACAACCTCCTCAGGAAGGTGGTTCCATGCATCCAACTCATAATCCTCTGTTGAAACATCACAGTCTGTTGCCATGGGAGTAACTGTGATGTCACGAGCAGCCCATTATGACTTCAGGTATGGAGAAGCAACCAAGAAAAAATTACCTATTTAGAAGCAAATATCCTACTTTCCTGCACTTCATATCACTGAAAAATAAGAGGAAAAAATACATCACTAATGAGCAAAATGTGTTGCACTGTGTCTAGATATTACATTTTGTTACATTTCACATGAACCATTCACCTTGTCTTTATTGTGCTAAACAATAATGCTGCTAGGGACATTGTAAAAAAAAATGTAACAAACACATAAAAAATAAGTGTTGGATGCTGCTAAGACAGGAATATTTTCATTCAATCACTTGTGGACACTGAAAAAATAAATGAACAATACTGGAAAACAATTTACATTCTTACAAAAATGTGGGCAAAACCTACTGCAGACATATAGACAGCGCATTGCTTCTATTTTGTTTTCTGATTATATCTCTCACAGATATTAGAAAATTACTGTCTCCATCCATTACTAGGGCACAACTTAATTTACAATATTAAACGTTTTATTCCTGCAGTGTTTTACATTATGTAAACTGAGCCTGAAACATTGTTTCCATTCTGTATTTTGTAAATCTGTAACAATAAGAGACATATTGAAGCTCTGAAACATTGTATCAGGTTTCAGCACATTTCACTAAAATTAGATGGCTTTAATAAAGATTACTGGATATTCATTTTGAGTTGATTATTTTACATGCTTTACCACTCTTCTCCACAAAAACTTCTGCACATTATAATGACTCACCTATCTGCTCTTAACACAAACCCTGCATTTTGCAATGTTTTATTCTTATTATGCTTCAATTTCTGCCTACCTTTAACATCCCTACTGAAAATCTATAGCCTTATAAACTGACATTTTAACTCAGACAAATGTTGGTGTTCTGTGCTGCTGTTACTTTATGTATATAACGTTGTATCTTATGTGATATGGTTCATGTTGTTGTTGCTTTATGTTATCTTTTATTTTGCTGTTGTTACTTGTACCTATGTCCATCTTGGAAATGAGTCTTACCTGACAGCTTTATCCCTCACAGAACACAACTAACATGACATGTAACTGTTTCTGGGTGGGGGTGTCTGTAATGGAAATTCACCCAATTGCCTGTGTTTCTTTTTTTTAATTGTTTAAGCGGGAGTGTTATACTAAGCTACAGCTCCTACTGTATTTTAGGATCTCCACATTAGCCACTTTTTCCACATTTTTGAAGGCTCTACGTACAGCTCCATTTTTCCTTTTTCATTTTTTTCTTTAACCAGTTTAGCCCCTTTCCTTACATTTCTTCAGTCTGTCTATTATATGCCAGTTTTTGATCTGGTTCTCACTTTCTTTCCTCAAAACTGCACCAACCAGTCACCTCCTACATCCAGTATCTGCTACATTTCAACTTTAATATGTCAGGTATCCATCATACAAAACCCTTACTTTGTGCCAAACCTATCAAATAATTCATTTTTTCCTAAGACAGCACTATTTATGCCAATAAATTTGTTTTTGCAAAACTGCTGTATTCCTTTACAGACTTTATTGGACCACTCCATTGCAAACTTCTTCTTTTAAGGATCCTGCTTGCCAATAAAAAGCCTGACTTCAGTTTACACATATTCCTGATAACATGACCTCCATGAAATTAAGATGCAGCTTCCATTTACATACTACCATCATACTAAGTAAAGCTGCTTCCTCAGTAATAACAGAGATAGACTTTAACTCATGTTTCCCAACATGTTATATTATGAAAATATCTCTAACTATTTGGTATCCACATGCTTTTAAATTCATAGCACATTTCTGTCATGTAGATATGGGCTCCTCATTTGCTTTACTGTGATATATATATAACACACTGTGCTATAATGATATTACTTCTATTTTTGATTTAGTTCAGTTACTTAAAAGGAGCATTATTTACAAAACTGCTGCGTACAGAGTCATTGTGTTTTCTATCTATGCTTCATATAATAAGCAGTACTATACAATCATAAAACCTTGCTTTACTGTGTACATAACTGACAGTTATTACCAAATGCTTTACCTTTTCTTCAGTAAAACAAAAAGCCTGAGAGCTGCATTGTCAGATTTTCACAAATGTGATATACTTTTTACACATAAACAATGTTTCCATGCATGACATGTATAGTACACTTAAAAATGAAACTAAAACAAAAATCATCAACTCTAACCCTACAATACAGATCACTTATTGCTAATACAAATTCACAAATGGAAACAGATATATTCAATTTCTCTATAACATTGTGCATCTTCCACCATCTTTATGACTGTAAACATTTTAATGCATATGAAATCAACACTTATTTTTTATCCCAATACAAAACAATGTCCTGTTTTCCCCTCCCCAACACCACTGATTGATTTGTATTTCTTCCAACAATACATTAAAGAAAACCCAATGTTTTTTCATTACTTGATATCTTCCACTTGTCATTTGCATTTCACACTTCTGAGATCAAAAGTTCCTGAAGAGACTATAAAGTACCTCTCCTTGGAGACCAATAGTCTGAGAGCTGTATTTAGCAATTCAATTAATTTCCAATACACCTTTGTCTGTTGAATTACCTTTAAAGCAGACTTGTATCCCTTATAAGTTTTTCTTATTTGCAACACAGTATATATTTATGCTAACAAATCTGTCCCACTGCTACATTCAAAACACTATCCCCTACCTACTTACAACTTATAAACTTGATTATATTTAAAAACAATTCTAGGCACTTAATCAGCCATTATTAATTCCCCGTCCCATTTACAACACTGCTACACCTACATATATTACATACTTCTCAAACTTAAAAAAATACACTTCATTATCAAAAGTCTCTGTTCACCAAGTACTGTGCCCATGATCAAAATAATTTTAACCCCCCCAAAAAAATTGCCCTCACATGAAACTGCATTTTTAACTGTAAAGATATTTAAACATGTTTTTTCTAAATGTATTACTAACACCAATGCTTTCAAAGTTTTTGAAACTTCTATCCCTGTAGTGCTGGTACACACTAGTATATCTAAAGTGTGCCTGGAACATACTTTCTATTATAGAAACATAGAAACATAGACTTTGACAGCAGATAAGGACTGCTTGACCCAACTAGTCTGCCCATTTCCTCTACCTACATTCTGGATAAGCTTCATATTCTACTTAACCAACAGCCTTTTTCTTCCTATCCCCCACAAGAATTGCTTTATGCCTGTCTCATGCATCCTTGAATTTCCCCACTGTTTTTGACACCATGACCTCTTCAGGAAGGCCATTCCATGAGTCCACCACCCTCTTTGTAAAAAAATACTTTCTCACATTGCCGCTGAGCTGTTTCCCCTCTAACTTCAAATTGTATCCCCTTGTTCTTGCACATCTCTTTTTCTGAAAGATGCTACCCTCTTGGACTTTACTGATTCCCTTGAGGTACTTAAAAGCTTCTATTGTGTCCCCCTCTCCCTCCTTTCCTCAAGGGTATACATATTAAGCTCCTTTAGTCTGTCTTCATATGATTTCTGTTACAGGCTCTGCATCATTTTAGTTGCCCTCTTCTGAACTGCCTCCATCCTGTCTATGTCCTTACAGAGATGGGGTCTCCAGAACTGCATGCAGCACTCCAGATGGGATCTCACCAACTGTCTGTATGGAAGGATAACAACTTCCTGTTTTCTACTGGTGATGCCTCTCCCTATAAATCCCAGTATCCCCTCAGCCATCCCTACCATCTTCTCACATTGCTTGCTAACCTTTAGGTCATCTGATATGACTACCCCCAGGTCCCTTTCCATTTTTGTTGTTACTACCTACCCACCCATTGTGTACTCTTCCCCTGGGTTTTTATTTCTTGGTGCATTATGTTGCACCATGGGCAGAGATTTGGGGGGCCATGAGGGGCATCACCCCCCCAAATTAATTTATTTCCAGGCATTTCTTTGCTTTTTTAATTAGTTCCAGCTGACCACGTACTGCGCCTTTAAGTTGCCCAGCCAAGCTAGGCTTGCTTGCACCACACAGCCATGCACTGAAGTTCAACAATTTAAAGCAGTTCAGAACTTTATGGCTCAGAGGCAGGCTCTCATGTGCAGCACAGTGAGTGACAGGTAGTACGGGAGAAGGAGGAGGTAGGAGCTGGCCAACAGACAGACTGATTGGTGTAAGTGGGAGCCCAGCCACCAGCACACCTTGATGTTAACCACATGATCAGCTCAGGGCTCCCACTTACACATCACATGATGATGGGTCGATGGGGAGGGTAGTTTCTTTCTCTAGGCTCCTCCTGGGTGGTGGTGAGCCGTGCCAGTCAGTGTTCTCAGTGAATCAGCACTAGCGCGGTGCAGCAGTGGGCTGTGCATCAGGGCATGAAGAAAGAGAATGAGAGGGAGAGCCAATTGGTGATAGAGAGCATGCTTGACAGGTAGACTGGCACTGGCAGCATGGGCAGAGCTGAAGGGACACAGCCACAATTCAACCAATCAACCTGGCTGCTAAGTCTGTAAGTACTGCCCCCTTTTGTACACTCTTCTCTGCAGCAGCACAATGTTTAGTGCACTATTAGACAGTCAGAGAGTCACTTGTGTGGTTGTGTTGTTTCTGTTGAGGGAGCAGCATGGCCCGGGAGGACTTCAGAGTATAATATTACTCAGTTATTTTGTTGCAAAAATAACACTGACTTCCTGATTTAAAAAAAAAAACTAATATTAAATAAATTAACTACTCCTCCAGACAGTTCCTGTGTGCAGCAGCATCAGATGTTGTTGTGGGCCTTTGGGGGGCTGACTGGGTGGGGGGGAGGCCAGGGGTAGTAGGTAGCTGGTGGCTGGATTAGGAAGGGTAAACTGGATGGAAACAAAAGAAATAAGGAATGGAACTAACTGTGTAACTTCTTGGTTGCTCGCTTTAAGTTTATAAAAAAGTAATTTTCTCTCTAGTCTCGTCTCTTAGTAATTTTATTTTTTCTGATAGAGACAAGAGAGAGAGACTGAGTCAAAGAGACTGTTCTCCAGATGTAACTTTCAAGGCCACTGTTTTTTGATGCTTGGAAAAAGCAAATTCCGTTTTGACTATCCTAGATTCCTGGATTTTACCGGTGTTTGGGAATCCAATTTCCGGGATTTTTCTGGTAATACAAAACTTTATATTATTCACAAATTTTAAGTAATAGATTTGTCTATCAGTGTTTTATCATGTTTTTATGCAGATTTAAGTCACATCAGCAGAAAACAAGAACATTTAATCTCATATTGCATGTTATATTAGCTATCCAAGTTTTGCATCTACCAACTATCAAGGCTAATGACTGTGGAACTCCATTGGCCAAACTGGCATAATAATATTCCCTTCAGATCAATGCAGCCAGTGAAAATAAATGGTCTCATGTAACAGTAACATTTTTCTCACAGGGAGGAACCAATTCTGAAGACTGTTCAATACTAAATAGACACCAAAAGCTAGTCTTTGTTTTAATATTGACAATGTGTTCTGTGACATGAATAATAAAAACTTCTCAAAGCTAAAATGCAATTCATGTGTTTTATTTTAAAAAGATTTACAAAGAAAAACATGTGCAAAAGACACAATTCAAGTATTGACTACTGAACATGGGTCGACAAATATGCTACCCAGACAACTACGCTACCTAGACAACCATGCTAAACAGACAACTACGCTACAAAGACAACATGAAATAAAGCATACTATGTGAAGGACTGTAGAATGTAACCCATAGCTACATATAATGCATAGATAATACATATTGCACATCTAGGCTTTATTGCACAGTGGAGCACCATTTGTTCCCTACAATACTGCACTAGAACACATCTTTGTCATTGCATAGTGAAGCACCACTTTGTTTTCTACAATATTGTACTAGAACTGCATGTCTGCTATTTTATTGCACAGGGGAGCACCATTGTTCTGCAATAGTGCATCAGAACTGCAATTACACAAATGAGGGTGGGAGATTCCGGGTCTACTTATTGAATAGCAGCATTGAAAATAATTTTAAATTGTCTACAGTCAGGCTTTTCCGTTGGTTGGTCAGGATTTGTCCATGTGCAGAAAATGACCGCTCCACTTCTGCACTAGAAATGGGGACCCAGATGGCCTGAAGAGCTGCCTTTGCCAGAGTTGGTACCCGTGAGGAAATAGAGATCCAGTACTGGTGAAGATCAAATGATTCGACCTCTGGTAGTTCCCGCACATCCTGCCATATGTAGATCTCCCAGTCCCTTATCAGTGCATTCTTATTATGTAATGTGAACATTGGGATATAGGGCAAGTACAGCTGGAAGTCCTTATTGAGTTTGGGTAGGTTGAGTGGGTTTAGAATTCGACAGGCCGTGAGAAACTGTACAGATGGGTTTGACTTCAGGTGTTTTGTCAGTTTCTCCAAACTGTCCTTGAAAGCATTTTTGAACAGTTTGATGTTCTCATCTCTTACTTTATTCCTCAGTTTAGAGAGGTAAAGCTCTGCTTTCTCACCAAAGCCATCATTTTTAGTTGTGCCAGCTTCAAAGCAGCTCTTAATTGACATTATTGGATGTCGCAAGAGGTTTCTCCTTTGACTGCAAAAGTTCTATCACAGCAATAATGTCACCTGAATTATCTGTAACGAATGCCAGTTGTGCTTGTAGCTCATCATACCATTCATCCAGTAATGCCCGTAGATTGTTTATTGAGGTGGCATCACTTGAATCCACCCTGAAAAAGTCCCTGAGGTATTGCAGGTGTGTTGAATGGTATGCCACAGCTGCAAACCATGTGTTCCATCTAGTTAAAACAGGAACCAGTGGCGAAGCAATCATTTCCCCCAGAGCTTCCAGATCCTCCAAAAATGTGATGAATTCTCGTTTGCATTTTGGTGACTGCTGAAAGGCATATTTTACCAACGAAACCAGTTCATTAACTTTTTTGAAATGGTGCAGCCATGTAACCCCAACAAGGGACAAGACGTGCCCAGCAACACAAATGCACAACATGGTCCCCAAGAACCCCACAAAGTGCATCTTTAAAACATTTAATCATATAATGAGCACTGACAAAGGAAACTACATTCATAAAGTCAATGTTACAACTCTGGAGAGTCTTCAAGACAGCTTGAGCCACTGTGGAATGGTTGACAGAGTCTAGTTCTGTGCTGTTTCCAAGATATGTCTTGCCCCCTTCCAACACAAAGACGACATTAAGAATGTACCATGACTGTGCATCTGTGCTCTCATCACATATCACAGACAGTGATTTCCCAGTCACAACTGCTTTAAGGTCTTCATCAATTTGTTCTCTTACCTTGGGTAGATAGATCTGCCTCAGGGTGTCTGCTTTTGGCACCACTCCACTCCCCTTCACATACTTGCACATCCATTCCCTCAGCTGTGGATGGTCCAGCTTCTCCAATGGGATATTTGCAGCCCCCCATGCCTTAACTGTGTCCATGACCATCTCATTTCTTACTATAGATGATTCTGTTGCAGCTCTGAAACTGCTGGTCAGGGTCACCTGCCTTGCTGGTCTTCCTTCGCTAGCAGCTCATTCCTTATTCCTAGCATGTTTCTTGCTGAGCAGATGATCTTTGACTGTATCTTTTCTGGTATAGTCCAGGACATGGTTGTAGTATGGACAGAAAAGTTTTCCTTCATCCTCATAGAGGCCTTCAGATTTAAAATGAAGAGTTCGCTCCTTAGCCGAGGTGTAGCAGAGCTTGGCTTTCTTATTCATTGGTGTAGCAGACATCATGCAGGAAGTATGAATACTGAAATCACAACCAAAAAAAAAATGATTAGTAGTGTGTTCCACTAATCTGCTTGAGAAGATAAAAATTCAACAAAATGGGAGTCTCAGATCCCCTGAATAGGGCAGTCCATGACTTTTATCATCTGGCTATTATGGCAGCAGCCACCGCATAAAGCACCCATCCTCCATGTATGACAGCAGCAGCCTACGACTCTCATCCTCCTGGGAAGGCAGTAGTAGCCAGTGACCACCATTCACTAGGTGAGATGGCAGCAACTGTCTACAACTCCCATCCTCCAGGTACAACAGCAGTAGCATTCTACAACTCCCATCCTCCAGGTATGAAGGCAGCAGCAGTCTACACCTCCCATCCTCCGGGTGTGAAGGCAGCAGCAGCAATCTACAACTCCCATCCTCTGGGTGTGAAGGCAGCAGCAGCAATCTATGACTCCCATCCTCCGGATGTGAAGGCAGAAGCAACAATCTACGACTCTCATCATCCAGATATGACAGCAGCAGCATTCTACAACTCCCATCCTTCAGGTATGATGGCAGCAGCAGCCTATGACTCCCATCCTCCTGGGATGGGAGTAGTAGCCAGTGACCACCATTCACTAGGTGAGATGGCAACAACCGTCTACAACTCCCATCCTCCAGGTACAACAGCAGTAGCATTCTATGACTCCCATCCTCCAGGTGTGAAGGCAGCAGCAGTCTACAACTCCCATCCTCCGGGTGTGAAGGCAGCAGCAGCAATCTATGACTCCCATCCTCTGGGTGTGAAGGCAGCAGCAGCAATCTATGACTCCCATCATCCAGATACGACAGCAGAGCATTCTACAACTCCCATCCTCAAGGTATGATGGCAGCAGCATTCTACAACTCCCATCCTCAAGGTACGATGACAGCAGCAGCCTATGGCTCCCATCCTCCTGGTGTGATGGCAGTTGGGGGGGCAGCATATAGCCACCATTCTCCAGGTGCAACATAGAAAATCATGTAAAAGTGCAGAACTTTCAACATGCTGCACTTTTACATGATTTTCAGCAGTCTGAAAATGGGTTCATGCTCAGATTACCTGGTCCTCTCAAAATGAGACACTGTGGGCAGGTATAGCAAGGCATTGTTGCAGTGGGAAGTGGGGGTATTTCCATATACGTCCCTTGCGGGGATGGCTTGTGCCTGCATACAGTGGGATGGAAAAACCACTGCACCTACTGTAGGTTGGTCTCTGAGGTGTGGCAGGCTGGTGTGGAGCACAAGGTTACTGTGGGGATCCAGGGGGCTTTCCATCCCCCCTTCCCGAAAAAGGGAACACTGATGTAAGAATTTACCATTAGCAGTGGATCTTCAGGACAGTCTCTTGCAGTGGGTCACAATTTGGGTCTGCAAACATCGGGCACCGGGACCGCAAGGTGACATTTTTTCTAGCGGTCTATCTGGGGCCACCCAGAGCTACATAGGGAGGATGTCAACCTCATGACAGTGCTGTGCATGACCCCAGATGGACTGCTGGCAGGGGGGTTTCTGTGTGGTCCTGGTGCCTGATGGCTGTGGTTCCTGGGGTGTGACCAGCTGCAAGAGACCCTTGAATATCTACGGTCACAGTGAGTTCTCATGAGTGTTTTTGTTTTGATGCCTGGTTTGGCCCTGTCTCCACACCTGCCTGCTATGCTTCTGAGGTCAACCTAGGTGTAGTGATTTTATTTGCACTTTGCTGTGGCAGGTTCAAGTTTTTTTTCTGCTGGTGAGGGCTGGGAATCCCCCCCCCCAATCCCCATGGCAACTCTGTCTTGCTATGTCAGTCTACCATGTTCCTTTTGAGAGATATCCTACAAGAGATCTCCCCAAAGATCTAGAAAGCATTTTGTCCTCAGACTTGCTCTAAGGGACACAGCAACCAACACAGCCCTTTCAGACATGCTCAGATCCAGCACTGTCAACTCTGACCCCAACACCACCACAGACATGGACCCCTTTTTTTATTAAACACTTCAACTTCTTGCACTTGAGGGCTTTGTATGTATGCCCTCATAAAACACAGAGCTGTACACCCTTTTCATAACTTGGGGAAATGTCACCACTTATTTGGTTTAAACTTCACAGCAGCATAGAAACCAGTACAATATTTTAGAACCCCCTCCTCTGAGCAAAGTGTACAAACTGAGACACACAAACAAGATATTCCTGCACCTCTCTGAGGCACCTCACACCCCCTCCCAAACATACATTCTCTGGGGCAAACAAAGGACAACAGAATACCCAGACCCCCTACCGGTTCAGACTCTTCCCACCACCACATACATATTGTCTGAGCCACACAAAAGGCAACACAGTTGGTCCACCAAGAAGTTGGGCCATGTCTGGGTGTAAGACATGGATGCATGGTGCCCTAATTAACTGCAACAATCATTTTTTTTTACCTTGCAAATCTCAGTAAATATATATCCCTCATATCTGGTTGATCTCCCCCCATCAGCTTTTCATGATTGCACGACACGCCCACAGCCACTCAAGTGCCAGTCTGTACCTCATCTTTGTATACAGATGGGACATGTAGTTTGAAAGCTGGAGCTTTTAATGGCTGCCTTTACCTAGACAGTCTATGGGCACGCACCCCCCCGGCTGCTCACTGTATGAAATGACGCACACTTAAGATAGCCACAGGTGGCAGTGGGCGTGCCACATAAACTCATGAAATAACAGCAGGACACAGGCAGGATCAACCAGATATGAGGGATACTTAACCCATTCTTACTGCTAGTGCCATATGGTGCCAAACCATCAACATTTACTTACCCGACCCAAAATGGCCACACAAGATAGAATGAGTTGATTTGTAAGGAAAAAAAAAAATTTTGCAAAACAGCTAACAGTTCTTGATGGACAAACATTGGCATTGCTCTTTAAACCAGTACTTGTAGAGGCCATGGTGGGGGCACTAGTGTGGGAGCATGTCTGACTTTCTCAATACAGAGGGGGTGAGGTGGGATTTTGCAGGGAATCTGAGCCCTATTTATCAGCTTATTCTGGACCACTCTTTGAGTTGGGAGACTTCATCCCCCCCCCAACACACACACCTCTAAGGTAAAAAAAGATCATTGGTGCCAGCCTGGTGGCGCTAAGGGCTGAGGCACTGGTTACTTTACCTCATGCTACAGCAGCGGCCCATGTTCAGGAATGTGCAAGCAGGTAGCAGAGCAGAAGGATTGAGCTTCCAGCAGACTGCTCTCCTTCTCTGGGGAAGGGGCCCTCAGTGATCAGATCCCTAGCAGAGGCTGGGGAACAAGGATCTGCACTGCTGAAGGGGGAGGAGTTGGGGTTGATGCTTGGAAGGTGCGCGTGACTCCTCTCCATAGGCATCATTGCAGACCCCAACTCCTGGGAGAAAAAACTTGAAAAGGAAGAGCACACTGGTGGAGGATGCCTTGCAGGCTCCACTCCCGGTTAGCCACAGCACTGGCCCACTGAATACAATCCCCAGTGGAGGCTGGGGAACCCCCACTGGCCCCACCAGTGGGGACAAGCCCTGGGAGTTTGGGTCAGTGCTGGATGGTGGACAGAGTGTGTTTAACCCAAATACCCCTCACCAAACTTGCTCTGGGCACACAGCAACCAACACTGCCCCTTCAGATATGCTCCGAGGTGCAGCACTACCAACTCTCACCCACCAAGCGTGCTCATGTTAGCATGCTGCATCATCCCATCACCTCACCCCACTTGCTCTGAGGCACACAGCAGGCAGACAAGGGCACTAAACCCCTCTCCACACTTGTTCTGGGGCACACAGACCCTCTGATGTTACAGATGCACCAACTCTTACTCCAACCATGCCCACATTAGTGTATATGCCATTCCCCCTACTGTAGTGCACATAACAAGCTGGGGGATTCTCCCTCTCCCATACACACATATGCTCTGGGGCACACAGTAGCTACTTGGGAATCTTAAGACCCCCCCCAAAAGGCTAATATGCCCAAGTACCCGAAAAGGGTGTACAGCTCCCTGGTGCACTGCACTGAGGTACTTTACAATAGCTATATACTCTTTCTTGGTACAGCACTTGATTTCCTTCCAGTTAAAAAGCCCTCAGTTCTACACCGGAACACTCTCACTGTAGCAATATGCAAAAATGGACAGTGACCCACTCTCAGCACCCAGTAAAGCACATTATATGGGACGTTCAGAATGGACTGGGAATTGATGACACCCACACATAGGTAGCTGTAGGAGCTGTTGTATTACTTAAGAACAGGGAAGGGCTAGCCTTTACATTTCTGAGATCAATTCATGTCTACAGTGGGCAGTGGGAATGAAAGCACTTGAGAGTCCTAACCCTTGCAGTACAACTGCAAGTGGCAGCTGCAGTGTGTGACATTTGGAAGGTTTGTTCAGCATTTGTGCAAGCAGTAAAATGATGTACCCACCCATCAGACCAAAATGTGTACAATGCTGCACATTAAAATGAATGCTGTCTTATGCATCCTCACAAAAACTAGTTACTTCATTTTATGTGTCCAGTTCTGGAGACCCTACCTCTGCAAGGACATAGACAGGATGGAGGCAGTCCAGAGGAGGGCAACTAAAATGGTTCAGGGTCCACAAAGGAAGCCATATGAGAAGAGACTAAAGGAGCTTAATATGTATACCCTTGAGGAAAGGAGGAAGGGAGGGACATGATAGAAACTTTTAAGAACCTCAGTGGAATCAACAAAGTCCAAGAGGGTAGCATCTTTCAGAAAAAGATGTGCAAGAACAAGGGGACACAATTTGAAGATAGAGGGAGGATGGCTCAGGGGCAATGTGAGGAAGTATTTTTTCACAGAGAGGGTGGTGGACACATGGAACAGCCATTCTGAGGAGGTTGTGCATCTAAAACTGTGGGAGAATTCAAGACTGCATGGGACAGACATAAGTCAAATCTTGTGGGGGGTAGGAAGAAATAAGCTGCTGGTTAACTAGGATCTGCAGCGCATCCTGTAGGTAGGGAAATGGGCAGACTAGGTGGGCAAGCGGTTCTTATCTGCCATCAAAGTCTATGTTTCTATGTTATTGCACAGCTTCTCCAATAGTAAATATTAGAAAACTTTGGCTACAACTCTACCACATATGAAAGTCCAACGCTGGGGCATGTTTAAAACAATATTTATTGAATACAAAAAGCCCCCCCCCCCGTCAACATATGTTTCACACCCAAATATGCTTTATCAAGGCCTTGATAAAGCATCTTTGGATGTGAAACGATATTGATGGGGGTGCTTTTTGTATTCAGTAAATATTGTTTTAAACGTGTCTAGCTGCTGGGCTTTCTTATGTGATAGAGTCGTAGCCGAAGGTTTCTATTATTTACTGTTTGATTTATATATTCGGCTCCTCTTTTGGGTACTTTAGCCGTGTATTTTGTGCAAAGCTTCTCCAATATATGCAAAATCCAGGCAAAGTTCAAGGCAGTAATCAAAGTGCTAAAGCTGGTACAGGACCTAACATTTCACCATAGTGATGAACAGGCAGGGCTTCCTCAGAATTAGTTCCACAAGACAACATAGCAAAAGAAAGGGACCCAATATAGCTTGGGGGTCAGTAGGTGAAACAGGAGCATCCCCAAGGAGCTCATCAAATAATAATACAAATAAGAACTAAGTCCCCTGAAGAAGCCCTTATAGGGAGAAATGTTGGGATGCCTTGCATTAAAAATGGATTGATTAGGACAGTGTGGAGGCTGTTTTTTTTTACCTTTTTGGAAAAAAGCATTAGAACTCCCCTTCCCACCCCCTTTTTTAAGTGCCAGTTTTTAAAAGTTACATTTAAAAGCTGTTTCTGTTACGGACAGATATGTCTGAGGTAGACAAGTAGCAGGTGCAGTCCTGAGCCGGAATATAGATAGGGAAGAACATTCTGTACTGTGTAACAGTAGGAAACTGCACATCACTGAGAAGTAGTCTATCATTGAAAATGAAGGCTTTACAGCCAAGTGGGTAACTAAACAGACCCAACATATTTAAATCATCAAGGGGCAGTTTACTTCAGTTTACTTATCTCAGGAGAGCAGACTAGAAAGTTTGTTGTGTCCTCCCAGCTCCTGCGTCGTCATCCCCGAATTAAATTAGTCACAAAATATTGAACAGCTGGGCAAAATATAGCAAGTACCTGAAGGTTTGTGGTGGTAAAGCGGAATTACGATGTTCGTTCCTCAGCCGGGCATTCTTCGGGCGGTGGTTGGGGTGGTTGTTGTGGCAAGTGTGGCAGCAATAAATACATTTTTTATTTTAAAAATGGCACAACGAGAGCAGCGAGTACAAGTCACGATCGAGAGCAGCTAAAAGCAGCTAAAAGTAGCGAGGTTGTCTGGCATTCTCTGGCGTCCAAACCATGTGGTTTTCAGCATTCTCTCCGACTGCAGTGCGTTCTCTCCTCCTCCTTCTTCTGGTTTTCCAGCAAATGAGGAGAAGCTGCTCTACGTGCCTGCTTTTAAAGGGACAAACTCCCAAAAGCTCACACTAGCAGCGTGAGTTCCACGAGTCACTGGCGGGAAGTTTTAAATTCCAGCAGCCAATGGGAATTCCGTGATTCCATCTATGATCACAGAATTATGGAAAAACAGTAGCCTTGGTAATTTTATATTTCTGAGATGACTGTGACTGATCATTGATGTTGTGATGATTTATATTTCTAACCTTCTGGATGGTACCAAGTTGATATTGCAAAGCAAATTGCATTTGCAATTTAGTAATTAGAGAAATAATAAATGTGAAGTTCTGTGAACAAGAGTTAGTTTTACAGAATATCTTAGTCATCAGATGTCTCTTTGAGAGTGAGGAGAGGAACTCTCCCAAATATGTCTTTAAGTACAGGGGGCAGATGCAGCCAGCTTGCTGGTTTAAAAAAAGCTTGCCTCTCTGTATTTTTGATTTATATGCAGTCTCAGCAGTAAACAGTTGGACTACACTTGGGTCTTTTCACAGTCTGTCTCTCTGAGTGAGAGGAAATCTATATATCTCTCTGGTACGGGCAGCAGGGAGACAAGGTTCAGGGACTGGGCACTTTTGATGGTTTAAAAAAAAAATTTGCCTCTGTGTATCTTGATTTATATGTAATCTCAGTAGTAAACAGTCTGACTATATTTGGGACTATTCACAGTCTGTCTGTCTGAGAGGAAATCTATATATCTCTCTGGTATGGGCAGCAGGGAGTCAGGGTCCAGGGACCGGGCACTTTTGATGGTTTAATAAAAAGTTTGCCTCTATGCCGGCCCACTGGCGCAGCGGTGGGATTTCCGCATGACGCCGGTGACCCGGTTCGGAATGGACCTGGCCTCGCTGGAGGGCCGGGCTGAGAGTAGGATCGAGCGCCCATAGGGCAGCCTCATACTCCGGGAGGGTGGGCAGTGATCGGTGCACTGGGGACCCTGGCGGAGGCCAGGTGTGCCCAAGCATCTGATGCTTACATGTTCCTGGGGAGGGCGGGTGGTGGCGTGAGGCATCCGGGAGCATGGCCCGCCTCCACAGAAAACGGGAAAACAGCCGGCGCCTGCCGCGTGTATGAAACCTGCAGCGGCTTCCGATATGTCCCCAGGCCGTCCCCGACCTAAAACTCGTGCCTGGGACATTATCCTCAAGGCGGGCCTCACCGGGGGAAGCCGGGCATCGTGGGGGTGGCTGATTGGGACAGAAGCCGTGAGCCGTGAACGAACGGATGAGAAGGCGGCAGGCGGCTCGAGGGGGAAAAAAGTAAAGTGAATTGCAAAAAAAAAAAAAAAAGTTTGCCTCTGTGTATCTTGATTTATATGTAATCTGAGTAGTAAACAGTCGGACTATACTTGGGACTATTCATAGTCTGCCTCTCTGAGAGGAACTCTATAAAATTTCTCTAGCACGGGCAGGGCAGCAGGAAGTCAGGGTCCATGGACTGGGCTCTTTTGATGGTTTAAAAATAAGTTTGCCTCTGTGTATTTTGATTTATATGTAACCTCAGTAGTAAACAGTCTGACTATACTTGGGGCTATTCACAGTCTGTCTCTCTGAGAGGAAATCTATATGTCTCTCTAGTATGGGCAGGGCAGCAGGGAGTCAGGGTCCAGGGACTGGGCACTTTTGATGGTTTAAAAAAAAGTTTGCCTCTGTGTATCTTGATTTATATGTAATCTCAGTAGTAAACAGTCAGACTATACTTGGAGCTATTCACAGTCTGTCTGTCTGAGAGGAAATCTATATATCTCTCTAGCATGGGCAACAGGGACTGGTCACTGGCAGACACTGCCAGATTGCTGGTTTAACAGACAGCAGATCATATTAACCCTGGCCTCATCTGGTTTATCACACAGCTAATCAGATAATTTTTGTTTATTAAAAAAAAAAAAAAAACTCATAGTCCACTTCTTATATCTTTTCTAACGCATTCATTTTTGTCACAGCTACTACTGAGCTA
Source organism: Neoceratodus forsteri (assembly GCA_016271365.2). NCBI lineage: Eukaryota > Metazoa > Chordata > Ceratodontiformes > Ceratodontidae > Neoceratodus > Neoceratodus forsteri. The sequence continues at coordinate 1,048,383,951 of CM057456.1, forward strand.
AGAGCAGTCACACTTAGCCATAGTGAGCTAACCTTGAATCACTTTAAACAACTGAAGTTCATTCTCAGCCTATTATTGCAAGCTGTAACTCGGCCAGCGGAGTCAGCTAAAAATAAAAATTGATGATGGACATTCGCAAGTTTTTTAGAAAAACAACAAATTGTACTGAATCGCCAGCACCTGATCCACAGCAGAAGTAGCAAGATGTTACAACACCTCCAGGCCCAGGTGCAGCATTAGTTTCTTGTGAGCCCTTACTAGTTGCAGTATGTGCACAGCAAGAGGATCATCTCTTCTCTTCAGAGGTAGCGCCAGCGACTATGAGTAGACCAGGGCCTTCCTCTTCTATTGCCACAGGTACTACAGAAAGAGATGATTTGGCCAGGCCAACTGTCCCTAGGGATCTTGGAGAGAAATGCAGTGGGCCTAATCAACCACATTTGCTTGATTTTCCAAGGACAATGTTTGGGAAACACAACCAGTCATTTTCTGTTTTCCATTACACACAATTCCTTGGATTGAATATTCGGTTCAACAAGATGCTGTATTCTGCTTTTTGTGCCATCACTTTCATACTGAGACAGGCTATGTAGAAGATTCATTTATCAAAAAAGGTGTGAGAGATTGGAAAAAACTCTCAGAAAAGTTGTGTAGACATGCTGTTTCCCCAAGTTCATGTGAAATGTATGGAAAAGTGGCAATGCTCCACACTTAGTCAAGAAACTAGTTCAGTGGCTATGAAGCTTTCAGCAAGCCATGAAACTCTCGTTGAAAGAAACCATGATTATCTTGCAAAGGTTTGTGACATTGTCAAGTTACTTTTGAGACTTGGTTTACCATTTCGAGGGCACGATGAGGGGAAAGAATCTAAAGTGAAAGGACATTTCCTTGAGTTCTGTGATTTCTTTTCAAAATATGACAAGTCTTTCAAGAAAATGCAGGACGGTTATTTTAACTACACAAGCCCTGACTTTCAAAATGAAGTACTGCACATTTGTGCAGAATTGGTTTGAAAAGAAATTGTAGGGGCAGTGAATACGACTGCTTTTTTTTTTTTTTGCTGTACTTGCAGATGAGGCCAGGTCATTTAAGACAGAGCAGCTTTCTTTTTGCATCAGATATGCAGAAAACCTAGAATTCAAACAGAGGTTGTTGTGCTTCATCACTTACTCAGCTTCCAGAAATGCAAATGGCATTTACAATGCCATAAAGAAAGCTTTAGACACAGCTGGATTGCAGAATCTGCCAATAGTTGCACAGTCTTATAATGGTGCATCCGTAATGTCAGGACATGTTACGGGAGTTCAGCAGCGACTGAAAGGCGGCTATCCATTAGCAATGTATGTACACTGTATGGCACACAGGTTCAACCTTGTCCTTGTAGAATGCTGTAAAGTCAATCATACTGCTGTGGGTTTTTTTCATGTAATTGAGAAACTGTATTCAGTTTTTGCTGAGGCAACCAATCATCAAGTGTTTCTTGATATGCCAAAAGCTTTGGGTCTAAAGCAGTGAGAGATAGTGCAGTTGAGTGATACACAGTGGGCATTCAAGTGGAAAAGTGTGTTTGTGGTACAAATGCAAAACACTGCCATCATGCAGTGCCTTAAACAACTTGGTGAAGAGGGAGAAATGTGGTCTGTGGAAGCAACTGGTCTCTATCAGCATAGAGTGGTGTGCAGTTTATTGCTTGCTTAATTATCTTACAAGATATTCTGAAAGTAGTTCATATCATTCACAAAGGACTTCAGTGTAGTGATATCATGCTTGCAAAAGCTTCTTGCACAATAGAAAACATGAACATGTACTTTATAAAATGCAGAACTGAAGAAGGCTGGAATAAAATGTGGAAAGAAATTACAGAATTCTGCAAAGAGCATAAGATTGCAGTGCCAGACGAAGATATACAGCAAGCAGCAGGTGAAGCTCCAAAAAGAAGGGTTGTAAAAACCTCAGCACGTCTTAAAGACTTCCTTGTACCAATCACTGTGGGTCAAAGAGAGGACGCACAACAAAAAGCTGCAAGTGCAAGTGAACCTGAAAAATCTCGGTGGCATCACCAGTAATATTTACCTGTTTTGGATGCCATTATTGGTGAGTTAGGGAGGAGATTTTCAAAAGAATCTATGGGATTTGCTGCAGCCTGTGATTCAGTGTTAAAGTGCAACAAAAATGGCATTCAGCTACTCTTGCAGTGGTATGCAGACCCACTAAACATAAATTCTCATCTTGCAGCTGCAGAAATGGAAACTTTTGCTAGTACTGAATCTCCTATTACTTTTCAGAGGCTTCTAGAAGAAATATCTCAAACCATTTACCCAAACTACTATAAACTACTTCAGTTAGCTCTCATTTTGCCTGTCGAGACAGCCACATCTGACCAACGCTTTTCTGCATTGAGATGGATTAGAAACTGGTTGTGTTCATCCATGGGAGAAGAAAGATTTTCTTCAGTGGCCCTCCTTCACATTGAAGCTCATTTGACTGCAAAGCTGATCCCAGAGAACACTGTAGACATTTATGCTAACCGAAGGGAAAGGAGAATGTAATTATATTAAAGTATTTCTGTATTAACTTAACACAATGTATGATATGTGTCTGCTAAACTACCAGTGAGAATAATACAGTCACGTGCAATCTGTTTAGCCCTGCCCCTGCCCTCCCCAGTCCTGCCCCTGCCCTTCCCAGCCCCGCCCCCTGCCGTGCCCCAGCCCCGCCTCTACCCCCAAATGTCAAGGCAAACTACACCCCATGTGTTGCACTTTTTGCATTGGATCTAAGCTGCCATACTTCTGACCATTCCTCCAACTCTGCCAATTCCTTTAATCCTTTCCACCCCCTTGTGTATCAACCCTGTTGCAGATCTTTGTGTTGTCTGCAAAGAGGCATACTTTTCCTTCCGGTCCCTCTGCAATGTCACTTATAAAGACATTAAAAAGGACCAGACCCAGTACTGAACCCTGCGGTACCCCACTAGTAACCCCCCTTTCTTCAGCGTGGACTCCATTTACTATTACCTTTTGTGTCCTGTTGTCCAGCCAGTGTTTTATCCAGGCTACCACCCTGGGACCCACTCTCAGGCTGGCTAATTTGTTTATTAATCTTTTGTGTGGGACTGTGTTAAATGCCTCACTAAAGTCTAGGTAGGTCATGTCCACAGCTCCTCCCTGGTCTACTACTTTGGCCACCCACTCATAGAAATTGATTAGATTCATCTGACATGACCTTCCCACTGTGAATCCATGCTGCCTTGGGTCCTGTGCCCCGCTGGCCTCTAGGTACTCAACAATTCTTTCCTTCAGAAGTGATTCCATCATTTTCCCTACTACTGAGGTCAAACTGGCAGGTCTGTAGTTTCCTGCCTCTGTCTTGCTCCCACTTTTGTGAAGGGGAATCACATCCATCCTCCTCCATTCCTCAGGTATCACACCATCCTCCCATGATTTGCTAAAAAGGGTAGTCAGTGGTGTCACTAGTTCTTTTAGAATTCGGGGTGAATCCTGTCAGACCCCATTGCTTTGTTGACCTTCAGTTTTAGGAGTTCTTTCAGAACTCTTTTTTCTATAAAAGGATTGGTATTGACCCCCTATCCAGAGTACTTCTATTGATTGGAATAGGTACCTCCCCCTCCTCTTCTTTTGTGAATACTGACCAGAAGTATTCATTCAGTATCCTGCTTTTTCACTGTCCCTCTCTGCCCACCACCCTCCTCCCTCCATTCAGCCTCGCTATCCCTCCCTTTATCTTTCTTGCTCCCTAATGCACCTATAAAAGGTTTTATCCCCCTTCTTAACTGAATTGGCTATCTTTTCCTTGGTTTGGGCCTTTGCTATTCTGACTGCCTTCCCCACTTCCTTCTGCTTTAATTGGTACAGTTCTCTGTCCTGCTCCTTCTGTGTTTCCTTATACTTCCTGGATGCTATATTTTTCTCCCTAACCTTCCCTGCCACCTCTTTTGAGAACCATAGTGTTTTTTTTATTCATTTTGATTTGTTTATTTGCTTCATACAAGGACTTGTTGCCTCTGTGATGGCAGTTTTGATATTTTACCATTGTTGCGCCACCCCCTCCTTCTTGTATGTTTGCTAGTGCTTTTCTGAGGCACTCTCCCATTTTGACAAAGTCAGCCCTCCTGAAGTCCAGTACCCTCACTTTTGTATGACTTGACTTTGCAGCTGAGTTTATTGTGACCCACACTGTTTAGTGGTCACTTGTTCCCAGATGGCTACCCACTTCTAGATCTGAGATCCTCTCTCTGTCCCCATTTGAGAGTACCAGGTCTAGGATTGCTCCCTCTCGAGTGGGTTCCAACACTAGCTGTCTGAGGCATGCCCCGTGCAGGGCATTAAGAATGGCCCTGCTCTTGGAGGTGGCTGCAACAAAGGTGCTCCAGTTAACATCTGGCATAGTCAGGTCCTCAATCAACAGTGTCTCCCTTTTCTCTGCCATCCTAAGGATGCCTTCTATCATTTCCTTGTCCATTTTCTCCCCCTGAGATGGGGATCTGTATACAAAACCTGTGCAGATTATAGTACCATTTCCAGTCTCCAGGGTAACCCACAGTGCCTCCTCTCCTCCCTGTTTACCCTTTTGTTCTGTTGCTTTGATCCCTTCCCTTACATAGAGAGCTACTCCTCCTCCTCTTCTACTCTCCCTGTCCCTCCTGTAGATTGTGTACCCTGGTATGTTGACATCCCAGTCATGGTCCTCTGTGTACCATGTTTCTGTGACTGCCACGATATCCAGGCATCCCTCTTCCATCAAGGCCACCAGTTCAGAGCTTGTTACTGAGACTATGGGCATTGGTACTCATTACTCTCCATTTTTTATGGCTTTACCCCTTTTTGCCTCATCGCTGTCCTTACTGCCTTTGCCTTTTTCTGCATTTAATCCTGCCCTCCTCCCTATTGACTTCTCTATCTTGGTGTTTACCTCACTAACCACCCTGATTTTTTTGGGGGGCTAGGAATTTCCTGCTTCTTTTTGGTGCCTCCCCCCTGGCTGGTTTAAATGCTTGCCAACAAAGCATTTAAACCGATCCCCTAGGATCCTGGTTCCCTTCCTGGACTGATGCATACCATCATGCCAGTATAATCCTACATCCCTCCAGGTGGACCCCCAGTCCCCAATGAAGCCAAAACCCTGAGCTCTGCACCAGTTTCCAACCACTGATTGAACCCCTTGGTGCAGAGCACCCTAACCTCACCCATGCCATAGACAGGTAGCACATCCAAGAAGATTTCTGTGTGTGCTACTTATCTAAGGTCCCTCCCCAACTCCACAAACTCCTCCTGCATGGCTCTGCTCTGATCCCTTTCCCAACCAGGTCACTTGTCCCTAGGTGGACAATGACATCCAGCTCCCTCCCCCGTGTAGCTGATCCCACGATCCTGAGGATTCGCTCCCTGTCCCTCCAAGCCATGGCATCAGGCAGGCACCTAACCTCCCTCTCCCTTCCCTCCCCCAGTTCTACCCTCCTAACAATGGAGTACCCCACCAGGAGTTGTTTTCCTCTCCTGTGGAGTCCCATGCCACCCTCCAGTGGGTCTCCTTTGTGGAGGTTCCCAGCATCCTCCTTGGTCTTCACTGTGGGTGCTTCCATAGAGGAATCACATTCTGCCAGAATGGCATATGAATTGTGAAGAGGTACAGCTGGAGAGATGTGCCTCTGTTCCACCACCCTCACCCTTCCTGAGCCCACTGTGGTCCAACCACTCCTCTTGCTTGGCAACCTCTGAGGCAGCGGCAGTGGCCCTGGTGGATCCTGAGTGGGAGAGGAGGTCCCTCAAATCCTGGCCAACTCAATCTGGAGATGAGCAACCTCCTCCCTCAGCCCAGAGAAGTGCCTGTAGATGGGACAACACCGTATCCTCCAGAACGCCTCTCAGAAGACTGCTGCTTCACAGCCACTGCAGTGCACCACTCCCATCATGTCTTATTTGTGGCCCCTTAACTGTTATTTTGTATACTTATGCTTTCCCCTCTCTGCTTATTATATATATGTTTTTTTCACTTGTGTAATTTTTTTTCTCCCTACTTTCCTACTGCCTCTGTGCCCTTTAAGCTCCTGATCTTCCTGTTCTGGGACAGGAAGTTCCTATATTTCTCAGTAGTCTCCTTACTTGCTCAGAATCAGACCTCCAGCAGCTGGGGGGATGGAGAGCTACTCTTGTCCTCCTAGGATGGCGAGTCTTTTGTGCCTCTGCAATTACTCCCTTCCTGCTCCCAAACAAGAAGTTCCTGTTGTCACTCGAATCCTGTACCTATAAAAGTAGAACTGGCTAAGGATGGGGGGCGTGATGGAGGGGAGGGATGGAGGGAAATTTAGTCCCAGTAGAGTAGTAAAATTCTAACAGCACCTCCTTCATCTTGCTGTTCTCTGCCAAATGTTATCTAGGGCAGTTCTTAAATCCTAACAGCTGGCTTACTTCTGCCTAAGCCACTCCCCCTAATTCACAGTTTCCTTCTTCACCTAGCTAACTGCACAGATAACAATTCCCTTCACCCAACTCAGACAAACACACTAACTCTTTTTTTGTTTTTTTTTTGTTTTTACCCTAAATTGAAGGTCCCAGTAGTAGAGTTCTAGTTCTTTAGTCCCAGTAGAGTAGTAAAGTTCTAACAGCACCTCCTTCCTGTTGTTGTGTGTTGCTGATTTGTTACACTCACAAACATATTGATACACATAAACACTATTTCAGTTTTCAGCATATTTTATCACAAAGTGGACGCAATAAAGATATCTGAATCATCATGTTGAGCTGCTTATTTTACACATTTTATCACACTTCTCAACCACATACAGCTGCACATCACAGTCAATAACTACCACTAACTACCCCCCTTTTGCTATTTTCAGTTTTTATTCTGCTGCTATTTCTCCCTTGACATTTCATTATTACATAATATCTTTTTCATTCTCATAAGATGGGCATATTTTGATGCTTTGCTGCACTTCAGTCCCATGGTACCACACCTTCACTGCAAGCATCATTCCATGAATTGAGTACAGCTCTTACCAGCTTACATTACTGTACTCAATGTGCTCATTGTGGGTACAACACAACAGATGGAGGATAAATTATGTTGCTGTTTGATAAATAATGCTGATGTGTGGTGAGCAACAGGGAACAAAATAAGTGGAGACAAATAGAAAGAAACAGATAGCAAATGCTGCTGATCCTGATACTCAGAAATTCAGTATTACAGAGCTGAGTACCCCTCAAAGAAAACTTTGAAATATATAATAATTAAGTTAATTTCAGCTACATATATATATATATATATATATATATATATATATAAAATAGATTTCTCCCGCATATTATTCATTACTGAAACATTTGCAGCATACATGATCTTTACACCACATATTTCATTTGTCCCTATAGCATACTTCTCACTTCAACTCATAATCCTCTGTTGAAACATCACAGTCTGTTGCCATGGGAGTAACTGTGATGTCACAAGCAGGCCATTATGACTTCTGGTACGGAGAAGCAAACAGGAAAAAATTATCACTTTAAAAGAAAATATCCTGTTTTCCTGCACTTAGTATCACTAAAAGTAATGAGGGAAAATGTGGTTCTATGTCATAATGGCAATTGGCAAAAGGCAACCATCATTATGGTGAGGGTACATCACCAAAAATCAATTTCGGCGATGTACTGAACATCCCCGGTGCACAGGAAAACGGCGCCGGGGACTTAGGATTTCAATGTTAATGCCCCTGCCACCCCCTACTAAAGGATTCTTAACTCTAGGGGGTGCATGTCGGGGGGGTGCAAATTCTGTGGAAAAAATATTTCAGGCCAGGGACACAAAAATGTAAGCATGCCCAGACCTGAACCTGGAACACTCACAGCTTTAGGCTGCCACCCACCCATCCACCATGCTATGGGGCCAGCTCAGCAGCCCCATAACAACCACGCCAGGACAACCCTCCCTCCCTTTCATCATGCTCGCTCCCCCCATGCATATACATATAGCGATGTCCTGACACTATATGCATGAACCTCCCCCATCCTGTCACCTTTCTCACACCCTCGCCCTGTCCTTTCTGCACCACAAGTGGGTCACCGTTTTGGTAGGTGCCCACTTGTGGATAGCCCACATCACAGGATACCAGAAAATACAGCACTAATGAGCAATACATGCTGCACTGTGTCTAAATAGTACATTTTGTGACATTTCACCTAAATCCTTCACCTTGTCCTTAATGTGCTAATAAAAAATTATGTTGGGGAGATTGTAAACAAATTAACAAACATAAGAAATAAGTGTTGGATGCTGCCAAGACTGGAATATGTTCACTCTGCCACATCTGGACACTGAAAACATGCTAACAATACTGGAAAACAATTAACACCCTTACAAAAATGTGTGTACAACCTACTACAGACATATAGACAGTGCATTGTTTGTATTATGTTTTCTGGTTATTTCTTTCAAATATTAGAAAATTAATGTCTTCATCCATTTCCAAGACACAGCTAGTTTGGCAGTTTTAAAAGTTTTATCCCTGCAGTGTTCTGCATTATGTAAACTGAGCCTGAAACATTGTTTCCATTCCAACATACTAAGAAGCCAGCAGATTAGGTCCTATGGCCTATCGAGTCTCCTCGATGATCAGTGCCTTCCCAGGGCACCGTTTTTAGCCCTCCCACCACAAGGTCCCCCATTCCCCATCGGGGCTCTGGGATGCACTCTTCCCCTATACCTATCCCTTCCTTTCTTGAACCCCTCCACAGTTGTAGCAGCCACCAACTCTCCAGGCAGCACATTCCAGGGCTCCACCACCATCTCAGTGATGTAGCATCTCCTTGTGTCCCCCTCAAGTCTCCTCCTGCCAGCTTCATTGAGTGTCTCCTGGTGGCCCCTACCTCGTTCAGCTGAAGCACACCCTCAAGGCTTACCCTATTCGTTCCTTTTAGATACCTGAAGACCTCTATCATACCTCCACTGTTCCTTCTCTCCTCCAGTGAGTACAGGTTGAGCTCCTCCAGTCTCTCCTCATAGGTCCTTTCCCCTAGCTCCAGTATCATTCTGGTCTCCCTCCTCTGTACCATGTCCAGTAGAGCAATATCCCTCTTTAAGTAGGGACACCCAGACTGCATGCAGTACTTAAGATGTGGTCTAACCAGGCAATTGTACAGTGGAAGGAGCACCCCCTTGACTCCTTGAGGTTATCCTCCTGGCTAGGCACCCCAGCATTTAATTTGCTTGCACTGTAGCTCTTCTACACTGCTCTGAGTTATTCATTTTGGCATCCAGCACCACCCCGAGGTCCTTCTCCCCCTGGAAACCTGCAGTGCCCCCCCAGGTGTACACATGAGCTGGGTTTTTGGCCCCCAGGTGCAGAACCCTACATTTCCCCAGCATTAAACTTTAGCTTTCAGGCTCATGACCACCTCCCCAGAGTCTCCAGGTCCTCCTGGAGAGCCAGATTCCCCTCCTCCTCTTCCACCACCACCCACAGCTTGGAGTCATTGGCAAAAAAGACTCATCCCACTCCTGATCCTGCTTCTGATGTCTGAGTTATAGGTGTTACACAGGTGTGGGCCTAGTACTGACTCCTGTGGGACCCCACTAATGACAATCCTGGGGGGATGAGACCTCCTCACCACTCTCACCCTCTGTACATGCCTCACTAGCCAATTTCTGATCCATCCGACCATCTGCCCCACCCCCATATCCCCCAGCTACCCCAGTAGCTCGAAATGTGGCACAGAGTCAAAAGCCCTGCTGAAGTCCAGAAAGAGGACATCCACTGGCCTGCCCTGATCCAGCGCTCTTGTCACCCCTTCATAGAGCTCCAGCAGGTTGGTCTGACATGATCTGCCCTTAACAAAGTCATGTTGGTGATCATCTAGGTAACCCCATGCCTTCAGAACCCCCTCCGGCCTCTCCTTCAAGATGACCGGCCTATAGTTTCACGGCTCCTCTTGTGAGCCACCCTTGTGTATAGGCATGATATGGGCCATCCTCCAGCCATGAGGCACCCATCCCAACTGCAGGGAGGAGTTAAAAAGATTCACCAGGGGTGTGGACAGGGTATCAGCCAGCTCCTTAAGCACCCTGGAATGGATCCTGCCTGGGCCCAAAACTTTATCCCCTCTTAGGGTCTTGAGGGCTTCCCACACCCTCCCACTTTGGATTTCAAAATCCATTTCCCCCACTTTATCTGCTGGTCCCCCTTCCCTCCCCCTTGCCATGCCTCTCTCCTTCTTCCTTGGTAAAGACTGAGGCAAAAAATTCATTTAGTACCTCTGCCGTCTCCCCCACCTCCTCCACCCACCCACTCCCCATCCTAAACCTATTAATCTGCCCCTCATTTGATAGTTCATTCTCTTGTGTATGTAACTTACAGGTATTGCTCAATGATACACCCTTCCTGCACTGAAACAAACAGCAGGTAATAATTCCTTTCTAGTAAAATCAATATGTCAGTTGTCCTCTTCCTAAATTCCCTAACTGAAGTGACGCAGGTATTATTTTTTTCCTTTTCTTTCATGCTGGCATTTGGAATGGCCCCTGCAAATAAATGATACTGCTTGTGTCAATAACTGTGCTTTTGCTATTATTTGCGAAAAAAAACACCCTTGCTAGATTTTTTCATTTATTTCAGCATTTTACTAACCCCTCTCCCCTACTTCATCTGGCATGAAGCACAGTGCTAATTTTACACACTGACTGTCTTGTGCTACACCTTGTCGTCAGGAGTTGACCATACTACAATATATGGCATGATGCTAAAAATATTCATTTTGACATTAGATGCATAAAGTAGTTGACCATATTACAATATATGGCAATATGCCAAAAATGTTCATTTTGACATTGTATGCCTAACTGAAGATTTTTTTTCATAGTTACAATTTTGACTGCCTGCATTTAAAATGCAGAGCAAATTTTTTTTTTCTCTTTTTTATAATCTGAATACAGCATTTTTCTGTATTGTAAAGACACCTAGGAAAGGTAAAAATGATGAGGTATCTTCTTTCTATCCCTGGATGCAAGTTCCCTCCCCCCTGGGAACACCTGCCTGCCACTAGTGGGTGGCACCTGCTTGCCCTCCTCCCCCAAACCTGCCCATCTGAGTGTCCTGGTCACGCCTCTAGACAAAGTCCTGCCTCCTTTGATGCCTTGCAGGGAGGTAACCTGAGCCACAGGAAAAAGTGCTCTCCAGATCCCATATTTTTTTTTAGTTGTTTAACCAGGAGTAGCACACTAAGCTGAAAGCTTTTTTACAGGAGCGACCTGGAAGCACAGGGAAGTTAAGTGACTTACTCAGGGTCACACAGTATGCAAGTGGAAGTTGTGGGATTCAGACCCAGGTCTGGTCTGCTGGATGTCACCAGATTTGCATCTCAGAGGCTTAAACATCACGCTATACTGCTTCCCATATACACACAGGAAGCATAGTAATGAGGCTTCAGAACAAAATCCAGCAACTGCTGCATTTGTACCTGTGATACACAGAGTAACAGGAAGATTTTACTATTTTTAAACATAAGGATATGGAACAGACTGTCACAAATACCAGAACTGCACTACAAACAACCTCTGAAACTGCAAGCATGGTAAGAATGTTACCATTTTTTCCACCTCAGAGGTACTGTACTCATAAAACACTGGTGTTAAGATCATTGTGTGCAGAATTCTGGAAAGGAATGATACTGTTTCCATCGGGAACTCTGCTGCTTACTGTTACTTGGGAAAATATAATCTTTGTTAGATTTATTAAATTTAATTTCTATATTTTGTAACCCAGGAGTTGCAGCTTGAGAGCAGTTTAATTAATTTTCTTTATCTTTTAATAATACCATTTGCCATAGCCCATGGAAATACATGATACTGTTTTTGAGGGGAACTGTGCTGTATGGGGAGCTTCTTTACATCTTACCCCAAGAATACAGTATAGCACAGTGGTTTAAGACACTGAGTTGCAAACCAGGGTTTGAATCCTACAGCCCCCACTTACATGCTGTGTGATCCTGGGCAAGCCACTCAATTTATTTGTGCTCCCAGGTCACAACTGGAAAAAAGCTCCAGTTAACTGTGCCTTTCCTGGTTAAACAATTTCCCCTTTCCTTTCCTTTTACCTGCAGACTTTTTTCACCCTATTGGTGTATGGCATAAATTACTACATTATTTATTTAACTTAACATCCGTTACTTTAGTGCTTGCAAGTCATGCTCCAACCCCTACACACACACACACACACACACACACACACACACACACACACACACACACAAAACTCATGAAGCAAGCAAATGTTAAGTGACTTGCTCAGGGTCACACAGCATGCAAGTGAGGGCTATGGAATTTATACTCAGATCTCTGGGTTTGCAACTCACAGCCTTTCATCACTAAGCTACACTGCCCATACCAAAATATAGCAACATGCTAAAAGGGGTCCATCAATATTTATTATCCAAAACACAATTTTTCTTTTTAGTAATAATGGAAAAAACATTATCCTTTTTAATTTTTTAGCAATTTATTTCTGTATTTTCTAACCCAGAAATTTCCTAATGCATCTGGCATGCAGCACATTTCATTATTTTTCTTTTTTCTTTTATACTGGTATTTTCCATGGCTCCTGCACATACATGATACTCCTTCTGTTGGGAACTCTGCTGTTTAATGTTACTTGGAAAAAAGATCTTTGTAGTTAAATTTCTTTTTAATTTTATTTATTTCTGTATTTTGTAAACTGAAAATTTCCTAATGCATGTCACATGCAGTACATTGTTTATTTTACATGAAAAAGTTTAATTACTTTTCCATTTGTTTTCATACTGGCATTTGCCATGGCCACTGCAAATATACAATACTTTTTGTGTACCGAACTCTGCTGATTACTTTTACTTGGGAAAACATCATCCTTGTTAGATTTTTTTAATTTATTTCTCTATTTTGTAACTCAGGAATTTCAGAATACATGTTGGGCAGACTAGGTGGGCCAAGCAGTCCTTATCTGCAATCAATGTCTATGTTTCTATGTTACATGCAATAAATAGTTAATTTTACATGTGTAGCCTGCCAACACTGAAAATATGCACACTAAGGATGGAATCTGTTTTTTGCCTTACTTGGGACTTTCCTTTTTACCAATGTGAAATGTCTGCATGTATTTTGTAATCTGAAATTCTTTTTTGGAATAAAATATAGTTTGCAAGTTTGCAAGATGGTAACATGCCATTTTTTTACCGTAACTGGTGTCCTATATTTCTGCTGGATTAGGTCAGCATAGTAACAGTGGTATTGGATATATGTGTATGTGCGTGTGAGTGTGTGTGTGTGTCTGTATATATATATATATATATATATATATATATATATACATATATACATACATACACACATGGACTGTCTGTACTGCATCAGTTTTTCTATTTCTGCAAAACATTATCTTTTAAGTAATAATGCCGTTATAGTCCAACCAATATCTCAGTTGTTCTCTCCCTATATTCCCTAACTGAAGTGAAAAACATTTTATTTGCTTTTTCTTTTCATACTCCTGGTTTGCAAGACAGCAACATGCTGATATTTTTTTAACTGCAACTGGTGTCCTGTATTTCTGCCTGTGTGTGTGTGTGTATACATGTATGTATACTGGAACAGGGAACTATGTAAGCATTAAGCCATGATGAAGGTGGCATCTGATGGGGAATTAATGCACGGTTGGGACCATTGTGGTACGAGGCTGCAGGCCGAGTCCCTACAATGGCCCAACCATGCATTAATTCCTCATTAGATGCCACCTTTGGAGTGGCTTAATCCACTTGTGACATGACTTGTGCAATGCAAGTATTATCTACTACATATTGTTTTACTTCCTATGAGACACACATCAGCACCAGGAATTATTTTACTTACTGAATTATGGTTTATATCTTGTACTTTAGAAGGCTCTGTCTAACTGCCAGCATGTGCATGCATGTTGCAGTGCCGACATTGAGTTATATAGTGTGTACCGACTTCTCATATGTTATGACTTTGCTTTAGGTAGGAACATACACATAACATAATGCTGACAGTTAAAAATGTGGCACTTGTAATCGGGTGTTGTGCTTATCTGCGTCCCTTTGTGTAAATCACATTCGTGCCATGCTGGATTGTGGGAACAATGTATTGCCTGCATACTTTACTGTGCCCAAAGAGTGAGAGCACTTCTCTGACCTGAGTGTGCAGCACTGCGGTGAGGTTTTCAACCAACAGGTGGCACTTTCAGAACAACAGACCACTTCTGCTGTGTTTCTGAATGATGTGTTTGGTGAGGTTGTACTTTTGCCATGCCATTCTGCTCTGACTATTGCTGTCTGCATTGGGTGGCTTTATCCACTGCAAACAGCACACTTTCATGGTGCAAACATATATTGTTTGCTGCCGATTGTTGTCCGAAGTCCAACAGAATTGGGTGAGTACCCCACACACCGCATTTCCGACCAATAGGTGGCACTTTTAAAAAAGGACCACACTTCTGCTCACTTTCTATCTCCTCTCTTACTTGCTTGTGGTGCCGACTGCTGTGTGTCACTGTGGTGCGACTGCTGCACTCTCAACTGGCTGGGTGAGTGGGTGGCAAACAGCACACTTTGCCATTCTTTGCTCTCTCTGGTGGATCACAGTTGCAGCACCGGGAAACAGACCACTGTACTGCCTGTTTCTCTGCTCCACCTTGTACTTTATGCTCTCTCTTTCTAGTGCCACCTATTGGTGAAACTTGCGTTAATATATACCGTGACGTCTTTTTTCTTTGTGAGCGCATTCACGCCATCAACATGGCATTATTATCGCTTTACTCACCACCTATGACTGGCGTGCTCCACATTTCTGTGGCTCATGCACAGCGCAAAGGCAGCTCTATTAGTTTCCTCTGCACACTCCCGATGGCAACACGGCATCTATCGTGGAATAATGCCGTGTTGCTCTTGTGCCACCTGACGTAGTTCCACCAGTTGGATTGCTTCTTTTCACTGCTCTTATTTTTGCCATGTTACAAATATCATTACAAACAGGGCTTGATGTTTTTGCAAATACATCTGTTCTGCATCACTTTTTTGATTTCTGCAAAAACATGTCTTTTAAGTAATAATGCCTCTCTAGTCAAACCAATGTGTCAGTTGTTCTCTCCCTATATTCCCTAACTGAAGTAATACAGGTATAATATTTTTTCCTTTTGCTTTTCATGCTGGCATTTGCAACTGCCCCAGCAAATAAATGATAACTGCTTGTGTCAGTAACAGTGCTGTTACTGTCATTTGAGAAAACCATCACCCTTGTGATTTTTTCATTTATTTCAGCATTTGTTTACCCCTCATTTATGTGGCATGAAGCACAGTGCTAATTTTACACACCTGACTGTCCTGTGCTACACCTTGTTGTCAGGAGTTGACCACACTACAATATATGGCAAGATGCTAAAAATATTTGTTTCAACATTGGATGTCTAACTGAAGTGAAAAATATTTTTGTTTTCTTTTCATAGTTACAATTTTGGCCAACTGCATTTAAAATGCAGAGCAGATTGGTTCTTTTTATAATCTGAATACAGCATTTTTCTATATTATAAAGACACTATTTTAGGATGAGAAGTTCAGATAATACAGAAATTCATAAACAATAATTTGCACCTTTAGTTCCACCTGCTGTTTCAGTATCTGTGGCAACAAAAAGTTTTCTGATAGAAGTGCTTCAACACAAATCAAATGTTAAGTGTTAAGGTGTGCTTATGCTTAGCCAGTGGATTTTAAAATCAAACCAGACAAGGATTCAAAAGAAAGCAGGGTAACAAAAACATTCCCCCACCTTGCACTGCATTGTTTTGGCCAAATCCAAGTCTGCATGCAAAATTGTCAATACATTTGAGAGTATTGTATTGAAAATGTTAACAATTTTTACACAGTTCAAAGTAAAAACTTGTGGGTGCAGTTTTTCAGTGACCCTGTACATGGGGAATCGGACTAGGCAGTGGGGTGGCGGTGGTGGTATCAGATTTGCAGTTTAACTGCTCCTGCCTCTAACCCTTAATTCCCGCAGCTGATGTGACTGTTCACCAACCTGAAAGTAATGTTCCTGTGTAGAAAAAGTATATGCCTAAACGCTTTTCACACCGGATGATTTAAAACAACACTAAAAACTAAGTCCAATTGGGCTGGGCAGTATGGGCAGGAGTGTCAGGTTTAAAGTTTAACTACTGTGCACCTAACTAACCCTTTGATCGGCTGATGCAACTGTTCTCTCATGGCATGATTAAATCCTCAAAAAGCATAGTATCAGCACACTTGGACAATTAGGTGGAGGGTGTTCAATCAGGTGTCCTTAATGTCTGCATTTATTTAAATGTGCATATCAGGGGAGTTGAACTGTTATTCTTCCTGACCTAGGAGTCCCAAGGGATGCTTGATGATCTGGGTGTCTTTGATTGGGACCACCAGATCTCCCACTTGTTAGGTTGCAAACCACAAGCCTGCACCACTATTTTTGTTTTAATTTTGGGAATATTCTTTTTAAGCTTGGTGAGTGAGCTGGGCTGCTGACTGTATAAGAGCTGGCAGTTCTCCATGCTGTTGTTGTTAGTTGTGTGCCCTTGAGTAAGGGGGGGGCTGAGGTTCTGAGTACCCCTGAATCGCTGCATGACTGGATGCTGTTATTACCCTACCTGCCTGAGCCTTATACCAGTGTGGGATGGTGGGGTGCTGCAACAGCACCCAGGCCAGACTGTACACTCAGAAGAGCAGAGCAGGTAAGGTGTCAGATACTGTGTGATGCCTATGGGCAGAGTGGGGCTGCTGCTGTTTGTTTCTTGTTTTCCCTAAATGAGTTGGGGGCCTTAGCATCTGTACGGCCTTGAATTTGCTATACAACCCAATTGCTGTTGACACTCTACCTGCCACTGTATAATGTCATTAGGGGTGAGAGGTTTGCTGTAAACATACCCAAGCCAGAAAGCACACTCAAGGACACACAGAAGGTAAGACCCCAGGGGCTGTATGATGCTGGTGGGCAGAGTGGTACTCAATTTACATCAGAGCTCAGACATGAAAACTGAGAGACACCCTTTTTATGGAGACCAAGTAAAAAATAAAAAGCATCCACATGTTTGGGAGATGCATGATTTTCCATTAGAAGGTTCTCCACTAATCACTTATGTATTTTTTAGGTGAAGACACTTTATTTCAAAGGAGCAAATTCAGGCAGGTTTTTTTTTGCTCCTCTGACCCCCTGGCCATCCACTCCTTCAGGCATGCCACAGGCCTCCTATCACCACTGTTGAGTCTTGACTGCCATCCACCATCCCTTATTGCCATGTTACTGGATAACCCAATGTAATCCTTCATCAGGTGGGCCTCTACCCCTGTGGGAGGCTACCAGAGGAGAAGAATCACCCTGAAGGTCTTCCTGTGTATCCTGTGCACAGCAGTGTTTGGCATGGACATCAGTGTCCTGGGCACTGGATGTATGGAGGGACCAGCAGCTCTCATTGGGTTGGCCAAGTGGGTGTTTTCCCATGTTCTTGGGAGCATGACATGCAACATGACATCAAGCAACAAGCCAACGTCCATTACGCTCCCTCCCACAGTGATGGCCAACATGTTGCCATGCCTCTGGCCTCTGCCAGGGGCCAGCAAACACCAAGCCACAAACCCACCCTCCCACCCAGGAGAAGGTGAGTGGTAATTGGATGCTCAAGCCTCCTCCCCGACTGTACTTCCGACAACAGAGTCTGTTCTTGAACAGTGGCATCGCAGGCAAAAATCCAATTCAGGCAGTTAAATGCTAGATAGGAAAAAGCAAAGGTGTTTTACCTTAGTAGTGGTGGTGCAGATTAATTCATATATGAGTTTTAACAAGCAAAGAGACCTAGTAATTTATAACTTGTGCATGTGGGGTGTGGGTGTTGAAGGAAGGCAATCATAGTGCTGATACTACTGCCATCACCAGTGTGGGATGTGGACTGCATTGTTGCTACTGCCATCACATTGGAAGGGGCCTTAACGCTTCTGCCATCACCACTGGTGGATGGGGAATGTAGTACTGCTGACGTCCCACCTGAGGGATGGGGGCCATAGTACTGCTGCCATCTCACCTGAGGGATGGGGGCCATAGTACTGCTGCTGTCCCACCTGAGGAATGGGGCCATAGTACTGCTGTCATCCCATAAGAGGGATGGGGGCCATAGTGCTGATACCGCCATCACACCTGAGGCATGGGGAACATAGTACTGCTGACATCACATCGGAGGGATGGGGGCTGCAGTGCTGCTGCTTCTGTCACACCTGAGGGAGGGGGGCCATAGTGCTGTTACTGCTGCTATCACACTGGAGGGATGGGTGCTGTAGTGTGGATACTGCCATCACACCTGAAGGATGGGAGCCAAAGTGCTGATACTGCCATCACACCTGAAGGATGGGAGTCATAGTGCTGATACTGCCATCACACCTGAAGGATGGGAGCCATAGTGCTGATACTGTCATCACACCTGAGGCATGGGGAATGTAGTACTGCTGCCATCACACCTGAGGGAAGGGGGGCCATAGTGCTGTTGCTGCTATCACACTGGAGGGATGGGTGCTGTAGTGCTGATACTGCCATCACACCTGAAGGATGGGGGTCATAGTGCTGATACTGCCATCACACCTGAGGCATGGGGAACATAGTACTGCTGCCATCACACCTGAGGCATGGGGAATGTAGTACTGCTGCCGTCCCATCTGAGGGATGGGGGCCATAGTACTGCTGCTGTCCCACCTGAGGGATGGGGGCCATAGTACCGCTGCTGTCCCACCTGAGGGATGGGGGCTATAGTACTGCTGCCATCCCAACTGAGGGATGAGGGCCATAGTGCTGATACTGCCATCACATCTGAGGCATAGGGAACATAGTACTGTTGACATCACACCTGAGGGATGGGGGCCGCAGTGCTGCTGCTTCTGTCACACCTGAGGGATGGGGGCCATAGTGCTGTTGCTGCTGCCATCACACTGGAGGGATGGGTGCTGTAGTGCTGATATTGCCATCACACCTGAAGGATGGGAGCCATAGTGCTGATACTGCCATCACACCTGAGGCATGGGGAACATAGTACTGCTGCCATCACACCTAAGGGATGGGGAATGTAGTACTGCTGCCATCCCACCTGAGGGATGGGGGCCATAGTACTGTTGCTGTCCCACCTGAGGGATGGGGGCTATAGTACTGCTGCCATCCCACCTGAGGGATGGGGGCCATAGTGCTGATACTGCCATCACACCTGAGGCATGGGGAACATAGCACTGCTGACATCACACCTGAGGGATGGGGGCCGCAGTGCTGCTGCTTCTGTCACATCTGAGGGATGGGGGCCATAGTGCTGTTGCTGCTGCCATCACACTGGAGGGATGGGTGCTGTAGTGCTGATATTGCCATCACACCTGAAGGATGGGAGCCATAGTGTTGATACTGCCATCACACCTGAGGCACGTGGAACATAGTACTGCTGCCATCACTCCTGAGGGATGGGGAATGTAGTACTGCTGCCATCCCACCTGAGGGATGGGGGCCATAGTACTGTTGCCATCCCACCTAAGGGATGGGGGCCATAGTACTGCTGCTGTCCCACCTGAGGGATGGGGGCCATAGTACTGCTGCTGTCCCACCTGAGGGATGGGGCCATAGTACTGCTGCCATCCCACCTGAGGGATGGGGGCCATACTGCTGATACTGCCATCACACCTGAGATATGGGGAACATAGTACTGTTGACATCACACCTGAGGGATGGGAGCCGCAGTGCTGATGCTTCCGTCACACCTGTGGGAGGGGGTCATAGTACTGTTGCTGCTGCCATCACACTGGAGGGATGGGTGCTGTAGTGATGTTGGTGCTGCCATCACACCTGCGGGATGGTGGCCGTAGTGTTACTTCCATCACACCTTAGGGGATGGAGGCACCAGTGCTGCTGCCATCACGTGTTGTACCTAAAATAGCTTTAAACTGGTACAAGGATGGATGGATATACAATAGTGGAGGTCAAAATTGCTAAAATGCATGTCAGTAGAGTTAAAAATGGTTAAATAAAGTACACAAAACCAAACACCAGTAAAAACAAATTTTGGCTTAGCACACACTGGTGACAATATTGTTTTTCACAATGTGCAAAATGGAATTTGCCCTTTCTCCATCCCAGTAAGCCAGTGTCCCTAGCTTATCAATGATGCCAAATACTCCCCATCCCTCCTAGTGAAATTAATGGAAAAAGTGGTCTGTGAGTCATGTAGAAAGTGAATAACAAATTGGCAAGCAGAAAATAAGCTGTGCGTAATGGTGTAACTAAATCAAGAACAGGTGTGCTCAGTGGAGCAGAGCCCAGTGCTCTGCAGAGGGTTGCTTACCCTCACAACATCGAGATATTACAAGCAAGTCAGCAAAGCACTTACTGTCACTGCAGCTGTCAAAAATAATTCCAAGTTCCTTAGGTTCAACAATACTCCAATGATGAAACACCGGAGGGTGTGAAACGTAAGATATTCCTTTGGCTGTTCCTAAAAGCATGGGTCTGAGGCTGCAATAAAAAGCTTAGGAACTAAACAAAAACTGCAGCTCGAGTGTTCATTTTGGAAGGGGTGAGTGCGCTACATTATTAATGGACAAAATACTTCAATTTATTTACAGGTAATTTACATAAGACGTGTGAGCAACTGCCACACTAAAACCCCTGCGCTTCATCAAAAGTCTTCCTTGGGGGACATCACTGATATTAAGTAGATTGACCAGTCAGTCTGCCTCATGTTTTCAATGATGCCAAATGCTTCCCATCCCTCCTAGTGAAATGAATGGAAAAAGTGGTCTGTGAGTCATGTAGAAAGTGAATAAATTGGCAAGCAGAAAATAAGCTGTGGGTAATGGTGGATGGGAAATGTGCATGCTATAAGTACAGTACTGTATGTAAGAAGTGGGGACACCTCTGATCTGAGATAGGGCCACTGCTATGCAGCATTTGTTTTATTTTATTTGTGACTTTGTTAACTGGGTCGGTGCACTGATCCCAGGGATCGTTTTCGGGCACGACCCGGAGCATTTATAGTTTAAGCCAAGAGATACGCAGACTCCTCTTCCTTAAGGCTTTCTCTAAATTAAAAAGTACAGCAGGAAGGAGGCAGAGCAGCATGGAAATTAAAGTTAAATCATCATGCACCCCCTGTGATCCTCTGCACTCCAAAGGTTTAAACTCAAGCAAACAGAAGCTCAGTTACATATTCAGGAATATGTATCAGGATTTATTCCATTAACAGGAAAAGTCAGTCTTCATCAAAATGGATGTTGCTTAGTCTAGCATTTGTCATAACAATTTAGAGAGAGGGGACCCCAGCAGTAATATTTACTGATTCTATCAAGCTGGTCTAAGAGCTACAGTATATGGCAAGTTTGGCAAACCCAAATGCGTTAGTCTGTATGAGATGATTCTGATCATCAGAATTCCTAAGGGTGTAGAAAGGGTGGACCACCCAGGGCCTTTTGCTGATACAGACTTGTAGAACTACAGGGATTTGTTGAAATTTAGAGGGGTAGGATAAACAGCAGTGTCAGGAAACAATATTTCACAGGCTGATAAGTAGGGCTAGGTGAATTCTGAAAACCACAGACGATCTTTCCGAAAAATCATATGTTCACCAAGAGGAAAGCTCACAAATACCATGGCCTTTATCTTCCTGGTTCATGAGCACCCTTCTCTGACCCCATACATTAAATCCCCCCCCACCACACACACACACACATACACACACACACACCTTCTTCTCCTCAAGTTATCTTAGTATATAGTCTTCAGGGCCACACAGATATGCGCTCCCATCAATCTGTGTTCCCAGGGTCTGAGAAATAGAATGTGTTCTTCTCGAGTAAGTGCTGCAACTGCATGCACCATGATTCACCCTTCCAATTCTGTAAGCCATTGCATTTCAATAAAAAAAAACAGTCCCTTCTGCTACCAGAAAATGGATAAAATGTGCCCCACGGTCATTGGGCATACACCAATATGTGTGCCTCAATCACCACCGGCATGCACAGTAATCCAGGAGACAGCAGGGGGTGGCACAGCAATGTCCTGGTGGGCAGACTTCCCTTCTTCCCTTACTGAGCTCCATCCATTAGAAGATAAAGATGTATAGTGGTTTGGTTTATATAAGGATTAGATGGGTTGAACTCCATAAGGGAACTCCACTCACCAGTATGCCACCACACAGCACACAATGCCTTCCACCCCCCCCAATTACTGAGCATAAGTGAGGTGACATGGGTGCCCAAAAGATTGGGGGTAAAATGAATCCTTATTTGAAGGCTACAGGAGGAAAAAGGTGTGCTTTAAAGTTGGGGTACCTTGTGGAACTAGGGGATCACAGATGTATCCAGTGGCACCATTGACCACCTTACTTCACAAGCATTGAGGGTTCTTGGGGGCATAGATGGTTGGGGGCACACATTAGTGTGCCCTGAAGACACTTTGCACAGGTACAGTACTGTACAGGGAGGGAAAGAAAGGGTGGTGAGACTGGGTTTATAGCCACCAGCCTGAAGAGGGTTGCTGGGCATACATTTACAAAAAGCAAATAAAATGTTAATTTCCATGATTGTGGACATTGACACAGCCATAGTGGTAAATAGGACTAAGCAGTTCAGATTTGCCAAAATCCAAGCACCCCAAACACCCTATTCTGCATCTGATACAAGCTGGTACTGAGTTAGCCATAAAAAAACTTGGTTTGACTAAGCTTTACTACCAGGGTGCCTTTTCTGCCTTTCATGTTCTCTCGGCAATCTTTTTTTTTTTAATTGACACCTTTTCCTCCTATCCCCTGGCCAGCTTCCTTCCAACCAACCCTCCCAGCCTTGTCACCCAGCTTCTCCCTGGATATACCTCTCCCAGGTCTCCCATGGCTTGCCCTCTGTGGCAGAGTGGTGGAGAGTCCCTTGACCCACCAATCAGCTCCAGACGTCCGGGAGGTACTTAGGTCACCAGTGCAGGGCCTGCAAATGGTTGGTGTTCATCCTGCTGGCCAGGGTGTTTCTGCCTTTCTTCCCCCTTGCTTGTTACTACATAGCCCTCCCCGTAGTGATGCTGGTGTTGGGACGTTGTCCCCAGTGGGGGCATGCATCAGCATGCTCATGTGACATGCAGCACAACACATAACCCTCCCCGTAGTGATGCTGGTGTTGGGACGTTGTCCCCAGTGGGGGCATGCATCAGCATGCTCATGTGACATGCAGCACAACACATAACCCTCCCCGTAGTGATGCTGGTGTTGGGACGTGGTCCCCAGTGGGGGCATGCATCAGCATGCTCATGTGACATGCAGCACAACACATAACCCTCCCCGTAGTGATGCTGGTGTTGGGACGTTGTCCCCAGTGGGGGCATGCATCAGCATGCTCATGTGACATGCAGCACAACACATAACCCTCCCCGTAGTGATGCTGGTGTTGGGACATTGTCCCCAGTGGGGGCATGCATCAGCATGCTCATGTGACATGCAGCACAACACATAACCCTCCCAGTAGTGATGCTGGTGTTGGGACGTGGTCCCCAGTGGGGCATGCATCAGCATGCTCATGTGACATGCAGCACAACACATAACCCCTCCCGTAGTGATGCTGGTGTTGGGACGTTGTCCCCAGTGGGGCATGCATCAGCATGCTCATGTGACATGCAGCACAAACATAACCCTCCCGTAGTGATGCTGGTGTTGGGACATTGTCCCTAGTGGGGCATGCATCAGCATGCTCACGCCGATATGCAGCACAACACATAACCCTCCCCCGTAGTGATGCTGGTGTTGGGACGTGGTCCCCAGTGGGGCATGCATCAGCATGCCTGTGACATGCAGCACAACACATAACCCTCCCTGTAGTGATGCTGGTGTTGGGACGTTGTCCCCAGTGAAGGCATCCATCAGCATGCTCATGTGACATGCAGCACAACACATAACCTCCCTAGTGATGCTGGTGTTGGGACGTGGTCCCCAGTGGAGGCATCCATCAGCATGCTCATGTGACATGCAGCACAACACATCCCTCCCTCCCTCCCTGTATCCCAGGCGCCTACCACCCACATGTCTGCAGGTGGCAATTTCTTGTAAAGGTTTTTTTCTCTCTGAAATCCGAGGGCAGGGAATGAAATCCTGTGAGAGCTTTCTTACTTTGTAAGTTACTTCCATTAAAAAAACACTTGGTCGCATGCATTAGGTTGGGAAAAGGGGTAGACTAGGCGGGCTGTACACTCCTTATCTGCCATCACCTTCTGTGTATCTGTGCGGTTGGATTTTGTGATGACAAAATACCACCAGGAGTACTGTTCTCGTGGTATTTTGATGCTCTCTCGCCACTGCATGTAGCTAATTCTTCAATCAGCACATGGAAAGTTATGTGGTTGCTGTTGCTCTTCATATCACAAACTGCCTGCACTGGCAAATATGAAGCAAAGATTAGTCGAATTAAAAAACTACCTTACAGAGAGAAAGAAAGAAAGAAAGAAAGAAAGAAAGAAAGAAAGAAAGAAAGAAAGAAAGAAAGACTCATTGTTTTTTTCTACAGCCGGGGGGGGGGAAGGCGAAGAAGAAAGAGGTACGGATACTGTTGTTAGGACTGCCAGGTGCTGCAGCTGCAACAGACTGGACCAACACACATCCCAGACATTTCCAAGACATTTGGGAGGGGTAGCAGAGAAAAACAGATCCTAGCACCCACAGTAAGTAATAGCTGTAAGGTCTGCACCAGGCAGAAACATTGAGGACTTTTATGAAAAGCAAGTGGTCTGGGCCAGCCTGTATGCCTAGTACCAATGAAAGGAAGCCTTCTGCCATTGTAGTTTTCATTCAATTGAATGTCAGAAAAGCTAGTGAAACTAAGCTGTGCGTACACGCATTAGAAGTAGCCAATAGGCTCTGCCAGTCAGTGACTAGAGATCTCTTTTCTTTCCGAGGACTTCTTGTTTTTGGTTTTTAAGCCAGCACCGGTAACAAACACAAGTGAGAGTGCCACGGCTTGAGCTGTTGCCAGGCCAAGCACCAGCAACAGGAGGAATTGTTTTTTATTCAAAATGTAACCGAAGCAAATTTATTGTTAATTATCCTGCTGTGGTTTCTAGGCTCTACCAAACAGTGATAAGACCACAGTAGTTAGGATAATAGGTACTTTTTAGGATATTAGGATTTTCTGATATTGGCCTTCAAAATCCAATATCCTAAAAACCTAGGATATTAACTCGGATTTTAGGATGTCCTAAAATCCTAAATTTGAATATCTTAATAGGATAATCTAATGCTAACTGATGGCATATGATGGTCAGACCAGAAATGGATTCAGATACGGATTATCCTGTCCTAGTCAGATCAAATTTTGATTTGTTTGGTTTGTATTTTGTGCATTCAAAAACCGCAATTTTTTTTTACCGATGTGAACTGAATTTTGTGCCTGGATTGAGGTGCATAAACCAGATGTTATTATACGTTTATGGATCCATTTGGGGGAAGGGGTGCTCTTATCAATATGAGTGTCACTTTCTGCATTCTTAGGAGCAGAGGACTGCGACCCAAAGGTGAGCAGTTCTGTAGTCCTAGTCAGCAGTTTGGTAGAGCTAAGGATGCAAAAGGTGATACTCTTAGATCCGTAGGACACCCTCCAAATGGACCCATAAAATGATTCCAGATTGCTAATTGTATTAAATACAAAAAATCCTATTTTATCTAAAATTACTATATGTTCCAAGACCCTTGTAAGTATTACCAAAAGATCATCAGACTGTGCTATGAAATTTCCAATCTTCAGATAAAACCAGATGGACAGAACATACTGGCCGGGATATTCAAAGCAGTTGCACATGGCACAACCGAGTTGCACCGGCGCAAGTGCAGACTTGCGCCAAGGAGCGATATTCAGCAGCAGCCATTGCACAGTGCAATTCCTATTGTGCCAATGCACAACTATAATGAATGCATATGCAAGAGCAAGGGGCATGCCTATGAATATTTGTGCGCAGTGCAATATTGAACCGTGGAACCATGGCGCAAGTGCGGAGGAAAACCTGGATGCACTGAGCAGACTTGAGCCTATAAATATAGGGCGCAAGCACACAGACAGCACTTGCACCATACGAGAGGGAGAGAGAGAGAGAGAGAGAGAGAGAGAGAGAGAGGCAAGAGACATTGGACAGACAGACAAACAGACAGAGCAAGGAAGACAGAGCCAGTGAGAGACAGAGAGACTGTCCCAGGCAGCCACAGGGGTAGAGGGACAGAGGTGGCAGTGGAGAGTGAGCCAGGGGCTGAAAGAGTGAGAGGGACAGGCAGGCACAGTGCCACACAGTGCACCAGGGTGGCATACAGTCAGCAGCAGCCGACTGCCCAAGGGAAGACAGGACATCAGGGGCCATGGATAGTGTGCCCTTCCTAATGGAGGTTGTAATGAGGGGTGTGAGGGGGCAGGAGGAACAGCAATGTGTCTGTGGAAGGGACTGTCATGGTATGCCCAGAACAGGTGGTACCATGCCCACAACACCTTTGAGAACTACACAGATACAGAGATTGTGGGACAGTACCACCTGAACAGGGCCATTCTGAGGCAGCTCTGTGAGCTGTGCAGTGAGGAGATGCAGGCACCCACAAGACGGAGCTATTCAATGTCTGTGGAGATAAAAGTGAGAGTTGTCATGTGCCTGCTCACCATGGGCGCCTTCCAGAGACCAACAGGGGACACCACAGGCATGACCCAGTTAGCCACATCACACCTCCTCACACAGTTCCTCAACGCTCTGCTGCCATATGCTTCAGAATACATCCATTTCCCCAGCACACAGGCAGAGCGAACAACAACCATGCAGGACTTCCACAGGATAGCATGCATGCCTAGCGTACTTGGAGCCATTGACTGCACCCACATGGGCATCTGCATGCCACCTGGCCCTGAGGGTGTGGCCTATATGAATAGGAAGGGGTTCCCAAGTGTGAACTGCCAGGTGGTGTGCAATGCCAAGGAGCGCATCACCAATGTCTGTGCCACACACCATGGGAATGCACATGATGCATTCATCTGGCACAGCTCTGCGCTCTGCCACAGGTTTGAGCATGGGGACATCACCATGGGCCACCTAGTGGGTGAGTATGGGATGGGCAAGGGTGCTGGATAGAGCAGGCCATTGGATGGGGAGGGCAGGGTGGGTGTGCTGGCGAGGGTGCCAGAGACAGGCAATGGGCACAGCAAAGGAGGACACATGGCTAACCATGTCATTATCCACACAGGAGACAGCGTCTATCCACTGAGGCCCTGGCTGCTCACCCCCTATTGGCGCTCATCGTCTCCAGTAGAGGAATGCTACAATGAGGCACATGCCAGCATGTGAAACATCATTGAGCATGTATTTGGGATGCTGAAGGCATGGTTCCATTGCCTAGACAGGTCTGAGGGTGCCCTACAGTACAGCCCCTCGAAAGCCTGTGGCCTATTCCTGGCCTGCTGCATACTGCACAACATGGCCATTGACCATGGGATATCTGTCGAGGCTGATGAGGGTGACAGTAGTGGGGACGACAAGGGCAATGGGCTGGAGGGTGGTGGACAGCCCCCCCGGGCTGAGGGATCCCCAGCTGCAAACGATGGCATGGCAGCATTGAGACATCATTGCACAGGAGCACTACGGTGCATGCAGGTAGGTGGTACCAAACCCATGCTGGCCACACACACAGGTACAGCACACAGGCAGGGTCATGCATGGCAATGGGCATGCACACACAGAGGCATGGTGGAGGGGCAGGGGAGTCAGTGGCACACATCCACACACAACTGCACACAGCAGCACATAGCAACACACACATGCACCCATGCGCCCAGGCACTGGCTAGTGACAGGGATCAGATGCACTGCACCGGTGCATAGGTGCAATCAGTGCAGAACTGCCCTCATCACACCCACACCACATGGGCCAGTGGCTGGGCAGGCAGGTGCAACACACAGGCGCCACACCAGTGGTATGCACACACACGCGCTGCCCATGCATGCACAGTGCAGTGGCTGCAGACTGCGGTCAGAGTGGCATGCACATCAGGGCCACCGCACAAAACCATGGCCACTGCAGCCACAGGAGTGGCTGCACCGGAGCTGATTGGCAGCCACAGGCTGCTCATCGACCACTGGGAGCATTAGCAACAGCCCCCCAGGGGTTGAATTGTAATACTGTGACTGCGTCCACGCAGGGGTGTGTAGGTGCCTAAACAGGCCCACCCCAGGCATGCCTGGGAAGCCAACAGCAGAGCCTGACATCAACAGTGTGGGTGTCGCCCGACACCGGGATCGTGGGGTGGACAGTGCACTGCGTGAGGTCTATGGTGGCCGGCCACACCCTGTGGGAGCCTGCAGTGCAAGGCCATCCATGATCGCAATGGCAATGTAATCCTGGGATGCAGTCATGGCCTCCTGCAAGTGCTGTATAGTCACAAGGAGCTGCGCAGTGCCCCTCTCCCGCTGCTTGTCTGCCTGGCACACCTCCACACACAGTGCCCACACTCTAGTGGCAAGCAGCACCTGCTGCTCCACAGATGCCTGCAGCAAACAGGTGTGCTCTGCCAACTGGTCGGTGCCCTGGGGACATTGGGTGGGGTGCCAACCCTCCTGCAGTGACTGACCATGCTGCACAGCCCCCCGCTCAAGTGGGCACTGCACAGGGGGGTCCTCATGGGGTATGTCCCTAACAGGCTCCCACGCAGTGGACCCCGCATCCGGCTACCCTGTGGTTCCTGCAGCCTGCTGCCATTGCCCATCCAGCTGATGAACACTGCCCAGAGCCTGCACGGCCACACCACCACCACCACATGGCACAGCTGTGGCAGTGCACACTACAGCACCTGTAGTAGTGAGGGGCAGCTGTTCCACCACTGACAGGCTGCTGGGCGTGCCGCTTATGTTGGTGTCTGGTATGGGCATCTTCCCCACAACACCACCCATGTTGTCCAGGATAATGGTCAGGTCATCATCAGTGTCAGACCCTGCCCCGATCTGTGTCTCCACACCACACAGAGGACGATGAGACTGGCATCCTGTAGAAACACATCCAGGGCCTCATCCAACCCCATGCCAAGGACAACTGGCTGGACAGTGGTGGTGGGCTGCAGCCGATCAGGCCCCTGGATGCCCATGGAGGTGGATGACTGGTCCTCCTGGGCTGGTCCTGCCTCCATGGCTGCTGCTGGTGCCCCATCCTCCGCATGCAGGCATTCTGGTGCCGAAAGAGAAAAACAGGTGTGTCAGCGATGCAAGGCCCATGAGTACCCGCCCCCCTAACACAGCCACTGCAAGCTGTGCGTTCCCGACATATGTACCATGCAGTGATGGGCTGCTACCTGTCTGGAATCCTCCACCTGGCACACCCTCCACAGTGCTGCAGCGCATGGAGGCTGCCACCAACTCCTACTGAGGCGCATCAGCAGGCCTCCCTCTTGTGGCTTTCCAGGCTGCTCAGATGGCCACCACCTTCTCTTTGATGCACCACTTATCGGTGCCCACCTTCTTGCACCACTCCTGTATTGACCGCTGGTGGCTGCCCTGCTGGTTGACACATGCTGCCACCTCCTCCCAGGCCCCAGCCCTGGCCTGTGGTGTGCCCATGGCACCACTCAACAGTGGCTCCCTCTTGAGGTAGGCCTCAAACAGGGCCTCTGCCTCTGCCTTTGTGAAATTGGTCCTGTGTTTGCGAGCAGACCCACACTCCTCACCCTCCTCACGTTCTACATGTTGCTACCTGTGGATATGGACTGCACAGTGTGTCAGTGTCAGCATCACCCTAATCCATCCCCCCGCTATACTGGCTGGGCTCAGTGTGCCCCAGCAGCATGCGCAACTTACCTCAGATGGTTGCAATACCAGTCCATGGCCTGTTCCGGTCTGTGGCGCTTTTATAGCGCAATGCATGCAAATGAGCATTGGTGCAACTGTAATGACATGCTAATTTCCCCAGTGTGCCACGTATTGGCTGATGAACTCCTTTGCATGTGACAGTTGAATATTGCGAATTTGGTCCGTGCGCAATGAGACTGCTCTGGAGCAAGTCACATCTCAATGCCCAGACATGTGCACTGCACAGAACCGAAGTGCACATGCACCGGTCGGTGTGCTCCCACCTATTGTGCACTGCATGCCAACTGCACAATAAGGGCCGTGGTGCATGATGCACCATGCCTGCTATTGTGCACTGGTGCACTGTGCGGTGGCCGACCCCTGACTCTTGGTGTGACCCCTGACCCCTTGTCACTCCCCTGCAGTGTGCCAGTCTGACCATGCCCATGTAGTGCATCTCTGGCATTGCGCGATGGCAGACACAGCGCATGTATCCTCAAAGCATGCATCTGGTGCACGTTGTGCACACGTGTGCCTTCGGCAGCCATTTTGCTTCCCCACATTGCAGTTGGCACTATGGTGCAGCATGGTGTTCAGCAGGCAAGAAACTGGTCCCAGGTCAAACTGGTGAACCTGGTGGTGTGCATCATGCCACACACCCCACAGCTCTTCAGCCAGGTGCCCCTGCAGCAACCAAGGGTAGTGGTGTGGCAAGAGGGTTTGCTGCCAGTCAGCAGCAAGCCACTGGGGTGGCCCCGTTAGGGGAGCAATACCGCCACATGTATGGGGATCTTGTGCGGAGTGACCCAGAGTGCCTGCGACAGCTGCAGGTATGCATACGTGAGGGGCTGTGCCACGGCCAGATAAGTCAGCCCATTATGCATGTGTGCCCTAGTGCTGTACTGTGGTGTTGGCTAGGCTGCCTGGCATGCCCTGGAGTTGGGTATGCTGTCATTGTACGCATTGCGGAGTGGCATTGAGAGCCTCAGCTTGCATTGTAATAAAGCCATGTGGCCCATGTCAGGCAGGGGCACACCCTCTACACAGGGGTAGGGGTGATGGGCAGCTGCTGTGGATGTGTCCTGATGTGTACCTGTCACTGTTCCATTCCCAGGCCCTGAGGATCGATGCTGTGCGAGAGTGGCGAGAGTGGCAGGAGCTGCTCAGCAGGCCATGGTGGGCCATGGTGACAGTGCCAGAGCAGGATCAGCATCTGTGGGGCTGCAGAGGGCAGGTAGGCACTGTCTTGGTCCAGCACACTTTACTTGGGGGGGCAGCGAGGGAGTGGGTGCAGGCATGGCCACCTGTGCCATGTGCCATGGTAGCTGTGTGTGTCACACCATGTGTGGTACATGCCACTGTGGGGTGGCCATTGCACACATGTGCCAGCTTTTGGTGGGGTGGGTGTGTGTCCAGCTGACACTGTTGTTGCTGTGGTGCTGCTGGTGCACTGTGCCATGTGACTGTCATTCCTCAGTCGGATGGCCATTGTGCGGCCGGAACCACCTCTGTGCATTGTACTGGTGTGCTGAGTTGCTGGCAGGCATTGGCCCATCCCCCTGTGGGTGGCCATGGCGGGCACTCCAGGGATGTGTGTTCCTGCTGCCCATTGCGCACAGGTGGGCATGGTGTCTTGGAACATTGCACTGATCACCTGTCCTATCCCTTGTCATAGGTGTCCAGCAGAGGGGGTGACTGCCTCTGTACTGCCGGCTGCTCCGGCAGTTAATTCTGGTGACATCCAGGACCATGGAGACAGTCCTTCAAATGTGCCACATGATGATGGCTGACCATCGACAGAGAGGGCACTAAGGAGTGGCAGGGCATGGCTGCTGTTAGATTCTGCCCCAGCATTCCCCTGTTTCCCATGCTGTACCTCCCCCATCTGTCCCCCTTCCCACTGTACAGTCCCAGTTCCCTGTCCACTTCCCTCACTATCCTACCCTTTCCCACTCCCTTGTTACTGTATATAGTTCTTTTGAATACATTTCTATTTTGCCTTACCTGACTGTGCCAGTGTCTGCTTTGCAGGTGGCATGAGGAGACATGCTGCAGTAGCCCAGTGCCTGTCCATGTGGTGTGCATGTTGGGGTGCGTGTCATGCTTCTGTGGATCACTGCTGTGTGCCGCTGTGTGTCCCATGGTGGTGGTGTCCCTCCCCTCAGTTGTTGGCTGTGCCTTGGGGTACCCTTGGGGTGGCTGTCACAGTTGTGTGGCGGGTGTGTCTACTTGGCTGCATGGTCCTGGGTGTGGTGTGGCCTGGCCTGGTCTGGTTGTGCAGGGGGGCACGGCCTGCTGCCTGTGGGGGGCCCCCTTGGTGGCCCTCTGTCCCCCATTGGCCCCCCTTTTGCCTCCTGTCTGTGCCACTGTTGTGTTCTGGGGTGGGGGTCTGGGTGTCTGTGTGCACCCTGCTATGCCCTGCTGGTGGTGGCCTCCTGTGGCCTGTCGCTCCACTGCCCTGGTTCTGTCCCTGGGTCTCCACTCTGTGCTGTGCCCCCCTCAGTTGCTCTGGTGCTCTGCTCCCACAGTTGCCCTGGGGCTTCTGTGTCTGCCCATGGCACACCTGTGTCTGCCCATGGCACACCTGTGGTTGCCCCATGGTACACCTGTGGTTGCACCATGGTGCATCCACGGTTGCGCCATGGTGCATCCACAGATGCGCCATGGTGCAACTGTGCCATATTCAGCCATGTTGCACTGGTGCAGTTTGGCATGCTCATCCTCTGAATATGGCACTCGCGCCATGGCACATCAGTTTTGCGCTGCTCCAGACTTGCGCCAGCCTTGGGCGCATTTCTGAATATCTGCCCCACTGTATCTTATCAGTTCACTGTAAGATGAAGCTGGGCAGTAAGAAAATTCTACCTGCTAAATCATACCAAGTGTTAATAGATAATAGAAAATCACAAATGTCAAGGCCAGTTCATGATGTCAACATGCAACCACTCTTGCAAGCTGGAGACCCAGTTTCAGACACCCTGAGCACAGGAGGGTAGGAGTGCAGACAGACAAGGAGGTTGATAGAACTAATAAGGGAGGAAAGTGGGCTACAAAAATTGGGGGCAAATCAGCTGCAGTGATGCATGACTTTGACCACTCATTGTCCATGCAGGTTTGCCAGCATGTCAGATCAGTCCACTGCTCAGCAGCATGAAATTGCCATGAAACGTGATGTTTCATAATCTGGGAGTCTTGTTATTGATAGACTGTAGCAGAGAAGATATTGTCTTGTTAACCTCAGTTTTACTTGGGACAAAAACATACTTGCAAAAGAACACAGATAAACAGCAGTTTTACAGAGACATCAAAGATGCAATAAGGTTTTAGGGGAAGTATAGATTTCTTTTGAAAAAATAAATAAATCTATAGTTTCTCAATGACTTGCTGTTAGAAAAGTAAAGGTGAAAACTCACTCATTTCATTGGTTATATTGTACATAGCAATCATTATGAAAGTATAAATGATTTTGGTTGCACATTAAACCAAAATTAATAAAATACTGGATAGTCTATTTAAAAGATATAAACACTAGTTCTTCAAGCATAGTTAGTCCACCAATAACATCACTTTCTTGTTCAGCTTTGCATTACATTGCAGTTACCTTTTTTAACATTTAAAGCTGCAAATGTTTGAATAACTCTGGATTGCTAAGACCTCTGCCCCAAGTTGTATATTTGTTGGACAGTGTGACTATTAAAGGAATGCATTTGGGAGCAAGTACTGTCAATTATGAACAAACAGAACTATACTCATGTAGGCAACCAATGGCAGGTGACCCTTAATTTGGACCTTCATACCTTCAGTGTCATGGGTATCCACCATGTCCCCCCACATTCAAAGGGAGGTGATAGGATCAGGAACCTGCTCCAGATGCAAAGCAGGCTCATCTTTAAATTGGAAGCCTGTGTTCCACTAGGCCTGAATGATGACTGGGACATTTTCCCTTTCTTGTTACCATATTTATTAGTATCTGGCTTTTGCATGTTCCTGATAGACTTAGCTTCTGTACTTCTTTGTCTATGATTTGATATTTGTACAGCATTTATTGTGCTTCATTTTTACTCTCTGTATTTTTCTCTCTAGGGTCATGTCATTTGGAAAGCTGCACTCTAGAACCTACTCTTCTTATTAGAAGTTTGGGAAGACTTTGCAATATGTTTTGATTAGGGGTTTACTTATTAACTGCCTATATGGTACCTTATATGATAATTAGTCAAAGGATTTTCATGCTCTTTTCCCAAATGTGTTCTAAATAACCTTGCACACTGAGGGTTAATGTTTGGTTTAATCCTTACCTTTTTATGGCTGCAGTGGGCGTAGCCCTACAGATGTCTTGCTATGATAGTAGAGAAAGGGAGCTCTCCAGATACCAACAGGCTAAATAAAATTAGTGGTTTTGTGGTACTACTCCACATTCATTCAGCTGAGCAGTGTTTCAAAGCACTATTTGTTTGTGTGCTAAAGCTTCAATCTGGTTAGAACTGTCTTTTAAGAAAGATTCATAGAAATATAGAAAATTGTCAGCATATAAGGACTGCCAGGTCCATTCAGTCTGCCTATAAGCCCTATGGTAGTATGTAGCCTCTGACCCTACCTTGCCATTGGCTTCTCATCCCTGCTTCCCACCCCTAAGGTTCCCTTATGCCTGTCCAAGGCATGTTTAAATTCCTCCATTGTGCTCGCTGTGACCACCTCCTAGGGTAGACTACTCCATGTGTCCACCACCCTCTCTGTGACAAAAACTTCCTCACATTTCTGCTTAACCTGCCGCCTTCCAATTTTATTTCATGCCCCCCTTGTTCTTGTACTCCTCCTGTGCTGGAACATATCTCCCCCTGCACCTTGTTTATGCCCTTAAGATATTTGAATGTTTCCAACATGTCCCCCTGCTCCCTCCTCTCCTCTCCTTCAGCAAGTACATATTGAGGTCCTTTAATCTCTATGCATATGTTTTCTGGTGCAAGGCCCGTACCATTTTAGTCACCCTTCTCTGGACCACCTCCACCCTGTCAATGTCCTTACGAAGGTGCAGCCTCTAGAACTGTACACAGTACTCCAAGTGAGGCCTCACCATTGTTTTATACAGTGGAATCACCACCTCCTGCCTTCTGCTAGTGATACCTGTGACTGTGCATCCCAGCATGCCACTGGCCCCCCTGCAGCTTTTATACTCTGTTTAGACACCTTTAGGTCATCTGAATGATAACCCCAGGTCTGTTTCCTCCTTGGTGGTCATCAGCACCCCTCCAATTCAATAGCTCTCCCCAGGGTTCCCTTGTCCTGGGTGCATTATTTTGCACTTCTTTGAACTAAACCCCAGTTGCCACTCCTCCAATCATTTTCAAGCTTCCCCAGGTCCATCCACATTCTCTCCACCCCATCTGGAGTATCCACCCTGTTGCAGATCTTGGTGTCATCTGCAAACAGGCAGGCCTTTCCCTCTAGCCCTACCACAAAGTCACTAATGAAGACATTGAACAGGACTGTCCCAAGGACTGATCTCTGTGGCACCCCAGTGGTCATCCTCCTCTCCTCGGAATGGATCCCATTTGCCACCACTCTCTGCTTTCTGTCCATTAGTCAGTTCCTGACCCAGTTTACCACCTTGCACTCCAGGCCTAGACTACCCTTTTTGTTTATTAGCCTTTTATGTGGGATGGTGTCAAAGGCCTTGCTGAAATTAAGGTAGGCAATGTCCACCCCTCCTCCAATTTATTTCCTTCACAACCCAGTCAAAAAAATCTCCAGATTCATGTGACATGACCTTTGTGCTTTGAAACAATGTTGCCTTGGATCCTGGGCACTGATGGATTCCAAGTATGTCACTATTCTTTCTTTAAGCAGTGCCTCCATGATCTTACCCACTACTGAGCGAAGGTTTTTACAGTGGAGGTTTGAAATGAAATGTTCATCTGCACTTTTTCATCTTAAAACTTACCAGGCTGTTGAAATTCTGTTGCTAAAGTACTGAAAAAGAGTATGCTAGTCTGTTCTGGTTATGTGTCTTCTCCCTGAAAACTTAGATCAGCTAAGCTCGCTGTTTTGCAGGGAGTGTATTTCGTTACCTTTGGATTTCAATAATATTTTCTGTGCCTGTGCTCACGATTCATCATGTTTGAGTCAGAGGAATATAAAGATGTTGAGGACACACATTTAAACTTTAATATTGGTATCCAACCTTAACAAATCTAAACCCACAGTGTCCAGTGTTAATCAGTGTGAGGGGGCACAAGCTGTATCTGATTCTGACATAGAGACTGACAGTTCTAATTCAGATGCCACAAATTGGAGACTTCGCTTGGATTGCTTAATATTTTTTAATTATTAATACCTAATCATTGCTTTATCTGTAATCTAGGGATCATTTTCTGTTTTATTTAGCAACACAAAGGTATTCCAGTCTTTCATATCATTTGTGATAGCCCCCATTATATTGTATAGCAACTCACTGACCTACAGTATGCTGCATCACACACTGTATATCTATATTTTTTAATATGTCTTTGTACTTGTCAGTTTATGTATATTCATTTTATTTGTTCAATCATAAAAAAAGATCATTACAATAATTTGTTCAGATAGACAAAAAACAAGCCATACATTTTACAATTAGATCACATAAATATTGTGCAAAACAGCAAATAGTTCTAACAGCATTTAAACAGGAGCTTTAACTCTGGATGGTACATATTATTAATTTCCTTATTTTCTGTATGTTACATAAAAAGAGAGCAGTATTTCTGATAATGTACCCATCCTCTGTAGTAAAAAGAATCCTTAATAGTATCTCATTCGGGCAGTCTATAAGGGAGACAAGAATTGGCCTCAGCCATCTCTGTATGGCAGCTCTATACCACTGACATTTCAGAACTTCATGCTCCAAGTCTTCCCTCTCATTGCTACCACAAAAACAACACGTGCACTCTTTGTCATAATTCTTATTAAACCTACACTCGAGAACATTAGACAAGAAAAAAAACATCCAGAATCTTGCATAAGTCCGGCGCATCTCAGGCTGTTCTAAGTATTCTAAATAATAATGGTAATAATGGTGCCAATCATTTAGAGCATACCAGATTGCAAATCTTGAATCCTGTATATAATGTAAGTCAAAGGACCTGTATGTCTCAATAATTAAATACTTGAGACATAGTCCATAGCTTTCAGAAATACTAATTTGTTGAATAGTCAGTACAAACAAATTAAAAAAAACAACTGATTTCAATATCTCTTAGATTTTTTGCAGTTCAGAAGTTCCCATTTCATTTTTTCCAGTAAACATCTTTTTGCATAGCGTTGATCTGGTAAAAGATTAAGCCAAATCCAGAAGTTGACTACATGAGATTCAGCTAAAGCAGTCAAGTTGGGGAGACCCAATTCAGCTCCAACAAACTGAGCAGGAGTTGTTTTAGAAAAGCCAATGGCTCTTCTAAGTACTCGTATTGCTGGTTTCCCTAATTTAGTAATATATCTATGATCCTATATCTCACTCCAATAAAGAGCTTGGGAATTATATTTCACATCAATAGTCCTTAGGAGAGGAACAAGTGAGTTTCCACCATATTTGTAATTAAAACTGCTCAAAGCTTCAATGGTTCTTTCAGTTTTTACTGAAAGGGCTTAACAATGCTTATTCCATTTAAAAGAAGAGGATACCACAATTCCCAGATACTGGTATTCATTCACAAGTTCCATCTTGTCAGACTTTGTAAACCAATTAAATTTACATGTTGTGCCGCCCATTACCATAGCCATTAATTTATTCATGATTATTTTTAGAAAATTCTGGTCTGCAAAAATAGCTAACTCATTTAGCTTTATCTGAAGTCCCTTTGGGGTCAGAGATAACAATAATATATCATCAGCATAAGCAAGAATTCCACATATGTCTCTTTCAATTTTGGGGGAATTAGCATTTAAATAATTTATACTTTCTAGGAAACTATTTGTATAAATTGAAAAAAGTGAGGGAGCAAGGATACAGCCCTGTCTCACACCACAATTGGTATTAAAACTTTCAGTTAATCTCCACCCACTATTTCTAACCTGGGCCCAAGTATCGGTATATAATAGTTTAACTGCATTAATGAGCGCAGAATCAATTCCATCACTTCTCAAAATATGCCACAAACAGTTCTCTATTTTTAGGTATCAAAAGCTGACGAGACATCAATAAATACCATATATAACTTCTGATTTCTCAATTTAACATATTTTTCTTGTAAATGTTGTAATATGTAGATATTATCAAGTGTCAAAAGAGACTCACAAGAGCCAGCTTGTCCTTGGGAAAAATCACCCAGTTCTTGAATGTTCAGAACCAAATGATTAAGCAAAATTTTAGAGAGTGTTTTTTCCATAATATCAATTAAGCTACCATCAGTCCTGTGCGCAAAAGTAGAGACAAGTCACTGCATGCCAATTACAGGCCCATCTCGATCCTCCCCCCATTATCCAAAGCAGTGGAGCGAATTGTCTCCGACCAGCTTGTAGAGTTCCTGGACAAACATAATATTCAGTGCCCTGAACAGCATGGCTTCTGCAAAGGGCATATTACCCCCATGGCATTGTTGGAATTCACCGGTTGTATCCATGATGCCCTGGACCAAGGATTTTGTGGGGGGGGCTATATTCATTGACCTAACAAAGGCCTTTGATACAGTAAATCACCCACTCCTACTCAGGCCACTGTCTGCTCTTGGGATCTCCAATGATGCACTGCCCTGGTTTGCTAGCTACCTTGGTGAGAGGGTCCAAGGTGTTACAATTGCTGGAGTCTCTTTAGTTGAAAAGCCAGTGCTCTCAGGTGTCCCTCAGGGGTCTATACTGGGTCCATTACTCTTTTTTCTCTTCCTTAACAATCTCCCTGTCATCTGCCAACAGAGGATACTACTCTACGCAGACAATGCGGTCCTCTTTTCTTGCAATCAGGACTTTAATCTGCTTGAGAGTCAACTGCAACATGATTTCAGGCATGTGGAAAAATGGTTTGGCTCTCAGAAACTTGTCATGAACTATAACAAAACTAAGGTCATGTCTTTCTGCAATGCACGTAGCAAGTATAAACCTATACACCTCACCATCAAGAATCAAGAGGGGACCTCACTTGATCACGTTCAAGAGTTCAAATACCTCGGCATCACCCTGGACTGCTCACTCTCTTACACCCAGCACATTGGGCAGGTTGCTAAGTCTGCCAACATACGCCTCAGCCTGCTCCACAAGTACAAACACTGTATGACCTCTGATGCCCTTAGACTGGCCATCCACAGCTCTGTTACCTCCATAGTCGACTACGGGTTAGTTATCTATGGCTCTGCCTGCCCTACTGCCCTTAGGAGGATATCTGTGATGCTCAACAAGGCCTGTAGATTTCTCATGGGGCCTGACCACCTAACACACACCTGTGACCTGTACACCCAGGCTGGATGGCTACCACTCATTAGTAGAATATAATACCAGACGTATCTGATAGCCAAAAAAGTTCTCCTCAGACTCATGCCACCAGGTGTGGCTAGGCTCCTTACTACCAACAGCAGCACCCAGCTGACACAGTTCTCAATACCGGACTTTCCAGGTCCCCGGGTGCCGTACCTCATTGGGTCACAGATCCTTCTTGTGCAGGGCTCCTCAGTGGTTCAACACCCTTAATGAAGAAACTCTTGCAGCTGTAATGCTAAGACCCTTTAAAAGGCAACTACGTCTATTCCTCCCCTCTACCACACAGTGCGACTGCCTCCCCTAAGCATTGCTCTACACCCCCTACCCTAACAGTAGCTGTAACCTGCTTTTCTGGCCTTTCATGGCACCAGCCTGCCCGCCTCTCCCCTTACCCCCCACTCACCCACCCATCCCCTCCCTAAGGATACACTCTTATCTGTGGCCACTGGCCCCTCTCCCCCTCGCTCTTTCCATCCTTGTCTGACAATGGCACCTACCTGCTGGCTTCTTCCTGACTTCCTCCTACAAAGATATTGTTGGCAACTACGTCTATTCCTCCCTCTACCACACAGTGTGACTGCTCCCCAAGCATTGCTCTATACCCCACCTAACAGTAGCTGTAACCTGCTTTTCCAGCCTTGCTTTCATGGCACCAGCCTCCCCCTCTCCCTTTACCCCCACTCACCCACCCATCCCTCCTAAGGACACACTCTTATCTCTGGCCACTGGCCCAGTCCCTCGCTCTTTCCATCCTTGTCTGACAATGTCACCTACCTGCCGGCTTCTTCCTGACTTCCTCCTACAAAGATACTGTTCTACCATGAATTCTGTTAAAAGCTAGCTTATGTTGTTCTACTTCAACATATTGACTGTACTATTTAGGCCTTAGTAATCGACATGTTAAGTTTGTAACCATTGTTCACCATTGTGTTATGTCACCCTCCATCCTCTGACATGGAACCATTGTAAATGAGCAGTACCTGCTCAAAGGTACTTGTAATCCTAAAGTTTAATAAATAAATAAACAAGCTAATAGGATGATATTTTGCCAGACTCTCCCTATTGCCTTTCTTAAAAATGGGTACAATAGCAGAGCCTCTCCATGAGTCAGGAATATGATTGGTTGTCAAACAGGTATAAAAATTTGCCAGCAGCTTGACCCATTTATGTTCCAACTGTTTATAAATTTCACTGGGAATTAGATCAGTGCCCAGAGCCTTGTTATTTTTAAGACTATCTATTGCCTTACTCACTTCATCTTTAGTAATAATTTTAAGCTGCAACACCACATTTAGCTCAAATGAAGGGATAAGCTTATGTGTTTCTTGAAATAAAATCTGTGCATAGTAATTGCACCAGTCCATATCTCCAATAGCACTCTCTATTTGATTAGCAGCCTGCTAACATCCATAGGCTATCAACTGCCAGAAGGTTTTATCATCTCTGGCTCTAATTGCCTGATCCATTTGTTGCCATTGATATAAATAATATTGTTTCTTTTTATCAATTATTAATTTCCTATGTTTGTTTCTTTCTATCCTTAACTGAACTAAATTATTAGGAGTAGATGAATTCTTGTACTTTCTCAACTGTAAACTCAACAAATGCTTCTGAGTTAAACATTCATTATCAAACCAACCTTTCTGTTTTTTTTACATTTTTATTGTTAGATACCTCTATATAAATATTTTGTTGAATCTTTCCCAAAATCTCATTCATATTCTTATTTTTAACCTCAAACTCTGTAGTAATAATTTTATTATATTTATCAAAAAGTAATTCCAAATTTAGACAAGAATCTGGATCCAGAATACATGGCCAAATGAACCTTTTCCTACTACGAACCTCTACATTGGCCTTATTAATAATTTGTGGTGTTAGGCTGCCACCAAGATATCTTGTCCTAAAAACCTATGCATTCTAAATCTTCCGGCAGCCTAAGGGTTAATTCAGTTCTAATTATTTCATTGTTAGCCGTCAAACAAACAGGATAATGATCACTCTCTATCCTGTCATCAGTTCTGAGTGTCAACCAAAAATTCAAAGGGCCTCTCCATAATGTTAAATCTATGACCGATTCGGCTAATGCAGAGTGATACGTAAATTCCCCATCAACATCACCACACAACCTACCATTTAATGGAAATATGCCATTTAACTTAAGCATTTCAATTAGCCTTTTTCCATTTCTATTTATAACCAAATCTTTAGATCACCTAAAACATTTGGTAGCTTCAGGATAAATGAAACCTAATATTGTATCATCAGCCAACCCATCATATTTACCAATTCTTGAGTTAAAGTCACCAATCAATAACAGATGGTCATCCAGGAAATCTTCAGCAATTTTTGTAATTTGACCCTCTAACTTATGCCAAAAATTTTTTTTCCAAAGATTTTGAGGTCTTAGGTGGAATATATGTGTTACATACAATTATAGAGAAACCATCTCCTAGTAATCTTATAATTCCAAAATAATTATTTAGCTCTATTTGAGAGCAGTAAGCAAAAACATTTATTTTAACATAAATAATCAAGCCCCCAGCTCTTCTCCCAAGGTTATACATTTTACTCCCTGGGTAGTGAAAAGTTTGATAACCGTCCATTTTAATATCATCATCTGGAGCATGTCAAGTTTCTTGTAGGTAAATCACAGAAAAAGACAGACAAATATTCAACAAATTCTGTATTCACCTATTTTGCCCTAAACCCAGCAAAGTTCCATGATATAACGGTTAAATAATTTAATAGATCCTTAAAAGGCTGCCTATTTGTATATTATTTACTGAGTCACGGGAGGGGAGGATCTATGATTTTTGAGCTTTGTCAATCCAAGTCTGCTAGTGGCTCAAATCTATTTTCAAGTCCCAAATCAGTCCAGCAACTTTGCTTTTGATCCTGTAGCATTAGTTTGCCCATAGCATTCTGTGTCAGTATATTAAAAGCTGTTTAGTTTTAACCGATACAGGGCCATCAGAAATCACTGATGAATCAACAACATGGATTCCCATATTGTCAAGAAGCACTTCCTTAGCCAAAATTTTTTTCACTTACTTTCTTATCGTAGCATAACACGTCTACCTGACAATCTTGATGCAAGCTAGGATGTCTAAAAACATCCATAATTCCATTTCTTCCTAATCTG
Organism: Neoceratodus forsteri; assembly: GCA_016271365.2. NCBI lineage: Eukaryota > Metazoa > Chordata > Ceratodontiformes > Ceratodontidae > Neoceratodus > Neoceratodus forsteri. The sequence goes on from CM057456.1 coordinate 1,048,426,404, forward strand.
ATCCCAATAATATTGGAAAGAAAATTACAAAGTGAAAATCTAAGCTTATCTCTGGTCACTTTGTACATTTGTCTCAAACCAAACAGTGTGAGTGAGACAGGGCTGTATCCATTGTTTCCCACATCCGTTGGTTTGTTAACACAACCATCCACTAACTGAAAACTCAGGTTTCCAAAAGATAACCCCTCTACATTTCTCCAAATATAATACAGTACTCTTTTATAACAGCTGAAAACTTTAATCACTGTAGATATCTCAACAAAAGATGTGTCCCTGGTAAGAACAAGATCATCATCCTCCACAGAGAGACCCACAGTGTTTCTAAGGATGGTCAGGATCTGTTTCTTCAGATGCTCCTCTGTCACATCTGCTCCAGTAGTAAGAGTAAGCCCAAAATTCTGATGTAACTTTTACAGTCAGGTATGCTTGAGAGTCTATCATTACTACCATCACATAGAACCATGATCTCATTAGAAGCTTCCTGACATATATTCTTTAAGACATTTTCGTCATCATCCTGCTGACTAAATTTCTCATTTCGAAACACATTTGTTTGGACAGACCAATCAAGAAGTCCCTCTTTCACATCAATAGGTTCTGTGCATTCAATGGTTTCTACATCCGTTAAATTATTATTATCAATACATGGATCTTCAGTTAAAAAAACCCTATCCTTTTCATTTCTGTATTTCCTTTTCCTCTTTTTGTTTATATTTGGTAGAACACTAACATCTTTATTATTAACATTCTTTCATTGTGTACTTTGTATTTTATCACATCTTTGTTTTTCTCCTCCGGTCAGCTGCCCCATGCCGACTGATCCCCCAGCCCCATCCCCCAGAATAGCCAGTGCTTACCTTGTACCTGGCCCAGGAGTGGAGCCTAGGGGAGTCTGTCCTCATCCTGCTGCTGCCAGCTTTTATCTGCCTCCGGTTATCACCCAGGAGCCACAGGAGTAGGAGCACATGCACAGAGAGGCTCACATGCACCCTATGGCCCTGGTTATGACTCCTTTCCCCCACCCCATGGCCTAACGCCCTGGCCCCCTCCAGCCCATGCCACTCCCAGCTTCCACTAGGGGTCACCATTGGCTGAGGGGTGCCACATCCCCTCCCCAGAGAGGAGAGCCTGCCTGTCGGCAGCTCAATCCAGCTCCACTCTCCCCCTGCTGCTGACCTCTGGTGACCCGAGCTCATTCCCGAACCATGCAGCGAGGTAAGGCATCCAGCGCCTCAGCCCTCAGCACCATCGGGCCAGCCACATCATCTACTTTGTTGTTGTTTTCCTGATTTTCCTATTATTCTTTGTTTCCCTCTATCTTTATCCTTTTTAACAATTTCTTTATTATTTGGCTTTTCCTGATATTCCTGGTTTGCTAGTCTGTCCTCACTAACTATCAAAGATTCATGGCTGTTAACCTTGACTGTTAAGAAATCAGGGCAACTAGTAACCACTGGACTACTTAAGTCTTCTACATAAGTCATAGGAACAGAAGAAGTATCTCTAGGTGGATAGTTGTTATTTAATGTTCTGGTTAAATCCTCCATCTTAGCACCAGTGATAGCTATATTTGTTTTCAGATTATCCAACTCTTCTCTCACCATCACAAATTGCTCTATCAAAATTAAGTTAGCTGCATGCTGATTCTTCATTTTATCAATTAAGTCATGACTAAGTGCTGTAGGATAATACATCATTAAAGTCTTTAAACACTCTTCATTAGAGTTACCAGGGGTTACTGATTCAATTAACCTAGGGATAAGATTATCCTGGGAAACTATCTCCACTTTTTGAGTATTTTTTGATATTAAATCTGTATTTAAAGATTTTAAGCAAATATTGTATATTGTAGATCCATCATTATCTCACTAAAATTGATATCAAGAGGAGTTTTATTCCTCCAAAGAGGCATTATTGGTAGCAGACCTACCTGTGATGGACCTATTGAGGGTCTGAAGACTCACATCAAAACTCTTTTCAGCTCCAAAAGATATCCAATTATCTGACTCATGGGGAGCCAATGAAGAATTTACATCAGCCCCTGCCAAAGAGACATCTAACAGCCTCTGATTGGCATTTATTAAAATCTGTGAACTTTTCCCCATTTTATCTGGAGTTTCTACGCCGAGCACAAATATCTGATGATCCAGACTGTCTTTAACATAAGTTAAATCTTCTAACTTATATCTCACTGGGACCATTGAATTCGGTGTTGAGGTAGAATTTACAGATGTTAAGGATGTTAAAGATGTTAAAACTTTCACCTCTTGAACACCCACCTCATCTTCTGCCTCCCCTGTATTGTCTTTATACTATCCTTGTTATCCTCATTACCCCTAATTGTTCTTGTAATGCAATGAGCCAGGATACTTGTTTGCTTAGTCTGCTTGAACTCCTTACTTGGATCAACCTGTTCAAACTATAATTTTAAGGGATTTAAAAGATTTGAAGATTTATTACAGCTGAATTTAGAATTTTCTGTTTTATTACAGCCCTCAGGTGCACTCTTCCCTTTCTTTTTGAGGGTCTTTTTCGAACTAACCTTTATAAAGTCCTGTTCCTTGTTGACAAACCTAGGTCCACCTCAAAAATGAGCTTGCTCAATGGTGATCACCTGGTTAAATAAAGACTTTGATTGATTGATAAAGTCATCAAGCTTTTCAGAATTAGAGCCAGGTTTTGTGAAATTATTACCACCATTATTGCCATTATTATTAGCCCTTTTACTTTTACTTTTTGGATTCTTTTTGCTCTCTTTACCAAAGGGCAACTGGGGGGAAAAGTCTTGATTTAAATCCCCTGGGCATCCTCTCATATTACCTACAGATTGAGCTCCTGTAACCACCATACTTCACAAAATAAATATATACCACAGTAAAAATCACCAGCTAAATAGTTGCAGGTTACTAAAATTTAAGGATCTTAAAGAAAATATTTTTGTTCAAAGAACCACTAATATACAAAATGATCTATATCTAGTAAATTAATTTGTGTTATACAACAATAATGCTCTCAATCACATTCAAATAGTCCAGAGAGTCACAGGAGTCACAGGAAAATTGGTTAAATGTTATTTAAGCAGTTCAGCAAAGCAGAAAGCAATTTAACTCCCAAGATATACCGGGAGGTATCCAGTTTGTCCAATTTCTCCCGCCTTCTCTACTGCTCGACTGCTGAGCTGTTCGACCTTTACAAATATTAACACAGCTTATCCAGAGGAATTTTAAAGTTCCAAGATTCCTACATTTGGGGAACATCCACTTTTTTGAAATCTTGCACATGCACATACAGCAATAATCATATGTCTTTTTATCTCTCTGGATATTTAAGGCTTTTAATTCTGTGACAGAAGCATGATAAAAATTTTGTCAGTTCCAAAAGCAGACACATTTCGAAAAAACGCGCAGATATCAGCAGCAGAAAAACTTCTGGCATAAACACGAGAGCAGTACAGTGAAGAAGAAAAAACAAGAGAACGAAGTAGAAAAGCCTTATAATCGCTGTGATGACTGCTATATTCGCTACCTCACCGAGTGTGGCTTAGTCCTTCATCCAAATTGTGAGATCTCTACTTATCAGTTCTGAACTATATCAAGTCATAATGTTTATTGTGTGTGTGGAGGGGCTCTACAGAGGTGCCCATGTGCACCCATTGTTATCACAATTTGATGGTGCTTCGTATTATGGTTTCATCTTGTGTTCCATTTTCTCATTGTATATGTTACCTATTCTGGTGCGTGCGTGTGTGTGTCTGTGTGTGTGTGTGTTTGTGTCTGTGTCTGTGTCTGTGTGTGTCTGTGTGTGTGAACTGTGAGGGTGGTACTGACTGTCTGTTCCTGTACTGTGTACTTGTGTGGCCACATGTGGATGTTCATGGATAGGAGTCAAAACTGTCACTAACCCCACTAGCCAAATGCTGTTAGATATTGTTGTAGAATAGACAAAAATCTTTGTAAGAATGAAAAAGAGCATTGCAAGTCTTACTTTTACCATTTTGAAAAACAAGATCATGATCCTGAGCATGCGCATGACATTGCCATGGACACGACGTGCATGCTCAGGATCACGGTCCTGTTTTCTCAGAGGGTTAAAAGTGAGACTTGCAAGGCTCTTCATTATTTTCACAAAGGTCCTCATGCTCAAAAGAGCACGTACTTTTAGCCCCAACTATCACCTACACTGGCTCAGGAAATTTGCACATGCGCGATGCATGTTCACATTGAGAAGAAGCATCCAGCAGTGGAAGATTGGCAAAGCACTAAGGTAATGTACTTGGTCCAAGCTAAAGTATATATTTAAAAAAATTTAGATAACAGAGCTTACTGTTACTCATACTGGGGCACATGAATAGTTTATTTTGCCATAGATGTTATTACAAGCAGACTGGTCACACAAGTTCAGTATAGCTAATAAAAGCTGACAGTGTCCCTTTAATGTGTGCACTGCTCATGCTTGCATTGATAAAAGTTTCCAGACAGCTGCAAAGTACAGTAAGCTGAAACTAAATAGCAACTAGAAACAAACCATTACAAAACTTTTAAGTCATTTCAGTGAGCAGTGCACACATAAGCAACTCACTGAAAAATGCTAAAGCAAAGAGTTGGAGGGACAGTTTAATGTGACTTGTACTGTATGTTATACTGGACTATATGTGCATATATGTGTATGTATTAGTCAGTATGTGTGTATCAAAATTAGAAAGTGCAGTTAGGTGGCTCAGTTGTTAGTGCAAAAATTGCTAATCTGCATTCCCCCGCTATCTAGATCAGTTTCAACCTTATGTGTGTCATTTCTGATTTAAATGAGGTGTCTAGTGGCAACCCCCCACCCTCCAATGTCCCTTAAAGCCTGAAAAGAAGAAAACAATCCCTCAATGTCTTTTTGTCAATCTGTAAAAATGTGTGTAGACAGTGCACTGCTATGTTATACTGGAATAGATATACTACATATATGTGCATATCTATTAGTGTGTGTGTGTGTACCACAGCAAATAGAAAGTGCAGTTAGGTGGCTCAGTGGTTAGTACGAAAATTGCTAGTTTTTTCACATTTTCACTGCCCACAATACCAATTATTTTGCAGTCGTATTGGCTCTTGCTAGAGTTTGTTTATATAGATGTTTCATACCCTGTGTTTTCTTAGATGTAGTGGGGTTTAGATTAGAGTTTTTTTGACACAACACTGTGCAATTTAATTCCTGTGAATACCTTTAACAAAGTCCTTTAAATTAAGTATTGATAGGCTATTACCCAGCTCCCCTGAAGAAAAACCTGAGTGACTTGAAGCACCAGGGTGTAGCTGTGCACCCTTACTCTGTGGATCCATTCAACCAGCACTTTGTATTGGCAATAAGTGATTTCTTGTTTGATTTTTTTTGCATAACACATCATCTGTCCTTGCTGTTTGTCACAGCTGGTGGTTGTTACAACCTTGTCTCCTCATAGTGCCCAGGCTTTCCCAGCCTTGTTATTGCTAAGAACTACAAGAAAGTGCAGAACCTTATCAGAAACAGCTTTTCAAGGACTTTCAGACTTTAAGGGCTCAATCCACACATGTGGATAGTCATGGAAAACTGAGGAGTGACCCCTATATGCAGGGTGCACACCTTTATGGCACCCTGTGGAATCCACAGCCATGACTGCATGCCTGCTCTGCACCCAATCACCAGCCATGCAACCATCTTTTTGCTGAGCCAGGTCAGGTGTGGTCAAGGGGATGGGGGGAACTGCCTGATCCTGAATGGTACATGGGTAGCCAGCACTAGTGATAGAGAGGGTGGCCACTATGCAACCCTAGGGGCTGCTGTAGAGCCTAGGAGCCCTTCTTTGCCCACTTTTCAACACACACCAGGACACACACAGCCCACTCTCTACTGGAGCACCATCCCCAGGAGCACAGGTATGGGGCTGGGGGAGTCACCGGCACTGGCCTGTTATTTTTTAACTCTTCTGGTGTGTATTGAAGAGGATATGGCTGTCCATGGACAGCCAGCATAGGCTGCAATATCCAATGGCTCTCCACACTATGTGGAGTGGTGATCCACTGCAGAGCCACCTTTGGCATCTGACTGGATTCCCAGCAAACTTGGCCACAATTCCCCTAGTGTCACCCACAGCCACTGAGCAGGGGCTCTGCACCAGTGGGGGGGGTGCTGTGCAGTCCTGGGTTGCACGGTGGTGGTGCAGGGGGATATGCTTGCTAAGAGGGCCTGCAAACATTACTTTACCTTTATTAATAACTTTAAGGCACCCCAGGGGTTGGGTTACTTTCATTAACTTAACCCAAGTGGCATAAGACACTTGGCTATGCCTAGTTTCACCTGAACCCCTAAAGCTTGATTAACTTACTTTGAAAATGGCAAGAAAAGTTCTAGAAATGTCCACAGCCATGAGACGTCACCTAACTGTGCATTAAATTCCTAGCTCTGCATGGTCAGGTGCCATTTCTCATTGCCAAGGCAAGATAGCCTCACTCTGTACAAAAACAAGGACTATTTCATGCATACATTTTGTTATTTAAACTGCAGTTAAACAAATGATTTATTTAGAAAAAACTATTAAAATGGTTATTTAAACTGCATTTAAACAAATTATTTATGAAAAAATTTCAAAAAAAAAAGTTTCACTTTACATAAAATGCAAAATAGCAACACACCATTTTATAAGCACAGAGCCACTCCAGGGTGTGCATTGCAATATTTGAATGCACTTCCTAGGAGCACAGAGACACTCAGCCTTTGGATTTGTGTCTCACTCCCCTGGGACATGCATGGCTTATTGCTTACATAACAACCTTTAGTCTTGCCTAAAGAGCTAGTAACACTGTAAATAGAAGGTAGAACACGTTAATTTTTATGGCTGCAGTGGGTGTAGCCTTGCAGACATTTTGCTATGACAGTAGAAAAAGGGAGCTCTCATGATTACGAACAAACTAGGGAAACTTTGAAGTTTTGGGCAATCACTCCGCGGATGTGTTGATTTAGCTGAGCAGTGTTGCAGGCACTATTTTAGTTTAAAGTAATGCCTTTGCCTAGCCAGTCTCTCTCTCTCTCTTTCTCTTTCTCTCATGCACACACACATATACACACACACACCTCTTCCATTCTGCTGCAACTTTCCAGTGTAGCCTGCCAAAGGTTTTTCAGTCTAGCCTGCCAAAGTGTGAACATTAGCAGCATTAAATACAACACATTACGGCTTTCATTCATTCACAGAACTTGGCTAACTATTGACAGCAAGCTGCTACAGTGTTGATTTCTTAAAAAAATGTGTCTTTTAAACAAGATGTTTATATTATTTATCTAAGTCACTGAAGCTATGTGCTTCATACTTTTTTTTACTCTTAGAATTTCTACTGTGAGCTGTAGCTGCCTTCAGATGTTCACACTCCCTCCTCCTTCTCAGTTTACAGTACTTATAGGGGCATAACTCATTTTTAACCCTTGATTATCCTGGTAGTTTATCTTCAGCCTTATTGCAACTTGTAATGGTATGCTTTTATTTGCATTTCCATGTTCAGATCAGACCTGTATTAACGGTATTATGTTTTTATAGAGTATTCCTCACCTCTCTTATTTTATGATGCTGCTCAGTGTACACCTCCACATATACTTTTTTATTTCTGTGTGATCAGGCTTCAGAGCCAGTAGGGCAAGGCAGCAGGAAGCTTCAGAGCTGTATTGTTATAGTGCAACATACAGTATGTATCTCATTTTGTTGCCATGTTTTATATATCTGCAGCAGCCTGTATATTCAATGCCCAGTTCTCAAATGGTTTGTTGCCACTCCATGAGTGCAGAGGTCCTAGAAAAGCCATAGAGTGTCCCTTATGCACCACAAGCACATCATCCAGGTACTACACAGTATTCACAGTATTGGTGTGTACCCCTATGTATCATGTGGCTGAACAGTGTGAATCTCTGTGTGGGTGGGTGTGACCGTGGCTTGACAGGGTAATAGGCCAATATCTGCCAACCCTGGACACAAACTCCTTGAGATATAGGGCCAGTGGAGGGGGCCATTAGCTATGACTGCCTAAGGGCAGCAGTAGCAGCCATATGGCCCCCTTTGCCTGTTCACAAACCACATACCCTAATCTCTTTAGCCCTATCTTCTCCTGCTTCCAATCCTTGGAGCTTCTGTGGTATGCTGGGGGCCCTCATCAGCACCAGGCAGTGTTCAATGAAATTCTGTTTAATTTTCTGTGGGGATATGACAGTCTGGGAGAACTGCACCCTCCTCAACCCCTCACAACCAATGAAATGTTATTTAAACACTATGCAAACAGTAAGCACCCCATTGCTTGTTTAACTTAATATTTATGCTCCCTCCAGTCTCAAGTGCAGCACTTCTTTGGGCTACCCCAAAGTACTAGACCTCTATCACCTCTGACTGCAATATACATTTCCATCAAGCCATGCCACTGCACTACAGACAGGGACAGAAGTGGGCAGTTGCCTCTCCAAATCTCTAATGATGCATCAAGCAGCATGGCAGGATTGGTGCAGAGTCCTCCAGATATACTAGGGGATCATCTCTGACTGCTGCTGGGGCTATTTTTTGCTGCTTTCTCCCTATCCATGGGTCATCCTCACATAGAGCTCAGAGCAGCAGTATGCACATCTGTGTGCCTGCTGTGAGCCCTGCAGATGCCCCCCCCCCACAATGCCTCTGCTCTGCTTCCACCTGTGTTCACCCAGGTACTGTAGCAGCAATGTGGTGGAGACACAGACCCTCCCACTGTGGAGGACAGGAGCATCCTGTGAGGCACTCAGTCCTCCATTCCCTGGCCAGCCTCAAATGACCCTGGCTTATTTCAGAACTCAGGCTGCTGGCCCTAAGAATTGTACAGTACCTGTACTACTGTGCCAATGCCAGCCTTTGGTCATGTCCTACCAGCAAAAGAAAGAAGACAATAGGAACTTAATTTGCTACATACTGTACTATGTGGGAAAAGAGATCTGTTGTATAAAGGGAATGGGATGAAAAATGTAAAGAGCAAGTCCACCAGTAATTTGTGATGGCTGCACTGTGTGGCTTGAAAACCACTGGCCTGTATCTATCATCTGAGTGTGCTCAGTGACCTCTGTATGTGTGCTGCACCTAACCCCTTGTATGTAACTCGGTACTTTGTAAAGCACTTAACATTACAGCGTGAATGAAAGGCACAATTGTATAAGGGAATGAATTCACTGCCTTAAATTTCACTGTTTTGTCTGCTCTGACATTTTCACAACAGTTTAATTTAGCTGAAGTGCAAGAACAAGCTAACTTGTCAATTGCAGTATATATTTTCTCTAGAATATAATTTTCACTGGATTTTCAAAATAGTGAATATAGCTAAACTTTTATTTCAGTGAAAATAATGTCTTATATGGTATATTACATAGTGAAGGTCCGTTCTGCATGGCTTTCCAACCAAACTGAAAAGCTTTGGTTCCACAGGACAAAGGTGATAGAATGCTGTTGCACTTGTCTGTGGTGTAATAACTTTTTTACTTGTCTATGGTGTAATAACTTTTTTAATAAGAATGGAAAAATCAATGCCACCTCTATTCTGTTCTTACAATTGTTGTCTCACCTCACCACATCCAAACACAGAAACTTTCTATTTTTTTATTAATTTTAAATACAAACGCATGCTGAACCCAGCTGCTAATGCCCCACCCAGTGCCACTGATAATGTTCTGCTTTCAAAATCATTTAAAAAGAATCTTACTTGCAAAAATGAAAGGAGCTGGGAAACACACATGAGCATGATCTGCACTATTAACGTGTTGGTGTGAATCCATGTTGATTTAAATGGAAGCACATAAGTGCAGATCTTACTCTTGCTCATCACCCAGGTCTTCCTTTTTTATGAAGTAAGCTTTTTTGAAATGATTTAAATGCCAATAAATTGTCAGTAGCATGCCAAGAAGTATTAGCTGTTGGGTGTGGGATGGGTTTATTACTTTAAAACATTTCCCAAAATGATGTGCCTTTTGTGTGTGTTTGTGTGTGGGGGGGGGGCAACAGTATATTTTTTTAAGATATAAGACATATATATAAAACAGTAGATGCCCAGTCATATGCACAACAAGCCTGCATTGCCAGCAGGGTTCTGACTACACTCTAGGTCAGTAACAACACAGGCTTGGTTTGCATGGCTGGCTATCCACTATCCTCTATAAACAAAATTATTAATTATGACATCATTCTTGGCTAATCAGGATTGTTTATTTATAAACACTGCAAGTACTATTTTTCCCCACAAAACATCTCATGTGAACAGTTGTTTAATGGTACAGTTCTCAGTTCAGATAGTGTAGTCAATGTCATCACACGGGTTTCTCTAATTTTCCCCAAAATCTAACAGTTGTATTTTAAACTGTATTTTAAATTCAAATTGCATTTCTTAGCAGAAATCTTTAACACAATTTATAGTACATTTATGTGTACAGTCCCCATGTGTCTTGTGGCTACAAGAGTTTCTGTTCAGGTCCTTTGTGTCCCCGAACTGCTCAGCATTTCTTTGTAGTTCTGTCACTCGGAAGAACTCAAGAATGTACTCTAATAACCATAAGAGACACAGTAACTATACATGCAAGCATATACCAAATTCCATTCTATTAGGACCATAAGAGACAAAGTAACTGCACATGCAAGCATATACCAAACTCTTTTCTAGTCTAGTATCCTAGACTAAACCTGAAAATGCGTGTTTGCTCCAGCAGTCGTTGTAACATGTAAAAGGTAAAGTTCCACCATACTGCAACATCCTGGATCAGCTTATTCAGAAGCAGCCCATGTTCCTCCTGTACTGCCCATAGTCACTGGCATGCTTTGCAGGAGTGGCTAAAATGTGTGCATATTCTTTTTGCCACATATGCAAGAGTTTTAATATCGCTCTCCTTTTCCAGGAAGGCATGCATGATTAAATTAAGAGAGTGTGCAAAACATCGAATGTGCATAAAGCCCCATCAGACAATGTTTTCTTTATGTTTGAACCATTGTCAGCCACACTGAAACCTACAGAAAATCCTTGTGATGTAGGCCAGTACTGTATATCTGTCGGCTAACTTCATCTAGGATGTTGAAAGCTGTGTGATCCTGTGGGACATACTGCATGTAAAGAGAAGCCAGGTTCAGATGGGATTTGTCTGTATCACTACAGGGAGTAAATGACATGCAGTGTGTGGTCAGTGACATAAATGGTTCTGATGACGGCTTGTCCATATGTCAGTAGTCAGATGTACAACACTAGCATCTGCATCTTTTGAAGAGGGACTCCGGTAATCATACCTGCTTAGTGCTGTCCTTTGTGTATCTACTCAACTAGATGAATCACAATGTCCATTTTTAAAGACGTTAAATGCTTTCTGAAATATTTAATAAAAACCACCATGAAACCAGGAAGTAGCAGTGCTCTGCATCAATTGCATCAGGCAAGGCACAGCCCTGCATATGACATATGCTTAAGCAATAAACCACGACAGGGTGTGGGTTATGCTGGGATTTACCATGGCTGGTGTGGTTTGGCCACAAGGCCACAGGATGAGTGGTCAAATCCTGGCCCGCCATGGTAAATCCCAGCATAACCCACACCCTGGAGTGGTTTATTGCAATTATACAATGTCCCACTGTTTTAGTGTCAAAAAATTGAAGAAAAAAGTTTTTATTTGTATTTTACATTATTTTAATGATTTTATTACTCTGCCACAAAAAATAGTCTTTTGCTGTTGGGGAGATCTGGCCTAGACTGTATACCTGTCAACTGTTCCTAATCCTGAACACTGAATGAAACAGCATTTCTCTTCACTGCTATTCATACCTCACAACTGTTGGTGAACACAATGGTTCTCCCTCTTGATAAAAGTGCTGCTGTTGCAGGAATACTTAATCCAGCCAGCGAGAACAGCACCATCAGTGTCAGTAATGCGGCCTCATCTCAGCTGTCACCAGTCATTCAGGGTCCACACAATGGTGGAGGCTTGCATTGGCAAGGAGGAAGACAGTGCCCTAGTGTTGCCCTCCCGTCTTGCCAGGTAAACAGGAAACAAACAAAAAAAACTGCAAAGGAGTGTCAGTACATCCTGACCAGCACTCACAGCACTGAAGCCCCCAGAGAATGGTACTTGTCTCCCATGATCCTCATTTACCTAAATACATATTTAAAGTCTCTTAGATATGCAGGTGTGAGGAAACTCTTTCTTTATTGAAAACAAGAGGTAAAAGTAATAAAAATCATGGTCGCAAACTAAAAGCCCAGCTCTGATACTGGGCTTGTGCATACTTTTACCTCTTGTGCATGCCCAGTATCAGTGCTGGGCTTTTAGTGTGTGGCCACGATTTTTATTACGTATACCTCTCATTTTTAATAAAGATAGAGCTTCCCCACACCTGCAGTCCTAAGAGACTTTAAATATGTGGTTAAGTGAACGAGGTCTGTGGGAGCTGAGTATGACTTTTTGGGGGCTTCAGCACTGTGACTGCTCATCGGGAGGTAGTGACGCTCCCATTTAATGTTTTTCCTAGTTCCTTTTTTCAGTGGCGGGGGCCTAGTAATTATAACACACTGAATGAGCATGTAATGTGGACCCGGAATTTGAAGCTGCAATTTTAAGGACAGCAGGCTGGGGATGGAGCCAACACTAACGGTACATCGGAGATGGAGATGAGTGAGTCAGCAAGGAGGCTTTTTTGTTTGGTTTTCGAGTCGGAGTGATTTCAAGTGGGGATGGCACATGTGGCTGGCTGGCACCTTTTGCATGGGTTATCATAGGATTTACCACAGCAGAATGGTGCCAGCCAGCCAATTACAATACAGGATTTACGATTTTTTTGGTGCCCCATTGTATAATACTGATCATACTCTCACTGACAGAAATTGCCAGCAGTAGTGAATCCAGATTCTCACTGAATGAATGTGAGAGTACTTCTGTAAATGGCAATTGTACTTAGCTGGAAACTCTCGTGCAAAAATTATTTATGAAAAAACAGGTGAAAAGGATCCTGTGATTTAGAGTGGCACTTAGTTTAGGGAAATGTCCACAACCAGGAAAGCACAGCAGCTGAAGAGCAAACCATCATGTCATCAACTCAGCTTTGCATCTCGAGGCTGAGGGTGTGGGGGTTGGGAACATTTGATGTGATACTTCCATGTTGGGTGAGGATATCAGTCAACCCCACTTCAGTCAGTCATTGCATAAATGCTGTTGTGGGCTGTCAGTGCTGGCCATCTCTTTGGGAGGGGCAGGACTTTGTACACTGGAATATGCTTTCCGCTAGGTGACAAGCCATCAGTCTTTAGCTCTGTCATGTGCCTTACCTCTGCAGTGACAGTGGACATTAGATGCTCCAGATGGTGAACTACTGCTCCCAAGAAAGCTCTTCCACTAGGTTGTAAGTCAAGAGGATTAGCCATTATACCAGTTCAATTCCAACACACACAGCCATGGCTCCACTCAGAATGTCCAAGCCTGGAAAAACTAAAGGGTCACTCACAAACCAGCACTGAGCAATGGGCAATACAATTACGCTACACTTTACTACACACATATGAAGAGCACCCTTACAGGTGAATGTATCCACAAGGCAATGCAATTATAAAATGAGCGAGAGCACAGGTGAAAGCCACTGGTGAGTCAACTGGCAGCTTTCACCTGCACTCTCTATCATTTTGCAATTGCACTGCCTTGCAGATACATTCACCCATCTGAGAATGTGTCATGTAACGGTACTGCCCATTGTTCAGTGCCAGTTTGTTTTTGTGACTGTACCAGTTCAGCAGATTTTAGGGACTGACCCTGATGGTCTGTTGGGGAGAGGGCTTGTATGTGTGAGGGTGCAGAGATAATGTCTTCTCTGATCCTCCTGGTGCCATGGTAGTGTAATGCAGTACGAGTAGTGCAGTGACGTTACTCAGCAACATCTTCCACACAGCCTGGGACAGTCACAGTAATTACTTGTTTTTCTGAGAAAGGAGATGCAGTCCTGAAATGAGCGGCTGTTTTACCACTTTCTGTGCCTGATCTATTGAATCTTTTTTTTTGGGGGGGGGTTGTGGAGGCAGACACAACAAAAGTGGACACACAGTCCAGCAAAAGAGGTCCATGAAACCATGTTTGGGGAGGTGCACAGAGAAAGGAAGGCCACCCCTCTGACAAACTGCTACTGCCGACACCACTCTGTGCACTCCGTGGAAATTATTTCATGTCAGACTTGCTTCAGAAAGCTGCACTGCTCCACTATGGAACATCAAGTTCTAGTAAGCCATTCCAAATGAAACTGCAGCAGGCTCAAATTGCAGTATACGAAACAACTTTTATTGAATAAAAATTAAAAAAGGGTAGAAGCAAGTAAAAAGCAGACCCTAGTAACTGATCGCACTGCCCCGGCATCTCAGGTCTAAGCAAGACCTTCTTCATAACCTTTTCCTAGTCAGTTCGCAAATGACTGTAATGCTGTATTTAATTTGTTCAGAATGCAAGAGAGAGGCTCAGACAGAGACGCCCTTTAGTTAATAATGTGTGGGACATGGTAAATACATCGACCTTCCTCCAACACCACCACATGCATCAGTTCCCCACCCCACCCCACCCACCCATGGCATTTCTAGAACCTTCCTGGATTACAATGTTTTAAAAATATATGAATGAAGGAGTGAGAAGAAAGGAGTGTTTACAGCACTTCCTGAAACACTGTGTTAGTTGAGAGAAATGATTGACATGCAGTACTTCTTTAGTTACAACTATTTTTAGTTGTTGTCATTTTTTAGAAGTGTGAAAACCAAAGTAATAGCAATGTGGACTAGTGATCCAAACACAACACTGTGTAAGATATGACAGTAGGTTAAAAAATTTGATTGTGACTCTTAACAAGTTCCCTGACCATCCTGTGGTTCTGCCACCAAGTTCTAGAAGGAACACCAACAAAATAACATCTCGGACATTCTGATGTAAACAAACCGATCCCTTGACATTTATTGTTTCTATATGTGATACGTATTAAACACCGAGCAGACTCAAGCAACAGTAACCATCACCATTGCTTGCCTGGAATACGTTCTTCTTACTCTTTTGTTGTTTCTGCAGTTGTACAAGTTAGTTGCTGCATGGAGGGATACGTGTCTAGGGTTGGCTGTAAACTATTATAACTAAATGAAATCTGCATGAAAAGAGCCAAGGAATATCCAGTGGTCAGTGCCTGTCAGATACAGTAACTAGGGTAATGCTGAAAAGTCGGTGTATCTTCACCATAACAGTATTGACCACTTTAGGCGTTACAAATTAATTTTGTTTAACCAGAGTGCAATTTCAGAATTCAGGAGAGAGGCTGAGACAGGGATGCCATTTCTTTAAGTGCATGGGCAATATCATGTGTCGGTCATAGAAAATACCGTGCCCCCCCCATGCATCAAGCTCCCCCTTGGCATTTCTAGATCAGTCCCTGGATTAAAATGTTTTATAAAATACAGTGATGCAGGGATAAGAAAAGGAGAGTGCCTACAGTACCTCTCGAAACACTGGTTTATCTGGAAAAAAAATATGAATATGCTGTACTGCTTTATTGACAACTGCTTGTAATTTTTATTGTCATTGTTAAGAAGTATAAAGACCAAAACAGTAGCAATGTGATCTAGTGACTAGAGTGGAACACTGTGTAAAATATGGAAACTAAGCTGAAAAAATGCCACTATGACCTTAAGCAAGTCTGCTGACCTTCCTGTGTTTCTATCACAAAATTCTAGAAGGCACCCTAAACATAAGATCTCAGTTGGGCTATCCACTGTAATTAAACTGTTTCTTTGACATTTATTGTCATTGTATTGCATGCAGGAAAGAGGCTGAGACAGAGATGCAGTTTTTTTAAGTACATAGGAAATACAATGTGTTGGTCACAGAAAATACTGCAGCCCCTCCCTCCCCTCCCCAGTGCACCAAGCCTGCCCCACCAGCATTTCTAGATCTGTCCCTGGATTAAAATGTTTTACAAAATGTATTGATGCAGGAATGAGGGAAGAAGAGTGCCTACAGTGCCTTCTGAAACACTGGTTTAGCCGAACAAAATTACAAATATGTTAGTCTCTGAGCACAGGAGAGGTCCCAGAAGACTGGAGAAGGGCTCATGTGATCCTGCTCTACAAGGGTGGCAGCAGGAAGGAGGCAGGGAACTACAGACCAGTCAGTCTTAGCTCAGTAGTGGGCAAGATTATGGAGGCACTCCTTAAGGAAAGGATAGTGCAACACCTGGAATCCATAAGAGCACAGGATCCAAGACAGCATGGGTTTACAACATGAAGGTCCTGTCAAACTAATCTCATAGATTTCTTTGACTGGGAAACCAGAGTGGTGGACCAAGGGGGTGCAGTTGATGTCACCTACCTTGACTTCAGCAAAGCTTTCGATACTGTTCCACATAGAAGACTGATTAATAAGCTGGGTAGACTCAGGGTGGGTCAGAAGTTGGTCAACTGGGTGGCAAACTGGTGGGCAGGCAGAAAACACAGAGTGGTGGTAAACAGTATACAGTCAGAAGAGATGCAAGTCACAAATGGGGTACCTCAGGGATCAGTCCTGGGGCCAGTCCTCTTCAATATCTTCATCAGCGACATTGCAGATGGACTGGAGGGTAAGGTTTGCCTGTTTACAGATGACACCAAGATCTGCAACAGAGTAGATAATCCAGATAGGGTGGGCAGAATGAGAAAAGATCTGGAAAAACTGGCAAAATGATCTGAAGAGTGGCAACTGGGGTTTAATGCAAAAAAGTGCAAGATCATGCTCATATGGAAGAGAAACCCTGAAGCTACCTATAGGTTGGGAGGGGAGTTGCTGGCAATTACAATGAAAGAAAGAGACTTGGGCATCATCATCATCACAGATGACCTGAAATCATCCAAGCAGACTGCTAAAGAAGTAGGTAAGGCTAGAGAGATGTTGGGGTGTATTAGTAGGGGTATCACAAGTCATAAGAGGGAGGTAATAATCTCTCTTTACAAGACACTGGTTAGGCCTCATCTGGAGTACTGTGTGCAGTACTGGAGACCGCACCTGCACAAGGACATTAACAAAATGGAGGCAGTCCAGAGAAGGGCAACCAAAATGGTGCAGCGACTACATCACAAAACATGAGGACATATTAACAGAGCTCAATATGTATACCCTAGAGCAAAGGAGGGAGAGAGGCGATATGATTGAAACATTCAAACATCTTAAGCACATTAACAAGGTGAAAGAGTCTAACATGTTTCAATACAAGAAAAATAGCAAGACAAGAGGACATAGCATGAGATTAGTCAGAGGCTGATTAAGGGGTAATGTGAGGAAGTTCTTTTTCACAGAAAGGGTGGTAGATGCATGGAACAGCCTACCTCAGGAAGTGGTGGATATGAATACAGTGAAGGGCTTTAAACAGGCATGGGATAGGCATAAGGGAGGGAGCAATACAGATGAGTATGAATAAATAGACCATTGACAGAGTAAAGGCCTATGTCACATTCATAAGGTAGAAAAAATGGGCAGACTGGATGTACCTTGCGGTCCTTATCTGCCATCAACTTCTATGTTTCTAAGTTTCTATGAACCCCAACAACATAAGATTTCAATTGAGCAATGTGGAGTAATTAACCAGTTTCCTTGAAATTTATTGTTACTGTATTGCATATATAGGGCCCGATATTCAAAATTGCACCTGACAATGGCTCAAGTGGTTGTGCAGCACAACTAAGTTGCGCTAGAGCAACAAAGGGATATATCCAAAGGAAATGTGTTATGGCACATCTCATCTGAATATACCACAAGATGCCCACGGTGCAAATACAATGCACCAGCACATCCCGCAGACAGGTCTGAATACCAGGAATGGGAAATGCGCCAGTGCATCAGAGATACGCTACATGCAAATTCCTGATATTCAGACACCCATATGCAAATGGGGCTACAATGCATGCAAGGCGCAAATGGGTCCATTTGCATGTCATTATGGCCCCATTTGCATGAGTTGTGCAGAGCTGGCCAGCAAAATTCGCCTGGTACCCTGCACAGCATGTGGTTCCAGTACCAGGTACTGCAGTACTACCCCCTCCACATCCTGTGCCACCGATCACCGTCGTAATGTAACTGTAAATTCCCTGGTGGTCCAGTGGTTCCCTCCCTCCCTGTCCATTCCCCCAATCACCATCTGCATAAAATTGATGAGTTCTGTGACCAATGGTCCTCCTCCCCATCCCATAACTCAATTGCCTGAACATGTTTATAATTTCTGGTAGTCTAGGCCTTCATCTGTAGCAGTTCTAATCAACGAAGGATCTTTGAATTCCCTAGTTTAGTGGCTCTCCCCATAACCCGTCACCGCGATGTTGTTCACCTGAGTTGTCCGCGGTCCCCTGTTTTCACTCGACTTCGCCCGCCAGCTCTCCCCGGTCACTGGCTGTTACACCATCGCGGCCGTCGTCAATGACAGCTTATGTATCTGCTGCAGTTCATTGGTCCCACATTGTGGACCAGTGGCTTCAGTAGCATCTGTAATAGTCATTCACAACTTGTGAATGAAGTCATCTCATTCACAAAGATGGAAAGACTATTATAGATGCACTGTAAGCCCATTGTTCCACAGTGTGGACCAATGAGCTTGCAGCAGATACTGAAAGCTGTCATTCAGTGAGCAGTCACGGAGGTATGCGGGTGGGACTGCTGCCCGCCGATGACCATGGGGGGAGCTGGGTGGGCAGGGGGTCCTGTGTGGGTGGGGGGCCTGGGGGGACCACTAAACTACCAGGGAGTGAATTCAGACAATGTCTCAGTGACCGGGTTACAGGCAGGGAAGGGGGTACCACTGGACTACCAGGGAATTTAAATACATATCTTTCTCAGTGATCGGGATTACTGGATGGGGAGGGGGTACCACTAGACTACTAGGCAAGTTATAAACATGTATGTCAGGTGATCAGGGTTACAGACAGGGAAAAGGGTACCACTGGACCACCAGGGATTTATGTTGGTGTTTGTGTACGGTGTTCTGGGGGGGAATGCCACCCACATCTGGTGGCTGCTGTGTTGCGCTGTGCACTACAGCGGCCTGCCTGTGGGTGGCTACCAGTTGAGCCATTATTTAAGGGCTCAACTTTGTACCCAGGTATGCGACACATCTCTGGGATGTGCCGGCAGATGCGCTGCACATCCCAGGCTGAATAACAGGATGTGCCACATATGCATGGGTACGCTCTCTGGAGATGTGCCGCATACGTTATCTTTGCGCCCTGACACATCAAAACTTGCACGTCGCAATTCTCCCTTTTGAATATTGCCACGGGGCACATTTCTGGAGTTGTGCTGATTCAAGTCCTTTGAATATCTCAACCATAGTTTAACATAAAATGTAAATGTCTATTGCTCCTCTCTTCTGACACGTTCCTCCTGGTTGTGTATATCCAGTTAGCTGTCTTCTATTGTTACCATATACTGTACATTGATAATAAGTGTTTACAGTGCTCTCCTCAGAGTGTAAAGATAATGCAGAGGCAGTGGGATTAGTGCACCGATATGGGAACTGGGACATTGCAGGTCCAGACCTCACTACTTCTACAAACTTGAATAACTAAAAAAAACAAACAAAAAAAGCAGCCATCTCTCTCTTTTTCTTAGTACTTCCTGTGTATAACTTACTAGTACAGATGAAAAAGCACGTAAAACAATTGTCAGTGCTATTCACCACACTGACACAAACGTCTATGAACGTACGTACAGTAGATACCTATATACCTATATCCACTCCTGTAACATGTACAAAACTATTTATAACAATATTTTGATATTATCTCTTCCAGCATTACTCAGCTTTTCCGTAATAAAACTGTGTTATTTCATTCTCAGTGATTTCTCATACCCTCTTTTTTACACATTTCTCACAGTCCACAATACCATTATAATTTATTGGAGAGGCATATTATTAACTGAAATCACAAAGTTTACAACGTTGTTGTGCCATTGATATGACATCAGAATGTTGTTATACCCTCCTGACTACATCATATTGATGGTACAACAAAACCGAACATTCACTCTGTAATATTATGTACTGTGAATACAGATCACTCGTTTCTATGAGCTTTTTAAATACTGATTCTACTTTGACAGTTCAGCATCACAGAAAGTAGTGATCACGATGGCAGCCAGTGTGTTTTCAAAGCCAGCAACTCCTGTAGTTACCTGAAGTCACAGCGTCCATCCTGATTGCAGCACACAGCAGGATCGAGTGCACTTTCTTTTTTTCTTTTTTTTTCTGTTAACTCTCTTTACTGAATGCTCCTTCCCTTGAGCATTGGACTTTCTCCAGTGGAGCACCCGACCCGACCGTATCCTGCCCACCAGAAATCCCCAACCTTACCTGCCAGAGGGAGAGGAATCCACTCTGTTCATCCCAGTCCACCGACCCCCGGATCTAAGCCCCCTGAGGGCGGGACCTACCAACTCCTCCAGTGACCTTTCTGAAATCTAGTGAGCAGATCAGGCATTGCTCAGGGAGCTCCGGAGGCAGGCTGGAGGAGCCAGCATTGGGCATGATGGTCTGTCACTCGGCCTATCTTTACCTACTGAGGCCCCAGGGTATTTCCTTGTTCTTCCCTCCCCTGATGGCTCGGATGTACAATGTGTCCAGTGTGGGCATGCTTGCTCCCAGGCATGTCCACAGGATCACCGCCGCAGTCATTCGTCTGGCTGATAGACCCATGGGCTGCTGTGCCCCCAGTCACCACCATAACTCGGGATCAGAATCTTCCTCCCTCCCAGGACAGAAAATCCATCCTATGGACACTCAATTTTGCCCTCCCTCACTGACCCCTAGTGGCCTGAGCTCACTCCCGAACCCAGGTCGCCAGTGTAGTGTGAAGTAAGGCATCCAGCACCTCAGCCCTCAGCACCACCAGGCCAGCATAAGGACTGAGTGCACTTCCTGACATCGATGTGGTGGCACTACCCACAATGCAGTTCCTCCAGTGACCCATGTGACCAGCTCAACCAATGGATTTTTTTGTTTTGTCTTTTTCTCTTTTTGCCAACGCTGCGCCTGTTTCATGCCTGATGAAGGTAACAGCATGCTATGGCAAGTGTTTCATGTCAACAAAAAGTGAATTCAATTGTTGGTACATAAACTGAGGCTCATGCACTATAAAAGCTAATGGATAGGCATCAGATAATAACCACACTGAATTCACTTCTCGAGGTTGCCATGACAACAGTAACCCTCTCAAGCTTTGCTCTTGAGGTTTACAATGTTGTCCTGGCAACCTCTTGAAGTGAATACTGAGTGGTTAAACTGATGCCCATCCATCAGCCTCTATATTATGCAGCCGTAGTGGCTCTTGCTAGAGGTTGTTGAAAGTAGCCAATTGTTACTATTTATTTCAGACGCAATTTTCTTTTTATATTTCCTTATTAGAAGATTTTCTACCTGGTAGTATTGGAAGGGGGATGTAAAGAGCATTATAAAAAGGGAGGTTCAGAAAGTCTGCAATCTGATTGGCCATCAGCATTTTGAGACCCTTACATTAATCTCTGTTGCACCTCATCACCATAGAAATTGTTGGCAGAAAAAGACTGCTTGGCCCACCCAGTCTGTCCAGATTTTTCCTGCGTCTTCTGTCTCCTCAGACCCTACCTGGTTAATGTCAACACTCCACCCCACCTATTTACCAATATTCCCTATCGCATTCATGTTTAAAGCCCCGCACTGTCTCCAGTCCCACCACCTCTGCTGGCAGACTGTTCCAGGTGTCCACCACTTTCAATAAAGTACTACTTCTTCACATCCCTCTTAAACATCCTCCCTTCCAGCTTCATTGCATGCCATCTTGTCCTGGTGCACTTCCTCATTTGAAATAGAATCCCCACCTGTTCCCTGTTTACCAACATGAGGTGCAGCACTTGTAGGTCTCTATCTTGTCCACCCTCTCCCTCCACTCTTCTAGGGTGTACATGTTGAGATCACTCAGTCTGTCCTTGTAGGACTTTTGATGTAACTGTGCATCATTTTAGTTGCCCTCCTCTGGACTGCTTCCACACTGTCTATATCCATTCTGAGATGCAGCCTCTAGAACTGGACACAGTACTCCATGTGGGGTCTCACCAGCAACCAGTACAGTAGTAACATCTCCTCCCTCCTCCTGCTTGTGATACCGCTACCTGTGCACCCCAGTATCCCACTGTTCCTGCCCACTGCCTTGTCACAGTGCCCTGCCACTTTGAGATCATCAGCTATGATAACCCCGAAGTCTCGTTCCTAAGTAGTAACTGTCAGTACCTCCCCCTTCCCCCCATTTTATACTCAGTTCCTGGGTTTCTATGCCCTAGGTGCATGATGTTGTACTTTTTAGCACTGAATCCTAGCTGCCATGCCCTCAACCACTCTTTCAGTTTTCTAAGGTCCCTACTCATTCTCTCCACCCCCTCATAGGTATCCATCCTATTACAGATTGTAGTGTAATCTGCAAAAAGGCATACCCTCCCTTCCAGTTCTTTTGCAATGTCACTTATGAAGACATTGAAGAGGACTGGTCCCAGTACTGATCTCTGCAACACCCAACTGCTCACCCTCCTCTCATAAGGGGAGGGTGACTATAGTTGTGCCTTGACCTAAATGTTATTCCTGTTTTGCTTCATACTGTAATTTTATCTCAACCATTCCAGTGTGATTTACTCTTTGAGTCAATTGTTTTAGTTAAATGTTGCTTTTTCCATCCTCACTGTGTTACCTATCTCATGTGCTCCCTCACATGTATGCTAATTTGTATTTTAAACTGCCTCTCTCTCTCTCTCGGGTCATGCCTGAAAATAAGCATTTCTATGCCTAGTGCACTCACCCGGTTATCAAAAGCAAATAAATAATAAATAGTGAGTGAGTGCAGTTTACCACCACCCTCTGTCATCTATCAGTTAACCATTTTTTTTGCCCAGTTTACCACTTTGGATCCCACCCCTAGACTACCCAGTTTCTTTATCAGCCTCCTATGTGGCACAGTGTCAAAGGCCAGGCTGAAGTCCAAGTAGGTTACACCTACTGCCGTTCCTTGATCTATTTCCTGGTCACCCAGTTAAAAAACAATCAGTCAGATTTATCTGTTATGACCTTCCTCACCCTATGAATCCATGCTGCCTTTGGTCTTGTAACCCATTGCATTCAAGATACTCCACTAGCATTTCCTTTAACAGGGTTTTGATTATTTCCCCACCACTAATGTGAGATGCACCGGCCTATGGTTGTTAGCCTCCTCCCTGCTGCTGCTCTTATGGAGTAGGACTGCATCTGCTCTCCTGCAGTCCTCTGCAACCACTCCTATTTCCAGTGAGTTGTTGAATAAGTCCATCAGTAGTACAGCAAGCACCTCCCTGAATTCCCTTAATAACCATGGTTGTATCCTATCTGGTCCCATAGCCTTGTTCACTTTCAGACTTGCCAAGTCCCTTCAGGACTGTTACGTCAAATGGACTTGTGTCCTCCCCCCCCCCACACACACACACATACCAGTGTTTCTCCTGCTCCTTGGTGGTATGTCCCCCTCTCCCTCCACTGTGAAGACTGAACAAAAGTACCTGTTCAGGATGTCTGCTTTTTTCTGATCCTCCTCTGCAGTCTCCCTCTGCTGTTCTCCTTAATCTCACTATTCCTCCCTTTGCCTTCCTCTTGCCCCCTTTTGCCACCCCTTTGACTATCCTTTCCTCTATTTGTGCCTCCCCCCAGAACCATTCCCGCTTCCCTCTGTTTTATATGTTACACCTCCCTACCCTCATCCCTCTGCATTTCTCTGTATCTCCTGAATGCCATCCTATTTTCCTTCACCGTTGTGGCTTCTTCCCTAGAGTACCATACTGGTCTTTTTCCCTCCTGCTTTTGCTCACTTCTTTCACACAGAGGCTAAATGCCTTCACTATGCCTTCCCTTAATTTTCTCCACTGTTCCTCTACCCCTCGCTGGCAAGTCTCCCCTGCTAGACTGCTTCTGAAGCAGTCTCCCATTTCTTTAAAATCTGCCCTCCTAAAGTCCAGGACCCTCATCTTTGTGTGGTTTGTCTCTACACCCATCTTAATGTTGAACCACACTGTATGCCGATCACTGGTCTACACGGAATAGCCCACTGTGATGTCTGCAACACTGTCTCTGTTAGTAAGCACCAGATCCAGAATTACAACGTTCTTAGTGGGTTCACTGACTAGATACCTGTGAAATATTCACTGCATGGGGTAAAGGATGGCCCTGTTTCTATACAGTGCTGCTGTAGGAAGGCTCTAATCCACATTTGGTAGACTGAAGTCACCAACCAGCAACACCTTCCCCCTTTTTTTGCAATCCTGCTGATGGTTTCCCCGAGTGCTTTATCCTCACCCCAGTATGAACAGTGTCCCCAGTTCCTGTCTCCAGGGTGACTCACAGCACCTCCAGCCCTTCCTGTACCTCTAGGTGCCATTGCCCTTCCGTAGCCCTGATACCCTCCCTCACACACAGAACATCCCCTCCTCCCCTTCTCCCCTCTCTATCACTTCTGAACTGAGAGTGGCCTAGTTTGGCCATGTCCTAATCATGATTTTCAGTGCACCACAACTCATTTATTGTCGTGAGATCCAGGTCTTCCTCCACCATAATGGTCTTCAAGTCCAGAATTTAATTTCCAAGACTCCTTGTGTTGGTGCACATGGTTCTCCAAACCAGTCTCTCACCCTGCCTCCAGCACCCCTTTTTCTGCCTGTGTTGTGTACCTGCCCATAGCGTATAAATTCTTCCTGTCAGCATTCCATTCTCTAGCTCTGCTAAATGGCTGGAATTATGAATTCTGATGCCAAACCAAAATTCTTAAGCAGTTGTCAGATGAACTGTTTTATTAAAAATCTTTCTCAATGAAAAGAAATATCCAATATGTAAACTTCTAACACTTTTCTATTGGAATAATATTTTATAACAGCAATAAGACACTACCAGGAGTTAGCATAACAGTCAGTAAATCTCCCTGTAGGGGCAATATGGCACTCGTCTTTGCCTTGTTGCACATTACACCACTAGGGGGTGATTAACAGACAGTTAATCTAACCCCTGGTCATGCCTTATTGCTTAAGTACTTTACCTGAATACTGACATACAGTATCTAGTTCTATTCCTTTTTCATAGCTCATGATCATTTTGAGCTCACTTACTATGACCTCACAAGTGGCCAATCTTGCAGCAGGTGGCTGGCTTCTCTTGGTCAGTTGTGATATCACAGTTTGAGGTCACAGGGTCAATGATGTATGAGCAAGACTAAAACTAGCTAATTCAGTCTCCAAGCAGAATATTGTTTCACACATAAGTCAAGTATTGTCTAGTAGACAATCTTCAGATTATCAAAAACGGAAAAAATACTTGAAATATAGGAAGTAACAGTTCACTACTTTTGAAATTTAATATTAATTTCAGGCAGTACTCTAGGGATTTGATTTTCAAAGCTCCGAAATTGACGCAAGGTACCTTCATCAAACGGAATTGATGCAAAGGGAACCTAGCATCAAAACTTGTGGCAATCCTGATTTTCTATTGCACGCTACATCAAAATCAGGTGCACGTGTCAGACTGGCCCTGTGCCAGCCCTGCAGCACACACAGGAGTGCACCATGGTGGATGGGGACACACGCCAGGCCAGTGCTACCATATCCCCTAATGTGGGATTTTCAACAGCCCACAAAGTCCACAGGACCCACCCCGAGTTAGGCAAGCCCAGAGCTGGTCTAATGGACCATCAGCAATGGGGCAGTGGTGTGGAGGACAGCAAAGTGGAAGGCAAGTGCATGGGGGGTAGCCAGAGAGCCAGCAGCAAGCTGTAACACAGCCCAACAAAAGGACAACAGGTGATCATGAACTCTGGTACTACTCATGTCAGCAGGGTCCCCATGGCACAGGTCAGAATGCTGCCTGTCCTTCAATATCATGTTCTCTACCCATCCCTCCCCTGAGTCTGTACCAGCACCACTGTCCACCCAACCTTAGTCCTGAGCACACAACCAACGGGCTGTGGTTCTCAGAGTACTGCCACATGAACATCCTGGAGCTTGTGGCATTCTCCTCTCAAGCATCTTTTGTTTGGAGCCAGAAAGTGCTTACAGCAATTGTGCTGCCTGTGGTGCCGGGACCCCTCCTGTTGCAAAATCAAGTGCAGGGTCACTGGTGCACTGGGCCAAGGTACAAGCTGTTGTTTGCCACATCTTGTGCCAGTCTAGGGAGCCTTTTGAAAATTGAGCCCTAGCTTTTTAATGCATCAACAACAATGCATCAGGTAAAATGCATCAGGTTTATTTGGTGTGACAGTCAACAATAAGCAAAGTGCAGTGGAGTAGACTACAGGGAGGGGAAAGAGGGCCAGGTGGAGGTGGGAAAGAAGCTGTAGAGAAAGAAGTGTCACAAGGGTGGGGAGACCCCACAAAAGTTGGGGGGAGGAGGAACATCCCAGCATACACAGGTGGACAGCAGCGACTGGCTGCTACTGGAAGCCAAATGCTGCTGTCCATCTGTGTAAGCTGGGATGTTTTCCTCCCCTCCCCCCAAGCTTTTGTAGCTTTTGTAGGTGTCCCCACCCTTGTGACATCCCTTTCTCTCCAGCTTCTTTCCCACCCCCACTTGGCCCTCTCTCCCCTCCCTATAGTCTACTTCACTCACTTTGCTTATTGTGGATTGTCGCACTGAATTTTGAATATCCACCTTGTTGTTACTTGATTTTGTTACTGGCGTGCCCTTTTGAAATTGCACTTTATATGGTTTACCTGGTAATTTGTCACCTTACTGTATTGTTCTCCATGTTCCTGTAATGATGTATATGGACTTGTCGCTAGCCTACAATTTCACCTTGTACCTTATTGTATTCTCATTTTTGTTAATACCCTCTGTACTGTAATTCCCTGCACCTCATTGTTAATGGCCTGCATTTTGGCCATGTTACTCATCCTGTATTCTGTTTTGCTAAATGTGTCATTGTTTATGGCCTGGGTCATGCCTGAAAACAGTCCCTTGGATCAGCGCACCTACCCGGTCACCAAAGACATACATACATAAATAAATAAATGAATAAAACATCCTGTACATAGAACCTTAACTACAACTACAGTGCACACTGGGAAAGAGATCGATAAATACAGAACTGGAATAATTGAAAAAGACACTGTTTTATGGTGTATGCCAGAACAAAAGTCTAGAGCTGTGGAAAACTTATTAGTGTAGATTATGAAAACAGTGGAAACCCATTTAGTCTGCTTTACAGTAAATGAAACATGGAAAACACCAAGAAATTCTGGAGTCACATGTTTAAAAGCCATTTCTATTTTTTCTCTCACCGTAAACTGGTGACCTTGATAATGATACAGTTCATACAAGTCATACAATACAATGGACAGAAGGAGGAGAAATGCCATCCTGTGAAGCCTGTCCTTGCATAGTTACTAATCAGTACTGTTAATGTTATGTGAGCTATATTTTGATTCGAGCCGTATAAATATGGGCATTGCAAACCTGCTTAATTTCTGGCTTTCGTGAGTCCCACAGCATACGTCCATGATACAGTAAGTAAGATATCTTTTCTTCATTTACTCTTGGCTTTTCGGATTTGCAAGTAGTTCTGGATCTAGTAGCACAGCTAGGCATCACTGAGCTCACATTTGCCAGTTACATTAGAAAGTAAGACAAACCTGTTACTTTGTTTTGTGCAGGGCAAAAACTTGTTAATTTAGTGTCTGCATTGAAGTGGTACCTTCCTGAGCTCCCCAAATATTTATTTGCTAAACTGCAATAATCCTTATTCAGGATGAGTTTGCCTATCCTGTTTTGAAAGTGCTAAACAAAATTCAGAGTCCTGCATACTTCTCAAAGTTCAACGTTTCAAACTTTGATCATTCCCTATAAGTTTGGTTCAGTTTGACCCAATTCCCCAAAAACATTCAAAAACAGCTAATTCACTGTGTTAGGTATGTTAAATGTGTATTTCTTGTCACTGCAGGGTATTTGTTTCAAAAACACCATCCACAAAACCATGATCCAGTGCTCCAGACTGAGTAATTAATTTGTGCATTGGGTGTTGGGGTCTAGACTCTTACTAGCTGGTAGGACTAGGCAGGACTGTTTCTAAAGCAGTGACATACTTCTACAGTAGTCACACACAGTGATATACTTCCACATTAGATTATGTTTTAAAGCAATGCAGTCAGCCATGTTCCATAAAATAGATCAATTTATTATATATTATCTGGTATTATATTGGTTATATTATTTTATAACACTTTTGATCACTTCACAATTGCCATAAGTGTAATAATCCACTCTGGGTATGTGTTAATATTATAATATCTCACATCCTGGGTGGATGAAGGCACTTGGCTGTGCCTCGGGCCTCACAACCCATCCAAGTCATTTGGTTATTACAATACTACTGCACATCTCACCATTAACTATTCCTTACATATTATTATGTCATTAATATTACTATTATATTGCTAATTGGATGAGAAAGAGGATGAGAACACAAGAGCTCCACACACAGTTTTAAGGGACTGTTGCTAAGTGGTCATATCGACCAGTTTCCACTAGCCACTGTATTGAGCCACACTGTGCTATGCACAATGCATTACAAGACATTCAGTGGATAATTACACAGAAGCACAGACTTTGTCAGAAGAAAATGACCACTTGGACCACCCAGTCAGATGTCTCCTGGCTATTCTGTCTCCGCAGACCTTAACTGGTCCCTCCCACCTCCCTGCCTATTTATTAATATTCTCCTGTGTCTATTCCACACATGCTTGAAGCACCTCACTGTTTTCCCCTCCACCACGTCTGTTGGCAGTTTGTGCCAAGTATCTACCCCCGTTTCAGTGAAGTAATACTTCCTTGTATCCCTCTTAAACTTCCCTCCAACAGCTCTTTCACACTTGAAAGAGACTCCCCTCCTGCACCATGTCCCCCCCGTGAGGTACTTGAACATCTCTATCATGTACCCTCTTGCTCCCCTATCTTCCAGGGTATACATGTTGATATCCCTTGGTCTCTCCTCATAGGGCTTCTTGTGCAACCCCAGAACCCCTGCACTATATTAGTTGCCCTCCTCTGAACTGCCTCCACCCTTTTTATGTCTTTTCTGTGGTGTGGAATCCAAAACTGAACTGCAGTACTCCAGGTGCTGTCTCACCAGTGAACAATATAGTGGCATCATCACCTCCCTGCTGGAGATACCCTTTCCCATGTACCCCAGCATCACATTAACCCTACCAACTGCTTTGTCATACTGCCATGCCACTTTGAGGTCATCAGTTATGATAACCCCAAGGTGCTTTTCCTGCTTAGTGAGTGTCAGTACTGCCCCCCCCCAATCCTGTACTCTGCTCCTTTGTTCCTATGCCCTAGGTATATGATTTTGTGTTTTTTGTCAAAGAATCCCAACCACCATGCTCTTGACTTCTCCTTGAGTTTCCCCAAGCTCCCTACACATTCTCTTTACCCCCTACTGAGTGTTCACCCTATTATAGGTTTTGTTATCATCTGCAAAAAAAATACCTTCCCTTCCATTTCTTCTGCAGTGTCACTTATGAAGATACGAAAGATGACCAGTCCCAGTGCTTAGTCCTATGGTACACTGCTGGCCATTCTCCCATCATTACAGTGAGTGCTGTTAACCACCACCCTCTGTCACCTATTCATTTACCAGCTTCTAACCCAGTTCACCATTTTGGATCCCACCCCAGGCTGCTCAATTTCTTTATCAGTCCCCTGTACAGCACAGTGTCAAAGGCCTTGCTAAAGTCCAGATAGGCCATGTCCACTGCTCTCCCCGATGTACTTCACTGGTTACCCAGTCAAAGAGATCAATCAGATTTATCTGGCATGACCCCCTCCCCACTTGAATATATGCTGCCTGTTGTCTTGCAGCCCATTGGATTCAAGATATTCTACCAGCCTTTCCTTAAGCAGGGTTTCCATTAATTTCCCCACCACTAAAGTGAGACTGACAGGCTTATAGTTGCTAGCCTACTCCTGGCTGACACTTTTATATAGAAGGATCACATCTGCTCTTCTCCAGTCCTCCAGAACCATGTCTGTTTCCAGTGAAGTGTTGAATAAGGCCATCAGTGGGGCAGCTAGCACCTCCCTGAGTTCCTCTAGTACCCTGGGGTGTATCCTGTCCAATCCCAAAACCTTGTCCACCTTCAGAGCTGTAAGTTCTTTCAAGACTCTTTCCTCTGAAAATAGACTCATGTTCACCTCACCCCTCCCCCCTTTGTTCCTGCTACCCCTTGGTGGCCTTTTCCCCTTCCACCACTGTGAGGACTGAGCAGAAGTTCCTGTTCAGCATGGCAGCTTTCTCTTCTGTATGGTCTCCCCTTACTGCCCTCCTAGTCCTCACAATCCCTCCCTTGCTTTACTCTTCTCTGAGGAAAATTCTAAGCCCCTCTAGCTACCCCTTTGGCTATCCTTTCCTCTATCTGTGCCTTTACTCCCCTCACCGCCTTTCCTGGTTCCCTCTGTTTTACTTGGTATACCTCCCTGTCCTCCTTCCTCTACGTTTCCTTATACCTCCTGAATATCATCCTTTTTTCCTTCACCACCTTAGCCACTTCCCTGGAGAACCATAATGGCCTCTTTTCCTTCTGACTTTACTCACTTTCTTTATGCAGAGGCTGGCTGACTTAATTATGCCCTCTCTTAAAGATCCCCACTGAGCCTCTACCTCTCACTGGCAATCTCTCCCGTACTAGGCAGTTTCTGAGGCAGTCTCCCATTTCTTTAAAAAACCTGCCCTCCTAAAGTTCAGGACCCTCACCCTTGCATATTTTGCCTCTGCTCCTGTCTTTATATTACATCACACTGTACAGCGATCACTGATACCTAGGGAACTGCCCATTGTGGCATCTGCACAGCTGTCCCTGTTTGTAAGCACTAGGTCCAGAAATGCCCGTCCTTTGTGATTTATTAGGAGGAAGTCTGTGCTCTAATCCTTCTTAAAGGGAACATACATTTTGTTTTTTATATAACTGGAAATTTTGGTTTTTAATATAACTGGAAAATCTGGGCACATGTGCAGTCTGCCCAATATTCTGTGTAATATTCTGTGTAATATGTCATGTGGTTGGGTCAATACAATCTTTTTTTTTTTCTTTTCTAGGTTCCCCATCAATGTTGCTCCTTCCCTGTCCAACACCCACTCTTCTAGTACAGTATTTATGAGTTCCAAAACCTGGTGACATCAGTTGAAATCCAGAGTGAAGCTTTCTTTGCAGGTTTCCCTTTAACTGATGTCACCAAATTCAGAAACTGACAAGTATTCAACATTTAATAGTGAGCAGTAAAAGGCAGCACCAACAAGAGACCTCAAACAAGGAAAAAAATGTAATTCTATCAGACACCATAATTTATCTTTCTGTTAGCTCCAGCATTGTCACTGGGTTATTCACAACCACTATGCAACCATTCAGTCCCACCAGGGACAACAACATAGCCACAAAGCCACAACACCACCACAGAAACCTGCACGCATCAACATCCCACCAACAGTTACCAGCCAGCTGCACTTTCTGCCCCATACATTATGGACAAATATATCAGACTGTATAACATTAACAGTTTCTCAAAGGAAAACTGTCTAGCCTGCTTTTTTTGTAGAAGCTAAGTTTTAAGAAACAGTTCACATTATATTACTGTTCCATCTTTACTGGCACTGAAGCAAACTCACTGAGTGTTTCTAACCCACACTCCAGCGCTAAAGACCTAAACTAGATGAGGTAGTTGTCCCTAGTTATGGTCTTATATTGTTGTCACAACATTGCATCCATGTTCTACTATGGTATTCTGAATATGAAAGTGACATCAACTACATTATTCAGTTCTAAAATGCTATTCACCACCAGTGAGCAATTAAGGAAGATCCTCCGAGTCCTCTAAAAGGTCAGTGAAGACCAAACAGCAACAGCATTGGATCTAGTATTTAAAAAACAGCTTGTATAAGAAACAAATTACTTAACGTTTCAGTGTGGTTCTTTAAAATCATAAAATGGTTCCCTCCTACTGTTACTCAAGGAGGGTCTGGCATCAGTCACAGCCTTCAATCGTAATGCTTTGCATAATGTTTTCATTCAATTAACGTATACAGACTATTTTCAGTTGCATGTTCTCATTAGGAAGACAAATTCACAGGCTTTCAGTCCTGCAAACAGCACAACAGTTTAACTCAACAGCACATCAGAAATATCTGTAGGAACATAACGATGGCATAACAAAATGGTTGTGACTGAAAAACAGCAAACTTGTAATAATAAAAACACATCCAATCAGAATTTCATGTGCTGTAGGGATATCCTAGCGAGGAAAACCTCTGGTGTGTTCCAGTAACATTACTGGAACTAGCAGAAAAAGAAATCGTGGTTAAGCAGGATAGAATAGTTTATTTTGGAGCTACGCCGCATTGTCATGGTGTTATTCATACCTGCTGGGATGTAAAAATCAGTACTCACACACTCACTGTGATGAGGACAGTATTTCTCCAGTTTCATAACTCATTTATCTTTTTTTTCCATTACAATTTTTATCCCACAATCCACCCAAACGAGGCTTTCCAGTCCTGCTCCTGCTCCTTTCTGCTCAGCTCCTGCCATGACCCAGCTGGGCCCATAGACCCCCACGGATTGCCCTCCATGACAGAGTCAAGAAGGGGAGGAACCTCCTTCCCCCAGCAGGAGACCCATATTCAGTTGCTGGACCCAGCCAGGTGGCATTGCGGAGCAGAAGGTGGAAGGTAGGATGTCATGGAGCCTGGGCAGAACTTTTCCATTTTCTTCCTTTTGCAGGTCGGTGATGGTACAGAGGACAAATGTGCATGGAGGCGTGCACGAATTCAGGAACTGTGGTTCCTTCCACACCCCTCCATCACCTCAGTCTGCCTCCCTGATCTCAGCACTACCATCAGGCCTACACCTGGTGGCAACCAAGAGCCAGGAGAAAACACCACCCTAGTCTGGGAGAAGAGAGCTGACAGACAACTGCTTGATCCTCTCCCAGCCCCCGACAAGCCTGCAGCAACTCAAGCTCATCCCTGATCTCAGGTCACCAACATGGGAGAGGTAAGGTGCCAAGGCTCCTTAGCCCTCTGCACTCCTAGGCCGAGCATGTTTATCTCTTGACTGTCACTTGCAGTACTTTGTTCTCAAAGACTGCTCCATGAAATTATTGAGTTTCCAGTGCGTGGTGTTTTGTAAAAGTATGCAAAGTGGACCAGGTGCCTGTTTTACATAATTTAAACACGGGTTTCTGCATTTTCCTCCGTGGATAGGAATGTACTTTATTTTTTTATCGTATAAAGTTTATTAAGTATTTTCTTTGTCATACAATAATACACTTCACAGTGTTGCAAACTGATGTAACCACATATCCAGGTCAGGGATATATACACACCATTATGATTAGTTATATATACATATACATATCTGTTCAAAATATCTGTGTACTAATCTCTGTCCACAAATTCATAATAAAACTATTCATGAATTAACATCTTTACCACCTAACTTATCAAGCAGAATACTGTTAATGCTTCCACCACGTTCTTCAGTTTCGCTCCAGCTAAAACGAACTAGGCCAAGAAAGGTGGGGGGGGGGGTATCCGCACTACCTATTAACCAGCTACATGGGTAAAGGTGTTCCAGGAGGGATTCTCAACTGATTATGTAATTTGTAAGAAATCAGATTGGGAGGTATGGTCCCCATTTAGCAGAGAATAGCTGCATGTTTGACCCTTGCAATGCAGAAAGCTTTTCAAACAAAGAGAGGCAAGCTATAGCCGCATGCCACATATTCCTGCTAGGTATTAATGGTAGTCTCCAGTGCATGAGCAGGAGGCATTTGGCTTCCAGTATAGAGGAGCGGACCCAGTGCTGCAGGGATTTAGGAAGAAATTCAAGCTGTCTTATGTCTCCTAAGAGGACCAGGGAGGCAGACAGAGTAATCTTGGCACCTATCACTTGCGACAAGTCTGCAACTACCATGTCCCAAAACGATACTAGGAGGGAACAGGACCAGAGTATGTGTGCATATGAGCATCTGGCGGAGAGCAATGCCAGCAACGGCTATGACCCAGTAGACCCCTCTTATGTAGCATTGCCGGGGTATGATACCAGAACAGCAATATTTTTAATTGTATGAAACGGCTATTGGGATCTCTGTAAGAGCAATGGATGTTTTTACAGTAGGACAGCCATTGTTTCTCAGAAATTGATACCCCCAAGAGCGATTCCCATTGCATTGTACATTTGTGCATGGGGTTAGGTTGAGAGTCCCTCTACGTACTATAAAATGTACCCATGAGACTCCTTCGAGTGTCTAGCCAGCGGAGGTCAGTGAGCCATTGCCACAATGCGCTATCTAGGCTTTTAGTAAACAAGGGTGTTAAGGCACTGCAAATTTGTAGATAACGCCAAAAATCCTTATTCGGTAGGACATATTTATTCTGTAGTTGTTCAAAAGAAAGCAGATTCCTCGTCCCATGGTAAACCAAATCTTGGACTGTTTGTATACCTTTTTGCTGCCATTGTGGCCAGTTCACCCTGGCAACTTCAATCTGAATTGAACTGTTATGCCATATTGGGGCCAGCTGCAGTGGGGGGAACCATTGCTGCTTTGGCGTGTGGGATTTGATGCATAAGAGCAGGGAAGAAATCAGTGTGCTCACTGTGGGGGGAGTACATATTACCCAAGATCAGGGTTCCCTCCGGAGAAGTTACTTGTGCAACTATCCACCTGCTTTGGTTATCCTTCTTTACACTGTCAATCTTCCAGGCAGAGGTCCAGCAAAGCAAAATGGCTACCCCCCTTGGATTTGATAGGGGCAGAACTCACCACCATCTCTCCAACCCAAGCTTTCTTCAGCCAATTATTAGCTCCAGCCAGGAGATGTGTTTCCTGAAGTAGAGCTACTTCTACCTTTAAGGACCTTGAATGCTGTAGAACCTTTGTTCTTTTGGCTGGGCGGTTGAGCTCCTTAACATTCCAAGATATCCATCTATAGGTCTGGGATGGGGAAAAGTTTGACATCATGTTCGTCTTCAGTGAAAGAGAAAAAAATATACTTACTGCGAGTCCGGGGGGCTCTGTAGCTGAATTTAATGCCGTAATACTATACCCTGCCCACAACAGCACAATTCAACCACGAAATAGGATAGATAGTGGTGGAAGCATCGCCAGGAACAGACAATACCTTGACCTTGATTTTTTAATGTACTACTGTGCTAAGAGAGAAAAGAAGAACAAAACAGTGTAAGCAGTTATAACTATAACAAGACTACAGTCAACTGACTTGCTAATAAACAAAGTAGTGTCCCGAGAACCAGACACTAAGGTGTATCTTATCTAAGAGAGCGGAGATCACTGCAAAAGAGGGTCACAATAACACCCTACAACTATGCTAGCTCCAGCACTCAGTACGAGGTCATGTAATGGATGTGGTCACTGTATCAGAGTCAGCCCATGCCGTGTGAACATCTATGGTCAGTCACTCTGACTCCGTGAAGGGGGGGTGGAAAAAAAAAGGGGGGGTGGGTATATCACCCATCAACGATAAACAAATCCCCAGATAAAATGTAAGGAGAACCGAGAGGGGAGTAGGGGAATTGGGGACATCCACCTTCTGATTATTGCCATACCCATAGAGCCATATTCTGTATATGTTAAGGGGGAGAAAAAATAGGAGAAGGTATCAAGACCCTTAATAATCCACAGCAACAGTAGGGCAGTCTTTCAGCCTTAATGTGGGGGAGGGGGAGACTATCCTCTCTTCCAAGTTGTAGATGAGAGAGAGAGATGTCAGGAGAGATGAAAGGAGGTACAAGTACTAAGCAAATATCCCAAGACACAGTGTTAGTCCATATTCCTCTGAAACTATCAGCCATTTAAAGGGTTCAAGTGTTCAAGCCTTTGGCCAGCTCGGGCGGTCCCCGAGGGAGAGTCCCAGGATCAGAAGAAACCTTTGAGGCAGCCGCTGCTATGATAAGAGACTGGGCTTCACTCTTGATGGAGCCTCCACCACTTCCATTAGTGTGCTGTCTGGAAAGTCTGCCCAATCCCCCGTAGCCCGTCTCCATTGCTGAGCTGAAAGAGGGTTCCAAGTTTCTGGGTTTAGCTGGACTAGGTGAGTCGCCACGTGAGATTTCTGCAGGAGGGTCTTTACTTGGAGACTGCTGAGGTCCACTTCTTGCTCGGTGCCTAGATTTAGAGAAAGAAATGTCCGATCTTTGTGACAGAGAACTAGTCTGAGTTAGTTGTGCGGTGTTTGGTTTCTGCATTTATTACTGCCTCTTCTAACAGGGGGATTGTTGGCTGGTTGCACTGATCCCGTTGTTATTGTGCCCCCAGGCACGTGTCATCCAGCAGAAAGGTTCCTAGAAGTCGCATGAGGCTCCCAGAGTGTTCTGGGTATTGTAGTTTGAAAATGTAAACCAGGCCAGGACCGAGCCAGCCAATGTTCCAGCTCTTCTGGGTGGTCCACAACAATCTCACGCCCTCCTTTACAGACCCAGAGTCTGATAAGGTTCTTGAACCTAAAACGAAAGTCATTTTGGTATAAAAACCTTTTAATAGGGCTGAATGCTCTTCTCTTGCTGCCGCTTTCTTGTGTAAAGTCTCTATAAATTTGTATTGTGTTCCTTGCCAGTGCAACTCTCCCAAGTCCTCGTCATTCTTAGAATCCTCTCTCTTTAGTTGAGTAACGGCTAAATAAGCCATTTATAGGTCGGGGATGTTCAGATTGTTTGCTATATTGAGCGGTCACTCTGTGGGCCCTTTCAATTTCAGTGGGGCCCTGCCATCTTTCCCCCAGTATTAAAGGAATGTTATGATTTAGGAATTTCTCCACAGCCTGACCCTCCACTCCCTCAGGCAGACCAATAATTCGCAAATTATTGTGGCGATTCCTATTTTCGTGGTCTTCTGCCCTACTCCATAGTGCTTCAAGGTGCTCTTCATGTTGTCTCAGCTTTTGCAAAATTTGAGACTGATGATCCTCGCAGGTTTCTGCCTTTTGCTCCAGAACACTGACCTTGTCCTGTAGTTGTTTGACCTCTGTAGCTGTGCTTGAAAGAGATAAACTTAGCCCGTCCACCCTAGAAATTAAGGCCTCCAACAGGTGAGTGATATGCTGTAAGGATTCTTCTATAGCAGGAGGTTTGTCGGGGCATAAGGGTGTTGTATTTTGTTCAATGATAGTAGCCGAAGAACTCATCTTTACTAGAAGAAAGTGGGAAAAAAACGGTCTGTCCCCGAGTGGATCACTTTCCTGTTTGTCCTTTCCATGGCGCTCAGCTATCGTCTCTAATCTTTGCTGCAGTGTGTAGTATGGCTGGGGATTGCAATTAGGGCCTACTCAGCCTCCCAGAAGTCTGCCAAGTCCCAAACACACGGCACCAAAAGTAGACACCGCTCATCCCAAAATCCACTTTAAACATACGCTGCTCAGAAAGTAAGATTGCCACCCAGTCATAGAGCCGTTTTTTTGGGGGGGGGTCAGGACTCCTTGGAATCACAGCGATTAAGCATGGATGGACACATTCAGGGCAAGAGCTCTCTTTTTAGGCTGCCATCTTCCTGGTGGCCAAACCACACCCCAGAGGAATGTACTTTGATCTATCCAGATAGCATCAATTTTGCTGCCACCTTAGCCTTTGCTATGCATGCTGTGACCCATCTACTAAAGTTGGCTTTGTAAGCCTTCTGACCTCTCACTGCAGTGCCATACTGGATAATTGCTTAAGCAATGGATCCTCAAAAGTAGGCATGGGCAGGTAGTGGAATACCTGACCCTAAATTTTACCCACTGGTACCTCTATACTACCTGAAATTACCCTAAAAATACCCTCATGTAAAACGTTGGCCCGATGTAAAATAGAAATCTTTCTCTGGTATATAGTGCCCCCCACACTGATTGCCAGCCTGATGTTAAAAAAAAATCCCTGATTTGTAGTTGTCCCCCCCCCCCAAGCGCTGGCCCAATGTTAAATAATTTCTTTTTCTTTCCCTGGTGCCTAGCAGTCCTCCTCCATCCGCACCCATGCACAATGTGCCCATGTTATCTTTAGTATTCCCTGGTGTCCAGTGGTCCCTCTCCCCACCCAGTCACCCACCCAACATAATGCCACAGTTTCTCTGGTGTCCACTGATCTTCACCATCCCAGTCCCCTAGGAAGTTATGCCATTCCCTGGTGTTTAGTGGACTCCCCATCCCTGATCCCCTATAATAGAAAAGTAGACCATTCCCTGGTGTCTAGAGGACCCCCCCATCCTAGCAGGTAATGCCCCCCACCGCACTTCCCCACCCCACCATGAGCTGGCGACTGGCACAGCCCTTCTGCGCTCCACCATGGCCAGCCACTGTCTAAGCTGCCAATGAGCACATACTTGTACAAGTACTGGCTCATTCATTGACATGACAGCTCAGTTGGCGGTCGGCTGTGGTGGAGAGTGGAGGGCTGTGCCGGTCGATGTACATTGGCCCACCACACTGTTCTCCCCCATCCTGACCCTGTGCCAACAACTAGTACAGCCCTCCACTCTCCACCACAACCAGCCACTGACTGAGCTGTCAATGATAGCGTACTTGTACAAGTACATACTCATTGAGAGCTCAGTCGGTGGCTGGCTGTGGTGGACAGCAGAGGGCTATGCTGCTCGCTGGCTCAGGGTCGGGTGGAGCGGGTGGTGGGGTACTATCTGCTGGGGTGGAAAGTGGTCTGCTAGACACCAGGGAATGAATTACCTTTCTGTTACAGGGGATTGGGGATAGGGAGGATGCCCACTAGACATCAGGAAATGGTATAACTTCCTAATGGATCAGGATGTGGGGACTGCTGGACACCAGGGAAACTGAGACATTATGTCGGGCAGGTGATCGGGTGGGGGAAGGGACCACTAGACAACAGGGAATAGTATAACTTCCTAACAGAGGAGATCAAGATGGGGGGGCCACTGGACACCAGGAAAACTGACATTATGTCAGGTGGGTGATTGGGTGGAGGGGAGAGACCACTAGACACCCGAAAGTACTACACATAACATTAGGCATAGGTATGGGTGGGGGGAGGAACTGCTAGACACCAGGGAAAGATAAAGAAATTATTTAACATTGGGCTGGCGATCAGTGGAGGGACTGCTAGACACCAGGGAAAGATTATTATTTTACATTGGGATGACAATCGGTGGAGGGGACCCCTAGACACCAGGGAATGATCATTATTGGGCCAGCGATCTGCCGGGGGGGACCACTAGACACCAGGGACAGTTTTATTTTGCACTTTAAAAAAAACCAAAATGCCTGTTTCCAGCCTGGAAGTCCTCTACCCATTACCCATCTTTAATTACCCGACCTGAGAATTACACTGTTATGTCAAGTACATTACCCGAACTACCCTTTCCAGCCCAAAATAGGTGATACCCACACTACCCGATCCAGCTACCCGTTGGGTAACCCACACCTACCCAGAAGTAATACCCATATACCCTCCTGCTATTAGGGACATAGGCCAGGAGGCAGATAATAGAGAAGCACACTGTTCTTTTAAAAAAAACTTCAGAGACACCATTCCTATTTCCCCAATAGGGAGACTCTGTTTTTATACAGCAGTCCTGGCAGACAGCTGAACCAAAAGGAGACAGAGCATATAGAATAATTTTCCCCCCATCATTGAGACCAAGCAGATTCTCGTCACTGAGTTGGATCAGTGACATCAACGGCATGAGGGCAAAGTTCAGATGTCTCTTTGATGTCGCCGATCTAACAAGGTGTTGAGAACTTCACGTTCTCAAGGGGGGGGGTGTTATTATTTATAATGCAGTCTAAGACTGTTTTACAATACTATGCTTAAAAGCTGGTGTTTACAAAAAAATGCAAACTGCTTAGTTTCAAAAGACTGGAGTATTTTAAACTGCTAATTCTGAATCAGCACGCAATGCTTTCCAGAGTCGGGGAAAGCTCAGCTCGCACTTATCTGATGCTGCATAGCTCAGCTTTATTTTGACTAGAAGGGATATTAGACCTTGTTCTTCATTCTGAAATGTTAAGATCAAACACAGAAACACAGATTTTTGTTGGCAGAAAAGACCTTTAGGCCCAGCCAGTCTGTCCCTTGCCCCTGCCTGTTCCATAACCACTGACCCTAAGTGTCACTCCCTCTCCCCGCTCCTCTACCTGATATGCCCTGTGCCTATTCCATGCATGCTAACAGTGTTTTCCCCCACTACTTCCTCTGGCAGGCTATGTCAGTCATCCACCACCTTTTCCATGAAAAAGTATTTCTGCACATCTCTCATAAATTTTCCCCCTTTAGCTTCACTGCATGCCCCCTTGTTTTAGTGCCTTCCTTTCTCTGATAAATAGACCTTCCACTTGCACCTTGCTCACTCCAGAGAGGTACTTGAGGTTTCAATCATGTTCCCTCTTGTTCTCTTCTCTTTGAGGGAGTACATGTTGAGTTTCTGCAGCCTTTTCTCATATGGCTTCTTTTGCAACCTTCTCACCAATTCTGAATACACCACTCCCTCCTTACTGTGTGCAAAGACATTAGAAGCTGGGTGCAGAGATGGGGGTTGCTGTCCTCAAACTCACGGAACTGTTCCAAAAGTTGCTATGCACTTCCAATTGCAAATAATGAGAAGGTTCAATTCCATTGAAAATCCAAAATGATATATTGGTAGAAATGTATACAAAGGCAATCCTTCTCAAATGCATGCAGAGCTGGTGTGTCTCCACTAGCCAAACCAGCCAAACTCACTCCCCAGTGCTTTGAACAGGGGTGTGGTCTTCCTTGGTGAGTTGTTTTTGGGTTTTCAACAGAAGTAAAGTTTCTCATTATTTGCACTTGGGAGAGCAGAGCATTTTTTGGAACTATCTCCTCACCATTTTAGTTGCCCTCCTCTGTACCGTCTCTACCTTTTCACTATCCTTGTAGAGGTGAAGCCTCCAGAACTGGACACAGAACTCCAGGTGTGGCCTCACCATTCAGTGATACAACAACAGCAACACCTCCCTCCTCCTGCTAGAAATCCCTCTCCCAATGCACCCCAGCATCCTGCTAGCCTTTCCCACTGCTTTGTCACACTGCCTACCTACCCTGAGGTCATCAGATATGATAACCCCTAGGTCTCTTTCATGCTTGGTGACTGTAAGCTCCACTCCCCCCCCCATCTTATACACAGCCCCTAGGTTCCACAGCCCTATGTGCATAACCTTGCACTTATTGGCATTAAAGCTCAGCTGCCACCCCCTAGGCCATTCTTCTTTTCTTCAGATCCCTTTGCATTCTGTCCACCTCTTACTGAGTGTCAACTCTGTTGCAGATTTTTGTATCATCTTCAAGGAGACACACCTTCCCCTCAAGCTCCTCCGCAATGTCATTCACGAAGACATTGAAGAGGACTAGTCCCAGCACCAAACTCTGTGGCACCCCACTAGTCATTCTCCCGTTGCCTGAGTGGCTACCATTTACCACCACCCTTTGCCTCCTATCTCTTAATCAGTTTGAGACCCAGCTTGTCACTTTCTCCCCATCCCCAGACTACTTAGTTTCTTATGTAGCCTCTTGTGTGGCACAGTGTCAAAAGTCTTACTGAAGCCCAAGTAGGCGACAGCCACTGCTCTCCCCTGATCCACCTTCCAGTAACCCAGTCAAAGAAATCTATGAGTTTGACATGACTTCCCCCCTGTGAAACTATGCTGCTGGTGGTCCTGCAGCCCTTTTGCCTCCAGGTGTTCAAAGAGCCTCTCCTTCAGTAGTGTCTCCATTAACTTCTCCACCACTGATGTGAGACTGACTGGCTTGTAGTTGATAGCATCCTTCCTACTGCCACATCTGTGCAAAG
Organism: Neoceratodus forsteri; assembly: GCA_016271365.2. Classification (NCBI taxonomy): domain Eukaryota; kingdom Metazoa; phylum Chordata; order Ceratodontiformes; family Ceratodontidae; genus Neoceratodus; species Neoceratodus forsteri. Next base: position 1,048,468,267 of record CM057456.1, read on the forward strand.
GGACCATACTGAGCCTCCTCCAATTCTTTGAATCTTCCCCCATCTCAACTGAGGTGCTACAAAGCACTACCTGAGGGGCAATCAGCACCATGTGTAGTTCCTTTAGGACCCTTGGATAAATCCCATCCAGCTCCATTGCTGTATTCTCCTTTAAGCCTTCCAGTCCCTTCTGGACCCTCTTCACAGAGAATAAACATGTGTCCACTCCCCCCCCCCCTTCCTTATGCTTGCTGCAGCACGCTGGTCTGTCCCCCACCACCCTCTACTGTGAAGACAGACCAGAAGTAATCAATGAAACAATGGATTCTACACTCAGAAACATGAAGAATAAAGTTTGAACACCACCAGTAAAACAGGCTTAGGGTGTATTATAATAGGTATGCTAAGGGCAATGAGAAAGTCTGTGTGGAGGGAGGGTTTGGAGTCGGGGTTTATTAAATCAGATACTGGCTGAATGTATCTGGATATTATGCATCAACTTCCAATGGTCACATTGCCCTCAGCCTTCACCTTCTGGCAATATAAGCATTGTCAAGTAACAGTCTATCCATTGGGATCTGTATTTTACACGTTTCCTCAGCTTTAGTCAATATTTGTGTACTCTGGTCTTTTGACTGTGTTTTAATAAATCAGAAAAGAAGTTACTATCCTCTTTGGGGCACTCCAGCCACAATGGACATTTGTTGCAAGACCTCAAGGAATGCAGGGGGGAATAGACAGCATCAGGGGGTTACAGATTTTCTTAAGTGCCTCGAATGAAGCATGATCATAATAAAACAAAAACTAAGCAGTGCAGTAATAGGGAGTGCAAACAAGCACTTCTTTATAGAGATTTGTCTACCCACTCTACTACAGGCCTCCAAGTTAAGTCTGGACGCATTACTGCTCACCAGAGGAATAACAGGGTACCCTGGGTAATAGAGTGGGTACAGAATCCTTTTAAATCAGTACATGTTCCACATCATATTGATTCATCACTACTTATGAAACAGGTTGGGGGGCCATGATGGAATGAGGACCCCTTCTGAATTTGAATTACTCTTACTATATTACTAATGTATGTTTCTCAGAAATGAACCAGCGAGTAGAACAAATATCATAGCAATGTCAGCAATCCAGCACTTATTATGATGGGCTGCAATTTGTTGTGTATCATTTTTTTTTTAAAGTCATGGTTCAGTCATTTTGAAAGAATTCTTATTCTGGAATTTCATGAACACAGTAAAATAAACATAGTAACAAGGTAATTGAAGATTGCAAGGGACCATAGATGCTTCAAGTCTGCCCCACCACATAAGCAAGGACCAGCAAGTATGCTGTTCAATCATGCACCAATTTATAGGGATTTCCAACGCAACCTACCACCCAAGGTACCTGGTAATTCCCTTGGTAAGAACACATTTGGGTTCAGGCTTATTTATTTATTTATTTATTGAATTTTGGTAACCGAGTGGGTTCACTGGAACCAAAGGTCCCTTTTTCAGGGGTGAGCAGGACTTAATTACAGACAGGTGTTCAGACAGTGACCAGGTACATTGAATGCAATACATCACAAGCTATAGGCTTAATAACAGGTATATATATATATATATATATATATATATATATATATATATATATATATATATATATATATATGTATATATATATATATATATATATATATATATACACAATAGGGGTGAGTGGTAAATGAGCGAGATAAAACAGCGATCATCCACTGCAGTGTGATATTTTTATCCTCTGCTCTACTGTGATGATATCAGCCATTTACACACACAGGTCACAAAAGGTCACTGATATCATCACCCTAGGCAGCTTTCCCCTCAGCATGCAAGAAACACCTGTGCTGTTACCATAGACACAAATGCAGAACTACCTGAGAGGTCTCACTGCTGCCTACAGCTAACTCAGTGAGCATTACAAAACACACCTACCCCCCCCAACTTCCAGCTCATTGCTGTGATGCTCTAAACTTAATGCAGCCAGAAATCCAAACAGCACAGCTTCACAGAACAGTCTAAACTACTGCCTGCAGCTAACTCAACTACCACTGAAACACACTCTTACTTGTTCCTCAAACTCTGATTCTCACCCGTTACAATTACTGTGACAGTCTCAACTTCACTGCAGCCAGAATCCTAAAGAGCACAATTTCACAGAACACTCTGCCTGCAGTTAACTTAATTACCACTGAAAACAGTATCAGCTGTTCTGACACTATGCCTCTCAGCTCATTACAATTACTGTGATGCTTTTAACTTCACTGCAGCCAGACTGCTAAACAATACAGCTTCACAAAAGTATGTTTCTCACTCCTATCTAAAACTAACTCATTTAACATTGCAAAACACGCTCATGTGTCTCCCAGAGTTTATAACACTGCCAGCCCATTCAGAAAAGCTCACACACAGAATGAGCAAACACATAAACAGGAACAGAACACAAGACAGCATAACAAAACTTCTGAAACTCTTGGTCCTATTAGTAGAGTGTCGAATACATGGTAGATTGTGTTATGTATTGGTTGTCACTTCCGCATTGTGAGCTGATATCTTACTGGTGCCTTCAGCACTCGTGAGATATCCAGAGCTCACTCTGCAGGAGTGACAATATTTTCCATATCACACTCATGCCCATCATGTATACCATATATATATATATATATATACAGTGAAAGAAAATAATGTGTATAGATAACATTATCTATATAAATTAACTGACCAGCACTAAATAAATAGCCACAAAACATACATGACAACATGTTTTATTTTATTTATTTATTTTAGTCTTTGGTAACTGGGCAAAGCCCACTAGGCACAAGTGCCTGTTTCAGTGGCAACCTGGGAGCACTGGGTGGTTAAGTGACTTGCTCAGAGTCACACAGTATGCAAGTTGAGACTGTGAGAATCAGACTCAGGTCTGGTCTGCTGGATGTATCAAGCTCGTTCACACCTCATTCCTCTAACCTCTAGACTATACTGCAAGCCCATATTACTGGAGGGACATAAATACAAGATATTAGCACACCATGCAGCATGGAAAACAAGCATAAGACTTCTTGTTCATGCTTACCTTGAAGGTCCATACTTAATTCATGTCCACTGTCTCCACTGATAGGCTGCTCCATAGATCCACCACCCTATGGGATAAGTGACTCGTAACATTACCCTCAAACTTACCACTCATGTGCTTTATGGCATGTCACCGTATCCTGCAGGGACTCATCAGATCAAACATCCCAATCTTGTTCAACCTTGTCAGTACCCTTGAGTATGCAGAAGACTGACACAATGCCCCCTTCAGCTTCCTTTTCTCCAGGGTGAACATGTTAAGGGCTTCCAGTCGCTACTCTATACCACTGATCATTTTGAGGGTCCTGCATTGCACTGTCTCTACTGCTTTAATGTCATTTTTGCATGTAGAGGCAAGAACTGCATGCAGTACTCTAAGTGGGGCCTAATTAGAGCCTTGCATAAAATGATAACATTACTTTTCCTGTTTTGCTCATCATCCCTATTTTGATGCACCCCAAAATTCTTCCAGCCTTCTTAACAGCAGCCATGTACTGCTTGCCATGTTTTAGCCTCTTGTCTAATATGCCCCCAGGTCCTTTTTGTCTTCCCCTGCAACTAGAGGAGCCCAACACTATGTGTAGGGCCTACCTCTTTTTCTCCTCCCCAAGTCTAGCACCTTGCATTTGGCTATATTTAACCTGAGGCTAGTTGCCCAGCTTGTTCAGGTCCTCCTGAAATGTGTTTCCATCCTCAAGGGAGTCCACCACCCTATCCAGCATTTTTGTCATTGAAGCACTCATACAGCCTGCTAGAGACCGTGGCTTCCAGATCATTGATGAAAATGTTAAAAAGCAGTGGCTGCAGCACCAGACCCCAAGGGGTGCTGCTAGTGTGTCTCTCCACTCAGATTACTGAGGCGCACTAGCAGCATCCCTGAGGGATGCTACTAATGCACTTCTCCACTCAGATTAGTGCCGAATAAACACAACCCTCAGCTTCTTGCATCCAAGCCAGTTAGCAATCCAACTTGTACATGCCTCATGCATTCCACATTGGTGTACTCTGACCAGAAGCTTATCAGGTGTCACAATGTCAAAGGCCTTGCTGAAGTCCAGCTAGACTATGTTTGTCCATTTCCATGGGCACCCCTTTGGAGAATGTGATCAGGTAGGTTTGGCACTGACCTGTCCCTCATGAAACTATGCTGAGAGGGGTGAGAACCTTGATCTTAATAAAGCGATCCATTATTCTGTCCTTGACACTGGATTTCAAGCTTTGCCCAGCACTGTTACCAAACTGACCAGCTTATGGTCGCATGGATCCAACTATACCTCTTTCTTGAAGATGGGGACAACACTTGGCCACTTCCCAGTCTTCTGATACCACACCAGTATAGACAGACCCATGAAAAATTATCCCATGAGGCCCTGCAAGTTGTCCCTTTAGCTCCATTGTTATCCTGGGGTGTATCCCATCTGCCCCTTGGGATTTACATGGCTTGATCTTTGCCAGGTTATCTGCTACCAGGGCGAGGTATGATGTCTATAGGTTGCATTATGGTTACCCCTCATTCCATGGGCCCTCCCAATGAGCTCCCTCCCTCCCCAGGACCCACTGGTGAACATCAAAGTAAAGTATTTAATAAGCATATTAGTTTTCTCCTGTGGCTCATGCAAAGCTTCCTCCCCCTTCCTTTGTTTTCAGCAGTCCAGTCCTCTCCTTCACCTTCCCACTTTTCATTCACATACTGCAAGATTTGGGCTTGGAATGGTTAAGTGTTTGTGATTTTATATTGTCTTTTTGTAATGGTGCCCTGGGCCTCTGGGGAGGGGCTCCATGAATAAATAAAGACTACTACTAGTGCTATCTGCAGATTCTATGGCTAGCCTGGTTTCATAGTCATATGAGACAGGAGGCATTGTAGGAAAAAGAAAATCAATAAAAATTCAAACATGAAGATCCCCAGAGGAGATAAAACTAGTAGGTAAAATTTAGAAAGAACTCCTAACAGCAAACAAAGGAAACTAAACATTAGGACTACTCTCCCAAATCAAAAAAAAATATGCTACACAACATATGTTTTTACAGATTGTGACTGTAGTTCTTTTAAAATTAGAAAGGGGTATATTCATCTATAAATGAACTAATCACTAGCATCTTTTGGTAAAGAACGTTATATATTAATAATTTTATATAATATTAATATCATGTCTAAATGTTCCCATCTATAAATATATTTTTATCAATGTATACCAAAATGTACCTGTGTATCAAGGGACTACACATTTTTACTACTCATATACTAGCATTTGTAACCACCAGGTGCTCCATAATGCCCACTGGTGCCTTTATAATCCTTGTGCTTATATAGTTAGTCCTTAGATCTACTGCAGATTCCATTTCATTTAGAAAATAACAGCTCTTTTTGGCTCTCCGTCACATGAACATGGGAAAAAGTGTGAAGTGGGAGGGGTCACCATGTCTATATACACACCTCTGCAAGTGGAATAAGGGTTTGTGTGCTGTGGTTCAGAGAGTGGTGATCATGACCGGGCATTGGTAACACTTGTTAGTACTGCAGTCCATGTCCTAGCATGTAGTACAGATACCCCATCATTGTTGTGCAGACCATCCACCAAGACAAAAAAAAATTGTGAAGGTCGCTGTTTTGCCATCCTCAAATGGGAGAGCCACTCCAGTGTTTGGATGAGATCTGAATACCCCTTACACTTTTACTGGCCTCTGTGATAAGAGACTGAGATGTTTTGAAACAACAGATATGCTGGTTGTGAACTGTTGAACACTGTATGACCTGCTGGGACTATGAGACCCCGATGTAAAGCTTATCAGGTGGAGTACTCCATAGCTGTGTTGTAAGACATCATGGACTTCTTTTTTGGCAGAAGCTGCTACTGGATGAAGAGGTTCTGGTGCTCCTGTAGCTTTCAGTATTCTGTGGAACCCCCTGTGCCTTTTTTCCTTCAGACACCACAGGTTTGCAACAGGATGTGTTGTCATTATGGGAGGTGTCCTTTTCATCTGCCATATCTGTGATGTGCTCTATCAGCCTATCCAGCTGAGTAGTGCCCCCGGGCAAATGACGTCAATCAGGATTAGTCGTTCTGTACTTTGAAGAATAAAGCCTGTTACTTGGCCCTCTGGTAATGTGGGGACATTCAGCTCATGGACTTTGTGTGTTAATGTAGGATATTTTTTCCTTCTGGTGCCCAGTCTGTGCTCCCCTGAATAAACAATTGACAGAACCCTGGCTGGCCACGTTATTCCAGCAGAGGGCCTGGAGTATCTTGATGAACTGGAGGTCAGAGGATTACAAATTATGTTTTTTGTATTTCAATTTATGGAAAAATAAAACTTTACAACAAAAAACAAATAGTAATTTGTTTTAAAACACATTTAGACTTTTGGTTCCAGCTCAGCATAGTTCATGATGATTAGTGATATTTTTTTAATCTTCTATTCTTTCTATACTATTATCTTGCAATTGCATTACAAGCATTTCACTCTCCCCTCAAGTACCCCTAATCACCCTTGCTTTTTCTGACTATATTTGCAAAATAATTTTTGTCTGGGAGTATGATTTGTAACTGCCAAATGTACAGAACTGCTTGTTGAATCTTCAGTAAATATTGTTTGTAATCATTGTATTGTATACATTTATTCACTGCTGCTGTTGCTGCTTTGTTTTTAGGTGTTAAGCAATAGCATTCACTTATACCATTTTGTGCAGATTTTAAAGATTATTGTTTATTGTTTTGTTTTATTTTTCTCTCCCCTCCACTGGTGGCCCCTTGAGCCCTCGTGGCTCCCCCAACCTCATCTCCCACCATCCCTCACACTTACTGTAGGGTCACTGAGTGCCCCACAGATTGCCCCCTGTGGTGGAGCCATCAGAGGATTCTCCAAGCCCCCTTCTAGTGCCGCATTTGGATCTGTGGACCTGTGCCCAGTATGCAGTGTAAGGTCTACGAGGCTCAGTGGGGTGGCATCCTGCAGCCAGCGTTGTTTTTTCATTGTTTCTCCTGAACCCCCAGACACTCCATGGAGGCAGAAGTTTGACATGTGCATGTTGGATAACATGCTTACATCTCCCATCAGGAAGTGTCCCCCCAGAACTGCTGACCTGCCATACTTCCTCCCATGGTCACGTAGGAGGCAGTGTTATGGCGGTATAGTCTTCCTCCTCCTCCCTGGCCAACCCACCGAGCTGCCCAGAGTCATTCCTGATCCCAGGTCATAGGCATGACAGCACATGAGGCATAGTTGCCTCTGTCCTCCGCACCTCTGGGCCTTTAAAGATTATTGTTATGTTTAGAGTGTGTGAGTTGGTTGTGGTAAGGTCTGAGTAGTGAGCTGGCAAGCAGAATTTAGTAACAAGCAGAGGAGAAGCAGGCTCGAACAGCTGTCGATGAAGAAAGTCCTCACATTAGGACACTATAAAGCTGAAAACAAACAGTGTAGTAGTACAGGACTCCCCAGTAGCTGCCACGTCATCATCAGACGCTTTATCAAGAATGATGACGTGAAACGTTGATGGTTACTGGGGGTGCTACCATTCATTTGTACCTTTACACTGTTTGTTTTTTGCTGTTTTTTAAACATTAAACCAGCTTTTATAGTGTGCTAATGTGAGGACTTTCTTTCATCATCAACAGCTGTTCGAGTCCACGTTTCTCTCTCTGCTTGTCGTTGATTTTTGTAGCGTGACTCCAGCTTCAGTACACTGATCTGAGCCGCTGTAGCTGCTTTTACATTAAGCAGAATTTAGTACCAGCTAAAACTTTCCTTAGATAGATACTGCCCCCCCCATACACACACAAATACAAACAAACACACACACACAGATTTGCATTCCCATGATGCTTTATGCTGAGTATGAGGCTTTTGATTTCATATGTGTTTCCAGAAACCCCACAAATTGAAAAGTGTCTGTTTTCTTGTATCATTTATGCATCCAACATTGTGTTCTTCTTCTTTCTGATTATCATTTAACATACTTTACCTCTTTCCATTCATTACAGAAATTAAACTATTTTTGTAATTCACATATGCTACCAGGAAGCTCAGGGAACTGTAGCTGCCCATCCATTTAGCTTAAGACTTACCATTGTCAGATTTCACCCCATGCTTAAAGCTGATGATGTGAAAACCATGGTGCTGCTCTGTGCTGTCCTCTTGAATTATGTAGTGTGCTTATCAAGATCGGATATTAGACATCTGCAGGTGGAACTGAATGCTGCAGCTTGTCTCTTCACTCAGGCACGCTGCTTCTTTTTCTTGAGGCTTTTACTTTGAAAAAAAAGTAGCAATGTTATTAGTCAGCTTGTCCCCCCCACACACACACAAACACACACACTCACACATACATTTGCATATCAGTTATGGATCTGAGACTTTTGATTGTTTGTGTGTTTAGAGAAAACATACAAATTGGAAATATCTGCCTTCTCTTTTGTGCAGCTTTTAGGTGACAAGCTGTGCTTCAATCACCTCATGTTCTCATTCATATTATTTTGTGCAGATTTTAACAAATATTGTTACATTTACTGTGGGGGAGTCTGCTGTGGAGAGGTCTGATTGGAAACATGGCCAGCAGAATGCAGGGCCTATGGAAACCTTTTTCTACCACTCACTCCCACCAAAAGGGTTCCATTCCTGTGCTGCTTTGTCTTTGTTTTTATGCATTATAATACATTGTAATATACACATTTGCATTGCAGAGGGTTCATACTGAGGGTTATACTAAGTTCACCAGAGTGGAAGAAGGCTATGATGCCCACAAAATCTTGGGCACAGGGTCATAATGTCGCATGTCATTATGCCTCATGGCTAAATCGCGCTGCCAATACAGTGCGATTTATGCCATGCGGCATAACTCTTTTTTTCTGTGGTGTGCACTGCCCCCACACCCCCCCTTGCGAGGGGCTGTGCCCCCTGGACCCTCCCCCACTAAAGATTCTTAACTCCAGAGGGGCTCCAACTCAGGGAGTGCATGAAGGCTTTAAAAAAATTTAATTTCTTGGACCGGAAATCAATCCCAGTCCCAGACGCAGTGCCTGGGTTCTTGCTGCTGTGGCTCTGTCCAGTGAGCCACAGCAGCTGCTCAGCAGAACCCACTCCCAGCAGAGGTCTTATCCTCTGCCTGGGAGTGTGTGAATGGTGCAATACCATGTACAGCAGTATACGTAGTATTGTACCATTCGCTGTCCTAGACAGCGTTATTTCAGGTTAGCTATAATGTTGTACGCTATTAGGCATACAACATTATGACCCGGTACAAAAATGGTGTCACCACTTCCCAGTGGCTGTAAAATTCAGTTTGTGTCTCAAGGAGAAACTTCTTGAAGTTGTTTTTAAAACTATTTTTTTCATCTTACTGTAAACAGTACCATCTGTGAGCTCACTGCACACTGCAACCACTCGCTGTGAATAAAAGTATTTTCTTTTTATCTGCTCAAAAAGTTTTACATTTTTAATTGGAGTATATGGTCATTGTCTCATGTGATTCATGTTTTTAATTCAAACCTGAAGGTCTAATAACAATATATATTTATTTATGACTTTGGTAACTGGGTAAGTGCACTGATCCCAGGGACCATTTTCAGACATGACCCGGGCCACGTACAATGGAACAGAAGTAGACTATAAGTACAGTACAATAAGCAGTAGGCAAGAAACAATAGGGTAAAACAAAAATACAATGTTATATAAGATACAAGTTTGCAAAATACAATAAATTCAGATTTACAAATACAATAAATTCAGATTTACAGTAAATGGCAGAGATAATAAGCAATATTCCTAAAAGGAAACATGGACCAATAGATAGGCAAGCAGTCACTCCTGGACGAGGAAGGGGGATCTCCAGAGATGGGGAGTAGGGGGAGGGAGGGGAAGGGGTTGGGATGTAGGGATAGGAGGGTTAACATAAAAGGGAGTAGTGCCAGTTGGCACCACTGGAGAGGGTGAGAATGGAAAAGTACCAGGAAGTTAGGGCAGCTATCTAGGTGGGCATCTGCAGCTGTGGTTTGTTAGTAGCCAGGATTTGAGGTGGTGCTTACAGAAGAGATGGGTGTTAGAAGATCTGAGTGGGGCGGGTAGCTCATTCCAAAAGGTGGGCACTGCTACTGATAGAGCGTTCCCACCCATTTTGGTCGTGGTTCACGGCACCTCAAGGGGGAGACAGTAGAGGACTGAAGACACCTAGACAAAGTACGTGGCTTACAGAGTTTGGAGAGAGGTGAGACAGCACTATTTCTGATTATGGTGTCTACAAAGCAGCCCAGGGTGAATTCGAAATGGCCTTGTAGGGGGAGCCAGCCGAGGGAGCTATAGAGGTCACAGTGATGCATGGAGAAAGGGGCAGACAGCACGAAGTGACAAACGTTGTTGTAGGCAGCCAATAGTCTAGCCCACTGGGTGGCAGAGACACGAGAGTGTATATGGGAGAAGTAGTCCAGCATGGGGAGAATGTTGCCCCTGACTATGGCAAGGTGAGCAACATTGGACAGATAGGGTTTTATATGAAAGGCAGTGCCTAGTTTCTGGTTAATCCTGCGGATAAGAAGGTCAACTTGGTAATGAATGAAAGGGGGGTTGAGCATAATCCCCAAGTATTTAAAGGTGGAGACATTTTCAAGAGCAGGGCTGTCTGGTGAGAGAATTTGGAGAGAGGAGTTGTCCACAAAGTATTTAGCAGGCACTGGTTTAGATGCAAATAGCATCTAAACTTAGCTGTAGAGTCAAGCCATACTAAAGTGCGGGTACTGGAGGAATGGTCAAATGTATGGCAGCTTAGATTCAATGCAAAGAAGTGCAAAGTAATGCACCTGGAAAACAAAAACCCGAGGGAAGAGCACACAATGGGGGGTGAGTTACTGACAACAATAAAAATGGAAAGGGACGGGGGTGTAGTTATATCAGATGACCAAAAGGTGGGTAAGCAATGTGAGAAGGCAGTAAGAAGGGCTGTAATTAGTGACTGGGGCTGAGAAGGAGGGACACTACACTATGGAAACGGGATCAGGGTTTAATTTTTGCTGTCATTAGTGATCAGGGCTGGGGAGGGGGGACACTACTCTATGGAAATGGGATTGGGGTTTAATTTTACCCTCATCAGTGATCAGGGCTGGGGAGCAGAGGACATTACATTATGGAAATTGGATCGGGGTTTAATTTTATTCTCATCAGTGGCTGGGGCTGGGGATGGGGGAACACTACACTATGGAAGTGGGACCAGGGTTTAATTTTACTGTCATCAGTGATTGGGGCTGGGGAGGGGGGACACTACACTATGAAAAGGGGAGTGGGGTTTAATTTTACTGTCATCAGTTACCGGGGCTGGGGAAGGGGACACGACACAATGGAAATGGGATTGGGGTTTCATTTTACTGGCACCAGTGATTGGGGCTGGGGAGTGGAGGACACTACACTATGGAAACAGGAGCAAGGTTTAATATTACTTTCATCAGTGATCAGGCCTGGGGAGGGGGACACTACACTATGGAAATGGGAATGGGGTTTAATTTTACTGTATTCACTGATCAGGGCTGGGGAGAGGGCCAGCTTGGCGCATTCCGCCAGCTGCAGCCATGCACAACAACCCATAATGGGCATGAAAAAGGCTCCTTTGCTTCATGCATGCCCAATGGGCTCATTTGCATGTTTGGGCTGAATATCACCCATGGGGGCTGCAGCGCATGCAGGTATGCACAACACATTCCCCTGTGCACGGTCCTCAGTCCTGGATGTGCTGTGCTGAACTTGGCAACCCCATACTGTGCTCTGGGCATCCAGGATCTGATATTCAAACAGACTGGTCAATTTGTTCAAATCAGACAATCTGGTTAAATATGGCACCAGGGCTGGCTGGCCCATTTTTTTTGTGCTGCGCATTATTTTGCGTGCGCATCTAGCCGACTCTGAATACAGGGCCCTCTGAAACTAACTATATGTATGTAATATGATGCATGCTGGTTTCTCTGGCCCAAATGCATAATGGAACATTTTCTGATATTTAGTCTCATTCCCCAATTATTAACCCATGTACAGACAGTATCTGTCTTGTTATAAGGTTTCTTGGTTTTATATAATTGGGTTACAAAACTCATATTGGAAATTAACTGTCTTCCTCTATTGTTTCATATTGCCCTTTTTGCAAACTGCCTTTGTTTCTCATGTATGTCATGCTAACTGTTGCAAGTCTGTATTAGATGGGTATGGGGGGTTTATTTTTTTTTACTTTATCTTTTTATTGAAATTCGAGTATATAAGAAAGCACACATCTGATACAATAGAAGACTATCCTCCATGTAAGGTATAAAATATCACTTAACAAAACACAGTATTTAGGGTAAACATATTGGAGAAGCCTTATATACATGTATTGATAACAAAACACAAACCTAGACAGAATGTAAGTGGAGAGCAGAAGAGTTACAATCAATAGGGTACCATAGGATCAGAAATAGCAACCATGTATGAAATACATGCTAGGGCAGGCTATGGCAAGGCATTCAGTAAATTGCAAAAAGTGATAAATGTGGTAATATGAACAAAGTTCAGTAATGGAGAGGTAAAGATAAGAGAAAACTGTGCAAGGAAAGAAAGAAGAGAGAGAAAAAAGCAAGGAGGAAGGGAAGGAGAGAGGGAGAAAACAGAGAAGAAGGGGAAAAAAGAGGAGAAATCTGTGCATAAACGTTTCAAGAAAACCTAATTTGAAAGCAAAATAAGAAGGAGGGCTAAATAGCCCTAAGAATTATGGTCTAGAAGAACTAGGTTCATGTACTTGAAGTAATCCTGCCAACATCTGTCATATACAGTGAGTCGGTTATGAGTAACATGAGATAATCGGTCTAGAGAGGCATACTGAGAGAGGCTTTGAAGAACATCTGAAAAAGAAGGCACCAGAGTTGATTTCCATTTCATAGGAATCAGACATTTGACCAGAAGAGAAAGTATGTTTAGCCATCTAAAATGTGCATGTTAGAGGAGAGATCTACTGGGGATAAGGATGCTTAGAAGGAACAGCTTGGGGTCAAAAGGTAGTTTTTGTCCTGTTACTCTGGAGGCAAGTAAACAGACTTTATGCCAGAGCTTATTAATGGGAGTGCAAGACCACAAGATATGACGTAGACCCCCGGTGGCCAAATTGCAGCCAGCAGTTATTATTATTTAATAGGCCCATTCGTTGAAGCACAGAGGGGGTTCTGTACCAAAGATGTAGGATTTTAGTTTGTATTAAAGAACTACGGGCATCTTTAAAGGTATTATGTGCAATACACCAACAATTACTCCATTGTGCGTCTGCAATATTGTAGTTAAGAAGAGTACTCCATTTATTTTTGGCCTGTGTAGACTGATCAGGTAGATTATCAATAATGTCTTTGTAAATGGAGCTATTTAATTTTATTGATAAATTAGTCCAGTGTGAGATGTATGGCTTTAGAAGAGTATGCCTATACACTAAACTAGAGGGAGAGTTATAAGCTGCCTGAAGTTGTAAAAACTTCCAGAAGTTCTGTTTAGGAAGTTTCCATGTGACCTGCAAGTCTGAGAATGATCTAAGAGTGAGTGAATTCTGGTCCAAGATATCTCCAAGAAAGAAAATGCCTTTGTTCCTCCATGTACGACAGAAAATTGGGTGATCTTCTAGAGTGAGCAGTGGACTGCCCCGTAAGGGGCATTAAACCAGTGTGTTGGATTGGATTTCAGGAATTTGTGGGTTAGTTTCCAATAAAGAACAGAGGATGATATAGTCGGGTGAGATTTTAGTTTAGAGGAAATGGGATTAAAAATGAAGGAAGTGGGAACTCCTCCCGGGCACAATGCAGAGTCCATTGCAACCCATAGTGGAGAGTGAGAGGGTTTCTGAAACCATTTAATGGTTTGGGCCATTCGGAAAACCCAGAGGTAGTCTTTGACCCAGGGGAGTCCGAATCCCCCCTTTTTTCCAATGTGACCGAAGTTTGTTGCGGTTAAATCTCGGTGGTTTCCTATCCGAGATAAAGTTACCTATTAATTTATCAATTTTAGCAAAAAAGAAGGATGGTAAGACTAAAGGAATATTGGCAAAGAGGTAAAAAATCTTGGAAGAAATGGACATCTTAATGGCTGCAATTTTCCCCATGAAAGAGAGATTAAGAAGCTTCCATCTGTCCAGAATTGTTTTGTTGTTATCAAATAAGTGGGGTATGGAGGGTTTAAAACAAGATGATACATTGTAAAATACTGTCTTAGTTTTCTGTGGCAGACAGTGATTACATCAGTCTATTACTCACTGTTGACCCCTGTTGATGATCAACAAAACTGACACTCAGTATGGTCCTACAATCCTGTAACTGCCCCTAACATCCTTACAAACTAACAATTGACCTGGACTGCCTTTCCAGTCCTACCCTGATCTTTGAAACGACCCTGTCCACCCTTCCTCCTTATTCTCCTTCCTCCCTCTTTCCCTCCTTCCCCACACTGACAATGGACACTGTCTAGCTGTCTCCCCTGCCCTCCCTCCCCACCTTCCTTATCCCCTATCACGCTGCCACCCCTTTGTCCTACCTCTCTGAGCCACCTTATAGACCCTGCATAGGCTCACCCCCATCTCTAGTATCATCTCACATATGCAAATAACTATTCCTAAATTTTGTACCCTAATGCAAACTACTATCCATATATTGATATATTTGTCTTGATGAATTGCACTAAATTGTACATTAAATGTACCCAATTATTGTATCCAAAGTGTCTTACTGCTCTCCTAGTATGACAATTTCTGTTATTCAAACCGTACCATGAATTTGTAAGCTGTATGTCATGTCTTTTGGCATTGTAACCTGACATGGCGCCTTTGAAAAGGAGTCCCAGACTCAAACAATTTTAATTCCGAATATCCAAATAAATAAATAAATGGAATGAAAGAATATAAGGCAAAATGAGAAAGATTACTTTGGCATCTCTTGCCACTTTTCATGCTCTTAACAATGGCACCGCATGGACTGGAGAATGAATGCTATAGAATTTACATTAGGGAGACATTCAGTTCAGCTTACCCCACTCCACTGCACAAAGATTTGCAAACCCATGATGCATGTTGCTTTACACTTGGTTTTATGCTTTTAGAATACATACATATGCACTGGAAAGTTACAAAACCTCTGAGAAATTAGACAATATCTATCTTCTTATTTTGTTTATGCATTCTACATAGCGCCCTGCAAGTGCCCTATAAATAAGCAGTGCACTCCCTGCTTATGTCAGCCAGCAGGCAGCCAAGGTGGTGTGTGGAGGGTTGTATCACTCACCATTGCTGAACTGCTGAACATAGTCAGATATGGGAGACTGGGGTTGAGTTGTCAGTGCTACAGGTGGGAAGGGGCCACTAGACACCAATGAAGAACAGGCTGGGGAGTTCAGGGGACTGGTAGTCAGGGCCAGAGCTGTGTTGTTGGGGGGGGCATTCATTGGACCACTGTCAGCGATATGGGGACAGGGCTCAGACAGGGGAAGTGACCACTGGACACCAGGAAGAATATTCTTTTAGTAATCAGGCAGGGTATTGGGTGGGGAACCACCAGACACCATGGAATATGATGTAATGTACTAGGCAAGGAGTCAAGTGGGGAGATGGACCACTGGACACCAGCGACAGAACTATGTCACAACGGGCATGAGTGTGAGTATGGGGAGGGACCACTAGACACAAAGGAATATGGTGTAATGTACTGGGCAAGGGATCAGGTGGGGGGGCCACTGGGCACCAGGGACACTGTTTTGGTGTATTGGGACCTGGCATGGGGGATGCCACACTTCCTTTGCCAACTGCTAGGGTTGCACAGGAGAAAGTCATGGTCTCTGTTGGCGATATTTGCGTCATACAAGGTAACTGTACAAAATGTCCTTGCACGGTGCAAATACTCTGAATATTGGACTGCACCTATATTTGGGTTCCTGACCCTCCATTTGCATTGCTCCCCCTCAACAGTTTGCCCAGGTGCAAACCAGGCTTTTGAATATATGAAATCCACACAAAGCCCAATTTGCGGGTGCAAACCAGGATTTGCACCTGGGCAAAGTTTTGAATATCTGTCCCCTGGTAATTTTTTACCTCTACTCCTGTTATATATACAGTACAACAATATATATATCCATGCTTCTTTTAATTCTTTGTTTATCCACTTACTCACCGGGCTAGTCTCTGGTACCATGCTTTCATCAATGGATTTCCACCATGGATTTTCATTTGCCCAGGACCCTCAACACAGTCACCACCATCTGTAGAGCCAAGATCCCTCAGATTACCCTCTAGTGGGTACTCTCCATTCTGGACAGTCCTTGCAGGTGGAGCAGGTTTTAGGATTCAGTGGCAGTGTGTCATGGCAAATTGCAGAAACTAGGGAAATAAAACAAGCTGCCCCTGTACCATTAGACAATGGAGAATCCTAGCAATTGTACATGCTTTAAATACTGTCTCATATACCAATACCATGCAAGCTCAAGTCTCCAAAATGTGGGACACTATAGGGGAAAGAAGACATAAATGTAGGTGCATTATGTAATGATTCTGACATTGTAATTACGATACTATGGAGGTTGGAGGTAAAGAGTATGGTACAAAGATGTACTGTTGTGTTATTTATAAGGTTTGCTGTTGGTTGAATAGCAACAGTTACTAAGACTTTCAGCTGTGAAAACTCAATGTACAGTACAGAACAGCACTGCATCCATTTCGGCCATACAGTACAGCTAATGAGTGATAAAGTGAATAAAATCACTGCTCATTTTACACAGTTAATAAGTATGTGCACACCCCATCCTTGATGGGCATGGGATCATAATGTCGCAAGATACTATGACGCATGGCAAAATCACACTGCCAATACAGCACTATTTCTGCCATGAGGCATAAATCTTTTTTTGTGAGGGGGGCTCTGCCCTCCACACCCTGTTATGGGGGGCTGAGCCCCTTGAACTGCCCCCCACTAAAGATTCTCAACTCCGGGGGAGGGGGTTAACTCGGGGAGTGCACAAAGTCCCCCCCCAAAAAAGTTTCTGGGACCAGGAATCAAACCCGGTCACAGTCGCAGTGCGTGGGTTCCTGCTGCTGTGGCTCAGTCCAGTGAGCCACGGCAGCTGCTCAGTGGAACCCAGTCCCAGCAGAGGTCTTATCCTCTGCCTGGGAAAGTGTGAATGGTGCAATACCACATACAGCAGTATATGCGTATTGAACCTTTTGCTCTTGCCTATGGCACTATCCTGAGTTAGACATAATGTTGTACGCTATTAAGCATGCGACATTATGACCCAATAGGTCCTCAGTGCACCCTCATGTCTTTTACTCCAAAAGCATCCATAAAAACTGGAAACAGTTTTAGAAAATATATTTGATCTATCAGGTAAATATCAAAAGGAGCATATACTTCATTTTATGCACATCTTTAGTAATTCAAACATGACATTACTACATCTATTAGGGATGATGTGCAAGTAACTTTGAGTACTCTGCAAGTATTCAGACACTGCACTCCAAATATTCAGCTATTCATTATTTGGTATGTGGGCAAAATCCAAACATTATTTTGAAAAAAATGTGTTCTCTCCACAGGTGGTCATTGTTCGCCTACCTCAGCCATCTCCCTCCTTCATCCTCCCAAGACTTCACCTAAAAAAGCTGCATGCTCTGGCGCTATGGCAGGAGCCAACACCATATGTTTAATCAAACCCCTGACCCCCTCTAGTTCACAGAATTACATGATATTGACATTCTCCCCAACCCTTAACCCATGATTCTGGGGGGGCTAGTAGCACTTATGCCATGCTAGCCCACTTACCTCCTCTCAGAGCATGCCTCATTCAGTTATGTCAGCTGACAGCACACAGCATGAGGAGCACGTAACAAGGAGAGAGAGGAGCAAAGAAATGTGAGCCAATAATGGTACAAGGCAGACAGGTAGCAGAATGAGGAGCTGGCAGGCTGTTAGAGGAGGAGTACTGCTAGCCCCCCAGGTCACAGATCGGGGATCAAGTAGGGGAAAACTTCAATATACTGCCTTGTACTACATGCTGTCATGTGACAGAGAAAGTGGGACTCACCCAAGAGACTTGGTGCTCATGCTCAGACCAACACATGGAAAATTAAAAAGGAAATTGCTCCCAAGACTATAGACCTTGCTGAAACTGTTGCCTCTGAGAAACAAAATGAAAAGGCATGTTACTTTTGAGTGAAACAACAAACTTTATTGATATGCTAAGGGCTAAGTTCCGTAGTGAAGCAGCAGGAACCCCCATGAGACACTTGCCACATTTCATACTGTTACAAGTTCCTCTTTGACAAAACGCTGTTGAACAGCATTAAGTGCGTCAGGTGACTCATGGGGGGGGGGGTGTTGCTCCACTACTGAACTTTACTCAAAAGTAAAGTGCATTTTTTGTTTACTGGCAGCATCAGTTTTGTGTGGCTCTATATGCTCAGGCACCAGCTTCATTATTGTTTCCATTATATATTCTGGGGATTATTGGCAGTCAGCCCGAGGGGTTGATTAAATTTACTGGGTTGACTCTTGTATAGAGCCAAAAGCTGGCAGCTGATTTTAAAATGAAGTCCTGGGAGGACTAGGGGAGTGAAGGATGGGAAACAGCTGGGGTGGGTGAGGGGTGATCACAGGACTCACCAAGGGCACCAGAGGAAGGAATAGAGTTTTTTGTTCACTGTGTTTTAAACTTTAATTCCCAAATATGAGTAACATGAATAGCAAAAGTACTCATTATTTGGAAGTGGTACTCGGGACCCTACAATTTATGGCATTTGGGAATTAATACTCAGGGCATGCACACCCCTAATTTTGACAAACTAAATTCTTCTTCAGTTTCACGTAAACAAGTAGATTGTGCAAAGATCTTACACTTTTTGTGCTACCTCATTTGATAGCTAACAGTAAAGTACTTCCAATTAGTAATTAAATATACAACACAGAAACGTATCATGGTTCATACTTACATACTGCTTTTGTATTCCAGAAACCATTGTTCTCTACAAAGATAGCAGAAAACATATTTCAGAAAGAATGAATGCTTCTTCAGAATGTTCATCTCCTTTCTGGAATGCTTCCACTAAAGACACACATCCATCTGTCCAAGTCAGCACTGAGAATATTCTATTTGCTATGTATTACTTGGTGGACTTTGTCTTGGCATTCCTTGGTAATGCAGTTGCCCTGTGGATTTTCATTTATCATAGACAGACAAGCTCTCCAGCTAACATCTTTTTGATGCACCTGGCAATTGCTGATATCTGCTATGTGATAGTTTTACCAATGAAGATTATATACCACCTGATGAACAGTCACTGGCCGTTTGGCGAAGTTCTTTGCCGCCTCACTGGATTTTTGTTTTTCGTCAACATGTACGCCAGCCTCTATATCATGACCTGCATCAGTGTAGACCGTCTTCTTGCAACTGTTTACCCAGTGAAATCTATCAGAGTCAGAAGGCCCATGGCTGCTCATGTAACAAGCATCATTTTGTGGGTGTTTATCATTGCAACAATGGTGCCGATGCTTGACGCTCCTCAAATTGCACAAAGAAAGAATACAACCGTTTGCCTTCAACTTTATCGAGAAAAGACATCCAGCAATGCCATTCTGTCTCTTGCAGTTGGGTTCGCAATTCCTTTTTTCACAATAGTATGCTCTTACCTACTGATTATCTACAATCTCCTACACAATGGAAACCAAATTGAAAGCAGCCTAAGGAGCAAAGTGATGAAAATGATTCTTTTAGTGCTGATCATTTTCTTCATTTGTTTTGTCCCCTATCACATTAATCGCTTTGTCTACATTTATTCCTGCACTGCCCCCCGTCAGGTTTCATGGGAAAAACTGAAAACCCTTACTCTCGCCAATCGTATCACTTCCAGCTTGACCAGCCTCAGTCCACTTTTGGATCCCATCATGTACTTTTTCTTGGCCGGAAAGTTCAAAGAGACTCTGCAGTTTCTCTGCAGAAGAAGGACAAGCATGCACTCTGACAGCAATTAGCAACTGTATCAAAAGACTCATCTAGACCTTTGTACATTTGCAATAAGGGGTAATAGCTTGTTTACAGCCTATTTGGAATATATACCTGTGCCATTGTGAAGCACTAGTAAAATAATGAATCCTATTGCAAAAAACCTTTCACTGAGGTTTAGTTGATGCGGTCTTTGTCTGATAGGTAAATGAAATAATAACATATTACTAGTGAGTTATTTAACCAGTGATTATCATAGGTCTTGAGCGCATTTGAAAAATAACATAAAAAACATTATGTTTGCCTCTTAAATGAAAAAAAGCCTCATGGTGAAGGCAAAATTCTGTCATTTTAATGGTACAAATGAACAATTCATGTTTTCTGAAGTCAAAGAATAGTAATAAAGGAAAACAACTGGGGATATAGTGTCATGGTGGCTTGTTCCAGACTATCAAAACTGTGCCAAGTATCCTTATGTAGCACTTGCAGGACTGCAGGGTATTTCACGCTATACTGTATTTTACTCAGCTTGGTTACAACAGGGTGCAGTTTGGTTTGTTTCAGACGTACTGATTTTGGTGGCTCTTGTGCTGTTCTAATCCTACAACCTTCCCATTGTACCACTTGCTGCTTGCTCCTTTTATTCAAAATGTGCTGCTTGTCTAAGAAGTTAAGCAGGTGGAAAATTCAGGACCTCGGGGGAGATCCTGAAGCAGGGGCTGGGTGGAACGACCTGTGAGCTCGCTCCACAGTGTACTCCAACCCATTCTGGGAAGGGCCTGCAATCTTAGAGCAGAATTTTTGAACAAAAGCAACTGGTGCTGACCCCTCTATACCTTCAGGGAGTCCAAGTATCACAAGGTTGTTTCTACGGGACCTCACTTCGAGGTCCTCCAGCTTAAGTTCCATGGATTTAATTCTGTGCCAAAGCTGGGCCATGTCTGGAGCCCTCCAGTCATCCAAGGAGGAGATCCTGGACTCGTTGTCACCGGTGCATCTGATAAGAACTTCTAGGGATGTCCTCATATTTTGCATGTCTTGAGCAAGTAAACCAAGTGTTGATTTAAGGGGAGATAGCCCCTCAAGAAACTGTGCCTTGGTTAAAGTGGCCTGGGGATTTACCGCAGTGTCTGTTCCTAGAGCTTGCACTTTAGAGAGCTTTGCTGTTTTCTCTCTTGTCGGCATTGTGTGTGTGTGTGTGGGGGGGGGTGACACGGTAGTGAGTCTCTTATTTCAGACTCCATTCCAGTCACATTTTTGATTGCTGAGCCTCCGGGCGACTCCAGGAGTCCTTGACATGCCAGGATTGCAAGACATTGGTTCTGGGTAGTGCTTTATTTGGAGCTTTACCAGTGAGAGAAGTGGTAGCTCTGGAAGGTTTGTCTGCTCAGGCAGCCATCACATCACATGTCTCAGGCTATAGTGTCTACAGAGGTCAACTGCGAAGCTGAAATCTCACCACAGGCACTAAATTACAATGAGACCTTGAGCATGTTACTTCACCTTCAAGTGCTTTGGTTTCCCCAGCTGTAACACTGCATGAAAGCAGGACCCCACAGCAAATGAGGTGTTCAGTCTGAGCTGGGCTGTTAAGTGTAACAGCAGCTGTTTGCATCAGCTATATCGCCTTTATCTGCTCCATTAACTCTAGTACTAGTGTAAAATCAACAGAAATCTGACAGAGTCCACAGTAGATATTATGCTCTGCTGCATGAACACCAGTTTAGCTGGGTGTGTAGCACTCTTCCTTCTGTGGCAGAGACGTGTGGGTTCACGTCATGCATAAGGACTCAAAAAATGTTGCACTGCAGAGCAGTATTTAGGGAAGGGGGAAGGATGGTTTGCTGATGGATGCATCACAATTAAAAAGGAGACATGAAACCAAGATTATCTCTGTCCATTTCTAGTGACTGCCCAGATGGCATTTAAAGATCAAAAGCACAATAAGAACACACTCATAGGGAAATATGGAAGTGGTGCTACCAAAAAATAGAACCAAAACCCAAAATGGCACACACACAAGGTATCAGTTAGACTTAAAAATAAGATTTATAACCTTGCCAACAAAACAGCAGTGCTTGTATCAAAGAAAGCATGCTGACCCAGTGCTTCAATACGACAGTCTTCATTTGGGGCACCAACTTGACAGTCTTCATCGTGTGTGCACCATTTTGTGCTTTGGGTAAATATCCCTTGGCCCTCTTCATAGAGAGCAGGGTCAACATGGCTTCTCTCAATAAAACAGGATTTTGTTTGTGTTTGCCCAGATTAGTGTGGGAAGCTGTTGATGCAGATCAGTTGCCTTGTCTGCATAAGTCACTTCATTGTCAGTACTTAACTCATTGGTGGTTTAAAATGCATGTGCAGGAAAGATGCTACCTAAGATAATTCTGGACTCTTCTATTCTGTTGTGCTCTCTTCTGTTCCATACAGCATAGCTACAAGAGCTTCCAATTTAATTTTTTTGGGCGGGGGGGTTGTTTTTTGTTTGTTTTTTACAGTACATTTACCTAGGATAAACTGGAATAATTTTTTGCAGCAAAGTCGCCTGCTAAAGTCATGCAGCCATTATAAAAACAATGTGCACACACTGCCTGTGAAATAACCAGTTGAGCTGAATCAGAAAGAGCAGTTCTTCCTCCTTTGGGTGTGTGTGTGGGGGGTAGTAGATGTGCACATGTGTGTAGCAGATCATGCAATCCATTAGTCTTCAGTATGAATACATCAGGCTTGCTTTTATCTCCAATTGGAGCAAAAGCTTCATTTTATTATTGTTTTAAATGCAGAGAAACAGTAGCATATTACTGTATATCAGTTGCATCAACATTTTTTGGGGGGAAATAAAAAATAAAGATGCCACAGTACACATCTGAATACATCTTATGTGTTTCAGTCATAAACAACTGTTTTATATCACGCAGATAAGTACTAACATGCTGATACCCATGGCCTGGACACTCAGGACATTTTGATGTGCAATATGCAGTGATTGTTCTGGCCAATTTCAAAATAACTTTTTTGGCTCAGAAAAATGCCTTCCAGAATGTCTAGGGACATCTCTAGAATTTAAAATAGTTGTAAATTATGGTGGCATCCTTAGAGATGGCAGACACCTGTTTCCCTGGGCCACATTCTCAAAGTGGCCCAAAGATCAACACAAGCTGTGGCAAACAGCAGATTGCGTTGATTGCTGGTGCGACATGGACTCTGCACCTGACTCTCAAATGTGAGGGGTCCTGGTGACAAATGCCCACAGTTTGTGGCAACCACGTCTGTGCATCAAAGTAAAGGAACATGGGAGGGGATTGCCGCAAGCCATGGGAGGATTGTGCAGCATGGTAACCCCTGTGCTACACCATCCGCAAAGTGCAGCAATGTGTCTGAAGGGGACAGCACACCAAAATTAGCTAACATGCTGATAGTACTAGGATACTTGCACCAGAAGGATGCCACAGGCTGGTGGCACCCACCTGAAAATCTGGCTCCTGCTGTCACCTTGTGGCTGTGTACCACAGCAGCACCTATCATACGGCAAGGTCTGGTAACACAGCAATGCTACCCTATTGAGATGCCAGCTGTGCCACAGTAATGCTGCCCATTGTCTCACAGTCCTTTTGTGAACACTGCCCCATCGACAGACCATAACTGTTATGGGGGTGGAGACAGCATGTCATTGGCCCCATCGCCAGCCTTGAGGGTGTACAGGTATGTACCATGTTGTTGTTTGTCATCCACCTAGATGTTTGCAGCTATGTTGCATCCATCTGATGTGTACCCCAGTGCATGTGACTGACAGCATACAATAATAGATTACTGTATTGGACACTATGAATCAATTTAAAATGCAGACTACCATAAGGATTGTGTCCTTGTACTTTCAGTTATTTGGACCAACTAGGCATCATTTTCCAGTCAATAATTGTTATTACCACATTGCAATTGGATATCTTGGTCTCTGTCTCTGAGTTGTGGCTGGATCTGGGGTCTCAGTTAGTGTTGCAAGTGCAGGGATGGCTTGTACTTGTTGACAGTGATTCCATGTGATAACCACAACTCAATAAGAGCGCGGACCAAAACAGCGACTCCAACATCGCAGAAAGTAAAACACAGTGATTACCACAACAGCGCCTGCCGCAAACAGCAATGAGTGCTTAGTTTATGTCCGGGGGGGTGATTTAAACTAAGTGTTTATGTGGGGGGCTATGCCCTCATGGCTCCCTTTGTGGGGGGCTTTGACCCCACACACTCCATTATAAATATAATCAGCTCCAGGGGAGGAATGAAAATGGAGGACTGGCGAAAACTCAGGAGGAGAGGGCTACTCCAAGGGGGGGGCAACCTGTGGGTCAGAGGGAACAATGTCGGAAGGGTGGGAGAATGGGGGTGCAATTCGGGGGGTAACCTGCTGGTGGGAGACGGCAAGGAAGGGGAGAAAATAAAAAAATATGTTAAACAACAACAACACAAAAAAATCCACCAACAGCCAGACCCTAACCCAGGTCCGCTGACCCCAGAGGCAGTGACTGAAGCCACTACACCAAATGGCCAGCTGGAACTGCCTGGCTGAACAAAGCTCTATAGGCTCTTGCAGCTGGTGTTGCTCACTACAACATTTGCTGCAAACTGATACTCGGTATTCTTTCACATGCGCTCTTCCCACAAGCACTCAAATTTAGTCACTCAAACTGAGTTGCTCAATTTGACTCACCCATATTACAGGATACTGTTGAAGACTTGAGACATTCGTTGTGGTGGCAATAAGCAAACGGAGCAGGTTTACCTGATAGAGATTGTGCTGGACTGTATTTCAGTGCCTGTTGTTCTGTATATGCACAAACCTTTCTACGGTGGGAAATAATCAGCAGAACCTCAAAACTGTACACCTGTGGTGCCATAACATGTGCACTGTCAGGCCAGAACAAAAGCAGCAAAAAGCTCTGTACACAGCAGTCATGGATGCACAGGTGGAACTACAGCCAACCCTGGCAAGGAAGGGACATGGGAGCATCCCATACCTGACATCGGCTCTAGGGGTGATGCACAGGCTGTTATACTAGCTCTAGGCTGGTCTACACCCTGGTAAACATTCCACCCATTGCGACTGTTCTAGAATTCCATTTAATGGTGAACAGCAGCACGTCCATGGTGCAAGCCACAATCCACCAGGGCACAGCTGTGCAGCCACCACAAGAGTGGTGCAACCCCACTTGATGCAGATGGCCACTATGTAGTGCAGATCATAGCTGAGAATCAGGAATGGCACCTGGAGTGGCACAAGTTACCCCTTGCACCATTCCTGGTTGACGCAAGCACCGTACTCCAGTCCTGCCCATTTGAGAATCAGGCCCCCCCTGCCTCAAAAGGGGTTTTAAATTTGCTGTAGCAACCAGATTACACGTGTAAAAGTTTTGAACATCTAACAAGCCCCATTCATGGTCATTACCAAGGACAGTGCAAAATGGAAGGGTTTTGGTTGCACAATTATGCCATCACACACTAGGGCTATTCACAAATGTTAGCAGCTGCTTATGGGGAAAGGATCACCTTTCAACAGCAGCTCAATGCAGATTCTAAATCCAGCTGTTACTGTATGCAAATAGTGTTTACACCTGCTAACAGGAAGCAGTATAGCGTACTGGCTATTGGCACTGAGCTACTAACCTGGAGACATGGGGTTGAATCCCATCAGCTCCCACTTGCATATTGTGTGACCCTGAACAAGTTACTTAATCTCCGTGTGCTCCCAGATCACATGAGAAAACAAAATCTAGCTTAGTGTGCCTTTCCTGGTTAAACAACCCCACCTGGAGCACTACTGCACTGTGATCTGGTCCTTTTATGGCGCACACAGAGAGACATCACACATGGGCATTTTCCCTCTACCTTACTCTCTTCACAGGTTTGGACCCGAGTGGGCCAGTAGTTGCCTGCCTGGCACTGTGGCCAAGCACCCTGATGGCATAAATGACTCACACCTATAAGATGGGGTACTGAAAGTTATATAATAAATTACAAAATAAATTTACTTTTGTTTCATGGCAGTGTTCCGCTAAAAATCTTATGAAGTCATGATTTATAATCAGTTAATAGGGCCTGAGATTAGAGGGATGTCTCTTACTGTACAAAATAGTAATTTCACTTAGTCTGGGCAGCCAAAACCCATCAGTTATCCTATGTAGTTCTCATGCTGAAACATTACAAGATGATTAACACAATAAAAGATATCACTCACCAGCAGACCTACGTGAACCTCCCAAAGATCAGCCTTGCGAACATCTACGTTCAAACCAAAGTCCTCCATAGTCTGAATATGTTCAATGTTTGTAAGGTGAAAGATTCAAGAACCCTCCCTATCCTTCCTGGGTGGCTAGGGCCCTTGATCATCTTCTCCCCTATCACAGTCAAAAAAGGTTGTCGGGCTGGGAAAGGGTTGTGTATATAGTTGTACTCTGCAAGGATCTGACATATGAAATGTGTATGGGAATGGAGAAGGGAGAGGTGGCCACACAGTTCAACAGTTTCTTGATTGCCAGTTTGGTGCAGCAAAACTTTTCAAGTTTTCAAGAGTCCATGAGAATCAAGCACCCAGAGTTCAAGATGTTTGATTCTCTAGAGCAACCAAACTTGTAGCTCTCTACTCACAAGCCCTACCAGCCTGTAGTAGAAGTAGAATTAACCTTACCCTATTGTTATCCATCCACTTTACACGTGTTAATCCTAGGTACCTATAGTGCACTACCCAATCTGCTACAATATCCAAAGGCTCAGTTAGTGTGCTACAGTCATCAGTCCATTTGGCCATCCCAGGAGAACCAGTAAGTCATCATTTCTAGCCACTTCAGTTCATTTTTGCACAGCTCTGTTTGCACTGCTCATTAATTCCATTTTATTTTGTATTCTACTCTACTTAGTGTGTTTTATGCTTTGTAATTTTACTGTTATCTTTGCACACACTGTTCTACATGCTAAGCAGTTCACTGTATAGTGTATTTATGTTTTATTTATTGCCTGCTCTCCCATTTGTACCCCCTCCCGTCTTACCTGGATATGATGGCCCGCTGATGAAGCCTCCCAAGAGAGGTAAAACATAGGGGTAGTCAGCCCAACATATTGCACAACTGTGGCTTGAGCAAATCAATGTGATGTGCAACAGTGGTGTGTGTGTGTGTGTGTGTGTGTGTGCAGCTTCTTTCTGCCTGGATATGAGCCTTGGCTCAATGTGTCTCTGCCGGTTCCCAATTCATAAGTAAAAATAAATTAAATAAATAAAATTAATGGTTTTCAAGGTCAGTCATAATTGATCATTGTCAATCATTAAATGTCACCATATGATCAATAAGGGGAGATCATGATCTAAGATCATCATTCAAACATTAAAACAATAACTTTCAGGAAGGCCCATCAGCACAGCGGTCGGATTTCTGCTTGCGATGCCAGCAACCCGGGTTCGAGAACGGACCCGAGTCGTTGGAGGGCTGGCCAGGGGGAGATGAATCAAGCATCCCAGGGACTGCTCTCCTTCTCCAGGGGGAGGGCAGGGCAAATGTCCGATGCTTGACAGACCCCTGGTGGAGGCCAGAGGTACCGCAGCAACCAGCATTAGGAAGTTACTCGGTGGGGCGGGATGGACACTGGACGTCAGTGCACGTTCCCGCCCCCCCCCATGTACAGCCTACAAAAAAAAAATTCTCCCTTGGACGACCCTAGATGAAGCCTGCCTGGCCCATCAACCTCCAGGATTGACCCTCGAACCCTAGGCCTGACTTGCGGCACTGTACTGGTACAGCGTCGCACCCCACCCTGGGGGGCAAGCCGGGGGTATCCAATGTGGTGCGGTCTAATATGGAGGTGGAGGCAGGGGTCCATGACCAGGCTGAGTTGCTGGGTCATCCATGGTAGGGGCATAAAAGTATAATAAATAAAAATAAAAAAAATAACTTTCATATCACAAACTGCTGATTACTGGCATAAATCGGCAGGATTTATTTCTTTTTTTATTTTATTTGTTTCATCAGAAGGTGGGCAGGGTTAAAAAATTGTAAGCAATGCCATACATTACCATAAAAACAACATATAAATGTTATACACATTGAATGATATAGGTAAATGATCATGTGATAACTGCTGGTGATTAGTTCCATGATGAGAGCTAGCAAGTCACATGTGGCATATTAAAAATCTCCAACTGTGATAAAAATTTAAATATGGATGTGCCAAACATCTACGGAAGAAAGTTCAAAAATGGAGTATGTGATGTCAATTTGCAAACCCGTTTAAGAAAAGTAAATTCTAAATGTGATATGGAGTACAGACCATACGTGCATAACAAAGTTGCATATATCCGATTCACAGTTTATATACCAAATCCCTGGTAATTTCTAATATTAAAACCATTCTGAATTCACAATACTAGTTATCAGACTTTAATTAAAGGTTGTTTGTAGTAAACATGTCATGGCTTACATTATTCAGAAGTTTATGGGATGCCATGTTGGTTGTTGTTTCTCAAACATGCATTCATAGTGCATGCCAAGCTTCCTGTCATGCATTTTGCATGTGTCTGGCAATTGAATAAAGATGGTGGTGTGAACCGGATCTCTGCCTCTGTCTCCTCCATGCCTCCCTACTAAGTTATTAGTGGTGACAGGGATCAAACATACACACACATGAGTACGTTGGTTGTTAGGCATACTCTTTCATTTTAAAAGGAGCAATGCTCCAGGTTTCTTGCTTCGCCAGGAACCATGTTTTCTAAAATAAACAATTCATCTTAACAGATTAGAGCCACCTTGTAGGAGTCACACTGCCCTTCCCTCCTGCTTCATGTTCCCTCTCTATGCTGTGGCGCTGTCTCCTTAGTAGAGGCTGTGTGTCAGCGGTCAATGTCAAAGTGTGGACCAATGAGGAATGGCAGTGCACTTCACAGACCAAGTAGCAAGCCAATGTTAGGATGCATAGGCAGGCACTCAGCAGTAGAATCAGGGAGTTGATACTGCCCCCGTACAGATCCCTGGTGAGATGACACATGGAATACTAATTGCAGTTCTGGAATCTAATCTGAAAACAGATAAGGATAAGGATAAGGATAGGGTGGAGTCAGTCCAGAGGGGAAGGGGCAACAAGAGGAGTCTATGGCAGTGAAGTAGGTCCTAGAAAGAAAGACCGATGGACCTTAAGACACATACAGTAAAAACTAAGGGGAAAAGAGGGGACAGACTAGAAGCATTCAAATTACTTCAGAGGATAAACAAAGTAGAAAGCAGTACTGTTCACCTTCAGTGAAAATATAAACGCTAGAGGAAACATAATGAAGGCGGTAGGAGGCAGGTTTAAAAAGAACACCACAAGGTACTTTTGAATGGAGACGGTGGTGGACAGGTGAAACAGAGGTGGTCTGGGTTCAGCTGCAGGTGTGATAGTCAAATGAGTTTAGTGGGAAGCAACAAGGGGAGGGGACAAAAGAGGAGCAAGGAGATGAGTGACCAGTGCTGAAAGTACAGAGTGCATGCCAGGGCTCACCCACCCCAACTCTGAAGTGAACCCCGGTAGCTCACACATCATTGCCATTTACTTATAATGGGAAGGGGGTTCAGTTTAAAGACGATAGCCTTAGGGGTCCCCTTAGCTCATAAAGTGTAATTCCAACACTGTGAGTGACACTAGAGGACTCTGTCTCTTAAATTAGGCAGGGATGAGGACAGACTTTATAGACCAAGTAGCCTTCTTCTGCCATCAACTTCTATGTTTCTTTCTGATGATATCAGTTTATAACTGTGAGTTTTACTTTGCTATATCAGCATTGGACAACATATATATTTTTTATCAAAAATGTTCAGTATTCAAGCAAACAAAGTTCCACCTGACCCCCCCCCCCCAACCTTGTCTGCCTGCATATTGAAAATTTCTTTGAAATGTTATCTGTTCTCCAATGCTAATTTGTGATGGGACAAACTCACAATATATCATAACATCATCATGCCTTAGGTGCACTGTGAGGCACGAGGCAACAATGAGTGCCTTCAACCACCCAAGTAGTGATGATATGCCATTATATACCACACCATGGAGTGTATTATTACAATTATAAAATTGTCCTAATGTTTTAGGAAATGATTGGTCTTAGTAATCAATTTTGGACCATGATGATATACTGAGATATCGTCACAGGTCAAAGACTATGTCAGCCAGTCAGCTTCCAGGATTCTCCATCCTACTTTATAATAGCTGATATTGTCGACACTTGGTCTGTGTAAGTGTGCCACTAATTCTTATTGTCACTGATAGTGAAACTCGCTAGGCAGGCAGCACAACCTCATAGACACTGTAGTTGGACCAAAAGGACTTACTGTGTGCTACAGCAGAAGGACAGTGACTGATAAATTACAATAAAAAAACACAAACAAATGTGGACAGTGAGAAAAAGAAAACAGCAGCAGCAGCAGCAAGGACATGTACAAACAAAAGGGGGAGTGTGAGAATACTCCATACCACAGACACATACTGAAAGCAGTACCCTGTAAACAGCAGTCCAAAAAGCAATGCATCAGAGGGTGAAGCAACCTAACTAAAGGAGACACGGTAAAATTTCTGGATGAACAATGCAGCAGCGCCACTTGCACCATATATTCAGCTGCATGCTTACAACTGTGAAGGCAATGTTACAAGGCACAGTGACATCACTGGGATGGATACCATTAATTTAATGCTCAATAGAGTAATTAAACTTGGAACATTTTAAATGTTAGCTTGTTGCAGATCAGGTTATGAATGAAAACAGAAGTGACTTTTTTTCTGGT
Organism: Neoceratodus forsteri; assembly: GCA_016271365.2. Lineage (NCBI taxonomy): Eukaryota > Metazoa > Chordata > Ceratodontiformes > Ceratodontidae > Neoceratodus > Neoceratodus forsteri. Next base: position 1,048,499,099 of record CM057456.1, read on the forward strand.
AATTTGACCCTCTTCAGTAGTTAGCCTTCTATGAAGTTTAACTGCGCTGCAGCACGTACAGGACGTGGAGTATGCACATTGTACAGCTCACTTGAAGGGACACTGTCAGCTTTCGCAATCATCTTTTGGTCATGTGTGACCAGCGTGGCATCCACAGTTGCTACCTGATCTAAGAAGTCAACTCAAATCTGCCTTGTTTCTGTTCTTAGGGCTGCAGTGGGTGGAGCCCTGCAGTTCTGTCATGATCACTGAGTAAAAAGACTCTGCATTCTTTCCAAACAAACATGTCGGATTGTGTCACAGTTACCGCCGTGTCTGTGAAGCAGTCCACCCATGTTGTCCCTACTGACTGCGGTACAGCACTATTTCACAGTGCCAGTGGTTATGGCAAAACAGGATACACTCTGGTGTGTCCAATATGGCCACTGCACTTTACTTTCACTAGCTGTCGCACATGCACAGTATCATGTGATGGCCATCTTGGACATGGTGGAGTCGGCCATGTTCCACCATGACTGCCGGCACTTATTTATTTATTTTTTTATATATTAAAGAAATTCCCCTCACCCAACCCTCTCTCTATGCACCTACCACCTCCCCCCCGAAACACAGAAATGACACTGGGGGTGCCAAATCCCCCAGTGTCAGGATATTGGATTGTCAGTCTTTTATTACTTTTCACCTGTAAAAAAAAAAAAAACCATCCAGCGATGTCTTGCCCCATTTAACTGTGACACTGAGGTGCCCTATTCCCCCAGTGTCATGATTGGGGATTGGACGTGTCTTTTATTTTTATTTTTTCACCTGTAAAAAGAAAATGTCCATCTATGTCTTTTGTGGCCATTATTTACCCCCACCTGGCTATCCCACTGAGCATCTACCACCCCCCACCCCAAAGCTTTATTTACCCATCGAGGGTCCAATGTCGTAATACTCTCCGGACCACAGACACATCTTCACTCTTCAAAGCCAGACCCTAAACTGAAGACAGAGGTATGCAGTTCAATGTATTTCAATGGGGTTTTGAACTTTGTGCCATAACTTGTTTTTTTATGCAGTAAACATTTAAAATAGTAAAACAAATTGCTGGCAGAACTTGGCTACTGGGACTTTAATTCATTAGATGAACACAGCTGCCTAGAAAATACAGCGCTGCTTACTGTTACTATCCAGATAACAAATACAGAACCACTTTGCTCATTTGATAAAGAGCTATATTATCAGTTAAGCCATAAAGATATCCATCACTTCAAAATCAGTATAAACATCAATTGTATTTACATCAGTTCATATTCTTTTCAATAAATCTAATCTTCAATAGAAAATAAATAGATCTGCAACTGAAGATCATGTTTCCATGCAGATATCCTGAGAATGAGTAGACAGACACAAACTCCAGGACATTTGCATGTGTTCAAGTCTCTGTATGAAATGAGCAATGTGGTTTTGTATTTGGTACAGTATCTGGATATCAACAATAAGCAGCACTCTAACTTCCAGGCAGCTGTGTTCATCTGATGAAGCAGAGCCCAAGTAGCCAAGTTTTGCTAGCAGTCTACTTTGCTATTTTCAGTGTTTACTGCCTTGCTAAATTTGCACATGTGTGGGTTTTGAATGCACCAATAACAGCACTTTCAGATGTATTTAAGGGTCTAAAAAATGGGGCAGTATACCACAATGTAGCACATGCAGATGTGTTAGCACATGCAGACGTGTGAAAAGTCGGAAGTCTAGATCTCTTGTGTGCTTGTTTGGTTTGAGGTAAATATAAAAATAAACTCCAGCTTTGCAATGAAGTCAGCTCAGACTTTTTTCCTTTGGTAAAGCTATTTTATGTGCCATTGTTTGATTGTTTGATTTTCTACATCCCCATATTATGGTTCTATGTGATAATGACAATCGCCATTTAGGAATCGCCATTACAGTGAAGTCAGAGCACCAAAAATCAATTTTGTCACTCTGACTCCCCTGCATACAACAAAACTGCACTGGGGACTTGTATTTTTATGTTTAAGTGGGGGTGGGACTGGGTGGAATAAAATGAACATTGCCTGGATTCGAACCCAGTACCCTACACAGCAAAGCCACGAGCCGACCCGCTACACCATGGGACCAGCTCGGCAGCATACCATAGCACCACCCCTCAAATCCACTCCCACTCCTCAACAACCATGCTTGCTCCCACCCACCCCCCGCTCATGTACCTGTAGCAGCTTCCTGTCACTCAGGTCACCAACCCACCCCATCCGGTCACTGTAGCTCCCGGGTTGTCACTCTGATATGTGTCACAATTGAGACGCCCAATTGCGGTCACCAATGTCACAGTATACCCCGCATTACACCCTGTCCAGTTTTTACCTGAAATTCACAGGGATAAAATGGAACAGCATTATATGTGAGGAATATGTTTTGTTATTTAAGGTAATTAAATCAATGTACTATTCTAGGAGTATATGGTGATGAAGAAAATTACAGGAGTGAGGTACACGTGTTAATTACTGTTAATTACTGTTAAATGAAATGTGTTTTGTGACAATTAGACTGGGTGGAAGAGAACATTATAGGAACACCAGTGCTATGCCTCTTCTGGTGGTGGTTTAAAGCTTGTACTGTATGTTGAATCCATTAGGTATACTATAACATTATAGGTAAAGTCTGAAAAGGAAACATTTTTAATTGCAGATGAACCTACCTACAATACCTTGAGAAAGAGGAAGTTGTTCCCTAAAATTCTACTAGACATATAGGTGTCTCATACTCTCTGTAAATAATAAATCTCATCAAATGGAAAATTTGAGTGAGTGGCAGCATTTTTCCTATGTCTATCTAGAGCCCATGATGTCTTACCCCTTTAAATTCTATACCCTTGGAGTACCATGCCCTCGGAAATCCTGTCTGCCTCCAGTTTCTGTCATCCACTTCCCTCAAATGTAATTGTACTGTCAGGTATAGGTCCAAACACCTTTACCACTAATACTAAGCTAAAGTACTCCTTTAGATCATTTACCTCCCCACCCACATCGTCCTTAACCCTTCCCATTTGTAATCCTTTCCATGCCTTTTATTCTACCTATTCCCCATGTCTGTCTCTTGTCCCTGGTGTAACTGAAGAAGGTCTTCACATTGCCCATAACCCATTCTGCTATCTCTAGTTCCGAGTCATCTTTTGCTGCACTATTAAGCTGTTTGATGTCTCTAATTGTCCTTGTAGAGCTCCCTACTGCCTTTGATTGTTCCTACTTTTAAGTCTTAAAAACCCTCTACTTCTCTCTGATTATCTCCATTATCTGACCATTAAAATGATGGTAGCATCCAACATAACAGGTAGAAAATGCATATTTTTTTTTTAGTTTTATTTATTAAACTCTAGGATTAAAAATAACTTTGAGCAGGAACTCCTCATTTACAAAGGCTCCACATCAAAGGATGTAGGGCAACATACATACAAAGGTAAACAACAGTTACATTCTTAGCACACATAGTTGACCTAACATTATATATACAGTAAATAGTGGGGAGAGACAGCATAAGCCAGCTTGAAACAGTTTTCAGGGATACTGTATATGGGATAGGAGGGAGTCAGAAGGGAGTCAGCAGGCTAAAGGGCCAGTGTTAGAGGGTAGAGGTGGATGGCAAAAGAGTGGTATGGGTGGGCTGGAGGCCTCATGAAGGAAGTTGCCAGCTGAGAGGGGAGGGGTGGGTGGGGGATAATGGGTGAGAGGGTGGAGACTGGTGAAGAATAGAGTGAGGCAGTATGGCCGGTTACAGATCACCAGTGACTAGGGGAGATGACTGTTGCTTAGGAGAGGCAATCACATTGTGTGGTAGAGGCGAGAGATAGTCGTAGCTGCCTTTTAAAGGGATCAAGAGTCACAACTGCAAGTGTTTCTTTGTTAAGGGTATTGTACCACTGAGGAGCCTTGTGCGTGAATGACCTCTGACCCATAGTGGTCCAGCATCTAGGGACCTGGAAGGTTTGTTGTTGAGCTCTCCATGTAAGCTGGGTGCTGCACTAGGCAGTAAGGAGTTTTGCCACTCCTGGTGGCATGAGCCCAAGGAGAACTTTTTTGGTGAGCAGACAAGTCTGGTATTGTATTCTACTAAGGATTGGTAGCCATCCAGCCTGTGCATATAGGTCACAGGTGTGCGTTAGGTGGGTGGCACCCGTTAGGAGCCTACAGGCTTTGTTGAGCGTTACAGATATCCTCCGGAGAACAGTAGGGGAGGCAGAGCCGTAGATGACTATACCGTAGTCGATAATGGAGGTGACAGAGCTATATATGGCCAGCCTAAGGGCTTCAGGGTCAGGCAGTGCTTGTGCTGTGGAGCAGGCCAATCCATATATTGGCGGCCTTAGCTACATTACCAATGTGCTGCAAGTAAGAAAGTGAGCTGTCCAGGGTGATGCCAAAGTATTTAAACTCAGGAATATGTTCAAGTGAGGCCCCCACATGGTTCTTGATGTTGAGGGACAGAGGTTTGTATTTGCTTCTTGGGTTATAGAATGTCATGACCTTGGTTTTGCTACACTTCAGTACAAGTTTGTGTGAGCTAAACCAATCTTCAACGTGCCTGAAGTCACATTGTAGTTGACTCTCAAGTTGACTAGTATCTTGGTTCCTAGTAAACAGTACTGCATCATCCGCATAAAGTAATATTCTCTGTTGGCAGATGCTAGGGAGACCATTAAGAAAGAGAGAAAAGAGTAATGGCACCAGTATTGACCCTGGGGGACACCTGAGAGGACTGTTTTTTCATCAGAGGTGACTCCAGCAATCCTGACACATTGGACCCTTTCCCCTAGGTAGCTAGCAAACCAGGGCAGTGCATCATTAAAGAGCCCAAGAGCGGTCAGTTGAATGAGCAGGAGTGGGTGGTTAACGGTGTCAAAGGCCTTCATTAAATCAATGAATACTGCCCCTCCACATGTTCCTTGGTTGGGGGTGTCATGGAGGAAACCAGTAAATTCCAACAGTGCCATGGTGGTACTATACCCTTTTTGGAAGCCATGCTGTTCTGGGCATTGGATTTCATATTTGTCCAGGAACTCTACAACCTGGTCAGAGACTATTCATTCCAGAGCTTTTGATAAGGGGGGAGGATTGAGATGGGCCTGTAGTTGGTGTGCAATGACTTGTCTCTGCTTTTGTGCACAGGTGTGATAGTTGCCTGTTTCCAGAGTGATGGGAATTGACCCAGTCTTAAGGATAGGTTAAAGATCTTTGTCAGGGGTTCAAGGATCTCATCTAGGACTAGTGCAAGCAACTTCAGGTCAAGGGAGTCACCACTGTAGCCAGTTTTGCTGATGGCCTTGCATATGTAGGTTCCAGCTAAGTGCATTGGGATCTCTTTGAAGAAGAACTACAGATCAGAGTGTGCTTGGGATGCAGTGGTAAAGGTGGAGTTGGAGGTGGGGGCATTAAAAAAATCAATCAATCAATCAATCAATCAAATCTTTATTTATTCAGGCGAACATCATTGAGCACAGCTCATTTGCAAGATGGACCTGATAAGGTCAAGGTTCAATAATTGGTACATGTATAGGAAGATTTAAAACGCGTATATACTTATATACAGTAATCAAGGTTCAATAGTTGGTATATGTACATGAATAATTAAAACACTTATATACAGAAATCAAGAACAGAAATTGTTTAAACATAACAGGATATGTAGGAACATATGAGATGCACTCTAGGTAAACCAGTATATACATATCAACATTGGCAGTAAACATGGCATACATTCAACATGATATACCCAAGATTCCAAAGATCCAAGGGAAGTCAATGTGGACAAAGAGAAATAGTGATTGGATGACTGAAAGAGGTGGTCATAGACTGAGACAAGTGACATGGTAGGAAGGGGTACGCATGACTAGAGCAGGGGCTGGTGCTAGAACTGGGAGGTGAAAGGCAGTGATAAGGGCTAAGGTAGGAGCCTGGAGTTAATGGGAGAAGATTATAGCCAGGGGGGTGAGGTATCTGTGGAGATGAATTCTAGGGAAGTGAATTGCCATGATATGATGGCAGCCTGAGAGGGGGAAGGAAAGAACTGCGAATAAACTAGAACTTGTGGAAGCAATTGCATTTTTCAGGGAAGAGACTTAGGCATAGATGCTTGAAGGATGCTAAGGATACCCGGTTGATCAGCTTCAAGGACTTTTGAATCGTGTTCCATGATATAGCTAGATTATAGCTGATAGCAGATCTCCCATGCCGGGTGTTGACTTTAGGCACTTTGAGCATAATGAAATTGTAGCTTCTTAGGGCGTAGGTACCAGCTGTGGCCTTTGCGAAGCAGTCTAATATATAGTTTGGAAGCATCTTAGTCAAAATTCTGTATGTCCACACTGCAGCATTTCTGTTTCTTCTGAGATGTAGAGATGTCCAACCGACTGCAGCATAGAGAGAGCAATGGTGAGTGTTAAATGGTAGATCTGTTATGAACCTCAGAGCTCTGTGGTATAGTGTATCCAATTTGCATAGGTAGGAGATAGGGCAGTGACTATAGAGGAAGTCTGCATAGTCAATTACTGAGAGAAATGTGGCCTGGACCAACCTCATTTTGTAATCTCTGTTTAGAAAGTGCCTTATTCTAAAAAATAGACCAAGCCTCTGGCGAAGCTTTTTTAAAAGTTCTTCAATATGAACTGTGTAGTCAAGTTTATCTATCCACCCCCCAAATACTTGAATTTTTCTACATAATCAAGGCTTTCACCAAGGATAGTGGATAGCTGGGGAGGTTGTTTAGTAATGAGGATTTGTATGGCTTTGGGTGGAGAAAACATTGCTTTTGTTTTCTTTGCATTTAAAGAGCTTTTTTCAATAATTGATGTTGTAGTATAGAGAATTCTGTTCAGTAGAACTTCACAAGCTGTAGCAGGCGATGGGTTGCTGACATATAAAACAGTGTCATTCTGAACAAATGTACAGTGGCTTTGGTAAGATTCGAATCAATATTGTTAATATAAATGGCGAAAAGGATAGGGCCCAGGATAGATCCTTGTGGAACTCCTCTTAGAAGTGGTTTTAGTGGAGATAGGTCTCCTTCAGCTTTCACTTGCTGTGTTCTTCCTGTTAGGTAACACCTGAACCATGGTAAGGGAGGATGGATCCAAGCCTATGGAGTGCAAGGAAGAGAGTAGCAGCTCATGGTCCATCGATCAAATGCCTTGCTTAGATCAAGGAATACAGCACAAACACTATTCTTTTATCCAGTTCGGTTTGCCAATCGTTTGTAACTTTAGCCAGTGCAGAAATAGTACTATGCTTAGACCGAAACCAGATTGTGCTGGATTTAAAAGATTAGATTCTTCAAGGTAATCTCTAATTGATGCTTACCAGTTTTTCTAGCAGTTTAGATAGTACTAGAAGGATAGAGATTGGCCTATAGTTGTTAAGGTCCATGGGTCCCCTGATTTCAGTAGAGAGAAAACTTGGGCTGTTTCCAAGTTGCAGGAATAGAACCAGATTTTAAGGACAAGTTAAAAGGTGTGTTAAAGGAACTGCAAGTGCATGCATTGCAATCTTTAGAAAGTAGGGTCAAAGGTCAGCACCTGCATCTTTTTAGATCCATCTGCGAGATTAGATCCTCCACTTGTTTCAACAGAATCGGTTTGAAGGAGAAGGAGGATTCAGCTAACTGAGATCCTGTATACTGGGAGCTTAACTGAGCACATAGCAGATTGGCTGAGAGGTATCAAATGCAAGGCCAGCGGTTGTAAAATGATTATTGAATGCATCCAGTATTTCCATTCTGTCCAAGATTGTCACCTTGTTGTGGTGCATTTGAGCTGGTAGTGAAGTGCTAGGATCTTGTCTCGTTATGCCCTTAATAGTGCTCCAGAACCTGGCAGGATTGTGGTATGAGGAGTCGAGTTCAGCCATGTAGTAGGCAGCCTTAGCATCCCGTACTTTCTTGGTACAGCTATTCATGGCTTTCTTAAATATCAACCAGTCATTTGGGTTCTTAGTCTTCCTTGCCTTTTTCCAAAGCTTATCTCTCTCGCAGGGCTGATTTAAGGTCAGGTGAAAACCAACGACAAGATTTGTTTTAATTCAAACCTAGTAATTGGTGCATGAGTGTTAAGGGCATCTAGTATTATGCTATTTAACACTTGATGAGCTTTTTCCACTGAGTCTGCTAGGTAGAACTCTGCCATCTTGTAGAGTGATTTAGATCATGAAGATATGCCTCAGAGTTGAAAGTTTTCTTGGATCTCCTCAGTAGGAATTTAGCTGGGGTGTTAGTTTACTGGATGACCTTATTCCAGCAATAAGGCAGTGGTCACTTATGTCACTGAACAGCACCCCAGCGCATGGAAGAGGTGGGGTTTGTTCACCAGCATGATGTCAAGTAATGTGCTGTTGCTCAGATTTTTTTTGTTGATTCTTGTTGGTTCATATATAAGTTGTGAAAAACCATATGTATCACAAAATGATACTAAAGGAGCCACGGCCTTGGATAGCCAATTAAGGTTTAGATCACCTAGGATTATGGCCTCTTCAGTATCCATCTTGATCTGATTCCTCAGGTGGGCTAGAAGCTTATGATCCGCTGAAGGGGGCCTGTAGCAGCCAACTAGCTGAAATGCTGCAGTGTTGGAGAGAGCCACTTTGAAGGATAGACATTCAAATTCTTTGGGCATAGATGTTGCATCCAAGCAAGTTACAGATATATTGGATTTGACATATATAGCAACTCCCCCACCCCTTGTCTGGTGATCCACTCTGAATATTTGATAATTGGGTAAGTTTATGTCTCTGTCTGTTGTGGTGGGTCTGAGCCATGTCAGGTGGAGGGACACTGCTCAGGTTAGAGAACGCATTGTTGAATGTGTTGGACATAGTACTTAGGTCATTTGTAGGTGTACCATCAATGTTGAGCATAGTGGGTGGTGCCCTAGCAGCCATGCCTGTGAGGTCCTTCAAGTTATTCCCAAAATTTTTCCCATCACCCCAGGAGTTGGAAAGTGCCTCCCTAAAGTATTTGCTTTTGGCCTTCCATATAGCTCGGATACAGCCATTTCTTGCTGCTTTGTATTGTTGAATGTCCCCTTGCACTGCTGTGGCTTGAGCACAGTGCTAGAGTTGGTCCCTTTGTTTGAGCTGCACTATGAGCTCAGAGTTTATCCAGGGGTTAGACCTGCTTTTGACCTTCTTCTTTGAAAGTGGTGCATGGATATCACAGGCCTCAGTGAAGTGGCTGATGAACAGTTCCAAGGCTTTGTTTATGTCCTTGAGAGTGTAAATTTTAGACCAATCCAGCCTGCTTAAATGAGATTTTAGCAGGTGTAGGTGCCCCTGCTTGAGAACCCTGGTGAATATTATTTTAGAGGTGGGGGGCTTGGTGAAGTTGTTAGCCCAAGAGCAGATTACGGGTGAGTGGTCACTTAAGGAGCCTGGGAGAACAGACACCTTAGTGATTCTTTCAGGGTGGTTTGACAGTATCCAGTTGATTAGGGTGCTGGTCCCAGTCCTATAGTTGCTCTAGTGTATTGAGTTGTAAGGTAAAGTTGATGCCAAATTTGCATTCAGTGAACACAATATGCCAAAAGCTGACATTTTGGACCCTGGCAAAGTAGGACTGCAAACCCGTGGTTTCCCTTTGACATTTCAGTACTTCTAGGTCAAGATGCAGTACTTCTTACAGACAGCACACAATGAACATTTCAATGTTGCTGAAAAGTTGCACGAGACTCCAACACAGTGCATCAAGGCAGTGTGGAAGGCAAACACCATGTTAGGGTGCACAGGGAGGGGGAATCGGCAGCAGAATCTGGGAGTGATCCTTCCATAACACAGATTATTGATGTGACTGCATCTGGAGTACTAAGCAAGATTCTGGAGTCCATACCTGCTCAAAAGTGCAATCCTGAGAAAAAAATGGAGTTGCAGTTGACCGTGAGCTTGTGCTGAGTGTAGCCAAAAAATGATGGCCAGGAATTAAATAAAATAAAACATGGGTGGGTGGGTGTAACCAGAAATTTTACACACACACACCCTCAGTGTGGGATGCTTTAATAAACCCCTCGGGCTTCAATGTAGCATCCCACACCTTGAGTGTGTGTAAAATTATGGTATTTGTATTTGTTGAGCCTCATAATGGTAAATCAGATTCTCCCTCCCCCAATGTTCCTCCCATGCCATTATGCTTTCAGCAAAATAGAAATTGTTTTGTTCTTACTCATTACTGTATTTTATGTAATAAGTCATGTCGCCAACTGTGCGTAGGCTGCATGCTTTAATTTCAGTTGAAATTGTGCCGCCAAAAAGCCATCTTCAAGACACTTTTATTGCAGCATTCATAGTAGCACAATAGATTCACCTGTAATGAAAGCACACAGCATCCATCATTTTGAAGACCATCAGTCATGTAAAAAACAAAGTAACAACTATGAAAATACTTGTTACTTTTCTGAACATTTAGATAAAGCACCAGTGCAATAATCAAAGTACCATTACCTCACCTACCATGCCCCCCAGAAATGTGCTATCTTGTGTGTGAATGTCCCGCTGTTTTAATTTCATGAAAGCCCAGATGAAAAATAAAATGCCAGAAATGCGTCACAGTGTGTTAAGTGAGAGCATTGCCTTGTGACGCCACTTGTTACTGCTGGTGCTTTAGTCTCACTATTTTACTTCCATGGAAAGCCCAGATGAAAAATAAAATGCCAAAAATGCATCACGATGTTTTAAGTGACAGCATTGCCTTGTGATGCCACTTGCTGCTGCTATTGCTGTTCTCCTGCTGCTGTAAATGAATTAAAATCCCAGATGAAGATTAAAATGCCATAAATGCGTCACTTTGTCCCAAGTGAGAGCATTGCCTGTGTTGACGCCTGCTGCATCACCAATACATGCTGCCCTTTGTGTGTGCCTTCATACTGCAAAAGTGAGTTATTGTGCATGCCACTGTAGTTTTTGTTTTCATAGACAGAGGCAGTTCATTTCTACATAATCTTGTTCCATGTTGTAAGCAGTCCACCATGTTATTCCTTTTCAGGGAATCTTGATACTTTACTGTAGTGGACATGATGATCAAATCACATCAACATGCAAGCAACACATATGTTAAGAATCTGACACATAATGTGGTAATGTAAAATTAAAATTGTCTTGGGGAGGGAGTGCTGTAGTTGACAGAAAGGCGATCATTTATGACTTTTTTTTTCAGGTCGTAGGCACACCATCAGTGGTCCACCAGTTTCGGATGGCTGTTGACTTTCACTGCACAGATACTGTCAACCCATGCAAGGTGAGTATTTTTTTGGGGGGAAGGGGCTGGGAGCATTTGAAAAAAAAGGTTCATTAATGTTTTTGTCATCTTTGCAGATCTTCAGCGTATCATCATCATAACTGTTGTCCTTCAGATTGGGAGATACCACTCACGGCACTGTACAGCACCTCAATGTTATCTGAAAAGAGATGAAGAAGAAATTAAGAGTTCATTGTTTCTACCACATTCACTTCCCAGTGTGGCTGTTCCTGTCTTCTGTTATATATACGGCATGAAATACCAAGCTATTAGTAAACACCTTATCCAGCTTAAAATACCAAGGTAGTAGTAAGAACCCCTTATGAAGCTGAAAATACCAAGCTATTAGTAAGAACCCCTTATGAAGCTGAGAATACCTAGCGATGGTGGGTGTAGCTGGCTGTGGGTTCATAGCTTGGGCACAGGTAAAATGTCTCAGTCTCAAGATGCGAAGTTGACTGCAGGTAATAATGAAATGACTGTACACATTATGTGAACTATACCGTCAAAATCAATAAAGGGGAACTAAAAATATAACATGTCATTTACTGATAATTGTCATATGACAATGAAGGCCACTGTTTGTCTTTTGGTTATTCCAAAAAACAGTAACATTACAGCACTGAGACAGCTTTCACCACAGTAATTTTGCAATTATGCACTTTCCACCAACATCCTCCACATCATCATCAAGGAGGAAGCAGCCCTCGCAATCTACAAGCCCGGAGTTGTACCCAGTTGGAAATTCTTTTTCCATGGCCATATCATCAACATCAGTGGTACAGCGTTTGTCGCTTCCACAAGGATGGACTGCTTCACCACCATCAGCAGCAGCATCACAAGCAACATGACTGGGTACAAACAGAGATGTGCTTCTCTGACTTGGTATGTGGTCTTCATTCATTTTCACAAATGTCAGCATGCTAACATTTGTAGGTGACAAGTTAGTATGATGGTCATGCACTATGGCCCCCGCAGAACTAAATAGCCTCGCCACACTTACACTGGATGGTGGGCATGTCAGGCACTTTACTACCATTGATGTGAGTGCTGGCCATTCATTCACCTTGCCACTCTAGTATACCAAAGGTTGCTCCATCATTGTCAGATGCCTGTTTTCTGCTAAATAGGCCTCAACCATGCTTTCTGATGCACGCATTCTGGATGAATCATCCACCCGTTCACGAGATTCATCTAGGTCACAAATTCCAACTTGGGACAAGGCACCCCAAAGTGGACTAATGGACAACTGTTTTGCTGACACCACCTCTTGCCCCTGAGCCACCTTACTAGATGTACTCGGTCCACAGTGACCTTCAGCCTTGTTATGCTGTGATTTGTATAACTTTGTATGTGACTTCTGTGCTGCATGAACCAATCAGACCAGCTGTCTAGTCAAATTTTGAACCTGATCTTGCCCTTCCTCTAGTATGGATGCAATGCCACATTTGTAGTGTGGGTTCAGCATTGTTGCTATTCAAAATTCTGGAGATTGCTGAATAGTGGCAATGTGTCGATTGCCGTCTAATATAGTAATCATGTGTTTCAGAAATGCACAGCTTGACTTATCTCCGACAACAACAAAGCTAGGCTGCAGATTCAACAAAGTCTTCCTCAGCACCCAGAGAAGTGGAATGGCTTGACTAATGGATGCAGTGTCACCACTCACTGCCTGTGTGGCATGTTCAAACAGCCTCAAAATTGTTATTACTGAGTCCATTAGTCACCATTGTTCACTTGTCATAGACATTGAGGCCCCTGAACTGTCACGGCTAGTGTGCATAAATAGGTACTCTGAACTTGCTTTGTACTGCTCGTACAATTGCTCTGCCATGTAAAGTGTTGTGTTCAATCACATGACAACTTCAAGCTTCAGGAGGTGCTGAGGCAGGCTGTTTTGAATCTGCAGCTGCCTAAGTTGGGCACAGGCCTTACCAGACCATGCAAAGTGGGCACAAATGTGACGTGCAACCGTCAGCATTTGCTTTATTTCAGGGTACTGCAGGAACTCCTGTACCACCAGATTTAAACAGTGGGCCATACAGGGAACCCCCACAAAGCCACTATTACTGATACATTACATAATGTTTGATCCATTATAACTAGCTATGAAGCCAGTTTTTAGGGACAGGAGGTGCAGTCACTCAGTTTCTGTCAGTTGCAAGTCTAGCATGTGCTCACCTGTATGCGACCTTGCTACACTATACATTGCAAGCGTGGCTTGCTGTCTAATGCCATGAAGGTTGCTACCACTACCACAGTCTGACTTATTACACTGCTTCCCCATTCCACCATCACAGACAACCCCAGGTAGCTGTTCCCAGTGTGCAGTAATACACAGATAGGAACTACCTGCCATTTTGCCACTTGTCCACATATCCATGCTTAAGTGAATGTAAGGTGATGAGGAATATCGAAGGGCATGTCTTACAGGCTCTGTCAATGTGTGATAGAACTCAGGGACAGCACAACTGGAAAAGTTTGTCCAGGACGGGACGTTCCATTTAGGATCTGCACATGCCTCAAAGCGCAGGAAGCCCACATTCTCCAATGGTAAAAGGTCAATTGCCAGCATTTCCACTACAGCAGCATTGAGATCACATACAACTGCATGATTCGGTGGGTATTTACTGTTGTGTGCAAAAAGGTTATGCAACGTGGGCTGCATTGTTCGTTACTTTACTCGTGGTGTGCTACATGGCTGTACTCTACTAACTGACATGGATGGGGTACCTTGGATGTGTGATGGTGGGTGCACAGGTGACAAACCAATACATGTGGTTATTTTCCATGTTTTAAGCACAGAGGTTGATGTAGTAGAATTACTACATGGACCACCACTGCTACTCTGACCACTGCTTGAACATTCAGAATCATCATCTTCCTCATTCCTGTAGTAATCCTCCAGTTTTATTTCACCACTTTTACCGACATAGCTGCTTACACTGAAGGAAGGGGATACCATGCTCACTAACATGACTGAGGGTGAACGTCCAACTACGGCATTAGCTCTCCTCTGGTGCCAAGTTCACAGTGCCATGTGCCTGCTCTTCAGATGAGTATGCTGGACCCCACCCTTTTTACCATGCTTCACACGCGCTTGGCAAAGCTGGCAGATTGCCACTGTTTCATCGTTGCCATCTTGTATAAAAAAATCCCAAACTAGGGATTTGGATGCCCTACTCTTCACATGTTGTTGCTGGTGCTGCTGCTGCAGCATGTGTAACTGCACTCTTGGTGGCAATGAAATGGGGCATGTAATGCATGATTTCTGCTGTTCTGCAAAACTGGACTTTGACTGAACATCACAATCTATGACTATTAATTCAGGGTCATCATCAATAGACACAGCTACAGCAGAACTTTGAGGAGGGGGGACTGACTTACAGACTGTTTAGAAACTTTCACCTTCACTTTCTTTTTTCTGGTTCCCAAATGGGGTCCCTAACATCATAATCATTATCCAATAATTCACTTTTGAGGCTGTCCTCCTGTGGAGATACTCCAAGTTAAACAGCAGCCTCAATATTATCAGCCACACTTTTTTTGTCGAAGTCTGATGGTTTGGATGGCCTAACCTCAACATCACTGGAAACATGAGACTGTGAGTCATCATCATGATCAGAATCATGTTCAAGCACTGTAGGTAGTGGGACATCAACTGCACTCAAGGCTGTGGATTCAATAACATTTTTCCCACCTGATAAGTTTAACTGGATTGAACTTGTAGCAGTACTCATGCTGTTATCAACCATGCCCTCACTAACTTTACTAACAGCAGGGACACCACCATCTCCAACCATCACTGAAGCAACTGATTGGAGAAACTACTACCTTTCCCTTCTGCTGTGTACTACCATGGCTATGGCCATGACCACTCTTAACACTGCTAGCCCCTGATAAACCTGACTCATCTTCACATTAACTTTCACTGCTAATAGTCTTCTTGACAGCAGCGCCACATACAGAAACTGCTTTGCCTGACCGTCACTTCAGGGGCATTTTTCAGATGACACAGACAATTTGCAGTAACTTGATATTTTGGCACTTTTGGGTGACTGGGAAGCAAAACACTAAATGTAGCCGCACAGGCACAACACAATACCTATCCTTGAATCCTTAACCAATCTTCAAAAACCCGACAGTCGAAAAATAATACCTTGTGTTGATGGGGGGGGAGATACAGTACCTATCTACACAGAAGCAAGGAATTATATTGCAGACAGGCTTAGAAATTCAGAGTACTACTATGGCGGACCAGGTGCCGCAGTGAAATGCATATCAACTGACAACATGTACACAGATTAAAGGTCAGGCACAGAAACTTTAATTATTCAGTACAGTATAACACAGACAGCCCTGTAAAAAGACTGAAACACTGCCCAGCAAACAGAAAATATTTATAAACAATTCAGTGAAGTTATACTGTGTCTACCTGAACTCAAAAATGCCTTTATCACTAATCTCCCTTCTGCACCACAGATCAGCCCCTTCCCCAAAGGACAAATCTACACTGTCTCTCAGTACAGACTGAATCAACTAAATTCATATTCAATATTCACAAAAAATCAATAAATACTTGAAGATAAAGCAACGTAAGGGTTTACTACAATCGATCTACTAAATTTTGTCATGAAATTTGGTGGCAAAAAGGTGATTTTAAAGGTTTTTAGAGGGTATGAATCTCAGAGCTCTGAAAGCAAACTGTCTCCAGCTTTCCACTACACACACTATGATGAACTGAGGCTGTGCAAGACAATATAGAGCCCATGTGACCTTACATCCCATGAATCACTGCAAAATTTGCCTTAAACTGCAAAAATACAAGGCAAAGTAACACGAAGTCCATGGAGAACAATGGAAACTTCGCGTTACTTCGAGAGGCATAGTTATTCGTTTTGCTTTGTGGAGTATTATGCAACATTCGGGTTATATGCAAAATACTACACGTAGTGGATTTTAGGCACTTTGCCCACCACTACACCAGAGGCAGCGCAACACAGCAGGCAACAGAGGACACTCAAACACAGGGCAGGCAGACATCGCCCATCACAACACAGTGCTGCAGGCACCCATCACAGCACAGTGTTGCAGGCACCCATGTCCCGGGCATCCACTAATATACAGAGAGAAGTAGCTGTCTGCAGCTGTAACAAGGTCAGTAAGGGTGCCCTTACACAGGGCACATCTGACATAGGATGGGACACTACCACAGATGCGGCTCTTAGGAAAAGGGGAAAAGAAAAGCAAAATGAGATGCTGGCCACAGTCAGCCATGAGACACCTACACAACCAGCAACAGGATCAAGAAGGCTGCACCTGGCATCCCAAAAGCATCCAGGTGCTCTAGATGTAGCTGTATGGAGGACCATGACAGCCATTATCCACCCACAACAACGCACCCTACAGACACGGCCATTTTCACAGTCCCTGTGCAAAATCACCTTTAGGCCAGGAGTCGAACATTTTCTCTGCCCTTCTTCATGAGGCAGGGTCATAACAAGACTATGTTAATAATTTGGTGTAAAAATATTAAAAAATAAAATTTCAATATTTTTACCCCAGATTCCTCCGCTGCAGTCCTATTGGCTCTGGTCAGAGTTTTTTATTTGTAGATATTGTAAACTATGTATCCTGAGCAGTCTGCACTTATTACTACACGCTCGAATGATGATCTGCATCTGCATGGCTTTGTGCATTCACAGTGCACTCGTGCTAACATGGTGCCCCTGACCTGACCATTTACTCATATGTGCATGAGTGTTGTGATTTCTATACCCCACAATATTTTTAAATTTATGGAAAGGTCTCTGTAAAGGAGATCCACGTTAGTGTTGCCTCAAAACAAGTAGCATTATACTCAAATGACTGATTTGAAATCCGAAGCCATGACTCTGGACATATGCACTAATGGTGTGCCTGTGCACATGCCCAGAGTCAAGGCTTCAGATTTCAAATAGTTTATTTGAGAATAATATTGTTCCTTTTTTTCATCAGTAATTTGTGCTTCTTCTGCCCCCGGGGGCCCCATCTAATCTAAGACCCCAGCCCCAACACCTGGCTCCTCCGGGATCTAACCATCTCTCCATCCTGACCAGAGAACCTAGCTTGCCCAGCAACTGATGCAGAGCCTGCAGAAGGGGGTCAATCATCATCTTGCTGACATAGGTGTTTTCCATCATTTTTCACCCCTTGATCCTCCCTGTTGCTGGGGCATGACACGTCAGCACATGTATGGGGAGGCATACACATGCTGCAGAGTCCTGCAGCACCTACCCCTCATTGGTGTCTCCTCCCAATTCATTCTCAGGCCTCCACCTGGGGGCAGTCAGTCAGTGGGACTGCCGAGTCACCCTCCCCATGAGAGGAAAGTTGTCTTCCAGATGCTCTATCCTCTCCAACCCCCGGTGACTGCTGGCAACCCACGCACACTGCAAATACGGTTATTGGCATGGCAGGAGGTAAGGTACAGATGCCTCAGCCCTCCATGCCACTGGGCAGGCTAATGCTGCTCATTTTTAAGGCAACACTAACATGGATCTCCTCTACAATAAGAGCTCTTTCCATAAACTGAAAAAATATTGTGGGATATAGAAATCACAAGACTCATGCATGCACAAGTACATGGTCAGGTTGGGGGCACCATGTTAGCACGAGTGTGTTGTAAACCCACAAAACCATGTGGATGTGGATCATCGGTTGAGCTGGTAGTAATAAGCACAGACCACTCAGGATACATATTTTGCAAATACCTACAAATAAAAGCAGAAACGAGGCAAATTTGGGTTGATTGCTTTGTTAGAACAGGTACTGTAACAACTGTGGATGCTACACTGGTCACACATGATCAAAAAAAAAGACTGCAAAAGCTGACAGTGCCCCTTTAAATATTGTCACATGACTATAAGCCCAAGCCTATTCTAATAGTTAAGCAATACCATCTTCACCAGATAGAAGGGGAAACAATTTTGGAATAGATCAGCACTTTGAAGAATCTGGCAGGTATGTGTGCATATAGACCTGTTCTTAAATGATGCTTTGAGGGATCAATTTGTCTGGGGTCTGCAACATGAACACTACCAGAAACAACTATGTATTGGCACTAGAAATCATTTGGTACTGAGCATGAGCTATTTCAATTTGTGGAATTTTAGGAACAAGCGAATCCTAATTTGAAATTTAGTATCTCATTTAGCCAGTCATAAATCAGTTTCCTAGACATCGCTGTAAAAAAGGATGGAGAGGGGAGCATTGTGACAGACCTATATCCTAAAGGAACAGATAGAAATACTCTTCTTTTAGCAACAAGTAGTCACCCACAGTATGTTATCAAGGCAATAACAAATAGCCAATTCATACGTACTAAACGTAACTGTGGTATGAAAGAGCTCCATGAAGAAAGAGCCTGTGAATTGGAATCAAGACTTAGGGACAGGGGATATAAGAGGAAACTTGTTACTCAAACAAAACATGAAGTTGATTTAATACCCGGGGGGAGCCTACTGACTGGGAAAGAAAAGTCGCAAAACCTTGATCCCCAGGTATCTTTTGTTTCCACCTACTGTATAACCCTATGTCTAGACATGTGTCAGGTATGAACAAAAAACAAGGCACTGTGTCAGCATGTGGTCTGAAAACAAAACAAAATGGTAATGTTAAATGCACGCTGAAACTAGAAAATAAAGTTAAAATCGATGTTTCGACCTTGGGTCTTCTTCAAGAAATATCTAAAACAGAAATAAGCAAAGTTAGTCAGGTGTGCTGCGAAAACACTGGCATCTTGTTAAAAAAAGATCCAGTGTTGAAGGATTTAAAATTGGAGAGTTCCAAAATGGTATTTAGGAGAGGGAAAAATCTTAGGGTCTTACTTGTCCATACTGTCCAACTGACACAAGAAACAGCCCGAATGTGGCTCCAAAGAAGGAAGGATGGCTGTCACAGATGTAGTAATTGTAAGTTCTGCTCCTCTGTTAAGGTTGCTGACTGTTTTTATAACCCTGCTATGAGGAGAGATGCCCCTATTAGAGGCTTTATTACATGTTCCATGAGTTGAGTTATTTATCTAGCTCAATGCAATTGTGGACAATGTTACACTGGTATAAAACAAAATGGAGCTTTAAGATAAGAATCAGTGAACAGTTTCAAGCCATTGAGGGAGGTGACATGATAAATGGCCTTGTAGTGCATGTTTCAAAATCTGTAGATGACTTACAACACTCCTTTTACATTTTGTGGCATTGAAAAACCTATTATTTTAAGAAGGGGTGGTAATCATGATAATTTGTTACGGAAGAGAGAAAAATATTGGATTTTCTCCCTTTGTGCCATGGAAAATAAGGGATTAAATGAAAAAATAGAAATAAGTCCGTTCCTGAAAAAATAGAAACTGCACCTCTTAACCTGTCCTTTAATAACCATGTATCTTGCAGTTGTTCTGTCATAAAAAAGGGGGGAAGGGGGAACTCTTCTTGCTGCTCACCTTATGTGATTAATGTCTTCTGATCTTTTACAGGATTTACACAGCATGACCGATACAACCAGTGGGAATCACTCTGCTATTCCTAATGTGAACTGGAAGCATGATGTAATACGTGCATTTAGGAAAAATTCTCCAATATTAGGCGTGCAGCAATTCTCCAAAAAGGGTCATATTTTTGGAGTTTAATGTACCCACCCTACACACACCCACATCATGCATCATTTGAAAGCTTATTTTATGTATGTTTAGATGAAGTATGATATGGAGCTGTCAAGTGGAGCTGTAAGCCTATAGGTGTGGTTAAACAATGGTACCCAAAATGAGAAAGTGTCATTTTTTGCACAGTTCCAGAAACACTGCAACATGACTATGACTCCAGTTTTTACTGTTTAAGTTAATTTCAACACCTTAATTTGTTTTTTTTACTGGTCAAAGCTACAAAATGACAAAGTATTAAAACATTTTTCTTGGTTTTGCATTGGCTAGTTTTTTTTTTTTCAGAAATGGTGACACTGATTACCATGTGGCAAAAATGGCGAATATCAACATTTTGCAATACACTAAAATTAAATGTTTTTACATTGCAGATTCTTAATTGCCAAAGTGTCCCACAAGTGATTATAATAGTTTTCTATATTTTCAGTTGAAATTTGCTACCCAGATCAGTCTCACACTGAAAGTTGTGCACCAGTATCAGTAGATTGCATGCCCATAGCATAGTGGGTACTGTAGATATAAATGTACATGAATTCTTAATGTAAGGCTTCTCCATTTGTAAGCTTTTGTACATACAATGTAGCATCTTGTCTGCCCGGTAGAAGATTTTAATTTGTAATTCCCTATGGATGCAGTACTAGCCTACAAAATATTCTAAAATCTAGTGTTTTAATTCAGTTGACACTTATACACAGGTCAGTATTAGTGTTAGAAATAATAATAGATAGCTTCATATTGGGCTTCAATCAAGGTGCTCACTAAACAAAAATGGCAGTTTTGATACTAACATATAGATGTAATTTATATCTAATTTAGCACAAGTCTGTATACTTGTACAAAATGAAAAATGGTGATAGTGATGGTGGTGGTAATGCTAGCAATATACTTTTTGAATTTTACCTCCACGGGGAAGTTTCAGTATATGAAGACATGGAGGATACAAGCCCCTTAAAGCTTACATCAAAGAGAAAAAGACTCTCCACAAACTTCGAAAATGTGTTATTTGTTAAGAAAATCAACAGAATTAAAAACTGTCAAAAGCCACCATTGAATGGATAGAATTGTGTGATGCTGGCAGCAGAAGCCAGGAGAGATGAACTGTATTGGTGGCTACTGAATGAGTTTTCTAGTTTACATGATGAGCCATCAATACTCTATCACGGGGGTTGCTTTTGGAAATACACACGCAAGTCAAATTTGGCACATATCAGAGCTGTATTCAACCCAGGAAAGAAAACAGACTCTGAATCCGATCAGACAGTGTCATGTTCACCTGCTTCTATGGCCACCAGAGCAAGCATGTCCTCCAGCGATTGGTCCTGTTACATTGTTTGCTTAAGAAAAACACAAAAAAGACAAGAAACTTCATAAAATTGAAATATTTAAGAGAGCAACCAATCTAAGGGAGGCAGCATTTCAAAGAGGAGATGACGACATGTTGCACAGAATATCTGAGAAAGACTTGATTGCTAAGGATGCAGTTTATCACTCAACATGCCTTTCTTCCTACTTGATTAAAACTAATCTGAAAGCAATACCATCTAGTTCCACCGTAACAATACAGTCACCTTATGACATTGTATTTTATCAGCTGATTGAAGAGATAGACAATGATCTTATGTACAACAAGAATGCTCTTCTCCTGTCCAAGCTGCTACAAAGATATAAAGCACCACTTCCCTCAGATGTAGAAACTGAAAGCTATTCCAGTAGCAAATTACAGGTAAAATTAGAAAAACACTATGGTTCTGTAATTTCATTCCTTGCACAGCATGGACAAGGCAAGTCTATTGTTGTTTTATGCAGTACAATAACATTAGCTGATGCTATTCAAGCTGCTCATAATCTGAAGCAGGCCCTTGAGTCATCCAAATGTTTTGTGGATGTTCTTCTGGCACATGAGCCTGATAAACAGCTTTCAAATGAACAAGTGGTTTTATATAATGCTGCTTCAATCCTTCAGTCTGAAATCGCAAAAATGAAACATTCAGAATATTATCCAAAGCCATGGGATTGTAGTTTAGAGGGGCCATCTACTTTTGTGCCCCAATTGGTGCAGGAGTTTGTCCTTTGGTTAATAAAGAGGCATATAATTCAGCCAGCAATGAGTATCATCCTTCAGAAGACATTCAAAGAAGGTGCCTCTCAATTGCAGATAGCATAGTATTTAACAGTTCCAAAATTATCACACCACTGCACATAAGCCTTGCTGCACAGCTACACCATGAGTTTGGGTCTTGCAATTAAATTGACATACTACACCTTCAAGGATTCTGCATCAATTATGGTGAGCTGAGGCATGTGGAGGGATTGTGGGATAACAGATGGACCAGACACTGAACTTCAGGTTCAACACACAATCTCTGTGTGATGTTTATTTAAAATACAAGCAATAACCTTCTGCAATACCATATTTCTTCTTCAGTACATCAGTTTATGGTAACAGACTATGTATGTCCTTTCTCTGCACTTAGCCAGCACCTGCTGACACTGATCTCCGATCTAACCACTTTTCAGTGAAAACTCTTCATCCCTATGTGGGCCCCATTTGCTTGGGTAGTGGGTGCTCAAAAAGAAACAAAAACAAGCTAAAAACAAAGAACCTCAGTGCAGAAAGACTGCAAAAAGGGTTTACCCAAAGGGCACTGGCAACAAATCAAGTTTCAAAGAAATACAAAATCATACATACTTCCATAATGCAAAGCATCATGTGATATATGCAAATCACCATGACATTTCAGACTTGTTCAGTTTACAACAATTTACATGCATTTTAAATAGCACAACTAACTTAATTTCTATAAGTCACCTAGTACTTTTTACCATTATCAAAAACACCTAGGCCCAGATATTCAAAAGGGTTGCGCATGGCGCAACAGCGCCCCGGCACAATATTCAAAAGAAAAAATATATCTGGAATATGTAGTACGGTATAGGCTGCACGCCCATTGGCTCATGCTGTGAACCAATGGCCGTACAGCCCTACCAACGGTGTCAGTCGGCAGGCAGCAGGCGGCAGGTGGGTGGGTGCTGCCACCCACTGGCTGACCGGGGAGCGGGCAGTGGGGCTCAGTGGGTGGTGGGGAGGGGGCACCTTAGACCACCAGGATAGTGGACATTTTTTTACAAATGCCCACGATCGGGCAGATAGCGGTCCACTGGACCACCAGGGATATAGGACATATATTTATTTTACAAATGCCCGCAATCAGGCAGATAGCGGTCCACTGGACCACCAGATATACAGGACATATATTTATTTTACAAATGCCCGCGATCGGGCAGATAGCAGTCCACTGGACCACCAGGGATATTGGACTTTCTTGTTTATTTATACAGATGCCCGCGATCGGGCAGAGAGCGGTCCACTGGACCACTAGGGATTTTGGATGGAATATCTTTTTTTTGACAAATGCCCACGATCTGGCAGGCAGTGGTCCACTGGACCACCAGGGATATTGGATGGAATTATTCTTTTTTTAACAAATGCCTATGATCAGGCTGTGGAGCACATTGCCGGCTGCAGGGGGTGTCGGTCCCTGACGGCTGCTGCCTGGCAGAGCGCCAGGCGCAAGTCATCGGGGATTGGTGCACCTGCATGCAAATGGGGCCATAATGACTTGCAAATGGCCCCATTTGCACCTTGCATATATTATGGCCCCATTTGCATGTCAGGTTTTGAATATCATGGTTGCTGTGCATAGCGCAATGGAACTTGCGCTAGCACATCTCCATGCTCCACTCTGGCCACTTGCGCTGGCACAGTGCCACTGCGCCATGCACACTGGAGGTGGCCAGGGTGCGATATTCAAAGCTGTTGAGCCATGGCACAGCTCCTTTGAATATCACCCAGTCCACACCCCTGCGCAGCCAAGTTGCGCTGCATCCCAGCTTGCGCCACATCCTGGTGCAGTTTGAATATCTGGGCCCCTGTGCCATGGTTTTTTCAACATTTACAGGTTTCAAAAACATAAGGTATATACATCAAGATATTTTACGACATAGTGCTATTACACACTAAATCCAACAATGATAAACACAACCTGTTTTACATACACTTGGAGGTCACCACAATAACCTCCCTGTATGAGGACCTGAGAGGGAAAAGGAAATTTAAAGAGGACACTATAGCATAGTCAAGAAAGGGAAGGGGGTGCCCATAGGTGGCCAACCATATGGACTACAAATTGTAAATAATAGATTAGGCTAAGAAACAGGAGAACTGCTGCAACAGATTTAAGAAAAGGTCGGTCCTCAAGAGTGGCAGGATCTCCTTATCACAAGGCAGTTCATTACTAGTGCTGCAAAAAGCAAAGTAGAAAGACTCCAAGGAGGTGTGTTCATTCCAAATGGAATTATACCACTTCATGCTGGTGGAAATCTAATCCATGAAGGAGATGATAATATAGACATCAACGCAGAGACCACTGATGAAAAGAATACCTTCCATTCAATGGCTACAGTTGTACTGCAAGAACAGTCTGCAGAAAGTCCAGCATCACAAGAAATATCACTGAAGCATCGGAAAGAAAAGTCACTTACTCTCCTCGGGCAATCAGAGTCTCTTATGCAGTCTGCATCATCTGAAAAACCTAGAACATGTCCAGAACTGACTCACCATGAAAGTACTTGAGAAAATAAACTCCCATCACCTACAAGTGAAAGCTGTCCAAGATCTCTCTTTGTGTCTTTTAAGATTGCTACCTCATGATGTCCTACCAATAGCAAATGATGATATTATTCACTCTTAGGTGATTTCATTTTGGACTGATTTCAGCCACAAGCTTGCCACAAAGAAGAGCACCTACACAGCTCTCTAAGCTCTAAAACTCTATGCCTCATCAAATCAGGCACTCCTCCTCCTCCCCGTAGTCCATCTTGGCCTCCCTTCTCTGCTTCCTCTCTCCATCCTGCAGCTGCTCCTAATTTCCCCTCTGGCTCCTCACTCCCCCTAATTTCCTCCCTGGCTTCTCCATCCCCTTTCCTTGCCTAGCACTTAACATGAGAAGAAACCAATGTACTTTACTGCACTTCCTTGTCCACATTTATGTATTGTCTGCAGTGCTGTTAATGTGCTCCTCTCGCATCAAATCCCAATGATTATCTAATGCTACTAACTGATGTATTGTTTTTACTCTGTGTTTCTCTATTTTATATTACCTTTGGAAATGTATTGTTGATTATTGTATATATACTTTTCTATGGTTATTGTATATATACTTTTCTATAATACTGCATGGAAATGTGCTTTTAATTACTGTACTCCCATGTTCCCCTTCCCCCCGGACACTCCGTGAGACAAGCAGTTTTATATTGTTCAGTGTGCCTTTCCTGGTGAAACTTTTCAATAAATAAATAAATAAAAATAAATAAAACAGCAGTTGCATGTGCACCTAGTGTGGATGCCAAACCAGCTAACATGACCACAGTCTATACTACAATGCTGAAATGTAAGGAAATGTCAGCAGCTCTAGGCTAGCAGCATGCCATTCAAACCATGGATCAGTAGCTGTATGCCAGTGCTCAGTAAGTAAAATGGACTCTCCCAAATGAACTTGGTACCAATGTGATTCGCCTGGATGGTTTTCACACCCTGTGTTGTTTTATTGCATGTATTGGGAAATTTGAGGGAGACACAGGATTGCTAGACTTTCTTGTTGATTCTGATGTGTATGCAGCTTGTACTACAGATCAAATGCTTGCTGGTATGCAATTCAACCATGCTGTACATGGCTTGTTTCTAGCATTTGAGGCCCAGAGTGCTCTGAAACTTTCTTAATTTGTTAAATGGTGTTAGCAGGGAGGAGGTACTCATGGAGTTCCAGCATTTGTCTGGCAAATGTTGGCTGACATTCAAAATGTGTTTGAGCCTGAAGACATTGGGCCCAGTTCCAAGATGGGTTACGCATGTCGCAAGGCAACTTGCACCAAACCCAATGGTACAAGTTGCACCTTGCAACATGCGTTATGCCATCCATGATTCCAAACGGTGGCCTGCGACATGGTGCAGGCCACCTGCGCCAAAGGTGGGCTATGCCACCTGCTACACCTGCAACCCTCTGTGACATGGCACAAGGGTGTTACTGGCATCAGTTATGCTCATATTCCAGGTGGGCGGCCGACGGAATGGCACATCATGATTCCAAGTGGGACCCTGGCAGACAATAGTGTAAATACAGTTAGACCAGCTATTAGGCTGTCTAACTGTACCCTATGTCCACAGGGATTGCACCACCATACCTAGTGCCCCTACAGTCAACCCCCCACAGTCCCACATAGGTTCCCACCCCATCCCCAGTGGCATGGCAGCCCTTTGTGGGCAGCTGGCACCTCCTCACCCTCCTCCCTGAGCAGTGACCAACAGGGCAGTACCCATCCCCCACATGCCAGTCTCCCCATGGTAGTCCTGTGGCCCTCCCAACTCCCCCAGCCCTGTGGGTCAGTGCCACGGTGTTGGGGTGCAGGGCTTTGGGGGGCCATGCCATGTGCTGTTTGCACCCTGTGGGAGGGCATCTCTGCAGCTTGTGGCACCCAGGTCAGGTGCACCCTTCCTGTGGTGCAACCCTGAAGCTGTCATAAGTCACAGGGTGTAGGTGCTGGGGACCCTGCCTGTTCTGGAATCTGGTGCAGGGTGCCCGGCGTAGTGGCATATGTCGCAACTCGCATCTGTCTGTGAGTTGTGCCATACATCCTGGAATTGGGCCCCTTGACTCCTTGTAACATATCATTAAAGAGTTTGCTGTTGCTCTAACTCAGCATATGCTACCACTACTGGAGGAATTTCAGACATGGGGGTATGCCGCGTCTCCTCCATTCAAGTTCTGGGATCATTTTCTCCAGGTTATACAGATACTACTTCTAAATGTCTTTGCAGAGTGAGAGGGTGATTGGAAACCACCTACACACACAGCATGCCATGCTTTCATACTTCTTTGTTGCAGACAAGAACAACTATGCCAGGGGTATTCCAGTCTACATTCTTGATATGCTAAATCTCCTGAAGAAGTACACAGTGCCTTTGAATCTGGGGAATTTGTTGTGCATCACACTCCTGGTTCTTTCAATTTAATTTGGAATGACATGGAAACAGAGAAAACTGTCATCAAAGACTCAAAGGGCAACAGTGGGATTGTAGGACAGACAACAAAGAAGCGAGCCCTTGTCAGATGGACCCTCATAAGACATGTCCTGAGTGAATTTTCAAAAGCTATGAGAGAAAGAAGTGGCCTATCAACAAGCAGTGAAGACAAACTCCACAAACAAGTCCTTGCCTCTGCACTGAAGAGGGGTGAAGAGCGTGCTACACCCATTACCAACCATGTCATCAACAATTTGACAAACCCATTTGACCCTGATTCACATCCAGAGGTGCTTATCAACATATCTACTGGACTGCATGTAACATTAGATGTACAACAGCCTCTACAGAAAATAACAAATGTTGGTGAAGAACAAATGGAAGTATCTGTGAGAGGTGCACTTGGTTCTGATGGGAAAATTAGCTTCTTCAGCCTCATCAAGAAATCTGGCATCAAAACATTTGTTGACTTGGCCAAGAAGACCAAATTTAAGTTTGGCAGGGAAGGGACAATAACAGCAGCTATCATTCCAGAAATTGTTTTTCACAGAGCCCTGTCCTTAGCAAGATGCCGAGATGATGTTTCAATGGCAGTTGTCCTTAGTAACCCAATAGGACCTGTGCCTATGTCCCTCTTCCATGCTGATGGAACAATGAGACAAACAGACAAAGGCAAATTAGGGCATCAGCTGGAAGCTCAAACTGAAGCATCGATGAACTATGAGGATGCAACAAAGAAACCACAGTGTACATCAGCGATGCTATGGCTGTCAATCAAATGATGGCTGGAGACAACTTCCACACATTCAGTGAATTGGCTGCTGAGTACTTGTGGCAGATGCTCAAAGGACTTCACAAAGCTAATTTTGTAATCGAAATCTTTGACAGATATGACAACAGTAACTCTGTGAAAACTTCAGCAAGACAGCACCGGACAGGATCTAAGGCTGGATGGAAGCAATACCAGGTGACTGGTGGATGTCCTGTGCTTCCATGGAAAATGTTTCTAAACATAACATCCAACAAGCAGTCACTTACAAATTCCTCTGTGAATATATGGTTCAAAATGCACCTGGGAGTGTAGGAGCACACTCAACAAAAATATCCCTTTTTGCTGGAGGCTTTTCCATTGGAGAAGTAGCAAAGTCTATCACCAGCAGAGGTGTTGAAGAAGCCCAAGACTTGTACAATACTGAAGAGGAAGCAGACACAAGGATGCTACTGCATGCTGTATGTGCCAATATGGCTTTTGGGTCTCTTGGGGTCAAAGGAACCATAGTAATTAGGTCACCTGATGCAGGTGCTTTGGTCCTTGCTCTTCACTATTTTCCAAAAATGGAGCACATAGATAAAATGTGGATAGAAACAGGCACCATTACCAGCACAGCTGACAAGTATCTCAATCATAAATCTTGATTATAAAAAACTTTCTAAAATATTGACCACCCACCTGAACAAAGTCTTTCTGCAGACCACTTTCACACATTAACTCACCTTTTCTCCGCATCCAGGGACTCCTCTACTCCAGCAGTATTGGCCTGCCTGGATGCGGAGAAGGCATTTGATCGGGTTTCATGGGATTTTGTCTTCATGATATTGCCTAGGTTCAACATTCCACTAGAATTTAATAAGTGGGTCCAAGTTCTTTACTCCAACCCCTCAGCCCGTGTTCTGTGTAATGGGGTTCAATCTGAGGTGATTCATCTCAAACAGGGCACAGATGTCCCCGTCTCCTTTTTTATTCAGTCTCTTTCTGGAACCTCTGCTTCGGAAAATTAATTCTACTCCATGGATTCAGAGTATTCCAGTCGAGCTGAATCAAAACAAATTGTCCATTTACGCAGGCAACATTTTGTTACATTTACTTAATCCCTCTACATCCCTGCCTGAGACCATGGAAGTAATTAAGCATTTTTAACTACTCTCTAATTATAAACTGAACTTAGATAAACCTGAGGTCATGTTCCTAAACGCATGGACATCATGGGCTGAGGTGCCTCATCTCATGTTGGTGTGGGTTCTCGATAAGCTTAAATATCTAGGAATGCACTTAAGTACCTCTCCTATGGAAATGAAATACTATCATTTGGACTTACTCCGTGAACAACTCACGCACAACTTAAATCATTGGACTCAGCTTCCTCTCTTCCTTTGGGTGGATAAACACTGTTAAGATGAACATACTCCCCAGGATTCTCTACCCTCTCATGATACTTAATCAAGTCATCCCCCAGTCCTGGTTTGCAGGGCTGCAAAGAGTTCTGACATGGTTTATTTAGCAAAGGAAGCAGCCTTGAAGGGCATTTCTTAAGCTTATGGCCCCTAAAACATCGGGAGGTCTCTGTCTTCTTAATTCCTATTTACTGCATATTATTTGCAATACATAGCACTCACTATTTCCAGTGGTATCGAGACTCTAGAGATGACCCCTTATCAGCATACATACCACAGTGGTATCAGTGTAGTCAGTTGGAACTTAATATTATTGCTTTACTACCTGTATCTCCTAATAACCTCCCTCGCACTCTTTATGCTAAACCCTTAGCTGTATCAGTGTGTGTT
The DNA here is from genome assembly GCA_016271365.2 of Neoceratodus forsteri. Taxonomy (NCBI): domain Eukaryota; kingdom Metazoa; phylum Chordata; order Ceratodontiformes; family Ceratodontidae; genus Neoceratodus; species Neoceratodus forsteri. The sequence goes on from CM057456.1 coordinate 1,048,528,693, forward strand.
CATAAACAACTATGTTTACTACTTCATCTGAACCCCACGAAAGATGTTGAGCAACCTCTTCTGGGTAATCCAAACTTAAAAATAGTGGGACAGCCTATTACCTCAGCCTTTTGGTCATACCCAAAAATTAAATTGGTCAAGCAACTTACTAATAATGGAGTATTATTAAAATTCTCAGATTTTTAGCATATCACCCGGTCTCCCAATAAGGACTGTTTTAGATACGTCTAACTTTCCCACTCGTTATGTCGTCACTTTCGTTCAGGGCCCTGGTCCAATGCTTTTGGTCAGAATGTACTTGCTTTAGCACCCAGAGCATTCTCTTCTCATGCTATTTCTTTTTTTATTCACAGTTCTATGACCTTCTCCCCACTAAAGAGGAGGGAAAAGTGGATTATTAGGACCGGGTTGCTTCTACACCTGGCGACTCAGCAAATTGGTCTCATATTTGGCAAAATGCATACAAGTATCTTAAATGGGACAGGTTTCAATATGTGCAGTTTCAATTGTTACATAATTCTTTATTATGCCCCGGTCAGATTATTTAAAATGGGTAAGGCACTATCTGATCTATGTAATCATTGTGGTAAAACAACTGGCACCTTGTTACATATTTTGTGGGAATGCAAGACAGTTACTCCCTTGTGGGACACCATTTGCAAACACCTTAATCCAGTTTTAGGGCTACAGCAAGCATTTTTGCGAGACATCTGCCTTTTAGAGATGTATAAAGATGATTTAATTGGTTGGCAATGCAACCATATGGCTTTGATCTCAGCTTGCGTTAAGAAAACTATATGATGCCACTGGTGCATCAGGATGTTCCTACTTGCAGTATTTTGAATGGTGTAAAGAAATTATTTTTGCCTTATACACAGAGAAAATGCTTGCTAGCATAGCAAACTGCTTGACCATGTTTAAAGACATCTGGGAACCGTTATATACTTTACTTTTATTGCATGATGACTAGGATATTACTTTCAGCTCAGCTTGCTCTGCTGGGTTAATATATGGTGTTATGCAGGATGCCCCTTTCCCTCATGTTTTTTATTTTATTTATTTTTTATTTAGTTTTTGTTGACCGGGTAAGGGCACTAGACAAATCCTGCCTATTTTCAGGCACGACCCGGGGGAGGGGGATACAGATGAATGCCAACTGACCTTGAACCAGATTAAGCTGTTGGTGGTATTTTTAGTGAATGAGGGAAATTTGGCCAGGACGCCAGTGAAATTCCCCTACTCTTTTCGAGAAGTGCCAAGGGATCTTTAACATCCACCTGAACTACCACCAATCCAGGCAGATGGGACCTCGGTTTTAACGTCTCATCTGAAAGACGGCATCTCAGAAGTACAGCACCCCTCTCATGCTGCACTACAGTGTCAGTACTGGGATATTAACCCAAGTGCCAGATGTGGGAACTGAACCCACAGTCCTCTGATCTCCAGGCCTCAGAGGCGAGTGCGCTACCTACTGAGATAATCTTCTATGTTGGCTATTCTTCCCTGTTCATACTGTAAACCACTTACCGTTCCTTAGATTTCAGAAATAAATTATTCATGGTTATACAATTGCAAGGAAAAATCATAGATGATGATTGGCTAACTGGCACCTTTTACCTGAGGCAAATCCTGCAATATACCAATGGGAAAAGGCGCCAGCCACCAGTCAGCCACATTAGGAACGTCCCCAACGCTATCAAACACTGCGATGGACAATGAAATTAGCTACCCGCTAAGCAGAGTTGCAACCCCCAAACACTATAAATATCCTCAAAGCTACCAGTAAGAAAAAAAAACAATTTCCTTTAAATTTCATTCTTAAAAAATCTTTACCTCCTGCTTCCTTGTATTAACATCTCTTTACCATCCAGTCCCAGGAGATCCAAAGACGGGGACCAGTAGGGTAGTCACAGAAGGGTTTCACGTCGCATTTTAAATCTGCAGCCCTTGCTGCTCTGCACCCTCAGACTCTATTTAAATCCCCGCTAAAATGATGTAAGAAATTCCCCAAGTCACTGCAAACTTAAACACGGAAGCACAAATTGACACAGCGGCCTGTTAGCGCTCACTCCACACAGACTGTCAGCTATACAGTCTCTCAGGTGTTCCATGAACATTTAAAGCTGCAATTTAAAGCAGACTCAGTGTCCCACTGACATTAAAAGCTGCAGCTTAAAGTAGATTCTCTGTCCCACCAACAAATAACCAGACTCTTACTAAAGTAAAACATTAAAATAAAAAACATATTTACAGATTAACTGCCAGCTGTGGTATTACAAAATGGAGCTCACGTACTACTGCCTATTAATTCTACTTCGCAGCAGGGAACTATTTTTTGTAATGCAACAACAACATTGTTAAAAAAAATCATTTAAAGTGGTAAAAGGTATATTTTTCTTTTACAAAAACCAAAGATGGACATTATAAAATCACAATATACCACTCCAGGGTGTGGGTAATGTTAGGATTTACTACACCTGGTGTGTTTTGCTCACTCGGCCTGTGGCCTCATGACCAAACAACACGCCAGACGTGGTGAATCCTAGCATAACCCACACCCTGTCATGGTATATTGTTTAATTTTCCTGCTCCAGAATGGGGGGGGGGATTGGTGAGTGGGTTTTTGTTTATTCTTGTTCATTGTTTGTTTTCTCAGGTATTGTGTTTGGGGTAACTGTTTTTTGTATTGTTATATCGTATTCATAAATTCTTAATAAAGTTTATTCAGTTTCAAAAAACAACTGACAAGTGTCGTTTCATACCTGTGCACGCAATTTGTGATGCACTCACTCCTGACTTCTGCAACATAATTCCTGCTGTACACACATTAACAGGATGTGACTCTGTGTCATCCCTGTTTGGTATTGGGGGGAAAACATGTTTTTAATGCTGTCAAAAAAAGGGAGCTTACCACTTTACAGATCTTGTCAAATTGGGAGAGCATGATGAACAAGCTGCAATTTCTGCAGCAAGGAAGTTAGTAGCAGTGCTATATGACCAGAGCGAGAAAGAAAAGGAGACCCACAGAGACCTGAATTTCTTGCGACTCAATCTAGCCATCAAAAAGAACAAGTCACTGACCAAACTCCCACCATGTGAAGACAGTTTTGAAGAGCATGTCAAAACAGCATCTTGACAAACAAAGATTTGGACGTCTTCACTCATACTCTAGGTAAACCAGATATTGGATCACCATTGCAACATGGATGGAAAAATGCGGATGATGAACTACTTCCTGTATTCTTCAAAGGCCCAATGGTATCTGAGCTTCTACAAGATCTTATTTGTGCCTGTACCACTTGGGGTCACTGCACAATCAAATGTGTCTGTAGTCAGAACAATCATGCCTGCCCAGAAACTACAGTTACGTAAGAACCTACCGTAACAGTAGATCTTCAAGAGGAGCTCTTGCAGCAGGCAACATAGTAGGGACTTAGCCACCAGGCACTAGGACCACTCAGAAAACTTTCTAGCTAGCAATCATTAGTAGGGGACCACCACTAATGTCAGCCCACCCCGACGTCTGCCTATGATATACAAGGGGCCGCCCCCAAGCCCAACCTCATTCTCCCGCCAGAGACCCTGGCATGAGTAAAAACTGGAGAACCAAGATGGTTCCTCTGCACCAAGGAAAAAACAGAGTAGCTGTGATGGGGAAGCAGTCAGCCTGAGGGATGGAGGGAAGGAGGGAAAGCAGTGCCTGCTGCAAGAGCTCCTCTTGAAGAACTACTGTTACGGTAAGTTCTTATGTAACTGCACTATCTTACTTCAAGGGAGCTCTTACAGCAGGCAAAACAGTAAGGACTGAGTCCCAAGCAGTGTAGGAACTGAAACGGTCAGCAGTGAGGAGGAAACAAAGGCAGCAGAAGGCGTTCAGGAGAAGAGTCCTTGAAGGACAGCTAGTCTGAAGGCTGCTCTATGTCTAGAGGCAATGTCCAGACTGTAATGCTGAATGAAAGTGTGGACAGAACTCCAAGTGGCAGCTACGCAAATTTCTGCAGTGGAGACATTCCTGAAGGAGGCGACAGAAGCAGCCATGCCTCTGGTAGAATGGCCTTTAACTGGTTCTGGCAAAGGTTTGTCATACTTGTGGTAGCAGTAAACAATGCAGTTAGCTATTCACTTAGACAATCACTGTTTGGAAACAGGAACCCATATCTCCTGGGGCAAATGAAACAAACAACTGATCAGATCTTCTGATAGGACAGGTGCAAACTAAACAGTAACAAAGCACCCTGTGAGCATCCAAAGTATGAAGCATGGCCTCCCCTGGATTAGAATACTCAGAGAAATAAACCGGTAGGTGGATGGATTAATTCAGGGTAAACTCAGACACCACCTTTGGAAGAAACTTAAGACAGGTCTCCAAAGACACACTGTCTTTGTGGAAAACTAAATAGACTCTTTACACATCAGAGCCCGAAGCTTGGAAATCCTCTGAGCAGAAGTAATGGCAACTAAATGCATTCCATGACAGAAAGTGTAGCTTGCAACTTGAAGCAGACTTAAAGGGAGGCAAAGTAAGCTTCTCCAAAACAAATAATATATCCCAAGGTGGGACAGGGTCCCTAATGGGGGCTTCAAGTGAAGTATACCCCACTAGAAAGTGCGGGAAAGGTCCAGTTGGGCAAGGGTTTTACCCTCAATAGGTGCACGGTATGCAGAAATGGCAGAAGGGTGCATCTTATGTTAGGAGTAACCCAAGCCAGAGTCTGAAAGGGAAAGGAGGTATTCCAGAATTATGCTCACTGGACAGATGAAGGGATCTAAGTGTCAAGTGGTGGCCCAAATAGAGAACTGCTTCCACATCATAGCATAAGTGGCTCTAGCGGAAGGCATCCTGGCTGCCACTAAGACATCCACCACCTGGGGAGAGACTCCGAAGTGGACAGCAGATAAGTCTGCAGAAACCATGCATGAAGATGAAGAGATCTGATGTCTGAGTGGACCAAGGTGCCCTGCTCCTGGGAGACCTGATCTGAGCACAGGGGCAAGAGAATCAGAGGTTCTACTGCCAGTTGATATAGAAGAGGAAACCATATCTGGTGTGGCCAGTACGGACCTATCAGAATCATCTCTGCTCCCTCTGTCTGTAGCCTGAGGAAAACCCTCTGCAGAAGTGGAAAGAGAGGGAAGGCATACAGAAACCTCCCTGTCTAGGAGGGGGACAATGCGTCACACCACAAAACACCAAGATCTAGTGAGCAGAAATTGGGCAGTATTGTGCTGAGTGGGGAAACCATGAGGTCCAGCTTGGGATGGTCCCATCTGTCAAAGAGGTCTTCGACCACTGAGGGGAGAAGCTCCCATTCATGAGCCTTGGACCGTGATCTGCTTAGGCTGTTGACCAAGACATTTTGGGTGCCTGGAACATGCATGGCTGTCAGTTCCAGGTTGTGCTCTATGGCCCAGTACCAGACTGTCATGGCCTCTCTGCAAGGGAGGTAAGATTGAGTTCCCCCCCCCCACTTGTTTATGTAGAAGACTACTGACATATTGTCCATCTGAGTCAGAAGAGGGCCAGGGAGCAGGTTTGTACGAAAGACTTGCAGAGCATATAGGATAGCGCGCATCTCCAAAATATTGATATGGAGATGCTGCTCCTGTAATGACCAAGTTCCCTGGGTCTGATGATCAGCCAGATGGGCTCCCCAGCTGTGGCTCAATGCATCCATCATGAAAATTTGGCAACGCGATACTGCTAAAAAATTAACTCCCCTGGAGAGGTTGGAGGAGTCCTGCCACCAATCCCTGGTCTTCTGCACAGGGTTGGAGACTAACATCAGCTGCTCCAAATCACCCGTGCGCTGGTCCCATTGGACCCAAAGATTCCATTGATACCCTCATGTGCAGGTGTGCCAGAGGAACTGTCACACAGGCCACTGTCATGTGCTCCAGCAATCTCAGAAATGCCCAAGCCAGAATTTGGTGCACTGAGGAAGTCACTCGAGCCCGTGCTTGTAAGCATTCCATCCCATCTGGAGGCAGGAAGACCTTTCCCTGGGTGGTGTCCAAGACTGCCTCTATGTACTATAGTCTTTGGCTTGGCCGGGGGGGGTGCTGAGGCAGGTTGAGGGCTATCCCCAAATCCTGGAGGAGGTCAAAGGTGGCTTGTAAGGTTCAGATCAGCTGATCCCTGGAGGGGGCTGTCAGCAGCCAATCATCTGGGTACAGAAAAACTTAATGATCTTGTCTTCTGAGGGCCGCGGCCACTACTACAAAGCATTTGGTAAAGACTCGGGGAGCCGAGGACAGGCCAAAGGGCACAACTCAAAACTGGTGATGGTTTTCTTGAAAGCAAAAACGAAGGACTCTCCTGTGGGATTGAAAGACCAGGATGTGCAGATACGCGACCTGCATGTCCAGTGAGCAGAGCCCATCTTCCTAATGAAGAAGAGGGTGAAGGCTGTTAACAGTGACCATCCTGAAAAATTTGTATTTTATAAATAGATTCAGGTGTCTGAGATTGAAGATGAGACGTAAGTCGCCTGTTCTCTTTGGAACCAGGAAGAAATGAGAATAGAATCCCTTCCCTCTTTGAGCTGGTGGAATGGGTTCTATGGCCTGTTTCCACAGGAGTGCCTGAATCTCCTCCTGGATGAGGGAGATGTGGGCCTGAGAGTAATGGGAGTGCAAGGGGGGGTTGTCTGGGGGATCTCCAAAAATTCTAGAGTATACCACTTTCCACAAGATGGAGAACCCACCGCCTCCCCCAAAGTCTCAGCTAGGGGAGGTGGGTCAGGCAGGGAGACAGGTGGTAGCATCTAGGAGGGGCAGAGTGGCTGAAGAGACTCAAGGGCCCCTTGGGGCTGGGCTTCCTGTAACCTGAGAGGTGGCCTTATACTTGAATGCACTTCTGGTCTGCTGGCCCTGGGGTTGCTGTCTGGCAGACTGGTGAAAGGACTGATGCTGGTTGGCCTTAGATTGAGAGTGGTACATAAACTGTACTGATCTCAAGGCTTTGCCTGACTCCTGTAGGCGAGTAATACTGTTCTGGGTATCCTCGCTGAAGAGAACAGGGCCCCTGAATGGTGCATCTAGGACTCTGGTTTGCACATCTGGGGAAAACCAGAGACCCTAAGCCAAGAATATTGGTGAATGCAAACACCTGTAGCCGCTGCCCTACCGGCTGGGTCAGAAGCATTGTAAGAGGCTCTGAAGACATGGGTACCCACGTCACAGCCAGATTTAAGGATCTGAACCAGCTCTGCCTTTTCTGGGGCTTCAGTAAAGGACTGCACTACCTCCAGAGCCTTGTCCCAGAGGGCATTCTGGTATTGGACCATGTGGGCGAAGAAATTTAGAGAACGGGTCGTCTAGGTGGCCAAGGCATAGACCTTCTTGCCGAATTGGTTCAACTACCTGGCATCTTTGTCTGGAGGCTGAGTACTGAGATAACTGGGCTTCTTTGTACATTCATGGGTGGAATGAATGACCACCGAGTCAGCTTCTGGGTGCTCCCCATAAAAGGGCTTCTCCTTGGGGGCATGGTAAAGGCAGTCTGCCTTTTTGGCCATAGCTGGAGTAGAGAAGGGATGTTTCCAAGCAGCTCTGTGAACATCTATGAAAGAGCCAATTAGAGGACAGGCCACAGTGAAAAAAGTCTCATTTTTATGGAGAAAGATAGCCAGGCGATGGTGCTCAGGGTCCTATTCCTCCATCTTCCAGACCATGAGGGACTGGATGTGCCTTATGACATCCATGAATGTGGGATTATCTGGGGAGATCTTGGGGTCTCTTTGAGCTCCTCCAGGTCTGAAGGCAGGTGTGAATCTTCGGATTTGTCTGAGGATTAGGAGGAGGAATGCCTGCCCAACTCATACGAGTCTGGGGCTGGCGTTGGCGAGCAAGGGTGCATATCCTGGTGTGTGTCATCTCCTGGCTACTGGGGATGGCTGATGCCAGCTCTGTCTAGAACCAGAGAAGGTTGCCTAGAAGGTGGAGAATGAGGTCTCCTAGGAGTGTCATTAGTCTTGACAGGGTTATTGGAAGGCCCCTCAGATGAAGGAGCAGAAAGGGTCCACAGGGCCTCCTTTGCCTTGAAGAACTCCAACCAAGCCACAAACAGAGCCTGGTAATCTATGGACGGATTTTGTTGTGGAGTGGGAGGGGGCAGCGCTTGGGTGTTAGGAGTGGATTGCTCCAGCGTCGAACCCTGTGGAGTCGGAAACTCTGGCATTGGTCCATGAGGGGATGGGTTACCTGGCATCAGTCCTTGGGGTGAAACATTATCTGGCATCAGTGTGGAAGGGTTCGGCAGACCAGATGTCGGCCACTCTGGCATCGGCTACGAAGTGACCAAAGGGTCAGCTGGCATTGGTAGAGGTGCAGGTGATGACGCTTGGGGCGCTGGGGTTGATGTAAGAGTGGCCGGTGTTGCCCGGACAGGCATCAGCTGACACCGGTCTGGTGAGTCAGCTGGTGCCATCCTCGAAGGGAAGCCTGTCCACAGGAGCTAGCTCCCGAGCGGGGCAGAGGCGTCACTCTCACAGGGGAAGTGAAAACATGTCCCTGGCATTGCTTAGTGGTGTTTGTCCTGGAACCCAGGGCTGATTTGGCTAATTCCAGGACCGGGGAAGTGACGGGCTGAGACCTGCCACCCTAAGAGGATCTGGTCAAGCCACCTGACTGAGAACACCTATGCAGGGTGACTCCCCAGGAGGCTAGGCCACACCTCAAGCTCTAAAGAGCAACAATATTGGCAGCGACTCCCTGGACCCCAGTATCCTCCGCCGGGTCCTGGATCAGGTCCTTGCCCCCCTTACTACCCTGCTCAATAAGTCCCTATGCCTGGGGCAATTCCCTACAGCCTGGAAAACAGCCACAGTTACGCCCATACACAAAGGAGGTGACAGGTCCTCAGCCGGGAACTACCGGCCTATCTCCATCCTTCCACCCCTTTCAAAAGCCCTAGAAAAACTGGTGGCTACCCAAATCACAGAGTATCTGACCAAATACAACATCCTCTGCCATGAACAACACGGATTCCATGCAGGTCACAGTAACAGCACAGCCCTTATTGAGTTCTCAAATTTTCTTCATTTCTCCCTGGACTCTGGCTCACTAGCAGGGGCAGTGTTTATTGACCTCTCAAAGGCTTTCGACACTGTCTCCCACCCCCTCCTGTGGGATGCCCTCAACCGCACTGGCTTTGCCATCGGCCCGGTCTCCTGGTGCTCCAGCTACTTGTCTGACCACTTTCAGCGTGTTAAAATTAATGGGACCCTCTCCAATTCATGTCCTATCCGATCCGGTGTCCCCCAGGGTTCCATCCTTGGTCCACTTCTCTTCTCACTGTACCTCAATACCATGCCCAGAGCTTGCATGGGTAAAATCCTGCTGTACGCAGATGATGCCGTCATCTTTGCCACCCACTGAAACCCCGTCTCCCTTCAAGACACCTTGCAACTAGCCTTCAATGATGCTGAAGCCTGGTTCAAAGAGCACAGACTTGTAGTCAATCAAAAAAAAAAAAAAAAAACATGCTATTTGCCCATCCCCAAAACAAACTCAGTAATTTCCCACTCCGTATCCTCCCTGGCTCTAAGCATCCTCTTGACCAAGTCCGCCTGTACAAGTACCTCGGGGTCTCCTTTGACTCTGCCCTCACTTTCCACAACCACATTGATGCTCTAGCCTCAGCTACAAATACACGGCTAGGTATCCTTTATCGCTACAAGCACTGCCTCCCCCCCGATGCCCTCCGACTAGCAGTCACCTCCTCAATCATGTCCCTTGTGGACTATGGCCTGCCTGTCTATGGTGCCGCGGACACGACTGCCCTCAATAAAATCCGACTCACCTTGAATAAGGCCTGTAGATTAATTACGAGAGCCACCAGATTAACCCATACCTGCCAACTATATGACTTGGCTAAGCTGCTTAACCTGGACGAACGGCTCAGATACCAAACCTGCCTCATAACTAAAAAAACACTCCTTGGACTATCCCCTCCTGGCCTGACAGCCTCTATCCACCTTGCTCAACCCTTAGTCCAAACTCATAGCTCCTCCAAGGCCACCCTGTCTGTCCCTAGGACCAGGACTACACATGGTCAACGGTCCTTCTGTTACAGAGCCCCCTTCTGGTACAATACTCTCCCCAGCTCCATCATCAATACCCGTACAATCTCCAGCTTCAAAACTGCACTTCAAAGTCAACTGTTTAACATGCGTAGCTGTGCTTGTCCCCGGCCGTAGGTGTTCCAGCTCATTGTACCCGACAATACTCTCTGAGTAGCTCCACAACAACAAATGAAAAAACTCCCAGAGTGGCTCGCCTCCCTAACCTATCACCTACCTTGTCCCATAGCCACCTGTTTTTACTAACCTAGCTGTACCTGCTCAAGACTAATAGTCTGTTTAACCAATGTATGTTTACCTCTCAATCTTATCCAAGTTACTGTAATAACATGTGAATACCAAACCTGTAACACTGTTATTGTTAACAAAGTAATTACTGCATATATCTGCCTTAAACTGTGACCGCTGTGTTGTAAAAAAAAAAAAAAAACTGTCATCTACATGATCTAATGAAATGTTGTACTGTGTTTTGTCCTCTTTGTGACGAGGTACCTTTGGAAACGAGCCTCTGGCTCAAAGGTTGTAAATTGATGTATGAATAAATAAATAAATAAACCCGATTGGCACAAGAGCCTGACCGTCAGGAGCTGAGAGGCAGGGGAAGAAGTCCCAAGCCCTGAAGAACCACCACCTGAGACAGGGATGAGGGTGGGAGGGTTCGACACTGGAAGCCCAGGAGAGAGGGCCATTGGAGGGGGGCCAACCTCCCATGGGAGGAAGACCCCGAGTCGGTTGTCAATTTATGCGGGGACCAAGAGTAGAAAGCTAACTGGGGCCTAGCCCTGTGTTTGTCCCCGTTCTTATGCTTTCTGCTATACTTCTTCTCCTTGTGTGAGAAGAGGAAGGAGTCGAAGCCCCAGAGACCAGGGAAGAAGAGGTGCTTTTGCCCTGGAGTTTCTTCTCCATTGTGGCTAGTTTCTTCTACAGCAGAAAGTTTTGCAGATTTTTCTGGCGGTGTCTCCTTGTGGCCTGGTTGAAGTCCTGGTAGTGCTGGTAGGCCTCAGTGCCATGGTCAGGGCCTAGGCAAAGCAAGCAAGAAGAGTGGCCATCCTTGGAGGGAAGCTGCTTGCTGCAAGCACACTTCATCTGCCGCCACACAGAAGAAGAGGATGGAGAAGAAGACATGCAAGGAAGAGTGAAAAGAAATGTTTTTGAAGAAAAATAATACAGCGTGGTTTAATCACAAAGAAAATGAAAGTCAACTGTAGCGGGGCATCCATGGAGGCCTGACTTGCACAGGTCGATGGCAGGAAAACAACTGAGGTTGGGCCAGGGGACTGCCCCTTTTATACCATAGGTGGACATCGGGGAGGGGCCGACATCAGTGGGCGGTTCCCCACTAATGACTGCTAGCTAGAAGTTTTCAGTGTGGTCCTAGCATCTGACACCTAAGTCCTTACTGTGCTGCATGCTGCAAGAGCCCCCTCAAAGTAAGATCTGTGTACATGCCAAGGCAATGAAGACTGTGGTAACCCACGCACTCTCGACAGAGATCATGATGATGAACAAGAGGATGCTAATGATGTTGACTAGAAATGTCACCAGCGTTATTACATTTCAATGATACCTGTACAAATTTATTATTAGCCTTTGTTTTACCCTTTAGATTGTTGTTGGGATGCTTTAAGGTTACAAAGAAATCCTATTTTATGTCTTGAAATAATACATAGTTTCATTAAAGTAACAGAAACAAATGCAAATATTCATTCTAACATGTTGAGGGTGTCATAGTTTAGCCACATTTCTATGGTAACAGCCCCATGTGACAGCTCCATATCATACCTCATCTTAAAATAGGCATAATAAGCTTTCAAATGATGTATGATGTGCGTGTGTGTAGAGAGGGTACATTAAGTCGGCCAAATCGGTGGTGTCTGCCACATGCCTATATGGGCAAGATTTTGCTTTTAGCTACTGTACATACCATAATATTGATTCAAAGTCATGGAGACTACTGATGCACTTTCAAAATCTGTACTTGTTGGTGCTCAGAATGATTTTAACTTTTTATGTGTATTTATTGTACAGTATGTATGTACTGTATATGAGTACTGAGTACAGAACTTATTGCAATTACTGTACTGTATTGTGTTTTTTTGCACAGTGTCTTTAAATGGGACACTTATATTGTGTACCTCTGGGGAGCCTGTCAGGTGTTTTTTTACACTGTGTCGTTAAATGGGACACTTATATTGTGTACCTCTAGGAAGCCTGTCACGTTTGTTAAAGCTCAAACCAAAGTGAAACGCATTAGGGACAGGTGTTCCTTTGTTTGTGGGGAGCTACTTTTGGAGTTTTCTTTGGGCACTGTGTCACAGAGTTTGTGTGGCTGTATCTATAAACTGTCTTTTGCGAACTACTTTTACTTACCTTACAAACTACCTTTTCTACAAGCAAAGCTTTTTACTTCGGCCAATAAATTCTGAAGCTTCACAGGTCCTGAGTATTTCATACAGCCATTGATGCATGCTGTGAGTATTGGTTATATTTCAATGACTGTGTTTGCAGGGGCCAGCTTCCTTGCCTCTAATGTGTGAATATAGACCTGTTCTTAAATGATGCCCTGAGGGATCAATTTGTCTGGGATCTACAACGTGAACACTAACTGAAACAACTACCGTATGCATTGGCACTAGAAATCACTTGGAAGGATACAAGGGAGGTAGCAGGAAAAGCTGTACCACCCAGGGGTGGGATACACAAAGTGACTCATACACCAAATGCAAGGGAATCCAAGGCAACAGGGTGGTCCTTTTACATCACATCAATATGAGCAAGCCTCGCATAAAAACATCCAGTTGAACTGAGAAAAAATCTTCACCTTGAAAGCAGCAACTGTACTTCAAGAAAGCAGCAAGGAAGGTGCCGAACAAACTCTGGCCACTTTTCAAGAAAGTTATGGCCCCAGTCAGGAATTTAAAGCAAAGCTACGACTGTGTGAAGGTGCTATGCTTACTTTTTGCAAAGCCTCGACCTCTGCTTTGCACTCTGAAAGAAGTGGCGGAGCAAGAGTTGGATAACCTGGAGTGACATCAGATCGTGTCATGAGTAGGGAAAAGTGACTGGGCTGCCCCAGTCATCATAGAACTGTGTCAAGGCAGGACAAAACTGTAAGAATCTGTAATAACTACAAGGTAACATCAACCACTGTGTGGTGACAGAAATTATCTACTCCTCAATGCACAGGGATTGTGTGTAACACTGGTGGGTGGCATTTTCTTCAGTAAACTGGATTTATGCTTTGCATATCAGCAGCTGTAATTGAAACCCAGCTCTGAGCCACTCCTGACCATAAACACCTGCATGGGACCTTACTGATATGATTATCTGACCTATTGTGTTTCAGTGCAGCCAGCAATTTTTTGGCACATGCTGGGCCAGATACTTGTTTTTTGTTTCTGTTTTTGAAGCTTTTCAGTTTGAAATATTTTTGTTTTGTTTTTTATAGAGAAGCACTGCCATGGAAAAAGAGAAGGTGTAGGCAGCCAGCAAGACAGCCCTGAAAGGACAGACATTTTTTACTTGATTAAGAAATTTATCTTATTTTTTTTTTCTGTCTTTCTCCTTCATTACATTTTGTCTGTAGTCTGTCATTTATCATTTTATTTCAGGACTTCAGTTTTGTGTGTTTTAGTGAATCATTTTGTGAGTCTTTCTAAATTAGTTTTAGTTATTTATTATTTAAAGTAACAGTGCTTTAATGCCGCAGAGAGATCATTTGTCACTTAGTTTTACTTAGTTGTTACCGCTGTCATTTTAACCCCCATCATGTTATACAAAATAAACAAAAAAAAAAGATACATGTTTTTCAAGAGGGTTTAGTAGTTCAGTAAACTCATTTTCATTTCTTTTATTTCAGGTGACACTGCTGATCCATTGGGGAGCTGTTGTCTGTTGCTGTTTAGTTTTCAAGTTCGAGTTCTAGTTTACTGTGAGGGGATTATATCCATTGAGCAAGCTCATTTGCAAGGATGTCCCTTGTGCAACTCATCATAAATGAATACAAATCAACAGAATATAGAATATAACATAGTATAGTCATATTATACTACCAAAACAAGATAAAGAATGATACAGATCAAATCTAAAATACAAACATGCAGTATATGTGGTATGTACAATAAATGTAACTATAAAAGAAGCATTTACAAGACCTCAGAATATGGTGAAAGGTGTTCACATTCCAGTCACGAAGGATATGGACAACACCGAATAAATACAACAAGATATAAAATGTAAGTCAGAGAAGTGGAGTCTCTGCAATTATACAGGCCTTTGGGGAAGAGTATTCGTACAGTATTTAGGACACACAGGACATGGGCATCTTGAAAATAATATCAAGAATAGATCCCGGGATGTGGAGGGGGGAGGCAGATAAAGTGAAAGGTTAGAGGCAATGACAAGTCTTACTAATGTATTTCTTTATTAGGGTTTTGAAAGCATTCAGTGTGGTCAGGGATTGGAGTTTTAGCATTGTTTGAAGCTTGCTCCACACTGAGGGGAGCACATAGCTAATAGCAGCTTTACCATATCAAGTTACTACTTTAGGTATCTCTAGGGAGATCTAGTCGCATTTCCTTATGGCATATAAGCTATGCATGCATTGAAGGAGAGTGACGATTTAATTAGGAAATTTGTTTAGTACGGCTTTGTATGTCCATATGTAGATGTATACTAGTCTCCTGTTTGCCAGTGAGGTCCAATTCACCTCCTTGTAAAGGGTGCAGTGATGGGTTCTGGCTGGGGCATTGGTATTAAAGCGGATGGCACGATGATACAGAACATCCAATTTGTGTAGCTAGGGAGAAGCACAACTGTTATATAGGATGTCCACGTAATCTAGTAGTGGCAAAAATGTAGTTTGTAGTAATGTCATTCTTAGAGGCCCTCGAGAAAAGTTTTTTGTTCCTGAAGAAGAAGACAAGTCTCATTCTCAGTTTTTTTAATAAGGTTTCTGTATGGGTAACAAAAGAGAGATGTGAGTTGAGCAGGAAGCCCAAGTATTTGAACAGGTCTACTATTTCAAGTGCATCACCAAAAAGGATGATGATGGGTGGCTGGGGGCAGAAGCTGGAAGGAGCATTAGATGAGTTGGGTGGATAGAAAAACGACATTGAGCAGGAGTTTAGACTGAATCAAATTATTCTGGAGCTGAATGAAGTCGGTTTGAAAGGCAATGCAGACTTCAGTGGGTGAAGGTTTTACTGCAGGTTTTCTTTAACTTTGCCATCCATTCTATAACATCATCAAAATATTACATATATAAAAACATGACTGGGAAGAGATGCTTGTCTAAAGGGAGAGGTGCCAGGGAGAATTTAAAGTTCTCAGGACGTTCAGTGGGGCAAAAGGATGTTGCTGCACTTGCAGCAGCTAAAAAAGTATGCACATAGTGTGTATTCTATGGTAGCAGGCAGAAGCAAAGGAGTAGTTGGCATCAGTGGTGGCATTAGTACAGCCAAATGTTTCCCTCCCACATCTGTGGCATCCATGCTGGTTGGGGTTGGGGGAGGAGGCAACAAG
Source organism: Neoceratodus forsteri (assembly GCA_016271365.2). Lineage (NCBI taxonomy): Eukaryota > Metazoa > Chordata > Ceratodontiformes > Ceratodontidae > Neoceratodus > Neoceratodus forsteri. Next base: position 1,048,544,298 of record CM057456.1, read on the forward strand.
AGAAGCAGTACAACAAAACATCTTGCACAGTTACAGTGGTCAAGGAGGAGGGGGTTGTTGATGTCCCTGTGGCAGTTGGGGATGCTGGCACTGACCGGATGTTGATGAGAGTGTCACGCTGCCTAATGAGAGTGTGGAGTTGGAGCCTGAGTCAGAGGAGGGACATCTTGAGCGTTATTAAATTATAGAATTTAAAAATGTGGGTTATGAGGAAAGAGTACCTGAAGAATGTGATGCTGATGACATAGCTCAGGAGAAGAAGAGTAGTGGCTGTGGGAATAATATGAACATATGAAATTTGTCAGCAGATAAAGGCCTAGAGGTCTATCAAGTCTGCTCAAATGTGCAGCTAGCACCCCTTATTCTGCAGCTGCCCCTCCCTTCCACCCTTCCCCTTCATTAGCCCTCCCCCTTGTCCTGTCCCATCCTCATTTGAAGCAGTCCACTGTTCTACTGCATACCACTTCAGCAGGTAACGCATTCCACCCAGCCACCACCCTCTCTGTAAAAAAGTGTCTCCTCATCTCCCTCCTGAACCTTCCTTGCTCCAGTCTCATATCATGGCCCCTGGTGGCCCTCCCCTCCCTTACTTTGAACAGCCCCTCTGTACCTGTCTTGTTTATTCCTTTCATGTATTTAAAGGTTTCAATCATGTCACCCCTGTCTCTCCTCTCCTCCAGTGAGTACATGTTCATCTCCTTCAACCTCCTCTCATATGATAAGTCCCCCAGCCCCTTGATCATCTTTGTCGCTCTGCACTGCACCCCCTCCAGTAACTTAATGTCCTTCTTCAGATACGGACGCCAGTACTGTATGCAGTACTCCAGGTGTGGTCTAACTAATGACCTACACAGTGGCAGAATCACCTCCTCCTCCTCGGGATATACCTTGCAATACAACTCAGCATTTTGTTGGCCTTTGCAGCTGCCTTCCTACATTGTGCTGAGTTGTTCATTGACCTATAATGAACACACCCAGATCCTTCTCCTCCTCCTCTGTCTGGGCTAGCTGCACTCCCCTAGCTGGTAACTCCTCCTTGGGTTCTTCATCCCAAAATGCAGCACCTTGAACTTTTGGCATTAAAGCCCAGTTGCCAGGTGTCTGACCAGGTTTCAAGCTTTGCCAGATCATCCTGCAACCCCTGCCATCCCCTAGGTCATCCACCACACGCGCCTACCTTGGTATCATCAGCAAACAGACTGATCTTGCTCTTGATGTCCCATGATATGTCTGCAATGAATATTCCAAACAAAACTGGTCCCAACACCGAACCCTGTGGAACACCGCTCATCACTGCCCTTGGGTGTGAGAGCTCCCCACCCACCACCCTCTGTTGCCTTCCCTGCAGCCAGTTCCCTACCCATCTCACCAGCTTTGCACCTGCCCCTGTGCCTCCTAACTTCCTTCCCAGCCTTCCATGTGGCACTGGAGTCGAATGCCTTACTAGTCCAGATACAGGACACCCACTGCATGGCCCCTGTCCAGTTGCCTAGTTACCCAGTCATAGAACTCAACCAGGTTGGTTTGGCAGGATCTGCCACATATGAAGCCATACTGTCTGCTGTCCTGTAGTCCTTTGGACTCTGGGAGGGCCACCAGCCTCTCCTTCAGGATAGTCTCCATTAGCTTACCCACGATGGATGTGGGCTCTCACTGGTCTGTGGTACCGTTTCATCCTGGGGCCACTCTTGTGGAGGGGCACCACATGAGCCATCCTCCAGTCCTGAGGTACACACCCCGAATGTAGTGAGGTATTAAATAGGTCTGTCAAAGGTCCTGCAAGGACCTCTGCCAGCTCCTTCTGTACCCTGGGGTGGATGCCATCTGGGCCTGGCGCCTTGTCCACCCTCAGTCCCTTCAAACCCTCTCGAACTCTGCTGTCCATGGTTTCCCCATCTGTCACCACTTCCCACCCTGCTTCTGCCATTCTCCCACCTTGGGTGTCACCCCCCCCAGGGGCGTAGGCAGGGGGGGTGTTTAGGGTGTTCAAACACCCCCCGAAATGACTGCAAAAATATATTTACAATTTTTCGGACAGAGCGCTCTGTCCCTTTAAATTTCTGCTGACAGCACCTGATCCACAGTTGCACAGTGTGGCAAAGGATTTAGCGAGGAAATAAGAGCAGCACACAAAAACTAAATGAGTAAACTGAGTACCGGCGTCCGGCGGGTATAGAGTAGCTTGGGGGGGGGGGCGGCTCTTTCTTTGTGTGCGAAATCCACGAATCACGGTCCTCCTCCTCGGCTCCACCTCAGATGAGCAGACAGCAGCCAATCAAGTCACACAGCATGTATTTGACGGCTTGGGGGAGACAGAGAGGAGAAGAAGCGCGCGTCGTTGACGTCGAGTAAATGAGACAGTCGGAGCAAAACGAAAGTCTTTTTGGCTGGAGCCTGGAGTCTGAACTGTGCTGCCTGCCACTCATCATCGCTGCCTAGTCCTACCAGTTTTCTTCAGTGAAGTTGAGGATAGGCGCCCCGAACTTGTTTTAATTTCTGAGACCCCAGACTATGAATAACCGATCAAACCCCAACATCTGCTGTTTAATCATGGCTTTGAAGGAGAGTGAAGGATAGAATACTCTTTAAAGAACCGATTGATCGATTTCTGAAGGCGTGTAGTGTCTGCTCGACATATGGTACCCCTTGACACCATGCTGTGCTGTCAACCGCATATGTCTATATTTAAATTATAATTATGCAGTCGAAGTTGTGATTACTGTATATGCTTACGTTTTACGTTGCGGACCAGATACTATTACCAACAAAGTTCTGCTTGGCTTTATAACAGCTGTCACTGTGTGTGCATCCTGTACCAAACGGCATATGGCTGGTGGTTGTTGCCTGGACGATGAGGATGTGCTTTTGATCCCTAGCTTGGCTTTCTTTCTGTCTTTCTTCTCTTTTCTGTAGCAAGTGATGATAATGAATCTAATATTTAAAGCATTTATGTCTGTTTTATATGCAGATCAGGCTTACACTAGCAACCCATGTAAACAGTATTGCATCTGACCCTTTTGTTTTGTTTCTTGTACCTTGGCACCACCACCTGACATGTTACTTATCTCAGAGGGGAATCGAACCCTACTGGCTTACACCCAGTGGGGTCCAGCCGAGCCAGATCCAACCCCCCACCTCTTACTGATCACGTAGGCGGAGGTACCCAGGGTTCCCCTTGGAGGCAGGCAGTGTCCAAGGTCAGGCCCTGAGCATGCCCAAATTACAGTGTTTGAGGCAGGCTATTTTGGTGTTTTCTGGTCCCATCCTCTGGGACGTCAGCCCACTAGCCCAGTCAGAAGAATGCAGGCATGCTTTTACACAGGCTAGGGCCAATGTACCTTCACCAGATTTCCCTTGCATGCTGCACTACCAGCTGTGGTCACCCAAGTGGCACTGTGATAGGGGCAGTGACAGCCCTCCCTCCCGGAGGAACAGAACATCCTCTGGAATGCTTGGTCTTCCTTCCCCAGCTGGGCCTTGACTGCCCAAGGTCATTTCCAGACTTGGGTTGCTGGCATTGGGAGTTGTAGCCCTACAGCCGTGCCAGTGAGCTGGCTACCATTGCCTCTTTCAACCATCTGGGCAATCTCCCAGCCTGCCTTATCTGCCACTTACCCCTTCCAATCCCACAGCTTTCCCCTATGGTAGGGGCCTTCAGGCTGGCATCGTCAAGAATCCCGAGGTGGGGCAGGAAGTCAGTGGCATGGGGTGCAAGAGTTTTCTGGTGTCACCCTGCGCATGCTGTGGCATTTTCGTGTTCATATTGCCCTGCACCCCAGAATGCTAACATCTGATCACCAAGCGAGGGCAAGTAAAGCATTCCCCATGCAGAGGCCATCAGCCTCCCACCAAGGACAGCACAGACAAGCACCAAAAGGGCAGAAGTTGCAGCCTGGCCAGAAATTACCTCCGTCCAACTTGCCCATGTCAGTGGGCCAAGAGGATACATCTGCTGTGTTACAATATTTGAAGATCGGAAAGTAACTGTACAGAATACTTTTATGGACCAATCTCAGGCACACTGCTGTGGATATGTGTGGTTTCAATTTGTTTTGACACAGCACTGTTGGGTCCTGTTTTGAACTACATTTCTGCAGTGATGGGTCCAATTTACTCCATGGTTTAAACACTTTAGTGTTGTTGTTGTGCCTTTTCTCAGTGCCTCAGGCTCTACCACCACCTGTGGTCACCCAGGTGGCAGTAGTACAGTAGGTATTGCACTGATGCCTGCTGAAGGAGCATTGCATTGATGCCCAGTGAAGGCGCATTGCACTGAGGCCCGTGGATGGGGTCGATTGCACTGAGGCCCGTGGATGGGGTCGGTTGCACTGATGCCCGAGAACGGGGTCAGTTGCACCAATCATTTTCATCCCTGTTTTTTGAGCTATGACCAATGCAGCCTTTGCAGTGTTGCACTGAGCTCAATAATTTAATAACTAAAGTAACCATATAAAAAACATTATTGTTGTAGCAGTTGCATTTAACTTTAATTTTTTTTAGGTTTTGGCTTTGTGCCATTATCAATCATTAAAATAACTTTCATTTGCCAGCCCGCTGGTGCAGTGGCAAGGTGTCAGTCTGTCTGCAGTACCGACATTGGCCAAGGGGAGAAGGATTGAGCGTCCCAGGGACTGCTCTCCTTCTCCGTGGAGGAGGGGGGAGAGTGTCCAGCACTATGCGAACCTCTGGCAGAGGCTGGGGTTACTGCCACGACTGGAGCCACATGTTAGGGGGGGCAGATGCTGGTGTCATTGCATGTCCCCGGCCCAGGAAAAAGCAACAAAAACAATGCTGGCTGCTAATGATGGCCCCTGCCTCTGCTGCCACTCTCACCACAGACAAAAAGTCCACCGGGGGTCCCGCTCCTGTGATCTCACCCTGGGAGGCAAGCCATGGCTTAGAGAGAGACCATGTTTCCTGGGGGGTACCTGCCCAGCGGCTCAGCACAGGGGGGTAAGCCTGGGGATGGGGGGGCAGTGAGCAGAGCAGGGGGACCAGAAACTCTAGTTGGGGGGAATAAGCCGGATGATAATTATAATAGTAAAAAAAAAAAAAATGTCATCTTAGTAAGTACTTATTCCACTATGTGTGGGACAGTACCCTCTCCATGTTGGACAGCGATATTCTACAGCACCTTCTCCATGTTGGACAGCGGTATTCTGAGTGTTCAAGTGAGGGAAGTCCTCAGGATGTGAGATGGTAGTAAGGTATGACTTATGTTCTGAAAAATGCTTGCACTGCCAGAAGAGAGAGAGAGAGAGAGAGAGAGAGAGGGTGGGGGGGGAGAGAGAGAGAGAGAAAACAGAATCATCGGCAGTTTTTAGGAAGTGAGCTGATGTCAGCAATAGCAGTGTGAAAGCAGCTGCGGCATGGAAGTGTAAAATTAGAAACAAACCAATGTATGGGAAGCTGAGCATGTTCAAGTTAAAATATGACTTTTGTTTTTTGTTTGTTTGTTGCAGGAACCTTAAGGCAAATGAGCAAGATTAAATATATTGTGTTCTGGCCTGGGGAGTTAAGATAAATTATTGTATTAGTACAAATACTAAAACTCATGGGTTAATTGGGCAGGAATCTGCAGGAACCAGTTCCACCACCTCTTACAAATCTGTATGAGAGTTCCTGCACATCTGTCATCTTTATCTGTTGAACTGTATGAGAGTTGCCCCATCTAGAGATGACAGTTCCACTTCCCAATGAATTTTAGAGGTGAGAGTTTTCTCACTTAATCATTTCCAATGTAACCACTGATAACACTGCAAAGAAGTGACTGGAATGTTGCAGATTGCAATGTCACATTTTCTTCATGCTGTGCCAAGGGTTAGGTGTAGCAAAGAAAATGCCATTAGGGAAGTACCCCATGCTGGGCTTAAGGGATGCTGGGCTTAAGGAAAGCACCCCACTCTGGGCTTAAGTGAAGCACCCAGTGTTGTGTAGGTGGGGGTGAGAGCATGGTGAGCCACACAAGGATGTTGGCTGTTCTGTGTGCAGAGCTAGAGCTGCTTGAACATTTGCTGATGTGGCATCTTGTGGTTCAGTGGTGGGGGGTAGTAAGAGGAAGAGTGGGAGCCAATGTACAAGACAGTTGGGAGCACACTGTGTGTGACTGCACTGCAGTTTTTTATGTATTTTTTGCTGGGGAATGAAGCAATGTGGCAGCAGGAGAAATGTGTTATAATTAGAGTATTTCTTGGCTTGCATTTTTTTTTTATTCTGTATAAGCCTAAATCCAGAGGAGGAGTTGGAGGTCAATCCACGTCCATCACTGCTCAAGCAGCTTAAGAGGAGTTGGAGATCAGTCCAGCAGCTGTCGCCACTCAAGCAGCTGGAGCTGCCAGAGCAGGAGAAACTTTGATCCAGCAGCCGTCGCCACTCAAGAAGCAGCAGCCGCAGCTGTAATTCCCGCATAAGTCTTGGCTCCAGGAGGAGCCAATCAGAGAAGAGGGTGCTGTCTTCAAAGTGTGGTCGGTCTTTAAAAGGCCCTGCCACCACTCTTGGCTCCAGCCTAAAGCCAGAGGAGGAGGAATTGATCAATCCAGCACTCAAGCAGCTCAAGAGGAATTGGAGGTCAATCCAGCGGCTGTCGCTGCTAAAGCGACCAGAGCTGCCAGAGGAGGAGGAACTTTGATCCAGCGGCCGTTGCTGCGCAAGAAGCCACAGCTGTAATTCCCGTGGCAGTTGCCACATAAGTCTTGACTCCAGGAGGAGCCAATCCGAGTAGAGGATGACGTCTTCAAAGTGCGGCTGGCCTTTAAAAGGCCCTGCCGCTGCTCTTGGCCCCAGTCTAAAGCCAGAGGAGGAGTGAGTTTTCTCCTGCCCGCTCACCCCGGCTTCGACCTCTCTCTCTCTCTCTCTCTTCCACCTGCTCACCCCAGTCCTGACCTCTCTCCAGCCCACTGACTCTGGCCTTGACCTCTATTAAATGCCTAGGGAAAGAAGCAGAGCCATCTCCAGGGAGGAGCGCAAAGCCTGGGACTACAGAGCAGTGGAAGGTGCTGACCTCTAGGTGAAGGGCTTTATGCAGAAGAGGAGGAGGAAAAACGGTCAGAAAAGGGCTGATCACTATTTTCAGATTGGACTGTGACATATAGTGAGACTATTTAATGGCAATAATGACTAAGTAGGGAAGAAGGACAGTCGGTATATGCGTCTACAGCTAAGTAAGGCATCTCAATGTTAGTGCACTATACAGGAGTGTATGTGTGTGTGTGTGTGTGTGTGTGTGTGTATGTATACATATATTAGAGGCAAAAAACTCCATGTAATGCATCAGTTAGGGTTGTTCCACAGCGCCAAAAGTGAGGAAATTCATTGTTAGGGTTGAAACCCCCCCTTGGACCTCCCCCAACCGGCATTGGGGTACGCATTGGGGTAGTTGGTCATAGCTCTCACCCCATCACATCTGTAAAGAAGCAGAGGAATAGGAGAATGGGGTGAGAGTTAGGACCAAAGACCCCAATGTGCACCCCAGTGCCAGTTGGGGGGTGGGCTGGGGGGTCCAATTTTTTTTTTTTTTTTTTTAACCCTAACACCGAATTTCCTCACTTTTGTCGCTGTGGAACAACCGTAACTGATGTATTAAACTGAGTTTTTTGCCTCTGATTTCCTCTTTGAGAATGATAATGACAAATAGTGAATGTAATGCGCGGGAAGCTCCTGCCATGTGATATCTTCACACAGTAACACAGTGCCGACAAAGCAAATGGTAATGCGCATGATGACACAAAGTGAAACAGAAAGATAAACAGTACTGAGAAATAGTGAATGTAATACAGCGATGGACCAGCGATAGGAGCCCTTCTTGTCACATAGCAACACAGTGCCCACAAACAGAAATGGTAATATGCATAGTGCGATAAAGCGAAATACAAAGATAAACAGTACTGTAGACACAAATGGTTAAAATTACAGAAACAGAAGTGCAAATGAAAATGCAAAGGGTAACATGAAGGGGCATAGACAGGAAAAGTAAGTGAAACAGGTACAGAACCAGAAGCAGAAGCATTAAGAGTAAGAGTTATGGAAACACACACAATAGTTTTCCCCAAAAGGTGCATATAGGAAGACAGTGAGTACAAAGAATGTATGCAAAATAATGAGTCTCATAACAGAAAATGAGGACTTGGAATAGTAAATTGCTGATATCTCAGGAACCGTATGACATAGTAAAAAAAATGTAAGTCATATGAATTATCACTTTCCTGGCTAGTTTTGTACTTAGCCCCCATTAGGGAGCTAAGCATTTTTCTGACAAAAAGTCCGTATCTCGCACCGTTTCAGAGATACGGGCCCTGAACCTTGGCGTCACAAGCAGCAATGTGTTGGAATACTCTTCCTCCTTCATTGCGATCAGAGAAAATTGAAAAAAAATTTCATAAGGGGTTAAAGATGCATTATGTATATTTTTGTGAATGTGTTTGATTTAATTTTTAATATTGTCTAGATGTGTGTGTTCTGTGATTTTGTGTTTTATAATTTGTATTGATTGTTTGAAATTGGTGTGATTATATGAAACTTGGAAAACTTGCACAGGACTGTCTTGAAAACTGGATTATTTTATCCAAATGACATGTATTTTTCCTGTATAAAAATAAAAATTTTCTACTACTCTTTTCTACTGAAAGGTGCGGCGAATGCCGTAATGTTATCCTATGGGGGAAAAAAGAGAAGTTCGGAGTGTCATAACTTTGCCTCCCTGTAATATTTTTTTCACCAAACCACTGAAAGGCACATCTGTGGGATGTTGGCTGTCTTCCCTTCAAATTTCAGCCAAAAAGACTGAACTTTTATTTTGCAGCAGGACACCAAAGGATTGCTGCAATGCGTCAGATGGCGTAATGTTATCCTATGGGGAAAAAGCGTCAATTTTGGAGAGCTGTAACTTTGCTGCCGTATAATATCTTTTCAACAAAACACTGAAAGGCCCATCTTTGAGATGTCGGCTGCGTTCCTTCCAAATTTCAGCCCAAAACACCAAACTGTTCTTTTGCATCGGGGTGCCAAAGAATTTCTGTCATTTTCCCACAGCCTAGAAAAGTATTGTCGTAATTTGCGAAAGCTTTCACAAATTCATTCGACAGTGTCACAAGTGCGAAAGTACTTTGCGAAAGTACTTTTTCCAGAAATTTGAAAAACATATTTCTGGGCTGTTTTACCCCCAAAATAAAGACATGGCTAGCATCCTTAGGGTCCGACTAGGTTAATACAAAAAGAATTAGGTTGCTAGAGGGTCCCAAATTTAAAAGACAAGCATTTTTCTGATCACCAACTGAAAACAAAATGGCGGATTTGCGACAGTAAAAGGGCCATTTGCGAAAGTAAAAACTGCATTTGCGTCACTGTCGAACTTTTTGTTAACTTCTCCCATTGACTTATAATGGGAACTTGTTTTTTGAATAACTTTTGAACCATTTAATATTTTTGCACAAAATCTTCAAAAGGCACATCGGGGACCCTGGCCGCACGTTCCCTGAAGATTTCAGACCATTCGCGCAAACAGTGCAACCTGTAGGCGTGACCGTAGAATTCCCCAAAAGCGTAGACGTCCGCGCAAATCACGCTTAATAACTCCGCAGGCATATATCCGACTGGTACAAAACTTGGCAGATCCCAAGGTGTATGGGTCTTGATCATGTATTCCAAATTTCAGGCAAATCCGTTGAATGGTTGCAAAGTTATTAAGGTGCAAAATTTTAGGTTTAACATGTAAATGGCTCCTCAACCCTAACTATGGTAGCACTACCGTGCTACCATAATATATATGTTATGTGTGTGAGTAGCTAAGGAGGCATCTCATGTGGGTAGGCCATATAAAATGTATAAGGTATTACCTAGGCAGGTCTTTGAAGGGGATTGCCATGGGGCTATATCTATGTGCAAGAAGAAGTGGGCTGGCGAGGAAAATTGGATTGGGAAAGCTGTGCATTGATAGAGTAATTACAGATAGTATTAATTGGCCACTGGTATATGCAAATTGCCAGATTCAATCATGTTTAATGGGGATAGAGAAGGGTGGGGGAAGGCATGGGGGAGAAAATGGGATCCTTCAACAGGTAAGAAAGGGGGTCGCTGGTGGGCACATAGTGGAATAGGATGGGTAACACTGGGGGGGCAAATAGGGCACCATGACAGAAAACAAGGGGGAGTTTAGTTGGTGACCTGGTGCTCATGCCATAATATTGCACCATAATCTGTGTACATAGTGGTACAATGCCTTGTTACCAGGCAGCATTACTAACACAGCAGGTAGAACCATGGTGGTTGATCGCACTGTTAGATAACCAGTTGTCCACAACCATTGGAGGTTCTGTAGACTTATGACAGTCACCGTCTCCCACAACCCTGATTCCATGTGAAAAAAAGTTTCTCATGAAATTAGGGGTGGAGAACATGTAACAAATGTGTGTGTTTTCTTCCAGAAAACCCCCAAAATTCACCACAGAACATGTACATACCCCAGAGCTTATGGGGGACTGGCGGCCCCCAGACCCCCGGCTTTTAGCTGTCCTTTTTCACAAATGTCATATTTAAACACCCCCAAAATAGAATTCTGGCTACACCCCTGCCCCCCCTCTTTAGTAAATACTGAGCAGAAGTACTCATTTAGTGCTTCCGCCTTATCACACCCTGCTTCCACCCAACCCTCCTTCCTAATCCTTACTATGTGGTTCTTACAGCTCCTTTTCTCCCTGATGTACTTAAAGAGTCCTTCTCCCCTTCTTAATGCCTTGTGCCAGCCTGAGTTCCGTAGATCTTTGGCTCCTCTTACTTCCCTTGTCATCTCCTTCGATTCTGTCAAGTACTCCTCCCTGTCCTCCCCCCTCCCTGTTTTCTTGTACTTCCTAAAGGCAGTTCATTTCCTCCTTACCTTTTCCATGACCTCCTTGCTCAACCAGATCGGTTTCTTAGCCCTAGCCTTCTTGCTCTGGGCTTTGCAACAGGTTTCGGTTGCCTCCACTATCCCCAGCTTTATGAGCTCCCACCTCTGGTTAGTGTCCATACTAGATTGATGATGATGATGCTATAGATCCCCTATGGAAGCCCAAACAGAAATAGGAGAAGGGTGGAGCTGATACAGGAGTTGGTCCACTTATCTGTACATCCAAATACCAAAGTCCCCCTCACCAATCATACACCTGTTGTTCCTCCTAGCTGAGTCCATTACACCCAGTGGCACATAAGCTCATGCTGAAGCTCACAAAGCATTAGAAAAACACTAGTTGGCTGGCCCGGTGGTGCTGAGGGTTGAGGTGCTGGACGCCACACCTCGCACCATGCTGGCAGCCTGGGTTCCGGAACGAGCCAGGAATGCTGAGGGTCAGCAGGGGAGGGAGGGAGAGGATTGAGTGTTCGAAGGACAGCTCGCCTCTTCCAGGAGGAAGGAGGGTCCTTGACTTGGAGCCTGACTGCCCTCTGGCAGAGGCCTGAGGTGCAGCACATTCCCTGCCCTACATCAGAGGGGAAAAATACATGGCAGATGTCAGCAGGTACTCCTTGATGTCAGGAATGCACACCATGCACGGAACATTGGAAAAAATACCCCCCAGGCTCATGGAAGATGGAGCACCCTAGCGCAGACCCCACAAGCTCGCCTGCCTGCCCTGGTCTGGTGCCCTGACGAATGGACGTGGTTTGGGGGTGTAGGTCCCCATCTCTTCCACACCGGGGGGGGTAATCTGAGGCTACATGGAGGGACTACCAGAGGTCCAGGTAATGTGAGGCGAGGAAAACGCAATTGGTGACTCCCAAGTTGGCAGAGTCTAGGGGAAAGGGGAGGAGTATAAATAGAAAGTAAAAATAAAACACTAGTTGCTCTAGCCACTATCACCTCTCTCCTCCCTGTCCCAGGTCAAATAAAGGTGCTCCAAATCCTTAGTTTAAGATTTCTATATTCTTGACCCTTAAGATGAAACAGTCAGCATATGTCAGTTTTGTCAAGCTTGTGTTAGTTGTGGGGAGAGTAAGTAAGTAATTTATTATTTATATGCTTTTAATCATTAGAGCTCTAGTATGCATTACAACAAAAAGATTTCACAGAGTGGTACAGACATTTAAAATAAAACAGACAATCACAAAAACAGCTTAAAAATAATTAAACATTTTCTTATATAAATTAAAAAACATTAGCTGGAAAAGCTAGGTTAAAAAGGTGAGTCTTTAGGCCCCCTCCTGAATGCCTCCACTGTGGGGGCCTACCTCAAAGGTCTTGGCAGTGAGCTCCAGAGGATCAAGCCAGCCACCCCGAATAAACTATCACCCGAGGTTTTCAGCCTGGTCCATGGAACTGCCAGGAGGCCCCTGGTGGAGGAATGAAGGGAGCAAGCCCCAGGGGTAAGGAGGTCTAACAGGTATCCAGGACCTGATCCGTATAGGGCCTTGTAGATGAGGAAGCGCACCTTGAAGAGAACCCACCACCTGACCGGCAGGCAGTGCAGACCACACAGGACTGAGGTTACATGACAGGACCTAGACAGCCCTGTCAGCAGCCTGGTCACTGCATTCTGCACTAGCTGCAGCCAGCGGAGGCTCCCTCCACTGACCTTGCAGTAAAGAGCATTACAGTAGTCGAGTCTGGATGTTACAAAGGCATGCACCAGTGATGGCAGGTCTTTTGCAGAATTAGAGTGATGTTCCTCAGATGGTAAAAACTATTTTTGATGACAGCTGACACCTGGGCTTCAAATGTCAGCTTGTTGTCGAGGACAATGCCCAGATGTCTCATCCTAGAGGACTCCATCAATGGGGTCAATCCCAGGACCAAGCCTGTTGTCATCCTGGAGGCATCCCCATCATGCAAGCAACCCAGCTGAGGTATAATAATGACTACAAATGAGCAACTCTCAAAACAGCGACTCATTGTAGTGCTGTACATGTGAGCTACCCTGTAAGGGTAGTGATGGAATGGGACAGCGAGGATAGCTATAAGCGAGGGAGGGTTATGACAGCAACCAGAAGGGGAGGGATAGGGAAGAGGGTCGGTGTGGGGTACTGTGGCTTGCTGCTGCCAAGCTAGCTGTGTGGTGTGATGGTGAGGGTGGCTAGCTTCGGGGCAGCAGGTTCTGGGTTCGGGGCTGGGGACTGGAATAGATTTTATTGCTCCAGCTGAAATTTTCTTTTTTTGCAGACTGTCACCCACTCCCCGACATGCGCCCTCCTGAAGTTAATAATCTAAAATCAGGGGGGTGCAGGGGGCAAGTGAGGGTTTGTGTTGGGGGGCACAGCCCCCCCCCAACATAAATCCTTTTTTCAGTTGCCGGATGTGATGTCCGTGGAAAAGTGTACATTGCCATTGTGCTTTTTGGCGATGTACACTTGCTGTAATAGTGATCACTGTTTTGCAATTGCTATTATGACATGGCATCCCCAGATCAATCACCAGTACCTCCATCTTGTCTGGGTTAAGTCTCAGCCAGTTAGAGTTAATCCAACCCTGGATTTCAGCAAGGCATTTATTCAGTACTTTGACGGCACTATTTTTCCTGGTGCAAAAGACATATACAGCTGAGTATCATCTGCATAATACTGAAAACCCAGACTGTACTGTCTGATGGGCCTCCCCAGGGACAGCATGTATGCCACGAACAACATCAGTGTTAGGATCGAGCCTTGAGGAAGTCTACAGGTCAGGGGCATTAGTGAGGAGAAGAAATTCCCCATCACTACCCTCTGCCTCATGCTTGAGAGAAAGGACTCAAACCAGTTGATGGCAGTACTGGTGAGTCCACAATACTCTCTAAGGTGATACAACAACACGAGTTAGTTCACAGCATCAAATGCTGATGACAGATCGAGATGAATGAGAATTGACCACTCCCCTCGAACTCTTGCCCTGAGGAGGTTATTATGCACCCAGACTAGTGCAGTCTCTGTACTGTGCCTCGTCCTAAACCTGAACTGGAACAGCTCATAGATGTTGAAGGTCTCCAGGTGTTCCTCAAGCTGCAGAGCCACTAGGTTCACAACAACCTTCCCTAAAAATGAGAGATGGAGACAGGTCTATAATTTGCCAAGACATCAGGGTCGAGAGATGTTTTTTTCAGAAGAGGCTTCACCAATGCCTCTTTCAAGATGTCAGGGAATACCCACACTGATAATGAACACCCAGCTATGCTGGCAAACACTGGACCAATAGCCTCAACACAGCCCACTAGGAGATGCGTTGGGCCAGGGTTCAGTTCACAAGTGGGCCGCAGCTTTGAAATCACCTTGGAGACCTCAGCCACCTCCACTGGCCAAAACTCCACTCAGACAATAGGAGCGCCCCTGGTCCACCCAGACCCTACCCAGCGGGACTGATCTAGATCAACTGTTGAGATCCCGGCCTGAATAGAGGATACCCTGTCAGAGAAGAATGGAGCAAACTCTTCACAAAGTGCTATTGAAAAGGCTCTTATCGGCTGTAGACAGACAGGATGAAGAAGCCTGTCCGCAGTCCGAAAGAGCTGAGCTGGACTCCTCTTCCCAAGGCAATCTCCCTGGACAGGAACTCCACCTTCTTACAGTCAATTACCCTTTGGTAATCAGCACAGTGATTCCTCAAAGCCAGTCTATCCTCCACTGATCGAGTCCTACACCAGCAATGTTCCAACCTCCAACCCATGATTTTCATCGCCTTGAGAGCCCATTGTACTACGGGGGTTTCAGGTGAGAGGACCTGAGTCATATACTGACCAGTGCACTGGCATTGAGTGCCCCAGAGACAGCCCTTTTGGCTGCTACCACTTCACCCAAGCCAGTTGTACAAACAGCATTAACACCAGAAAAATCAACTACCACCATCAGTCCCTCTGGGAACAATCCCCTCAAAAGGTGATAGCTGATCATCTCAATGGGGGGAAGACTATTGGTGGGGGGACACCATATAAGAATTTCACTGTACAGTGATCAGTCCAAGTGACCCAATCAATCCTGAGGTCAGTGACCTCAAGACCCAGTGAGAATACCAAGTCCAAGATGTAGCCGTGATGGTGGGTCGCAGAGGCAACTGCCTGTGCTAGGCCCAGAAATGTCATCAGCTGGAGGAGGTCAGAACCAAACTGCAAGGATTCATCATTAATACAGGCATTGAAGTCCTCCAGAACAAGCCATCTGGGGGACTTCAATGCCCTGTTGGCGATGAAGTCTGCAGCTTCCTGCAGAAATTCTCTGCCCGACCCCAGAGGGTGGTCAACCAGGAGAATTCTGCAACCTGCACCTGGACCCCCATGCACTGCCACACATTGAAATGACGAGGTAGAACCCACCGAATACATGAAGAAATTCAGGTTGGATCAAAATAGATGGACACACCCCTGCTCCTGCAATACCTCCTCAGGCAGTGTACCGCAGAGTACCCATCCAGGACTGATACCTCCAAAACGGACCTGCATCATCTGGGGTCCAGCGACCACCATACAGTATGGTTCAGGGCAAAGACAGAAGAAGAAGAATCAAGCCACACTAAAGCCAGAGTCCTTGCCTTCAAGAGGGTTGACTTTATTAAAATGGCTGAATGCCTCAAGAAAACATTGGCACAGGGTGAGGAAAGGGGAGTAGAGGTACAGTGTGAGAACCTCAAGAGAGCCACAACAAGCCTTTGTGTGAAACTAGTGAACAAAGCAAGAAGAAAAAGAAAACCATTATGGTTTTCAAAAGAAGTGGCAGAGTAGGCTAGATAGAAAAAAAATGGCATTCAGGAAATATAAGGAAACACAAAGGGAGAAACTGTATTAGGCAAAGCATAGGGAGGTGGATAAAGCAGTCAGAAGTGCAAAGGCAAAAACAGAGGAAAGGATTGCCCAGATAAGGACGGGGCCAAAACTGTCTTTGGGTATATAAGGGAAAGAAGATAGGCCAAGGGAGGGATAGTGAGGCTTAGTGAAAGGGGGAGTGGGCGGAGGGGAACCTGGAGAAGACTGAGATACTGAATGAATACTTTTGCTCAGTATTTACAAAAGAAGGAGAGGGGATGGACCAATGTTAACAAGTAGACACACACAGGAAAGAGAGGTGGACACCAGTCCATTAACAGAGGAGAGACTCCTAAAGGAACTCTTGAAACCGAAGGTGGATAAGGCAATGAGGCCAGATGGGATACATCCCGGAACACTAAAAGAGCTCAAAGAGATGATACTGTCACCACTTACAGTCCTATTCAACAAATCATTGGAGTAGGGAGCAGTACTGGAGGACTGGAGGAAGGCAAATGTGATACCCCTTCACAAGAGTGGGAGCAAGGTAGGAGCAGATAACTATAGACTGGTAAGTTTGACCTCAGTGGTGGGAAATTTGATGGAATCGCTGTTAAAGGAAAGGACTGCAGAATATCTAGAAGCAATCCAAGGCAACATGGATTCACAACAGGAAGGTTGTGTCAAACAAATCTGATAGATTGCTTTGACTGGGTGACAAGGGTAGTAGATCAGGGAGGGGTGGTAGACATGGCTTATCTAGATTTTAGCAAGACATCTGACACACTCCCTCACAATAGGGTAGTAAACAAGTTGGGCAATCTAGGAGTAGGTCACAAGGTCGTAAACTGGGTCAGAAATTGACTTGGCAACAGGACTCAGAGGATGGTGGTAAACAGAGTTCAATCTGAGGAAAGTGGAGTAACCAGCGGGGTGCCACAGGGTTCAATGCTGGGTCCGGTCCTCTTTAATGTTATTATAAGTGACATTGCAGATGGACTTGAAGGAAAAGTACAGTATGCCTCTTTGCAGATGACGCCAAGATCTGAAAATTATGGGACGACACTCGGAGGGGGGCAGCAAATGAGGAAATACTTTATTTATTTATTTAGTTATTTATTTTTATTTAAGATCTTGGACAACACCTGTGAGCATGGGCTCTTTTACATAGGTTCCACATCAAAAAAAGGAGATACAAACAGCAGTGGTTTACAAAGTTGTGGGTACAAGAATTTAGAACAAAGAACAGTAACAAGACGGACGTTGTACAACATATGCCAAGGGGCACATACAGCAGTGGTATACAAGTAATGGCAACAAAAAAAATGTAAAATGAAGAACAGTAAAAAAAAAAAAATACTGGCATTGTACGATGTATGCCAGGACAAGACAAACAATGCCAAGTGCAGCAAGAACTGATGAGAGTCTGATTAAGTCAGCCATGAGGCATCGTCTAGAAGTAGACGGGGTATGAATAGTGCAGCCAGAGACTTTTGTCGTAGGGATGGGGGGGGAGTGGAGGGATAGAGGAGGGGAGTGGTGCAGATGTGGGGAGGGGGTTAGGGAAGGGCTGAGTGTGGGGCAAGGGAAGGTAGTGCTAAGAAGAAGTGAAGTAGAAGATAAATGCAAGTCCAATGAGTTGTGGAGGATTGGGCAGAGTCATCTGAGTGGCATGGCTCAGTGGAAGCAGCTGCAGCAGGTGTTTTGCTAGTAAAGGTACTGCCGGAGTTTATGTTTGAAGGGTCCTAGCTGGGAAGTTGAGGAGTGGTCAAGAGTGTGGCAGCTCGGATTCAGTGCCAAGAAGTGCAAAATCATGCACTTGGGGAACAAAAATCCAGATGAGGAATACACAATGGGGGGGTACTAACAACAACCAAAATGAAAAGGGACCTGGGGGTAGTCAGAACAGATGATCTAAAAGTAGCCAAACAATGTGAGAAGGCAGTGAGGAAAGCCAGTAGAATGCTGGGGGTGCATAGGGAGAGGTATCAACAGTAGAAAACAGGAGGTGGTGATGCCACTGTACAGGCAGTTGGTGAGGCCTCATCTAGAGTACTGCATGCAGTCCTGAAGACCTCATCTCCAAAAGGATATCGACAGGGTGGAGGTAGTCCAGAGAAGGGCAACAAAAATGGTGCAGGGCTACACCAGAAACCATACAAGGAGAGACTGAGAGAACTCAATATGTATACTCTGGAGGACGGGGATGATAAAGACATTCAAATACCTCAAGGAGATCAACAGAGTTCAAGAGGTCAGTATTTTTCAGAGAAGGAGATGTGCAAAAGCCGGCCTGCCAGTGCAGCAGTTAGATTTCTGCTTGAGACACCAATGACCCAGGTTCGGGAATGGACCCAGGGAGTCAGAGGATAGGCTGGGGAAGAAGGATTGAGCATCCTGGGGACTGCTCTCCTTCTCTGGGGGTAGGAAGGGGAAGAGTGTTCGGTGCTTGATGGACCCCTGGCAGAGGCTGCGAGTACTGCAGCAACTGGCACCAGCACGTAAGGGGGTGGGGCAGACATGGACGTCACTGCACATCTCCACCCCCAGGGCAGCAAGCAACAAAAATGCTGGCTCCCCAGCATAATGGCCTGCTCCGCTTCATCATCCACTGCCTCTGACACCCACCGAGGGTCCCCTCTAGTGGCCCTGATCCAGCGGGGTAATCCGGGGCTTGTCCACGATGTCCATTAGTGAGTGGGAAGCCCCCTTGGTGGCCCCGCCCGGGGGGGGGTAAGCCTGGGCATGGAGGTGACAGGCAGACAGGTCCTGACCAAGAGAGGGGGGTCAGACCAAAAAAAAAAAGATGTGCAAGAACAAGGGGTCACAATATGAGGCTGGATGGGAAGACTCAAGGGCAATGTGAGGAAGTATTTTTTCACAGAAAGGGTGGTGGATGCATGGAACAGCCTCCCAGAGGAGGTTGTGGGGGCCAAAACAGTTGTCAGATTCAAGACTGCATGAGACAAGCAGAAGGCAAAACTAGTGGTAGAAAGGAGGAGGTAGGCCACAGATCAAATAGGATCTGGAGCTTATACGGTAGGTAAGGAAATGGGCAGACCAGGTGAGCAGGGCGGTCCTTATCTGCTGTCAAGTTCTATGTTTCTATCATCCCCCAGCAAGGTCTCCATGATGCACGCCAGGTTGACCAAATGCACACCAGGAGTAGCTACCTAGGCACCAGTGGGCAATACAAACACCTAAAGTTTGGCACTTATTAAGCTAGGCTAACCACCAGAAGCAAGCAGGTACAACTGCAAGAGGAAATTCATCATCAGCATTAGCTAAGGCCATCAGAACTGGCATGGAAATACCCCAGGTGGTGAGAGGGATAGGTGAGGAGAAATACAGAGAGGAAGAGTCTTTGGGACTACCTAGTAGTAGACATCGCAGCAATGAGTTGAGAAGTAGTACCACCCCAGACATCAAGTAATATTAACGCCAATGCTGAAACCCCTCAAAACTCACTAGTTTCATTAGAACAGCAAATGTGGATCCTCAGGGGGAGTCAAATATTACCCCACCAACAATGCTGCCATGCCAAGTATTGCTATTTGGTTGCCCAACACCAAGAAAGGTTCAGCCTACACAGCAAAGCATGCTTTAGTGTCACTCAAAATACCCACCAAATCATGCTTTTCAAGTGAAGTAAATGGAGTATCAGCTGAAATTCTTCCCATGTATCTCTTACTATTCTCTTTGTTGAGAATGTTGGTTTTCAAAGGTAGATGGCCCATGCATGTCCCAAACGGCAGATTCTGTCCAGAACTTTTTTCTTGACACATTCCACTCCAGAACTGTATTGAACATTTATTTCCCTGCTCACCCAGTAAAAGTAATCAGGTCAGCTGACATGACCCCCATGAATCCATGCTGCCTTTGGCCTTACTGACCATTAGTTTTTAAGATGCTCTGTCAACCTTTCCTTTATCAGTGTTTCCATTAATTTCCCCGCCACTGACCTGAGGCTCATCAGCTTAAAGTTGCTAGCCTCTTCCCTGCTGCTGTTCTTATGCAAAGCAATCATGTCTGCTCTCATCCAGTCCTTTGGAACCATGTCTGATTCCAGTGAACTGTTAAAGATTGATATTCATGATTCTCAAGCCATTTGAGCATGCAGCATAGGCAATGAATGTGGACACTGCCTCTATCAGTCAGGGCACACCACTTTTACAGGTACATTATAAATGTGACCTTGTATTGATCATTGAAAGCTGGCATGATCAGGTGTAAAATTTGACTGATCTGTTAGTGAGACAAGTACATGGAATACAGATGCTGAAACCTCAGTTATCAAAGGCACAAGGGCACAAGCTGAACATCAGAGACAAAGTGTTGCTACCAACTTGCATGGGAAACTGGATGAAAAAAAACTCAAAGGGAAAAGAGAAAATCCCAACCAATCCACTTTGAGACGTGTTGAGCCAGGGTAGACTGGAAGGTGTTGGAAAAAAGGAGGAGGTAGATGAGGTGGCAGGATTGTGTGCAGCACAACGCATGGCAGATGCATATTTGGCAGACACTAAGTACCTTAGCATCATTGAAGAGCCCTTGACGTACTGGAAAGGCAAGCTCACTGACTGACTAGCACTGACATCAACAGTCATAAAATACCTGAGCTGTCCACCCTCAAGTGTCAGTGTTAAGTGCATCTTCAGTTCAGCAGAGGCCATCATGAGAGACAGGTGCACTAATCTGGCACTGAAGAATGTTGGCATGCTAACATTTATTAAAATAAATGCTGGACACATTCCAAGGAACACTATCATCTCTGCTATGCTATGGACTGGACAGGGGTGCAGGAGCTCCAACTGGTAGTCAGGACCCAACTCATGTAGGGCTTTATAGGTTAGTAGACCAACCTTGAAAGTAACATGCCACTTTACCGGCAGCCAGTGCAGATCATGCAGCACTGAGATCACATGACTTAACCTCGAAAGGACAGTCAGCAGCCTCACAGCTGCATTCTGCACCAGCTGCAGACCTCTACTAACCCAAAAGTAGAGCGTGTTTCAGTAATTGAGCCTGAATGTCAATGCCTCATTGGATAAGAAGATTCCATGTGATATTATTTTCCTGGATTTCTGTAGAGCATTCTATCTTTTCCCTCACTGGGTGGACAGTGAAAAAAATGGTTGAAACAAACATTACACCTAGCTTAATCAACTGGACATTGAACTGGCTCCACAGTTGAACAGATAGTTAAAATTAAAGGGTGAGATTCAATACATTAAAAATCACTAGTGGTATCCCCCCAGGGCTCCATCCTTAGACCCTTTATTTTTTTACATCTTTATTTCAGATCTCACAAAAAATTCACTCAACTGGGCATGTAAATATGCAGATGTCTCGAAATGATGGGGACCCTATGCCACACTGGCACAAAGCCAACTTATTTAATCAGACCTTGATAAACGATATGACTGAACCATGGAAAGGAGATGAAATTTAGGATCGAGAAGTGTAAGGTTGGGACATAAAACCCTAAAATTACCTGTACATTAGGTTCACATACACTAGCTGAAAGCATCTGTGAAATGGACTTGGGAGTAGTGATAACACCTGATAGTAATCAACAAAGGCAACAAAAGCAATCCAATGATGTTAGTGGTAGGGCAAATAAAGTACTCTGGTTAAGAAAGCAATAATACCCGACAGGTGGTATTGGGCAATACCGGACCACCTAGGGGTGTAATGAGGCCCAACGCCACAGGCGAAGGGCCTTATAGCCCCTGGAATGTCCGGTATTTCCCATACCACCCACCCTGGAGGGCATTATTGTGCATAGAAAATGGGTCACTGTGTTATTTTTGTTAAACAAAAAAAGAGAATATGTGTTCGAATGTTAAAACTGTTGGTATTTTATTTCTTTTTAAATAAAATAGTTCATCTGCATTTGTCCTAGTGGTGCTCCTGTAGTTGTGTCTTTGGAGCTCACTGTCATGGTAACCCAACCCCCCCTTTAAACATAGGGCTACACAGAGTTCAACCAAGTTACCTCTAAAGAATATAAGCACATGTTTTTAAATAGCTATATTCATGTTTAGTTTGATTGATTTGAATTGGAGTGCAGTGCAATGGATAGCAAATACCAGGTGGTGTCTTAAACAACGGGGCACAAGACTGCAGTCCCCAGACTGCTAATGTGGAACATGACCGCAGTTGGGAGAGAAATGCTGATGTTCTCTCTCTCTCTCCCCAACCATGCTATTCTGAGGCTTCTTGGGAGGAAATACTGGGTGGATCGGGTCGCTATCTCATGTAGACATGCTGCTGCATCTTTGTCAGAATGAGCGGCTGTATGGAGAAGGCAGCAGGTTGCAGTGAGCATGGCTATTTGTCACTAGAGCGGGAGGGCAGAAATATGGAGAAGGGAGCGTGGCGTAGTGAGCTGATGGCAGTTCTGAGTTTTTTTTTTAATTTACAACAGAGGGATTCTGAAGACGTATGTGTGTGGGGGGTGGGGTAGTAACATGTTCTGCTGTGACTTTGCTTGTGCCAAGAGTTGGAAAGGCAAATGCCTTGCTCACTGAGACATGTAATGTTGGTTATTAGAGCAGCACCAGGCATGGGACAAGAGGTACTAAAAAAAGAAGAAAACAAAATCTACAGTGCGAGAAATAAACCCATTTGTATTTCATCTGTGTTTTGGCAGGGCAGGCAGCTGAGCTCACTGAAGTAGATAGTATTGGGTGGCCAGTATCTCTCGCTAAGTGAGAGAAGAAAATGGCGGTGATTTCAAAATCCCTGTGGTGGTTTAAACCAATTAGGAAGCAGGGTGGGCACAGGAATATCTGCATGAGGAAAGGGGCACTTGGACCAGCACTTTTTATTTCTTGGTCATCTATTGTAAGTTAAAGTACCCCCTTGGCAAGTGTACTAGCCAGTCAGATACCAGGAAATAAAAAGCCCATTTTCTAATAAAGCATAACATAACATCAAGAGACAGACATAATTTCCCCCCTCTATAGGTCCTATATTTGACCACATCTTGATTACGCAACTCCATTCTGATGCCCTTACAGGGTAGGTCAGATCAATTAAAAAGAATTCAAAGAAAGGCAACTAAAATTATCTTAACTCTCAGGAAGGATACCTATGGAAAGGGGCTAGATGCCTTACAGCTAATGCCCTTACCTCTCAGAAGGTAAAGGGGATTTAATACTAATGTCTCTCCCCAACCGCGCTATTCTGAGGCTTCTCGGGAGGAAATACTGGGTGGATCGGGTCGCTATCTCATGTAGACATGCTGCTGCATCTTTGTCAGAATGAGCGGTGGTATGGAGAAGGCAGCAGGTTGCAGTGAGCACGGCTATTTGTCACTAGAGCGGGAGGGCAGAAATATGGAGAAGTGAGCGAGGCGCAGTGAGCTAATACTGCAGCTCCTTGGAAGCTGCTTGGCCCTGAACAGGGCTGCTTCAGCTCACCCATGGTCGGCCGGCACCCAGCCAGCCACCGACCAAGACCAGGACACCCACCTTCAGCTCCTTGGAAGCTGCTTGCCCCTGAACAGGGCTGCTTCAGCTCACCCACGGTCGGCCGGCACCCAGCCAGCCACCGACCAAGACCAGGACACCCACCTGCAGCTCCTTGGAAGCTGCGTGCCCCTGAACAGGGCTGCTTCCAGCTCACCCACGGTCAGCCGGCACCCAGCCAGCCACCGACCAAGACCAGGACACCCGCCTGCAGCTCCTTGGAAGCTGCTTGCCCTGAACAGGGCTGCTTCAGCTCACCCACGGTCGGCCGGCACCCAGCCAGCCACCGACCAAGACCAGGACACCTGCCTGCAGCTCCTTGGAAGGTATGGGATAGCGCAGCCAATCGGAACACGGGTGCTTCCAGCAAACCCACTCTGATTGGCCAGGAGTTATCCCCTGCTATAGACACCTAGCACTTTGTTAGATTTTCGATAGGACTAAGCACATTTCAACTGTGTTATTAGGAGTTTTTCAACTGTATTAGCTGGATTGTAATTTCTACTATTGTTTTAAAGTGCTTACACCTCTTCTGTCTGACTGCTCTTCCTGCAGCGCCCCCATCCAAGCACTCTGCCTTGGTGCCGATAAGTCTAACTACCTTTTTGTGGCTAGTTTTCCATTAGCAGGTTACACAGACCTGCCACTAGAGGGATTCTTGGTCTTCTACATAAATCACTGTATTCATTCGTGGGCAATATGGCCTGCATTATCATTCTACTTCTTTCCCGGTGCTGCTACAAGGGGACTTGAGTCTGAAAGGTGGATGGCCACTAACTAAGCTGCTCCTGCTCTCCTTGTTCCCCTTTCTGCTGTATTTTCTCATCCTAGGTTTAAGTAAGTACCTAGGTGGGCAAATTTCTGCCTAGAAAATATTGCACTAATACAAATCACGAGACCACTCAATCTGGTACCATGGCTCTCCTTATTGTGTTTTATTGCTCCTAAGGTGTAGAGTTTTCAGCAATACAGTGCAATTGAAGTACCTCAATGCAATTCAGTTCTCCAATGTACCTTATCAATACCTAATGTTATAACAGTCTACAGTGCGAACACTATGTCAATCTCCTCTCCCTTTAGCCTATTTCCCAGTTAGCCTCGCCCCTTGCTACTGTCCTCACCTATGTCTACCCAAGCACTTACATTGATCACGATCAACTGTCATTACAGTGTGCGCATCTTGCGCAGCACGATATGGTTGTCAGCTAAGAAATAAAAAAGCAGTCTCCATTCTTATAAGCTCCTTAAAGAAAGTTATACTTCTGCTTCTTCTCTGCTCAGGAAATGTGGAGCTCAACCCTGGCCCCCCACTACAACTTACCTCGCCTATCGATTTTGCTGAGGCCACAGGTCTCAAAATGATGATGGTCAACATTTTAAGCCTGCCTAAAAAACTTGTATAGCTGCAAGCCTGGGCTGCACACGTTAACCCAGACCTTATCATAATTACTGAGTCGTGGTTAAAAAGACGGAACACTGATCAACAAATATCACTGCAGGGCTACAATTTATTTAGAGCAGATAGAGAGTCTAGAGGCGTGGGGTTAGGTTATTCACACCAAATCTAAGTACTTGGTCACCAATATTAGTTGCAAATCTCTAGCCAAGGAATTTGAGTTAGTTTCACTGAGCCTTCATCTCCTCCTCGAAAGTATCACTATCCTAGGTGGCTATAGACCCCGTCTGGTGGTGATGAAGTCCTTAATCTTTGAAATCCATGTTCGTAGATGCAAAAACTGAAACAATATTTCTAGGAGATCTAAATACGGACTGGCTGTCACCTAAATCACACGGCCTCAAATCCCTTTGTGACGAGCTAGGTCTTGGGCAATTAGTCAGTGAACCTACTAGGAACAACACTCTAAATACTGCCAACAGTTCCATTCTAGATGTGGTACTAACCACCCATCCACACAAAACATCTCATTTGGCAGTGTTTCACAATGACATGAGCGATCATGGAATTGTTGCTTGCATAAGATCTCAAATTAAGGCCCGGCCGCAACCCATCTTTATAACAAAAAGATCCTTTCGCAAATTCAGTGCAGTAAACTTCCTATCTGACCTGAGCATGATCAGATGGCAAGATCTTTACCTAGCCAAAGATGTCAACAAGGCAGCTTGCATTCTTAATGACAAACTCGCTACAATAATAAATAAGCATGCCCCTTTCATCAAAGTAAGGGTACGGAACAATTCCAACCCCTGGTTCACCTCGGATCTCAAGGCAGCCCTTACAGCTCGAGATAAGCTCTGGGCTAAAGCTAGACATTCCAAAGAATCTTCGGATTGGCAGGCCTTAGAACAGCCAGGAATACTCAAGTGAAAAACTTTGCTCTGCTAAAGCTAACTATTATATTTCTACTCGAACAAGCTGAAGGTAACCCTCATAAAATATGGAAGACTATCAGTTATAGAAGGATCGGCCCATGGCCCCTCTGTCCCAACAAAGATAGTTGCAAGTGGCAAATTGTGGAAAACAAGTCCCTAATCCTGGAGGAACTTAACTCCCACTTTGCCACAGCTGGATTAGCTTTTGACTCATTACCTTATGCTGGTGCTATGTGAGCCAGCATACCCCTCCCGCCACATCTAGTCCTGCACCCAGCCCCTTCCAACTGCGCGAGATAACTTATAAAGAAGTAGAAGATTCTCTCTCTAACTTAGACACCAAAAAGTGCAGGGACGATGGCTTGGAACCCTTTTTCCTAAGGTCAGGCTACGCCCATCTCACTGCCCCAATTCTCCACATCTTCAATCTCCATTACATCTCTACTGTGCCGCCCTGCTGGAAATCAGCACATATCCTCCCTCTATTTAAATCTGGTGACCCATGCGATGTAAACAGCTATAGGCCTATTCCATATTGCCTATCCTTTCTAAAGTTCTCGAAAAACTGATCCATATTCAGTTAAAATCTCACTTGAAACCTTCTCTCTCATTAACCCAGCTCAATCTGGCTTCCGGCTAATCATAGCACAATCACTGCACTAGCAAAAGTAACCAATGATTGGATCTCTGCTATAGATGCTAAGAAGGTAACTGGTGCAGTCTTTTTGGACCTCAGCAAAGCTTTTGATACTGTTGATCACAAACTATTAGTCAATTGATTGCAAAGTTGGGTGCCACATACCATACCACCCAGTGGTTCTCTAGCTACCTAACTGGAAGATTCCAAAAAGTAAAGGCGGAAGACTTTTTTTCTGTTGCCTTGCCAGTTGCAAGAGGAGTCCCCCAAGGATCCATCTTAGGCCCTATCTTGTTTTCTTTGTACATTAATGACTTAGATGCTAACATATCTACGTCCAATCTGCACTTTTTGCAGATGATACTGTGTTGTATACTTCTGGCTCATCGTTATCTGACGTCAAGGGAGTGCTTCAAGCGGACTTCGCACAACTTGAGCATAATCTAATAAAGGCAAAGCCTCTGCTCAATGCTAAGAAGACTAAAGCGATGATATTCTCCTGCAGTGTTGTCTCAGGCCCCCCCAATACCCTTGCCCAAGACTTCATTGTCACCACGCTAAACGAGCCTCTGGAAGTTTTAACCAAATTTAAATATCTAGGTATCTGGATCAACAATAAATTATCTTTCAGTGACCACGTCGAAGATGTCTCTAGAAGGTTAAAGGCAAGGTTAGGTTTCTTCTACAGAAATAGGCCCCTTTTCCCCCTTGAAACTCGAAACAAACTTGTACAGGCCACTTTTCTCCCACTACTTGACTATGGTGATGTAATCTATTCCTCCACCACTCTTGCAAATCTAAGTAAACTGACATCCTTTATCACCGTATGCTACGTCACATTACCAACTCCTCACTGCTCACACCACTGTGACTTATATGCAGCTGTTGGTTGACATCCTTACTACTAGACGCCTGCTCCATGCTGGGCTATGGACTCTTAAACTGCTCCTGCAGAAATTGCCAAGCTATCTCTCTTCCCTTATTAGTATCTCACATAGTGCATACTGCTAAGAAAATCTGACTTTATTATGCTTGACATACCAAGGACGCAGACTTCCTTTGGTAAACGTGCTATTGCATATGCCCTTCCCTCCATTTGGAACCAATTACAAACCGTACTGAAACTAACTAGCACAGTTTCAATAAACTTCTACAAATAGCTAAGTTCAGCCAAAATAAAAGACACCTGTAACTGTCATTAAGTCTCTTCCTTCCCCATGTGTGCAATATATATCCACTGGTAAGGTATAATTGATTTGTCATATTAACTGCTTTCCCTTCCCCTTCTACTCCTGGCTTTATCTTTGCTTATGCTCCACTGCTACTCTCTCAAATCACTCCTCCCCCCCCCATATCAGTTGTAGACTGTTGTTTGTTCTAGCTGCCAAAATACTGTATATGTATTGCACACACCAGTCATCATGTTTCATTTATCAGTATGCAACCTGTAAGTCGCTTTCCTGTCATATATCAATGTTTACCACCTGCGGTCACCCTATGTGGTACCCTTGTATGTATATCCAGCCTGTATCATGTAACGTGCATTTCATGTATATACTGTTATTACCTATCTGTGTTTGTACTTTAAGTGTTTATGTCACAGGACCTCCTTGTGAATGAGCTTGCTCAATGGAGTTTTCCTGCAATAAACTTGAACTTGAATACAAGAGCTTCACCTCTTGCGCAAACAAAATACTGAATTTAAACCAAATTCAACAGAAACCAGGGGATATTCACTCCAGATACTTGGAAAGCATGTTTGCACTCAGAACAGAAAATAATACTTCACAAACAGAATAGTTAACACATGGAACTTTTTACTTCTAGACATAATTACTAGCAGGGCTCCATCTGAATTCAAACTTAGATTAGACAGACACCTCTTAAAACATTAAAATGTCTTACTATTAGTGTGCAGTGGAGCTATTAATGGGTCATTGCCCCCTGAGCTCCAAAACAAGGCAAGGCAAATCTTATTTTTATGGCGCCCAATCCCGGAGACTCTGGGCACCTAACAAAGAATTACAGATAAAACAGTGAATTAAAAATAGAATAAAGTATGGAGTGGTGTGTGTGTGTAATGAGAAGTTTACACACCCACGAGGTGTTAGATGCTACATAAACCCCGAGAGCGAAGCTCGAGGGGTTTATTACAGCATCTAACACCTCATGGGTGTGTAAACTTCGAGTTTACATGCACCATCCCATTTTTTATTTTATATAATTGCTGTGTTTCCCTTTTTCACCACAGCAATTATATAAAATAAAAAATCCTTCCAGTGCACTCATGCTCCGGTTCTGTTTTCTGCCACTGTACACATCCGTCCCGTCTGAATTTTAAAAAATTCAGTTGAAGAAGTGCTTTCTTTTCCCCCATTGAGTTTAAAATGAAAAAAAAAAAAAAATACATACCACCTAGTTCTGCTTGTCTGACGGTTTCATTTGGAAGGAGAAGGCAAGTCAAGGTGAGTGGTTGCAGACCGAGAAACTGCAGGATGGACAAGCGCAGAGTGAGGGAAACCGTGCGCGTGTTTGCCGTAATAAACACTCCTTAATTAAGGCAAATTACGCCATGGTTTCCCTATGGGAAAAAGGGAAGCCCATTAATTATAATTCAATAGATAACAACTAAATAAAATCAAAATTCCAATAATAAAATTCTCTGATAGTCTTGATTATTCTATATAGGCCAGACTGAAGAGGTGTGCCTTTAACCTCTGTTTGAAAACATCAGTCGAAGGGGCCTCCCAGACTACAGCTGGAAAAGTGTTCCACAGAGTTGGCCCAGAGACACTGAAAGCTCGATCACCAGATGTCTTGAGCCAAACCCTGGGAACATCCAGGAGGCCCCTCGAGGAGGAGCAGAGGGAGCAAGCAGAGGTCACAGGTGTCAGGAGCTCCAACAGGTAGCCAGGACCCAGCCCATATAGGGCCTTATAGGTGAGCAAGCCCACCTTGAAAAGGACTCTCCACCTAACTGGCAGCCAGTGCAGAGCATGCAGGACCAGGGTCACATGACAGGACATAAACAGACCCATCAGCAACCGGGCTTCTGCATTCTGCACCAGCTGCAACCTACGGAGGGTCCCTCCCATGACCCCAAAGTAAACAGCATTATAGTAGTCAAGCCTACAGGTAACAAAGGCATGTACCAGAGTCGGCAGATCCTCAGGCAGAATGAGGGGCTTGATCCTGGCGATGTTCCGCAAGTGGTAAAAACCACTCTTGACCACAGATGACACCTGATCTTCAAAGGTCAGCCTGCTATCCAGGATTACTCCTAGATTTCACACACTCGGGGAAGAAACCAACAGAGAAGACCTCAGGAAAGGACCTGTGTCCGCTCCAGGTTGCAACCCATCATGCCCGCAACCTGGCTCAATCACTAGCTCCTCTGTCTTATCTAGGTTTAGTCTCAGCCAGCTGGAAGCCATCCAGTCATTGATTTTAGCCAGACAGATGTTAAGCACATCGACAGCATCAGATGTTCTGGGTGCAAATGACAAATACAGCTGGGTGTCATCTGCATAGCAGTGAAATGCCATGCTGTATTGTTGAATGATCTCACCCAGGGGCAGCACATACACCGTGAACAGCATCAGCAACAAGATTGAGCCCTGTGGAACTCCACATGATAGTGGCATTGGGAAGGAGGAGAAATTCCCCATCACCACCCACTGTACCCTATCAGAAAGATAGGACTCAAACCATCTGATGACAACCCCAGGGAGTCCACAAAACTCACAGAGCCGATCAACAAGCACAACGTGATCCATGGTGTTAAATGCTGATGAGAGACTGAGGAGCACAAGAACTGACCTGCCTCCTCTGTCTCTGACCCTGAGCAGATCATTATGCACTCTAACTAGAGCTGTTTCTGTATTGTGTCCAGCCTGAAAATCTGACTGAAGTGGCTCATAGATATTGAAGGACACAAGGTGATCCTCAAGGTGTTGTGCCACTAATTTCTCCACAACCTTGCTCAAGAAAGGCAGGTTGGAGATTGGACGGTAATTCACCGGGATGTCTGAGTCAAGAGAAGACTTCTTAAGAAGGGGTCTCACAGCACTTCTTTCAAAGCCACTGGGAATACCCCCTCCACCATCGAGCACCATGTGTTACCAGCAAACACAGGCCAACAGTCTCGGCGTATCCCATTAAGAACCACATCAGGGCTAGGTCTAGTTCACAAAATGTGTGCTTCAGCTCCAAAATCACCTCAGTCACCACAGACACCCCCACTGGCCTAAACTCCTCCCAGACTGGCAGAATGCCTCTGCTCCTACTAGTCTGACCACTGTGAGGCACAAGCCTCCGTAACAGAATTCACAACCGGCTAGATGGCACTCTGTCAGAGAAGAATAGAGCAAACTCTTCACACAAGGTGGATGAAAAAGTCTTCTTCAGCTGTAGACAGGCAGGATGGAGAAGCCTATCCACAGTCCAAAAAAGCTGAGAAAGTCTGTTCCTCCCTGCCACAATCTACCTGGACAGGAATTCTACCTTCTTACGGGAGATTGCCTCCTGGTACTCACCTCAGTGAGCACGCAGGATCAGTCTGTCAGACTCCAGACCGGTCTTCTGCCAGTTATGCTCCAACTTCCAACCCTTGATCTTCATCACCTTGAGATCCCCTTCAAACCAGGGGATCTCAATTGAGAGGATCTGGGTCATATACGGACCGGTGTGATGGTATCCAGTGCCCTGGCCACCACCCTATTATAGATGCCCACTGCCTCACTGGTGCCAATCACACAGGCTGCCTCAACTCTAGAAAGGTCAGCCAGCACCAAAAGTTCTTCTGGGTGCAAGCCCCTTAAAGGGTGGTAACTGACCATCTCTGCAGGGGAAGTACCTTCGGGGGGGCCCCAAACATGAACCCCATGGCACAATGATTGGACCAGAAGACCCGATCAATCCTGAGGTTATCAACCCCAAGACCCAGATGGAGAACCAGATCAAGGGTGTGGCCATGCCGATGGGTGAACTCCATGTGGTGATGGGTGAACAACCTCAGTATGAACCTCATGAAGCTGGTGGGGTGGAGAGGATGATGCTGATGAGCATGATGTTGGCGGCACTGGTAAATTGCCAGCTAGAGAGGTGGATGCAACCATCATGGAGAAAGAATTCCCATGTGGGGACAATTCCAGCTTGGAAGACCGTGAGGGTCGCTTCCTAGATGAGGAAGCATAAGGTTCTGCACTCAGTCATCTCCTCCATCCTTCTGAGTTGAATCATTTATAATTCCCATCTTACTCCTTTTAGTCCCATTTCACATTTTATGTTTTTTCTGCTGTGCCTCCGCATGCATTTACCACTATTCTTTCCGATTCTCCTTTTTTTCTCCATTCTCAATGTCCATCTTGTACGTATTTACTTAAGACATTTTATCCAATCCAGCTAAGAGTTCCTGCCTCCTTTTGATGTCTTCAGACAAACAGGAACCTTTTAACCCAGCATAAATGCCAGACATATAGTTACTGTGAACCTGCTGCCTTCCCTATCCCATGCTACATCTGCCCTTCTGGTCTGCTCCGGTCTTCATCTGCAAACAACATGGGCCACTGCCTCCATCTGATGTCTCAATGTTTACTACTGTGTGAGCCTGCTACTGTGCCTCTACAAGATCCAAACGTCGCTTGCACAAGTGGTAGGCACCCTTGGTGCAAATCTGGTTTCTAGACACAAGAGTAGTACACACAGGAGATTGATTGCACTCTGTCTTAGGTGAGACCCCAAGAAAGAAGCAAAGAACCAAAAAGTATTCCCTTCCAGGTTTCCAAACTACAGAAGGTGCACGTGCTCATGCTAGAATATCTGCAGGACAGTGCCTGCTTGGAAACCCAGTTTACAACACAAATGATTGCTGCACTGGCACCGTACTCAACAGAGCTTCCTCTGGGGGTCTGGCTGGTAGCATTCTGGTCCTTCCTTTTATAGAGCATTTGAAGATGACATTACAGTACTTTGTCTAATCACAGATTGTAAGATAGGAGTTCAAAATCAGTCACCAATTAAAGTGCAGAAAGTGCAATGAAGTGCAAAATAAAGTGCAATAATTCAATTATAACATAACACAAAATACCCAACAAACTGTACAAAAACATTATTTGTCCTTATTTTACTGTTGTAGTAACCTAATGGGCATCTCTATACCCTAGACCCGCATCAGCTCATTTTAAACAAAGAAACTGTTTTGACACTACCAAAATATTTGTAGGATCTGAAATCCCTGTAATTTCATCAAACTAACCAGGAAGGCGCTAATACAATAAAATGTATGCAAACATGTTGCTGCACTACTAAAAAACCTTGTCTAGGAATCTAGCAAAATCAATTTTCCACATAAATGTACACAAAATATTTAATTAAAAATTTTGTTTTTGAAAAGACAGTTTCCAGGGAAACAAAACTATGCTATTGGAGCCAGACTACCTCTGGGGTATTAGCAATGTACTTAATTGATTCATACCTAGCACCCCCCCCCCCCAAAATAAACAATAGTGATTAATTTTCATGAAAATGTACAATAAGATTTCCTTTGGCATTTTTAAACTGGTTTTATGAATACAGTTACTCAGGGAGGTCACCCTTGACATTTATGGCACAATTCAAACCTAAGAGGATCTCCACACATGCTTCATATATAGAAAGAAAGAGGTAGATACTGCAGCAGTTTGATTTGCAGCTCACACCAGTTAAGAGATAGAAAGGGGTGGATTTTATCTGAAAAAGCTATGTACATATATACAGCAGCTAGCAATTATTTTAGAAGATTTGCATCTACATATCTGCAATACTGTACATGGAGTCTATTGGTTCACATACATACGTACAGTATTTCAAAATTATCTTCAGCAATAATGTATCACAGGAATGGCGTGAAATCAATGTAGCCATTCAAGCCCATGAGTTTCAAGTTTTGAAGTGGTGTCTCCACTTACATGGGTCTTTCATGGGTTTTGAAGTGGTGTCTCCACTTACTCTCCTTCTAGAGCAATGTGCATAATCTGTCACCTCCTCTAGGTGAGGGTCATACCTGTTCAATGCAGGAACTCAGAAGTATCAGAATGATGTACTTCTTGAAAATGGGATCCCACTAGAGTATCCCTCTGTCCACTGATTAGCAAGCTTATGTACTGTTGTATCCATTCCTTCAGTTGTCTAGTGGTGTGACCTATGTACTGTATACCATGCCACAACTGCACCACAGGGTATGAATTATAAAGTTAGGAGTACAATTAAGGAACTGTCTTATTTCCATTTTGTTTCCAACAGGGGGTGTTTAAATTCCTTACCTCTTTTCACAAACCTGCATGTAAAAGATTCTGATCAACATCTGTAACTGTTTCCTGACTTATTTGTGATCTGTACTGCACTTTATTGTAAACCACATGAAAGTCCTTTTTTGTAATTCTGTATAGAACTCTGTGTTATCCATTCTTGACATGGAACTGCTGAATAAGGGCACTCATGCTCAAAGATATTTTCCAACAATTAATACATATATACATATAATAAAAAATGCAGTTACCACATGTTGGCTCTCTTGCCTCAGATTTTTGCAACTGGCATTGTACCAGTCTTTCTCTCAGATTTGCCCCACTAGTAAATGTTATTCTAGGGGTACCCCCTGTGTGTGATGCTTGCTTTTTGTCACTACGCAGGATTTTCCAGTTACGTATAATGACCTGCTTTACCATTTCTGCCACCATACTATACCACAGACAAAGGTCACACATTCTCTCTCATCATTAAGTTAATGTTTAGGTGTTAGACGGTCCTCTATTTTTCCTCTTGCTTGGCTCCATGCACTAAGAGATTTATGTCATAGCCTCTTTGCAAAAATGTATTTTTTAATTTCCCGTGCCTGTTTCTTGAATCCCCAAATTCAGTGAAGTTATGCCTCCATCTGATAAACTAACCCTGTGGAATGGATCTGATAAGTGTTTTGGGTGTGCACTCTCTGCTCTCAACAGGCTATTGGTTGCAGTTTCTTTGCGATATCCTTTACAACCACACCTTTTGTTTGTATTGCCTGGTCAGCACTACATTCATAAAAAATAACCTCTTTCATATCCACCCTGGCAGTAAATGTAAGGTTTACCTCATTGTCACGGAACCACTTACAAATTCCTAGACTTCTGTCTTACTTCCCCTCCACACACAGGCAATGTCATCAGTGAAACAAAACTGTGTAATGACACTGTCTGTGTGCGGATCAACAGTTGGGTATCCCTCACTTACTGATAAAATGCTCTGCCCTCTCCTCTGGCCCCTTCCTCCATCAGATGCCTCCACAAACTTGGGATCATAACCCAACATAAATGACAAACACAGTTCACGTGAACATGCTGCCTTGCCAGCCTCTTGCTGTATCTTCTTCTCTGGCCTGCACCAGTCCTCATCTGCAAGCAACAACATGGGCAACTTCCTCCATCTGATGCCTTCAGACAAACCCACAATAGGCCATACCACCACTTTCCTCCAGGGAGTCAAGCAGCCAAGCAAGCCACCTCCTCCACCAGCACATCTGGTGCACCATTGTGCCACTGTACAGCATGGCCATCCCTAATGTAACGGTACGTGTCATACTGTGATTTAATTTTTTCCATTTTTATTTTTATATTCATTTCACAGGTACAAATGGCAGAGACTGGTGTAGAGTCTACAAAATGTTATTCTTGTGTTCCCAGGTCTCCTCTCCTGCTGCCTCCCCCTCAGCCTCCTCCTCCTGATGAAGCCTCACGTTTAGACGCGAAGCGCTGAGGGTTTAAGACTCCCGGGGCTCTCATGGAATAAAAACTTTGTGGCTGCTTAACTTTGGCCTTTTTGCTTTTATGTATTTCTGCTTCTGTTTCTAGTGCAGGCAGTGCAGTCTGCTTGCTCTTTTTTGTCCACCTCCTCCCTAACCCCGGGGCACCATCATGCCATTATAGAGCATGGCCTTCACTAATGCAATAATAAATATCATACCGCCATTTGTCATGTCATAAATTTAGACAGCACGCATGAAAAATATTGGCAATATTTCTCCTGGGGCCATGGCATATCACAGATAGATAGATAGCCAGACAAGCAGACAGACATATTATACCTCAGGCTGCAATTTCAGTTCAACCTTGACCCAAATAAGTTGAACCCTAGCTGTTAACATGGGTGAGAACACACATAAACATTTTTTACTATTTTTTGCAAACTGTGGTTCACTTAATGCAGTAATGTACTAGAGGCTGAAGCTGGCTCACACCACAATTTGAGTAGGTACAGCTGCTTGGGGCAGAAGGGGCAGGGCCCTGGGTCACAAGGTCCACCAAGCAAAAACAAGTTAGTAACTTTTTTTTACTATTACTCACAAACGAAATTCATTAAGAGACTGATTCAAGGCCAGCCCAGCGGTGCAGAGGGTTGAGGTGCTGGACACTACACCTTGTGTCACACCGACTATCCAGGTTCGGGAATCAGCTCGGGTCATCGGAGGTCAGTAGGGGGAAGGGAGAGGAGCGTGAGTTGCTGCTGGCAGGCAGCTTTCCACCTTGGGAGGGATCTGGCAGGCATCTTGGTGCTTGGCCACCACCCAGTGGAGGCTGGATGGAGGTACCACCTCCGAAAGACCAGGCACAAGGCCAGGGGAGGGTGGAAGGGGCAGTCGTCTGGAGCTGCAGCACACATGAACTCATCCACAGTCATGTGGAGCCACTTCCAGGGTCCTGGGATGACAGGAAGGGAGAAAAGTGGAAAAAAACGGGAACACTGATTGATGATACCTCCAGGCTGACTCAGGAGTTCTGCCGGGACACACACGGTGCTGGTAAGTCCCAAACAACCCTGTGTTCTGGTAAGGGTGGCGGAGACTAGCAGTGTCCACTATGGAGGATAAAGAAAGTCTACAAAATAAAAAAAAGAGACTGATTCAATGAACTGCTTCGAGGGTGAGCAGGCATTTGTGGATGTTGGTTTGTGATTAATTGTGATTGTTTACACATATAAAAGTGGTCGATTGTCTGCAGATAATATTAGGAAGGTGTTGATTGAGGTGATATCGTTCATCAGTCATTGCAATAGCATCATGGAGGAACCTGAGTTACAGGTATTTAGTGACATAGGAGAGCGTGCACAAAATGAATTGCAATACATCATGTTCTCTAAGGATGAGAGAAAACTGTTTTCTAAAACTATGAGAGGGGAAAGGGATCTGACTAGTCAGATGGGGGATAATGCTGCACAATTAGCATGCAAGGTAGAGAATCTTACATTTAAGAACTGCCACCTAGAATGGCATGGACTCACCCTAACACAATATTTAGAATACAATAGAATACCTCAAGGATTTTGAATTAATATATAACATAATTTGGGGATTAACGCTACTAAATTAACAACTAAATGGGATGGTATCTGCAGCCAGGCCAGTTTGGATTTTATGTATGCTTTAATTGAGGCTGTTACTGATGAGCATCAAAAAATAGATGTTGAAACTAAACAAGCAGAAAAAATGTTAAAATTAAAATTGGAGGAAGCAGAATTCAAAAAGAATCTGGAAAATATCATAGAAACATAGGAACACAGAAACATAGAATTTGACAGCAGATAAGGACCGCTTAGCCCACCCAGTCTGCCCATTTCCCTACCTAATGGATAAGCTGCAGATCCTAGTTAACCAGCAGCCTACTTCTTCTTACCCCCAACCCCTCGAATTGCCTTATGACTGTCCCATGCATGCTTGAATTCCACCACTATTTTTGACTCCACAACCTCCTCCGGAAGGCCATTCCATGCATCCACAATCCTCTCTGTGAAAAAATACTTCCTTAAATTACCCTCTGAGCCACCCCCCCATCTTCATCATAGCCCCCTTGTTCTTGCACACCCTCTTTTCTGAAAGATGCTACCCTCTTGGCCTTTGTTGATTCCCTGAGGTACTTGAAAGTTTCTATCATGTCCCCTCTCCTTCCTTTCCTTGAGGCTATACATATTCAGCTCCTTAAGTCTCTCTTCATATGTCTTCCAGTGCAGACCCTGCACCATTTCAGTTGCCCCTCCTGGACAGTTTCCATCCTGTCTATGTCTTTGCAGAGACTGGGTCTCCAGAACTGCATGCAGTACTCCAGATGGGGTCTCACCAGCTGTCTGTACAGAGGGATAATAACTTCCTGTTTTCTACTGACTGATGCCTCTCCTGTGCATCCCAGTATCCCCCAGCCTCCTTGCTGCCCTCTCACATTGCTTGCCCACTTTTAGGTCATCTGATATGACTACCTCCAGGTCCCTTTCCATTTTTGTTGTTGTTAGTATCTCACCCCCCATTGTGTACTCTTCCCTGGGTTTTTGTTTCCCAGGTGCATTACCTTGCACTTCTTAGCATTGAATCTAAGCTGCCATACATTTGACCATTCCTCTAACCTTGTCAAGTCCCTTCTCATCCTTTCCACCCCATCTTGTGCATCAACTCTGTTGCAGATCTTTGTGTCATCTGCAAAGAGACATACTTTTCCTTCCAGTCCCTCTGCAATGTCGCTTATAAAGACATTGAAGAGGACCGGTCCTAATACTGAACCCTGCGGTACCCCACTAGTAGCCCCCCTTTCTTCAGAGTGGACTCCATTTACTATTACTCTCTGTGTCCTATTCTCCAGTCAATTCTTTACCCAGGCTGTCATCTTGGGACCCACTCCCAGGCTGGCTAACTTGTATATTAATCTTTGTGTGGGACTGTGTCAAATGCCTTGCTAAAGTCTAGGTAGGCCATGTCCACAGCCCCTCCCTGATCTACTACTTTGGTCACCCAGTCAAAGAAATCTATCAGATTTTTCTGGCATGACCTTCCCGGTGTGAATCCATGAATTAAATGAGTATGAGGAGAGGATGAAACAAACAAGGATCAAAAAGTTTCAACGAGATGCCAATGATTATAGGGATAATCAGGTCTATATTATAAAAATATAGCAAAAGGAAACAGGATAACATCACAGGCTATGGTACAGATACCACCACAGACAGTGACAGCAGTTACACAAGGAACACACAGAAGGCATTGACTCATGAAAAGCCATTTTTTGACAAACAGCAGCAACAGCTTCAGCAGCAGCAGACCATGTCACAGGAAGAGACAGACCAGGAAGGCAGGTACAATTTGAGAAACAAAACCATTCCACCATGAGTTAGGGACAGAGCAGTGGGAAAGGGCACATTGGGAACGGGGGTGAGGTGGGGGGAGGGCCAGGTGGAAGCCCAAACAAACAGATAGGAGGGAGAGGACGGACATATCAGCAGCACAAGTGGTACCTATCTTTAATATCAGTAAGAGAGAATTAAATAGCACAGAAGTGGAGGTGTTAACTTTAGGACTAACATTTGCTCCACTAAGTCAGTTAACCTTTCTGAGTTGGAAACCAACCTACAAAAGTTTTTTAGGACTTTATGTTTAAAAAGTATGTTTGGGACTACACAGAACCTGGACATCAACAACAAATTAGACAAATAATACAGTTCAGGTCACAATACAATCCCCCTTGTGGAAGAAATCATGGAATAGAATCATTCTGCACAACAGTTGAAAAGGAAATAATGAACCTTTTTAAAAATAAGGAAGATTTATGTCCTAAGTACAACAACATGAGTAGGGATCGGAGATAAGCCCTAAATGAATTGAGTAATGGTGACAGTATATTCATAAAATCAGAAGACAAGGGAAGGGGTATTGTGATACAAGACAAGGAACAATATTATGAAATATGCATGAAATTGTTAGAAATGAGAGGAAACTGAACTGCTTGCAAATAACCCAACCCCACAGATAAAAATAGAGATTAGGGAAATGATAGCAGAATATATGGACATGGGTTAGTTATTACCATGGGAAAATAGAAATTCTATGCAAACCACATCCCAGAATTCCAGCTTTCTACTATATCCCTTAAATACATAAAGATGCAGTTCAACTGCCAGGCAGGCCAATAGTTTCCAGAAAAGAATCCATCTTCGAACCTATTTCTCAGTTCATCAATTATCATAAAAGCGATATATGAACTATGGATGAGAGCGCGCTGGTTGCCATGCATTTTATAGAAGCAGGACGTACTGGAGCCTCCCTTAGATTCTGGGGATTGGAAGTTGTATCTCCGCCAGCAAGGGGTGGTGATTATGGCAAGAAATTGGACTGAGCAGAGATGCATTGGATCTTTAATATGGGCTCATTAAATCCAAGTGTGGAAATGAATACTGAGACCAACTGACCTGCATGTTGGTAAGGGATCCCAGATACACTGACACAGACAGCTAGGGGCCATGCAGTACACTTATGGTTACAACAAATGTGTAGAGATATAGGAGTATGAGCAGTAGTGATATATAAAGAACCACAACAGATGTATAATATTGGGTTAGGGGCTGTGTTACTTGTTCATCAGAATGTTTGTAGGCTACATCAGTGTTACTATATCTATGTATAATGGTGTTTTATGTATTTTTTTCCAAAAATGTGTACACTAATAATAATAATAATTTTTATTTATAGGGCGCCTTTCAATTGTCAAGGCGTCGTACATAATAACAATTAAAATAGTTAACATCATTAAAAAATCCAACCAGACCAAGCAATTAAAACAATCAATATTCAGGAAAAGCAGTTTCCCACAGAAAG
Source organism: Neoceratodus forsteri (assembly GCA_016271365.2). Taxonomy (NCBI): domain Eukaryota; kingdom Metazoa; phylum Chordata; order Ceratodontiformes; family Ceratodontidae; genus Neoceratodus; species Neoceratodus forsteri. Next base: position 1,048,584,054 of record CM057456.1, read on the forward strand.
GTCGTCAGACCCCTCTTAAAACCCTCCACAGAGGTACACTTTCACAATCAATGGGGTAGAGAGTTCCAAAGGGTGGGGGCAACATACAAGAAAGTCCAAGTGCCCAAGGATTTCAAATTCACCCTTGGAACCTCTAGCAACCCCTCGTTGGCCAAGTGGTTAGATCGACCAGGGTGATAGGGAACCAGAAGTTCTATCAGATAGGCTGGGCCCAGATCATGTAGGGCTTTGAAAGTCAGCAAGCTGACTTTAAAGGTGATCTGCCACCGAATTGGCAGCCTGTGCAGTTCGCGCAGCACCGGAGTAATATGACAAGATCTACTAGAATCTGTCAAAAGCCAGGCTGCAGCATTCTGCACTAGCTGCAGATGACGGATTTCAATCCCAGACAGCCCCAGATAGAGAGAGTTGCAATAATCCAGGTGCGAGGACAAAAAGGCATGGACTAGGGTAGGCAGGTCGGCAGACGGAACAAGATGCCGAACCCTGGTGATGTTCCTAAGTTGATAAAAGGAAATCTTGATGACTGCAGACACCTGCGAATGCAGTGTCAGCCTATCGTCAAGAACATCCCCCAGGTTCCGCACCCGTTCAGAGGTCGGGAGAGATACACCACCAAGAAAAATTCCTGAAGACGCACCACCACCCAACCCCCCCCATCTGTCGGCCTGGGTCCACAACCAATACCTCAGTCTTATCAGAGTTCAACCTCAGCCAGCTGGAATTCATCCACTCCTGGATTTCTCTTAGGCAGCTATTAAAGGCCGAGATAGCTCCCTCCTGGTCGGGGGCAAAGGAAAGCTAGAGCTGGGTATCATCTGCATAGCAGTGAAACCTCAGCCCATACTTCCTTACAATGTCTCCGATGGGTAGCATGTACACCGCAAATAAAACATGAGTGATAATACTGAACCCTGAGGCACCCCACATAACAAAGCTGTTGAATCTGAGGAAAAAACCCCGGACACAACCCTTTGTGATCTCCCAGTGAGGAAAGAAGTGAGCCATCTTAAAACGGTTCCAGATATTCCACAAAGCAGCCTCAGGCATTCTAGCAACACCATATGATCTACGGTGTCAAACACTGAAGAAAGGTCGAGGAGAACCAAGATGGAACAGCTCTTCTGATCTCTAGCCATCAAGAGATCATTGAGCACCTGAACCAACGCTGTCTCTGTACTTTGTCTTTTACGAAATCCGGACTGGAGGGGTTCATAGATGTCATGGATGGTCAAATGGTCCTCCAGTTGTGCAGCCACTACTTTCTCATTCACCTTCCTAACGAAGGGAAGGTTAGAGATAAGTCTGTAGTTTTCAAGACAGTCAGGGTCCAAGGTAGCTTTCTTCAAGAGGGGTGTCGCCACCGCCTTTTTCAGGGAGCTGGGAAACTCACCAGATTCCGAGGAGCAACTGACTATCTGCACAAAGATGGGACCAATGATGTCAATACAACCCAAAATTAGGAAGGGAGGTCCGGTGTCCAAACTACAGCACATAGGGCACATGTGCTGGATGATCCTCATGACATCCATGAACTCCAGCTGACCGAAGGAGCTCCAAGAAAACCGAGGCATCGTGGTCTCACACTGATCCAAGGCAACTCCCCTAGAGTATGATGGCAGCAGTTCCCCCCTAATGTCAGCCACCATATTTGCGAAGAACCGAGCAAGTTCATCACACTCCAATTGCAAAAAGGCTTTCCGAACTTGCAGACAGGCTGGGTTGCACAGTCTGTCCACAGTTTGAAACAGTTCGAAACAGCTGAGCTGGTCGATTCTGAGCAACTGCAATCTTTCTGGACAGGAATTCTGCCTTCTTATGGGTGATTGCAGATTGATAGTCCAAATAATCTAAGGTGGTTGGCATCAAGGGCGAACTTACGCCAACTATGCTCTAACCTTCTCCCCTGTCTCCGCATCTCCCTCAACATCCCATCAAACCAAGGGGATTTGGGGTGAAGGGAGAGGGGGCAAACACAAACTGGAGCCATAGAGTCCAGAGCCCCCCCCCAGGGCAGTGTTATAGGCCGACACGAGGGTCTCTGGATCACTGCTTGTTAACGTGGGGGACGAGAGGTCAAGCACTCCACAAGGCCTTGGGGATCTAAATCCCACAAAGGGCGGTACCTAACTAACTCCACAGGGGCAGGCCTTCTAGAGGGGTGCAAAAACTTAACCCCACAGTGTAACGGTCTGACCATCTGACAGGTCCCACCCTCACATCGGATGCCTCAACACCTAGGAGGAAGATCAGGTCCAAATTTATGCGTAGCAGAGGAAACCTCCTGTGTAAGGCCCAGCGTTGTCATTAGCTGGAGGAAGTGTTGACCAAATTGTGAGAGTTCATCGTCGACCCAGGTGCTGAAGTCACCCAGAACCATCAATCTGGGTGACTCAAATGCCATATCGATGACAAAGTCTGCCACTTCCTGAAGGAATCACTTCTCATCACCGGGTGGATGGTAAATGAGGGCGATTCGAAAACCTACACCTGCTACTACTATACACTCAAAGGACTCAAACCCCCATTAGGACCTCCGTGAGGCCAAGTTAGGTCTCGAAACAGACCACAACCCCCGCACGATCCACTCTAGGGCGGTGTAACACCGAAGTACCCGGCTGGAGTCAATAAGAAGCATAAGGATATGTATTATATGTAGATACTGGGTTATCAATGAACTGAATACATTAATTGCCCCTCCATGCCACCCCCTTCCTCCCTCACTGAATTGATCAGTTTGGGATTTAAACATCTGTTTTTGTCATTAACAACCCCCGATTGCAAAGTTTATAAAATTGTATTTTGAAAGTGGAACAGTTCAGGTAGTGTACATGTTACAAACAGAGTAATGTTCTTTTAAATAATGCACCACCATCTCAATAGTTCAACTGGTGGGCCCATTTGTAAGCTTCCTGACCTCAGCTGTTGCTGGGGGTCTTGTTAGTTGTTTGGCAACCTATTCTGCAGTCACAGGAACATAATGATGACGTCAGGAGTAGCCAAAGGAGACATCATATCGTGGGAATTACAAATGGGCCCAAGAGGTGAAGGAGCTAATAATGCTCAGCGTCTGTGCACTTCAAGTCACTGTGAAATGCCATTATCACAAAACACAAGGCAACCTTTTAATGTATCAATCATACAATCAATCAATCAAACTTTATTTAACCAGGTATAATAACTGGTCAGCAATTTCTCTCAGTGTACTGACCAGGTTGATATTTTGCATAACAACCGGCTGGTTGTTATGACATTTATGAGCCATGCCAGTCAAACTACGCTGCTGCCTCATTGGCCAACATTCTGTATGTGGGCGGGGCCAAACAAACTCACAAACTGCTGGAGAAAAATTGCTGGCCTGTTATTATAAAAAATAAAAGATGGGGACAGTGCTTCATATGAGAATTTAATGCACACCCTCATTGTGGGATGCTTTGATAAACCCCTCAGGCTTCGTCCTCAGGGTTTATGTAGCATCCCACAACTCGGGAGGACATTAAATTCTCATATCAACCCCTTCCCCATCCATTATTCTCTATGTAGACACCATTGAGCAAGCTAATTTTCAAGGTGATCCTGGACATCAACAGGTTACAGGCACAGGTAGACAAGCACAAGAATACATAAGGAAGGTCCTACACGTCATAACATACCAGATGACAATATTACACGTAGTTAGAAATGACATCACAATAAAAATTATTAGCATGTATGTATATACCAGGCCAAAATAAGATAGAGAGTGAGAGTGAGAGAGAGAGAGAGAGAGAGAGAGACATGACATGCATTACATTTTATACATGTTAAATCTTGTTGGTTGTGAACAAAAGTTTATCAGTGAGTAGAGGTTTGAAAGCAAACTGATACAAAGTCATTTGGGTTGCAAACCAACAAAATGCTTGTGCTGTATTCTGTTACCGATATGATCAGAAACATTTTAACAGGATACAAAGGCTTAAAAGGACACAGGTGTATGGGATTTCAAAAAACATAAATATTAGCCACCTATGTGGGAAAAAAAAGTGATTTAAATGGTATGTATTGGCTCCTGTTAACATAAGGTATATAGTCATAATGGCATAGGTTAAAAGTCTTGCACTTCAAGGTGGTGGAAGCACCATGGTGTTTTAGAGCTGTTAAAAATGTAAACTTTATGGGAAATGTATTCATAATTGGCATATATGGCAACAGATGGAATAAAATGAATTCTACATTTCAGGAGATGACTCTGATGACTAGATGATATAAGATATCATATCAGTTATTATGAAAAATAATTTTTTCAACAATAGTGTATGTAATTTAAATATTCATATATTGTCATTTCTATCTTTAAAATAGTGTTTAAAATTACCATTTGAAAAAGCTCATTGGACTGAGCAAAACAGGACAATTAATAAAGACATTAAAATATCCTGTGGAGGGTGGAATCCATTTTTCTCTAAAAAAGAAGACAGTTTCCTGTTCTACAAATATTTTGGAAGTAACTTTTTTCTGCCCAGGACCCAGGCATTGGGTAGCCCAACCCCTAAATCCACTCCTCCTATTGTTTTTTTCCTGATTTCTAGCCACCTAGAGTGTCTGCATGAGCGCAGGAGCCAACACTTGTAGCCTGGTGCCAAACACCATTTTTAGTAGTCAGTCAGTGCGTTTGCATGCAATTTTGGTTATCAGGAAACTGGAGATTTTTCAGATTTATCTCAGTAATGAAAACTGTGTGTAAACAATGGAGTTTCCCAGTAACAAATTCTTTCCAGTGAACATATTACTAGCAGAGGGTATCAGAAATGCGAATTTTACCAACTCATTGTGCATGTAAACATAGTGAGTGACACCTTTTGATTGGTCAGTTGCTCAGCTGGTTGACAGTAATGGGGTGGCTGCAGGATTCTGCTACCCTGCTGCAGCCTGTCCCATCTCAGCCTGATCCCAGCTGCATGCACTACTGGCTGCCCATCCAGTGTGGATGGCACCATTAGTAGGTGTTCTAGTGCAGTGATTTTTGGTTGGAGTTGGGACATTTCAGTCAGAGCCTTAGGACTAGGAGGGAGCAAGGAGGTCAGATAAGTAGTTCTCTCCAATGCTCTCGTGATTTAATTGCAATCAGTCACTGTTGGGTTGGGTCAGTTAGGCTGTTGTCACATCTGGTGATCCAGAGGAGGTGACGGAAGAAGAGGATGAGCCAAGAACCAGCAGACTCAAGGCTGATGATTTTTTGTTTAGAAAGAAGGTCTGACTCATCAGACAGGAGTACTATGGATGTGTGAGTGAGGTGGAAAGCATAACAGGGGCCAGGCCAGCCCATGTACAGTCCACCAATGTAATAAGCGCTGTCCTTTTATATTTATGGTTTAACTAATCTAGTCAAGTAAAGAAAGAAAACATTGCAGCTAGGCTTGATGGAATATTAAATATTGAGTTACATAGCTTTTTCTGTGTGAGCTAGATAGCTCTGTAAATTAATGATCCTCAAGGTCCAGAAGTGTTTGTGTAGGGGTAAGAGTCCCACCAGGACCACGGCTGCTGCTTTCATTTTTTTAATATCATGTAGCATTAGGGAGCATTTCTGAAAATGGCAAACCAAAAAACAATAATCTTTCAGTAACTGTAATCTCAGCTGGCATCATTGCTTGCAATATAGCAAGAATGGCAGAGGTGCAGCAGGGGACTGAAGAGGTCACAGTGTGGGAATGATGGGAATAGGATACATGGGTGAGGGGCAGAGGCAGGGGGCCAAGTTGACATGGGCAGCTGAGGTGAAGGTGGCCAAGATGGGCATCAAAGAATGCAGTGGATGTTAAAAATTTGGCAGCACATTACTGGCTTAATGAACAGCACAATGAACGCACACTTACTTGCTGCCATAACCTGATTCACATGGCCCTCCCTGTTGTATTGCCTGATGGTTCCCTTCCCATTTCTTGGAGTTGAGGACTACAAGAAAATCTGTTGACCCTATCTTCAGGGGGCATTGCTGCTATGTGACCCCATCATTTGTTCTCCCTTCCCTCACTGTCCATTTCAGGAGGCTAGTCTGATGTGTGCCATTAGGTGGGGAGGAGAAAAGCACGATATCCAGTGCACAACAACAGGTTCCTTATGCCATACTTGCTGAGTGATGACAAGGCAGATTAGGGCAGGACTTGCATCAGAACATCTTTTTCAATTGGATGTCCTGAGGCCGATCCCACCCTAACTGCACTGTTGTCACTCACTCACTCAGCATGGCATGAAACAGCGGTTTCGCACTGGATACTATGCTGCTCACCCCCCCCCCACCACCCCACCTCTGCATAATGTGGCAGCCCCAAGATTTTGAACAATTAGGAAAGAAGAATGAAGGACTGGGGTTCATAAGATTGGACCAAAAGATTTGTTCTTATTCCAGCAGCCACTCTGGAAATCAGAAGGCAGTGCCAGGAGGACCACAAGCACATGGTTGAAAGTTGAGCCCCCCCAACACACACACAGGAGGTAGAAGAGGAGGGGCAGAAGATGGGGACACACAAGGCTGCTGTGTCTCCATGGACTTCATTCTGGACTTCATTCTGGTAAGGGAAGGGATATGGGAGGGGGCAGGTTAGGTTCGGTAAGGGTTTACAATGTACTGTGTGGCTTGGACCAAGTAGAACCTGGTTCTCCCTGGTAGAACCAGGTAGAACCTAGTAGAACTTCTGTATCTTGTACTGTTTGGTTTGAGACAGTTTGAACTCAGAAGAACTAGTTTTGACTCTCACAGTTTGCAAGGTAGAACTTCTAAAGGTTTGCACAGCCCTTATTATACTTGGAAGAGTATTTGTCTCCATTAGACCCACTATCATGTATTTACCATTATACCTCACCAATTAAACTGTAATTAACAACCTAAGCACCAAATAAAAATCCCCATGCTCAGAATGCTCAAGTAAGCCACAATGCTAAAAAAAGACAAACACTCAAAAACAGTCCCTTCGTTTTCCTCACCAAACAGCCATGTTCCTCGATATTCCACTCCTCTCCTCAACTGTACTCCCACTGACACGTCTCTCAATGATCCAGCTGTATCTGCAGATGCCATGCCCTCCACACTGCCACTCCCATTGCTGCTCCTAGCCTTAAAATTCTCAAGTTCTATAGCTGTCTTTAATATTCCTGGTGGTCTAGTCGTCCCCCCAACCCACCCATGATTGTCCATCCTGTAGTTGTTATTCCTGGTGGTGTAGTGTTCCCTCCCATATGGACATCCAATCCTCTCTCAACCCATCCGCTCAGGACCCTCCTCCCCACATTACCATACTCTGGTCACATAAGCTGAAGTATGGCAACAGTGAGTGATTGTAAAAAAAACTGTCAGTAAGCAATAGTGAGTACTGTAGAAACAACGGTTTGTATAATTCTTATGATTGCTCACTGACAGTCAGATGGCAGTCGGCTGAGGCATTGAGTGGACGGCTGTGCAAGTTGCCATTACTACTGCAGTAGTTAAATGTGAACAGGGAAAAAGGGATTGTGGAAAGGATCCTGAACAGACAAGTCAGGAGGGGAACAGATGCCCTTTCACAGGGGACAGCAGATCACCTGGAACATTCCAGACAGCTACAGGATGGGTAATCAGTGTGCTTTTGCAATGCATTTTTCCAGGACAGATCAGCTTAGATGCAATATCTTCTCAGTGGTGTTCTCCGGTAGTGTCCTCCTTTTACACAGTTGTGCAATGAATTTACCCAGGATAACCCAGCTAAGCTGCAGTGGGGTCTTGCTTTGACACATTTTTTTTCCATAAAATTTTTTACCTTGTGGTTATCACAGCTGGACTCTCAACCCTGTCTCCACTTACCCAGTCAGGCACCCACCTCCCCCCCGGACTCACTTGACCCAAAGACCCCATAGATTCCCCCATGGCAGGGATGGGAAGGGGCAGGCTATCCTCCCCCCACCTGGTGACTCTTATACAGTGATGAGCCTGTGGTCCAGGCAGTGGTACAAGCTGGGGGTGGGCTGGCAGGGCTTCATGTAGTCGGCGTGATCTTTTTCCATTCTCTTCCCTGCTTCCCCTGCCACTACACACATAAGCGTATGAATGTGGAGATGCACACATGCTATGGAACTGCAGTCCCTCCCATCTACATCCCTCAAGTGCCAGTGCAACCCCCAGGCCCCCACCTGGTGGCAGCCAAGGGCCGAGTCTGCATGCCACCCCCTCTAGAGACAGGTGGGAGAGCTGTCTGTCAAATGCTCTATCCTCTCCCCCAGTGATCCAAGCTCATTCCTGAACCCAGGTTGACTGCATGGTAGGAGGAAAGATGCCCAACGCCTCTTCCCTCCATGCCACTGGGCCAGCATTTGACACACTTTTACACTGTATTTTCCCAGGCTAGCACAGCGGGCATGCAATATCTCATTTTTAATGTAGTCCTGGTTTCACTAATTTTTATGTTTGCTTGCATACATGCACAAAGTGAACATGTTGTGTCTACCCAGAAAGTAGGGCCTAAATAGGCATGCCACTGCAGCATCCAGTGCAACTCAGGCTGCAGGAGGTTCACCAGTGACAGCCCATTGAGCAGCAGACTGACTGTGATGCTGTTCGGCCAGCTGATGGGTAAAAACTTTGAGTAGCTTAAAAGAGGCAGCCACACTTATCAGAGTGCAGTTGCATCCTTTCATCTACAAGATGCCACCCAGCAGTCAGACGCAAGGAGTCACGATCAGCCTGCTGCTCATTCTCCCCAAACACAATTGCTTCCCTGGCACCTGCTCTGCCCAAAAAAGAAATCCCAGCCACTGCCATTTATCATGCCCACCACCTGATTGCTTCCCACTGTGCTCGCTCTGTTAAAAAAAACAGCCATTTAGCCTGCCCACTTCCTTATTGCTTACCCTTGTGCCCACTTTCAGAAAAGAAATCCCACCCACTGCCATGTATCATGCCCACCACCTGATCTCTTCTCATGGTGTACATTCAAAACAAATTCCCACCAACTGCCATATAGACTGCCCACTTTCAGATTGCTTCCCCAATGCCTGCTCTGTAAAGAAAATCCAACCCACTGCCATTAACCCTTCCCACCCAACTCACAATTGCTTCCCATGATGCCTGGCCTGTAAAAAAATTCCACCAACTAATATTTAACCTGCCACCTACTGATCACTTCCCACGGTGCCCGCTCTGTAAAACAAAATCCCACTCATTGCCATTTAGCCCACCCACCTCTTGATTACTTCCTTCAGTGCCCACTCTGTAAAAAAATAAATAAATAAATCCCACCCACTGTCATTCAACACACCCACTTCCCTATCACTTCCCCTGGTGCACACCCTGGCCTGTAAAAAAAAAATTCCACCGTTGCCATCCAGCCAGACCACCTATTGATCACTTTTCCCAGTGCCCCATTTTCTACACCTGAAAACAAGAAAACAGTCCAGCGATGGCTTCTGCCCAATGCCCCAACTCCAGCCCCCTCAGCACCCAACTCCCCACTCCTCACTTACCTATATAGTCCACTAACATGTCTTGGAGCTTCCATTGCCACGCCCTGCTGCTCCGGAGACGGATTGGGAAATGTCTGAAAATAAGGTAAGTAAGGTTAATGACTTTTTTTTTGACTCTGTATTTATCCATCTTACTGCCCCTACTCACCACTCAATCAGACTTCCTCTATTACTGTGCGATCCTTCTTCTCCCTGGGGTCTGCCCCTAGAGTACCTGGTGCCACATAGACCCTATGATGCCCAGATTACCCCCTGGTGTGGGGTGGGGAGAGACTCTAACTCCCCAATTCTTGATTTGTGGACCTGTACAGTGGAGTCTGCCCCGATGATCTGAAGGCGCGCAGTGAGGAGTAGTCACCTAGGCGAGATGGGGGTGTTTTTCCCTTTTTACTCTTCCCTTGATGTCGGTGTGCAATGAGGGCCAATGAGTGAGGAGATGCGGTGAGACGCACCTCCTTCTCTGCCCCTCTGCCGACGCCTGCCCCTGCTCCCATACTGCTACCTCCTCTGGTCGCACCTGCCTCCCGAGCTCCCCTAGGGAGGCATCGCAGCCGGAGCTTGCAGGTTCCCCCAGAGAAGGAGATGGCTGTCGGGCACTCATCCTTCTTTCCTCGGCCGACCCCTCAAGCGGTCCGTGCTCATTCCCTTAACATACGTGCATGGGGATAATAACTTTTTAATGTGTTTTGAACTTTGACTCTTAAATTTGTAGTTTTTTAATATTTTACCCCAAATGTTCAATGTAGCTTTTTTATGCCACCTTGTGAACCAGGTAGGTAAAGTTTTTCAAATACCACCAAACGTGTTTTCACAGCCACTCTGCAAAATCATGTTTGGGACAGGATTTACAAAATTTCACCTGTCTTGTTCATAAAGTGGATAATAAAAAGAATACTGAAATGTGGGGTCAAAATTTCAAAAAATCCACAAAGTTATGAAAAAACATTGAAATTCTTCAGCGTTTATTCATAACTTTGCTATTTTCCCATGTTCTGATCCCACATTTACAACACTGCCTTTTTGTCCAGCCCAGAATAGCTAGAAGGGAGGGTATGCCTCTTTGCATATGACAGCAATATCTCCAATAGGGTAGACACTCCAAATGGGGTGGAGAGAATAAGCAGAGACCTGGGAAGACACTAAAACCTGCAATAGAGTAGTCACTTCAGGTGGGGGAGAGAATGAGCAGACCTGGGGAGACTTGAGGCATGGCCAAAGGTATGGCAGCTGGGTTTCAATGCAAAAAAAGTGCAAAATCATGAACCCAGGACACAGAAACCCAGATGCAGAGTATAAAATGGGAGAAGAGGTATTGATGGTCACTATACAAGAAAGAGACTTTGGAGAAATCATACTGGATGATCTCAAGGCAGTGAGGCAGTACGACAAGGCAGTAAGTAGGGCCAGAGGGATGCTGGGGTGCATAGGGAAAGAAATCACCAGGAGAAGGAGGGCGGTAGTGTTGCCACAGTATAGATCACTAATGAGGCCCCAACTGGAGTACTGTGTCCAGTTCTGTAAATCACACCACAGGACAGAGGACGGCAACTAAAATGATGCAGAGGCTGCATCAGAAGCCCTATGAGGCAAGACTGAGGGATCTCAATATGTATACCATGGAAGAGGGAAGGAAAAAGAGGTACATGATACAGACCTTTAAATATCTCATGAAGTTAAATAAGGTACATGACAGGAGTTTTTTTCAGAGGAGAAGGTACACAAGAACTAAGGGGCATGCAGTGAAGCTGTAAAGAGGGAATTTAGGAGGGAGGTGAGGAAGTATTTCTTCACTGAAAGAGTAGTGGATGTGGGATTCAAGCATGCATGGAATAGGCACAAGGAAATCTTGGTAGAAAGTGGGGGGAGGTAGCTGGAGATCAGGTAGGATCTACTGTGACAATATAGGCCAGAAAAAAATGGCAGACTAGTTGGCCCAAGCGGTTGTTATTCACTAACAAATTCAAAGTTTCTATGTTTTACCCCACCTCATGAACCAGGTATGTGAAATTTTTCAAATCACGCCCAATATGTTTTGGCAGTTGCTCTGTGAAATCAAATTTCAGACAGGATTTTAAAAGTTTCACCTGTTTTGATTATTAGGTGAGGGGTCATAAAAAGACTGCTGAAAATGTGGGGTCAAAATCTAAAAAAAAAGTTACAAAGAAACTTCAAAATTCTTCAATATTTACTCATAACTTTACTATGTTTCCAGATTTTGACCCCAGATATTCAACACAGTCTTTTGTTTACCCCACTTCATGAACAAGGCATGTGTAATTTTTCAAATCCCCTCCAAGTCAAACAAGCCAACAGACTGGAGTATGCACAAGGAAAGGTGGTGCTTCAAGACTAAAAAATAAATACTAAATACTTCCAGTGACATCAGCGTAATGGTGGCACGTGGCAGGGTGAAGTCTGTAGCTCCACATAGCCTGGCATAAATCCTAAGTCATCCTCCCATCTTTTGAACTCCAATTGCAATCTAGTCATAGGAATTGCCTGTTTAGATGTCCGCTAAGCTGCCTCGAGCAAATGGGTCGAAATCGGCACAGCAGAAGAGCAGATTTAAGCAACTGCTGATTGACGCCGGTATTGATGGATTTGCAGCCTCGACCCATACTCACTCGCCTTCAGAATCCTCGGCCGACTGGGAGGGGTAAGATAAGCTCTGCAGGGCTCACGACATAAGGCCATACACAAAATTCTGAAATTTGTCAATAAAATTGAGTCCTCGATCGAGGACCTAAAGATAGATGTCCAGAATATCAATAAGAGGATCGAAGATAATGAGAAAAAGGTGGCACAAGTGGTGGGATCTCAGGAGGCCTCAGACCAGGTACTGATTTATTTGTTAAACAAAGAGAGGCTAACTCATACGTGGCTGGAAGACTCTGAGAACAGAGCAAGAATGAACACCTTTTGGATCTACGGGGTTAAAGAGGGAGAGGAGGAGGGATACCCAATGACCACAGACTTTCTTAAACATCTATTGAAATCAACAGTCTCTCTGCCTTCGGATATCTCCCTCATGATGGAAAGGGCCCACCACTCCCAGGGGCCCAGCCCAAAAGATCCTAATGCTAGGCCCCATTCATGGGTAGTTCAGATGCTGAACTTTCAAGAAAAAGAGCTAATCCTGAGTGAAGCTTGGAGACATCGAGATTTAAAATATGCTGGCAACCTGATTTATTTTGACCATGACTTTTCTATGGAGCTTCAGCTTAAAAGGAATCAGGTTAGAACAGTTATAAAGGAACTGAGGGGAAAAAAGCAAATTAAAGCACAGTTGAACTTTCCAGCAAACCTTAAAGTGTATCTGGAATCTGAGACTAAGGTTTTTAATTCGCTGGTGGATGCTGCCTCTTTTCTCAAGGAACATCAAATTGCAATCCCTAATTTGGAGGAGGAGCTACTGGGGAAAAAACTGATTGCTGGAGCATGGAGCCTAGCCTCTCGAGGATGGAAAAGAAGTCTCTCAGTTTCTCTCTAGATTGTATAAAGGAGAAAGACTTTTGTGGGCATATGGATGGGGGAGTGGGGAGGAGTCGGGGAAGTGGGTATAAAAATCACACTTCCTCACTAATGGGCAGTAAGGAGGATAAAAGATGCTCATTTGCTTGTCTATAATTTAAGAAATGTTGACAATAACATGGGGATATTGAGCAAAACTACTAATAATTAAGTGACTATAACAGAAACATATGCTAATGTAACTGGTTGGCAGTTGTACGTCCCATGATTACATGGCCATAGACACCTCGTAATTATAGAATGTGGCACCCCAGCTCAGCAAAAAGTTTAATGGCACCAGGAGTGGGAGAATTTTCCTACTGAAATACCACAGTGTCCACTCTCACCTGAGATATTTTCTCAGGAATGGAGGGAAGGATGCTATTGACTGTTATGCTGATGATTTTCCTATGTGTGCAGATTCCTGTCCTGGCGGAGGCTGGTGCAGGATTACACACGGGGTGACTGTATAGTTGCTCACTGTCTGGGGCCAACAATGTCGGCCTGTATGTGAATATATTTGATTAATTGATGATTCAGTATAACCAATCATTTAATGTAACTGTCTGTTGTACTGTGTCTGGTTTTAAATGTTTATTTGAACAAAAGTTTTTATCTGAGACTGTTTGCAATTGTTTCTAATGTTTTAGTAATAATATGTTTGTTGATGTATTTATGTTATATTGTTTTATATTGTTCTTTTTTTGTTATTTGTCACTGGACATCTGTGAAAACGGGCATTCTTTTTTTTCTCACAGATTTTTTCAGTATAAAATAAATGAAATGAAAAATGAAAAAGATTACATAGGAAGTTATACAGGAGATAATTCAATGCACGAGCAAAGGTTCAGCTCTGACAATTATGTGCTCGTTTGGAGGTTAAAAAAGTTTACTCTTTTAATGGAGTTTCTTGTTTTGCATTTTATTACAGTTCAATATGTTTGTTTATGTAAGTCTGCCAGTGGTTGGGGAGGAAGTCAAAGGGTGTTCTCATATGCGTTCAGCAGAGGGTTGGATGGGTATGAAGGGGTAACACTATTGAGAAATAATGGCTAATATACATTTTATTTCCTGTAATAATATAAAGGGAATTCACTCGCCTGTAAAATGAACAAGAATTTTGTTGGAGTTAAAAAGAAAGACCTATGATGTAGCAGATATTCAGGAGACACACTTGTCAGAGATGGAACATCTCGTGCTCCGAAAAACCTGGGTGGGCCAAGTGTTTGCCTCCTCTAGACCAGCGGAAGTGGCAATACTTATTAAAAAAGGGTGTCACTTGGTGGTCAACAGAATGGATGCAGATGGGACTGGTTGATATATTAGGGTCTTGGGGATGCTAAATGGGGAATCTGTACACTTAATAAATATATATGCTCCTAATGAGGGGGATGTGGGATTTTTCCAAAAACGTTTTTCTAAGATAGCGGAATTGACACCAGGACAGATATTTCTTGGGAGGGGGTGGACTTTAACTGTGTTATGCAGCCAAATTGGGATAGAACCTCATGATGTTGGGCTACAAATAGAACAGCTACTAGAGTTCTGACTTCCCTCCTCGAGGAGTCAGTGCTGGTGGATATTTGGAGATCTCAGCACCCCCGGGAGAGGGACTATACTTTTTATTCTAACACACAAAAATATTCTCGGATTGACTTCTTTTGTACACAGAAAAACCTCTTATATAGGATTATACACTCAGATATCCACAATATCTCAAATTCAGAGCATGCCCTCAGATCTATTGTATTTGTCCCTAGCAATACACAGAGGAGAACCCTGTGGAGACTAAATGTTTCTCTGCTGTCTGATAAACAGCTGGTGAAATTTCTGACAGAATAAAATAACTTAATTACTCTGATTTAAATAGAATATGTTCAGCTCAGACCAGATGGGATGCCATTAAAACTGTGCTTAGAGGGGAACTAATTAGTGCAACAGTTGGAGAAAAGAAATTAGCACAGCTAACTTATAAAAAAAACTGTTGGGAGCAGTGCAAGAGCTGGCAAGAAATCATAAACAGGACCCTATGAATAAGCTCAAACAGCAAGCTTTGGAAAAGGCAAAGGAGGAGTTTTGTAGTTTTGAAGAAAAAAGGACAGAGGGAGTTTTACACTTTTCCAGTTATAAATGTTGTGATATTGGGGGCAAAGTCACACATTTATTGGCCCTTAATCCCAAGAAGAGGGAGGCAGAGAGGACAGTGCTAGGTATTTTGAAAGAGGGCTGTGTGAATGAGAAGTGGACCACCCCAAAGGATATCGCAGAGAGTTTCAGAAATTATTATCAAACTTTATATAAGGAAAGTCAGGACCCGGGAATGGTGGGAAACCAAACTACAGCATTTTTACACACATTAAATTTCACTAGATTGGACCAGGATGTTAGACAGGTGTTGGGAGCAAAGATATCTCAACAAGAAGTGGCCTCTGCCATAAAGGAGTTTAAACAAGAGAAGTCCCCAGGCCCCAATGGGTACAGCAGTGAATTTTATACTACATTTGGTGAAACCCTAGTGCCTATTCTTACTGAGGTTTTTAATGCCTGCCTACAATCCAACTCTATCCCTCAAACGTGGTATGATGCTGTAATCACTGTTATACCAAAAGAGGGGGAACCATCAGATAAGTGCTCATCATACCATCCTATATCTCTTTTAAATCAAGATTTAAAAATACTGATGAAGATTCTAGTAAAGAGGCTCCAAACTTACATCCCTCTTTTGATGCATACCAACCAGACAGGTTTTATACCTGGTCGACATTTATCAGGCAACATAAGACAATCATTAAATATTATGTCCAGTGACTCCCATCCACTAACCCCACAATTAGCCATTTTTTTAGACGCCAAAAAAGCATTCGACCACCTAAATTGGGCATATTTAAAGTGTTGGAAGTTATGAGGGTGGGGGAAGGATTTCTCAAGTGGGTCTGCCTACTTTATGACCACCCTACTGCACAGGTGAGGGTTAATGGCACCATATCTGATCAGATAAATATACAACATGGGACAAGACAGGGATGCCCCTTGTTACCCTTGTTGTTTGCGATCAGCTTGGAGCCCTTGGCTGAAGCCCTGTGGCAAAGTCACTATATCCAGGGTACTACAGTTAATGAGCAAGTTAACAAAATATCATCATACATAGATGATATGTTGCTTTATATGTCTGACCCTTTTAATTCATTGCCTCCCTTCTTAGAATTAACTCTACAATTTGGTGCTATGTCAGAGTAGAAAATTAATAATGACAAATTGGAGATATTGGTGGTTGCTGGTAAACTCACTACCGAAATCGAAGGTATATTTCCCTTTTAGTGTCGTGCTAAAGTTATTAGGTATTTAGGAGTCCAGATTCCCACATGACTGACTCAGTCATATGCTTGCAATTATGAAGTATTGAAAAAACAGGCGTTGGGATTTAGAAAGGTGGGGTCCTGGGGATTACTACCCCTAAGCTTCACACAGAGAATAGAAACACTTAAAATGAATGTACTGCCACAATTTCTATTTTTCTTTTCCACCCTTCCCATTTCAGTTCCAGGCAAGGACTGGAAGGACCTACAAAGAAAGTTTGCACAATTCATCTGAGCAGGTAGGCAGCCTAGAATTAGGAATCATCTTTTAATAGATTGAAAACCATGGGAGGATGTGACTTACTAATTTACGGAAATGCAGTATTATGAGGCAGCCCAGGTACTTCCAATTTTAAAAATGGTGAGAGGACAAGAATCAAATGGATGGTTGGTTTTGGAGAGGGGGTGCATCCATACCTCCCACTGAAACTATTACCATGGATTGCTACGGGGAGTTCACTCCCGGAGATATCGAATAGATGGACTAGACACTCCTTATCGGTGTGGTTAAGGATTAGAGAGACATGGGAAATCCCCAGACTGGTATGGAAATATATCCCATTACAATACATACCTAGGGTCCTACATAAACAAAGCCACCTAAATTTGATATCCTGAACACAGAAGGGCCTCAACTTTTTAACACTAGTAGAGGAAGAAAATCAGATAAAATCATTTGAGAGAATTAAAATGGAGTACAGATTAACAAACTCAGATTTTTACAAGTTCTTACAGTGAAGACATATAATTGCTTCACACATAACAATCCAAGAGCTAATGTGGACACCAGTGGAAGGAACTGTATTTCTAAAATATAGGTCAGCTTCCAATGATATGAAAAGACTTACAACACAATATTACTCCCTACTGCAAAAAGGGGAGGGTCAATTGGCTAGAGAAGCTATACAAAACAGGTGGGAGGAGGAGATGTCATATACCCTCCCACATCAATATTGGGACGAAATATAGGGAGGAGTACATAAAACCACCTATTCACAGATTTGGAGAGAATTTAAGTGAAAGATGTGCACCAGATATTTCATTGTTCCTACCATCTCCAAGCATTTTGGGTACGCATTCCCAGGACCTTTGTTGGAGACAGTGTGGAATAAAGGGCACGCATGTTCATGTATTCTGGAAGTGTCCACTGATCCAAGCATTTTGGGTGGAAATACAACAGTTAGTGATGAGAATATGTGAATTATCATTGCTTCCACAGTTTGAACATTTGGTCCTGGTACTGCCTCCCACTGAGTTAAGGAGACAGGATCAGAAATATCTTTTTTACATTCTCATAGCAGCAGTCAATAAAGTAATCACACAAAATTGGCTATCAGATGTTAAACCTACGATTATTCAGTGGAGAAGGAATGCAGCAAAAATACAACGAATGGAGGCCATTTTGGCCAGACTGAAATTGTAGGTGGATAAGTATAACACCAGATGGCTCCCTTTCTTCTCTTATGTAGAGAAAGTCGAATCCACTCTGGTGCTGAAACAGTACCTCACATAGAGAGGATGGGAGTTTAAATACTGAACAGTGGAGACCTCATATTATTGAAGAAAAGGGTGGGTTCAGAGCTTAAACCAAATCCATATAGTTGCAACCTATAGGGTTGTACTAACAATTATAGAGTGATTTTCCCTGATTAGATAACATAGAAATTTAAAGAACCACATGGCAGACATGGTTAAAACAGTTGTTTTGTTTATTGTTATAGGAAACCATAATGAGTTTAATCTTGGTTATATGTTGTTTAACATATTTGACAAAGGAATGCATACACATAAAGAGAATTTAGGTGAAATGAAAAATAAACTGAGAGACAGTAAGATGTTTTTCTCCTCCTTTTTGTTATACTTAGCTTATTTTTATTGGTTAGCCTATTTTCTCTTGATCACAGTGGGGTGATGGTAGAATGAAGTAACTGATCTGCAAGAGACTTCGCTACACCTGTGGAGGGAAGTAGAACATGAACTTTAGTATTTAGCATAAGTATACAAATACCACATAGTGTGTGTAATATAATTTTGTAATTGTCTCTCTTATGAAATGTCATGTGGAGATAGTATGCTTCTTGAATGGAATTACATTTATTTGCTTTCTTAATAAAAGCTTCAAGTTAAAAATAAATAAATAAATGCTAAAACAAAAAAATTAAGTACTTACATACCTCAATAATTTCAAGGGCACAGATCTCAGAGAAAAAAATGGAGAACTTTATTACATACTGAAAAGCATAGATCCCTTGATGCGTTTCGGATGGCTAACCACCCTTTCTCAAAGGCTAATCTCTATCAATTAACAAAGCAGTAAAATAGTGTATTCATAAAACGTCACACCAGGGAATACCTATTGATTGGCTAAAATACATCACATGAGTAAAGACACCCCACAGAGTATACTAAGTATAAATATACTAACACATAACACACATATACATCCCTCCAAAACATCTTTTCAAAGTCATTCTATGAAATTACTTTTCAGGCAGGATTTAAAACATTTCACCTGTGTTGATCATAAGGTAGGGTAATAAAAAGACTATTCTGAAAATTTGGGGTCAAAACCTCAAAAAAACAATGTTATGAAGAAACATTGAAATTCTTCAATATTTACTCCTAGCTTTGCTATTTTACTAGATTCTGACTCCACATTTTCAACATAGCAATCTTTGTACCCCACCTCATGAACATGACACAAGTCATTTTTTCATATCCTACCTAAAATGTATTTTCATACCTGTGCCACAAAATGACATTTTGGACAGGGTTTCATAAATGAGATGTATCATGTTCATACGGTGACGCAAAGCTGAAAAAAAACCAAAGTCATTAACAAATGTTGACATTTTTCAGTGTTTACTCATAAAGTGGGCATATTTTACTTTTCTAAACCACGTATTCAACATAGTCATGTTTCTTACCCCCATCTAATGAAGACAGCAGATGTCATTTTCAAATCCTCCTCCAAAACCTGGTTTCACATTTCTTCCACAAAATCACATTTTTGGCGGTATTTGATAAGAGACACCTGTTACGTCCATATGCTGAGGCAATAAAACCTGTTTTGGAAATTCAATGTCACAATCTATGAAAACAATATTATGTATGAACCTTTTCATTTGCGAATCATGACAATGCCAGTATTATAGCTCATCATGTGTAACTGCATTAAGGAATCATCACTTTTCTCTTTTTATTTGGCAAAAGAACATGACAAGTAAAGGTGGCAAGGATACAGGATCATCTTTTTAGGAGAGGGCTTATCAACACAGTTCTCATGCAGCCGTGTACATCAATATACATCTATACATGTGTAGGCATGATGTTATGGTTAAAAGCGAACTGCTGCATAGCCACATGTGTTGAAGTATACTGATGCACAGAAACTGCATCAACAGGACAAACTATCCTGACATGCCTCCGTTTCATTTAAAATAAAAACAGGTTCTAGCCTTAATGGATCCAAAATTAGTTTTTCACTTTTTGTGTGTCATTTATTTCTTCTTCCTTATCCAGAGCGTGCTGCCTTTTTAAGCTTTCAATGGTAGGATTCTGCTACCCACCTGAATCACCCACCACTGCTGGACTCTGTCACCAGACTCCTACAGGGCTCTCAACCACTCCCGTAAAGTCAGGCATGAGCCCAGTGGGCTAGTTTTTCCAGTTTTTCTGACAGCTCACCACTCTACTGCATGCATGCTATGATGTCCTTGGAAGACACCCAAGAATGTGCAGTCACTAGCACTGCCTAAAGCACCATGCCAAGCCTGTCACCAGGAGTCAGTGCACACAGTACTGATGCAACATAGCCCTCATAGCCCAGGAGGAGCGCTTTCAAGGGATGTTTAAATACCTCTGTGCTGTCCTCTGCTCATGATGTCCTGAGCTGGTAGTATGAATCCCAGTTACCAGCATGCCACAGCAGCCCTTTACCACTCAGCTGGCTAGTTCATCCAAGAAAATATTTTTGAAAAGGGCAAATTTTTGTAACTGCTAGAGCTCAAAATATTTACTAATGACTCTGCTGGGTCCCGCAGTATCGGGATCCCAGCATCATAGTGCATGATGAGTGTGGATTTTGTTCATTTTTTCCCTTTTTTTTTGTAGGCCCCATCCCCTGAGGGTACTGGTGCACCCCCCCCCTGACTGAAGAGAGGTGTGCCCTATTACCCATGCTTCCACTGGTGGTAGTGCCATAGGTGTGTCCACTGCCCAGTAACCCACCCCACCCTGGAGGAGAGCATCCATTGGGACATTCAATCCTCCTCCCACCAGCTGACCCTCGATGGCCTGGGCTCGTTCCCAAACCCGCATCACCAGCATAGCGCGAGGTGTGGTGTCCAGTGCCTCAACCCTCAGCACCACCAGGCCAGCCTTGATAATATTTTTTAAATACTGATAATTGCAAACTGTATCCATATAGCTATTCTATTGTCTCTGACTCCAAGCTGTTATAAGAAAAGGACATTTCTAATGCTTCCAGTTCCAAAGTTATTCCTTTAAAAATAAATGGGGCTAGGTTTTCAAAGCCTCAGAAAAGTCACTCAGCTGCAGGGAAAAAACTGGCGCAAGTGGGTCTCCACTTGCAGGACTGCAGTTTTTCCCACAGCAGTGGTATTCTCAAAAGTGGAGCCAATTTACAACTGGTTCCACAATTTATGGCTGCTTGTGGATGATTTTTTGGCACAACTGCAGATAAAAGCTACACCCAGTGGGACCGGGCATAACATCTCCCACAGCTGTGCGAGCTGAAAATACAAAACTCTACAGGTGCGGAGGTTTTGTCCTCTGGCTGGGGCTGCAGGTCAGGACTTAGTCTTCAGCCCATTTGAAAATCCAGCCCGTGATCTTTAGAGAAAGCTAACTTAGGTTCTTCAGTGTGGCTACATTTGTATTTTTCAGCAGCCATTGTATAACTTGTTGCTTAAAACATTCGACCAAGTGGAGCTCTGTGTTTCTCACATGTAGGGCTTTTCACACGGTTGCCTGTAGTAGCTGAAGGCTCTTCCCCATTTCAGTTTTACATATACTGTAGGTGCTTCAAGGTACACCGATTGTGATATACAATAAAAAACACAAGAAAGAGGTTTACCACATAATTTTCAGATTCCTGTGAAAAGGTAGGGAAGGGACCCTATCTGAGATCTGTGGAGTTGGCAGCCCAATCTGTTCCACTTCCTGATCTAAACACACTCCCCCCACTGGTGCTCAGACATTTCCTGATGTCTTACTTTGGAGTGTGCTGCATCAGTCTCCACTGATAAGAATGGAGGTGTCTTTTTGCAACATTTATTTAAATATTTTTATAATGTTTAAATGTGCTATTTCCCCAACCCTTTACTAGTAAATATTTGGGTACCTGCTTTGAACACCATGTATAACTGCAGGGTAATGATTATCTGTAAAACAATCTTCATCTATAATTGACTTTCTTCTTCATTTTTAAAATTTAACTTAAAAATCCTTAATGCTGCACACATTTTCAGCATAGCCCATCTCATTGTGAACATACCAAGTGTCATTTTTTCAGATCCTGCCCAAAATGTTTTGACACACTTGTGCCACACAATGATGTTATGGCCAGTTTCATAAATAACATCTGTCATGTTCATAAGATGGTGTCATAAAAAGAATAAATTAAAAGTTTCGGGTCACACTTTTTGTTTTGAACAAATGTTGAAATTTTCCCAGCTTTTATTTATAACGTTGCAATATTTTATTTTCAAAATATTCATGTTTTACGCACCAACCCCCATTTGAATAAACATGGCAGGTATTATTATAAAATGGGTCGGGATTTTTCTAGTTCCTGATTGGCTGAGAGGTACATTTAGCCATGTCCTTATCAGTGCACAACCTGCCAACCAATACCTCTTCAGTCACTCAAGACTCACCACACCAGAGAAATCATGCCCCCTAACAACAAAGATCTGTGTACCTGAGCTCTCTGTCCACCCACCCCCGCTACACAATGTCCCTCACTGCAGCCACATTTAACACTGCACAACATCACTGCAAAAACTCTTTTTATTCCTTTCCCCTTATTTAAAATAAGAATTTCACCTCATTAGAGACCAATGCAGTAAGCATCTGGCATGCCGTGGTTTTCAAATAAAGCCCATGCCCTGTCCTGTCCCAGTCCTCCACCGGATCTTTCAGATGATTTTTTTTTAACATTCCCAATTTTAAATTCCTGGTTTCCCCTCTAAAGTAACTACAGCAGAGCGAACAGCTGAAACCTCTATCAGGAGAAGAGCCATCATGGAAGTGCTAAATACGGCAGCTGGCATTCTTGCTCACAATGAAATTGCCCACTCGCTCACAGTGAAATAACAGCTATATTTCTCAGTAGCATAGTTAGCTGTGTTTCTCATGCCTCTCCCCCCATCCCACACTGCCCCATACTCTCTCTCTGGGTATAGTTGCTCTTCTCACTAGTGGCTTCCTATAACAAGAGCTGCAACTTTCTTACTTCCTGCTTTGAAAGATGCTGTCGCCACTCTGACCTAAGATGGCTGCAAGGGGACTCGCTCACAAACTGGGCTGGCTTGGTCCCTGTAAAATAATAACAGCCACAGGAAAATGGGGGAAAAATGTAAAATTATACTAAACTCCCCGGGTATAGTCACTCTCCTTCCTAGTGGTTTCCCATTACATGAGTTGCAGCTTCCTTACCAAAAGACATGGTCACTGCTCTGAGCTAAGGCAGCAGCTAAGGGACATGCTCACAAACAGTCTGGGTCCCTGTAAAACACTGACAGCCAAAGGAAAATAAAAAAAAAAACAATGAAAATGAAACTAATAAATTTTAATTGTGTACATCTGTAGGGTGGGGGTAGCCAACATAAGCACTATATGGGGGCCCCCTCTACTGGTCAGCTAGTCAATGCCAAAAATGGGACACTACAAGTAATAGGGGAACTATTTTTCCTATTACCACTATTAAAAAGCAACTCAAAAAAAGTTAGACATTTTTACTTAGGGGACCCATTTTATCAGTGCAATGAGACACCACTACCACCTTAGCACTTCCCAGGTGTTAAAGGCACTCGGCGAAAGTGCCTCATGCCACATAATGCACCTAGGATGTGCTCTTATCAGGCCATAACCCACACCTCATCATGTTTTATTACTTGCTTATCAATTTCACTTTTATATCTTGTGTTATTAATTTATTAATTTTAGCCTCTGTCATGTTCATGGGGTGGGGTAACATAAGGGATATGTTGAAAATTTGGGGCCAAAATCTGAAAAAAAATGAAGTTATGAGTAACCATTGGAAAATTTTAAAGTTCCTTCCTTCTGTAGTTGTTGTTTCACATATTTTCACATACTCTTTATATGACCCCATGTTATGATCAAGACAGCTGGATTTTTTTAATTCCCCTTCAAAAGGTGGTTTGGCAGAGCAACTTAAAAAATATATTTCAGAGGGGTTTGAAAAATGACACCTGTCATGTTCATCAGGTGGGATAACAAAAGGGCTATGTTGCACGTTTGGGGCCATACTCTACAAAATTACAAAGATATTCATTTATAACCTGTTTTACCTGGTAAGCAAACAGAGTCCAAAGGGCTGGGGGTAGGCAGGAAAAAAGAATCAGGAAATGCAACACAAACAATTTCAATAGTGTAGGTTCAAATCAATATATATATATATACACACACATATATATTCACAGAGTCACAAGTCAGTAAAAATACAGAACACAATACATACAAATCACTACTTAACAGAGAAAATATAGACAGTTGAAACATTCAGATACTGTACTGCTGTACAAGGGAATGCAGTCCCACAACACAAAAGAAGATAAATACTGCTGTATATAATACGTGTGAGGAAGGTCCCATCACAGATTGGTCAGGGTTGGAGCAAATGAACCTGGACCAGGCTCCCAATTAGTAGTTAGGGAATACCTCTAGGGCAATTTGGGCAGGCAAAATGGCCCTGTAGTGTTCCTTGAGCTTAGTCTTCACAGTCTGGAGGTTGGTAATGGTAGTGAGGGAAGATGGAAGATGTTTCTATATATGGGGAAGTCTGTATCTAACAGAGGCTTGGTCCACAGTGAGTTTACACCTAGAACTTTGTAGTCTTTTTCCCTCCTTCTGACCCTAAAGAGTAAGAGGGATTGGAAGAGAGCATAAATAGGTTACTGAGATACCTGATAGCTTCCCAGACCAATATTTGGCACCTAGCAGAGCAATATGGAGGGACTGCCTCATAGGGAGGGAGGCCCAGTCTAGGTCCTTATGCAATGATAGGTGTGAGAGGCCAACACATATCTACAGAGTGAGTTGAAGAGGGTGTTAAGCCTTGCTAGGGTAGAGGAGGAGGCTCCGGAGATAGTTAGATCCCCATAGTCCAGCAATGGGAAGATAGAGCGCTCACCACAGTTTTTCTGGGTTTAAAGAGTAGACAGTTTTTAACCTTATAGAGTGTGCCTAATTTGACAAAACATTTACCCACTAAATGATTTATGTGGATTGAATAGTCTATTTGTTAATCTAGAGTCACCCAAGGTATTTGTAAGAAGTTACAGAGTCAATGAAGTTACCAGATAAAGAGCACAGCTTCAAAGTGGAGAAGGTTGAGTGCAACCAATGGACAGTGCCAAAGAGCAAAGTAACTGTGTGTGTGTGTAAGTGACCAGAGGAAAAGATGATAGTGTCATCCCACGTACAGTACATGTGGGATTTGCATGCTTACAGGTAGTTGGGTGTGTCATTAATAAAAACAGAGACAAGAAGGGAACCAAGGACTGACCTCAGGGGAACCCCTAGAGAGACAGGGAGTTGAGAGAAAATGGAGGACCCTAATTTGACCGATTGGGTTCTGTCAGAGAGGTAAGAGTTGACTCAACATATGAAGGAGACAGAGACACCAGCGGAGGGTAACTTGGCTAACAGCAGCATATGATTAACTGTGTCAAATGCTTAGGCCAAGTCTATAAAGATTGCACCAGTCCCATGGTCAGCATTTGTGTGCAAATGGATGTGGTCAGTATATAGACTTCACTAAAGCATCCCTCTGTACAGACAGCTAATGAGACCCCATCTGGCGTACTGCGTGCAGTTCTGGAGACCCCCTCTCCGCAAGGACATAGACAGGATGGAGGCAGTCCAGAGGAGGTCAACTAAAATGGTGCAGGGTCTGCACCAGAAATCATATGAAGAGAGACTAAAGGAGTTTAATATGTATAGCCTTGAGGAAAGGAGGGAGAGGGGGGACAGGATACTAACTTTCAAGTACCTCAAGGGAATCAAAGTCCAAGAAGGTAGCATCTTTCAGAAAAAGTGATGTGCAAGAACAAGGCGGCACAATTTGAAGATAGAGGGGAAACGGCTCATGAGCAACATGAGGAAGTATTTTTTCATGGAAAGGGTGGTGGACACAAGGAACAGCCTTACTGAGGAGGTTGTGGGGTCAAAAACAGTGGGGGAATTCAAGAATGCATGGAACAGACATAAGGCAATTATAGTGAGGGGGGGGGAAGAAGTAGGCTCTTGGTTAACCAAGATCTGCAGCTTATCCAATAGGTAGAGAATTGGGCAAAGTGGGTGGGCCAAGTGGTCTTTAACTGCCATCAAAGTCTATGTTTCTATTCTGAGCAGGGAAGTAGAGGTGGAGTGGACAAGGCAGAAGACTGATAGGTAAGTGATGAACCCTGATTTATCAAAACAACTAGACAGTTGTTTGCTGATCGGCCTGTTGAGTATTATTGATATGAGTATACATTGAAAAAAATTCAATGCCTCCTCATAATTTTGTTATTTTTTGACATTTTGACTCACAATTTTCAACATCCTCTTTTTATAACTACACCTTATAATCAAGACTGGTTATGGTTTAAATCCTGTCCAAAAGGTGAGTTCATGGAGCAACTACAAAAACATGTTTTGGAGGGGATTTGAAAAATGATGCCTGTCATGTTCATGAGATGGAGTAACAAGAGGGCTATGTTGAAAATTTGGGGCCAAAATAGGCAAAAACTACAAAGTTATGAGCAAATGTTAAAAAAATACTCAACATTTCCCCATAACTTCATTGTTTTTTTTTGACATTTTGACCTCAAATTTTCAACATACTCTTTAGATGACCCCGCCTTATGAACAAGATAGGTGTAGTTTGTTAATTCCATCTGAAAGGTGATTTTTGCAGCGCGACTGTGGAAACATGTTCTGGGGGATTTGAAAAATGTTACCTAACTTGTTCATAAGGTGGGGTTCCATAAAGGCTATGTCTAAAATTTGGTGTAAAAATGTTAAAAAATAACAGAGTTATGAGTAAATGTTCAAAATGCATTAAAAAGCCATTAACCAAACTTACCATGTTTCACTCAGTTTCCAGTCAGGGTGGGAAGCAGCAGGATGTGCTGGTCATCGGAGAAGGAGCAGAGAGGAAAGTGAGGGGTGATGTGTGTATGTGGAGTAGTTGGTGCCGAGAGGGGGTTGGGTAACTGGAGGGTCAGGGGAAGCAGACAATGATATGGGACCGTTTTCTTTGTTATGGATTATAAATAAACAAATAAAGATGGTGAGGGGCCAAGACAATGAGGGACTGATTTCTGTATTGCTGAGGGTGGCAGGGACTTCTTTATGGGATGTGGGAATTGGGGAGATGATTAGGAGGAGGGTAGGATGCACGGCAGCAGTTGGTGGGACTTGTTAAACTAGGGGCATCAGGGACATGAACAGGAGGAGGGCAGGATGCATGACAGCAGTAGATGGGGTTGCATTGTTCAACTGGGGGCACCAGGGACCCAATCGGGATAAAGGTGGATGATCAGCAGCAGCAGGCATGAGTTCTTGTTGAAAAGGGGTATCCAGAACATGATCAGGAGAGGGTGGGATGCATGGCATTAGCACACGGGAAACATTGTTGGGATAGGGGCATGCTGCTGCACTGGCTGAGGCCATGCATACTCACTGTGATTGGTGCAGCTGCACCCTTTCATATGTGTGAAGTTTACACACATCAGCCAGCTTAGTAGTGTCTGCAGCAGCCTTGCCAGGACTGGGTGTACACATGCAAACCTTCTGCAGACTCAGCTGCATTGGCTATGTACAGCACACACATACCTACCTGGCCCCTAATCTGTCCCGCCATCCCAAAATGCTTTGCTTTGCATGTGTACACAAGCAAACATAAAAATTACACCCAAAACTTGGTGCCCTCTACAGGAATAAATCCTACCTTTCACTTCCAGTCTGACATGAGATCATTCTAAAAAAATGATCCTCCCACTGTTTCACTATGCAGCTGTGGTCTATGGTGGGGCCTCAAAATCTACATTAGCCTGCCTGGGCCCTATCTTTGTTCCTTCTACTGCTTTGCTACTGGTTTCCTTCCTCTCACATATCACATATCACTTATCACTGCTCCCTGTACCATCTTCTCTCTCTCCCCTCCTTACCTTCACAGCACCATCCCATCGTGCCTTCTTTCTCTCCAAATACTGGTTTGCATTCCTCCTCTCTTACAGTTGCTGCAATGGATACAGTCAGATATGTCCAGATATTTTGCAATATGTTTAATGAGATTGTCTCTGGTGGCACACAGTGTTACTACAGGCAGGTTGAGAATTTCACAGAAATTTCAGGAAATATTTGACCATGTATTTTGCTGCAACTGTGCCTATCTAACCTGGTCTCTCCTTCTGCTCTCTCCATGATTCTCTTCACTGTACCTCATGTCTTTAATACTTCCCGTTGCTCTTTGTCTACTGGTAAATCCTCTTTCTCAGCTGAACTGCCTTCAACCTGTAACTTTCTCCTTTCTCTTAGACTAGTCCTTACCCTAGGATGTTTCTTTGGTTCCACTTTTCTCCTGCTTGCTCTTGTCCTCACTTAGCTGTCACGTAAACTATCTTGTATCCTACTCTACTACGAACCTAGTTTGCTTTGCATTCTTATTTTGTAAGTCTTTATTTATCAATGGGCCTTACCCATTGAATTTTTTTTTCTTATCTACTTTCTGTTTGCCTCCTTAGGATGCATATTATGATGCAGTGTTATTGTTATGCTGAGCTGCTGTCCTACTACTGTTGCCAATAGTAGCTTTCAACCATGTTTATGTGTCTGTACCATCATGGAATTGCCATCTCTATGACTTGTAACAATCTCCCTGTTCCCCTTCCCGGGGTTGTGCCTAGAAGTGAGCTTCCACTCAGTGCACCTTTCATGTTTACCAATTTTCAAAAACAATAAATAAATGAGTAAGGTTGTTAATGTATGATGAAGGATCGTTGAGCTGCTCTTCTGGGAATAAAGACTGTTCAGGTGGGCCCCTCTCTATTCATCTATGAATGGGCTGTTTAACATATTTACCTCATGATGGAACAACTACGGAACCCATCAAAACTTACTGGGATTTGAATGGAGCCTGCTGGAAGTCACTGAAAAACACAAAGTACTGTAGTTGTAGATGGTGACGTCAAGTGCCAGCCCTGTGCCATCTCTCAAAGTACACTTTAACTAGGGTGCACAGGAAAAAAATAGCGCTCTTTCTCTTCTCTGCACTTAGAGGATCAGGAATCCCACAGTGAAAGCTGTGTGCTTCAGAGGGGGAGCAAATTCTATGTATTCTGTTACAATCCAGAACAAATGGTCTGATACCTTTTATTGGACCAACAAGGATGTTACAAAAAAAAAAACAAAGAGCTTTAGCTTTCAGACCAACAAGTCCTTCTTCAGAAGCCTAATGAGAGTTATTTAGAAAATACCATATTATTAACACTTAGAACATGCAGAAATAAAACAGAAATAATTCTCATTGGTTTAAAACAGGCCTTCAAAAATAAAGTGACATTGGAGATCTTGAATATTTAAAGTGTGATTTCAGCTGAACCAAACTTAAAGGTCAAATGTTGTCCAGAGATAGCAGCAGGCAGAGAGTTCAACCCACATATATTATATCATGTATCAGTCTAATGGATAAAAAAAACACCTTAAGATTCTCTGCTCACTAAATCACATGTCAAGTTAAGAAAACTCCCGAAGACACATACTTCACAAGTGAAGTAACAGTACATCAGTAAACTCCAGCTTCAACTCTGCTCAGAACTCTGTTTGTGAATAGGGCCTATGATAATAAAATGTCCCTAGAGAAAACAACTGCATGTCAAAATGTAACATATTACCAAGTAAAAAAATAATAAAAAAATAAGCCCCAAAATTACAACACAGAAATTATCTTTACATGGCATATATAATGATGAAAGTGATGTTTACCCAAAGTGAGTAAGTGTATCACACTGATGAAAGTACAACTGGCTGGAGATACACTCCCAACATACTCTCAAAAAGCTATTATGTTCCAGAAACCTTAAGCCTTTGTTGTAACAAGATTTTATACATGATAATATCAATTGCCAGTGTAAGTGCTAGATACAAACAAGCATTTGTCAATGCCAAATGTTGGCTTGCTGACACTGGCCTTGGTAGTGTCGGAGATAGAGAGATGCACAATAGGATTGGCAGTGAAGTCATGAACTGACGGCAGCCCCAGCCCCACCATGCAGAGAGTAACAGGCATTGGGGTGTGCCTTTGGGTCATTGACCATAACACTCAAGCCATTTCACCTCACCCTACCCTGCAGAGAGCGACAAGTGCCACAATGTGCCTTGGGGTCTTCGGGCCTTATGCTCACCCCATTCCATAAGAAAATATACTGACATAGGTGCAGTGTAGGAGAATGGGGTGAACATTGGGATGGAAGAGTCCAAGGCACACCTTGACGCCTGTCAATGACTGCAGGGTGGGGCGGTGGAATGGCATGAGCATTACAGCCGACAATGACAAGTCATACCCCTGACACCTATCAGTCTGTACAGGGTGGGGCAGCATGGGTGAAAATCCTAATGCCCAGGGCAGTTGTTAGTATTTTCGCTCCAGATTTTCAACATGGGCCATTTGTGACCCCCCACCTCATGAACAGTGGCACTATGAGTTTGTTAGCCGGAAGGTGATCTTGTAAAGTGACGGTGCATTTTGGTGCCACAGGTGCAAAAAAAGATTTTGGGTAGGATGTGAAAAATAACGGCTGCACTGTTCATGAGGAGGTGTAAAAAAATGGCATTGTTGAAAATCTGGAGTGAAGATATGAAAAATTAGTGACATCACAAGCGTGTGTAGAAACTGCACAACGCATGCCCATAATGCAATTATTTTGAAGATTTGTTTAACCAAATTTTTAACATAGGCATTGTGGGAACTCCGGTCATGAACAGTGTTACTGTGATTTTGTTAATCTGGACCCAACATTGATTTCCCACAGCGACCACGCCATTATACTTCACATGTGCGAAAACACATTTTAGGCAGGATGTGGAAAATGACAGCTGTACTGTTCATAAGGAGGTGTGAAAAAAGGCAATGTTGAAAATCTGGAGTGAAAATATTAAAAATTGGCAAAGTTATGAGCGTGCATTGAAACTGCACAATGCACGCTCATAACACAGTCACTTTATGGCATTTTTCCACCAAATTTGCAAGATAGGGTTTTTGGGACCCCATCTCATGAACAGTGGCATTGTCATTTCATTAATCGGTCCCGAAAGTTGATTTCGCACAGTGACCACCAAATAACCTTTTGGGCCTGAGTAACGAGATGACAGTGCATGTGTTCATGAGGGGGCATCCCAACACCCCATGTTGAAAATTTGGAGGCAGAATTCCAAAAAATGGCTGAGATATGCACCAAAGTTGAAAAAAAAAACATTTATGCCATTATACAGCTTACCGGCATTTCTTCAGTTTGCGGTTGGATTTGAAGAGTCAAGACGTGTTCCCAGTCCACCGAAGATCATTGCACTGAGTTACGGAGGTAAGTATGGGGCGAGGGGGGGTGTGTGGGGAGGTGGGGTGCACAGAGAGTGGTGCGGGTTGGGGGAAGGGATCCCATGGCGAGGGACCGTTTTCTTTTTTTCAGGTATGTAAAAAAAACAAAAGGAACACCATGGACAGTTTTCTTTTTTTTTTTTACAGGTGTTGTGCACACTGGGGTGTGCTCCCAGTATACCCCATGACTTTGGGGAGGCGATGTTGGACACACTAGGGTGGGCTGCCAGTGTGGCACAAAATGGGAGTGGGGCAGAACATGCCGATGACTGTCGGCTTTCCTTATGGGGAGGCACACTGGGGTGGGCTCCCAGTGTGCCACACAATCTTGGGGGGGATGAAGTCGGTGCCTACACATTGTGTGGCAGGTGGTGGTGGCAGCAACTGCCGCCATGTTTATTGAAATATTTCTCCAGGAAAGGAACGTCAGGAGGCATGTTATTGTGGCGCTGCATGACGACCTTGTCTCTCATTGCAGTGGCACTTTCCTTACATGTGGTGACCACTTTACATTTTTCTTGTGTGAGCGCCTGCATGCTGGCTTATTGGGGAATGAGGGATGCACCTACTAATGCATGCCCTGCATCCACCCACAGTGACGCACCTCCGAAATCTGCTACTACCACAAGATGTGGATGGCACGCAAGCCAACATAAAAAGTGCTAGTCAAGGACCCCCAAGAAAATAAGACCATGCAGCCTGATATGTACAGATTTCAATAAATTGTCAGTGTATAATCGAAATAATACATATATTGAAACAGTCCAAAGAATCTAAACAAAAATTCTTATGAATTTCCCGGAAAGTAACTGCTTAAAATTAAATATATGCACATGAATCCTAATACACCATCAATTGCACCCATCACTACAATAGTTACCTAAAAAGGAATTGCATCTGTCATGAACCCCCAAGTAAATGAGACAAGTGTCCTAAGTACAGCGTGTAAAAACATTACACTATATACTCAAATTACAGAACTAGCAGAAGGAAGTAAATATCCACTATTATATGAATCCAGAGTCCTAGCCACATGACACCATAATGTCATGTACCTAAACATAAGTTTACCTCAATAGCCCCACAATATTCACATCCACTATAACCACATAACCACTTATCTCAAATATGCATATTGAAAATTCAATGTGCCACATTTCTTCTACCCCCACAACACACACACAGATATATTCACAAACCCACACACACACACAGACATGCCCATGCACACATTCACACAATACTAATGCGAGAGGCCAACCTATGGATAAACAGTTAAGAGGGACTGTATAAGTATAACAGTCAAAGTCCAAGGCTCGCTGAAAACCTAAAATATGTATGTCCATCCTTTGAA
This sequence comes from Neoceratodus forsteri, assembly GCA_016271365.2. Taxonomy (NCBI): domain Eukaryota; kingdom Metazoa; phylum Chordata; order Ceratodontiformes; family Ceratodontidae; genus Neoceratodus; species Neoceratodus forsteri. The sequence goes on from CM057456.1 coordinate 1,048,616,593, forward strand.
GTAAAGGTCCATGTAAGTTTATGTGTAATGTGTCATATAGCCAATATCAATGTTCAAGCCATCTTGCACCATATTAAGAAATAACATAAGTCTGATCTCACAGGCTCGTCTCTGTTGTGTACTGTTGAAATGTCCTTTCAAGACCATCATAGACATATCTGAAAACTGAGTGGTCATTCTGAAAGAAGTGTTGTGCCCTGGTTTGTCAGTCATCTTCCAATTAATATCACACCTGTGTGAATTCATTCTAGTGCAGAGTTGCCATTTTGTCTCCACCACATACCCTGTGCAAGGACATTTCCTGCAATGAATAAGATAAACAACATTGCTTGTTGTACATGTATAATTGCCCAAAATTCTGAATTGTCTGTTTTGTAAGGTAACCACACAGTCTGAGGTGGAAATGTGCTCACAAGTTTTACATCTGCGTTTATTACATTGTTGTGTGCCATACTCTGTTCAGGTTCAAGTTTACTCCTAATAATTTGGTTGGCTAAATTGGGTGGTTGTCTAAAGGATAGTAGTGGCAATTCCCAGAAAATACAACTAAGGGCTTCATCCTCATTGATTATGGGGTGTAGGGCCTTAATAATCTTACATAGAACTTCAAGGTCAGGATGATTATATGTGACTACTAAGGGTATTCTGTTAGTAGTGGTCCTTTCATTATATTGTAGTAGGTGTTCTCTTGGTACTTGTGTAGCACATTCCACTGCTGTGTCAACTTCTTTGGAAGAGTGTCTCTGCTCAATAAAGATGTTTTTCAACATAGCTAAATGTCTATATCTGTCTTCCTCATTTGAACAGAGACGGTGGTACCCAAGTGCTTGACTATATATGACAGATATTTTTGTGTGACTTGGGTGATTACTTTTCTTGTGTAAGTATCTCTGTCTGTCTGTTGGTTTCCTGTAAATACATGTATGTAGGGTTTCATCCTTGATGGTGATAGTGGTATCGAGAAAATTAACACTGGTGGCAGAATATTCCAGGGAAAGCTTAATGGCTGGGTGGAGATTATTAAGTCCCTGATGAAAATCCTTAAGTGTGTCAGTGCCTTCTCACTAAATTATAAACAAATTATCAATGTAACGGAAGTAAGTGAGTAGTTTGTGTGTACAGTGCCTTAAAAAGTCCTCCTCCAAATTGGCCATAAAGAGATTAGCATACTGCAGAATCATCCTGGTGCCCATTGCTTTTCCCATTGTTTGAACATAATGTTTCCCATTAAAGCTGAAGTTGTTATGTGTCAGAATGAATTTAGTAAGTTCCCCCACAATGTCAGGGTCGATGTTGTGGTCCAGTCCTCTCTCATTCATGTATTTACGGCAGGCTGAAATGCCATCTGTATGAGGTATATTAGTGTAGAGGGGTGTTACATCCATTGTGGCTAAAAGGGTACCGGGTGGTAAATCCTTAAAACCAGAAAGTTTATGCAGGAAGTGAGTAGTGTCCTGAATGTAACTGCCCTTTATATAACCAGCAGTTTTAAAATAGCTTCTACAAAACCTGAGATCCCCTCTGTCAGGGTTCCATTACCAGAGACTATGGGTCTTCCTGGGTTCCATGGTTTATGTATTTTAGATAGCATGTAGAATGTCCCAGGCTTCTATTCATCAGGGATGAGGGCAGTCATTCTGTTTTGAACATGGTATGAAAATAATTTAACCAATCCCTGTAGTTCTTTTTTATATTCTGTTGTGGGATCACTTTCCAGTTCTCTGTAGTAGGTATGGTCACTTAGTTGTCTGTTGACTGCCTTAATGTAATCTTCTTGGTTCTGTATCACCACTGCAGAACCTTTGACAGCTTTTTGTTCCCTGTATTCTGCTGTATTGTAGTATTCTGTTAGGAACTGAAGCTATGTGCAAAGACTATTTCTCACACCTAAATGGTAAGAACTTAAGAGTTCAGTTGAGTTCAGCATTTTATCTGTTTGTAGTTCATTCATTTAAAACTTGTTTATTTTAATTTTCCTAGTGTGTTCTGGATTTTCCTATTTGTTGTCTATATATGTTGTACATTCTGTAAATATTATTTAATTTGTCTGTGACTCTGCAGTGTTTTTACAAAGTTACAAGTAATTTATTTTCCTGCCACACACATTTGAGTTCACTACACCTCACCACAGACTGCCAGCACACATAAAGCCAGGAACCAAAAATAGGGAACTCGATTTTCAAAGGGTGCTGCAGGTCTTGCGTCAAGCCTTGTATCACACCTGTTTGTGGCACGGGTGCACCACACTCCTTTGATGCAACTGCACCCGGTTTTAGTACATTGGGTGCAGTTGCAACATTTTCTTCAGTTTATGGCAGCTTGCGCCAGAGATTTGGCACAAGCCTCATAAAAAGGGTTTAAATGACACAAGACCACAAATAATGACAGCACCCAGCAACCATGCCTCAGACACAGAGGGCGCAACTGAAAGAGTTTTGGGGTTATGCAGGAGGCTCTGCCCCCACATGCCCCATCATGTGGGAGGACTGCACCACCCGCTCCACTGACATTAATATAATCATCTCCATGGGGAGGCACATTGGGGTGCGGGAGGCAGAGTGACACCCTCACCGCACCATATCCACAAGTCCTGGGCACATTGGAGAGTGGGAGGCAGAGTTACGCCCTCACCACACCATATCCACAAGTCCTAGACACATTGGGGAGTGGGAGGCAGAGTGACACCCCCACTGCACCATGCCCACAAGTCCCAGATGCCCACTTGAGGTGCGCCCACATTATAGTACCCTCGTTCCCATGCCCCTTTGATGAATTACCTATTTTTAATGGTAGTATGTATTAGCAACAAAAACTGGGTTTAAAGCATTCAGATTTACCACTGGGTTATGACAATGTGCTGTTTCATTGCTGTTCCTCCTTTACAAACCTCTCAGCTCCAGAGTACTTTGATGATGTTATTTCAGTCCTTTACATTTCCTCAGACTTATCATAGGGTTGTGAAAATATCATTTTTTTTCAGTGATGCTCCCTGATGCAAATCTTTTGGCCCCACTATACTTGATGATGTCATTTTAGTCTTTACTTCCACACAGATATCTCTGCCCTGAGTTCTCAGCATCACAACATTCTGTGGGAAACTGCATGATGTCATTTCAAACTCAGTAGACTTTTTCTCCTTTTAAAAACTGGTACATTTAATACCTTGGCACTGTGTATAAAAATGAATCCTGTCACTAAGAATTTATATCTAAATATTTTTTTTTTAAAGAAAAACTTTTCATAAAGGGCTGACTGGAAATAACTGTCCTTTCCCCTTCCTGGTGTTCCAGCCTGCCATAGCCCCCTGGCACTTAGGCATTTTGTGATACTGTATCATGGTTTGGAGATTGCAAGGCTTGCTCAATTGAAATCAATAAGGGCACCTGTTTACGATATACTGTATATTATATATATATATATATCTATATATATATATGTGTGTGTGTGTGTGTATATATATATATATATATATATATATATATATATATATATATATATTTTTTTTTAGAGCAACAAGCTAAGAATGGACAACTTTGCCTTGCATACTGCATGTCCATGAGCAAGTCACTTAACCTCCCTGTGTTCCTAGGATGAACTTGGAAAAGAGATTCAGATCAGTGTGCCTTCCCCAGCCAAAAACTATAAACTACAAATAAAAAAAATACAGGACCATTTGGTTAAAGGGACACTGACAACCTGTTTCTCATCATATTATTTCTAGTTAAAAACCTACATTTTATGATTGATTACCTTCTCTAAAATTCATTGATGTTGCTGTTTGTTTTGTTTGTCTCATTGACAACCTTATTTTGTTTGCAATCCTGGGTCTGTTCGTACTGCATACTTCCTGAGCATTAGAAACTCCCCCAAACAGTGCAGTCACTCATGATTCAATGGACTCATTTCCTCCCACTGTGTCATGAGTGGATAGACTGTGTTGTGGGTGTTCCCAAGCCCAGAAAAGATGCAGTTGAAGCTGGTCAAGGAATGTAAACAAACCTGTTTTTGTGTGGTAGCACCAGTATGGTGGGCAGTCTGTTTTTCACTTTTGTAAAGAAAAAAGAATCAGAATCAAACTACCAGCTACATCAACAATCTTTACAGAATGTTGGCAATCATAAAATGTGTTTTTTAAACTAGGGACACTTTGAGACCTAAGGGGGTTGACAGGGCCCCTTTAAAATCAAACCCAACCCTCAGCTAACAAGAGCTTTGATGAATGAGTTGAGGGTTTACTTTTAACCAAATTGACTCCAAAATATACAAAAAAATGCCTTTGTTGGTTTCAGTGGAGCATGCCCAATGCTTTCCAAACTAAGACTTCATAAAACATCTTGAGTGTGGGGCTAGCATTGGGCAGGGCTCTGGTGAGCTGCCACAGCAGGAAGAGATAGGGATTGGGAAGCCAGGTCCTCACAGCAGTATTATAATCCCTTCACCTCCTCAATAAAGAAACAGCAGCTGACCCATCAGCACAATAGTAGTGCTACCACTTGCGACACCAGCAACCCAAGTTTGTGAATGAGCCTGGGTCATCAGGGGCCAGCTGATGGTAGGTGGATTGAGCATCCCAGAGTATATGATCCTCCTTCAGGGAGGGAAGGATGTGATCCCTGCTGTAACACTGCCACCTCGGTGAGCACAGGTGGTAGTACAACTAGGGACACCGAGGGGAGGGACAATCAATTGGGCTTCACACAGCACACTTGTGTGCTTGTGCTTGTGCTTGGAGCCCCTAGTGAGCCAGTGTCCTGTGGGAGTGGGGCCAAAGGCGAGATACACCCTGGAGTGCACAGAATGATTTGGGGCATGCTTGGGCTCTGCCTTCCTCTACTGGACACCCTCTTTACCCTAGATTCTGCTGCCTCTGTGCCCTCACAGAAGGCAAGAGGTTTGAATCAGCAGGGTTGAAAGACATACAGAGATACATTAGTTGCTGTATTGGTCCTTGTAAGAACAGGTCCAGAAGCAAATGGTTTGATACCTTTTATTGGACCAACAAAGATGTTGCAGAAAGAAAACAATGTCTAAGCTTTCAGACCAACCAAGTCCTTCCTCTGAGATTTATGACAATCGTTCAGAGAGTCACAATCTATTAACACCCAGACCATACATGAAAAAAAAACAGAAAAAATGTTCATTGGTTAAAAGTACCTATTTCAAAATATCACATATTTAAATGGAATAAATAGCATTCCATTAGCTTGCTGTTACTGAGAATCTTTTTAAGGTCAAATCCATTAGATAAGTTAAACACTCAAGCAGGCAAAACCTGTAACTGAAATTATTAATGAATGTGTGTGTTAGGAGAATACATTCAAAATTAAAAGCAAGACCTTTAGATTTAATACCACAAATATCCAAGTTAAAACTTGATAGTATTGTATGATAAAAAACTGTACAAAAGAAATATATGTATGGAAATAATAGGGGAATAGAAAAATGTACCTTGTATGAAAAACTGTTTAAAACATTCATACAGAATTAAACTTATCTGGAGATATTCTGTATACTATACTCTCAACCAGTTAGCACACTCCATAAACATTAAAACCTACAGTGCTGTAACAATACATTTACAAGATAAGATCAATTGTCAGTATTATTGCTAAATAAAAAAATTATATGAATCTCTCAAGGACCACCTATAAAATGAGTTCATGCATCTTAAAATGTTCAAAGTTCAATAATGAGTCAGTATATAATCAATTACCAATGGGCCGTATGCACTAACAAAGAAGTTGCCTACGCGCCATGTATCAGAGGTGCGTAGGCATCCTGACGTGTGAATGCTGCACAGCGGCATTCACCAAGGAAGCACAAGGCACTTATACACCTGCCCCCCAAGCCACTCATGGAACACCGCATTGGGGGCATGTTAGGATTGTGTCTGCACTACCCGGAATTCACTAAGCTGCGTAGTGCCAGGAGCAGGGAGCACCGGCTACGCCTGCTAGGACCAGGAGTAATTGGTATGAGCCACCATGTTGCATGTCGTCAGGCTCAGCTGTACTGGGCTATGGACCCCTGTGCCTCTGCAGCCCACTAGGATGCAGGGGAGGGCTGGGGCAGTGGCTCAGGTGAGTGCCCAGCAGGCGGTCAACTGTTGCTGCTGTCCGCGGCTTACATCAGGTTTGTGCTCCCACCTCATGGGCACAAAGAATCTACTTAGGGACCCAGTATGAGTATCCAATTGGATGCCTGCCTGGCTTTGACCCTGACCACCCATGTGACCCTGCGCACAGAGGAGGCATGACCTGGACAGGTGCCCCCCGGGTGCTTGTGATCATGCATACCACGCACCCTGTGTCTGTCCGGTGTTGTGTAGGTATGCAGGTGGGGTACACGCCTCGGGCACATATAACTCACCCTTTAGTGCACAGGACCCATTATAAGCAGAAACAGTCTTAAGAATCTGTATAACCCCCCCCCAATGGAATTAAGCTCTCCCCTCTCAGGAAAAGATAACTAGAAAAAAGTGTATATTCACTATGTATGTGAGCCAAGACTCCTAACACCCTGTAGCATAATTATGACATGTACCTGAATATATGCCTACCTAAATATGTAAGCATAACCCCAACCTCTCACCCCCCACACACAGCACCCTTCCCACAAAAAAAAACAAAACACCATCCTCCAAACCCCCCTCCCAAAAAAAAAGAAATTCATTCTGACACATAACAACTTCGGCTTCAATGGTAAACATTATGTTCAAACTATGGGACCAGCAATGGGCATCAGAATGGGTCCACAATATGAAAATCTCTTTATGGTGAATTTGGAGGAGGACTTTTTAAGGCACTGTCACCATAAACCACTCACTTATTTCCGTTACATTGATGATTTGCTTATAATTTGGACAGAGGGCACTGACACACTTAAAGATTTTCATCAGGAACTTAATAACCTCCACCCTACCATAAAGCTTGCCCTGGAGTATTCTGTTACCAGTGTTAATTTTCTGGACACCACGGTCACCATCAAGGATGGAATTTTACATACATGTATTTATAGGAAACCAACAGACAGACAGAGATACTTACACAGGAATAGTAATCACCCGAGCAACACAAAAAAAATCTGTCATGTACAGTCAAGCACTTCGGTATCACCATATCTGTTCAAGTGAGGAAGACAGAGATACACATTTGGCTATGTTGAAAAACACCTTTATGGTGTAGGGACACTCTTCCAGAGAAATAGACAGAGCAATAGAACGTGCAACACAGGTACCTAGAGAGTAACTACTTCAGTATAAGGAAAGGACCACTACCAACAGAATACCCTTAGTAGTCACTTATCATCCTGACCTTGAACTTCTACATAAAATTATTAAGAACCTCCATCCTAGCTGGCCCAGTGGTGCTGAGGGTTGAGGAACTGGACGCCACACCTCACACTACACTGGTGACCTGTGTTCGGGAATGGACCTGGGCCACTGGGGGTCGGCAGGGGAGGGAGAGGATGGAGTGTCCCATGACTGCTCTCCTCTCTCTGGGTGGGGTACAAGGGTTCACGTTGCTCTGCAGTGGCACCTGATGGAAGTCGAGGCACTGCAACAGAAGTATGGAGCAAAAGGCTGGAGCTCAGTGGACGTCTGCACAGCAGTGCACTGATGTCATTGCACGTCTGGCTCCAGGGGTGAAAATCGGGCAGAAAATTGCGGGGCAAATGTGGCAGCTGATGGCCATGTGCTGCACCCCCAGGACCTAGAGAGGTGCACCCCCCCGAACATTGACCAGCCTGTGTGGAGGAGTGTATTCTGCAGACCAGACCTGGGTCCAGGGGTGCGAGAGCCAGCAGTCGGACAACCGGCATGCTCGCTCCGAAGAGGAGGAGAAAAAGTATTGTGATAAAAAAAGGACCTCCACCCTATATTTAGTGAGGATGAGACCCTAAATTGTATTTTTCAGGAACTAGCACTACTGTCTTTTAAACAACCACCTAACTTAGCCAACCTGATTGTTAGGAGTAAACTTGTACCAGAACAGGGTTCCATGACACTGAATGGTACACGACCCTGTAATCAACCCAAATGTAGGACTTGTGAGTCCATTTCCACTTCGGATTTTATGGTTACATCACAACACAGACTATTCAGCTTACAGGGGAATTATACCTGTACATTATGTAATGTTGTTTACTTCATTCAATACAAGAGATGTCCATAAACAGGGTATGTTAGAGAGACAAGTCAAGCTCTCCACACTAGAATGAACGCACACAGACATACCATTAATATGAAGATGACTTGATAAACCAGTGGGACAACACTTCTCTCAGAATGACCACTCAATCTCAGATATGTTAGTAATGGTCTTAAGAGTATTTTTTTTTAAATATATAACAGAGTCGGACTTTTGAGATTAAGCTTAATTTATTTCTCAGTATGGTAGCAGATGGCATGAATATGGATTTGGGTTTCATGACACATTACCGCACATAAACTTACACAGGCTTTTACTTCATAGGATGGACATTTAACAGGACTTCAGTGTGTTGCTGTTGTTTTGTTTTGATTTTCATAGAGTCCTTTTTAACTAGTTATTAATATGTTGGTTTCTCTCCAAATATACATGTATGGGGGTTGGGTTGTCTTGGGTGAGAGTGTGTATGAAGGGGGTTTAGTGTGTGTGTGTGGGGGTAATTTTCTCTGTTTTTTGGAGGGGTTAGAGGATGGTGTTTTTTTGTGGGGAGGATGATGTGTGGGGGAAGGGTTGTGCTTACATATTTAGGTAGGCTTATATTCAGGTACGTCATAATTATGCTACAGAGTGTTAGGACTCTTGGCTCACATACATAGTGAATATACACTTATTTTCTAGTTATCTTTTCCTGGGGGAAGGGTGAGTTTAATTCAATGGGGGTTTATAGAGATTTTTAAGATTGTTTCTGTTCATATAGTTAATTGATTATATACTGACACATTATTGAACTTTGAACATTTTAAGATGCATGAACTAATTTTCTAGGTGGTCCTTGAGAGATTTATATTATTTTTTTATTTGGCAATAATACTGACAATTGATGTTATCTTGTAATACTAGTGTTACAACACTGTAGGTTTTAATGTTTATGCAGTGTGTTAACTGGTTGAGAGTATAGTTTAGAAAATATCTCCAGATGTTTAATTCTTTGTATGAATGTTTTAAACAGTTGTTCATACCAGGTACATGTTTTCTTATTCCCCTCTTATTTCCATACATATACTTCTGTTGTACAGTTTTGTTTCATACAATACTATCAAGTTTTAACTTAGACATTTGTGGTATTAAATCTAAAGGTCTTGCTTTTAATTTTGAATGTAGTCTCATAACACACATTCATTAATAATTTCAATTACAGGCTTTGCCTGCTTGAGTGTTTAACATATCTAATGGATTTGACATTGAAATGATTTTCAGTAATAGCAAGCTAATAGGATGCTATTCATTCCATTTAAATTTGTGATTTCTTTGAAATAGATACTTTTAAATAATGAGAATTTTTACTGTTTTTTTCATGTATGATCTGGGTGCTAATAGATTGTGACTCTGAATAATTGTCATAAATCTCAGAGGAAGTACTTGGTTAGTTTGAAAGCTTATACTTTGCTTTATTTTTGTAACATCCATGTTGGTCCAATAAAAGGTATCAAACCATTTGCTTTGGGGTTGAAAGGAAAGGGGTAAGTGCCAGAGATATGGGGAGATTGGGCTGCACCAGAGAGGAGTATAACACAATGAATTTGAAAAAGTGAAAAAAATAAACAGCACAAATATGGAAGCAGGAAGTCCATAAGAGGTGAGTTACAAGTAGGGAGCTTTTTAGAAGCATTCAGACTGGTGTTTTGAAAGTTGGCTCCCGCTTTACTATAGGTGGGCTATATAGAAAATAGTGAACAACAGTGATTGCTATCATGTAAAGCTGTAGTGCTGTATTTTAATCTGACTCTATATTTAAGAGTTGGATCAAATAACCTAGGTGAGAAATATGTACTGCAAAACAATTATTGATTTCTGTTTTTTTAACTCTTTACTGATTTTTTAACACAACCAAACCCCTAACATGGTTGAATATGAACAAATAACATGCAGCATGAGTATTAAAATTGACAAAGCAAGCTTTCTGAGATAGTGGAGGGGCATATGAACCAGAATGCTGTGGTCAAATGAAGGGAATAAAGTTAGGTATGCAAGGGATACATATCTATATAATTCAAGGAAGCCACTGGTCTCTAAATTGTGGGGATCTGTTCTTTAGGTAAGCTAGTTTAACCAAGGTGTACCAACTTTAAATACTGTTGGCTGCAAACTGCAGACAATTTCTATCTATATTTTTTTAGCAGCTCTCAGCAATATAATAGTCAAATATTTCAAATGCTTTGCAGATAAGGAGGGGGACATTCAGAAATAGAAAAGGGAGCAAGAACATCATTGGTAGCAAGGATGTCATTCAAGGTCAATGAAGCTCATTAAGAAAAGGTTGAATTCCAGGACAAAAGCAACAAAATATGGGCATTGCTGGCTTGCAGTTCCACAGGCTTTCCAGCACATAGATAACACTTGAGGAAGAGTTATTAGATACTTTATTTAGTTGTTGATTTATTTATTTCAAAATTGGTGACCAGAAAAGGCACACTGAGCCGAGGCTCATGTCCAGGTGCGTTCCCAGGGGAAGGGGACAGAGGATTACAAAATACATAGCACAGACACAATCCACAGTCACAATAAAGAGCAATCCGCATAACATGATGAATACAGGTATAATAAGTGTAGAATGAACAGACAGGGCAGAAAACAACAATTAAGTGCCTCAGCCACACCTGCACTAGGGTAGGATAGCAACTGCAGATGAAAGTTCAGGGAGAGGGAAAACAGGAGCAGGGGTCAGGGAAGGAGTTTCAGCTGATACCTGAGGAAGCCAGGGGAGGCAATGAAGTGGAGGGATCTGGGAAACTGGTTCCAAAGTGTGGGAAGAGGATAGGAAGATGCTGATTGACCAGCAGAGGGGCAGAGATAAGGAATGGTGAATGTGTGAGGATCTCTGCAGTGGAGGGAGCAAGAAACAGTGGGGATGAGGGAGAGGAGTGATGAAAGGTAAGAGGGATGTAAGGAAGGGGAGGGTATTTATCAGGGGTAAGAAAAAAAGAACAATTACATTTTAGGAATCAAAAGACAAAAACCTTAGAGCAAGTGCTGTGAAGCAAGGGTTACCCCAGAGAGCATTAGCCGTGGAGCCAGATTTAAAAGAGAAACACAATTGCACATACCACAATAATGCAAAGTATCTTGGGATGTATATGCAAATCCCCATGAAGGAATCTGGACTGGCTCAACTTTAAGCAGAATCACATGGTGCCAAAAGACCTTACAATGCAATCAGCAAAGGCTGAGAACAACAGACACCTGTTTCTTCCTCATTTGGACTCATCAGTGTGCCATATCCCTATCTCAGCCCAGTAATAGAGAGCCAGCCAGCCTTAAGGTACGTCTTACTTTTTTGGGTCATGGGGAGCCCATAGCAGAGAAAGAGGAGACCTCAAAGACAAGAACCTCAGAGCTATTTCTCTGAAGCAAGCATTACCCCAGAAAGCATTGGCCATAGAGCCAAATTTTAAAGAGAAACACAATTGCACATACCCCAATAATGCAAAGCATCTTGGGAAGCATATGCAAGTCCCCATTAAGGAACTTGGACTAGCTCAACTTCAAGCAGAATTGCATGGTGCCAAAAGGCCTCACAATGCAATCAACAAAGGCTGAGAACAGCAGACACAGGCTCCCAATGACCCAAAAAAGTAAGGCCTGCCTTAAGGCTGGCTGGCTGTCTCTCACTGGGCTGAGATACAAATATGGCACACTGATGAGTCCAAATGAGGACAAAACACATGTCTGTGTCTACTGTTCTAAGCCTTTGCAGATTGTATTGTAAGGCCTTTTGGCACCATGCGATTCTGCTTAAAGTTGAGCCACTCCAAATTCCTTCATGAGGATTTGCATATGCTTCCCAAGATGCTTTGCATTATTGGAGTATGTGCAATTGTGTTTCTCTTTAAAATTTGGCTCTATGGCCAAATCCCTCTGGGGTAATCCTTGCTTCAGAGCAATTGCTCTGAGGTTCTTGTCTTTTGAGGCACTCCTCTTTCTCTACTATGGGCTCCCCATGATCCCAAAAAGTAAGACCTGCCTTTAGGCTGGCTGTCTCTCTTTCACTGGGCTGAGATATGGATATGGTACACTGATGAGTCCAAATGAGGATGAAACATGTGTCTGTGTCTGCTATTCTCAGTCTTTGCTGATTACATTGTGAGGCCTTTTGGCCCATGCAATTCTGCTTAAAGTTAAGCCAGTCCAAATTCCTTCATGGGGACTTGCATATGTTTCCCAAGATGCTTTGCATTATTGGGGTATGTGCAATTGTGTTTCTACATTGTAGGCATACTCCGTCCAATGATGGGTGGCAGAAACCTGATGGGCTAGCCAATAAGTAAGTGTCCATTAAGCATCAGTGACAGAAATAATAATTGATGAACTGGCATTTCAGCACAGTGGCAGGGTTGTTGATCATGATGCAAGTTTGAGAATGAGCTGGGATTGACTGAGGGCTGGAGTAATGAGGCTCAAGGATCCCAGATGACGCTCTCCTCCTCAAAGGAGAATGGACACTTCACTCCTCCATGCTACCACCACCTGGGTGCCCAGAGTTGGTGCTGCAGGCTGGAGCAGGTGGGGATAAGGACTGGGGAGGAAGGATGTCATCTGGCTCTGTATGGTGCCATGCAGTAGTGAGAACACATGCTCATCAAGCCCTTTCTGCTGATGTCCACAGTTGTGTAGTAGAAAACAGCAACAAACCCAAGCTCTAAGAATGATGGCACTACACAGCACATCTGGACCCGTGCAGCTGGCTGCCACCAACAACACTGACATCAGAGCTTCCAGAGGGCTGTGAGATGACCACGCAGCTGGCTGCCACCAACAACACTGACATCAGAGCTTCCAGAGGGCTGTGAGATGACCATGCAGCTGGCTGCCACCAACAACACTGACATCAGAGCTTCCAGAGGGCTGTGAGATGACCATGCAGCTGGCTGCCACCAACAACACTGACATCAGAGCTTCCAGAGGGCTGTGAGATGACCATGCAGCTGGCTGCCACCAACAACACTGACATTAGAGCTTCCAGAGGGCTGTGAGATGACCATGCAGCTGGCTGCCACCAACAACACTGACATCAGAGCTTCTGGAGGGCTGTGAGATGACCATGCAGCTGGCTGCCACCAACAACACTGACATCAGAGCTTCCAGAGGGCTGTGAGATGACCATGCAGCTGGCTGCCACCAACAACACTGACATCAGAGCTTCCAGAGGGCCATGGGTTGATCATGCAGGCCCACCACGAGGGGTATGTCATGAGGCAACTTGGAACAGTGGCTAGGGCTCTAGGTATGGGGGGTCACTGCTAGGCTAGATGGGCAGGAGTCTGTGAGAAGGGAGACAGAGTAATTAAAAAAAGAAATAATTTCTGAAATTATCTCATTGTATTTAAATTAAATCTTTTTTATATTAAAAATAAGAAACATTTTTATAATAGTTGTCAAAACAGGGAGACAGATCAGTTGACTGCTCTAGACTTGTTTGAATTTGAAATGACTGTTCCAAGATTTTTTAAATAAAGCTGTACTGAACATATCATGACCTTATCAAAATAGGCTAATTGTGCATAAAAATGTCTTCTTTAACCTTACAAGAGATGAACTAAGGTTGAGAATTTCAATTTGCAGATATAAAAAAGGGAATGATGATGGTATGAATGGTTGGACAAATTCTCATTTGTAGTATTTAGGTAGCAGAGCCAATCACAGAAGTAACTCAGCTGGGGGCACAGCCGACTGTAGGTGAAAAGGTCCCTGATTGAATCCTGAGCTCATATTACAGCTCATTATAGTCAAGGAGCCTTTGTAGCAATGAGATGTGACAAAATGGAGTAGGGAAAAAACAATCTACATACTGGAGAGGTGCAGTGAAAATCAATTTGCACTTGAATGCTGATTCTGTAAAGTAACATAAAAGCAGGCCCACAGGTCAGAAACACAGGTTTATGAATACCAGTGTGGCCACTGTTGACTCTGATTTTATGCAGCTGGAAAACAATATGGACCTATAAGACAAATAACAGCAATGGGGCCATGGTATGTAATGCTATCGCACGTGATAAACAAGGCACACTATAAAAAACTACAGTAGGGTGACACTGGATGACGATAGGGGGTACATAACCCAGCAGCCCCTACAAACAGTACTGGGTGACCAAAGAGGAGCTAAGAGCAGAAACAGGAAGGAGTAAAGTGAGCTGTTAGGAGCTCTTTGAGTGAGGGGTAAGAGGAAGAGAGCTGGAGCTGAAGGGGTACATCATTAATGAGTATGGGAAGAATGAGGGGAGTAGGCAGTTTGCCCTCAGTAGTTTTGCAGCAGAGGAGAGCAAAACACCAAGAGTCATTGAATCATAGTTGGTAGGTGAGTGGGACATAAGGGGAGAATAGGGAGGCTATATAAGAAAGGGAGGTAGGGACCAGAATTTGGAGAGAAAAGAGGAGTTATTTATTTATTTAGCTTTTGTTTACCGGGTAAGTACACTGGACAAGTAGTATGCCTATTGTCAGGAACGACCCGGGAGAGCACAAAACATACAGTATACATACATGGCAAAATTGGAGAAACAGCATGATGCAGTAAAACAACAGCTATAACAACGCTTGTATAAGGGCAGAGATACTGCCACACATAGTACAAATTGTTACAGGACATAGATAGACATTAGAATCACTGAATACATATTTCATGAGACCATTATGGACTCAGAGTGGACAATAGTGGACTGCAGAGTATTACATTACAGAAACTAAGAGCAGTCACATCTTGTCGTTTGTTTTAAGTGGGACCACAGGGAGGCGAAGGTCCCATGGAAGGGGCAGAGCGAACAGAGTCAGAATGGAGTTCCAGAGCCTAGGCACAAAAGCAGCAAAGTCACGATCCCCATAAGGGTCCATGTGAGGGAAGTTTAAGCAACTCGTGGGTCTGTGACCTGAGCTGGTAGGGGATGGCGTCCAGTTTTGGGAGGAGATCGCCAGTCCCGGCAGTGATGCCCGTGGCAAAGCACTTTCTGGTGAAGTTTCTACACCAGGATCAGGAATTCCGCAGGGGAGCCAGCTGAGTATGTCATAGAGCTTACATCGGTGGGTGGGTTTGGGGCAGTAAGTGCAAACCGACAGATATCATTATATGCGTGTTCCACCGATTAAGATGGTTGAGGTGACCTGGCAAATAGGTGGTATCCATAACTAGGGAGGAAAGCACTCCCTCGCATGAAGTCTCAACCAGCTCCCAGGGAGTCAGGTTGTATTTGGCCCTGTAGGCAAGGCCAAGCTTACACCTGGTGGCTCTGCAGATGTTTTGGATATGGCTTCCATGTCAAGTTGTGGTTCGAGGGTGACCCCAAGATATTTAATTGAGCTCGCTGTTGGCAACAGGGGCCTCCATCAAAGCTATTTTGAGCATAGCTGGACAGGGGCTTTTAACTTGGCGTGGAACCAAAGAGCATGGCTTGAGCTTTGTTGGATTCAGTACCAGTCTATGGTTGGTAATCCAGGCCGAGACTCTGCTGAAGTCTTCAGATAGGCACTGGTTAAGGTCAGCAGCATTACGAGCATGGGCCACTAGCACAAGGTCATCTGCATAAAGCGTGACTTGGTAACAGAGGTCACCCGTGGGAGTTGATTAATAAAAGTGAGAATAGGAGGGTCCAAGTACCAATCCCTGGGAACTCCCATGGTCACAGCCCTAGGCTCCGAGAGGACCTTGTTAAAACAGGTCTGTTTTCTACTCGTTAGGTAGCCCATCATCCAACTCAAGGCATGCGGAGAGAACCCGAGAGCCCTGAGCTGCTCCCCCAGTAGGTCATGGTTGACAAGGTCAAAAGCTTTTGACGAGTCAATAAATATAGCACCTGACAGTTTGCCCTGATCCATGGCGGATCTAATACTAGAGGTTACAGTAATCAGGGCAGTAGTGGTACTATGACCCTTCCAGAAACCATGTTGGGACCCAGAAAGCAGCTCATGGGTATCCACGTGCTCCGAAAGTTGCTCCGCCACAACCTTTTCCAGGAGTTTACCAAGGGATGGGAGAATAGCAATAGGGCGATAGTTGTCAGGGAGTTTGGGATTTCCCTGCTTCAGAACAGGGACTATCCTTGCCTCCTTCCAGATGTCAGGGATTATCCGGAGCTAAGGGATAGGTTAAAGATATGGGCAATCAGAGGGCAATGTAAGCTGCTCCCAGCTTGAGAAGTCTGGGCTCAAGGTTGTCAGGCCCTGCACTGGAGTGCTGGGAGAGGGCAGCAAGCGGTTCCGAACATCAAGGACAGACACGGCCTTAAGATTAAATACTCTCCGAGGAGGATGTTCACTCTGCATCGGAGGGATATTAAGCAAGCGACCCCCATCGGTCGTGAAACGAGAGGTGAGGGCCGAAAGGTTGGAGAAGTGGAGATTGAGGTGGTCGGCTATAGTGTGGGGATTATTGCACAAGACTCCATCAATAATCATGTCTACGACACCTGAGTGAGAGGGCCCACTGACGAGGGATTTAATGTTCCTCAGAACCTCCTACGATCTCTGACAGAGCTAAGTAGTGCCGATTTACAGAAGTTACTTTTGGCAGCCCTAATGGCTTTTTTACACCGATTCCTGAGTTGCCGATATCTCAGGAGATTAGCAGGATCTCTGGAACCCTTAGGACTTGCCCAGCATTTGTCTCTCTCCCGCATCTGGGCAAGTAAGTCACCATTCAGCCAGAAAGTGGCTGTTCCCCTCACCCTCCGGGTGACCCTGGGGGCATGTCTATCTTGGAGAACACCAAAGGAATATATGAAGTAGGAGGCTGCCACTGAGGGGTCAGAGGCTTCAAGCACCCTGGTCCAGTCAGTACATCCTAGATCGGCCAGGAAAGCCTCAGGGTCAAAACTGGAGTATTTTCTGACTTGAATGATTTGTGTGGAATTCTAGGGAGGGATTTTCCAGACACAGTATACCAGGGAGTGGTCAGATATGGGTCTGATAGCGTGCCTGATGAGGTAATCCTCTCCGGCGGTTGGTCAGGATCCAGTCCAGCAGGGAACTTGAGGAACCATTGGCTGCCTGTCTCGTGCGGGTCATGGATTAGTTGGTTAAGGGATAGGCAGGCAAGTTGTGATTCGCATTTCTAATATTGCCACACTCCCAGTTCATGTTGATATCACCATAATAATGAGTTCACTGTCACCTATACTGGGCCTAACTGCATCTAAGAGGTAAGTGAGTCCTGTCAGACCCCCCCTAGGAGGGTTATAGGCGCACACCAAGTGCAGCTTCTTAGCATCGCCCAGCAGCAGGAGCACATGAAGAAGCTCACAAGGTGGATGATCAGGTTTACTCTGTGCCACCAGGGAGATTTTCAGATGGGATCTGTAGTAGATGAGGGTGCCACCCCCCTTTCTACCCCCAGTCCTGTCTAGACGGATGAACTCGTATCCTGTTAGAAGCAGGCAGAGTCAGGAATCGAGGGTTTGAGCCAAGTCTCAGTTATCCCTAGGATGTCTGGCTTGTAGCTCAGTCCACACTAGGAGATCGTCTCGGTTAGGAAGCAAGCTCCTAATATTCATATGCACTATTTTTAGTCCCTTATTCCCATTCCGGTGGCGGGAATATTAGAGATCAGCTTAGATGGCCCAGGATTGAGCTCAATATCTCCAGCCATGAGAAGTGAGAGTAGGGCTAGCCAGGAGGAACAATCTTCTGAGCGGCCTACCTCCAGGCCTGTGCATGCTGGACTTTCTTCACCCTGACCGTATACATAAGGCATCTAGTGTCAAGGCTAAGGACAGTACTGTAGTGCATTACCTTAGTTACAAGTAGGTTGGAAAAGGAGAAATCAGTATCATCATGGGAGGAGGGGCCAAACCCTGGGTCAATAAATAGGCTAGAGTCGAGTTAGCACAATAAGGAGGACTCAGCCCCAGGGCCAGTATCATAATTATTAGTGTCGTAAAACTGACCTGCCGCCCCCTCCTGAACATAGGAGAGGTGGCTTCCAGTTCTTCCATGGTAAGGACAGTAGTAACCACCCCCACAGATTATAGGCAACTGGAGACCTAGAAAAGGAGCAAACCAGGGCTCCTGGAAACCTGTAAAAGGGGCAAACCAGGACACCCCGTATGGTAGGGCCCCAAAAGGAACAGATCACCACAACTAGCAAGCTGGGGGACCCTCGGTGTAGGTCACCCACGCCTCCCCTCCTCTCGTCAGCAGCTTGCAGTAGTTGAAGGCGTTGGGACAGCAGATAGCAGAGCAGGAACTAAACAATGCTGATAGGCAAGCAGGTGGTGAAAATAGGAAAATGTCTGTAAAGGCAAGACAGAACAAGTGTTAGGCCTAATAGCTGCACTTTGTATCTTTAAGAGGAGTTGCAATATTAGAGAGAGGGGAGGATGAAGGGGAGGATGAACATTGCTAGGGGTTGTGCCGAGGGGGAGGGGGAGTATTTAATAAAGGTTGGAGGTGGGGGATGGGGGGGTGAGTTATGAGAGAGGCACCTGGACATAAGTGAGTAGTGGTGGTGTGAGGGGAAAAGAGTTAGTAGTAAAATGGAAGAAAGCATGGAAAAAGTTTTCAATCTAGCACATACCTCTCAACTTTCCCAATTCTTTGGGGAAATCCCAAATTCAGCCCACTTGTCCAGAAGTCCCAATTGCCCTGCACCATTTCCTAAGTTTAAACACTGACAGTGTGCTTGGTGTTCTCTCTGGTGGTCGAGGACACTAACTTCCTGAATTTAAATGCCAACAGTGTATTTGGCACACTCTTCAGCAGTCATGGACACTAATTTCCTGCTTGCAAACACCAAGCAGCATCTGAAATCATAAGAGTGCACCAACAGCCAATCAGCTGTGCTTGTCCTTTAGTATGCACTGATGCTCTAACTTTAAAAAAATGCACAGGCTTTTTTTTCGGCCACAGGCTCAGCTCAGGTAATTACCAGCCCCCCCAGGTCTGTTTCCACACTTTGAAAGGAGACCCGCAGACTAAGCTATTCTTACAACCTGACTGACACATCCATAGCGCCAGTAACATTTATGGAGCCTGAACCACAGATGGCCAGAACCCGACACAGTCCCTGAGAGAGAGAGAGAGAGAGAGCACATTTCAATGAGCAGAAGAACTCAGCATCAGACCAGATGGCAAACCTGGAACACAACTGGCAGCAGCAGACCTTGAGAGCCAGCACAAATTCACAAAAAGAAGTTTGCATTATAACTTCTAAGGTTTAGGAGTAATTCACTATTTTCCACAGCTTGCCAGAGAAAAGCAGCAGGCAGACAAGATTCAGAAGACAGCCTGTCCTAAATTATATGAACATATGAAAATGTCAGCACATGCAGGCCAAATGGTCTATTGCATCTGCTCGATTGTGCAGCACACAGGTTAGACTGCTGCTGTTGCCCCCCAAGCCAGGTAATGGGTTCTCGTCCCACACTGGGATGGACTTGCACCTAAAAATTGCTGGCATCCGAGTGCAGTATTGGGGGGTGCTATACTGCTGGGGTGTGCCATCCTTCGGATGAGATGTTAAACCGAGGTCCCTTCTGCCCATCCTGGTGTTGTTCTGGTGGGTGTCCAGGTGGAAGTAAAAGAACCTAGGGCACTCTTTGTAAAGAGCAGGGAACATTCTCAGTGTCCTGGCCAGCATTCCCCTTCCCATAAACCAGTTCATGCAATTATCCAGGCTGTGTGTGTGTGATGATGTGTGATATGACCGCCACCACACATTCAGTCACTTCACTACCAGTCTAGCATTGCTTGTAAAGCGCTTTGGGATACTGTGTATGAAAAGCGCTATATAAATGCTGATTCTTCTTCTTCTCTTCTTCTTCTTCTTCTTCTTCTTCTTCTTCCCCCCCCTCAACTTCCCATTGACTAGTATCTTGCCCTTGACCCTATCCCAACCTCTTTTAAAGCTCTCTACTGTTTTAACAGATACCACTTCTTCAGGAAGCGTGTTCCAACCCCTACCACCCTCTCCATGAAGTAATGCCTCCTCATCTCTCTCCTGAAACCACCCCTACCAGCTTCAGGCTGTCCACCCTAGTGATCCCCTCTCCCTTTAATTGAAACATACCCTCTGTACTACCCTGTTGATGCCCTTTAAGTACTTGAAGGTTTCGATCATATCACCCCTTTACTATCTCTCCACTAATGAGTACATGTTGAGATCCCTCAACCTTTGCTTGTAAGGTTTCCCCTCCATACCTCTGATCATTTTAGTCGCCCTCTGCAGGACCCCCTCCAATAATCTGATGTCCTTCTTTAAGTACGGGCTCCAAAACTGTATACAGTACTCCAAGTGCAGCCTCACCAGTGATCTGTACAGTGGCAGAATGACCTCCTCCCTCCTAGAGGTGATTCCTTTAGCAATGCACCCCAGCATCCTATTGACTTTTGCCTCTGTTTTCCTACTTTGAGATGAGTGATTTATATTCCTTGTCACCAATACCCCCAAATCCTTTTCCTCCTCAGAGACAGAAAGCTGCACCCCTCCCAGATGGTAACTGTATCCTGGATTGCTGGCTCCAAAATGCATGGCCTTGCACTTCATAGTACTAAAACCCAGCTGCCAAGTGTTTGACCACTGCTCATGCCTTCCCAAGTCTTCCTGGATGTCCTTTCCTCCCTCCACCCCATCCACCACTGCACCTATAGACTGATTCTGCTCTTAACTCCAACTGCTATATCAGCTATGAAGATGTTAAACAGCACCGACCCCAGCACCAAACCCTGTGGGACCCCACTGGTGACTGCCCTGGGAGTTGAGAGTTCTCCCCTACAACCACCCTCTGATGTCTATCTCCAACCTTTTATTAACCCACTTAACCAGTTTCTCCCCTGCTCCCAGGTTCCTTAATATACTAGTTAATCTGCCATGCTGTACTGAATCAAAGGCCTTGCTGGAATCCAGATACAGGACATCAACCACCCAACCGCTATCTAGCGCTTTTATCACCCAGTCAAAAAATTGAACAAGGTTTGTTTGACGTGATCTCCCGGAGACAAACCCATACTGTTTGTCATCCATAAGACCATTCACCTCCAAGAAGGTCACCAACCTTTCCTTCAGGATAGTCTCCATGAGCTTAACCACAATGGATATCAGACTGACTGGTCTATAGTTACCAAGCTCATCCTTGGTACTGCTCTTATGCAGGGGTACCACATGCGACATCCTCCAGCCCAGCACAGGAGATAATTGGAGGACCCCCTTTTCTTCCCCATGACCACAAAAATAACTGAGATAAGCCTCTGATTAATTTCTGTGCACCATTTGTTTTTATTTTAAAACCTATAAAAAGATGTTATAGCTAGCTAGCTAATGGCATAGGGCAACATTCAATCAGTTACATTCTACGTTTTTACCCGTGATGGCAGACAGACAGACAGACTGTACAATTATTTGTGTGTTCAGAGAGCAGTGCCAACCAATTCATTACCATTTGGGTTTTTAAATAATTTTTTATCATTTCATGCTTCATTACTTTTCAAGAGAACACAGGTACTATACTTTACTCATTGTATTATGGGAATTTGGCAGTGGTACAATGTTGCACTTTGTCTAATCTACCCTTAAGTTGTGTGGTGGTATGTTAAGGAATTACTATGAAAGGATTGTAGAATGTAGACTGCAAACAACAACAAAAATAAACAGGCTAGTTGCATCCCAATCATTTCCTGGAGGAGCATATCAACGTAATGTAAAATTTAGTAAACCAATCACTCGAGGTCCAACGGGAATATAAAACACTAATTTGTACAAGTTATTTCATAGTAAAACAAGGACAACATGATTCTTATGCCTGATTGCTGTGCCTGGCCCCAATCTTTAATCCTTCTGACTCAGAACTTATTTTTAGGGACTTTAAAATATGTAATTCTGTGTACTTGGTTTCACACTTAGGTAATTAAAAAAAACTGCATCACATTATGCTTTATACTGGAGTGGAGTGGAAGGCTAGTTATATAATTATGTTTTTCTATGCAGTTCTTGCTGTGGTTTTGAGTAATTCAGACTGTTTAAAAAGGAGTTGTAACTCAACTGTAAAACCCTTTATAGGAATTAAGGAAACCAAGATTTTTTGCCATCTATGCTGTATATAGCATGCAACTAAATTTGATATCTAAAAAGCATAAAATAAAGATACTTTATGTTGTACTGTATTACACCAGATTATGATGTACAGGTCACGCAATAATGCAGTATGGCACTTCACCGCCATGCTGAATAACATAGGGTGTCCCTGATTGTGGTTATTTGTCCCTGATTTTTGAGGCGAGTGTGCCTAATTTGGGGCATAGCACGTTGAGAGGTAAGGCCTAGCAAGGGAGGAATTCGGGGCAATGCCATGCACCTCATCTGCATAGTGAAACACCAGTAGAACCATCCTAAGGAGGCTGTCATGGCATGACAGGGATCAGTAAGCAAGACCTCTTGTGATAACGGACACCAAGTTTGGGGCCGAGCTTTATACGAATAGTACTGATGTGAACACAGAAGTCTAAGTCTCGATACAGTCGCACACTGAGGTACTTAAAATGAGAAACCTCATCAAGTAAGGTGCCATCAATGGTATTAAAATTATAGGGGGCAGAGAGTCTTGCAACCTTTCGACTAGTAGCAAAGGACTAGGAAACTGTCTTTTTTTTCTGTCATTCATATGTCATAAACATGTCATATCTCCCCCATTACTGTAGTTCATATGCTGTATTTTGACAAATACCAGAAATGGACCAGTTGTAGTGTACTTAAAATAAATCAGTTTTGCCGTATATTTGGAGTATAATCAATAACAAGACAGGGCTTGCATTGGACTAAACTGGCACATGAAACATGTGCATTGTAAGGCAGAAGGCATAGCCAAGTGAATTCAACCACAAAGGAACTGTATTGCTTTAGCGCGATGCAAGCACCAAGCAACATCTGAAATTATATGAGTGCACCAACAGCCAATCAGGTGAGCTTGTCCTTTAGCGTGCACTGATGCTGTAACCTTAAAAAAATGCACAGGCTTTTTTTCTGCCACTGGTTCAGCTCAGGTAGTTACCAGCCCCCCCCCCCCAGGTCTGCCTCCAAACTTTGAAAAGAGACCTCCTGATGCAGCCATTCTTACAACCTGATTGACACATCCATAGCGCCAGTAGCATTTTTGGAGCCTGAACCACAGATGACCAGAACCCGACACAGTCCCTGAGAGAGACAGTGAGCAGAAGAACCCAGCATCAGACTAGATGGCAGATCTGGAACACAACTGGCAGCAGCAGACCTTGAGAGCCAGCACAAATTCACCAAAAGAGGTTTGCATTACAACTTTTAAGGTTTAGTAGTAATTCACTATTTTCCACAGCTTGCCAGAAAAAAGCAGCAGGGAGACAAGATTCAGAAGACAGCCTGTCCTAAATTATATGAACATACTAACATACAAAAATGCCAACAGATACAGGCCAAATGGTCTATCGCGTCTGCTCAATTGTGCAGCACACAGGTTAGACTCCTGCTGCTGCTGCCACCCCAACATATGCTGCCTTCTTTTCCCCCCTCAACTTCCCACTGACTAGTATCTTGCCCTTGACCCTAGCCCACCCTCTTTTAAAGCTCTCTACTGTTTTAACAGATACCACTTCTTCAGGAAGCATGTTCCACCCCCTTACCACCCTCTCCATGAAGTAATGCCTCCTCATCTCTCTCCTGAAACCACCCCCCACCAACTTCAGGCTGTTCCCCCTAGTGATTCCCTTGCCCTTTAATTGAAACATGCCCTCTGTACTAACCCTGTTGATGCCCTTTAAGTACTTGAAGGTTTTAATCATATCACCCCTTTACCTCCTCTCCACTAATGAGTACATGTTGAGGTCCCTCAACCTTTCCTCATAATAGGATAGGGTTAGTACAGAGGGCATGGAGAATAGGACACAGAGAGTAATAGTAAATGCAGTCCACTCAGAAGAAAGGAGGGTTACTAGTGGGGTACCACAGGGCCAGTATTAGGACCAGTCCTCTTCAATGTCTTTATAAGCGACATTGCGGAAGGATTGGAAGGAAAAGTATGTCTCTTTGCAGATGACACTAAGATCTGCAACAGAGGTGATGCACAGGGTGGGGTGGAAAGGATGAGAAGGGACTTGGCAAGGTTAGAGGAATGGTCAAATGTATGGCAACTTAGAGTCAATGCTAAGAAGTGCAAGGTAATGCACCTGGGAAACAAAAACCCAGGGGAAGAGTACACAATGGGGGGTGAGATACTGACAACAAAAATGGAAAGGGACCTGGGGGTAGTCATATCAGATGACCTAAAGGTGGGCAAGCAATGTGAGAGGGCAGCAAGGAAGGCTGGGGGGATACTGGGATGCATAGGGAGAGGCATCACCAGTAGAAAACAGAAAGTTATTATCCCTCTGTACAGACAGCTGGCGAGACCCCATCTGGAGTACTGTGTGCAGTTCTGGAGACCCAATCTCCACAAAGACATAGACAGGATGGAAGCTGTCCAGAGGAGGGCAACTAAAATGGTGCAGGGTCTGCACCGGAAGACATATGAAGAGAGACTTAAGGAGCTTAATATGTATAGCCTCGAGGAAAGGAGGAGAGGGGACATGATAGAAACTTTCAAGTACCTCAAAGGAATCAACAAAGTCCAAGAGGGTAGCATATTTCAAAAAGAGGTGTGCAAGAACAAAAAGCACAATTTGAAGATAGAGGGCGGCTCAGAGGTAATTTAAGAGTATTTTTCACAGAGAGGGTTGTGGATGCATGGAGCGGCCTTCCGGAGGAGGTTGTGGAGTCAAAATCAGTGGTGGAATTCAAGCATGCATGGGACAGTCATAAGGCAATTCTGGGGGGTTGGGGTAAGAAGAAGTAGGCTGCTGGTTAACTAGGATCTGCAGCTTATCCAGTAGGTAGGGAAATGGGCAGACTGGGTGGGCCAAGCGGTCCTTATCTGCCGTCAAATTCTATGTTTCTATGTTTCTATAAGGTTTCTCCTCCATACCTCTGATCATTTTAGTCACCCTCTGTGGGACCCCCCTCCAATAACCTGATGTCCTTCTTTAAGTATGGGATCCAAAACTGTACACAGTATTCCAAGTGCGGCCTCACCAGTGACCTGTACAGTGGCAGAATGACCTCCTCCCTCCTAGCGGTGAATCCTTTAGCAATGCACCTCAGTATCCTATTGACTTTTGCTACTGCTTTCCTACATTGAGACGAGTGGTTTATATTCCTTGTCACCATGAGCCCCAAATCCTTTTCCTCCTCGGAGACAGACAGCTGCACCCCTCCCAGATGGTAACTGTACCCTGGATTGCTGGCTCCGAAGTGCATGACCTTGCACTTCATAGCATTGCAACCCAGCTGCCAAGTGTCTGGCCACTGCTCAAGCCTTCCCAAGACTTCCTGGATGTCTTTTCCTCCCTCTACCCCATCCACAACTGACCCTATCTTGGTGTCGTCAGTGAATAGACTGATTCTGCTCTTAACTCCAACTGCTATATTGGCTATGAAGCTGTTAAACAGCATAGGCCCCAGCACTGAACCCTGTAGGACTCTACTGGTGACTGCCCTGGGAGCTGAGAGTTCCGCCCCCTACAACCACCCTCTGATGTCTAACCCCCAATCAATTACCAACTCACTTAACCAGTTTCTCCCCTGCTCCCAGGTTCCTCAATATACCAGTTAATCTGCCATGCGGCACCTAGTCAAAGGCCTTGCTGAAATCCAGATACAGGACATCAACCACCCAATGCCGTCTAGTGGTTTTGTCACCCAGTCAAAAAATTGAACCAGGTTTGTTTGACATGATCTCCTGGAGACAAACCCATGCTGTTTGTCGTCCATAAGACTGCCCACCTTCAAGAAGGTCACCAACCTTTCCTTTAGGATTGTTTCCATGAGCTTACCCACAATGGATGTCAGACTGACCGGTCTATAGTTACCAGGCTTGTCCTTGGGACCACTTCGGCGACCACAAAAATAACTGAGGTAAGTATCTGATTAATTTCTGTGCACCATTATTTTTATTTTATAACCTATAAAAAGATGTCATAGCTAGCTAGCTAATGGCATAGGGCTACGTTCAATCAGATTACATTCTACGTTTTCACCAGTGATGGCAGACAGACAGATTGTGTAATTATTTGTGTGTTCAGGGAGCAGTGCCAACCTATTCATTACCATTTTGGTTTTTAAATAATTTTTTATCATTTCATACTTTATTATGTTTCAAGAGAACACAGGTACTACACTTTGCTCATTGCAAACAACAACAAAAAAAAAACAGGCTAGTTGCATCCCAATCATTTCCTGGAAGAACATATCAACGTAATGCAAAATTTAGTAAAACAATCACTTGCAGTCCAACAAGAATCAAAAAACAATAATTTGTACACAATAGTTATTTCATAATAAAACAAGGACACTATGATTCTTATGCCTGACTGCAGTGCCTGGCACCAATCTTTAATCCGTCTGACTCAGAACTTATTTTTAGGGACTTTAAAATATGTAATTCTGTGTACTTGGTTTCACACTTTGGTAATTGTCAGTGTCAGTGGCTCAGTAGGTAGCACATTCGCCTCTGAGGCCTGGAGATCAGAGGGCTGTGGGTTCAGTTCCCACATCTGGCACTTGGGTTAATGTCCCAGTACTGACACTGTAGTGCAGCATGAGAAGGGTGCTGCACTTCTGAAGTGCTGTCTTTCGGATGAGACCTTAAACCGAGGTCCCATCTGCCTGGATTGGTGGTAGTTCAGGTGGAGGTTAAAGATCCCATGGCACTTATTGATAAAAGTAGGGGAATTTCCCCCGGTGTCCTGGTCAAATTTCCTTAATTCACTAAAAACACCACCAACAGCTTAATCTGGTTCAAGGTCAGTTGGCATTCATCTGTATCCCCCCCTCCCCAGGGTCGTGCCTGAAAATAGGCAGGATTTGTCTAGTGCCCTTACCCAGTCAACAAAAACTAAATAAAATAAATTAAAAAAAAACTGGATCACATTCTGCTTTATACTGGAGTGGAAGGCTGTTTATATAATTATGTTTTTCTATGCAGTCCTTGCTGTGGTTTTGGGTAATTCGGTCTGTTTAAAAAAGAGCTGTAACTCAACTGTAAAACCCTTTACAGGAATTGAGGAAATCAAGATGTTTTGCCATCTATGCTGTATATAGCATACAACTAAATTTGATATCTAAAAAGCATAAAATAAAGATACTTTATGTTGTACTGTATTACACCAGATTTGATGTACAAGTCACGTAATAATGCGGTATGGCACTTCACCGCCATGCTGAATAACACATGGTGTCCCTGATTGTGGTTATTTGTCCCTGATTTTTGGGGTGAGTGTGCCTAATTCTGGGCATAGCACGTTGAGAGGTATGGCCTAGGAAGTGAGGAATTCGGGGCAATGCCATGGACCTCACCTGCGTAGTGAAACACCAGTAGAATCATCCTAAGGAGACTGTCATGGCATGACAGGGATCAGAAAGCAAGACCTCTTGTGATAACGGACACCAAGTTTGGGGCCGAGCTTTGTATGAATAGTATTGATGTGAACACAGAAGTCTAAGTCTCCATACAGTCGCACACTGAGGTACTTAAAATGAGAAACCTCATCAAGTAAGGTACCATCAATGGTTTTAAAATTATGGGGGGCAGAGAGTCTTGCAACCTTTTGACTAGTACCAAAGAACATGGAAACAGTCTTTTTCCTGTCATTCATGTCATAAACATGTCATAATTTCCCCATTAGTTCATATATTTGACAAATACCAGAAATGGATCAGTTGTAGTGTACTTAAAATAAATCAGTTTTGCCATATATTCAGAGCATAATCAATAACATGACAGAGCTTACGTTGAGCTAAACTGGTACATGTAACATGTGCATTGTAAGGCAGAAGGCAACCACCCAGGAACTGTATTGCTTTAGCTCGATGCATGCCCTGGCGAGAGGGGTTATTGAACTTATACAGTGGTCTCTAAATAATTTTTAAATGACGAAAACAGGAACAACAAGATTTAAGGCATGCATCAAGTGAAACTGTTGCACTGTCATGTGACTCCTGTTGACCAGTCATATCACTCCATCATAAGAATGAGGTGACAGTGTCACTGTACTGGCCATTGGTTAGGCCACAACCAGGGACCTGTGTGCAGTTTTGGAACTCACATCTGATAAGAGACAGGGAGAGGTTAGACGCAATTTGACTGAGTGCTGCAAAAATTATACGGGGTAGCAGGGTAGGACCTGCTATATAAGGAAAGAATACCTCGGGGTTATTTAAGTTAAGGAATAATTCAAACACCAAGGGATGCAACCTTAAACTAGCAGTGGCAACTTTAAGAAGGACATTATAAAATACTTCTCCACTAAGAGATGATGGATAGGTGAAATAATCTACTCAGTAAAGTGATTATTATGTGGACTATCTTGGGGTAATTCCATCTCTATGCCTGCTGCTTTGGACTGTGGTGTGCCTCAAGGTTTGATTCTGGCTCCTGTGTTGTTTGCCCTGTACATGTTGCTGATGGGTGAGATCACTTGACAGTATGGGTTGGAGTTTCACTGCTAATGCAGATGATACCCAACTACACTTGTCATGTGCACCTGATGTTTGAGCAGTGCTGTGCCGGTGCCTTATAGAGATCAATGACTGGCTGGCCTCCAACTGGTTAAGTTTCAACCCATGCAGGACTGAGGTGTTGATTGTTGAACCAGGTCACCATGGGTTGGCTATGATAGGAACCTGCTTACCATCTTTGTGTCACCCTTGGAGCTGTGAATACAGGTAGGAATCTGGGAGTCACTATGGACTCCAAGCTGTTACCAGATAGCCGTGTTTTAGCAGTTGTATGTAGTGGCTTTTTCCATCTCTGAACCATCACCCAGATCAAACTATTTGTAGTCCCCAGTGACCTGGTGATAATAGTCTATGCCTTTGTTACATCTGGGCTGGATTATTGTAATACTGTTTACCTAGGGTTATCTGGGAGTCTGATGCACCACCTGCAGTTGGTTCAGAATGTTGCAGCCAGTTTGATCTCTGCAACCTTCCACAGAGATTGTATCACTGCAGTGCTGCACAAACTGTACTGGCTACCTATTAGGTAATGGGTCAGCTTCAGTATATGCTTGTTGGTATACAAGGTCCTACACGGTCTGGGTCCTGACTGTCTTAAAAGATCTCCTGAGCCTACTCACCTCTGTCTGCTCCATTGATGCTGGCTTGTTATTGGTCTCACAGACCAGGATGAAGCTTTCTGGGGATAGACTGTTAAAGGTGACTGCACCGATCTTGTGGAACACAGCCTGCCCATATTATATCTGCCAGCATGGTCGGGGCCTTCAAGGGGGCATTGAAATACCTCTTTTTAATCTTGTCTATTGCCTGACCTACCTTAATTAGCTTGCAAGACACATGTTGCATCGTATTTGTTGGGAAGATTTGTTATTTATGTAGTATGGTTATTTATTTTATTTATGTTATTTGCTGTATTTTATGCAATGCTTTGTAAGGCACCCTGAGCCTATGGGAAAGGGTACTAAAGAAATAAAATGTTCTTACCTGTCCACCTAGTTTCATCATATCTGCTTGTTATGTGGAGAGTTCGGAAGTACGAATTGATGATCTTCTAGCCAAATTCTCACCAAACATACAAAGTTGAAATTTGGTGCTGTCTAATACAACTACTAATCCATTCTAATTTGGTGATCTGTATCTTTGGTTATCTCTCCCATCTCTGACTCATCAGAGTTGTAATGGCCTGAGACAGCTGTCTGATAGCCTGATACATCACTGAGACTACATTATCTGGTACCATCCCACCCTTAGTCCGCAAAATCAGTGCAACCACTGGATGCGCTGCCTTTTTGTCCCATTCCAGCCCCAGTTGGTCCCCCAAATAGTGTTGAATCTTTAGATATCTAAAATGATACCTAGTGTGCAGGCAATATTCCTGTTGAAGTTGATGGAAAGGTTTAAATGTTCCATCTGTATAACATTGAAAGTTATAGATGGGGCTTAACCTATGCCGCTACTTAAAATTGGAATCTATTTGTCCTGGAGTAAATAGAGGGTCAAAAGCATCAATTTCCAAATAGCAGAAGTAACTTTTAAAGCAGCTTTCTCTGTTAGCAATCTCCAATTATCCAGGATCACCCCAGTGAGCTCTCCACCTCCCCACCCCACACCGAACATCTCTAGGCTGTGTCTGAGTAGGTGGAGGAAACTGCATCTTACTAAGGGTATAGTAAGATGCAGCTCGATGGTCATTCAGTATATGTTGGTCTGTGCAGACACCCAGTACATGGCATGTGAAAGATGTACCACTCTGCAGTACCCTCTGAGCTCCGGAAGAGCAAAACCACCTTTATTCTGGGGAGTTGCATGGATGCATATGAGATTCTTGGGCACTGGCCACACAATAAAAACTAGAGATCAATTTTTCCCAGGTCTGAAAGTCATTTATTGGGGGGGGGGGACAATTGGGAGGATCTGAAAAAGATAAAGGAGCCAGGTAAGAAGGTTCATACTGATTGAGTGGTCCCTTTGAATAAGAGGAATCGGCAATGGGGTCCATCTCAGGAAACCTTCCTGAATTACCTGTTTGAGTTTAGTATAGTTTAGGGTGTATAGTTGTGTCAAGTCCTTGAGGATAAGAGCCCCAAGGTACTGAATCTGGTCTGTCTGTTCCATTTAAAAGGAACTACATCTTCATTTCCTCAGATGGAGAAAATGCTATCTGTAGTACCTCCAGTTTATCTTCATTAAGCTCATAGTTAGCCAACTGTTCAATTTCTCTCAACTGCTGGTACAAACCAGACAGCATGGTGGCTGGATCTGTAACATAAACCAGGAGGACACCAGCAAAAAATGTCACTTTGTGTTCTGCTGCCTCAACCTGAATACTGGTAATAGTGCCATCCATTTTAATTGCTTGGGCCAGGGGTTCAACATAAAGGGTGAATAAAAGGGGAGAGTGTGGACAACCCTGTCAGGTACCTTAGGATATGAAAAACTAGTCAGAGAATGAACCATTCATTTTAATCACTGCTTGCAGATTAGTATAAAGGGCCTGTATGACTGTGCAAAGGGAAAGTGGAAATTGAAATCTGAACAGAATGTGTTGAAGAAACTGCCAAGAAACTCTATCTCATGCTTTTGTGTCATCTAAACTAAGTATTGGGGATTGAATGGTGAGACAGGAAATATGTTCTTTTTTTTCCCTCAGTTCAGATTCATCACAGAGACTAGATTCCTTCATCATTATTAATGATCAGAATGGTCAATCTGTAACCACTTCATCAGATAGCCAGAGGGTGGGGATCCAGGAACTAGTCTATTTATATATAGATTAAAGCACTATCTGACCCAAAGTCACTTGGAAGGGATGCCATAGTTTTTCATATTGAGATTGCAATCCCATTTTATAGTACCATGCCATTTCTAGCGTTGATACATCGACCAACAGATTCAGCCAAGTTTGGAAATTAGGGGGATCTAAATCCTTCCATTTCTGAAGTATACATTTTTTTGCTATAATTGTAATAATAGTTAATATTTTTTTCTGTTCTTTAGTCAGAAAAGTGTTATCTAGATGAATGCCTAGTAATGTTATATACAGGTTAAAAATTAGATACTTCTTAAATATTATTGATGAAATTTGTTTATAGGTACATTAGGGAGTGAAGAAAGACCAAAGGAGGAATACTGAGGCTTAATAAAGGGGAGGGAATGTGGGTAGAGGGTGACAGTGAAAAAGCAGGGATACTGAATGAATATTTCTGCTCAGTATTCACAAGGGAAGAGGAGGGGGAGGTACCTAAACCAAACAAGAGAAACACTCTGAAGACGAGGGTCAATACCAGTCCATTTACAGAAGAAAGGGTTCTGAAATAACTAATAAAATTGAAGGTGGACAAAGCAATGGGGCCTGATGGGATTCACCCAAGAATTCTAAAAGAACTAAGGGTAGAACTAGTGACACCGCTGACTATCTCTTTAACAAATCATGGGAGGATGGGGTGGTACCCGAGGACTGGAGGAGGGCAGATGTGATTCCTCTTCACAAAAGTGGGAGCAGGACAGAGGCAGGAAACTACAGACCAGTTAGTTTGACCTCAGTGGTAGGGAAAATGATGGAATCACTTCTGAAGGAAAGAACTGTTGAGTACCTAGAGGCCAGTGGGGCACATGACCCAAGGCAGCATGGATTCACGATGGGAAGGTCGTGTCAGGCCGAATCTAATAGATTTCTTTCACTGGGTGACCAAAGTAGTAGACCAGGGAGGGCTGTGGACATGATCTACCCTAGATTTTAGCAAGGCATTTGATACAGTCCCACACAAAGATTAATACACAAGTTAGTCAGCCTTGGTGGGTCCCAAGGTGGTAGCCTGGATAAAAATTGGCTAGACAACAGGGCCTTAAGGGTAGTAGTAAATGGAGTACACAGTGAAGAAAGGGACGGTTACTAGCGGGTACCGCAGGTTCAGTACTGGGACCGGTCCTTTTAATATCTTTATAAGTGACATTGCAGAGGAACTGGAAGGAAAAGTATGTCTCTTTGCAGACAACACAAAGATCTGCAACAGGGTTGATACACAAGATGGAGTGGAAAGGATGAGAAGGACTTGGCAGGTTGGAGGAATGGTCAAATGTATGGCAGCTCAGATTCAATGCAAAGAAGTGCAAGGTAATGCACATGGGAAACAAAAACCCAGGAAGAGTACACAATGGGGGGGTGAGATACTGATGACAGTAAAAATGGAAAGGGACCTGGGGGTAATTATATCAGATGACCTAAAGGTGGGCAAGCAATGTGAGAAGGCAGTAAGGAAGGCTGGGGGGATACTGGGATGCATAGGAAGAGGCATCAATAGTAGAAAACAGGAAGTTGTTATCCCTCTGTACAGACAGTTGGTGAGACCCCATCTGGAGTACTGTGTGCAGTTCTGGAGACCCCATCTCCGCAAAGACATAGAATGGAGGCTGTCCAGAGGAGGGCAACCAAAATGGTGCAGGGTCTGTACCAGAAGACATAAGAAGAAAGACTAAAGGAGCTTAATATGTATACCCTTGAGGAAAGAAGGAAGAGGGGACATGATAGAAACTTTCAAGTACCTCAAGGGAATCAACAAAGTCCAAGAGGGTAGCATCTTTCAGAAAAAGAGATGTGCAAGAACAAGGGGGCACAATTTGAAGATAGAGGGGATGGCTCAGAGGTGTCGGAATATATTTCACAGAGAAGGTTGTGGATGCATGGAACAGCCTCCCTGAGGAGGTTGTGGAGTCAAGAACAGTGGGGAATTCAAGAAGGCATGGGACAGACATAAGGCAGTCCTAGTGAGGGGTAGGAGGAAGTAAGCTGTTGGTTAACTAGGATCTGCAGCTTATCTGTAAGGTAGGAAAATGGGCAGACTAGGTGGGCCAAGCGGTCCTTATCTGCTGTCAAATTCTATGTTTCTATGTTCATTTTTGAACCAAAAGTTTGATAAGCAGGGACAAGAGGGTATCACATGAATCAGAGTGCCACTAGTTTTCACACATCTTGGGCATTTATCCTCAATATCCTCATTAAATAGATGAAGCTTATGGGGTGTATAGTATGTCCCATGAAAAGTGTTCATTTGTATTTGTTGTAATTTGATGGATTGATCATTAGAGCTATGTGCCTTTTTCAATTCAATTCATCTTTATTTATAAAAACGGCGCCTTTCCAAACCAAGGCACCTGTACAATAAAAACATAATTAAATAATTATCCCATTAAAGTAAAACCAATAAAATACTATGGTAGCTTCAATAATCAGGGAAAGCCAGATTAAAAAGGTATGTTTTTAATGCAGTCTTAAAACTCTGAACGGTCAGACAGTCTCGTACCCGATGAGGTGGAGAATTCCACAGGGTCGGGGATGCATAACTAAATGACCTTGCCCCAGTTGTCTTTAAACGGACCCTGGGAATCTCTAGCAATCCCTCATCAGTGTATTGGAGAGGGCGGAGGGGAGCGTAGGGACAAAGGAGATCTTTCAGGTAACCTGGTCCCTGGTCATGTAGGGCCTTATAGGTTAACAAACCAACCTTGAAGGTGATCCGCCACCACATCGGTAGCCAGTGCAGTCCGCGGAGCACAGGCGTTATATGACTGGTTCAAGAAGTAGCAGTCAACAGCCTGGCTGCCACGTTCTGCACCAGCTGCAGGTGGTGGATATCAACCCCCAGTAGCCCTAGGTAAAGGGCATTGCAATAGTCAAGACAGGAGGTAATGAAGGCGTGAACCTATGCTGGAAGATCATCGGGAGGAACCAGGTGTTTAACTCGGGCAATATTGCTCAGATGATAAAAGGAAGATTTAACAACTGTAGACACCTGCGACTTTAGGGTCAAACAGTCATCAAACATAACACCCAGGTTTTGCACCCGGTCTGAGGTGTGAAGCGGGACACTTCCGAGCCATAGTCCCGAAGGAGAACCTGCTAACACACCTGCCTCATGACAACCTGGCTCCACAACCAACACCTCAGTTTTTTCAGGGTTCAACTGCAGCCAACTCACATTCATCCAGTCTTGGATTTCAGCTAGACAGCTGTTTAGCACCGAGACCGCATCACCTTGATCAGGCACAAAAGACATGTACAGTTGAGTGTCATCTACATAGCAATGGAAACTCAAACCGTACCATCTAATAATCACTCCCAATGGCAGCATATACACTGCAAATAACATGGGCACCAGGATGGAACCCTGCGGTACCCCACAGGATAGGCAGATTGGAGCTGAGGAAAAAAAACACACCACCACCCTCTGAGACCTACCTGTGAGGAAAGATCGAAACCATCTGATGACAGATCCTGATAGTCCACAGATAAACCACAGGCGATCCAAAAGCACACCATGATCAACAGTGTCAAATGCTGCAAAGAGATCAAGAAGGACCAAGATGGAACAAGTTCTTCGATCTCTCACTATCTGGAGGTCATTTAGTACCCGAACAAGGGTTGTCTCGGTACTATGTTTCTTCCTGAAACCGGATCGGAGAGAATCATAAATATTGTGGCTGGTCAAATGGTCCTCCAGCTGTAATGCCAAAACCTTCTCAATAACCTTACCCACAAAGGGCAGGTTAGAGACAGGCCTGTAGTTTGCTAGACAGTCTGGGTCCAAGGAGGGTTTCTTAAGAAGAGGCAGGACCACCGCCTCCTTAAGGGGACCTGGAAATTATATTTTGCCATTGCTGCTCTGATAGGTTCATTCCTAAGTCCCTTTGCCATTTACTTTTGAGCTTATCAATATTATTTTTAGAGTTGTCCAAAATGTTATCATATATATCTGATAGTAATTTATTTCCCTCTTTATTGTTATTAAATAGATCCATTAATGTAGAAGGTTTGGTTATCCTGATTTTGAGTTTATTCTGTGATAGATAATTCCTGAGCTGATTATAATAGTGTATGTGCTTATGAGGTATATTGAATTCTAATACTAATTGGTCAAAAACTTTAAATTGGCCTTCTTGATACAGATCTCCTATTTGTTTTAGGACACATTGCTGCTATAGTTTAAAAGTATTATTAGATACTGAAGGCGTAAATAAAAAATTTCCAAATATAGGGGTGAATTCAGTAATAAATTCATGCTCATTTTATATTTTTGAAGCTTTTGCCAGCAGTAATATAGTGGCCATGGTAGATGGGATCCCGGGGGAGTTTTTTAGCCTCCACAAATGAAAAAACAAGATTCATAAGACTAGGATAGATCTGAGCCACTGATTCCATCTCTGTTGTTGTAAGAGGTGTTATGCCAGTATGAATCCATTCCCAGACTTGTGTAATTTGGGCGGCCAAATAATAAAGATAAAAATCTGGTAGCGCTGTCCCCCCTTCGCCTTAGGAAGAACA
This sequence comes from Neoceratodus forsteri, assembly GCA_016271365.2. Lineage (NCBI taxonomy): Eukaryota > Metazoa > Chordata > Ceratodontiformes > Ceratodontidae > Neoceratodus > Neoceratodus forsteri. The sequence goes on from CM057456.1 coordinate 1,048,652,615, forward strand.
AGAGTATTCCACACTATTCTAGAGTTGGTTTGTTTCCAGATAAACTGGATACCATGGGCAGGATTCACAAAAGAGAAGTGCCCAGCGTAACTCAGATGCACTGGCGCAAGCCAGAAATGCACCGTAAAATGATTCAGAAACAGGGTGAATGTGCCAGCACAACTGAGATGCCCTGCGTCGAAAGACATGTGCCATAGGTGCAATGTAATGACATGCAGCACATATACAGGGGGCGTACCCATGCATACATAGCGCAACCCGATTCACAGTGCATATCCATGGTGCATATATGGGGCATCCCCAGCACAAAGCCAAGATGTGCCATAGAAAGATAAGTACAAAAGGAGATTTAAGTCTAGCCCACCTGCAGATCATTAATGGAATAACTGCAGCAGCACACTGCCGGAGCAAGAGAGGGAGAAGAAGACAGACAGACAGAGACAGAGACAGCCAGCCAGCAAGCCAGCCAGCACACCAAGCCAGAGGGCCACACAGACAACCCCACAGCCAAATGAACCCAGCAGCAGTCACCATAGCAGGTGCACTAATGAGGAGGAGGAGGAGGCAGGGTGCTGCAAGGCACCGTAGGCGGCCAGCCCCATGGCAGTATCATGCCAGGCTGTCCTTCGAGCTGCTCACAGAGGTGGAGACAGTGGGGTGATACCACCTGAACAGGGCCATGCTGAGGCAGCTCTGTGAGCTGTGCCATGATGTGATGCAGGCACCCACTGCAAGAGGTCACACCATCTCGGTGGAGACCAAGATGAAAACGGTCATGTGCCTGCTCGCCACAGGAACCTTCCAGAGGCCTACTGGGGATACCACTGGCATATCACAGGTCTCTACATCCTGCCTCCTCACACAGCTCCTCACCGCACTGCTACTGCATGCTTTGTAATACGTTAATTTCCCCAGCATGTAGGCAGAGTGGACAGAAGCCATGCAGGAGTTCTACAGGGTGGCATGCATGCCAGGTGTCATAGGGGCCATTGACTGCACCCATGTGGTGATCCGTGCACCACCAGGTGATGATGCCATCACATACATCAACTGGAAGGGGTACCATTCCATGAATTGCCAGGTGGTGTGCGATGACAGAGGGTGCATTACCAATGTCTGCACCACACACCATGGGATTGCACATGATGCATACATATAGCACCAGTTGGCACTGTGCATGAGGTTCGAGGATGGGGACATACCAATTGACCATCTGATAGGTATATGTGACAGGGTGCCAACAGCACAGGAGGGCACCAAGGCCAGGACACATGGGATGGGATGTGGGCAGTGTGAAGCAGGTGCATGGGCCCTGAGACAGCAGGGGAGTACAAGGGTACACAGGCGGACACAGGGTGGCACACAAGCACCGTGCACCACACAACAGACGGGAGCATGCAGGTGCAGCTGGGGTAGGGATGCAGGACTTCCAGGAATGGGGATGCATGGGCGGTAGAGCAGGACAGGTGCACACACCACTGAGGCCAGGATTGAGGACAGGGCACATGCCACAGTGGAACCCAATGTATTAACAAACACACGACTACCCCCACAGGAGATGCTGCATATCCACTGAGGCCCTGGCTCCTCACCCCCTTCCAACAACCTGGAACAGTGGCAGAGGAGCACTACAATGAGGCACATATCGCGACACATGCCACCATAGAGCGTGTCTTTGTCATGTTGAAGATGTGATACCGGTGCCTGTGTCAGTCAGGTGGTGCCCTACAGTATAGCTCTGAGAAGGCTTGTGGCATATTCCTGGCCTGTTGTATGCTACACAACATGGCCCTAGACCATGGGATACCTGTTGAGGCCAGTGAGGATGACAGTTCCAAGGGGGAGGAGGGAGTGGAGGAGGGGGTTGACAGGGCAGCCCCCTGAGGGCCAGGGAGGTGAAGACAGGCAGCGCTGGAGGGACCCGAGGCTGGCGGACAAAGCACGGGACTACCACAGGCATGTGATGGAGGAACTCCTTGGGCCACGCAGGTGAGTATGCAGGTAGGTATGCATGCTGGTGTGTGCACCAAGGTGTAGGGAATGCATGTCATGGGCACAGTGGACAGCGGACACCGCACAGTGCTGCACACATAGGCGCACACACACAGTGGGAGACACACAGACACACACACACACACACACCAGGCAAGCAACAACCATGCACCACCTAGACCATGTCACAGACATCATGGGTCAGGGTGCACTGCAGCCTGCACACTGACACAGCAGACACCAGAACACACTCATCATTCTCATGACACATGGCACATCAGTGGTGCACACAGACATGCAGGACGTCCTACGCAGGTAACACAGAGTGGTGCCAGGATGGCTGTGGAACAGGCGACTGCCACACACACCACCACTGGCACCACCTGCAGGGCGACTGGTACACATGGGCGTGCCATCCCGCCACCACAGGTCCAGGGATATGGGCATCACGTGGTGGCCCCCCCAGCCACTACGGACACGGGGGCAGCCTCTGCCATGGCTGGTGGTGGCAGGTGTGCCACCACTGGCCAAAGGGGGTGTTCTCTGTGACCCTGCAGGGGTGCTGCACCAAGACCATGAATGGGTGCCCAGTGGAGTGGCCATCCCACGGCCACCAGCTGAATCATGGATGGTGGGCATGGAGACCAGTGGTGACAGAGTCAGCAGCAGGAGGTTCACCTGGCTCCACTGCTGGGGCATGCGGGACGTGCTCCTGGGCATCCGACTGGACGCACAATGTCCATGGTGTGTTGTGGATGCGCCACCACCTCCGCAGCTGCTACAATCTGCTCCAGAGCTGCGGTCATGCCCACCCACATGATACATGTCTCTGCCAACATTTGTGCACACCAAGCAGCTGTGGACTCATGTTCATGGACCATCACAGCCCTCTGGCTATGGAACACCGCACGGAGGGCCTCCTGCCCCTCCACAGTTGCCCACAGGAGAACAAAGTAGACCTCCATGTCGTTGACGGGTGATGCATCACGGTGGCATCTCCAACAAGCAGGGGATGTATCAGCCTGTCCCAGTGCATCCACAGGCAGGCTGGAACATGGGTGGGGCTTAGCTGGGCACCACCACTGACTGCCCATGTGTGGTGTCCTCCAGGGCCACTGGAGTGGGTGCGTGCACCGAGGCATCCTGCCCGGATGACACCAACATTGCTGGCACTGCACTGGGAGGTGGTGCAGGGAGCACAGCACCACAGCTGTGGGCAGCTGTGCTGCATCTGCACCTACACCCAGCATAGTGGGAACATCAGTGGCAACCAGGGCCATGTGTACAGGCAACCCCATGATGTCTGTACCGCTGTCAGCCATGTCTGTGTCAGTGGTGTCGGTGGTGCCAAGGCCCTCCTCCCGCATGCCACTGGTGAGCACAAGGAGGGCATCAGCAATGTCCACCACATCATCTGGGTCAGCATCGGACAACCTGGACAGGCTCTCCAACCAAGCGGTGTACCCACCAGCTGTCCCGCCAGCACTGACCGAGGGGCCCACAGGGTCCGCCTGCACTGGGGCTGTGACCGGTGTTGCTCGGGACGTGGATGGTGCTGGTGCAGAGTCATCCACAGTGGTGTCATCAGCCCCATGTGATGGGCCTGCATCATCACCCATGAGGGCATTACGTGCAGCCATGACCATGGCCGCACCCTGGAGGCATGATGGTGCTGTGGAGAGAGGAAGGGAGAACATGGTTAATGCACAGTACACATACATCACATTAGTAATGCACAATAGAACATGGCTGTCCACACGGTGCCAGTGTTGCAGGCCTGACCACCTCAGGGCCAAGGTGTGACAGCACTATGCAGGCCATGGAATGGTAATTTCTGTCACTGTCCCATTGTGCACAGTGCATACAGTGGTGTCACATGCCACACAGATGCACATCGGACACGTGTCCTACGGTGCTGTGGCATAGCAGCCACAGCACCACGGGGCATGTCGCATCAGGCCAGGGGCGACCATCCCCAGGAAGCTGTGCCTGGGTATACAGTGACAGTGCACGCCATGCAGGGACAGGCATGGCAACTGTGGCACATGGGTGGGTGGACCTGTCTAGGACACACAGCTACTCACCATGCTGCGACAGGCTGCCATCAGTCTGGAATCCACCACCTGGGGCACCCTGCATGGCTGTCCAGGACACACAGGCGGCCAGGAGGGCCTTGTTTGGGCTGAACTGTTCCACCGTGCTCAGGACACCCCTCTGTCCGCCGCAGGGAGGCCTGGATGTTGACCACCTTCTCCTTGGCCCTCCTGCACCCATCATTCCAGTGCTTATGGCACTCTTGGACTGTGCAGTTGTACAGTGCCACAGCATTCATCTGCCAGGCCACCTCCTCCAAGCCTGCTGCCCGCAGCATCCGGCTGCCTCCTCTGCCAGTGAGGATGTCCAGGCATAGGTGGCATACCTCTATGAGTGCCCTCTCCTCATCTTTGGTGAAGTTTGGTCACTGCCTGATGGTGGCACCTGCTTCCTCTGACATACTGGTTACTGTGGGGAGAAGCATCCAGGTGTTAGTCATGTCTTTGGGTACACATGTTCCCGCACCCATCTGCCTCTGTCTGTTGCCCCCCCAGGTTCCATGCCGCTAGTGTTCTGGGTGGTGGTCTGCAGGTGGTCGTCCTGGCACAGGTGGCTGTGCCCCATGGTTCACTAGGGATGGTGCACATGCCAGGTATGGCCGCTGGTCCACAGCTGGGGCAATATTGCAGCCACCCCATGGGGGCACACTGTGCAGTCTGCCATGAACATGTCCTGGTACCTCTGCAGCATGTGTATTGCTGCTGTGGTACCCCATCCATCCCGGGTGCCACCCTTTCTACATCTGCGGGGTGGGGGCACAGAACATGTGACTACAGCCATGGTGCAGCTAGCTGCACTGTGCGGCATGGCAACACTGTCATTGTGCCTGCACAGGCGCCGCTGAGTGCCTCAGACAGACCTGTGGCATGTCACTGCATCCACCACACACTGCCAGTGCCACCCAGTCACACATACCTCTCATGTATCCCACTATACAGGGAACAGATCCTCTGTTTATGTCACATAACCTTCCTGTTTCACATTGCAAGGCCTTGTCCCACTGACAACTGTATCATCGTTCAGCAGTACTGTATCGTACTTGCTGACATGTTTACGTCATGGTTCACAAACAGCTGTTCTGGACATAAAAGGAAACAGTCTATCAGTGATCTGTGCACCTTATGTACTGCTCTGATGGAGTGTACCACATTGTAACCATTTGTTCCACATATTGGGAGGCAATGTTTCACATATGAGGGACATAATCATTGAGAGGTATGCATGCACAAGTTCAATCTCCCCAGTACGTTCTGTAGACCGTGTGAATATAGCTGTGTAATCACCTTCAAGGCTTTGTCTCCTCTCAGTTACCTGGTCTCAGCCTGCTAAATTGGAAGCATTTATGGCTCAGGGCATACAAATGAGGTCTGGTCCTCTGGTAACGAGATGCTAATCAGCTGAGATACTCATGCATGTGGAATGAGGCTGTTTTGGACACATTATCTGTGAATTGCACAATTGCCCCCAACTTATCTCACTTTACAAGGAGCATCTCAGAGTTGCACTAATGCCAGAACTGCGCATCTCTGGCACATGCGCATAGCACTGGGTGCATGTTCCTGTATCCGGGGCAGTCTACACGGCGCATCTGTCACACAAGCATGGTCACCATGTCCAATGGCGCATCTTCCATGATGTGCCACTACACTGCTTACCCGATGTGCTGCTGCAGGGCTGCTGTCCATTACGCTGTGTACTCTATCACGCAGTGTGATCCCATATGCATGGTCCATGCTGCACTGCATTTGCAGCACGCAGTAGGTGTACGTAGTGTGTGCCATACTCAACATGGCATCCGCATGCGCATCACGCCATGAAGTTGCAGTCTCCATTGCGCATGTGCGGGCATGTTGCCTTTGACCTATCGCACTTCACACACAGTGCACGCTGTACTGCACATGCCTCAGTGTTCCACGTGGCACATATTGACTTCTCAGCTGCACAATTGCTGTGTTGCACCTTGACACTGTGACCTGGTTTTACAGTATGCCTAGGGCAGGGAGACAGACACCTAGGGCCATGAACTGGTCCCAGGTGGAGCTGCTGCATCTGGTGGCTCTTGTCCTGTCTGTGGAGGGGCAGCTGTTTTGGCAGGATGACCTCCATGTGCCCAGGGCTAAGGTGTGGGCCTCCATTGCCCATAGGCTTATGCGGTGCACTGGGATGCCATGCACTGGTGAGCAGTGCAGGCATCAGTTTGGCGACCTCCAGAGGTGGGACCCGGAAAGACTGGCGCACCTGCGTCACCGTGAACACAGGGGTGCACTTCCAAAGCCAGGTAGGCATTGCTCATCTGGCTCCTTTTGTGGTGCATGCTGAGTGTGTGTGTCGAGGCCCTCATGGGGCACCCACATGGGTCACAGGTGTCCTGCACACACGGCAGTGGCTGCACCTGTCCAGTGCAGCCATATCATTTGTGCCATGGGGGGCACTGGGCAGTGCTGTGTCTGCATACAGGCCACTGGGGGCTGTACAGCTGGTTACCACTGTCTGCTGCAAGGACACAGGCCGGCAATGGGGAGGGCACTGTAGCAGTGCATCCTGCACAGTGGCAGTGTCTGGCTGTCCCTACATCGCCTGTGCATGTCGGTGTTGTGGTGTGTTTCTGGCACCGCTGTGTTGACTCATGGTGCTGTTTGTTGTGTTTTGCAGGACCAGAAGCCAGGCAGAGGGCCACGGACACCATTGAGGTGAGGAGGAGGAGGATCATAGGTGCCAGGCCTGGTGCCCTTCCAGGGGCAGGTGAGCGGTGCATTCTGCTATTGCTGCATTTCAGTTGCTGTGGGTTACTGCTGGGTGGGGGTGTTGCCCACGTTCAGGCCCTCAGTGTATGTTCTCTCTGTCATTGCTGTAGGTCTCCAGGATTGCCATGCTGTAGCTGGGAGAGGGGCACCTTTGGACATGGATCAAAGGATCCATGTGGCCATCCAGGTGGCCCTGTGCCCACTGTCCAGGACTGTTCAGTGCCTGTTGGCTGCCCTGAAGGGCATCCTGCTGTGGCTCCCATTATGTGGCCATGCCAGGGTGTTGCGCGGCAGGGCATGGTGTCAGTAGTGGCCTCCTGTCTCTTATTGGGGCCATCCAGTGTAAATAGTTAATGTACATAGCCCCCTGTCACTGTTCCCTCCCTGCCCTCCTTCCCATCCCTGACATTCTCTTTCTCCTTTTGGTGTTGTTCCAGTTGTTTGTTGTTCTACTTTTGTGTTGTACAGTTTTTTATCTGATGTTTCACTTTTATAAACATGTTGCTGTCAGCAATTGTGTCCGTGGGTTTCATTGTTACAGCTTTGTGGTTACTCCCTCTTGTACTGCTGGCTTGCTCCACTTGCTCTGAATAGCTCCCCTATGTGACTCAGGGCATCCAGCATGCCCTGGCGCATCACTAGTTATGCTGTACTGTTTCTGGGTGATTCACATGCCTCCGTGAGTTGCTCTGTCTGTGCTTGGCGCATCTGCTTTGCACCAGCGCATTAGTAATGCGTGCAGCACAACTTCTTCATGAATCCTGCCCCATATATTTTAATCTCTTAAAAAAACGTTAATGGAATTGAAATAGCTAAGGTTTGAAAAAGAAACAGGATTCTAGGTAAGATTTTCATTTTCACTAAGTTAATTCTCCCTATTACAGTCAAGTATAGTGTTTTCTACTTGTTAAGGTCCTGTTAGATATTTTTCAGTAGTTTGTCAAAATTACACATGTGCAGATCTTCTACTTAGCTGTAATGTTACCCCTAAATATTTAATGTAATGTGTGGCAACTCTTATAGAATCATACAAATAGTTTGCATCTAAATTTTTTCTTGTTTTTAACTTAAGTATTTCAGTTTTTTGCCAATTAATTTTGTATCCAGAGATCTTTCAAAACCAATTCATAAGGTGAATTATGTGAGCCTCTGGTTTTGTTAGGAATAATAAGATATCGTACACATAAAGACTTATTTTATGTTGTTTATTATCAATAGTAATCCCCTGCATTTCTTATAGCAATCGACAGCGGTTCAATAATTAGCACAAAAATTAGGGAGAGAGACGGCACCCCTGTCTAGTACCTATCGAGAGCTGGAATTGTTCTGAAATTATATTGCTAATGGAGAGTCATACAGGCAACTCAGTCACCCGCTGAGCTGTGCACCAAAGCCCATCCTCTTAATGACAGCAAAAATATATAGCCATTCAACTCTGTCAAAGGCTTTTTCTGCATTGAGTGCTAGTAGTATAGCATCTTGTTCTTGATTCATCTCAATTATATTCAAAGCGCATCCAATATTTTCTCTAAGTGTTCTAGTTTTAATAAAGCCATTTTGATCTGAGTGTATGATATTAGGAAGTACCGTTTCTACTCTATTAGCTATAATCTTAGCAAAAATCTTATAGTCAGAGTTGAGTAGTGAGATGGGGCGATATGATGCACAGCTCAGCGGGTCTTTATCCTTTTTTTTAAATACTTGGATGATTGCCTGTTTAAAAGAAATTGAAACTTTATGTACAGAGTTGAAAGAATTAAACAGTTGCTCTAGTGGAGCAAGCAAAATATCTTTATAAATTTTGTAAAACTCATTAGTAAGGCCATCTGGCCCAGGTGCTTTATTTGCAGCTAAATTTAATATAGCTTTATCAATTTCAGCTTTAGAAATTGGCTGGTCTAGCGCATCTTTGAACTGTTCCGAGATAACAGGGATAGTATAGTTCATAAAAATTTATTAATTTCTGCTAAATCTGCATCAAGTTCTGAGGAATAAAGGTTTTTATAAAAGTTCAAAAATTGATGAGTAATGTCCTTGGGATTATTAAGTATATTACCTTGGTCATCCTTTAAAGTAATTATCGAGTTTTCAGTTTGGTCTTTTTTTGATTGCTGTGCTAATGTTTTTTTTTGTTTTTTTTTATTTGCCTGGCTCCTCTGCTTCAGAGGGGGCCTTGTACCCCCTCCTACTCCATTCATCAGAGCATTTCCATGGCATCCCCTCCCAGTTTCATTCTGCTTGTGGGGCCGGGATTTATAATTTTTTTTTCCCTTTTTCTCCCTGGTCCCCTGAGGATGCCGGCATGTAGGACATATGTCCAGACAGATGGTGTGCTGATGCATGCTGTTGGCAAGCACCAACAGCATCCTCCTCTCCCCAACTCTGAAGAGCCGCCTGTGCCCCTGATGCCCATGTTTCCACGGGCATAGGTGTGCCAGGTGCTTGTAAGCACCCCAGGAAGCCCACCCCAGGAGGAGGACAGCATCTTTTGGGATGCTTGATCCTCCTTCCCCCATTCAACCCCCAGGGACCTGAGTCAGTTCCCCAACCCAGGTCACCGATGTAGCATGAGGTGTGGCATCCAGTGCCTCAACCCTCAGCGCCACTGGGCCGATGCCATGCCATGTAGTTTTAGTGGCTTATCTGTTAGAAAATATTAATTAGCTCTAGTATTAAGCATTTGTTTCTCTGATTTTTCTATGACCAATTGGTTGTATTGTTCCTTTTTCTGTAGCAATTTTTTATATAATTCTTTGTCTAGTGTTAAGCTGTGAACATTGGAAAGATTTTTAATATCTTTCTCCATTTGTTGTAGGGCTATGTTTCTTTTCCTTTTCTCATAGGCCATTACCTTCATAATTTCCCCCCTTATATATGCTTTGAAAGCTTCCCATAGAGTACCGATAGTTATATCTTGAGTATCATTAAATCTGAAGTATTCCTCACATAATTTCTTTATCCTATTTCTTGAATAAGTTTTAGATAACATAGAAGAGTCCATTTTCCAAGTCTCTGAAATCCCCCAGGAGTCATAATAATTCAGTGTCAAAATACAGGGGGAATGATCTGAGATGCCTATACCTGTGTATTGAATATTCTGTAGTTTATATAATAGAGTACTGGAGACAAAAAAAAATCAATCCTTGAATGGGATTGATGAACTGTAGAAAAATAAGAAAAAACATGCCTACCCACACATTTCTCTCTCCACGGGTCCACCAGTCCCAAGTCTGCCATAAAATGTCTGATAGTAATTCTAAAGGTTCTGTGAGTTTTATCCAGAATTGAGGTCTTATCTGTCAGTTGTAGGACCAGATTGAAATCCACTCCTATGATATATGGTGGGTCAAAGGTGGACAAGTTGAGGAAGAAATCAGAGAAAAATTTAGAATTATTCTCATTAGGGGCTTAACAAGTCATTATAGTATACTGTACCTCTGCTCATATAACTGAAGTTGTAAAATTACATATCTACCTGAGAGTCAGAGAAGTGTTTAAGTATGGTAGGCATTATTTTTCTCCTGCGGAAGGCCAATAACACCCCTCTAGAATTGCTTGTATACTCAGAAAAGAAAGTTCCACCCCAGTTCATGCAATTATCCAGGCTGCGTGTGGGTGATGATGTGTGATATGGCTGCCACCACACATTCAGTCACTTCACTACCCATCTAGCATTGCTTGTAAAGCATTTTGGGATACTGTGTATGAAAAGCACTATATAAATGCTGATTCTTCTTCTTCTTCTTCATCTGTTTTCAAACCAGCCAATATCTTTTCTCAATAAATGGGTTTCTTGTAATAACATTCAATTTTCTTTTCTCTCTAAAAAATGTAGGACTTTATTAACTTTAGCTCGTGACTGCAATCCTTTAACATTCCAGGTGGCTATTTTAAAATCACCCATTTACGTTATAGTTTGTTCCTGTTTTTGTGTATGTTCCTAGATCTCTCTGTCCAATTAATTTTAGAAACACTTTCCAATTTTCAAGACCACAAGAGTGTTGTTTTTTTTCCTGCTCTGTGTAAAAGCCCGCCCCCCTTAAAAACAGTCAACCCAACCTCCCCCTCCTAACCCTACCATGAGATGAAAAAAGATTCATCTCAGTACACCAAAAGTACACCACCACCCTTGTTCTGGAGAAACTCTTTGAGGTTTTTTTTAATTGTTTTATTAATTTAACTTTTTATTAAGTTTAGAATTTTTACCAGTAATATAATAAATGGTGGTCTTTGGCTCTTATTTACTTTACTCCTTCTGTTTTTTCTTTTCCCTTTCTTTTTCCCTTCCCCCGTATGTTTTTTTCCCCTTTTCCCCCTATCTACCCATCCGGCTATTCCCTTGTACCTATCTTTGGTTTACAGATGCCCCTTAAAGATGTAGATAACTAAGTATTTTCATAGGAACCTCTATAGGCTTGTAAAGCATCCTTGGGCAAATCGAAGGTTTGAAGATGCCAATTAACTAGAAAATGAATCTTCTTCTCGACGAGGTTTCAGATGATAAATCAGGGTATGCATTAAAATGGATTGTTTCATATTGAAGACCTTTAGCTATATGAGCCTTCTGAAGTATAACTTCCTGATCTTGAAATTTGAGTGGTTTTACATATATTGTTCTTGGAGATTTTGAGTTAGAAAATCTTGAGCCAGTCCGATGGGCCCTATCTAATATGATCTTCTCTTCTGGATATTTGTGGTCTAAGGCAGCCGTAAGTAATTTCTCAAAATAAGGTACCAGATCACCTGATCCTTCTACACCTTCAGGGATTCTGCAAAGCTTGATATTTGCTGTTCTAGCTCTGTCCTCCTGTTCAGTTAGCTTTTTCTGGAGGGCTTGAAGCTGCTTTTCTAGTTGCAAAATATTATGTTGCATTTTTAAGGTGGAGTCGTCTACTTTAGATACCGTTTTCAAGTTTGTCCATTCCAAAAGATAGAGCTTGAAATTTAGTGCAGAGCTCCAATATAGCTCCTGTAGCATTGTTAAGAGCACCTTTCAAATCCCCCACAGTATTAAACAAATCTTCTTTGAGATTAGCTATGGTTGCCAATACGTCCTCTTTAATTTTCTCTAAATTAGCAATATTTTCTGTTGTGGTAGTATTTGTATTATTATTCAAGAGGGGTTGGGCAGAACATGTGCACGTTTTCTGAAGATATTGTTACATCTGCCTGGTCCCTCATATCTTAATTACCCGAGGCAGCTTTTTGATTAAGCATCTGACTTGCCGCCATTTGCATTTGGGTTCCCCCCCCTCCTGTTCAGTTATGTCTATTCCTCCATTTATTGATACTTCAGCCCTTTGTGAAGGTTGTGGCACTTGCTGCTTCCCCTTATCTGGGGATGTTTCAATCCCTTGCCCATTATCAAGCTCAGGGCTTACCTTTGCTGTGTTTTCATCGTAGTGTTGTTAGAGAAAATTGGAAAAAAGTTACCTGTATTGCTGCTCACGGCCTCGGGGCTTACCACTGGGAAAAGAAGAGCTTGAGGAGGATCTCCAAACAGTTCAGAGTCAAAAGTACCAGAAAAATCTTTTTTAGCTGATGTTCAGATGTTCTGAGTTTTCTTTTTCTCAAGGCAGGAGGTGCCATCTACTTCTTTAGCCCTCCAGACTTTTTTCAACATGCTCGACATGAATGCCAAGTAAGAGAATAGGATCTCCACATGGGGGAAGGGGCATAAACCCTGAATGCCCAGTTGTTATGCATGACTGCTATTGCTTCATGTTAAATTAAGCATTACCGGATTTCCCACGTTTGAACAAAAAGAGAGCCAACAATAAGTTAAAATCACTCCAATTCCTTTAACTTATCTTCTTTTGTCCCGGTTTCCATCAAGTTTCTCCTGCAGTGGTAGCATCTGGCGTTTCTTCACCCAGCCATCTTGGAAACAATAGCGTCACAGAGAATTACATCGGTGCTTTCTCACGGGCACCTCCCCGTTTACTGCCCTCTTCTGATCTCTTTTTTGATGCCAGGAAACATGTCCTACTAAAAACTTATACCTGAGCACCTTATTATATTTATACTATAGTTATACTTAAATTATTTCCTATCGTTGTCACCTATTTCAAATGTATATATTTACTTGCATTGTACAGTGCCATATTCTGTATTCTGTATGCATCATCCCTTTGTTGTATTTGTACCCTTTGTCCCCGGGTCGCACCTGGAAATTAGTTCTGCTCTGTGTGCCTTTCCCAGTTACCAAAATTTTAATTGATAAATAAAGGGTTTGTTTGATGTTACATGTAGTTTGTCTGTTGGAGACAAAACCTCCTTGATCTTTATGAATGCTCTCCAGGAAAATCTTTTCCAATCGGGACACTAAGATTCCCCCAAACAATTTGTAGTCCATGTTCAGGACTGAGATCAGATGATACAATTCACAATGAAGGGGATTTTTATGGGATTTTAGTTATATCAATATACTGGCATATTGCCAGCTGGGAGGCAGAACACCTCCATTCATAATCTCCTGGAAGGTGGCTTGCAGGGAGGGATGTGAAAGTAATGTACCCATCAGGACCCAGGCCTTTGTTCATTTTGGTGTTCATGATGATTTGATAGATTCAGCAGCAGTGATAGGTTTCTGCAGGTCAGAGTTGTGTTGGTCAGTGAGGGTAGGCAGAGTGAGATGAGCAAAGTAATGCTCATAACACTGCATGGTATGTTCCGTGCTTTGTTTATAGAGTTTAGCATATAGTTACAGAATGTATTCATAATCTTCGATGTACAGTATCTGATCTGCTTTGCATGACTATTCCAGATCTTTGGTATTGCGGCTTGTTTTTGCTGTTTTTGTTTGTTAATACTCTGGAAGCCTGTGCTTCCCCATCATAGTATTTTTGTTTAATATACTGTATAGGAGGGCTTCTTCTGCCTCATAATTTAAAATGTTTTTGAGTTCCAGTTTAGTCTTTTGAATCTGGGGCAGTAAGGAGGTGTGACCATGCATGTACACCTTCTGTAGGAATCGTGATCTGCAGTTGGTTCTGTCTTGGCTATCATTGCTTTTCTCTAAGCTACACAGCTTATTAGTTCCCCCTGCATCACAGTCTTCATGGTGTCCCATAGGACAACCTCAGAGACATCCTGAGTTGCATTCTTGGTAGTGATAGCAGGAATCCAGGCCTTTAGCCATTCTTGGAATTCTGGCTCTCGGGGAAGGGTGATGTTGAACTGCCATTGCTGTTGTCCCCTATATTGTGTCAGCCCCAGCTCCATCATAATGAGATCATGCTCAGAGAGCAGTACTGGGTCTGACATAGCCTGCTCCACCCAACTGACATGCTCCAAGCGGAATAATCTAATCTTGAGTAGTGCACGTCAGCTGCAGAGTAAAATGTATTGCAATGAAGCCGAGGGTGAAGATGCTGCCAGACATCTGTGAGGCCTAGGTCTTTAATTAATTGACAGCCATGTTTCTGGCCTGCCATGGACATTAGAAGCCAGGGATTAGAGCTGTCTTTACCCAGATCCAGCAATAAATTACAGTCCCCACCCAGAAGTAGGGTGCCCTGTTTGAAAGTCATGATTTTATCAAATAATCTCTGGACAGCTGCGACAGATGATTTGATCCTGGTGGGAGGTAACATCCCATGATGAGCAATGATCCCTGCACAGAACCCACTGTCAGGGCCAATTGTCCCTCTTTATTTATGTAAAAGTGTTCTACTGAGAAGGGCAAGTTTTTAGGACTCAGTATTGCTGCCCTTCTCCTGTAGCTCTTTCTATAGTCAGAGGCTATTACAGAGGAGAAACCATAGTTTGTTAATTTGGCATATTCCACTGCTGATAGATGTGTTTACTGCAGCAAAAGTAGCTGTGTCTTTTGTTTTTTAAGATGCAATATTATTTTAATGCATTTCACCAGACTGCTAGACCCCTTTACATTTTGTGAAACCACTTTGAAGCCCAGAGGATTATTTATTACACAGGTTATATCAGGTTTAGTATAACTACTCCTTCTCAACCCAGAAAGTCTCCCTCCACCATCTCAGCCTCAACTAATGACACATCCACTTTCTTCGATTGCTTGCCTAGAAAGGAAACAGTGTCGTCTATTAGGACACTACTTGTCAACAATACATATCTCAACCACACCATTCTCTGATGGCTACTACATAAATCTTTAATACTTACATCTACTGCTACTGATGGGTGGTGACATTGAGGCAAACCCTGGCCCATGGTCATCCCCATCAAATCATGTTAATCCCCAGTGGGCAGATGTCAGGGGACTGCAGATTGTTCACCTGAGTATTTTTGGCCTGCTATCCAAACTTCATGAACTGGAAGCTTCATAATCCAGATGTCCTGGGCATCCCTGAAACATGGCTGAAGCCGATTTGTCCAGATTCACTTTGCCACATCAATGGCTACTCTATAATCAGAAAAAATAGGCCAGGGTCTAAAAAAGGTGGAGGGGTACTGTTTTGCCTCAGAGAACACCTAACTGCCTCAGTCATTTCCTCAAGCAGCATAAAGGATTCCTCTCCAGAATAGATCATGAAAGAACTGATCCTTGGGTCCACAAAGAAAATCTATCTGGGATGTATTTACAATCCCCTGAGGGGTTGGAGAAATGGTCTCAACCAACTTATTAGTGAGGTTGCCAGCCTCTACCCAACTAGGACCTTATGGTAGGGAGATTTCAACCTCAATTGGCTGGATGACAAGCAACTTGGGTACACAGAACACTTAAAGCAAATAAACATAGTGCAGATCATCCACTCCCCTACTCGCTTCAATACTAAATCCAATAATCATACCCTTAGCGATTGGATATTAACCATCAGAGAGGACAGGGTTTTATTCACGGAGTTTCTGTCAGACTCTATTAGTGATCATTCCCCCATCAACTGCACCTGGTCCTGCCACAGACCATGTCCACCACCCAAGCTAATTTCATTTAGGAACTTCCCCAAAGCCAACGGGATCAAGCTGCAGGCAGATCTGCTAGGTGTGAACTGGTCCACTCTCTGTTCTTTAACCAATGTGGATGAAGCACAGGGGTTCCTTACAGCTGCCCTATCTTCGATACAGGATAATCACTTCCCTCTCTCTACAAGGGGCATCGGGGTGGAAACACTAAATGGCTCACCAAAGAACTGTTGGCTAAAATGAAGTGGCAGGATAAATCCTGGGTCACTTACAAAGCCTCTCTAGCACCTGAGAACTGGAATGTTTAAAGAAAACTCAGAAATCTCTGTAAACAAGAAGCCATACTATTAAAGGCCTCCTTTCTCAAGTCTCAGCAGATAAGTAACCTTGGTGTCTCCCGTAATTTCTGGGCATCAGTCAACGCTGTCATGAAACCCGCACCTAGGCAGAACAATATAAGCCTGGTCACAGAAACAGAGCTTCTGATAGCCTTCAAATGTTGCAGACATCCTGAACAACAAATTTACAAATCTGGACTCTTACCTTGCCCAACTCCCATCTATATTGGCCAGCACTCAGACTGAGTTGCAAGGCCGTGTGAGACCACATTGTCCCACATTCTACTTTAGAACCACATCCCTCTCTGAGGTTTTACATTACCTACGGGCCCTACCAAACTTTGGTAGTGCTGTGAGTGATGGCCTCAGCCTCAAGTTCCTAAAATTAGCAGTTGATTTCATTGCTAAACCACTCTCTATCATCCTTAAACTATCACTGTCCTCATCAACCAGTCCAGCATTTTGGAAACAGGCTAGAGTCATCCTCATTTTCAAACTGGGAGGCCCTAGTCTTCACGAGAACTACAGACCAGTATTTATACTGTCCCACATGAGCAAGATCCTTGAAAAGATAGTATTTCATCAAATCCCAGATCACCTCTTGAAATATAATCTCTTAGCTATAGATCACAATGGTTTCCAGAAGGGTTATAACACTACCACAGCTCTTGCCCAATTCACTGACCATGTACTTAGAGAGGCAGACAGGGGACGATTCACTGGAGCTATCTTTGTGGATCTCTCTAAGGCATTTGACATGGTAGATCATGACCTCCCCCTCAGAGAGCTTGTGGCTTCTCCCTCAATTCCTCGAGCTGGGTTAAAAACCACCTTTCAAACAGGACCCAAATATTCTGTATTGGAAGAGTCTTAACTAGCCCGCTACAAGTATGAACAGGGGTCCATCAGTGGTCCATCCTTGGCCCCTACTCTATTCACTCTTTGTAAACCCCCTACTTTCTGAACCAACTGGCTGTTGAAAGATCATATACGTTGATGATCTCATTTTGTTTGGTAATGATAACAGCCCCAGTAAGTTATCAAAACCTTCATCAAGGACTTCTCCCCTATGGTACACTGTTTCACATTACATAGACTTATAGTTAACGTGAAGAAAACTAAATCCATGTTATTTGACTCTAAACTTTAGCTTACTAGATGCTCCTCAATCCATATGCACTCCCTAAACATTCTATCCCCGGAAAAATTCCCACTCAGTCATGTCAATGCTTTCAAATACCTGGGAGTAACACTGGACCCCACCTTCACAAACCATATAGACCAGGTAGTAAACCAGGTGAACCAACAACTGGGCATTTGCTACCACCTGAAACACCTCATGACACCAGAAGTAAGACTTTCAATAGGGCAGGGTACCTTCTACTGCTACTTAATTACTGCTCTAATTATCTCCTTAACTTCACCTCAGCTCCTCACTTGCCTTAATACAGTATACAACAATATCTGCAGGTTCATCACTCTGACCCCTTTCTGCATTCACCATCGTACCCTCTACTCGTCTCTTGGGTGATTCTCCCCTAGGCCCACAGGGACTAAATCTTTGATTCATTTACATTTAAATCCCTACAGGAGGGTGACAAATCCCCATTATAAGGTCTATTATCTACTGTATCAAACAAGGCTCTCCTCACCTGTGATCCTCCTCCCACTGTCTTCTGTTCTGCCCCAGGTCCTACATGGATATGGGACTGGCAGCTTTCTCTAATGCCACTCCTAAATTCTGGAATGCCTTACCAGAAGAGTTACATTCCTTAGGATCACCACTGCAGTGCTGGGCAACAAAAATGATCCAGGGGCTAGGGCACTTGCCCTATGACAGCAGGCTAAGAGAGTAGAACATGTACTCCCTGAAGGAGAGGAGAGGAGAGATGGGGGAGCATGATTGAAACCTTCAAGTACATGAAGGGAATAAATAAGATGGGCACGGAGGGGCTTTTCAAATTAAGGAGGGGAAGGGACACTTAAGGGCACAATTTGAGATTGGAAGGGGAAAGGTTCACAAGGGAAATTAGACACTTTTTTGCAGAGAGGGTGGTGTCTTGGTGGAATGCATTACCAGAGGAAGTGGTATCCTATAGAACAGTGCGCTGCTTCAACAGGGGATGGGACTGGGTAAGGGGGAAGGTCACTGGAGGGGGAAGGGATGGGCAGCTGTAGTATAAGGGTTGCTAGCTGCACAATCGAGCAGACTTGATAGACCATAAGTCCTTTATCTGCTGGCAATTTCACATATTCGTATGTTCATGTTTAAGTAACACTACAAAAAGGCTATACTATCAAAAATGTCATGTAACTGTGGTCACGAATCCCTGCTACCCTAGATGAGTTATATTTGTACTCTAGTTACCCAAAAAATTGTTTGCATCTATGCCCTTGTTATGTGTTGTACATTGAAATATGTCTCATGTAGATTGTTTATTCTTGCAATACCAAGGTTGTATTTTTCTTTTTGATCCATGTATTGACTACTATGACTGTTCATGTATCTCTCATGTTCAAAATTGTGCTCCATGTGCCATCTAGATGGCCTGGGTTGTGCCTAAAAAAAGTACCTGGGACCAGTGTACTTACCCAGTTATGAAATAATTAAATAAATAAATAAAGTAAACAATCGCACTTGGCAAGAAAGAAAATAAAGAGGCTTGTATAGTCAAATTAACCATAGTGAACAGCTTTATTGAGCCATGGAGGACACTAAACCCCAGAGGCTTTGACCATACTTGGTCTTCATCAGGGGGGGAGTGGACTTTGTTCCACAACCACTCCATTTTACTCCACATCTTAAAGTGACAGTATACAACAAGCATCTGCCAATACTGAATGTTCACTGCTGGTATTGCTGTTGTACCGGGTCTTGGTTGTACATAGTTTTACTACTGTATATGTTTACCCAGGATAGAGCAGAGGAGATGCAATATCTCATTTTCAGTGGTGTCCTGCTTTTACACATTCCTAGACTGTAATTACTCTGGCTAGGACAGCTGAGAGGCAACATCTACTTTTAAGTGGGCTCCCACATTTTGACCCCAAATGTCCAACAGTCTTTTTATGACCTGACATTATGATCAAGATGAGTGGAATTTGTAAAATCTCATCCAAAAGATGATTTTGGTGTGCGACTGTGGAAACAGGTTTTGGAGAGGATTTGAAAAATGACACCCGCACGTTCAGGAGGTGGGGTAACACGAGGGACATGTTGCACATTAGGGGCCAAAATCTGCAAAAATAAAGTTACGAGTAAGTGTTGGAACAATTCAACATTTCCTCATAACTTAGTTGGTTTTTCACATTTTTAACCCCAAATTTTCAACATAATCTCTTTATGACCACTCCTGAGCATCACAGGTGTCATTTATAAAACAATGGTTGAATCGTCGTTTTGTGCCACAAGTGTGAAAACACATTTTGGTTGGGTTTCAGTAATGACAGATGTCACATTCATGATGTAGTGTGAAAAAATGACTGTGTTAAAAATCTGGGGTCAAAATACTGAAATTTACCACAGTTATGAGTGTGTGTTGATAAATTTCAACGTACGCTCATAACTGTTGTTTGTTAATATTTTTACCCCAAACTTTTAACATAGCCTTCTTATGATCCCACAAGTGCCCAAAAGGTGATTTTGTGCCACAAGTGTGAAAACACATTTTGGCCAGGATTTGAAAAATGACAGCTATCAAATTCATGAGGTACTGTGAAAAAAATGTATGGGTTGAAAAGCTGGAGTCATAATATTAGAAATTGCCATAGTAACGAGCATGTGTTGAAAAACTTCAATGTAGGCTTATAACTTTGCTGCTTGCTTTTATTTTTACCCCAAATTTTCAACATAGCCTTTTTATGATCCCACCTCATGAACAACAGTGGAGAAAAATTTCAAATCCTGCCCAAAAGTTGATTTCACGCCACAAGCGCAAAAACACATTTTGGCCTGGATTTGAAAGATGTCAGCTGTCACGATGAGGTGCTGTGAAGAAATGACTATGTTGAAAATTGGTAATTTTAAATATTTTGACCTGAAATGTTATGAGCCTGCATTCTTAAATTTCAACCCTGGCTCATAACTGTGCAGTTTTCTAATATTTTAACCCCAAAATTTTCAACATAGCATTCTTATGACCCCACCTCATGAACAAGGGTGGAGAACATTTTTAATTCCTGCCCAAAAGGTGATTTCACACAGAGGCCGCAAAAATCACCTTTTAGGACAGATTTGCTTAATGTCACTGCCATTGTTCATGAGGTGGGGTCCCAAAACAGATATGTTTAAAATTTGGGGCAAAAATATTCAAAAATGAACAAATTATGATAAAGTTCATAACCCATTGAAATACACTGAACCACATACTTGATTTCCTCAGTTCACAGTTTGGCATTGAAGAGTGAAGACGTATCTCCCATCCAGAGAGGATTATGGTGTTGGACCCCAGTAGGTAAGTAAGGGCTTTGGGGGTGCTGAGTGGTGGTGGCAGTGGCAACAGACATCAATGGACATTTTTCTTTATCACAGGTGTATTTAAAAAAACTATGAGGGACTGTTTTCTTTATTTCAGGTACTGACACTGGGGATTGGGCACCCCCCCCCCCGTTTCAGTGTTATGTTTGATGGCACTGGTGGGGAGGCTCCCTGATGTAGCAGAATTAAAACAAGCAGGATGGGAGGGTAACATGGAGGATTGGGCACCCTTGTGCCAGAATATTAACATGCATGGTAGCCAGCAGAGGGGATTGGCCACCCAGTACCAGAATATTAACATGCATGGCAACTGGCACTGGGGACTGGATACCCCATGCCAGAATATTAACATGCATGTGATCCGGTATATCACAGGGGATTGGGCACCCCATATTAAAATGCATAGGTTTTCTAAATGTTTTGTGGCACGAGGGCTGGGCTCCCCTTTTTGTTAGGTAAAACATGCTCCAGGCCCATGTACAATAAGCAGGAGGGATCCAAGTTGTGTGTGCTTGGAAAGTGCGCCCCCAGGGCATTTCTCTCATTAACAGCTGCTGTTGCTGTAATGTGTTCCTGGATGCGCACTTTCAAAGGTCTCACAGGACATCCAATGTAAAATAGATTGCATGAGTTCCATGCTATGTATACAATGAAAGGTGTACCACAACTAATGAATTGTCTAATTTCAACCTTATGGCCCGATATAGGATGCTCAAAATGTCTCCCTTCCTTAACATGTTTACATGTACTAAAATTCCCACATTTATGGAACCTCTTAGGTTTTACAGGCAACCAATTAAGACACCTTAGTAGCCACAAAGTGACTTGCAGTTTATATATCCCCTAAATTGTTGTCTTTCCTAAAGGTGATCCTAAGTGTATCCCCAATTTCTTTCCCCAAAATACTATCTGTTTTAAATATAGGCCAATATTTGTGTACCAAACTGCTTATCTTTCCAGCTAATGTGATTGTGGTATCATCCTGAATATTTTTATTTTTAGGTTTTAATAAAGTATGTCTCTCGATATGTTCGACTTCTTGAACTGTGTCATTTAAAATACTTTCCTCATATCAGCTGGCTCTGAATCCTCCTACAATTTCCTTTCCCTGAATTTCAAAGTTAGTCTCATTTGAGCAATTTCTCCTTACTCATAATAACTGGCTGTAGGGAAGAGATTTAATTCATTGTCTGGGATGTGAACTTGAAGCACAAAGGACTGTGTTTGCTGCAGTAGGTATTCTAAAACCTGCAGATGTCACGGTCTCTTCTAGTGAGACATTGCAGATAATATAAAAAAAAATTACATGTTTTTCGATCAAACTCATATGTAAATTTCAGGTTTTCTGAGGTTCTATTAATATACTGAATAAAAGCATGTATTTGGTCATTAGTGCCTCACCAGATACAGTCAATATCATCAATAAATCTATACCAGGCCACAATACTGTTGAGAAATGTATTGTGTTCTTCATGGTAAATAAATCTACTTTCCCATAAACCCATGAAAAAGTTTACATATGAGGGCGTCGTGGAGCCACCCACTGCAGTACCACATTTTTGTTTGAAAAATTCACCACTGAAAGTAAAGTAGTTGTGATAAAGAATAAACTCCAAAGCCAGTAATAAAAATGTTGTAGGAATATTATCCCCAAAATGTGGCTGCTTCAAAAAATACTCAACTGCCTCGAGACCCTCCCAATGTTTAAAGGAAACATAAACAGGCTTCATGCTTGCAGAGTTAAAAATTTCATCCACATAATCAAAATTGCTCAATTTTGTGAACTGTATGTCTTTTTTTTGTAAAATGTTAGCCCTTCCCTCAGGGAAAGAAGTTTTCTATCGACGTGCCTCTGTTCACCTAGCAATTTATTTCTTAATGAGCTGAAGAGGTCACATGATGCAATGATGTAATCGTAGTGACCGGCAGTAAGTTGTGCTGCAAGAGCGCCATTGGAAATGGCAGACAGAGATTCGGATTTAGCGCTTGATTTTAATCCCAGTTTGCAAATTCAGCTGTACATGAACAAGCCCGAGGCAGATGCAGTGGAGAGTAATGCAGGGGCTGTAGGTAGTGATTCATCTGACAAGGAAGGTGAAATTTTGATGGGGCAGCTTGCAGTGCAGAATGGACGGCATAACTGTGATGTTGAATTGTGGTAAATAGTGTGCCCTAAGATGCAAGTGCTTAGCCTGTAGTATTCTTTTTTATTGGGGCGAATGAAGTAAATCATGTCTGTTAGTGACCTTACTGCATTAGTGTTTCTCCACCGATTTTGCTGTTCTGTACCTGGCAACACAATTCGGCAGAATTCAGTAAATCGCAGCTGTATATTACAGGCTGCCAGCCGCATATGTTCTGTCATATCAACTTCGGAATACAGCCACTGTCAATATAATTAATTTTTTTTATAGGGGGATTCCAAGTAAGAAATGCTCAGTTATGAGTATAAGAGATCAACACTGATTGCTAAGTTTGTAATAAAAATTGCTAATGACAAGTGAAGTGCACAGTAGATTGCTGTGCTTCTCATAGTGTTCCTGTATTCACTATATACCAGTAAACAGTTGTGCTTTCCTTCATCCCTGTCTTGATGGCTTGGTGTTGTGGTGAGCTGTCTGATGGATGCACAGTCCCTTTCCACAGACATTGCTAGGGGGTCAGAATGTTGCAGGATCACCATATACTACCACCGCAGAGGAAGATAGCTATCTGAATGATGCTCAGTCCACTCCCACAGACATTGCTAGGGGTCATATTGTTGCAGGAGCACTACACACTGCCACCCCAAAGGAAGGTAGCTGTCTGATGAATGCTCAGTCCCCCTTCCACAGACATTGCTAGGGGTCAGATTGTTGCTGAAGCACTACACACTGCCACTCCAAAGGAAGATAGCTGTCTAATGGATGTTCAGTCCACTCCTGCAGACATTGTTAGTGGTCAGATTGTTGCAGGATCACTATATATTACTACCCCAGAAGAAGATAGCTGTCTGATAGATGCTCAGTGCACTCCCACAGACATTGCTAGAGGTCAGATTGTTGCAGGAGCACTGTATACTACCACCCCAGAGGAAGATAGCTGTCTGATGGATGCTCAGTCCCCCTTCCTCAGACTTTGCTAGGGGTCATATTGTTGCTGGAGCACTACACACTGCCACCCCAAAGGAAGGTAGCTGTCTGATGGATGCTCAGTCCCCTCCCACAGACATAGCTAAGGGTCAGATTGTACAAGTCACTATTCCCCCATGTCCTACCCCAGTTAGTCACTAAGCCATATTTTTTGGTGTTGCACCATTCCCTCAGCCAGTCGTTGAACTCCTCGATCCTTCCCTTCATCCCTGTGCTTGCACATTGTACTGCGATTACTTCCAAGAATACCACAGACTCCCCTACCCCCTCACACTGACTGCCCAAGTCCTCGAACCTCCCCCTCACCACTTCCACAGTCTCCCATGCCAAGTCATTTGTACCCACATGCAACACTAGATGAGGTTTCCTCCCTCCCTTCACTGCACACTTGAGCAGTGCCTGCCCGGCCCTCTCGCATGTAGATGGTATTGCCGAGACAGAACTGTTACATATCAATGGTGATGATGATGATGATGACTACCTCACAGTGATGTTGACTGCTGTTAATTATTTGTGTTTCTTTCTCAGGTGCACATGTGGAAACCATGCGGCTATGGCCACTGATCTGAAATGTGTATGCTGTAACAAAACTGATGTGGTAAATGATGTAATGGAAAGTGAGGAAGTTTTCTGTGTCACTGATAGTGAGACCTTCCAGCTAAACTGCTGCAACCCTCTTGTGGTGGAGGTGTCATTTTACGAATATCTAGAATTAGAGGGCCCATTTGATGTTGGAATTCCCCTGAATGAGTAAGATTATTTTTAAAAACTGTTCCACTTTACACTTTCTGGCCCAGATATTCAAAAGGGATGCGACAGCGCAAGTCTGAAAATGCACCATCGTGCAATATTCAGCGGAAGGCAGCTGCGCTGCTCAAGTTGCAATGCGCAATATCGCAATGGTAATGAATGCATGCACAACCATAGGGGGAGGAACCATGAATAAAAGGCGCAGTGCGATATTCAACAGCATGCTAATAGGAGCAAGCAGAAGTTGCACGATAGCGAAATTATCCAAATAAAAGGAACAAGAGAGAGGCACAAGAACGCTATAGGGAAGCCAGAGGTGGGAGCAAGGTGACAGCAACAGAAAAGAGGGTAGTAGTGAGTGGGACTGGAAAGGAGCAGGACAGGGCACACCTGGGAACAAACAGCAACAGGACAGGAGTGGGAGTCTGTGCCACTGTGCAGGAGAGACGGGGGAAGTGCCACAGTGGACTGAGGGCAGTGGCAGTGGGCAGGACAGCCAAAGGTTGGAGGTGTACCCAGTGCAGGGGGAGCATCACAAAGGACAGCGGGGGAATGGGATAACAGCTGCCGGGGGAACACCAGCCAGGGATATAGCCAGTGCCACCTTTCAGATGGAGGCAGTAATGGGGGGGTGAGAAGGCAGGCAGCAGGGGGGCATGGCCGTGGAACGGCCCGTCGGTGGTATGCCCCCAACAGACTGTACCGAGCCCGCACCACCTTCGAGCACTACAGTGACACAGAGATTGTGGGCTGGTACTGCCTGAACCGGGTGATCCTGAGGTGGCTCTGTGGGCTGTGCAGTGATGAGATGCAGGCATCCACACAATGGAGCCATGCTCTGTCAGTGGAGATAAAGGTGACAGCTGTCATGTGCCTGCTCACCACGGGTACCTTCCAGAGACCAACAGGGGACACAACAGGCATAACCCAGTGCACTGCTGCCACATGCTGCGGAGTACATCCGTTTCCCTAGCACACAGGTGGAGTGCACAGCACACATACAAGAGTTCCACAGGGTAGCACATATGCCTGGCATGCTAGGAGCCATTGACTGCACCCATGTGGCCATCTGCATGCCCCCTGGCCCAGAAGGTGTAGCATACATCAACTGAAAGGGCTATGCCAGCATCAACTGCCAGGTGGTGTATGATGCCAGGGGGTGCATAACCAATGTCTGTGCCATGCACCCTGGGGGAGCACATGATGCCTTCATCTGGCACCAGTCTGCACTGTGCCACAGGTTCGAGAGTAGGGACATCCCCACTGGCCACCTAGTGGGTGAGTATGCACATCACGCAGGATGACATGGGTTATTGGGGAGTGCATAGTCAGAGCTGCCATGGATACTGGCCTTGGCGGCCCATGGCAGAGTGACACTGAACACCATACTAATGGCCACCCTCTACACACAGGTGACAGTGGCTACCCACTCCATCCCTGGCTGCTCACACCATACCGGTGCCCCACGACCCCATCGCAGCAACGGTACAATGAGGCACATGCCACCACACGCAATGTCATAGAGCGGGTGTTCGGGATGCTGAAGGCATGTTTCCGTTGCCTGGACACGTCTGGCGGTGCCCTACAGTACAGCCCCTGGAAGGCCTGAGGGCTATTCCTGGCCTGTTGCATCCTGCACAACATGGCTAATGACTGTGTGATAGCTGTAGAGGTTGAAGAGGGGGACAGCGATGGGGACGATGAGGATGCCGGTGAAGACGGTGATAGGCAGCCCCCCCTTGGGTCAAGGGACCCCTGCCTGATCCAGATGTTGCAGCTGCACTGGGACACCATCACAGAGGAGCACTTCAACCAACCCAGGTAGGTCATGGGGCCATGTGCAACCACCAATGGCAAGGGCACAACCCACAAACTCACATGGACAAACCGCTGGGGCACATGGCAGCAAGGGAATTGGCTGAGCGTGGAACCGCACATGCCATCAGGGATGGGCAAGGCCTAACACAACACGTAGTCACACATGCACACATGCACACACACACACACACACACACATATACATGTGCACACACCCCCCCACAAGGCGACCCCGACTGCTACCCCTAGCTACATACAGGTCCACACATGACCACGCCCAGTGCCCGTCATTGTGCGTGTCTCAGACGCTGGGCACCAATGCACAGTGGCAGACAGCGCAACTCAGGCATCATCATGCACACGGCACAGTGGCCAGCAGCCGGGAGGATGTGCACATGGACCGTGTGTGTGTGCAGGGCCAGGTACCCCACCTGTGCATCGCACATTGCACAACACATTGCACACAGGGCAGTGTCAGACAGTAGCCATGGTAGGAGACAGGTCAGTCATGCGGCACAGTGCCACGGATGCATAGGCGGCCCCGCTGAGACCTGCCAGCCATGACAGGCTGACCATTGGCCTCATGGGGTGGCACCGATGGTCCCCTAGGGTTGACGCTGCAGGAACGCAACCATGTTCGAGCAGGGGTCTGCAGCTCACCGAACATGCCTGCGCCAGGCATGCTCGGGATGCCCACAGCTGAACCCGGTGTCGACATGGAGGGTGTCGCACGATGCCGGGAATGGGAGGTGGACATGACACTGCACGGTGTCTGTGGCACATGGGCAACAAACTGTGTGCCCAATGTGGCCATGACAGCTGTGAAAGCACGTGTCTGCCTGTCAATGGCAGCGGTCACGTCCTCCCGCTGCTGGGCCATCTCTACCAGGAGCAGAGCATGGTCTCTGCTGCGCCGCTCCTCTGCCTGGTGCAGAACCGCACTGAGTGCGTCCGCCGCCCTAACAAGCTGCGACTGCTGATCCATGGAAGCCTGGAGTAGTCGGCTGTGCTTATCAAAGAGGTCATCCGCTGGATCGGCATAACGTCCTTCATGGTGTTCCTGGACATGCTGGGCATCACCCTTTGATGATGGGCACTGCACACCAGAGCCATGCCGGGGAATGTCCACACACAGTGCACTGATGCTGCCCCCGACACTGTCCCCCCTCTCCATTGGCCGACTGCTGACACTGCCCCTCTGGCCACTGCTCGCCAGGGCTCAACAGTGCTGCCGCAGAGGCTGCAACAGCCCCACCATCCTGGATGCACCCTAGTGCTGCCCCACTGGTGCAGACAGGCACAGGTTGGGACTGTGATGTCACGCAGGCCTCCACAACAGCACCACCCATGGCTATGCCCATGCTGTTACCTGCTATGGGGCCATCTTGCGGCCCACATGTATCACTGTCCATGATGTGAGCTCCATCATCATCGGTGATGGATCCAGCACCAGTCCGAGTCACAGCATGCTGGCATCCATGGACGCTGTCATGTTAGGACACGGGCATGGCCTCCTCCGCACCAGCACCACCAACTGCAGTCTGGACAGACAGGTGGGTACACTGTTGTCCTGACCCTCGGACACCTGTGGAGGTGGATGGGCATTCCTCCATGTCCAGGGTATCGCCCTCAGTGGACAAACCCACCACTGCTGACCCATTTAGATGCTCAGGAGCTGTAAGGGAACACAGTAGAATTAATGTCTCTGCCCTACCCTGTGGCATTCCCCCCACCCCCCACACACTGACAGATCAGGACCTACCATGCAGTGACAGGCTGACACCCATCTGGAAGCCACCACCTGGAATGCCCTCTAGGGCACAATGCCGTATGCTGCCAGACACTTGCTCTTCCTGTGGCATCAGGCGTGGCACAGCCGGCTGTCCACCACTAGTCACAGCACGTGCTGCCCTGATGGCGGCCACCTTACCTTTTATCCTCCTCTTGTCCGTGCCCTTCTTCTTGCAATCCTGCACGGACCACTGGTGGCTGCCATGCTGGTTGACGGCACGTGCCACCTCATCCCATGCCGCAGCACGGGCCACTGCCCGCTGCCACTGCCCGCTGAGCAGTGGTTCCTGGTCAAGGTAGGCCTCAAACAGGGCATCTGATTCTGCCCGGGTGAAGTTGAGCCTCCTCCATCTCCCACATCTCTGTTCCTCCTCCTCCTCCTCATGCTCGGTCATTATTGATCCTGTGGGAATGACAGGTGTTACCTCTGAATGTGCAGTCCCATACATCTCCCACACATCACAGTCCACACTGGCAAACAGCATGCAACCCACCACAATAGACTGCAATACCAGACTATGGCTTCTGCAGCCCCATGTCGCATTTATATAGTGCAACGCATGCAAATGAGGCGAGGCTCAAATTTAAGTGGATGCTAATGCAGTAGCTGCACCATAGAATTGTTGATGAGCTGATTTGCATATGCCGGCTGAATATCATGCTGTTGCGCCTTGCGCAATTGTGTTGAACATGCTCAGGCACAGGCGCAGCTCTGTGATGTGCACAGTAGGCACTGCATGGCACATGCCCGGGGTGCTGACGGTGATGCCTGCTGCGCTGCTGACGTGCTGAGCACGGGAGGCAGTGCAGGGCACGTCCACCACTGTGCCAGTGGTGCTAGTGCACTGTTCAAATGTATGGCACCCCTGCCCTGAAGCACCGTAGGTGCCGTGGTGCCACAGTGCGGTAGGCCACTACAGGAAGTCCCACACAGGTGCCCTACCGTGCTACATGCGGGGAGTACCAATTGCACTGTGGCGGTCCATGCACTAGAGGCCCTGGACCCTGTGCCCAACCTTTGCCCCCTAGGCACCATGCGTCCACATGGGTGCAACCCTATCGTGCTGTTCGGTGACAGCGCGATGGGGAATGGCAGCGCTGTAAAACGCAGCATCTGCATGTGGTGGACGTGTGCTAGGGAGTGCCATTTTGAATCCGAGCAGATCCAGAGATGGCACATAGGAGGGCTGCAGTATGGAGCGAGATTGAACTGGTTAATTTGGTGTCACTAGTGGAGCCCCATGCTGGTGCTCTATTTGGAGATGCACCCCTGGACAGGGCCAGGAGTGCCATGTGGGAGGAGGTGGTGGTGGTGCTGGAGGAGGCCACAGGGATGGACAGATCAGCACAGCAGTGTCGACACCGGTACGGGGACCTCCAGTGGAGGGACCCAGACAGGCTTGCCCGCCTGCGGGTACATGCCAGAAGAGGTGCTGTTCCATGGCCAGGTAGGTGCCCCATCCATACACTGGTTGCATCCGTATGGGTATCATGGTGGGCATGTGTCCACCACATGGGGGTGGGCTGTCCAGTGTGGGCAGTGGTGGTGGTGGTGTGGGGGGGCGAATGTTTGGGCTGTGCAGGATTGCACACACCTGGGGGTGGGGGGCCATTGCTACTGGATTGTACTGATGTTCCTCTCTCCATGTTTGCACCCTAGGCCCTGATGAGCATCGCCATGCTCAGGAGGACAGGCAGAGATGCGAGCTGAGGGGAGGGGAGCTACATCCTCGTGCCAGAGGTCCCATCGTGGGTCAGCACCAGGACCAGGCCAATGATGGTGAGTGCCTTTCATCCAGGATATTCTGTGCATGCTGTGTAGCAGGGCAGGCTGCTGGGCATGACCACCATTCATTGACACCACTACCATGCACGCCACATGGTACAGTCAGCACTGTCCAGTGGCACTGCATGTCTGAGTGTGCAGCGCTGGTGGTCCATGCGTGCACCGGGTACATGACTGTGCCACTGCCTTCGCACCGCATAGCCATGTCACTGTACAGCCACAGTGGTGCTGTGCGGGACTTGGGTAGTGGGTGTGTGCAGTGGTCCACATGGCTGTGTGTGCCTGGGTGGGCAGGTCATGAGGACACGATCACTGTGGGTGGTTGCACACCATCACAAGGGCATGTCCCACGGCTGTATGCCATGCACAATGGGTGTGCTGCAGAGGGCTGTGCATTCACGCCTATTGACTCTGTTCCCTTGTCCTAGGTGGACAGCAGATGATGAGGATTGAGAGGGCAGTGCAGGAGCTTCTGCAGGTGGTCCAGGCCTCTTCAGAGATTCTTCAGCGCGGGTGGAGCAACACAGAGTCCGCAGGAGGCGTGGCAGGAGGCACCACCAGAGTGGGGAGCGGGGCTCCCACTGATGTGCACGTGACCCAGGATGGAACCTACCCCCTGGACCCACCCTCACACCCCTCCTTCCCTCTCCCATATGTTCACCCCTGCCCCTTACCCACCCCCCCGGTTTGTGACCCTCACCCCATGATTGTATATAGCTGTATATAGTTTTGCTATGACTTTTCTAATACATTTGTTTTGTTATGCCTACTGTGGTGGTCTCTGATTTGCAGCGGGCTAAAGGTGCTCAGCTGCAGTGCTGTGCTTGGGCATCGGCGGTGGTGCTATCATGGGCGTGTGTGTCCATAGGGGAGGCGACTCTGGTGTGGGCATAGCTCTCAGTCACTGTCTGTGGTTTGTGTGTTGTTCCCTGTGCACTGGTTGACTGTGTGCAGTGGTACATGGTGCATGCATTGTGTCCACGGCACCCCTGTCAGACCATCCATGGCCTGTGCAGCTGACACCCTTGCATGTCTGTGACCTGCACACATCCACTGGCATGTCAGTGGTGGCTGCCCATGCTGGACAGCCACTGTACCCAGCACAATGCCGGGTTGCCTCCTGTCACTGGTGTGGTGCACGTCTGCCTCGGGTGGCACTGTTGCCTCCGCTGTTGTTGTCCCACCTCAATGCTGTCACTTGTGTCTCTTGCAGGGGATGTGCTCCACTGTCTGTCACTTGTGCTCCGGCCTCATGCTGGTGGCGTACAGCATCGTGGTGCCTGCACAAGGTTGCTGGCACACCTGTGCTGTGGAGGGGTTCTGGCCATGTGTACACGGCTGCCGTGGCCACACTCCGGGGGCTTGGTTGACCCACTACTGTGTCCCTGTGTTGGTGTGCCCTTGGGTATGGGTGGGTGTTTGTCCATGCACTGTGTTGCATCCTGTGTGGTGCATGCATCCATGCACCACTGTTGGTGTCTGCACTGGCTGCTGTGGCCAGTGCTGGGATGGGGTGTGTCCTTGGGAGAGTGTGCAGTGTGCTATACCACTGGTGGTGGGGTCCGGGGCATGCCCTGTCACATGTGGGGTACCTTGTGTGCCAACGCATGGTCGGTCTCTCAGCTGTACCTCGGTGGGGATGTGTGGGGTGGCACTGTGTATGCAGTCGTTGCATCGCTGTCTGCTGTCACCTGCTGCAGGGTGCTCGTGGTGGGGCTGCCTTGCATAGTTCTGTAGTGCACAGGGTGACATTGTCACAGTGAGAGTGGTGGCATGCATGGGGTGTCCTGCACTGTTGGGCGCTACTCCTGGCAGGGTGTATAGGGATCGTGGTGCAGGGTGTGCTCTGCATTGGCGGGATGGTGTGGCACAGGGTGGCTGGGCATCCATGTGTGACGGTCACAGCTTGCCAGGGGGTGTGCTGGGGCACCATGCCCCGGCGGTGGGTTTGTTGCTGGTGTCCCTGGGCCAGTGGTTCTTCCAGCTCTCCTCCGGTTGTGCAGTACTTGGGGTGTGGGGGGACGATGTCTGTTCTGCTGTGTGCTCCTCTGCCCATCCCTACCATGGGTGGTGGGCCCCTGCATCCTGTCCCTGCGCATCCCTGGTTGTGCTGTTGCACTGCTGCCCTGCTCCACTGAGCATCCCTGGTTGTGCTATTGTGCATCTGACCTGCGCCACTGCACATCCCTGGTTGTGCAATGGCGCAGTTGGTGCGATATTCAGTCGAGTGCCACAGGCGCATCTTGACCTGCGCAGTGTTTGAATATTGCACGTGTTGCACATGGGTGCAGTGGACTTGCGCCTGCTCTTGCTATTGCGCTACTTTGTGGCGCAGTTTGAATATCTGGGCCTCTGTGTTTTCACTTTATGTTTCTATTGAATTGATAAGAAGGAAGGCACCCACCCCTCTGCACACTGTTCTAAGGTTATTGTGCCAGTGTGTCTAGAATGACAATATGTGTATGAATTTTAGTAGTCTTGCCACGACTTATACCATTAATAATAGTCATCCAGGTGTTTTATAACCCCCACCCTCACTTATGTCTTGTCCATTACATAAATATTATATTCATATACATGATGTACTGTGTCTTTAGCCCTGCAGCACTGTTTTGGAAGTGGCAGAAATGGACTGACAGACCCAGCTAGTGTGCAAAACTTGCTTGTATATTCTTGTGACCACCCTCTCCCCCATTGCCTCTCCTTACAACCATATGTGCTTATGTGATGCTCTCTTTACCTCATCCACTTACCTCTCTGTTACTTTATTTATACCCTGTAAGTATGCTAATGTCTCAGTTATGTTCTCCCTTTCCATCCTCTTCTCAAGTGAGTACATGCCTATGTACTTCTGCCTGCCCTTATATGGTAACTGGTTTAGCACTCTTATCATATGTGTCACCCCCCCCTCCGTAGTTGCTTCACCCTTTCCACATCCTCCTTGAGGTATGGCCTCCAGAACTGGAATCCATAATTCATGAGTGTGTCATCACCTGTGGGGTGTGCAAGGGTATTATGACCTCCCTCTTCCTGTTTATGTCTAGCACTATGCAATCTAACATTTTGTCTGCTTTTGACACTGCCATACCAAACTGCTTTGCCAATGTCAGGTCCTGATAAATGTGAATGCACAGTTCCCTTTCTTTTTATGTTAGCTCCATGGATTTAGCATCAATAAGACACAATGTGGTGTAAGGCACTATAGTATATGAAGTGTGGTGTCACTCATTGAAATCCATCAGTTTCTAAATGTTGTTATGCTACAGTAGCTACGTCATTGTAGCTGTTATGCTACAGTAGCTACATAGCTACTACAGCATAACAACATGAATGCACTAGCGCATGCATCTTAGGCAACCAGAAAGCGACCGCAGCAATGAAAACAAGAGAGACAGAGAGCGGCACAGTGGGAAACCAAAGTAGGAGAGCATACTTTGCATAGCTGTTGACATCCTACACTATAGAAAACAATGGATGGATGCCCATCGTTAACACTTTGCGTTAGATCATCTCGCAGTTCTTAAGGCACCCGAACCTCTCGAGCTGCACTCTCGAGGTTAAAACGGTTGTCTTAGAAATCTTTCAATGATCTAACAGACGTGTTACCAATGGGTATCCCTCCATTATTCTCTATATAGTACATCAATCATTGTTTGTAATATGTATATTTATATGCTACTGTATTTAAAAAAAGTTAAATGTTATGTATGCAGTAAAACCCTGCAAGGGGGCCATTGGGCCTCATGATGGCCCTGATGGGCATGCATATCCCATTATATTATGGCTATAAGAAGTCCAGTAAAATGATTGTCTAAAGTGTTTGAAACTCATTGTTGATATATACGATCATACGAATGTACAAAGAAGCCAGCAGAAGAAGGCCATTTCATCTATCAAGTGTGCCTGGATTGCAGGATCCAGAGCTTGAGCTAATGTCCCTGTTCTACATCCCCAATCCTCTCATCCTCCCTACCCATGATCCTTACCTTTCCCCTATGCCTATCCCATCCTCTCTTAAAGCTGCCCACTGTCTTCAACAACATGACCTCTTCCAGCAGCGCATTCCAAGTGTCCACCACTGTCTCTGTTAAGAAGTGCTTCCTGACCTTCCTCCTAAACCTCCCACCTCCAGCTTAACACTGTGCCCCATTGTAATATGGTTACCATTCAGCTTAGAGAGACTCTCCTTATCAACCTTATTTATCCCATTCAAGTACTTGAAGGTCCCAAACATGTCCCCTCTCTCTCTATCCTGTTTTCCAGGGAGTACATGTTCAGTGCCTTATTGGGACCATGATATGGCTACAGAAATTCTCTGTACATAGTATAATGTTGTTATGGATTGAATTACATGCCTGGAATATGCCTGTTCTGCTGCAGTAGTGATATCATCATGTTGTTCTGATGCAGTAGTGATGGCACTACTGCAGCAGAACAACTTTGAATGCTGCCACATACTAGACTTTCCAAATCCAATCAAGCTGGACATTGTTGAATGTTAGATTTGAATCTGCAAAAACATCTGCATCACACTGTCAGTAATTTGAGCCCACCGCCAAAGCTCAAGTGGCCCCCATCCTCCAGTTTACAGAAACAAAAGGCAGTGTCCTAATTAGGCATCGATGCACATACACTATATAGAATAGCAGATGGGCAACTGTATGCACAAGGAATTGTTAACCCTCGATGGCACAACACACAGGTTGTGCATAGTTGCCTATCCAGTATCCTATATATTGTGATTCTACCATTGTGTATCTGTATCCTACATAGTGTTCATAATTTTAGTTACGCATTACCAAAGTTTGATGCAGTGGTATCAACTCACCGAATAGGTCAAGATCCTTTACATAACTTATAGAATGCATTGACACATTGCTAACATGATCCGATTTGCTAAATTGTACTATCTGTGGTTCTTTGCATGTAAAAGAAAATTTGTAAAGTGCAGTGCTGGGTGTATTGTTGGGCATGTAAGTCACATATAAGTGTTTGACAGTGCAATTGTTATACAGTAGTTGTATACATGGAAGTCTTTCCTCACTTTCTAAACTAGAGCACTTATCTGATTAGGAGTAATTATTCTCATTGAGTATTCATTACGATTTTGTTTTTGTAATGAAGGTTCCATACCTTGTATAACCTCATCATTTCTGATTTCTTTTGCTTGTAGGACATAGCGACATAGATGTTTTATATAGATGTTGCATATAGATGTTTTGTGATCTGTATATGGCATCGTCTAAGAGATAGAACCACAAAGTTCTCCCGGCATGTGTGGTTACATCGATCAGGGAAGCATTCCCATCTCATGAATATACAGGGTTCAAGCCTCCATCAACCATTCCCCATGAATGAAATTGTTTTAATGTCAGACATTCCATACTGTAGTTGCTTGGGTGTTTGATTACCTGGTTTGTACATATATAAGTAATATATACTCAGGGTGATTTTACTTTTAGTATTTCCTTCATGTTACAGGTTTCCATTTTTTTTCTGTTGTGTTACACTTGCCTTGTCTTTTTCAGATAAACTGAAATCCAATTAGTTAGGGTTATAAAAAATGAAATGTGTCTTTTCTGGAAATGTTCTTGTGTTGTAAAGTTATTTACATATAAAATGTTGGCTCATATGTAGATTACATTTATTTATACAATGAGCGTGCTGGATAAAAATGGTAGATACATTCAATACCCTGCCTGCTGACATACCTAATGCATAGATAACAAATTTATCATATGAACTGGGTACATCACTGCTGTTATCTCCACTCTCCAGTACGTCACAATTGCAGTTTCACTGTACGATGAGTCGGATCGTTCTTTTACCACCCCACAAAACAGACAGCAGTATTGCTGTCACTGTAAGAGAGCAAAGAAAACATATGGCAGGCTTCTTTGACTGTCAGCATGATTAGTGTTCTTTGACTGCTGGGAATTAGTAGATTTTTTTGTTTGTTAAAAAATCAAAAAGTTGTTCCTCTGGCACCGGCAAGTGCGATCATCTAAGGGCTCAGTAGTTACTGTAATTAGCATAAATTGATGCATAGCTATCTATCAAACAACCTAGCAACCAGATTGCTAGGTTACACTTCCATGACAACATGTTAAGCCCAATCATCTGTGCGTGACCTTAACAGCGTATGTGGATGCATTTAAAAAGGAGACCCCAAGAACAAAATGAAATTTTTATCAGTAAACTAAATCGAACAGCAAACAAATAATATTTTAACCCTCACGCTATAGTATAGCAGTTATGTGATGGTCAACGCGGACATATGTTTTATTCACCACGGTTCAGACCTCTGACCTCTCACAAGTGGTGCACCACTCATGAGAGATCAAGGGGTCACAGACCACTCGTGAAGATAAGATGCATATGCCATGGTTGCCTATCACATATCCCCTATATCTCTTATAAAATACAGTCACTTTATATCTCTTTTGCCTGGTCTTACCATTTTTTTGTTGAGAAGTGTCCATGGTCTCTGTTCTGCGGTTGCCCAAATTGTGTACATGTTACAACTGTTTTTCCACTCGTGTTGCATCATCATTTTGCATGATGCTCCATTTTAGGTTAACAAGTCCATAAATTGCAAATGTTTTGTTCCTGGCTCCATCAGGCATAATCCACCCACACCCACCAAAACATCACACAGTTTAGAGACATACATGTAGGCATACTACTGTGTTTCAAGTTAATCATTTTTTTTTTTTTTTTACACATATTGAACATTGATGTTCAGCTCTCCAAAATTCCTGCATCCCTTGTCATATGTGATGGCCTTTATCAGGGCAGGACCAGCAAGCGGTAACATGACTGCACCACCCAATGAATGGTACGTTGCAGTGTGGCACTGACTCCTAACTTGATTTATGGCACTGGTTATCCTTTCATGGTGTTATGGTCTTCATGTGAGACAAGTATGAACATACAAATGAGCCAGCAGAGACAGACCACCTGGTCTTTCTAATTCTGCTCGACTGTGCAGCTAGCACCCATAGTTTGCCGCTGCCACACGCCCCTTTCCTTTGTCAACCCAATGTCAGCCACAGCCTTCCCCACCCTCATTCTCTCCTGTTCCATGTCCCATGCCCTTTTAAAGCTGTTCACGGATTTACATGATATCACCCATTCTGGTAGTGTGTTCTATTTTGCTACCACTCTCTCCATGAAATAGTATTTCCTCCTTTCCCTCCTAAATCCCCCTCCCCCTCTATTCTTAGCCCATGACCCTTGGTGTCCCTCCCCCTCCTTAGCTTAAAGATCCCATGTGCCCCATCCTTATTGATTCTGCTGTGATACTTGAATGACTCTATCATGTTTCCCCTATCTATTCTATCCTCTAGGTTGTATGTATTCAGGCCTCACATCTGCTCTCATAGTCTATCCCCTCCATGCCACATATCATCTTCATAGCCAGCTGCCTGCATCACTTGTTGAAATGTCTAATTATCCATGCAAAACTGCTCTCCTACAGACCAACAGGTGTTTCAAACTGTTCTGTGATATCTAAGATTCTTTGTTGAAATAGCTATATGTTTTGTTATGAAGACAGATAGTAATACGTTGTATATATATATATATATAACTGAGACCATATTATTGATTCCTACCCTCCTCCCATGCCCCGATCTCCCCAATCACCATCAGCAAGCCTGCATTATTCTGCATAACTTCTACTAATAGTGATTGTCTTCTCAGCACTGTTCATATAATAACCATAACTAGTAGCATTTTTTCACTGTCGTTACAGTCATTTTGTTGGCACAATGTAATTCACAAAATATATGTGAAATAAGTAAGGAAACAGTATGCATTTAAGAAATACATTTTGAATAAAAAGAAAAATGTAATTAATTGTCGTGTGAGTGTATTGCATTTTACTCTTCTATTGTAATATTTAGGAACATACAATTAGTTCATTGCAAAGAATTAACAGATTAATTTGCATTGTAACAGAGTTAAAACTGAACTAAAGCAATCTCTAACTGAATCAACATTGAATTTTTATCTTAATTATTCAATTACATCAGGTATACTATCAGACATGTTTTATAAGTACTGGTGACCCCCCTTTAATACATGGTCTAGAATCATGATTCAAATGCCATAACTTGTAGAACTGGTTATTACAGTGTTCGGAAAGCAACTCACTTTCACTTTCTTGCCAGTGTATCATGACTGAGTGGTGTTCGTGTCGAAAGACTTACCAAAATGCAGACAAACTTCAATGCTGTGCTTAAAATCCTGCTCCTGGCAGCAGTTCTCCTAATTTTGGTTATCTTTTTTTGTGTTAAAGCCGCAGAGTATAGATTGATGACAGCGAATGACTCGGCGGCTTCAGAAAACGAGATTCAAGTGTAAGCGACCATTGCAATGGCAACATGCGCTTACATTTGAATCTCGTTTTGTGAAGTTGCCGAGCCACTCGCTCTCCTCAATCTACACTCAGGGGCTTTAACACAAAGAAAAATAAGCAAAATTAGGTGAACTGGTACCAGGAACAAGATTTTTAAGCACAGCATTGCAGTTTGCCTGCATTTCGGTAATTTTCTTAACACAAACGAACACCGGTCACGCTATGTTAAAGGACCCAAAGTCTGCAGAAAGGAAACCAATTGTCCCCAAGAGTAAGTCTCTGTACCAGCAGTTATAAAGAATAATGGTTAGGTAGGTGTGTATTCATTATGTTTTTTTACACACCCTCAGTGAGTGATCAGCTCATAAACCTCTCAAGGTTCGCTCTCAAGGTTCATGGCTTATCACTTACCTCGGGTGTGTAAAAAACATCATAACACACACTGACCTAACCAATATTCCCTATATAAGACTAGAATTACCAACTCTTAATAACAGTGTAACAGTAATATTGTTGGTATTGGCAGTAATTACACATGCATACCTGGTTGATATACAACACTTCAGGACATGGGAGGAAGCTAACAGACAAAGTGAGGTTTCACTGTTCTGTGAAGAATGATTATGGACAGTGATCACAAATGAGAAAATAATAACTACTATAGGTAGACCTGAACTGTCCATAACAGAATTTGCATGTATGCATACAGAGTTGACAAATAACGAAAACATGAACATAACTTTGTCATTTGCTGAAGATTAACATCAAGGTGTTATATTTTGATGGTATGGCAAGACCAGAAGCAGCTGCATTGACTTGTTTTATGCAGTGTCCATATAATCAGTAACGTACAGTATATAATAAGCTGGGTTACTTTGTTCCTGATGGTGCAGGGGTGAGAAACGTCATCTGTGTTTCTGTATTAGTATGTGCGTGTCCAACTTTGCAGACTTTGAAGACCATGGCTCTGGTACAGACTCATCAGCATACAACACATGTGATGATCTGTTTGATGGATGCTCCTGATGATGAGTGATAACCATGGATTTTATGTTGCGAACATAACCTGTAGTAAAACAACAATATTATTTAGTGATTATGTGATGACAGTAACGTTCAGGGTAAGAGGACAGAACCACTGAGAGGAGGAGAGGAGACTAAAGAGCATGGGGGAGGACCTATGGGAACAGGTTGGAGGCTGGTATCCATTAACACAATGAGCATGGGTAATAACCATCAGATATTCAGGTACTGCTGGTGGAGGGGAATGGATGTTGTGGCAGTGACTGAGACTTGGGTCATCCAGTTGTTAGAGGTGTTGGGGTAAGAGTCTATGTGATGGAAGGGATTACATGTATGAGGGATGAGGAGAGGAAGGGAGGGCAGAGGCACTGAGGGACATAAGGGTGGAAGACACAGTACTGTAGCACATGGCATCAAGAGTGGGTAGGTCATTTGCTTGGTAATACAAGGGAAAAGAGGAAGTGCAGAGACCATATAGTGAAGATAAAGGTGGGAGGAGAGTGTGTGGAAAAGCGAGAGAAACAAGTGGTATTATGAAAGAAAATCATCACTTTAATCAGAGAAAAACTGCAGATTTAGAATTTCTAATTATTAAATTACTGTTGTATACATGAAGTAGTCAATAGCCTTACTCAAGATAGTCAATTTGTCGTCACTTGCAAGTGGGAAGGATGTTCATAACTCACTTGTGGCACTGCAACTCATGAGTTATGGTCCTGCCCCCTCACAGTTGCAGACAAATGGAATATTTTGAGTCATCCCATTGTATATCACATACTTGACATCTCAACCCATCATGAACTTTATGTGTCAGCATTGATCTATGTATGGCAATTGCATGAACATACTTCACTTCGCAAGAAATGTTTGCATTTACTAAATGTCAGTGGAGTTTTCACAGTCTTGACAACAGCCTCCTTCTCACGACTTACCTTAGGATAAGCTACATGATATAGATGCTCCCCACAATGTGATGTTGCGACTGCTTGGTCCACATTTTTGCTGTAGTGCAGACCGGCTAGGAGATGTCTAAGGAAAATATAAATTGTTTATTAGCCTGCAATGCAATGGAGACCCCAAGGGCAGTCACAGGGGTGACCATGATCTGCAAAAACAAAGTAACAGAACTTTAAATGATATGAGGGTGTGGCTTTCTGTTAAAATATTGTGCATTCTGACAAATAACAAACATTTTGTAACTTTATAATACAACAATATATAAAGAATACTGAATGGGCAGCTATGCACAAGTAGTGTATAGTGGAATTCCACCCCTTTCAAAATGCTGTTGTACCACAGTTCAAAAGTCATGGAATGTGAGTCTACCCTATTGTGGTAGAACTGCATTCTATAACCTCTAGAGATTGCCTGAATCAGTTTCATTTTGAAAGCAAAAATACTCACAAACACATATTTCACACAGTACTATACAATATAAAAAATACAGAATGAGCAACTCTATGCACAGCCAGTGTGTTTTGTCACCTCAGGGTTCTGATTCCCATGGACCTCGCGAGCTTCACTCTCAAGATCAGAGGGAATCAGAACCACTCTGTGGCACAACACACTGGTTGTGCATTGTTGCCCATTAAGTATTCTCTATATTCTGCCACAGAGGGGTTCTGTTTCCTTCTGCCCTCGAGAGCAAAGCTCAAGAGATCCATGGGAAACAGAACACAGAGTTTTGGTTATGCATAAGTTGCTCACCCTGTATTGTTATAGTGTACAGTATCATGTGAACAAGGAGCTGGTGATGATGGTGAACATCCTGCAGTTTTATATCAATTTTACTGGATTGCAATAATTACAATTTGACCCATGTTCATGACTGCCTGCTGAGATACGTGCCTCATGAAGAGATATAACTGAATAATATTTGGGAATACAAAAGTATGAAACAGTATTCAACATAATTCATTCTGCCTTGACATATAAGCTGGTCACATCAATTGACAGCCAATACAATTCCTCATCCCACTGAACATGCTCAAATTTATTAAGTATTTCTATTGTATCTCTGGTATATGACCTTAGAGTCTTCACATAAGGCTGTAAAAAGAAATCCAAGATTCTGTGTTATACAACCCACCTCTGACATGAGGCCGCTGGGGTTTAGTGTCCTCCATGGCTCAATAAAGCTGCTCACCATGACTAATTTGGATATGTAAGCCTCTTTATTTTTTTGCTTGCTGAGTGCAGTTGTTTGCTGTACTACGTTGTCTTGAAGTTAACAACCTCAAACTCTCACCCCTGTTTTTTGTTTGTGTTGTGCTACAGTCTTTAATTTGTGAGGTTATTAGGCTTAAACTGCTGACATTGGGGGCCCACCTGTAATAGCTGATGTTGGGGGTACCCTCACTAGTCTGAAATGTGCCCCATTAAGCTTGGTCTGAGATATAAATGGCCCCCACCCTGAGGTCTGAGTATAGTGCTGAAACCCCTCTATAAAGAAGGCAAAAAAACTAATACTCCAGTTTTTTATTAACAGCAAGTAAAACATTATACTGCCTAAGAACCTAGGGGCTCAGGTCCAGCTAGGTGCCCCGAGTTACCCAGTGAGGCCCATCCTCTGTAATTACTGGGACTGGTGTAACCAAACTCTAAGCAAATATGACTTTCAAGGTGGGATGACATTAAACAACCACCCCAGTGGGTCAGGGAGTCTAACAGATGGTTTCAGTGGCTACCCTAAGCAGGAGGACTGTCCCAAGTCTAAAGAGATCAGGCCTCTGAGAGCAGCTTTTGACCACTAGCTAAGAGGTTTGACACTAATCAAAGAAGATCTAGTGGAATACCTGGAGAAGAACAGACTTCAAGATCATAAGCAGCATGGATTTGTGGCAGGGAGGGTTTATTAGCTCAACTCAATAGTATTATTTGACTGAGTAACCAAGGTAGTTGATA
Source organism: Neoceratodus forsteri (assembly GCA_016271365.2). Taxonomy (NCBI): domain Eukaryota; kingdom Metazoa; phylum Chordata; order Ceratodontiformes; family Ceratodontidae; genus Neoceratodus; species Neoceratodus forsteri. The sequence continues at coordinate 1,048,694,708 of CM057456.1, forward strand.
AGGGCCATGCTGTAGATTTACTCTACCTCGACTTCAGTAAGGCATTTGACTCAGTGCCACATCAAAGGCTGCTGAATAGATTGGGGACCTGGGAACAGCTAAGGAAATAGTAAGGTGGGTAGAGAGTTGGTTGGAGGGTAGGTAGCACAGAGCTGGGGTGAATGAGGTGAGGTCAGATCAGAGGAAAGAGAGGTCACTAGTGGAGTACCACTAGGATCTGTTCTGGGCCCAGTCCTCTTCAATATGTTTATCAGTGACATGGGGGATGGAATCAAGGTCAGGTTGTGTCTATTTGCAGATGACATAAACTCTGTGTTAAGACTGACAACATGAAGGGGATAAGGGAGCTGTAGAGAGATCTGCAAAGGCTGGAAAACTGGTTCAAAGTCTGGCAGCTGAAATTTAATGCCAAAAAGTGCAAAGTTATGCATTTAAGGAACAAAACCCCAGAACAGAGTATTGGATGAGGGGGTTAAGTCGGACACAATATCAGAGAAAAGAAACCTAGGAGTCATCACTAGTGACTCCCTTAAACAAACTAGTCAATTTAACAAGGCCTTCAGCAAGGCTAACAGGATGCTGGAATGCACTGGGAGGGGGTTCCATAAGAGAAGGAAGGAGGTACTGTTACCACTGTATAGGTTGCAGGTAAGACCACACCTGGAGTACTGTGTCCAGTTCTGGAATCTTCACTTAAACAAACTCTGGTCAGAGCCAGTATAGCTGCAAAATGATTGTGGTGATGGTGATAAGAGATCTGTAGAGAAGATGCAGTAGAGGAATGATGGATGAATCAGTTAAGGGTTGTTGTAGTTTACTAAAATATATTGCATCTTGTGGAGATCCTTATAATAGGATCCTAAGTACATGGAATGTTCTGCAATTATAAAAGTCCAGATTTTAAAGCAGGATCACAAATTAATGCAAATGTCCATAATAATGTACTGCACGGCAGCAGTGACTGAGAGATCGCTGTAGCTAAAACATGTAAGAAGTCATGTTTCCATTTGGTGGATATCAGTAGTGGCACCCCATGGTTTACAATGTAAGCACTACCATTATTAATATACTGTATAATTATTTTAACCTGTAATTTCAATTAATTGCAGTACAGTCATAGAGGAGAGAAAACAAAGACAGTGGGTGCAGGGGAGGGTGGAGAGATATAATCATACTGAGAGTGATACATATTGACATTATTTACCTATTATTTTATTTATTTATTTAGTTTTTGTTGACCGGGAAAGTGCACTAGACAAATCCTGCCTATTTTCAGGTACGACCCGGGAGAGGGGGATACAGATGAATGCCAACTGACCTTGAACCAGATTAAGCTGTTAGTAGTATTTGCAGTGAATGATGGAAATTTGGCCAGGACATCGGGGAAATTCCCCTTCTCTTTTCGATACGTGACATGGAATCTTTACCATCCACCTGAACTACCACCAATCCAGGCAGATGGGACCTCGGTTTAATGTCTCACCCGAAAGGACATGTAAGCTATTATTATGGACATTTCCATGAATTTAGGATCCTGCTTTGAAATCTGCACATTTATAATTGTGATACATTTGCATATCTTTACAATTCTATTTTGAACATGGGGATATTTATGGACTTTCAGATCGAATATGACTTTCTGGGACACTAATTTATCAACATTTTACTATGGGTTCTTTCTGTACTCCTTGCTGCTACTTATGTCATTTTATTGTCCTGCTCATTAACCTGCTCTGCTATGTATGCGTGTATCCTGCATCTTGTGGAGACCCTTATAACAGGATCCTAAATATGTGGAAATGTCCTGCAATTCAACATCTCTAGATGTCAAAGCAGGATCCTAAAAGCATGAAAATGTCCACAATAATGCACTGTGTGGCAGCAGTGACTGAGAGATCACTGTAGCTAAAGCATGTAAGAAGTAATGTTCTCATTTGGGGGACATCATCAGTAATGACACCCCATGGTTTATGATGTAAGCAATCACTCCCAATTCAATGAAATATTCCTTTGATGTTGGCTGGTTCCTGCATTCAAACACTCTAGAGACACCATACTATAAATCTGCCGATAACTTCTCTCATTATGGTTGGCATGTGGCTCACAGTTATTTCCCTTAGCTGTGGATCTGGCGCATAATAAAATAATACACATTGTACTGCAGGTACTAAAAAGTCAAAGAGTGATCCCCTCTGCCTTACTAAAAATTCAATAACCAGAAATGAGTCAAGGGGAAGTCTCACACCTTTTCACAGCAATATTTTTCTAACTCCTTATGTGTAAGTGTTGTGTGCCGCCTCTGGTTGCTAGCAGTCCTATTTCTGTCCAAATCTGGTTTCTAAATAAAAAATTACAGCCCCCAGAAGTTATCATCGTGTTTCTCCTCCATTTTTCTATCAAAGTTGCTGGAGGATGATGTCATCAGAGCAACAAAGATAGTGGTGGTACACAAAATGCAGTTCCACCAGTAAATTGCTGCTAACTAAAATCTCACAGACATAATTTCAGTAAATATGTATATCTGCAACATTTATAATTATGTATTTATTTTTTTTCCTATTGTACTATACTCCATACCCCTCCCCCAGAACACATCTGGAAATGAGTTGCCTGGGCATCACTGCATACCCTGGAAAGAGCATACCATGGCTGTTTCACAATGAACAACTGTGAGTGCAGTTATTCTGCAAACTTTGTGTCATGTGTGTGATAGGCCTTTGGTATATGCCCATCACACATGAACACACTTGGCTCTGCCTCATGCCTCAGCACATACTCAGGAAAACACATACCATGACTTGTTCAGTATGTACAAATGAAACTGCACTTATTCTACAAACTTGAGTCTCACTTTGTGTGATCAGCCTCTGATATACACTAACCTGTGTTAATGAACACTTGCCTCTACCGTGTGCCTCAGTGTCAACCCAGATAACTGCATACCTTTGCTTGATCACTATGTACAGTTGTGAGTGTAGTTATTCTGAAAAATCATCTGTCACTTTATGTGATCGACCTCTGATGTACAGCCACCTGGGTTGTATAAAGACACTTGGCTCTGCCTTGTGCCTCACTGCATACCATGATAAGTGCATACCACTGCTTGCATCACAAGGTACAATTGTTTCTGCAGTTATTCTGCAAACCTTGCATCACTTTTCTGTGATCACTCTCTGCTATATGCTCACCTAGGGTATGTGAACACACTTGGCTCTGCCTCATGCCTCAGTGCATAGACAATAAAGTGCATACCATCATGGCTGGATTAACCTGTATGCTAATTATGCCATGGCGTAGGGCCCCGAGGTTCAGGAGGGCCCCCACTGTTAACTTATTTACAGCTACTTTCTTTAATTCTGGCTGTACTGGACAACCATTGACAGGCCGAATTGCCCAAAAAGCAGCCCCCTCCTTGAAGTCAGTCAGCCCCCCCACCTCACTGAGTCAGCCTGGTGAATGATTACCCCCCTCCGCAGCTGCTCTGAGCAAGTGAGCCTCTCATTTTCTCTGACGGCTGCTCCAGCTTCACCTCTGATCCACCCTGACCCCACCACACACAACCAATCATGTCCATCAGAGGTCCTCTGGAGGTGTGGCAACTGGGGAGCGGGAATCAGTGTGTGCATGTGCATGGTGTCAGGACATGTGGCCGGGCAGTAATGAGGAGTAGAGGAGGAGAACGAGAGAGAGCTGTGGCGGTCAGTCGTCAGTGCTGGTGGTTGGTCTCGTCTATCAAAGAAGAAGAGTCTCTGTCTAAAGACACAAAAGAAGGCCACGGGGGGTCACCCGGAATCAGATTTGGCTTCAGTGCAGTGTCACATGCTGCTGGTGTTTTCAGTGTAGCCACTAGCCAGGGTCAGTCAGTGCTGCTGCTAGTTTGGCCTTTGGTCCTGCTGAGACTATGAGGAGTCCTCCTATGCCGGGCCACACTGCAAGGCTGAGTCGTGTCACCACCGCCTGTGTGATCTTGAGAAAACAATCAAGAGGACAGACTGGACTCATCAAAGTCACATTCACATAAGTCAGGCCACACCAGGTATGTTGTGTTGACTAGTTTTCTGTGTGCTGCAGTGTCCAAGTCATTTGTGCTGCAGAAATAACTAGTTTTATTGCATTGGAGAAACAAACTAAGCTGCGGTTGCCTCTGGTCATGGTCTGTCTGTGAGTGTTCAGTAACCTGAGTAATGTACTGAGTCTTTAATAAGATTTGAGTTTGGCACTGAGTGGACCATGGGATGCTAATAAGTCACCTGAGGGGATCTAACTTGTGCGACTTGCTCTTGCTGGCACAGTTTTGTCTTGGTTTGATTTGAGTCATATACGTTACTGGGAAGTTGCAGCAGGTTGCTCTAGGGAACTTAATTTCTGAAGTGACTGTAGTCAACACCTGCAGGTCCTGCAGGGTTCTTAAGGCTCAGTCTTTTGGCACAACTCTGTTTAGCTGCTTTGGCATCAATGACTTGGAGTAGGGGCAAGGATGTGGCAACTCAGCATTGGCAGCAAAGCAACTTTTAGGTTGACAACAAAACTATAAATGACAATGGAGATGGAGGAGAGGAGACAGTGGGAGAACAGACAGAATGAGGACAAAGATAGCGGCACAGAGGGTGATTGTGGCAGATGCATTGCAGAGGCAAGGAGCTTGAGCATGTCTCAGGTTTGGAGCTCGGAGGAGTCTTGAGCAAGAAAATAATGGGAGGGAGCTGTGAGCCCCACTAACTGCTTCAATACATGCTTTAGTTTTTTGATTTTGGCAGAGAGATTAGGTATTCAAGGAGGCATGTGCAGGGAGATTGTGGCAGCTACAATCCCCATTTTTATTAATTTATTTATGTGGAATCTGAATTTGATATCTGGGCAGGCAGGGCACACTAATTGAAGTCTAATGTCCAGGTGTGTCTCAGGGGAGGGAAAAAAAAGAGGAAGAAAAGAGGATCCATAATTAATAATTAATCCATAATTATTAATAACAAAAATAGTTACAAGGTACATTAGTGGCAAGGGAAAAACAAGACGAGTTAAAGGTAACTAAAAAGTGAAAATTTACAAAATGTTAATCTTGTATTGATAAACTGTTTCTTTGTGCAGTAATTGGTCATTCTGAATTGTGTTGTTTATAATCAAGGGCATGTGACCTGTCAAGTCATGTGGCATAACACACAGAATTATAAACCACATCCTGCTTGAGTACCCTGGTCGTTACTGCAGAAGAGTGGAATGTTGGCATTTAGGGGCCCCCCGGGCCACAAAATATGACTTGGAGTAGGGCCCCAACATCCATTAATCTGGCCATGCATACCATGTCTCCATCACTATATACAAAAGCAGCTGCAATTATTTTGCAAACCTTGTCTCACTTTGTGTGATTGGCCTCTGATATACTATCACCTAGGTTACATGAGCACACTTGGCTCTACAATGTGCCTCAGTGCATACCCAGTAAAGTGTATGCCATAGCTCTATCATGCTGTACAAATGTGACTGCACTTATTCTGCAAATGTTGTCTCTCTTTGTGTGATCAGATCCTGACATACCCTACCCTGTGTTCATTGAATACACTTGGCTCCACCTCGTGCCTCAGTGTCTACCAAGGTACCTTTTCTCTATCATAGTGTACAATTGCCTGCAGTTCTTCTGAAAACCTTCTCTCTCTCTCTCTCTTTCTGTGATCAGCATCTGATATAGGACCACCTGGGTTATATAAACTCACATAGCTCTGCCTCTTGTCTCACTGGATACACTGGTAAGCACATGCCATGGCTCCATCACAGTGTACAATTGTGAATTCAATTGTTCTGCAAATCTTGTGTCACTTTTGTGTGATTGTCCTATGCTATATGCTTACCTTGGTTACATGAAGACACTTGGCTCTGCCTCATGCCTCAGTGCATACCCAGGAAAGAGCATACCATGATTCCATCACTATGTTCAAATGTGACTGCACTTATTCTGCCAACCTTATCTCAGTTTGTGTAATCAGCCTCTGATATACGCTACCCTTTGTTAAATAAACACACTTGGCTCTGCCTCATGCCTCAGTGTCTACCCAGATAACTGCAAACCATTGCTTGATCACTATGTACAATTGTGAGTGCATGCATTCTGAAAATCTTCCATCACTTTGTGTGATCTGCTTCTGATTTATGATCACCTGGGTTATGTGAACACACTTTGCTCTGCCTTGTGTACCGCAGCACATCCTTGTAAGCACATACCATGGCTCCATCACCACACATACATTTGTGAGGGGGGTTATTTTTTTTGTCCCCAGCACCATCACTCCCCGAAGAGAGCTCAGCTCCCACCGCCACCCACCCATGCACAGGCTTACCCCCCTGGGTGAACCGCTGAAGCGAGCACCCCTTTCCATGGTCCCACGGTAACATGCCTGGATTACCCCATGGGAGGGGACCCCACCTGCTGGACACTATTGGCAGTGGTGGGTGTTGGTGGAGTGGGGCTTCATGCTCGGATCCAGGATTTTGTGTGCAGCTCTACCTGGGGGCAGGGTGGATGCGGGTCATCTTAGCACATCCCTGCCCCCAAGTACAGCTGCACACAAAATCCTGGCCCCGAGTGTGAAGCTCCGCTCTGCCACCAACCCCTACTGCCACACATTACAGCACTGGCACAATGGATCCCCCTCAGCCTCCACCAGGGGTCCGTGATGTGCCGGAAACACTACCCCTCCCCCCCTGGAGAAGGAGAGCAGTCCCTAGGATGCTCAATCCTTCTCCCCCTGGCCAGCCCTCTGATGTCCCAAGTCCATTTCTGAACTCAGGTCGTCGGTGTCGCAGACAGGCACACTGCTTCTGCGCATGAGTGGAGATATTCTGCAAGCCTAGTCACTTGGTGTGATTGGCTTCTGATATACACGCACCTTGGTTACATGAACACACTGGGCTCAGCACTGTGCAGCAGTGTCTACCTAGGTTGCTGTATACCTTTGCTCAATCACTATGTACAATTCTGAATGCAGTTATTCTGCAAACCTTGTGTCACTTTTGTGTGATCGACCTGACATACGCTCACCTTTGTTACATTAATACGCTTGCCTCTGCTTTGTGCCTCACTGCATACCTTGGTATGCACATAATATGGCTCAATCCATGTGCAACAGTGTATATCCAGGTATGTGCATATCACATCACCACTACATTACGCTAGTCTTGGATTATGCACTTCTTTACATTGAAAGACACAAAAATCACTTACTGCAATGTAACAAAAGTTACATATTCTTTCTAAAGCTCAGCTATAACCAGATCAGTAGCTCCAGTTCTGATTTATCCACAAGAATGTGTTGCAGATGCCAGGCTAGCTTGACACATTTTTAAATCTTCTCAGAAATCATGACAACATGTTAGGGAAATCAGGAGAACAGAGAGTTTCCCAGAAAGAAAGTGTTAGCAGGGCTTTTGTTTTGTCACAGGCTTTTATTTTGACATAGGCAGACTAAGTTACTGTTCACTGGGCATTTCTGTGTGAGGGACAGACCTTTTCTGGAAAATCTTCTCTCCCCCATGGAGAACACACACACACACATGCACGCACGCATGCCCACACACACACACACACACACACACACTGATCACAATAACAGAAAACCTTCATAGCCTTATATTATGTTAGGAAGTGCTTGAGTGCTGTAATCCAGGAAGCAATCCAAAACAAATTAAATACCTGTGCCATATAATACTATGCACTCCATCAAGCCCAGCAGTGATGAATATTACATACATATTCTGTAGGTTAAGGTCAGTGATTTCAGAAATACATAGAGGATTGTGTATGATTGCTCGTACACAACAAAGATACTTTTCACTCGAGTGGTTTCTGTGGTAACCGGTGACCCTGAGAGCACAGCTGAGAGAGGTCCGCTACCACAGAAATTCATGAGAGTAAAATTAAATATCCTTGGAATGTATGAGTGATCATACACAATCTTTTATAGCGTATAGTCACTCATACATTCAGCTGGTGTTCTTACTTTTTTCCTTTAGTGTCTCCCAGGACAGCTCTCGCCGCGGCGGATGTTCAACAAAGATCGCAGGTCACCAGAATACTCATGCATGATCGTATTCTAAGTTGCTATGCTGCACTAGCTACATAGCTAGTGCAACATAACAAACTAGCTGACATAGATAGTGTAGCATAACAACATTTTTAAACAGATGGATTTCCATCCATAACAATGTTCCTCCATACACCATATATTTTTTGTCCAAGCCATCAGCCTGCTCCATTCAGTGCACATTGTAATCTTTATTTGTAAAAGGCTGGGAATGGATTGATCCAGAAAGGGTTAACAAACACTACAGACAGCAGTAAATCATTGCACACTGACACACACACACACACACACACTTGGGAGAGAAATGTAATTTGAATCTCTGCTGGAGAAATGCAGTCTCATTACAAACTTAACTTTGACCAATAGGGCATTGTTTAGATAAAAAGGTGCAAAAAAAAAGTTTAGTCGTCCTTTAAGACTAATGACAGCAGAGAGGAATTTCTCCAGTTACACTTAGTTTAACAAGCTGCCTGTGCTGTTTACATTGAGCATATCCACATATAGTAATTTGAGCTGGCATGAGTATGCTGCATGTAGGAAAGAAACTCCCCCCACCCCACCCCCAGCATAGTGATTTCAGATAGCAGAGGGATCCTACTCCAACTCCAAAATTGAACTTTGGTGGGAGTCTGAAGTGCCCTTCCCCCCAGGTGATAGCAACACATCTGCAGAAATCGTACCTGTTCTCAGAGTCACTCAAATTGTAACTTCAAAGATTAAACAAATGAATGGCTACGAAAATGGTGCATGTCAACAAAACAGTTTGTGTAACTCATTGGGAGAACTTTGTAGACAAACCTCCCTTGTATAACTGGGATGGACTGCATCTTAGCAGAAGAGGCAGCACCATGATGAGGAAATTCTTATTAGATATCATAAATAATTATTTAAACTAAGCACAAAGGGGAAGAATGGGGAATTAACCATATCTCTTACGCACTCAGGAAGTCAGCTATACAAAACATATAAATTTATGTCACTAAATGCCCGATCACTGAATATTTCCAAAATAATGGCATTAGAAGCAAAAAGTAAATTATTAAATTTGGACATTATAGGGATAATTAAAACCTGGTGGGATTCAAACTCCATATGGAACCAACAAATATCGGGATATAAACTCTATCACAAAAATAGAATTGACAAAAAAGGTGAGGGGTCTGTTTATATGTAAGAGAAAATATTCCCTCCTATGAATCACAGTCCCAAAACAATACTGAAAACATTTGGGTGGCAATTCAAATAAAAGGTCTTTCACAAATTATTTTGGGAAATTGTTATAATCCCCCATCATCAGCTTCTACTTACCGAGAAGCTCTACTAAGAGATATGGAAACCTTTTTCAGATCATAAAGATGTAATAATCATGGGAGATTTTAATATGCTCCATATTGACTGGTCTACAAATACAAGTAGTATCAAATCAGATGCTGTTTTTTTGAATATGTTAATAGAAAATGGCTTGTCACAATTAATTTCCTCCCCTACTACAGGCGAGAATATTCTTGATCTTCTAATTTCTAATACAAGTCATAAACTTACTAAGATCAAAATATACAAACATACGAACAAGCCAGCAGAAGAAAGCCATTTGGTCTATTAAGTCTGCTCATATGCAGGGTCCACAGCTTGATCTGATGTCCCTGCCCTCCCTCCCTCCTCCCCACTCCTCCCATCCTCCTACCCATGATTCTTATCTTCCCCTATGCCTATCCCACCCTCTCTTAAACCTGCTCACTGTCTTTAATGAGATGACCTCTTCCAGCAGTGCATTCCAAGTGTCCACCACCCTTTCTGTGAAGAAGTGCTTCCTGACATCCCTCCTAAACCTCCCACCCTCCAGCTTAAGACTGTGCCTCCTCGTGATATGGTTGCCACTCAGCTTAAAGAGACTTTCCTTATCAACATTATTTATCCCTTTCAAGTACTTGAATGTCCCAATCATGTCCCCTCTCTCTCTCTCCTGTCTTCCAGGGAGTACATGTTCAGTGCCCTCAACCTCTCCTCGTATGCCTTGCCCTGCTGACTGGCTATCATCTTTGTAGCCCTCTTCTGTACCTTCTCCAGCAGGTTAATGTTCTTTTTGTGTGGGCACCAGTACTGAACTCCATACTCTAGATGCGGCCTTACCAGTGACCTGTACAAGGGCAGTATAACCTCCTCCTACTACTGATCCACCTAGCTATGCATCCCATCATCTTGTTTGCCTTTGCTGCTGCTTTCTTGCACTGCGTGGAGTGCTTCAGGTCACTAGTGATCATCACTCCCAGGTCCTTCTCCTCTGATGCAGCTACTCGGACTCCATCCAGGTAATACTCTGTCCTGGGATTCTTGGCTCCAATATGCATAACTTTGCATTTCTTGGCATTAAAGCCAAGTTGCCAGATCCTGGACTACCTCTCCAGCTTTTCCAGATCTTCCTGTAGGTTCCATATCCCTTCAGCTGTGTCCACTCTCCAACAGATCTTGGTGTCATCTGTGAATAGGCATATTTTGCATTTAATGCCATCCCCAATGTCATTGATGAAGACATTGAACAACACTGGCCCCAGTTCAGAGCCCTGTGGGACCCCACTGGTTACATCTCTGGTGCCAGATAGCTCTTCCCCCACCACCACTTCTGTCCCTCAGCCAGTTTTCCACCCATTCTGGCCATCTTCTCCCCAACTCCAAGATCCTCCAGCTTCCTGGTCAACCTTTTGTGGGGCACAGAGTCAAAGGTCTTACTGAAATCAAGATAGAGGATGTCTACTGCTTGGCCCCTGTCTACTGTCTTAGTGACTTAGTGACACAGTCAAAGAAGTCAAATCAGATTTGCTTGACATGATCCCCCCACCCCAATGAACTCATGCTGCCTCTCATCCTGGAGATCATGCTCCTCTAGATATGCCACCAACTTTTCCTTTAGTATGATCTCCATGAGCTTTCCCACAATGGAGGTCAGACTGTCTGGTCTGTAATTCCCTGGATCATCCTTGGGACCACTTTTGTGAAAGGGCACTACATATACTGTTCTCCAGTCCTGTGGAACCACATCTGACTCTAGTGAACTATTAAATAGGTCTGCTAGTGGCCCTGCCAGCTCCTCAGTCAGTTCCTTTAGTACCCTTGGATGTACTCTGTCTGGGCCTGGTGATTTGTCCACTTTCAATGCCAGCAGACCCTCCCTCACTCTATCCTCCTCTATCACTATGTCTGTGTTTCCCTCCCCCCCGCTCCTCTTTTCCCTCCTGAAGGCACTGGTCCATCCTTCTACATGGTGAAGACAGAACAGAAGTATTCATTTAGTATCTCTGCTTTTCCTCCATTATCCTCCACCCACTCCACCCCTTTCTTAAGCCTAACAATCCCTTCCTTCTTGTCCCTCTTCTCACTTATATAGTGAAAGGAAACCTTCTCCCCTTTCTTAATTCCTTCAGCAATTTGCAGCTCCTTCTGTGCCTTTGCTCACCGGACTTCCTTACTTGCCTCACTAGCCAACCTTAGGTAATTTTCCCTAGCCACCTCTCTCTTGGTCTTCCTGAATTTTCTATAGGCCAATCTCTTTTCTCTTACTGCCTTGGCAACCCCAGAACTGAACTAGCTGGGCGCTTTGGCCCTTGTGTTCTTCCCCCTGAGCCTAACACACTCATCTGTGGCAACCAGTATTCCTTCCTTAATGATGGACCACTTTTGGTCCACCCCATACCTGCTCTGATGCCCACCAGATGGCTCCTTAGAACCTCACCCATTTTCCTGAAGTCTGCCCTCCTGAAATCCAAGATTTTGGTCTTAGTCAGGATGCTTTTCCTGCCCATATCCAAATGGAACCACACTGTGCAATGGTCACTTCCGCCCAGTGGCTCCCTGACCGTTATTTCTTGTATGTGCTCCCCATTTGTGAGCACCAGATCAAGAATTGCCTCAGCTCTTGTTGGTTCAGTAATGCCCTGAGTTAGGAACCCACTCTGCAGACCTTTCAGGATCACCTGACCCTTAGCTCATGTTGTGGATGGTATCCTCCAGTCCACCTTGGGCAGGTTGAAATCCCTCACAATTACCACCTCTCCTTTCCCCGCAGCTTCCAATATTTGTGAGATCAGTTCCCTGTCTCTCTCCTCATCTTGACTGGGTGGTCTGTAAACCACCCCCAACCTCACCTTTCTCCCTCTATTGGACCTTAACTGAATCCATAATGCTTCCGCCTCCCCTTCCTTAGACTCCTCCCTTATGCAACTTATTCCTTCCCTGATATAAACTGCCACCCCTTCCACCTTCCCAACTACTCTGTCCCTCCTGTATAGTTTATATCCAGGGATAGCAAGGTCCCAGGCATGGTGTGATGTTGCCCAAGTCTCGGTTACTGCAGCTATGTCCACCCTCCTGTCTGCTAATAGTGCCTGCAGGTCATCCATCTTGTTTCCAAGACCACGCATTCAGAGACACCACCCTCCCCCTAAAGTCTGACCTTCCTTCTCTTCCCTCTTTTCTTCTATTCACATTTATCCCCTCTGTGTGCACCCCTCCACATACCCTTGTTATGTGTTCCTCACCCCCTTCACCCTTTGCTAATTGTGTATTTTCCCCTTCCACCTCTTCCTTCCAGATCTCTTCCATTACTGTGAGGGGGGGGAGGTTCACTGACCACCTGCTCTTGGAGTCTGTGGGCCTGTTCACCCACTATACCCCCCCCCAGTAGTTTAAATTAAGTGCAGTGGTTATGTATTCCCCCAGTTTATCCCTGAGTTCCTTCATACCCTTCCTACTGAGGTGTAGCCTGTCTGGTGAAAAGAGTGCTTTGTTTGACCAGGTCTCCTCCCAGTCCCCAATACAGATGAACCTCTCCTCCCTGCACCATTTCCTCAGCCAGTCATTAAAATCCTCTATTTGTCTTTTCCTAGCTGTGCTGGCCCTTGGTACTGGTATCACCTCTGAGAAGGCCAATGTACTAACTTCCTCCCTGCAGATATTCCCTAACTCCCTGAACCTACTTTGCAGTACCTCAACCTCTTCCCCAACTAGGTCATTGGTTCCCAAATGTAAAACTAAATTAAGTTTTTCTCCAACCTCCCTTACTATTTCCCTTATTCTTGGGCCCACCTTCCCCGCTGTCATCCCCGGCATACAAACCACCCTCCTTACGAAATAGTGATCACTATTCAGTTATGTTTGAACTAATAGGAGAACATCATAGATTAAAGAAACAGTCAACATACAGGAACTATGATAGTGCCAATTTTGAAGTTATTATTGGCAAACTAAATAGTTTCCAGTGGAAAAAAATATTTCAGGGACTTAGAGTAAATGAGGCATGGACTAAGTTAAAAGATATAGGGCCAGATATTCAAAGGGTAGCACCGGGCACAAATCCATTGCACTGGACTAGCACCAAATTTGAGCCTGACTGCAATATTCAAAAGGACATTTAGCGCCAGAGCTAGGTGTTAGCACCGATGCTAAATAATTTATGCAGCGGAGGGACTGAGGGGAGGGGCCCTGAATGCCAGCGCAATGGCATATTCAAAAGTATAGCGCTGCGCTACAGGCGTTAGCACGACCTGTAGTGCGGCACTAAATACCACCAACTAAAAGCTGATGGTAATGTAGCGGTGCACCCCCCCACACACACACGAATCCCACCCCCCCATTGATAGTAAAGTAAAGATGTTACCCTGGTAGTCTAGTGGTCCCCCGCCCCAAGCATGGCTCCCATCCCCGTTGAAATTAAAATAGAGCTCTTTTCCCTGGTAGTCTAGTGGTCCCCCCACCTCCAAGGACAGCTCCCGTCCCCGTTGAAATTAAAATAGAGATCTTTTCCCTGGTAGCCTAGTGGTCTAGTGGTTTCCCCCAACCTGCAGTGATGCTCCCGCTCATCCCAATCAGTCTCCACAAATGGAGCCGGCGACCGGCTTAGCCCTCCTTTCACCACTACGCGCCGCCGCTGACTGGAGTGTACTAAAATGAACGCCACACGGGTGGTGAGAGGAGGGCTGAGCCAGTCACCGGCACTGTTCGGCATCACTGCCGGTGGGGAACCACTAGACTACTAGGAAAATATATTTATTTGATTTGCAACAGGGCTGGGAGCCATGCTTGGGGGGGGGGACCACTAGACTACCAGGAAAAGATATTTATTTTAATTTCAATAGGGTCGGGAGCTATGCTTGGAGTGGGGACCACTAGATACTCAGGGAACAGATATTTATTTTAATTTCAATGGGGTGGGATCCATGCTTGGGGGTGGGGGACCACTAGACTACCAGGGAACAGATATTTATTTTAATTTCAACGGGGGTTGGGAGCCGTGCTTGGGGGTGGGGGGACCACCAGACTACCAGGGAACAGATATTTATTTTAATTTCAACAGGAGTCGGGAGCCATGCTTGTGCTTGGGGGTGAGGGACGTGCACATACATATATATATATATATATATATATATATATATATATATACACATACATACATACAGGTCATGCCTGCACAGCTGCACGGGTGTGTTGTATGCACTGACTGTGCCTGCCAGCACACAGTTCCTGCTGCTTCCAGTTTGTACTTCCATTCCAACCAACAGAGGATGCTGTGGGTATGCCTTGGCTTGTAGCATCCAGCCTGTACTTCCATTCCGACCAAAAGGGGGAGCTTTGTGCTCCATGCATTAGTACCGGGCAAACTGCATGGTAATGTATGCTAAACAGCACTTAATGAGATGTAAATGTACTTGTTGCCCACAGATTACCTAAGTAGGCTCATGTGCATCGGAGCTTTGAATATAGCTCCAGTTTGCCCAGGGCTAACGTGTTAGCACTGTGTAATCAGTTTAGCCCCGGGCAAACCTCACTTCAGCATAGCACACTAAGCACAGTTCTGTAGTGTGTGGCTTACATTGCTGTTTGCAGTCATACCTCTCAACTGTCCCTGATTTTCAGGGATGTCCCTGATTTTACCTCAAACCTTTACTCTGTCCCTCCTACAAATTGTGTTTCCATGACCAAACAATGGGGGTTGAAAGCATAACATACTGTCAAACATTAATGTTACAGACATGTTCTTCCTTAGAAAATGCATTTTACACTACACCACTTATTCTACCAGCTTCCTGAGTGGATATCATCAATTTGTAAGGTGTGTCCCTGATTTTAAACCTTTGTCCCTGATTTTTTTAAACCTTGTCCCTGATTTGTGAGGCAGGAGGTTGAGAGATGTGCTTGCAGTAGATGTGAGACATCTCTGTGCAATCACACACAATGTTCTTCACCTGCAACACTGGCTTTCTACAGAGTCTAATGAGCTGCAGTTGCAGTTTGCACTTCCCAGTTGCTGTATTTATTGCGGTCTTATTCCCTGGCTATTTTTGCCCTGCACTTCCAGACCAGTTTGCCCAACTTCCTTAGACTGCTATATCAGCAGGATTAGCACTGGGCTATTTATTTTCAATATAGCTTGCTTTGTGCTTCGGGCTAAGTTTGCCCACCAGGGAGTGCTAATTTAACCCCGGGGCAAAGTTTTGAATATCTGGCCCATATTCTTTAACCTAGATGAAAAATATGTACCCATAAAAAATAAATACAATAATAAAAGTAGGATACCAAAGTGGTTAAATAGATCCATTAGATTACAGATTGAAAAGAAAAAAAAAGATTTTCAAAAAACTTAAATCTAGCAATTCTACAGGGAACAGTAGAATTTATACTAAATATAAAAAATCTCTCTGAACTCTAAAAAACATGATTAAGAAAGCCAAAATGAAAACTGAATTCAAATTGGCTCACACTAAAGATGGTTATAAAGCACTGTTCTCCTACTTAAACAATAAAAAGGGGAATTCTAGAAAGATTGGACCTCTTACACAAAATGGCCCAGATATTCAAAAGGGTTGCGCATGCGAAAGTCCTACATTGTGCCACTCTGCGATATTCAGCAGGAGGCAGTTGCGCCACTGAAAACAGGTTGAGCAACAGCGCAATGCAGATGAATGCATGCTCAACAGGAGGGGGAGGAACCATGCATAAACTGCGCAACCCGATATTCAGTCGGGTTGTGCAGAGTTGTGCAGGCGCAACCCCCAACCTGCGCCTGCACAACTTTGAGCCAAAAAAAAAAGGATCAAGTTGAGGGCCACCCACAGGTGAGCTGCTGTATTGCAGGGCGCAACACAGCAGCTGCCACCCGTGGCTGGCCCCCAACTCAGTCCCTGTGCCCCCCCACCAGCCCGATCGCGGGCAGAACGTAAAAACAACCCCGGCCCAAACATCTCCCAATGCCCATCGGCAGAGCGTGAAACAACCCCAGTGCCGATCGCGGGCAGAATGTAAAAGACCCCCAACCCGAATATCTCCTGGTGGTCCAGTGGACCGTAATACTCGACAGGCAGAATGTCCAGTGATACCCCCTCCAACATCTCCCTGGTGTCTAGTGTCCCTCATCTCATTTCACTCACTCCCGCAGCCAGCAGGCGGCCGGGGAGCTGGTGGATGGGCCGTGTGGGGGACACTAGACACCAGGGAGAGTTTTTGGGGTTGTCACTGGACATTCTGCCCCGATCAGGCATTACGTCCACTGACCACCAGGAGATATTCGGGTTGGGGGGTTTTACATCTCTGCCCGCGATCGGGCACTGGGGGTTGTTTCACGCCTGCCCTGATCGGGCATTGGGAGCTGTTTGGGCGGGGGTTGTTTCACGGTGCCCGCGATTGGCTGCAGGGTGCATCGGTCCCCGACGGCTGCTGCCTGGCAGGGCGGCCAGGCTCAAGTCCTCAGGGATCGGCGCACCTACATGCTAATGGCATGCAAATGGGGCCATAATCAGATGCAAATGGCCCCCCCTGTGCCTTGCATGAATTATGGCCCCATTTGCATGTCACCTTTTGAATATCGGAAATTTGCACATGGCGCAATGGTACTTGCGCCACCGCAAGTTTAATGCTCAACTCTGACAACTCGTGTATGCGCAAGTTCCACCGCGCAGTGTGGCTGGGGGGGTGATATTCAAAGGAGTTGCTCAATAGCGCAACTCCTTTGAATATCACCCCGGCCACACCCCTGCGCAACTATTTTGAGCAGCGCAAGGGCTTGTGCCTCAGAATGGCGCAGTTTGAATATCCGGGCCAATGGCAATATAGTACAGTCTGATACAGATATAGTCAACCTCTTTAATTATTGTTTTTGTTCATTTTTTTCTAAGAAAGATTCTTATATCCCACATATGGATCCCAACAAATGCCAGCATTTCAACAACAGTTATAATATTACTGTTTCTGATATCTTTCCTCTTTTTAAATCTTTAAAGAAAACTACTAGCCCAGGACCTGACCAAATCAGCACCAGGTGTCTTATTGAAACTGCTGAAGCTATTTCAATACCATTAAAAATATTATTTAACAGATCCCTAAAGTCAGCCGAAATTCCAGCTGACTGGCTAACTGCATCTACTATAACCCCAGTTCATAAGAAGGGTAGTAGATCATTTGTTCAGAATTTGACTCATAAGCCTCACATCGCTTATTTGCAAAACCATGGAAAAGATAATAAAATCATACTTAGTGAAAGAAATGAGGGAGTTAAATATAGATGACAGCACTCAACATGGGTTCAGAGTTGGTCATTCATGTACAACAAATCTGCTATCCTTTTACAATAACATTAGTATAGGCCTAGAAAATAGACAACAGATGGATGTCATTCTGTTGGATTACAGCAAAGCCTTTGACAGAGTTCCCTACGGCAACCTTATTAAAAAAAATGGAAACACTAGGCTTCTCCTATGGTCTAGTAAAATGGATCAGTGCATGGTTGACAAATAGAACACAGAAAGTCGCCATAAATAATTGCTTTTCTAATCCTGGTGCATTCACCAGTGGGGTTCCACAGGGTTCGGTATGTGGCCCTATTTTGTCCAATATTTATATTAGTGACATGCAAATAAGTAAAAAAAATTGGCTTTCAAAATTTGCTGATGATTCTAAGCTTGGGGGTGTGGTGGACAATACTCAAAATTCTGATTCACTTAAATTAGCTCTACTAAACTTTGAAAAATGGGTGTTTATAAATAAAATGGAATTTAACACTGACAAATGTATGGTTCTGCATTATGGAACTTAAAATCCAAAACACAATTATTATATAAACAATAGTTTGATTAAATCTACCAACAAGGAAAGAGATTTGGGTATTTTGGTTAATTCCAGACTAACCTTTACTGAGCATTGTTTAAAAATAGCAAATACAACCAATGGGTTACTCAAACAAATACAGTGCTCTTTCGTCACAAAAATGGAACAATGCCTGATACCTCTTTATAGAACATGTGTCAGACCTCTGATTGATTATGGGTCCCCATTTTGGAGCCCTTACCTTATGGGTGACATAAATCGACTTGAGAAGATTCAACGATGAGCAACTAGGGTGGTCCCAAGACTAGCAGACAGTTCTTATCATGATTGATAGACTACAGATTACAGGTTTGCACTCTCTGCAAAACAGAAGAACTAGGGAGGATCAAATTCTAGTCTATAAATTAATGAAGAATCCTGATCTTATGAACAAGTGTGGACTTTCTTTTACTGAGAGGCGAATTGTGCCTAGATGTCATAACAAACAACTTTCTGGCCCTCATGCACAGACTAACCTTAGACAAAACTTTTTTTCAGTCAGGGTGCCCAGACTATGGAACAAATTACCACAAACAGTCGATTCAGTTAGTGTTGATGCTTTTAAAAGGGGTCTCGACAATTGGCCAACTAAGGTGCCCTTGTCTTAAAACTGCCCACACTGTGTGGGGGAAAATCTAGATGGGCCATGGACTACTTTTTCCCTATAAAAAAACCTAGTGAACTCCTGTTTGATCACTAGCTGAAGGGAGAGGGGTGTTCTTCCAGTTCAATGTATTGGGTGGTGAACCCCTCTCCCCATTTGCTAGTTTAAATATTCTGCAAAGACGTCAAACTTCTGCCCCAGTACACTGACTCCCTCCTTGGTCAGATGCAGTCCATCGAATTTAAAGAACATTCGCTCCCAAAACCATTGCTAGTTACTTACAAATTTGTGTCCTTTTTCCTGGCACGAGCCCTTGAGCTACATGTTTAGCTCCCCTATCCCCCCCCCGGACCTTCCATCCATCTTCCCCCCTCTCCCAGACCGTCAAGATCTTGGAGAAGGAGATGCCAGATGAAATGGATGACACTTTCTCTCCCAGCCTGGTCACGTATTCCTTGATCTCCACAACTGACCGGCTGGCGAGATCGTTAGTCCCTATGTGTACCAGGATGTCAATATTTTCTCCTGCATCCTGCCAGGGAACAGTCATGGTCTCAGAGAGCATGAGTCTGGCCATAGTAAACTTTTTTTTTGCCAGGCCTTCTGAAGCTCCTGAACCTTGGTTGCATACTGTAGTTCTGGAAGTGGACAATGATAGAGCATTATCACACTTCAGTATAGCGGGGCACTGGGCCCAGTGCTCTGTGCATCCATTCAATGTCGAGGTGGAAATCGGGTGGTAATTCCAGGGTGGCACGAACTAGGATTTCTAAAATGTCTTTCATGTCTGCGTTCTTGCTGTTCTCCGACACCCCATGTAACCAAATGCTTTTACATCTAGCATGGTTCTTAGTGTTTTCCTGACACTCAGTGATTTGATCTTGAGTGGCGGCCAGTTGAACCACTGCCATTTCCCGGCCCACCTGATCATCGGTGCCTGTGAGCTGGCGATCCATGGCACTTCCTTTAACCAAGGCTATGGTAGCAGTTATATCCGCCCTAAAAGCTTTTAGCTCAATCAGGATTGTCTCTAATTTTTTTCTTCGGAGTTTGGTATTGGTGCAGCACTGTGACCTCCGAGGCCTGAGATGACCTTGAAGCCTGCAACATGTGGGAGTCTTTGGAGTCATCGCAGGATTTACTAGCATCCATCAAAGCGTCAAGGTGTTTTTTGCTGCCAATCTTCACCATTTAGTCTTAGCTTCCTCTCTCAGTGATTGAAAGCATTTTGGATAAAGAAACATGTTTTCTGTAGGCAGTTTCTCCAGTGAGGCAGAAAGAGAACTGTAACAATTTGGCTATAGATGCCATCTTGACGTTACTTGAAGTCCTACTATCCCAGTGTCCACTGCTTTCCAGGTAGGCTATGAGGTCCTCTTCAACCAGTGACTGCATCAGTTTACCCAAAACACAGGCAAGATTGTCATGTCTGTATCTCCCTTCTTGATCCTTGCCCTCCCCATACAGAGTGCAACTATGTCTGCTACTCTCCAGTCTTTTGGAGCTACCCCATCTGTAATGAGCTACTGAATAGCCCTACTAGGGGTTCAGCCAGCTCTGCTGCCAGTTCTTTGAGTATCACTGGATGCATTTCATCATACCTTGAGATCTTATCTATCTCTAGGGCTGCTAGCACTTTCTGGACATTTCACTGGTAAATACTGGATGACTCATCTCTGGGACTCCGTTTATGGCCACCTTGATGACACTCTCTGGCAGGGGCACATTGTCTTCCCTTGTGAAGTCAGAGGAAATGTAACCAATATGGATGGTTGCTGAGGCTGACATATCAGTGTAGTGATAGTGCTACCACTTGCAACGCAGCCGACCTGAGTTTGAGAATGAGTCTGGGTCATCGGGGACTAGCCAAAAGGAGGAGGATTGAGCTTCCCAAAGAATGTTCTCATCCACTGGGGAGGATGGGTCACCATTATTGCAGCAATAATGCCACCAGGGTGACCACAGGAGGCAATGCACTTGAATGCACCGTGGGAGGCTTGGACATAGGCCAGGGGTTCTGTACGGCAGAACGCTTGACGTGCATATGCACCTTGAACCTCTTTAGTGCACCTGCATCTGTGGGGATGGGGAGAAACACAGGAAAATAGCCCCACTGCCAAAGGATGACAGTCCCAAGAGGACTGAAGAAAACTGGTCCTTGACCCCTCAGCAGAGCCACCTAATGAGGATATGACAGTCTAAGGGGTACACCCCTTCTACCCTGCTTGGGGAACACTGTCGTGGCAGCATGGAGGTAGGCAACTGATGGGGGACAGGGTCCAACAGAGCCAGGCACCTTGGGAAGCCCAGAGGGAATTCAAGGCAGTGGAGTGTAGGGGGCATAAACAAAGAATAAAAAAAGGATAGCCTTTAGAACATCTTCATCTATTACCCTACCTCCTTCAGATAGCCTAATAATACCCCCTCCCAAAAAGGACTGCCTTTTATACATCCTCATCCCCTACCTCCTTTAGATAGCCTAATAACTCCTGAAACACCCAAGATAACCCTGTACTCCAGAATTCAGTAGTAAGGATTTGATTTACCTGGGTTTTGAAACAATCAGTGTCACTCACAGAGGCAAAGTTCAAGCCTTTTCTGAGCAATCTTATCTGAGTTTCATTTAATGTTACCTTAGATAGGTTTACAGTCCTCAAAATTTCTTGGCATTGCTCCTGAGTTATCTGTCTTGGCCTTCGTTTTCTGCCCCTCCCTGTTTTCCATTTTTTTTCTTCCGTTCTTTCCTTGTTGCTGACTCTGCTCTGTACTCGTGGCTTTCTCTAAAAAAGGATCCCTGCTAGTTCCCGATCCTGGAGTTTCCTATTCTCTGCTCCCTGTTTGCATAGCCACCATCTTCTTGGAATGTGAGCAACCCCTGCTGTTTGACCTAGATCTTATGGGCCAGGACAGAATATTACCCAGCTGACAGTCGTCATCATCTAACTCCACCCCCGACAAAGACCACACCCTGGTCAAAGCACTGGGGAGCTAGGTTAGAGACTCTGTGCTTATTCTACACCATGTTTTGGATTTGGATTTTTGGATATCTGATACCAATAAATTTGTTTCTGGAACTTTAACTCTGGAGTCTTACAAATCCTTAACACTGAATTCTAGAGTGTAAAGTTATCTTGGATGTTTCGTGGAGCGGTTGGGGCTAGCAACCCACCTCTCAGACCTACCGGGACTGCTGAGAACACAGCTCAAAGAGTGGATAGCCTAATAATTCCCCCTCCTTTTTTACTTTCTTTTTTCCCTGATATACAGTACATTAAGAATTGTTTTTTTCCTGCCTTAGACTCCTGCAATATGCAGCTCTGGGTCTGCTTTTGCCTCTCTAACCACACTCTTTGCTTCCTTAGTTCTCATCTGGCATTCTCCCCATTCACTCTCCCCCAGCATTTCCTTGTACCTGGTTAAGGCCTATTCTTTTTGCCTTTACTGTTACCCTGACCTTTTCCAAGAACCACATTGGTCTCTTATACCTGTTTATTTTGGTTATTGCTCTTATGCATAATTCAGATTCCTCAAGAATGTCCCCCTTTATTGCCCCATCTCTCCTCCACACCTTTAATGCCATCACAGCTAACTTGTCCATGACCAACTCCCTCATCCAAATAGAGTTATGTGGTTCAGATCACCCACCACCACTACCTCTCCCCCTTTGCCACTCCCCTTCCTAGTTCTCTTCCAAGCTTCCTATATCTCTCTTCCCCATCTTCTGGTGGTCTACAGATCACCCCAAAACTGTAGTTTCTTGCCTGAGGCAGCCATGAGCTGCACCCACAATGACTCTGTCTCCCCATTACTTCCCATGATGTATCCATCTTCTATAGCATCAATGCCTTCTCTGATACATAGGGCTGTACTTCTCCTTCATCTTTTCCTCTATTCATCCTAATTACCATGATCTGTCAGATCCCAGTCATTATTTTCTGAGGCCCAAGTTTCTGCAATGGCTGCAAGGTCCACTTCAGTGCCAGCCATCATTAATTGAAGCTTGCTGATTTTATTACCCTGACTCCTGACATTAAGGCAGACCCACTTCCATCTAACTCTTGATCCTCTTTGCTTTTTATTTGTCTTTCTACCTTATTCTTCCCTAGTCTCTTTAATGTCATGTGATTGCAAGCTTTGCAAAAATTCCCTCCTTGGCCCCTTCCCTTAGTCCAGTTTGAACCTGAACCTTATTTTTGCTAACTGTGCTGCTTCAGGCCCCCAGATTGGGGGAGTATGAGCTAGGCTCCCTTTTCTCAGTCCTATCACTGTAGTTCCCCTAACTTCAGTCTTCCCCAGAGTTAAACTGTCCAATGATGACATCAAACTTCTTCCCCAGTACACTGGCCCCCTTTCTTTTCAGGTGAAGACCATCACCCTTGGAGAGCCTCCTGTCCCAGAAGTCCCCCCAGTCCCCCACAAAGTGGTACCCAATCTCCCGACACCATCCCTTTAGCCACCCATTAAACTCCATGATCTTATCCCTCCTTATTCTATCTCCCTCCTCCCTACTCCACACAGGGACAATCTTAGAAAAGGCCATGGAGGCCGAGCATGCCCTCAATCCATCTCCCAGTCTGCAAACACTCTACTGCGCCATCTCCATATGCTAGGTCACTAGATCATTGGTACCCAAGTGCACCAGCACCCTCAGCTCTCACTCCCTCTCCGCTATATCCCCTATCCTGTCTATATCCTGGATAGCTAATGTACCAGGAAGGCACCTGACCATCCTCCTTCCCATCCAACCCCCTTCCCATGTTCTCTACCCCCACGATCACTAAATCCCTGACCACTAAGACTCTCCTAGCTGACTCTCTCCTATTTTTCCCCCCCTTGACTGCCACCACGATGTCCTGCCCATTACCCATGACTGACTCACAATATCCCCCCAACAGAGTCAGCGTACCTAAGTCTCCTCCAGGGATGCAAAGCAATCTGCCATCTGGATGGTGCGGGGCTGATCAATCTCCTTGTGGCTACCTCTGCCTCCCTTCCTTGTCCCCCTTCCCACCACTGTCCACCTCCTAGACCAGTGAACCTCTGGAAGAGTGGTGGTGTGGGGCGTGGACACCAGCACAGCCAGTGAGGCAGATATCTCTTCCCTCACTGCTACAACCTGAGCATGGAGATCCGCAGAGGTCCTGCAGATGGAGCAGTGCCCACTCCTTCAGAGCATAACCCTGGAGAAGAGCGCACCACAGTCACCACAACTAACTAGCTCCCCACTGTACTTCATCTCCATATTGAACTTATGATAACCTTAGACCTCTGATAACAACCTATATTCCCTTAACTGCCTAGTGCCTTTCAACTAGAACCAGTCTTGCTACTTCCTGTCCTGCTTTGCTACCTGATTGTCCTTCCTAGAATACTACCTTGTAGCAGTGGATGGATCTCGGATAGATCCTTCTAACTGTATTGGCCATATCTTAGACAGATCCTTTTGAAATTAGCAGTGGAAGGATCTCAAACAGATCCTGTTGAACAGATCCTGTTGAACACAGCAGTGGATGGTTCTCAGCTAGATGCTTTTGAACATAGCAGTGGATGGATCTCAGACAGATCCTTTTGGTAAACAGCAATGCCCGGGGTCCAGACAGATCCTTTTAAAAATCCTGCAATTAGTCCTTTTCTGCTGTTTACCATTTAAAAGTATCTATCAATGCCATTTGTGAAATTCTTTTTCAGAATGGGTCCAGTCCCACTTCACGTGGTACTACCTCATTTTCCACTTAGAAGTACTCCATCCCACATGGAAAAGATACTGGGCTGGATTTTTGAACCCTTGTGAAGGCCACAAGCCCCAGGTGCACTGTATATACGACGCACAGGGCTTGTGGCATTCACCCACTGGCAATCGGGATTTTCTATCCCGTGCAGCAAATGCCGCAAGCTAGGCCAACTTTCTGTGATCTAGCTTGAGGCAATCTTGAGGACATTTTTCACGGAGCTTCTGCCAGGTTGCGACGAATGTGTTTGGTGCACCGCCAAAGCCTAAATGCCATGGCGCGTGGCTTGTTACAAGCCCTGCGCCATACTGTGAAAATCCTGCCCACTGTCTCACATAGTAAAGGTACTGTCTCACATTATAAACTCAGCAGAAATTTGCAGGAATCTATAGTATGATAGGCAATCAAAATGAGCCTTTGTTCATTAGTAAATCCCCCGTAATCTCTTGTTGCAGTATAAGCAGTTTTGCATACATTCGTCGAGTGAGAGAACAACATAGCAAATCTTAGTTGTCCTGGAGCCTGATGAAAGCAAGTGAAATCACCGTCCTCTTACAACAAGTGGATCTGGGTACTTATTTATTAAATTTTGGTGACCAGGTAGGCTCACTGGGCCCCAGAGGTCCCTTTTTCAGGGGCGACCCAGGACTACATTGTATAATAGGATACACAGAGAAAAACAATCAGCTCAGTTACAGGTTAAGCAAACATCATACAGACATAAATGCATTAAGAATTATACTAATAAATCGGCAGTAACCGTAGAGAGTCAAGTACAGAATGGTAGTGTAACAAAGTAAAGGCGGCTAACAGGACAGGTCTGTGCTACCACGAATTAACGTAATATTGTGTGTCCATTGAGCGGAGCTCTAGACCAGCCAAAACAAAAGACCTAAAACCAGGTCTCAAGTAAAAAACTGCTTTTTATTACAAATACAAAAAAGCTAAATCACACAATAGGCAGTAGTAGCACCCACTCCACCAATGTTTCACATAGCTCTTCTGCTTTTTCAAGGCGGGGGTATGAGTATAGGCGATGATCATTTGTAATGTGCATAATTAAAGAGACATACATCCCAATTTCATCCTATATCATCATAGCTAAACGTGAACAAACATATCTAGAATTAAAAAAAATGATTTTTATATATATACGTATCTCTCTGTATCTCTAAATATCATTAAATATCGAAATTCAAACCTTACAAACAACATATATAAATACAAATTATAAAAGTACAATAAAAAACTTGAATCATATTTTCATTTTAAATAGCCAAAATTCATCAACAGTGCAAGTTTCATGGTTTTGTAATCTTGTATACACATATTTTGTTAACATATCTGTACAAGGCAAGGAGGGGGAAAAAGAAAAAGGAAAAGGAGAGGGGGGAATGGGGAGGAAAAGGGGATAGGGAAAAGGGGAGAAAAGGAGAGGGGGAAGGGAAAGGAAAAAAAGGGGAAGCATCTACCGTAATTCATAAATATTACAGCCACTGCAAAAGAATGCACAAAAACACAAATATATAAATACACAAGCACAAGAGGAAAACTTCTAACCACATCACTAATACTTCAAAAAAGGCCTCAGACTAAAACTCGCATTTAGTCCCTTTGGTCCATGAGCCTTTAATTTGTGTTGCCACCTACTTTCAAGCTTTAAAAGTCTGTTGTCAATATCTCCTCCACGTATATTGGGGCTCACTTTTTCAAGTCCTTGAAATTTGAAAACATGGTCTAACCCTTTTTGTATGACATGTGCCGTCAAAGCATTTGTTCTATCTTGTTTCTCGATACTTCTCAAATGTTCTGCAACCCTATATTTAAAAGATCATTTTGTCTTCCCCACATAAAAATCTTTACATTTACACATTGCCAAATATACTACATGTGTGGTAGAACAGTTTTCCTTTCCCTTCCCCCTCTCCTTTTCTCCCCTTTCTCCCTCTCCCCTTTCACTCCCCATTCCACCCCTTCCTTCCCCCTCCCTTTCCTTTCCCCTCCTGCCTTGTACAGCTATGTTAACAAAATATGTATACAAGATT
Organism: Neoceratodus forsteri; assembly: GCA_016271365.2. NCBI lineage: Eukaryota > Metazoa > Chordata > Ceratodontiformes > Ceratodontidae > Neoceratodus > Neoceratodus forsteri. Next base: position 1,048,721,289 of record CM057456.1, read on the forward strand.
ACAAAACCATCAAACTTGTACTGTTGATGAATTTTGGCTGTTTAAAATGAAAATATGATTCATGTTTTTATTGTACTTTTATAATTTATATTCATATAGGTTGTTTGTATGGTTTAGATTTAGATATTTAATAATATTTAGAGATACAGAGACATATATATATATATATATATATATATATATATATATAAATATTTTTATTCTAGATATGTTTGTTCACATTTAGCTATGATGATATAGGAAATTGATGAAACTGGGACATATGTCTCTTTAATTATGCACTTTATAAATGACCATTAAATGACCATCACCTATACTCATAGCCCTACCTTGAAATCGCATAAGAGCTATGTGAAACGTTGGTGGAGGGGGTGCTACTACTGCCTATTGTGTGATTTAGCTTTTTGTATTTGTAATAAAAAGCAGTTTTTTACTCGAGACCTGGTTTTAGGTCTTTTGTTTCGGCTGGTCTAGTGCTCTGCTCAATGGACACACACTATTACATTAATTCGCGGTAGCACAGACCTGTACTGTTAGCCGCCTTTACTTCATTGCACAGATCTTTTTTCGGCTTGGCTCCAGGACACTGAACAACTCTTTTTTCCATGGACTAATGGCGTGTGGTGGAATGGGCGATTTAAATATGGATAGTGGCACTCCTCTTATTTTTCATGAACAATCTACAAATGCAAATGCAAGTATTTTAAATACACATATGCAGCATAATGTGACAACAAATACTATCGGAGAAAATGTAAATCTGAATAAATCTTTATTCCATGTGGATTCCTTGTTTTTTAAATGAGGGGATGTGAACCCTATTCTTGCTGGTGCAACATCTGGATAGTCTATTAATAATAATAATTATGGACAAGAGACTGGTGCCCATAGAAGTAATAATATTGGACTGCTTACTATTAAGGAGGCATTTATACAGTTGGAACATCTTATTTTAAAAGCAAGGAGGCTCGATTGGCAAGATGTAACATTGAATGCCTACTTGGAAGGTAAACGAGCTCCACTTGATTTAAGATTCAATAAGCAACCTGCATTTGATTTTAAATGAACTAGATTTCTTACAGATTGGCAAACGCAGTGCCTTGATTATAGTAATAATAATAATAATAAATTTTATTTCTCACAAGCACCTTTCAACCATCAAGGAGCTTTACGAAACATAAACGACATGATAAAACTGTAAATGGCAATAAAGTAATCAGAGGATCCAAGTTTAATCAGTGCCACCAAAGGCATGGCCCCATAAATAGGTTTTCATCACCTGTTTAAGCCCCCCCCCATAGTCGTGCACTCCCGAAGCTGATGGGGTAGAGAATTCCAGAGGGTCGGGGCCACAGGACCCTGAAGATTTCAAAGACACCCTCGGAATCTCTAGCAACCCCTCATCAGCCAAACGCAACTGTCGCACCGGGCGGTAAGGCACCAGGTGCTCTTTCAAGTAGTCAGGGCCTGGTCTATGTAGTGCTTTATATGTCAGTAAACTGACTTTAAAGGTGATACGCCACCTAATTGGCAGCCAGTGCAGATCGCACAGCACAAGTGTAATATGAGAGGATCGGGAGGCTCCCGTTAACAATCGTGCTGCTGCATTCTGCATCAGCTGCAGGCGATGGATATCAACCCCAGGCAGCCCTAAGTACAAGGACTTGCAATAATCTAGGTGCGAGGTCACAAAACAATGGCCCAAAGTAAGCAAGTCCCCTGATGGAACCAGGTGCTTAATCCTGGAGATATTCCCAAGATGATAAAAGGAAGTCTTGACGACGGCCGATACCTGAGCTCACAAAGTCAGCCCGTCCTCAAGCATTACCCCCAGGTTTCACACCCATTCAGAGGATAGGATCTGAGAGCCCCCAAGAAAAAGTCCAGAGGGCTGATCAGCCCACAACCCCTCTATCCGGTGACCCAGGTCCACTATCATCACCTCCACCTTTCTGGTGTTCAACTTTCACCAGCTTGAATTCATCAAGTCCTGGATTTCAACAAGGTAGGAAATAAATAAAGAAAGGTAGATCAGGGTATCATCAGCATAACAGTGACACCTCAGCCCATACCATCTTACAATGTCTCCGAGGGGCAGCATATACACTGCAAACAACATGGGGGACAGCACTGAACCCTGAGGTACCCCACATGGCAGGGAGAATAGGTCAGAGGAAAAAATCCCAGACACCATTCTCTGACTTCCGCCAGTGAGGAAAGATGTAAACCACCTGAGGACTGTATCTGTCAGTCCACAGATGGACCCCAGATGTCCTAGCAGCACCCCATGGTCTACAGTGTCAAAGGCTGGCTTCTGCAATCTCTCGCCATCAGGAGATCATTGAGCACCCGAACCAGTGCTGTCTCAGTACTGTGCCTCTTTTGAAAACTGGACTGGAGAGGTTCTGTAGATGTTATGGATGGTCAGGTGGTCATCCAGTTGTACTGCAACTACTTTCTCAATCACCTTCCCTATAATGGGAAGGTTAGAGATTGGTTGGTAGTTGGCAGAAAGATCTGGGTCCAAAGAAGCTTTCTTTAGGAGGGGAGTTACCACCGCCTCTTTCAGGGAGCTTGGAAACTCACCAGATTCCAAGGAGCACCGGACTATCTGCACCAGGACCAGGCCGATCAAATCCCAACAACCCATAATCAAGGAGGTTGGGCCAAGATCCAAACTATAGCATGTAAGGTGTGTACCCTGGACAATCTGCATGACATCCACAAGTTCGGGCAAGACAAAGGTACTCCAGGAAGCCCGATGTGAGGCAACCAAGTACCGATCATCAGCAACCCCCACAGAGCGGGTCGAAAGAATTTCCGACCTGTTGTCGGCCACTTTATCCGCAAAGAACTGAGCAAGTTCATCACACTATACTTGCAAAAAAGGTCTTTGGAGCTGCAGACAGGCTGGATTACACAGTCTGTCAACAGTTCGGAAGAGCTGAACTAGTCAGTTATAAGAGGCAGCGATCTCCCTGGACAGGAATTCTGCCTTCTTATGGGAGATCGCTGATTGGTAGATCTAATAATGCTCAACCAATCTAAGGTGGTCGGCCTCCAGGGCAGATTTCTGCCAACACTGCTCTAACCTATGTCCAACTTGCAGCAACTCCCTCAGGGACCCATCAAACCACGAGGCCCGAGGGCGAAGTGGGAGAGGACAAACATGGATAAGAGCAATTGAGTCCGGGGCTGCAGAGATGGCCTTATTATAGGCCACCACTAAAGCCTCTGGACTCGAGCTGGCCACAGGAAACTCCAAGAGATCAATCACTGCTGCTAGGCCTCCGGGGCTCACTTTCCGTAAAGGGTGGTAACTGACCATCTCCACAGGGGCAGGCCTTCAGAGGGGGGCACAAAAATTGAACCTCACTGTGTGGTGATCGGACCAACCGACTGGTTCCACCTCCAAGTCAGAGGCCTCAATCCCCAGGAGGAAAACCAAATCAAGAGAGTGACCATGTTTATGGGTGACACAGGTAACAACCTGTGTGAGGCCCAGATATGTTATAAGCTGGAGGAAGTGTTGTCCATACTGTGAGAGTTCGTTGTTGACCCAAGCATTGAAGTCGCCCAGTACCATCAATCTGGGTGACTCCAATGTCATGTCAGGGACAAAGTCTGCTACTTCCTGCAGGAATCGCGACTCATCCCCGGGTGGACGGTAGATGAGGGCTATCTTGCAACCTACACCAGCCACCACGGTACATTCAAATGATTCGGCTTCCTCAACTGGTACACTCATGAGGCCCAATTTGGTCTTGAAACAAACCGTCATCCCCCCTCCCCCTGCAATCCAATCTGGAGCAGTATATCACCAAGTACCTGGCCAGAATTGCACCGCCCAAAATGGGGCCAGCAGTTTCATCCAGCCAGGTCTCGGTGTTGCAAGCCAGATCAGTTGTTCCAATAAGATCTGCAATAATTGCAGTCTTATTTTTCACAGATCTGGCATTGCATAACACCGCTTGAGTTGGGTGGGCCTCTTGGGCCACCCCGGCTACTTGTCTGCCATAAAAGGCAGTGCCCTTGGGTATGGGGACTAGACAGGGAGCACCCCGGTCCAGCCTCCATTTCACCCCAGGATGTCTTCCAGGCCTAACCACCCACATGTGAGAAGTGCCCTCATTCGTCCTCCAATGTCCACACACTCCCACACCTCCTATGAACAATACCTAGTGCATGACAGCACTGGTAAGTTAACCACAGCAGAGGAGGCGGAGGGGCTGAGAGTGGAGGACGACAGTGGGCGACGGGGACTTCTAGTATATTTTGCAATCAAAACAATATCAAATACCAAAATTCAGATGCTCAACCTAAAAGGACCCCCGAAATTTTAAAAATTGACTAAAATACTAATAAAATACCCCTACCCGCCCTCAAACTATTTAAACACTAAATCTCAAAATAAAACTATAATAAATTAAAATTGTGGAACATTAATAATCACAAAAAAATAACAAAATAAATCAAATAATAAAACCCACTTCTTCAACTACTCTGATGTTCCAGTCCAAAGCACAAAGTCTCAAATAAAAAGTCTGTCTGAGTGAGCGATGCAGAACCAGGAGAAAATTAGTATCCCAATCATCAGAGAACTACCATATTGAAAGCTGCAAATGAGAAGCAAGAACTAAACTATTGGACAAAACTGAAACCATCAAATGTAAAAAATGAAAAACAAAACTAGAGTAATCCCCTCTCACTGGATATACAGGAGTCAGTAAATAAAATCTGATGAAGTTCGGACCCCCAGACCCTCTCACTACCTGGGGGTATTGATAAAAACCATGGCACTCTCACTGCCCAAATGAAAATTGAAAGAAAAAAGTTCAAAGTCTGACCATAAGTTCTACAGTTGATTCAGCTCCAAGATAGGGACCTCCTGCTGGTGTCAAGATCCAGCACGAACTATATCCAAGACCTGTAAACCCTATCTGTGGAGGCCACCGTCAGAAATGTCTGCCCCACAACCATGGCACCTTGTTTGGGCCAACCCACCAGCTGGCCCAGCAAAGGGCCTTGACAAACCGTGCACCCACTGGCCGGCTCTCCGACCATACCAGGCCCAGTCTACCCAAGCAGGGCAGATTCCAGCAGGAAGGCCAAGTTCTGGTGTTGGTTTGATACGTATTATTTTAAAGGATGCAAAGAAACAAGAACATGAAGTTAGGGAACAGATTTTGGCTAAAGAAAAACAACTTTTTGAATTCAGAGACAGTGCAGAATATTAAGATTTGAGGGCACAATTGGATCAAACAATTAAGAGAGATGACATGCGAATTAAAACAATTAAAGAGAAAAAGTTCGAGAGAGACCGGAGAGATTACATGGAGAGACAAATGTTTGAATGGGGCAAGAAAAATAGATCAGCTGGGATTGGATATAAACCTAGATCGATAATTAAAAAATATGGAGAATCACATCAGGGGGATACCTATACGAGCTGGTCAGGATCTGAGTCTGATGGGATGGAAAATGTAGGGGAACAAACTTGTAATATTCAGCAGCCTTTTTTAGAGAACAGTGGGGAGGCACTTGGGGTTCCTCCCCCAAATCAACAAGCACTGACTCAATTAATACAGATTCAGAAAAAATTGGATGTGAGGAATATGGAAATACCATAGGTTTATATCCCACCACAGGGCCAGGAAATAATGACAACAATGATTACATAGATACATAGATACATAGACAGTGTCGGCAGATAAGGGCCTATGGCCCACCCAGTCTGCCCATTTGAGCTTGTAAGTTCAGTTTGTTTTCCTAGAAGTCTGTTGCCCCTTACCCGACCTCCAGAATTCCTTTATGTCTATCCCATGCATTCTTAAATCCCGTGATTGTTTCAGCCCCCACCACTTCCTCTGGCAGGGTGTTCCACTGGTCCACCACCCATTCTGTGAAGAAATTCTTTCTCATGTTTCCTCTGAATCATCCTCCCTCCAACTTCATCCCATGCCCTCTTGTCCTGGAACATCTTTTTTGCTTAAAAATAGTGTTTTCCTGCACCCTGTTCCTCCCTGTAAGATACTTGTATGTCTCTATCATATCCCCTCTCTCCCTCCTCTCCTCCAGGGAGTACATGTTCAGTTCTTTCAACCTGTCGTCATAGGACTTGTGATGCAATCCATGCACCATCTTTGTTGCCCTCCTCTGAACCTTCTCTACCCTGTCTATGTCCTTACGTAGGTATGGTCTCCAGAACTGTACACTGTTCTCCAGGTGGGGCCTCACTAGTGTCTTGTATAGCGGAATTATGACCTCCCTTTTCTGATTCCACAAGCCCACAGTACGACCCAATATGTGAATCTTCTGGAGGCACCCATGGTCCAGAGGGAGTTTGAGGCGCAGCCCAAGGCTGGTGCATTTTGCTCCAAGTACAGAAAGATGAGAAGGGGGACCAGGGGGAAGGGGGAGAAAAAGAAAGAGGTTGTTTCAGAAGCAGACGGAGCTGGGGTCGCCAGAGGAGCTCGGCTTATTACAGCTGGAGGAGACCATGGTATATAATATATCCAACTATAAATTGAAACCAGAAGAGGAGAAAGTTTTACAAAAAGGTTTAAGTTATGTTCCCACGACCCATCCTAGTGAATCTGAACTTACTGTAGATCGCCATAAATTCACGAGGAAATTGGATTTGCGAGTTGCTTTTTCGAAGGAAGAAGATGACGTTGTGGATTCATGTGTTGATAACAATACCCAAACTGTTCAAATATCAGAAGAAATACAACCAAAACTGAAGAAACCATCGACATATTTACCCCCCACTAGTCCTGCGGTGATGGTTTTTCAGAAGATATGTGAAAGAGACATCACTGAATTTTTGAATGAATAATTGCACTAGAAAAGAAAGTGAGGCACTGCAAAGTCTGGCAAAGAATGAGACTATTGAAATTAAAGCACCTGATAAAGGGGGTGAGATCGTCATTCTCAATAGAGTTAAGTATGAGATAGAAATATTGAGACAACTGTCTGATACCAAGTTCTATAAAAAATTGTCACGAGATATGATGGGGGATTTTAAAAATGATATTGATATGCACTTACATGAGGTGTATATGAACGGTACTATTGATAAGTGCACTTACGAGTTTTTACAAGTAGAGTATCCTGTAAGGCCAATGATTTATGGATTACCAAAAGTGCACAAGAGTCTGGAAAATCCTCCATTTAGACCTGTTGTGGCTAGTATTGGGTCCATTACTGAGCCATTAGCCCAGCTGGTGGACCAATGTATTAAGTCACTTGTTCCATTATGGCCAGTGAATATAAAAGACACCTCTGAAATGTTATATACAATTGAGTTGTTGCAGGTAGAAACAAATGATATGCTGACCACTTTAGACATATCTGCACGTTATACTAACATCCCCCATGATGAGGGCATTGATGCACTTAGATCAGCTTGTTTTGAAAACATTGTTTACTCTAATGATTTTGTGGAGTTTTTGATCACTTTGGCTCACAAGGTTCTTCATTGTAACACCTTCATTTTTGACAAGCAGTTTTACCTTCAAGTCAAGGGAACTGCGATAGGGGCATCCTTTGTACCAAATTATGCCAACATTTATTTGGCTAACTGGGAAAAGAAGTTTGTTGTGTCTGATTTGAATTCTTACAGACAACATTTGCGTAGTTAGAAATGCTTTATTGATGACATTCATTTGGTGGGGGGGTCATTGTAGTTTACGGACTTTATTTCATATTTGGAATCCACAAATGTTAATTTGGGGTTTACAAGGGAAAGTGATTTTGATCAAATTCAGTTTCTGGATTTAAATATTAAAAAGGATGGAGGGGGGCCTTGTGACAGAATTATATAGAAAACCTACATCCAAAAATGTGCTATTGCATTTTGAGAGTTGCCATCCTATTCATATGATAGAGGGTATTCCTAAAGGACAATTTCTTAGGTTAAAAAGAAACACGACAAGTGAAGATGGTTATGTGAGACGAGCTGAGACCCTGGCCAATAAATATTGAGCAAGGGGATACAATTCTGAATGGATTCATAAAGCAAGAACTGTATTGGATAATATAGATATAGGTTCACTTTTGTGTAAAAATGGATATAGTAAAAATCAAAAAAAGGTTAAAAATGATATGGTTTTCAATTTTGTTACAGAATATACTCTGGGTAATCATAAGATTAAAGAAATTTTAATGAAGAAGTGGGATTTATTGCAACTTGAGCAGAAACTTGTGTCTGTCACTAAGCATCCACCACAAATGGTTTACTAGAGGGGGAAAAAACATTGCTGACTTAGTAACAAGAAGTCATTTTGTGAAGTCTGAAGAAGTGAAGTCTGTCCTACCAGGAGGTACTGTACTTTTAAATGCAGTAACTGTGGTTACAGTAAACATTTGAATACAGGTACAATTTTTACTCATCCAATTTCTGGCATGACCTATCAAAATAGACACTTTATCAACTGTTCTACCACACGTAGTATATTTGGCAATGTGTAAATGTAAAGATTTTTATGTGGGGAAGACGTAGCGATCTTTTAAATATAGGGTTGCAGAACATTTGAGAAGTATCGAGAAACAAGATAGAACAAATGCTTTGGCAGCACATGTCATGCAAAAAGGGTTAGACCATGTTTTCAAATTTCAAGGACTTGAAAAAGTGAGCCCCAATATACTTGGAGGAGATATTGACAACAGACTTTTAAAGCTTGAAAGTAGGTGGCAACACAAATTAAAGGCGCATGGACCAAAGGGACTAAATGCGAGTTTTAGTCTGAGGCCTTTTTTGAAGTATTAGTGATGTGGTTAGAAGTTTTCCTCTTGTGCTTGTGTATTTATATATTTGTAAGTTTTTGCACATTCTTTTGCAGTGGTTGTAATATTTATGAATTACGGTAGATGCTTCCCTTTTTCCTTTCCCTTCCCCCTCTCCTTTCTCCCTCTCCTTTCCTCCCCATTCCTCCCCTTCCTTCCCCCTTTCCTTTTTCTTCCCCTTGCCTTGTACAGATATGTTAACAAAATATGTGTATACAAGATTACAAAACCATAAAACTTGGCTATTTAAAATGAAAATATGATTCATGTTTTATTGTACTTTTATAATTTATATTCATATAGGTTGTATGGTTTAGATTTAGATATTTAATGATATTTAGAGATACAGAGAGATACATATACAGTATATAAAAATCTATTTTTTTAATTTTAGATATGTTTGTTCATGTTTAGCTATGATGGTATAGGAAATTGATGAAATTGGGATGTATGTCTCTTTAATTCTGCATGTTATAAATGATCATGCCTATACTCATAGCCCCGCCTTGAAAAAGCGTAAGAGCTACATGAAACGTTGGTGGAGGGGGTGCTACTACTGCCTATTGTGTGATTTAACTTTTTTGTATTTGTAATAAAAAGCAGTTTTTTACTTGAGACCTGGTTTTAGGCCTTTTGTTTTGGCTGGTCTAGTGCTCCGCTCAATGGACACATACAGAATGGTAGTACTTATCTAAGTGGAGACCACAATTGGTAGGTTAAAAGTGGCAGACATGGGAGCTATGGGGAGGTCTCAGGTGCCGAGGCAGTGGCAAGTACTGGTTCCCATCATGTGGACCTTAAGCCTTCTGCAGATGGTCATGATGGAAGGGGTTTCCTGCACCCAAGGAGGAAGATTGTTCCACAGGGAAGGGGCCATGTAGGAAAAGGACTTACTGCCCACCTTGGTCCTTACTCTAGGAACATCTAGAAGAGTCTGGCCGGTGGTCCGGAGAAGCTGGGGATTGGGCTTTGAGGCAATGAGTCCAGAGAGACTTGGAGGAGGACATGGGCTAATTAGCTTATAAGCAAGGCATAGCAGAGGGTACCGAAGGTGAGTGTCCAGTGAGGGGCAGTTTAACAGGGCTAGGGTGTCACAGTGGTGACTCCTGGAGTGAACCTGAGTGGCAAAGCAAGCCATCTTATTGTAGAATACCTGAAGTCTGTTTGCCTCAAGCTTCGCCATGCCCTGAACGACTGGGGTGGCGTAGATGAGTCTGGGGATAAGGACGTTACTGGCAATCGAGATCTTGGCTCCGGGTATAAGTTGGTCCTTCAGGCGGTAGAGGGTGCCTAGTTTCCCATGTAAGATCTTTTTTTTTAACTCTTTATTTGTGCTTTTTTCATATGCATAGGACATATTACCAGAGCATGTAGCAGCATCACTGATTTACATCATACATTACTAAGGTGGAATGATTACATGCTACAATTGGTACAGCATTTGGAGGTAATAACCTACATACACATACACAAAGGAAACAAATAAACAGCATCAGGAGCCATTTAGCAGTCAATGCCACACACACAAACATATATATATATACTGTACATATATATACACCATATCTGTGGAACCAACATAATGTAACCAAATTTTCTGGTCCTTATAGTATAGTTAAGAAACATTTATAAAGCAATATTCCATATTCTAGAGCCCCCTTTAAGCCCCAGAACTCTTAGTCAAAGAACATTCTTGATAGATTTAATGCCTGGCACTCGAAACACCCCCAGAGAGTTTGCATTCTATACTTCCATGGACAGTGGCTGACTTACTTCAATAGTAAAAAACAGATATTATGAGGAGCCAGAGACCAGCTCCTAGGCACCTTCTACATCATAGCTTTAAAGTGATGTGCCTGAGTATCAGATAAAACTCTCTTGGGACTAAAGGTCCAGTAATAAAGCTTAACCAACAATATATAATTAGAAAGATTAAACCGGAACTATTATTTAACTGCCTCAGAGCATGTCTGTTGGGCCAAAATATACATAGAGCTAAACTCTGGGGACTGTAGCTATTTCAAACAAGCCTATTTACTTCTCCCTGTTATATGTTTATTTATACAGTTCACTGGTTTAAATATTCCATAAACTGGTAAAACAGCTTTGGGGGTAGAAAGGAACTCTCCCTATCTTAGATAGTATTCAAAATGGGAGAAGGATAACTGTACCCCCAACCCACTAAACCGACCACAATTTGAACTGCGCAACACATTCAATTTAAAAAAAAGGGGGAGAAAATATAAGGCAAACCCAATGTAACAGTCCTGATTTTCAACTGTGTATCAAAGTTCAGCAAATTATTTAATCTTCTTCTGATTCTTCTTCGGATAGCCTTTCTTCATGAATCTTTCGCATGGCGATCTTCTCTACACATGCCCAAGCCTGTTTAGGGTTGGTGAAACAATACTGTTTACACCCATCCGCAAAACACAACTGGGCAGGGAAACTGAAGGGTGTGTGTACTACCCTGCTTGCTGAAGTAGTACATGGTCATGGTATTGTCTATCTGGACCTGCATGACCTGATCCTGGATAAATGGAGAGAATTCCATCAGAGCAAGGTGCACTACACAGAGCTCCAGCAGGCTGATGTGGCAATGGGAGTCCCTTGTGTTCCAGAACCCATGGACTCTCTGGTTCCCCAGGTGCATACCCCATCCCACCAAAAATGCATTGGTTGTCAGGGAGATGTCAGCTCTGGGAGGATGAACAGGACTCCTTCCTCCAGACATTCTGGGATAAGCCACCACTGGACGGCATCACACATCGGCTAAGTCCAGGTGACCTAGGTGCTGTGATCACTGGTGGACCAGCTCCCACTACAGGTGGCACATCTGCAAGTGAGCCCATCTGATCATGCTGGTGTAGGATGCCATGTAGTCCCAGGCAGGGTGCCAGCACCCAACCTGAAATATTCAGGCAAAGGAGGTAAGATCCAATGCCCGGTCCATAGGGTCTAGCTTTGCCCTGATAAAGTGGATAACCTGGGAGGGGTTGAGTTCCAATTTGGCTGGGTTAACCAGAAGGCCCAAGTCTCTGCAGGTCTGGAGGGCCAGGTCCCTGGACCACTCCACTGCCTCCACAGATGATCTGGCTATCAGTTAGTTGTCCAGGTAAGGACTGACCGAACTCTTCGGCACTGTGGGAATGCTGCCACCCCTGCGATGCACTTGGTGAAGACCCTGGGGGCAGAGGAGAGGCTGAAAGGCATGACTTGGATCTCGTAGAGCACCCCCTTTCTGTGGAACTGGAGGTACCACCAGTGGGATGGACTGACTGGGTTGTGGAAGAAGGCATCTTGGAGGTCCAGACAGCAGAACCACATGCCCTGTTCCAGGGATGGAATGATTTGATTCAGAGAGACCATCCTGGACTTGCACTTCCTCAGGAACAAATTGAGACTGTGAAGATCCAGTATGGGATGCCAACCCCATGCCTTTTTGGGAACCAGGAAATACCTGGACATGAAGTCCTGGCCAGCCATGGCATCCAGGACAGGGTTATGGCTCCCTTCTCTAGGAGCTGAACGATGTCCTCACTGAGGGTGGACAGCATGGTCTGTGACACCACGGACTCCCGTGAAGCATGGGCTCAGTATGGCAGGAGAGCCTTGATGTTGAGAGGCAATCTGCTGCCCACAACTTCTAGCATCCATTAGTCCGAGGTGATGGAAGACCAAGTGTAACAGAAATGGTGAAGCCAACCCCATGGGGAGCTGAGGCAGGGACTGGACAGGCAGGAGCTAGACACCCCCCTGATTTGTCACTGAGCAGGCTTGGAGGGGGCACTGGCACCAGCTGCTAGAGGGGCCCTGCCGCCCCTACTCCAGGGCTTTTTGGAGCCCTGTCTAGCAAACTTAGACTTAGGTTGTCAGATCTGCAATTGCCCTGGCTGGGTATTCTGCTGTTTAGGCCACTGGGATGGAAAGGGTCAATCCTAAAAGGGCTTTTCTGTGGCCGATTTCCCAACTGATCTTTCCATGAGGAAATCACAGAGTCGAGGGTGACTCTGGACTTTTTGATCCTTCTGTGGTGCCCATCCACCCCAGGAGTGGACCAAGAAACAAGACAGGGAGCCTATCGGGACAGCATACTTGTGGACCATACAGTGGCGTGAAAAAGTATTTGCCCCCTTCCTGATTTTCTCTATTATTGTATATTTGTCACACTGGATGTTTTCAGATCTTTAGAGAAAATGTAATATTAGATAAAGGGAACCTGAGTGAACAAATAACACTTGTTTTTTAATTTTTTATTTCACCTATTTAATGAAAAAAGTTAACCAACACCAACTGGCACTGTGTGAAAAAGTAATTGCCCCTTACACTTAATAACTGGTTACGCACATTTAGCTGCAATGACTGCAACCAAACACTTCCTATAATTCAATATCAGTCTATCACATCGCTGTGGAGGAATTTTAACTCACTCTTCCTTGCAGAACTGCTTTAATTCAGTAACATTTGGTAGGTTTTCGAGCATGAACTGCTCGCTTCAGGTCCTGCCACAGCATCTCTATTGGGTTTAAGTCTGACTTTGACTAGGCCACTCCAAAACTTTAATTTTACTTCTTTTAGCCATTCTGATGTGGACTTGCTTTTGTGTTTTGTATCATTGTCTTGCTGCATGACCTAACTACGCTTCAGCTTCAGCTGACGGAAGGATGACCGGACATTCTCCTTAAGAATTTTCTGGTACAGAGCAGAATTCATGGTCCTTTAATTTTGGCAAGTCTATCCAGGTCCTTAGGCAGCAAAGTATCCCCACACCATCACACTACCACCACCATGTTTGACTGTTGGTATGGTGTTCTTACTGTGGAATGCTGTGTTTGCTTTACGCTGAGACATTATGGGATCCATGTCGTCCAAAAGTTCCACTTTGACTCATCTGTCCATAGAACATTTTCCCAAAAGGCTTGTGGATCATCCAGGTGCTTTTGGCAAATGAGAGACTAACATTTATGTTCTTCTTGGTTAGCAGTGGTTTCTGCCTTGCTACTCTACATGAAGCCCATTTTTGCCCAGTCTCTTTCTGATTGTGGAGTCATGAACACTGACCTTAGCTGAGGCAAGAGAAGCCTGCAGTTCTTTGATGTTGTTTTAGGATCCTTTGAGACTTTCTGGATGATTTTACGCTGTGCCCTTGGAGTAATTTTTGCAGGCCGCCCACTCCTGGGAAGATTCACTACTGTTCCAAGTGTTCTCCATTTGGAGATTATGGCTCTCACTGTGGTTCGATGGAGTCCCAGAGCTTTAGAAATAGCTTTGTAACCCTTTCCAGACTGAAAGAGGGCAACACATTTTTTTGATCTTTTCAGGAACTTCCTTTGATCATGGCATAATGTGCTGGTTGAATCTTTGTGCTGGCAACGTGACTCTGATGGTAAGGGCCAAAATAAGTGAGGTTTATATTGAGCAGGACTGGCTGTAATCAAGCCTGGCTGTGTTCAATCAGCTGACTCTAATTATCCTTTAATTGCTGATTTAACTAGGGGGCAATTACTTTTTCACACAGTGCCAGTTGGTGTTGGTTAACTTTTTCATTAAATAAATGAAATAAGTAAAAAAAAAAAGTGTTATTTGTTCACTCAGGTTCCCTTTATCTAATATTATATTTTGTCTAAAGACCTGAAAACATCCAGTGTGACAAATATGCAATAATAGAGAAAATCAGGAAGGGGGCAAATACTTTTTCACGCCACTGTACATGACAAGGGTGCCGTGCAGGAGGCTGCATGCTGCCAGAGCTCCAGTGCAGGTCCCAGAATAGCCTCCTCCACCGGGAAGGTGACCCCAAGGAATCATCATGATGCAGGATTTCCATGAGGGGGTACTTAGTCTGCTTCTGGACCAGCTCCAAAGGGGATCTTCATAGATTCAGAGATCAACTGTAGCAAAGACAAGAAGGACGCTTGCCCATGTTTGGTGGTCAGCTCTTAGGCCAATGCACAAAGCCTGGGGTCCTTATATGGAGGATTTGTTGGAGTCCAAAGACTTCTCAAAGACCACCTTCAGCTGCTTTTCCCAAGAACCACCCTGGACTAGGTCCAAATGGGTGATTTCAACTGACAGCTGAATGGGAATGCTGGTGGCCGGACAGGAGGCCTTGGTAGGAGCTCCATGTAAGGACTGCCTGGGCTGTGTTCCCTCCCAAATCAGTGGAGAAGCTGGCACTGGAGACTCCCGGTGTGGCAGGACCAGGGCATGCCAGATTGGGAGCAACCAGGAAAGCGAGGAGGCCAGAGGATAGGGCCTAACCTGCCCAAGGACCCACTGTTGCTACATCAGCTCCTCATAGTGCTGCTGCAGCCTATGACAGAACCTCTCCTCATCCAAAGTCAAGGAGGAAGAGGCACACCAGTGGCACTTCCAGGTCAAGGGCTGAGCATGGGAACGTCTGGGGTCCCTCAACTGTGAGCTTGACTGAGACCCAGATCTTGCCTGATGACTGAAGTGCTGACAGTGAAGAGAACTGGGTGGAGGGACCGTGTACCAAACATGTACTAGCTCCTGCCATGGAACCCCAGAAGGAGACAACTCCTGGGAGGAGACAGTCTGGTGGACTGACTGCTCCTGACCCTTCCAGATGAGGGATAAAAGGACCAGAGTCCTGGAGATCGAGTCATCCTTGATCCCATCCAACAATGGGTCGACCGGGTCAAGTAAAACCTCATTCACCTGGTCGGCCTGTGTCATGGCCAACAAGCCTGATGGGGATACTATGGAGCTAGCGGCCTTTATCTCAACCAACACTGGCTCAGCCAAAGTCTAGTGCTTGACACTCGTCGAGCAGTCAAGGGAATCACAAGACAAGTAACAGTGTGCTCGTTCCCAGTTCCATGACCGACAGGAGGATTTTCACACCTTTTTCTTTTCACCACGGGAAATGCCCTCCCTGAGTGGCTGGAGAGCTTTGCACATTTCTCTGAATGTGCCAGTGAAGGACACCCCAACGCTGGCCCCAACCAGGAGCAGGGGGATGCCAAGGAAGCACCTGCCACAGCCTGGGCCACTGCCTCTTCCATGGGCACAAGCTGGATAGCCAAACTCACTGCTGTGGACACCGCCTTATGCACATCCTTCGAGTGGACCAGGGGTCCTGTTTGGCCAACCGAGGAGGAGGTGCATGAAATGATCCTCAAGTGATGAAGACAGGAGAGTTTTACACAGGCCACAGGCCACAGGCCTAAGCATCGTGTTCTGCCCTGAGGCAGTAAATGGACGATAAGTGCAGGTCTGTCCGAAACATTTTTGGGTTGCATGCAACGCAATGCTTGAAACCAAGACCAGACCAGGCTTCTTCTCAATCCATGCTGATAGCAGAAACCAAGAGAGAATGCAAAGCGAAGACAAATGCTGATGGTGAACTTAGGAACTGCTTTTGGGCCTACACTATGCTAAGAGCTGTGAAGGAGGAGACCTGACTTTTCCAGCGGTATGGAAGATCTGACATCTCAGGGCAGTGCCAAGGAGTACACCAGTCAGGTGGGTGGCAGAAGCTTAGCGTGAAAATGTTCCAGCTGGATTTAAAGGGGAAAAGAAGACTGCCTAAGTGTTGATAGTGCACCATATCCATGCCACTAGAATCCTGTTTTTCCCTTGATTGCTCCACTTTTGTTACTAATGTGCATAACCTTTCATTTCTTGGCATCAAACTTCAATGGATACATGGTAAACCATTTTTGCAACCTCTCTGCATCCCCCTTCACATTATTCACACCCTCTGCGCTATTGACCATACCACAAAGTTTGGTGTCATTGACAAAGACACTCCATGCCCTGTAATCCTTCACCTGTATCACTGATGTACACGTTGACATGGGTGAGGCCTGGAACAGACCCTGCAGTATGCCATTGGTAACCTCCTGTACCCTGGAGAGCTTACCATTTAAGACCACCCTCCAAGTCCTGCCCTCCAACCAGTTTCCTGTCCATCTAATCAGTTTATCTCTTGGCCCCACATATCTCACCTTTATCAACCTATTGTGTGGAACAGAATAAAAAGCCACACTGATATCAAGGTAAAATTTACGTTCCAGTTTAACCCAGCAGCATGCCTCAGTCTTTCCTGATGTTTCTGCAGTATATGATCAGAAGTACTTTTGTTATTATATATTTTTTTCTGTGTAATGAATGTTCTCTGTAGATAAGTAAGGTACAGTCTTCTGAACCTTAGAACCACTGAAATGGCAAACATAAGACAGAGAACATTGGTTTACTGCAGCACATTTATGGGGTTCGCAAACTGATGAAATGCAGTGAATTATTCTGTGCCATGTGAGAGAGACAGAGGACTGGTCAGAATAGTAACTGACTCTGATCAGATCACATGATCAGCTCTGGTTTTAGTATGCAAGCACATGCGCAGGTATCTTCATTCAGAAGAAGGTGGCTGGCTGTGGACTGAGGAAGGCGGGCTGTGTCTGTCACCTTCTTCCCGTCTTGCATGTGGATATGGGTGCAGCGAGGGGGGGTTCTACAAGGGTCATGGTTGTGCATACAAGTGTCCTGTTCTTACAATGGGGTGCTATGGGGGGGACTATCAGCAACTGGATACAAAGCGCTAATGAAAGTCGATGGCTTGCCATGGAGGCAGGTGGGTTATGTTGGCTGCCTATTGTTGGAGTAAACTTAAATTTTATTAAAACGTGGGTACTGAGGGGAATTTGGGTGCTGAGGGTGGGGGGATAGGGGCTTCTATATGTAAAGGATCTGGTCTAGGGAGGAGGGTGGGGGTCTGTTTATTTCCCTTTTTTTTTCCTTAGACAGTATTTCCCAAATAGGGATGCACAGTGCTACTATTAGTTTGAATAACAAACAGTTAATTATTTGTGATATCCAGGAAATAATATTTGTTGAGTGTGCACCACTAATACAAGCACAGAACCATAAGTTAATTGATTGAAGGTTTAGTTCCCCTCAGGGTCACAAGCAATCTTGTCTATGGAAATCTAAGCTTCAGTGACCTTTTTATGTTTATCATGCGTGCACATGCAGCGAACATTTTGTTAGGAGAGAGTGGTTCTTGAGGGGTGTGACACTGTCAGTCCAATGCAGAGTGGTCTGCAAGGGGCTCATCAGTGTCACACAGTCATCATCAGCTAGGCTGATCGTGACAGTATTCTGGCTTGCTGGGTGGTGGTTATGTAGATCAAAGGAGAGAGCTGACCCAATCATAGCTCAATCCTTTGATCTACATAACCACCACCCAGCAAGCGATGCTGATCTGTCACAATCAGCCAGCTGAGGCTGAATTACACCCTGCAAAAAAAGAGAACCGTCCATCAATGTCTGTTGCTGCCACCACCCTTACTGTACCCCCTACTCAACCCTCCCACTCAGCACCCACCCCTACCCCTACACAAACATAACACCGACACTGGGGGTGCCCAGTCCCCAGTGTCGCCACCTGAAATTAAGAAAACCATCTTTAGTGGTTGTTCTTTTCTGTAAATATACCCTGTAAAAAAGAAAACCATCCCTCAATGTCTGTTGCTGCTGCTGCCGTTACTGTCCCCCACCCGACCCTGCCACTCAGTACCCACCACCCCACACCCCCTACAAACATAACACTGACTCTGGGGGTGCCCAATCCCTAGTGTCACCAACTGAAATAAAGAAAACCATCCTAGTAGTTTTTTTTGTTTTTTTTTATAAATATACTCTATAAAAAAGAAAACCATCAATTGAGGTCTGCTGCTGCCATTACAGTCCCCCCACCCGACCCTCCCACTCAGTACCCACCACCCCACACCCCTACAAACATAACACTGACACTGGGGGCCTAATCCCTAGTGTCACCAACTGAAATAAAGAAACCATCCTAGTAGTTGTTTTATATATATATATATATATACACACTCTATAAAAAAGAAAACCATCCATCGAGGTCTGTTGCTGCCGTTACTGTCCCCCCACCTGACCCTCCCTCTCAGCATCCACCACCCTGCACACACACACACACACACACACACACGCATATAACACCGACATTGGGGGCACCCAATTCCCAGTATTGCTACCTGAAATAAAGAAAACCATCCTTAGTAGTTTCTTTTTTTATTTTTTTGTAAATATACCCTGTAGGAAAGAAAACCATCCATCGATGTCTGTTGTGGCTGCCACCGTTACTGTCCCCCCATCCGACCCTCCAACTCACCACCCCCCCAGAAACATAACACAGACACTGGGGGTGCTCAATCCCCCAATATCACCACCTGAAATAAAGAAACCCATTCCTCGTAGTTTTTTTTTTTGCATTTATACACCCTGTAGAAAACAAAAACGTGCATTGATGTCCATTGTTGCTGCCGCCGTTAGTCCCCCTACCCGATCCTCCCACTCAGCAACCCCCCACAAGCCCTTACTTACCCACCAGGGATCCAACACTGTAATCCTCTGTGGACCACAGACACATCTTCACTCTTCAACTCCCAACCACAAACTGAGGAAATCAGGTATGTGATTCAATGTATTTCAATGGGGTTTTGAACTTAGTGGCATAACTTGGCCATTTTTCAATATTGTTGCCTCAAATTCTCAACGTGCCTTTTATGGGACCCCACCTCATGAACAATGGCAGTGAACTTAAGCAAATATTTCCCAAAAGATGATTTTGAGATCATTGTGAGAAATCACCTTTTGGGCAGGAGTTGAAAATTTTCTCTGCCCCTGTTTATGAGATGGAATCATAAGAAGGCTATGTTAAAAATTGGGGGTTAAAATATTAAAAAAACAACAAAGTTATGAGCCTACATTGAAACTTACGAATGTAGGCTCGTAACTTTGATAATTTTCAATATTTCGACCCCAAATTTTCAATATAGCCATTTCTTTACAGCACCTAATGAATGCGACAGATGTCGTCTTTCAAATCCTAGCCAAAATGTGTTTTCACACTTGTGGCACTAAATCACCTTTTGGGCAGGATCTGAAAAATTTCTCTGCCCCTTGTTCATAAGATGGGCTCATAAGAAGGCTATGTGGGATCATAAGAAGGCTCTGTTGAAAATTTGGGGTAAAAATATGGGAAAACAACATGTAAATCTATGTTGCAATTTTTTTCAGCGCATGCTCGTAACTGTGGAAATTTTCAATATTTTGATCACAAATTTTCAACCTAGCCATTTTTTTTCACACTACCTCATGAACGTGACAGCTGTCATTTCTCAAATCCTACCCCAAATGTGTTTCAACACTTGTAGCCCAAAATTACATTTCAGCCATTGTTTTGTAAATTACACCTGTCATGCTCAGAAGGAGTGGTCATAGAAAGTTTATGTTGAACATTTGGCATAAAAAGGTGAAAAAACAAGTAAGCTATAAGGGAACAAATTTTATTTATTTATTTATTGAAATATTGGATTAATACTTTTGAGCAATAGCTCTTTACGTAGGTTCTATGTCAAAAGAAAAACATCATCACGATAACAATTTCAATAACAGGTACATTACAAGTGTTACCAGGCCTGAATACATCTAGGAAGAACACATCAAAAGCCGTGGGTTTGCTGAAAAAATACAGATTAAAATTGAGGTGGGACTAGACACATTGGGATAGGTAAAGGGGTTTTAAATCAATACACTCCAAACAGACAGTACAATTCATGTAAACAATAGAGGCAGTGTACAAGGTATGCCTGAGTCAGGTAACAGCTAGCTTACTAAGGGCAGAAAGGTAAAGCAGGTCAAAAGGGGAGGGGGGAGATGGACGAGGGAAGGGGAAGGAGGTGGATGAGAGGGAAGGACGTAGGAGGAAAGGGATAGGTGGGGATAAGTGGGGGAGGGGTAGCAGAGAGTAAGTGCTGAAAGTGTGATGGTACAGTAGGGTAATGCGGGTAGAGTGTGAGACATAAGGCGCATAAATGGAGAAGGAAGTCAGTCTTAGTGGTAGCAGTGACAGGTAGCCTCAGTGACTAGGTGCTGTCATAGCAAATGTTTGAAGGAACCCAACGTGGTTATATTTAATATATCAGATTGCAGCGAACTGCTCCAGTGCGGGGCTCTATATCCAAAAGTACACTGCCCTAGTGCAGTATGGCACCTTGGGGTTCTGAACATCTGACTGGAGGAGTTCCTTGTAGCTCACTGGTTTAACAAAGGAGTCAGAAGTGGTTGGATGCTGGGTGGCATTATACCAAGGCTGACTTTTTTTAGCAATCAACGGGTTTGAAATCTGAGCTTGCTGTCAAATTGTAGCCAACTCCGGTGAGAAGACGGCAGGCTTTATTTAAGGCTGTTTTGATGCACAGGAGGGCTGCATCCATAGCTGATCCATATATGATGATGCCATAGTCAGTGAGTGAGATAACAAATGAATGGCAAGGTGCAAAGCATCTGGGGTCAGGTTGCATTTGTGTCTGTAAAGCATACCTATTCTTCTGTGTATTGCCTTCGAGATGTTGTCGATGTGCTTGGTGTAGGACAAGGTAGAGTCAATAGTTATACCCAGGTACTTAAATTTTTGGACTAGCTCTCGGGGTGATCCCTCAACACTGGTGATGGCGAGCGGAAAGTTTCTGTGCTTGCTGTGGTTACTGGTGAACATCGTAGCTTTAGTTTTTTTGTAGTTCAAGATAAGCTTCTGGTCAGTAAACCATTTTTCAGTGGATGTGAAACCTTCCTGGAGCTGATCCTGAAGTTGCTTTGGTTGCGAGTGACTAGTGAAAATAATGGCATTTATCCGCGTAAAGAAGTATGCGGCCATTGCAAGACTTTGGGAGCTTATTTACAAAGATACTAAATAATAGTGAGCCCAGGATGGAACCCTGTGGGACTCCGGACCATACTGGCCTGCTTTCAGAGCGAGCATCTTCGATTTTCACTTGTTGTGACCGGTTACATAGAAACATAGAATTTGACGGCAGATAAGGACCGCTTGGCCCACCTAGTCTGCCTATTTTCCTACCTAACAGATAAGCTGCAGATCCTAGTTAACCAACAGCTTAATTTCTCCTACCCACCACTAGGACTGCCCTATGCCTGTCCCATGCATTCTTGAAGTCCCCCACTGTTCTTGACCCCACGACCTCTTCAGGAGGCTGCTGTTCCATGCATCCACAACCTCTCAGTGAAAAATACTTCCTCACATTACCTCTGGAGCCATCCCCTTCTATCTTCAAATTGTGCCCCTTGTTCTTGCACATCTCTTTTTCTGAAAGATGCTACCTCTTGGACTTTGTTAATTCCCTTGAGGTACTTGAAAGTTTCTATCATGTCCCTCTCTCCTTCTTTTCCTCAAGGGTATACATATTAAGCTCCTTTAGTCTTTCTTCATATGTCTTTGATGCAGACCCTGCACCATTTTGGTTGCCCTCCTCTGGACAGCCTCCACTCTGTCTATGTCTTTTGGAGATGGGGTCTCCAGAACTGCACACAGTACTCAGATGGGGTCTCACCAACTGTCTGTACAGAGGGATAACAACTTCCTGTTTTCTACTATTGATGCCTCTTCCTATACATCCCAGTATCCCCCAGCCTTCCTTACTGCCTTCTCACATTGTTGCCCACCTTTAGGTCATCTGATATAATTACCCCCAGGTCCCTTTCTATTTTTACTGTTGTCAGTATCTCACCCCCCATTGTGTACGCTTCCCCAGGGTTTTGTTCCCATGTGCATTACCTTGCACTTCTTTGCACTGAATCTGAGCTGCCATACATTTGACCATTCCTCCAACCTTGCCAAGTCCCTTCTCATCCTTTCCACTCCATCTTGTGTATCAACCCTGTTGCAGATCTTTGTGTCATCTGCAAAGAGACATACTTTTCCTTCCAGTTCCTCTGCAATGTCACTTATAAAGACATTAAAAAGGACCAGTCCCAGTACTGAACCCTGCGGTACCCCACTAGTAACCCTCCTTTCGTCACTGTGTACTCCATTTACTACTACCCTTTGAGTCCTGTTGTCTAGCCAATTTTTTTTTTTTTTTTTTTACCCTTTTTCCTGGCAGGACCACCGGCTACATCCTCCACCCTGGTCACGGCCCCAGAGACCTCTACCACCGCTTATAGCTGCAGAGGACCTCAGTCACCCCGGCTTGCTTCTGGAGGGTGGGGGCACAGGCCACCGTGACCCCGAACTGTGACTGGTTGGGGTCCTGCAGCCGGTGGCAACACGAGGCTCTCCAGGAGGGCTTCATCCATCGGGTGGTCCTGCCCTGCCATCTTTTCCTCCTTATTTTCTCCCAGAGGAGGCAGGGGCGTGCAATGACGCCAGCGTCTGCCCCACCTCCTCCCCGTCAGCGTCGGCTCGTGGGAACTCGGCCTCCACCCAGGAGTCCCCAGGCGCGCAGCATCTGCCCCACACCCTCCCTGGAGAGGAGGCTGTCCAGCGAGGCCTTCAGTCCCTCCCAGCCAGGCCTCCGGCGAGCCGGATCCGTTCCCGAACCCGGGTTGCCGGCGTCGCAAGTGGAAATCCCACCGCTGCGCCCGATGGGCCAGCCTAGCCAATTTTTATCCAGGCTACCACCTTGGGACCCACTCCAAGGCTGGCTAACTTGTGTATTAATCTTTTGTGTGGGACTGTATCAAATGCCTTGCTAAAATCTAAGTAGGCCATGTCCACAGCCCCTCCCTGGTCTACTACTTTGGTAACCCAGTCAAAGAAATCTATTAGATTTGTCTGACACGACCTTCCCATCGTGAATCCATGCTGCCTTGGGTCCTGTGCCCCACTGGCCTCTAGGTACTCAACAATTCTTTCCTTCAGAAGTGATTCCATCATTTTCCCTACCACTGAGGTCAAACTAACTGGTCTGTAGTTTCCTGCCTCTGTCTTGCTCCCACTTTTGTGAAGAGGAATCACATCTGCCCTCCTCCAGTTCTAGGGTACCACCC
Source organism: Neoceratodus forsteri (assembly GCA_016271365.2). Classification (NCBI taxonomy): domain Eukaryota; kingdom Metazoa; phylum Chordata; order Ceratodontiformes; family Ceratodontidae; genus Neoceratodus; species Neoceratodus forsteri. The sequence goes on from CM057456.1 coordinate 1,048,744,914, forward strand.
CATCCTCCCATGATTTGTTAAACAGAGTAGTCAGTGTGTCACTAGTTCTACCCTTAGTTCTTTAGAATTCTTGAGTGAACCCATCAGGCCCCATTGCTTTGTCCACCTTCAATTTTATTAGTTCTTTCAGAACCCTTTCTTCTGTAAAATGGACTGTTATCAGCCCCGTCTTCAGAGTGTTTCTCTTGTTTGGTTTAGGTAACTCCCTCCTCTTCCTTTTGAATACTGTGCAGAAATATTCGTTCAGTATCCCTGCTTTTTCACTGTCACCTCTACCCACATTCCTCCCTTTATTAAGCTTCAGTATCCCTTCTTTGGTCTTTCTTCACTCCCTAATGTACCTATAAAAGGTCTTATCCCCCTTCTTAACAGAATTGGCTATCCTTTCCTCGGTTTGGGCCTTTGCTATTCTGACTGCCTTCCCAGCCTCTTTCTGCTTTAACTGATAAAGTTCTCTGTCCTGCTCCTTCTGTGTTTCTTATATTTCCTGAATGCTGTCCTTTTCTCCTTAACCTTCCCTGCCACCTCTTTTGAGAACCATAACGTTTTTTTCTTTCGTTGTGTTTTATTGATTTGTTTTACACAAAGGCTTGTTGCTTCTGTGATGGCTGTTTTGATCACTCCCCATTGTTCCTCCACCCCTCCTTCTTGCCTGTTTGCTAGTGCTTTTCTGAGGCACTCTCTCATTTTCCCAAAGTCAGCCCTCCTAAAGTCCAGTACTCTTGCTTTTGTATGGCTTGATTGTATGGCTGTCTTTATCGTGAACCATACTGTTTGGTGGTCATTTGTTCCCAGATGGCTACCCACTTCTAAATCTGAGATTCTTTCTCCATCCCCATTTGAGAGTACCAGGTCTAAGATTGCTCCCTCCCGAGTGGGTTCCAATACTAGCTGTCTGAGGCATGCCCCCTGTAGGGCAGCAAGAATGACCCTGCTCTTGGATGCCTGCAGCAAAGGTGATCCAGTTAACATCTGGCATTTCAGGTCCCCATCAACAGTATCTCCCTTTTTCTGCCATTCTAAGAAAGCCTTCTATCATTTCCTTGTCCATTCCCTCCTGAGATGGGGGTCTCATACAACCCCATGCGATTGTGGTGCCATTTCCGTCTCCAGGGTGACCCAAAGTGCCTCATCTGCTCCCTGTTTACTCTTTAGTTCTGTTGCTTTGATCCCTTCCTTTACATAGAGAGCTACTCCTCCTCCTCCTTTACCCTCCCTGTCCCTCCTGTAGATTGTGTATCCTGGTATGTTGACATTCCAGTCATGGTTCTCTGTGTACCATGTTTCTGCAACTGCCACAATATCCACGCAACCCTCTTCCATCAAGGCCACTAGTTCAGGGAGCTTGTTACACAGACTATGGGCATTGGTGCTCATCACCCTCCACTTTTTGATAGCCTTACCCCTTTCAGACCCATTTCTGTCCTTAATGCCTTTGCCTTTTTTACATTTAAATCTGTTTACTCTACTAACTTCTGTACCTCGGGTTTACCCTCACTAATCACCATGTTTTGTAGGGGAGGCTCGGATTTCCTGCTCCTTTTCAGTGCTTTCCCTTGGCTAGTTTAAATGCTTGCCAATGAAGCATTTAAACCTCTCACCTAGATCCTGATTCTCTCGACAGATGCAGACCATCACACCAGTATAGGGTCTGCATCCTCCAGGTGGCTCCCAGTCCCCAATGAAGCCAAAACCCTGAACTCCACACCAGTTTTTAAACCACTCATTGAATTCCCTGGTGAGAAGTGCCCTAGCATCTCCCTTGCCATAGACAGACAGCACCTCCGAGAAGGTTACCGTATGCGCTACTTGTCTAAGGCCCCTTCCCAACTCTACAAACTCCTCTTGCACTGCTCTGATCCCATTCCTAGCCAGGTCATTTGTCCCTAGGTGGACAATGACATCCAGCTCCCTCCCTCGTGCAGCTCCTCCCACGATCCTGAGGATTCGCTTCCTGTCCCTCCAAGCTGTGGCGCCAGGAAGGCACCTTACCTCCTCTCCCTTCCTCCCCATTTCTACCCCTAATGATTGAGTCCCCACCAGGGTTGTTTCTTCCCTGTGGATCCTGCCACCCCTCCTGTGGGTCTCCTTGTGAAGGTTCCCAGCATTCTCCTTGGTCTCCACTGCAGGTGCCTCCATGAGAGGAACCACTATCCACCAGGAGAGCGAATGAATTGTGGAGAGGTACAGCTGGAGGATGCAACTCTGTTCCACCACCCTCTCCTCCTTGAGCCCACCCTGGTCCAGCCTCTCCTCTTTCTTGGCAACCTCTGAGGTAGTGGCATTGGCCCTGGTGGTCCCTGGGTGGGGGAGGAGGTTTCACAAATCCTAGCCAGGTCAGCCTGGAGATGGGCAACCTCCTCTCTCAGACCAGAGAGGTGCCTGCAAATAGGGCAGCATCGCAGCCTCCAGAATGTCTCCCGGAACACTGCCGCCCCACAGCCATTGCACTGCACCACTCCTATCATGTCTTATTTTGTGTCCTCTCTACTGTTTCTCTGGATGCTTATTCTCTCCTCTCCTTACAACTCTCAAACTTCCTGTTCTGGGACAGAAACTTCCTATCTTCTTCAGTAGCCTCCTTTTTTCTTGCTTAATATTAGACCACCAGCAGCTGGGGGGGGGGAGTGAGCTACTTTTTTCCTTTAGGGTTGACAAAACCAATGTCTCTCTATGATCCTTTCCTTCCTACTGCCAAACAGGAAGTTCCTGTTGACAGTCAAATCTAGTGGCTATAAAAGTAGAACTGGCTTTGGGTGGGTTGAGGGCAATTAGTAAGAAAAAAGGCTAGCAACAGGAAGTTGTAATTTGACTCTCCTGCTTTTATAGTGTCTAAACCACACCCCAGGTAAGCTCTCTTTCCTCCTACTGGTTTAGCAAAGTCAGCTGATACAGTACCCTTCCCTGCACAGAACACACACTGACTTTTTTTCTTTTCTTTCTTTTTCAACCCTAAATAAGACCCCTTCTACTTCTAATAAAGTTATCTGTCTACTTAATCTTAACAGACACTGACTCCTGCTGAGGTGTAAGGTTTAAATTAAAACTCTATGACTTCCCTTGTGCTGCTTTCAAAATCAGTTTCAAACTCTGTGACTTCCCTTGTGCTGCTTACAAAATCAGACAGTTCCAAACTCTGTGATGATTTCCCATGTGCTGCTTTCAAAATCAAACAGTTCCAAACTCTGTGACTTCCCTTGTGCTGCTTACAAAATCAGACAGTTCCAAACTCTGTGATGATTTCCCATGTGCTGCTTTCAAAATCAAACAGTTCCAAACTCTGTGACTTCCCTTGTGCTGCTTACAAAATCAGACAGTTCCAAACTCTGTGATGATTTCCCATGTGCTGCTTTCAAAATCAAACCGTTCCAAACTCTGTGACTTCCCTTGTGCTGCTTACAAAATCAGACAGTTCCAAACTCTGTGATGATTTCCCATGGTTGTTTAGATAACTAGAGAACCAAGCAGAGGTGTCTGGGGAAAGTCCAATGCTGGTGAGTTGTTTGATAAGGAATGTGTGATTAACAGTATCAAAGGCCTTGGTTAGGTTTATAAAAGTTCCCCCACCCAAGAGCCCTTGCTCCAGTGGGTTATGGATGAATCCCGTAAATTCCAGTAAGGCTATGACAGTACTATGTCCATGCAAAAAACCCATGCTGTTGAGTGCATTACAGTTGATATTGCTCCAAGTATTCCAAGAGTTGATCAGCCACAATATGCTCCAGAGCTTTAGAGAGTGAAGGGAGGATTGAAATTGGGCGGTAATTTCCTAGAAGTACATGGTCACCACTCTTATGCACTGGGGCGACCATGGCAGATTTCCAGCATTGTGGGAATTGTGAGAAGCTGAGAGATAGGTTGATTATCTTAGTGAGAGGTGCAAGAACTTCATCGAGTGCAAGATTTATGAATTTAAGACGTAGGGAATCCCCACTGTGCCTTGATTTTCCAAGTACTTTCTGGTGGTATCACCGCTTCACCTTCAGAGACAGCCTTGAAATAGAATGGTGGGTGGTCATGTAATGGGGTTTGATTCACCTGGTTTCCACACGTTTGGATACTGTTGAAATAGTCTGGGGGCAGAAAGCTGCTGAGGTCAGAAAATACCCTATTGAATGCGTCAGCGATGGTTTTTGACTCCATGGTTGGGGTTCCATCAAGATTCAGCATGTTGGGGGGTAGTCTTAGGGTCTTCCCCTGTGATATCATGGATATTTTTCCAGAATAACCTGCTGTTATTCCAGCTATTTGAGAGAGCATCCTTGTAGTACTGGCTTTTGGCCAACCGGATTGCACTGGTGCACTCATTTCTAGCCATTCTGTAGTTTTGAATACTGGATTTGTATCCTGAGGCCTGCACCTTGTACCACAGGTGATCCCTAGCTTTTAGGAGTTTGATAAGATCTGGAGTGATCCTAGGGTTGTAGGGTCCCTTTCACGTTCCTGGTTTTTAAAGGTGCGTGCCTATCACAGACCGCGTTGAAATGACTGGTGAAGTGGTCAACCGCTGTATCAACATTGTTCGTGGTATATATTACTGTCCAGTTCTGATTCCGAAGTTCAATTTTTAGCTGCTCAAGGTGACCATGAATCAGTACTCAGTTGGTAATACTCCTGGCAGGGGGTTTGCAGTACTTGTTGGACCAGCAGCATATGACAGGGGAATGGCCACTAAGTCCGTCCAGAAGAACAGTGATAGCAAAAAAATGCTCTGCTCAGCTGGAAAGCACCCAGTCCAGTAGTGTGCCATTTCCAGATCAGTAGTTTAGTCTGGTGAGGATCTCCATAAGCTGAGCAAAGTGAAAGGCTGGCAGTGCATCCTTGTGGGCCGATGTTGTAGTAGGGAGAGCCAGTTGATGTTGAAGTCTCCTAGTACTATTATTTTGGAGTGCAGGCTCAGGCTGCTTAAGCTGTTAAATAGTGACACAAAGCCATCTGCTGTATTCCTCAGGGGGATGTGGGCTGAGATCACAGTAAGTGCTTTATTGTGTGCCCCTAGGAGCAGTTTGATTGCCAGAATCTGTATTAAGTCACTAGGGTATGGTACATGGACAGCAAGGCCCTGTAGTGTGTCCTTTATATAGACTGCACATGCTGCACCTCTCTTGGTGAGGCGGTCCAGCCTAAAAACCAAGTATCCTGGAATAAGTATTGAGGCATCAGGAGTTTCAGGAGTGAGCCAGGTTTCTATTACAGAGATGACATCTGGATTATGCTGGGTAATCCACACCTTGAATCCATCCAGTTTAGGGTGTGGGCTGCAGAAGTCTATTGTAGCCAATTTTAAAGACCCTGTATTTTGTTGAGGAGAGTTTGAGTTAGTTTGCTCCAACATTTACTTATAGCTTTATTTTTTGTAGATTTTGGCCCCTAATGTTCAATATATCTCTTATGTTACCCCACCTCCCAAACATGGCAGGTGTCATTTTTCAAAGCCTCTCCAAAACCTGTTTCCACAGTCACACACCAAAATCACCTTTTGGATGAGATTTTACAAATTCCACTTGTCTTGACCATAATGTCAGGTCATAAAAAGACTGTTGGACATTTGGGGTCAAAATAAGGGAGCCTGCTTAAAAATAGATATTGCCTCTCAGCTGCCGTATCTTGGGTAATTACAATCTAACAACGTGTCAAAGCAGGACACCACTGAAAATTAGATATTGCATCTCATCTGTTCTATCCTGGGTAAATATACAGTAAAAATGTGTACACGCAAGACCTGGTACAACAGCAATAGCAGCGGTGAATGTTCTGCATTGACAAATGCTTACTTAGCAAGTGTAACCCCTCGGTGGTGCTATCCCAAGGGCTACTACCCCTGCCTGCTTAACTACTAACAGGTTGAGGGGCCTAGGCCCAATGGCAGATGCCTCCACCCAGAGGTCAGGGTTTGCAGTAATTAAATTAACTTGGTCACAGCCCTCTGGGACACTGTAACCCGCCTTTCTTCCCACTAGTGGCCCATACAATGCATTTGGAATATCTTCACAATGTACACCTACCCCCAGGACTGGCTCTGTCGACTGGACTCTGGGGAACCCCTGCAAAACAAAATGATACAGTGCAAAAACCACAGTACAATACTTTAACATAAACAATAACCTCAGTCAGTGTTACTTTGCTGAAAACCAACAGATCTGATTTATTTAAGGAACTGTAACAAGGAAGGGGGAAATCAGGTTAATTAGGTTAAACACATTAATAATCACAATACTATGCGCATATTCAGAGTCCCAAATTGTCGCTTTCACTGGGTGCCCAGGATTGGTGCAGCTGGATGGGGTCCTGTGATGAAAAAAACACTTGCACAATGCCCAATTGTAATCCGGAGCCGGAGGGCTCAGTTCGTGAAGAAATGAAAAAAAAAAACAATTAGATGACGCACTTGAGATTTGATAAACAGATGGCAGGGAGCTACCTTGCTTTGTACTCACAAACTCAAGGCTGGGAACTGGATGGAAGACTGATTGTCCTGGATTGCCAGGAGGAGCAGACCATGTGGACAAGGTCCTTGTGACTGGACCCCACTGCAGTTTAGAGCAAATGGATGTAGTCTGGATTAAGCTGGGGTTTACTTACAGCTTCATGCACTCAATTCACTGTACAGGGGATTTGAAACGCGATTCTCCACAAGCACTATACACATTTATATGTAAAAGGAAAGTACTATACCAGGCAGGCTGCTTCTCGATCCCAATTGCAATTACTGCACAATACCTGGGAGAACACACAGCACATTCAGTTCCTGACAGACTGAGCGTGATTCAGCAATTTCTCGTCTTCTACAGGGTGAGCCTGGTTTCTACTCTTCAGATCTCCTTGATTCTCTTCACAGGTCAGATTCAGTCCAAACAGGTGCTTGCACAAGCTGCAGATCGAAACTCAGGCCTTTCACGCGCTTATTGTGTGGAACTATACGGCGCAGAAGCTCACAGCTCCTTGTCTCTTCACTGCCCCAAACTGATCTGATCTTTCCAGTAAACAGAGCCGGGCATTTCCTTTGAGTTACTTCCAGTTCACTTGGCTGGTTTGGCTGTCACTCACAGTAAACTCCCCCTGTTGATGGAAAAAAGGTGCCGAAGTCCAAACTACAATTCCCAGAAGCATTGCCCATACAGTACATAGGTGGCTGGCTCCACAATGAGAGTCCAAGTTCTGATTTGCCAGCAGCAGGCTCCATTTCAAAGGTCCCCCCACCCTGATTGGTCCAGTTCAGCAGTTTAAAACCAGAATGGGGGACTAGGCAAACACAGTTCTGACCGCAAAGAAAAGCGGGTTAAACAAACTGTATTTTCATTATTACTCTAAATAATTTCTGTCAAACAGTTACATCTTTGAAAAGTGCTCACTCTGCCCACTTAGTGAAGGCAGAAATGGAGCGATTTGGCAGCACCTCGAGTGGGACTCAAGCAGGGAAACACACAGACCCCCATCCAAATTAATTATGTCTGCAGGCAGACAGCTCTTAAAGAGACAGTACCAGAGGCTCTAAAGCACTCACAGATAAACAGCTTAGACGCCGAACACCATCCAGACTTGGAGCATTCAAGCAAGCTCCTGGAAGACTTTTGGAAACTCCCATTTTCAGGGGGGTTACACCCTTCCCAGTCTGGAAAAATCTTGGCGTCCGCATCAAGCAAGTACCCCCATAACTTTCAATTGCAGCCATATACATTTGCATCAGGATCACATTAGGCTCATACATGTAATCATCAGTCAATATATCACTTCACCAAAAACACATTTCTGAAACTTTGCAGTATGTCACTCTTTACACAGTATTACATATACATTGTACCATAACTCAGGTTATTACCTCTTGTACATAAACCTGAAGGGGGGCCCTTCCCTATCAGCTACCTTGGGGCTGGATGGGGCAGCGGCACCATACCTAGAGGGCAACACAAATAACTTGGAGTGAGCACTGATGTTCAGTTTGGGCAATGATCTCGGGGACACATACACTCCTTTATGGACAACTTTGAGAGGCAAGTCCACAGGCGTCCCAGGGGAATCATAACTGAGGTGCACCACAGGCTTTACAGCTTAACCAGTCTTTCTGGGGGAACTGTTACAGTCTCTGCATTCTGAGCCTCATTTTCAGTATTGCCCTCACTTGTCAGGGGAGTCTCCATTGGGGTAGAGAGGCTAGAACTTGGGGCACTTTCAGCTCCAGGAGTTACAGTCTCTGAGTCCACAACACTTGGCTCACATGGAGAGCTTTCTGACATTGACAGTGAATTATCAGGGCACTCAACACACTTTTCTTGTTCTGGTATGTCACCAGTCTGTTCCAGTCCATCATTTTCCTCCCCTAAAAGCTCAAACAATTCAACCATATACAATGATTCCATATCATCTGACTTGATGCTTTGCACTTCACTTTATGGGAGCACTGGCTCCAGGGACAAAGTTGGGGGCTCAGACAGTCCAGAAGGCCCAGCTTCATCTCCAGTATTGACTAGGGGATTGCCCCGAAACAACTGACTCAGTTCGTAAGAAGGGTAGTATTCAAAGTGACACTCACTTTCCTCTGATATGGACTGACAGTCATGCTCAACTGGGACTTGTGGAGGGGAACGCTTTAACTCAGCTTCTGTAGGTGCAGACTTTCTTGATTTTTCCTTAGCAGCAGCTCTAGTCACTGGTTCAAAGGGGGCATTTTCTGGGGGCTCAGACTCAATCAAGATTTGTCTAATGGGTAGTAAATGATTTCTATGCATTGTTTTAACATCTTTTGAATTATTCTCAGGCCTTACTTTATACACAGGCAGATCATCTAGTTTGCCCACTACAATGTGAGGGAGATGGTACCACCGGTCAGCAGTCTTATGTTTGCCATGCAGTCCCAGATTTCTTAGCAATACCCGATCTCCCTCCTGGAGTTCCTGTGCTTTCACCTTTTTATCATACTTTTCTTTGTTGGCCAGATTCCTTTTGGCAGCCATGATTTGAGCCAGTTGGTATGCAAGATTTAGCTGGGCCTTTAACTTCTGCACATACTGTAAATAGTTGTCAACTCGAACCCCATCAGGAGAGACCCCAAAACACACATCTACTGGCAATCGATCTTCTCTTCCAAACATAAGGCAGTAGGGGGAGAACCCAGTGGCATCACTTTTGGTACAGTTGTAGGCATGTACCAGGGTGCTAATTTGTTGGCTTCATCTAGGCTTGTCCTTTGGGTGGAGGGTGCCTAGCATATCTAGCAAAGTGCGGTTGAAACGTTCAGGCTGTGGGTCCCCCTGAGGGTGCTAAGGGGTGGTTTTGGACTTTCGCACTCCCCACTGAGAAAGCACCTCTTTTTTTTTTTATACTTTTTTTTTTATGCCCCCTTCTCACTCCGGTGCTTCCTCACCTTCAGGAGTCTCCTACGGCCTTGTGCGTCCCTGCTCGTCTGTCGGCATCGGGTGCAGTCATCCCCCCATGCTGCCTTGGTTTAACCCCCAGGCGGGTACGAGGCAGGGCCCCCCTTTCCACCGCCCCGAGTGACTGAGTTTCATCGGGGATCTGTCATCCGTGCCGACAGGGGCCCTGGGATCAGGGCCTGAAGCTCCGTCTACAGGAAGCACTGGAGGGTACTTTCCTTTTTCTGCCCATCCCTGTGGGACATCTGCATGCTAGGAGAGCCTAGGGGCAACGCACATCACAGCGTGCTAGCGCTCCGGCTCCCAGCGGACGTCCTCCCTCCCTGCTACATGCAGTCCTCGCTGCACCACCACCCGTGGTCACCCAGGTGGCGGTGTCGCAGCAGGACCCGCATCCCACCCCACCCGGAGGAGGAGAGCAGCCTCTGGGTGCTCGATCCTCCTCCCCCAGCTGGCCCTCCAGTTCCCCGAGTCCATTCCCGAACCCGGGTCGCTGGCACTGCGAGCGGTAACCCTACCACTGCGCCAGCAGACCGGCCTCAAGAAAGCATCTCTTTGATCAGACGACTCTCAAAGTCTCTCCCTTGATCAGAATGGATTCTTTGTGGAGACCCATAGTGAACAAAAAAGTTTTCTACAAGTACTTTTGCCACAGTGGATGCCTTCTGGTCCTTGGTGGGGAAAGCTTGGGCATATCTCGTAAAATGGTCAGTGATCACCAGCACATTACTAATATTTCTTTGATCTGACTCCAGACTCAGAAAATCAATATAGACCAGCTCCACGGGTGCACTGGTGGTGATGTTAACAAGGGGGGGGGGCAGCCCTCTGGGGCAAAGCTTTCCTCTGTAAGCAGTGACTACAAGTCTGAATGTGTTGCTCCACATCAGCCCCCATCTTAGGCCAACAGAATCGGATCTCACCAAGTCAAGTGTTCTGTCTATACCAAGGTGCCCCATGTGGTTGTGTAAGGACCTCAGTACTGAGTCTCGAAAGGCAGTGGGCAGCACTAGTTATTGTTTGTCTACGTGTCCCCCTCTGTCTACTGTTTCTCTGTATAACATTCTATTGATCAGTTTCAACTTACTGTAGGACCTTCTTTGTATAACAATGCAGTTCTAAAATCAGTGGAACATAATTTGGACACATCTTTCCCTGCATAGAGGGCTTCTAAAGCTGATTTGATCATGGGATCGCGGGATTGAGCCCCGCCGAATACTGTCATTGTCCAGCTGAGGCAGTGCACCAATGTCTGTTGCAGAAATGTGGCAATAAGCAGCAGGTATGCAATTCTCAGAGGGTCCCAAACAATCCACCATACAGTCCACTGCATCCGTGGACATTTGTTCCTCCCTGTCAAACTTCTGGCAGAGTGCTCGAATAACAGGTTCTGACAGTCTGACCCAGTCATTCTGGGGAACAGACCTCCAGGAGAGAGCATCAGCATCTATGTGGTTCAGGCCTGCTCTGTATTCAACAGCATAGTCGTACGTAGATAATGCAGAAAGCCACCTATGGCCAGTGGCATCCAACTTAACTGAAGTCTGCACATAGGTCAAAGGATTATTGTCAGTTTTTACTAGTATCTTAGCACCATTCAAGTACTCATGGAATTGGTCAACAATAGCCCACTTCAAAGCTAAGAACTCTAACTTATGTACAGGATAGTTCTTTTTGGATGGGGTCAGGCTTCTACTAGCAAAGGCCACTGGTCTCAGGCCATTCTCCTGCTCTTGGTACAACACAGCCTCCATCCCTTGCAAGCTAGCATCAGTGTGCAGGACATAAGGTTTTGTTGGATCAGCATAGGCTAACACTGGAGCATGGGTAAGTTGATATGTGATCTTATGAAAAGCAGTCTTACAATCAGGAGTCCAGCGGGCCCCAAATACTTCACTTGGATGAAAATACACTCTTTCAGTCTCGAGGGACGCTGACTTTTTGTATTTTTTGTGGGTTGGGGGATACCCTTGAGTAAGGTTAAGTAAAGGGTGAATCATTCTTGAATAGTCCTTGATGAAATGCCAATAATAACCACAGAATCCCAGGAATCTCTGCAGTTCTTTTAGATTTTTGGGCTGTTGCCAGGTGGTCAAGGCCTCGACTTTACTTGGATCGGTCTCTATTCCCTCAGTGGATACTGTGTGTCCCACATACTTTACTGATGTTTGAAAGAATTGACACTTATCAATGGACAGTTTAAGGCCAAAGTCTTCCAGTCGGTCCAATATCTTGAATAATCTGTTCTCATGTTCCTCCAGTGAGCTGCCAAACACAATAACATCATCTAGGTATACCAGGCACTCTAGTAAGTTCATGTCCCCCACTGCACGCTCCATTAATCGTTGAAAAGTGGATGGGGCACCTGAAATCCCTTGAGGCATCCTCATGAATTCATAGAAGCCAAGCAGACAGATAAAGGCTGTCTTCTCATGGTCCTCTGGGGCCATCGGGATCTGGTAGTACCCACTGCAGAGATCCAGCAAAGAGAACCACTTGCTCCTGTTTAGGCAGTCCAAAGCATCCTGAATGTGGGGCATTGCATACTGATCAGGGATAGTCCGCCGGTATAAAGTGCGATAATCCACGCACATCCTTACTGTCCCATTTTTTTTTCTCACTACTACAATGGGGGAAGCATAGGGGCTTCTGGATTCTTGTATTACACCAGCAGCTAGCATCTCTTACAGATGCCGTCTCACATCATCTATATCAGCAGGTGCCAGGCGTCGAGACCTCTCACAAAATGGTCTTTCAGCATGCAGCCGAATATGGTGCTCAGCTCCTTGCACGCATCCTACATCCCATTCCTTTAAATAAAACACATGGTCTCTCTGGGCAAGCTTCTCACTGATCCTCACTTTCCATTCAGCTGGCAATGGGGAGTCATCGAAATCAAACAAGTCAGGTGTTACTATGTTATTCTTCCCCGAATTCTTGCTACTGGGTAGCACTGCAGTGTCTGCACAATGCACATTAGCCAGGGTGTAACCTCTATTTACTCGAGTCTCTCTGTCAGACACATTATGAACTTGAACCATTACCCTTCTGGCATAAGCATGGGCTCTAGCAGGCAAAATACTAGGCTTGACCAGCAGTCCCTCTGGCAATTTTCCATCGCCTGGTGCATCCAACATTAATATTTTATTCTTGACATCCTTTCTGAAATGGACCTCTCCCTGTAAGGTACACTGGGCATTTGGCGCCAGGATCAGAGACTCAGGATCTTTTTTCCAGACAACTCCAACCGGTTCCTCTGGTTCCACTTTTTCAGCATCTCTCTGTGCCACATAGGCCTTCTTGATCAAGGCCGGAATTCTTAAAGCTCTACTAGTCCTTGACCCCTGTTTTTCATAACACAACTGTGCCAGCCATCCAAACATATGTGCATTAGTCCCCATTAGTAAAGAACCCCATCATACAGTCCAGTAGGGGGACACAATAAGGCCAGGATCTCTACTTGCTCTGCCACCCCAGCCACAGAGGTGGGAAAAGACAGCCAAATTCAGATATATCCCGAGTAGGGGTAGGCCTTCTCACTTAACCCCCAGACATGCAGCTGCTCCAATGGTTATAAGGGTACATCAGACAAATGCTTCTGATACCAGTCTTGGAACGTAATTGTCACTTGGGAGCCACTGTCTAATACAGCTCTTGTAGACACTCCATTCACCTTTACAGTGGTCTCCATGAAGGGACCAATTATCCTGGACCAGTCTGGAAAGGCGGTAGTGGGGGTCTGGGCAAATGACCTTGCCACAAAGGGACATGAGTTAACATTTTTGGGACCTTCACTGTGGTCATTTCGTGCACCTCTTAACCACTGTTTTGTGCTCCAAAGCTCTCCTTGTAGCCGGCTCACCACTTTCTCCAAGTCTTTCCGAAACTGGCATTCGATCTTCATGTGCCCATCCTTCCCACATTTATGGCAAAATATGTCAGCTGAAGTTTGGGGTGACCGAAGCATCACACTGGGGGCTGCGGCATTGGTACTGTCAATAGAAAACCTTGGTGCCACCTCAGCCGGGGGTTGGGTGGACATTTGGAGACATCTCTTCAGTTCCCTCACTTCCATGGCCAAGGCATCAAGTTTCGAACTGTTGTCAACATGAGGTGCCTGGGTGGGCACCCCCACCCCCATAGCAGAAGCAGTCAGGCAAGTGTCAGTGCCTGTACTCGGAGGAGTGGCCTTTATGATGAGACTGTCTGCTGCTTTCCTAATCTCCCTCAGCAGTTCAACCCATGGTGGCACACCCTTTTCCTTCTCAGAACACTCTTTAACTGCCAACCCTTGCCCCAGAACTTCACTTGAAGGGTCATCCTCAGTTATTCAGGTTGTAGCAGCAGCTATTGGTGCAAGTCCCTCCCAGGTCACCTTTTCTCAGCTCCTCAAATTTCTCTCATTAGCCCATCATAGGAGGGTGGGGATTCCAGTTGATTGGCCAGATGTAACTGAAGCAACAGCAGTTCTGAGAAGGGGCAGACTTAAGGATCTTGTCCAGCCTGGTTCGGTCCAATTCAATCGCTGGCAAACTTCCCTTTCTGAGGCATTCTTGCAACAATTTTTCCAGCCGAGATACATACACAGACAACAACTCCCCTTGATACTGTTGTGCATTTCTTACTCTCCACCACAGGTCCTCATTGGAATCTGGGCTCCCATACACATTCTCCAAGGCCTCAAAATAGTCCTGTGCAGTCGCTTCAGGGTTACTGGCCCGTCTGGCATGGATGGTAGCCAAAGCAGGACCTCGGAGGCTCTCTCTTATCCTCTTTCACTTTTCTGCTTCTGAGCATTGCCATTCTAGCACTTGAGGGGCAACATAGTCTATCCAGGTCTCCCAGTCATCCTCCCCTTGTGGGGTGGGGAGGGTGCTGGAGAAAATTTTCATGACTATTGGCAGGTACAGACATAGGGGCAATAACTGGTGCTGGAGGGGGAGAGGGTGTTGGTGGAGGAATGCTCTCAGGTGGCAATAATAGTTTCTTTAAATCCTCCACAGTTTTCCCTTCTTCTAGCAACAATTTAGCAATTTCTCCTCAAAAGTTTCAGATAGTGGGGGGCTCACTCTCCCCAGGGTCTTTACTGTCTTTAGTTATCACTTTCCAGGCAGTGAGGGCTTCTTCTGGGGTAATGGTCTGTGACACTTTAGAACTGTCTATAGGGTCCTTACACTGTATTAGAGCCATGAAAGTTTTTGCAAGAAGATCAGCCAACCGCCCCATGACCACAGGGTTTCGTAAACATTCGACCTTGGAAAGTATTCCATCTACAGTGTCCGTACTGGTACCCAGCGGGATATCCAAGACAAGTACAGCATTTGGGGGTCAGTCTCCTGCCCAGTACACCACTTCACCAACTGGTGTACAGCCGCTTCTGTTGGGGTACCCATTTATTTTTAACAGTAATTTGTAAATGTGGCCACTAGAGGACACACAATCCCAGTGGTGAGCCTCCAAGATGCAACCCCTCGGTGCCACTATCCAAAGGGCTACTACCCCTGCCTGCTTAACTACTAACAGGTTGAGGGGCCTAGGTCCAATGGCGGGTGCCTCCACCCAGAGGTCAGGGTTTGCAGTAGTTAAACTAACTTAGTCACAGCCCCCTGGGACACTGTAACCCCCCTTTCATCCCACTAGTGGCCCACACAATGCATTAGGAATATCTCCACAATGTACACTTACCCCCAGGACTGGCTCTGTCGACTGGACTCTGGGGACCCCCTGTAAAACAAGATGATACAGTGCAAAAACCACAGTACAATACTTTGGCATAAATGAATACCTCAGCCAGTGTAACTTTGCTGAAAACCAACATATCTGATTTATTTAAGGAGCTGTAACAAGGAAGGGAGAAATCAGGTTAATTAGGTTAAACACATTAATAATCACAGTACTGTGCGCATATTCAGAGTCCCAAATTGTCACTTTCACTGGGTACCCAGGATGGGGGGGGGCTAGCCAGGATTGGTGCAGCTGGATGGGGCCCTGTGATGGAAAAAAAACTTGCACAATACCCAGTTGTAATCCGGAGCCGGAGGGCTCAGTTCGTGAAGAAATGAAAAAAAACAACAATTAGATGACACACTTGTGATTTGATAAACAGATAGCAGGGAGCTACCCTGCTTTGTACTCACAAACTCAAGGCTGGGAACTGGATGGAAGGCTGATTGTCCTGGATTGCCAGGAGGAGCAGACCATGTGGACAAGGTCCTTGTGACTGGACCCCACTACAGTTTAGAGCAAATGGATGTAGTCTGGATTAAGCTGGGGTTTACTTACAGCTTCATGCACTCAATTCACTGTACAGGTGATTTGAAATACGATTCCCCACAAGCACTATACACATTTATATGTAAAAGGAAAGTACTATACCAGGCAGGCTGCTTCTCGATCCCAATTGCAATTACTGCACAATACCTGGGAGAACACACAGCACATTCAGTTCCTGACAGACCGAGCGCGATTCAGCAATTTATCCAGTCTTCTACAGGGTGAGCCTGGTTTCTACTCTTCAGATCTCCTTGATTCTCTTCACAGGTCAGATTCAGTCCAAACAGGCACTTGCACAAGCTGCAGACCGAAACTTAGGCCTTACACGCGCTTACTGTGTGGAACTATACAGCGCAGAAACTCACAGCGACACAGCTCCTTGTCTCTTCACTGCCCCAAACTGATCTGATCTTTCCAGTAGACAAAGTCGGGCATTTTCTTTGAGTTACTTCCAGTTCACTTGGCTGGTTTGGCTGTCACTCAAAGTAAACTCCCCCTGTTGGTGGAAAAAAGGTGCTGAAGTCCAAACATCAATTCCCAGAAGCATTGGCCATACAGTACATAGGTGGCTGGCTCCACAATGAGAGTCCAAGTTCTGATTTACCAGCAGCAGGCTCCGTTTCAAAGGTCGCCCCACCCTGATTGGTCCAGTTCAGCAGTTGAAAACCAGAATGGGGGACTAGGTAAACACAGTTCTGACTGCAAAGAAAAGCAGGCTAGACAAACTGTATTTTCATTATTACTCTAAATGATTTCTGTCAAACAGTTACATCTTTGAAAAGTGCTCACTCTGCCCACTTAGTGACGGTAGAAACAGAGCGATTTGGCAGCAGCTCGAGTGGAACCCAAGCAGGGAAACACGCAGACCCCCATACAAATGGGGGTAAAAATATTAAAAAAACAACAAAGTTATGAGCCTACATTACAAACAGTGACATCTTTGAAAAGTGCTCACTCTGCCCACTTAGTGACGGCAGAAACGGAGCGATTTGGCAGCACTTCGAGTGGGACTCAAGCAGGGAAACACACAGACCCCCATCCAAATTAATTATGTCTGCAGGCAGACAGCTCTTAAAGAGACAGTACCAGAGGCTCTAAAAGCGCTCACAGATAAACGGCTTAGACGCCAAACACCATCCAGGCTTGGAGCATTCAAGCAAGCTCCTGAAAGGCTTTTGGGAGCCCCCATTTGCAGGGGGGTTACACAAGCTACTGCCAAAGTTCAGAAAAGCTTAGACAGAGGCTTACAAATGAGCTACCCTTTTCTAAGAAATCCAGTTTCCAGTATTGTCCTAGTTTGCCTAAGCTTCTTCCTCTCTTGGAGATCAATGAAAACACAGAAAGTGTAACCTTTTCCAAGTAATTTTTTTTTCTTGTAGTTCTGGGCATTTCTTTTTTTTTTTTTTTACTTTCTATTTTTCCCTCCTTATGCCCCCAGTCTCCGACTCTTCAGGGGCACCTAGGAGTCATCCTTCTGCCAATCACCCTACCCTCAAGCCACCCTGTGCCCCATGAAGCCACGGCTATACCCAAGGTGGAACCCATACACCCCGTATGCTTACTTGCCTCGTCAGGCAAGGTGGTCAGGGTGGGTGATTTCAAATCGAGGGCACGCTTCTGGTGCTCCATCTTCCCGGAGATGGAGGGTTGTTATCCTCCTGGTTTTCTCCCCATGTGTGGTGTTTGTGCCCTGACGTCTAGGCACAATGCGCCGATGTCCACCACATGTCATGGCCAGCCTTCCCTGCAATCAGGGCTTGCCGTACCTCGAGCCTCCGCTCAGGGTTGCGCATGTTGCGGGCTTTGGCCCCCTCCCTCCCCCCGGAGAAGGCGAGCTGTTGTGGGACGCTTGAGACTTCTCCCCCAGCCAGCCCTCCAGTGACCCAATTCCACTCCCGAATCCGGGTCACCGGCATCGCAAGCGGAAATCCAACTGCTGTGCCAATGGGCCGGCTAGATCTGGGCATTTCTAACCTTACCTTTACATGGGTCCTGTATTTTACAGGAAAACACAGCCTACTGAGAAATTGTTAGCAGACATGAAGGAAAACTGAGAAATTCAGCGACAATGGGTTATCATGTACTGTACCATATGTTGTACTTTTATGGCAAGAAATAACATAGACACTCCACACTGTTCAATGGGCACCAAGAAACTGCTATGTTCATTTGAAAAAGAAATGGCTACAACAGGTTAGCTCTGCAAACACTAATACCAAAGATATAGGCCACCATATTTAAATGGTCAGCGTGGCACTAACATATTCAAAAGGCCCCAGTGCACCTTGCTGGCCTGATAGCATAACCACACATAATATACTGCTGCGTTGTTTCTACAGTATGCGTAATCACAAATGCCTGTCAGACAGTGGCCAGACAAGGTGGTGAGTGGAGGGTTGTGCTGGTCACCATACTGGAGGACCATAAAATTAATTTAGTTTTTGTTTACCAGATACGTGCCATAGCCAAAAAATGACTATTTTCAGGCACGACCCAAGAGGTTACAAAGGATTACAAGGATACAGAGTACACAACAAATCAGTGTTACAGTATGTACAGAGTAAATTTCATGAGAACAAGGTTTAGACATGGATGAACAAGTACAAACATGAGCAGGGCAATGAACGAGTAGCAGGGTATACAATACAGGTAATAAAACATGAGCAGGGTAGAGTGCCAGGACAGCAATAATCATAAGACAAAAGTGCAAATCAAGGTAATTATCGAGGAAGATTAAGAGAAAAAATATGCAGCCTAGGGGTCAAGTAACGTGTGAAGAGGGAGGTAGCAAATCAAGGAGGTTTAAAACATGAGCAGGAGGCCTGGCTGATGAGGAAGGAGTGATACTTGTTTTCGAACTGGGCATAACTAGGCACTAGACGAACTTCCAAGGGTAGGGTGTTCCAAAGTTTAGGTGGCGCATGGGAGAAAGCTGTAGTACCCTTGAAAGTTTTACATGTAGGAACATGCAGCAGAGATCTATCAGCTGATCGAAGGCCATGGGAGGAGGACTGAGAGATAACAGGGAGGCTAGAGAGACAGGGATACCAGCTCTATTAATACCATTCGTCAGACAGCCAAGTGCAAGGAGCTGAAAGGAAGAGGGGGATGGCCAATTAAGGTCAGCATAGAGCTGACAATGATGTTTCAACCGAGGGGAGGCAGAGGCATATCTGTAGATACTACTGTAGGTTGTATCCCACTTCCTAAGTAAGGTCTTAAATGCATTTAGATAAATTATGGCACCACAGGAGAGTGCCGGAAGCAAGATATCCGGGCAATGTCAAGTCTAGCAGAGGGCATGAGGACACGGCTGGTTTTATAGGCAACACCAGTTCTGATGTTGACAGACTTACAGGTGGCCATGATGTGCTGATCAAAATTAAGATTTTCATCAAATAGGACTCCAAGGTATTTGAAAGACCACACTGATTCCAGACCGACGCCATCCAGACAAGATATTTGAAACAAGGCCCAAATACATTTTAGTTTAGTGGCTGAGTCAAAGAGCACTGACTGAGTTTTTCCGACATCGAATATTAGCTTATGACATGACAGCCAAGACTGAATGGTGATAAAGGCTGAAGAGAGAGTTTGGTTAATCTGGAGTATATTCTTGGAGCTAGAGTACAGAACAGGGTTATCTGCATAGAGGACAGATGAGCAGTCAGGGATATTTGTCACGATCCTATTAATAAAAATAGAAAAGAAGAAGCAGGCCTAGTATAGATCCACAAGGGACACCTAGGATAAAAGATGTCTGATCAGACAAGGCTGAGTTAAATTTCACAATATGGGCTCTATTTGATAAATAGGTGTTGAACCAAGAAGTCACCGAGTGATGGGAGAAGCCAAGAGCTAGAAGATTATCAAGAAGAAGGGGAATGGTCCAGAAGGTCAAAAGCCTTGGTAAGGTCAATGAAAACTGGTAAGAAGGCCAGAGTCCAGTGCGCATAGGGTATCGTTCGTGAAGTGGAGTAGGGCAGTAGAAGTACTGTGTCCTTTTTGGAAACCATGTTGATTCGGTGACAGGAGATTGTGCTTGGACAGGAAATCAGTAATGTGGGCTGCTACTAACTTTTCTAGGATATACTCAGCACTGACAGTATAGCTATAGGCCGGTAGTTGGAGTGACTTTCGCGATTTTCCAGATGTCAGGGACATGGCTGTGACAAAGGGAGGTTAGAATTTTGGACAGAGGCTGGACAATAAAGGACACAGCCAGTTTTAAAAGTTTAGGTTCAAAGCCGTCAGAGCCTACACTGATGTTATCCAAAATGGAGTTTAGTAGTTTAAGAAAATCAGATTTGGATATGGCCTTGAAGTTAAAGGGTGGGTGCGGAGCTGGAGAGGTGGAGGGAGTAGATTGAGGAGAAGGCTGGTCAGATTGGAATGAAGATGTGAAGTTAGACAGGTCCAAGAAATGCCTGTTGAATGAGTTTTCAATCGTTGTGGGATCATTACAATTGATGCCATTAATGACCATGTCGTTTGTAGAGAGAGTTTGCTTTGACCCTAGAAAGGTTTTTACATGGGCCCAGAATTTTCTGGGGTCGCCAGCAGCATCAACTAAATGTCCTTTGCAGTATGAGCGTTTGGCTATTCTGATCTGTTTTTTACAGGTGTTCCTCTGAGACCTATAGGTATTGTAATTGGCTAATAGGCCCGAGTTTTTAAAATGCCTCCAACTCTTGTCCCTGATGTGGATAGCAGCCAGAAGATCTTTATGAAGCCACCTAGTGGGTTTACCACAAACACACCGGATGACAAAGGGTGTGTGCCTTTCCTGTAGTTCATTAAATTGGGATAGAAGGTAGTCTAGTGCAGCTTGGGCATCATGGGTCTGGTAAAGGTAGGACCAATCAATTGATGACACATCATATAGGAATTTTGCCTGGTCCAGACTGGCATAGTTCCTAAAGGTAATATATCATAGCGGCAGGGAAAAGGCCACGGAGTGATTCCACACACAATAGATAGGGAAGTGGTCTGATATAACATCCAGTAAGGTACCAGCAGCTGCAATTCACTGAAAATGGCAACAGCTTAATCTGGTTTAAAGTTAGTTGGCATTCATCTGTATCCCCCCTTCCCCCAGTCGTGCCTGAAAATAGGCAAGATTTGTCTTGTGCTCTTACCTGGTCAACAAAAACTAAATAAAAATAAAAAAATAAAATTCTATCGACACAATTTTTTAGTACCCAGTCAATCAGGGTACTAGATGTTGCATTAGAGGTTGCTCTAGTGGCCACGGTTATGATTTGATGCAAACTGTGACTCTGCACTAAGGAAAGGAGGGTTTTATGATTGTGGCCAAGCCAACTAAGGTTAGTATTGCCAAGAAGAAGTAATTCATTATGACCAACAGTATTTACAGAGTGTTCCATCAGTTGAGCAAAGCCAGATGGGCCACTATGGGGCGAGTTGTAAACACAGACTATGTGTAGCTTCTTGGCACCCATCAGGAGGAGGGCATGGAGGGATTCACAAGTGGAGATAGGAGGGGATTGGGTTAGTGAGATATTAAGATGGACTTTGTAGAACAAAGCAACTCCCCACCTCACTTCGGAGACAGTCTGTCATTCCTAATAATATTATAATTATTTATGGAGCAAACTGAGTCAGGGATAGTGGGCTTGAGTCATATCTCAGATAGGCAAAGGCTATCAGGATTGTGGAGAGTGATCCAAGCATCAAATTCAGTAAGGTTATGCAACAAGCTCCTGATATTTAGATGGGCTATGTGGAGCCCTTTCATGTTTGCCCAATCAGCATTAATGCATGACTGCTGAGACGTGGGACCAGGGTTCATTTCTACATCACCTGCCGGCAGGATAGCAAGAATCATGAGATACCAGAGCTTGCAATGAATATAGGGTGTCACATGAAAAAAATGATAGTGAATTCGTTGTTCCAAGTAAACAATTGCTAGATATACAAGGAACCGTGGAAGTACCAGGGGTGTGAGGTCGTGACTTCAATGGATCTAACTAGCATGTTGGAGAAGCGAAAGTCATGAACCAAATAAAGCTGCCAGTTGCTGGGATGAGAGCAGAGAACCAAGAAGAGCCAAGCAAGGGCAATTAAAAACATGCTAACATGACATCTGTGACTGGACAGGGGGTGCGGGGTGGAGGGTTGTCAGCAGGCGGGGGGGCAGGTGTCTTTAGGGAGTTTGGGGTCACTAGACCACCAGGATATGATAATGTGTTGCTGTATAACTGGGTTAGTCAGGCCATGGGGGGTGCCACTAGACCACCAGGAGGGTGGGAGCTGTGTTTGGAGCACTACTGCTGTATAACCAGATCTGGTGGATGATTGGGAGGTTGGGGGACTGCTAGGCACCAGGACGGAGGGAGGGTGCTGTACATTTCAAATTGTCAGGATGGGCATTCAGGGGGCCGCACATGCAAACTAATCAGCCTATAATGGGCATATTAATGGCCCCTCAGCACCATTCATGCGCAATGTGCTTATTAGCATGCTAGGGCTGAATATGGCCCACAGGAGCAGAAGCTGGGGCAATGGTGGCTGATCACATCAGGAAGTACACCTGCAGAGCTGATATGGTGTGGGTGGGTTGACAGAGTGATGGTTGGGGCAAGTTGGCTCCTTAATCATGGGTCAGGTTGAGTGCTTCAATCTGGAGACAAGCATTTTGAGATGAGGCGGTGAGCCAGTCCAGATCGAAGTCTCCAAGGAGGAGGAGTTCTCCAGCAGCTGCAAGGGAGGTAGCGGAGGTGATGCAGGAGACAAGGGAGGGAAGGAGTCTGGGGGAGGCATACAATGCCCCAACAAAAAGTGGTGTTGAGGACAGATAAGTGAGTTCAGCCAGGAGGAGTTCATGGAATTATGGGATGGCTTCCCAGTGGGTGAAAGTACAAGATAGGGTGTTATGGGAGCAAATTGCAACCCTGCCTCCCCTTTTACCACAATCATGGTGGTGGAAGATGTAGCCAGGAAGGGCAAGTTCAGTGTCTAGGATTCGTGAGGACAGCCACGTTTCGGAGATGCACAGAGTGTCAGGGGAGTGCAGCATGACCCAGACTTTTACATTGTCTAGTTTAGGAAGAAGGCTGTGGGCATTTATATGGAAGAATTGCAAACCCTTTTAGGAGGTCCACCAGAGAGGTGGTGTCTGAGGGCCCGGGTTGGGCTCATCATTGCTGCAAGGAGTAGGAAACAGATCAGAAGGTGGTAGTGAGGGGAGTGTTTTTTTGCCTTTAGCCAGTGGCCTCAGAGAGGGGGCCATTTGGAGAAGGCTGGAAGCACGAGGTGATGTATAGTTTCACGCTTAATGAGAGAGGTATAGAGTAACCCTGGGTGAATTTTAGGCATGTGGTAGCTGAAAGGAGTGAGTGGGGGGGTGTATAGAAGGAGTAGGTAGATTGGTCGAGCAGGCAGGGTGTGGGAAGGATGGTACTAGGATGGGACAGGGTTGGAGTAGAGGGTGAGATTGGAAGAAAGAAAAGAAGGACTATGAGGGGGTGAAGAAGGTAATAATGGAGGAGGCCATGGAGGTACTGAGGATAGCAGAAGTGAAGCAGCAGTGGCCTATAGTGGTCAAGTAATCTTTGAAAATAACTATGTAGAAAGGAAGCAACAGTGGCCTCTTGTGTCTGATCATTATAGGATGCAGGTGAGGATCTAGGGAGAGGAGAGATGAGGTACAAGCAATACATGCTAGTCAGAGAAAGCTAGCAGGGTGGGTGGCCTGGTGGGTAGAGTAGCAGGCTCCCAAGGGAGCTGGGCTGCACAAGCAAGGATTCTAATCCCATGGAGGGAAGGGATACTGAGAGAGGGGAGAAGACTGCTAAAGAAAAAGGGATGGTGTCACAGGAGGGGTGGAGGAGAGCGAGACTAGGTAGCTGAGGGGTAGAAGAAAACAATTTCTATTTAGAAATGGGTAGAAAATGCTAGCTAGAGCATAGTGACCCCCAAGTGGTTAGGCAGGAGAAGCTGCTAAGGGTGATTTGGGAAGATAGGAAGTAGCGGATCACCCTATAAAGAAAATGCCCACTCAGATCATTGTAGAAAGGATCCTCCTAGCCTTTGACTACAGGGATAGGTTTTGTAGTGCTGCCTCCAAATCCACCCTGGCCAAGTTGGCTCCCCTCTTCCACTCATTCTGCTGCTTTGCTCCCAACTGTCCCATGCTATTCCTCTGTAACCCCCACCCCCACCACAGGAAGCTTGGGGGCTTACATTTAGTCTTGTCTGGTTCACACTATTCTCCCCCAGGCAGTAATGAGTTAAAGTCTCCAACTCAGGTTTAGGCAATTTATTTGTTAACTGCTCCAGCAGGTCCTGACCCATGAACTGTGTAACTATCAACACATTCTGCACTTGGTTTTTCCTGTAAACAAGAGGCTCCATCCTGTCAGGGTTGCCATGCCCTAATAGGTCTCAAATTAGGATCCCTTTCCAAACATCCTAGAATTTGGCTGCAGCAAAGAGATTCACATTGCTAGCAATGGGGTTTGCTCTGTTTAGGCTCCATCTGTGACCAGCCGAATGGGACTTGCCAGGCTAGAGAGGTGGTACTATTTCAGTGTCTAGGAAGTGGTACCAGAGCTCTCTGGGCTGAGCCTCTAGAAGCCATTCCTTGACATCAACACTTGAAGACCAGCACCAGATGGTGTGGACCTGTTGACAACTCACCCTCAAGGGTTTCAAACTGATGGTGCTCACCATGGTATCCCACAGTGTCCACAAGAAGTCTCATAAGCCAACCATAGGAGTGGAGTGTGCTCCCATTTGGATCACAAAGTCAGTGTCTGCCCTCATGCCACCCTTCAGATCCAGAATGGAGAAAGTATGCAGAAAACTATGTAAGTGGGGACTGTTGGTGTGAGTAAATTGTATAGGGTTAGTCAATCAGCAGGTTGTTGAACAAGAATGTAAGTAAGTAGTCTTTATATTTTTTACAGGATAAGGCTTTTAGGACAAGTGTCCTATTTTCAAACCATCCTTGTATAAACTACAAGTTACATATGTAAACTCCTCCCCCCCATGGGGCAGGCTTCCTATCCTGATTGCTCCCCCCCCCTTAGGTGCTTGTTTCGGGCATTTTCTGTGTTCTGCCCCTAGGGGTGGTGTTCCTGCCCACTATATAAGTTCGGGGCTGCAGAGGAAGGGGGAGGGGGGGGAGAGAGACGGTGGGTGTGGCAAGGCAAGTGTTGCCAGGGCCTAAAACCCCCAGCCCAAAAGGTACGGGCCTGGACAGTGGCAAAGAGTCGTGTGGTGCCTCCGTGGGGGAGGGTGGCAGGAGCTGGCAACTGTTGCGGTTGAGGGAGCCTTGAGCCATTATTGGTGGGTAGGATCCAGGAGATGGAGAAGAAAGATTGCAACATTTGGAGGCTGGGGTCCCCGTATCCTGAATTTGTGGAGATATGGCAGTGGGGCTGTCGCAGTGGTGGCAGGGCCGCGGCAAGGCCCCTTGGAGGTGGCAGCTTCAAGGAGGTCATTTTCCTGTGTGGCACACTGCTGCAGGTAGGGTTGGAGGGTCTGCATTCTGGGATTTCCTTTATCGGGCCTGCCGTGCCCGTGTCTAGGGCAGGATCCACGTCAGAGCCATGAAGAAATGCAGGGGGGAAAGTTGTAACAGAGGGAGGGAGCCTTTTGTCCAGCTCCACTGTTTCATATCCCTCTGCAACCTTGTATGACATGTTCACATCATCATATTTTCAGTGCTGCTATTGTATAGTGATTCATCTAATGCTCACTGTCTTTCTATTTTCTTGCTAATGTGAAACCAGCAAAAATAAAAAGTGAATATTTCCTGTTATACAGTACTAGCAACCAATTTAAAAAAACTACCACTTGCAGTCACATATCAAGTCTAGCACCTTTTGCAAAAAAAAAAAACTCTTTTAAAATGTGCCTTAAACATGCTTTTTTTTTTTACAATTTGACACAAATTCTAAATGCAGTAAGACACTCCAGGGTGGATGGTTTTGGGGGATGCCTGCATTTCCAGGTACTGTGATGCCTTCTGCTTTTGGTTTCAAACATCATTATGCCCCTGACTGAGAGCATGAATATCCCTCAACACTACCCACCCTGTTGTGTTTTATTGCTTACATATTGAATGTGACTATGCAAATGTATTTGTAGGCACCTTACTGGGGCCATGAGTCTTACAACCTCCAGGGTTTGTAACCTTATCTGTTCCTGCAGGTATACTGCGAAATGACAACCGATGATGACCTCTACTACCGAATGTGACCAGGTTAACCCTTGGCACTGATTTTATGAGCCATTTGGGTACAAGTACTGGAGCAGTACTATAATGTATAACCCCCCCTACAAATGGGGGTTCTCAAAAAGTCTTCCTTGAGCTTGTCTTGATGCTCACTGCCAGGCTGGTGTCCTGCATTTTAGCAGTTTAAATGTGATTGCCAGAAAGTGCCTGTATAGCTGATCCCAGTCCTTTCACAGAAGAAAGGGTTCTGCAAGAACTCCTAAAACTGAAGGTGGACAAAGCAATGGGGCCTGATGGAATTCACCCTAGAATTCTAAAAGAATTAAGGGGGGAACTAGTGAAACCACTGGCTACTCTTTTTAATAAATCATGGGAGGATGGTGTAGTACCCGAGGACTGGAGGAAGGCGGATGTGATTCCCCTTCACAAAAGTGGGACCAAGACAGAGGCAGGAAACTACAGACCTGTCAGTCTGACCTCTGTGGTAGGGAAAGTAATGGAGTCACTTCTGAAGGAAAGAAGAGTTGAGTACCTAGAGGCCAGTGGGGCACAGGATCAAAGGCAGCATGGGTTCACAGCAGGAAGGTCATGTCAGACGAATCTAATAGATTTCTTTGACTGGGTAACCCAAGTAGTAGACCAGGGAGGGGCTGTGGACATGGCCTACCTAGACTTTAGCAAGGCATTTGACACAGTCCCACACAACAGAGTAATAGTCAAATTAACCAGCCTGGGAGTGGGTCCCAGGGTGGTAGCCTGGGTGAAACACTGGCTGAACAACAGGACACAGAAGGTAATTGTAAATGGAGTCCACTCTGAAGAAAGAGGGGTTACTAGTGGGGTACCGCAGGGTTCAGTATTGGGTCCAGTCCTTTTCAGTGTCTTCATAAGTGACGTTGCAGAGGGACTGGAAGGAAAAGTATGCCTCTTTGCAGATGACATAAAGATCTGCAACAGGGTTAATACACAAGGGGGCGTGGAAAGGATGAGAAGGGACTTGGCAAGGTTGGGGAAATGGTCAGAAGTATGGCAGCTATGATTCAATGCAAAGAAGTGCAAAATAATGCACCTGGGAAACAAGAACCCAGGGGAAGAATTCACAATGGGGGGGTAGTAACAACAACAAAAAAGGAAAGGAAAGGGACCTGGAGGTAATCATATCAGATGACCTTAAGGTTAGCAAACAATGTGAGAAGGCAGTAGGGAGGGCTGGGGGTATACTGGGATGCATAGGGAGAGGCATCAGCAGCAGAAAACAGGAAGTTGTTATCCCTCTGTACAGACAGTTGGTGATACCCCATCTGGAGTACTGCGTCCAGTTCTGGAGACCCCATCTCCACAAGGACATAGACAGAATAAAGGCAGTCCAGAGGAGGGCAACTAAAATGGTGCAGGGTCTGCAAGAGAAGCCGATATGAGGAGAGACTAAAGGAGCTTAATATGTATACCCTTGAGGAAAGAAGGGAGAGGGGGGACATAATAGAAACTTTTAAGTATCTCAGTGGAATCAACAAAGTCCAAGAGGGTAGCATCTTTCAGAAAAAGAGACTTGCAAGAACAAGGGGACACAATTTAAAGATAGAGGGGGCAGTTCAGGGGCAATGTGAGGCAGTATTATTTCACAGAGAGGGTAGTGGATGCATGGAACAGCCTTCCTGAGGAGGTTGTGGGGTCTAAAACTGTGGGAGAATTCAAGAATGCATGGGACAGACACAAGGCAATTCTTGTGGGGGGTAGGAAGAAATAGGCTGTTGGTTAACTAGGATCTGAGGCCTATCCTGTAGGTAGGAAAATGGGCAGACTAGATGGGCCAAGCGGTCCTTATCTGCCATCAAAGTCTAAGTTTCTATGTTTCTATGTATAGCCTCTGTGTACTGTCTCTTTAAGAGCTGCCTGGATTGCAGTCATAAGTAATCTGAGAGGGAGCTCTGTTGAAAGATGCAACTATTTGCTGAAAATCATTTAGAGTGATAATGATAATATAGTTTGTCTAACCTGCATTCTTTGCAGCAAGGACTGTTTTGTTTATCTCCACTATCTTGGTCCTGGACTGCGAATTGGACCAATCAGTTCTGGTGGGACCTAAAATGGAGCTGGACTACAAGAGCTGTCTGGATTCAAAATCTGTAGGAATTGTAGTTTTGGGCTTTTGGCACCGTTTTGCACCTGAAGGGGAGCCTTTGTTGTGACTGACAGACAGATCAGCCAACCAAACCTTTTGGATTCTGTGGAAAGTCACTGGCTTGCTGGCAGTTGAGTCAGATCCAAGTTGGGAGCTGAAGAACCAACATGCTTGAGACAGTCAAGCAGCCGTCTGAGTAGTTTCGAATTGGAGAACTGTGGAGAGGCCTGAGTTGTGGCCTACATGTCTGCCTGCTGCTCCTGAGAGGGAGAGAAGAGAATTATTTTGGACTAAATCCAAGTTTGTGAGAATGAAGTAAGCCACTGATTTTTTACCAGGCTCATACGTGAAAAAGACCAAAGATTTTGCTGCATGCGATTGGCCTGTCAGGATTTCCGGCTGCTTTTGAATCCCCGGTTTGTGCAGAGACTTTGTGATTGTGACCGGAGCGGTTTGCCTGGTATAGTAGAATTTCCTTACATGTAAATGTGCTGTGTATTGAAAGTGTGTCATCATTTGGTTCCCCACTGTGTGAACTGTGTTCTGCTTGCTAGTACCGTAGAATCATTTACATGTAAATGTGCTGTGTATTGAGAGTGGGTCGTGATTTGGTTCCCCACTGTGTGAACTGTGTTCTGCTTGCTGGAAGCTTTATCCAGCCTAATCGGACTGAATCTGCGTTCCTCTCCATTCAGCCTGGGCCATGCCACGCTGGCCCTGACAAAATACCCCACTGCACAGAGAAAGCCACCAATGAGAGACTTGCCTGGGGATCAGCCCCCTGCTCCATGCTTGAACAGAAACAACGCCTCAGTGAATCGTGTGGGCCCTGCTTCCTCCTGGCACTCCAGATTAACCACCTGCTGTCTTTATTTTCATCCAGCCTGTGTCCAGTCTTGGGTATCGTGAGTAATCATCAGGGTAGCTCCCTACAACAACAGCCTAATCTAAAAGTGTGTCATCTGATTATCTTGTTGTTTTCTTTTCATGAACTGAGCCCTCTGGCTCCAGATTACAAATAGTGTGTGTTGTGCATGTTTTCTTCCATCACAGGGCCCCCACCAGCTGCAACGTTCCTGGCTAGCCCACCATTCTCCATCTGGGTACACAGAGTGTGTGACTGTTTATGGACCCTGAAGTGCATGCATAACTATTTGATTGATACAGCCTTTAAGCAAATTAACCTGATTATGCCCCTCTCTTGTTCAAGTCCCTTAACTCACTGCCTCCACAGGAGCAATCTGAAGTTGCACCACTTGTCTCCTGTATACTGTTAACAGTAAATCCTGGGCCTTTCTAAGCAAAATCAAGCTACAGTCAGCATGCCACAAACAAATCCTAATAGCTCAAGAACTGTAAGTGCTAGACATAAAGTATGAGTGGTAAAGTTATTCGGCACAAAATTACCTTTCCAATGGTGGTATGCAAATAATAATATGTAATTTTGTTTTTTTTTCTATGCTGGTTGAAACAGTAAAAAAAAAATGTTTTTCACCAAAACAGGCAACATAAGCCATACACACCATACCATAAACAAATGTGAATAACTCTTAAAGTATACATGATATACACAAAATATCAGTAGCAAAGTCATTCAGCACAAAATTACCTTTCCAATGGTGGTATGCAAATAATAATATGTATTTTTTTTTATGCTGGTTGAAACAGCAAAACATTTTTTTTCACTAAAACAGGCAACATAAGCCATACACACCATATCATAAACAAATGCGAATAACTCCTAAAGTATACATGATATACACAAAATATCAGTGACAAAGTTGTACAGCATAAAATTATCTTTCAAACAGTGCAATGCAGTCAAATATACTTTATATTCTGTTACACTATATATTAAAATATATAAGTGACTTCTCCAGACGTTGCAATGGCACACTGGGAGTTAGTAGTCGACTTCTGCAGACATCCTCAGGACACACCAGTGTATTTTACTGACAACTACAGGTGTCTGCTAGGAGACAATGAGTTAAATAAATCAGATCTAACTCTTTTTTGCATTTACCCTGACTGTGGTTCCAGTTTCTGCAAGAGTACTGTACTGCTGTTATTTGCTGTGTATAACCTTGTCTTATGGGGGTCCCCAGGGCCGGGTCAGAGGAAGGCCCTGGTGGTAAGTGCAAACAGTGTGGGTACTTGTGTGGTGTATCAGGGATATTGTGAAAGTGATTATTGTGTATTGTTCCGGCCACTAGTAAGGAAAGGGGGTTACAGTGTCCCGGAGGGCTGTGCCCAGGTTAGCTTGACCACTGCCAACCCTGACCTCCGGGTGGAGGAACCTGTTTCAGAACTCAGGGCCCCTTAACCTGCTACTAGCCAAGCAGGCAGGGGTTGTAGCCCTTGGGATAGCACCAGCTAGGGGTCGCAAATGGACTCCCTGTTAACTCACTGGCAGGTGCACAGGCTTTGTAAATAAACCTGTTCATTGATTCAACATTTTCAACTGTGCAAATTATTTAACCAGCCAAATGTTGGGTGACTGAGGTAGCCTTAACTAATATGGATGATTCTGAAGGAAAACACTGAAAGTGAAACCCAGTTGCTTGCCTACAGGTTTGGAACACTTGCTATGCAGGGTAACGCATGCTCAGCTGCTACATTTAAAGGTTCCAGAGCTGAGTCTCCTCTGCAGCACCATTTTCCTCCAAGACCAATTCATATTAAGACAGTGTATAGTGAATCCATCAGCTCATTTGTCTCTCAGTCTGTGACAGCCCTAGAGCACTCAACAATTCTCTAAAGTCAATGCACTGTGCCATGTAAAATTACGTGCTACATATTGCCCAACTCAAGAGCCCAGGACTGCACCCTCGATGTAAAGAGACGTGTCCCTTGAGGGTCCTGGTGCTGCACCAAGGATCATCCAATAACCTATCAATGGGCACCCAGTAGCACCTCACTTGAGGGTAGGCATCTTGGGAACTGTAGTCCTCATTTTCAAATTCTGCTTTGGCTCCCTCCATTGCTACCTCAACTCTCTCTTTAACTATCCCTGTTCTCCTCCTCCTATTCTCTCAGAAGAATTGACTCCTGCTCCTTCTCTCTCCCCTACCCCAACATCTCAGCTGAGCAGGCCAAATCCTCTTACAGGCGCCATCATTTCTGATTTAGCCTTCCCCTTCCATCATCTCTTCCTCCTCCTCCACAAATACACTACACATGTCTGCACCTGTTGCTGATCTACCCTCCTTCTCCAACTGTATCTTATTCTCCCAATGTTCCTCCTTTTTCCTGTTCCCATTTGTGATAGTCAGAGCACCCTGCAGTTTCCAGTTTATCCCGCTACCTCTCAGACCTTGCCCATTAAACTGTCCAGACCAATGTTGCTGCTGTCAAGGCCCCCTCTTTAGCAAGACAGGAGACACCAGTGCTCTGATAAACCCTTTCTCTTCTAGCTTCTATCATTCAGACTCCCAGCAGTAAGGGTCATTGTGTTGGGTAGGCACACTTCACCCTCACATGCACACCTTATCCAGGTAGCTGTCACACATAAACTAGTTACTCTAGCCTTTATAAAAAAAAAAAATATCTTGTACATTACTAAACACTGGCTAGCTAGCTATAACAGTAGTAAACAGGTATATACAATATTTACACATAATCCATACAGACAGTAAGCATAACAGGGTTTTAAAAATAAAGCTTGCACACTTGTACAGGTAACTACTTGGCTACCTTCCTAATAGATGCAGTGTTTACTAACTTCATTATGCACACTGCACTGTTAACTCAGTCCTTTCTTCAGACCTACGGACTGAAACCATCTTTGGAATGGTTCACAAAGAAATAGCTAGACAGTGACACCCACTCTGGTAATGCAAGCCCTGCTTGCTTATTATCCATCATAGGCCAGCACCCACCTGTCAGCCCCCAGCTGCTGCTGCCACCACAGATTCAGATCTAATTTGTGCACAGCTCCGGCCCCTCCCCTTGGCTGCTCCACCTCTCATTCACTGGCATGCTGCACTGCTAGGGCCTGGCTAGTTACCTTTCAGACTGAACATGAAGGGCACTAGCTGGACCCAGACTGGATTGCCTGAGCTATTACCACCAGGACCCCAGATCCAACCTTCACCCCTTCCCTCCCTCCTGTCCTCTGACTATGGGACTCTCATCCTCAGACTTTGACCACTTCACACTCACCTTTCCTCCTGTTCTGTAAGACAAGTCACTTCTTGGCATGCTTGCTCACCTCCTTCAGTCCTCTGACCTGGCTGTGCTCCCTCACCGGGCTGTCCTTATTGCTGTCGCCTTTCTCACTCACCAGCAGAACTTGACTTATTCATGTTGGGGTCATCATGTTTTGTGTTGTCTGTGAGGCCAGCCCACTACCTGTGACCATCACCAGTCAGAGACATTCTGAATGACTGAGCTTGGCCCCACAACACTAGCTGCTTGCCACTGTTGTGCTCACCCTGATGTCCTGGCCCTGTTCTCCCCACTACTTCACATATGTTATGATAGTCCTAAGCCTGCAGTCACACAGCAGACTCCAGCTCCACAACCCCCCCCCAAGCCTGATGCCTGCTAAGCACCAAGTGCATGTATAAGCTCCAACTAGCAGAAAATGACTCCCAGCTCCTCCTTCCTGGCTCATTACTGGAGGGGTAGCAAAAAAATGTGAGTGAGAAGCTAGTTTACAGGCTGCATTATGTGCCATTCAGACAGGGACTTCTAAACCAACCAGAGAGCACATACCTGGCCCAAAACTGGGCCACCATCATGCAAGCAGACATGCGCAATGGGCTGGGTAAGTTCCCCAGCTGCAAAATGGCACGGCCTGGCAAAGTTTCTTTGAATATCCCAGGCTAGTAGCAAACACACAGATGATTCACTGGGAAGGGGATTCAGGAGGAGGAGATGAGGCGTGGGGGAAGGCAGGGAACCAACACATCAGTCAGACATGACAAAACTGTGACTGCATAGAGTTACAGTAGCAACGCAGAAGGACTGCAGTAACTTGAGTTAATTGCAGCTGACAATCTCAATGGCTGGCACTGGCACCAGGATCTACTATAGTCCTGGATAAAATTGCAATTGTACCATAGTTCCTAGGAATATGCTCAGATGCTTCTTAGTTTGGGGGCGGTAATTCAAAATTGCCTCTACCCAAGCAGCTTCAAGCCCAAAGTGTCCCCCTCCAACACAATGTCCCAGGTATGGCACCTTGGAAATCCTCATCTCACACTTTTCTAGTTTTATAGTCATTCCTGTGTCTTGTAATCTGGTCAGGACCTCTCTCACAAGGGAAAGAGGCTTGTCCCATGTCTGGCTAAATATGCCTATATCATCAATATAGGATAGAGCACAGTGCCCTATTTCAGTCCGGACCCTATCTACTATCCTCAGGAAAGTAGTGAGTGAATTCCTCGTGCCAGAAGGCATCACTGTGAATTCAAACAAACCAAATGGTATGACAAATGCTGATGTCTCATTAGTTTCCTTGGATAGCCACTGCTGCCAGTTTCCCCTTGTCAAATCTATCACAGTCAGATATCTAGCCCCTCCTAAACTGTCCAGTACCTTGTCCATCCAGGGCAGGGGGTATGCATCAGGTATTGCGACCTTGTTCTGCTACATGTAATCTACACAGAACCTGGTACTTTTGTCTTTCTTCGAGATCAGCACCACTGGCACTGCCCAGGGGGCTGTTGGATGGCTAGATCACTCCCGAGCTCATTGTTTCATGTATCTGTTTCTCTGCATTTCTTTTTACTGCTTTAAGCAGCTGATATTGCCTTTGCTTTATGGGCTTCTCTGTAATGGTTTTCACCACATGTTCTGTTAAATTAGTACACCTTGGAAAAACAGTAAATGAAGAACCAAAGTCTTTAAGCACATCCCTCTTCTGGGATGCCTGTCTGAATGTCAGCATCTCAGGCATTGTCGCATCACTCCAGGAAGACACTCCCTTACTCTCTCCTACAAGAATTGGAGCAGGTTCCTCCTGTTACCTAGTGCAAAATTATGTGGCCACTCAAAGACAATGCCAAGTCTCAGTCATATACCAAGAAGCACAAAGAAGATAAGACTGAGCTAAAGCAGCGCACAGCACAGAAACCAAAATCTTGGTTGCCAGATAAAGCAGTATTTTATTGAACGAGTACAAGACATACAACAGCAGCCCTCACCCTACTCCATGCCAACATTTTGTGCCAATTAAATGTGCTTTGTCAAGGCATGATGGGAAGCCCAGAACAATTGCATCTGTATTGTTTAACTTAAAGCTGTAAGTGTATATAACTGTGCAAGCTTGCAATAAAGTGCTATGAATTATTTTGTGCAGTACTTGTGTGATCCTGGTTACCCATTACATAAA
Source organism: Neoceratodus forsteri (assembly GCA_016271365.2). Lineage (NCBI taxonomy): Eukaryota > Metazoa > Chordata > Ceratodontiformes > Ceratodontidae > Neoceratodus > Neoceratodus forsteri. Next base: position 1,048,779,221 of record CM057456.1, read on the forward strand.
TATATCTAAATTGCACAATTAAAATACAGTGTTATAAATAGAAAAGAACGTTAAAGGAAGGGACGGCTTGGAAGGCAGGATACAGCACAAGAAATATTGGGAAAGAGGTGAAAGGGGGAGAGGGAAAAAAACGTGTTGCTTGACAAACCATCATAATGTAAGTTAAAGACCAAAATGTTCCAAATATAGCAAAAAGTAACTTCATAATGCCTTGAACACAGAGCTATGAGGCGTAGGAAGATTGTTCCCCTGATGACTAGTCTGGGACCAGCCTGGTCTGAGACTAGTTTCCGAGCAACCTGGTCTTAGACCAGTTTCAGTGCCACCTGGTCTAAGACCAGTTTCCCCTTCCAGCTGAACTGGTCTGGGATCAGTTATTGTCACATGTGTGTCTAACCACAGGCTTGCTAGGCAGCAGCCAGCATAGTGTAGTGGTTAGTGCACTAGGCTGTGATCCTGAAAGTCCGGGTTTGAATCTCATTTTCTGCTAAAATTCTTTTTGACCCCAAATTTCACTGGTGTGGTGATCCATGGCTGCGTGGAGTTGGTAATAGTAAATTTACACTAAAGAGAGTTGGTGCAGAAAAAAACTAAGTGCAACAAAGCAAGCTCCTGTACAGCGGTGAAACTGGCCCCAGACCAGGTGGCTCGGAAACTGGTCTTAGATCAGGTTGTACGGAAACTGGTCTCTGACCAGTCACCATGGGAACAAACTTCCTGCAGCTAGCTATGAGCTGTGCAATGTGGTTTCCCATCACGCCTTGACAAAGTGCACATGATTGGTGCAAAACATTGGTGGGCAGGGGGGTGAGTGCTGTTGTTGTGTATCTCCTGTGTTCAATAAATTATTGCTTTATCTGACAACCAAGATTTTGGTTTCTATAGTGTGTTCTGCCTTATCCCACTCTTTTCTTCTTTTTTGCTTCTTGGCATACAACTGATGCATGGCATTGTCTCCTGGTGGCTGCCTATTTGTGCAGTGGTGTTCTCCCACAGCTACACAGCCAGCATGGGCAGACACACACCTTCTTATTGTCAGTATTCCCACAGTAAAGGCTACAAACCAAATAACACACAGCAGCACTCCCCGACTTTTACATCTACAAATGGATGTAACGAATTTTGTGGAGTCTGTTTTTTAAGAAGGGAGATAAAAGTCCCCTGTTGATTAATACAGTGACAAAATAATTCATAGCACTTTACTACACAATTATATGCATTTCTAGCTTTAAGACGAACAATATAAATGCAATGGTTCTTGGTTTCCCATCATGCCTTGACAAAGTGCATGTGATTGGCGTGGGGGTGAATGCAGCTGTTATGCATCTTTTATGTTTTCAATGAAATACTGCTTTATCTGACAACCAAGATTTTGGTTTCTATGGTATGTATTACCTTAGTCCAGTCTTTTCTTTCTGTTCCCTGTCTGCTACACTGCAAACTACAATGATAATGTCAGAACAGTCATAACAGGGTTTCATTATACTGATGCTGAACACCGTCTGTGAGCACCTCCTATTGGGGAGCTCTATGACTTTATACACGTCTTCCACCTATGACCTTATATGGCCCCTCAGCTGCTGCCTACAGCTTGTCCTGCCTCACTGGTATGAGTACAATTCTCTTCTGCCCTGTGGTGTATGATCAAGCTCTGGCCCATTATTATTCTAGGTCTTTTGTTTTTGTTGAGCTTTCTTATGAACCCAGTCCTTGTATACAGTATCACCACTGGTTCCCAAAACACTTTTTGCTGCTCCTCCCCTGATGAGTCACTAATGCTGCTGGCTGCCAGCAACCTCAGTGCAGCTAGTAATGAATCCATGGGCTGAGCTATAAGTAACTCCTCTCATAAAAATTCCCCTCAGCTTTGTACTCCATGCAGCTGATTGCAGCTGCTGCTTGCAAGCTAGAGTATGTCTCTCTCCCCTGACTCCTGTTTCAGTGAACTTCTGCTTAAAGTTGGACCAGCATAACATTCTGTGGTGATTTGCATATGCAGCCCATGATGCTTTGCATTGTGGGGGCACGTGTGATTTTGTATTTTCTTGCTCCCTGAGTAGCCCTTTGGCGCAGCCTCTCCTCTTGCCTTGGTGGTAAGAGGAGCTTACTCAGGCTGCTGTGACCCCCTTAATTCAGTGATCATGCTCCCTGGTACAAGCATGAGGTTATGGAGAGGGTTGAGTCTTGTCTACCTCTGTTCTTCCAATCTACCACTACCAGTCTCAGTCATTGAACTTGAATACGAGTCAGTGTCTGGCTCTCCTTCCTCATCCCGGTCATTCCCCAGCAGAATGTCTGTGGGCAACCCAGAGGCAAACACTATTTCCCTCTCCCCCTCCCACTTCAGAAGTACTCAGGTCTTCAGCACCTTGGCCCAATGGTAAGGACCAAATTGATTGAGGCCCCGTTCCTAAGTAGTATTTGATCTGGCCATACCAGCTCTTACTCAAAGGCTCTGACTCTTTCAATCCTTGTGTCAGGATGTCATTCACCCAGACTGGTTTCAGGTGCTTCCCAGGTGTTTCCTAGGACAGCACTCAAGACACAGCCTACCATGTGCTGCTCTTCTGTGGAGTTGTTCCCTCTCACTCTTCTCATCGAGACTGTAGTTGACCACATTTGATCCCATAGTGGGGACATGGTCTAACCTATTCCATGGCTTGGTCCCTGTTGCCTGAGGGCAAGCATAAGGCAAATACCCAAGCTTCTGGCACACGCAACACTTCTTAATCTGCACTCTGCTGCTTTTAGGATATGTTTGGGTATTACTTCAAGGTTCAAAGGGCTGCTGAGTTTTAAGGGCCCCTTGTGCCCCACCCACCTCTTTATGAACATAACTCCCCTCTCCATATACTCTCTTGTGTGTATCAGGGAGGCTGGCTTCAATACTGATCTGCTCATCCAACAGCTACTGCCTCCATACTAGGGTTCTTATCAGATAACTATGTTTTCAGCTCAGCATGCACACAGTTCAAAAACTATTCAATAAGCATCACTTCAAACATTTCGTCAGCAGTTATTTCTTTATACCCATTTAACCATCTCCCTAATAAAGTACTCATTTGCACACTCAGTTCCTCATCATTCTTTCCTGACTGCTTTATTAATTGCCTAAATGTGAGTCTATAAGCCTCAGGGGTTAACTCATAATGCTTTAAAATAGCATCCTTGATTTTCAAATAGCCACTTCCATCATTAGGGTCCAAGCATAAAAACGCTTGCCATGCCTTCCCAGTGAGCAATGGACTCAGGCAAGTGGCCCAGTGCACCTGTGCCAATTGGAATTGCACATACAATTTTTCAAATGAATTAAGAAAATCATCAATATTCATATCTTCTGTGAGTTTTGGAAATAATGCGGTCCCAGTTTTTGAGCTTTGACTATCCCCATCTACCCATTTACTTATCTAGTCGGGCACCAGCCTTTGATGAAGTGCTACAATCTTTAATTCACAATTATCATGGCATGGTGTTTGCATTCTCTCCTTTTTATCTGCATCCATCTTGACCTTGTCTGCATCTGCCACATGCTGTTTTTCTCACTTCTCTGCATCTGCCGCATGCGGGTTTTCCTCTGATACGCTCTTTCCTCTGCCTCTCGACACTTTTGTTTCTCCTCTTCGTCTAGCTTAGTCTTTTCAATGTGTGACCGAGCTAGCTCCAGCTCCCTCTCTTTTTGCCTTTCAGTCAGTTCTTCCTCAGCTAGCAAGGTGATCTCAGAGCTCCCTCCACATGCACTGGGGCTGCCCAAGGCTTCTTGATCTGCTACTTCTAGGGCAGAATCAGCTTGACCCTGTTCAAGTCCTCACGTGGTATGCTGCCTCCTACACTCATGGCTGATGGAGGTCTGGCACCTTCACCCCATGAAGTTTTCAAAATACCCTGCTGAACACAAAAAGACTCTAGCCAGAAACACTTGCAAGCACCCATTTCCTCCATAAAATCTGCCAGGTATTTCTATTCCTAAACTTTTCTTAAACCTGGATAAAAAAATTTAAATTTAGAAATGAGAAGAAAGAGCTGTTTGTGCTTACTGCTGAATACACCTGTTAATACCATTTAAATTGTGTGACTCACCATTTAGGGGCTGAATTTCAAAAGTATGCTCTGTGCAAGAAAGTCTTACATACTCATCTCACATGCCACCACCAGATGTGGCAGTCAGAGCACCCTGTAGTCCCCAGTGAAACCCTCCTCTCTCTCAGATTGTGCCCATCAGACTGTCTGGACTAATGTTTCCACCATCAAGGTTCTCTCTTTAGCAATACTGGAGAACGCAGTGATCTGATAACCTCTTTGTCTGCCACCTTCTGCCATTCAGATTCCCCATGGAAAGCTTTCTCGAACATGCTTTATCCTGCACGCCTTATCCAGGTACAGTTCCCTCAGGCACGTAGTCACAGAAAACCAGTAACTACAGTCTTTATAAAAAATCGAATTTATTACTAAACACCGCTTAGCTAACAATAACAGTAGGAAACCTGTATATAAAATATTTACACGTAATCCATACAGACAATAAGCACAACAGGATTTATAAAATATAGTTTGCACACTTCCACAAGTAAACGCTTAGCTGTCTTCCTGTTACAATGTTTAATAACCTCACTGTGCACACTACACTGTTTCCTCAATCCTTTCTTCAGACCTTTGGCCTAGCTCCTTCCTTAGAATGGTTCACAGAGAATTCCCAGAGAAATAGTCTACTGTGTTGGTCTCCAGTGGTGCGGTGGAGTTCTTTTTCTAAGACTTTCCTAGCCTTCTTACAACAGCACTATAAAAAAAACTCCCTCTGAATGTGTCCTATCCATGTTTGTGTCCCAGCATGTGAATGGAACAGGTAACTGGTGTTTTAGGCATCAGCAGAAACAGGAAAGTGCCAGTTAACTACGATAAAGTTCCTGGTCACTCCCACTGTAACATTCACTGCAAGGAAGGGGGGAGGGTAAATGGCAGGCTTTAACTGGGAATAGGTGCAACACCCTATCTAGGGTAGGATATAAAGAGATTTAAAGAGGGTATAGGGAAACACTAACACTATCTAGGGTCAGGTAGCAATAGGTGAAGGTGAAAGTGCTGCTGCCCCAGCAGGAAAAAAGCAGAGAAAAGAAAGTGGATAAAGGAAGGAGGAAAACACTTCATGTAAGAGGGGACTACTTGATGAGTGGGGCAGAAGGGAAAGCCCTTTCTAGGGTAAGGGTACAAAGGAGTCAAGCAAGCAAAATAAGGGGAAAACTAGAAACACCTTATTTGGGTAAGAGTACAAAAGTATTTCCAATTGAAACAGGGAGAACAAGAATTCAGAATGCTGGGAGTGGTACAATGCAGTGGTTATGGGGCGGCAGTTTTCAGAGAGACCGTCTAGAGACTGCAGCGCTTCCCCATCTGAATGCACTTCTCTGGGTTGAAGGAGGAGGTCACTTGACTCCATGCTGAGTTATCTAGGATTCTGGGGACCTCTTCCTCCACTGAGGGGCCACCAAGTCTTCCACTATTACCTCAGAGGATGCCAGGGAGGAGGAAAGCTGGACTATGGTGGGCTCTGAAAGGGTGGGGTGCTGGGTCAGGTGCACAGTCCTCAACTGGTATCACTATGCAATTCCAGTGCTGCTCTGGCAGGGCTGGACTGCCAGAATGAGGCCAGGGAGGATGGGGGGTCCAGGAGAGGAGGCAACTTCTGGTGTCTGACTCGATTGTGAAGGAGATGGCTCTGGGAACAGGAAAGGAAGGGAAGGGGAGAGGGAGGTAAGGTGCCTACACAGTGTCATGACCTGGAGAGATGGGAAGCAGATCCTGCAGATCGTTAGGGCAGCAGGACAGGAGGCACATCTGGATGTCACTGTCCACCTGGGGATTACTGACATGGCTAGGGATGGGGCAGGGGGAGTTTAGGGAGGTGGGAAGGGTTCTTAGACAGACAGCATACCCTGAGGTGCTGCTTGTCTACAACTGGGGGGAAGAAAAGGGTTCTCTGCACCATGAGCTTCAACTCATGGTTGAAGGAATGGTGCAGAGAGGAGGGATCTGGCTACACTGGGATTGAGGAACTACCTGGAAGGATAAGGGCCTAAATAGGGGTGATGGCCTGCATCCTTCCGAGAGGGAAACTGCAGTCCTCAGTAGATGGTTTAAATGTTACTTTGATGAACATTTAAACTAACCAGAGGGGGTGGGGGAAGGAATCAGGGAGGCAAAAACTGCCCCCCCCAAACAGACTGAACTAGACAGTAGGGAGGATCCAAGGGGAGATGAGTCCCCCAGGGCTCCAATTAATAAAAGAAGCAGGTTTGTGAAAATGAAGGGGGATGAGAATGAGAGCATTAAAAATGAAAAAAGGGGATTAGCAAGCACAGTAATGCCAAAATCTGGAAGGCCATGTGTGTAAATGCCAGAAGTCTAGGAAATAAAATTGTGGACATGAGGCCATCATGGCAGAGACTGAACTATATATTGTGGCCATTACAGAGTCATGGTGCACTGAAAACCATGACTGGGACATGGCTATACCAGGCTATACTCAGTTCAGGAAGGACAGGGTGGAAGAAAAGGAGGGAGTGTGGTGCTTTATGTGAGGGAAGGCATAAACGCAATGCAGATACAGGGAGTCTGGGGGGGGTGGAGGTACTGTGGGTCACCCTGGAGATGGGAAAAGTAGACACTGTTTACACTGGTGTCATCTTCAGACATCCAGCACAGGGAGAGGATTTAGACAAGGTACTGGTGGAAGCCACTGTCAAGATGGCAGAAAACCGGGAGATGCTGCTGGTGGGGAACTTCGGTCTGCCGGATGTAGATAGGAGCCTCCCAGCTCTCTGAAGCTTTACAAGATGGGTAAAATCACATCACAGTTGTGTACCAGGTGTGGTTTAGCAGAGGGTACTCTCAAGCGCATGTTATGGGACTGTGCTAAGGTGATTCCCGCCTGGAACGTGATTAAAGGTAATTTGGAACCCTTCTTTGGGCTGGCGGACTTATTCACTCTGGAGATTTGTTTAGTCTGTTTTTAACCCCCACATGTCTTCAGCCCTTGATGGGGCCACATGGCCTTGATGGCTCTTACAGCCAAATTAATAATTTCAAGACATTAGCTAGATAACACCATTCCTACCAAAAAGGAATGGCATCAAGAAATTCTACAGGTCTTGAACGTGGAGAAGCAAATTGCCTCTCTCAATAACATCCTACCTCTTTCAGTACCAGATGGGAACACTCTATGTCCTACTCTCAAGTTATCCACTAGGTAATTAATTTTACTGTCTCTGTCTAGGTTACCCAGGATTCTGTGTTTACCTTTGCATAGATTACCTTTGTTTGTTGTCCCTCGGTGTCCCAGAGATATCATCAATGAAAGTGCTTCAGGTGGGGTGGGGGGGGGGAGATTTTTCTGAGGTTTGTTATTAAATATTTTATTTTGCATTATTGATGCACTGTACTGTACTTGTAATACCTGTGTCCCTGTGGAACATGTACTTATTTTCTCAATAAAACATACGGAATAAAAAAAAAAGAAAAAGGAGCCTCCCAGCTGCAGCTTCTACTAGAACTAAAACAACAAAATAGCATTCTGCCATCAATAACTGGCGTTTTTTTGTTAGTCCTTTGACAAAGCTGTTTTATCGGTATCTTGTTGGCTTTTTTAGTCCCCTCCCCAATCTATATATGGCGTGTCCTAGTTTAAGCTTCTTTCTTTAGTTTATTAAATATACACTCTGTGAGGGACCCTCTTGAGATTAAGTCCAAAGACCAAATATTTTGTACATATAATTTTTTTATTTACAAATTTCATTTCAAATATCATATATCAAAGTTTTGTCAATGTTGTTCTATCACTGTTTTTTGCTGTACACCTTAAATACTTGAATTATTTTATACCCCACCTATGTGATATGATGTCACATAGGTGGGGTATATAACAAGATTGACAGCATAGGCTAAATCCACCACCTGATGAAACCCCGGTTTGGAGGCGATATGTAGGGGTGTTAGCCCAGTATCATTCATGCTGTGGCTACCTGAACAAATTACTCTGCATCCAGATTCTGGTGTGTGCCCATCTTCAATTTTTTGTTTTAGTACTTGTCTTCAGTTAGAGCACCTACACAGCTGGATGAATGCATCCTTCTTGTGTGGCACCAACTTCTGTTGGAAGCAGGGACATCCTGGACTTCCTCCAAGCGGTGTACCTCAGGTAACAAGTCAGGGAGCCTATTCTTGATGAGACAATACTGGACCTAGTGCTGACTAACAGGGACAGCGTTGCAGACATCAAGGTGGGAGGCCACCTGGGGAGCTGTGCTCACTGTACAGTGTGGTTCAATATAAGGAATGCTGCAGAATTGAACCACAAAAAGAGTGAGGGTCCTGGACTTCAGAAGGGCAGATTTTATCAAGATGGGTAAATGCCTCAAGAAAGACCTGGCGGGGGGTGACGAGGGGGAGGAACAGTGGGGGAAACTAAATGAGAGTATAGTGAAGGCAACAAACCTTTGTGCCAAGCACATGAGCAAATGCAAAAGGAAAAAGAGACCGCTATGGTTCTTGAAAGAAGTGGCTGAAAATGTTAAGGCTAAAAGGGTAGCATTTAGAAAGTATAAAAAGATGCAGAGGGAGGAGGATATGGAGGTGTATCACAGGAAAAAGAGGGAAGCAAGAAAAAGCAGTAAGGAATGCAAAGGTGAAAATTGAGGAGAGAACAGCCCATGCAGTAATCAGAGGGGACAAGTAATGTTTTAGGTATGTAAGTGAAAAGAGGAAGACCAGGGGAGGGATTGTAAGATTAATAGGGGAAGAGGAGGACTGTGCAGAGGAAGACCAGGAAAAGGCAGATATCCTGAACAAATACCTATGTTCAGTGTTCGAAAAGGAAGGAAAATGGGAAGGGGCCACAATAAAACTAACAGGATCTTTGGAGGGAAGGAGGTGGACACTAGTAATTTTTCAGAGGAGAGAGTCCTGAAGGAATTCACAAATCTGAAAATGGACAAAGTGATGGGGCCAGACAGGGTGCATCCAAGGGTATAGAGGGAACTGGAATTGGAAACAGCAGTGATTCCTGAGGACTGGAGGAGGGCAGAAGTAGTCTCACTTCACAAAAGTGGTAGCAGGGATGAGGCTGACAACTTTAGGCCAGTCAGCCTGACATTGGTGATGGGAAAGGTAATGGAATCACTGCTGAAGGAAAGGATTGTGAAACATCTTGAATCCATTGGGTTATAAGACCTGAGGCAGCATGGATTCATGGGAGGAAGTTCATGTCAAATGAATCTAGAGGAGACCAGGGAATTAGAGATGGGTGGACTGGTGGACGTGGCCTACCAAGATTTCAATAAGGCTTTCAACACTGTTCCACATAGGTTACTCTTAAGGAAGCTGGACAACTTAGGGGTGGGTCCAAAGGTGGCAAACTGGGTAAGAAATTGCTTAGGAGATAAGCAACAGAGGGTGGTGGTAAATGAAGTCTGCTCTGGAGACAGGAGGTGACAAGTTGGATTCATCTGGGATGAAGGCTGGGACTGGTCCTCTTTAATATCCTTATAAGTGACACTTCAAAGCAGCTGAAAATGATGACTGCAAATCTGCAATAGGGTAGACACTTGGGGGGGGGGGGGATTAGCAGAGACCCGAGAAAACTAGGAGTGGTCAAGGGTATGGCAGTTGGGTTTTGAAAAAGTGCAAAACCATGCACTTAGGGCACAGAAACCCAGGGGAGAAGTACAAAATGGGTAGAGAGGTAGTGACAAACACCAAATAGGGAAGAGACCTGGAGCAATCATATCTGATGACCTACAGGTGGCCAGGTAGTGCAAAAAGCAGTTGGAAGGGCTACTGGGTTGTCGGGGTGCATGGGAGGAGAATCACCAGCAGAAAGAGTGAGGTGGTGTTGCCTCAGTATAGACTGCTGTTGCCACCCCACCTAGAGTACTGTGTCCAGTTCTGGATAATACATCTCTGGAAGGACATAGACAGAGTGGAGGCTGTCCAGAGGAAGGCAACTAAAATGGTGCAGGGTCTGCATCAGAAGCCACACAAGAAGAGACTAAAGGACCCCAATATGTACACTCTGGAAGAAAGGAGGGGGATATGATACAGAACTTTAAACACCTCATGGGAGTAAATAAGGTACAGTAGGGGAGTATTTTTCAGAAAGAAAGATGGTCAGGAACAAGAGGCATGCAATGAAGCTGGAGGAGGGTAGATTCAGGAGAGATGTGAGGAAGTAGTTCTTTACAGAAAGGGTGGTGGTTGCCTGAACAGTCTTCCAGCGAAGGTGGTGGGGGTGAAAATAGCGGTGGGTTTCAAGGATGCATAGGATAGGCATAAGGGAATCTTAGTTGAAAGGAGGTAGGGGAAAGAGCCAGTGATCAAGTATGGTCTGTAGTGACACTGTAGGTAGAGAAAAATGGGCAGACTGGGTGGGCCAAACGGTCCTTATCTACTGTCAAATTCTATGTTTCTATGAGTTTATGGTTTGTGACCTCACTTCCCCCATGCCACAGTTATCTGACTAGCTGAAGCTGATTTCAGACGCAATTCTGAGGTTCTGCCTCTGTGTCCATACTATAGTGCAAAGAGAATTGCTGGACAAGTCACTTTCTCCTGAGGGTCATGTAACACTAGGAAAAGAGCCATCAATGCTCTGCCTTTCCATCTCCAGATGAGTGTGGGCCAGTTTATTCCTGTGAAACTGTTACTTCCTTCTCAGGGTCATCTCATAATAACCTACTTTGGCCTTGCTGCTGGTTAAATTGATACACAGACCAGAAGTTCATCAAACAGAAAATTATTCAGTTGCATCATACAGAAAATAATTCAGTCATCACATCTTTGCCCCCCCACCTTCTCTGTTTCTCTCCCCCTCAACCCTCTCCCTTTTCTCCCTAGCCCCACCAGTACTCCTGGTCCTCTGGTCATGCTGTCCTTTCCTGCATTGGCCTATTACCTTTATCTGCTTTAATAACTGTGCGCTGTTCAAATACTCCACGGGATGCTTATTCTGTGCTGTCTTTAAATATAATCATGTGTTTCTGTAAATATGCACTTTACTTAAGTATTTCTGCTACATTTTCTATCTGACCCCCTTGGGCACACCTGAAAATGAGCTGTTATCAGCTCTGCGAGCCCTTCTGACCAAATATAAAGGAAACCAACAAAAATCACAAATAATGATCAAATGTTGGCATGATTAAAGTCAATAAAGTGAATTTCTTTAAACTCATTCAGGACTCGGGGGATGGTCTTAAACCTAGGTGAAGTACTTTTAGGAGGAATCTGAGGAAGCATTGCTTTTCTCAAAGGGTAGCCTGGTTGTGGAACACTTTATCAGACTCAAAGAGTGGTCTGGTTGTGGAAAGCACCGTTGTGTAAGAACTACCCATAACAGCAGATCTTCGAGAGTATCTCTTGCAGCAGGTCATAACACATGGTATATCAGCCACAGGCATCATTTCCTCCGCATGACTTCTCAGCAGTCGACCCTGGGACCTCCCCCTAATGTTACCACGTGGTGTCTGTATGGCACATATAAAAAGGGGAGGTCCCAGCTACTCCTCAGTTCTTTTCCATCCTAGCAACCAAATGAGAAACCATTTCTCAGGCCTTCGATGGGAACCGAGGAGGGAAATAAGGCAGCAGCTTGTGAAGTCGTAAAAGGACAGGAGAAAGGAACCCTTCTGAAGTAACAGAAAGGGGGAAGGTGGGTGGAGCTGCATGACCTGCTGCAAGAGATACTTTCAAAAATCTACTGTTACGGTAAGTTCTTACACAACTGTGCTATCTTCTTCGAGGCAATCTCTTGCAAAAGGTCATAACACATGGGAAGATTCCCAAGCAGTTATTATGCCAAGGAGAGGAGGAAGCAAACTATCAGGACTTAGGACAGGAGGCCTTGTAAAACCGCCCATACAAAAGCAGTTCACTTCTTGGAAGCGATGTCTAGACTGTAATATTTCATGAATGTATGTACAGTAGACCACGTGGTGGCTTCGAAGATTTCTAAGGCAGAGACACCCCGGGAACATGCCATGGAGGCAGCCATGCCTCTGGTAGAATGGGGTTTACAACCCCTGTGAGAGTTTTTTCGTATTTTGTATAGATAAACGAAATGCAGTTGACCAACCATGTGGACAAGCACTGCTTTGAAACCTGAATGCCCTGATTTCCAAGGGTGCAAGAAACAAAACGTTGCTCAGTTTTTCACAACTGTGAGGTGCGGAGAAGATAAAGACTCAATGTTCTGTGCACATCGAGAGTATGAAGCAGGGATTCCCCTGGATTCGGAGGCTCCGCATAGTACATTGGTAAGTGGATAGCCTGATTTAAACTAAATTCAGAAACAACCTTTGGCAAAAATGATGGGCTGGTGCGTAAAGTCACCCTATCATTATAAAATTGCAGGTAGGGAGGTTTGCACATTAGTGCCTCTAAGTCTGAAATACATCTACCTGACGTAATGGCAACAAAGAATAGAGTTTTCCAAGAAACATAACAGTGCTTGCTGGATTCAGCAGGCTCAAATGGACTCATAGTCAATTTTTCAAGCACAAAATTCAAATTCCACACAAGGACTGTATCTCGGATAGGGGAATGAAGGTGCAGAATGTCTTTTAAAATGGTTCTGATTAAAGGTAACTGGGACAATAGTTTGCTGCCCACAGGTAAATGGAATGCGGTAATGGCAGAAAGGAGGACTTTTAAAGAGGAATATTGCAGTCCACCTTCTGACAAGAAGAGCAAACAGTCTAAGATGTTCTGAGGGGAACACTCATAAGGGTCTAAGTTTTTATTTATTTATTTATTTATTGAAATGTTTCACCAGAAAAGACACACTGAGCAATAAGATGCTCATCTCACAGTGCAACCTGGGGGGGGGGGTTACAGTTGGAGAACAACAACAGGCAGTGTGGCATGGAATTATAGCTTGCATTATACAAAGCATTACAACATAACAGGTTACATTTAGCTTACATGATATTTAGGTTACATTTTACAATGATGGTGCACGTGGATTGAGGTTAAAACAAGGCCATATTTCAACACCCATAATACTCCATAGAGACAAGACACTAAGGCAATGTGAACATAGCCAAATTAAGTGCAGAAGTAGGGCAGAAGTGCAGCAGTTGAAGAAATAGGCCAGTATTCATAGCAATAGCTATGCACCTCTGGTCAGGCGGCATGGGGGGTTGGTGAAGGGGGACACAGGGAAGGGGTGGTTGATGCTAGTGAATAATGAATGGGGAGGGGAGTAGAGGATGGGTGGGGGGGAGGAAGAGATATGATATGATATTAAACACAAGAGCAGTTAACCATGTAGTAGTTGGACAGGGCAGTAGATAAAGAATGTATGGTGGAGGAATGATGAATTTGGTGAGGGAGGTCGTTCTAGAGTTTTGGGAGGCAGTAGAAGAAGGCGGCTTGGCCTGCTGAGGTCCGACGGTGAGGGATTGTCAGTTACCAGGAGTCAGATGATCTGACGGCATGAGTAGGGGTTGGAGGAGAAGACAGACAGGAGGTAAGGTAAAGTGGGAAGGAGCTGAGCCAGAATTTTGACACAGATTTAGTGCTGTGGAGAATACATCGATTTCCAAGAGGGGGGAATGACAGCAAGTGGTAGAGCACGCAGTGATGGGTGCGACGGGGGGGGGCATCGAAGGTGAAGAGCAAAAAGTGTTGAAAAAGGATCCAGCGGGAGCAGCATTGTAGACTACATCACAGTAGTCAAAGGTAGGTAGGCTCATCTTCTGCACAATTTCGCATCTTGCAGTTAGAGGGAGGCTACTGTGGTTCCTGTAAAGGGCACCGAGCTTGGGGCGCAGTTTTTTTCAGGATAGCTTCAACTTGTGCAGAGAATGATAGGTGTTGGTCAAGCCATACCCCTAAGTACCTAAAAGTAGAAGAGTCCCCAAGGACTGTCCCATCAAGGGTGTGGAAGTTTGGGAGGGCTGTGAGCCTGGACAGTCTCTGCTTGGTGCCAAAGGTCATGGAGACTGTCTTTTTGGCGTTGAGAGAGAGTTGGTGAGAGCTAAACCAGAGCTGAACTTTATTGAAGTCAGCCTGAAGGTTGGTAGCAACCTCATCTAGGGTATGGCCGATCGTGAATAGGACTATCTCATCTGCATACATGTGAATGGAGGAAGATGAACAGATTTGTGGCAGGTCATTTAGAAAGATTGAAAAAAGGATAGGGCCACCACGATGCAGGACATAAAAGAGATGCTGCGCCAACTCATGCACTCTCAATGCAGGGAACAGCCAGATTTGAGAGATGAGAACACTTGAGAAGGGACCTAGTGACTACGAGTGCTTATTCTCGGCTTCTTCTTTGTTTCTCTCCCCCCCCCCCATCTGGCGGGGCTTTGCATCTGTTTTGACTGCCTGCAGAATCCAGCTGGGGCCTGGAGCTGGATGGGGAAGGGGAGAACTGTCTCTCCAAGATCCCACCTTTAACTTAACAACGCTAAATGACTGAGAGGGGAAATATCCCCCTTTTACTCTTATCTATGGTTGGGACTGAGACCCTGAGTCACCGGGGGGGGGGGGTGTTTATATTGAATACAGTCTGCAGCACTAGTGGTCTTGCCTAAATACAGCTTATTTGAAGTGGGGGGTGAATCCTGGTTGGAGACCACATGGGAGTTCGCATTATGGAAGTCTGTATGGTCCCTGGCCTGTTTGGTTTATTCAAGCTCCAGGCCTTTATTATTCTTACCAGGCCATTCAGATTCAAGGTTAACTGTGTAAACTGAGAAGCTGGGAAATGGTCGCTAGCAAGGACTATGCTGGTCAATATTCTTCTCAATCTGGGTCAATCTCATAGGGGAATAAAACCAAACACAATTGTATACACTGTATTTGCCTGGGGGACCGATGGAGTCTTCTGTCCAGCCTGCTGAATCAGTGGGAGCTCAGCTTATGGATTGTACTTGTCTTGGTCCTTGTGGGAGGTGGAGGGGATGATGGGCCTCTTTTTTCCTACCTATGGAGGACCATCTTACACCTGCAATGGCTCCCCGGGACCCGGTGACATATTTAGGCCATGACACCAGGCCAGGAACCACTTTCATTAGGGTCTAAGAGGCACAAACTCCTACAGGGGCTCCATATCCTCTACCCCCTGGACCTGTAGTCTTGGGGCTATAGGGAACGATGTAAACAGTTCCCCTGCCTCGGGGGTCACTATGTAAATAGTTTGATCCTAGGGGTGAGGTTAGCTAATTTGGTGCCTTTTCTCTGGGGGGTTCAGATGTTGTTGTTTATGTTAAAGTTTGTTCTGTACTATTGTAGTTGTGTTAAGATGAAGTACCCATAACATAACCTATGTGTATATTTGGTCTCATGGGTGGGGTGGCGGGCAGAGGACTGATGGGAGACTGGGAAAACAATCATATTCGTATACAGAAAGGGAGAACCTGGATGTGGGGGGCGGGGGCGGGTCATCAATCACGGGCAACTGTTAAGCATTATATAACTGAGACACCCTTCCAGATGCCATATGGCTGAAAAGAATAACATAAAAATTATATTGCAAAATGTGAATGGGTTAAATAATCTGGTTAAAAGATACAAGGTTCTTTCTGTTTTGAAGAGGCAAAGCCCATCTTTTGTGCTCCTGCAAAATACCCACCTTAGCAGGGCTGAACATATGAAGCTAGGAAAGTTCGGCTTTGCTCAGGTAACTGTATCATCATATGGGAAGGGGAAGAGAAGGGGTACAGTTACATTAATCCCAAAGAGGGTCCCAATTCAAAACAATTGCCAGCTACACTGATCCAGAGGGCCATCTGCCCATTGTATCAGGCGACCTAGAGGGGGCCCCTATCACTTTGGTGTCATTTTACATGCCTCCAGGCACCACGGTTACAGCAACAAGAGAATTGCTCCTCAAGATAACAGAGTATCACAAGGGCACCTTGGTGGTGGGGGGAGACCTCAATCAGACATGGGAACAAATGGACACATCAAAGATGGGCACATTCAGGAACAATCCTGTTAGTAGGGCAACCAGATCGTACATGAGAGGGGCCTTTTGGGTTGATGCATGGAGATCAGTACATCCGGGACAGAGGGAGTATACTCACGTCTCCCCTCTGCATGGTTCTTATGCCCGAATTGATTACTTTTTGGTGTCGGGTAAGCATCAGCACCAGACTGCTGGATGTGATCATATTCCTTCGCTCCTGCTGGACCATTCGCTGCTTTTGCTGAGATTGGAGTGGAGAATGGAGAGAGGTCAAACATTATGGAGATTTAATAATTATCTGTTAAACTTGATGGAATTCACAGACATGGCTAAATTAAGAATAGCACAGATTGTGCCGGAGAATTATTCCCCGGAGAGTTCCAGGGCCACCCTTTGGGATACCATGAAAACAGTCCTGAGGGGGGGATGTTATTGTTTACTGATCATTTTAAGAAGCAACAGATTTCACAGATGGAAAACCTCCAGGTGCAGCTAAAAGAGGCACAGGCCCAACATGCAGCTGGGGATGGGTCCGCCTCTACTAGAACACAGACTTTAAAACAACACATCCAAAAACAATTAGACATCAAGACTGAGCAGGCTCTGCAGCACCTCCATCAGAGGTACTGTGAGTCCGGCCCTAGAGCCACCAGACTGTTGGCCCATCGTCACAGTCAGCAGACGTCTCAGTCAGTGATTACCCAGATCAGGGACCCTAAACTTGGTAGATTGGTGAGATCCCCCAAACAGATTTTAGCAGGTTTCTGGGAGTTTTATCAAAGTCGCTATACACCCAAGCAGACATCTGGAGAGTCACAGATGGAAGCTTACTTGTCCAGAAGAACATTGCCAAAAATTAGCCTGGAAGTTAAACTCCAGTTAGATGGTCCTATTGCCCATGCAGCGCTAGATCAAGCAATTAAAAATCTGAAATCCTGCAAGTCCCCAGGACCTGATGGGTATACCCCTGAGTTTTTCAAATTCTTTAAGAAGGAGGCAGAGGACCCCCTGTTGGAGGCTTGTAGGGAGGCACAGTCAGGTGAAAAGATCCTAGACACCTGGAATTATGTGGTTATATCGAGGATTCCGAAGCCAGGCAAAGATACCACCCAATGCAAATCATATCGCCCAATTTCGGTTCTCAACATTGACTACAAATTATATACCAGCATTATGGCAAAACGATAGGAATCTATTTTGCATACTCTAATTGACTTTGACCAAACGGGGTTTGTGCCTGGCAGACAGACCCAGGATAACATCAAATGAACCTTACATATTTTGCACCATGCTGCCCGGTCGGGGTCTCCTTTCCTGCTCTTAAGCCTGGACGCGGAGAAGGCCTTTGACCGGGCAGCATGGAATTTCCTGGGTCTAACCTTAAAACATTTTGGCTTTTCGGAGACCTTCATTAAAATTATTAACAACATTTATACCAGGCCTAAAGCCTTTATTAAGATTAATGGCAGGGTGTCTGATTTGAAACTCCTTCAGAGGTGTACGAGACAGGGGTGCCCTCTCTCCACTCTCCTCTTTGCCTTCTATTTGAAGCCACTGGCCTGGGCACTGAAACATGAGGAGGGGGTGCAGGGGATACAGCTTGGAGTGGAAACACAGAAATTAGCCCTTTATGTAGATGATTTGTTAATATACTTGGGCAACCCAGAGCGGGCTCTTCCCCGGTTGTGGGGCTACCTGGAGGAATTTGGACAAGTTGCAGGGTACAAAATAAATACAGCAAAAACAGAAGTTCTACAGATACATTATGAGCCCTCAGAATATGTCAAACAACAATTCCCCTTAAGATGGAACTTGGGGCATCTCAAATATTTAGGGGTACAGTTGGGGCCTGAGCACGAGCATCTGTTCACCCTCAATTATACCCCAATATTAGAAAGCATCAGTATGGAACTGGCAAGATAGGCAATCATCCCTATCCCATTGATGCAGAGGGTGCAGGCGGTGAAAACGGTTATTCTTCCCAGGTTCCTATATTTAGCACAGACATTACCTATACATGTTCCAGACTCTTTCAATAGTGCACTTAATAGGAAGATTTCCCAATTTATTTGGGGCCCACAAAGGCAGAGAGTCTGCTTGTCGGTCCTTCAGATTCCAAAATGGGGGGGGGCTGTCTGTTCCTAATCTAAAACTGTATCATAAGGTGGCACAACTCAGGACAGCTCTATATTGGCTCAATAAAAGGTACACAGCCAAATGGAAGTCCCTGGAGTTGAAGGAGGGGGGCCTCGCCAATCTACATTTGGCCCTGTTAGTGGAGAAAAGAAATTCGGTGCCCACAAGAGAAAAAAAAACATATATAGACCTTACCCTGGATAACTGGTATGGAATGCTGGGGGACAGGAGTCTTGGGAGATAGAGACATCTCTTGCTCTCGGTCCCCTACTTAGAGGGGTTTGGCCCAGCACGAAAGGATGCTGGGTTCAAAACATGGGAGAAAAAAAACTTGCATTTGATCAGCCATTTTATGGAGGCGGCAGAGATCCAGGCCTTTCAGTATTTAATAAACAGATATGGGCTTACCTGGAAAGACAGGTTTCGTTATTTCCAAATTAGAGACTATATTAAATCTCTCCAGCCCAAAATGGGGGACAGTACCCCCCCCCCCACAGATACTGGCTCTATTTAAAACTGTGGTGGAGGGTAGACATCTCCCATATATACAGAGTCTTGCTCTCCTGGAGGGGGGACACTACCCAATTGGTTAGAGGGGCTTTGTCCCGAGATTTGGGAATCCAGACAGAGGATGAAACCTGGTTCAGGGCACAGACAAAGCTATATCGAGGTGTGTCAATGGTAGGCAGGAGAGAGTTCTCCTGGAAAATGCTGATCCAGTTTTTTTAGGACCCCAGCGATCCAAGCAAAATATCAGGAAATTAGGGACTCAGCCTGCTGGAGGGGTTGTAGATACTCTCCGGCAGCCTTGAATCACATAGCGTGGGAATGCCCAGTACTGGCCACTTACCGTGGAGATTTACAACAGGCTCTACACTCTGTTTTTGACACTGATTTGGTGCCGAGTCCTACTTTATACTTCCTGTTTGATGTGCCAAGAGGATATAGGGACCCACATACAGAGAAACTTTTGAAAATTGCTCTCCTAATGGGCCAGAAGGCAATTACTAAAAATTGGCTCTCCAAACAAGGTACGGCCCTATCTCAATGGCACAAGATTATGATCTCGATATATAGAACGGAAGCCTTTACGGCAACAAGCAATAGGAGGCAATCATAATTTGAGTTACTGTGGAGGAGATGGGTACTGTTTGTGGCATCAGTAAAACCAGACTTTGTGCCTTAGAATATAGGCTATTCAAAATTAGCCAAAAAGAATTGCATAAGATAAACTCAGGATGCTTAATTGTTAAGATGTAATGTAATATTTATAATCCTATGTACCCCTCATTGTTTCCCTCACCGGCTTGTCCTTCTCCCTAGTTATACCACATCATGGTGAGATCTGAAGTGGATTAACTGATGTAAGTGTTCTTTTGTGTTTATGTGTACTGTGTATTTTTGTATGTTGTATCTTTCTTAAAGAAAAAGAGCATAAATAAAGAAAGTTTAAAAAAAAGAAAAAAAGGATAGGGCTGAGTACCCATCCCTGGGGGACACCGGTATCAATAGGGAGAGGAGGAGAGGTGGAATCTGCAGTTCTGACTGATTGGGTTCCGCCTATCAGGTAGGTACTGAACCAGTTTGTGGCAGAGTCTGACAGACCAGCTGCAGAGAGGCAGGTTAGCAGAAGGGGGTGGGAGACAGTATCGAAAGCTTTAGCTAGATCGACGAAGATGGCAGAGGTGATTAGACCTTTGTCCATCCCAGAAAGGATGGTGTCAGAAAGTCTTAACAAGGAAGTGGCAGTAGAGTGGTTCTTCCCAAATCCAGACTGGTAGGGTGTGAAGAAGTTGGAGTCAGAGAGGAAGTTAGATAGTTGGGAGCGCACAAGGTGTTCTTGGAGTTTCACAAGGGCAGGGAGGAGGGAGATCGGGTAGTAGTTTGCAGTGGCGGTGAGATCACCTCCTTTAGGCAGGGGTAGGACAATGTAATGTTTCCAATCCATAGGAACAGTTGCAGTGGCAAAGGATAGATTTAGGAGGTCAGCAAGCAGGGTTGCAATGGCAGGGGCAGATAGGTAGAAAAGTCTGGTGTCCAATCCATCAGGGGATTTGCCTTTTGAAGGGTTCAAGGTAAGTAAGGCATTCAGAGTCTCTGTAGGAGAGATGTTTGTGAAGGAGAAAGTGTTAGGCTCACTAGGTTTTGTAGTTTCCACTGGGAGGGCCAGAGGGAGCAACTATGGGTATGGAGGTGAGGAGAGTAGAAGCACAAGAGGTGAAGTAAGTATTGAACTCGGTAGTGACCACGAGAGGGTCGGAGAGGAGTGCATCACTTGTATGCAGTAATGGGGTGGGGTTGGTTGTGGGAGGGAAGAAAAGGGAGTGAATAACTTTCCAGAATTTGGACAGTCTATTTATATTGGCATGGAAGGTGGAGCTAAGTAGTCGGCTTTGGCTAGTCGGGTGGCCTTGGAACATTATTTCAGAGCATCCGGTAAGGTGTTATCACTTATGAGGAGCGAGGATTTGTGAGCTTTCCAAGCCTTGTTCCGGGCATTTTGGCACGCTATAAGCTCAGGAGTAATCCAGGGTAGGTGGTTCCCCCGACTCTAATGCATCTCAGTGGGGCATACTTATCCCAGACGTTGAGGAATGTGTTGCAAAAATGTACGAGGGCATCGTCAATAGTAGTGTTTGTGGTGTAGGGTCCCCAGTTGGCGACAGCTAGGTCATCCAACAGGGGGGTTAGATTTAAAGATTTATAGGAGCATTGTAACAGAAACTTGGAGGGAGCTTTGGATCACCACAAGGAAAGGAAGCAGCTCCTGGTGGGGGACTCAATTATTAGGGGGATAGAACTGGGGGGAGCAGGAAAAACTGAAGTAAGGTGCCTGCCTGGTGCCATGGCTTGGAGGGACAGGAAGCGCATCCTCAGGATCACGGGAACAGCTGCACAGGAGTCTGAGCTGGACGTCATTGTCCACCTAGGGCCAAATGACTTGGCTCATCATGAGATTAGAGCAGTGCAGAAGGACTTTGTAGAATTGGGGAAGGGTCTAAGACAAGTAGCACACACAGTATCCTTCTCAGAGGTGCTGCCTGTCAATGGCATGAGTGAGGCGAGGTACTTGCACCATGCAGTTTAATGAATGGTTGAAAAAATGGTGTGGAGCACAGGGTTTGGCTTCATTGGGGACTGGGGTTCCACCTGGAGGGACACCAGCCTATACTGGCAGGATGGTCTGCATCTGTCCAGGAAGGGAACAAGTCTTTTGAGCAATCGGTTTAAATGCTTCATTGGCAAGCTTTTAAACTAGTCAAGGGGGGAGGCACTGATAAGCAGCAGGAAAATCCCAGCCTCCCCCTACAAAACAGGGTACTCAATGAGAAAAAGACCAAGGTAGAAAGGTCAGTGGGGGATGCTGCAACAGAAGGTAAAGCCATCAAAAAATGGAGAGCAATGAGTACAAATGCTCGTAGTCTGAGTAACAAGCTTCCTGAATTAGTGGCCTTGATGGAGGAGGAACATCTGGATATCGTGGCAGTCACAGAAACATGGTACACACAAAACCATGACTGGGATGTAAACATACCAGGATACACTATCTACAGGAGGGACAGGGAGGGTAAAAGAGGAGGAGGAGTAGCTTTCACATAAGGGAAAGAATCAAAGCAACAGAACAAAAGGGTAAACAGGAGGAGAAGAAGCACTGTGGGTAAATTTGGAGACCGCAATGGCACCACACACGCACAGGGGTTGTATATAGACCTTCTCAGGGGAGGAAATGGACAAGGAAATGATAGAAAGTATACTTAGAATGGCAGAAAAAAGGGAGGTATTGCTGATGGGTGATCTGAATATGCCAGATGTTAACTGGAGTGCAGTTGCAGCAGCCACTTCTAAGAGTAGGGTTATTCTAGATGCCCTACAGGGGGCATGCCTTAGACAACTAGTATTGGAGCCCACTCGAGAGGGAGCAATCTTAGACCTGGTTCTCTCAAATGGAGATGAAGAAAGGATCACAGATGTAGAATTGGGTAGCCATCTGGGTATTAGCGACCATTGAACAGTATGGTTCACAATAAACACAGCAATAGAGTCAAGCCATACAAAGACAAAGGTACTGGATTTTAGGAGGGCTGACTTTGTCAAAATGGGGGAGTGCCTAAGGAATGCACTAGCAAATGGGCAGGAAGGAGGGATGGAAGAACAATGAGGAATAATAAAAACTGCCATCACAGAGGTATCAAGCCTTTGTGTAAAGCAAATAAACAAAAAGAAACGAGGTAAGAAACCACTATGGTTCTCAAAGGAAGTGGCAGTGAAGGTTCAAGAGAAAAAGAAAGCATTCAGAAAGTACAAGGAATCACAGAAGGAATAGGACAAAGAACTGTATCAGTTAAAGCAAAAGGAAGCTGGGAAGGCAGTCAGAATAGCAAAGGCCCAAACCGAGGAAAAGATAGCCAACTCAGTTAAGAAGGGGGCTAAAACCTTTTATAGGTACATCAGGGAGCGAAGGAAGACCAAGGGAGGGATAGTGAGGCTTAATAAAGGGGAGGGAGGGGGAGGGTGACTGTGAAAAGGCAGAGATACTAAACAAATATATTTGCTCAGTATTTACAAAGGAAGAGGGGGAGGTACCTAAAACAAACAGTAGAAACACTCTGGATACAGAAGTTGATACCAGCCCATTTACAGAAGAAAGGGTTCTGAAAGAACTCTTAAAACTGTAGGTGGACAAAGCAATGGGGCTTGATGGGATTCATCCCAGAATTCTAAAAGAACTAAGGGTAGAACTAGTGACACCACTGACTAAACTCTTTAACAAATCGTGGGAGGATGGGGTGGTACCCGAGGACTGGAGGAGGGCAGATGTGATTCCCCTTCACATAAGTCGAAGCAAGGCAGAAGCAGGAAACTACAGACCTGTTAGTTTAACCTCAGTAGTAGGGAAAATGATGGAATCACTTCTGAAGGAAAGAACTGTTAAATATCTAGAGGCCAGAGGGGCACAGGACCCAAGGCAGCATGGATTCACAGCGGGAAGGTCATGCCAGACAAATCTGATAGATTTCTTTGACTGGGTGACCAAAGTAGTTGATCAGGAGGGGCTGTGGACATGGCCTACCTAGACTTTAGCAAGGCATTTGACACAGTCCCACACAAAGATTAATATACAAGTTAGCCAGCCTGGAGTGGGTCCCAAGATGACAGCCTGGGTAAAGAATTGGCTGGAGAATAGGACACAGAGAGTAATAGTAAATGGAGTCCACTCTGAAAAAAGGGGGGTTAGTAGTGGGGTACCGCAGGGTTCAGTATTAGGACCAGTCTTCTTCAATGTCTTTATAAGTGACATTGCAGGGGGACTGGAAGGAAAAGTATGTCTCTTTGCAGATGACACAAAGATCTGCAACAGAGTTGATGCACAAGGTGGAGTGGAAAGGATGAGAAGGGACTTGACGAGGTTAGAGGAATGGTCAAATGTATGGCAGCTTAGATTCAATGCTAAGAAGTGCAAGGTAATGCACCTGGGAAACAAAAACCCAGGGGAAGAGTACACAATGGGGGGGTGAGATACTAGCAACAACAAAAATGGAAAGGGACCTGGGGGTAGTCATATCAGATGAACTAAAGGTGGGCAAGCAATGTGAGGGCAGCAAGGAGGGCTGGGGGATACTGGGATGCATAGGAGAGGCATCACCAGTAGAAAACAGGAAGTTATTATCCTCTGTACAGACAGCTAGTGAGACCCCATCTGGAGTACTGCGTGCAGTTCTGGAGACCCAATCTCCATAAAGACATAGACAGGATGGAAGCTGTCTGAGGAGGGCAACTAAAATGGTGCAGGGTCTGCACCGGAAGACATATGAAGAGAGACTTAAGGAGCTTAATATGTATAGCCTCGAGGAAAGGAGGAGAGGGGGGACAGGATGAAACTTTCAAGTACCTCAGGGGAATCAACAAAGTCCAAGAGGGTAGCATCTTTCAAAAAAAGAGGTGTGCAAGAACAAGGGGGCACAATTTGAAGATAGAAGGGGATGGCTCAGAGGTAATTTAAGGAAGTATTTTTTCACAGAGAGGGTGGTGGATGTATGGAACGGCCTTCCAGAGGAGGTTGTGGAGTCACAAACAGTGGTGGAATTCAAGCATGCATGGGACAGTCATAAGGCAATTCTAGGGGGTGGGGGTACGAAGAAGTAGGCTGCTGGTTAACTAGGATCTGCAGCTTATCCATTAGGTAGGGAAATGGGCAGACTGGGTGGGCCAAGCGGTCCTTATCTCCCGTCAAATTCTATGTCGGTGGATTTTACGGACTAGGTACGTGATGTGGTGGTTTCTTATGGAGTTAGGTAGTAAGCCAGCTTTGAAGATATGGTGAGGGTGGGATGTGAGTGCCCAGTTGATAAGGCAGTGATTGCCAGTCTTATGGTTTGTGCTGGTTGGCTCAGTGATGATCTGGGAAAGATTTAAGGCAGTTATATGTGCCTGAGCTTTGTTGAGGGAGGGGGAAGGCCAGTTGTGATTAAAATCTCCCATGATATACAATTCACCAGAGAGGGCGAGAGAGACTATATGGGTTATACAAAAAGGTCAAAGTTCCAGCCACTCAAGAAGTTTTTCCAAAATTCCTTTTATTTTCATATATATTTTTTCAAATATCCATAAGATCCTTATTCCCAACATTTCACCTGTACATCAGGCTTCTTCAAACAATAAAATATTTTTATTCTTACTGATATAATTGCACATAATGCATATTGTGGTGCAGGGCTTTATGATGCATTCAGCATCTCACCAACATATGGTCTAAGTACTTTCCTATAGTATAAGCAATTATCTTGTACTGTTCTAAACATTGCCCAAAGGGGGCATACTGTGGGAGGTTCCCCATGGAACTAGACACATCATTGAGATTCAATCAGTTACACCAAGTGCACACATTATGTGCTTAAATATTTTCATTCACAGTGTTAAACTTGATATTCTTGAGCTGGCGCAGTGGCGCTGAGGTTTGAGGCGCTGGACACCACACCTCGCGTCACGCCGGTGACCCAAGTTCGGGAGCGAGCTCAGGTGTCGGGGGTCAGCAGGGGAGGGATCAGATCGAGCGCCTGGTGGGCTACTCTCCTGTCCCTGGGGGGGAGGGCACTTGGACGTCCGGAGTTCCGGCAACCCCAAGTGGAGACCAGGGTGATGCCGCAGTAGGTCGGGCAGCACGTTACAGTGTGCCCGACACTGGTAGGGTTGCCATGAGCTAAGCGTCGGGGTGTGTGCATGCAAGGGAGGGTGGGGAAAAGGACAGAAAATGGAAAAAACCCGGCTCGCAGGGATAGGCAGTGGCACATCTCCACCATGCCCAGCGCCGGATCTAACTGGGCCAAGCCTCATCACTCCTCCACCCAGGCTCCGTCCGTCTGCCAGAGTCTGTATTTCTAAGGAGACCAAGTAAGTGGTCGGGCTACCCTCCTGGGTGGGTTAAACTGAGTGCTGGCAGCGGGGGGAGAAGGGCACTGGGACCACAGCGGATTTCAGGTGGGCCGGCAGAAAGAAGATGCCTGAGAGAGTTCTCCTGAGCTGTGTCAGGAGGGAAAAAGAGTTCCGGGAAAAAAACAAACAAAAAAAACTTGATACTCTCTAGTTACTTTATTCTTAGCATGGTTATATTCTCTCATATATCATCTTGTTTCAGTGTGAACTTCTCGTACCTTGTTTTATCTAGTAAGCATTCCTTTTGGAGTTTGTAACTTGTTCATTCTGCAGGACCCGTGTTTCCTTATAATAGTTTCACAGAAAAGGGTAAGAAGTTACTTTATAGGTGAGGAATATTCCCATTTATAACATATATTGTTCTGTTAATGAGAACACTAACCTTAACTTTGTTCAGTTAGAAACACTGGGTGCAGGAACCTGGTTGCTATTTCAAAGCTTGTGTGTCCCCTAAATTAATTTTAAAATATGAAGTTGCGACATGTTATATGTATGCAAACAAATTTACTTTCTTGCCATTTCTTTCACAAAACTAACCTTGTTTAGTAAGTTCTATCACTTTTCTGGGGCCTTTTCATTACACAAGCTTCTCATGCTATCACATGTTAGTATCACATTAGTTTCTGCTTTTTATCTGCAATTATACACCTTGCACCATCGCATTTTCAACCCATATTTTCATTTGAAATGTGTATCACTGCATACCTACAATACTATAAGATTAGTGCTTTACTCTTTGTTGCTGCATCACAGTGTGTTTGAAAAGTTTTAATATAACACTATCTGTTGGGGAAAGCAGTATGCCATTTAGTTACAACCTCATGATACAGCTCGATTAATGTGGTCAGTACTGTTGCACTGTGGTGCAGGCTTACCTCAAGGTATGTCTGTCTGCTACAATCTGGTCTGCACAGAGCTGAAGACTGGTTGATATTTGAGTTTGTGGGCTAAGGGGCGGCAGCAGCCAGCAAACAGTACCAGGATCGAGGAAGTGATCCTAAAAGCAGTGCATGCTGGACGGTTGCTATGCAACTACAGAGGCATGTCAAGACATATGCTTACTGCCCTTAAAGCCCACATAGTTGTATTTGAAACAGGTGTGGAGTGTGTCATCTCCATGTAAGTGTGGCTGGTTGCAAGTGCAAGGCTAATGTCTTTTTTGTTCCAGTGTGCATTGGGGCTCAGCCTTGGCTAAGATTACTGAGAAGTGTATGTCCAAGGCGACATAGATAGCAACTCTGCCTCCTCTACTGGAGCGGTCTTGCTGGGTGACAGAATAGCCTGGGATGGCGATAGAGGGGTTCTTCAAGTTGGTATTTAGACAGATTTCGGACAGGATAATGATGTCAGGGGCATAGTGGACGGCTAGCACCTGGAACAGGTCGAGTTTGGGGGCTAGGCTTCTTATGTTTAGGTGAAGTACTCATAGCCCTCTGGGGAGGGAATCACACTGAGTGGAAGAGGTGGACACCTCAGGGGATATGACCGCAGAATTAGTTGGGGGGGTGGTAAGCACAGGGCCTGGGTTGGGATGTATATCGCCCACTGCTAGGAGCAGGAGAGTGATAATTAGGTATCGTGAGAGAATTTGCTTACACCACGTGGTGAACGAGCACCGCCTAGGCAGTGGATGGGTATGGGCCAGTGGAGTTAACCAGAAGGTAAATAAGGGAGAATCATCCAGAGGTGTGAGTAGGAGAAGAGAGAGGAACAGGGGTGGAAAGGGTAGTGGGATCAGGCTAAACTTGAACTAGAGAGAGTCACAGTATAGGGGGAGTGAGAGGGATGGGTTAGTTTGAGTGTGTCGGAGAGAGGGGGATCAGGGGTTAGTGGTGTGTGGTGGATTAGGGTGGGGAGGCAGAATACTATAGAGATAAGTAGGAGTACTTTGCAGGGCTGTAGAGCCATTTCTGACTGGTTGCAAGGATGGGGCAGCGATGTACTAGCTTGTTGCGACCGAGGAGAAGTGATGTAGTAGCTAGGAACAGCTGGGGAGAGCAGCTTGGAACACCTATGCTGCAAACTAGTGGCTACAAGCCCAGAAAGTTTAGCCAATGGTAGTGGAACAGAGATGGCCAATGGCGAGCGCGCTTGGGATAGTTCAGCCAATGGTAGTGCAGCAGAGATGGCTAATAGATGAGGAGACTGTGTTGGGGGTGGGAGGAGTGTATTTAAGAGGTGGTGGGGTGGGGGACAGTGGGGGGGCTGAAATACTGGGTTGGGAGATGTTCCCGGTAGAGATCTGGGCAGTCAGTCCTTGGACTGGAGAGAGTAACCAATCGTCAAGGTGGCGGTGCCGGCAGCATCCAATCGGGTGCTGCAGTTCCGGCCTGTGGTCCAATCAGGGCCCAGAGCAGTAGCCCGGTATTGGTCAACTTCTCACCTGAGTTTTAGAGCTGGCAGCCTAGCTGGGCTGTGATGGAGGAGCCGGTGTTCTGTCCAGGGCACGGAGGCCAGCAGGGGCGAGGTATGCCCAAGGGGGGCTGCCTGGGGAAGGAGGGAGGGCAAGAGGTCAAATAATGCACTAACAAAAGGCTTCATTAATTAATTGGGGAGAGTAATACAATAGGGATTAAGCTAGGTAGGGGGTGTGGGTAACAGGAGACTGGCCGTGTGGGGGGGGGGTTGCTAGACGAGCACCAGCCATGTAGCTCCTTTTTCTGCATTACAATAGTCAGAACAATGGAGCAGACAAAAAGCACGCCAAGGTGGCGGTGCTGAATTTAGTTCTGAGTAAAAGACTCAACAATGGGGGGGTTTAGCAGGCTTACAGCAGATGATTTAATCCAGCCAGTTGCTACCAGATTTAACTTAGCCCGGTGAAGTTTAAAGACTTTAGGCAGTGGAAAACTTAACTCCTGCTGTGCAGTCCACTCACAACAGGGAGCTGCACACTCAGTAGGGAAAACACATAACAGTTCAAATAATGCAGACCAGAATTAATAGTCCTAGGCAATAACCCACAAAACATGAAATTCCCTGCAACAGTTAGCTAAAGCACAACAATTTTAAAGAAAAACTGGGTTAGAGATGTTCCCGGTACAGATTTGGGCAGTCAGTCCTTGGGTTGGAGAGAGTAACCAATCGGCGAGGTGGCTGTGCCAGTGGTGTCCAATCGGGTGCTGCAGTTCCGGCCTATGGTCCAATCAGGGCCCAGAGCAGTAGCCTGGTGTTGGTCAGCTTCTCATCTGAGTTTTAGAGCTGGTGGTCCAGCCTGGCTGTGATGGAGGAGCTGGTGTTCTGTCTGGGGCATGGAGACCAGCAAGGGCGAGGTATGCCCGAGAGTGGGCTGCCTGAGTTTTAGAGCTGGTGGCCATGCTGGGCTGTGATGGAGGAGCTGGTGTGCTGTCCAGGGCACGGAGGCCAGCAAGGGCAAGGTATGCCCGAGGAGGCTGCCTGAGTTTTAAAGCTGGTGGCCCGGCTGGGCTGTGATGGAGGAGCTGGTGTTCTGTCCGAGGCATGAAGGCCAGCAAGGGCAAGGTATGCCAGAGTCCTGCATAGATGCCCAAATGGAGAAGTATTTCCACTTCATGGAATAGGAAGACCATGTAGACGGTGTCCTAGGAGCCCGGAGGACTTCTGCCACCTTTGGGGAGACCCTGTAATTTGAGAGGACTATGTCCTCAGGAGCCAGGCATGCAGATGGAGGGAATGAAGGTCTCGTGTAGCAGGAAGCCTTGTGCCTGGGACAACAGAGCCCAGCAAATCGGCAGAGGAAGGGGATCCAGTTCCAAGAGCTGTAGAAGCAGAGGGAATCAAATCTGTCTTGGCCAGAATGGTTCTATGAGAATCACAGGTGCTCCATCTCAGACCAGTTTGAGTAGTACTCTCTGAATGAGAGGAAATGGCAGGAAGGCGTAAAGAAATCTTCCTGTCCAGGAAAGAGATAATGCATCCCGTCACACAGTTCCTGGACCTCAAGAGAGCAGTAAAAAGGCAGTTTTGTGGAGAGGTAAATAGGTCCAACTCCAGTCATCCCCATTGGTGGAAGACATTGTTTAGGATGTCTGGTAGGAGTTCCCACTCATGGGCCTGAGCAATGGATCTGCTCAGGGCATTCGCTAGGGTGTTGGACACTCTGGGGTTGTGGACCGCCAGAAGATGTATATTTCTCTGAATTGCCCAGTACCAGACCCTCATAGATTCTCTGCAGAGAGGGTTTGAATGGGTGCCTCCTCGCTTGTTTAGGTAGTATACTACCACAGAACTGTCTGATTGCAGAAGGCAACCAGGGGGAGAAGGAGAGTCTTGAACACCTGTAAGACATAAATTACTGTCCTCATCTCCAAGACATTGATGTTGAGACTAGAGTGCAGGATCCTTGGGACTGGACATGCAGGAGATGAGCACCCTATCCTGTCAAGGAGGCATCTGCAGTCAGAATGAGACCTGGGACAGGAGAATGAAATGGCATGCCTCACATTAAGTTGTCCCTGGACTTCCACCATTGTAAAGCTCGAAGAGCCGAAAAAGACATCAGGACAGGGGCATCGAAATCGTCCTCCTTAGCCTGCCCAGTGGCATGGAGGGCTGAAGCGCTGGATACCTTACTTCACGCTATGCCAGCGGCCTGGGTTCAGGAAAGACCTCGGGTCGTCTGGGAGCCGGCATGGTGGGGGGGGGGGAGAACCGGATTGAGCAACTGTAAGGTAGCTCTTCCCTCCCAAGGTGGTTGCCTGCACTCCCAGAAGTCCCGCTCCCACCAAGTGGAGGTCCAATGAGAATCGTAGGCAGGAGGGGGTGGCGGCGACAGCCAGAGGTGGGGCGGAAGGGGCCGAGCTGGTACCTGGCAAGTGCCTCTATGCATATGCATGTACGTGTCTGCCGGAGTCCCGGGTCAGGGAGAAAACGGGGGTTAAAATCCTAAAAAAAAAAAATACATATGAAAAAGAAATCATCCTCCTTCTGGTCTCATTGGACTCTCAGAGACCACCTGAAGGACCCTCATATTCAGCCTGGCACTGGGGCGCAGACAGTCTCGTGCCAAGACCAATCTGCTGGACTCTAGTCTGCGCACCAAAGCAATCAGGGCATCCACCTGAGCCACTGGCAAATATGCCATCTCCAAGTAGGCATCTAACATGGCTCCAATATAGAGGTGGTGTTGCGCTGGGCCCATTTTGGACTTCGGATAGTTTACAGCCTACCTGGGTGAACAACTGCAGGGTTCAAAAAAGTGTGAACAATAGCCTTTGGCAGGAAGATGCTTTCAGGAACCAGTCGTCAAAGTACAGAAAGACATAGAGGCCTTCCCTGAGGAGGGCCGCTGCAACTGCTGCTAGACATTTTGTGAATACCCTTGGGGCTGAGGAAGGGCTGAATGGGAGGGCCCTGAATGGATAATGAAGATCCTGAAACAAAAAATGGAGAAACCGTCTGTGAGCAGGGTGCATCAGGATATGGATGTACACGTCCTTCATATTGAGAGAGCAGAGCCAATCTCCCTTGTTCAGCAAGGGGAGAAGTGTCAGGAGAGACACCATCCTGAACCTTTGCTATCTGATATAGAGGTTAAGACACCTTAAATCCAAAATGGGGCGTAAGTCCCCGGTCCATTTGGGAACCAGGAAAAAATGGGAGTAAAGTTCCGTACCCTTCCACAGAAGGGGAACTGATTTGATGGCATGTTTTGTAAGCAAAGCATTGATTTTGTTCCATAGGACCAATGCTTGGGTTGGGGGGGGTAATGAGAGACCCTTGGTGGCAAAGCAAGGGGACTCTCCATGAACTCCAGTGTGTATCCTGACTCGGTCAACTGCAGGAGCCACAAGTTGGAGGAGATGGCTTGCCACCCTTGTAGGTGCAGGGAAAACCTGCCCCCAATGGCCATGGGAAGGGTCTCCGGTTCCCTGACTGGAGGAAGACCTTCAGTCCGAAAGCTGGCCCTGCTGGGGAGCAGCAGGGACATAACGGGATGTTTTCTGAGCATTTCTAGGACCAAGCAATGTCAAATGAGGCTTTCACTTATTGGCACATGGTCTTTGAGCATTGGGATGCACCCTGTAGGGGAGGCCCCTGGAGGATCCCCTGAAGACCGGTTTTGCTTTTGGATGGTACAGAGTCCAGACTGATTGAAGGGTATGACCCGAGTCCTGTAAGTTCTTTAACATTTCTTGGGTCTGAGGACCAAACAGCTGATCACCCTTAAAGTGAGCATTAAGGATAGATTGTTGCACGTCCTCTGAAAATCCCGACACTGAGCCAGGCATGATGTCTGAGACAAACACTAACCGAAGACGTACGGGCCGCAGTATCAATGGCATCACAGGTGGCCATGAGCAGGTGGCAGCAAACAGCCACCACTGCAGACATCTTGGCAGTCAGATCCTCCTGGGCAGAACCTGCAAGGAGGGACTGGACCATGGCCTGGGAGGCTTTTAGGATTTCTTCCTGATATTTCAGGAGGTGTCCCATGTAATTAAGTAGACAGACTGACATAGTAGCCGAGGCATAAACCCTTTTCCCCATGACATCCAATTTCTTGGATTCTTTATCAGGGGTTGAGCACTCATGTGCTGAGGTCTAGAGGACCTATCGTGAGCTGCACTGATCATGTCTCCGCCCCAGGCAGACTCTGTGGTGAAGCAGGGGTGGTCCACTGGGCCTAAAAAAAACCTATGAGCCTTAGGAGGATTGGAGGGAATTTTTAAAGGTTGCTTCCAAGCAGCCCAAATAGCCTCTTCAAAGGAGTTCACCAAATGGGGGACAACCAGAGTGGAGCATTCTGGTACACCTAGATACTGTGCCAATTTCTTTCTTGAAGCATCCTGCTCAATGCCCTGGAACCCAAACAATTTCTGGAGGTCTATCGTAATGCCTGAAAACATAGGATCATCTGGCGGAGAACATGGGAGTTCAGGGGTAGGTTTACCCTGAACTGATGAGGTGGCCGAGGAGGACTGAGGAGAGTCCTCCTGGTCCATACCATCCTCATCCTCCAGGTCAGCCAAATCCCAGTCCTGCAGGAAAGGGTCGTCCATGTCTACATCCTGAGGGTGAAAATCCAAGGAGACCAGGGAACAGCTGACTGTCCTTGGGGCCGAGAAGGAGCAGAAACTGGAGCCAACCCTTCACTAGGGGGGTGAGGGGTCTCTGTAAGGTCCAGGATAGTATTTACCAGAGCCTGGACATCAATCATGGCCATCTGCCCAGCAGAAGTAGTCAGGATAGAATGGATTGAGTGAATAGGGACCACTGAAGTTACTGAAGAAGGCAGTGGAACCAAGAAAGTATCCATCAATGAGGGGTGTGTACAGGGCCCCAGGATCATTGATGAGCAGCTAACATAGAGCCTGTGTGGTAAGGCCAGTTGTTGATGAGAGGATTGTCGGCGGGCCAGAAGCCATCATCGACGGACGATGGCTAGAAACCACAGAGGGGGGAAGCAGCAATGGAAGCTGCAATTTCACCCCAGAACCCACCATCAATGGAGGAGCCATTGACATTCAGCGACGGTATAGAAGATGATGTAACAGTGGCAACCTTCTCAATACTTACCTTTCTGGTAATGATTGGGTTGCACGTCATTGACAACAAAGGTGCGGTAGAAATGTGCTTCGTTTTGCCGGCATGTTTCTTACCAGGACCCTGTCCCATCAATGAGGAGGGCTCACCTGTGGAGTAGTGAGACCCCGAGGAGGATGTTGAAGACACACTGTTTGGCTTGGAGTGTTGCTGCTGCTGCTCCAGAAGGGCAATCATTTGTTCCATGAGGAACTCACGAAGCCACTGAAGCATTTGACAGTTGGTGGCCTTGTTGAACCGCTTACAGAGGATACAATCCTGGGTGTCATGTTCAGGACCAATGCATGAAACACAGACACTGTGGAGGTCCTCTGTAGCAATTCTGTGGGCACAGGTACACTTTTGGAATAAGGGATCCAAAGACAGCAGTAGATGAACCCATTTAGAATGAATGCTTGGTGGTAGAACTCTTCGTCGATGACTGGTAAGCAGAGCTCCAAAGGACTTGTTGCACGCAGGTCACAGTTGAAATGAACTGAAGAGTAGCTGGGACCTCCCCCTTTTATATGTGGCACACAGACAACATGTAGTAACATAAGGGGGAGGTCCTAGAGTTGACTGCTGAGAAGTCATCTGGAGGAAATGATGCCTGCAGCTGATATCCCATGTGTCATGACCTGCTGCAAGAGACTGTCTTGAAGTAGATCCGTTTATCAGACTTACAGGGTAATCAGACTGTGGAACAGTTTATCAGACTTAAAGGTCAGGCTGTATAACAGTTTATTAGTCTCAAAGGGAAGTCAGACTGTGGAACTGTTTATCTGACTAAAAGGGTAGTCAGGCTGTGAACAGTTTGTCAGACTCAAAGGTTGAGCTGTGGAACAGTTTATCAATCTCAAAGGGTAGTCAGACTCTGGAAAAGATTACCTGATGCAAAAGTTAGGTTGTTGTGTGTGTGTGTGGGGGGGGGGGGGGAGGCATCTTTCAGGTTGGTAGTGCTCCTGAAAGCTCTTTCCCTGTGGTGGCAAACTTATCAGAAACATTTGATTTTAAGTTGGTTTATTATAAAATAAACCAGTGTTCGACACAGAATACTTTTCTGAACAGACTGATATCAAATTTGATATGGGCCGAACCAAGGGGCAACAGCAAGGACCACAGAAAGATCAGCCTGTGCAATCACACAAGGCCGCGGGTCCTCCAAGTGGCAGTGGAGCAATTAATAATGCAGCATCGGTGGAGCTGCCATGGCAGACCATGCTGGAGTCCACGTGGGCCATGGACTCCAAAACTCAAAAAACCTTAGAAATGTTAGAGCATCACGATGCTGTGATATTGCAACTTACCAGGTCCAGAGCAGAAGTGGACAAGAGGATGACCAGCACGCTTGCCCCGCTTACAACACTAACCAAAGAAAACAGCCAGCTCAGAGGCCATATGGAGGCCCTAGAAAATGAAATGAGAGCCGGGAACAGCCGGATAGTGGGGGTCCCAGACGGTATAGAGGGGACATCCTTGTTGGCATTTTTGTTGAGCTATATTAAAGATCACCTGCACCAGACTGAAGACTTCCACTGGGACACTTTAATTAAGGCATACAGAGTGAACCTGAGGGTCAGGTTGGCAGAGTCTACGCAACCCTGCTCTATACTTCTCAAGTCAAGGGGTTCAGATGTGCGAGATACGGTGCTTGCTGCAGCTAGATCAGCTTACTTGCTCAAACTTAAGGGCACAGACATTAAATTTGATCCTGATTTGTCCTATTAAACACACGCCAAGAGAAAGTGCTTTGATGCTGCGCGTCACTGTCTCCATGGCTTGGGGATCATACATTCTTTCTTACTACAAGCCAGACTTTGAATCACTTACGGTGGGAAGACATGGTAATTTACGTGCCCATAAGATGCAGGGCACTGGTTAGAAAAAGTGGAAAAGGAAATCGCAGCTCACAGAACACCCTCTGAATCGCAGCGCTCTGATGAGGAATCTTGAACTTGAGACTGTGAGTGACAATAATAAAATGCAACAGTTCTGAATTGGGCAGTAAATATCTACTCTTTATTGTTTCTTAGTTTGAATTTTTAGGGAGCATTTTTTCTTCTGGCAATATTTTCAACTGTTTACTGGTGGGTATTGTAGATGGGGATATACGTATCGACTGTATAACTGTATTGGTATGTGATTAAGGCATATTTCCTGCTAAGGATGTTTTTCCCATCTCCAGTGCTCAATATAGGATTTACTGTGCTAAAATAATAACAGGCTGGAGGTTATTTAAACCAGAGCTAAGTGGTTATGATAACTGAGTTTGTTATCTGTTCAAATGAAAATTTGTTAACATGATCCAATATTTTGATGTGTTGTAGCTTTATGCTTATAGAGCTAGGATAAAGTTGTTTGTTACCAATATGGGGAGGTAGAATAGAAATATATATATATACATATATATATATATATATATATACATATATATACACATATATATATATATATATATATGTATATATATTTATACAATAGAGGTGAAGGATAAATGAGTGTGGTAAAAACATGTATCTTCACCAGAGTGAGATAAATGCAAGGGCTGACATTTATCTCATGCCTCAGAGTGTGATAAATGTAAGAAATGACATTTATCTCATGGCTCAGAGTGAGATGACTCACTGCTGCCTGCAGCTAACTAAGGCCCCGTCCACACTACACTGCTCAGACCCCGTAACGGACAGAAACCATTACAGCCGGGGAGTGGTACAGTGTGTACACACTGCAGTGGTGACCAGTACGAGACCGGTACCGCCAGTCCACACCTTGGGAACCAGACGACCTGCTACGTGGCACCTAGTCTCATTAATGCAGCTTGGCGCCGCGCCACGGGCTCCTGCAGGGGACCATATCGCCTGCCCACACTACCACCGTAACGTTACTGGGAGGCGAACCAGTTTCAACAACGTTACAAAACGCTTTCTGTAACGTTACAGGTGTAAATGCAAACCGTTGTGGTAACAGTTTGGGCACTCTGTACCGTTATAGAGGTGTAGTGTGGACAGGGCCTTAATTACCATGGTAAAACATTATCACCTGCTTCCCACACTCTCTCACTCCCAGCCCATTACTGTGATAATCTTAGCTGACTGCAGCCAAAATCCTAAAGCACACAACTTCACAAAACAGTTTCTTTCTCACTGCTGCCTGAAGATAACTTACTTAGCATTGCAAAACACACTCAACTTTTCCCACAGAGTTTGTAACACTGCCAGCCCATTCAGAAAATGTCACACACAGAAACAGCAACAGAACACAAAAAATCATAACAATACTTCTGAAACTCGTACCCCTATTGTATAAATTGAACACATGATGTGCAGATCGTGTGTTATGGAAAATATCTTCACTCCTGCATCATGAGCTCTGGATACTGTCACTCATGTCTTCGGCACTCGTGAGTATCCAGAGCTCAATCTGCAGGAGTGAAGATATTTTCCATATCACACTCCTGCCCATCATGTATCCCCTATATATATATATATATATTTGTAAATCGGTTTACAACCTTTGAGCCAGAGGCTCATTTCCAAAGGTACCTCGTCACATTGAGGACAAACATAACAAATTTAGGTTACAGAATACAAGTCACTGAATTAGAGTTACACATATTGATTTCATACATTATACAATTTAGTAGCAATTACATTGCTACAGCTAGCACAAGTTGGTTATAACAGAGGTATGATGCACAGGGGGAGAAAGTGGGGGGGGTGATGTGGAGTGCCACCCAGCGGGCGTTGTCAAGTGTGGAGAGATCGAGGCCACATTTAGAGACAGGAGCAGCTGCAAGTGTTAAAACAGTTGGCTCCGAAGGGCGGTTTTGAAGTTGGAGATTGTGGGGGCACTGGAGATGGGAGCAGGGAGAGAGTTAAACTAGGATGGGGCTCTGTAGCAGAAAGACCTCTGACCATGGGTGGTCCTGTATCTGGGGACCAGTAGAGTGGTCTTGTTGGAGGTTCGGGTTGCGATAGTGGGTGGGGTATGGTGGATGGAGGCTGTCACCCCAGGAGGGGAGAGCCTTAGTAGGTTTTTTTTGTGAGGAGGTAGGTTTGATAGCGCAGTCATTCATCTAGGTTAAGGAGTTTAGCCTCGTCATAGAGTTGACATGTATGTGTGAGCCTGGGAGCACCAGTAATCAGCCTGCAGGCCTTATTTAGGGTGAGGCTAATTTTGTTGACATATATATATATGTCATAATTTAATTTCTGTCTTCTCCCTAGTCATGCAACAGGTTTACCCAGCAGTTGTTTATAACTGGATTTTCTCTTTTATGGATTCTTCCTAATGGACATACCGAATACCGCTGAAGTGGCTGGCAATTACGGATGGACTTTTTGGTTTAAATATTAGGGCTATAGCCCAGGACTCCACTCCTTCCTACTGTACAAGAATGCATGGTCACCTATGTGTTATGTATATCAAATTTTCGTAAAAACCTGTGTACCTTTCTCTATCTCCATATATGAGGAAATGTGGATGTTAATTTGTCGGCTTATACAGAAAATTAATAAACATAAAATAAAAAAAAAGGTTGTGGAACAGTTCATCAGACTTAAAGAGTAATCAGACTGTGGAATGGTTTGTCAGACTCAGGGCTATCAGACTGTGGAACAGTTTATCAGACCCAAAGGACAAGCTGTAGAATAGTTTATCAGATGCAAAGGATAGTCAGGCTGTGGAACAGTTTCAGGGCTGGATTGACCACAGGGCAAAAGGAGCAATTGCCCTGGGCCCCCTAGTTTGAGGGGCCACTGATTTCTTTCTCTTTTTACTTTTTTTTTCTTCATCCCTTACACCCGTACTCCCTCTGTACTTTCCCGTGTGTGACTAAACCTTTGGGGGTCTGTCATTGACCATTCCTTTGCCCCACCAGGGCCTTCCACCTTGACCGTCCAAACAGCTCACCATTTGCGGCATTTTTGTTTTCCCATGGACGTTCTCTCTGCAGGTCAGGTGAAGCATAACATACTAGCTAGCCAGTGAAATTTTTCCAATATGGTCCTCCATTGATTTGCACCCCCCACACTGGACCAGAACTTTTCTGTCCCCCCAGCCCCCAGGTCCGTGAGTCATGCACAGTGATGGTGGTGGTTCCATCATGTCTTACTCACGTGAAGTAAGTCCCACCCAGATCTAGAAAACAGCACCACACACCAGCTGCCAACAAACTGAGAGCTGCCGAATCCTGTCATTGTTGTTGATAGAGAGAGATAGACTGTCCCTCCACACTCTGCATCTCAGCACCTACGGCCTGTCACTGGGCCCACTGTCTGGCCTGGCTGTCAATTCGGTTGTCGGGTCTCAAGGTCTGGAAAACAGCTGGAATATCGGCTGAGACCAAAGGCACACTAGCAGTGCAGAATGCACCCACCACCGCCTCATGTGTGTCAGAGAGACTGTCGAGTAGCAGAAGCTGAGAGTGAGGAGCATGAGTAGTCAGCAGAGAGGCCAGAGGCTGAGCGGACCCAAATCACCACCAGGCATTTCTGTCCTGTTTGCCTTCTCATCTTCCTGGCTGTGTCTTTATCTCAGGTAAAAAAAAAATAATAATGTTGTTTGTTATTTAAAAAGTTTTAAATAAAATTATGTGACTTGTGAGAAGAGGATCATGCTATAGTAAGAGAGGGAGACAGGGAATGGGAGAAACATTTGGCTTCTCATTGCACCAGGCTCCAGCCAGCTTCTTTCACTTCTTTATCTTCTCCCAGTGCTTTGTTTATCATCATCTCACCAGTCAGTGAAGTATTGTAAGGCAGTCCCAGTCCCAGTCACTCAGGTCTTTTGCTGACTGTGGTCAGTACTGTAACCCCTCACCCCCGCAAACATTCACAGTAGCTGCAGCAGGTTTATCGTATCTGGGGTACCTTCCTTGTCCCTCACAGCAGCACCCACCTACCTGCGCCCAACACAACACCAGGTAGACTAGCCCACTGATCTAAGGATGGCTAACACATTTAAATGGCAGGCTGTCCAGGGCTACTATCTATTTGGGCAGTGAGATGTTGGTGTGTAGGGGCCAGTAACGTATGGCTGTGTTTGAGTCTTGACACTCAGTGTAAATTTACTCCAGCTATCAAACTTCAAACAATAGCCTTTTATTTCCACCCCAAACATGGCATTCAGAGTAGCTGGAAAACCCTCCAAATGCATATTAAGGCATCAACAATCATTCAGCTTTCGGGGTTAAGTCACAGGGGGGCCCCACAACTCAAAATTGCCCAGGGCACCACAACCTGTTAATCCGGTCCTGAACAGTTTATCAGACTCACAGGACACTCAGGTTGTGGAACAGTTTATCAGACTCACGGGACAGTCAGGCTGTGGACGTTTTTCAGACTCACAGGACAGTCAGGCTGTGGAACAGTTTATCAGACCCACAGGACAGTCAGGCTGTGGAACAGTTTATCAGACTCACAAGACAGTCAGGCTGAGAAACAGTTATCAGATTCACAGGACAAGTCAGGCTGTGGACGTTTTTCAGACTCACAGGACAGTCAGGCTGTTGAACAGTTTATCAGACTCACAGGACAACCAGGCTGTGGGACAGTTTATCAGACTCACAGGACAACCAGGCTGTGGGACAGTTTATCAGACTCACAGGACAACCAGGCTGTGGGACAGTTTATCAGACTCACAGGACAACCAGGCTGTGGGACAGTTTATCAGACTCACAGTACAGTCAGGCTATGAAACAGTTATCAGACTCACAGGACAATCAGGCTGTGAAAAAGTTATCAGACTCACAGTACAGGCAGGCTATGAAACAGTTTATCAGACTCAAAGGCCCTGTATGTACTAGGGAACATAAAACAAATTTAATCCTGGAACGGTCAAACTCCTTGGTATCCTAGTGGTCACCCCAGTCCCCAAGTAGCTGTCAATGAAATTAACCCTGGTAGCCTAGTGGTTCATCCACCAATCCACAAGTAGATAAGAAACTGAACCTGGGCAGTCTGGTAATGCCCCACTCTTGCCCGATCCCTTAGTAAATAAATGCTGATTTCATGTAATTTTTTTAATATTTCATTTTTGAGTAAAACTCCCCCCTCCAACAAAAAAAAGGAAAAAAAAGGTACAGTTGTACATATAACAGAAAAAAGACCACATCAGACCCACTTCTCTAAATAAATACCTGAGCAACAATGAATGGTTGAAATTAAGCATCCAGAATAACCCTTAACCTAGGTAACTGGCTAGGACTCAATCATAACAAAAGGTCAACAAGTGTAATATTAGGGCACAAACTGTAGATTAATTTCCATGTAATACAGGACATAAGATTGCAATTTTTACTGAACATGTGTCAATTTTCCCCTTAACTGTTATTTTCTCAAGGTATACATAATTGATTGCCACTTTTCAATGCTAGGTGGCTTTGGGCTTAAAGGGATCCTGTCAACACCATTAGGCCTCAAAGTGTCCCTAGTTTAAAAGAACACCTGTTATAATTGTTCACATTCTGTAGAGACTGTTAATATAGCTGGTAGTTGGATTCTGAGTCCTTTTTTTTTCAGTGAAAAACAGACTAGCCATCATACCGGTGTTACCACATGTAGACATGTTGGTTTGCATTCCTTGATCAACTCTCACTGTGTCTTTACAGTCTAGTCACTCATTATGTAGTTGGAGCAGAGAAGACTATTTCATCACTGCAATAACCCTGCAAGAGGAGGAGCAAGGTGAACGGCTACAAAGGTGATAGAAGACATCCTTAGAATGGGAGAGAAAGGAGAGATATTGTTGATGGGGGACCTGAATATGCCAGATGTTAATTGAAGCACCTTTGCTGCAGGCACATCCAAGAGCAGGGTCATTCTTGATGCCCTACAAGGGGCATGCTTCAGACAGCTAGTATTGGAACCCACTTGGGAGGAAGCAACCTTAGACCTGGTACTCTCAAATGGGGACGGAGAAAGAATCTCGGATTTAGAAGCGGGTAGCCATCTGGGAACAAGCGACCACCAAACAGTGTGGTTCACGATAAACACACAGCCATACAAACAAGCCATACAAAAGCAAGAGTATTGGACTTTAGAAGGGCTGACTTTGGGAAAATGAGAGAGTACCTCAGAAAAGCACTAGCAAACAGGAAAGAAGGAGGGGTGGAGGAACAATGGGGAGTAATCAAAACAGCCATCACAGAGGCAACAAGCCTTTGTGCAAAGCAAATCAACAAAAGACAACAAAGGAGAAAAATGCTATGGTTCTCAAAAGAGGTGGTAGGGAAGGTTAAGGAGAAAAGAATAGCATTCAGGAAATATAAGGAAACACAGAAGGAGCAGGACAGATAACTTTATCAGTTAAAGCAGAAAGAGGCAGGGAAGGCAGTCAGAATGGCAAAGGCCGAAACCGAGGAAAGGATAGCCAACTCTGTTAAGAAGGGGGACAATGCCTTTTATAGGTACATTAGACAGCGAACAAAGACCAAAGGAGGGATACTGAGGCTTAATAAAGGGGAGGGAATGTGGGCAGAGGGTGACAGTGAAAAAGCAGCGATACTGAATGAATATTTTTGCTCGGTATTCACAAAGGAAGAGGAGGGGGAGGTACCTAAACCAAACAAGAGAAACACTCTGAAGACGGGGGTCGATACCAGTCCATTTACAGAAGAAAGGGTTCTGAAAGAACTAATAAAATTGAAGGTGGACAAAACAATGGGGCCTGATGGGATTCACCCAAGAATTCTAAAAGAACTAAGGGTAGAACTAGTGACACCGCTGACTACTCTGTTTAACAAATCATGGGAGGATGGGGTGGTACCGGAGGACTAGAGGAGGGTGGATGTGATTCCTCTTCACAAAAATGGGAGCAGGAGAGAGGCAAGAAACTACAGACCAGTTAGTTTGACCTCAGTGGTAGGGAAAATGATGGAATCACTTCTGAAGGAAAGAATTGTTGAGTACCTAGAGGCCAGTGGGGCACAGGACCCAAGGCAGCATGGATTCATGATGGGAAGGTCGTGTCAGACGAATCTAATAGATTTCTTTGACTGGGTGACAAAGTAGTAGACCAGGGATGGGCTGTGGACATGGCCTACCTAGATTTTAGCAAGGCATTTGATACAGTCCCACACAAAAGATTAATACACAAGTTAGCCAGCCTTGGAGTGGGTCCTGAGGTGGTAGCCTGGATAAAAAATTGGCTAGACAACAGGACACAAAGGGTAGTAGTAAACAGAGTCCACAGTGAAGAAAGGAGGGTTAATAGCGGGGTGCTGCAGGGTTCAGTACTGGGACTGGTCCTTTTTAATGCCTTTATAAGTGCCATTGCAGAGGAACTGGAAGGAAAAGTGAGTCTATTTGCAGACAACACAAAGATCTGCAACAGGGCTGATACACAAGATGGAGTGGAAAGGATGAGAAGGGACTTGGCAAGGTTGGAGGAATGGTCAAATGTATGGCAGATCAGATTCAATGCAAAGAAGTTCAAGGTAATGCACCTGGGAAACAAAAACCCAGGGGAAGAGTACGCAACGGCGGTGAGATACTAACAACAGTAAAAATGGAAAGGGACCAGGGGGTAATTATATCAGATGGCCTAAAGGTGGGCAAGCAATGTGAGAAAGCAGTAAGGAAGGCTGGGGGGATACTGGGATGCATAGGGAGAGGCATCACCAGTAGAAAACAGGAAGTTGTTACCCCTCTGTTCAGACAGTTGGTGAGACCCCATCTGGAGTACTGTGTGCAGTGCTGGAGACCCCATCCCCACAAAGACACAGAAAGAGTGGAGGCTGTCTAGAAGACGGCAACCAAAATGGTGCAGGGTCTGCACCAGAAGACATACGAAGAAAGACTAAAGGAGCTTAATATGTATACCCTTGAGGAAAGAAGGGAGAAAGGGGACATGATAGAAACTTGCAAGTACCTCAAGGGAACAAAGTCCAAGAGGGCAGCATCTTTCAGAAAAAGAGATGTGCAAGAACAAGGGGGCACAATTTGAAGATCGAGGGGGGATGGCTCAGAGGTAATGTGAGGAAGTATTTTTTCATGGAGAGGGTTGTGGATGCATGGAACAGCCTCCCTGAGGAGGTCATGGAGTCAAGAAAAGTGGAGGAATTCAAGAATGCATGGGACAGACATAAGGCAGTCCTAGTGGGGGGGTAGGAGGAAGTAAATTGTTGGTTAACTAGGATCTGCAGCTTATCTGTTAGGTAGGAAAATGGGCAGACTAGGTGGGCCAAGCAGTCCTTATCTGCCATCAAATTCTATGTTTCTATGTAATGGGTCCTGTAGGATGTTTTATTATATTTTTTATACATTGCCCCGATCAGGGAGATTGATTTGGGACGCTGTCAAGACCACTGCATGAGGTGGCTTGACGTGCAGTTCTGTTTTTAAATGAAATATACCTCTAACAGGTACGAGGTACCAGAGGTTGGTGGCAGCAGTCTTCTGGCCTCTTGTACTTAAATCCATGGCCTGAGCGAACCTCGTAAATTGCTGTGCATGTCAGTGGTCCCTCCAGTGTGAGAACAACGTGGAAGGGGCTGTGTCTTGTAAAACCCTACTTTCCTGCTAAAACGAGCGCTACCTCTGGGGAGAGAGGTTAACCAGATCATTTCCTGGCTACCAGGTAAAACAGGTAAACACTTGACACAAAGGTGGGATTGTGGGGACAAGAGAGTTTTGAACCCTGCAAGAGGAGGGGCAAGGTGAATGTGCCCTGTTGGACGTTTTATTATATTTTTTATACATTGCCCTGATTAGGGAGATTGATTTGGGATGCTGTCAAGACCACTGCATGAGGTGGTTTGACATGCAGTTCTATTTT
Source organism: Neoceratodus forsteri (assembly GCA_016271365.2). Taxonomy (NCBI): domain Eukaryota; kingdom Metazoa; phylum Chordata; order Ceratodontiformes; family Ceratodontidae; genus Neoceratodus; species Neoceratodus forsteri. The sequence continues at coordinate 1,048,823,025 of CM057456.1, forward strand.
TAAATTAAATCTCAATCTTCAATCTCAATCTTTATTTATTTATATAAGGCGCCTTTCTAAAACCAAGGCGCCTGTACAATACTAGATAAAACAATAAATAAAATTAGACTAAGCAACAATATTAAAAATCATTATATGCTTTGCTAATGAGGTAAGTTTTTAAAGATTCTTTAAAACTTTGGACAGTCGGGCTATCCCGCACCTGACGAGGTAGAGAATTCCACAGGGTTGGGGCCATAAAACAAAAGATCTGGCCCTGAGGTTTTAAACGAACCCTGGGAATCTCTAGCAATCCTCGCCAGTGGATCGGAGAGAGCGGGAGGACAGTAGGGGTGAAAGAGATCTTTCAGGTAAACAGGTCCCTGATCATGTAGGGCCTTATGGGTCAGCAAACCGACCCTGAAGGTGATTAAGCAGCAAACTGGCAACCCAGTGCGAAACCGCGGGCACAGGCGTTATGACTGGACCTAGAGGAGCCGTCAACAGCCTGGCTGCCGTTCTGCACTAGCTGCAGGTGGCGAATCTCAACCCCAGGAAGCCCTAGGTAAAGGGAGTTGCAGTAGTCAAGGAGGAGTAGAGGCATGGACCAAAGTAGACAGATCGTCTGGTGGAACCAGGTGCTTCACCAGGCGATGTTCCTCAGATGGTAAAAAGAGGTTTTGACAACTGCTGACACCTGGGATTTAAATGTCAAGCAGTCATCAAACAACACCAGATTCCGCACCGGTCTGAGGTAGATAGCGGGACACCCAAGCCATAGACCCGAGGGTGATCCAATCAATAAACCTGCCTCCCGGCGATCCTGACCCACAGCCAACACCTCAGTTTTATCAGGGTTCAACCTCAGCCAACTCACATTCATCCAGTCCTGGATTTCAGCAAGACAGTTATTAAAGACCGAAAAGACAGCATCTTGGCCAGGCACAAAGGACATGTACAGCTGAGTATCATCTGCATAGCAGTGAAAACTCAGACCATACCGCCTAATAATCGCTCCTAACGGCAGCATATATACTGCAAACAGCAGGGGTGCCAAAATGGAACCCTGCGGTACCCCACAGGATAGGGAGAATGATGTCGAGGAAAAAATCCCGGACACCACTCTCTGAGTCCTACCCTCGAGGTAAGATTGAAATCAACTGAGGACTGTACCAGATAGTCCACAGATAGACCGCAGCGCTCCAATAGCACACACATGGTCCACAGTATCAAATGCTAAAGAGAGATCTAGAAGGACCAAGATGGAATGAGATCTTCGATCTTCTCGCTATTAGAGGTCATTTAGCACCCGAACCAGAACTGTCTCGGTACTATGTCTTTTTCTAAATCCGGACTGGAGAGAATCGTAGACATTGTGGCTGGTCAAATGATCATCTAACTGCAATGCAACCACCTTCCCAATAACTTTACCCACAAAGGGTAAGTTAGAGACAGGCCTGTAGTTTGCCAGGCAGTCCGGGTCCAAGGAGGATTTCTTAAGAAGGGGCTGAACCACAGCCTCCTTTAGAGGATTTGGAAAAATTCCCCTCTCCAAGGACCTCCAGACTATCTCAGCAAGGACGGGGCCGATTTTATCCACACACCCACTAAGAGACGTGGGGCCGGATCAAACTACAGTTGGTCGGACGCAATAATTGTATGATCATCACAATTTCATCGATTGAGGGAGGCCAAGTCAGACCACACAAACTGGGTGTCCGACATTCTCCTGCCGAATCATCACCACTCCCATTGGAGAGAGGGTCAGATGGATATCCGATCTGATTGTGGCAACCTTATCTGAAAAGAACAGAGCAAACTCCTCACACGTTCTTGAAAGCGCTCTTCTGGGCTGCAGACAGATTGGATCGCACAATCTGTCCACAGTCCGGAAGAGCTGAGCTGGTCTATTCTGTGCAGCAGCAATCTCTCTGGACAGGAATTCTGCCTTCTTATGAGAGATTGCTGCATAGATCACTGGTGAGGCCTCATCTGGAATACTGTGTTCAGTTCAGGAGACCACATTTCAGGAAGGTCAAAATATACTTTTGTTTTACCTTGAACAGGTATGAGGTACTGGAAGTTGGTGGCAGCAGTCTTCTGGTCCTCTTGTACTTAAATCCGAGGCCCGAATGATCACGCGGAGACGCGTGCATCTCAGCGCGTGTCTGCTGTGTCCACTGGGGATGGAGGGCTGGTATCCTGATCACCATGCTTAGTTGTAAGAAACCCCCTTCCCCACCTTTTAGTTCACATTTTGTCAATTTTGACACTGCATAGAAACATCAATATAGGAGAATTTGACTGAGATACTGACTGTGACCAAACCTACAAAAACATGGAAGAGGCTTTGCTCTGCTGTAAACAATGCAAAATGTTTATCAGGGCAACTTTGAATCCAGATTTTAGCTGCAACAAATGTGTATTGATTTGAACCTTGCAGCAGGAGATGCTAATTCTACAGCATAGACTATCAACTCAGACAGAAATAGGAATATTAGAAGAATACATGGAAACATAGAATCTGTCAGCAGATAAGGACCATACAACCCACCTAGTCTGCCCATTTCCCAACTTGGTCTGGCAATCCCTACTCTTACCGTATCTGGACTGCCTTTCCCCCACTCTGCTGTACAGCAGGGTACCTTAATGCTTATCCCATGCACTTTTGAATCCCCGTACTGTTCTCACTTCCACCACCTCCGCTGGTAGGCTGTTCCACGGATCCACCACCCTCTCTGTGAAAAATATCTCCTAGCATTCTCCCTAAGCCTTCCTCCCTCCAGCCTTATGTTATGTCCCCTTGTCCTTGTGCATTTTCTTCTCTGAAATATGTTACCCTCCTGTACCCTGTTTATTCCTGTAAGGTATTTGAAAGTCTCTATCATATCCCCTCTCTCCCTTCCAGTGAATAGATGTTTAGTTCATTAAGTCTTCCCTCATAAGGCTTGTGGTGCAGTCCATGTATCATTTTTGTTGCTCTTCTCTGGACTACTTCCATTCTGTTGCTCTTCTCTGGACTGCTTCCATTCTGTCTATGACCTTCCTGAGATGTGGTCTCCTGAACTGAACACAGTATTCTAGATGAGGCCTCACCAGTGATCTATACAGTGGCATCACCACTTCACTCCTCCCAGTGGTTATGCCCCTTCATATGCACCCCAGCATTCTGTTTGCCTTCCCCACTGCTTTTTTGCATTGCTTGACTAACTTCAGTTCATCAGATATGATAACCCCCAGGTCTCTCTCCTGACTTGTCATGGCTAGAACCTGCCTCCCCCCCCCATCCTGTATTCCTCTCTTGGGTTGTTGTGTCCTAGGTACATTATCTTGCACTTCTTAGTGTTGAAACCCAACTGCCAACCCTTGACCATTCCTCAGGTAGTCTTAGGTCATTTCTCATTTTATCTAGCCCCTCCTGTGTGTTGACTCTGTTACAGATCTTGGTGTTACCTGCGAACCGGCATACTTTCCCCTCCAGTTCCTCTGCAATGTCGCTCATGAAGACACTGAATAGACTGGACCCAGCACCGATCCCTGTGGAACTCTGCTGGTCACCTCCCCTGCTTCTGATTTTATGCCATTTACTACCACCCTCTGGGACCTGCCTTTTAGCCAGTTTTCAACCCATTTTACCACTTTAGAGCCCACACCCAGATTCCCCAATTTGTTAAGCAACCTTCTATGACAATGGTGTCTAAGGGCTTACTTAAATCTAGGTAGGCCACATCCATCGCCCCTCCTTGATCCACCACCCTGGTCACCCAGTCAAAGAAATCGATAAGATTAGTCTGACAGGACCTACCCTCAGTGAATCCATGCTGCCTTGGGTCTTTTGCACCACTTGACTCCAGGAATTTCACTACAATACATAAAGTAGCTGAGGAGATAGTACAACCCAGCCATCTAGTGAAGAATCGGCTAGTTTTAAAAATACAGAGCAAATTAATAAAAATATTCCCTTATAGCATCATGATCCTGAAGCGGCAAGTTGGTCCTTAGTTCAATCAAATCCCAGAAAGAGAAGGTGGGACCAGATGTACAACAGTGCACCTGTTATCAAATAGCTATGAAATATTAACCACGAACCCTGAGAAGGACATAACCTTAAAGAAGGCTACGAACACAGCTATACCTATTAACAAACAGATACGTAACAAGCACCCTCCAGAAAATTATAGCAGGAATAATAGTTCAGGTGCTGAGATAGAATGTAATGCTCAACAGACAAACATAGGTGTAGACAGACAAATGGAACAGAGAGATCCTTGTTATAGGATATTCAATAATCAGAGAAATAGACTCTGCAATTTGTAAAGGGAGAAATGACCAAACAACTATTAGTACACTCCCCAGGGTCAAAATAAGTGGCATTAAAAATATGTTAACTGGTTTAATGGGAAACTTAGTGAAACCACTTGTTATACTACATGCAGGGTGTGAATGATGTTGGACAGAGAAGAGTTGGAGACATTTGCAGGGTATTTTGAGTCAGTGGCAACAGAGACTGAACAGGGGAGATTAATCTCTCTAGTATTCTACCTGCTCATGACTATCACATGTCTAAAATGAACGACATTGCTATGATAAATAACTGGTTGGGAAATATATGTAAACAAAGGAAATACACATTCTCGAATAATGGGGGCATTTTGAGAGATAGGAATCTGTTCAGGCCAGATGGTCTGCATTTAAATAAAATGTGAACTAGAATTCTGGCAAAAGGTTTAATGTGGCAATAGTCCAGAATTTAAACTAATGGGGTTAGGGCAGGTGTCTGCCACAAATGGGAGAATCTACCCTGCAGTGCAAGTACTTCTAAAACCAAAACAAACTGGAAGGGCCTTCTAATAAATGCAAGAAGCTTGGTAAAAAAAATGGATGAACTTAGGTTGCTTCTAAAGTCCAATGATATACAAATCTGCGCTGTAACAGAAACATGGTGAAATAATTCAGATACATGGGACCAAAACATTGAGGGCTATAGCCTATATACAAATTCACAAGAACACAGGAAGGGAGGAGGAGTAGCCGTCTATGTACAAGATAATATTCAGTCCCAGGAAATTACAAAGTTAAATATGAATCTGGAACATATTTGGTTAAAAATATCTCTATTAAACAAACCTAAAATTATTTTGGGTGTAATTTACAGACCCACATCAATAACAAAGGAAGATGACCTATTATTAACAAAACATCTACAGGAATTAAACCCAGTCGATAGGTTATTGCTTATGGGGGACCTACATTTGCCAGAACTAAACTGGACAATGTTAAAAGGGGCAAATAATATTGGAAATGCCTACATTGAGACATTCGATCATATAGGGTTGGAACAAAAGATCCAAGAAGCAACAAGGGGGTCAAATACTCTTGATTTGATTATAACCAATTTGGGAGACACACTAACAAGCTGTACTACATCAGCCCCCCTTAACAATAGTGATCATGAAATCAAATCGTTTGCTTCGAACTACAGGAGACATTTTCCCAAGCAGTTAAGTTCCACTAAGGTTTTTAACTTTGGTAGGGCAAATTTTGCTAAACTGAAGGTTAGCATAGCTGAATGGAATTGGGTAAAGGATTTTCTAAATAAATCAATTCATGATAAATTAGACATTTTTTGCAAAAAAGCTTGAGCAGAAAATTTTCAAATGCATACCAGTCCAAACTAAATACAGCAAGCAGGGAAAAACACCAAACTGGATGACTCCTTAAATTAGGGGTCTAATTAAAAAGGAAAAGAAGCTGTTCAAGAAAATTAAAGGTAGACAGGGGGAACCAAGGTGGTTTATTTACTCAGTAAAAAGGTGAAAAGGGAGATCGAAAGAGCAAAATCATCCTTTGAATTAAAATTAGCTAATAAATCAAGGGATAATTATAAAACTTTTTATGCATACATAAACATAAATATAGTCAAGGGAGTAAACAATTCTGTAGGCCCCTCAGAAATCAAGATGGCAATATAATGAGCGATTTGAAACAGATGGCCGATATGCAAAATGAATACTTATCCTCAGTATTTAGCCCTAAAATGCCATTTAGTTTGAATTCCCAAAATGGGAAAACAAAAAATCTGGCTTCTCCAATACCCATACACCTAAAGGATGTAGAAAATAGGTTACAACAAGTAAACTCTAATAAATCCCCTGGGCCAGATGGCATACATCCAAATATAATTAAGATGTTATCCACTGAACTGGCACCACCTGTAACTCACATCTTTCAAGCATCCTTGGATGAGGGAGAAATGGTAGAGGCTTGGAGAACAGCTACTGTCATTCCACTTCATAAAAAAGGATCCAGGGCAAACTCAGCACATCATTGTCCCTTTAGTTTAACAGCTATTTTGTTAAAAATACTCAAGTGCATCCTAAAAGACTACATCATTAAGCATTTAGAACAAGAAAACCTCCTGGACATAACTCAACATGGGTTCATCAAAAGGGGATCCTACCAGACAAACATGCTGCAGTCCTATGATAGGGTAAACAAGTCACTGGATGAAGGTGACCTGGTGGATGTGGTCTTTTTAGATTTTTCTAAGGCTTTCGACAAACTGCCACATGCTGAGTTGACAGCTGCACTTCAGAGATTAGGAGTACATCATAACCTAGTATCTTGGGTCAATTCTTGGCTCTCAAACAGAAAACAAAGGGTTTGCATAAAGGGAGTCTTTTCAAAATGGGCAGATGTGACGAGCGGGGTTCCCCAGAGATCAGTGCTGGACCCTTGTCTATTTAATATCTATGTCTCCACTATATAATATGTTCATGATAAAATCTGGTTAACACAATTTGCTGATGACTGTAGGGCTATAATTAATAATCAGGAAGACGATGCTGCATTTCAACTGGCTTTAGACTTCATTCAGGACTGGACTAACAAACATAAACAGCTTCTGAACCAGGATAAATACATGCTTATGCATATGGGGAAAAAAAACCCACAACTACACATATACACTACATGGAATCAACCTATGTACAACTAGGCAAGAAAGAGATCTGGGAATCATGACTACACAGGATCTTTCTTTTAAATCTCACTGCAAAACTATAGTCCAGGAAGGGAACAAAATCCTAAATTGTATATTAAGACACATTGAGAGTAAAAACAAGGTACTGGTCCCTTTGTATTCATCCCTGGTGCTGCCCATACTAGAATATGGAGCCCAGGTCTGGTCCCCCTATAAAAACGGAGAAGTCCAGATGATTGAGAGAATCCAGAAAAGAGCTACTAGGGCCATTGAGGGACTCAAAGTTAGGACTTATCACGATAGGCTGAGGGAGTTGAATATGTTTACCCTGGAATACAGGAGATTAAGAGGGGACATGTGTCTAGTGCATAGAGCATGGGTAGATAATGAGTTGTAGGACCTTTTGGGTCTTCTGAGTAAGGTGCAACCCTATGCTACCAGATTGCACCCTCTGCAGCTGGAGAACAGTTGGTGCAAACTAATGAGAAGTGGTGGCTGGTTCAACCAAAGGGTTGTTCCTATATGGAATGCACTTCCCTTGGAGGTAGTTGGTAGCAGGACGATAGACCAGTTTAAGATTAACTTAGACAAACATTTTGGGGAAGCAACACACTGTCCTTAGAGTTACCATGTGAGCACTATGGGCAAAAGTCTAATTCTGAGGTTGAAATCCGCCGCCTTCAGCTAGTGCAGAATGCGGCAGCCCGGGTTTTGACTGGGACAAGCAGGTCTTGTCACATTACCCCGATGCTGCGTGATCTGCACTGGCTTCCTGTTCAGTGGCGGATCACCTTTAAAGTCTGTTTACTGACTTTCAAAGCCCTACATGATCAGGGTCCAGCCTACCTGAAAGATCATCTGGCTCTTTTCTGCCCTGGCCAATCACTCCGCTCGGCCAACGAGGGGTTGCTAGAGATTCCAAGAGTGAGTCCAAATTCATCTGGTTGTACAGCTTTTTCTTATGCTGCTCCCACTCTTTGGAATTCTCTACCCCGTCGGTTACAGCAGTGCACCTCCGTGGAGGAATTTAAGAGGGGTTTAAAAACTCATTTTTATCAAACTGCCTTCTTGGAGTATTGACTGTGTTTAAGCTGTTGCTGAGATTATAATTTTATCTGTGTTTTATATTGAATTATAATTTTTGACTTGTATGCTTGTTTTGTACAGCGCCTTGAAAACTTGAAAGGCGCTTTAGAAATAAAATGTATTATTATTATTAAAACTCTGTACTACCTATGATACCTATGATTATGAGTGGCTGCACTGTTTGGGGGTGATTCTAATGTGTGGGAAGCATGCAATAGATCAAGAATTTGAAACAAGTTTGGTTATTATAACTATATATTAGCATGTATTTCAATTCTAAGCAAGGAAACAGATAAAACAACCAGCAACATCAACGAATTTTAGAGAAGGTAAGCAATCACAAAATGTGGGGTTTTAACTAGAAATAATATGAAAAGTGTTCTTTTAACAATAACCTAGTTATTGATTTTTCAGCAGTCAGGAGGTATACATTTATCAGTGGTTTGACCCTAGGTCCAAGGCCATCTGGCAGAATGGATAGAAGAGACTTTTCTGATTGCAACACCTGTGTGTCTACAGACAGTAAAATAAAACTGTCGCCTCAACTGTTCCCAGAAATCCTTCAGCACAGGGCAGGACCAAAACTCATGGGATTGATCTGTCATTAGTGCCCTGCACTTCCACCAACAGTGGCTGGATTCTTCCCCATTTATAAAATGGTAAGAGAAAATCCTGAAATCTGATTGGCTGTTGTTCATGTAGCAATTATGTTCCATGCATGGAAAATAAAAAGTACTGCCAAATGTGGACTGATCACCACTGGAATCATTAAGCTAATAGAATGTTAAAAACTCAACTGGCAGCCATTGTTTTTTGCCCTGTAACTGGAAGCATCACATTCACTTGCACTGGGCCCTAAAATAAAAGTACCTTAAATACAAAATAAAACAGATTAATTAAATGTTGCTTTCCTCATCAACACATTCTCCTTGCACACATAAAAAAAATAGAAACATTAAGTATTGTTTATAGTTTTCATTACAACTGTTTCTTTGCTGACATGAAAACCCCCCCTACTATCTTTACCTGCTCATCAGGGAAATCTCTTCTCCTTGCCCTCACAGTGAGATAATTGAGTCTCTGGCTGTTACAGAGGCCTTTGTTGTGTGTGTGTGTATAGTATGTTAGAAAGGGAACATTCTAGCAGTGGAACTGAACAGAATTTTGAATCCATGTATTCCATGGTAAACATTCAGTGATAAACATTCCATACCTTGAATGTGGGGAAAAACAGAGAAAAAAACAGGAAGAAGAAGGTAGGCAACAATACAATGACATCATCAGTGACATCATTTGTTGTGAGTGGAAGGACTATTTGATCATAAATGCACACAAGTAAATCTATTGTTTCTACATATAAACATGCTTTTCCCAAATGTAAAGTTTTAAAACAGGGACCCATTTTATAAAGCGAATAAGAAACTCCAGGTAAGTGCATGGAACAGATTTTACTCGCATCAAGAGCTAAAGGCACTCGGCCAGGGCCTCATGCCTCATTCGCCCCCTAGTCAGCAGTAAAAATCTGTTCCATGCACACACTGTCGTGTCTTATTGCCTACATATTTAGACTGGATTTAAGGTGTTGTAAAATACCTCATATGGTATTTCCAAGCAAACTCCCATTGATGCTCTTGCACATAGGGAGGTGAGAGAGTATTTGTTTCACTGAGCCTACTGACATGAGATATTCAGTTCTTGGTTCCATTTCTGCAACACATATCCTGTAGAATGTGGCCACTGTTCTTGTAAGTCTCTCTATAAATGTCCAATTAAATGAGTCCACACATCTCCCTTCAAGATGCTCATAAAAATATTAAGGAGAAGGGGCAAAGGTCTGGACGTCTGTGCATACCTTTTGGTTTATGCAAAACATAAGTGCAGAGCTGCAGGCAGCAAAAATGCTCATGGCCTATTAGGCATATATTTGTAAATGTTCAAAGGGGAGCAACCCACATTCATTTAGTAACTTAAAGACATAATGGATGCCCAGGCCAAATGCCAGCACCACTTTAAAGTGATGTCTATTTGCACGTCTGAAAACCTCCCATCTTTGGCCAATAACCTACAATACCAAAGAAGCTTAACATTAGCGGGTACTGATTTCATGTAATTTCATGCCTGGTAGTCCAGTGTACCCTCCTCCTGCCTGATCCCTGAGTAAATGCCTGTTTCATGCCATTTCCAACCCCAGCAGTCCAGTGGTACTCCCTCCAATCTGATCTCCAAGTAAATGGTGGTTTCCAGTAATTTCCATCCTTGGCAGTCCAGTGATACCCCACTCCTGCCTGATCCCTAAGTAAATGCCGGAGGTCTTGTACTTTTCATTTTTGGTAGTCTGGTGACGACCCACGACCAGTCCCCATTTAAACAGCCTCCCTTCCCCTTCCCCAGCCCACCTCTGACTCACCCATCTTTCCTTACAAGCATGGCCTGCAGATCCAATGACCAGCACAGACACTCTGCTCACTAACTGGACCTCCACCTTCCTGGTCTGTATTAATCCTGGGACTTCTATGCTTCGCCTCTATCCCCCAGACCCCCTTTCCAGGTCTTTATTCTACAGGGCTCCACTTTCCTGGTCTCTGTCCCTCCATGGCTCCCTTTTCTTGTCTCCATCCCTCCTGGGCCCCATTTCCCAGTTTCCATCCTGACAGGGCTCTATTTTCCTGGTCTCCACCCCTCCTGGGCCCGATTTCCTAGTTTCCATCCTGACGGGGCTCTACTTTCCTGGTCTCCATCCCTCCTGGGACCCCCTTTCCTAGTTTCCGTCCTGATAGGGCTCTATTTTTCTGGTCTCCATCCCTCCTGGGCCCCCTTTCCTAGTTTCCATCCTGACAGGGCTCTATTTTCCTGGTCTCCATCCCTCCTGGGCCCCCCTTTCCTAGTCGCCAGTCCCTCCAAGGCTACCTTTCCTTGTCTTCACTTCTCCTGGGCCCGCTTTTGTGGTCTCTATCCCAACAGGGCCACCCTTTCCTGGTTTCTGTCTCTCTGTCTGGGGCTCTCCCCTTTCCTTGTCTCTGTCCTTACTGGCCCCAATGTGCTTAGGCAAGCAAAGAAGACACAACCAGAGCCACTGGGCAACCCAAGGTAAACAAGCTATATTTGCTTTTGTCAAGTCACTGCATCTTCTTTCTTGTACAGCCTAAATTCCACACTCCTGCTCCAACGATGAACTGCAAGTACCTTATAATCATATACTGTACAGTACATAATGCTTGGGAGAATGACACACAACAACCCTTCGATGGAAACAGCCTTGTTGTGTAAGGTTATCCATACATTATCTCTTACATACTGTAACAATAACTGTAATTTTAGTAAATCAACATACAATACTAAAAAGAACAAACATAACAAACAACAAAAAAAAGTCGTCTTGTTGGCACCAGCCAAATCTTGTTACCAAATCCAAGCAAAAGTGCTCCAAGAACCACAGCACCGCAGATTTAACAACTAGTGTTGTAATTTATTTCCACCAGTGTGAGCCCCTAGTGTAGCTGAGGCGCTAGGGGCTCACACTGGTGGAAATAAATTACAACACTAGTTGTTAAATCTGCTGTGCTGTAGTTCTTGGAGTGCTTTTGCTTGGATTTTGTATGTGAATTCTGGGCTGGCTGCCCACTTAGTGCACCACCTTGTTCTGCTGTGCAGGACTTGTAATTTGGAGTTTCTATTCAAATCTTGTTACTGTTTGCCAGTCACCAGCCACCCACACTTCTCCTAGGACTCTACAGGAAACTCTTGTTCCTGCTTTTACTGTGCTCAGGAAATGTTGAGCTTAATCCAGGCCCTCTGGCACCCATGGAATCCCCAGCAGAGCTACAAAGCCTCAAGAGGCTTACATTCTTGCACGTTAATGTATGTAGCCTATTAAAAAAAAAAATCACTTCAGTTCAGGCCCGGGGCATGTCATACTGCTCCAGATGTTTTGGTGATTACGGAGTCCTGGCTCCTACCGGCGACCAGTAACAATGAAGTTAATATCCCCTTCTACTCTTTTTCAGAGCTGACAGGCAAACCAGAGGTGGTAGGGTAGCTATTTACATCAAGGATAAATTCCCTGTCTTCATAATTAACTCAGCCTCTGTCCCAAAAGAATTTGAAAGCTTGTCATTAAAGATTGAAATTGCTACCGGTGTCTCATTATGTATAACAGGGTGCTACAGACCCCCATCAGCTGGACTACAGTTGTTAAAACATCTCGAAAACATCCTGGGTTCGGCATCTTCAGAGTATATCATACTAGGGGACTTCAACTTAGACTGGCTCTCCAGTGCATCCAACCCACTTAAAATGATCTATGATTCCCTTGGGTCGTCACAGCTAATAAACAAATCTACTCATCCTAACAAGCTCAACCCTAATAACAGTACTCTCTTGGATATCATTTTAGTTAACAAACCCATTTATTCTCCCATGCTGGGATCTTTTTCTCTCATATTAGCGACACTGCTTCATCGCGTGTGTCAGATCCACTCTTAAATCCACAACTGCACCAAAATTCTCCTTTAAAAGGTGCATACGCAACTTTGATCTCCATGGGTATATATCAGAGCTAAGAGACTCCATGTGATGGCAGGACTTCCATCTAGCCAAGTCCCTGACTACAGCTTATGATATTTTCTCAAAAATTGTGCTAGGGGCTCTCAACAAGTATGCTCCCATAGTAAAAGTTTGTGCCAGAAACAAATCCTGTTGGTGGTTTACGGAAGACCTGAAAGGAGCTTTGTGGAGTAGGGATGTACTCTGGAGAACGGCTAGGAAAACTAAATTAATAAATGACTGGAATTCTTTCCGGCGGGGCAAGGAACCTCTTCACCAAAATGGTCAGAGAAGCCAAAGCTAATTTCTACCGCTCACAGCTGGAGAGCTCCTCAAGAAATGCCTCCAAATTCTGGAGGACGATCAAAGACATTGAAGGTCACACCACTGTTAATTCCCTACCTACTAAATTATTGATCAGCAATGCTGTCATCTCCAACAGACCATCTATCCTCGACGCTCTCAATAATCATTTTGCCACTGCAGGGCTAGCCTTTGACTCCTCTCCCGCAAATATCCTCCACCAACAACTTGGATTGGATACACAAGTAAAAAACATCCCCAGTCTATCCTTCTCTCCGCAGCCGACATCCCAGAAAGAAGTTGAAGATCTTCTCCTTCAGTTGGACACTAGGAAAAGTGTTGGGGCTGACCTCATTGACCCATACTTCTTAAAGGTCAGCTACCGTGCCCTCGCAGTCCCAATTACTCATCTCTTCAACTTATCCTTGTCCCAGGGTGACCTACTGCCCATTTGGAAAAATGCAGTTGTGGTCCCTTTGTTTAAGTCAGGAGATCCTAGTGACCTCAATAACTACAGGCCAATCTCCCTATTTACAATCCCGTCAAAGATGCTGGAGAAAATAGTGAACGCCCAGCTTCAGAAGTACCTGGAATCAGAAAAGTTGCTCAACCCATTACAGTCTGGTTTTAGAACACATCACAGTACAATCTCTGCTCTAGCCAAAGTGACAAACGACTGGCAGCTTGAATTAGACAAAAAAACTTTGTCAGTGCAGTTTTCTTGGACCTAAGCAAGGCCTTCGATACCGCTGATCACAGACTGTTTCTGTTGTCCCTCCAGAACACTGGTTTGGATTCCCTATCCCTTAAATTGTTCTCCAACTACCTCTCAGGACGACTTCAACAAGTAAAGGCAGAAGGAGAAGTTTCTCCACCAAATCCCCTATTGAGGGGTGTACCGCAAGGCTTCATCCTTGGTCCCTTGCTCTGCACCATTTATGTTAACAATGTAGATGCCCCTATCAAAGAAGCACAAATACACCTATTCACAGATGATACAGTACTCTATGCTAGTAGTCCCACCCTTGATGCGGCCTGTAAAGCCCTTCAAAATTTAATCTGCTGCAACATCAGCTTATAAACCATAAACTGCTCTTAAATGCAAAAAAAACCAAAGCAATGTTCCTCTTGCCCCTTCACAATGCAATAAATCCTGCAATTGCTGGGACACTCCCGCAGATCACTACCATTCTAGGTGAGCAGTTGGACTACGTACCAAAGTTCAAGAACCTGGGGGTCTGGTTAGACCACAGACTTACTTTCATAGATCACTTAGAAGAACTGGCAAAGAAACTTAGAGAAAGACTTTGTCTGTTCTTTAGGATTAATAATCTCCTCACAAGAGACGCTAAACTGAAACTGGTTCAAACTACCTTTCTTTCCCTATTGGATTACACAGATTTTCTGTATAGTCAGGGACCTGCAGGTACCCTAGCCAAACTCAATACGCTTTATCACAGAGCCATAAGATTTATCATGGGTCTTTCATACTCAACCCACCACTGTGCCTTGTACATGGCAGTGGGATGGTCATCCCTTGTTTACAGGCGGCAAATAAATGCTGTGGTTTGGACATACAAAGCTATCTCAAATAAACTGCCACAGTATATCTCTGTCTGTTTACCTTTGTGCACTCTGGGGAAGTATGCCCTGAGAAGCACCTCATATATCTACCTTTATGTTTACAAAGCAAAATCTCACATTGGCAGAGCAGCCATCAGCTTTGTGCTCCCTCAACTGTGGAACAAGCTGCAAAAAACTTGGAAATTAACTCACCCCATTAGCCTAGCAGCTTTTAAATCTCTATATCTACATCATAATAAGGAGTCCTGTGCCTGTCTATCCTAAATCGTGACTCCTATAAGTCCAAGTACACTCTAATTACCACTGTTAAAAGACTGATCACGTCTATAATAGACTTTTCCCTCTCCCCTTTTTCTGCCCCCCCCCCCATATCTGTCCCTTCCACATTCCTTTGACCCCGGTTCCGGCTCTAAATTCTCCATACCGTATCACTATAGATCTTTTTATATTAGGTTTTATTTATGTTTGGTGCACCTGATATGAATATTTCTTTACTTATATGAAACATTGTATCCTACCCAAAACTTGCTGTATCTTCTGTTCCAAACATATACTACTGTCAATGCTACCTGCTGATACTTTGTATATACTGTATTATTGTATCTCACTTTATTTTTATTTTCTTGTGTGTTGCATCCCATGTATAATGTCCCTTGTTTCTTGTTGACAAACCCAGGTCCACCTCAAAAATACACTTGCTCAATGGTGATCGCCTGGTTAAATAAAGACTTTGATTGACTGATTGTTTGGTGTTGCACTTTGTTTACTCACATTAAAAATTGCCCAGCTGATGTGCAGCACAGTTTTCCAGTAGCGTGCCACTGCAACCCAATTTGGTGGACTGTTGCACTGAGGCCAAATGACTGGCTCAAGGTTACACACTTACACAGTGGGCATTATGCTCTGGTGGCTTTTTCCCATGCACATCCCTGTTGCCGGTGCTCCCCCATTTCCAGTCCCCTACAAGTTAAAATTAAAGATTATTCCTTATTGCCAGTGCTCCCTTCTCCCTCACCAGATTCCCGGTTTGGCATAAAAACACTACCTGGTAGTCTAGTGGCCCACCCCCTCCTGGTGCCATATTCCATTCCACCCTGGACTCAGAACAGTGGCCAGTATTCACCTGTTCACCTCTGCTGCTGCCCAATGTCTCATGCAAGTACAATATTACTTGTACAGCCACAAACTGTAATTGCATGAAAAAGCCATCAGCCAGCAGTGGAAGTGAGCAGATGGTGTGTACTGGCCATTGTCTTGGGTTTTGGTTGGTAACAGAGGATAGCACCTGGAGGGGATGAACCTCTAGACTACCAAGAAGTGTTTTTTATGCCGATAAGGTAGGGGGAGGTGCTGGCACCAGGGAATACTTGTACTAGGACTGTAGGTGAGTAAGGGGGCGCCACTGACACCAGAAAATAATCTTTTAGTTTAACTTGTGCTGGGACCCGTGGGAGGTAGGGAGGCAAAATTGTACCAGGAAATTATTTCTATTTGTGCCTCTTTCTTTTCTGATCTACCCCTTCCAAAGGCCTCCCCAACCCCATCACCCAGCTTCTCCCGGCCTTAGCCCTGCCTCTGTCCCCCATGGTTTAACCCTTCATAGCGGAGCCCAGTGTGGCTGCCCATGCCCATTCGGAGACCAAATCCAGTAGAGCACGTGCCAAGCCGTCAGTTTGGGCCCTGTGAGAGGCCAGCTTCATCCTGCATCAGTAGAGATACTTTCCCACATTCTCTCCATTCCCGAGGGACAGCAGTATGTTAATGCATGGCACCAGCCAAGGGCCACCTGTCTCTCTCTAGCAGTACCATCTACAGCTTCACTATAGTCACTCAAGTAGCTATTGTGAGGCTGCAACTGTTGCCTCCCTCCAAAAAGGATTAAACTTTCAATGGGACATTCAATCTTTCTCGCCCCGGCTGGCCCCCAAAGCCCTGGGGTTATTCTCAAACCCAGGTTGATCGCATGACGAGCAGTAGCTGCAATACTCGCCAATGGTCAAACTAAGGGATGCATACATTTATTTCCCTGAATTGCTGGGGGTGGCCATGGTAGGGTTCCATTATTATTAAAACATGGTTCCCCGGAAGCATTAACTTGCATTGCACTGATAGCCTGTCACCACCACTTCTATTACCCGTTACATACAGCATTGCATACAGGGTGCATAAGCACATGGTATCAGTTAGTGCAGCGGCTACTTGTGTTTTTCAATAGAACAGCAGCCGTGCTAACAGGCTGTTGGCCATGCTAGTCACACTTAGGGATGCTACCTCATGGGTCTGAACAACAAGGACAAACAGTAATACAAACGGTCTGGAAATATTTAACAGACATGATAGCACAGTAAACATTTAGCATGCAACTTTATGATCTGCGCAATGTAATGAAGTTTGATTATTTTTGTTTGTGAAACAAAACACATAGTTGCACATGGCATAAAGTGGTCATCCAGTAAAAGCACATTAAGTTTTACCAGGATAAATATAACGACTATGGGTTACGGAAAGGCTAAGTCAGGGTAATGCAGCAAATGGCCAGGTCTAATCCAATGCGTTACAGCCAAGGAGTATCTTCTCACAGTAGGTTAACTGACACATCGAAGACATAGCAAACATATGAGATGACCGCAGACATGGACCGGTACGGGTGGCCCATGCAGTCGGCGCATTTTGCCTAACAGTTTTTATTTCAAAACTAAGGACTCTTGTTGAGAGCGCCCAGCGGTACAGAGCCACAGCAGAGAGCTCCGATCTATTTCACGAGTCTCGCGTGAAATAACTCGCAAGCGGGTCACGGATGCTGCGTTTTGAGCACAACTGCGACTTTTTTCACAGAGGAACATATTTAATGTTACACCAGTCTACAGATATGAGTCACTTGCCCTTTAAATTGTGGGGTTTAGTTGACGCATTTCCTGCTCTGCGCAATAACTGTGCAAAGTAAACTTCGGAAAGATAAAGTGAAACAAAAGTAAGTCAAAGCTGCAATGGCATGTCAGTACTTGGACAGTTTCACAAGTTTACTGCCTTGTATACCGAATCTGCACCAGTGTTAATGCATGTGCGTTTGGTTATAGCAACACTTCTAAAACTTGCTAGTAGAGAAGCGCGTCTTTGCATTTGAAAATGTATGAGATGTATTATATGTCGTGGTAGCGAGATAGTGGAGGATCCTGGATATTGAGACTGTTTTGTTTTGAATCAGAAGAAGCTTCTGTGGCAGAACACACTGGTTCTGCATGAATACCCATTCGATATTCTCTATATTTTGTATAAGCTTTAGTGCTAGCTGCTTTTTTTTATGACATACAATGTGCAATACTCCGAATAAAGTTCATTAATTAGTATGCAACCCCCTGTGCAGTCATCAAAAAGTTTTACAATAAAAGCATTACTTGAAATAAATTTATGAAAGACTCGTTACTGTGCTTGAACATTCATGAAGTGAAATGACGCTGGAGCGGCCTGCATTGCGTAATACTACAATATTTGCAGAACTGTGCAAGGTGGTTCGGGATCCTCCACGAGCGCCAATATACTTCTAAATAAATTGCAGATAGTCTGCATAACATAGAAGCCACACACAAACACAAGCCCCACCATTACAACACCTTTCTTTCGAGACGATGTGCTTAATCTGCAGCAAACGCCAGTGGGTTACCAGAAGAGATGTAGTATTTGAAGCCATCCATTCCGGAATGCAGGTTTTGCACTGGGTTGTTGCTCGGGGAAACTGTGAAATTAGAGGCCTTATAGCTAAATGTAAAGATAGTAGAAGACTCCACAGCTGTAGAAAACTAAAGGTCATAATTGCAGCAGGTATTTAATAAATATTTTTTTTTTGTATTTAACACTTTTTTCTCATTTTTATTTCTGTTTGTCAGGGACACTAACCACAAAACCGAGGGAAAATGGAAACCTGTCCAGGAAAAAATTAATCTGCTGCATAATTGTACTGTTGTATAAGTTCTACTCCCTGAACTAGAAAATCAGTTGTGCTTCAGCAATCTTATTCTCTGCATGTGCACCTTTTTCTGCATTAGCATTGCTGCAGAAATAAGCCGTGTAGCCCATGGAACCGGTAGGAGTGGATATGGATATGGGGCTGTGGAGGAGCCTTCTGTCTGCCTTTTCCCTCCGGAATGACTAGAGATGAGAGATAACCCTGACATTTCTAAGTTTAAGGACATGGATTAATGAAGAGAGGGAACATTTTGGCAATAATTAATTGGCAGTTATTTTTGTCCAATGAAATACAGAAAAGAAATAATGTGATCCCCTGTAAAGGCAGAAAATGTAAGTGGGCACTTTAAAACGAATCCATTGCTGGCAGCATGGGGACAGCATCCTCTCTGGTCAGCCCAGGAGAAGTAATTGAAGACACGTATGGTGGTGGAGGGGAGGCCTGTGAGATTCCTGTGGAAGTGAAGCCAAAGGCCGGGCTCCTACGTAACTCTTTAAGACGTGGTCCTCGTGTTATTGGAGCAAGTTTTAAGTCAACAGCCTCAGTAGACCTTGAATACGCTGCAGAATATGAAAGGCTCAAGAAGGAGTATGAAATCTTTCCGGTCAGTAAAAACAATGAAATTGCCTCCATGCAGAAGAAAGAAGCCAAGCTCGACAAGGAGAACAGGAGGCTGAGGGCAGAACTGCAGGTATGAAAGTCTGTAAGCAGGACGAGCAAAGCAAGCTGGCCTTTAGCCACTTGTTCAGAAATGTCTGATTCTTGATTAACCATGATAAAGAGGAAACTAGCCACCTGGCCGGGTGGTGCTGTGTGTACCTTGCTGCACTACCATGCATGAGGCCTGGGTTCACTTCATTATGGTCATGACGGCCCTGGGTGGTGAGGACCTGTGAGTACTGCAGAGGCAGTGCTGTTAGACTGCAGGGGATGGGTTCCTGTGGGAACTGAGGACAGCATCAGCACTATGTGACCAGGTAGCTGTTGCTGATTCCCCCCCCTTCCCACTCGATTGGTATGATGCACAAACACACTCATAAAAAGGGAAAAAATAGATGAAACATTCAGGGGAATTAATGTTAACAAGGGTCTCGGACTGGTGTGATTTTATCCAATAATTCTAAGTGAAGTGGCACATGAGTTAGCAACTTTTCATGCAGCATGCCACGCAGTGCTAGAAAGCAGCAGCAAAGGCAAACAAGATGCTGGGATGCATAGCCAGGAGGATCAGTAGTAGGAGAGAGGAGGTTATACTGCCCTTGTACAGGTCACTGGTAAGGCCACATCTAGAGTATGGAGTTCAGTACTGGTGCCCACACCTCAAAAAGGACATTAACCTGCTGGACAAGGTCCAGAGGAGGGCTACAAAGATGATAGCCGGTCAGTAGGGCAAGGCATATGAGGAGAGGTTGAGGGCACTGAACATGTACTCCCTGGAAGACAGGAGAGAGAGAGAGCAGGGACATGATTGGGACATTCAAGTACTTGAAAGGGATACATAGATACATAGACAGTGTCGGCAGATAAGGGCCTATGGCCCACCCAGTCTGCCCATTTGAGCTTGTAAGTTCAGTTTGTTTTCCTAGAAGTCTGTTGCACCTTACCCCTGACCTCCAGAATTCCTTTATGTCTATCCCATGCATTCTTAAATCCTGTGATTGTTTCAGCCACCACCACTTCCTCTGGCAGGGTGTTCCACTTGTCCACCACCCGTTCTGTGAAGAAATTCTTTCTCATGTTTCCTCTGAATCGTCCTCCCTCCAACTTCATCCCATGCCCTCTAGTCCTGGAACATCTTTTTCGCTTAAAAATAGTGTTTTCCTGCACCCTGTTCCTCCCTGTAAGATACTTGTATGTCTCTATCATATCCCCTCTCTCCCTCCTCTCCTACAGGGACTACATGTTCAGTTCATTCAACCTGTCTTCATAGGACTTGTGATGCAATCCATGCACCATCTTTGTTGCCCTCCTCTGAACCTTCTCTACCCTGTCTATGTCCTTACGTAGGTATGGTCTCCAGAACTGTACACTGTACTTCAGGTGGGGCCTCACTAGTGTCTTGTATAGATATATTTAGATATATTGGATAAATAAGGTTGATAAGGAAAGTCTCTCTAAGCTGATTGGCAACCATATCACAAGGGGGCACAGTCTTAAGCTGGAGGGTGGGAGGTTTAGGAGGGATGTCAGGAAGCACTTCTTCACAGAAAGGGTGGTGGACACTTGAAATGTGCTGCCGGAAGAGGTCATCTCATTAAAGACAGTGAGCAGCTTTAAGAGAGGCTGGGATAGGCATGGGGGAAGATAAGAATCATGGGTAGGGAGGATGGGAGGAGTGGGGAGGGAGGGCAGGGACATTAGCTCAAGCTGTGGACCCTGCAATTCGAGCAGACTTGATAGACCAAATGGCCTTCCTCTGCTGGCTTGTTCGTATGTAGTATTCTGTGTGTGGATTTGGTGAAAATCAGAATGGTTCTGGAAACGGAATACACCAAGAAATTTTTTATTTGTGGGGGGCTGGAAATGAAATAGTTCCAGAACTGGTACCAGCCAGAATACAAGCAGCATAATGGTTTTAGAAATGTTTTAGGCATGAAATGGGGATGGACCCAGGCACATTCCCAGACCAGAACCCTAGTTCTTCGTGCATTGTGGGCTCCAGGTGCTTTACGGGCCTGTACACATTTTAATTTTTTTTTTTTGTCTGCAAGTGGAATGGTTCCAGTATCATTTCACTTGCTGTATTTTGAAAGGTCCAGTTCTGGAACGATTCAGGATGTCACTAAATTCCTCCATGGAGACCATTATGGCAGGGTGCTTTTGATGATTAGGGGGAGGACCATGAGGTTGCTGTTTTTTAACCAAATTTGGTTGTTGCCAAATTGAGATAAGTAAAGTATGAAGATGAACTGGAATTTGGAATAATAATTATCAAAACTATTTTCATAATGTATAACCTAAGTCACACAACCCACATCACCAGTTTCCAGCTGTAACCTCTTGCCACTCCAGCTTTGCTCTTGTGTTGGTCTTTATAAGGCCTTCAGCCGAAACGCTGTCACATACCAATAGAGGCAATGACTGTAGCAGTACAGTGAGAAGAACTTAAGAGAAGGAACATGAATTAATAATATAATGTTTACAGCTATTTAAGGGCTGGCAGTATAGCCTAGAGGTTAGAGGAACGAGGTGTGAACAAGCTTGGAACATCCAGCAGACTAGACCTGAGTTTGATTCTCACAACCTCCACTTATACTGTGTGACTCTGAGCAAGTCACTTAACCGTCCAGTGCTCCCAGGTCGCCCCTGAAAACAAGCACTTGTGCCTAGTGGGCCTTAACAAAGACTAAAATGAAATAAATAAAAATAAATGATTAAATCCAGAACAAATGTACAGAGGTAATGGAAATCTCAGTTACAGATGTGTCCTGGGAGGAGAGGGAGAAAAAATTAAAATAATTGGCAAGTAAAAACAGCCTGTTAATAATTGACCAATAACACATGGCAGCTTGTGGTATACAGGAGATGTAACATCTTGAGTGTATTGTGAGGTGCAAGGCAAAACCCAGAGCCTTCAACCACACAAGAAGTTGATACCCTGTGATATACTGCAGTCACAGGAAATGGCAGCACCTGAGGACGCTGGTGAAGAGGAAACCAAGGTAGCTCAAAACAAAGATTCTGCACCCAGCAAGCCTCCTGTGAAAGGCACATAGAGAAAAGAAAGTGCCATGCTTATTAAGGTGCTGCTATGTATGAACATCCCCATGGGGAGGGTTTTAGTTCCCTAACCACTTTAACAGCAGATCTCATCCCAGTCTATGCAAATTTATATATGGGGTTGGAAAGAAAAGGTGGTTTAGAGTACTGAGATGAACCCATTCCTGGGCTTATTAGAAATGTGGTGCTGCTTTATTGACAGCATAGTGGTTGGGTGGTGGGAAATAGAGGACTAGCTCCTGGAATTTGTTAAATTTGACAGTAGTAACCCTAATCTAAAATTTTCCATTAATTACCTCCAGAGGGAGGTAAATCTCCTGGACACCATCGGCAAAGATGGTTGGGGGAGTCATTACGGATATATTTAGGAAACCAACTGACCAAACACTCTGCTTGTACTCTCAAGTTGTTGCCCCTGCCACATGACCAGGGGTATACCAAAAGGTCATTCCATCCACAAAAGATTAAACTGTAGTTTGGATGAAGTTTATACCCGTTGGGCCCAGAGAGTGGAGGTACGTCTTAGTATGAGGGCATACAGTATTGAGAATAGATGGGAGGCAAAGGCAGAAGCTGAGACAAGTCATAGGAGCTCCCTTTTACAGTCTGGGAAGAGGGAAAGACTGGACAAGAACAGAATAGATTTTGTCATCACAGTATGCACCATAATTGAGAAATGCTAGTATATTGTGCAGAGTGAACTGACACTGAGTGGGATCATGGAGAGATTGCCAAGGCTGGTTTGCAGGAGTGATCGTAAGTTATGGAATAAGGTTGTCCATTCAGTACCTTTGCCCAAAAGACCCCCACAGAGTCCATGGCTTCCACCTGCACCTCAACAGGGTGCCACAAATAAGGTCACTGTAAATTATGCAGGGTAGTGAGAAAGGTCCAGCACTTTATAAACCCCTGGAATGGTTAATTGATACTGATTAGGGATTTTCTTTTTTCCAAATTTTAGTTTGATTTGTTTTATAAGAGCTTCTTGCAGATATTTAGCCACAACTGGCAAGTTACAGAAATTGTTATTGCTTCATACTTAATGTAGGGTACATAAAATTACAGTTAAGGTTAGTCGCCATGTGGGGGCTGTGCATAAATAGAGTAGGGATTTTCTAATGTGTACTACTGGGGTTGTGATCTATCTGGTGACTTGCCAGCGTGGAGCCTTCTTCATTGGCAAGACAATCCACCAGTTTAAGGCACAATTAGGCAAGTGTCTCTGACTGATGCAAAGTGATGATCCAGAATGTGCCCTACAAGCACGAAGGGGGTACTTGAGAAATGGACCTTGGAACTAGGCCTTGGTATTTCCGCACAGCAGTGGGACGGGGGTTGTCTCCTGTCATCTAAACTCACCTACTCTCATACCTGGAGGCTTTTCTCCCGGCAACTAATGATCAGATACTTTCGTAACCCGGCCATAACAGCCCACTACTCGACCACAAAGTCAGCAGGATGCTGGTGCCAATGTGGGATAACACCCGCACACCACACCCATGTATTCTGGTCCTGCCCTATCCTACAACCCTTTTTGTCCTCCCTGCAACAAGAACTAACTGACATGCTAGGAGTCCCAATCATCCTGCCCGCAGAGCTTTTTCTATTGCAAGTTCTTCCCCCTGGATTCAGAGACTCCCACACAAGCTACCTCTTGGGGATTGCCCCTCATGGCGGCGAAGAAAACCCTGACTAGACTCTGGCTTTCTCCCCATGCCTCTACAATTTCTGAATGGCGAGAAACAATGACTCAAATTTATAGGGCAGAGAGAATTTCTTAATTGAATGACTGTGTGGATCTATGCACTCTGAAATGGACAAAATGAATCCTTTACATTCTGGCAAGGGACCCTAGTTTCATGCCTTGATTTGAAGAGTCATTTAGGCTGGGGAGGACTCGTAGCTGGGGAGCGGGGGGAGAGTGAATGGACGTGAGGGGCGGGGAGTAGGGGGAGGTGTTTTGAAACCAAGAATAAAGTTGTTGGATCACATATGGATTTACCTAAAGCCTAAGCTAATGAGAAACTGACTGTAATGAACACTTTATAACCCTGTTTTTCTGATTTCCTACTATGTACATGTCTAAGAGTGTGTATTACGTTGATCTCGTGACTGCCGATACCCTTAACCTGTAAACAATCTGTCAGAAATGATATTAACAGAATATGCTCTAGCTATACACATTAGTAACTGCAGGGAAATGAAAACCTCAACTTTGAAAGTGTTGGGGGGGGGGGGGAGTGCGTCTGTGGATTCTGTCAGAAGCTTTTGGAAAAAAAACAGAAACATTTACTGGATTTTTCAACTGGTCGCCATGTCTGGCAAGGCCTGAATGGTACATCAGAATTGTTCCCCTTCCTTAAGTAAAGGTGTTGCTCTTTGTCAGCCATTATCAGTGACCTTAAGTTGTGCAACAAAAATCCCTTTCCCCACCCCCTTACATTTCTTAGGCGGGACCTCCATCAAAATACGGAATGCTAATTGGAAAGGACTTGATACACTTGGTCTCTATTTGCCTTTTTACGTGCACTTCATTGCACATAGTCACTCTTGCACTGTTAGCTTTCTGATGTATGTACTATCATTCTTAGACTGTTATGGGTCATCAGTATCATTACTATACACCAGAGAGTAGTTTCACATTGAGCTATACCCCCTCATTTATTTTTTAATTTTACGGTATTTCTATGTGGAATAAAGTTACAGGTAGGGTCCAACATAACATGCTCATATGTTTCTTTTGTTTTTATACATGCATTGCCCTTTTAAATGGATGTTGCTCCCTTAAAGGGACACTGTCAACCATCTTGGAACTCAAATTTTCCTTAGATTCAAAAACACATGTTATAATTGCTCACATTGCATACAGGTTGCTGATGTAGCTGGTAGTTTGATTCTGAATCATTTTTTTTTTTTTTTTTACTTTTAAAATAAAAAAGACTGCCCACTATATTGGTGTCACCACACAAAAACATTGTTTGTTTACATTCTTTGGTCAACTTCCACTGCATATTTCCTGGATTTAGGAATGCCTCTAACACAATATAGCCATTCATGATGCAGTGGCAAGACAGGAGACTATTGTGTCATGAGTGGCTGCACAGTTTAAAGGGTATTACTAACGTTCTGTATGTGTGCAGTAAGAGCAGATCAAGGATTTGAAGCAAAACGAAGTTGGGTATATTTGCACCGTTCCCATGCATTTCAGTTTTCCTAAGAAGGGAACAAGATCAACGAACCACCATCTTATATGAGTTTGAGGGAAGGTAAGCAATCAAAAAATGTGGGTTTTAAACTAGAAATAATATGGTGCAAAAAGGGTTGACAGTGTCCCTTTAAGAAACCTGTTTAAAACATGATGGGAGTTGAAGTACCTACGCCACTGAAAAAGCACCAGGTTACAGGTGCAAAACGCATCTGGCTGCTACTGAGGGGTATTGTGTAAATTACCCAGTTTTTTTTTTCTTTTTTTGGGGGGGTACTACACTGTAACACTTGTTTAGCTCCTTAATAAATATAGCACATTCTATATGGCAGTGCTGTCTGTGTGCCTTAATGGAAGGGTTGCTGGATGCAGATACATCACATCCTGAAGTGTATTATTGTGATTATAAAATGGATAAAAAATGTTTGTAAATGGCTGATCTTGGTAATTCTTTTTGACACGTGGTATACTGAGATATTGTCATGGGTCAAAGACTGCTTTAGACAATCGGCTTTCATGATTTCTTATATCCATTTTATAAAGCACAATATACATATTATCGAAATTGTAGATAAAAACAACCTAGTAACAATATGCAGTATACTATACGTATTCATTCATGCAGAATTGTTGCTACCCCCAACTAAGTGTGCAACGCAAGTTACAAACAGCAATAATAAGAGAAAACCTTAGGGGTTGTAAAAGTGCAGGGCATGTTACCAACCAAAAGAGTGCAGCTTTTTGTGTGTAACCATATTCTCAGCTACACAGGTGGGAAGGGAGTAAAGACTCAGTTTTTGTTTAATGCCTTGATGCTATCAGCACCTCTAAACTCAAGGTGGGAGGCTGTTCCAAGTATAGGATTACCTATAACCGATAGAAGCTAGGCTGACCTTCTTTCTGCATCAGGAAATCTGAAAACTGCATGCGTGGGAGGATCTCATCATGTAGAAAGAATGTAAGGCAGGGGTCATGAGGCTACCTAACTAAAGCAGGAGTTTGCTGAAGCAGTACTGAGCTGCAAAGAGTGATGTGTGCATGGTACGTTTGCTGTTTAGAGTAGGGCAGGCCAGCCCAGTTGCAGATGCATCAGGATGCAAAATTCGGCCTTGGCTACTGGGAAGTCCCACAAATGGGGGATCTCTGATTTCTGCGTGGGGGCCATGGGGAAAAAAGTCCTCTGCTCCTCATATTACTATGTCAATCCTGATGCTCATGACAAACAAAGACACAGCACTCGCACACGTTCAGATCTTCTTCCATTTCTGCCAGGTGATCAGCAACCCTTTCTCTGCATTTCAGGGAACTGCACCACCAACAGTAAGAGTCTTGCTTGCACTGTGAACTGCGCCATCCAGACTGACCTGTTCTAAGCAATAAAATGTCCCCTTTCTCCATCTGCTGCTGATTCACTGCCCACAACGTACAGAGCTGTCCTCACCACTTTGGACCTGAGGTTAGCCTGCCCTCCATGCCACCACTAACTGCAGTCTGCCACTCCTGCCTACGATGGGTACACTTTCCTGACTACTGTGACACCCCCCCCCCCAAAGCACTGTCTAGGCCCTAGGAGCAGAACAGTCCCACATCACCTACCCTAGGACTTGGGGGGAAATATCCTGTGACCTGGTGCATGAACCTGACCTGCCGTAACAAAACCTAGCTGAACATCAGTGCTGCTACCAGACGGAAGTCCACATGGCAATGTCACAGCCATGGGCCTCAAAGCAGGAGGCTGCAGAAAATAGTGCAGCACTTGCATCCCCCCCCCCCACGTAGAAAATACATGGAGTAGTGTTGAGTGTGGAAGTAGAAGCAGCCCAGTACAAAGTGACAGAAGAAGCTGGAGAAGCTGTTTGATTTTGGCCAACTGAGTTTTGGCTGCAGACTGGTAGATGACATCTGCGCTTGCAAGGAAGGGTAAGAGTATCTGTTCAACTATTCAGATGTAATCAGGCAGGAGACCAAGAGGTCTTTTAGACTATTCTATAACCCCAGAGGATTAGATTTTGAAGTACAGAGAACCTCCAGCCAACACTGAAGAAGTGGTCCGTAGCCACTAAGTGTTGGTAGTTACTGGGATGATTTCTGTGAAATTATGTAACAGTAACTGGGGCTTTTATAATACTGTATTTAATAATCGGAATCTGACTGCAGATCAGCTCTAATTGTTTAGCTCCACAGCAGAACAGACTCCGCATATCCAGTTTTGTTTCTACAAGGTCCAGCCACACCGGTGATTCCATGTTGTTTGCAGGCTTTATCATGGAAATTTCCAAACCACCAACCCGACTCTGTAAACCCAGTCCCAGCAACTATCTCTGAAATCTCGGCTAACAATATAATTTGTCACTGGGTGTTGGGATTCTTTAATCCTTGAGCCCTTCTTGGATTCTAGAACTTGAGCTCAACCTATCCTCTGCTGCGTGGCTTTCCACTGAATGCAACAATCTGTGATGGGGCACTCAAGTCCTCCATTCCCAGTCAGCTGTTAAATGCTGGTATCCGTAGAAGGGACAGCCATGGAGCAGTGAAATGTTGGGTTGTAGAACCTCCAGGGTAGCGGTATGTTGGCTCAGAGCGTGTGGGATGGGTGAAGCTATGTGGAGAAGAGGACAGAGACTCAGTAGCCATGTGTAAAGCAGTTTCAGGTGGCAGTACAATTGTGCAAGACCAAACTGTCCTTTTGCATTTTTGACAATTGGGCCAGGGTCTTCCCTTTGTAAGCAGTAAACACTAAAACTAGCTTCCCAGATATAACGATAATTTACAGTAGTACAAAGTAAATCACAGTAACAGTGCATAACTTGCAGTACTTGCAAGCCACGAAATGTCCTAAATGTGCAGTCCTGATATGGTCTTTGCCAAAGCCGTAACTAATTTCTGTAAGTTATATTTGTAGTGCATATCAAAGGAAGACTTTTCTAGTGCCTTTTTATTTTGTTTGTTTGCTAGAGATGGTGTGCATAACAGACCAGTTCTTACTGCGATTGTAGTCAGGAAGTGCTTTGCAGCTGTCCCATTGCAATGTACTGTGGGTTGGAATATGTGCTGCAAAATGAGTGAGTGAAGCAATTTGCTGTTGGTTGTTTGTGACCTCTTTTAACCCTCATTGACAATGGAAGTAGGCTTTTCGTTATGAAACTGAGTGTGCATGAATGTCACACGAGCGAGCAGCAAACCTCTGGAGAATGCAGTGGCAAAGGTCTCAGATGCGCTGAACATGACCCTCACACACACTCAGCTTTGCAACCAACAGTGCCCGTGAAAGACAGCACTAACCGTTTTCTGCTCACCAGCACATTACTTCTGCTATGTATAGCCTTGTCCATCCCTCTGCATAATATAATTATCCTTCCCATCCAGCTGTTCAAGTCCAGTGGTGAGGTGCCTATCCTCCTGGAAAAGATCCACTGTACATGACACTGTCCTGTCCCCTCCTCAAGAAGCCACCGCATGGCCACAACAAAAAAAATAAAAAAAATAAAACAAGGGCTTGAGTACCCATACCCACCATCTGTGAAGATTTTGTGTATTTGTGCCCTCCCCACCAGTTCTACTGCCCTCATTCACACACACTTTAATAATGCCTTCATGCCAATGGCATTGATGGAAGTATCTCCCCTCTTCTGAGGAGATTCAGGAGAATACAGGACTTCTTTAATGCCTGCCAAGTGGGCCATTTAGTTCCCTGCCCATAGTGTTGCCTGCTGGATGTGTTCTTTGTTTTGCCACTCGCAGTGGCTTTTCGTGTTGCCACCGGCATTGACTTCTTTGCCTGCCAAATGGGCTGTTTGTTGCAGTGCCTACAGTGACTTTTTTGATGCCCACAGAGTGGGCTTTTTGTTTCGCCACCCTCAGTAGCTCATTTGAAGCCTACTAATGGGCTGCTTGTTGCACTCTTGCAGTGGCTCCTTGCATGCCTACAGAGTTGGCGTTTTGTTTCCCCTACCCTCAGTGGCTCATTTGATGCCTGCCAAGTGGGCTCTTTGTTTTGCCACCCAGGGCAGCAATCCTTCGATGCCTGCCAGGAGAGCGCCATGTGTTACTGCCTGACTGGTCAGTAACTGGTTTATCTGAGAAATATTCTGAGGAGCAGATGCCAGATTAGCTGGATCGTCTGCATTGAGAGTATACACTATGTTCAGATTAATGCTGCAGTCTGTCTCAGTGTCTCAACATCTGAATGATGCACGGCTCTTGACTCCAGAAAGGCACAAGCAGCAGCATAATCGGAGTTCAGGATCTTGGGTATTTCTGTATGCTACTTTTAAATAACCTGGAATTAGCAAAGAAATGATTGCTGCAACCTCTGTGAAACCTGACTTCAATTAAAATAATCTTCTTCATTGAACATTTTTCATTCTAGTTACGGTTCTCTCACCAAATCCAGATACAGCATTACAGGTACTGCTATGGGGGCTGCATTGGCACCCTCCTACACAAATATGTCTCTCATATGGTGGGAGCTGAAGTTTTTTTTTTTTTCAGATTCAACCCCCGCCCAGTGCATTGTCAAATGGTATCATTTTGTTGATATTGATCCTCTCCTGTGCATCTGGGGTGCGGGTTTGGAATCGATGCCAGAATTCATTACATGGATCAGTGAAAATCAGTTCAATTTGCACAGTACTTATAAAGCAGATACATGTCCGACTGAATATTTTAAAGTTTTACATTTCAGAGGACAGTATGGCTAAATCTGTACCATACACGAGGTCCATTACTGGAAATGTACTTCCCTGAGCTGAGAGCTCACACCCTTGTTCTCTGGTTGACAGCATCCCTTATCGACAGTTCCTCTAACATAGAAGAAATTGCACTTCAGTTAAAATATTTAATCAGGAGTAGGGGATGCTGTCAGGCAGATTTAAGGAGAGCGAGGATATTTAGCTACGGTAGTGGTGGATAGGTCCACTCTATTAACATCAAAGAACAGAAATGGTGCAGATTTGTCAACAGTAACCTTTGTTATAGACTACCATCTGAATGCTATGAGAGTGTGTAAAATCATCATGGAAAGTTTAAACATATTATTGTCTGACCCAGAGACTGCACCCTTGGTTGGTAGCACTCCACTTACATTTCGGAAAGGTACAGATTGGGGGACTACTTAACCAGTAGTCATTTTATACGTGAAAACTCATGGAGCTCCCTAAGCTTTGTCTTTTTCAAATGCAGAAAATGTAATGTGTGCCAGTCTGCAAATGTTGGTCAAAAATGTAGACATCCAGTGACTGGAGAATAATATGTCCTGAACTGATATGTGGATTGTAAAACCAACCATACAGTGTATGTGGGGTGGTCTGGATGCGATCACATTTACATGGGTAGGACCGTTTGCCCCCTGAAGTGTCACATTCAGGAGTATGTACAAGCAGTTTGCGATGGAAATATAGACAATGCCTTTGGGTGCGCACTTCAGTCGGACGCAAGGTTCTGATCCTATTACTTTTCAGCTTAGGTCAGTGGAACATGGCCCTTCCAGGGAAAAGGGAGGAGACATATTAAAAATTCTATTACAAAAGAAACTAAATGAATCTGTCCATTAAAACCATTGGTACCTTTTGGATTAAATGACCAGGCTGACTTCAAATGTTTTTTATATGTTTTGTTTAGACTGTTTTCTCCTTGTCTTGCTATCTAGGACCTTTTGTTCAGCTCTGTGATTAATTCAAACAATTAGTAGGGTTAGTTTGAATATAGCCATTGGTTAGGTCTGTTTGTACATTTTTAATAATATTGTCTCCATGCATGGGGCATTTGTTTACTCCATATAAGCATCCCCTCCTGTCTTGGGGTTTGAATGATGGTAACTGAGCTTCGTCAGGGAAGGGACACAAGACAGCAGTTTACAGTGAAACTTAGAAAACCATACTGGATCCAAGCCCCATTCTTCATCTACCTCAGTCATTACCTGGGGTCCTGCAAGGCAAGGTGGGTTAGCAAAACACAATTCTGTAGCCCCAAACCACTGTCTACCACTATGGAGCAGGGTCTCATCAGTTGGCTGGGTTTATTTCATCTACATATACCATTTGTCATACACAGAACTTCCATTTCATGTGAGATCAGAAATCTGTGCAAATGTCCACGTGTCCCATTTTCTGCTCCCAAAGGTGCAGTGTCTTTCGGAGTCTCTTTTGTACCTGGCCAGCAGTAGGGATAACCTGGTATAAATTAAACCATTTAGATAGTCCAGCCATAGTGGCATTCAGTTACATTACTTAACATTTTCTCTGTGACAGTGCAAACAACATACCAGCCTCCTCTATGGGCAGTTTAGTCAGGGGGATGTGAACTTCTAAGACTGTATAGGAACATAGGTACCCCAAATACATCACTGCAAGTCAGCATTTGCCCTGGCACAAGCACAGCTTACACTTGTGAGGGACCCATGCATGGGTCCTATCCTTCCCGTACTGGGGGCACTTGGGGTTTTTCCATCTAACCTCCAAAGTGATCCTCCCCCCTCCAGTCACCAAGGCTGTCGAGTGTGGTTCAACCCCATGTCCCTAAAGCATCTGTGGGGTGGCAGTAGGGTTCAGTGTGGCCCCCCTCTACGACTTGCACTTAGACATAGCCTATGGGCAGGAGATCACAAACCTTGTGGGATGCCCTCTGCCAAGGACAGGGGAGAGGAACATAATATTTAGACAACACATTAACATTTTCATCTTTTCTTTGTCTCTCACAAAAAGTGCCAGTTTTAGGTGGCAGGACTTTTCTTCCTGAGTATAGGTATCTTGAAACTGGTTGGAGGATCATGGCTGGACCAGAAGCGGGCTACCACACTCTCGCCTCGCCGACTCCCAGGGGACATGGGTCCCAAACGTCCAAAAACAATATTTCACACAGCACATTACTTCACTTTTCAAATGCAGGTTGAAAATGGAACAGTCTTTATTTCACCA
Source organism: Neoceratodus forsteri (assembly GCA_016271365.2). Classification (NCBI taxonomy): domain Eukaryota; kingdom Metazoa; phylum Chordata; order Ceratodontiformes; family Ceratodontidae; genus Neoceratodus; species Neoceratodus forsteri. The sequence goes on from CM057456.1 coordinate 1,048,855,304, forward strand.
GCTGAGTGCAGCTTCTCTCCAGTCAGCAAGCCATGGCCCCTGTAGTGACTCATTAGCTTGGCCTCGCAGAGTTAACTCCTAGCAGTCTGGAAGCTCCACACCTAATCACACAGGAGCCAGCTAGGTTCCGGGAGATTAGATGTGTATCTCTCCTTTTAACAGGAACCATATTATTTTTTTTCAGACAATGTAAGGAGTAAAAATTCAAAAATAAAAGTAGGGCCAGCCTGGTGGCGCTGGGGGTTGAGGCGCTGGACACTACACCTCATGCTACACCGATGACCTGGGTTCGGGAGTAGCCCAGGCCACCAGGGGTGGCCGGGGAGCCAGGATCGGAGCAGCTGCTAGGTGCCTTCTCTCCGGGGAGGGTTATGAGGTTTCTCGACTCTTGGCTGCCACCTGGTGGAGGCTAGGTGGCAGTGCCAGGCTGGGGGGAACCTAAGCACTAGGCTGGGAGGGTGGATGGGGCCATCACTGAAGCCACTGGGCGCATGCACATGTACGACCATGTCCTGGAAATAACAGGGAGAAAATAAAAATAGCATGTCTCCCCCGTTGCTGTAAGGTTTGAGGGTAATAGGGGAGCACCAGGCTAAGTATATTTAAAAAAAAAAAGAGAAAAAAGAAAAGTAGTTTGAATTAAAGCATTATGTCTCTGAAGACAGGACTAGGTACTATGCTTGGTTAAGAATTAATCATTGTGGCTCCTTAATACTTGCTTTACTCCACATGAACAAGCTTCATTATATTGTGTAGAGTAATAAAAGTCTAAGTAGGAGTAAATCCTTTTGCTAAAGGAAGTCAGTACTTGCTTAGAGAGCCCTTTCGGATGATCGCATGGTGGCAGTTATGGTCAAAATGATGACAGCTAATTTATTTCATCACCAATCCTGTAGAATACCCTGCCACATTAAGGAGACAATTTTTGGCTGCTGTAGGCATGCTTTGTAAGGCATCACATGTTTTTTATGATTCCCTCACTATCAGTGGTTGATTTAAATCACTCTCTAATGGCACAATATTTGCAGTTGTAGATTTAGCACAAGTCACATTGCAAAATAGACATAGTGGGTTAAGTTAGTTTATTGATCGGTCATTATATCTTTTCAATGTAAAAACGGAAGAAAATACAAATGTGTACAAATATATTTAAAATTCAGCACAGTATAAGCAGTATTCATTACAAGTAAACATAATTATTGCACATAAGGCCATTCTAGGGGGTGGGGGTAGGAAGAAGTAGGCTGCTGGTTAACTAAGATCTGCAGCTTATCCATTAGGTAGGGAAATGGGCAGACTGGGTGGGCAAAGCGGTCCTTATCTGCCGTCAAATTCTGTGTTTCTATATGAATCAGAGCTCTCATTCATTAAAAAGATAATAATTTACACATACAGCATCTTGTAGATACAACATAATTTTTGAAATTTCTTAATTTCGTGCTGCTTCAGCGACCGGGTTGAACAGACTAGAACCACTACAGGGACTACAAGCAGGGGAAGGAAGGATTGAGTGTCATCGACAGCTCTCCTTCCTTCAGGGTGGAGTGAGGACATGCGCCACGCTGGGAGGCACCCAAGCTGAGGCTGGGTGTTCGGGCAGGGTGCGGGCATACACATGGGGATGGAGCCGGCGGGTGTCTGCACGTTAGTGTGCTGACATCATTGCACGTCCGGCCCCTCAGTGGGAATACAAGAAAAACAGAGCTGCTGGCTGCCCTTCATGATGCCCGCCCTTGGCTCCAGTCAGTTTCCAGGGTGGCCCCACCTTGCCCTATCCCGTTGTCTGCGGAGCCATTTGATGGGGGTCGGTTCCGTGTCCCCACCCTGTGGGGGTAAGCCAGGGGGTTCCAAGGTCGGGGTGTGCCTGATCTGGAGATGGGAGCAAGGGTCCGTGACCGGTCGGATCTCGGCGAGACTGGCGGACAAAAAAAAAAAAAGTCTTGATCATTGACCTTTAACACCTTTGCATTTAAGACAAATTCTTGCGATACACATTCATGTTGGGCTACTGTCATTATTATTTCATCATTTGTACTAAAAAAATATCTTCAAATAAAGTCTTAGTCAGAAGTTTGAATTGTGTTACAAAGTGATGTTATCCATTTCCCTCTGGGGGACTTGTACCAGGGACACTTGAATATAACATGCTTACAATTTCTGGGGAGTAGTACAGGAACACAATGTAGCCTGACAGGAAGAGTCTTTTCTGTATATTGCATCTAATATATTGCTTGGGAATAGTTCCAGCCTATACTTGGTATATTGAATTCTTTGAGTTTGATCAACTAAGATATATAGATAATGCCTATAGTACGGTAAGTTGTCATTCAGTCGTGTCCATGGTGAAAGCTTCAGCCTAAAATTATTTTCCAGGTCTTTAAGTTTGAAGTATGTGAAGACATGGTATATAGACCACTTGCATATGACAGCATGAAAGTCCCTAGTTCTCTGTGTGATGTCCCTTCTAGTCCTTATGTGCTAGCTAACTCACCTCCGTGTTTTCTGTGTTTGTAATAAAGTGATCTGACTCTTGACTCTAGTGTCTTATTTGTTGGAGAAGTCGCACCATTAGCGGAGTGGAGTGTTCCTATCTAGTGTTTCTCTCAAATTTACCTTATTGCATCTTAAAAGTAAAACTCTTGACCATGCAACATGCAAATTACCATATATTGTTTCTTTCAGCCACTGTTTGAAATGCAGCTGTAATGGGAGTTTTTTTATGTTGCTTGCACGCATGTGCAAGAAACATAGTGCCATCATCAGAGATTTCGGAGGTGTGTCACCTCCTCCTCCAATTCAGTCAGTGTGCTGGCAGGCGCGGCCCCTGTAATCCAGTGCATTTTGGAGCTGTGTATGACACGCTCCAAAATGCAGTGGCATACAGTTGAAAGGGGGAGTACGCTTCAGTGAGCACCGGAGCAGATATCGGCTGCTCACGCCGCAGCCCCCCCCTCGCAGGGCGCGCGCGCTTCCGCACGCACTGTATAGCCGACGGGGTGCCCAATCCCCATCGGCTGAGCTGCATCCCTGCCCCCCCCAGTAGTAGGTGCCATGCTGGGAGCCCACCCTAGCGTGGCAAGCAGTCCTTTTGCCGACGGGGGTGCCCAATCCCCCATCGGCTGAACGCCCCCCCCAGTCCTTGTGCCACGCTGGGAGCCCACCCCAGCATGGCAATCACTGCCATGGCCGACGGGGATGCCCAATCCCGTCGGCTGAACACTTCAACGTCCTTGTGCCATGCCGGAGCCCACCCAAGCGTGGCAAGCGATCCCGCGGCGTTTTTTTTTTTAACCTGTAAAACAAAAACGGTCTCATGGTGCGTCTCCCCCCCCTCCCACAACCCGCACCCACCCACCGCGCACTCCAGCCTCCCCACATCCCTCACCCCATACTTACCTCCGGACTCCGGCGCGACGATCTTCGATGGACCGGGAACACGTCTACACTCTTCAAAGCCGACCGCGAACTGGGGAAATGCCGGTAAGCTGTATAATGGGCTAGATAGGGGTTTCAACTTTGTTGCATATCTCAAGCATTTTTGGGAATTTTTACACCAAATTTTCAACATGGGGTTTTTGGGACCCCTTCTCATGCATGATGTCACTGTCATGGCGTTATTCGGGCCCGAGGTGATTTAGCACAGTGACTGCAAAATCACCCTAACCGGGCCTGAATACCGCCATGACAGTGACATCATTCATGAGAAGGTTCCAAACCCCATGTTGAAAATTGGTGCCAAAATTCCAAAAATGACTGTTTCTAGCGTGCGTTGTGCAGTTCCTACGCAGGCTCGTAAGTTCGCGAAATTTCAATATTTTCACTCCAGATTTTCAACATTGCCATTTTATCACACCTTCTTATGAGTAGTGTAGCTGTCATTTTTCACATCTCACCTAAAATGTGTTTCCGCCCATGTAGCACAGAATGGCACAGTCAGTGTGCGAAATCAATGTACGGGACAAATTAAGAAAATCACAGTGACACTGTTCATGAGCAGAGGTCTTAAAATGGCTATGTTGAAAATTTGGTGAAAAAATTCCTAAAAATGACTGTTTTACCTGCGTGCGTTGCGCAGTTCCTACGCAGGCTCGTAAGTTCGCAAATTTTCAATATTTTCACTCCAGATTTTCAACATTGCCATTTTACCACACCTCCTTATGAGCAGTACAGCTGTCATTTTTCACATCCTGCCCAAAACGTGTTTGCCGCCCATGTAGCGCACAATGGCGCAGTCGGTATGCAAAATCAATGTATGGGACACATTAAGAACATCACAGTGTCACTGTTCATTAGCAGAGGTCTTAAAATGGCTAAGTTGAAAATTTGGTGAAAAAATTCCTAAAAATGACTGTTTTACGAGGGTGCGTTGCACAGTTCCCACGCACGCTCGTAGGTTTGCGAATTTTCAATATTTCCACTACAGATTTTCAACATTGCCATTTTACCACACCTCCTTATGAGCAGTACAGCTGTCATTTTTCACATCCTGCCCAAAACGTGTTTCCGCCCATGTAGCGCACAATGGCGCAGTCGGTGTGCAAACTCAATGTATGGGACACATTAACAAAATCACAGTGACACTGTTCATGAGCAGAGGTCTTAAAATGGCTATGTTGAAAATTTGGTGAAAAAATTCCTAAAAATGACTGTTTTACGAGCATGCGTTGAGCAGTTCCTACGCACGATCGTAAGTTCGCAAATTTTCAATATTTGCACTCCAATGACTTCCAAATACTTAAACAGCACATAGAAGCAAGCAACATTTGGCATTGACAAATGCTTGTTTTTCCTGACACAGGAAAGGATATTGGGAATTTAGAGTGGCCAGAAAAATTGTAGGCAACTAAAGAGCCCTTTCAGGATTGTACAGGGGCTTTAAATCAAGAAATTGTGAAAACAACCCAGTCACCAAAACTACTGGCCCATCCTTTTACCTAAGATCGTTGAGCTAAATTCCTTTCTCTCGCCAGGTCAAGTAATGTTTCGAATAAGTACAAACAGGCAAGCCTGGCAGTGGAGGCAGTGTGGTTCAGTTGTTAAAGACTGTTGTGAGACCCTGCTAAAAAGCATATACTCACTGTGTAACCCTGATCAAATCACTTAACCTCCCAGTGCTACAAGCCACCCAAATGCAGAAATAGGTACAAGTGAAATAATGATCTTCGCTAGCCTATCCTAGGTAAACAAATTGCACAAAACAAAAAAACATTTATTCCTGGTGCCAAACTCCTCCCACTCCCACAAACCGTAGAGGTACTGTGGGCAAGTGTTCAGAGCACTGTTAGGAACCAGAGGTCACTGGTTCAAACCCTGCAATGTGGCATAAAAAAAGTGGGTTTACACTACAGTTTGCTACCCCAAAAAACACTATTTGCTAATCAAGTGCAGCCAGTTTAAGAAGACCAGCCTGGTTGACTTTTGCAACTGGTTAACCAGGGCACTTGACAGGGGCCTAACGGGGGATGCCATGTGTGTGACTTCAGTAAGGCCTTCAATTCAGTGCCACATGGGAGGTTGAGTAGCAAATTGAGATACCAAGGAGTAGGGAGAAAATGGTGGATTGGGTCAGAAACTGGCTACAGGACAGGCAACACAGGGTAGAGTGTGTGTGGTGCAACTCTTAACTCCAAGAGCTGTAACCAGTGGAGTACCACAAGGTTTGGTACTGGGCCCAGTGTTGGTTGGCATTGTTATCGCCAACATCTCGCATGGGATTAAGAACAAGATCAGCCTTTTTGTGGATGACACTAAGATCAGTGCAGTGGTGGATGACACAGAAGGGTGGCAGGGACTACAGAATGATCTGGCTAAGCTTGTGCATTGGTCAGACACATGGCAAATGGGCTTCAACGCAAAGAAGTACGGGAGGGGGAGAGACAGTTAGCCACTACAGAGAAGGAGGAGGAGAAAGATCTGGGGGTGATAATAACAGGGCAAGTGAGCCACTCAGCACAGGGCAGGAAAGTGGCAGCTAAAGCTAATAAGATGCTGGGGTGTGTTGCCAGAGGAATCTCCTCCAGGAGAGTGGCAGTAATCCTGCCACTGTACAGGTCATTGGTGAGGCCGCACCTTGAGTACTGCGTGCAGTTCTGTCACCCTTACGTAAAGAAGAATGTTAAATTGCTGGAGGGGGTCCACTGCAGAACAACTAGGATGATCCTAGGACTGGAAGACAACCCTACAAGGAGAGGCTGTAAGAGCTCAACATGTACTCCCTGGCGGAAAGGAGGGAGAGCGGGGACGTGATAGAAACCTTTAAATATATGAAAGGCTTAAACAAGACTAGTATAGAGGGAATTCTTAATTTAAAGGGTGAGAAGGACACTAGGGGGCACAGTCTGAGATTGGAGGGTAGAAGATGCAGGAGGGAAATGAGAAGGCACTATTTCACAAAAAGGGTAGTGACAAAGTGGAATGCACTGCCCGAAGAGGAGGTATCCTTAAAGTCAGGGGGCAGCTTTAAGAGGCAATGGGACAGGGTCAGGGGGAAGGGGGAAGGTCCCAAAGGTGGGGTGTCAGCAAGAATGAGCATGAATTCAGATGTGAGGGTAGGGGGGATGGGCAGCTGTAGTGTAAGGGACTGCTAGCTGCACAATCGTGTAGACTTGATAGATCAGCTGACCTGTATCTGCTGGCAGTTTTGTAAGTTGGTAAGATGAGTAAAACTCAGTTACTCCCACTTACAGAGAGGAAACTCTGATACTATCATGTACATTTTTCCCATTCCCCTATCATCCTGCTGACATTCTAGACCCAGACCTCCTGTAAGTGTGCCCCCTCGCCTCCTCTCCATCCTGCCAGCACTCAGATGATTAAAAACCCTTCAAGATTTGCCACAGATCCTCTAGGAATGTTTCTTTCCCCTCCCACTATTCCTGATCCTGGACACCAGAACTTACTTTCATCACTGGTGCTCCACACCCCCCTACCATGGGCGAGCAGCTCATGCCAGTCCAGCACTCCGCTCCATGACCACTCGCACATCAAGATAATGTGCTGATGAAACCAGACTTATAGCAATCAATGACTATCAGTTGGGAGCCTTTAAATGGTATACGTATTCCATGTGCAGCTGGCTACAACGCTGAGTGTCAGCATGAACTTGCACTGTGGAGGGAGGGCAGCAGAGACCGGGTCTGGGGTGCTAGGGATAAGGTTCTAGTGTCCTGGATGAGGAATGATGGCAGGGAAAAGCAAACTTTCCCTGAGGGTCTGGGACAGATACTGGAGGGATTCTGTTTGGAGGGTAAGAAACAGTACAGTAGATTTGCATAATTAGGGAGTTTCCTGTCGCACAGGAGTGGGGTTGGCTTGGGGGGGAACATATGCAGCCCCCTACTGAGCTTGGAAGTCCCCTGGCAGCTCAAAACTAACTGTTCACCCCTCCCTGCCGGAGTATAACCATTACTAGTGGCTGGGGACTGGACGGCAAAGCCCAGCCCTGACAACACTGCTTATCCTGGGGGACATCACTACATGAGTGTTGCCATTGCAGCAAAAGGGCGCTAACTAAGTATAATCTCTTTGGCTAGCTGAATTTGTCTCAGATATGGTGCCTGCTGCACTAGCAAAAAGCACATGATGTTCCCTCTAGATTTCTCTTTCATAGGAAACCCTGGTGCCCAGTAACTGAGTTACATTTGTTTTATATTTGTGTATACTGTAAGTTTTTACATATTTAACTGTTTTTATGCTTATACTTGCAACAGACTTGTTTGTAAATTAGCAAATGCTCACCGTGTTCATTCTCGTCACACAAAATGTAAACAACATAAAATCAGGAAGCTTGTGGGTAACACCTAACACAGGTTCCTCATTCACTGGCTTGTGAACAATGTCAGTAGTGCTTAAAAATACATTAAAAAAAATTAAACCTCATTCAGAGGTCTTAAAGGGACACTGTCAACCTGTTGTGCATCATATTATTTTTAGACAAAAAAACATTTTAGGATTGCTTACCTTCTCTAAAATTCATTGATGTTGCTGGTTGTTTTAGCTGCCGCCTTGCTTAGTTGAATTGAAATGCATGGTAATATATAGCTATACACAACCTTGTTTTTCTTCAAATCATTAAACTACTCTCAGTGCATAGTTCCTGAGCATTAGAAACACCCCAGACAGTGCAGCCACTCATGATACAATAGTCTCCTCTACTCCCACCACATGAAGAGTGGCTAGATTGTGTTGGGGGTGATCCTGAGACCAGGAACGATGCACTGGGAGTTGGTCAAGCAATGCAAACAGACATGTTTTGGTGCGGTAACACCAGTATGGTGGGCATTCAGTTTTTCACTTTTTTAAAAGAAAAAAGGATCCAATTCAAAGTACCAGCTGCATCAACAGTCTCTCTATAGAATGTGACCAATCATTAACTGTTTTTTTAAACTAGGACACTTTGAGGCCTATAGGAGTTGACAGTGTCCCTTTTAAACTCAGAATCTAATTCCATATTTAAGACACTGTCAACTCTCCACTTTAGTTTAAAAGGGCCAAAATTGTACACTGGGGGGAGAGGGGTTGATAGTGTCTCTTTAATGTGTAACCCCCACCCACTAGCCTTTTTGGTACAGCTCCACAAGTTAGTCAGGGTTTACCATTGAATCTTTGGGTGTATGTCCCTGGATCTGTTATAATTCATCTGGGTAGATTTTAGTGACATACTGTAGGGCCTCCACCCGCAGAAGCCTCTCAGACTACTGGGGCACTTACCCAAACCAAACCATCCAGGAATCCCACAATCACCATGCAAATGAAGAAATGGTACACAAGTGAGAAAGTACAAAACCGTGGTAATGTTTGTTAGGGAAAAGCCAGGGTAAAATCAAGGCAATGCAGATATTTCAAAATCTGGACATAAAATTCCGTACATTATCTCTCACCCTTGATAGTGCCGCAACAGTCCTTGGCTACCTTGTGCATCAAAGTATTGTTCCCTACAGTCTCTAGAGAGCTGCTGGCACACCTCTCAACTGTCCCTCATTTTACTTTTTAGAGAGGCTCTGACCCACATTCGTTCCACATTAAAAAGGTGCTGCCCACATAAAAATGTCTTAAAACTCAGGCATTTAGGCAAAAATTAACATTCTGTGATGCTGAAGCAAACTTAAACTTTGAGCAAGTAAAAGCACTGCTTCAACACTGTTCTGAACCTTCATCTTTGTTTGTTGATGTGTCCATCATTTTGATGGCCATTGTCCCAAATTGTCCCTCATTTCGAGAGTCTGTGTCCCTCATTTAAGTACAGTGCCCTCAGAAAGTATTCACCCCCTTGGATTTTGTCACATTTTGTGATGTTGCAAACTCAAATTAAAATACATTTATATGGGATTTTTTTTGTCACATATCTATACAAATTACTCTATAATGTCAAAGTTGAATGAAACTTTTGGAATGTTTTGTACATGTCATTTAAAATAAAAACCTGAAATGTCTTGATTTGATAAGTATTCACCCCCTTTGCTATGACACTCCAAATTGAGCCCAGGTGCATCCAATTTCCTTGTGAGATCACTCTAAACTTGAATGGAGTCCACCTGCGGTCAGTTCAAATGGTTGACATGATTTCAGAGGAAATACACCTGTCTATATAAGGTCCCACTGTTGACAGTGCATGTCAGAGCAGAAACTCTACCATGAAGACCAAGAAGCTGTCCGTAGAACTCTGTGATACAATTGTGAGGAGCCATAGATCTGGAGAGGGGAATAAAAACATTTCTGGGGTGTTGAAAGTTCCCAGGAGCACAGTCAAGTCCATCATTAGGAAATGTAAAGATTACGGAACCACCCAGACTCTTCCTAGAGCAGGCCGTCCTCCCAAACTGAGCAACCGGGCAAGAAGAACCTTGGTCAGGGAAGTGACCAAGAACCCAGTGACCACCCTGACAGAACTACAGAGTTCCATGGCTGAGATGGGAGAACCTGTCCAGAGGACAACAATCTCTGTAGCACTTCACAGATGTAGCCTCTGTGGGAGAGTGGCTAGATGAAAGCCACTCCTGAGAAAAGGCCACATAATAGCATGCTTGGAGTTTGCAGGAAGGCACGTGGCAGACTCTGAGACCATGTGGCAAAAGATTCTCTGTTCTGATGAAACAAAAATTGAACTCTTTGGCCTGAATGCAAAGCAGTATGCCTGGCACAAACCAAACACAGCTCATCACCTGTGTAACACCATCCCTACCATGAAGCATGGTGGTGGTAGCATCATGTTATGGGGATGCTTTTCAGCGGCAGGGACTGGGGCACTTGTCAGGATAGAGGGAGCAATGAATGGAGCCAAATACAGGCACATCCTTGAGGAGAACCTGCATCAGTCTGCAATAGACCTTGGACTGGGAGAAGATTACGTTCCAACAGGACAACAACCCCAAGCATACAGCCAAAGCAGCACTGGGTGGCTTCAGAACAAGAAGGTGAATGTCCTTGAGTGGCCCAGCCAAAGCCCAGACTTGAATCCCACTGAGAATCTGTGGAAAGACTTAAAGATTGCGGTTCACGACGCTCCCCATCCAACTTGACAGAGCTTGAGCAAATCTGCAAGGAAGAATGGGTGAAAATCCCCAAATCGGATGTGCAAAGCTGATACAGACATACCCAAGAAGACTAAAGCTGTAATTGCTGCCAAAGGCGCTTCTACAAAGTATTGACTGGCTAAATACTTAAATAAACAAGATATTTCAGTTTTAATGTTTCATAAATTTTGTTACACAAAAAATATTTTTGCCCTTTAAATTGTTGAGTATGCTGTGTGAATCAAGGGAAAAAAATCATTTCAATGCATTAAAAATTCTGGTAGTAACACAACATGTGACAGATTCCAAGGGGGTGAACACTTTCTGAAGGCACTGTAACAGATGGTTGAAAGGTATGACTCCCAGTGATCTGTAGTACCACACAGAAATGCTATATTGTTTCAAGCCTGATGATAAGTACAGAAGTCCCTTGAAGATTATTGACATCCTGGACCCCATGGTTCACTGTCTGGTCTTCTGACCCTGGCAGTCCCAAAATGCACAGCCCTAGCACAGGGCTTCTGACACTCTAACACCCTATCTAACTGTCTAGCTTATACCAAGTTGAAGGACCATGACCCTGATCTTTTTCCTCGGTAATGCTGCTCAGAATTGGGCACCTAGAGGCTTCTGCTAGCAGGGTAGTTTCCCCCTCTGTAGGCCAGGGGCAGCTGGGCTACTGGAATGGATTGCATATAGCTCGATGGTCCCTGAAACACTTCTGGTGGCACGCTGGAAAAAGCCATCGAACAGTCCTCTCAGTCTGGTGGTCTTCACACAGTGTGGGGGATATCTTTTGTTCACCTTTTAGAAAAGTAGTTTTTCCTTCCCTTTTGCTCTGTGCCGCATGGGTACTTCCACAACAGTGAATGAACTGACTGAGGCAGTCTGGCTGTCACCTAGATCTGTTGTCAGTCAGGCTTGGCTCCAGATGGTTTTCAGGCTGTTGCCAGTGTGCACATGACTCTCTAGCTGTTTGGCTCACAACCCCCTCCTGGAGACCATCGCTGTAGGCAGGTGCCCAGTTCCAAACTCACTAGTCTGCTCAGCTGATTGCTCTTCCTACAGCTCAGGGGACTACTCCGTTTCTACACACCGAACTGAGAGGTTTGTGTCTGGTTCTAGAAACATACAAGCAAAAGTTGACGGCAGATAAGGACCGCAAGGCCCATCCAGTCTGCCCATTTATTTTTCTACCTTATGAATGTGCCATGTGGCTGCTTCCACTGAGCGTAAGCAACCACAGCTGCCTGTTCTGCATGGGTTTCAGCAATCTGGGAGTAGTCCCTTATCCAAGTCTGATCCTGGTATCCCAGGTGTTGGCTGCACAGTAGTTAGGGGCTGCTTTTTGCCATCGTGAGGTTGTACCCTATCCTTAAGTGACTAGTGCCGGTTTTTGTTGCTTTGTGCCCTGAGTGATGAGGGCCTTCCCTGTGGCCGGATCGCGAGCAGCAGCTGGTGCAAAATGCTGCAGCTCATCTCCTGACCTTGTGGAGATTGGAGCACATTAGTCTGGCACGCCGCATTTGATTTCTGGTGGTCTTAGCAGGAGAAAGAAGAACAGCTGTGGACAAAGATCGGGTAGTTTCCCGGAATAAACACTTACTTCACAATTATGAGCAACATACAGGCTCCACTGAAAAATAAGCTGTCGGTTGTAGCCAACTCTTCTTTTATATGAAGTTCACTTTTAGCCATTGGAGCTGTGGCAGCTCTCTGGATTGTTGGCACTTTGAATATATGCTAGTAGTGCCTGGACTGTAAAATCATATTTACATTTATGTAGTAGTTTTCATACACTGTATCCCAAAGTGTTTTACAGGCAATTTACCTGCGTAGGCTAGCCTAGCTGAGATGACACAATTCATCTCAGGTGGGCTCCTGCATCTACCTTGGGCAGCTTGATACCTCTCGGTACTATTGGTGCTTTGACAATATTTAGTTATTTGTCATTATTGACACTATATACTGTATGATTTTTCTCATTTTTAAAAACTGAATGTTAAAGAGGAACAGTATTTGTATATTATGTTGGCTGAATTTTTGAGCTAAAACCTCACTTGTTTGGGGGGGGGTGGTATGTATTACAGTATAATCTTAGGGGGTGGTCCGAGCTCTGCCTGATTGATTCCACTTATTAATAATTCCAATTGCATATTAGCATGATTTTAATCTAGAAGCAGCAATACAAAAATCTTCTTGTGTTTTAATTCACAGGCACTCCAGAAAACCTACCAGAAGAATCTACGTGAGAAGGAGAGTGCGTTAGAGGCCAAATACCAGGCTATGGAGAGAGCTGCTACCTTTGAACATGATCGAGACAAAGTAAAAAAGGCAGTTCAAGGTAACTTTGGACACCATATCGGAAAGTAGACGTTTGTGTTGCACAGATTGCATATCCTGAGCATAAATTAGCACAAGGTCAATTCTTTGGTATATTCAAACAAGCTCTGGACACAGCGTGAGTGCCTAAAACATATTTGAGTAGAGCCCCAAAAGTGAAGCCCTAAGTAAGGCACTAACAGGTGCACTCAGCACAAACTTGCATTCTCCTGCTGGCTCCCCGAGGAAGACATCATGTAACATTGAATGCGCATGGAGTTTTAAGCTCAACTGCAATGCAATTAATTGTGGCACTTTAATAAAATTAATGTGATGCTCTGGTGTACCTAGATCTTACTTCAAGGGGCGTCTTGCAGTAGGCAATACTGGTAGGACCAAAGCCGCCAGGTGCCAGGACCACACATAAAACTTCTAGCTAGCAGTCTATCACGGGAGACTGCTCACCAACATCAGCACGCTGACGTCTGCCTATCCTATAAAGAGGGTGATCCCACACCTGCCTCAGTTCTTTCCCGCCATCGACCTGCGTATGTCAGACCTTCATGGATGCTAGCTTCAGAAGACCACCATTTTCTTGCGTTTAACCCGCACTTCTATTTTTTCATCTTTTAGTGATTAAAACATTGAGTTTTCTGTGTTTTATTTCCTAAGTTTGTTTCTTCTCCAGCCTCATCTTCCGACCGGCCGACAAAGTGTTCCTGTGGCAAGCAGATCCCCATTAAGGACAGTCACTCTTCCTGGCTGCTCTGCTTAGGCCCAGACCCGAGGCCTGCCAGCACTGCCAGGACTTCAACCAGGCCACACAGAGACGTTGTTTGAAGACCTTAGAAAGCTATCTGCTTAAGCAGAAGTTGGTCATGATGGAGAAGGAGCTACAGTCCAAAAAGTTCCTCAACTTCCCTGGCTCAATCTTCTGGGACTTTTTTTTGTCTTCCTCTTCCTAGAAGGAGGAGAAATCCAACGGGATGCACAGATGCCGGGACAAGCACTGGGACCGTCCTCAGTCAGCATTGCGGTTGCCGCACAGACTGGCCACCACCTCTGGGTCTTCCATCCATGGGGAGACAGTCCCTCCTGTCCCGTCAGCCCTTTCCTCCTCCCCTGGGCTGCTGGTGGTCCACCCACCTGCCCTATCTTGATTATGGGTGGCAGCTCTTCAAGGCAGCAGACATAGTCGCCTGTCTCTCAGCCCCTGATGCTCTGGCCTTTAGTACCCATGGGCTCTCAGCCAGGCTGCTCGGCCGGGGTTGGTACCTCTGGCAGCAGATCTTTGACCATCGCGCACCCCTCCTCCACTTGCCAAGGTGTTGCCTTTGTCTGTTCCCAACTCTGGGGCCGGCGCTAGTCCTTCCAGGCATCGCCCAGAGCAAGCACTCCCCTCCTCCACTACCCAGGCATCAACTCTGCCCTTTCCTCGGAGGCCCTGTTCCCCGCAGACACCGCCCTCGCCATTGGGGCCAGTGTTGGCTACTTCTCCGGACTGTCACCAGCCTTCGCCTTTTAGGCTCTTGCCAACCACGCCAAAGCCTCAGATGGCGACTCCACAACCATTATCACCACAGCCAACGCCTGCTGGTCCTCTTCGGGATCCACAGCCAGTGCCGGGTGGACTTACATCAGGAGTATTTTACACCATCTTCCCCGCCATCATTCCTGTACCCTTCCTTCACAGTACCCTTATCCTCTGGTATATAAGTCACCCCTGCTGGTGGATTATAATGCTCTTTTCACTGCTTGGTGGTCCTTCATGCAGAATAAGGACACACCCAGGAGGCACTCCCCCCGACCCCCTGCCTCAGGACCAGGACCTAGTGGCCCTAGTACCACAGGGTCTTCCGGAGGGCATACGGGTGTTGGCTCTGTCCAGCGTGTGAAGAACTGTCTCTGCCCCTCCCCCGATGCCGGTCCCAGACAGTGAACCGTTGGGGGACTCTCTTTCTTTGTCCCCTGAGGGTTCTGGGGGCTCCTCTGAGGGGGACTAGGCTAGGGAGGCTCCTAAATCCCCTCCGAATGACCCTACCTTGCTTGATGTATGCATCACATCTAATCCCGGATGGGATGGGAAATGGAGGAGCTGGACCCAGAGTGCTGTCGCCTGGCCTTATCTCTGTGGAAAAAGGAGATCCTCCCCTTGGTGATGCCTCCTTTAATCAGTTCATATGGGGACATTACCAAGGTGGCATGGAACCACCCTTCCTCCACCCTGACCCTGCCCAAGAAGGCCGACCGCCTGTACCATGCGCCAGTGGGTAAGCCCTTTTTTAGGGTAGCACCTCATGGCAGACTCTGTAATCATGAATGTGGCCCATGACTGCACTAAGAGACCCAAACACCTTAGTACCTACCCTCCTGACAAGGAGTATAGACAGCTGGATCAGTGGGGCAAGCGAATGTATGCTTATGCCACCCTGGCTAGTCGAGCTGTCAGCTATTTGGCCCATATGGTGCAGTACCAGAATGCCCTCTGGGATCAGGTGAGGGATCTGGTTTAAACTCTTCCTGAGAATTGTACCAAGTCTCATTTTGCCTAACTCTTAAAGTCAGGCTAAGATGTGGGCACGCATGTTCTACGGGTGGCATACGTTACTGTTGATGCCTCCGGGCGTGGGGCCGCAACAGGGATCTGTCCTTGGTGCCATTCGTGGCTTAGGGTGTCTGGCTTTGCTCCTGATGTTCAAGCCAGCATCTTGGATGCCCTTTCAGAGGCTCTCCTGTTGGGGGGATGCCCGACATATTCTCCCGCCTCCAGGAGTCCAGCAAGCGCTAAAATCAGTTCATTCCCTCTACCAATCTCAGCCTCAGTCTGCTCAGTGTCGGTCCTCTCGCCAGCCTGCCGAGGTCCACCACTCGAAGGGGCCCCTTCAAGCACAAGGCTCAAACCCCTCCAGTTGCAGCA
Source organism: Neoceratodus forsteri (assembly GCA_016271365.2). Taxonomy (NCBI): domain Eukaryota; kingdom Metazoa; phylum Chordata; order Ceratodontiformes; family Ceratodontidae; genus Neoceratodus; species Neoceratodus forsteri. The sequence goes on from CM057456.1 coordinate 1,048,871,054, forward strand.
GCTGCTCCTAGGGCCCCAGGAGCGCCCAGAGCCACTCTGCTCATCCCTGGCTCCACTGCCTGACTCCTTGCCTGACCCTGTCCCTGCAGCAGAGATCTTGGGGGAGGTGGTTGGGGGATCAGTTCTTCCTTTACCTCGATGGGTGGTGAGCAGTGACCACAGATCAATGGGTGCTACAGCTTATCGAGCACCTTCACACCCTAGAATTTCTGGAACCCCCCCCTCCGGAAAACCCTCCTTTGCCCTCCCGTTACCCTTTGGCCCACCTCTTCCTCATCTAGGAAGAGATTCAGGCTCTCCTGCACAAGAGAGCCATAGAGCCGATCTCTGTGGCTTAAAGGGGAAGGGGGTTCTACTCCCACTTCTTCCTCATCCCCAAGAAGACAGGAGTTTTGAGGCCAATCATGGACCTCAGCCACCTGAACCTGTACATAGAGTACAAGCGCTGCAGGATGGCCACCCTCCAGGGATTACTGCCTCTCCTTCACCAGGGGAACTGACTGTGCACCCTGGACATGCAGGATGCCTATCTTCATGTACAGGTCTTACCAGCCCACTGCTGCTTCCTCCGTTTTTGTTTCCAGGAGGACCATTTTCAGTTCTGGGCCCTCCCTTTTGGCCTTTCTTTGGCACCTCGGCTTTTAACTAAGCACCTAGCAGTGGTGACCATGGCTCTCTGGAGACGGGGCTTTTGTGTGTTCCCCTACCAGGACAACAGGCTGCTAACAGCGCCTTCAAGGGATCTCTTGCTGCAGACCTTGGAATGCATCTTTGGGCTCTTCCAGGCCTTGGGGATCATGGTCAGTCTGCCAAAGTCTTATCTTCCTCTGTGCCAGCACTTTCAGAATATTGGGACGGTCCAGGACTCTTCCCAGGGCAGATCTTTCCTGCCAGCAGACAGGGTGGAATGCTTGATGGAGCAGGCCTGTCTAGTCTCCTCCAGTCAACAGATCCTGGCCAGAGCATTCCTCAGCTTGCTGGGGCACATGGCGGTGGCCATAGCCTTGGTCCCACTGGCCTGCCTGCATATGAGGGTTCCCCAGTGCACCCTTCTGGTTCAATGGGACCATCACACCGATGACCTGGATCAGCTGGTAATGGTCTCCGATCCAATGAGGAGGACCTTGGAGTGGTGGTGGCAGAACCCTACCAATCTCCTGTGAAGGGTCGGGTCCCCTTTTGGGCTGTGTCCCCTCAGCAGATCCTCACGACGGATGCCTTGGGTCTTGGCTGGAGTACTCATTTGGCGGATCGTCAGACCCAGGGATCCTATTCTGAAGTGGAGCAGCATCTTCACATCAGTGCTGGAGATGCAGGCAGTTCTTTATGCTCTGCAGACCTTCCAGACCCACATTCATCCCAGCCCACTGCTGGTGCAGATGGACAACGCGTCTGTAGTGTACTACATCAACAAGCAGGGGGCACTCACTCATACCCCCATTGTCAGGAAACAGAGTCTGGTACTGGGCCATCAAGCACGGTTGCCGTTACGTCAGGCAGACGTGTTTAAGGGTTACATGCACTAATGTGCAAACCTCCATACCTGCAGTTTCTTAATGACCGGGTATCTTTATGCACAAACCCATCTTTTTGCTTAAAGTTGTTTCTGAATTTACTTTAAATCAGGTCATTTAATTACAAGTATACTTTGCGGAGTCTACAAATCCAGGGGAAGTCCTGCTTCATACTCTATGTGCATAGAACATTGAACATTTACCTTCTCAGCACTTCACAGTTGCGAAAAACTGAGCAACGTTGTGTTTCTTTTGCCCTTGGAAACCAGGGCTTTAGTGTTTCAAAGCAGTGCTTGTCCACATGGTTGGCCAGCTGCATTACATTTTATCTATGCGAAATACGACCAAACTCTCACAGGGGTTGTAAAACCCCATTCTACCACAGGCATGGCAGCCTCTATGGCATGTTTCTGGGGCGTTCCTGCCTTGAATATTTGTGAAGCCGCCATGTGGTCTACTGTACATACCTTCACCAATTATTACAGTCTAGACATCACTTCCAAGAAGCGAACCGTTTTTGGATGGGCCGTACTACAAGGCCTCCTGTCCCAAGTCCTGATGGTTTGCATCCTCCTCCCACTGGGCATAATAACTGCTTGGGAATCTTCCCATGTGTAATGACCTGCTGCAAGAAATTGCTTTGAAGAAGATAGTATGGTTGCGTAAGAACTTACTGTAACAGTAGATCTCACTTTGAGATAGAGCTCTTGCAGCAGATAACACCATTAGGACTATGCCATCAGGCACTAGGACTTCACGGAAAAATTCTAGCTAGCAGTCTAAGGCTGGGGACTGCCCTCCTGACATCAGCCCCACCCCATCACCCATGATATAAAGGGGGCAGTCCCTTGGCACCATCTCAGTTTTTTTTTCCCGCCATCGACTCGTGCACATCGGCTCCACAGATGCCTCCTGCAGCCAGTCGACCACCATTTTCGTGCTTCGCGCAGTTAAAATTTTTTTCACCCGAAATTCAAGTTTACCATGTGTCTTCCCAGACATCTTCCTCTTCAGAGAGGTGGAAATCAAAGTGTGCGTGCAGCAAGCAGATCCTGGCAAAAGACGGCCATTAGGCCATCCTGCTCTGCCTAGGGCCCCGACCATAGGCTGGATGACTGCCCGCACTATCAAGGCATCAACTGGAGGACCAGAATCCACTGCCTGAACACCTTGAAAGCGTACCTCCTTGACCAGCATATGGCCGCCTGCAGAAGACCCAGTCGGGGCACAGCTCGTCTTCCTCTTCTGCAAAGGACTCCTCTCCCAGACAGAGAAGAAGTCGAGCGGGAAACACCATCTTTGGGACAAGGACAGGTCCAGGTCAGAATCCCGTCCCAGGTCCCCACACAAGGCTTCCAAGTGTTGGCCTGCAGCACGAGGTCAGACTTGTGGGGGGCAGTCTCACTGACTCACCCGGGGTGTCAATTGAGGAAGTTCCCTGCCTCTTCTCAGGTGCATGGCGGGGATTCTTTCAGGCTTGGGCTTTCTCAAGTCTCCATGTCCCTGGCTGTCTGACCCCACAAGCAGACGCTAGGGTTTCAGTCATCAGGACAGGCACACTCTGTGTTGGGTAGCAGGTCGGAGCCTGCCGTCCACAAGGAAGTAGGCTGTGGGTCATCTGACAGGGCGACAGGATCGGGTGACTCCAGCCAACGCCAGAATAGCAAGTGCCAGAAGAAGTGTCAGTTACCTTCCAGGTGGTCAGTGGCCAAGGCTTCAAACCAACGTTGGGCCTCAGTGCCCTTGGACTCCACTATGGAGCCGGACCAGACGCCGCCCTCTATGCTGCCTTCTGCTCCACAGGACCCCATTGTGAACCTGCCTACAGACCAGACGCCAGGGGATCTGACACTCGCCTCCAGATATATCTGAGACTGGGTGCCAGCCCCTTCGCCTTCTCCTCCTTGGGAGCCCAACCAGACGTCGGAGCTCCTGATGCCAGAGGACACTGTCCTGCCAGGGCTGATGCCAGGCAAAAAGGTACCATCAGACCCAACGCCAAAGGACACTGTGCTGCAAGGCCCGACGCCAGGGGCCCGTAATGCCCCTAACCTGATGCCAGCACCCCAGCCCCTTGTCGTCCCTTTGGCCGAGGTAGGGGCCTTGTTTACAAGCTGGTGAAATACCATGAAGGGGAACGTCTTTCCTAGGCCACTGGAGTCGGACCCCATCCCCACAGTGACACTGGCCCCACCTAGGCAGCCTTCGTCCCCAGTGTCCACTGCCACCTGACACCAGACCATCCGACATCAGGAGATAAGGAACATGAGTCCCCAGTATGACAGCGGCATGGTCACCACCCGTCATCCAGATCCTTCTCCAGGGGACATCCCTATACGTCCTGAAAAGGATCATCCGGAGGTTTCTCCTCCTCCTCCTGTGACTCTTCAGAGGATGACCTTCCCCTCCCTACACCAGACCATAGGAGGGACTCCCCGAGATCCCTTCCAGATGACCCCTCCTTCCTGGATATTATGAAGCATATCCACTTCTTGAACCTGTGGAAGATGGATGAATTGATCCCTTGAGAGGTACTGTTCGGCGAAGTTCTTAGGGTCCACTGACCCAAAACCCTTGGTCATCCCTTCCATAGTGGAACCATTCCAGGATGTTACAGAGGTGGCTTGGAAGCACCTCTCTACGACCTCGGCGGTCCCTTACAAGGCTGACTGATTTGTACAGGATGCCAAGGGGAGAGCCACATTTGAGCGAGCAGCCTGAGGCAGACTTGGTGATCCTCACGGCTGCCCATGGGAGAACCCAGCAGCCGAAGCATATGAGCTCTCACCCACCGGGTAAGGAGTCCAAGAAATTGGACCACATAGGCCGCAAAGTGTATTCCTCGGCCACCTGTACGGTTAGGTCTCTTAATTTTCCAGCACACATGGTGACATACCAAAAATCTTTATGGAACAAGGCCATGGACCTGGCCAAGACTCAACCTGACTAGACCAACAAGAATGACTTGTTAGAAGTCCTCCAGTCCAGTGCTGATGTCCATAAGCACATTCTTAGGTGCTCATATGACTTGGCAGACACCACTGCCAGAGCTGCAGCCATCAGAATTTGCCTAAGGCGCCATTCCTGACTGAGGGTCTCTGGATTCCTCCAGAATCTACAGAATGCCATCCTGGATGCCCCTTTCCAAGGTCCAGTCCTTTTCGGTCAGGTGGCCGAAAAGCTGATAATTGGTCTACAGGACTCTGGTAAGGCAGTTTTGGAAGTCCACAACTTGTACAAATCCAAACCAGCCACATCTAGATGCCGCCCCTTTCATGGGCAACAGGGACAACAAGGAAGGAGACAGCAGAACAGAGGGGGTTACAAGAAAAAAGGTGCCCACCTGTCCTCAGGTACACAGGGACCTAAAACCACTAGACTGCCAGAGCTCCCTTGCCCACTCCAACAACCTTGGCATGACTTCCTGCCTGCCCCCTCCTCCGGTGGAGTTGCAGGGGGAGGCAGTAGGCAGAAGATTCTCCTTTTACCTCAATGAGTGGTTCAATATTACTGCAGATCATACTCCAGATCGTAGAAAGGGGTTTCACTCTTGAGTTCATCCAGATCTCTCCAGACAACCCACCTATTCCCACCCATTGCTCCCCACCCCATGGTGGTCTTATCAGAGCAGAAATCCAAGCTCTTCTGAGCAAGAAAGCAATCCAAGCAGTGCCACCGTCTCAAAGAGGGAAAGGATATTTCTCCCACTTCTTCCTTGTTCTGAAAAAGACAGGGGACCTTTTTCCCATTCTGGACCTCAGTGAACTGAACACTTTCATCGAATACAAAAGGTTCAGGATGGTGACACTGCCAGGATTGTTGCCCATGCTTCCCCAAGGGGACTGGCTTTGCTCCCTGGACATGCAGGTTGCCTACATGCATACAGAGATCCTGCCGTTCCACAGAAAAAAAATATCTGCTTTACTTTCCAGGGAGAGCACTACCAGTTCGGAGCGCTACCATTCGGCCTTTCTTTGGCACCCAGGGTATTCACCAAGTGCTTATTAGTGGTGGCAGCAACTCTCAGGAAGCAGGGGCATTATGTCTACCCCTACCTCGACGACTGGCTAGTAGAAGCTCCCACAAAAGATCAGCTATGTCGCTCTCTGGAAGACACCTTCCACTTGTTGCAAGGTCTGGGGATTACCTTAAACCTTCCCAAGTCATCCCCCTGGCCCACACCGAGTTTACAGTACATAGGGGCAGTCCTGGACACTGTCCAAGGGAGAACCTTCCTTCCTTCAGGCAGGGCAGATCTACTAAAGGCACTGGCTTGGAGTTATCTCCACAAAACAGGTTCCAGCCAGATTGGTACTTCAGCTGCTAGGCCACATGGCAGCTGCCATCGTAACAGTTCCCTTAGCTCGTCTGCACATGAGGGTTCTCCAGTGGAACCTCTGGGTTTGGTGCGACCAACGCTCAGACAACCTTGAACAGCCAATTCAAGTCTCCAGTGCAGTGTGTCGGACTCTGGAATGGTGGCTCACCCCTTCCTCGGCAGATCCTGACAATGGATGCCTCGGGACTGGGGTTGGGTACACATTTCAGAGACCATCCGACAAGAGGGACTTGGACTTCTTTGAAACGCAATCTCCACATAAATGTGCTGGAGATGAGAGCCGTTCTGTACACCTTACAGGTGTTCCAGCCGATTCTCCTGCCAGGGCCCCTACTGATCCAGTTGGACGACACGACTGTGGTCTTCTACATCAACAAGCAAGGGGGCACACACACTTGCCCCCTTTGCAGAGAAGCTATGAGAGTCTGGTACTGGGCAGTGGAGCACAACCAGGAACTCACAGCAGTTCACATTCTAGGAGTTCAGAACACCATAGCTGACAGCCTCAGCCACTCTCGGTCTCAGGCTCATGAAGGGGAGCTACTACAGGACGTAGTAGACAACCTTTTCGAAAGGTGGGGCCTTCCAGAACTGGACCTCTTTGCTTCCCCACTCAGCGCCAGGCTGCCCAATTTCTGCCCACTAGATCCAGGGCCTGGTGTTTTCTGGTGTGACACGTTGTCCCTCTCTTGGGCAAGGAGGTTTCTGTATGCCTCCCCTTCCTCCCTTCCCACTACTTCAGAGAGTGTCACTCAAGCTTCAAGCGGACCAAGCTGTCATGATCCTCATAGCGCCATTCTGGCTTTGACAGATCTGGTTCCCACTGCTCCAACAGTTGGCATCGGAACCTCCAATTCCTTCCCCCTGCCTCTTTGCTTGCTCTCACAGAAACAGAGAACTCTAGTACACTCAACATCTTCAGTCTCTGCACCTACATGCATGGCTCCTGCAGACCTAGTCAGAGACAGATACGGGGTGTCTTCTAGGGTAGCAGAGGTCCTAATGGCCACAAGGAAGCCCTGGACTAGGGCCACACATGCTTCATTGGAAGGGGGAGGGGAAGGGAGGGAGGGGCAGCTGCAATTATAAGGGTTGCTAGCTGCACAATGGAGCAGACTTAATAGACCGAAAGGCTGGCAAGTTTGTATGTTCGTATGACATGGAAACGCTTTTGCCTGTGGGCATCTTCCCATTTCCTGGATCCTTTCACCTGTCCGGTGAATTTGGTACTGTAGTACCTTCTTTCCCTATCTGACAAGGGTCTTAGCTGTTCACCTATAAAGGTAAACGTTTTTGCATTGTCAGCCTACCATGTACCTGTGGAGGGCAGGACCCTGGCGCAGTTGGACTTGTCCGAGACCATGGCACAGTAGGACTTGTCTGAGACTTTTCTGTGTGGTATCATGCATATTTAACCTCCCAGGCAGGATCCCTTCCCGCCTTGGGACCTGTTATTTATATTGGAAAAACTTACGTTGCCTCCCTTTGAGTCAGCCGCAAGTTGCGAGCTACGCTTCCTCTCCTGGAAAGCGTTGTTTTTGGTTGCAGTTACTTCCGCTCTGAGGATTTCTGAGTTTCAGACTCTGATGTGTAAAGAGCCTTATTTGATTTTTCACAGGGATAGGGTATCCCTGCGTACCAGTCCTTTGTTTCTCCCGAAGGTTGTGTCCAAATTCACCCTTAACCAGAACATTCAACTTCCAGTTTACTATTTGGAGTACTCGAACAAAGGGGAGGTCCTGTTGCACACTCTAGATGTTCACAGAATTCTTCATTACTATACAGATCGCACTTGATAATCTAGAAAGACAGACCAGTTTGTCTCCTTTGCCCAACGAATGTTAGGGGCACCAGTGACTAAGCAGACATTGGCCAAATGTTTGGTCAGTTGCGTAGCTTTCTGTTACAAGTACGACAAGCCTTTACTGGAACTTGTTAAAGGTCACTCCACTAGGAGTGTTGCTACCTCCTTTGCATCCCTAAGGAATGTCTCAGCAGCGGATCTTTGTGCAGCTGCTACTTGGAGTTCAGTCTGCACCTTCATAAAACACTGCAGTCTGGACATTGCTTCACGGAGGAGAGCAGGCTTTGGCCTTGCCGTCCTTCAGGGAGTACTCTGTTAAGGAGTAGCAGTGGTTTACTAACTTTCCTAACCACCACCCTTCTGACCTGGATTTTATCCTTGTACTGCTTGGGACTCAGTCGTAATGGTGTTACCTGCTGCAAGAACTCTATCTCAAAGTGAGATGGTACAGTTATGTAAGAACTTACCATAACAGTAGATCTTTGAGAAGAACTCTTACAGCCTGTATGCTTTCCCTTCCTCCTACCCCCGGGGTTATGTAACTGAATTTTTCTCTGGGGATGTGAGAACCTCCTCAGTTCTCCATCCTTTATGCTAGCCGGGTCTCCGGCGGGCAAACTGAGGTGGTGCTGGGGGCTGCCTCCTTTATACCATGGGTGATGTGGCAGGGCTGATATCCCCCGCTTTAGACTGCTAGCTAGAATTTTTCTGTGGGGGTCCTAGTGACTGACAGCATAGTCCTAATGGTGTTACCTGCTACAAGAGCTCTTCTCGAAGAACTACTGTTTATGGTAAGATCTTGCGTAACTGTACTGTCTTCGAGAGTATCTCTTGCAGCAGGTCATGCAGCCCCACCCTCCTTCCTCCTTTGCTGTTACTTCAGAAGGGTTTCTTGCTCCTGTCTTTTACGAGGCCACGAGATGCTGCCTTAATTTCCCTCCTTGGTTCCATCGGAGGCCTAGGAAATGTTTTCACATTCGATTGCCAGGATGGAGAAGAACTGAGGAGTAGCTGGGACCTCCCCCTTTTATACCTGCTATGCAGACACCATGTGGTAGTGTTAGGGGGAGGTCCCAGGGTCGACTGCTGAGAAGTCATTCGGAGGAAATGACGCCTGTGGCTGTAATCCCATGTGTAATGACCTGCTGCAAGAAATGCTCTTGAAGATCTACTGTTGCGGTAAGTTCTTACGCAACCGTACTGTTCCTGTATGCCTCCCCTCCCTTCCCACTCCTGCAGAGGGTTCTCCTCAAGGTTCAGTCAGAGGGGGCATAAATGATCCTCATAGCCCCCTACTGGCCATGTCAGATTTGGTTCCTCCTGCTCCAGCAGCTGGCAGTGGAACCCACAGTACCCTTGCCCCTGTGCACCGGCTTGCTGTCCCAGGAGTAGGGCACCCTGGTCCATCCAGACCTCAAGTCTGCATCTTCATGCGTGGCTTCTGCAGACTTGGCTATCACCCGCTTTGGGGGTTCTTCCAGGGTCACTGATGTCTTAGTGGCTGCTGGAAAACCTTCCACTAGAGCCACCTATGCTTTGATGTGGAAGCGCTTCTCCCTCTGGGCCACTGCTTGCCACCTGGATCCCTTCACTTGTCCAGTGAATTTGATTTTGGAGTACCTACTCTCCCTTTCAGACTCAGTCCTAGGGTACTCCTCTCTTAAGATGCACCTTTCCGCCATCTCTGTGTACCATGCAACTATTGAGGGCAAATCAGTTGCCCAGCTAGGGGTGTCCTGCACATTCTTGTAGGGTATCCTACATTTGAAACCTTCCATTCAGGATCCTGTCCCTCCATGGGATCTCCTTTTCATGCTGTAAAAGCTCACTCTTCCTCCCTTTGAGCTGGCCACGAGTTGCAAGCTGCACTTCAGTTGTGGAAAGCGCTCTTATTGGTTGCTGTTATTTCTGTTTGGAGGATTTCCGAGCTTCAGGCTCTGATGTGTAAAGAGCGAGCCTTATTTGGTTTTTCACAAACACAAGGGTATCTTTGCACACTAATCCTAAGTTTTTGCCTAAGGTGGTGTCTGAGGTTATGTTAAACCAGTCCATCCACCTACCAGTTTATTTCCCTAAGTATTCTAATCAGGGGGAGGCCTTGCTTCATACTTTGGATGTTCATTGGGTGCTTCGGTATTATACAAACCACACCCGGACTGTTAAGAAAACTGACCAGTTTGTTTCATTTGCCCTCCAAGAGAGAGGGGGATACCTGTTTTGAAACTGTTTGTCCACATGGTTGGCTAATTGCATTGTTTACAGCTACTGCAAGTAGAACAAGCCCTTCTCTGGGGCAATGAAAGATCACTCTACCAGAGGTATGGCTGCCTCTATCACCTGTTTCAAGAATGTGTCTGCTGCGGACATCTGTGTGGCTGCCACCTGGAGTTCTGTCCATACCTTCATTCAGCACTACAGCCTGGACATTACTTCTAGACACAAGACCAATTTTGGACTCAGTCCTTCAGGGCCTTCTTTCCTGAGCCTTCTGCTGACACTTTCTGCCTCTTCCGGACTGCCTTTTCAGTCAGTTCCGGTACTGCTTGGAACTCGGTCCTACTAGTGTTGCCTGCTGCAAGAGCCCCTTCGGAGTAAGATAGTACAGATACGCAAGACTTTAACTTACTGTAACAGTAGATCTTCGAGAGGAGCTCATGCAGCAGGCGCTGCTCTTGCTCCCTTCTTCCCCCTGACAGTTTCTTCTCTTTCGCACTTCTTCTGCTTGTACCTTTTCCTTGGCTCTGAGGACCCACCTCAGTTCTCTGTTTTGCCACCTGTTTGGAGTCTCTGGTGGGAGAACTGAGGTAGGTGTGGGGAGCTGCCCCATTATGGGATAGGTGGATGTCGGCGTGCTTATGTCAGCGGGGGCGGTCCCCCTGTGATATACTGCTAGCTTGAAGTTTTCTGTGTGGTCCTGTGCCTGGCGGGTTCAGTCCTACCAGTGTTACCTGCTGCAAGAGCTCCTCTGGAAGATCTACTGTTATGGTAAGTTCTTGTGTAACTGTACTTTCTTTTTTCTGGTGTCCTTGCTGGCCACAGAGAGGTATGTGGCCATGGGAAGCATACTGGCTGTGAAGAAGTAGAGTCAGTTATGGTAGCCCAAACAGGTTTGCGCTTTGCACTAAATTGCTATATTTGACCATTCCCATGCAGCTGACCTGTTTCCACATTCAAGTCCCTAAGAGGTCAGTTGCATCCCATTATGGCCTAATTGCATTGTGAGAAGCAGTCCTGTACTCTTTGGACTGTGTGGTGGCTGTAGGCTCTGTAGTGTGGACTGTTGTGATCCAGCCCCTCCTTCCGTCCTAAGTATAGGCACAGACTGCATCGTTTTTGGTGAATTGTCGTTCAGATATATAGTTTTTCCACAGTGCCTGATTTCCTTCCCCATGTTGTTTATCCTCTATGCTTGGCATGTGATGTAATCGATGACATCACATCATATTTTAGCCAGTGGCAGGACTATTTTCTGCCACAGAAATGAATAAATAATGCTGCTGAATCCTAGGAGCCCTGCCACAGAAATCAGGACAAAGTACTGCAAAGCACTAGGGGCCCTGCCAGTAAGCTCCCTCGCCTAATCCTAACTTAGGAACTGAAGGGCTTTGCCTGTGGCAGCAGGTGACTCTTGCCACACCACCCACTGAGTAGTATTTAAATCATGTATGCCTAAGTATCCTTTGAAAGCTCAGTAGATTACTGCCATCGTGGTGCCGATTGCCCTCTTGCTTCCCTGATTTCTCCTACTGTATATGCTGTTTCACTGCCTGTTCCCTTGCATCTGGTATCCTCTTCTGCTATAGCTGCAGTGGGCGTCCTGCTCTTGCGCCCTAGGCTATTGCCGCTGTTGTTGGCTCCTTGTTGTTCTGCGGTTAAAACCACATCTCATTACCAGCCTTCAGCCACACTCTTTTGTGCAGTCAGGCAGGTGCTCCTACAGCTTACAAGCCACCTTAGTGCACCAGCGTGCTGTGGGCCCCACTCTTGCTCCATTTGGCAGGTAGGTCCTTTTTTTTTTTTTTCCTGCTCCTATGGCTGCTAGCGGTTGTCCAAGCCTCTCCTGGTCCTTGCCTCTCCTCCTCAGTGTGCAGGCTCCACTAATCTTGTCCTGCTACCATGGTGCCAATCTGCTGCCTTCCTTTTCCTCTGACTTCAGCTGCTGCCCTGCCTGCTCACCTTCCCATCTACCCAGGTGTTTCCCTCCTCCTTTCTACATGGCCAGGCTGTGCCCTCATCCTCCTCCTGCAGTCTCCCTGCGCTTCCTCATTCCCTTCTCTCATTCATGTGCTCCTGACCCAGCCCACATCACCCTTAGCATTGTGGTCCTTCCCACTGACTTGCCCTAGGCCATCTGCTGTGGCTGTCCTTCCTTGCTCTGTACTGTGACTGTGCTTCTTTGTTTTTCGGGGCTTCACCTCCCATGTACACTATCATTCCTTGCATCCACCATCCTTATTATCATGCGACTTACATGGGTATGTGTCATCCTACCATAATCATATCACCTACGTGGTCTTTGCCTTTCTTATCGTCAATCTGCCTGGGCTTCTCCACCCCTGCTTGCTTCATCCCCTGCCCCCCTCAAAGGTTATCTTTGTGGGACATGCCTTGCTATCACCTTGGAAAGTTGACATGCCCACCTGCTTCTTAGACATTTGCATCTTGAAGGTAGGGGTGGGGCTTTCCCATGTGAGGGGTCATTTTAGCTACGTAGAACAACCTGGTTGCACTTCTCCACACTCCCATTTGCCCTCCTCTGGCTTGAGGGTAAGACTGTTGCCACTGGGTCCCTTTAGCTATGCAGATCAACTTGGCAGCTCCTAATAGTGTAGTAGAACAACCTGCTTTATAGAGATGGAACTCTTTCCATGTGAGGCTCTTTTAAAGATGTAGACCGACTTGGCAGCACATCCCAGTGCTCGTTTTATGTTGTCCCTTGCTCCTTGAAGGTAGGGCCCTATGGTTTAGAGATCCCTTTAGCCATGCAGATCGATTCAGTGGCACCTCTTGAGACCATTCTCCCAGTGTCTGCCTATGGGCCACCTGATCTTGTCTGCATTCCCCTTCCTTTAATCCCCCTGTCGTCATCATTAGTGTAGGTTAGGCCTCCTTTCAGACCTGAGGTCAGGCGAATGCCATCCAGCAGGCACTTCTCTCCTGGCTACCATGCCTTGAGGGTGGGGTCCTCTTCACAGGCGGATGAGGCCTCTTTGGATGTGCAGATTGATTCAGCAGCACCTTATAACATTATCATGTTAGGAAGGCTCTTGCTCTATCCCTCTGTCTAAACTCTTCTCCTGAATTCAGTCCCAGACTCAGCAGTAATTACAGCCATTATAAACAAACAAATAAAAAAATAACCCAAGCCAAGAGAAAGGGCGAACAAGGTTTTGGTTCCCAATAGGTTTTCCCTACTTGGGATTTTTTCCTCTCCTCCATGCCGAAGGTCATAATTTAACATTAATTTCCCACCAAGAGTTAGAGCTGGATTGTGGTCCTACAGTTCAATTCTGGCATTGCTCTCTCTTTCTTTTCTCCCAAGGGAGGTAAGTGATTATCTTTTTTTTTTCCTTGGGGTGGGGAGGTTCTTTTAGACTTTCTTCCCTAAGGTACCTTTGGTCTAAGGGGACCTCATTCCTGTGTCACCTGTAGGGGTGGAACTCTCTAGAGGTTTCTTATGTCTTCATTACACCCTGCCAGGGTGGCAGTTCCTTTAGCAGAAGTTGAGTGAATGTAGGCCAGAGTTGGTCATATTGCTCAGGCGTTCTACATACCACTTCCAAACTACCTTAGTACCATCCTTCCAATGTTATGCCCCCATCATTGTCCCAGTCCTACTAAACCCTGCCAGTCCTACCCTGTGTTCCCTAAGCATCCCTACAAAAGGAGCTTGATAGTCCATTGAATCAACAGTATCATTGGTAGACTATTGGTCTCACCCACCCCTATTGTTTCTGGTATACAGTAAAAATGTTTATATACTTAGATAAAGAAGAGAGCAGAAGAAGCCTATAGTGCCCATTGAAACTGCTCTCTGACATCTTGGTGGTAATAGCGTGTAATACTACCCCTTCCCGTCATTAACCTATCCAGGTTATCCTTAAAGCTTTGCTTTTGTCTTACATTCCACAGCATGTATAGTTAGTCTGTTCCACAACCCCACCAGTCTCTGGGAAAAGAAATGTTTCCTTATCTCAGTTCTAAAAGTACTTGGTTTTAATTGTAGATCGTGTCCTGGTGTATGTTTAGTGTCGCCTTTAAATTCCATGCCTAACTTCTCTATTAGTTGTTTGTCCTGCATTACCAATGGCTAGATTGTATAATATTTCACTGCTCTACGGAGAAGTCCCCCTACTGTAGAAAACCACCTGGGTTATCATTGTACATAAAAGAGGCACTAAGGACGCTATAGAAAACTATCGCCCAATCGGGATACTCAGTGCTTGGCCAAAGTACAAGAACGGCGTCTTTACAACCAACTGACTACTCACCTAGAGGCTTCTTACATCCTAATGACTGAGGTCCAGCATGGATTCCGAAAACACTATGGGAACGACATGGCAATGGTACACCTCACTACTGACAAGGGAAAAGCTACAGGAGCCATCTTCATTGATCTTCGTTGACTCTTAGTTCCTATCTTGCACCACTATGCCATCAGATCCTCCGACACCATGCAGCTAGCTGTTCCCAGATCACAATCCAAGTATGGTTCCATGGCCTTCACCTCCGCAGCGCCTGTACAATGGAACTCCTTCTCGGCTGCCCTTCGCTTCTGCGTCAGTAAAAACACTTTCAAAAAACAGCTACTCGCCCTACTTATTGACCACTCTACTTGTACCTGTCCCTAATCCTCCCTAAATACTCTCCCCTCCCAACTCTGCACCCTGTCCTCTTCCCCACCCTACTCCACCTTCCGCCCCCTTCTTCCCCTCCTGTCTTGTTTCTTCCTCCTGCCCAACATTGCTGCTTGACCATCCTTGGCTACACTGGCTCTTTGATTGCTACAAACATTTACCTCTGTATAATATGTATTTGAATGTTTATTGTCTTTGTTATAGTTCCCTGGTTACTATGCTATGTTTGAATTTGTAATGATGAATTGTATAATTTTTTCTTTTATTCAAAATGCTACCATTTAATTTTTTATTTTTCTGTACTCCCTGCATACTATTGCATCGTACTGTATTGTTTCGTATTGTACTGCATCTCTCCTAGGTCGTACCTGAAAATTGGCAAATATCTGCCTAGTGTACCCCACCTGGTTAACAAAAGATAAATAATCTCACCAAGGCTTTTGACGTGGTGAACCATGAGATATTACTCTCCAAACTTGAGAGTCTGGGACTAGGCCATCAAGCTACTACCTTGTACAGAAGCTATCTAGTAGGCCGCCGCCAAACTGTTAAATGGGGCACTGGCTATGGAGTCCTGCACTGGTCATTTCTCAGTCCATTACTCTCCTCCCTCTTTATCAATGATCTGCCCTTAAATTGCAGAGAATCAAAAAACAGTCCTGTATGCCGATGATTCTGTCTTGTACAGGGATGGTAATGCCATTACAGACATTGAACAGGAGCGCAACAAGGACTTTGCTATATTTGGTAGTTGGCTCTAATCTTATCATCTAGTGCTCAACATCAAGAAAACAAAGGTCATACTCTGGGCCTAGAAGGTTAGGTGTTCACAGAACTGAGCTCCCAATGATCATCGATACCAGTGGGACCATGTTGGAAGTCGTGGACAGCTTAAAGTACCTCAGAATGTGCATTGACCAAGAGCTTGCGCTAAAACAGCATATTGAACATACCACTAAAACTATACACCAGAACTTAAGTCTGTTGTACAGGCTTGGGGCGTATCTCACCAAAGAGACCTGCCACATGGTTGCTAATTCCATCCTGCTCCCGACACTCTTCTATGGAGATCCAGTACTGTCATCCCTGAAGGAAACTGAGTTTAACAGGCTCTGTATGCTCTACCACAAGGTCTGCAGATTCGCAGCTAAGGCTGACAGTAAGGAATATCATTGCAAAGCACTTTCATCGCTAAACTGGCCCCACCTAGACAACAGGTTTAAGCATGCCTTGCTCCGCTTGCTGTTCAGAATCCTGAACAACTACCTACCTCACCTCCAGAACCTAGTGGTGCACAGGCAGCACGTAAGAACTCTCCGTGCAACATTGTAACCTACTCTGGAGGTACCAAGGGTCCTGATGGCAGCTGGACAAAGGTCAGTTTGCATACAGAATAATGCAGTGCTGGAACAAGCTTTCCCCTGCCTTGCAGAGCAGCCGTTTTGCTTTCTGCATTCAAGCATTCACTAAAAGCGCACCTCTACACTAAAAGTAACTGTACCTGTGCATACTAGAAATGCATCTTTGCCCGAAATTTCATGAGTCTGCTTAAAGGGGAAGTCTCCCATAGTTCCACACCAATATTTTCCCAACTCCTTATGTGTAACTGTTGTGTGCCTCCTCCAGTTGCCAGCAGTCCTATTGCTGTCCAGATCTAGATTATAAATAAAAATATACAGCCCCCAAAAGTTATCAATGTGTTTGTCCTCCATTTTACCATCAATGTTGCTGGAGGGTGATGTCATCAGAGCAACAGATAATGGTGCTGCACTAAATACAGTTCCACCAATAGACCAAACCCACAATGTTTGGTTCCTCACTTCAGTAATGGAGGAACCCTTTAAGTGCTGTGCACATCCTGAAGTGCAGGTCTAGTAAGGACTAGGACCATGTGAGTGTGATGCAGCACTGATTTGAGGTATATATAGTATTCACATAAGGAAGTGCCTGTATGTGGTGTGTTACTGTTTCTGTTAGCAAAAACAGTTTACCCAATAAATGACTCTGGGTACAACAAAAGTTTTAAGTGGTATTATGCAGCTGTTGTATTATGTGTGTGTGTGTGTGTGTGTGTGTGTGTGTGTGTGTGTGTGTGTGTGTGTTAACATTCTCTGTTTTGATTGACACCAGCAGTGAGAAACAATCTTGCAAATAGGCCCCTTTCCCTTTGTAACTAGGCAGTCAGTGATTGGATGGCTGCTGTAAGGCAATAAAGAATTCAGCTATGGCAAGGAATAGGTTAGCAGGAAAGCACAGGCACAAGCACTGGGGGACTCTGGTTCAAATTCTACTAGAGTCCCTTACTCTCTAACCCTTAAGAAGTTCCCCTAACCTCCTTAGAAACTGTGATGGCCCCACAGGTCCATGACTTTAAAAGTGCCCCAATTCCCGTTATAAATCATTAGCAGTGATATGAGAGCTACAGCACTTCACTTTCAAGGTACTAAGGATAAGCTGTGGCAGCCCCCCCCTCGCTTTTGTAATGCCAGCATTTGAAGTAGGATGTCCCTCACAAATCAGATGCTACACCTCAGCTGTTGTAGATAAAGAAACTAATCAGTCTCTGTTCGTAGTGCTCTGTATTTGCTTAGCTCACTCCTCCCATGTCATATGCATTCTGTGTCTTGGTATTTCCGGTCAGAAACTCAGATTTAAGGAGCATTTGAAATGTAAAACAATACACTTTATAAAGTAAATGATCTAGCTCTCCACTTTCAGGCTGCTGAAAGGGGATACATAGAGACATAGACAGTGTCGGCAGATAAGGGTCTATGGCCCACCCAGTCTGCCCATTTGAGCTTGTAAGTTCAGTTTATGTTTTCCTAGAAGTCTGTTGCCCATACCCTGACCTCCAGAATTCCTTTATGTCTATCCCATGCATTCTTAAATCCTGTGATTGTTTCAGCCCCCACCACTTCCTCTGGCAGGGTGTTCCACTTGTCCACCACCCGTTCTGTGAAGAAATTCTTCCTCACGTTTCCTCTGAATCGTCCTCCCTCCAACTTCATCCCATGCCCTCTAGTCCTGGAACATCTTTTTCGCTTTAAAATTGTGTATTCCTGCACCCTGTTCCTCCCTGTAAGATACTTGTATGTCTCTATCATATCCCCCCTCTCCTCCAGGGACTACATGTTCAGTTCCTTCAACCTGTCTTCATAGGACTTGTGATGCAATTCATGCACCATGTTTGTTGCCCTCCTCTGAACCTTCTCTACCCTGTCTATGTCCTTACGTAGGTATGGTCTCCAGAACTGTACACTGTTCTCCAGGTGGGGCCTCACTAGTGTCTTGTATAGTGGAATTATGACCTCCCTTTTCCTGCTGGTGATGCCCCTGTCTATGCATCCCAGCATCCTATTTGCTTTACCTGCTGCCTTGTCACACTGTTTCCCAACCTTGAGGTCATCAGAGATGATAACCCTAAGATCCTTTTCCTGCTTGGTGTATGTTATATCCTCACCCCCCAACTGATATATTGTGCCAGGGTTTTTGTGCCCCATATGCATTATCTTGCACTTCTTGCATTGAATTTCAACTGCCAAACCCCTGACCATTCTTCAAGTTTCTGCAGGTCCTTCTCATTCTGTCTACACCTCTGCTGTGTCTACTCTGTTACAGAGCTTTGTGTCATCAGCTAACAGTGAAATTCTGCCTTCTAGGTCCCATGCAATGTCACTGATGAAGATGTTGAATAGGACCGTCCCAGCACTGATCCCTGTGGTACCCCACTGGTCACTCTTCCCTCTGTGGAGTGACAGCCATTCACCACCACCCTCTGTGTCCTGCCACCCAGCCAGTTACCTACCCACCACACTACTGTCCTGCCCACACCCATATTCCCCAGTTTGTGTAATAGTCTTCTATGTGGCACAGTGTCAAAGGCCTTGCTGAAGTCCAGATAGGCCATGTCCACTGCCCTCCTCTGATCCACCTCCCTAGTCACCCAGTCAAAAAATTCAACGAGGTTGGTCTGACATGACCTCCCCCTGGTCAAACCATGCTGCCTTGGGTCCTGCAGTCCATTGACAACCAGATGTTCCACCAATCTCAGTGTGTATAAGTCAGTCTTGTGTGATCCTTTGGTAAACTGCCCAGGCTCATCTTGTAACAAATCTTCTTAAGGGTGCTCACCTGGTTCAATACAGAGTGACTGATTGACTGCTCGATTGATTGATTGGTTGATTGACTGATTCAGTCTACTGCTTTCTACAACATGTTACAGCTGTCTCACAGAGAGAAATGAGCAGTACAGAGAAACAGCTTTTGTTTCCTGTGAATGAAATACTATTAGATGTATTATTTGCTCTACACATACAGTATTAAGGCTAAAAGTACTATTCCTTGTGTGAGTTGCATGACAGAACTGCCTTAAGCCATTGCAAACTTAAACTAAAATCAGGCTAGACAGCATTGATACCCTTATGTTTTGTTCTGCACTGTTGCTGCAGTGACATCAAGGAATGGAGGGCTGTATTACAAGTAACTGATTTGCATGTAAATGGAGGCTTGCTTGACATTTTACTACCTTGTGTCAGAGCCTCAAACTCTAGATATGTGTTGCAACAGAAGAAATGGCTGATCTCTTATTGACATATGTACAGTACTTGATGTAATGTATAATAAATACATCAGATATATCCAAATCATACATATACAGGAGTCTTCTCCTTTAAAGCTCCCCTGAACTAGTATCCTTCCATTTTCTAATTGCCTCAGGTTGATTTCCCCTAACTATGGTACTGCTACAATGAATAGTTACACGTACCTTACCACGTGTAATTGCACTTCTTAGGATGGTAGTTGATGCTGTTCTTATGTATTGTTGATTTATTAGTGTTCTATGATAACTAACTGGCCTGTCCCACACTGAGTGACTTTGTTCTGTAATATCTCCATGAGTTAGTTTGTCTACATATAGACCTTACATTTTCCATGCATCTGATTATCGAATTCTGTACTGTGTTTGACAAATGTTCTCTTACATGTAACTAATTCCAAGTCGTCACTGAAAAACGGACCTTTGGTCTCAGCGGGCCTACCCGGTCAACAAAATTCAATAAATAAAATTCAGTAAATGTCATATAATAACGACATCCCTCATTCTCCTCCTCTCCAGAGTCATGAGGTTTAGCTTCTTCAGTCTTTCAGTGTTTGGTAGATCATTTAGGCCTCTAATCATTTCATCTACCCCATCTGGACCCGTGCCATCTATGTACATCTCAGAACTGCGATGCATAATCCAGGAATGGTCTTGCATAAGATTGGTACAGTGGAAGGATGTTCTTTTCACTCCTACTGTAAATATTTCTCTTGATGCAGACCACAGCGCTCTATTTGCTTACTATCTTGTGTATTTCAGGTCCCTTATTATCATAATCCTTAGCTCCTTTTCGCTTGTTTTCTTGAGCTTGAGCCTATTTAAGTAACAAGTCTCCTGTTTATTTCTGTTACCCAGGTGCAGCACTCCACACTTCTCCTTGCTAAATTTCATGCCCCGCATTGCAGACCATGTACTCATTTTATCCAAATCGTCCATTGTTTGTTTGTTTTCTTTACTTGGTTGTTGTTCTCTCCAGGTCCACTGAACTTTGTCTCCTCTGCATATATTTCAAGCCAGCTGTTTATACCATTGTTAATACCAGCAGTGTACCCTTAGAACAAAACTGGCCCCAGGACCGAACCCTGTGGTACACAGCTAGTCATGCCTCACAAGGATGGGATTGCCAGGGAGCTGTAGAAGCACAGTGGGGAAAAATAAGGAAGGGTATAGTTAAAGCAACCAATCTTTGTGCAATGGAAGTGAGTAAAAGCAGAAGGAAAAAGCGACAGTTATGGTTCTGTAAGGAAGAGGTCAAGATGGTGAAGGAACAAAGGGTGGTATTCAGGAGGTATAAGAAACACAGAGTAGGGGGACAAGGAATTGTACCATATAAAACAGAGGGAAGCAGGAAAGGTGGTGAGGGGAGCAAAGGCACAGACAGAGGAATGGATAGCCAAATGGGTTGCTAAACAGATAAGACTTTCTTCAGATACGTAAGTGAGAAAAGGAAAGCAAAGGGCAGGATAGTGAGGATTAGAAGGGTGGAAGGATGAGACTGCACAGAAGAGGACCAAGAAAGCTGCCATCCTGAACAGGTACTTCTGCTTAGTCTTCACAGTGGAGTTGGGGTGGGGGACCACCAGGGAGTTGCAGAAAAGGGGAGGGAGGGAGGGAGGGAGAGACAAGTCCATTTTCAGTGGAGGAGTCCTGAAGGGACTCAGAAGCTGTGAAGATGGGCAAGCCTCTGAAACTGGATAGGCTACACCCAGGGGTACTTACAGAACTGTAGTAGGTGCTAGCTGCCCCACTGACAGCCTTATTCAACAGTTCACTGTAAAAAGGCATGGTTCCAGAGGACTGGAA
The DNA here is from genome assembly GCA_016271365.2 of Neoceratodus forsteri. Lineage (NCBI taxonomy): Eukaryota > Metazoa > Chordata > Ceratodontiformes > Ceratodontidae > Neoceratodus > Neoceratodus forsteri. The sequence continues at coordinate 1,048,891,971 of CM057456.1, forward strand.
AAGAGCTGATGTGGTCACGCTACATAAGAGCAGTGTCAGGGAGGAGGCTACCAACTACAGGATGCTCAGTCTTATTTCAGTTTTGGGGAAATTAATGGAAACCCAGCTAAAGGACAGAATGGTGCAGTATCTTGAATCCAGTGGTCTGCAAGACTACAGACAGCATGGATTCATGGGAGGAGGGTGGTCATTCCAAATGAATCTGAAGGATTTCTTTGACTGGGTGACCATGGAACTAGATCAGGAGGAGGCAGTGGATGTGATCTATCTGGACTTTAGCATGGCCTTTGACACTGTTCCGCACAGGAGGCTGATTAAAAAAAAAAATTAGGCAGCCTATGGTTGGGATTCAAAGAGGTGAACTGGGTTAGAATCTGGTTAACAGATAGGAGACAGAGTGTTGTGGTTAAAGACACTCTAATGATAACAGAGTGCCCAGTGGGGTCCCTGAGGACACAGTACTGGAACTGGTCCTCTTCAGTATCTTCATAAGTGACATTGTTCAAGAACTGGAAGGGAAAGTCTACCTTTTGGCAATGATACCAAAATCTGCAGTAGGGTGGACACTCAGGAGATGGTGGCGAGAATGTGCAGTGATCTTGGGGAAGCTTGAAGAGTAGTCAAGAGCATGGCAGTTGGGTTTCCGTGCCAAAAAATGCAAAATCATGCACCTAGGACATAGGAACCCAGAAGCTGAGTATAGGATTGGGCTGGGGGAAGGGAGATACTGACAATCACTAGAAAGGAATGGGATCTTGGGGTTATCATATCTGACTACCTCTAAGTGGCAGGGCAGTGTGACAAAGCAAGTGGGTAGGGCTAGTGAGATGCTGGGGTACTTAAGGAAGGGTTTCTCCAGCAGAATTAGGGAGGTGGTGTTGCCACTGTATTTCTCATTGGTAAGACCCTACCTGGATTAGTGCATTCAGTTTTGGAGGCTGCACCTCAGAAATGACATAGACAGGGACATGGTGGAGGAAGTCCAGAGGATGGCATCTAAAATGGTGCGGGGGTTGCATGAGAAGCCCTCCAAGGAGAGACTGAGGGATCTCAGCATGTATACTCTGGAACAGAGGAGAGTGAGAGGTTAGATGATGGAGATCTACAAGTACCTCGGGGGCTAACAGGGTGCAGGAGGGGAGTCTCTTTCAAACAAGAAGGAGCACCAGGACTAGGGAGCATGTGATGAAGCTGTGGGTAGATGTGAGGAAATACTTCTTCGTTGAAAAGGTGGTAGATACCTGGAACAGACTGCCAGCAGAAGTGGTGGAGGTAAAGACCGTGGAGGGCTTCAAGCATGTGTGGGATAGACATTGGGGTTTATTAGAAAATAGGCAGGAAGGAGGAACGGTCACTGGAGACAAGTTGGGGTCTGCGGAGGCAAATTAGGCAGGGAACATGTGGGCAGACTGGGTAGGCCAAGCGGTCCTTTTCTGTCAACAAATTCTGTGTTTCTATGGTACACTCCTAAGAGAAGAATTCATTTACTACTCATGATCTTTCATTTAGCCAAGCTTTGAGCTATTCAAGAAGTCCATTATTTAATCCCAGTTTTTGCAGCTTAATAGTAAATACTTCATGTGGCACTAACTCAAAGGCTGTACTAAAGTCAAGGAAGATCATGCCCACTGGTTTGCCCTCATCCAGTTCTCTGCTTACCTTCTCATAAAAACCTATCACGTTTGTTACACATGGTCTTCCCTTTGTGTTGGTTATCTATAGTTGAGCTAATGATGCATTTACCAGATGCTTTCCAGACCCTTCATGATCTTGCACACACCTGATGTTAGAATAATTGATCTGTAGTTGTATGCCTGGAAATCTGTTGGTCCCTCCTCTCTGTCTTCCTAGAATTAACATAAAATCCCTGTGTTGGTCTAGATGCTCCCCCTCTGTGCTGGTAAAATTACAGTTAGTGTTTCCAGGATAGTTTAGTGGTCCTCCCCCATCCCAGTATCCAGTGTCCTTATCTCCCTTGGTGCCCCCAACACCCCACCTGGCAAGGCCCTAGTAATGGTTGCCAGCACTATCTACCACTCGATTCCATGCCCGACTGCTGTCAGCCACTTACAAGAACTGTAACGGTATGCAACTCTGTATAGCAGTACAGTACTTGTGGGACAGCTATCCAAAATTACATATGATATGTAAATACTGTATTGCTATACAGAGTTATATTGTGCTACATTACTTAGGAGCAGCATACTGTGGCCAGTTGCAGAGGTGAGTGGTAGATATGTGCTGGTTGCTGGGACCATGCTAGGTGGTGGTTTTGGGGGGCACTGGGGGGGTTGCCATCGAATACCAGGGAGGTTATCGTTAGGCCTGGGGTGGGGTGCAAAATACTAGGACCATGATGGTAACCACTGTGCCATTGCAGAGTTCTTAATTGTAATTCTACTGGCACCACAAGAGGGGGTGGTGGGGAGCACTAGACAGCCACAGAGATTTTTATTTTAATTCTGCTGGGATCAGGAGCAGGAGGGTGGAACACCAGTAAATATAAATAGTTTTACTGAATATCAAAGTCAGAGTAGAAGGGGGGGACCACTAGACCACCAGTGATATAAATTATGTTACTATATACTAGGGCCAGGAGAGGGACGGATTACCTCTAGCACAGGAGAGATCTTGTACGTAATTGTCATCAGAAATGGCTGTGGGGTGGGGGTTGGGGCAGTCCATGCACTAGTATGCGCATTTGTAGATCTAGGGGTTTGGAATCATTAAATAGTGCAGTGCAAGCAGCTTGTTAGCGCTTCCAAAACTATTTGAATATTCAGCTGCTCACTGTATGCATGCTGGCATCCCTCATTTGATGTGCCCCTGATTATCATTCGTGCTCATGCACTAACAGTTTAGCGCTGTGCTCACTTTGTATTTGAATGTGGCACAGAGTGCGGTAACTGCCTGGCCAGCATGCAAAACACAGCGTTGCACTTAACCTGTTGGTATGGTGCTGACCGTTCTAATGTCTTGCTCTTTGCTTCTTTAACCTCCTTAGTGCACAGGTATTTATTTTATCAGGGAAAATAACTACTGAGGTAAAAGAAACTTTTTGCAATAATACCTTTAGGTGTCAGTTACAGTGGATGTTGAGCATCAGCACTGACTCTAGGGGGTAGAAAGGCTTGCCCCCATGATCACGTGTTCAGAACATTCTTCATGATTATTAAAAATGTCCCTAATTATTCAGCCAACATACTATCCACTCCTGGCTCCTTAAATTGTTGTTACCATTCCCTTAACATTACAGGGCCTATTTTAGGACTTTCTGTGTTTGAGAGTCCCTCACTTTAGATGGTCTAAAGCCAGAATTATAGTGTCTGAGCAATTGGTAAGGTAGGTTTCATGATTATCTGCAACACTGGACAAATGGATGGAAAAAGGAACTGGGCATTTTTCAATTTTTGTTCTAAATTTTGTTTTTGGGGGGCCAATTTTACGGGACAGAAAACAAAAATCCAGCTTACACCACTTTTTCTGCCCCCCCCCCCAACTTTTTTCATACAAAACGCCACCTCGCACCAAATTTTGCAGAAAATCCAACGCTTAGTTGATAGCACATCCACATCTAAGCCGGAAGGTCATGGGTTCTGCTTCCACATGGACTGGGCTCATACCATAAATGTTGGCACCTACTGTAAGCACAAGTACTAAGGGAATGATGTACTGTGGAGGTGTACCATCCTTCAGATGAGATGTTAAAACATGGTCCTGTTTACCTTTTCTGGTAGTTGTTCAGGTGGAAGTTAAAGATCCCATGGCACATCACGAAAGGAGTAGGTGAATTTTTATCAGTGTCCTAGCCAAATTTCCCCCGTGCTCTAAAATACTACCAACAGCGTTATTTGGTTCAGTTTCAGTTGCATTGCATCTGTAGTCCTCTCCCTGATCCTGCATCAGGATAAAGACAAGTATAGGCAGTATCGGCTAGCCCTCCTTTCCCAGTCATAAAAACTGAAGTAATATATTTAAAAAAAAAAAAAACACTTTGCAGCAATTATTCATGCAGAAAAAGTGTGCAACATTTTTTATGCAGAACATGCTGATTTGCACTCAGTTGTAGTTTGTAATGGATTTCATGCTTCGGTCAAACAGAATTGTCCATTTCTGAAAAAGGAAAATATTTATTTATTTAGTTAGTTTTTGTTGACCGGGTAAGTGCACTAGACAAATTCTGCCTATTTTCAGGCACGACCCGGGGAGGGGGATACAGATGAATGCCAACCGACCTTGAACCAGATTAAGCTGTTGGTGGTATTTTTAGTAGATGAGGAAATTGGCAGAACACGGAAATCCCTACTGCTTAGTAGGGGGAGAGATGGTCTCCCGGTCTGTCATCCAGCATGGCTGCTCTGCAAGTTGGTCAGCATCAGGAAGAAATGGAGCTGGAGGATGTGGGAGATGAGAGGAGAAGTTCTTCTGCTGTTGGTTTACCGAACGGACGGATTATTTCCCGGGTTGGAGAGGGAGTGCATAATGCAGTTTCAGTGTTTCCTGCTGGCGCTACAATGGTCTCTGATCCAGAGATACCGGAGAATGGTTTGTCAGACCATAATGTCGCTACCACGGTCATTGAGGTACCTTTACCAAACCAGGTTGTTTCAGACTTGGAGGAATCGGAATTGCTTAAGGTTTTGGATGCAGAGGAGCGGGCATTTTTATTTCGTAAAATGCAACTGAAAAAGCAGCTGAGCGTTTTACATGCTGATAAGGGGCTGAGGCCTGTTATACCTTCTCAGGGGAGTATACCTGTCAAACAAACAGTTTTACCACGATCCTGGGCAGAGACCGTGGAACAGGAGGAATGTTTTTACCGCTGAATTCTCAGCCAGTATCTATTGCATCAGGAATGGCGACAGAGTGCGATGTACAGCCTGGCCTAAGACGCACTGGGAATCCATCGGCATCTCGGGAAGATGGAGAGAAACCATGGTCAGTAGCTGAGGCTCTCCTTGGTGCAGGCTGGGAGAGGGCGACAACCTCAGGTCAGTGGGTTGCAGGGAGTTCTCCTATTCGAATGCCTGCAGTACATGGGGAGTCTCAGGATTCTGCACTGGAATTGCCTGAGGAACTCAGATTGACATAGAATCCGATACTACCGGTTGTTTGTTCTGCTCAGCCTGAACATGTCCCTGCCTGCATGGCCATGACTCAGGCACTCCCTAGCGTTCGTTGCCTAAACCGCAGAAACCCCTGAATGTAGTTCAGAGGGATGTTCCTTGCTCGTAATCTTTTTTTAAACTGCCGATTTATCCAGCTAAAAGCACAATGCGGTCCGTTTTGTCTTATATCGGTGGAATGCAGGACCCTCCAGATAGATTATTCGTAGCCAGGACCCTTTTAAAAGACTCGATGAAGTTTTTCACTACTGAGCTTTATGCCCTGATACATGTTTCAGGGGAAACTACATTTGACGTGAGTTTCAAGTCTGTGTCAGGCTTGGAACGATTCTAGATGAAGTATTCTCAATTGAAAAAATTCCCTTTATGGGCACCATTTATTGCAATAGCCCTCTCTAAACCAGCGCAGAAGGTTATTACGGTACTGTTTCGGAATGAGGGTGTAAGTGTGAATGACTTAATTTACTGGTTAAAGCAAAGATGTACTATCATAGAGGACCCGGAGGCTATTTTAGACTCTGAGAACATTTGGACCGGGGGGTGGAGGGTTAAGGTTCTGCTTAAAACTTCTGATACAGGGGTGATACATTTGCCTAATTCTTTTTTTCTAGGGCAGGATCGTGGCATCTTATTTTATGCAGGACAACCTAAGATGTGTTACCTATGTGGATCAATGACGCATATGAGTAGTGTCAGTGATCAGGCGCGGTGTAATGTTTGTGGGGAAATGGGGCATTTGGGATCAGATTGCACTAATGAATGTAAGTGTAACCTGTGTGAAACTATTGGTCACACTTTTCAGAATTGCAAATGGGCAGCACACAATCTTCCTGACAGGTTGCTGGGGACGAGCAGTGTTTGCTCATTACCCTGACACAGAAGAAAACCTTAGGTAACAAACAGGGTATAGTGGATATGCAGCAGACTATGGTGCCAACCCCTGTTACTCCACTTACTTCAGATGTTGCTGGGGTTAGAGCTGAAACAGGGATGGTTTCTGGACTGGTACAGGAGTTGCTGCCTCGACAGACGGCTGTTGTAAATGACGAATCTCTGGTGGTGGAAAGGAATCTGGAAGCTGCCTCTACTTCTGTATTGGAGGTTCCTGTGAACCTTATGCCCCCACCTCCACAGCCTCCGGATAGGCTGGAGGGTTGGATCCAAATTTCTAAACATAATACTAGGGCTTCTGCTCTGAAACAGCAAGAATCTTCTGTTCCTGTAACTACTGGTAATAAATTTGATGTACTACAATCTGATCACACTGGTGAAGAATCTGATGATTCTTCAGTTGCATCTTCCTTGCCAGAGGCTGCTTCGGATTCTGAACAACTGTCTGTTAAGGGTCCTCAGAAAAGGAAATCAAAATTGAAACGGCAGAATACTAGGAGAGATAAATATAAATGACTAGTTTAACTAATGCTTTTTCTTTTTACCTGTTACACCCTCAATGTTAATAGCATTAAGAGGGTTAGCATGCGTAGGATAGTTTTATCCTTTCTGAAGTCTCTCTCCTTTGATGTTTTTTTCTTGCAGGATGTGAGATTTCACACTTTGAAAGAGTTGCAGTTGGCCTCTAGTGAGTGGATTGTAGGGCCTTCTTATTGGTCCTTTGGGCAGGAAGCCTGTTCAGGAGTAGGGATTTTATTTAGATGACCTGAATTCAAGTTGTTGAAAATTTATGATTTAATGCCGGGTAGAACTCTTGCTTTGAATGTTGTCATACAGGGAGAATTATTTTGTTTGATTACTTTATATGCACCCCAAACTAAGGCGGGTCGCTGTGCTTTATTGAAATTGTTACAGCCATTTTTGTTCACGTCCCACCATCTGATTTTTCAGGAAATTTCAACTGTCCTCTGGTTGTAAAGTCCTTGAAAACATATTGTGATTCCCATATTTTGCAGAATATGATCTCACAGGCAAATTTGAGGGATTCCTTTTACACATATATCAATAAGCTTGTTCCTACTTTTCAAAACAGTTCCCTGACATCTATAATTGATTATGTTTTTTTGTCTAGTCATCTGCCTGTTTTAGGGGCAGAGAATTTTCCTCTTGAATTTACGGTCCATAGAATTGTGGGTATTAAGCTAGGTAACCACTTGATAGTTAAAAGGGGACCCGGGTTCTGGAAACTGAATATTTCTTTTTTTTCTGATGTATATTTTCTGCATCTTCTCCAGGATTTTATTAATGCTAGAAGGCTGGTATTTGATTTTTTTGATGATCCCTATTTTTGGTGGGAAGATACGAAGATGGATCTCCAGAAGCTCTGTAAACAATTGGGTTAAAATAACTCTCATAGATCTTATTTTGCGTATCTGCAAAACAGGTTGCAGCACCACCGATTGCTTTCCCTTTCTGCTGAGATGGAACATGCTTTTACTGATCAGATAGCTCATGTGACAACTGCTATGAAACAATATCATGCTGTTAAGGCTCGATCGTTGGAATTTCAGCATAGATTCGGGACACAGGGAAGGGCAGAGGTAGTATGTCTGTATGAGAACTTTGCTAGCGCATCTTAAGGGGCCGGATAATAATTTATGTGCAGATAAGTCGTCCTTCTTGAGTATTGTGGAGGACTATACTACAGCTATGTATGCACCTTTAGCTATGAGTACGGAGACTATTTCTGACTATCTGTCTGATTTGGTTATTCCAGACCTAGATCCTGCCTTATTAGATGATGTCACTAGACAATTGCAGGAGTCTGAAGTCACTGAAGTCTTGAAAACGTTAAAGTCTGGTAAATCACCAGAGCCTGATGGTTTGCCAAATGAAGTTTTACAACTTCTATTGCCGGAGTTGCTCCCAGAACTGACTTTGGTCTTTAATCATATATTGACTACTCAGACTGTTCCTCTTTCTGTGAATATGGGGATCTTGTCTTTTCTTTTTAAAAAGGGGGATGCCACAGTGCTTGATAATTGGGGACCTCTTTGTTTGTTGAATTCTGACTTTAAACTTCTGGCTAAATTATTGGCGAATAGACTGCAGCTTATAGCTTCAGAAGTCATTTCCAGAGCCCAATCTTAACGCTGTTACAGGAAGACGTATTCAAGATTATCTGTTGCTTCTTCGGGAAATAGTTGAGTCAGGTAAACGGGATGGTGGACAGTTTTCTGGTTTCACTTGACCAGGAAAAAGGCTATTGATAGGGTTAGTCATGATTTTCTGTGGGAAGTTTTGTTACACTGTCATATTCCGCCTTTGATGGTAAATTGGCTGAGATGTATTTACAAAACTGCTACGGTTGTTCCAGTAGTTCAAGGCTGGAAGGGATACATAGTACAGTTACAGAGGGATGTGAGACAGGGATGCCTGCTTAGCCCTATTCTCTACGTGTTTTTTTTTTTTGGACCCGCTGTTGAGAAAGTTGAATGATTCTAATGTGCTTCTTCCAGTTACACTTCAGGGCACTACCTTTCCATGTAAAGTGCTATCTTATGCGGATGATATGACTTGTAGTTCAGGATGAAAATTCATTAACTCAGGCTATTGGCCTTTGTGCTTGATTTGGTGAGAACTCCGGGGGCTTCTTTGAATTTGCAGAAGTGTGTGGGGTTATGTTTGAATTTTACACTGGGATATTTGGGTACTGTGGCAAATATATTTATTTCTATGGGTTCTATCTCTATTTTGGGAATTCTATGTGGGCCAGATGATCTGGATGATTTAAATTGGAGAAGGAAGTTAGATTTGGGTAAGAAAAAGGTAATGATGTCCTGGAATAAATGGAAGATAAGTAAAAAGAAGAGAATTTATCTTATTAAAACTTTTTTGATTCCTATTTTTTTATTTATTAGTTATATATTCCCCCCCACCTAAACATAGGGAAACGGAATTGCTGAGTATATTTACTTTTATCTTTTAGATGTTGTTTGTCATAAGGATGTGGTTTTCTGGCACTGCCCATTGGATTACTCAGTCTGTTTGCCGAAGTTTCTTAATAATAAAAAGATTCTCATTAAGCTATGGGATTTTCATTGGCTGTCGTGTCACAACAAAATAAATGTCAAGGCAAATCAGAAACATTAAAAACTTGAGGAACGTTTCTGCAGTAGATTGGATTGTGTTCAACAGGAGGAAACTACGGTACATTTATTTTTTGACTGTTCTCTTAAGGGTTTGGGGGAATTTTTAGCAAACAAATGGGGCTCGGGCATCTGGGGTTCTATAACTTTTAATAATTTGATGTATGGAGTATTTTCAGATGAATGGTGTCACTGGAATTTATACACACTGCAACTGATTATGGTTGTATTAAAATGCAATATTTGGTTGTCTAGATGTGGTTATACATTGCAGCAAAAAGAGGACACGTTTATAGAAATTTATTCTAAAGTAATGTTAGATTTGAGGACTTGTGATTCTGAAGATTTACAGAAGTTAGGTAGAAGACAATTGTTAGAATCCTGGAAAAGTTTGCCCTGGGTAACTACTACTGATGCCCCGATTACTTGAATACATAATAATAGTCAAATGCTTTGTTTTGTTTTTATGACATGTATTTCTACACTCCTTGGTTGTTTTGGTATTATGTGTGTGGAGTATGATGTTAGTTACTTTTTTTGTTGTTCACATGGATGCTGAATTACTCCTCTATTATTTTGTTTCTTTTTTTAGTTTGTTTCTGAGACTGACTGTATTGTTTTCTTGTTCTCATGCTCCGTCAAATAAAAAATTCCCCTGCTCTTTACGAGAAGTGCCATGGGATCTTTAACATCCACCTGAACTACCACCAGAACAGGCAGATGGGACCTCGGTTTAATGTCTTATCCAAAAGATGGCACCTCAGGAGTACAGCACCCTCCTCATGCTGCACCACAGTGTCAATATGGGGTGTGACACACAGACAGCTGGTTCTGATAACTCTATGATTAAAAAAAAATGTAGTGTGATTGTCTGTCATGCAAAATCCTGTGCCTGGGATAACAAACCCCACCACCCAGGTATCGGTTCAAAAGACAGGATATATGTTAAACAACAGATCTCTGAATGCAATTAACTTGTCAGTTTGCTTTGTAGCCAGGAACTAATATATCCATTTTATAATGTCCTTAGGAAAGTCATTTAATTGCACCTGGTGTCATAAGGAAGTTGAATTAAGCAATATACCACAAGAGGGTGTTGGTGATGACAGGATTTACCCATGCCCTGGGGTGTTGTTCGGTCACGTGGCGTAGCCGAGTGACCAACTCTTCCTGTGATAGTAAATCCTAGCATCACCAACACCCTTTGAGTGCGAGGATTGCTATTATACAATGTTGGAATTGTATGTTTAGTAATTTTTTTTGGGGGGGGGGGTTAGTGATTTTTAATTTTTACTTCTTTTATTTTCAGTAGAATAGTGAAAGTGTTTATACGGCACAGAAAATAGTGCATTGTGTTGCTGCTTGTATGATGGGATAGTGTGGTGTCACTTTGAGCAGGATGAGTCTGGTCCTATGGTGAGAACGGCACCGAGAGTGGAAGACGTGCGTGCTGACTTTCGTTGTGGAGTTTCTGAGTGCTGTTTTCGAGTGTGCTGAGCATTTGTTGTAGCTTCATTTTCTTAGTTAATTGAAAGGAGCTATACATTTTTTCCTGTGCTTTGTTTTTGGTATTGAAATGAAGAAAGCGAGTAGTGTATTTTTTGCGATTTTAGATGTGGTTTGTTTTGAGTCTCAGACTGCTGGAGCAGGTAAGGTCAAAGGGTAACGTGGAATTTCAACTGTGGAGACGACATTGTCAGTATTAGGTCTCTGGGGCAGTGCTGTAATGGAGGGTGAAGATATTAGGAGACAGATGTGAGAGGACAGCCGTTTTAGCCCGGAAAAGGTTTCTGAAAAAGGGGTTCTATCAGGGAAGTGTCTCGGGCAAACAAAAAAAGTGTTGTGGTTTGAAGGGCAGTTTACTGTTTGCGTATGGGAATGGAAGCAGAGCAGCAGTCATGAGAGATATCCGTTTAGTGGTGATTCATGAGTTTAGCAGTTGTGGATTTCTGTTGCTCGGAGTGATTTTGGGTGGGGTTACTGAGTTGGCTGACTGGCAACTGGCACCTCTTCCCGTGGGGTGATGCTAGGATTTACAACGGGAGAGGGGTATGAGTCAGCCAATCAGGATACAGTATTTGCGTTCTGTTTTCATGCCCATTGTATAATATCCATTTTAGGATGTCCTCAGGAAAGTCAGTTGATTGCACCTGGTGTCATAAAAAGTCCTTTGATGTGTTTGAGAAAGGGAACTGCTCATGGATCAAAGGGACTGAGAAATTACAGTCTTAATTAAGAGTGTCATCATTTGGACAATGGGTCTTGCTGGAGTCTCAGAATTCAGTACCTTGATGGGACTTCCTGGTGTGTGTGTGTGTGTGTGTGTGTGTATGTATGTATATATATATATATATTTTTTTTTTTATGTATCCTAAAAGGGAGGAGCTAGATGATGACATCATGAAGAAGGTTGAAACACAGCATTTTAAACTGTAGTCTGTATTCCATTGAAAGACACACGTTTGGAGTCTGAAAAAAGAAACATCTACAGCACTATAAGAAGATAAGAATACATTAGGTAGACAGGTCTAAGTGTATTATTGGTAGGAATTTGCACTTTTTAAACTTTATTATTTTAAAAGATTGTATGTTTTGTGATATATGGTTCTGTATTTCTATTTTACATTTTTATCTGTTTTTAAGTAAGCATCTCATTTTTGAGACTACTTGGTGTGCCTTTGAAATTCTTTTCTTTGACAAGTGAAGCATATATGGTTAAAGCTGACACTGGGCATAGCTTACTGGCTTACCAAACTGGAAAAGGTAAGAGTTTATTCTGAGGTCTTTAATTGAGTTTTTAAGGGTTCATTTTGTACGCCTGGTTAGGTGCCCATAGGCAAAAGATATCTGCCCCCCCCCCCCCGAAGAGCAGAATTATCTGAGCCTGTACATTGGGTACTCTAGCAAGAGGTTCACAGTTTGAATCCCTCCAGAACTTGAGACCAAAGTTTGATTCGAACCCACAAAACAGACAGGAGGGTTACACTGTTCTGTTAACTGTTCCCAATACTGCGCTCAGAGGTTGGCCCTGTGGGAGCAGAGGGCCTGACCTGCTGAGTGGGGTTGTGACATTGGGATATTATCCCAAGTGCCTGTTGTGGGGATAGAACCCACAGCCTTCTGATCTCCCAGCCACAGAGGCGAGTGTGCTACCTGCTGAGCCACTGACACTGAATATGTGGCCCTAGAAAGTGGTATCTGAATACAGTTCACATTATTGTTTCTGTTTAGCTTCCCAGTTGCATAATATTTATCCATATTGACATGTCAACATGGTTACTGTTCTTAGACTTTATCTGTTCTGGCATTTTGTCTACAACTGACATTATAATTCGCCACTTATAACATCATAATTATTTCCAGAACAACTGATGAAGTCTAGGGGATGGTGATCCCATTTTCATGTTAATGTATGTTGTTATAAAGAAAAAATAAAAACTCTGACCGCACTGCAGGCTGCTGTGTCCTCAACAGTTGCAATCCTTTGTCTCCGTTTCATCCCACTGACCCTTACCCAGATGCTGAAACGTGGTATAGCCTACCTCAAGGGGTAGTCACAGTTGCATTCTCCACTCTTACTGTGGGCACTTCATGTCTATCCTTTCCCATATATCAGAAGTAATGCGTTTCGAGAAACCACTTCCACCTTGCATAACTCATTACTACCAAAGCATGGGGCAGGGTGACTGTGCAGTTTGATAATACAGAAGAGCCCAAATGGAGTCAAAGGCTGAGACCTGAGGAACTGTCTGTGATTACCCCTAAGTGGGGTTAAGGGAGACTAAGGCTATGGACGGTGACTTTTAGGGTCTGTGCAGAGCTAGGGGAGTTGGAGCAACTGATGTGGATGGCAACAGCTGGAATCTGGACTCAAGCCTGTCCGAGCAGTCAGTGGCAAGTCTGGGCAGTACTGTGGGGCCATTGTAAGCCCTCCCCCCAGTGTGGATTAAAATCCTTGCCTGGTCAGGAGGGGCTGGGCAGGATGATTACATGAACCACTCCCAGTCCCACCCACCCCATCACGACAGGCAGCAACAGGGGTAGCTGGCTTCAGGAGGCCACCCAAACTGTTAAAAGTACAGGAACGAGGGGCGAAGGAGTGGGAAGTCAGAAAGTTGAGATCTTTAATTTTGCTGTGTCTATGGGCTATGGAACATTTTTTTTTTCTTTCCCAATGAACCAAAATTGTAACTTAAATTTTGCCTGGTTTTATTGGTTCTCCCAGCTCAACCCAGTTTGAATTTGCATTCACCATGTTGCCCTAAAATTTTAGCTGGTCATGTGAGCAAGACATTGTTGATATGCTGTTTCCATTTTTTATATCTAGATTTTCAGAGAAACTAAAGAGAAAGAGATCCAGGACTTGCTCAGAGCCAAACGGGAGCTAGAAGCCAAACTACAGAGGCTGCAGTCTCAGGGAATCCAGGTGTTTGATCCAGCGGACTCAGACTCTGATGACAATCGCACTGATGTTACCAGTAAGGGATGATGATAACTCTGTTGGTCACCACAACTACTGCTTAGCAATAAAATACAGATTGTAGTGAGAAAGAAATAATGTGACCTACTGGGACTTGCACCGGGCCCCCAGATTACCGTCCCGGTGCTCTAACCACTGAGTCGTAGGCTTTCTACAACTTGTGATCATTATTCCATTGTTATAAGAATTCACAGTTTGTTTGTAGGGTGGTTTGAGTGTTCTGTTGTATATGAAATTTCCAATAAAAAATTTTACGTTAGTAAATTGCTTAGCAATAGAATAGGAAAGAACATATTATGCAACACATAGAGCAGAATTATTTCCTGGCGCACCTCAGATGTGTATTTCATTGTAATTATACACTAGCATGTGATGCTGTCACAAGACCAATGAAAACACACCTGCTGCTTGCCTTTTACTCTGACTGCCTTAGGTAGTGTTAGCAGACTTTCTCTCGTTCTTGTATGCTGCAGTCTTCACTGTCTCCACCAGATGGCACTGTGCATCTGGTTAATGATTTAGATATTGTATTACAAGAAAAGGGTTGCATTCAGACTCTGTTCCTGTAAGCACAAAAGCAACCTTTGTCACCAGATTAATTGTAAGTTAGAGGTAGAGCACTTGAGTCATTTGGGAGGTAAGTGAAATGAAATAGAAAAAAGAACTGGCAAAATTTCACAATGTTTGCCTTTTCCATTTGCATGTTACATATAGGGAAGTTAAGAGAGTGCAGTAGTTCTGGTTCACACAGTGAATTAGTGGGGATGGTCTTCAAATGTTGTTTGCAGGTTCGTGGCACTCTACACCCTTCCTCCCCACCTTGGTAACTTGCTCAGGCCACTCACATGTATTTGTGTGGGGTTTTCATAAAACAGAGGAGACTGGCAGGATGGGGGGGTTACTTAGTATAGAAGGGTAACACAGTTTTGTACAATGCAATATGGCAGGACACACAAGCGCTACTTACAGAATGATGCATCCACTCAAGGTACACGATGCAGCATAGTTCATTACAGCAGCTGAGGACAGTTACTCGTATAGCAGGCACGAGGTTGATAGCCATAGGTGTTCAGGGGCACCCATCTGAACCTGCAGCATGTTTAGGTGTAGGAAGAGTCATGCTGTACTTGGGTCTCCGGGTTCACAACACTGTTCTGTAACCCCCCTCCTCCAAGTGAATTGAGTAAGGTCACAGTAAGTGAAGATGGGTCTCCAGGTTCCTAACTGAGCACTCTAACAACAACCCCTCCAAAGTGACTTGACTAGGATCATGGGGGAGGGGGAGTCAAACCTGGGTCTCTACCAGGTTTAGAGCTCAGTACTCTTACAGTCAGCTACACATCAGAGATGGCGTTTCCACGTGCATGCCCTTATTTTCTGCAGAACACTGGTGCATAAACTCTGTAGTAGTCAACTGTTGCCATGATACTGGGTTACAAAAGGTCCTCCTCCCCATCCCATACATCTACATTGCCCAGAGTAAAACAATGACTTCCTCCCCTGTTACTGCGGAAGCAAATTATGTGTCCACTTTCTCTCAAACCATAAGGTGTAGTTTTTAGAATTGGTGTGCAATGTGGGCACATTTCCTTCAAGAGCATAAAGTCCAAAAACCCAGCACTCTTAGCCTGTGACTAGATAAACCCAGGTCCAATCAGAAAGATATAAAGAATTGCAATATTGTATTATGTGCAAATGCACAAAAGGACCAACAGGCACACAAACAATGCAAAGAGCTTACTAGCCCCAGCGCTTCGACTCACAAATGAGTCTTCATTAGTGGGTGAAGGGTTACATGGTGGAAGATGACCCTGTATAGTCTGTTCAATTAAAACAATGAATCAATAAATCAAAACACATGTAAGAAATTAAGTACCGTCTTAATTCAAATCTGTGAGCAGTGTAATACCTATATTAAGTCACTAGATGGTGCTATTGTAATAAAGCACATACATCCTAAATACAAACACAAATGTGTATATAGATTAAGAAAATGCTGACGTACCTGTAAATGGTAGCAAATGATGAACGAAATGGATATGTAATGGACCAGACCTCCAGCAATTCCTGGTTACAGTCAGTGTAGTATCTGCAAGGCAACAGAAATAAGAGATCTCCTAGAAAATGAGGACCAGGTAGCTGGAGGGCAGCCAAATGAGATGAAAATGAGCCTATGAGTGAGAAAGAAAAATTATTTTTCAAATATAAGACATATTATGAAAACATTATACAGTATCTGGATCCTTTATCATAAGTTATAATTTCATTATCTTTTCAAGTATACAGTGAGCACAAAATCAGCATCACAGCAGGATCTATTTAACATTACTTTTTTTGCTTTAAGAAAGGTTTCAAGTTCCCCTTGTCATTAAGTCCATGAGGTTTAACACTATGTAAAGTGTGAATCCAAAAGCTCTCACACTGTAACAGTAAGTTGGGTCTGTCACCTCCATTTCTCATTTCTGGCACATGTTCCAGTCCTACAAATTTTAAACAATCTGATTTTGACTTATGTACATCTGAAAACTGTGTGCCAACTGGAGTATCTTGTCTGCCACTTATAATCGAATGAATATGTTCCTGTACCCTCTGTTTCAGAGGTCTGACAGTCTTCCCAACATAAATCAAGTTACAAGTGCACCACAGTACATACACAACATAGGGGGGTATCACATGTAATGAGTTCCCCAATTTCAACTTTAATGTTAACACGCAGGGGATGTATGAATTCCTTAGTTGGTACACCAGATTTACAAATATTACAATGACTACATCTGTAGTAACCATTAGGACGAAGTGGAAACCATGTATTAGTAGTTTTGGCAGGTGTAGGAGTCCTACTGTGTACCAATTTGTCCCTAAGAGTCTCACTCCTATTAAAAGTAACTCTGGGTTTAAAACCCACAGATGCACCCACCATGTTATCACCCAACAGGATGGGCCAATTTCTATGTAGGACATTACCTGTCTGGCCTGCAACATGGTTAAAATCCATAACGAAAGTACATGGTATATTATCCTGTGTTTCACTTGTCCTATGAACTTATTTGAGAAGATGATCTCTGTTCATTTTTTGAACTTTTTCTTTTGTTTGTTCTAAAAGTTTTTTTTATCATAGCCCCTGGCATCAAATCTCCTCAGCAGTTCATCAGTTTGTACAATGAAATCACTGTCAGAGCTAGAGTTTCTTCTAGGTCTCAATACTTGTCCAAATGGAATTGAGTTTTTAAGGCTACAAGGATGGGCACTACTGGCCAACAATAGTGAGTTAGTGGCCGTGTTCTTTCTGAAACATCTGGTCTCTATTCTATTTACATTAACAAAAAGGCGAAGATCTAGGAAGGAAATACTAAATGGATCAGTCACATATGTAAACTTCAAATTGTACTTGTTGTTATTGAGACATCCCATTAATTCAGAAATGGCATCAATTGGTCCTTCCCAAATACATAAAACATCGTCAGTAAAGCAATGCCAATGTACAGTGTTATTAACAATCGGGTTGATATCAGAAAATACCACTGTATTTTCCCAAAGTCCCAAAAACAGATTGGCATAGCTGGGTGCAATTGATGCACCCATAGCAGTGCCACATCTCTGTAAATAAAATTTGCCTCGAAATTCAAAATAATTATGTGTCAATAAAAATTCAGTTGCTTCCAAGATAAATTCATGTGGAGTGTTTTCAATTTTGGATAGTTCTTCCATCCAATATCTTATTGCCTCCAAGCCCATATGATGTTGAATCGAAGTATATAACGATTCAACATCTATCCCAAGCCAATGATACCCTGGTTTCCACTCTCTGTTTTTTGTAATGTTAAGTATGTCTTTGCTATCCTTATTGTATGAAGGAAGGTCTACAACTTTAAATTGTAGAAAAAAATCTATAAATTTTGTTTGTTATTAACATTGTACATTGGCATCACTTTATTGACGATGTTTTATGTATTTGGGAAGGACCAATTGATGCCATTTCTGAATTTATGGGATGGCTTAATTACCACAAGTACAATTTGAAGTTTACATATGTGACTGATCCATTTAGTATTTCCTTCCTAGATCTTCGCCTTTTTGTTACTGTAAATAGAATAGAGACCAGATGTTTCAGAAAAAACACGGCCACCAACTCACTATTGTTGGCCAGTAGTGCTCATCTCGTAGCCTTAAAAACTCTATTCCATTTGGACAAGTATTGAGACTTAGAAGAAACTGTAGCTTTGAAATGATTTAATTTTACAAACTGATGAACTGCTGAGGAGATTTGAAGCCAGGGGCTATGATAAAAAACTTTTAGAACAAACAAAAGAAAAAGTTCAAAAAATGAACAGAAATCATCTTCTCAAACAAGTTCATAGGACAAGTGAAACACAGGATAATATACCATGTACTTTTGTTATGGATTTTAACCATGTTGCAGGCCAGACAGGTAATGTCCTACATAGAAATTGGCCCATCCTGTTGGGTGATAACATGGTGGGTGCATCTGTGGGTTTTAAACCCAGAGTTACTTTTAATAGGAGTGAAACTCTTAGGGACAAATTGGTACACAGTAGGACTCCTACACCTGCCAAAACTACTAATACATGGTTTCCACATCGTCCTAGTGGTTACTACAGATGCAGTCATTGTAATATTTGTAAATCTGGTGCACCAACTAAGGAATTCATACATCCTCTGCGTGTTAACATTAAAGTTGAAATTGGGGAACTCATTACATGTGATACCCCCCCCTATGTTGTGTATGTACTGTGGTGCACTTGTAACTTGATTTATGTTGGGAAGACTGTCAGACCTGTGAAACAGAGGGTACAGGAACATATTCATTCGATTATAAGTGGCAGACAAGATACTCCAGTTGGCACACAGTTTTCAGATGTACATAAGTCAAAATCAGATTGTTTAAAATTTGTAGGACTGGAACATGTGTCACAAATGAGAAATGGAGGTGACAGACCCAACCTACTATTACAGCGTGAGAGCTTTCAAATTCACACTTTACATAATGTTAAACCTCATGGACTTAATGACAAGTGGGACTTGAAACCTTTCTTACCAGCGAAAAAAGTAATGTTAAATAGATCCTGATATGATGCTGATTTTGTGCTCACTGTATACTTGAAAAGATAATGAAATTATAAATTATGCTAAAGGATACAGATGTAATGTTTTCATAATATGTCTTATATTTGAAAAATAATTTTTCTTTCTCTCTCATAGCCTCATTTTCATCTCATCTGGCTGCCCTCCAGCTACCTGGTCCTCATTTTCTAGGAGGTCTCTTATTTCTGTTGCCTTGCAGTTACTACACTGACTATAACCAGGAATTGCTGGAGGTTTGGTCCATTATGTATCCATTTCATTCATCATTTGCTACCATTTACAGATATGTCAGTGTTTTCTTAATCTATATACACATTTAAGTTTGTATTTAGGATGTATGTGCTTTATTACAATAGCACCATCTAGTGACTTAATATAGGTATTACACTGCTCACAGATTTGAATTGAGACGGTACTTAATTTCTTACATGTGTTTTGATTTATTGATTCATTGTTTTAATTGAACAGACTATACAGGGCCATCTTCTACCATGTAACCCTTCACCCCTGATGAAGACTCATTTGTGATCGAGCTGGGCTAATGGCCTTGTTTATTGTTTGTGTGCTTGTTGTTCTTTTGTGCATTTGCACATAATAAAATATTGCATTTCTTTATATCTTCTTGATTGGACCTGGAAATCAGTCACAGGCTAAGAGAGTGCTGGGTTTCTGGACTTTATGTACTTTTGGGCTGGCTACCCTTACTTTACAGCACCACCCCATTTTTCTACTGATCGCAGCACACTTGTGTGGTTCTAAACGTTCTTTCAAGAGCTACAGCTGAAAAGGAAAAATAAATAAATAAATATTTTGGCTCCTATATGAAAGGCTTAGTAACACAGTATTCTTGGTCCCTGACATTTTAATGGGGAGAAAACTCTATTCACATCCTTTGCACCAAGTTGCCCCTTTCTGCTGCTACTTTGTGCATTTTACTGGTTGTGTACTCGCATCTCCATCTGCTCCTCATGCCACAACCTGGAAACCACAGCAATCCCTTTAGGTCTCTGCCCTGTTGCAGTGTTGGTTCTGCACCTCTCTGTACCTGAAATTCACCTAGCCTCTGTGAATAACAAAGCTCTTTACCAGCTGTATCAACTTGACACAAATGAAAATCTTGACAACATTTTTTAAATTATTACATTTATTGTGCACCAGTAAGCAAGTCGGTTATACAGCTATGTAAATGCTCAGCTTCTCCTCACCCATGGTCTCATGCTTCTCACAAACACACCCCAGACTGACACACACATATCACACCAGGCAAAAGAAATGCCAACAACGCAGGCAAACATAAACACGTGGTGCTCTCACACAGAATACTAACAAAACAGAAATCATAGCACTCTCCTACACAAAACATTAACAGTAGTAAACGTACAGCTTACACATCAAATACCAGTCCATTTAAACTGAGCAGAGCAGTGACACACATACCACACACATCATCACAACCCCATATACCCACTTGCCAATATTAATGCCATCCTCCCACACTCCCACAGGTATTTAACTATAACAAAAGCAGCTGGAAGCACACAGCAACCTGCGGGTGGACCGTCTTGGCTACAACACCTCAAACTATCCTTCCAAGAAAGGAAACTTGAAATTCAATAACTGCATTGGTGTTCTTCTCAACCTTGATTATGTCAATTTGAAATATCCTTGTGACCAATAATTAAAAACTTTGATAACTTACAGTAGGCTGTACAGATGAAATCAGCAGGCACAGAAGACAAAAGTTAATGAAGCAAACCCGCCAGTCACAACGGCAGGGGTTTCCAAGCACAGATCAAAGTCCAGAGTTACACAGTGCAGAGTTATGCGTTTGTGCATCAGTCTCACTACAGTCGGGGAAAGTACAGCATACGGTTTCTGACAGCCTCTCTATAAAGCAGCACAATAGGGGCAGGGGTGTAACTTACACATACACTGCTGGACTCAGTCTGGCCCTGTGTATTGTACAGTGCAGTGAGGCCGACATGCTGGGCTACATAATCAAAATCCTCATCTACCAGCCCCTGCAAACAGCATGGGACAGCTAGGCAAACTAAAACAAAACACAACGAGGCAAGTGGCAGTTTTTAGCGAACCAGCAGCAAACTTTCCCTTTGGCTAGTAAATCAGCAGCGACGCTTATGGCAGGAACAACATGTATGCGGAGGTTCATTTCATAGCTCTTTGACTGGCCGAAGAGGTGCCAAGTCTCAGCTCATAAGTCAATGTACTTTCCTTTTAGTAGGCATCACCAATCACCATTTTTTCGGTTGGAATAACACAAATCTAATATTTGTATGCCATAAATACAGGGGGACATAACTCTTCTGGAAATACATTTATTGGCAAATAAATTTCACATACATTGGAACAGGATAGTATAAAACACACAAAAGGCTATATAATGTCATATGCAGTGGATGCTTTCTTAATGTTCTTCATCATCCTGTTTTCCCCTCTATACTGACACCAGTATGTTTGACTTGCCTGTGGTAATCAGACATAACAAGCATGCATAAGGCAATCGTATTTGTTGGTCATTAAACATATTAATATTATATATTTTAGCAGTAAAGCACTTCTGACATCCTTAGATTCATCATCAGTGCAACTCTAATGATCTCTGATATTTATAAAACAGCTTTTTTATCCAGTTTTGTAATGAATTACTCAAGTCAATAAAAATGGCAACCACTAGTAGTTTAAAAAAATCTCCTCTGCTGATGTTATCTTTATGGTGGTGCAATGTGTTTGCAGTAGCGAACAGCACAGCACCACATCAGTGCGCTTAATTGAGCCATGGTGGGCACGGCAACAGAGCAGCAACTAACTTCAAAGCCACGCATCTCAGTTCAGGACATTTTTTTTTGGGATTGATTTTTATTTAGAACAGAACCACTGCGTAGAGTTTATTTACAGTGGTTGAAGGTAGGCAGAGGGTGGTTGTAAACAGCAGGCACTTGGGGTACAGAGCAGTGACTAGTGGGGTGCCACAGGGATCAGTCCTTTTCAGTGTCTTCATAAATGATATTGCGGAAGAACAAGAAGAGAAGGTATGTCTCTTTGTAGATGACACAAAAATCTGCAACAGTGTGGACACCCAGGAAAGGGTGGAGAGAATGCAGAGGGATCTTGTGAAGCTAGAGCAGTGGTCCAGGGTGTGGCAGCTGGGTTTCAGTGCCAAAAAAGCAAGAAACGTACCTCAGGGTATCCTATCTGATGATCTCAAGGTGACAGGGCAGCGTGACAAGGCAGAGTAGGCAAGGCTAGTGGGATGCTGAGGTGCAAAGGGGGGGATTTCTTGCAGGAGAAGGAAAGTGGTGTTGCCACTGTATCGCTCACTGGTCAGACCCCACCTTAGAGTACTGTGTCCAGTTCTGGAGACCACAGCTCCATAAGGACATTGACAGGGAGAAGCAGTGCAGAGGAGGGCTATCAAAATGGGGTGTGTGTGGGTGGGGGGGGTTTGCACAGGAAGCTTTATGAGGAGAGGCTCTGGGATCTCAACATTATCTCCTTGAAGGAGGGGAAAGCAGATCCGATTGAGACCTGTAAGTACCTCACATGTGTGAACTAGGGTTTTTCATTCAGAGGAGGAAAAGCACCAGAACACGGGGACATGCAGTAAAGCTGGTAGCGGTGAGTTTAAGAGGGATGCGAGGAAGTACTACTTCGCAGAACGGGTTTTGGATGCCTGGAACAGCCTACGTGGGCTAGGCACACAGGCATAATAAGTAGAGGAAAGGGAAGCAGAAGGGACTCCGGTGACTAAATAGAGTCCGAGGTGTCCGAATAGGCAGGGGCAATTAGGTCAGACTGGCGTGGACCTACAGGTCCTTTCTACTGAAAAATTCTATGTTTCTGATTGTGTCCTGTGGGTGCGTTTTATACAATAATTACACATTCAAACAATACAAAATAATAACACAGCTTAAACGTTACAGTTAATATAAAGTATCCACATTCAAGTAATTCAAGTACCCCTTATAAGTAGCAAGCTTATAAGGAAACTGTCTAGTTTATGAGTGGGGCCCAAGATGGTAAAATTGGTAAGGAACTGGTTGATGGATAGGTGACAAAGGATGGTGGAGAAGGGCACTTGCTCTACTGAGGGAGAGTGGCCAGCGGGGTACCTCAGGGCTCATTGCTGGCACCGGTCCTCTTCAATGTATTCATAAGCAACATTGCAGAAGAGCCGGAAGGAAAGGTATGCATCTTTGCAGACGACACGAAAATCTGCAGTAAGGTAGATACTCTGGAGGGGGTGGAGACAATTAGTGGAGACCTGAGAACTCCAGGAGTGAACAAGGGTATGGCAGCTGGGTTTCAGTGCAAAAAAGTGCAAAATCATGCAGCTAGGGCAAAAAACCCACGGTGGTGTATAAAATGGGGTGGGGTGGGTATTGACGATCACAAAGCAGGAAAGAGACCTTCGGATTATCCTGTCTGATGGACCTCAAGGTGGCGGGCTGTGTGACTAGGCAGTAGGCAGGGCCGATGGGATGCTGGGGTGCATGGGGAAGGGAATCAACAGCAGAAGGAGAGAGATGGTGTTGCCACTGTATCGATTGTTGGTGAGACCCCACCTGGAGTACTGTGTCCAGTTCTGGAGGCCACATCTCAGAGAGGACATAGACAGGGTAGAGGCTGTCCAGAGGAGGGCAACTAAAATGGTGCAGGGGCTGCATCGGAAGCCCTATGAGGAGAGCCTGAGGGATGTCATTATGTACACCCTGGAAGAGAGGAGCGAGATAATACCTCATGGGGGTGAACAAGGTACAGGAGGGAGTATTTTTCAGAGGAGAAGGTGCACTAAGACAAGAATGAAGGCAATGAAGCTGGAAGGGGGGAGAAAATGTGCAGGAGTGGACCTCATTGGCCCTTTTTTTCCTAAAGCTCAGTTACCAAGTGCTGGCAGCTCCATTAATGCACCTCTTTAATATGCCCCTCAGCTTGGGTAAACTCCCTTCTGTCTGGAAGACTGCCCAAGTTTTACCACTCTTTAAATCAGGAGACCCCAGAGACCCAAATAACTACAGGCCAATCTCCTTACTCCCCATCCTCTCAATACTGCTGGAGAAATTAGTGAATTGCCAACTTAGAAACTACATTGATGCCTCAAATCTGCTAAACCCTGTGCAATCAGGCTTTAAGCCATGCCGTAGCACAATCACAGCTCTGGCTAAAGTCACAAATGACTGGCAGAGAGCCCTTGACTTGAAGAATTACGTATGCGTAGTATTCCTTAACTTAAGCAAGGCCTTCGATACCATCGACCATGCATTGCTCTTCGTTACTGTCCGCAACATTGGTCTGGATGCACCTTCCCTTAAATGGTTCTCTTGCTACCTGGCAGAGCAGATGCAGCAAGTAAAAGCAGTAGGAGATCTCTCCACTCTAAAACAGATTAGCAGAGGCGCACCTCAAGGCTTCATCTTGGGGGCCCTTACTTTTCTCACTTTATATCAACAACATCAACCATGGAATCAAACTTTCCAGTGTACATCTCTTTGCGGATGACACAGTCCTTTACACTGCCAGGCCTACTCCCGAAAATGTCTGCTTGGACTTGCAAGCAGATTTCCTTACACTGCAACAAAACCTCCTGAGTCAAAAGCTCCTATTGAATACCAAAAAGACCAAGGCTATGCTGTTATCCCTAACGACCAAGTCCATAAACTCCCTTAAGGACAACAATTTTCCTGCTGTCACCACCCTGCTTGGTGAGTCACTTGACTATGTGACCAAGTTCAAGTACCTAGGTATGTGAATTGACAACAGACTTTCTTTTGCTGATCATATAGACAAGCTCTCAAAAAAACTTAGACGGAGGCTTGGACTCTTTTTAGAATCAAGCATCTGCTTAACCAGGAGGCAAGAAGAAGCTTAGTTCAAACCACGTTCCTAGCTGTCTTGGACTATGCAAACTTCCTGTATGGCCAAATCCCAAAAACTGCCCTATCTAAGCTTGACACCCTTTATCATAGGGCCTTGCGTTTCATCTCTCGTGAGGCATATAATACTCATCACTGTGTATGTATTCCACAGTAGGATGGACCTCACTTGTGTTCAGGAGGCAAAGGAACGCTATACTATGAACCTATAGATCTATATCCAAAATGCTACCCTCCTACATTTCTGACTGTCTGCCCTCCTGCACCTTACGAAACTATGCCTTGAGAAGCCGTTTGTACATCTCACTAGCTGTGCCTAAAGTCTTTTCCCATTTTAGCAGAGCCTCCTTCAGCTATGTGCTGCCCCAGCTGTGGAACAACATCCAGAAATCCATAAAATTGGTGCATCCTGTTGGTTTTGAGGAATTCAAGTCACTATTCAAGATACTTCTCGGAGCATTGTCAGTGCCCTTCCTGTCACTAAACTGTAGCCATACACTGCTACTCTTACAGTCACCCCTATACACTTGCTATCCTCTCGTTAGAATTACCCTAAGCCATGTTCCTGGATTCACCCTTGATTTCTACTTGCTGCTGAGCCCCCAGCTTGCACTGTCGCTAGCATTAACTCTGCTCTACTAGAGCAATCGGTGTCTAAAATCACTGGCTCGGCACATTGGTGCTGACTTGCTTCTACCTGTCTGCTGTACTGTTTACTGTGATGAGGCTGCACCTTACAACCGGGCCTCATTGATTATCCTTGTACCTTGCTTTTATTGCTATGTATTGTATTACTACGCCCATTTGTGCTATATATTCTGTTGTGCTACTGTATTATTTATTCTGTACCTACCAGGCCCTCCTTGAAAATGAGCTTGCTCGATGGAGTTTCACCTGGCTAAATAGAGATTGATTGATTTTTGTTTGTTTGTTTACAATTATTTTGCCAGGAAAGATGCACTAAGCCAAAGTTTGTTTCCAGGTGCATCCTGGGAGCATATGGAAGTTAAGTGACTTGCTTATGGTTACACAGTTTGCAAGTGGTGGCTGTGGGATTTGAACCCAGTTATCCAGCTTTGTAGCTCTGTGCTCTCAACCACTACACTATAATGCTCCCCACAGGAGCATAGTTTAGGTGGGATGTAAGGAAGTACTTCTTTACTGAATAAGTGTTGGTTGCCTGGAACAGTCTACCAGCAGAGGTGGTGGGAGCGGAAACAGTGGTGGGCTTCAAGCTTGCATGGGATCGACATTAAAGGAATCTTAGTAGAAAAGTGGGGATGGGAGGGGTGGAGTAGCTGGAGATCAAGTAGGTTCTGTGGTGACAGTATAGCAGGGGCAGACTAGGTGGGCAGAGTGGTCCTTATCTGCTGAAAAATTCTGCGTTTCTGTGCAACCCTCCCAGAGTCAATGTAACAAGGTAATGCTGTGGGAAGCGAGTTTACAAACCAGGAATTAACCATTTTAACAGATGGTAGTTTGACATTGAAGGATCTAGGAGTAAAAAACTAAGGAATGAAATTAAAAGAAAATCGGTACATTGGTGTCTTTGCCCAAAGTACATTATTACTTAAAAAATATATATACTGTATAAGGCTGGTGGGCAGACTGGATGTATCGGTGGTCTTTTTCTTCTGTCGTTATCTGTGTTTCTGTTTCCAGCTATACGATTACCTAGAGTCCTGCACCCAGTTCTGGAGTCCTTACCTCAGAAAGGATGAGTATGGGTTGGAGACAGTGCAGCGCAGAGTAACAAAAATGATTCAGGGCCGGCAGGGCAGATCCTACAAGGAGCTCTTCAAGGCACTAAATATGTACTCACTGGAGACCAGAAGGGAGAGAGGAGATATGATAGAGACCTTCAAGTTTCTTAAAGGAATTAACAAAGTGAACTATGGGGAACTATGCCTGAATACCAATTTGCAGTCACATGGACACAAATGGAAATTAACAGGCGGTAGATTCAGGAGAGATGTGAGGAGGTAGTACTTTATGGAAAGGGTGGTGGAACCTTGGAACAGTCTGTCGACTGAAGTGGTGGGTGTGAAAACAGTCATAGAATTCAAGCAGGGCTGGGACGTAATGAAGGGAATAGTGGTTACCGGAGGTGACAGGACCAAGGAGAATAAAAAGAGGAAGGGAAGAGCTAGTAGTACCCTGGAAGAACAGCAGGTTCCAGGGATTATAGGGAACTTGGGCAGACTGGATGCACCTCTGGTCTTTTTCTGCCGTCATTGTCTGTGTTTCTGTTAAATCCTTTGCTAACTAACAAATACTGCTGCTTGAAGATCAGAGGCAGATTTTAATCCAGGAGTTCCTAAAATGAGCATTGTGTTTTCAGTTGAGAGAAAATGGATGGGAATAAGTCATTTGGTGATACGCTCTTTAGGGCAGGACTCCATGAATCTGAGGACAGGGTTATAGTAAGTCATTAGTTACATGCATGCATGCATCACATGATGGATACTGCAGCATGTTTTGTGGGAGTTCATCTCACTGGGGTCTGGTGTTGTATCTGTGGTCCCTCAATATACTGTGACACGTGTGAAATGTAATGCTTTAAAGCTCTGCTCTAGTACTTAAAAAACAGACTAAAGAAATTGTTCCTATGCGCTTGAATATGTTTTATGTTTTGTAAATCTGTGTTTCTAACACTCGTTTGAACTGTATTTGATCAATTGTGAAATGTTTGTAATTTGAACTCTCTGTACTTTTTTGTTTCCCTCTAGGTACATGTGATGTAACTAAATCCGGGTTGCCCCTGAAAAAGGGACTGTCATGGTCTCAGTGGGCCTACCCAGTTACCCAAATTTAAATAAATAAATAAATGTACTTTTTATGCTCTTCTGTAGCTACAGGCACTCACTGTGAGTACTGGAGTGGTGGCGCCTTGGGAAGTGAGCCCTCTATTGGCAGCATGATGCAGCTTCAGCAGACTTTCCGGGGTCCCGAGTTTGCACACAGTTCAATCGATGTGGAAGGACCATTTGCCAATGTCAACAGAGGTAAGATGCTTCCCCTTAAAACCTGCTGAGCTTACTTTAGGTTTTGGGGTCTAGAGATAGCCCATAATGTCAGGACTCCGGAGCAGCATCTGTTGCATATCTGACTCACAGGGAAAGTGATACTAATCTACTGGTGTTCAAAATCAGTTGAGAACATTGACGACAACCCGAGGCAACCAAATTTTGGAGCTTGCTTATCATTTCCAAGCAAAAAAAAAATACCAAAATCAGACACACAGCTGAAATAGAAGAGGGGTATCTCACAAGAGAGGAGAAATGGGGCACTCTAAAATAGAATAAAAATTAATATATCCATTGTTTTCACTGTGACATAAACCTTAATTTAAGCTGAGGATGTGTGTGTGTGACAGCTGTTCCCTTTTTCAAACAAATATGTTATGGCTAGGTAATGTAATTTTAGACTACGTGCTGTATTTATTTCCAATAAATAATACTTTAAAATAACATGAAATGTGCACCTGTTTTGAAAAGCCAGCTTTTTGCTTTACTGCAGCTGTGCTGCAATGTAGCCTTTAAAAGTGATAGGAAACCATTTTTTTACAACTCTAGATGCCCTCCTGTTTTTCATCTTGGGCCCACATATTCAAAGGAGATGCACAGCACTTCCTTAGGTGCGCCCGTGCATCTCAGGACTTACGACGGCCATTGGGGGTGTGACAGTATTCAGAAGTCCTCAGTGTGCTATGCAAACCCAACTGTGCCACAGGGCAGAATATTGTAATGCGGGCTTGTAAATGAGGGGTCCCTCGTGCAGTATTCAGACCTCCCCTGGCAAAGACATGGCCGGATGCGCCTGCACAAAGTTAGGACACAAAACCCTGTCCTAACTTTGTGGGACATTATGGTGCCCCCGCAGACAGTCCATGGTAATGATGGTCCCTCTCTCCCAGCCCCGATGACCATAAAAACAAAGACCGCCCAAACCGTTTTCCATAGTGCCAGGGTGTCACTCCCCCATCCTCGATGTCTGTCCTCATGAAAAACTGCCCAATCCCCTTTTTTCCATAGTGTAGGGACCCCCTTCCCTGCCCTGATCACTATTATAAATTATACAAATCCCCAGTCCTACTTTTTCCATAGTGTAGGGACCCCCTTCCCTGCCCCGATCACTATTATAAATGATAAAAATTCCTAATCCCACTTTTTCCATAGTGTAGGGACCCCCTTCCCTGCCCCGATCACTATTATAGATGATAAAAATCCCTAATCCCACTTTTTCCATAGTGTAGGGACCCCCTCCCCTACCCCGATCACTATTCTAAATGATAAAAATCCCCAATCCCACTTTTTCCATAGTGTAGGGACCCCCTTCCCTGCCCTGATCACCTTATGAATCATATGTAACACGAGTCCCTTTCCATAATGTAGTGGCCTCCCACCCCAGTTGGCAGTACCCCACCACTCCCCACACATTCTGTTTGAATATTGCCTCAGAACTGTCCGGCCCAATGTTTTTGTGCAGCGCATCCGGCCGGCTCTGAATATGGGCCCCTTAGTATCTAATATTCTATTATGTTTTGACCCTTCCTTGTTAAACTAGTAATCTATTTTTTTTTTTTGCCTTTACGACTACTCTAAATCCCTTTCTTCTCAGCAGTTGCTGTTCCTCTTTTCATACTGCCTGAACATTCTGTGACATTAGTACTGTAGTACCATTCCAGCCCATTTAGATAAATAGCATGGAATGGTGTCACTGATCACGTGGACTGCCTTAGGAATATAAAAAGCAAGAGCAGTAGCTGCTGAGGAGAGTGGAACTCCAGGTAGCTCTAAGGACACATCTTAGGACAGAGCTAGGTTATTTATCTAGAATTGGTCAGAGCATATCAGAATACATAACTGGCATGAAAAAAGAAAATGGGAGGGCAGTTAACTATCTGAAATTAATTTTTCTAGGGACATAGATATGATGTACTATCCACACTTCTGGCAGTATCCTTTCCCCTTAAATCTCCTTCTGGAAAGTCTTCAAGCTGGCTCCTCCCACCCACCCAGGTGGTACCTCCCTTGGCACCACCCTATGATGTCAGATCTTTTTTCCACTGGAAGAAGGTTGCCTCCTTACCGCTGTTATGCTGAATAGGCCCTTTGCTTTTAAAACTTCGAATTGCGAATTTTTTGTCTTCAGGCGATCTCATTAACTCTCCCGTGATGGACGATGTGAAGTCAACTACTGGTTTCAAGAAGTGTGCGTGTGGGCAGAAGATGTCCCCGACGGAGCCGCACACCTTGTGCGCCTACTGCTTAGACCAGGAGCATGATCCCTAGGTATGTGGCCTGTCTCGTACCTTGCATCCTTCTACGTTGGAAGACCGGAGCACTCGACTTCTTTTATGGCACCCCGACAACTGGCTCCTCCCATTAAATATAAGGATGCCTGTAGGGTGGTCTCTGTGGCTGTGGGGCCCGCTGAACAGCTTGTGGCATTTGAAGAAGCTGCAGCTCAGGTAGCAGAGCAAGCTTCTTCAGCTTCAACCTCTTTGCTGCTCCCTTTAGGTGCCTCCTTTTCAGGGGCGTTTAGAGACCTATGCCAGGCCCTCCCCACCCTTGGGCAGGGTCCTTCTTTGGGCACAAAATACAATTCGAAGAAAGATGCTAAAAAGAAGTCTCGCCATATATAGTGGGATCGCGAGCACTCTCAGGCCTCTGATTCCCGTGCTTCTTGGAGGTTTTGACCATGGTCAGTCCTTCAGCCTAGACCACTGGCTTCATGGTTTCCCTGTTGACCAGTTGGTCAAGATGCAGGCTGACCTTTCTGTCGAGATTTTTCTTGAGCTGATCGACCTGTTGTTGCAAGATGAGGCCAATATCTCCTTTTCTAGGACTCCGGTCCTGCCTGATACCTCCCAGGGAAGGTTGGATCTGCCCCTCTCCTTCAAGATCCAGTGGACCCAGAGGACCCTCGGCTTTTGCGAGCTCCCTCTGAGACCCACCTTCGTTGATCCCGATGGTCTTGGTCACAGTCCCGATCCCGAAGTCCCAGGTCAAGCAGCCCGCATCAGTCTCACCGCTCCCGCTTTCGACATTCGGGAAAGTGGCACCCCTGCTATTCCTCCTCATATGGGGAAAGGCTGTACCACAGTATGTGGTGGTGCCATGAGGAGATCATGTGCCACCAGCTCATGTTCACCATGGTGAAGCTTATTCTGGCATCTACCCCGGCCATCACTTGGCTCTTGCCACAGAGGCCCCAGTCTACCCTGGCTTGGCAGGAGCTGGCTCGGCCTCCTCTGGCTTCTCCACTGATTGTGGAGGAGCTGCTGCTGAAACAACCGAAGTTTGACCCATCTCCTAAGGATGCCCGTACAGCATCGGGATTTCCTCACCGTCTGTCTGTCAGTGTCACTCCCAATAGGCCCCATAGGGTCAGCGGGGACTCTGGTGGTTGACCATTATTCGAGAAATCCTCAGTCTGAGGGCTTCTCTCTGCACTCCCATCCAGTGGACATGGAGTCAGTGGAGTACTGTATCACCTCTTTCATAGGCCTTCTCCGACATATCTTGGAATCCACCGGTTTGCCGATGGAACCCGTCCAAAAACAGGCTAGGTACCCACTCACCAAGATTCAACTGGGACGACTCCCTTGGGGAAGCCTTCCCGGTCACAGAGGCCATTCTTGGCCCTGCTCTGGAACTTTGGCAGCGTCCAGCCTCTTGTCCTGCGCCATCGGCCCTGATGGCCTGCAAATACTCGGTTCTTTCTGGTTCCCTTTCGGGTTTCACAGAGCACCCCTCTGCTGAGGATCTGATGGCTGACTCTGTGTTCCTGTGCACAGGAAATGTCGGGGATGTGAATAAACCTCCCGATAGGGAATCCAAGAAGTTGGATCACATGGCCAAAAGTGTACGCTGCCTCCCCTCTTGGCCTTTGGCAGGCGAGTTTGGCCCTTTTAATGGCTCACTTTGACAATGCCCTTTTGTGCACTTTTTTTTTTTATACTTACTTTTTATGTAAAATAATTTCTCTCTGAAATAAAAATAATCAACAAAGAAAGATTTCTTCTCAAATTTTAAATAAAAAATTCTCAAAGTATAAATCTTTTTTTTTTTATTTTTGAGGGGTCAAATAGTATTAACTAAATTAAATCTTATTATGAGTTTTATTTCCATAGTCCTTCAAAATAAAATAAAACGTTGTTGCTCCAAGCTTTAACACCCAACCAAATTTACCTTATAACAAATCCAATAAAGCCAGAAACAAGCCCCAGATTTCACTCACTGAAGAAAACTATCTTTAAGTATAAAAAAAAAAAAAAAATTATAGTCCACTCTTTGGTTGCATTTATGTAACTACCGGCAAGTAATGGGTTTCATCTGCCAGTTCTTCCTCCAGATCCGAATCAATGTCCATCAGGAGTGCAACATTTTTTTCATAAAACTTCTTTGCTTTGTCTTCATCTTGAAAGTAATAAACTTTTCCCTGGAAAGTAACCCTTAATTTTGCTGGAGCATGCAGAACTGCAGGTATTCCAGCCTCCATGTTCAAAAATCTCTTCCGCTGGCGCTGTTTAATCTTAGAAAAGTCAGGGTAAAAGTGTAGTTCTAGGGACATAGATATGTTGTTCATCTACA
This sequence comes from Neoceratodus forsteri, assembly GCA_016271365.2. Lineage (NCBI taxonomy): Eukaryota > Metazoa > Chordata > Ceratodontiformes > Ceratodontidae > Neoceratodus > Neoceratodus forsteri. Next base: position 1,048,924,209 of record CM057456.1, read on the forward strand.
CTGTCTGGCAGGTTTCTTGCCGCTTTAAATCTTGCCGGAAGGTCTTCAAGCTGGCTCCTCCCACTCACCCGGGTGGTAAAACTCTCTGCTCCGCCTCATGATGCCAGATCTTCCTTACCGCTTGGAAGCTCAGGTTCTCCCCTTAACGCTCTGCATATAGACTGGATCCTAATTCTTTGGTTCGCCCAAATCTCATTCTTAAGTTTTCAAGACTTCGGTCAAATTACTCCCTCGCAGCTGCGATGGACAAATCGACTCCTGGTTTTTGGCGATGCCCGTGTGGGCAGAAAATGTCCAGGACGGATCTGCACTCCACGTGCATCTACTGCCTTGGCCTAGACCATGACCCGCAGGCCTGCGAGTTATGCCGTTTTTTCGGCCAACGCCCTGAAGACTCTGGGCTGCCCGAGTTACAGCTTGGGCAACCCGAGAAGCTACCCATCACTCCACCGTGAAGTCAGTGAGGCCCATAGCGGTGCCGCAGCGGCTGGCTTGGCTGAGTAACTGGAGCAGATGATCGCCCTCGAGGAGGAGGCGGCCCAGGCCGCATCTTCATCTTCCTCAGTCGCGGCATTTATCCCGCTCTCTCTGGGATTCTCCTACACTGCTTCTTTTAAGGAGCTTTGCCAGTCCCTCTCCATGAACGGAGAGGGGCCATCGGGACATTCTTCTCGGTCCAAAAAGAAGGACTCGAAAGGTAAGTCCCACCGTCAGCGTACGTGGAAGCGGGAGGTCCCCTTCCCCGGACAGTTGACACTCGACTTCGGTCGAGGTTGCGGCCTTCATGGTGTCCCCGTCAGGTCAGCCAGCCGAGACACCCATCGACGCGGTCGAGATTTTTCTCGATCCATTGGACGGGATGTCGACTGGTGAAGCTGACAACCCTTCTTCACTGGTTCCCCTGGTGGAGACCGAGGACTTGCCTGCGCCTCCCATGCCGGAGTCCCCGGTCAAGGTTTCCGAGCCGAGGGAAGAGCTGGTGTCCCCCGCCCCTTCCCAGACCCGTCCTCGGAAACACCGAATGTCTCGGTCTCGGTCTCGGACCTCGTCTCGGTCTCGGCACTGAAGTAAGCGGTGCCGCCGCTCATCCTCGTCTTCCTCCTCGGAAGAGGCGAGGCTTCGGCGCAAATTGCGTCGATGCTATGAGGACCTGATGTGGCAGCAGTTACTTCTGTCCGGGAACAAACCGACGCCATCACCTTCCCCGGCCATTAAGTGGCTGTCACCCGAACGGCCGAAACAACCCCTCGCTGTAGTCGAGGTGTCCAAGCCTGGGCCAGTTGTTCGGCCGAAGCCAACTGCCCCGCTGATTGTGGTGGAACCTCTGCCTCCACAACCGAAATTGGGGGCGCCGACCAAGGACTCTCAGTCGGATCAGGGTCTGCCCCACAGGTTGTCGGTCACCCTCATTCCCTACCATCCTCGGCAGGTGGAGGGTGGCTCAGGCCCCAGGCAGCTCTTCGCAGACTCCTCGGAGTCTGACGACGACTCCTCCCTGTTTTCCAGGCCCCTTGACCTGGAGTCCTCCGGGGGGCAGTCGATGGACGAGAGCCCTTCGTTCTTTATGGGTCTGCTTCAGCTCATCTCGGAGTCCACTGGGATGCAGCTCGAGCCCATATCCAAGCGGACCAAGTATCCCCTGACGGAGATACTGGACTGAGGGGATTCGCCCACGGAGGCCTTTCCGGTGGCTGAAGCCATTGTTGGCTCAGCCTTGGAGCTTTGGCAGCAGCCGGCTTCCTGTCCTGCGCCTTCCGCCAGGATGGCCAGAAAGTATGCGGTCCCTACCGGCTCTTTATCCATTTTTTTGGAACACCCCTCCGCTGAGGGGGTTGGTCACCGATAGCGTTTTCCGGCGTTCCAGGAACGCTAGGGATGTGGATAAGCCCCCTGACAAGGAGTCCAAAAAGCTGGACTATGCCGGGCGCAAGGTGTACACTGCGTCCTCCCTTAGCCTCCCCCAGGCCAGCTCGGCCGTGCTGATGGCACACTTCTCCCACGCTCTCATGGGCTCTCTGGATGAGGTGATCCCTCATCTCCCGGCCAACCTGCAGACCACTGTCAAGCAAGTACGGGACGAGGGAAGGGCGGTGGCAAAACAGCAGCTCCAAACAGCTCTGGACATTGGAGACTGCTGTGCCAGATCAGTTGAGGCCGCAGTGGCCATGCGCCGCAGAGCATGGCTGAGGATATCCACCTTCACAGCGGATACCCAGCATAAACTGGCGGATGTCCCCTTCCTGTGGATTGATCTCTTCAGCCCTGGAGTGAAAGGTCACCTCCAGCGAATCGAAAAGTCCAATGCCACTCTGGACTCAGTCACCTCTGCCCAGAAGGACAAGGGCCGTCGCCAACAACGTAAGTCCTTTCGCCCTTCTGAGCCTGCGGCACGTCCAGCCCAACAGCACCAGCATCGGGGCCAGCAGGCTCGCGCTTGGCACCCCAAAGCCAAGCCTGCGGCTTCCTCTAACAGGAAGCAGGGAGGAAAAGGCACAGGAGGTCCCTCGGCCAGTCCCTTCTCCAAGCCTGCCCAGTGACGGGTTGAGGGGTGTCGCCCCCAGACTCGTCACTCCCCCCCGGGTCCCCCCCCCCGTGTGGGGATGGCTCTGCCACTTCCTTTCTGCCTGGTCCGCTATCACCATGGACCGCTGGGTCTTGGAGGTGGTAGGAAAAGGCTTTCCTCTGGAGTTCGAGCAGGCCCCGCCCTTCCGAGCCATCGCCCCTCGGGGGGGCTACGGGGTCCGCAGCCTCTCTGTCGGCTTGCCGAGCTGACATCGCCCTGCACCTCGAAAAAGAGGTGATCAGGAAGGTGGCGGATCCTCCAACAGACCCGGGGTTTGTGTCCAGGTACTTCCTGGTCCCAAAACGGATGGGGGGCTGGCACCCCATTCTAGACCTGCATGACCTGAACAGGTTCCTAAGGTCTCGGAACTTCAGGATCGTCACTCTGGCTCAGATAATCCCATCCTTGGAACGAGACATGTGGTTCTGTTCTCCGGACCTCCAGGACGCGTTCTTTCATGTCCCAATCTGTCCGTCCCACCAGAAATTCCTCCGCTCCAGGGCAGAGAGATCCCTCTACAAGTTCCGGGCCATGCCCTTCAGCCTTTTCCTAGCTTCCAGGGTCTTCACCAAATGCATGAAAGTGGTGACAGCATTCCTGCGGCGCCGTAGGGTCCGGGTGTACCCCTACCTGGATGACTGGCTGATTGCAGCCTCCTCCAGAATGGAGGTGGAGCGGTCCAGAGATCTGGCCCTCCAGGTTTGCTCTCAGGTTGGCCTCCTCATCAACGAGGCCAAGTCGGAACTCGTACCAAAGCAGATGATGTAATTCATCAGGGCAGAGCTCGACTCTACGAGCCAGAGCACGGCTCGCGGCGGACAGGGCTGAGGTTCTTTCCTCCTTTGCCCAATCATTTCAGGTTGGGCAATTGCGCTCTGCCCGGGACTTCCTGTGCCTCGTGGGCCTCATGGCAGCCTGCACCAGCGTGGTCCATTGGGCCCATTGGTACATGCATCCCCTTCAATGGGGGCTGCCCAGCAAATGATCACAGCACTTCGATCCTCTGGATCAGCTAGTGACAGTGACCCAGGGGATGTGGAACGCTCTCCAGTGGTGGACCGTTCCAGCACATCTGCAGGAGGGCATCCCGTTCGTCCGCCCCGAGCCGACGGTCTCTCTGTCGACCGATGCCTCTCTGATGGGTTTGGGTGCCCATCTGGGGGAGCACAGAGCACACGGCCTCTGGTCTCCTCATGAGTCCCGATGCCACATCAACCTGCTGGAGCTCCGAGCAGTTTGTCTAGCCCTCACCGCCTTCGCTCTGTTTCTACGGGGTCAAGTGGTTCAGGTCCAGACGGACAACACCACGACCATGTACTGCCTAAACTGCCAGGCCGGGACGCGCTCCTTGCCTCTGTGCAGGGAAGCTCTCTGCATTTGGTCACTTGTGCGCAGCCTGGAGGCGAATCTCCTTGCCATCCATGTGGCAGGAGCCTCCAATATTCTGGCCGATGCCCTAAGCCAGATAGGAGCTGCGTCCCACGAGTGGTCTCTCCTGCCGGAGGTGGTACAAGATCTTTTCTCCTATTGGGGCATGCCTCAGGTGGACCTGTTTGCCTCCAGGGAGAATGCGAAGCTCAGACTGTTTCATGCCCGCCCCCCTCAGCAGGGCTCGCCGCAGGGGGATGCCTTCCCGAGGCCGTGGACCCCGGGCCTCTTCTGTGCCTTTTCCCCATTTTCCTTGATCCACAAGGTGCTTCTCAAGGTGAGGAGGGACAAGGCACAGGTGATTCTGGTAGCTCCAGACTGGCCCTGCCAGTTCTGGTATCCAGATCTCCTCAGTCTCAGCCCCAGGCTCCCGAGGTGGCTTCCAGCCCACCCAGACCTGATCACAGTCAATCAGGGGAAGGTATTCCATCCGGACCTTCAATCTCTGCACCTGACGGCCTGGTTCCTGAGCGGCTAGAGTTCCAGGCCTTGGGTCTTTCCGACGAGGTCCTCAATGTTGTTGAGGCATCCCGTAAGGAGTCGACCAGAAAATGCTATGCCTTCAAATGGAAGAGATTCTCCATTTGGTGTCAGGGCAAGGGCCTGGACCCTTCCTCCTGTTCCTTGGCAAGCATTCTGGACTACCTGTGGTCCCTTTCTCAGGAAGGGCTTCGGTCGACGACCCTTAAGGTGCACCTGGCAGCCATCTCTGCTTACCGGGCGCGGGCCGGGAAGCAGTCAGTGGCGCAGGAGAAGGTGGTCGGGTGCTTTTTCAAAGGCCTTGATCACATATCCCTCTGGTGCGAGACCTCCACCTCCGTGGGATCTACTGCTGTAGTTGGCTGTGTTTGCGTGCTTCATTCAAACCGATGCACGGGTGTGACATTTCTCATCTGTTGGAAGATCGCTTTCTTGGTGGCTGCTCATCAGCCAGAAGGATAGGAGAGCTCCAGGTGCTTTCCATCAAGTCTCCTTATCTGGTCTTCCACAGGGACAAGGTTGTCCTGCTTTCCCCACCCAAATTCCTTCAGGGTGGTGTCGGAATTTCACCTTAATCAGGTGTTGACTCTGCCGTGTTCTTCCCCAAATCACACCTCGAGAGGTTAATATAGGCTCCATACTTTGGACCCTAGAAGAGCGCTCGCTTATTACAAGGAGCGGACGGCTGAAGTTCGGGGAGAGGTTCACCAGCTGTTTGTCACCTATGCTGAAGCCGCACCTGGCAGACCTGCAGCCAAGCGGACGATAGGCAGGTGGGTCACCTCCTGCATAGATCTCTGCTATAGGTTGGCGGGCATGGAGCCTCCCAGAGGGATAAGAGCTCCTTCTACCCGCCATACCAGCTGCATCGGTGGCTGCTTCCAGGGATGTCCCTATCCAGGAAATCTGCAGGGCTGCTACCTGGAAGTCAGCACACCTTCATTACCCACTACCACATTGACCTTGAGTCACGCCGGGATGCTGGTTTTGGGGCCTCAGTTCTCAGCTATTCCTAAATAGGGGTGCGCCTTGCCTCCTCCTCCCGGAGAACTGCTAGAGTCTGCCAGACAGTGTGGATGAACAACATATCCATGTTCCTAGAAATACAGGTTACTCACCTGTAACAGGAGTTCTAGTAATGGGATATGTTGTTCATCCACACGACCCACCTGACCTCCCTAGCTTTTGACACACAACCCGGCTTCCAGCGGGCTAGATCTGACGTCATGGGGCGGAGCCAAGAGTTTTACCACCCGGGTGGGTGGGAGGAGTCAGCTTGAAGACCTTCCGGCAAGATTTAAAGCGGCAAGAAACCTGCCAGACAGTGTGGATGAACAACATATACCATTCCTAGAACTCCTGTTACAGGTGAGTAACCTGTATTTTCTTGCCTTCTTACATTACTCCCTTTTGCTGTCTTGCAAAACTCAAAACCTTATTTCTATCCGAAATCAAAAGAAAGGTAATGATCGCATATCTAGCAGCCGATCCTTGTTGCTCTCTCCTCAGTTATGGTCGAAAAACAGAATCCAATACCAAAGGCTGATCCAAAGACAGAATAATAGTAAGTAGATTTTCAACATAACCCTTTAGATCTGAATAAACAATATCTACAGAGAGCACAGTAATTCTCAGATTTTTTAGCAACAGGGTATTTTCTATTCTTTCAATTTTATTCATAGCTGCTAGTTGTTCATGTAAAACAGCATTCAGTGCACTCTCTGAAGTCAGGACACGAGCTGACAATTTCTCCGTTACACCCTCAGCAACTTCCACCTGTTGCTCGACTGTGGAAATCTTCTAATCGATTAGCTGACAATGATTTGAAATACTCCCAAGTGTGGCATTAACCTGAGTTTGGGATACTCGCATTTCTTGCTGAAAATCATGAATTAAGTTTTGAATTGTTTGCAATGAGGGTTTCACTGGCTGTTTCAGCTTTGAGGCCATCTCAGGATGCCCAATTACTGGGGAAGCCATTCCTCCTCCTGAGCTGGGACCTTCTGCTTCCACCCACGTCAAAGTAGCTTTCCCTTGCTGCGGGGTAAGAAACTTTTCAATCAAGCCACTTTACCTTGGCGGTACTTTTAGCCAACTTTGATCTCGTTACTGAAGCCATTACCTTTTAAATTTGGCGCAAACGTAATTCTATAGCGGAGCTAAAACAACTAGCGTACAGCAATCTAAAATTCCCAGAATTCCCCCCATGCCCTTTTGTGCATTCTTGATGAGGTGCTTCCCCATCTCCCAGCCGACTTAGACATTATGGTCAAGCAGGTCCAGAATCAGGGCTGAGATGAAGCTAAGCAGAAGCTCCAGACAGCCATGGATATCAGCGACTCTTGCACTCACTCCATGGCGGCTGTGGTTGCCATGTGCCACAGGGCGTGGCTGAGAATCTTAACCTTTACGGTGGATACCCAGCACAAGTTGGCGGATGTCACCTTGGGCACCGACTTGTTTGGGCCAGGGGTTGAAAGCCACCTCACTCGGATTGAGAAGTCCAGTTCCACCTTGGACTCTGTGACCTCCACCCAGAGGAATTTCAAGGGCTCTAAACTTCAAAAGAAAAAGCCCTTTTGTCCCCTCTCTGCCCCTACAGCCAAATTGTCCCAGCCCCTGGCTGCAAAACAGGCTCAGTCTTGGTGTCTCTGGCCCAAGTCTATTGCGTCAGTTGTCCGGAAGCGAGGAGGTCGAGGTCCCGGTGGCCCCTCAGCCGGCCCTTCCTCTGCCTCCAAGCCTGCCCAGTAGTGGGATGGAAGGTGCCTCACTCATTCCTGTCTTGACTCCCCTGGGTGCTCCCATGGGGGGTGGCTCCACCACTTTCTTTTCATCTGGTCTACGGTCACCGCAGATCGGTGGGTTCTCTAGGTGGTCGGTCAGGGTCTGCCTCTGGAGTTAGAGGCTTACCTGCTGTGCCGAGCCCGTGCCCCACAGGAGGAAATGGTGTCCACTGACATTCTTTCAGCCCTTCGGGACGACATTGCCCAGCTCCTCCATAAGGAGGTCGTGGTTCCTGTCTCGGACCCTCCAGTACACCCAGGGTTTGTCTCCAGGTACTTCCTGGTGCCAAGAAGAAATAAGAAACGGCACTCCAGACTTGCATGAAAAAGTTATTATTTTACTTTCTTCAAAAACCAGTGCATATTGTCACGCAGTCATTATAATACAAAATGTAGGTTCACGTACCAAAAAAGTGCAGCCCCCCTAGTGCTTCATGGTCTCAAGAACCTCTTCATCAGGGGTGTGGCATACCAGTGCATCCAATGTTTTTATAGTGCTCAATACAGGTGTAATCACAGTGAATTGATTAAACATTCTCAAATTCCTAGTGAATGTGAAAGCACTATTAGTTCACAATATTTTATGTAATACCTTTTTTTCACAGAACGTAGTGATACATGATTAATTTTTATTTCATTGTACGAAAAACATTTTTTATATAAAGGTACCAACAGTATGCTAATGAAGTGCTCACAGTGTTTCTTATTTGACTGAATCTTTAAAGGGACTCTGTGGTGATGTGCTCGCTGTGGTCAGGGCTTCTCAGAAGGAGTTGACCTGAAAATGCTGTGCCTTCAAGTGGAAGAGGTTTTACATGTGGTGCCAGGGCAAAGGGCTGGACCCCTTATCTCGGCCAGTAGTTAGCATTCTCAGCTACCTTTGGTCCCTCTCTGTCGGGCCTTCAGTCGATGTCCCTTAAGGTGCACCTGGCAGCCATCTCTGCCTAGTGGACGTGGGCCACTATGCAGTCAGTGGTGCAAGGGAAGGTAGTCTGGTGATTTTTTCAAAGACTCTGACCATATTTCTCCTCCGGTGTGTGAACCATCACCACCTTGGGACTTGTTGCTGGTGTTGGCAAAGCTCATGGGCAAGCCATACGAACTGATGCACAGGTGTGAAATGTCACACCTGTCATGGAAGACCACCTTCCTGGTGGCTATCATGTCAGCCAGAAGGTTCAGTGAGCTCCAGGTTCTCTCGGTGGAGTCTCCTTACCTGATCTTCCGCAGGGACAAGGTTGTTCTTCACCCCAACCCGAAGTTTATCCCGAAGGTTGGCGAATTTACACCTTAACCAGGTGATAAATCTCCTAGTGTACTTCAGCTACACCTCTGAGGCCGAGTACTGGCTCCATACCTTGGATCTGCGGTGAGCGGTAGCCTATTATAAGGAGCGCACGGCTGGAGTTCAGGGAAAAGTTCGCCAACTGTTTGTCACCTATGTTGAAGCCGCACCTGGAAGACCGACAGCTAAGAGGACAGTTGGCAGGTGGATTGCATCCTGCATCGACCTGCTATAGGTTGGTGGGTAGGGAGCATCCAGTAAGGCTAAAGGCTCATTCCACCTGGCATACCACTACCTCGGTTTCTGCTTCCAAGGATGTTCCTATCCAGGAAATCTGCAGGGCTGCTACATGGAAGTCAGCACACGACCTTGAGTCACGCCGGGATGCTGGTTTTGGGGCCTCAGTTCTACAATCTCTATTCCCTAAATGGAGGTGTGCACATTGCCACCCCTCCTCCCAGAGAACTGCTAGGAGTCTGCCAGATGTAGGGATAATACACCATATCCACGTCCCTAGAAAAACGGGTTACTCACCTGTAACAATAGTTCTAGGAGTGGTATATGGTGTACATCCAAACAACCCACCCAACCTCCCCTAGCAAGTGGCAAACCAGTCTTGCTTACAGCGTGGGAGATCTGACATTACGGGGTGGTGCCGAGGGAGTTACCACCTAGGTGGGTGGGAGGAGCCAGCTTGAAGACTTTCCGGCAGGAGATTTAAAGGGAAAGGATACTGCCAGAAGTGTAAATGTACACCATATACCACTCCTAGAACTACTGTTACAGGTGAGTAACCTGTTTGTACATCCGCTGTCCATATAGGAGTACTATACAGACCACCAGCAAAGTGAGAGGAGTTGGATAAGGTACTTATGGAAGCCATTATCAAGAAGGTAGGTAAGGGGTGGTGCTGCTAGTTTGGGACTTTAACCTGCCAGCTGTGGATTGGAGCCTTCTAACTGCAGATTCAGCAAGGAGCAGGGCCATCCTTGACACACTACAAGGAACTTTCCACAGGCAGCTTGTCAAGGAACCCACTAGGGAAGGGGGGAATGCTGGACCTGGTGCTTCCAACCGGGATGGCATTGCAGACGTCACAGTGGGCACTCCCCCAGATACCAGTGACCAGCGCACAGTGTGTCTTAACATTGAGACAGGAACAGAGGCAGCCCTCACCTGGATGAGGCTCCTGGGCTTTAGAGGGTGGATTTTAAAGAAATCGGAGACGGCCTCAGAAACTACCTTATATGGGGGGATTGCCAGGAAGGGGTAGAGGAACAGTGCAGTGGGAAAATAAGAGCAGCATAATTAAGGCAGCCAACCCGTATGCAAAGGAAATGAAGAAAAGCAGAAGGAAAAAGAGGCCGGTATGGTTCTCTGGAGAGGTGGCCGAAGTGGTGAGGGGAAAAAAGGGTGGCATTCAGGAGGTATAAAGAAACACAAATGGAGGAAGATGGGGAGTTGAACCAAGTAAAATAGGGGGGAGCAGGAAAGTGGTTAGGGTAGCAAAGGTGCACCCAGAGGAAAGAATAAAGGAGAGCAGACTTTCTTCAGGGACATAAGTAAGAAGAAAAAAGCAATGGGAGGGATAATGAAGATAATAAGGGTGGCATCGGAGAATGCACAGAACAGGATCAAGAACAAGAAAAAGCAGACATCCTGAACAGGTACTTCTGCTCAGTTTTGACATTAGAGGAAGTGGGGACAGACCACCAGCAAACAGCAGAAACACTGGGGACAAGTCAATTTTCAGAGAAAAGAGTCCTGAGGGGACTTGCAGCTCTGAAAGTAAAGAAGGTTATGAGATTGGATGGGATACACTCAAGCCTACTAAAGGAACTCAGGAAGCTGCTAGCTATTCAGATGATGGCCTTATTTAATAGCTCACTGGAAATAGGCGTGGTTCTGGAGGGCTGGAGGAGAGCAGATGTGGTTCCTCTCCACAAGAGCAGCAGCAGGGAGGAGGCTAGCAACTATAGGCCGGTCAGTCTCACATCAGCAAACAGCAAATCCAGTGAGCTATATAACCAAAGTCAGCATGGATCCATGGGAGTGGATGGGCATTTGGGGAGGGGGCAGGCATGCCAGACAAATCTAACCGATTTTTTAGCTGAGTGCCTAAGGAAATAGATGAGGAGGAGGAGGGCAGTGGACATGGCCTAGCTGGACTTTAGCAAGGCTTTTAACTGTGCCGCAAAGAGACTGATAAAGAAATTGAGCAGCCTAGGGGTGGGATTCAAAGTGGTGAACTGCGTAAGGACCAGGTTAATGGATAGGCGACAGAGGGTGGTGGTGAATAGCATTCCCTCCAGTAAGGGAGGCGTGACCAGTGTGGTGCTGCAGGGCTCAGTATTGGGATCGGTCTTCTTCATTGTCTTCATAAGTGAGAGTTCAGATGAACTCAAAGGGAAGGTATGCCCTTTTGGTGGGTTTCCAGAAGACACTGTAAGCTGTAATAGGGTGGACACTCATGAGGGGGTGGAGAGAAAGCGTAGGGGCATTGGGAAACTTGTGGAGTTTTCATGAGCACGGCAGCTGGGTCTCTGTTCCAGAAAATGCAGAATCATGCACCTAGTGCATGGGATCCCAGGAGATTGAGTATAAGATGATGGGGAGGTACAGGCAGTCGCTAAGTGGGAAAGGGCCCAAAGTGGCATGGCAGTGTCACAAAGCAGTTGGTATGGCCAGTAGGATGCCTGGATGCATAGGGAGAGGTATCCCCAGCTGGAGAAGGAAGGTGGTGTTGCCGCTGTATCACTCACTTGTGAGACCCCCACCTGGAGTATTGTGTCCAGTTCTAGAGGCAGCACCTCCAAAAGGACATTGACAGGGTGGGGGCATTCCAGAGGAGGGCAACTAACATGGGGCAAGGGCTGCATCAAAAGAAAGCCTGAAGGATCTCAGCATGTACACCCTGAAAGAGAGGAGAGTGAGAGGGGACATGCTAGAGATCTACAAGCATCTCACGGGAGTGAACAGGGTGCAGGAGGGGAGTCTCTTTCAAATGAGAAAGAGTGCCAGGACCAGAGGGCATGCGATAAAGCTGGGATGGGGTGGGGAAGAGTTTAAGGGATGTGATGAAGTACTGCTTCACTAAAAGAATGGTGGATACCTGGAACAGACTGCCAGCAGAAGTGGTGAAGGTGGAAACAGTATGGGGCTTCAAGCACGTGTGGGATAGACATGGAGGAATATAAGTAAATAGGCAGGGAGGAGGAAGGGTCGCTGGAGACCAGATAGGGTCTACGCAGACAGACTAGGCAGGGACCACCTTGGCAGACTGGGTGGAATAAGTGGCCCTTTTCTGCTGACAGATTCTAGGTTTCTGTTTTTTCTAATTCCTGTCACCTTTAGAGCACCACTGCAACAGAATTGGACAAACAATTTGGCCCTGCCTTTTTTCCACTATTAATGATTTCAGGCAGCTACTGTTATTATTAGGTGCTAAAATGCTCTAATTCTGCCTAAATTTGAGTATTTTATAAATGTTTTAATTTAGTTTTTTTCCAAAGGAAAAAAATGGCCTCCACATTTGGCTTAGACATAGCATTGTAGACCTGGCAAGGGTTATGATCCAGAAAATTGGTGCGTCCCTCCTCCACCTATTATAGCTGCTGAGTACCCAATCTTCTGTCCAATTCTGCCCACTCTTCACCATTCTCCTCTCACATCCTCTCCTTTTTCCTATGAGGTCCTTGGTCAGTCACAAGACTGCAGAAAGCAAGGTGGAACAGTTTTTTTTTCTAGTGCAGTTTGTACATTCTGCCACCAGTGTTTCCTGTGACGTTGTTCCACTTAACTGGTGTTATCCAATGTTTTGTTCCTCTGCTATCTTGGGGACAGAAGAGATATTGCACAATGGTCACATCTTGTTCCTCTATGTGGCCACCATGTCTTCATCCACCACATAGGCACAGCCACTGGCTGGTACTCAGTCCTACTGCTGGTATCAGACTAGCAGCAGGTACTCAATCCCGACGCCTATGTCCCTCTCCCACATGACCCTGCATTTAATCAGTGCTGACGACAAATGCTCAGTATTGCTACTGGTATCACCTCCTCATGCCTGACCCAGCGGTAACCGTCCCAAAACACTGCAACACGGAGTGGCCAACCCCCGATGCTGAATAACATCCTGTCCCAGCAGTATATGACACCAGAGGGCCCACAGCCAGTGCCGCCAGACAGCACACAGACATTGGGGAGCCCAATCCCCAGTGTTGGGACATGGAAAAGTTTCTCGCATTCCTTTTTTCCTTTTTCCTTCTATAAATCTTGTGGGGGGAGGATGTCTTCTGTCTCCTAACACCTCTTTCAGCACCTACCACCTCACACCACTCACTTACCTCTCTAGGGTCCACCGAAGTAATCCTTCATGACCAATGAATGACCTTCTACTGAGCCCGACAGCGAACTGACTGAAAATGAGATGATACCTTTCCCAGTCTTTTTAATGTGTTTAGAACTTTAACTCGTAACTTTGTCATTTTTTAACCTTTTTTGCCCCATATTTAACATAGCCTTTTTTACCCCACCTCATTAACAAGGTTGGAGTAAGTTTTCAAATCCCCTCTAAGTCATATTTTCACAGTCGCTCTGTAAAATCATTTTCCAGACAGGATTTAAAAAATTCCACTTGTAGCCAGCCTGGTGGTACAGAGAGCTGAGTCATTGTAATGCGCCTTACCTCTCCCATACCTCGAGAACAAACTCGGCTTGCTGTGGATTTGCTGGGGTGAGGGCTAGGAGAAGATCGAGAGGTAGCCTTGCAGCTCTCCTCTCCTCTCCTAGGTTGGGGTGGTGAGCCCTCCTGGCTGTGGCTACATGACAACTCGTGCTTGTCATGTTGCTGGAGACTCTTCACTCTGGTGTGAGGCACCACACTGGCAATCCACCCCCGGTGTAAATATTAAAAAAACAAACTTGTCTGGGGACAAATTATGCAGGGTAGCGATTCATGCCAGATTGAAGTGTCCGGGGTGAGGTTCCGCACAGCGACATGACTGGTATGACTTGACATGCCCCCCCCGGCTGCCACTAGGTAGGTGGAGACTTGGTGGTAGCGCTGATGCTCAGGTGGCTGTTGGAAAGTTGGGTGGGTGGAACGAGGCTGGTGGTTCCTGATTTACACATGCGCCTTCGTGCGCATGTGTCCTCCATATTTGCTTTAGCCTTGAGGAGGGGAAAAAACCTTGGAGGAAAACAGAAAGGGAACTGGGCTTCATGAAGTCCTGCCTGAGGAGCCACCGCCCTGCCATTTCGCTGGGGGACATCTGGATGAGAGAGGTAGCAGGCTGGCCGACGGCACTTGGGGGGACAGGGCTGAACAACACTTCTGGTCAGCTTCAGGAGCATAAAAACATTTATTAACAACAACAAAATAAAAATGCATCTGTCTTTATTGTAAGGTGGGTCATAAAAAGACTATGTTGAAAATTTGGGGTCAGAATCTCAAAAATGGTTATTCATATCTTTGGAATTTATGCAGAATTTTGATCCCAAATTTTCAACGTATGTCATTTTTTAAAATCCTGATGAAAATGTATTTTCATGCTTGTGCCACAAAGTGACATTTTGGCCAGGATTTCATACATGATACCTGCCTGTTCATAAGGTGAGGTCATAAAAAGAGTTTGTAACATGGCAATAAATAGTGTACTAGAATAAGCTATTTAGATTGTTTAAACTGCCACACATGACCAGAGCGCAACTATGCATTAATTCCTTAGTAAAGCCTGGTTGTTCCTGTTGTACCTTTGTGAACCAGAGTAAATTTTTTGTTCAAGGACAGTTCCTGTGACAGCCCAACAGATGGCTGTAAAATAGTGCTGTGCTGCTCGCACTGTTTCACAGCAATCTGTTGGCCTGCCAAGGGAACTGCAGGAACAAAACATGAAGCTCTACCCTAGCATGGTCCCATCATGCAGTGCAACCCATATCTTGTAATACATACTGATGAAAATGAAGGTATCTAGCATCGATCCAGACAGTAAGTTAGCAGAAAAAGTACCATAATAGTAAAAATTATAAAAGTATATTTGGCAATCATAACACCGTGTACTTAAATCAAAATGTTATAAAGTAATACATCCCTACACCCACAATATATGTGAGACAGGCTATATTCAACAGAATGTGTATTTTAAATATAGTGTTAAAGATAAGAACTATAGTAACTGCGTGTGCTTTTTTTGCATTACAAGTACGCATTACAAATAATAAATCTGCTTATTACTGGAAACGTTTGCCATGTTACAAGCACATCAAGCCACTCAAAAGGAGGCTTCTACTAGGGTATTAATGCGTGGTTGGGACACTTGGTCTTTGGTCCCATGCTCCAACCCCCCAAAAAACTATGCATTAATTCCCTAGTATAAAAGTCTCCTTTCAAATGGCTTAATGCTTACATGTTGAAAATTTGGTGTCAGAATCTCAACAACAAAGTTATGAACAGACATTGACTTCTTCAACGTTTACTGATAATGTTACAGTCATTCTACAGTTTGAACCCACATTTTCAGCATAGTCATTTTTTTACCTTGTCTCATGAATATGGCAGGTGTCCTACATCAAACCACCCTCTCGAGCCAGGTTTCATGTTTTGGGTGGCATTTTATAACCGACACCTGCTATGTTCCTATGTTGGTGTAATAAAAAAATACTATTTTGAAGTCTTTGGGTCACAGTCTAAGAAAACAACAACATACGAAACTGCCAGCAGATAAAGGCCATATGGTCTATCAAGTCTGCTCGAGTGTGCAGCTAGCCATCTCCAACAACATCAGCCAATAATATGTAAAGTCTCTTCATTTCCCAGTCGTGACAATTCTAGGGAACATTGTTTAACCAGGAGTAGCACAGTAAGCCGAAGCTTGTTTCCAGATGTGATCTGGGAGCACAAGGAAGTTTAGTGACTTGCTTAGGATCACACGGTATGCACCTAGGCGGCTGTGGGATTCAAACCCAGGTCTCCAGATCTGCAGCTCAGAGCCATAATCTACTGCGCTATACTGCCTCCTCTACAATTGTAACTGCTGTTATTAGCTTACTAATTTAAGTGCTGCGCTACCTACACCCAATGGTTATACAGCAAATACAAGCAGGGGAACACTGTTGGCACTGGCCAATGTTTGTTAGAAAATTGTAGCTGCAACCAGCTTTTTTGGAAAAACATTTTTCATTACACTGCTGCTTTTGCACCAAAATGACAGCCGAATCAGCTGGCAGTGGCTAACACTCCAGAGATCATTTATTGTCTTCTCTCTATTTCAGTAATGCTGGGGCTTTGACTATTCTATTTCACTGCTTTATTTTCAGATGACTGGGATGCCGCTGTTACCTGTTTACTTCAGGTCACTCCACAGTTTTCTCAGTCTCTGTGGAGCAACACGGTACGTTGCTATCTCATGAATACTCCTGAAACCCAATCTGAAGTGGATATCTTTCTTAAGGTAAGAACATTTAAAGTGTCTGTTTTAATAAGTTAACCCTAGAATTTAGTGTTTCTGTATTTGCCATAATGGTTGAGGGGGGACCTTGAAAAACATTTTCAAGATGCACAGCAGATAACTTCATTTGTATCATATAATTGTTGTTTGTAATGTGATCTTGATAACTTTTACAGCCACACTTCTCTTTTGAATAGGAGCCTGCATTGAACAGAATACAGCATTTATAGGGAGTACACCCATTGTCAACAACAATTTGTAAAAATAAAGCTGCCTGCTTTGTAACAGAGAAACATAGACTCTGAAGGATCACTTTGCCCAGCCAGTCTTCCCATTTCTCCCTACCTACACTGTTAACACAGACCATGCCCTATCTACAGCTGTTTCTCCCTCCACCACTTCCTTTCCACTCTGATTCCCTTGCTTATCCCATGCATTCTTGAACCCCACCACTGTTTTCGCTGCCACCACGTCCGCTGGAATCCACCACTTTCTCTGTGAAGAAGTACTTCCTCACATCTCCTCTGAATCAGTGGTATTGATAACCACCAGGCAGGAAAGAGACCTGGGGATAATCATATAGGATAGCCTAAAGGTGGTCAGGCAGTGTGACAAGGAGGAGGAGGGTGAGTGGGATGCTGGGGTGCATAGGGAGGGGTATCACCAGCAGAAAGAGGGAGATAATGTTGCACCTTTATAGATCACTGGTAAGACCCCACCTAGAGTATTGTGTCCAGTTCTGGAGACCACATCTCTGGAAGGACATAGGCAGAGTGGAGGCGATCCAGAGGAGGACAGCTAAAATGGTGCCAGGTCTGCATCAAAGGCCCTATGATAGACTAAAGTATCTCAATATGTACATTTCTGGAACATAGGGAGAGGGGAGATGTGATTGAAACCTTTAAATACCTCATGGGGGTAAATAAGGTATAAGGGGGGAGTATTTTTCAGAAGAGAAGGTGCCCAAGATCAAGCGGACATGCTGTGATGCTAGAGAGAGGTGCATTCAGGAAAGATGTGTGGAAGTACTTCTTCACAGAAAGAGTGGTGGATCCTTGGAACAGCCTTCCAGCAGAGGTGGTGGGGTTCAAGAATGCATGGGATAAGCATAAAGGAGTCCTAGTAGAAAGGAAGGGGGAAGGGAGAAAGGGCTGTATATCAGGCACAGTCGAATATAATAGTGTAGGTAGGGAGAAATGGGCAGACTGGATGGGCAAAGACGTCCTTCTCTGCCATCAAATTCTGTGTTTCTGTGTTAACCCTCAGCTTCATAGCATGTCCCCTTGTTCTTTTTTTTTTTATGCAGCTCTTTTTCCCTCCTGACATAACTCGGGAGAACTCTCTCAGGCATCCTCTCCTTTCTGCCTGCCTACCTGAGATCCGCTGTGGTCTAGTGTCCTTCCCCCGCTGCCATTACCCCCGGTTTAACCCGCCTGGGGAGGGTAACCCGACTGCTTACTCAGGCTCCTTACGAATGCAGACCCTGGCAGACGGGCAGGGCCTGGGTGGAGGAGTGATGAGGCTTGGCCCAGTCAGATCTGGCGCTGGGCATGGTGGAGATGTGCCGACGCCTATCCCCACGAGCCGGGTTTTTCCATTTTCTATCCTATTCCCCGCCCACCCTTATGTGCACACTCCCTGACGCTTAGCTCACCTCAACCTTGCCAGTGTCAGGCACGCTGTAACGTGCTGCTCCAAGCTACTGCGGCATCCCCTGGTCTCCACCAGGGTGGCAGACTCAGACATCCAAGTGCTCTCCCCCCGGGATAGGAGAGCAGCCCAGTGGTTGCTCAATGCGATCCCTCCCCTGCCGAACCCTGGCTCTCGAGCTCGCTCCCGAACTCGGGTCACCGACATGGCACGGGGTGTGGCGTCCAGCGCCTCAGCCCTCAGCTCCACCGGGCCGCTTTGTCCCCTTGTTCTTGAACACCTGTTCTCCTGAAAAGTACTTCTCACCTGTACCTTATTTACCACCATGAGGTATTTAATGGTCTCTATCATATCCCCCATCTCCCTCCTCTGTTCCAGGGTGTACATATTGAGGTCCTTTAGTCTCTTCCCGAAGGGCTTTTGATGCAGACCTTGCACCATTTCAATTGCCCTCCACTGGACAACCTTCACTCTGTCTATGTCCTGGAGATGTGGACTCCAGAACTGGACACAGTACTCTAGGTGGGGTCTTACCAGTGATCTATACAGAGGCATCAAAACCTCCCTCTTTCTGCTGGTGATACCCCTTCCTATGCACCCCAGCATCCCACTCACTGTCTCCCTACTGTCTTCTTGCACTGCCTGGCCACCTTTAGGTCATCCAATCCTTGTAAGTCTCTTTTTCTGCTTGGTGTTCGTCACTACAAATTTACCCATTTTGTACTCCTCCCCTTGGTTTCTGTGCCCCAAGTGCATTATGTTTGCACTTTCTCATATAGAAAGCCAGCTGCCATGCCCTTAACCATTCCTCTAATTTTCTCATGTCTCTGCTCATTCTTTCCACCCCCACTGGAGTGTCCATCCTATTGCAGATGTTAGTGTCGTCCACAAAGAGGCAGACCTTCCCTTGCAGCTCCTCTGCAATGTCACTTATAAAGACATTAAAGAAGGCCAGTTCCAGCACTGGTCATTAAAAAGGACTGGTCCCAGCATTGATCTGAGGTACCCCACTAGTCATCCTCCATTCCTTGGAGTGAACTCCATTTATCACCACCCTCTGTCGTGTATCCCCTAACCATTTTCTTATCCAGTTTACCACATTTGGGCCCACTCCTAAGCTACCCAGCTTGCTTACTAGTCTCCTATGCACAACGGTGTCAAAAACCTTACTGAAACCTAGGTAGACCACCTGTACTGCTCCACCCTGATCTAGTTCCTTGGTCATCCAGTCAAAGAAGTTTATCAGTTTCATTCGACACCATGCTGCCTCTGGTCTTGTAACCCACTGGATTCAAGATATTCCACAATCCTTTCCTTCAGCAGCAGGGCTTTGATGCAGAGGAGGAGGAGGATTCCTTCAGTAAGCACCTGTACGAGTGCCTGCAGATGTCTGCCTCCCCTACTGTCATCATCCCTCCAAAACACTTGGCATTAGTGGATGCTCCCTGGCATAAACCTGCTCAAGTGCCTGCAGTCCCCTGGAAAGGTGAATAAACAATATCCTGCCCCATGGCTAAGCCTTACTATTCACCTCCGCCCGAAAAAGATTCAGTAGTCAAAATGGCTGTTCGTGATAGATCCAAGGCACCCAAGCACATGAATTCTCTTCCTCCTGATAAGGAGTCGAGGTGACTGGACGTGATCGGGAAGAAGACATGTGCTTCTGCTTCCTTGGGCCTATAGACTGTAAACTATCATGCATATGTTCGAAATTATCAGAACTGCCTGTGGAAGATGGTGGCCTCCCTGGCTAATAAAATACCAGATGACCCTGTCAAAATATTTGCTCAGCAGACTGTTGCTAATGTCCTTGATGCAGGAACACACCTGCTTAGGTCTGCTTACAATATTTTGAATGTTGCTGCCTGAGCTGCAGCTTCTGGGATTTGCCTCCGCTGTCTCTCTTGGCTGAGAGTGATAGGCTTTGCCTCTGGTGTACAGCAATCAGTACTTAATGCCCCATTCCAAGGAAAGCAATTGTTTGGCTGTGTCATAGAAAATGCTGTGTGGGATCTGCAGTCCTCAGTGATGATCCTTGGATCCCTGCACATGCTGAATCCTAGGCCTCATCATGGGGCAGAGGTTCTTTTCATAGGCCCTATGTACATCCAGGTTGTGGCTATTCCAGAGGTCCAGGACACGGTTCCCAGAGGCCTCAGCCTTCCATTTCCCACTCCACAAACTTGCCTACTGGTGACCTTGCCAGACTTACAAAAGGTCAGACTGTTACCGGCACCCCTGCCACTTACTGACTCCCTTCCTCTTCCCACAGGCCTCTCTGCCTCAGGAAGTTCTGGTGAGAGGCTGAGTTTCCCTCTTCTTACAGAAATGGAGGGAGCTCACCACTGATGCCAGGATCCTGGAGACAGTTCAGCTAGGACTCACCCTAGAGCTCTCTTCTGTTCCTCTAGTGACCCCTCCTTTGCCAAACAAGATAACCTTCCAGGACATCTTGCCTCCTACTGGAGGAGGTTCAAACCCTCCTCCACAAGAGGGTTGTAGAACCCATTCTTGTTTCGGAACACAACCTGGGCTATTATTCATGATACTGTCTGGTACCAAAATGGACCAGGGATATAAGGCCCATACTGGACCTTTGAGGACTGAATCGATTCATCAGATACAGAAAGTTCCAGATGGTCTTGCTGCAGTCTCCATTAAAAGGGGATTGGATGGTTGCTCTGGATATGAAAAACGCATACCTTCATGTCAAGATCCTCAGGACTCATCACCAGTACCTGTGGATCATGCTCCAGGGCTCGCTCTCGCAGTTTCATGTCTTGTCCTTTGGTCTGTGTTCTGCACTGCATGTCTAAAGCTTTTGTTGCAGTGGCAGCAGAGGATCCATGACAGTCGGCCGACAGTTTATTTGTCAACCGATGTTACAGTGACTCCCTTACGTCGACGAGATTGTGGCCCCCCGCACCCCCCTCCGGCTACTTAAATAACTCTGAGTCGAAGTTGTTTCTGGAGGGTGTAATACCCCTGGAAAGCAGTGGCGGGGTCCGTGCCGATACTACAGTGACCTGCACTATTGTCGCTGTAGTGTCAGTTGTCTAATTGTCAAGATAGCATCTGCATACCGGCAGCAGAGGCCTCTGTGTATTTATATATATATATATAGACAACTGGCTTTGGAGGCCCTGTCATACAAGGTAATAATGCATACCCTGTTTCAGATCAGACAGCTGTTTGACCAGTTGGGTATACTGGTCAACGAGCAGAAATCAGTCCTAACTATGCGGATTCCTGTAGTACATAGGGGCTGTATTGGACATGGGGCTAGGTGGGCATTTCTGCCCGCAGACCCTGCTATAGCACTGGTAGCCCAGGATCAGCTGGTCTCATCCAGCAACTTTGTATCGCTAGATGTCTGCTACGACTTATCGGCCTCCTGGCTGTGGCCATACTGACTCATTCCTCTTGCATGCCTACACATAAGGATCCCTCAGTGGTTCCTCCAGCCTCAGTCGGCTTAGCATTTCTGACGAGTTGGAGTGTCTCATACCAGTGACTCATCCACAGCTTTTGCTCCCTGCTCTGGTGGTTAGAATGCTCCAACCTAGCGATGGCGTCCCTGTTTGTTTGTCCTTTACAGCTACTGGTGAAGATGACAGAAACCTCGGGTTCAGGGTGGGGTGCCCATCTAGGCCCCTTCAGAACTCATGGCCAGTGGACACCTTTAGATTTGTTTCTGCACAGCAACACTCTGGAGATGAGGGATGCTCTATGTGGCCTCCAGGCCTTTGCTACCCTCTGTCCAGGGCATCAGGTGCTGATCTCTACAGATATTTTGGTAATGTACTACATCAGTTAACAGGGCAGAGTCTGCTCGTGTCCTGTATGGAAATTTGGCACGGGGGGATATAAAGTGACATGTTTCTCTTGGCAGTATTCCTTCCTGGTACTCTGAATGCCCTAGTGGATCACCCCAGTTGGTCCTGGGCACTCTACCATGAGTGTGAGCTTGTAGACTCCATCATGTAAAATCTCTGTGCAAAATGAGATCACCCAGAAATAGACCTGTTTGCGTCTCTGTACAGTACAAAATTGCTACGTTTCTGCTCACCCCAGGGCCTGGAGTTTTCTGGCGAGACACGTTATCCCCTTCCTGGAAAGGAAGGTTCATGTACACTTCCCTCATTCTCTCTCATACAAAGGGTTTTGGTTAAACTGAAGTTCGAGCCAGCCACACTGAATCTGGTGGCTTCGTACTGGCCCAGACAAATCTGGTTTGATCTGCTTCAGCAGTTAGCAGTGGAACCCCCTTTCTCGCTCCCTCTATGAGCTTGACTTCTGACACAGGAGCATGGTGCTCTGGTGCATCTGGGTCTATGGTTCTGGCACCTCCACGCCTGGCTCCTGACCACGTAGAGCTGTCCCATTTTGGGGTTTCCCCCGCAGTTGCTGCTGTTTATTGGCAGCTAGAAAGCTACCTACGTGGACCACCTTCTTGCAAAAATGGAAACATTTTACTGTCTGGTGTGCTGCACATACCCCGGATCCCTTTGTGTCCAGTTAATCTAGTGTTGGACTATCTTTTGTCTCTTAAGGATTTGGATCTTGGGCATTCCTCTATAAAGGTCCACTGGGCTGTGGTGTCGGCTTTTCATGTCCTCACAGACTTTGGCCTAGCTTGAGATTTCCATAGGTTCCTCAGAAATATCCTATTTCTGCAACCCCAGTCCACATTTCTGTTCCAGTGTGGGACTTAAATTTAGTCCTAGAGACGCTTACTGCACTTCCCTTCAAGCCTGCTGCTACTTGTGAGCTGTGCTTCCTCCCTTGGAAGACACTGTTCCTGGTGGCCATAACGTCTGCTAGATAGATTCCTGAGTTGCAGGCTCTAGTAGCACATCCTCCTTTTCAGATTGTTTTTTTACAAGGATGGAGTGACACTATGTACAATCCTCACTGTCTACTACAGGTTGTGTCTGATATAACACTAAATCAGACCACTGACCTTCCTGTTTAATTTTCAATTCTCACAGATAGTGGGGAACGTCATTTATATACGCTGGACATCCACAGGATGCAATGCTGGTACTTGGACTGTACTAAGGATAGTAGAAAATCCTCTCAACTGTTTGTGCCATTCACCCCAAAAAAATGGTGGGCATTACCATGTCAAAGCAGGGCCTCTACAAATGGTTGGCCTGCTGTATTACTTTCTGTTACCGGAAGCACGGTAAGCAGCTTCCTGGTCCTGTCCGTACTCACTCCACCCATACGGTTGCAACTTCTGTGGCTTGTTTCCACAGTGTCTGTGCTACTGACATACGTGCTGCTGCCACGTGGAGTGTGGTTCATTCATTTACTAACCACTGCAGTCTGGACATCATTGGATTTTGCTGAGGTGGGGGAGTGGTTCACCAGGTCAGGTCTTTTGATGCATGTTAAAAAAACAAAGTTAATGCATTTCACAATCAAGAAAAATGTTTCCTAGATTTGTATTCTTACAAATACAAATGAACCCCTTGGCCAGGTGGATAGTTATTGCTACCTAGGGGTGATTTTTGATTCCTTGCTAACTTTTAATACCCATATAACCACCACAATAAAAAAGATGAGTAAGAAACTGGGAGCTTCAAGACAAACTACCAAGTGCCTGTGAACAATAGATAGGAAAAAAGTGGCTGATCAGTTGATCATGCCAACATTGACTTATGGGGAACTAATTTATAGAACAGCAAATAAGCACTTGTTGGGTAGTTTAGATAGGGTGCAATATAAAATAGCTAGGTATGTTTTGCAATGTAATTATAGAACCCACCACTGCAATATGTTTGTAAAACTAAATTGGCAGTCCTTCGAGATAGGTTGCTCAAAAAAACTGGTTAACATTGATACACAAATATTTAATATTTTATCCTGAACATTACACAAAGTCTTTTTCCCAAAGACAGCAAGGGTAAATGTGAATTAACTAGCTCTGTGCACAAACATAAAACTGTCCTATCAGAAGTTATAACAAATATGGTAATGGCACCCTCTCATTTCAGGCAGGTAAGGTTTGGAATATTCTGCCCCCTCCATTAAGATATTTACTGACCATGTAACCTTTAAAAATAACATTTCAAATTTTTATCAGATAACTTGTAGCCGTACATGATTTTCTACTTAGGTTAGTTAGGACTCCTAGGTAGTTATGTGACCTTAACCATTGTAATACTAATTATTATTAGAATATATATAGTTGTACGTAATTTGTTTACTATAGGCGTTAGTATAAATTATTTTGTGTCTTGTATGTTGTTGGATAATCGAGACTGTATGTGTTGAAAGCTGCACAATATGTTTGGAGTATTTTAAATATATTGAAAACTAGGAATACCATAAGATAATTATTACTGTAACTGTACTTATTGTAAAGTTGTAATTGTTTGAGTTGTATTTATGTCATGAAAATGTGTGAGAGCAACTTAAGTATACTGACAAACAGGATTGTCTTGTGAACAGGATTGTAAAATCCTAATGACTAGTATTCCTGTACAAAATTAAAGTTTTTATCCCTATCTATCTATCTATCTATCTATCTATCTATCTATCTATCGAGCGTGCTGACTTTGACCTCACTGTTCAGCAAGGCCTCCTTATTCAGGGTCCTTGGATCCTGCCTTCCTCCATAAGTGCTTGGCAGTGCTTGGGAATCGTTCCATGATTAGGCTGTTTTTTTTTTTTACCTTTGTTTTACCAGGAGAGACGCACTAAGCTGAAAGCTTGTTTACAGGAGCAACCTGGGAGCACAGGGAAGTTAAGTGACTTGCTCAGGGTCACACAGTATGCAAGGGGGGATGTGGGGTTCAAACCCAGGGCTCGAGGTTTGCAGCTCAGAGCCTTAAACCACTGCGCTATACTGCCTCCCTCAGTGGAGGGAGATGTCCTTGAAGAAGATAGAATAATTGCTGATTGTAACAGTAGATCTTTGAGAGAATCTTCTCCATTCAGCCACAGCTCTCACTCCTTCTCCCCCTTGTTTGGTGATGGGTGATTATCCTGCATGTTCTCGCAAGCTGGTTCTTCTCTCATGCCTCCTGTGGCATTTTTGCTCGAGTTTCCATATCCTCTCCTGTGTGCATGGTTTGGTCCTGACTGCTTCAGTCCCTGCCGGTCCGATGATCCTCTGAGCTTGTCTCCAGTGGGGAAATGAGGCATGCTAGGGATGCTGATGTTGTATGGGTGCCAACAATGTGCATTGATATGGGCGACCCCAAGCCAGCAAACATTTCCAGCTGGCCCTGACGCCAGTAGCTTACAGTTCCATGATGTTGCTCAATGGAGAAGATTTTCTTGAAAACCTTGTGTTACGTAAAGTTTGTCACTGCCCTCCTTAGACAGACCCATCACTGCAACCTTTACAAGGCAGCAAACTGGCTCCTGCTTGAAGATGGGTTGAACTTTAAAATTAACTCTTTTGTCCACAAAATCCAATGGGGCCGCCTGCCATTCAGCATCACCTTCCTGTTCCAGCGTCTTGTAAATGCAAGGACCAGACAGATACCGCACATCTTTCTCAGTCCTCCGCTGCCACACAACACAAGGGCAGCATTCCCTCTCTTTTAACGGTATCAAACTCTTTGATAGCCTTCCCCCACCTTTGGCCCTTTGTCCTTCCTCGTCTCTTTTTAAAAACCACTTCAGACAATACCTCTTCAACAAATGTGTTTGTATCTGCCCCTGACCTCCTGTTTTGTGCCCCCGACCCCAAGCCTTTTCACCATTGTTTCTCCCACCAGGCACTATTTTTCCATCCTCTCCCCATGACTAGCATTTTAGTTGCACTTGTCTGTCTTATTGTTATTTAATCTGCACTCATGTCTACTATTAAATGTACCTCAGGATGTTTTTGTAAGTGCTGGTCGCACTTGAAAAAGGGCAGTGTTGCTCAGTGTACTGTCCAGGATAAACAATAAAATGAAATGAAAAATGAACTATTCTTTATTCATGCACCCCCTGCTGGATGACCAAGGATCAGTATTAGCTGTGAAGGCAGCTACATGCTTACAATTATAGCTAGAGAAAGGGTGCAGCTGTGGCAGCCCCATTATTGAGCTGGGCAATTGGGGAAGCATGGTGGGGACAATAATAACAAAAAAGTATTAATAATGCCGTTGCCCTAGTGCTGATTACGATGAGGAACTGAGTTTTGATTGGTGTAGATGTGTCTGCTTACCTGATGCCATCCTCTGTTACAGAGATCCTAGAGATAAGAGATTGGATGAGTGACTGCCTCTGGTGCAGCTGCCACTGATGACACTTCATAGCTAGCCAATGGTGGGAACTCAAGGATTTGGCAGTAAGACCCCCCCACCCCCACCACAGTATGTGCATTACTGCCACTGGCAGCAGTAGCAGATACGGTAACTTGTCTCAAGTTACAGCACCCTAGAGTACTATAGAAAGGGATTCCAGATACTAAGTAGTCTTGGTATTTGGTAATAGCTAGATGGCTAAATCTCTCTCATTGTGTGCAAAAATTCCCACAGTCTGTTTCCAGAGGTGGAGGGGTGGGCTATCTTGTGTCCTCCATCTTTGTAGGAGTCACTTAGCCTCTATGGCCACTACACCCAGCCATCTGTTCTGGTGTGTGGTGAGGCAAGGTGGAGCCCATCTTTGCTGCTGAATCTCGGTCTGCAGATGGCACTGCCAGGTACTGCAGTTACACTAGCATGTAGGCTTAGTACCACTACATGCAATACAGAGTTAAATGTGAGTTGTGGCCCTGGGTATTGTAGAAAAAGCATGTGAGGAGGTTGCTAAATATATGATGGCTGGTGCCACAGATTGGGAGTGCATTATCACAGCAATTAAAGAGCTACTGATGCCTCATAGAAAACTTTAAAAAACATAATAATTGGGTACAATTCTACGTGCATTCCATTTATATTTTATAGGTTTCTCCTTCCCATAATTTATTACTAAAGAAATGTATACAAATATATGTCTGTTGTCACTTGCAGTTCATTTTGAGTTCATCTGCCTCTATAGCTTACTCCTTACTTCAAGTCATAATCCTTTGTTGTGACGTTACAGTCTGTTGCCATGAGAGTAACTGTGAGGTCACAAGCAGTGCTCTGTGACTTCAGGTAGGGACAAAGTAGCAGGAATAGATGAACTCTTCAGGAGTAAACATCCTGTTTTCATGTAAATTACCGCGCCTACTGAATAATGTGAATGAGGAATACAGAACTAATGGGAACTACAAGCTGGACAGTGCATAAATATTATGTTTTGTTAAAGTTTTCCTGAACATGTCACCAGCTCTTTAAGCTGCTGTAGCTTTGTAAACCAGAGATCAGAAATCTCAAGGCCAGTGACTACTTATAAGTTACCAATAAATGATTAAAAACGAGTTCAGTCCTTATAGGACCACTGAGATTCAGGAGTGTGTTCTTTATCAGTAACATAATATTACCATGGGGTGGGGAGGTACTAGATTTTGTTTTGTTGCCTCTTTTGGGATCATGGAATGTTAATGCTTGGACACAAAGGCATAACATATCTGGGGTAGAAGAATACTGTTAGAGACTGCAGTAAAAACATCTCCAAAAAAAGATATACTGTATTATTGGCCATTTTACCTTGCAGAGCAAATGTGGACTGACATTCTTCCTTATTTATTCTTTTCATTGTAGGCTAATGTAGGAGGAAAGTTTTCATGTATACATAATCTGAAAACGTATTACATGTAAATAATAAGCCATGACAGGGTGTGCATTATAGGATTTTAATGCATCCCTCCCATGTGTGGTAAGCTGTGTGGCTGAAGGCCCGGGTTCCCTTATGCCCTTGGGAAGTGCATTAAAATCCTATGATGCACACACTGGAGGAGCTTATTACACTAGTAGTTTTTTTTGTATGGAAAATTAGTTATTTATACATTGGTTGTGCACATTCGCAAACCAACATGTTGTTGCAGTACAGGATTTTGGAGGGGGGTGTCGCTGCTGAGCCGATTGCAGTACACAAAACCAGGGGCTCACAATGGGCTCGGCAGTCTTACCCCAATGACCACTAAGTGTGGTCCTGACACAACTCTCTGCTGGGTCATGCACTTCAAAGGACCGAAGCCACTCCAATCAGAGAGGGCTTTGGTCCTTTGATTAAGTAACTCCCGGCCATGTGCATTACAATTGACGCTAATGTGTATGGCTGGAGTTACAGGGCTCCTGACACCCGTCGCCCTGTCCCTGGTGGTCAGCATGAGCTGCAGTGTGGCTTTCCATATTGGTGGCTCCGGCCGCCCACAACACACTCCCCGGTGCTCGCTCCTTTGATCCCCAACCCTCCTTTTCAACATGAGTGGCGGCGCTGCTTTCCATATTGACAGCTCCTGCTGCCCGCAACACACTCTCCGGTGCTCGCTCCTCTGATCCCCCCTTTCCTGTTTCTATACGATCCATGGTGTTGCTTTCCATATTGGCGGCTCCTGCGGCCTGCAACACACTGCCCGGTGCTCGTTCCTCTGATTCACCCCCCCCCCCATTTCAACATGAGCCACAGCGTGGCTTTCCACATTGGTGACTCCTAATATCACTGTCCCTAACACCTGATGCCAAATGATCTGCTTCCACAGAACGGCTGTCACCTGCTGTGTAAAAATGTAGCCTTCCCAGTCCAGGGACTCCGCAGTGCAGTTCATTGCTTTGCTTTACCTTGGGAGAGTGAGGCTGGTTTGTCATTCGGAATACCAAAACGCTTTCACTGGTCTGGCCAGGGGAAAGACTTTGCTGCACACTGAAATTAACTGTTTTGGAGATTCGAGTACCCACTTGAGAACCACATGACAAGTTTAATTTAGGGGAAAATCAGAATCCCAAGGTGGTTGACAGTATCCCTTTATGTGATTTGGTGGGATTTCTAGGAGCGATCTCTCACACCGTCTTGTCATTTATGAAGAAAGTCAAGCGATTTGTGTCCACACAAAATAGTAACGTACATTCAAGAAGGAAAGAGGTTTTGTATTATTGATTGTCTGGCAAGGGTATTGTGAGTAGCGCCCCCCTTATAGTTGCACATGGAGACAGCCAAGTCCAGAGCCATGTTTATGAAAATATGAAAATGGAGACTAAGTCCAGATCCTTGTTATGGGATTTGTGATTGTAATATCTTCAGTAAATAAGTGTTAAGCATCAAAAACTTTGGGGAAGTAGTTTTCGTCCGTTCTGATTTCATTCAGTGTGGGTTTTTGCTCGAGCTGGATAGCTACAGATTTGTTATTAAGTAGAATTTTAAATAAGATCTGTGAAATGTAAACACTTGCACATTCCCAGATCGTATCTTCTGAGCATATGTATTATAATTTTTTTGCACTCAGCACTTTGTTTTAATTTTGCACTGACTAAATGACATATGCATGTTAGTACGCATCAGCTGTTGGATCCTGTCTTTTAACAACTTTGCTTATTATGGCACATTGCGTTATTTGCTATAGGAACACTTTAGAAGAACCCTTTTGAAATGGAGTTCCCAATGACTGTTTGACAATCATCTGCTGTGATATTAACCACCGCTTAAATGGAGCTAGAATGCATTTATGAAATTGCAATATTTAAAAAAAAAAAAAAAAAACTGTTGAGTTGGACCGGCCTGGTGGCGCTGAGGGTTGAGGCGTGGGACGCCACACCTTGTGCCACGCCGGCGACCCGAGTTCGAGAACGGACTCTGAATGCCGGGGGCTGGCATGGGAAGGAGAGGACTGAGCATTCGTGGGACTGCTCTCCTCTGGTGGGTAGTGGAGCTGCATCGCTCTGCAGCAGCCCCCGGTGGAGACCGGGAGCACTGCATGAGCGGCGCAGCAGGAAAAAACAGAAAAGCAGAAACTGCTCCAGGACTGGCCGGATGATGTCTGCTGGTCTTCCAATGTCTCTGAAACCCCCAAAAGGAGCCATGCCCACCTCAGCAGCACTCTAGGGCCAGAAGTAGAGTGCGCTGGCCAGTCCCCACCGATGCATTCCTTCTCAGAGGAGAGAGACCCATCTGGCGAAGGGATACACCGGGTTACCCCAGGGAGGGCTACAATATAAGGTAGGAGGCTCGGGGGGGGGGTAGTAGGAGCAGCTGCTGGGGACTTTGGCGGCCCGAAGGAGTGGTGGGTTCTGGAGCATGCAGGGGGGGAAAAACAAATAATGCAAAAAAACCTGTTGAATTTGTTGGGGGCCTTAAAATCAAACTGTGACATTGTTAACCTTCGATAATTACAATGGAACAGACTGTTATTTAAATCATTGTCTTTATTTAAAGGCACAGACAGTTCCATTTATGTAAAAAGAAAATCCTGAATTTTTGGGGGACTTCAAAATCAAACAGTGGGTATGACTAATGGACATTAGAATGGAATGAACATTGTCTTGGTACATATGCATTGTTAACTTTAAATATATTTTTTTTTGGTACCTTTTTCTTGTCTCCTATGTGGCTGGGGGGGTGTTACCGATGGTCCCCCCCCCCCAGTCCGGCCTGACCAACATCCCCTAGTCTGCCCCACATCCCCCAAGCTCAACCCCCTTACCTCCAACCTGCACAATGATCTGTTTGCCATGGTGGAGCACGCGACCACCACCGGGATCAAGGGGTTTTCAGTGCAGGAGCATCCAGGTAGAAGCCGGCGGGAGCTGCTTCGTCCGGCCATCATGTAGCCCGCAAGATTTTTCCTTCTTTTCCTCCCGTCGTCCTGTGGCGTGCAACTGACGCCAAGGGACTGGCTGCTGCACGACCACGCCGCCCCTCCCAGCGCCTGCCACAGCACGCCCCCTAGTTCTGCCCATGACCTGCCATAGCCCCCAGCCACGCTAGGAGCCGGCAGGACGCCGAGGCATTCCCCACCACCCCGGAGGAGAGAGCAGTCTAGCGGACGACAGTCCTTCTCCACCCGCCGACCCCGGCGGCCCAGGCTTGTCCCGAACCTGCGCCGCGAGCGCGGTGTGGAGGCCCGCCAACCTCAGCGCCACCGGCCGGCCAACTTTAAATATTTAAAAGGAACAGACAGTGATTTAAACTAATGCCTTATGCAGGGCATGAAAGTAGGACAGCTGACGTCTCTGAAAGGAGTTGGCAGACCCTCAACTACGCATGATTGTAGAACCGCTCATTTAGAATTTATTGTAATTTGAATTATTTGTTGTCTGAAAAGCATGGAGATTCATTTAAACAGCAGTGTTAAGAAAAATTTCCTCATGAGTCAGTAGTTACTAACAATCTCGCCATTATTTCCCATTTTACTATCACACTGGTTTTGATGGCTCTGGTAGTTAAAGCATTTCCTGATTCAGCAAGCGGCACACTCAAATCCAGGCAACCAAAGACTCCTGAAATGACCCAATGATCAACTTAAGCATGACGTAATATAAACTTCATCTGTAGCTACAAAAAAAAAAAAAAAAAACAGTTTGAAGAACTGTTCAAGCACTGATCGTTAAAGCATTTGCTGTCTCAGCGAGCGGTAGTCTCAAATCCAGGCAACCAAATAATTTTTATTTAAAATTGCTATTTTTAATTTATATTCTGTTTTAAAAGGGACATCATTCAAATAGCTCATTCATAGATCAAGTATATGCATTTGTTTTCAAATAGTTATTGATTCTCAATACCACCATATTGTAAAGACTCATAACATTTCCCTTTATTCAGCCCCCCATCTCATACTATTAATTGTTAATTTTATATTAACTGATGCAATCTGAGTGTTTTAATTGGTTGGAGGTGGGGTGAGGGGGATTGGGGCAGGACAAGAGTTTGCAAATGCCGTCAGTTAAAAAGGTTGGCAGAGTATCCTAACCCCCCCCCCCCACACACACACACACATATACACAACCCTACCACTCGAACTTTGTCTGTAAATTAGGCACATTAGCAGGTGGACTGTTGCACAGTGCTGACAGACTCGAAAAAATGAACCACACAATAATTAGGGTGCAGTTTTTTTTTTATTTCAGATCATACATCTAAGCATGTTTAAAAATAAGTTTGGGAGACCATGAAAAACAATGACCACGTAAAATAGTTATTTACTGTGAACTAGCACACCGAAGGTACATTCAATAGAACTTATTTACTACATACATAGCATAAAATACTATAAGGGTAGCAAGACATTCATCTAATGGGTTATCGTTTTTGGTCACCAGATTTGAATTGATTAACATACAAAACAAGCGAAAAAATATTTTTTTTTCCTCACAATCGAGTAACACAACAGTGGCAATGATAAAACGGCAACAAGTAACTAAAGATCCCAGCAATTTTACTTTCTTTTTTAAATGGTATTTTTAGAAACACCATCAACTACATTCAATTGCTGGTCGTTTAAGCATCTCAAATCTCAACAAGAGAGGCAGTAAAAATAAAATGTAGGGATCAGATTTGGGTAACCACAAAATTCAGAGCTGCCATATGGAAGCACTCCGCATATGGAAAGGTGGTAAGACTTACCACTGTTTATAATACCTCCTAAAGCCCTTTACTCTCACCTTTTCTTCTTCTTCCTCTTGTACTTTTCCCTCCCGCACTTTGCCTGGACTGGCTAAATCATCAACTGCACACTTATACTCTTTTGTTGTTTCCATCCATAAACTGTTTGCTTTATATTGTGTGATTTATTGTTAAATTTTCATTTTAGCTTTTTTGCATGTATTAAATTTCGTACAACAAATGCTACGTTATGGCCCACTATGTACTGTTGTTGTCCTAATTTTTTTCCTTTTTCTCTTTTTTGTAATTGTGTACATTGTTTGAGTATATTGTATGTGACCTCCTTGCAAATAAGTTGGTTCAATGAATTTTTTATCCCTTCACAATAAACTGAACTGAATTAGGTGAGAAGCAACAACAAGGCAAGATGGACTTTAGTTTCTATCACTGCCACATATAAACAGGGAGTTACTTCTTTTGTGCATCTCCAGCTAATATGAACAGTTTGTTTCACAGAGCATCAGCCTGCTAGAATTGCAACAATGCGGGAAATAGGCGGCTGGAGGAGCCCCGTGAGACATTTGTTCTGAATAGCTGCTGAGGAGGGGTTGACCGTTCATTTTTATTAACAAAAAATGGTCCTTTATTATTAAAATAATAGCACTTGTGCCTGCAAAGGCATTTGAGCGGGAGCCGGGACACACGGAGAAGCAGCCACTCATTTAGTTCCGTTTTCAGGGACAGGGTGCAGTGAATTGAATAGGCTGGCAGAAAAAAAAATTATGTGCAACTGCCCACCCAGCCAGGCCACTGCACTGATGACATTATACTGAAAGAAGAAATTACTATATGTAAGTAGACCCCAGCCCTCCCTGTGCTGCTGAGAAACACTTACGTACACAAATTTCTTCCGCCTTTGAAGCTCTGAGTCGTACGTAGAAATTAGCCCCTTTAACTGCTCAGATGCTGTCTCACCATCTCGTAGTTTGCCCAAGAATAATAGAACCCCTTGCCCCCTCGCCTCTCCCCAAAGCATCACAATTCACACCTTGTTGCCACTTGCATTATACCCCGCAGGCTGGTACTAGGTACTATTATGAGCAGATGTTCAAAACATTTGTGGGTCTTTGTATTGAAGCTAAATCCCTGGCGCCAGTGAACCTCATGTCCCAACTGACCAGCAGACTCCACTTCCTCACTCTGGGAACACATCACTCCCTCCAGCCATCCCTGACCGACCTACCTTGAGGTGTCCCTGCTCCACTGCTCATGTCACCCCTTACCAGTGCAAATAGATAATCTGACTGGCGCATTGCTGTTGTAAGGCAGGTCCTTGTCCTCTGGCACTTGAGACCCATTATTTTCAGTTCAGGAATGAAACTGAATTAAAATGTGTATATTGATGTTTTGCCATTAGATAATATTGTACCAGTTGCCAAAGGAAACCCCCTTATTCCTAGCCACAGCCACAATAAAATGTACATGTATTACACATTTGGCTCAGTGTCGTGTCTGAGTCCGCCTCAGACCTAGATCTCTGCATCGGTTTGGACTATGAAAGATTTCTGGAAATTTGGACTGTACAAAACAGGATAGGAACAGAGTTTAGCCTTCAGTGTAGTAAATGCTTCCTCACATTGTACAGTCCATTGGACTTTTCGGTTTTTTTCTTAGTCAAGTCGATCAAAGGGCTAGCTATATCTGCAAATTAGCTACAAATCGTCGGTAAATAATAGCCAAACCTAAGAATGATCGATACTTTGTTTCTTCGTCTGTGGCTGTGGGCTATTAGCGATAGCATCAACTTTACCATTTTCAGGCTTCACCCTCCCTTGTCCAATTATGAATCCTCGATATTTGTTTTCCTGCATACCTACTGAACATTTACTCGGATTTATGGTCAGTCCTGCGTTAGTTATAACTGACAAGACATTTTGGAGATGCTTTAAATGGTCTTCCCATGATGAACTGAAAATGATTACATCATCTAGATATGCTGCACTGTAATCCATATATGGATGTATTAATTGGTCCATACATCTCTGAAAGGTTGCTGGGGCCCCATGTAGACCAAATGGCATTTTTGTGAATTGGAATAGCCCTATTGGGGTACTGAAGGCTGTCTTATCCTGGGAATCTGCATCTAGGGGTATTTGCCAATATCCCTTTGAAAGGTCTAATGTACTGATATATTGGGCATTGCCTAACCTATCTATAATATCTTGATTCAGGCATCTGGTACCCATTGAATCTGGATATATCGTTTAACTTAGAAGTCCGGCAAACCCTGACACCTCCTTCTTTTATTTACAACCACCATAGGAAAGCTCCAAGGACTTTTGGAAGGTATAATTACTCTAATTGTTGCATTTTATTATTTCATTAATTACCTCCTCCTTAAACTTTCAGGTATTTTATAAGGTTTGTGTCTGATAGGTTTATTAGTGGTCGCCTCTATATGGTGTTCAATTCCCTCAACTTTCCCAGGTGTTGTTATAAATGTATCCTGAAAAGTATGTATAATACCTCTTAATTCTTTCTTTTGTTCAGCATTCAGTTTATCATTAATAGTTACATCTTTCATATTGTCTTGACCCTCCAAACGTTCATAGGCAAGTTCTAACTCACTTTTAGTTATTTCAGGGTGTACAAATAGAGCTGGTGTACCTCTATCATGCCATGATTTCCACAAATTAGCATGATAGATTTTCAATTGTTGTTTTTTTTTTCAGGACAAATAATTTCATAGTTCACCGGCCCTACTTGTCTATGAATGGTATAGGGCCCCTGCCATTTCATCAGTAGCTTATTCTCTGTACAGGGTAACAACAAGAGAACTCTATCGCCTGGCTGGAATGTTTTAGACCCAACTCCTTGATCATAGTATTGTTTTTGGAATGTCTGATGTTCTTTATTAGTCTGTTGGGCCGCCTTAGCATATTTTGCTAACCTTTGGCGTAATGCAGTGACATATTCCAATGTGGATACTGGAATAGTGTCTACCTTGGACCCTTCCCAATTTTCCTTTATTATATCCAATATCCCTCTTGGATTTTTCCCAAAGAGTAGCTCAAAAGGAGAGTAACCGGTTGATGCCTGGGGAACCTCTCGGTAGGCAAACGTTAAATAAGGCAAGTACTTATCCCAATATTTACCTTCATCAGTAATACATTTTTTTAACATTTGCTTTAGAGTTTTGTTAAAATGTTCCACCAGACCATCAGTTTGTGGATGATAAGGAGATGTAAAAATGGAATGTACCCCCAAGGCCTGATAGAGACGTTCAATACTTGAGAACAAAAATTACTATCTCTATCAGTCAGTATTTCTTTGGGTATACCCATCCTAGAAAATACTTTGATTAATTCTTCAGCTACTTTTTCAGCTGTGACTGTTAATAGGTATTGCCTCAGGGTATTTGGAAAATAGTCACATATAATTAAACTAAAACTGTTCCTTTGGTACTTTTAGGTAAAGGACCGACTATGTCCATAGTCTGAGTAAGGGTATCCACTAAAGGTAAAAGGCTGTAGGGGTACCTTATCTTTCCTAAGTGCAGGTCTTACTTTTTGACACTGTACACATGACTTACAATATTTGGTCACATGATCGTGTATACCTGGCCAAAAGAACCTGTACAGTAATCTCTGCAATGTACGTTCTTTACCTTGATGGCCAGCTATAGGAAGGTCATGTGCAAGGGTCAATAACTGTTCTCGATAGACAGTAGGTACAAGTAATTGTAATACAGTCTCTCCAGTTTTTACATTTAAACATTTCCTATATAATAGTCCCTTATACAGCACAAGTTTCTGTTCGGCATTTTGCTCATTGCCCACTTGTAGAAATAAAGGTTTTAAAGAATCATCCTGCATTTGTGCTACTCTAAAGTCTGATTGTGAACTTAAGTCTTTAAAGTCAATAGTGTCTTTAGTGTCTTTATGTAAATGTTGCCACACCCGCTTTTCCTGTCGCTTTTCATTTTTTGTTTTCCTTGTCTTCCCAGGAAGCTCAAACAGATAGTCTTCAAATGGGAAGGAACGTTGCAGATCTGTGTCTTTCTTTTCTTGAGCTCTGGTAGTCATTGCTCCTATATTGGTAGCATTGGCAAGTAACTGTGAGAAGTCTGGGTGGTCATGCCCTAAAATAACTGGTACTGGTAGATGTGGAACCACCCTTACTTCTATATTTCGAAGTACTTGTTTGTACTTGTACCTCAACTTGTTGCATTGGGTACATATGTGTCTCCGTGTATACAAGTTACTTGTGTGTGGATACTTCAGGGACTGTAGATATCATGCAGGCTTTAACTAATGTTTGTCTACTACCAGAATCTAATAGTCCAACCATATCTTTGCCATTTATTTTAACAGGAGTAATATACTGCCCCCAATTGGCCAATACTAAATGGGAAGGGGTAGTTTTCTTTTTAGGACAAAATCTTGCAATATGCCCTTTCCCTTGGCAAAAATGACATATTACTTCAGTGTGGGGGGTTTTAGGCACATTTGTTGCTTTGACAGTTCCACTAGGTACAGGTGTAGAAGCTGAAGAAGATCTTACCGTGGGATGGGTTACATTAGTTCCAGAGTATCCTTTAGTCCTGTTTGGTCTGGCAGTTAGGTAATCCTCTGCCAATTGTACTGCTTTTTTAGCTGTCTCTGGACGGTGTTCCCGCACCCACATCTGAACATCTTGAGGTAGAATACGTATGAATTGTTCCAAGACAACAGCTTCTAACATCTGTTCTTTTGTGTTAGCCGAAGGTTGTAATCACTTCGTACACAAGTCTTTAAGTCTAGTAAAAGCTTCTTGTGGAGTATCTGGAACCTCAGGGTTCGAAATCTCTGTCTATAAGTTTCGAGACAGATATAACGTTTCAGAATAGCTTCTTTGACAGTGTCGTAATTTTAGCTCATCGCACTGTCTACATTACCATAGGCCAGTTGAGCTTTTCCCGTCAGATAAGGAGCGAGACGTATCACCCACTGGTCCCTAGGCCACTGACAGGCCCATGCTATACGCTCAAATGTGGTTAAATATGTTTCTAGGGACATGGATATGTTGTTCATCCACACTATCTGGCAGGTTCCTTGCCACTTTAAATCTTGCCAGAAGGTCTTCAAGCTGGCTCCTCCCACCCACCCGGGTGGTAAAACTCTCAGCTCCGCCCCATGACGCCATGACTGGTTCCTGATTCTTCGGTTCATCCGAATTTAGTTTTGAAGTTTTCTAAAACTTGATCTTCTTTCCCTCATGGCTGCGATGGACGATTCATTTCCCTGCTCTTGGGCGCCGGAAGGCGTGAATATCTCAGGTCTGATCCGCACTCCACATCGTATACTGCCTCGACTTGGACCACGATCCGCCAAGTTTGTGGGTGTGCCGCGCCCTTTTCGCGCCCTGGAGTATTGTGTGGCCCGTTTGGGCTTGGCGCCCCGAGGATTTTTCCGCGCCGGTAAAATCTCTAGAGGCTCGTCGGGCGGTGTCTGCGTCAGCTGTCTCGGCTGAGCAGCTCGATCTCTCTACCTTCCTGGAGGAGGCAGCAGCCAAGACTGCATCTCCCTCCTCCTCCTTGGTCGCGGCATTTATCTCGCTCTCTTTGAGTTCCTCTCATTTGGCTTCGTTCAAGGAGCTTCGCCAGTCCCTTTCCACAAAGGGAGAAGGGCCATCGGGACTTGCCTCTCGGCCCAGGTCAAGGGAGTCGCAGGGTAAATCCCATCGTCGGCGTTTGGGGGAGCGGAAGAGGTCCCCTTCCCCTAACTGCCGAACTTCGAGTTCGGTCGAGGTTGTGGCTCAGGCCGTTGGCTTCACGGTGTCCCCGTCAGGCCAGCCGGCCAAGACTCCCATCGATGTTGTCGAGTTTTCTCTCGACCCGTCACCCAGGCGGTCGACTGCAAATGCTGTCAACCCTTCGCCGGTTCCCCCGGCGGAGGCCGAGGTTCTGCCTGAGCCTTCAGGGCAGCAGTCCTTGGTTATTCTGTCCGAGCCGAGGGAAGAGCGGGTGTCCCCCGCTCCTTCCCAGACCCACCCTCGGTTTCGCCGAGGATCTTGGTCTCGGACTCGGTCCTCTTCTCGGTCAAGCCGCTCCCACCGACTTCGGCAGTCTCGGTCGGGGCACCGAGTTAAGTGGCAATACCGTTCCTCCTCGGATGAGGAGAGGCCTCGACGCAGATGGCGTCGACGTTACGAGGAGTTTATGTGGCAGCAGTTGCTGTTGTCCGGGAATCAATCGACTCCAATTCATTCCCCGTCTATCAAGCAGCTGCCACTGGAACAGCCGACACAACCGCTCGCTGCAGTCGAGGTGCCCACTTCTGGGCCAGTTGTTCGACCAAATCTTACTGCCCCACCGATTGTGGTGGAACCTCGGTCGGGTCACGACCTGTCCATGGGTTGTGCGTCACCCTCACTCCCGCCCGCCCTCGCGCGAAGGAAGAGTAGCTAAGGCCTGAGGCAGCTCTTTGCAGACCCTTGAATCCGACGATAGCTCCTCCAGTGTTCCCTGCACGGAGGGTCCAGAGCCCACCCTGGACCCGGTGTTTGAGCGACAGCCCTTCGTCCTTCCTGGGTCTGCTTAGGCTCATCTCGGAGTTCACGGGATGCAGCTCGAACCCATGTCAAGCGGTCTCTTATCCCTGGCGGAGATCCTAGACCGGGGATTCACCCTCGGAGGCCTTCCCGGTGGCTGAGGCCACCGTCGGCCCAGCCTTGGAGCTTTGGCAGCGGCCTACTTCCTGTCCTGCGCCCTCGGCCAGGATGGCCAGGAAGTATGCTGTCCCTATCGGTTCTTTGCCCATTTTTTCGGAGCACCCCTCCGCTGAGGGATTAGTTACCAATAATGTCTTCCAGTGTTCGGTGAACGCTCGGGATGTGGATAGGCCCCCCAACAAAGAGTCCAAAAGGATGGACTATGTCGGGCGCAAGGTTTACGCCGCATCCTCCCTAGGCCTCCGACAGGCCAGCTTGGTCGCACTGATGGCACATTTCTCCCATGCCCTTTTGGGCTCCCTGGATGAGGTGCTCCCTCATCTCCCGGCCAGACATGCGGACCACGGTCCGGCGGGTGCGGGACCAGGGTAGGACGGTGACGAAGCAGCAGCTTCAGACTGCTCTGGACATAGGTGATTCCTGTGCCAGGTCAGTAGCGGCCGCGGTGGCCATGCGCCGCAGGGCGTGGCTGAGGATATCCACCTTCTCGACGGATACCCAGCACAAGTTGGCGGACATCCCCTTCTTGGGGACTGACCTCTTTGGCCCTGGAGTGGAGGGACACCTCCAGGGGACCGAGAGTCCAACACCACTCTGGACTCGGTCACCCCCGCCCAGAGGGACAAGGGCTGCCGGCAACCTTTGCGTAAGCCCCTTTGTCCTTCGGCCCCTGCGGCACGACTGGCCCATCAACAACAGCATGAGGGCTGACAGGCTTGCGCTTGGCATCCTGACCCCAAGCCAGCGACTTCCTCTAAGGGGAAGCAAGAAGGTAAAGGCTCAGGAGCTCCCTCGGCCAGTCTCTCCTCCAAGCCTGCTCAGTGACGGGCTGAGGGGTGCCGCCCCTGGCCTCGTCACCCCTACCCGGGTCCCCCCATGGGGAGATGGCTCCGCCACTTCCTCCGCCTGGTCCGCTATCACCATGGACCGCTAGGTGTTGGAGGTGCTAGGGAAGAGGCCTGCCTCTGGAATTCGAGCAGGCTCCACCCTTTCGAGCCGTCGCCGCTCAGGGGGCCACGGGGTCCGCAGTCTCGCTGTCAGCCCGCTGAGCCGACACTACCCTGCTTCTCGAAAAAGAGGTGATCAGGAAGGTGCGGATCCTTCTCCAGACCCGGGGTTTGTGTCCAGGTTTTCCTGGTCCCCAAACGGACGGGGGGGCTTGCGCCCCATCCTCGACCCGCACGACCTGAACAACTTCTTAAGGTCTCAGACCTTCTGGATGGTCACTCTGACTCAGATACCCCATCCTCGGAACGAGGTGTGTGGCTCTATTCCCTGGACCTCCAGGACATATTCTTCACATTTTGATCCATCCGTTTCTTTGGAGACTCCTCCGCTTCCAGAGCGGGGGATCTCTTTACCAGTTCCAGGCCATACCCTTCGGCCTCTTCTCAGCAGCATTCCTGCAGCGCCGAAGGGTCCAAGTGTACCCCTACCCGGATGGCGGGCTGGCTGCAACCCCTCCAGAGCAGAGGTGGGGTGGTCCGGAGCTCTGGCCCTCTAGGTTGCTCTCAGACCAGTCTCCTCTCTAATGGAGCCAAGTTGGAACTCGTGCCGAAGCAGGTGATCCCTTCATCGGGACAGAGCTCGACTCTCCGAGCCAGAGCTCGGCTCCTGGCGGACAGGGCCGAGGTTCTTCCTCCTTTACCTAATCATGTCTGATTGGGCAATCGCGCCCTGCCCGGGACTTCCTGCACCTCCTGGGCCTCGTGGCGGCCTGCGCCAGCATGGTCTGATTGGACCCGTTGGTACATGCGTCCCCTTTAATGGGGGCTGGCCAGCCAGCGGTCACAACGCTGCAATCCTTTGGACCAGCCCGTGACAGTAACCCAGGGATGTGGAACACTCTCCTATGGTGGACCGTTCCAGCACATCTGCAGGAGGGCATCCCACTCTTCCGCCCCAAGTCGACGGTCTTCTTCGACCGATGCATCTCTGATGGGTTGGGGTGCCCATCAAGGGGAGCGCAGAGTGCACTGTCTCTGGTTCCCTCGGGAGTCCCGATGCCATTTCAACCTGCTGGAGCTTCATGCGGTCCGCTTAGCTCGCACCGTTCTCGCTCCATTTGTGTGGGGTCAGGTGGTTTAGGTCCAGGTGGACAATATCACGACCATGTGCTACCTGATCCGCCAGGGCCGGACGCGCCCCTTGCCGTTGCGTAAGGAGGTTCTCCGCATTTGGTCTTGTGCACAGCCTGGAGGCGGGTTTTCCTAGCCATTTCGATGGCAGGAGCCTCCAACACCCTAGCCGATGCCCTAAGCTGGATAAGGGCTGCGCCTCACGAGTAGTCTCCCCTGCCAGAGGTAGCACAAGATCTTTCTCCCACTGGGTCACGCCTCAGGCGGACCTTTTTCCTCCAGGAGAATGCGAAGCGAGACTGTTTCATGCCGCCCCCTCAGCAGGGGCTCGCTGTGAGGGATGCCTTTGAGACCACGGACCCGGGCCTCTTTACATCTTCCCCCATTTCCCTTGACCCACAGGCAAGGCGAGGAGGGACTAGGCCTGGTGATTCTGGTAGCCCCAGACTGGTTCCGCCAGCTCTGGTATCCAGCTCTCCTCAGTCTCAGCTCCAGGCTCCCGAGGTGGCTTCCAGCCCGCCCGGACCTGATCTCTGTTATCAGGGGAAGGTATTCCATCCGGACCTTCAATCCCTGCACCTGGCGGCCTGGTTCCTGTGCGGCTAGTGGCCAGGCCTTGGGTCTTCCGGCGAGGTCCTTGATGTTGTTGAGGCGTCACGCCAGGAGTCGACCAGATATGCTATGCCTTCAAATAGAAGAGTTCTCCATTTGGTGTTAGGATAGGGCCTGGTCCCTTCTCCTGTTCCTCGGCGAGCATTCCGGACTACCTGTGGTCCGTTCTTCTTCTTCTTCTTTAGCAAGGGCTTCGATCGTGACCCTTAAGGTGCTCCTGGCAGCCACCCTGTCCTCAGGCGCGGGCGGAAGGCAGTTGTAGCACAGGAAAATGGTCTGGCGCTTTTCCAAGGCCTTGATCCGCTTCCTTCGGGGAAGAATCTCCACCTCCGTGGGATCTTCTGCTGGTATGGGGCTTAGCTCACGGGCAAGCCATTGAACCAATGCACAGGTGCGATTCTCCACCTGTTGTGGAAGAACACCTTCTCGGTGGCTACCACGTCAACCAGAAGGATGGAAGAGCTCCAGGCGCCTCCTTCAAGTCTCCCTATCTGGTCTTCCACAGGGACAAGGTTGTCTCGCCCCACCAGTTCCTTCGAAGGTGGTGTGGCGTCACCCCTAACTGGGTATTGACTCTGCAGGAGTTCAATCCCATTCACACCTCGAGCGCATTAGGCTCCATTTGGACCCTAGTTGGCGCTTGCCTTCTCGGGGCGTGGATGGAAGTTCGGGAGAGGTTCACCAGCTGTTTGTCATCTACGCTGAAGCCGCATCTGGCATACCTGCAGCCAAGCGGACGATGAGTGGGTGGGTCACCTCCTGCATAGATCTCCGCTATAGGTGGGCGGGCATGGAGCCTCCCAGAGGGATAAGTGCTCATTTTACCCACCCTTCCGCTGCATCGGTGGCTGCTTCCGAGGAGTCCCTACCCAGGATATCTGCAGGGCTCCTACCTGGAAGTCGGCACATTTTTTTTTTGTTTTATTTATTTAGCTTTTGTTGACCGGGTAAGTGCACTAGACAAATC
The DNA here is from genome assembly GCA_016271365.2 of Neoceratodus forsteri. Lineage (NCBI taxonomy): Eukaryota > Metazoa > Chordata > Ceratodontiformes > Ceratodontidae > Neoceratodus > Neoceratodus forsteri. The sequence goes on from CM057456.1 coordinate 1,048,966,623, forward strand.
CTGCCTATTTTCAGGACACGACCGGGGAGAGGATACAGATGCATGCAAATGACCTTGAACCAGAGTAAGCTGTTGGTGGCATTTTTAGTGAATAGAAATTTGGCCGGGACACGGAAATTCCCTGCTCTTTTGATAAGTGCCATGGGATCTTTAACATCCACCTGAACTACCACCAATCCAGGCAGATGGGACCTCGGTTTAACGTCTCATCCGAAAACGGCACCTCAGAAATGCAGCACCCTCTCATGCTGCATTACAGTGTCAATACTGGGATAATAACCCAAGTGCCAGATGTGGGAACTGAACCCACAGCCCTCTGATCTCGGCCTCAGAGGCGAGTGTGCTACCTACTGAGCCACTGACATACCATTTTACCCTCTACCACATCGATCTTGGGTCACGCCGGGATGCTGGTTGGGGCCTCAGTTCTCCAGTCTTTATTTCCTAAGTAGGGGGTGTGCGCCTTGCCTCCCTCCTCCCAGAGAACTGCTAGGAGTCTGCTAGATAGTGTGGATGAACAACATATCTATGTCCCTAGAAATACAGGTTACTCACTTGTAACAGGAGTTCTAGGAATGGTATATGTTGTTCATCCACACGACCCACCCAACCTCCCCGGCTTCGACGAACAACCTGGCTTCCAGCAGGCTAGATCTAGCGTCATGGGGCGGAGCCGAGAGTTTTACCACCCGGGTGGGTAGGAGGAGCCAGCTTGAAGACCTTCCGACAAGATTTAAAGCGGCAAGGAACCTGCCAGATAGTGTGGATGAACAACATATACCATTCCTAGAACTCCTGTTAAGGTGAGTAATCTGTATTTCTGTATCATCAGTCTCACTTAATTTAGTCAATTTTATATCTTTGGGGTTATCCCCTGCCGGTGGGGGGTGCCTACTGACACCAAGCGCTTGGATAGCCCTCAAGGTGTCGGCCCACCTGGCCTCATTTCTTTGCATGTCCCTTTCCCTCTGTTTCTCCAAGGCTATCTGTTGGATACATAGCCATTGCAGCAGGTCTTGTGTATCTCCAGTAGGGGGTCCTTTCTCCAACTCCTCCTTCTCACCATCTGTAGTGTCACCATCTTCTTCAGGCTTCGCAATTTTACGTTTAACATCAGGTAGCCCGGTCATCAAAGGTTGTCCTAGTTTCTCCACCATGGTTCTGGTCAACACCAACAGGTATCTTCTGGGACATCACGACCTCCTTCAATACTTGGTGCAGTATCACGAGATCCCACCTCTCCCACCACGTGTGAGGTGTGGGAACAAGGAAGGGCAGCTTTTCCAAATTCGTAGAGAGTGCACCAGAAAAATATTTATTTAGATAAACCAAAAAATAAAGCCAAACTTAAGGCAACAAAGCAAAGGAACACAAAAAAAAACAAAACAAAACAGCAGCTTGCAACATTAGAAAGAGCTAATGTAGCACTCACTGAGGTCAGAACACATCTGAACCTCACCAGACTATCTACTGAACTAAACTAACATCTTGCTTTATATACACTTAGACACATGTGACTTAGAGGACTCCTCCCCTAAGTTTAAATCAATAGCATTTTTACAGACTAGAAGGCTTAATTTGGATAAATGAAAATACAATACATTTTGTATTTTAAATACAATACATCACACTACTCCAAATCATAAAAATAAAGTTGTTATATCTAAATAAATTTACAAGTTTACCAAATTAACTTCACCTCCTACAAGGTACCTTGAAATATAGGAGGAAGCCAGCCAGCCAGCTCTAAAGGGATCTATGAAGAGCTAGGAGTTAAGCTTGCAGTTCTGCCTGGGAGAACAAGACTAACAACTAAAATAAAATAGAAGGTTTGAGTGAACCTATCACATTTACTTAATTTTAACACACTAACATTTTAATTTCACTAGATGATGTATCTTCTTCTTTTATAAAGCCACCTGACATCCTGTACTGAAAAGATTTAAATTCTACAGTAGTATTCACTTCTAAAAATAACAACGTTTAGAATTGTCTATAAATGTACCATATATCTTTAGGTACCTTTTTCAAACAGATATATATATATATATATTTGATATGAATGTGATTTTATTCAGAGTATATTAAGCTTAGAAGGAAAAGCATACATTCAAATGGCAGCGTTTAACAGCTGAGCAGCTGTATCAGAAGGGTAGTTTGTTTACTAGTAGCATACCTCTATGCCACATGCAGAAAAGAAATGCAAAAGCACCACCACAAAGAGCCCTTGAACCCCCCCCCCCGGATGGACATATATTTAAAATTTAGCGAGAAAAGAAACACTCACTCGGCGGTAACCAGGAAGTAAACTGAGGCGAGTGTGGGGGGGGGTTTGCACATTCGCAAAGCGGCAACTCTACCTACCGCAACACTATGGGAGTTCTAACGCTGGTTTTCACGTACAAACGTGGCACAAGTTAGCCTGACAATTACCAGGACTGCGTACAAAAAGAAATAATAAAACAAAATTATAAAGGGAACAGCTGCCGACTTTAATTTAAAAGGGGGAAAAAGGACTAAACAGTCTTCTCAAACCCTCTTCAGCAGTGTATGTACGAACACTAAAAGTACACTGCGAGGATTTTTAACATTATACCAAGTATATCTAAACTTCCCATTTACGGGGAGGTTTACCCAGCTACATTATTGGTTTTCATTTCAAAGAATTACTCTGAAATACAAGTTCACTAAACGAGGGAGGGGTTCAAAAGGGAAATAAGCTTCATATAGCAGAATCAGGGGTGAGGGACAAGGATAGCAAGAAGGTTATATAGTTGGCCTGCTTATATAAGTGAAGAGTGGAAAGATGAGAAAAGAGTGCAAGAAAACAAAACAATAGAGAAGGGCTGTTGCAACAGACAAAAAAAAAATCAAAAGTCTGGTATATGGAGTTATTCCCTACACCACGCTCTTCTCATGTACTCAGGGGTCTCACTGCCTAAGGAGTCACTGAATTGTCATGTTCGATGTCCTTAAGATCAGAACACGCTAAGGTGCAACAGCCATCAGCTTTGCTCCCCCCTCCCTTTGAAACACCCTGCAGAAGTCTCTAAAACTTACCCTAATACCTGGGATATCTGTCTTGAAGGAACCATGTAATTATCACTGTTAACCGCATTTTTGAGAAATAGTTGGTAAGCATCATGATTTTCAGCTGCATACCCCTTCTCTGATCCACCCCCCTGGTTTACCCCCTTCTTGGCTTTTTCCTAAACATACACAACTTTGAATCCCCACTCCACACCTGCCCCATCATCAACCATATTCTTACTGCCCTCTCCCTTCCTCCTGCCTTCCACTTTTCACCTCCTACCCCGCTATTCTGCTCAGCTCTAACACCTCTCTATAGCTGTCTTTGTTCAAAAGCACTTAATTTCACCTGCACTACCCTATTAATACGGCCTTCAGTGTAAGGATGGGTGTAGACCTAGATACTGGATGCATCTATTTACTTTGATCTCCTCCACCCATAGAAAAGTGTTGTATCCATGAATACTAACCCTCTGTAAAACCATTTGTATTATGTTCCTATCTGTATATACTGACTAGGTGTCCCACCTTATGTTATCTAACAGGTACTCAAATTGTGTACTATTGTATTGTTAATTGTTTCTTCACTGTCTTTGGAATTGTTTATGTCCTTCCAGGACCATCTTGCAAATGAGCCTGCTCAACAGTGTATTGCCTGGTTTAAATAAAGATTGACTGATTGAAAGTGTATCAAAAATCAGACTCTTATGGAAATCAGTATTATCTGTTGCTCGCTATTATTCAGTTCCTGATTAGTTTCCTTATTTTGACATTCAAGTTGATTGCAGTAGAATAACATTTATTTTATTTGGGACATGCAGAAGCAGAGGAAGAAATAGTGAGGCAATATCCATAAGTCATGTGATCACCCATAAGGCATTCCATTTCTGTAGGCCATTCTCTTGGGGAGCCACATGAAGTAAATGGAAGAAGCGGGGGGGAGGGGGGCAGTAAGGTGAAATAGCAGGTGAAGAATCCCCTTGTAAAAGGAACACAGATACATGTACTACTGTATATTCTAAAATATAGAGTCAGTAGCATATAAGAGACAACATTTTCTATCTTATGTCATACAATGACTATTTCATGTTGTCTCTTTTTCAGGAAGGGTTTTAACTCCCACTGGTTGTTAAGTCCATCAGGCTTAACACTTTTCAATCTGAAGATCCATTCACTTTCTTTCATTAACAGTAGATTTACCCTATCACCGCCATACTTCATAGGGGGCACCCATTCATTCCCCATGAACTTAAGTCCTGCAGGATTTGAAGCATGAAATTGTGCAAAATGATGTCCCAAGGGTGTGTCTGTTTTGCAGTTCCTAATATTTTGTGTGTGTTCTTGGATTCTGGTCTTAACCTGTCTAGTGGTGTGCCAATTATATGAAATATTACAGTGGCACCACAGGATGTGTATCACAAAGGGAGTAGTACAGGTGATTGAGATTAAACTTCTTCTCAACAATTCTTGGATGTACCAAGGTTTTACCTTGTTGGCAGTAGCAACAAATGTTACAATTACAGGATTTAAACATGCCTGGTGGTCTGTTTGGTAGCCAACCCTTTTCTGTTTTTTTTTTCTGCTGGTAAATGGCTACGCACCAGTTTATCCCTTATGCTAGTAGCCCTGCTAAATGTGATTCTTGGTGTGTTCCCTATTGCCTGGGAAAGCTGTGGGTCCCCTAATAAAATCTGCCAGTTCCTGAAAACAGTGTTGCCTATCTGGCCTGGCCAATTATTGAACTCTGTGACAACGGTCACTTTTGTGTCTTCAGTTGCTTTTTTATGTGTTCTATAGGTGTTTCTGAGAAGTTCTTCCCTAGAACTAGAATATGCTTTTTGTAATGCATCCGTTATTATTGTCTCATTCTAACCCCTCTTCAAAAACCTAATTTTCAGTTATTCAGCTTGTTCAAGGAAATGATTATCTTCAGAACAGTTTCACCTAAGGTGCAAGAATTACCCATAGGGCAGCACTGAATTCTTCAATCTGATTTGGTGGGCACTATCTGCTTGCAAAACAGAATTGGTAGCAGTACTTTTTCTGTAGCTTTTGCTTCTGATTTTACTTCCCTGGTCTGTTGGTTTTGTCAGGGTGACATCCAGGAAATTGATTTTTTTCTGTATCTGTACAATGCGTAAAGTGAAGATTCTTATCAATCACATTAATCCAGGACATAAATGCCTCAATCTCCTGTTTGTGCCCCTGCCAGACACAAAGTATGTCATCAATAAAACAATGCCAAAGCCTGATCCTGGGCAGGTACAGATTATCTGTAGAGACGATAATTTTCTTCTCCCACATGCCCAGGAATGGGTTGGCATACAATGGTACCATTGAAGCACCTGTGGCAGTGCCACAGAGTTGTAAGAAGTGAGTGCCACAAACTCAGGTTAATTGTAAGGATAAACCCTAATGCTGCTAAAATGAAGCTGATGGGCATGTCTTTCTCTGTTTCTTGTGTAAACATATATCTGCAGGCTTCATTGCCATCTTCATGTTTAATACTGGTATAAAGGGTGTGGCAGGGTGACCCTTGTCAAGGATGGGTACCCTGGTAGAAAGATGAGGTTCATAACACCCCCAAAAAAAATGAAGCACTAGGTATGTTGGTCCAGCATGCCAGCTGGCTGAGGTAATTAAGGTGCTGGTTGCTGAAACCAAGTACATAAAATGCCTATAAAGCGTAATAAGTGTCTATAAGAAAAATAGGGTGCTTATGGTTTAAATACAGTACTTTGAAAGTTTAAATACAGTGCGTGAGATGCATTTACAGCTGTTCACTGAATTTAATCTGAAGTATGTTTGTGCCTTTAAATAATAAAGTGCTTTTTGTTTTGAAAGTAAAAGGCAGCAGTGCTACCATGTAACATTTTGTACTAGATGTTAGTTATAAAATAAATAAGAATTAACACAAGTTGAGTTGCTTATGCTACATACATACAAGGATTCCATAGGAAAGGAGGTTGATAAAGAACTCCAGGGGCTGGATATTCAAACTGCGTATTTTGTGGCAAGCCCTTGCGCAGCTGCACAAAATAGTTCGCGCGAGAGGTGTGGCTGAAGCGATATTCAAAGGGTTGCGCTATTGAGCAACTCGCTTGAATATCACCCGCCACAGCCACTGTGCATGGCGAGTGGAATGCGGCGCCACCGCAAGTGGTCAGAGTGGAGCATCAAGTTGCGGTGGCGAAGTACCATTTTGCCGTGCGCGCAAATTTCCCATTTTCAAAGGAGACATGCAAATGGGGCCATAATTCATGCAAGGCACAGAGGAGCCATTTGCATCTATTTATTCCATTTGCATGCCATTAGCATGCAGGTGCGCCGATTCCGAGGACTGCGCGCGGCACCCTGCCAGGCAGCAGCCGTCAGGGACCGGCGCCCCTGCAGCCCGATCGCGGGAAAAGCGTAAAGTCCCCCACCCCCGACTGGCGATCGCGGGCATGAGGTTAATTAACCCCCACTAGCCCGATCGCGGGCATAAGCTTAATCATCCCCCCACTAGCCTGATTGCGGGCATAATTGTAAATACCCCCACCAGCCCGATCACTGGCAGCACAGAGTCCAACCCCCAAGGACATATCCCTGGTGGTCCAGTGGACCACTAAGCCTGATCGCGGGCTGCAAAATGTTGCAACACCCTCCCCCAGAACAGATCCCTGGTGGTTCAGTGGACCGCTAAGCCTGATTGCGGGCTGCAAAATGTTGCAACACCCCAAGACCATATCCCTGGTGATCTAGTGTCCCCCCACCCCACCCACCCACGACGCCCACCACCCGCCCGGCGGCGGAAGCTACCCCGCCGACTGACTGCCCGGTGAGCTGCACCCATTGGTGCAGAGCAAGAGCCAATGGGCGCAGCCCTACGGGCAGTCGGGCGGCAGGCGGGTGGGATGCTGCTGGCGCTGCGGGAGCGGGAGTGGTGGGGCTCGTGGTGAGGGGACACTAGATCACCAGGGATATGGTCTGGGGGTTGGTAATTTTGCAGCCCGCGATCGGGCTTACGCCACTGACCTCACCACGGAGTCCTTGGGGGTTGACTCTCAGCTGCCCATGATCGGGCTGGTGGGGGTATTTTACAATTATGCCTGCGATCAGGCTAGTTGGGGGTTTATTTAGCTTATGCCCGCGATCGGGCTAGTGGGGGTTATTTAACCCATATCCCGCGATCGGGCCAGTCGGGGTGGGGATTTTTTACGCCTTGCCCGCGATCGGGCTAGTTGAGGGTGGGGATTTTTACACCCTTTGCCCGCGATCGGGCTGCAGGGGGCACAGGGTGTTGAGGGCCAACCACAGGTGGCAGCTGCTGTGTGTTATGCCCTGCAATGCAGCAGCTCACCTGTGGGTGGCCCTCGACTTACTCCTTTTTTTTTGGCTCAAAGTTGTGCAGGCGCAGGTCGGGGGTTGCACCTGCACAACTCTGCACAGCCCGCCGAATATCGGGTTGTGCAGTTTATGCATGGTTCCTCCCCCTCCGTTTCAGCATGCATTCATTTGCATTGCACTGTTGCTCAGCTTGCCTTGGGGGGCGCAACTACCTCCTGCTGAATATGGCAGAATGGCGCAATTTCGGACTTGAGCAGGCGCAACCCTTTTGAATATCCAGCCCCAGGTCTTTTCTGAAATACATAAATGTAAAAGGGGCTTACTAGTGTTTGCAGTTCTCCACAGCAGAGCAGCAGGTTAAATTTCTATGTAGAGAGCCTGCTGCTTTGCTGCAAACCTGGAGGAGTTAAGGATTTAAAGGTACATGAATATCCCTGTGAAACCACAAAGTGTAAAATGGTGGCAGCCTTCAGTATAAGAGTTGGCTGCAAGTCTTAAGAATGAAAATGCACAAATGAAATAAAATAATAAAGCTAACATATAAAAAGACACCCCAAGTCTCTGTAGAATCCCACACACAGTTTCTCTAATCACTGCCCTGCTGCATGAGTGTACACAAGTGAAGGGGTTGACAGAAATCTATCTGGAGGAAAACTAGGTGACTGCTTGTGGTTTCTTTTAAAACAGATAAAACAGATAGGCCTCATGTCTTTAAGGCAAGGCTGGAGAGGTTTAAAAGCAATAAAGTTATGAATAGTCATTGAAATTAAAGGAAGAAAAAAGAAACTTGCAATATATTGTATTAGTAAATATCAGGCCTTTTGGCCTGTAGGTCCGCCTGCTCCAAGAATAGTATGCCAAATGAGGTGCATTATAGGGTGACAGCGGACCCTAGTGGCCTCTTTTTATACTAATGATGCGGTCAATCACAGCTCAGTGGAAAGTTTTCCACTTCCTCTTACTGTTATATTCTTTTCTTGCAGGACTTTTTCTTGTATGAAGGTTTCCTTAGTTAATTATCATGTTTAGAAGGCCCTCTGGCACTGTATAATTTAATATGAGGGCCTAAACAAAAAGTTTTATAAGTTGATGATGCTGTGGTCACATGACTTCAGTAGGCGGGTATAAAAAGCCTACCTTAGCAAGCTATATCCAGATAGGGGAGTCAGTTGGACCTGACTTCCAGAGGTGGTGGACCTCTGAAGTGCACACATTTGTGTGAAACAGGCGAGGAGATAGCCTGGTGGCACTGCTGGGCAGAGCAGTGGCCCTTCCTGAGAGTATTTCATCTGTTTATTATTTTGTTGAGATTCTGAAAGTGAATGAACTAACCTTATTTTCCTGATTTCTGTGAAACTTGATTTCAGCTTTTTCTGAGAAAAATAAAATAAGTGTCTTGCCGGCACTTTTTATGCGCTGAGTTTGTAAGTCTGCCTGGTTTATTATCCTGTCTATCCCAACCCCGTTACAAAGGGACTCTACATCGATGCTTAACCAAATCATATTATCCTTCCACTGAAAATCAGCAGTTTTATTCAGAATATCTGATGTGTCTCTGGTGTATGACCACAGATCTGTCACACACCTCTGTAAGAAAAAATCTCTGAACTTTCCCAATCTATCTGTTAGTGAGTTATTTCCAGAGATGATAGGTCAACCTGGGGCTCTTCAAGATCTTTATGCACTTTAGGGAGAATATAAAAGCCTGGAACCACTGGATGTTCATTCCACAAAAACTCATATTCTTTTTCAGTAATGTCCCCCCTTCCCACTGCATCCTGAAGTAATCTGTTCAGTTCACTTCTAAAGCCTGCAAGGGGGTTACATGTCAATTTCTTGTAATTTCTATCATCATTCAGTAACCGCATGGCAATCTGAACATAATGTTCTTTATCCATGATGACTATGTTTCCCTCTTATCAGCAAGCTTCACTACTATTTCAGTGGATTTGCTAAGATTTGAGAGGGCTCTAAAGTCGCCATAAGTTAAATTCCTATTGCTGAGCCGGCCCGGTGATGCTGAGGGTTGAGACACTGGATGCCACACCTTGCTCCACCCCGGCGACCCGGGTTTGGGAGTGAACTCTGGCCAAGGGGGGTTGGCTGGAGGGAGAAAGGCTGGAGCATCCGACGACAGCTCGCCTTCTCCTGGGGGAAGGAGGGCCTTTCAGTCCGGCAAGCAGTGACCCCTGGCGGAGGCTGGGGGCACGACAGCAAGCTGGAGTCACTGAGGCATGATTGGTCACAGGCGTAGGCCTGGGACCAGTTGGCTTCAGGGGCAGCTCCTTCTCGAAAGGAGGGGGAGGGATGTTGCAGACGTTGGCATGCGCGCCATGATGTATGGGCACGCATCGTCCCACAGAACAAGGGAAAAACCCCTCCAGAGCCGGGAAGACGGAGCGCCGAGCCTGGTCCCGATATGCCAGTGCTTGCCTGCAGTCCAAAGGACCCTGACAAAGATTGCAGGATTTGGGGGTTAGCCCCCACCCTGACCCTGCCTGGGGTGGGGTTTCCGAGGCTGGATGGAGGCACCAGGGGGCTGTCAGGTAAGGCATTGACAGGGACAGGCTTAATTGGTGACTTCCGATGGTGCGGCTTTGGTGGGACGTGGGGGGGGAATAGAAATATTAAAAAATAATTTTCGTATTGCAGTGGTTTCCAGCTTTATCCAACAATTCATTAACCGGCTCGACCACCACATTTTCAAACATATTAATGGCGCTGTTAAAAATATTAGGAATGAATGTAGAATCTGGTCTGAAAGTTTGTTTTCTTTCTTCTGTGATCTTAACAGATGGCAAAGACCTCCATGTTGCATCTTGCTCGTCAACACCATTAACATCTGATAAGTCCTGCAAGTCACGTGTGCTGATAGATGTTAATGTTATTGATGAATTTCAGCTGTGGTGTGATGTTTTGATTATAGGTGTATTTAAGTCGTTGTAGGTATCTCCTAAGCAACACCCCCTGACGAAGGCTTTTCAACTGAAGCTCTGGGGTCACGGCTACCTTTCTTGAGCACTAGATAAATGTAAAAGTTTATTTTTTTGCTTAGGTGTATCTCTGAGTGACTTCTTTGGCCACGAGTGCTGCTGCAGTTGTCCTTGTGGTATTGGTTTGGGCTGGTCGCCCTCGCTGCAGCACTGGCCTCACTCTACCGGATTTGCAGCTGCTGCTTGTTTGGATTATTGAGTTTGACTCATACCCCAAACAGTAGACTTATCAGGCATGGCCCCAGACCTGTAGCTTGCTTTGTAGGGTCAAAGGAGAAGACTAATTGTGCATTGCCTCAATCCTGCAGGTCCTAAGTGAACCAGCAGACCGAGTGGCACAACCCCAGGCTGTAGCTTACTTTGCACAGAGCCCCTGGACTCTATGCGGGCAACATACCTATGAAGCACAGTCCTGGATTTGTAACTCGCTTTGCAATATCACTGCAGGCCCCATGCAAAGCATAAGACCTTATGAGACATGACGCCTGACCTGTTTCATGTAGGGCCTAGAGGAGACACACAGAACACAGCACCTGACCTGTAACTTGCTTCACTTGGAGCCCTGCAAGTCTTGCACAAAACAGCAGGCATGTAAGGCACATCTCTGGACCTTTAACTTGCTTCCCATGAGGCCCCTTGGTTCCTATGTGAAGCAGCAGACCTGTGGGGCACAGCTTCAAGCCTGTAGTTTGGTTTGCACAGGGCCATGTGGGCTGTAAGCGAAGTGGCAGACTTGTGGAGCATGGCCCCAGAGCTGTAGCTTGGAGCACAGACCTGTGGGGGCACAGCCCCAAACCTGTACCTTAACCTCCGGTCACAGGGGTAGGGAAAGGGGAGTGAGGTGGGTGTTGGGGAACTCAATGCCACATTTCCCTCCTTTTGTGATTTTGTAATCCTAACGTATGTGTAAGTGTAGTTTTTGTAATACATTTCCTTACTTTCTGAGAAAGTATAGTGCCAGATGTATAATTTGCTTTGCCCAGGATCCTGTGGGCCTTATGCAGAACTGCAGTTTGTTTCCAGGGGCGGAAGTAGTAAAGTAGTAACTTTTTATGCAGAGCCTGCAGTCAAACCTTGGTTCATACAGGGGCACAAAGCAAGACATGGTGATAACTTGGTTTGCGCAGGGTCCTGAAGAAGCAGATGACTAGTGAGTAGTCCTATAGAGAATAATGTATGGGCATCAGTTAACAACTACACTGTATTCACTTTGAGAGGTTACTGTGGCAACTTTGTGCACTCTCGAGGTTTACAGATGCCTTAGTAACCTTGAAGTAAATTCAGTGAAGCCGTTAACCGATGCCCATACATTATCTTGTATAGTGTATGGGCACCAGTGCAGGAGCCAAAAAAAACATGAAAATGTAGCATTACCGTGACTACATAGTCAGCTGTAAAGAACACACTGCCTTACCTTTCAGTGAAGATGTGGACACCGCAGATTTTCAGAAAGCTATGTAGACTTTATTTTAACACAAATAGTGAACAACTGATAAAAATGCAGATTAACTGTGCTACAAAAAAACAAATGTTTGAAATAGATTAACAGTCTAACACCATCAGGAAACTGATGTGATGCTAGGGATCAAATCAGGTCATCGTGCACTGTGCGTCGCCTGGAAGTGTCGCAGAGGTCACAGTTCATTGAAGAAGGAGATGCTTCTAGGCTCTAGAAAAAGATTCAAGGTACTTGAAAACAAGAAAAAATTTACTGGAAGGATGAACCATCATTTTTGTTTGCAAACTGCTGTGTGAAAAAGACAAGCGCTTAGCAGTAGTGCAGGAGAATGTGGCAGTCAGCAGCATTCCAACTTGTAGCATCGTTGTGATGTTCAAATGATGGTGTAACAGCTGGGTGATGTCACAACAGTGCTATAACAAGACTGTATTTCAGTTGAATTCTGGTAGTAACGTTCTACCATACGCTATAACTATGTTAATTTTTTATGACATTAAATATTTTGCTTGTGTATGACTTTTAATTGTAATACAGAATGCAAGTGTCTTTTTTGTGTCACTTTCTCAACTGTCAGCAAACATAATCTTAGTACATTTAGACAGCCCCCTCCTCCGATCCTATTAGTAGCTACATAGAGCACCTTTAGCCCTGTTCCCTTCTGTATATCATCAAAATGCTGTTTTTCAGGGCGGGGCTGCAGCACTCGGGTGACTGCTTGGCTCGTATGTGGAAATTCTAGGGACATGGATATGTTGTTCATCCACACTTTCTGGCAGGTATCCTTGCCGCTTTAAATCTTGCCGGAAGGTCTTCAAGCTGGCTCCTCCCACCCACCCGGGTGGTAAAACTCTCGGCTCTGCCCCATAACGCCAGATCTTCCTTACCGCTTGGAAGCTCAGGTTCCCTCCTTAACGCTCTGTGTATAAGATTGGTTCCTATTTCTTCGGTTTACCCAATATAACTTTTAAGGTTTTCAAGACTTTGGTCATTTATTTCCTTCGCGGCTGCGATGGACAAATTGACTCCCGGTTTTTGGAGGTGCCCATGCGGGCAGAAGATGTCTCGGATGGATCCGCACTCCACGTGCGTCTACTGCTTAGGCCTTGAGCACGACCCGCAGGCCTGCAACCTGTGCTCTTCCTTCTCGGTCTACGTCCTGGAAGACCGCGCCGCCCGTTTACTACTTGGGCGCCCCGAGAAACATTACCCGCCAGTAAAGTCGAAGGAGGCCCGTTTGGCGGTTTCCGCGGTGGCTGGCTCGGCGGAACAGCTCGAGCAGATGATCGCCCTCGAGGAGGAGGCGGCGCAGGCCACATCTTCATCTTCCTCGGCTGCGGCCTTTATCCCGGTCTCCTTGGGATCCTCCTATTCAGCTTCTTTTAAGGAGCTCTGTCAGTCCCTTTCCACCAAGGGAGAGGGACCAACAACTTCAGGACTTTCCTCTCGGTCCAAAAAGAAGGACTCCAAAGGTAAGTCCCTCCGTCGACGCTCTTGGGAGCGGGAGAGGTCCCCCTTCCCGAGTAGTCGACCATCGACTTGATGGAGCCAGCCCGGCCGGCCACTGGCCTCACGGTGTCCCGTCAGGTCAGTTGACCGGCTCCGTCGATGCAGTCGAGATTTTTCGACCCGTCGGACGGATTGTCGACTAGTGAGCCGAAACCCTCTCGCTGGTTCCCCGGTGGAGAGCAAGGTTACGTGGGCTTGCCTGTGCCTCTGGTTCCAGGGTCCACAGTTGAATCTTCCAAGCCGGGGAGGCGCATTCCCCACCGTGCCCCAAGAACCCTCCTCGGAAAGCGTTGAGGTTCTCGGTCTCAGACATCTTCTCGGTCCAACCCGATCCACGCCCGACATAAGGCGGTCTCGGTCTCGGTACTGTAGGAGGCATTACCGCTTCGTCCTCATCTTCCTCCTCGGGACGAGGGAGAGCTTCGAGCAGGAGTTCGCGTCAGCGCTCACGAAGACCTCATGTGGCAACAGCTCCTTCTGTCCAGGAGTAAGCCGGCGTCGTCGCCTTCCCCGGCCATCAAGTGGCTGTCACCGGAGCGGCCGAAGCAACCCCTCGCTCTAGCCGAGGCGCCTGCCCCCGGGCCTGTTGCTTGACCGAAACCAGCTGCCCCACCGATTCTGGTGGAACCTCCGCCCACAGCCGAATTTGGGGCCCCAACCATCCTGGTCGGCCAGGGCCTCCATAGGCTGTCTGTCACCCTCACTCCTGACCGCCCTCAGCAGGTGGAGGGTGGCTCAGGCCAAGGCAGCTCTTTGTGGACTTGTCCGAGTCCGACACGATCCTCCCTGTTCTCCAGGCAGGTCGACTTGGAGTCCTCCGGAGGTCAGTTGCTGGACGATGGCCATCGTCCTTCATGGGTCTCTTAGGCTCATATCGGAGTCCACTGGGATGCAGCTCGAGCCCGTATCAGCGGGCAAATATCCCCTAATAGAGATATTGGACTGAGGGGATTCTCCCATGGAGGCCTTTCGGTGGCGAGGCCATTGTCGGCCTGGCCTTGGAGCTCTGGCAGCGTCCTGCTTCCTGCCCTGCACCTTCGGCCAGGATGGCGAGGAAGTACGCCGTCCCTACCTCTTCCCTGTCCAGGTTTTCGGAACATCCCTTAGCCGAGGGGTTGGTTACCGACAGCATCTTCTGGCATGCTGGAAGCGCCAGGGACGTGGACAAGCCTCCCGACAAGGAGTCCAAGAAGTTGGACTACGCTGGGCGCAAAGTCTACGCTGCATCCTCCCTTGGCCTTCGTCAGGCCAGCTCAGCCATGCTGATGGCACACTTTTCTCATGCCCTGTTGGGCTCCCTGGACGAGGTAGTCCCACATCTCCTGACTGACCTGCAGACCACGGTCAAGCAGGTGCGGGACCAGGGCAGGGCAGTGGCCAAGCAGCAACTTCAGACTGCTTTGGACATCGGCGACTCATGTGCCAGGTCAGTTGCGGCTGCAATGGCTATGCGCCGTCGGGCATGGCTGAGGATATCCACTTTCTGCGGATACCCAGCACAAGTTGGCGGATGTCCCTTCTTGGGGACCGACCTCTTGACCCTGGGTGGAAGGTCACCTCCAGAGGATTGAAAAGTCCAGTGCCACTCTGGACTCGGTCTCATCTGCCCAGAGGACAAGGACCACAGACCGCAACCCAAGCCCTTTCATCCATCTGCGCACGGCATGTCTGGCCCAGCAGCTTCAGGGCCAACAGGCTCGCCAGCATCCCAAACCCAAGCCTGCGGCTTCCTCTTCTAGGAAGCAGGAGGTAAAGGCCAGGAAGTCCCTCGGCGGTCCCTCCTCCAAGCCTACCTAGTGACAGGTTGAGGGTGTAGCCCCAACCTCGTCACCCCACCCCAGGTTTCCCTGTGGGATGACTCTGCCCTTCCTTTCCATCTGGTCCGCTATCACCACAGACCGGTGGGTGCTGGAAGTGGTAGAAAAGGGCCTGCCTCTGGAGTTCGAGCAGGCCCCACCCTTCCGAGCCGTGGCCCCCCCCTCGGGGTCCACAGCCTTGCTGTTGGCTCGCCGAGCCGACATCGCTCTGTTGCTCGAGAAAGAGGTGATCAGAGAGGTGGCGGAACCCTTCCTCAGGCCCGGGGTTTGTGTCCAGGTACTTCCTGGTCCCAAAACGGATGGGGGGCTGGCGCCCCATTCTCGACCTGTACGACCTAAACAAGTTCCTAAGGTCTCGGACCTTCAGGATGGTCACTCTGGCTCAGATAATACTATCCCTGGAACGAGGCATGTGGTTCTGTTCTCTGGACCTACAGGACGCGTTCTTTCACGTCACTATCCATCCGTCCCACCAGAGATTCCTTCGCTTTCGAGCGGAGGGATCCCTTTACGAGTTCCAAGCCATGCCCTTCGGCCTTTCTCTTGCTCCCAGGGTCTTCACCAAATGCATGGCAGTGGTGACAGCATTCCTGCGGCACCGAGGCGTCCGGGTGTACCCTTACCTGGATGTTTGGCTGATAGCAGCCCCCTCCAGACAGGAGGTGGAGCAGTCCAGAGATCTGGCCCTCCATGTTTGCTCTCAGATCAGCCTTCTCATCAACGAGGCCAAGTCAGAACTCGGTCCGAAGCAGGTGATTCATTTCATCGGGGCACAGCTCGACTGTCTTCGAGCCAGAACACGGCTCCTGGCGGACAGGGCCGAGGTTCTTTCCTCCTTTGCCCAATCATTTCTGGTTGGGCAATCGCGCCCTTCCCGGGACTTCCTGCGCCTCCTGGGTCTCATGGCGGCCTGCACCAGCGTGGTCCATTGGGCCCGCTGGCACATCGTCCCTTCAGTGGGGATTGGCCAGCCAGTGGTCCGCGCTGCGATCCATTGGACCAGCTAGTGCGGTGACCCAGGGATGTGGAATGCTCTCCAGTGGTGGACCGTTCCAGCTCATCTGCAGGAGGGCATCCGTTTGTCCGCCCCGAGCCGACGGTCTCTCTATCGACCAATGCCTCTCTGATGGGTTGGGGTGCCCATCTGGGGGAGCACAGAGCGCACGGCCTCTGGTCTCCTCGGGAGTCCCGATGCCATATCAACCTGCTGGAGCTTCGGGCGGTTCATCTAGCCCTCACCGCCTTTGCTCCGTTTCTACGGGGTCAAGTGGTTCCAGGTCCAGACGGACAATACCACGACCATGTACTACCTAAACCGCCAGGGCGGGACGCGCTCCATGCCTCTGTGCAAGGAAGCTCTCCGCGTTTGGTCACTCGTGCGCAGCCTGGAGGCGGATCTCCTAGCCATCCATGTGGCAGGAGCCTCCAACACCTTGGCGATGCCCTAAGCCGGATAGGGGCTATGTCCCACGAGTGGTCTCTCCTGCCGGAGGTAATACAAGATCTGTTCTCCCACTGGGGCACACCTCAGGTGGACCCATTTGCCTCCAGGGAGAATGCAAAGCTGAGGCTGTTTCATGCCCGCCCCCCTCAGCAGGGCTCGTTGCAGGGGGATGCCTTCTCGAGGCCGTGGACCCCAGGCCTCTTCTACACCTTTCCCGCATTTCCCTTGATCCACAAGGTCCTTCTCAAGGCGAGGAGGGACAAGGCACAGGTGATTCTGGTAGCCCCAGACTGGCCCTGCCAGTGCTGGTATCCAGATCGCCTCAGCCTCAGCTCCAGGCTCCCGAGGCAGCTTCCAGCTCGCCCGGACCTGTTATCAGTCAATCAGGGGAACGTATTCCATCTGGACCTTCAATCCCTGCACCTGACGGCCTGGTTCCTGGCGGCTAGAGTTCCAGGCCTTGGGTCTTTCGACGAGGTCCTCAATGTAGTTGAGGCGTCCGTGAAGTCGACCAGAAAATGCTA
This sequence comes from Neoceratodus forsteri, assembly GCA_016271365.2. Classification (NCBI taxonomy): domain Eukaryota; kingdom Metazoa; phylum Chordata; order Ceratodontiformes; family Ceratodontidae; genus Neoceratodus; species Neoceratodus forsteri. Next base: position 1,048,983,725 of record CM057456.1, read on the forward strand.
TGCCTTCAAATGGAAGAGATTCTCCATTTGGTGTCAGAGCAAGGGCGGACCCTTCCTCCTGTTCCTTGGCAAGCATCTTGGACTACCTATGGTCCCTTTCTCAGCAAGGGCTTGGGTCGGCGACCCTAAAGGTGCACCTGGCAGCCATCTCTGCTTACCGGGCGCGGGCCGGGAAGCAGTCAGTGGCGCAGGAGAAGGTGGTCTGGCATTTTTTCAAAGGCCTTGACCACATTTCCCCTTCGGTGCGAGAACCTCTACCTCCGTGGGATCTACTGCTGGTATTGACAAAGCTCATGGGCAAGCCATTCGAACCAATGCACAGGTGTGACATCTCTCTCCTGTCATGGAAGACCACCTTCTTGGTGGCTATCATGTCAGCCAGAAGGATGGGAGAGCTCCAGGCGCTTTCCATTGAGTCTTCTTACCTGGTCTTCCACAGGGACAAGGTTGTCCTGCGCCCCCTTCCGAAATTCCTTCCGAAGGTGGTGTCGGAGTTTCACCGTAATCAGGTGTTGACTCTGCCGGTGTTCTACCCCAGTCACACCTTGGAGGCCGAATATAGGCTCCATACTCTGGACCCTAGAAGGGCGCTCGCTTACTATAACGAGCGCACGGCTGAAGTTCGGGGAGAGGTTCGCCAGCTGTTTGTCACCTACACTGAAGCCGCACCTGGCAGACCTGCAGCCAAGCGGACGATAAGCAGGTGGGTCACCTCCTGCATAGATCTCTGCTATAGGTTGGCGGGCATGGAATCTCCCAGAGGGATAAGAGCTCATTCTACCCGCCATACCGCTGCATCGGTAGCTGCATACCTCTCAACCTCCCTCATCAAAAATCAGGGACAAGGCTTAAAATGATCAGGGACAAATAACCAAAATCAGGGACACATCTGAAAAAATAGTAATATTAGTCCCAGAAGCTGTGTACAACATGCTTCTTAGTGTGAATAGCATTTTCTTAATGAGAACTAGACTGTAACACCAATGACTGGCATTATTTTGTGATTCAAATCCCTACTTTTCAGTGACAGAAATGCCAGATTTAGGAGGGACAGAAGAAATTTCTGAGGCAAAATCAGGGACATCCCTGAAAATTAGGGACAGTTGAGAGGTATGGGTAGCTGCTTCCAGGGACATCCCTATCCAGGATATCTGCAGGGCTGCTACCTGGAAGTCGGCACATACCTTTATTACCCACTACCACATCAACCTTGAGTCACGCCGGGATGCTGGTTTTGGGGCCTCGGTTCTCAGTCTCTATTTCCTAAGTAGGGGTGTGCTTGCCCCCTCCTCCCGCCAGAACTGCTAGAGTCTGCCAGAAAGTGTGGATGAACAACATATTCATGTCCCTAGAAATACAGGTTACTCACCTGTAGCAGGAGTTCTAGGAATGGTATATGTTGTTCATCCTGACTCCGACCTCAACCCCGGCCTACAAGCTGAGCTTCCCGGGGCAGATCTGGCATCATGGGGTGGCGAAGAGTTTTACCACCGGTGGGTGGGAAGAGCCAGCTCGAAGACCTTCCGGCAAGATTTAATGTGGCAAGGATACCTGCCAGAAAGTGTGGTTGAACAACATATACCATTCCTAGAACTCCTGTTACAGGTGAGTAACCTGTATTTATAAGCTATGCACTGTAAGGTAAAATTAAATCCTTTACCTCCTTTAAAATATTTTTAAAACTAGCTCATTTAGCTCATTGGGCAGGCAGCTTCCTAGAATGAGTTACCTGCCTGACTTGTAAGAATGTGTTAGTGGTCTTTAAATTTTGGTACCGGGAAATGCATAGGATTTTATTTAATAATGAACTGTTAAGGAGACTCCAATTTAATTTGCTTTTATTTTATTTGATACATATTGTATTCTTGTAGATTGGCATCTCTGTTCTTTCTAGTTTTATAGATTTATTTATTTATTTATTTATTTAGATCTTACTTCAAGAGGGCTCTTGCAGTAGGTAATTACATATAGGACTGACACAGGACCCCACGCAAAAATTTCTAGCTAGCGTCCTGGCGAGGACCGCCCCCGATCAGGTGACCCGGCGTCAGGAGGCGTCGGTATAAAGGGGCAGTCCCGGACTCCCGCCTTCCAGTTCTTTCCCGCTGTTAGCTCGTGCAGCGCCTCGCGGAAAAGTTTGTGCTTCGTCAGCCCTACCTTCGTCGGTTTTTTACCAAAAAATCTTTATTTTTTCGACTAACGTCGGTACTAGTGTCGGTGTATGTCATCCCCTACACCCTCCGAGCACAAGAATAAGAACGATTCGTGCAGTGCCCAACTACCGCAGAAGGATGGCCACTCCCTGTGCCTGTTCTGCCTAGGCCCCGATCACCCGGTCGAGAAGTGCCAGCAATGCCTCGGTTTCAATGCAGCTACCCGGAAAAGGTGGCAGCAATCCCTGGAAGGCCATATTTTGCCTCCATCAGTCCTTCCTTCACCTGGAGCGCCAGACCTGATGTCGGCTCCCCAGGCGCCCGACTCCGGCTCCATCCCCACCGTCAGCCTTACCGACTCCGGGGAACATTCCGATCCTTGGTCCTCCGGCTTTCTACTATGGACCTGCTCGTGAGGCCCTGCTTCAGAAGCCCCGGCTCCCTGGTATCCTCCATCCTATTCGATGCGGTGTGCCTGGGACCGCAGTACCAGCGCCACAGTACCCGACACTGGGCTTCCCGACACCGCAGTACTCGGCCACAATACCCGATGCCAAGCTACCCACAGCGGGTTTTGGATCGCTCCATACGGTTAAAACCCATATCCTTATCCCCACCTCCTCCTCCTCCACCGTCCTCGCAGGCGCGGTGGACCTCCAGGGGACTCTGGCCTCCTGGTGGGCTGAGGCCAAGGCTCAGCTCACCAAAGCGGTCGAGAGCCGCCTTCCGGTGACGGTGCCGTCCCAGGTTCCCGTACGCCTGAGGCGGCACAGTCCCTCACCACCTCCGGACTCCAGGGTTCTTCCGTCTGGATCCAGAGAAGGGCAGGACACGCTTCCCTGGGGACTTCCCAAGGGATCCGTTCCTCCCCCGGGTCGGGAAAGGGAGTCTTTCTCTTCTTCATCCTCCTCTTCACTCTCGGACTCTTCCGGCGGCTGCTCCGAGAGAGACGACGAGCCTCGCTGTCCGTCGAAACCCAGGCCAAGGACTCCTCCGAAATCTTCTCCGGAGGATCCTTCTTTTACAGAGTTGCTTAGGAAAATCCAGGAGGTTCATCAGTGGCACTCCCTGGAACCAGATCCTCAGCGTCTGAAACTTGCTGAACATCTGGATCTGCCCGTGACAGCCCCTACCTTGATGCCACCCTGGATAGAGCCTCACGACGACCTTGTTACCACAATATGGAAACAACCGTCGGCCTTAGCCCCACTTCCTAGGAAGTCAAACTGGCTTTATCAGGCTCCAGAAGGTGTTGGTTTCCTGGATTCTCACCCTCGTGCCGACTCGGTCATGATTAGTGCCGTTCACGGCCAGTCAGCGAATCCTAAACATCTTAGCTCGTCACTTCCTGATAAGGAATCTCACCTTCTGGACCAGTATGGGAGAAAGATTTACGCTTCCTCCACACTGGGGATCAGGGCCCTGAACTATGTCGGCCACATGGGGGACTACCAGAAGGCCATCCTAACTCAGGCAGAAGCCAAACTGGACTCCTTGCGTGACTCCCAAGTCAAGCAGGGTTGGCTGATCTCGTCCACTCTGCTCGTTCGACCAGTCGGCACATGCTGCGTCCGACATATGATGCAGTGGACACTGCTGGTGACGCTCAGCTTTCACTGTAAGCCTACGGCGTCATGCTTAGCTCCGCATGTCAGGTTTGTTCCCAGAGTGCAATCTGCTATCCAGGAAGCACCCTTCCGGGTCGGTGCTTTTGGGGGTGATGTCAAGGCATCATCACCGATTTGCAAGAAAGGACGGCTCTGAGTCAGTTGATTCCATGTACCGTCCCCATCAGCAGCAGCGCTGTCCTTTCGCAGAACAGAATCGGCCAAAGGCAAAACCCCAGGGAAGGCGAGCCACAAAATGCCAGGCCCCCGCGGCTGCCAAGCCCCCGCCCAAAAAGCAGCGATTGCTTCGGCTGTGTGGCGCTACCCCACCACCTGACTCCTTTCATCTCCCTGCCTCTGGACTCCCGGAGGAACCGGTGGGAGGAGGTTTCTCTCCACCTTCCGGGATGGGAGAGGATAACCACAGATTCCTGGGTGCTCCAGCTCATAGCGAAGGACACTCCATACAGTTTCTTCTGAAACCATCCATCACCCCCTCTGAAGTAATCGTATTCAGGAACATCTTCTCTTGGTCCAGGAGGAAATCTGGCTCTTCTGCTGAAGCAAGTGATAGAGCCTGTCCCCTTCATCTACAAGGGACAGGTTACTATTCCCATTTCTTCCTGGTCCCAAAGACAGGAGATCTCAGACCAATTTTGGAGCTCAGTTCCCTGAATCTCTACATAGAGTACAAAAGGTTCAGGATGCTCTCTTTCCAGAGCCTTCTGCCCCTCCTCCGGCCGGGTCAATGGCTTTGTGCTCTGGATATGCAGGATGCTTATCTGCACATTCCCATTCACCCATCTGGCAAATACTTTCGTTTTGCGTTCCAGGGGGATCACTACCAGTTCAAGGTGCTCCCGTTTGGTCTATCCTCGGCCCCCCGAGTATTTACCAAATGTTTGGCAGTGGTGGCGGCCCACCTGAGTACCAAGGGAGTGCAGGTTTTCCCGTACCTGGACGACTGGCTCCTGGCGGCCTCGTCCAGGAAGGAACTCCTGCGTTTCCTCTCCCTTACCAAGCAGGTTTTTGCCTGCCTGGGTATTACCATCAACCATTCCAAGTCTCATCTGGATCCATCCCAGAGGCTACAGTTTATTAGGGCGATCCTTGACACGACCATGAGCAAGGCCTTCCTGCCTCCGGACAGGCGGCCACCCTTCAGAACCAAATAAGTCTGTTGTCCGACCGCTGGATGGTGTCTGCTGTCGGTCCTTCACCTTCTTGGGCTCATGGCGGCTGCTGTCCGGCGGTACCTCGTGCTCAACTCCACATGAGGATCTCACTGTGGACTCCTCGCTCTCAGTGGGATCAGCTAGTGGATGACCTAGATCACTCGGTTCTGATCTCCTCGCCAGTGATCAGAGACTTGCAGTGGTGGATGGTTCGAGAGAACCTGTTTGGGAGTTCCTTTCTTTCATCCTTCCCTCCCAGACTCTAACCACAGACACCTCAGTCAAGGTTGGGGAGCCCATCTAAGCTCATCGGACCCAGGGCTCTTGGTCCAAGCTAGAACAAGCTCTCCCACATCAATGTGCTCGAGCTTTGGGCAGTGTTATGCGCTCTCAAGCCCTTCACCAGCACATCCTTCCGGCCACCTAGCCATCCAGATGGACAACATGTGCGTGGTGTGGTATATCAACTAGCAGGGAGGGACTCGGTCCTACCCTCTATGCAGGGAGGCAATGAGGGTTTGGGATTGGGCAACACAACACGACCTTCACCTCACGACGATTCACGTTCTGGGAGTCGACAACACCCTGGCAGACAAGCTAAGTCACACTTCTGCTCTGATTCACGAGTGGGAACTGGACCAAGGGGTCCTAGACAATATCTTCCAACTTTGGGGAACACCACAGGTTGACCTGTTCGCATCTCCCCTAAACGCAAAACTTCCCATCTTTTGCTCGCTCGTTCAAGAGCAAGGCACTTTTTGGAGTGACTCTCTCTCTCTCTAGACTGGAAGGACAGATTCGTATATGCCTTTCCCCCAATTCCACTTATCCCATGAGTCTTGCAGAAACTAGCTTCAGAAGGAGCGAGAATGATTCAGATCGATGCTTTCTGGCCCAGGCAAATCTGGTTCTCTCTTCTACAACAATATTCAGAGGATCCTCCTCTTCCTCTTCCTCTATCTCAAGGTTTGTTGACCCAGGATCAGGGACCCTGGTCCATCCAGGCCTCAAATCCCTTCAACTGCATGCATGGCTCCTGCAGACAGCCCAGTCCCATTTGGAGTGTCTCCCAAAGTGGCGAAGATTTTAATGGGCCAGAAAACCCTCCACCAGATCCACTTATACCATGAAGTGGAAAGAGTCATTATTTGGGCGCTTCCAGAGCGTGGAACCTTTCTCCTGTTCAGCGTGGCTTCTGCTGGAGTATCTGTCATTTGTTTGACCTGGGTCTCAGCCATTCCTCTCTGAAGGTACATGGCGGCCATTCGACTATCATGTTCCCTTAGCAGACAAAACTTTTGCTCAACTGAGGTCTCCAAGACCTTTCTCAGAGGTCCTCCATCTGAGGCCCCATCCGTACTCCTGCTCCCCTTGGGACTTGAACTTTGTTCTCAGAAACTTACTCTTCCTCCCTTGAATCTGCAGCTTCTGTGGATTAGAAGTTCCTTTCGATGGAGCGCGCTCTTCCTGGTGGCCATTACTTGACTAGAAGAATCTCCAAGCTCAGGCCCTGATGTATAAATCCCATACTTGATTTTCACAAGGAGCGTGTTGCTCTTCGCATTAATTCTAAGTTTCTCCCTAAAGTAGTAGCAGAGTCTACCTTAAATCAGTCCATAGAGTTACCTGCATTTTTATGCATTACTCTAATCAAGGGAGTATTTACTCCATACTATGGATGTTAACTGGATTCTGAGATACTACACCAACAGGACGAAGGATCTCAGAAAGACTGATCAGTTGTTCGTCTCTTTTGCTCACAAAGGGAAGGCAGTGCTGTTCCAAGCAATGCTTGTCTAAGTGGTTGGCTCATTGCATCACTTTCTGTTATGACAAATACAACAAGACCCTCCAGGTCAAGTCAGAGGCCATGTTTCAAGAATGTGTCTGCAGCAGACATCTGCGCTGCCGCCACCTGGACTTCGTCCATACCTTCACGAAACACTACAGTTTGGATGTTGCCTCTGCGTAGACAAGCTTGGGCTGGCTGTTTTGCAAGGCCTCTATCTTGAGACTTGCACAACCAGAACTACCTTTTGGAGTAGTTTTCCTCCTCCGGTGCCTCTCTTTGTTCCAGACTGCTTGGGATTCAGTCCTATATGTAATTACCTACTGCAAGAGCCCTCTCGAAGTAAGATAGTACAGTTCTAGGGACATGGATATGTTGTTCATCCACACTTATTGCGGGTTCTTTGCGCTTTAAATCTTGCGGAAGGTCTTCAAGCTGGCTCCTCCCACCCACCGGGTGGTAAATCTCGGCTCCGCCCCATGGCCAGATCTTCCTTACGCTTGAAGCTCAGGTTCCTTCCTTAGCAGCTCGTTTAAGACTGGTTCCTAATTCTTGAAAGTTCTAAATCAAAAGTTGTTTGCTAAAAGACTTGGTCTTCTTCTCCTCGCGGCTGCGATGGACCGTCGACTCCCGGTTTGGAGGTGCCCTTGCGGGCAGAAGATGTCAGGGCGGATCCGCACTCCCACGTGCGTCTACTGCCTGGGCCTTGAGCATGACCCCGCGGGCCTGTGACTTGTGCTCTTCCTTTTGACCCCTCGTCCTGGGCGACCGTGCTGCCCGATTACAACTGGGCGCCCGAGAAAGAATTCCACGGTGAAATCTAAAGAGGCCCGATTGGCGGTGTCGGCGGGCACCGGCAGATCAGCTCGAGCAGATGATCGCCCTCGAAGAAGGAGAGCGGCGGGCGCTTCTACCTCGGCTGTGGCATTTGTCCCTCTCTCTCAGTGCCTCGTGCTCGGCTTCTTTTAAGGAGCTTTGTCTGACCCTCTCGACCAAAGGTGAGGGTCCAACTTCATCGGGACCTTTTTCCAGGTCCAAAAAGAGCAAAAGTAAGTCTCTCCGTCGACGCTCTTGGGAGCGGGAAAGATCCCCCTTCCCTTGTCGACAGTCGACTTTGGTCGACCCCTCAGCTTCGGCCACTGGCTTCACGGTGTCCCCGTCAGGCCAGTTGGCCGAGACTCCCGTCGACGCGGTCGAGATTTTTCTCGACCCGTTAGACGGGTTGTCGGCTGGAGAAGCTGAGAATCCCTCTCCCGGTTCCCCGGTGGAGTTGAGATCCCGTCGGCTCGTCTGTGCCTCGGTTCCGGAGCCTTGGTGGGATCGTCCGAGGCGAGAGTGCCGATTCCGACACTTCTCCTCGCCTTCCTCGGCCTGGTCGAGACTCTGGTCTCGGTCTCTGACATACTTTCATGCGGTCAACGATCCGCCCGGTAAGCGGTCTCGGTCTCGGCACACGCAGCAAGCGGCGCCGCCGCTCTTCCTCTTCCTCGGATGAGGGGAGGCTCCGGCGCAAGTTGCATTGGAAGTACGAGGAACTCATGTGGCAACAGCTCCTTTTGACCGGGAATAAGCCGACCCAGTCGTCTTCCCCGGCCATTAAGTGGCTGTCACCGGAGCAGCCAAGCAACCCCTCGTTGTAGTCGAGGAGCCTGTTCTCAGGCGGTTGTTCGACCAATTCCAACTTCCCACCGATTCTGGTGGAACCTCCGCCTCCAGCCATTAGTTGGGGCTCCGACCAAAAATTCTCGGTCGCGCCTTGGGTTTCACCTATAGGCTGTCTGTCACCCTCACTCCCGATAAACCTCGGCAGGTGGAGGGTGGCTCAGGCCAAAGCAGCTCTTTGAGACTCTTCTGAGTCCGATGATGATTCCTCCCTCTTCTCCAAGCGCATTGACTTGGAGTCCTCGGGAGGGCAGTCAATAGACGATAGCCCTTCATCCTTCTTAGGGTTGCTTGACTCTTCTCGGAGTCACGGGATGGCTTCGAACCCGTTCTAAACAGGCCAGGTATCCCCTCACGGAGATTCTGGACCGAGGGATTCTCCTGCGGGCCTTTCGGTTGGCGAAGCCATGTAGGTCGGCCTTGGAACTTTGGCAGCATCCTGCTTCCTGCCCTCGCCTCGGCCAGGTTGGCCAGGAAGTACGGTCCCCTACCGGTTCCCTGTCGGTTTTGGAACACCCCTCGGCCGAGGGTTGGTTACCGACAGCGTTTTCCGGCGTGCGAGAGCGCCAGGATGTGACAAACCTCCCGACAAGGATCAAGAAATTGGATTATGCCAGGAGAAGAGTCTATACTCGTCCTCTCTCGGCCGCCCGTCAGGCCAGTTCGACGTCCTCATGGCACATTTTCTCACGCCCTGTTGGGCTCCCTGGATGAGGTTGTCCCTCATCTTCCGCGAGATCTGCAGACTACGGTCAGGCAGGTGCGGGACCAGGGCAAGGCAGTGGCCAAACAGCAGGTCAGACTGCGTTAGACATCGAGGACTCATTGCCAGGTCTGTGGCGGCCGCGGTGACTATCGTCATCAGGCTTAGCTGAGGATATCCACCTTTACCTCAGATACCCAGCACAAGTTGGCGGATGTTCCCTTTTTGGGACGGTCCTCTTTAGCCCTGGGGTGGAAGGTCACCTGCAGAGGATTGAGAAGTCAGTGCTACCTTGGACTCGGTTTCTTCCGCTCAGAAGGACAAAGGCCGCAAGCCACAGCCTAAGCCCTTTCGTCCTTCTGCGCCCGCGGCACGCCCGGCCCAGCAACGTCAGGGCCAGCAGGCTCGACCTTGGTATCCCAAACCCAAGCCGTCAGCTTCCTTCAATAGGAAGCAGGGAGGTAAAGGCCCAGGAGGTCCCTCGGCCGGTCCCTCCTCCAAGCCTGCCCAGTGACGGGCTGAGGGGTGTCACCCCCATCCCTGTCACCTCACCCCTGGTTCCCCCCGTGGGGGGACTGCTCAGACACTTCCTTTCTGCCTGGTCTGCTGTTACCACGGACAGGTGGGTACTGGAGGTGGTGGGAAAAGGCCTACCTCTGGAGTTCGAGCAGGCCCCACCCTTCAGAGCCGTCGCACCTCGGGGGGCCTCGGGGTCCGCAGCCTCACTGGCGGCTCGCCGAGCCGACATCGCTCTCCTCCTCCAAAAGGAGGTGATCACGGAGGTAGAGGACCCCCCTTTAGACCCAGGGTTCGTGTCAAGGTATTTCCTGGTTCCGAAACGCACAGGGGGCTGGCGCCCCATTCTCGACCTACACGACCTGAACAAGTTCCTAGGGTCTCGAGCCTTCAGGATGGTCACTCTGGCGCAGATAATACCATCTCTGGAACACGGCGTGTGGTTCTGCTCTCTGGACCTACAGGACGCGTTCTTTCACGCCCCTATCCATCCGTCACAGCGGAGATTCCTCCGCTTTCAAGCGGAGGGATCCCTCTTCAGTTCGAGCCATGCCCTTAGACTTATCTCCAGCTCCAGGGTCTTCACCAAATGCATGGCAGTGGTGACAACATTCCCTCTTGGCGCCGAGGGGTCGGGTGTACCCTTACCTGGGCGATTGGCTGATAGCAGCCCCTCAGGCAGGAGGTGGGCGGTCCAGAGATCTGGCCCTCCAGGTTTTGCTCTCAAGTTGGCCTTCTCATCAGCGAGGCCAAGTCGGAACTCGAGCGAAGCAGGTGATCCTGTTCATGGGGTGAGCTCGACTCTCTTGAGCCAGAACACGGCTCCCGGCGGACAGGGGCCAAGGTTCTTACCTCCTTTGCCCAATCATTTCTGGTTGGGCAATCGTGCCCCTGCCGGGACTTCCTGTGCCTCCTGGGTCTCATGGCGGCCTGTCACCAGCGTGGTCCGTTGGGTGCGCTGGCACATGCCGCCTTCAGTGGGGACTGGCCAGCCAGTGGTCTGGCGCTGCAATCCTTTGGACCAGCTAGTGATAGTGTCCCAGGAGATGTGGGCAGCCTCTCCAGTGGTGGACCGTTCCATTCCATCTGCAGGAGGGCATCCCGTTTGTCCGCCCGAGCTGGCGGTCTCTCTATTGACCGATGCCTCTCTGATGGGTTGGGGTGCCCATCTGGGGACACCGAGTGCGCGGCCTCTGGTCCCCGCGGGAGTCCCGATGCCACATCAACCTGCTGGAGCTCCGGGCGGTCCGCCTAGCTCTCACCGCCTTTGCTCCGTTTCTCCGGGGTCAAGTGGTCCGAGTCCAGACGGACAATACCACGACCATGTACTACCTGAACCGCCAGGGCGGGACGCGCTCCATGCTTCTATGCAAGGAAGCTCTCCGCATTTGGTCACTCGTGTGCAGCCTGGAGGCGGATCTCCTAGCCATTCATGTGGCAGGAGCCTCCAACACCCTGGCCGATGCCCTGAGCCGGATAGAGGCTGCATCTCACGAGTGGTCTCTCCTGCCGGAGGTAGTACAAGATCTGTTCTCCCACTGGGGCACACCTCAGGTGGACCTGTTTGCCTCCAGGGAGAACGCGAAGCTGAGGCTGTTTCATGCCCGCCCCCCTCAGCAGGGCTCGCTGCAGGGGGATGCCTTCTCGAGGCTGTGGACCCCGGGCCTCTTTTACGCATTTCCCCCATTTCCCTTGATTCACAAGGTGCTTCTCAAGGCGAGGAGGGACAAGGCGCAGGTGATTCTGACAGCCCCAGACTGGCCCCGCCAGTTCTGGTACCCAGATCTCCTCAGCCTCAGCTCCAGGCTCCCGAGGTAGCTTCCAGCTCGCCCGGACCTGCTCTCAGTCAATCAGGGGAAGGTGTTCCATCCGGACCTTCAATCCCTGCACCTGACGGCCTGGTTCCTGAGCGGCTAGAGTTCCAGGCCTTGGGTCTTTCTGACGAGGTCCTCAATGTTGTTGAGGCGTCCCGTAAGGAGTCGACCAGAAAATGCTACGCCTTCAAATGGAAGAGATTCTCCATTTGGTGTCAGGGCAAGGGCTTGGACACTTCCTCCTGTTCTGTGGCAAGCATTTTGGACTATTTATGGTCCCTTTCTAATCAAGGGCTTAGATCGACGACCCTAAAGGTGCACCTGGCAGCCATCTCTGCTTACTGGGCGCGGGCCGGGGAGCAGTCAGTGGCACAGGAAAAGGTGCTCGGGCGCTTTTTCAAAGGCCTTGATCACATTTCCCCTCCGGTGCGAGAACGTCCACCTCCGTGGGATTTAGTGCTGGTACTGGCAAAGCTCATGGGCAAGCCATTCGAGCCAATGCACAGGTGTGATCTCTTTCACCTGTCGTGGAAGACCGCCTTCTTGGTGGCTATCATGTCAGCCAGAAGGATGGGAGAGCTCCAGGCGCTTTGCATCGAGTCTCCTTACCTGGTCTTCCACAGGGACAAGGTTGTCCTGCGCCCCCAACCGAAATTCCTTCCGAAGGTGGTGTCGGAGTTTCACCTTAACCAGGTGCTGACTCTGCCGGTGTTCTACCGCAGTCACACCTCGGAGGCGAATATAGGCTCCATACTCTGGACCCTAGAAGGTCAGCTTATTATAAGAAGCTTATCGCCGAAAATTCGGGAGAGGTTCGCCAGCTGTTTGTCACCCACGCTGAAGCCGCACTCCGCAGACCTGCAGCAAGCGGACGATAGGCAGGTGGGTCACCTCCTGCATAGATTGCTGCTATAAGTTGGCAGGCATGGAGCCTCCCAGAGGGATAAGAGCTCATTCTACCCGTCATACTGCTGTATCGGTGGCTGCTTCCAGGGACATCCCTATCCAGGAAATCTGCAGGGCTGCTACCTGGAAGTCAGCACACACCTTTATTACCCATTACCACATCGACCCTGAGTCACGCCGGGATGCTGGTTTTGGGGACTCGGTTCTCCAGTCTTTATTCCCTAAGTAGGGGGTGTGCGCCTTGCCTCCCTCCTCCCACAGAACTGCTAGGAGTCTGCCAATAAGTTTGGATGAACAACATATCCATGTCCCTAGAAATACAGGTTACTCACCTGTAACAGGAGTTCTAGGAATGGTATATGTTGTTCATCCACAAGACCCACCTGACCTCCCCAGCTTCGACGCACAACCTGAGCTTCCAGCGGGCCAGATCTGGCGTCATGGGGCGGAGCCGAGAGTTTTACCACCCGGGTGGGTGGGAGGAGCCAGCTCGAAGACCTTCCGGCAAGATTTAAAGTGGCAAGGAACCTGCCAATAAGTGTGGATGAACAACATATACCATTCCTAGAACTCCTGTTACAGGTGAGTAACCTGTATTTACGTAAGAACTTACCGTAACAGTAGATCTTCGAGAGAGGCTCTTGCAATAGGTAATACCTTCCCGCCCTCCATCCCCCTAGGCTTTTTCAGCTCCTTTTCCATTGAGGTAAATATCCGCTCCTCTGTTGTCCAGCCTCTTTTGGCCTGTGGTGGCAAAGAACTGGAAGGCAGGGCCCGGAAGTAGTAAAGTAGTAACTTTTTTATGCAGAGCCTGCAGTCAAACCTTGGCTCATACAGGGGCACAAAGCAAGACATGAGTGATAACTTGGTTTGCGCAGGTCCTGAAGAAGCAGATGACTAGTGGAGTAGTCCTATAGAGAATAATGTATGGGCATCAGTTAACAACTACACTGTATTCACTTTGAGAGGTTACTGTGGCAACTTTGTGCACTCTCGAGGTTTACAGATGCCTTAGTAACCTTGAAGTAAATTCAGTGAAGCCGTTAACCGATGCCCATCAATTATCTTTTATAGCGTATGGGCACCAGTGCAGGAGCCAAAAAACATGAAAATGTAGCATTACGTGACTAACAGTCAGCTGTAAAGAACACACTGCCTTACCTTTCAGTGAAGATGTGGACACAGCAGTTTTCAGAAAGCTATGTATACTTTATTTTAACACAAATAGTGAACAACTGATAAAATGCAGATCAACTGTGCTACAAAAAACAAATGTTTGAAATAGATTAACAGTCTTACACCATCAGGAAAGCGGATGTGATGCTGGGGATCAAATCAGGTCATCGTGCACTGTGCGTCGCCTGGAAGTGTCGCAGAGGTCACAGTTCATTGAAGAAGGAGATGCTTCTAGGCTCTAGAAAAAGATTCAAGGTACTTGAAAACAAGAAAAAATTTACTGGAAGGATGAACCATCGTTTTTGTTTGCAAACTGCTGTGTGAAAAAGATGAGCGCTTAGCGGTACTGCGGGAGAATGTGGCAGTCAGCAGCATTCCAACTTGTAGCATCGTTGTGATGTTCAAATGATGGTGTAACAGCTGGGTGATGTCACAACAGTGCTATAACAAGACTGTATTTCAGTTGAATTCTGGTAGTAACGTTCTACCATACGCTATAACTATGTTAATTTTTTATGACATTAAATATTTTGTTTGTGTATGACTTTTAAGTGTAATACAGAATGCAAGTGTCTTTTTTGTGTCACTTTCTCAACTGTCAGCAAACATAATCTTAGTACATTTAGACAGCCCCCTCCTCCGATCCTATTAGTAACTACATAGAGCACCTTTAGCCACGTTTCCTTCTGTATATCATCAAAATGCTGATTTTCAGGGCGGGGCTGCAGCACTCAGGTGACTGCTTGGCTCGTATGTGGAAATTCTAAGGACTTGGATATGTTGTTCATCCACACTTTCTGGCAGGTATCCTTGCCGCTTTAAATCTTGCCGAAGGTCTTCAAGCTGGCTCCTCCACCCACCGGGTGGTAAAACTCGCTCTGCCCCATAGCATGAATCTTCCTTACGCTTGGAGCTCAGGTTCCTCCTTAGCAGCTCTGTGTATAAGATTGGTTCCTATTTCTTGGTTTACCCAATATAACTTTTAGGTTTTTCAAGACTTTGGTCATTTATTTCCTTGGCGGCTGCGATGGACCAATGACTCCGGTTTTGGAGGTGCCCATGCGAGTGAAGATGTCTGGATGGATCCGCGCTCCCGTCGTCTACTGCTTAGGCCTTGAGCACGACCCGCGGGCCTGCAACCTGTGCTCTTCCTTCTGGGTCTCGTCCTGGAAGACAGCGCCGCCATTTACTGCTTGGGCGCCCAGGCTGTTACCACGCCAGTAAGTCGAGAGGAGGCCCGTTTGGCGGTTTCCGCGGTGGCTGGCTCGGCGGAACAGCTCGAGCAGATGATCGCCCTCGAGGAGGAGGCGGCGCAGGCCACATCTTCATCTTCCTCAGCCGCGGCCTTTATCCCGGTCTCCTTGGGATCCTCCTATTCAGCTTCTTTTAAGGAGATCTGTCAGTCCCTTTCCACCAAGGGAGAGGGACCAACAACTTCAGGACTTTCCTCTCGGTCCAAAAAGAAGGACTCCAAAGGTAAGTCCCTCAGTCGACGCTCTTGGGAGCGGGAGAGGTCCCCTCCCCGGGTAGTCGACCATCGACTTCGGTCAACCCCCTTCGGCTCCGGCCACTGGCCTCACGGTGTGCCCGTCAGGTCAGTTGACCGAAACACCCGTCGACGCAGTCGAGATTTTTCTCGACCCGTCGGACGGGTTGTCGACTGGTGAAGCCGAAAACCCTCTCTCCCTGGTTCCCCCGGTGGAGAGCGAGGTTACCGTGGGCTTGCCTGTGCCTCTGGTTCCGGAGTCCACAGTTGAAGCTTCCGAGCCACGGGGAGAGCGCGTTTCCCCCGCCGTGCCCCAGAACCCTCCTTGGAAACGTCGAGGTTCTTGGTCTCGGTCTCAGACATCTTCTCAGTCCAGCCGATCCCGCCGACATAGGCGGTCTCGGTCTCGGTACTGTAGTAAGCGGTGTTGCCGCTCGTCCTCGTCTTCCTCCTCGGACGAGGAGAGGCTTCGAGGCAAGTTGCGTCGGCGCTACGAGGACCTCATGTGACAACAGCTCCTTCTGTCCGGGAGTAAGCCGACGTCGTCGCCTTCCCCGGCCATCAAGTGGCTGTCACCAGAGCGGCCGAAGAAACCCCTCGCTGTAGCCGAGGCGCCTGCCCCCGGGCCTGTTGCTTGACCGAAACCAGCTGCCCCACCGATTCTGGTGGAACCTCCGCCTCCACAGCCGAAATTTGGGGCCCCAACCAAGAATTCTTGGTCGGGCCAGGGCCTGCCCCATAGGCTGTCTGTTACCCTCACTCCTGACCGTCCTCAGCAGGTGGAGGGTGGCTCAGGCCCAAGGCAGCTCTTTGTGGACTTGTCCGAGTCCGACGACGATTCCTCCCTGTTCTCCGGGCAGGTCGACTTGGAGTCCTCCGGAGGTCAGTCGCTGGACGATAGGCCATCGTCCTTCATGGGTCTGCTTAGGCTCATATCGGAGTCCACTGGGATGCAGCTCGAGCCCGTATCCAAGCGGGCCAAGTATCCCCTAATGGAGATATTGGACTGAGGGGATTCTCCCACGGAGGCCTTTCCGGTGGCCGAGGCCATTGTCGGCCTGGCCTTGGAGCTCTGGCAGCGTCCTGCTTCCTGCCCTGCACCTTGACCAGGATGGCGGGGAAATACGCCGTCCCTACCTCTTCCCTGTCAGGTTTTCGGAACATCCCTCAGCCGAGGGGTTGGTTACCGACAGCATCTTCCGGCATGCTGGAAGCGCCAGGGACGTGGACAAGCCTCCCGACAAGGAGTCCAAGAAGTTGGACTACGCTGGGCGCAAAGTCTACGCTGCGTCCTCCCTTGGCCTTCGTCAGGCCAGCTCAGCCATGCTGATGGCACGCTTTTCTCACGCCCTGTTGGGCTCCCTGGATGAGGTAGTCCCACATCTCCCGACTGACCTGCAGACCACGGTCAAGCAGGTGCGGGACCAGGGCAGGGCAGTGGCCAAGCAGCAACTTCAGACTGCTCTGGACATCGGCGACTCATGTGCCAGGTCAGTCGCGGCTGCAATGGCTATGCGCCGTCGGGCATGGCTGAGGATATCCACCCTCATAGCGGATACCCAGCACAAGTTGGCGGATGTCCCCTTCTTGGGGACCGACCTCTTCGGCCCTGGAGTGGAAGGTCACCTCCAGAGGATTGAAAAGTCCAATGCCACTCTGGACTCGGTCTCATCTGCCCAGAGGGACAAGGACGCGACACGCATAACCAAGCCCTTTCGTCCATCTCGTGCCACGGCATGTCCGCACCAGCAGCTTCAGGGCCATCAGGCTCGCGCTTGGCATCCCAAACCCAAGCCTGCGGCTTCCTCTTCTAGGAAGCAGGGAGGTAAAGGCCCAGGAGGTCCCTCGGCCGGTCCCTCCTCCAACCCTACCCAGTGACAGGTTGAGGGGTGTCGCCCCCAACCTCGTCACCCCACCCCAGGTTTCCCCTGTGGGGGGATGACTCTGCCACTTCCTTTCCATCTGGTCCGCTATCACCACAGACCGGTGGGTGCTGGAAGTGGTAGGAAAGGTCTGCCTCTGGAGTTGAGCAGGCCCCACCCTTCCGAGCCGTGGCCCCCCCCTCGGGGTCCACAGCCTCGCTGTTGGCTCGCCGAGCCAACATCGCTCTGTTGCTCGAGAAAGAGGTGTTCAGAGAGGTGGCGGACCCTTCCTCAGGCCCAGGGTTTGTGTCCAGGTACTTCCTGGTCCCAAAACGGAGGGGGGGCTGGCGCCCCATTCTCGACCTACATGACCTAAACAAGTTCCTAAGGTCTCGGACCTTCAGGATGGTCACTCTGGCTCAGATAATACTATCCCTGGAACGAGGCGTGTGGTTCTGTTCTCTGGACCTACAGGACGCGTTCTTTCACGTCACTATCCATCCGTCCCACCAGAGATTCCTTCGCTTTCGAGCGGAGGGATCCCTTTTACTAGTTCCGAGCCATGCCCTTCGGCCTTTCTCTTGCTCCCAGGGTCTTCACCAAATGCATGGCAGTGGTGACAGCATTCCTGCTGCACCGAAGGGTCCGGGTGTAACCTTACCTGGATGATTGGCTGATAGCAGCCCCCTCCAGACAGGAGGTGGAGCGTCCAGAGATCTGGCCCTCCATGTTTGCTCTCAGATCAGCCTTCTCATCACGAGGCCAAGTCGAACTCGGTCTGAAGCAGGTGATTCATTTCATCGGGCAGAGCTCGACTGTCTTTGAGCCAGAACACGGCTCCGCGGACAGGGACAAGGTTCTTTCCTCCTTTGCCCAATCATTTCTGGTTGGCAATCGCGCCCTACCTGGGACTTCCTCGCCTCCTGGGTCTCATGGCGGCCTGCACCAGCGTGGTCCATTGGGCCCGCTGGCACATGCGTCCCCTTCAGTGGGGATTGGCAAGCCAGTGGTCATAACGCTACGATCCATTGGACCAGCTAGTGACGGTGACCCAGGGGATGTGGAATGCTCTCCAATGGTGGACCGTTACAGCTCATCTGCAGGAGGGCATCCCATTTGTAGCCCCGAGCCGACGGTCTCTCTGTCGACCAATGCCTCTCTGTTGGGTTGGGGTGCCCATCTGGGGGAGCACAGAGCGCACGGCCTCTGGTCTCCACGGGAGTCCGATGCCATATCAACCTGCTGGAGTTTGGGCGGTTGTCTAGCCCTCACCGCCTTTGCTCCGTTTCTTCAGGGTCAAGTGGTTCCAGGTCCAGGCGGACAATACCACACCATGTACTACCTAAACCGCCAGGGCGGGGCGGCGCTCCATGCCTCTGTGCAAGGAAGCTCTCAGCGTTT
The DNA here is from genome assembly GCA_016271365.2 of Neoceratodus forsteri. Classification (NCBI taxonomy): domain Eukaryota; kingdom Metazoa; phylum Chordata; order Ceratodontiformes; family Ceratodontidae; genus Neoceratodus; species Neoceratodus forsteri. Next base: position 1,049,001,975 of record CM057456.1, read on the forward strand.
GGTCACTCGTGCGCAGCCTGGGCGGATCTCCTAGCCATCCATGTGGCAGGAGCCTCCAACACCTTGGCCGATGCCTAAGCGGATAGGGCTATGTCCCACAAGTGGTCTCTCCTGCGGAGGTAGTACAAGATCTGTTCTCCCACTGGGGCACACCTCAGGTGGACCCGTTTGCCTCCAGGGAGAATCAAAGCTGAGGCTGTTTAACGCCCGCCCCCCTCAGCAGGGCTCGTTGCAGGGGGATGCCTTCTCGAGGCCGTGGACCCCAGGCCTCTTCTACGCCTTTCCTGCATTTCCCTTGATCCACAAGGTCCTTCTCAAGGTGAGGAGGGACAAGGCACAGGTGATTCTGGTAGCCCCAGACTGGCCCCGCCAATGCTGGTATCCAGATCTCCTCAGCCTCAGCTCCAGGCTCCCGAGGCAGCTTCCAGCTCGCCCGGACCTGTTATCAGTCAGTCAGGGGAAGGTATTCCATCTGGACCTTCAATCCCTGCACCTGATGGCCTGGTTCCTGAGCGGCTAGAGTTCCAGGCCTTGGGTCTTTCCGACAAGGTCCTCAATGTAGTTGAGGCGTCCCGTGAGAGTCGACCAGAAAATGCTATGCCTTCAAATGGAAGAGATTCTCCATTTGGTGTCAGAGCAGGGCCGGACCCTTCCTCCTGTTCCTTGGCAAGCATCTTGGACTACCTATGGTCCCTTTCTCAGCAAGGACTTGGTCGGCGACCTAAAGGTGCACCTGGCAGCCATTTCTGCTTACGGCGCGGGCCGGGGAAGCAGTCGATGCGCAGGAGAAGGTGGTCTGGTGTTTTTCAAGGCCTTGACCACATTTCCCTTCCAGTGCGAGAACCTCTACCTCCGTGGGATCTACTGCTGGTATTGACAAAGCTCATGGGCAAGCCATTCGAACCAATGCGCAGGTGTGACATCTCTCACCTGTCATGGAAGACCACCTTCTTGGTGGCTATCATGTCAGCCAGAAGGATGGGAGAGCTCCAGGCGCTTTCCATCGAGTCTTCTTACCTGGTCTTCCACAGGGACAAGGTTGTCCTGCTCCCCCACCCGAAATTCCTTCCGAAGGTGGTGTCGGAGTTTCACCGTAATCAGGTGTTGACTCTGCCGGTGTTCTACCCCAATCACACCTTGGAGGCCGAATATAGGCTCCATACTCTGGACCCTAGAAGGGCCCTCGCTTACTATAGCGGCGCCGGCTGAGTTCAGGGAGAGGTTTGCCAGCTGTTTGTCACCTACGCTGAAGCCGCACCTGGCAGACCTGCAGCCAAGCGGATGATAAGCAGGTGGGTCACCTCCTGCATAGATCTCTGCTATAGGTTGGCGGGCATGGAACCTCCCAGAGGGATAAGAGCTCATTCTACCCGCCATACCGCTGCATCGGTAGCTGCTTCCAGGGACATCCCTATCCAGGATATCTGCAGGGCTGCTACCTGGAAGTCGGCACATGCCTTTATTTCCCACTACCACATCAACCTTGAGTCACGCCGGGATGCTGGTTTTGGGGCCTCAGTTCTCCAGTCTCTATTCCCTAAGTAGGGGGTGTGCGCCTTGCCTCCCTCCTCCCGCAGAACTGCTAGGAGTCTGCCAGAAAGTGTGGATGAACAACATATTCATGTCCCTAGAAATACAGGTTACTCACCTGTAGCAGGAGTTCTAGGAATGGTATATGTTGTTCATCCTGACTCCGACCTCACCGGCCGGCACACAACCTGAGCTTCCAGCGGGCAGATCTGGCATCATGGGGTGGGCGAAGGTTTACCACCGGGTGGGTGGAAGGAGCCAGCTCGAAGACCTTCCGGCAAGATTTAATGCGGCAAGGATACCTGCCAGAAAGTGTGGATGAACAACATATACCATTCCTAGAACTCCTGTTACAGGTGAGTAACCTGTATTTATAAGCTGTGCACTGTAAGGTAAAATTAAATCCTTTACCCTCCTTTAAAATATTTTTAAAACTAGCTCATTTAGCTCATTGGGCAGGCAGCTTCCTAGAATGAGTTACCTGCCTGACTTGTAAGAATGTGTTAGTGGTCTTTAAATTTTGGTACCGGGAAATGCATAGGATTTTATTTAATAATGAACTGTTAAGGAGACTCCAATTTAATTTGCTTTTATTTTATTTGATACATATTGTATTCTTGTAGATTGGCACCTCTATTCTTTCTAGTTTTATAGATTTATTTATTTATTTATTTAGATCTTACTTCAAGAGGGCTCTTGCAGTAGGTAATTACATATAGGACTGACACAGGACCCACGGAAAATTTCTAGCTAGCCGTCCTGGCGGGGACCGCCCCGATCAGGTGACCCGGCGTCAGGAAACGTCGGTATAAAGGGGCAGTCGGACCGCCTTCCAGTTCTTTCCGGCTGTTAGCTCGTTGCAGCATCCTCGCGGAAAAGTTTGTGCTTCTCAGCCCTACCGCCGTCGGTTTTTGCCAAAAATCTTTATTTTTTGACTAACGTCGGTACTAGTGTCGGTGTATGTCATCCCTACACCCTCCGAGCACAAGAATAAAACGATCTGCAGTGCCCAACTACCGCACAAGGATGGCCACTCCCTGTGCCTGTTCTGCCTAGGCCCCGATCACCCGGTCGAGAAGTGCCAGCAATGCCTCGGTTTCAATGCAGCTACCCGGAAAAGGTGGCAGCAATCCCTGGAAGGCCATATTTTGCCTCCATCAGTCCTTCCTTCACCTGGAGCGCCAGACCTGATGTCGGCTCCCCAGACGCCGACTCCGACGCCATCCCCCCCACCGTCAGCCTTACCGACTCCGGGAGACATTCCGATCCCCTGGTCCTCGGGCTTTCTACTATGGACCTGCTCGTGAGGCCCTGCTTCAGAAGCCCCTGCCCCCGGCTCCCTGGTATCCTCCGTCCTATTAGACGCCGGTGTACCTGGGACCGCAGTACCGCGCCACTGTACCCAACACTGGGCTTCCCGACACCGCAGTACTCGGCGCACAATACCCGATGCCAAGCTACCCACAGCGGGTTTTGGATCGCTCCATACGGTTAAAACCCATGTCCTTATCTCCCCACCTCCTCCTCCTCCTCTGTCCTCGTGGCGCGGTGGACCTGCAGGGGACTCTGGCCTCCTGGTGGGCTGAGGCCAAGGCTCAGCTCACCAAAGGGCGGAGAGCCGCCTTCCGTGACAGTGCCGTCCCAGGTTCCCATCGCCCGAGGCAGCACAGTCCCTCACCACCTCCGGACTCCAGGGTTCTTCCATCTGGATCCAGAGAAGGGCAGGACACGCTTCCCCGGGGACTTCCCATGGAGTCCGTTCCTCCCCCAGGTCGGGAAAGGGAGTCTTTCTCTTCTTCATCCTCCTCTTCACTCTCGGACTCTTCGTGGCTGCTCGAGAGGCGGCGAGCCTCGCTGTCCGTCGAAACCCAGGCCAGACTCCTCGAGAATCTTCTCCGGAGGATCCTTCTTTAAGTTGCTTAGGAAAATCCAGGAGGTTCATCAGTGGTACTCCTGGAACCAGATCCTCAGCGTCTGAAACTTGCTGAACATCTGGATCTGCCCGTGACAGCTCCTGCCTTGGTGCCACCCTGGATAGAGCCTCCATGACCTTGTTACCACAATATGGAAACAACCGTCGGACCTAGCTCACTTCCTAGGAAGTCAAACTGGCTTTATCAGGCTCCAGAAGGTGTTGGTTTCCTGATTCTCACCCTCGTGCCGACTCGGTCATGATTAGTGCCGCTCACGGCCAGTCAGTGAATCCTAAACATCTTAGCTCGTCACTTCCTGATAAGGAATCTCACCTTCTGGACCAGTATGGGAGAAGATTTCGCTTCCTCCACACTGGGGATCAGGCCCTGAACTATGTCGGCCACATGGGGACTACAGAAGGCCATCTAACTCAGGCAGAAGCCAAACTGGACTCCTTGTGTGACTCCCAAGTCAAGCAGGAGTTGGCTGATCTCGTCCACTCTGCTCGTTCGGCCAGTCGGCACATGCTGCGTGCGACATATGATGCAGTGGACACTGCTGGGCGGAGCTCAGCTTTCACTGTAGGCCTACGGCGTCATGCTTGGCTCCGCATGTCAGGTTTGTTCCCAGAGGTGCAATCTGCTATCCAGGAAGCACCCTTCCGGGGGTCGGTGCTTTTCGGGGGTGATGTCAAGGGCATCATCACCGATTTGCAAGAGAAGGGGACGGCTCTGAAGTCAGTTGATTCCATGTACCGTCCCCATCAGCAGCAGCGCTGTCCCTTTCACAGACAAAATCGGCCAAAGGCAAAACCCCAGGGAAGGCGAGCCACAAAACGCCAGGCCCCCGCAGCTGCCAAGCCCCGCCCCACCCAAAAAAGCAGCGGGTGCTTCAGCTGTGGCGCTACCCCACCACCTGACTCCTTTCATCTCCCACTGCCTCTGGACTCCCCGGAGGAACCGGTAGGAGGGAGGTTTTCTCTCCACCTTCCGGGATGGGAGAGGATAACCACAGATTCCTGGGTGCTCCAGCTCATAGCAGAAGGACACTCCATACAGTTTCTTCTGAAACCATCCCGCCACCCCCCTCTGAAGTCGTCGTATTCACGGGAACATCTTCTCTTGGTCCAGGAGGAAATCTCGGCTCTTCTGCTGAAGCAAGTGATAGAGCCTGTCCCCCTTCATCTACAAGGGACAGGTTACTATTCCCATTTCTTCCTGGTCCCAAAGAAGACAGGAGATCTCAGACCAATTTTGGAGCTCAGTTCCTGAATCTCTACATAAGTACAAAGGTTCAGGATGCTCTCTTTCCAGAGCCTTCTGCCCTCCTCCGGCCGGGTCAATGGCTTTGTGCTCTGGATATGCAGGATGCTTATCTGCACATTCCCATTCACCCATCTGGCAAATACTTTCGTTTTGCGTTCCAGGGGGATCACTACCAGTTCAAGGCGCTCCCGTTTGGTCTATCCTCGGCCCCAGTATTTAGCAAATGTTTGGCAGTGGTGGCGGCCCACCTGAGTACCAAGGGAGTGCAGGTTTTCCCGTACCTGGACGACTGGCTCCTGGCGGCCTCGTCCAGGAAGGAACTCCTCGTTTCTCTCCTTACCAAGCAGGTTTTGCCTGCCTGGGTATTACCATCAACCATTCCAAGTCTCATCTGGATCCATCCCAGAGGCTACAGTTTATTGGGGCGATCCTTGACACGACCATGAGCAAGGCCTTCCTGCCTCCGGACAGGGCGGCCACCCTTCAGACCCAAATAAGTCTGTTGTCCGACCGCTGGATGGTGTCTGCGAGGTCGGTCCTTCACCTTCTTGGGCTCATGGCGGCTGCTATCCCGACGGTACCTCGTGCTCAACTCCACATGAGGATCTCACTGTGGACTCTACGCTCTCAGTGGGATCAGCTAGTGGATGACCTAGATCACTCGGTTCTGATCTCCTCGCCAGTGATGCGAGACTTGCAGTGGTGGATGGTTCGAGAGAACCTGTTTCGGGGAGTTCCTTTCTTTCATCCTCCCCTCCCAGACTCTAACCACAGACACCTCAGTCAAGGTTGGGGAGCCCATCTAGGCCCTCATCGGACCCAGGGCTCTTGGTCCAAGCTAGAACAAGCTCTCCACATCAATGTGCTCGAGCTTTGGGCAGTGTTGTACGCTCTCCAAGCCCTTCACCAATACATCCTTCTGGCCACCTAGCCATCCAGATGGACAACATGTGCGTGGTGTGGTATATCAACAAGCAGGGAGGGACTCGGTCCTGCCCTCTATGCAGGGAGGCAATGAGGGTTTGGGATTGGGCAACACAACGACCTTCACCTCACGGCGATTCACGTTCTGGAGTCGACAACACCCTGGCAGACAAGCTAAGTCACACTTCTGCTCTGATTCACGAGTGGGAACTGGACCAAGGGGTCCTAGACAATATCTTCCAACTTTGGGGAACACCACAGGTTGACCTGTTAGCATCTCCCTAAGCATAAAACTTCCCATCTTTTGCTCGCTCGTTCAAAGCAAGGCACTTTGAGGTGATCTCTCTCTCTCTAGACTGGAAGGACAGATTGTATATGCCTTTCCCCAATTCCACTTATCCCATGAGTCTTGCAGAAACTAGCTTCAGAAGGAGCGAGAATGATTCAGATCGCTGCTTTCTGGCCCAGGCAAATCTGGTTCTCTCTTCTACAACAATATTCAGAGGATCCTCCTCTTCCTCTTCCTCTATCTCAAGGTTTGTTGACCCAGGATCAGGGGACCCTGGTCCATCCAGGCCTCAATCCTTCAACTGCATGCATGGCTCCTGCAGACCTAGCCCAGTCCCATTTGGAGTGTCTCCCAAAGTGGCGAAGATTTTAATGGAGCCAGAAAACCCTCCACCAGATCCATTTATACCATGAAGTGGAAAAGAGTCATTATTTGGGCGCTTCCAAGAGCGTGGAACCTTTCTCCTGTTCAGCGTGGCTTCTGCTGGAGTATCTGTCATTTGTTTGACCTGGGTCTCAGCCATTCCTCTCTGAAAGGTACACATGGCGGCCATTTCGACTATCATGTTCCCTTCATGAACAAAACTTTGCTCAACTGGAGGTCTCAAGACCTTTCTCAGAGTGGTCCTCCATCTGAGGCCCCCCATCTGTACTCCTGCTCTCCCTTGGGACTTGAACTTTGTTCTCGAGAAACTTACTCTTCCTCCCTTGAACCTGCAGCTTCTGTAGATTAGAAGTTCCTTTCGTGGAAGATGCTCTTCCTGGTGGCCATTACTTCGGCTCAAAGAATCTCCAAGCTCCAGGCCCTGATGTGTAAAATCCCATACTTGATTTTTCACAAGGAACGTGTTGCTCTTCGCATTAATTCTAAGTTTCTCCCTAAAGTAGTAGCAGAGTCTACCTTAAATCAGTCCATAGAGTTACCTGCATTTTTTATGCATTACTCTAATCAAGGGGAGTATTTACTCCATACTATGGATGTTAACTGGATTCTGAGATACTACACCAACAGGACGAAGGATCTCAGAAAGACTGATCAGTTGTTCGTCTCTTTTGCTCACAAAAGGGAAGGCAGTGCTGTTTCCAAGCAATGCTTGTCTAAGTGGTTGGCTCATTGCATCACTTTCTGTTATGACAAATACAACAAGACCCTCCCAGGTCAAGTCAGAGGCCATGTTTCAAGAATGTGTCTGCAGCAGACATCTGCGCTGCCGCCACCTGGACTTCCGTCCATACCTTCACGAAACACTACAGTTTGGATGTTGCCTCTCGCCGTAGAGCAGGCTTCGGGCTGGCTGTTTTGCAAGGCCTCCTATCTTGAGACTTGCACAACCAGAACTACCTTTTGGAGTAGTTTTCCTCCTCCCGGTGCCTCTCTTTGTTCCAGACTGCTTGGGATTCAGTCCTATATGTAATTACCTACTGCAAGAGCCCTCTCAAAGTAAGATAGTACAGTTACGTAAGAACTTACCGTAACAGTAGATCTTCGAGAGGAAGCTCTCAGGTAAATACCTTCCTGCCCTCCATCCTCTAGGCTTTTCAGCTCCTTTTCCATTGAGGTAAATATCCGCCTCCTCTTGTCCAGCCTCTTTTGGCCTGTGGCAAAGAACTGGAAGGCGGGCGTCTGGGACCGCCCCTTTATACCGATGTCTCCTGATGCCGGTCACCTGATGTGGGAGCGGTCCCTCGCCAGGGACTGCTAGCTTGAAATTTTTCCGTGGGGTCCTGCTGCCTGCTGGCGTCAGTCCTATATGTAATTACCTACTGCAAGAGCCTCTCTCGAAGATCTACTGTTACGGTAAGTTCTTACGTATCTGTACTTTTTTGTTGACTGGATGGGTACACTAGACAGCAGAGCTGCCTATTTTCACGACCCGGGAGGTTACATACAGTAGGGTAAGAGACAGCAGTAAAATACATGAATAAGACAGGTGAACATCAGCCGTACATTACCAAACAAAGCACTGATATACCATGTACGTATCACAGTGGCAGAAGACATAACGAATTGACAGAACAGTGCCATCAAACCTAACACAAATACAATTGTACAACAAAGAGTAACAAGTACCAGAGGTAAACTGGTTAGAGTAGAGCTCATGGAGAGCCTTATTCAGTGTTAGAAACAAGTACCAGGGCAAATCTAAGAGGGGCAGGTAAGGGAGTACCAGCTCTGCCCACAGGAGCAGTTGTCTGAGCTATCCAGTAATTTGCAGAGATCCCGTTTAAAAATCCGGTGAGTTTGGGAGTGCCTGAACTCCAGCGGTGGGGAGTGCCGTAGTTTCGGAGCGAAAACAGAGAAGGCGTTTTCTCCCATTTTGATGTTACACTTAGGTATGGCAAGTAATGACATAGCAGTTGATCTCAGGGGGTCGGCATAGGGGTCCAGTTTCAACAGGAGAGCCTGCTTGTCCAGTTTCTGGGCATTGATGATGATGTTAGTAAAGCAACAAGTAGTGAATTGACAGAACGCTGTGGGGGAGAGCCAGCCAAGGCTGGAGTAGAGGGAGCAGCGGTGAGTGAGCTTGGATACAAACAGGGCAAAGCAGCAGATGCGATTATAGCAGATGACCCACTTATGGAGAAGACCTTTTGAGGATACAGGAAGGGCAGTCATACCATGGACAAGTTTGGGTCTCAGGACCCCCCTGAGTGATAACCAGTCTAGCTGCCACTGTTAGATTGTGTCTAACTTTGTACGCCAACTCCAGCTTTATGTTGACAGCTTTGACTGTGGTAGAGAGAAGCTGGTCGAAGTTCAGGGCCAGGTCCAGGGTGACTCCTAGATATTTAAATGAGGAGACAGTATCTAGTGGGGAGTCATCAGATCTTCTGATGTTTAGGGTAAGGGGGCAGATCCTGATTTGGGCCCAGATCCAAAGAGCATGGAAACTGTCTTTTTGTTGTTGAGGAAGAGTTTGTTTTGCTGCAGCCATAACTGGATGGATTTGAAGCTGAAGTTCAGGTTCAAGCTGATATCAGATAGATTGGAGGAGCTGGAGTATAGGACCATGTTATCTGCATATAGAAGGATGGTAGTTGAGCCCGACGGGGGGGGGGGGGGATCATTGATGAAAATGGAAAAGAGTAGGGGCCCAAAATGGATCCTTGAGGAAAACCGAACCAAGTGTGTGAGAAAGAGGGGAGAGAGAGAGAGAGGACATGTCCTTATTGATCTGCACAAATTGCTGATGATCCGAGAGATAACTGGTGAACCAAGTGGTTGCCATGGGAGAAAAACCAAGGGTAGACAGCTTGGAAAGGAGCAGAGGGTGGTCCACCAGATCAGAGGCCTTGTGAGATCCACAAAATAGCCCCTGTGAGAAGGCCTTGTCCATAGCTATCCGGATGTTGATAGTGAGCTGGATGAGGGCAGTGAAAGTACTGTGCCCCCTCAGAAGCTGTGCTGATCTGAGGAGAGAAGATTGTGGAGATGCAGGTGGTCCGAGATGTGGGCAGCAACAGTTTTTTGTAACATTTTGGTCAGAGTCGCTAAGATAGCAATAGGGCTGTTGTTGTCAGTATTTGTGGTGTCCCCCTTTTTGTGGATGGGGACCACACGGGCAGTCTTCCATGGGGAAGGAACCAGACCAGTAGCCAGAGACAGGTTAAATAGACATGTAGCAGGGGTAGCAGTGTGGGAGGCAGTAGTTCTCAAGAATTTAGGTAGCAGTCCATCAGCTCCAGCTGATCCATTGGGAGGGATGGAGTAATGAACACTCTGGACTTTAAGACAGCGACAGGAAGGAGGTTAAAGAGAGTTGGTCAGATCCTTGGTGTTCTGAGGTGGCCTGACATTGGTCCAGGTGGAGTTGCATACCCAGAAAGGTCAGTGACATGAGTTGAAAGCCTCAGTGATGGTGAGAGTTGTTACAGCTTTTACCAACAGAACCATATCAATAATGGGTCCATTGTTGTCCCTCCCAAAATGGAGTTAATGTGACTCCAGAAACCTTGGGAGTCACTTACAGAGGATTTGTGCAGCTGACAGTAGTAGGCGCTGTTGGCAGCTCTGATGGATGCTTTACATAAGTTTCTGAGCCTTTTGTATTCTGTCCAGTCAGCAGGAGACTTGGTCTGTTTCACTTGTTACCAGGTTTTGTCTCTCAGTTTGATAGTGGCCAGCAGCTCCCTGCTTAGCCATCGAGTGGGAGTTCCTCGTATTCTGCGTTTTTTGATTGCCACATGCTTGTCCTGCAGAGTTCATAGCATGGAGAGGAAGTGCTGTGCAGTAAGTTCAGCATCCGATGTCTGGTACATGGGTTCCCAGATTACAGTATATATACTGCATGTAAAATCCCAGAGAAGCATTAGGATTAAGTTTTACTGGATGTATCCAGACCAGAAAATCTATAATAATTAACAGGTTTAACTTTAAATAGAAAAGGCTAAGGTTTTCTTCCAGTGTGCTGCTGCTTTCTGTGGTGTGTGCAGTTGAAGCATTTAGATGCTGACAGCTACTGTGTGTTGAAGGCACGTCAACGTTTTTTGCATCATCAGTACATGTGCAAGGTATCTAGTAGTAAACACTTATAATTCCCAAGATGAGATGGCTGCTATGCATAATAAAGTTGTAATTTCAATAATAAAATGTAGTGTTTGGCATTTTTATGTGTGTTTGTCCTGTATTAATTTATTCTTATATTTTTGTTACCATCAGAACTACTCCCCCAAACTTCAGAAGCTCTGTGAGGGACTGGGATACTTCTTTCTTACCGTCCATTTCCCTGTAGAGACTGCGAGCGACTACCCACAAGTGCGAAAGTCTGAAATTGAGAAAAGCTGTCTGGCAGTTCTGTTCATGAGTTCGTTTTTACCCAGGTAGGCTTAACAAGACTGCTGTTGGAAGGAGAAGTCAATTGAAAAATTGAAATTGAAAGTTGTAACTGATATTAATAATCCGCTATCATCAGACATCCAGGAGGTCCAAAAGGGGCTTCTTACAAATGAGCTCCTCCTGAATACTACAGAAACCCAGCCGTGCTGTTTGGCTTGGCTCCAAGACTTAAACGCTGCCTGTCTCCCTTCTCTGTCCTGTGCAGCAATGGACCCCGTCTCTCCCCAATCATCAGTGCCTTATTTTCAGTATCTAGGGGTAACATGAAGCCATCCCTGGACTTCCCGCTGCACTTCACTGGTATTATCTGCAGGTCTGTAAATCCCCAGCAAGGGGTTTCGTATAAGGTCTGCCCTAGTGTTGCCCCAGAAGCCCATACAGCTATTGACCGTGGTATGCCACTCCCTATCCTTTATGGGGTGTTTGTTTTCTTGGCCTCAGCTAAAACCATATTACAGAAGTGGTATGTGACATATAACAGTGCCTGCCATTTTGCCCTGGCCTCAGATCACCGCACCCGTCATTGAACATTGTATCGCAAATTTGAGTGGCTTTCTCCTGCAACCCTATGGGATCTCACCTGGGTGGTGTCATGTTCGAGATCCTTCATAAGCAGACTCTTGTTATCCATTGCTGTGCTCCGCCAGCCTTCGAATTGTGCCTACCCATTATGATCTTCCAAGTATGGCCTCCTGTGTAAACCTAAAGCAAAAATTTAACTGGGTGAAATTGCGTTCTCCTGTGTTGCCCCAGGACTATAAAATGCCATTCCAGTTGGGCTTCAGCGGTGCCAGATGATGCATATGTTTTGTTATGGCTATCATAATAATCTCTTCAGAACATCAGTATGCGCCTATACATAGTTGCTCCTCCTAACTGTTGACTGTATACTTGTTCTAGGCCTTTGCTACTGTGTTGCATTTATATGCGTCTTGTTTCTATTCCCTGTGCTTATTTTATTGCCGTCTGTATTTTAGCCTGATATGTGCTTTGTACTTCATTATTCACTTTGGTGAAATTGTGTTTGCCATTGACTCTTGCCTAATGTTATGTACATATTTGTTAGTTTGCTTACAAGTGTTGTAATCCTCCCAGCTGGTGACTGAAAATAGGCATTTAATCATCTAGTCGTGTACCTGGTTATTAAAACAAAATAAATACATCTGTATCTAGATCTGAAGGGTTTTATGTGTCCCTATTCAGTGAGTTTGGTTTCTCAGTACTAGTGTGACTTCGCACATTACTTTTTATCAGTCTTTATCTAGTAGAGATGTGCAAAGTAAGAGAAATTCTCTTCCCAGAGTTTCACTACAAATTTCTGCACTTTGCAGAGTTTCTACTTTACCAAAATGTGCACTTGGAAAAATGCTGCAAAGTGCTTTTCTGAAGTGCAAAGCCACGAAGTGTAACGTTTTTAATGAAAAGTCCACATATCACAGGTTCTTTCTGAGCAAAGGAAGAGAAACCTAAGCCACCTGTAGGCTGGGAGGGAGTTGCTGGCAGTCACAAGGGAAGAAAGAGGCTTGGGTATCATCATCACTGATGACCTGAAATCATCCAAGCAGACCACTAAAGCAGTAGAGTAAGGCTGGGGGATGTTAGGATTGTATTAGTAGGGGTATCACAAGTCGGAAGAGGGTAATAATCCCTATTTACAAGACTCTGGTTAGTCCCATCTGTGTACTGCATGCAGTACTGGAGGCCACCTTCACAAGGACATTAACCAAATTGAGGCAGTGCAGAGAGGGCAACCAAAATGGTGCCGGGACTGCATCAGAAAACATAAGAGGACAGATTAATGGAGCTCAATATGCATATCCTAGAGCAAAGGAGGGAGAGAGGTGATATGATCAAAACATTCAAACACCTTAAGGGCATTAACAAGCTGAAAGAGTCTAACATGTTTCAATATAAGAAGAATAGCAGGACAAGAGGACACAGCATGAGATTAGAGGGATGCCGATTAAGCGGTAATGTGAGGAAGTTCTTTTTCACAGAAAGGGTAGTGGATGCATGAAACGGCCTACCTCAGGAAGTGGTGGATATGAATACAGTGCAGGGGTTCGAACAGGCATGGGATAGGCATAAAGGAGCAATACAGATGAGTATGAATAGATAGGCCATTGACAGAGCAAAGGCTGATGGCACATTTATAAGGTAGAAAAAGAAATGGGCAGACTGGATGGGCCTTGCGGTCCTTATCTGCCGTCATCTTCTACGTTTCTATATTTCTGTGTACATCTTTAGTATCTGCAGATAGAAATAGAAAGTATTGTTCTGTAACATTTTTAACTGACATTAATTGTGCAATTTTAGCACTGAAGAAAGTGCAGAAACAGGCCACTCCAGGGATTCTGGTGCACATGGTAAAAACTGAGGCCTGGGGGGAGGAACAGGTACAAAACCCTAAATGCTGATCCAAAATCAAAAGTAACACTATTTAAAGTGATTTGTAACATATTCGCACAACCATTGAGATCTGACAACCAACGTATATACAAAAACAAGTGCTTTCTCAAGTTTGCATGCTTCATGTCATTCTAAATCATTTTGACTATACCAAAAGTGACATTGTTAAAAAACTAATGTACAGTGTGCCCTCGATTATTCACCCAGTTTGGTGAAAAATAATATTGGTGAACAGTCAGTGGTGGCAGATAATCAAGGTCTAGTGCTAAAAATATCCTGGTTATTTTCTGGATAGAATGTTTGTTCTTAATTTATGCTGTAGGTATATTTCACTACATCATATAGTAGTCTGTGAAGCACCTTAGTTTTTCTTTGGGTGCAAGGATTTTTTGGAAGGTACCAATGTTCAGATATATTTTACCTGTTTCCAGGAGGACTTTTTATTGTAGTCACTAGGTATGAACACAAAGGAGGTGAATTGTTAGCAAGGGATTGCTGTGACCAACTCCTCAGAAGTACATTCACGCTCATAATCATCTGGCCCATCCAAATCCTCCGATATTTGAATTGTAATCCACTTAAACTTAAAGCATGAGTGAATGGAAAACCCTAACCTGCCACTGCAGAAAGACTTGGCTAGTACTCCATTTAGGTGAATTGGTCCAATTTGCACCTTTTCTCCCACCAATTATTTCAGTCTCTGTGGCAACAAGGCGTTTTCTGATAGACCCACCTCAACCCAGGATGTTAATTGCTTAAGGATCAACAATTTATTCCCTCCTGACCTAACGGATAATGGAGAGAGAAGTGATGGTGTACCAGATTTGACTTTGGAAGACAGAGTACTGATGGTAGTGGGAGAAACAAGGTAATTAACATGGAGGATGATAAGTACATGGGAAAGAGCTTGCAGATAATAAGAGTGGTGGATAATCGAGGGGCAAATCATTGAGGGAACAGTGTACCACCTACAGTACTGAAAGTGCAGTGTGGTAGAGAAGTGAGCCAGGAAGTACAGACAGACCACGGAAAAAGATACAGGGTCACGGAAAAGGGTACGAGGTGCTAATAGCATTACTTTATTTAAAACACAATAAAAAAATCTGTGTTTTGTCGATCAGCTTTAGAATTGTAAATGGATACGAAAAACTCATTTGGCAGATGCTTTACATCAGTTACGAAGAGAAAGTACAGCAAAGTCCTTTGCACTTCATATCTGCTCTAAAATTCTTGTTTGTATGACAAGTGTAGACCCCGGTAGTAAGCAGTTTATTCTATTTTTATTTATTAAAGAATCTGAATTACAAACCTTTGAGCTGCTACTGTAAGAGCTCATTTACAGAGGTTCAGTCAATCAAGGTAGGGAGCAATTAAGTTGGGAATAGCAAATGCAGCTAAAAAGTACAGTCTTATCACAGAGTACATAGGGAACAAAACACCGGCAGTATAAATGAGGTGCTAACAGTTCAGTTAGGTACTCACAAATAGCATCTGAGAAGCCTTGCCATAGGCAAGAGGATGCCAAGGTAGAAACAGCTTAGTGAATGTGTAGCGGGCAATAGGTAAGAGAGTGGGGAGGCCGATTCAGCAGAGTATGTATGGATATAGTCTGGTAGGGTACACAGGTAATGCCCTGGGGGTTAGGTAGAGCAGTAGCAGTGTGTAGGTGGGGCGATGGAATTCCAAAGTTCAGATTTGAGGTGACTAACGCTGCTGAGGCTTGTGATGGCTTATGGGAGCTTGTTTAGCCAAATGGGTATCCTGACTGCAAAGGCACAGCCCCTAGGGCAGTTCTTCTGAATGGCACCACAAGCGTGTGTTTTGCAACTCTTCTCGTAACATGTTTAGAAGGAGCAGGGCAGAATAAAGCCTGTAAAGTAGGTGGTGCAAGTCCAAGCAGGGCTTTCATCCCCAGGAGGCAGGAGTGGAGTCGGATCCAGTCCTTGAGAGGAAGCCATTTTGTTCTAATGTACAGATCGCAAGTGTGCGTAAGGCGATCAGCATCTAAGACAAGTCTACAGGCTTTGTTTAAAATGGTGTGGACTGTGTGTAGGCTGGTGTCGGAGGCTGCACCAGACCACAATTCCATAGTCTAGGATTGGTAGTATTGTACCTTTCAATGGCCTGATACCTGGACTCTGGAGTGAGAGCAGGACTGAAGCCTGTAGAGGGCCACTGACTTCCTGTTAGCGGTGGTGGTAATAGTACAAATATGTTCATCAAGGTAAGGGACTCATAGATAGTGATCCCCAGGTACCTGAAGGAGGACACTTGCTCTAGGGCGGAGTGAGAGCTTTCATTTGTGAGGAAGGGTGCAGTAGTTCTTCTCTTTTGATGCCCAGCAAAGAGCATTGTCTTTGGTTTTTGCTGTTGACCACCAATAGACTGTCCTTAAACCAGTCCTGCAGCACGTCAGAGTTGTGCTGCAGGTGCCTGGTGAGAGTCTCTTGGCACGAATCCTGCAGAAGGACAACCATGTCGTCTGTGTAGAGCAGGATCCTAGCCAAAGGGCATGCCTCTGGGAGATTGTTCACAAAGAGGCTGAACAAGAGTGGGCCCAGTATAGAGCCCTGTGGGACCCTTCGGTAACTTCACAAGCCTGGGAGACTGCTCCATTAATTTTTACTCTCTGGGAGCATCCAGTTAGGTAGCTAGCAAACCACTTGACTGTACCTTGGACAGCCCAAGCCAACCTAACTATGTAACAGCAGCTGATGATTAGCATGAGTCGAAAGCCTTGGTAAGATCTATATAGATAACTCCAACTAGCTGGCCTTTGTCAAGTACTTCATGTACGTAGCCTGTGAAATCAACTAAGGCAGTATTCGTGCTATGCATCTTGCAGAAGCCATGTTGCTGTGGACAGAGGAGGTTGTATTTGTGCAGATGGTCCGTGAGTTGGTCAACTATAATTTTCTCTGGTGCTTTGGAGAGTGGAGACAGTATGCAGATAGATCTATAATTAGACACAGCTGCCTTATCACCTCCTTTTAGCACTGGGGTTACAAGAGTGGATTTCCAGGTAGAAGAGAAAGCGGACAAGTGGAGAGACAGATTAAACAGCTTTGTTATTGGCATGACAACCTCAGGTAGCATAACGGCTACCAGTTTCATAGCAATACCATCGATGCCCTTCCTGGTTTTGCCAGCACTCTAGTTAGGTATGATTTTGTTTCCTGAGCAGTTACATGTTTGAAGTAGAAGTTAGAGCTTCAACTGGTGTCAGGTCTGGAATTAGGAAAGGAGGTAGCTGGTACTTCAGTGGGGTGCATAGCTGGTCTGGGGGGGGGCACGACTGAGCTGTAATCTGAGAATGCTTTGTTAAAGATATTGGTCATGGTATCATCATCTAATATTACCTCACTGTTATACTGAAGCATTGATGGGGGGGACCTGTCACCTGACCCTAGGAAGTTCTTTATCAGAGTTCAAAACTTCGTCCCATCTCCCCAGCATTGAGCCTGCTGGTTTTTGTGATACATGGCCTTGGCCTGCAGGGTTTCCCATGTACACCTGTTACGAGCCGCTTTGTACCTTTATATATCTGCAGTTTCCCCCGTCTCCCTGACATGGTGCCAAAGCGTGTCTTCGTCATACCGAGCAGTTGAGGGGTGACCCAATCCATATTACCTCCCTTTATCATTTTCTTGCAATTAGGAGCGAACTTGTCTGCAGCTGTGTTGAAGTGGGAGATGAATAGCTGGAGTGCTGTATCAACAGAGGGGCATTTATTAATGAATCTCCAGTCTATGCCTGTGAGGTAGTTCTTTTTTTTTTTTTTATATATATATACAATTCTTTTTACCCTCCCCACACTGGACTACCGGGGCATCTCTCCAGTGGAGCCACGGGGTCTTTTACCTCCACCGCCCACCTGAATCCTTGCCGGACCAGGAAATGGGGCCCGGGGGCCCAGTATACCCAATGAGAGAGGCAGAGGACCACGGAGAGCCATATCGGGTTCGGGCTGGCATTGGGCGTGTGGGCACGGCCAAAGGACTCCACCTTTGCCCCCCCCCCGAACCAGGGAATTTTCCACTTTTCTGTTCCTGTCCCCTTAGAGTTCAGTTGCACATGGCAACGTAGCGCCACAACTCCACCCCCACTAACGCATAGTGCCGCTTCTTCTGAGCACCTCTGGCCACCACCAGAGGTTGCTCTATAGCACTGCTCCCTAAGCCCTCCCGGAAGAGAGAGCAGTCCTCCAGATGTTCAGTCTCTTCCCTCCCTACCGACCCCGACAATCTGAGCTCGCTCCCAAACCCGGGTCACCAGCATGGCACAGGTATGGTGTCCAGCATCTCAATCCTCCACGCCACCGGGCCGTCCAGCCTGCGAGGTAGTTCTTGAAGTGAGTCATGGCATGGTTTTTTTTTTAATAACCTATTCCTCACCGATGTTTTTGGGGGCCTGGCCTGTTTGCCGACCACTCGCATTGGACCCGTGAATGGTCACTCATGGCATCAGGGATAACCTTGACATTAGATAGTCTTTCTGGGTGTGTTGTTAGGACCCAGTCGATCAGAGTGCTTGTACCTGTCGTTAGTTAGTCCTAGTGCTGCTTGAGACCATCTGCATTAGGTAAAGTCCAGAGACCAGATCCTGTGCGTGGCACTGGAGCTAGTCCAGAGACAAGGTCCTGTCGTGGCACTGGAGCTAGCCAGAGACAAGATCCCTGTCGTGGCACTGGAGCTAGCCCAGACAAGATCCTGTGCGTGGCACTGGGCTAGCCCAGAGACAAGATCCTGTGCGTGGCACTAGAGCTAGCCGAGACAGATCCTGTCGCTGGCACTGGAGCTAGCCAGAGACAAGATCCTGTCGTAGCACTGGAGCTAGCCCAGAGACAAGATCCTGTGCGTGGCACTGGAGCTAGCCAGAGACAAGGTCCTGTGCGTGGCACTGGAGCTAGCCCAGAGACAAGATCCCTGTGCGTGGCACTGGAGCTAGCCCAGAGACAAGATCCCTGTGCGTGGCACTGGAGCTAGCCCAGAGACAAGATCCCTGTGCGTGGCACTGGAGCTAGTCCAGAGACAAGATCCTGTGCATGGCACTGGAGCTAGTCCAGAGACAAGATCCCTGTGCCCGGCACTGGAGCTAGCCCAGAGACAAGATCCCTGTGCGGCACTGGAGCTAGCCCAGAGACAAGATCCCTGTACACGGCACTGGAGCTAGCCAGAGACAAGATCCTGTACCGCGGCACTGGAGCTAGTCAGAGACAAGATCCCTTTGCCGCGGCACTGGAGCTAGCCCAGAGACAAGAACCCTGTGCACGGCACTGGGCTAGCCAGAGACAAGATCCCTGTCACGGCACTGGAGCTAGCCCAGAGACAAGATCCCTGTGCACGGCACTGGAGCTAGTCCAGAGACAAGATCCCTGTGCCGGCACTGGAGCTAGCCCAGAGACAAGATCCTGTGCCACGGCACTGGAGCTGGCAAGCCTGTTGGAGTCAAATGCCCCAGGATGATAGTCTCCTTTTCCTTGCAGTAGAAGTAATACCTTTCAGCCTCGGGTTAACCTGTTTGATTAGGTGAGGTCTTTAGGACTCTCCATTTCTTGGGCAGTCTTCACCTTTTCAGAGTTGAGTGCCAATAGCGGCTCTCTCTCTCCTGCAGGCTTCTGTGTTTTTTTTTTTATTAATTTTCTGATCTCACCTCCTTGACCCTTTTGTTCTTAAAACATCACACTCAGTTGTCATTAGTGAGAGTTCTGAGATAAATGAGTTTAAGAAAAACTATGGCAGCAAAGTCTGAAAAATATTAACCCCTTCCTGCTTTCATTGATTCATTGTTTAACAAACTTCTAGTTTTCAGAAATCAGATCTCATTGTTGCCTGTAAAAAATGAGACAGGCTTCTGAACTGTCACCCCCCCCCCCTTTAGAGGGAGCTTGTTTTCTCTATTTTCATCTGTGAACATGGTTATTTAACCACCTTTGTGTCTCCGCTCAGCTTCTTGTAAAATGTACTTTTTTGGAGTAAGGAGTATCTCTTTCTTGTGATACCTTTTTCAGAAAAAAATTCTGTTAGGTATATACACTTTTTACTCAGCCTTCTGAAGTCTCAACCCCTGAACAATATCGTGATAGGAAATCTGTGTTTTTAGGGATGTGGATATGATGTTCTATCTACACATTCTGGCAGTTACCTTTCCCTTTAATTTTGGCCAGACTGTCTTCAAGCTGGCTTCTCCCACCCACCCGAGTGGTAACTCCCTCGGCTCAGCCCCATAATGCCGGATCTTCCTTTCTGCTTGGAGGAAAGTTCCCTCCTTACCACTCTCATACTAAGTATGCCCTTGCGGCTTAAATCTTTGAATTTTCTTCCAAAAACATTTAAAAACTTTTGTCTTCAGCTTGATCATTGATCGCAACTGCTATGGATGACAAGTTTGCTCCCAGGTTCCACCAGTGCCCTTGCGGGCAGAAGATGTCCCGAATGGATTCACACACTGCGTGCGTCTATTGCCTGGGACATTTGTTGAATTTTCCAGTCTACCATTCTGGAGGACCGTCTAGCCCGACTTAAGTTAGGCCGACCGAGCGAATAAAACCCTCCTGTCAAATCCATGGCTGCGGGGTCTGCCGACCAGCTTGTGGCGTTTGAGGAGTCAGCGGCCCAGGCCACAGTTCACACCTCCTCAGCTTCTGCCTTTGTGCGACTTCAGATGGGCACCTCTTTTACAGGATCTTTCAAAGAATTGTGTCAAGCTGTGCTGACCCTCGGTCAGGGCTCCTCCGGGCACAAATCTGAGTCGAAGAAAGAAACCAAAAAATGGTCTCGCTGTCGATCTTGGGATCAGGAGTGCTCTTGGTTGAGAGCTTCAGATTCCAGCGCTTCTCCGGATCTGACTTTGGTCGAATCCTCAGCCCAGGCCGCCAGCTCCATGGTAACCCCGTCGGGCTGGTTCTCCTAGACTCTGGATGATCTTACGGCGAGATTTTTCCCGAGCCATTCAACCAGTTGTTCGATTGAAGAGGCCAACACTTCTTTATCCAGGACTCGGTCCTGTCTCAGACTGTTGGAGGGATGGATCTGTCCGCTGACTACCGTCTCTGGTCTCCGACCAAGACCCGGAGATGCCTCAGTGCTTGCCTACTTCCTTCCAGTCCCCCCAGTTGGTTGAGATCTCGGTCTTCTTCCTGGGGGTCGAGCAGGTCCAGCTGACTTCAAAGTTCCCAGTGCTCTGAAAAGTGGCGCCACCGCTACTCTTCATCCCCGTCCTCCTCAGGTAAGGAGAGGCTTTGGCACAAATTGCGTCAACGCTATGAGGATCTTATGTGGCAGCATCTGGTGCTCACCAGCATGAAGCCGTCTCTGGCTCCTACGCCAGCCATCACCTGGCTCTCGCCCAACAGCCTGACACCTTCTCCACCTCGGGAGTCTCCTAAGATAGTCCTGGCTTGCCCACCTCCAGCGTCTACACGATCCCGTGGAGCCACCACCTGCAGGAGCCTATAACGGCGTTCCAACCAGGGAGTCTCAGCCTGCCAAGGGCTTCCCCATTGGCTGTTGGTCACCGTCCCCGACCGTCCATGGAGGGTCAGCGGGAGTGACCCCTCTTTGCGCGACTCCTCCAGAGTCAGAGGTTCCTCCTTGCACTCCCGTCTGGTTGGGCGTGGAGTTGTAGGGGATCTTTTTGATGGGCGAACAAGGGTCCCACTTCCTTTATGGGACATCTCCGCCTGATCTCAGATGAAAATGGAGCCTCTCCAGAAGCGGGCTCGATACCCGTTGACGAGATCTTGAACAAGCGAGATACTCCAGGAGGCCATCTTCGACCCTGCCTTGGAGCTTTGGCAGCGTCTCACTTCCTGCCCTGCACCCTCTGCATGGATGACCTGCAAATATGCGGTACCTACCAGTTCTTTGTCAGGATTCACAGAACACCCCTCAACCGAAGGGCTGGTGGGCAACACTGAGGATGCTGATAAGCAGCCCAACAAAGTGTTCAAGAAGTTGGACCATGCAGCTAAAAAGGACTATGCTGACACCTTGCTTGGTCTCTGCCAGGCAAGCTCAGCTCCCTTATGGTCCATTTTCCCATGCCCTTCTAGGGCACCCTGGATGAGGTGCTTCCTCATTTGCCAGTGGACCTCCAGACCACGGTCAGACAGATCTGGGACCAGGGCTGGGCTGTAGCTAACAACAGCTCCAGACAGCCATGGACATTGGGGACTCCTGTGCCTGCTCCATGGTGGCCGCCCTGGCCGTGCACTGCAGGGCTTGGCTGAGGATCTCTAACTTCATGGCAGATACTCAGCACAAGCTAGCAGATGTCCCTTTTCTGGGCACCGACTTGTTCGGGGGCCACCTCACCTGCATTGAGAAGTCCAGTGCCACCTTGGACTCCATGATATCTGCCCAAAGGGACTCCAAGGGCTTTAAGCAGCAGAAAAGGAAGCCCTTTCAGTCCATCTCTTCTCTGGACAAACCAGTCCAGCCTCAGACTGGTCAGCAGGCCCAGGCCTGGTGACATCAGCTGAAGTCAGTGGCCTTGTGGTCTGTAAGCCTGGGAGGAGGCTCTGGTGGCTCCTCAGCTGGACCCTCCTCCAAGCCTGCCCAGTGACAGGATGAGGGTGCCTCCCTCATGCCTGTCACATCCTTCCATGGGGGCCAGCTCCAACACTTCCTTTCTGCCTGGTCTGCTGTCACCATGGACAGGTGGGTCCTTGAGGTGGTGGGTCAGGGTCTGCCTCTGGAATTTGAGCAATACCCTCCTTGCCGAATCTATGCTCTACAGGAGAACTTGGTATCTGCAGACATTCTGTCGGCTCTTGGGGCCAGCACTGCCCAGCTCCTCTGCAAGGAGGTCATGGTTTCTGTTGCAGTTCTCCGAAACACCTAAGGTTTGTCTGCAGGTACTTCCTGGTGCCAGAATGGACGAGGGGGTTGACTTCCATTTTAGATCTGCACAACCTGACCAAATTCCTCAAGTCGCTGGACCTTCAGGATGGTAACCCTGTCTCAAATCATACCATCTCTGGAGCAGAACATGTAGTTTTGCTCTCTGGATCTTCAGGGCGCATTCTTTCATGTCCTGATCTGTCCATCTCACGAAGGTTCCTCTGCTTCTGAGCAGAGGGAGTCCCTACTCTAAGTTCCAGGCCATGCCATTTGCCTAATCTCGGCCCCCAGGCACCTGCAATGCACTTCAAGTGCATTGCAGTGGTGTGCAGCTTACCTGAAGTGCTAAGGAGTCTGGGTTTATCCTTACCTGGATGACTGGCTGATTGCAGGTCCCTCCAGGCTGGAGGCGGAGTGGTCCAGGGACCTGGCCCTCCAGACCTGCATCTCCTGAGGCCAAGTCGGAAAATGTGCCTTTTCAGGTGATCAGCTTCATCGGGGCAGAGCACGACTCTTGCAGAGCTCCCAGCGGATAGGGCAGATGTTCTCTCCTCCTTTGCCTGATAATTTCGGGTTGGGCAATTGCGCACTGCCTGGGACTTCCTGTGCCTGCTGGGTTACATGGCGGCCTGCACCAGTGTGGTCTTTTGGGCCCACTGGAGAATGTACTCCCTGCAGTGGGAGCTGGCCAGCTAGTGGTCTCAGCACAAGGGTCACTTCAACTGGCTGGTCACTGTGACTCGGCAGATGTGGGGCGCCTTCAGTGGTGGTTAGTCCCTGCAAGAAGAGATCGCATTTGTTAGCCCAAAGCCAACAGTCGTCTGATGACAGTGCACTGCCTCTCTCATAGGCTGGGGTGCCCACCTGGGAACACAGAGTCCACAGTTTCTGGACCCCTGAGGAGTCCGATGTCACATTAACTTGCTAGTGCTCAGAGCAGTTCGGCTCAGGCTGACTACATTCGCTCACCACATCCGGGGTCAGGGCGTCCAGACGGACAACACCACGACCATGTACTACCTCAACAAGCAGTGCGGGATGCACTCTCTGCCACTGTGCAGGGAGCTCTCCACATGTGGACCCTCATGCACAGCCTGGAGGCTAATCTCCTAGCTATCCACGTGGCAGGGGTCTCCAGCCCGCTGGTGGATGCCCTCAGTTGGGTGGGTGAGGTGTCTCAACGAGAGATCTCTCCACCCAGAGGTAGTACTCAGTCTGTTCTCCCAGTGAGGCACCCCTCAGCTGGACCTGTTCGCCTCCAGGGAGAATGCAAAGCTGAGGCTGTTTTGTGCCCCCCCCAGCAGGGATGCCTTCTCGAAGCCCTGGACCCCAAGCTTCTTCCTTCTGTGCCTTCCCTCCACTTCCCTTGATCCACAAAGTTCTTCTCAAGGTCAGGAGGACAAGGCACAGGTGATCCTAGTGGCTCATGACTGGCCACACCAGTTCTGGTACCCTGATCTCCTCAGCCTCAGCAGCAGGCTCCCGAGTAGGGTTGTCACGGTATCACGGCATCAGAAGTCACAGTATTGATACCGTGGGCACTTTCCATATACCGTGGTACTGAGACCTTTCAGCTAGTTTTTTTTTTTTTTTACTTTTTCAGGGACAACTATCCCTTCCACGCCAACTCTCCCTGATGCAAGAGTTCAAGGAGGCTCCTTTTTGTGCAAAACTTACTTGTTATGCAGTACTGCGGTATGACTATAACCACGATATTACATGTGACACTTAGCATACCGTCAGAATTTCATACCGTGACAAGCCTACTCCCGAGGCGTATTCCTCTCCACCCGGACCTGTTCTCCTTCAGTCATGGGAAGGTTCTTCACCTGGACCTTCAATCCCTGCACCTGACAGCCTGGTAGCTGAGCTGCTAGAGTTCCAGGCTTTGGGTCTCTAAAGAGGTCCTCACTGTTGTGGAGGCATCTAGGAAGGAGTTGACCAGGAAATGCTTTGCCTTCAAGTGGAAAAGGTTCTCTTTTGGTGTCAGGGCAAGGGGTTGGACCCTTTGTCCTGTCCAGTGGCTAGCATTCTTGACTAACTGTGGTCCCTGTCAGGCCTTCGGTCGACGACCCTTAAGGTGCACCTGGCAGCCATCTCTGCTTACTGGGCGTGGGTCGGTCAGCAGTCAGTGGTGCAGGAGAAGGTGGTCTGGTGCTATTTCAAGGGCCTTGACCACATTTCCCTTCAGTGCATGAACCACCACCACCTTGGGATTTGCTGCTGGTTTTGGCAAAGCTCATGGGCAAGTCATTTGAACCTATTCACAGATAAAAATGTCTCACCTGTCATGGAAGACCACCTTCTTGAGGCTATCCCATCATCCAGGAGGATCAGTGAACTCTAGGTGCTGTTGGTGGAGTCTCACTACCTGGTCTTCCCGAAGGCTGTGTTGGATTTGACCTTAACCAGATGATTAATCTGCTGGTGTATTTTACCAACCGCACCTCGGAGGCCGAGCACAGGCTCCATACTCTGGACCTGCGGTGAGCACTCGTATACTGCAAGGAGCGCATGACTGGAGTTCGGGGAGAGGTTCTTCAGCTGTTTGTCACCTACGCTGAAGCCACACCTGGCAGACCACCAGCAAAGTGGACACTTGGCAGGTGGATAGTCTCCTGCATTAATCTCTGGTATAGGTTGATGGACAGGGAGCCTCCTGTAGGGCTTAGGGCTCATTCCACCCGCCATACCACTGTGTCAGTGGCTGCTTCCAGGGATGTCTCTATCCAGGAAATCTGCATGGCTGCTGCTTGAAGGTCAGCTTACACCTTCGGTTCCCATTACCACATTGACCTTGAGTCATGCTGGGTTGCTGGTTTTGGGGTCTCAGTTTTCCAATCTCTGTTCACTAAGTAGGGGGATGTGTGCCTTGCCTGCCTCCTCCCGGAGCACTGTTAGGAGTCTGCCAGAAAGTGTGAATAGAATATCATATCCATGTCCCTAGAAAAACAGGGTACTCACCTGTAACAGTAGTTCTAGGAGTGGCAGGCGACGCCCATCCACACTTTCTGCCAGTTGCTTTTCCCTTTAATTCTGGACGGAATGTCTTCAGCTGGCTCCTCCCACCCACCCTTGGCTCCACCCCATGATGTCAGATCTTGTGCGCTGGAAGTAGTGTTGAGCGCCAAAGCCAGGGGAGGTCAAGTGGGTCTGTCATGGATAAACATTATATACCACTCCTAGAACTACTGTTACAGGTGAGTAACCTGTTTTTATATGCTGTGTTCCTGCTCTGGGGCTCACCTTGAATTTGAGTGGCTGCAGTTCCAGGTACTCTCTAGTGATTCTAGGGATTTTATCCCGCATTTGGGTGATCCACCAAAGAAGGTTGTGATCTGTCATTGGTACAAATTCAGCACCAAACAGGTAAAACTTCAGACGCCTCCATTGCCTGTTTGGCTGTGAGGCATTCCTTTTCAGTGGTGCAGAAAATTGTTTGTAACCGTATTGGTCCTTGTACAAACAGATGAACAAGTAGGTAGTTTGATATCTTTTATTAGACCAACAAGACATTTTAGAACATTTTCAATTGTAAGAATGCAGCATGCACATTTATGGAAGACATATAAGCAGAAGAGAGAAAGAAGTAAGTGCCTCAGCTGGGACTTGAAGCCAGGCCACCTGGAATACCATTCCATTTGCACTACCAGCTGCACCACCAAGGCAACTAGAAAGCTGGGACTCCCAGATGCACCTTACTCTTTCTGTAATGCACAATCTGATGCTGCACAGATGATTACATATTTTATTGAACAGGGTGCAGTGTACACAAATATGGAGCCCAAAATGTAATGATCTGTGCAGTATCAGGCTGTGCATTGGAGAAAGAAGAATGTGCTCCGGCATGGTCCAGTTTCCAGTTGCCTTGATGGCACATCTGGTAGTGCAACCGGATTTGTATTCCGGGCAGCCTGGATTCAAGTCCCAGCTGAGGTGCTCACTACTTTCTCTCTTGTATGTGTTCCATAAATGTGCATGCCACACTGTTGTGATTGGAAAAAAAAATGTTTAAGAACACAAGCATTCAGACTACCTAGAGCCCTTTCATAAGGTAATGCTAACCTGAAGAAGGGTTCTTTGTAGTCTGAAAGCTTGCATTCTGAAAATGTCTTGTTGGTCCAATAAAAGGTATCCAATCACATACTTTGTTCATCTTTTAGTAGTGGATGCTTCTCTCTGTGCTCAGTGTAGTTTCCTTCTGATGTATAGGACAGTGTGGAATGTTCTTCCCCATCTGTATTCTGGCTCAAGACTGCACCTAAGTCTACACATGATGCATCTGTTTGTAACAGAAACTGCTTTTCAGAATCTGGACTTTTTGATCTGAGCTGAACAGAAGGTGGCCTTAATGGCTCAAATGCCTCTTCACATTCTGGAAGCCACTTTACATTATTTGGGTAATGCTTCTTTGTGAGCTCAGTAAGGAGTAGCTAACTGAGCAAAACGAGGAACAAATTACTGATAATATCCAACAAGTACTAGGAAAGATCTAATAGGCTTCTGTGTCTTGGGACTGGACTGTTGGCCACAGCCTCAATTTTGTATTCCTCAGGCTTCACTTTTCCATTTCCCAGAACATAACCCAAATATATTTTTCTTGTCTGTCCAGTGTACATGTGCTAGGATAGATTGTTAGACATTCTTTAATGGACTAGATGACTGCCCTTGGGTGTGTCGGGTAACTTTGCCAGTCAGTACTGTACACCACACCATCATCCAAATAAGCAGTACAGTAACCCATGTGGGGAGCTAGAATGAAATCCATATATTGTTTGAATATAGCAGGTGCACCTTGTAACTCAGACAGCATAGTGGTGAGCTAGTAGAATCCAGTGGATGTTCAGAAAGCAGTCATCTCTATATTCTTTAGCAGAGGGTATCTGCCAGCAACCCTTGGTGGGATCAAGGGTCTAGACTTGACACTTCCCAACCTGTCCGCCAAATTGTCTATCTTGGACATAACTTATTTAAGTTCCTAAAATCAAGACAAATTTGTACACCTCCTTCCATTTTATTTACAGTTACCATTGTTGATAATAAAGTAACATAGAAACATAGACTTTGATGGCAGATAAGGACCACTTG
Organism: Neoceratodus forsteri; assembly: GCA_016271365.2. Lineage (NCBI taxonomy): Eukaryota > Metazoa > Chordata > Ceratodontiformes > Ceratodontidae > Neoceratodus > Neoceratodus forsteri. Next base: position 1,049,029,073 of record CM057456.1, read on the forward strand.
GCCCACCCAGTCTGCCCATTTCCTACCTACTGGATAAGCTGCAGATTCTAGTTAACCAACAGCCTACTTCCTGCCACCCCAACTATAATTGCCTTGTGTCTATCCATGCATGTTTGAATTCCCCACTGTTTTAGACCCAACGACCTCCTCAGGAAGGCTGTTCCATGTATCCACCACTCTCTCTGTGAAAAGAATTTCTCCACATTACCCTGAGCCGTCCCCCTCTATCTTTAAATTCGCCCCTTGTTCTTACACATCTCTTTTTCTGAAAGATGCTACCCTCCTGGACTTTGTTGATTCCCTTGAGGTACTTAAATGTTTCTATCATTGTCCCCCTGTCCTCCTTTCATCAAGAGTATACATAGTAAGCTCTCTCAGTCTATCTTCATATGGCTTCTGCTGCAGACCCTGCACCATTTTAGTTGCCCTCCTCTGGACTGCTTCCATCCTGTCTATGTCCTTGCGTAGATGAGGTCTCCAAAACTGCACGCAGTACTCCAGATGGGGTCTCACCAACTGTCTGTACAGAGGGATAACCACTTCCCTTTTTCTACTTGTGATGCCCCTCCCTATGCATCCCAGTATCCCCATGGCTCTCCTTACCGACTTTTCACATTGCTTACCCACCTTTAGGTCATCTGATATGACTACCCCCAGGTCCCTTTCCATTTTTGTTGTTGTTAGTACCTCCCCTGCTATTGTGTACTCTTCTCCTGGGTTTTTGTTTCCCAGGTGCATTACTTTGCACTTCTTTGTATTGAATCTAAGTTGCCACATGTCTGACCATTCCTCCAACCTTGCCAAGTCCCTTCTCATCTGTTCTACCCCCCTTGTGTATCAACTCTGTTACAGATCTTTGTGTCATCTGCAAAGAGGCATACCTTTCCCTCTAGACCCTCTGCAATGTCACCTATAAAGATGTTAAAGAGGACTGGACCCAGTACTGAGCCCTGAGGTACTCCACTAGTAACCCCCCTTTCCTCGGAATGTGTTCCATTCACTATTACCTTCTGTGTCCTGTTGTGCAGCCAGTTTGCTACCCAGGCTACCACCCTGGGACCCACTCCCAGGCTGGCTAACTTGATTATTAATCTTTTGTGTGGGACTGTGTCAGATGCCTTGCTAAAGTCTAGGTAGGCCATATCCACAGCCCCTCCCTGGTCTATTACTTTGGTCACCCAGTCGAAGAAATCAGTTAGATTCGTCTGACATGACCTTCCTGCTGTAAATCCATGCTGCTTTGGGTCCTGTGCCCCGCTGGCCTCTAGGTACTCAACGATTCTTTCTTTCAGAAGTGATTCCATCATTTTCCCTACCACTGAGGTCAAACTTACAGGTCTGTAGTTTCCCTTCTGCCTTGCTCCACTTTTGTGAAGGGAATCACATCTGCCCTCCTCCAGTCCTCAGGTACCGCCCCATCCTGCCATGATCTGTTAAAAAGCGTGGTCAGTGGTGTCACTAGGTCCTCCCTTAGTTCTTTTAGGATTCTGGGGTGAATCCCATCAGGCCCCATTGCTTTGTCCACCTTGAGTTTTAGGAGTTCTTTCAGGACTCTTTCTTCTGTGAATGGACTGGTGTCAACCCCCACCCAGAGTGCTTCTATTGTCTGGTTTAGGTAACTCCTCCTCATCTTCTTTTGTGAATACTGAGCAAAAGTATTCATTCAGTATCTCTGCCTTTTCACTGTCTCCCTCTGCCCACCTCCCCTCTCCTTTATTAATCTTCACTATCCCTCCCTTGACCTTTCTATGCTCCCTAATGTACCTATAAAAGGTTTTATCCCCTTTCTTAACTGAGTTGGCTATTTTTTCTTCGGTTTGGGCCTTTGCTAGTCTGACTGCCTTCCTCACTTCTTTCTGCTTTAATTGATACAGTTCCCTGTCATGCTCCTTCTGTGATTCCTTATACTTTTTGAATGCAGCCTTTTTCTCCTTAACCTTCCCTGCCACCTCGTTTGAAAACCATAGTGGTGTTTTACTCTGCTTTGTTTTCTTTATTTGCATAACACAAAGGCTTGTTGGCTCTATGATGGCAGTTTTGATTTTTCTCCATTGTTCTTCCACCCCTCCTTTTTGGTCATTTGCTAGTGCATTTTTCAGGTATTCACCCATTTTGCCAAAGTCAGCTCTTCTAAAGTCCAGTATCCTTGTTTTTGTATGGTTTATCTCCATGGTTGTGCTCATTGTGAAGCACACTGTGCAGTGGTCGCTTGTTCCCAGATGTCTACTGACTTCTAAATTTGTGATCCTCTCTCCATTTGAGAGTACCAGGTCTAATATTGCTCCCTCCCGAGTGGGTTCCAATACAAGCTGTCTAAGGCCTGCCCCCTGCAGGGCATCGAGAATGACCCTGCTCTTGGATGTGGCAGCAGTACCTGTTATCCAGTTAACATCTGGCATATTCAGGTCCCCCATCAACAGTATTTCCCCTTTTTCAGCCATTTTGAGAATGTCCTCTATCATTTTGTTGTCCATTTCCTCCCCTTGAGACGGGGGTCTGTATACAACCCCTGTGCGGATTGTGATGCCATTCCCTGTCTCCAAGGTGACCCAGAGTGCCTCTTGTCCTCCCCCTTTACTTTTTAGTTCTGTAGCTTTGATCCCTTCCCTTATGTATAGAGCTACTCCACCTCCTCTTTTACCTTCCCTGTCCCTTCTGTAGATTGTGTACCCTGGTATGTTGACATCCCAGTCATGGTTCTCGGTGTACCATGTTTCTGTGACTGCCACAATATCCAACTGTTCATCTTCCATCAGGGCTACTAGCTCAGGAAGCTTGTTTCCCAGACTACGGGCATTGGTACTCATTGCCCTCCATTTAATGTTGGCTTTATCCTTTTTTCCCCCATCCCTGCTCTTACTGTCCTTGTCTATTTTTCCATTTACCACTGTCCTGCCCTGTGTTGAGCTCTGTACCTCAGTGTTTACCTTCCTACCTGCCATGTTTTGTGGGGGAAGGCTTGAAATTCCCTGCCTTTTATCAGCGCCTCCCCCCCTTGGCTAGTTTAAAAGCTTGCCAAGGATGCATTTAAACCTATCAAAGCTTGCCAAGGATGCATTTAAACCTGTCACCTAGGCGCTTGGTTCCCATCGTGGATAGATGCAGACCATCATGCCAGAATAGACCTTTATCGCTCCAGGTGGCCCCCCAGTCCCCAATGAAGCCAAAGCCCTGTGCTATGCACCAGTTTTGCAACCATACATTAAACTGCATGGTGTTCAGTACCCTAGCCTCACTCCTGCCATGGACTGGTAGCACCTCTGAGAAGGTTACCATGCTTGCTACCCGTCTGAGGCCCCTCCCCAACTCCACAGATTCATTCTGCACTGCACTGATCCCATGCCTAGCTAGGTTATTTGTCCCAAGGTGGACTATGATATCGAGTTCCCTCTCCTGTGATGCTGCTTCTGCAATCCTGAGGATTCGCTTCCTGTCCCTCCAAGTCATGGCACCAGGCAGACACCTTACTTCCTTCTCTCCCCTTTCCCAGGTTTACCCGCTAACAATAGAGTCCCCTATCAGAAGCTGTTTCTTCCCCTGTGGTGTCCTTGCCACCCTTTTGTGGGTCTCCTTGTGGATGTCCTCAGCTTTCTTCTGAGTGTCAACTGGGGTGCCATCATAGAGGAACCTTGCTCTGCCAGAATGGCATATGATTTGTCTAGAGGTACAACTAGGGGGCTTCGCCTCTGGTCCACCACCCGCACCCTCCCAGAACCCACTGTGGTCCAGCTGCTCTTCATACTTGGCAACCTCTGAGGCAGTGGTTGTGGCAGTGGTGCTCTTTGGAAGGGGGAGGCCTCCTTAGTCCTTAATAGTTCAGCCTGGAGGTGGGCAACCTCCTCCCTCAGAGCTGACAGTTGCCTGCAAATAGGATGGCAACACAGTTTTCAAATGTCTCCCGGAAAACTGCTGCCCCACAGCCAGTAAAATTGCACCTACCCCATGTCCTCCTCACTTATATATATACTATATATATATATGTCTTTTTATTATTTGTGGTGTGTACCTGCCCTTTTTGCACTGTGCAGGGTTATTAAGGATATGACAGTTCTGCCATAGAGACCTGTTGAGGAAGTGATGTCAGAACTGTGGCTATAAAAGGAAATGCGCCTGGGGGGGTGGGTGTGGGTAGGGTGGGTGGGTAGTCCACAGCCACTGGTGACTGTTAGAAACAATCAAATACACAACTGCTCCACCACCCTGGTGAGTATTTGCCCTTATAGTACTTCAACCAACACCACAATTTACTAGACCACCTCCTGCAAAATCACTTTACTGAGTCCAGGAATAAAAAATTAACTCACTCCTCAGCCAGCAGGACACTTTTAAAATGTTGCAAAATATCCTTCCAAATCCTAGGTCTCAACCCCAACAATCAAGCAAATTCAGTTGTATCTCACTCCTCTGGTTATAAAATTACTACCTTTAATGGAATCCTGCAATTCTCTGCTTAATGCCAATAAGGAAAAAAAATGAAACTTTTGTAGAAAGCGTAGCTCCCTTACTTACAAGTAATATGCCTCCCAGGTTTCCAGGTCCTAAATGTAGTTATAGTTTGTTCTTTGCAGTGTAGCAAGGTTCTCCACTTCCACAGACAAGTCAAAGTCAGACTGACTGACTTCTAACTGTGAAGGATGCCTAAGACAGCAGTGATGAAACCCCACCCAGAGCCAATTGATTGACTAGTGACACCTGTGATGTAAGCAGGCCTTTCAATGCAGGCAGTCTGCTATGTCTGATTTCAATACACAAAATCTTTCAGTGAAACCAGGGATGAAAACTTAACATCTTTAGTCTGATAGGATGGGCATTCTCCATCACTATCATGTTCTCAGCCCCTTTTGCTGTGCCTGGCTTTGTGGTCAGATGTCAAATGTCTTCACCAAATCTCGAATTTCTGCGGTTTGTTCTGTGGATAAAGAAATAGTCACCTTCACACCCACAGATGTTACATTTTGTTCCAGTCTGTCATAAGCAGTATCAGTCTCATCATTCACAGTATCTGATAATACCAACAAAGCAACGTTTGGTGTCTTTTCAGCCCATCTTTTCAGAAGATCAGCATGGTATATCTTGGAAGGATTTTTCTTATCTGGGTATCAACCTCCTAGTTAACTGTACATGTACGTCTCACCACTTTATAAGATCCTTGACACTTCATTTTGTTTTTTTGTAAAGGTTTTTATCCTTTGTGGCCGAACAGGCTGGGGCACCCTTCAGTCCCACCCCATTGACCCCCACCTTCCCCAGCTTCCCAGGATGCACCGGTTGCCAGCTATCCCTACAGATTTCACCCCCTGTGGCTGAGTCGGGAGAGGGAGGGCGAGTGAGGGAACATTGGGTGGGGCTTCATTCGTAGCCAGCCCACCACCATTTTTCCATCAGGTTTTTTCCCACTTCCCATGGTGGGGCATGCACGCCGACATGCGTGTGTGGAGGCACGTGTATGTACCTGAGTCCCTCTGCAGAACCCTCTCTCTGTTGCTCCTCAGCCCACACTGCCTCTACCTGGTGGCAGTCGTTTGGTGGAGCCGGTAGCCCTCCCTCCCTGGGAGAGGAGAGCAGTCCTCTAGACGCCTGATCTTCTCCCTTCCCAGCTTACCCCCAGCAACCCATGCTCGTTCCACAACATAGGTTGCCAGTGTGGAGTGAGGTGTGGTGTCCAGCACTTCAACCCTCTGTGCCAACTTTTTTTATTATTTATTACTAGGATTACAAATACCTTTGAACCAAGGGTTCTTTTACAAAGGTTTCACGTCAGCAGTGGGTGCAAGCAGAACAGTGGTAAGATGCAATACAAGGTCAGGAGGTTAACATAGAAGTAAGCAGAGGTAAGATACAGTACAGTTCAGGAAGTTAACCTAGTAGCAAAAGGCAGTACATGTGTATAGACTAGCACAGTAGTAAACAGTCAGTCGCAAATAACAATGCACAATTAACAATATGGATGTATATACTGTATATTAAGATACAGATACAAATGAAAACCATCCTAGCGGTGATATAAGTGGAGCAAGGGGTGACAATTTTGCCAATTCATTAACAGTTTGTTTTCTGTAGTAGGTAGCAGAACCTTATCACTAGCTTCCTCTTACACCATAGTCATAAGACACCTTTTGATGTTTTTAGAGCTTCTTAATAATTACTGTGGGCAATTTGAATGCAGTTAGTCAGTTTATTTCTCAGGAACATATTTAAGATGCAGTGGACTGTTTGAGTGGGGTTGTCTTCCCACGGTCCTTTTATTACATCCAGTGGTCCTGTAGACTGACTCCCATACAGCATTTCAAAAGGTGAACAACCTGTAGAAGCATGTGGTACTTCTCAGTAGGCAAAGAGGTTAGGCAAGAATTGGTCCCATTCTTTTCCTTCTCATCTCACAAACTACTTTAACATGCATTTTGGGGTTTCATTAACATGAAGATCACCTGTCTGAGGATAAAAAAGAGAGGTTCTTGTGGCAGAAATGCACAGATGTCAGTACAGCATCTTGAGCAGTGCTGCACCAAAATTACTTCCCTGATCAGTAATACTTTTGTTGGGTATGTCTACTCTGTTGAGAATTTTGGCAATTTCTTCTGCCACTTGTGGGGCTGTGACAGTACGCAATGGAATAGCCGTTGGGTATCGAGTAGAATAGTAACATATTACAAGCAAGAATAAATTATTCTTTTTGCTTTTCTACAAAGGGCCTTCTACATCCTTTGCAGTTCTCTCAAAGGGCGCATCTATCAGGGGTAGGTGGCACCAGAGGCACCTTGTCTTTAGAATGGGGTTACTTTGGGCATGAACTGAAATCGGTAACTTCCTAATTGATCCGGCCAGAAAAAGCTGTGTAACAATCTGGCCAGGGTATGGTCCCTTCCTGAGACGAGGCCATGGGACTGTCATGTGCTGTCTGTAGCACTCAGCCCAGTATCTGTCTGGTACTACCAGCTGTTCTACGTGATCATGCATTTGTGGATGAACACATACTCTGTACAGTAACCCATTATGCTTTTTGAACATTGGTTTGCCCTTTTCTTGCTACTCCACTATCTGTTTAAAATACCCTTGGAGAGAAACATTGTTATTTGGCTCAGTAACAATGTCACGGTCAGTAAACAGTTTGGTTTCATCATTTTGAAATCCCATCCATGTGCCTCAGTCTTTTGCTGCCGTTGTCATTTCTGGCACCTTCTTTTCTTCCTGGACTTTCTGACCTTAGTGTTGGGCTCAAAGAAGTCCAAATCAAAGGCCCTAAAAGGAAGTGCGTCATCATTAGAAGAGTATTTCTTTTTTAACTTGTGAGCATGTTACCACAGCTGCAGAAATAGGATCTGTTCGCTCTGTGATCAGATTAGTAAACCCTGGAAAGTCCCTCCAGATAATCATAAGTATGGGTAATATTGGAGATACCCCACAGTTTTATTACATGAGGCACCTCATTAACTGTCAGTCACTCCAGTGGTGGGGTAGTATCAAGTGTCCCCATGAATGCAAATGACCCCAGTACCTGGTCCTCTTATACGGCCTTTTCTCCAACTGTCTTCACACACCAGGGTCTGTCTATTTCTTCAATCTATCAAACCTTTCACAGCCTTTGCTCTCACCTGGACATGAATCAGATATGTGCCCCAGTTTGCTAATGCTAACTTTGCTTTAGCCTTTGCCATTTTTGTTTTACAGCAATTTCTGGCTATAGTATGTGTCCCGCATACTGCAGATTTAGCAAGACCGTCACTGGATGCAGATTTATTACCGTCCTTTGATTTATTATCTGATTTAGAACGAGGTCATCAAAAGCTGGTCTTGCCACCCATAGATTGCTTCTTCCGTTCTGCAGCATCTGTATGTCCATCTGATAGTCCTCTGCCAATGAAATGGCTTTCACCCCACTTTCGGTCAGTTTTCTTTTACCCAGAGTTGCTATATAATGAGAAGTTCCCTCAGTCTGGTGCATGCCTCTTGTGGATTGTTGATGGAATGGTACTGCATAATCTGAAGTCTCTCCCAAGATGTCGAATGCCAAAGAAAGCCTGCATCATGCCCTACTTTGTAGATATTAAATGATTTCTTCAAAGTGCATGCAACGACATGCAAAATGTGGAACCAGAGCAATAAGTCTACTCGATGAAACAGACCACATGCGTCTGCGATACTGATGGCATCTTCTCCCGAGATAGCACTATCTGTTTAGAATATCTCTTTTTACAGTGTCATAGTTTTCAGACGTGTGTTGTCCATACTGATACATACTAGCTGAGCCTTACTGGTCACGTTAGGTGCCAGATCGATTGCCCATTGTTGTGCCACCCTTTGGGAGGCTCTGGTGACCTGTTCAGAAGTGATTAAGTACATTTCAGTATCATCAGTTGGACCTAGCTTTGTGAGTTTCATTTCCTTAAAGGTGATGGACTCTTTTTTGCCTCCAGCACCCAAACCAGATCCCCAACTCTGAAAGCTTGCAGGGCCTCCAGTCATTGCTGCCCTTAGTGCAGCTTCTCCTGTTCTCTTTTCTCTTTGTTGTATTGCTAGCCATTTGAAAAAGGCAGACATACCTTCTGTTTCTACTACTGCTCCTTCTTCTTCCTTTGCTGGTGCTGTCTTTTCAGACTCCTGTTTGACTGCTGGATCTTTTGGATGAACTGTCAGCCTAACCTCTTCCCTTTCCTTTCCTTTTGATAACCGGGTAGGTACACTGGTCATGGGGACCATTTTCTGGAATGACTCACGCCATCAAGATGCCACATACACAAACATGAGATTTAGCACACAGTACATAAGTAATAACTTACAATCAGATGGAAAAAATACATGTGGTCCACCAGAGCCATACAATGACCAATATCATAGAATCAACATACAAGTGGAGGTGATACATCCAGTTAGGGGAATACTCAGTCTCATACCTTTCTGCATTCCTTGTCATCTACTATGCTGCCTTTTTTTTCCCTGTTTATCCCCCTATGGTCCCAGTGGCCCTCCCCGTCTGCGGTCCCCAGTCCCAGCCCTGTCACTCTGGTGTCCCGTGGGACATTCATATGTCTCTTCCCATGTTCTTCCAGAGATTCCCCATTTTGGCAGGGGCCTAACCTCAACCGTGAATGGATCTGGTTGTGGGAGGTACCTGCCTAAGTTTCCAGGTGTGGCACCTGTGGACTGGGCGGCATTATACTGCTGCTCTTGAATTTTCCTGTTTTCTCCCTAATTCCCCTAGGATGTCAGCATTAGGGTGTGTTAAGCATGCACCCACGCAAATGTGCAGCATGTGGCACTTGCTGATGCCCCCCCACCCACTAGCCGCCCTAGCTGCCCTGCCACCTGTGGTCACCCAGGTGGCTGTATAGCAGCGAAACCAACTGCCCTTCCTCCTCAGAGGAGGAGAGCGTCCAGTGGGATGCTCAGTGCTCCTCTCCCCAGCCAACCCCCTGCAGCCAGAGTTCATTCCTGAACTCTGGATGCCAACGTGGAGTAAGGCACTAAGCACCTCAGTCCTCTGCACCACCTTGTCAGTATCTGCTGTGCTTCCTTGGTACCACCTCTGGTACCCCCACACACACACCTTGAGTCAGTGTATGCACTGCAAAAATCCCACTGCTCACGCAAACTGTGGAAGAGGAGTGTCGGGAAGTACAGACAACAGAAAAAGATACAAGGCACAGATAGCATCACTTTATTAAAAACACAACCTAAAAAATGTATATATTATTGACTGGCTTCAGAATGGTGACAGGTCTGAAAAACTGATTTGGCAGCAGTTGTAAGCAGAAAGTTCAAGCAAGTCTTTGCACTCCATACCTGTTCTAAAATTCATACTTGTATGAAAAGTGTAGACCCCTGTACTAAGCAGTAAGATATATAACCTTGCAGCTTAAAGTTAACCAGTTTGACTAGGTTAGGTCTTCCTCTCAGTTTCTTAGGCAGTCTTCACCTTCTGGGGTTGCCACCTTTGGATGAGGCAAAAAACGGATCCTAAACTCCGCCCCTTGCCCCACCCCTTTTCATGACTGATCGTACATTGCTCTTCCTCCAAAGCCATTTGTTATGTCAGTAAAAGGCAACACTTAAAGCAGCAGTTCAACAGAAATGTTAACATACTGCACCTGTTAAAGTTACTTTTTTAGGTTCTTCCTAGTTATTTATTTATTTATTGACATTGGTTTACTAGATAAATGTACAGAGATAAAAGAATCTCATTTACAGATATGATCTTGGGGAGGCGAGGAAAATACTGTAACTAGCATATAATAGTATACATGGTATATAATATATAAAATTCATTTTGTTTCCTGTTATGTGACTTAATATCTTTTCTGACACCATGTCCTTTTCTTGTCCCCATTACTAGGGCTGGCAGTATAGCCCTAGAGGTTAGAGTAAGGAGCTGTGAATGAGCTTGGTACATCCAGCAGACCTGAGTTTGATTCCCATAACCTCCACTTGCATACTGTGTGACTCTGAGTAAGTCACTTAACCTCCCCAGTGCTCCCAGGTCGCCCCTGAAAACAGGCACATGTGCCTAGTGGGCCTTACCCGGTTACCGAAGACTAAAATAATTAAAAATAAATACATTTTCAAAGCCAAAGAAGTGACCATACTTTTTTTCTTGAGGAAAATAAAATAATTTAAAACATCTAAAAATGCCTGTATTCTGTTAGAGATGAAAACATTTACCAGCAAATGAAAGTGGAAGACAACAGGATTGTTTATTGTTACAAAAGGTGGGGGCAGGCTTTTTGCCCAGCTTTGCTGCTATGCCACTTTAAGATGTAGAGTGGCTAAGATTAGGTTAAGTAACTGCTAATGGTTTTAACCTCCCAGGTTGACTGTTTTCTCAAGCAAAGGGCTATATTGACAACAGAACTTCTTTGTAACCTGGACATGCAGTGAAGCAATGAATGATATGACAAAATCTGTGTCAAAAGTAGTGAGCACTCAAAATGGCTCAAAACCTGATCATCACTGAGCAAAACTGAATTACTGAATAGGGATCCTGAAAACTGGATTACCAGGTACAAAACCTGACTGGTGGCAACCCCATCACCTTCTTCTCAGAGTTGAGTGTCAAGACAGCCCCCGACTTCTGTGGCTTTTTGTTGATTTTCTGATCTGATCAGTCTGATGTTTTGTTCTCAGAACAACACACTCAATCAGGTGACCTTACAGAGTATCTGGAGATCAATTTAAAAAAAAAAAAAAACTGTAGCTAAGGCTGGAAAGCATTAACCCTTCTAGGGACATGGATATGTTGTTCATCCACACTCATTGGCGGTATCCTTGCCGCTTTAAATCTTGCCGGAAGGTCTTCAAGCTTGCTCCTCCCACCCAACCGGGTGGTATAACTCTCGGCTCCGCCCCATGACGCCAGATCTTCCTTACCGCTTGGAAGCTCAGGTTCCCTCCTTAACGCTCTGCGTTTGTGACTGGTTCCTATTTCTCCGTTTGCGGATTTAAAAATAATATTTTGCAAAAGACTTGATCTTGATCCCTCGCAGCTCACGATGGATACAATCGACTCCAGTTTTGGAGATGCCCATGCGGGCAGAAGATGTCTCGGACGGATCCACACTCCACGTGTCTACTGCTTAGGCCTTGAGCACGCACCCGCAGGCTTCTGGCGACTGTGCTCATCTTCGGCCCACGCCCCTCAAGACCGTGCTGCCCGAACACTGCAACTGGGGCTGCCCCTGAGAAGCGGCTTCTCCGTGAAGTCCAAGGAGGCCCGTTGGCGTGTCCGCGGCGGCGGGCTCGGGCGGATCAGCTCGAGCGGATGGTCGCCTCAAGAGGAGGCGGCGCTGGTCAGATTCTTCCTCGGCCGCTGCATTTCACGCCTCTCTGGGTTCTTCCTACCACGGCTTCCTTTAAGGAGCTTTGTCTGTCCCTCTCCACTAAAGGAGAAGGGCCTGCGTCTGCTGGACCTTTTCTCGGTCCAAAAGAGGGACAGGGGTAAGTCCTCCGTCGGCGGCTCTTGGGAGCGAAAGGTCCTCTCCCGGGCCGTCGACCGTCGGCCCGGTCGACCACTCGGCCCGGCCACTGGCCTCACGGTGTCCCCGTCAGGTCAGTTGACCGAGACTCCCACTGATGAAGTCAAGATTTTTCTCGACCCATTGGACGGGCTGTCGCCTTTAGCAGCCGAGATTCCCCTCTCCCCGGTTCCCCCGGGAGGAGTTGAGGATCCCGTGGGCTCGCCTGTGCCTCCGGTTCCGGAGCCCTCGGATGGACCTTCCGAGCCGAAGGGAGTGTCGGTTCCGGCCGACACCTCCCTGCACCGACCCCGGAAATTCCGGGACTCTCGGTCTCGGTCTCGGACCTCGCGCGGTCCAGCCGTTCCCACCGTCATGGCGGTCGGTCGACGCACCCGCCCCAGTGGCGGCGTCGCCCGCTAAATCCTCGTCCTCCTCTCCTCGGATGAGGAGGCCCGGCGTAAGTCGTCGGTGATGCGAGACCTTATGTTGCAACAACTCCTCTGGCAGGGAATAAGCCGACTCGAGCGCCTTCCTGACCATTAAGTAACTGTCACGGGCAGCCGACACAACCCTCGACTTGCCCGAGGGCCTATACCAGGCGGTTGTTCGACCAAAACCAACTGCTCCACCGATTGCGGTGAACCTCGACCTCCACAGCCACCAATGGGGCTCCGACCAAGGATTCTCGGTCGGCTAAGGGTTTACCCCATCGGCTGTCAGTTACCCTCCTCCCGACCGACCTCCGGCGGGTGAAGGGTGGCTCAGGCCAGAGCAGCTCTTCGAGGACTCTTCCAGTCGAGATGATTCTCCTTCTTCTCCAGCGACTGGACTTGGAGTCTTCGGAAGGTCAGCCAATGGGCGATAGCCGTCGTCCTTCCTAGGACTGCCTGGCTCATCTCGGAGTCTACAGGGATGGAGTGGAACCCGTTTCAAAGCAGGCCAGGTATCCCCTCACGGAGATTCTGGACGAGGATTCTCCGGCGGAGGCCTTTCCGGTGGCCAGGCCATAGTGGGTCCAGCACTGGAACTTTGGCAGCCACTGCTTCCTGCCCTGCACCTTGGCCAGGATGGCCAGGAAGTATCTGGTCCCTACGGTTCCTTGTCCGGTTTGAGACACCCTCTGCTGGGGTTGGTTACCGACAGCGTTTCTCGGCGCCCGGCGCGCCAGGATGTGGACAAACCTCCTGACAAAAGGAGTCAAGAATTGGACTAGCCGAGGCGAAAAGTCTCGCTGCGTCCTCTCTCGGCCTTCGTCAGGCCAGTTCGGCGTCTCTCATGGCACATTTTCTCATGCCCTGTTGGAGCTCCCTGGATGAGGTCATCCCTCATCTTCCGCCGATCTGCAGACTCACGGTTAAGCAGGTGCGGGACCAGGGCACGAACAGAGTGGCCAAACAGCAGCTCCAGACTGCTTTGGATGTGGGGACTCTATGTGCCAGATCGGTGGCGGCCGCGAGTGGCTATCGTACGGCGGGCTTGGCTGAGGATATCCACCTTCGCCGGATACCCAGACAGGATTGGCGGATGTGCCCTTTTTGAGGACTGACCTCTTCGACCCTGGGGTGGAAGGTCACCTGCAGAGGATCGAAGTCAATGCCACCTTGGACTCGGTCTCTTCCGCTCAGAAGGACAAAGGCATAAACCACAGCCTAAGCCCTTTAGGTCCTTCTGTGCCCCAGGCCTTGACCCAACAGCGTCAGGGCCAGCAGGCTCGCCAGCATCCCCAAACCCAAACACGCGGCTTCCTCTAACAGGAGGCAGGGGAGAAGGGCCCAGGAGGTCCCTCGGCGGTCCCTCCTCCAAGCCTGCTTGTAATGAGACGGGCTGAGGGTGTCGCCCCATCCCCGTCACCTTACCCCTGGGTCCCCGTGGAGAGGCGGCTCAGCACTTCCGTTCCGCCTGGTCCGCTGTTACCCACCGGACAGGTGGGTCTTGGAGAGTGGTGGGAAGAGGCCTGCCTCTGGAATTCGAGCAGGCACCACCCTTCAGAGCCGTCGCCTCGCGGGCTTGGGATCCCCAGCCTCACTGGCGGCTCGGTCGACCGACATCGCTCTCCTCCTCAGAAGGAGGTGGTAAGAGAGGTGGTGGACCCTCCTTCAGACCCAGGGTTTGTGTCCAGGTACTTCCTGGTTCCGAAGCAGACGGGGGCTGGCGCCCCATTCTCGACCTACGACTAACCAAGTTCCTAAGGTCTCGAACCTTCAGGATGGTCACTCTGGCTCAGATATACCATCCTTGGGCAGCGCGTGTGGTTCTGCTCTCTGGACTTGCAGGGCGCGTTTTTCACGTCCCTATCCGTCCGTCTCACCAGAGATTCCCTTAGCTTCCGAGGCGGGATCTCTCTTGAGTTCAAGCCATGCCCTTCGACTTGTCTCCAGCTCCCAGGGTCTTCACCAAATGCATGGCAGTGGTGACAGCATTCCCTGCGGCGCCCGAGGTCGGGTGTACCCTTACCTGGACGACTGGCTGATAGCAACTCCCTCCAGGAAGGAGGCGGGTGGTCAGAGATCTGGCCTCCAGGTCTGCTCTCAACTGGGCCTCCTTGTCAACGAGGCCAAGTCGAACTCGAGCGAAGCAGGTGATTTTATTCATCGGGCGCAGCTCGACTCTCTTCGAGCCAGAGCGCGGCTCCCGCGGACAGGGCCGAGGTTCTTTCCTCCTTGCCCGATCATTTCTGGTTGGGCAATTGCGCCTGCCGGGACTCCTGCGCCTCCTGGGTCTCATGGCGGCCTGTACCAGCGTGGTCCGCTGGGCCCGCTGGAACATCGCGTCCCTTCAGTGGGACTGGCCCAGCCAGTGGTCACACCTGCGATCCCTTGGACCAGCTTGTAGTCGGTGACACAGGGATGTGGAATGCTCTCCAGTGGTGGACCGTTTCCAGATCAATTGCAGGAGGGCATCCCGCTCGTCCGCCCCGAGCCGACGGTCTCTGTCAACCGATGCCTCTGATGGGTTGGGGTGCCCATCTGGGGAACACCAGACTCATGGCCTCTGGTCCCGGGAGTCCCGATGCCACATCAACCTGCTGGAGCTCCGGCGGTCCGCCTAGCTCTCACCGCCTTTGCTCCGTTCCTCCGGGGTCAAGTGGTCCGAGTCCAGACGGACAATACCACGACCATGTACTATCTAAACCGCCAGGGCGGGACGCGCTCCATGCTTCTATGCAAGGAAGCTCTCCGCACTTGGTCACTCGCTGGCGCAGCCTGGAGGCGGATCTCCTAGCCATTCACGTGGCAGGAGCCTCCAACACCCTGGCCGATGCCCTGAGCCGGATAGGGGCTGCATCCCACAGTGGTCTCTCCTGCCGGAGGTAGTACAGCATCTGTTCTCCCTTTGGGGCACACCTCAGGTGGACCTGTTTGCCTCCACGGAGAACACGCTGAGTCTGTTCCATGCCCCCCCCCTCAGCAGGGGCTCGCTGCAGGGGATGCCTTCTCGAGGCAATGGACCCCGGCCTCTTTTCCCTTTCCCCATTTCCCTTGATCCACAAGGTGCTTCTCAAGGCGAGGAGGGACAAGGCGCAGGTGATTCTGATAGCCCCAGACTGGCCTCGCCAGTTCTGGTACCCAGATCTCCTCAGTCTCAGCTCCAGGACTCCGCGGCAGCTTCCAGCTCGCCCGGACCTGCTCTCAGTCAATCAGGGGAAGGTGTTCCATCCGGACCTTCAATCCCTGCACCTGACGGCCTGGTTCCTGGAGCGCTAGAGTTCCAGGCTTTGGGTCTTTCCGACGAGGTCCTCAATGTAGTTGAGGCGTCCGTAGAGTCGACCAGAAAATGTTATGCCTTCAAATGGAAAAGGTTTTCCATTTGGTGTCAGAGCAGGGCTTGGACCCTTCCTCCTGTTCCTTGGCAAGCATCTTGGACTATTTATGGTCCCTTTCTAGTCAAGGGCTTAGGTCGACGACCCTAAGGGTGCACCTGGCAGCCATCTCTGCTTACCGGGCGCGGGCCGGGAAGCAGTCGGTGGCGCAGGAGAAGGTGGTCTGGCGCTTTTTCAAAGGCCTTGATCACATTTCCCCTTCAGTGCGGGAACCCCCACCTCCGTGGGATCTACTGCTGGTACTGGCAAAGCTCATGGGCGATCATTCGAACCTATACAGGTGTGCTCTCTCTCACCTGTCGTGGAAGACCGCCTTCTTGGTGGCTATCACGTCAGCCAGAAGGATGGGAGAGCTCCAGGCGCTTTCCATCGAGTCTCCTTACCTGGTCTTCCACAGGGACAAGGTTGTCCTGCGCCCCCACCCGAAATTCCTTCCGAAGGTGGTGTCGGAGTTTCACCTTAACCAGGTGTTGACTCTGCCGGTGTTCTACCCCAATCACACCTCGGAGGCCGAATATAGGCTCCATACTCTGGACCCTAGAAGGGCGCTCGCTTATTATAAGGAGCGCACGGCTGAAATCGGGAGAGGTTCGCCAGCTGTTTGTCACCTACGCTGAAGCCGCATCTGGCAGACCTGCAGCCAAGCCGGAGCGATAAGCAGGTGGGTAACCTCCTGCATAGATCTCTGCTATAAGTTGCGGGCATGGAGCCTCCCAGAGGATAAACTCATTCTACCCGCCAGCACTGCTGCTACGGTGGCTGCTTCCAGGGACGTCCCTATCCAGGAAATCTGCAGGGCTGCTACCTGGAAGTCAGCAAACACCTTCATTACCCACTACCACATCGACCTTGAGTCACGCCGGGATGCTGGTTTTGGGGCCTCCGGTTCTCAGTCTCTCTTTCCCAAGTAAGTATATGGGGGTGTCGTCTTGCCTCCCTCCTCCCGGAGAACTGCTAGAGTCTGCCAATGAGTGTGGATGAACAACATATCCATGTCCCTAGAAATACAGGTTACTCACCTGTAACAGGAGTTCTAGGAATGGTATATGTTGTTCATCCCCGCGACCACCCGACCTCCCGGCTTCGACGCACAACCTGAGCTTCCAGCGGGCCAGATCTGGCGTCATGGGGCGGAGCCGAGAGTTATACCACCCGGGTGGGTGGGAGGAGCAAGCTTGAAGACCTTCCGGCAAGATTTAAAGCGGCAAGGATACTGCCAATGAGTGTGGATGAACAACATATACCATTCCTAGAACTCCTGTTACAGGTGAGTAACCTGTATTTTCCTGCCTACAATGCTGATTTTTTTTTCTTTAACAAATGCCTAGTTTTTGGGGAAATGTTGTTGTTCCCTATAAATATGGGACAGGGTTTTGACCTTTGCACAAGCAGTGATGTGCAGTAAACAAAATGGTTGAAATAATACAAGCTGCTTATCAACTAGAGGAATAAATATAGATTAGTACCTCCCCATAACATCAAAGCAGTATAACATGTGGTCAAGTAATGGCAGAAACCAGTACTGTCAAAAAGGAGGATAAATATAGATGAATACCAGCCCATAACATCAAGGTAGTCTAACATGTGGCACATTACTTGAATAATGGAATAGGGTAAGATCAAGCTTGTTATTCCACCCTGGCGTCTTACATGCCCCAAGTTTTTAGGTTATGCTTGAATGAAGTGATTGAGGGACAGTGTACAGAGACAAGGGCATGCTATTAAAGAAGCATTGCCAACTTGCAACTTGACATTTGCAAGTTGTACCTTCTCCATGCCAAAAAAAAAAACCGTCACTTATGGTGACGTGTGTATGTGTGTGTATATGTGTATATGTGTGTATATATATATATATATATATATATATATATAAAATATATAGCAAGGGTTACCCTAAAGGGCATTTGCTGGAAGCCAAGTTTCGAAAATACAAAATCACACATGCCAACACAATGCAAATCATCATGGGCTGCATATGCAAATCACCACAGAATGTTATGCTGGTTCAACTTTAAGCAGAATTGCATGGTGCCGAAAGGCCTCACACAGTTTGCAAAGGGTGCTAACAGAGAGACATAGACACCGTAGTTTCGTCTCTACCAGGACTCATCAGTATGCCTTCGCCTGTTTGACACCTCATGGACCAGCTACCCTAAGACAGTGTGTCCCTAACCCTTGCCTCAGTGTTTGCGCACAGAGGTTCTTTGTCTTTTAAATAGTTTTTTATTTTAATGGGTTCACCACAACATATCCAAGACACACTGTCTTAGGGTAGCTGGTCCATTTCACTGGGGTGTCAAACAGATGAGGCATACTGATGAGTCCTGGTAGGACAAAACACGTGTCTATGTCTTCTGTTAGCACCCTTTGCAAACTGTGTGAGAGGCCTTTCGGCACCATGCAATTCTGCTTAAAGTTGAACCAGCATAACATTCTGTGGTGATTTGCATATGCAGTCCATGATGTTTTGCATTGTGTGAGCATGTGTGATTTTATTTATATATATATATATATATATATATATATATATATTTTTTTTTTTGTCCATATAGGCCAAACTGTGGGTTAAGCTGGAAAGGAAAATGGGGACAGCCATCCGCACAGGTGTGGTCTATAGACCACCAGCCCAGGAGGAAGAAACAGATAGGGAGCAGATGCTAGCCATCCAAAGGATGGCAGACAAGGGTGAGGTAGTACTGGTTGGAGACTTCAATATTCCAGACGTGGACTGGAGCATCCCAGCAGCAGCATCAACTAGGAGCAGATTTATCCTGGACTCCCTTCAGGGTGCCTTCCTCAAGTAACTGGTCATGGAACCAACCCAGCAGAAGGCAATACTGGACCTTGTGCTCACAAACAGGAACGGTGTGATGGGGATAACAGTGGGGGAGCACCTGGGGAACAGTGACCACCAGTCATTGTGTTTTGAAATCACAGAAAGTGCAGAACCAAACCATACAAAAACACGTATCCTGGATTTTAGGGGGGCAGACTTTGGGAAAATGGGGAGATACTTGAAAGAGGCATTAAGGGGAATGGGACAGGAATCAGGGGTTGAGGAACAGTGGGCAGTATTTAAAATGGGGATTACAAGAACAACAGAATTATGCATTAAGCAGGTTAGCAAGAGGAAAAGGAAGAGGAGACCATTATGGTTTTCCAAAGAGGTAGTAAAGAAAGTGAAAGCCAAAAAGATTGCATTCAGGCAATACAAAAAGACACAGGCAGAAGGGGATAGGGAGAAGTACCAGGAGAAGCAAAGGGAGGCGGGAGGTCAGTAAGGGAAGCCAAAGCTCAGACAGAAGAACACATTGCAAAATCAGTGGGTAGAGGGGACAAAACCTTTTACAGGTACATAAGTGAAAAAAGAAAGACAAAGGGAGGGATAGTGAGACTGAAGGGGAGGATGGGGCTGCGTGGAGGATGACAACAGTAAAGCTGACATATTGAACAGGTATTTCTGCTCAGTCTTTACTGAGGAAGAGGAGGTAATGGGTCTGAAGGGAGTACAAGGGGTGAGAATGGTGCAGAAATGGACACAAGTCCTTTTACACGAAAGGGTCCTGAAGGAACTGGAAGTAATAAGAGTTGATAAAGCCATAGGGCCAGATGGGGTGCACCCCAGGGTCCTTAAAGAACTAAGAGAGCTGGTGGCTGAACCTCTGGCTGTCCTGTTTAGCCGATCACTGGAAACAGGGGAGGTACCCAAAGACTGGAGGACAGCAGATGTAGTCCCCTTATACAAAAGCGGGAACAAAGAGGAAGCAGGGAACTACAGACCAGTCAGCCTCACCTCGGTAGTGGGGAAGATCATGGAAGCACTACTGAAGGAGAGATTGGTGGAACATCTGGTTGTCAATGGACTACAGGACCCAAGGCAGCATGGTTTCACCAGGGGGAGGTCTTGTCAGACCAACCTCGTTTAATTTTTTGACTGGGTGACTAGGGAGGTGGATCAGGGGAGGGCAGTGGACATGGCCTATCTGGACTTCAGCAAGGCCTTTGACACTGTGCCACATAGAAGACTACTACACAACTGGGGAATATGGGTGTGGGCAGGACAGTAGTGTGGTGGGTAGGTAGCTGGCTGGGTGGCAGGACACAGAGGGTGGTGGTAAATGGCTGTCACTCCACAGAGGAAGAGTGACCAGTGGGGTACCACAGGGATCAGTGCTGGGACCGGTCCTATTCAACATCTTCATCAGTGACATTAGCAGGACCTAGAAGGCAGAATTTCACTGTTCGCTGATGACACAAAGCTCTGTAACAGAGTAGACACACCAGAGGGTGTAGACAGAATGAGAAGGGACCTGCAGAAACTTGAAGAATGGTCAGGGTTTGGCAGTTGAAATTCAATGCAAAGAAGTGCAAGATAATGCATATGGGTTACAAACCCTGGCACTATATATCAGTTGGGGTGAGGATATAGCATGCACCAAACAGGAAAGGGATCTTGGGGTTATCATCTCTGATGACCTCAAAGTAGGGAAACAGTGTGACAAGGCAGCAGGTAAAGCAAATGGGATGCTGGGATGTATAGGCAGGGGCATCACCAGCAGGAAAAGGAAGGTCATAATTCTGCTATACAAGACACTAGTGAGGCCCCACCTGGAGTACAGTGTACAGTTCTGGAGACCATAGAAGGAATTCTGGAGGTCAGGGGTAAGGGGCAACAGACTTCTAGGAAAACATAGACTGAACTTACAAGCTCAAATGGGCAGACTGGGTGGGCCATAGGCCCTTATCTGCCAACACTGTCTATGTATCTATGTATCAAAGTATTCTCCAGCTCTGCCTTATCAATTGACCGTGGGCGTTCCCCGATTTTACTTTTTTATATGTATAGGGTTATACCTATTTATCCCTTGCTAAAAAGCTTTTTGGTTTTAAGTCTTTTACTAGTTTTTCTAGTTCAGGCTTTTATTCTATTTTCATCTTTTCATAATCAGTTTGTATAAATGATACCATAGACAATTATTTCAGCAAGAAACATTTGTTTGGATATGTGTTTGCATTTAGTGACTGTTTTTTGGTTTGTTTTATTTAAAATCTGGAAAAGTCCATGGGCCAAAGACCTGTTTACATGGGAGATCAGAGCAATCAACAAATATAAAATAACAGAGCGTACTTAACAAAACACAATTTTTTATTTATAAAGCACCCTTCACGAGGGCTCAGGGCACTGTACATGGTTTAAAATTGTAAACATAAACCAAGCAATTTATGACATAATAAAATATATAAAACCACATAATTATAAAAGATAAATTAGACTAAAACTCAGTAGTTGGGGACGGCCTGCTCAAATAAATACATATAAGTAATCTTTTAAAGGCCTCCACCATGCCTGCAGAACCGATATTCCCTGGTAGGGAGTTCCAAAGCAATGGAGCTGCACTCACTGCACTTGCAGTACTGTAGGTCATATATCAGAGTTTTTTTTTGTTTTTTTTTAGCACTGTCACTTTAAATGTTCTTATCTGTATAGAGATTGACCACAGGAGACATGCAACCCAGGGTAAGCACTTGTTTTCGTGTGAAACAGATGTTAGAGGGTCTCACTGGTTGTGCAGATGTGTTAATACAGTGGATTCCACTTAAGTGCACTTCGGATTAATGCACATTCCGTTTTAGTGCACATCTTTTTTAATTCCTGTTTTTTCCCTATATTTACAATGTTGAAAAATCTGCCTAAGTGCACGCTGGATAAGTTCACTTTCTGGTTAAATACACTTACTCCCAGTTCATTGTCACACCTATTCAAGTGTAATTAACACCAGTTTAGTGTACAGGTGTTTGATAACACTTTTGATGGGGCTTTATTAGGTGTTCAGCACCTCCGTTCACACTTCTCTCCATTCAGTAAACAGAAAACAGCAGAAAAGAAAGAAAGTAATGCTGACCCTTGGGCAGAAAATCTCAGTGCTCCAGCGCTTGGAGCAACCCAATATTAAATGAACAGATGTGTAAGCAGAGTATGGTGTGGATGTGTCCACTGTGACATGAGTGGTGCAAAGCAAAGAAAGGCTGCTATCCGACTGGGAGTGTTCCGATAATCGGAGCTGCAAATACCAAGGTGCAGGAAAGAGTGAGGAGATAGAAGCAGCACTGAAACAACTTCTTTTTTTGGAGCTGTAAGTGCGGGTGAGAACTCTGGGAACACTGAGCATTAACATTTTTAAAATGTTTTAAATGTACAGTATGGGTAACTGTTCAAATTTAGTGCAGTGCATATAGTTGAGTAGCAGCAGGATCTTGGCTATGTTTCATTTTTTTTGGGGGGGGGGCAAATACCAGTGTTATGCTTATTGGTGTTCATGGCTCTTTAATCAAGCCGCAGAATATCAGTTTCAGGTCAGTTTCCACTTAAGTTCGCATTTTCTCAGTGTGAAACGGGTGTGCATTTAAGCGGATTCCACTATAATTACTTTAAATAATGAAATACAAAATCACACATACCCCAGTAATGCAAAGCAGTAGAAGTATATGAAAATCACCATGGAAAAATTTAGACTGGGTGTGCTGTAAGCAGGAGTGTATTGTGCCAAATAGCCTCTCACACAATCTGTAGAGGTTAAAAACAGAAGACACAGACGTGTTTTGTCCTTCTCAGGACTCATCAGTGTGCCTCATCTGTATCTCAGCCCAAGGGAAGGAAGAATCAGCCCAATGATGGTCTCATGATCTGGCCCAGTGACATGGTGGGCTGAAGCACTGGTTGCCACACCGGTGATTTGGGTTCAGAAACTGACCAGGATCTCTCGGTGTGGGCCAAGGGAATGAGGATTGAGCATCCACAGACAGCTGTCCTTCTTCAGGGAGGGAGCGGTGCTTGCCATTGCTTGGCTGCCAGCTAGCAGAGGCTAGACAACACAACATGTGACTGCCTCTCTGAGGGCTGGGCACAGGTGTAGAAGTACATGCAGCATCTTTATGGTGTGTGCCCATGCTACTGCATGAGAGGCGACCTCTATGAAGGGGAAACAAATCAGGTGGAAATGCCCCCAGTTAATGAGGTGATTCTGGCTGCCCACTGCCACGTAGCCAGTGATGTAGATGCCTCCATCAACCATTTCCAAACCTCAGTGGAGATAAGAGGCCCCCAACAACTGTGCTGGGGGTAGGGCAAGGCCTCGGGAACAAGAGTGGTAAGGTAAGCCGTTGGGGGTAGTTTGGGTGATGGTTCTGTGGCATCTGTCACAATGGAGGTCAGCCAAGATAGCAGTAGTAGAAACAAATAATGGAAAAACAGAAATGATCTCCCCGGGTTTGGGTATAAGTGAGCCCAAAAGAGAAAGCAATCAAAAAGACAAAGACCCTCAGCAAGAAAACCACTGAGGCAGATGTTACCCAGGAAGGGTATTGGGAATAAAGCAGAGTTTCAAAGAAATACGGAATCATACATACCCCTGAAATGCAAAGCATTATGGGATGTATATGCAAATCGCCAAAAAATAATTTAGACTGGTTCTGGTTAAAGCAGGACCAGTCTCAATGCGTTCATGGGGATTTGCATATACTTCCCATAATGTTTTGCATTATTGGGTATATGAGTGACTTTGTATTATTCGGAAACTCTGCTTTATTGCCAGCGCCTTTCCTGGGTAACCTTTGACTCAGTGCTTTTGTGCTGAGAGTCTTTTTCTTTTAGATTACTTGAAATAGTGTTACTTTAAACTTTGGACCAGCATTTTGGTCTCTCTTTTTCACTAATAGTGTTTGTGCCCATTTTGTTTTGCTTTTCCCTGTTTTAACACTGCCTCATGGTATGTCAAGTTCTAGACTATAAATTACAAGAAATATGACTAATTAATCACCTGTCTGTCTGATCAGCAGTAGATATCAATCATCCAAGTAACCAGTCATCTGCCATGCTAGTCAACAAATTCAACATCCTGCTTCCAGTCCTCTCAGTGTTGGTCTGATTAGTGTGTAGATCCATTTCATACTGAGGTAACAGTGATCTAGTAGGAGCCAGTTAGTTGCAATAGGTGGACACTGGATGCAAGGTTTTAGATAAACTCTGTCAAAATGTGATTGGCAAAAATGTTGAAGGGGTGTGCAGAATGTAAAATAAATATTTGTTCTGCCAGCATGAAGCAGGTAAGCTGACCTCATACCCTGGCAGAAGAAGGAGTTCACTTACGTGACTTTTAGGGTGATGAAAGTAATGTGGTTGAGATACTGAACGCAGTTTTTGCCTGTAATGCAGCTGCATATTGGAGGATTGTGAGGAGGTGTTTCTGAAGAATCCTGAAGTCAAGCCTTTGCTGATATATCATCGAAAAGAGAGTAGCGGGACCATTTCAGACCCTGCACAGCAATTACTCGACCGCGTTTTAGAGGTCAACAAGGCGAATAAAGCAAAGGTGAGGTTTTAAAGAGGATGCCTGCTCTGTACTGATTAGAATTTTCTTTTTTTTTTTGTCCAAGGTGAAACTCCCGCCCACTTCAGCACCTCTCTGGCCTGTGCTTATTCCCAGCGATCTGTCCCCCTCGATTCTACCCCCGTCGTGGGTTCCCCTAGAATGCCAAAATCATCATCCTATTTTACCTTCTTGGTAACTCTGACCCCCTCCTGGAGCTGCATAACCTCCAGATAGAGGCCTCAAGAGCACCAGCCTCCTGAGTTCACCCATTAACCTGGGTTGCTAGTCTGGGGTAACATTGGTTGTTTAGCGATCCTTCATTAGACGTTGTGATGTGAAATAACTGCACACAAAAGAAAGAAAAAAGGGCCACTTCACATTCTGAGTGAGTATAAATCAGTGTTGTTATTCAGAATATAGTTTTTTAATACCTTTTATTGACTAACCAAAAGATTCTTTGTACAATTTATTTTGGGAACACATAAAAACATAGAATTTGATGGCAGATAAGGACCGCTTGGCCCACCTAGTCTGCCCATTAATACATTAATACATCCCTTCTTCAGATATAATAAAAACTAACCAGCATCTCACAGTTTATATACCTGCATTCCATAAATTGGAGTCTAACAAAAACAAAACTATTAGAAATGTATTTGTTATGGCCAATGTGATTTTATGAGGATTCCACATAAATTTTCTTTTGAAGTTGGGTATTATAACATTTAGAAAAAAACATTCAAGAATGAGCACCACCATATAGCCTGGAAAATGTATCAAAAATGATTTAGTTACTTGTGCCAGCCTAGCTTAATTATAACATTTAGACCTGATGGACACCAGCTAAAATGGCAGGACAATCAGATAAGTGCAGAATAGTAGTGTAGACTGAGAACGTGCTATTCATTTGTGTTTTTATAAAAAGAGTCTTACATATAAACAGAGTGGAAGAAAATTTATTTAGAAAAGTTGTTAAAAAGAGTATTCACAAGCCTAAAGGATAGGATGCTAAAAATATAAATTTGCTTGGGGCTACGTGGAGGCCCAGCAAAGAGCACATCGTGGTCCTGTGTCAGCGACCCAGGTTTGGGAGCAGGCTTGGGATCTGGGTGGCACCCCCAAGGGGGCTGGGGTAGCAGTGGCATTTGGCAACTTTCCCAGCTAAGAAGGGACAGTGCAGGGTTCTGCAACTGCAGCAACCCATGTTTTGGCCTGGGAGCCAGAGCATTGCTTCTTGCATGTTAGGCCTAACGGGGCACCACCCAGTGTCAGTGGGAGATGGGCGGATTCAGGACAGGGCGAAAACTCAGAAACACCTTCATGTCTCTGGTCTGCCTGTATGATGCCCACTGGTACTCTCAGGCTCTGCTCTGTGTGGATCCTCACTGGTCAGGTAGTGAGGATAGCAGATGGTGGGCTGGGGGAACTCTGGACAAGCCTGAAGAGCAGGCTGAGGTGGCAGTCTGGGGAGCAAATAGCTATATAAACATAAATAAATTTGCCTTGTCATTTGCTCTTATTTAAAAGCTACTCTGAGATTTAAACTTAGTAGCGAGTGAGAGGGCCAATATTTTTGTTAAGTCGACATTCAACAGGGGGCTGTGGCTGATAAGAAATATTGTATAAATATTTTTTTTGGGGGGGGCTGTGCCAGGCAACAGTCTGTACTGTTTGTGTAGAGCTGTGAAGCAACAGTCCTGTTGTGCACCTCGGTGCTTGGATCACTTTAGTGTGGAGACCAGTGATAAATGATATGGGGGGCTCAAGGAAATTATAGAGCTAGGAAAGATCAGGGCAGGGACCTCATCATCAGGATTAGAAGGAAGAGCACAGATCAACATCACCACCAGATTTGGTAGATACCAGCGTGCGTCATTGCATATCACAGGCAGAGGCAGGGTGACATCACCTGATACGGCCGCTGTGATACCAGATGAGGATGGGAGGCAGAGTGGACCCCAGCCTTCCCCTAAAGTAGTTCCAACACCTAAGGAGCAGGGGCTGTCAAGGAAAAGTTTGTTGGGGATGGGGGAGCAAGTCTGAGGAGAGCAGTGAAGATGAAGTAGAGGAGATTGAGGGCCGCAATGATCATGTAATAGACAATTCACTAGGAACCTCATCCCCAAAAAAGTAAAAGTCAACTGGTGACACAACAAGAATCTGATCCCTTTATTCAGAATCGAGCTAAATGTCCCAAAAATGTGAAAAGTGAAACTGCCATTGGTAAAGGCAAGAGGGTGTATATTGCATAGCCGTGGCAGTGCACCAGATGTTCTTCCTCGGTGTCTTGGATGCTGTTCTCCACCCTTGGCACCCCCTTCACTGCTAGCCCTCTTCCATGGCTCAGTCACACAGCCAGTTGCCATTCCACACTGACAGCATGCCTCTCCAGAGCAACCAGTACAAATTAACAGTGGGCAAGCACCAGGATTCAGCTGTGGTCCTCGGTGTAGCTAACAAACTGAAATGAACAGAAAAAAATCCAAAAGCACCCACTGGCGAGGACAAAAAGGCAAAACAACAATGGCACTTCTTTAAAATTTAATAACAAGTGTGCAAAGCTCATTGACCTCACTGTCATGACTCTGATGAAGCTTGGGGTTCCCGAGCAAAACGTTATTCTCTTGTCCGTGTTGTCATCAGTCACAGCTAGTGTGGTGTAATGCGCATGTCATGGCAGTGAGGTCGATGAGTTTTGCACACTTGTTATTAAATAAAAATAGTAAGATTCTTTTCATTAAGTACTGTTGTTGTTTGCCTTTTTGTCCTTGCCTGAGGGTGCTGTTTGATTTTGTTCTGTTCTCTCCAGAGCACCATCCAGCTTGCAGCAGCTGCAGATGATTTCCCCATGTCCCCCGCAGGCAAGGTGGCATACAACATGCAACCTTGGCCCAGTCCAGCCCTTAAGTGTGCTTCCACTCTTCCTGGTAAAGTACACAGTTAGAAACGTTTGTTAGCCCCTTGGCCCACTCCAGTTCAGCCCAACTCCCACTTCAGCCAACCCTTTTTGCCATGTGACCCGCACTGAGCCGAACCTCCCAGTTAACACCTTGCTTTTATTTACCAGGTAGATGCATGAGACAAATCAGTTGCCTATTTTCAGGCACGACCTAGGAGAATACAAAAAATATTCAATACAAACAGTGTTATATACAAAACGGACAACAATAAAATGACTGGATGGAAACAGTGTTGGAAGTAATACGAGATTCAAGGTATGCAGTCATTCAAGACAATACATTTCTATATACAATAATTGACATACAGAACAAGGTTCTAGGGCATGTATCTTCAGTTGTGGGAGTGAAGTGCGGGCACAAGATTGAGGATCCATTCTATAGACAACCTAAGGGCAAGAACATACAGTTGCTTGTCGTAGGAAGGTTTGAATGGCAGTTTTAAAGGCATGAATGGATGAGCACTGGTGGACTGTTCTTGGGATAGAGTTCATACTGTAGGTGCCGTGAAGGAGAACGACATCCCTGCAAGTTTGGTCCTGGTTCTAGGGATCCATAATAATCCAGGGACATTAGACCTGAGTGGATATGCTAGGCTGTTAGCTATCAGAAATGCTGAGAGGGGCATAGGGGATTGCTTGTTAACAGCAGTGATTCAAACTGCCCATAGAAAATTTTCTTTGGGCTGTTGGAGGGAGGCATCCAAGCTTAGAACAGAGGTCACAGTGGTAAACACCTGTTATCGGCTAGGGCAAACCTACAGATATTAATGTAGACCACATCCCATTTCTGTAGGGTGGTTTTAGAAGCAGACTAGTGCACTGTCATCCTACAGTATATGTTAGTTTGGGTAGTAGAATGCCTCGGTCAATCGCAATATGGGCTGAGAGCGAAAGCCAGTCTTTGACTTTACATGAAAGTCCAAGTCTGATATTAACAGCCTTGCATGCAGTGGGGATATGTACCAAAAAATCTAAGGATGCATCAGGTATTACTCCAAGATAGTTGAAATTAGTGACTGTAGTAAGTAGAGATCTATTAATGCACTGGACTGTGAGTGGGGAGTTACACTTATTTTGTATTTCATTTAGGGGCCATACCAAATAGTATGGCTTATGTCTTGATGGTATTTAAGAGGAGCTTGTTGGATCGGAGCCAAGATTGTGCAAGAACAAGGGGCACAATTTGAAGATAGAGAGGGGACGGCCGAGAGGTAATGTGAGGAAGTACTTTTTCACAGAAAGGGTTGTGGATACATGGAACAGCCTTCGTGAGGAGGTAGTGTAGTCAAATGCAGTGGGGGAATTCAAGAATGCATGGGACAGACAAAAGGCAATTCTAGTAGGGGGGGTAGGAGGAAATAGGCTGTTAATTAACGAGGATCTGCAGCTTATCCATTAGGTAGGGAAATGGGCAGACTAGGTGGGCCAAGCGGTCCTTACCTGCCATCAAATTTCTGTGTTTCTATGTATAGAACAAAGGTCAGAAGTTCAGTTCGAGGATGCTGTGGGAGCTAATGTAGAGAGGGCAGGGTCATCGGCATATAGAATCAGGGTGCCGCGTGTGATGCTAGTTTGTATGGAATTTATGTGACTAGAAAAGAGGAGGGGACACAGTATGGAGCCTTGAGGGATCCAGATTGTGGTAGCAGAAGGATCTGATAAGGTGTGACCAAATTTAACATGTTGATATGGTACTTGTTATCCAGATAACTTCTGAACCAATTCAGGGTTGAAGGAGAAACACACAAAGCACTTTGTTTGCTGCACAACAGGGTGTGATCAACAAGGTCGAACGCCTTTGTGAGATCGATGAAGACTGCGCCCATGAGTTTGCCCCTATCCGTGGCAGAGGTGATAGAAGAGGAAAGTGAAAAGAGGGCAGTGGTAGTGCTGCGGCATTTATGAAATCCATGCTGTGCAGGGGAGATGAGATCATAAGAGGAAAGATATTCAGTCGGCTGGGAGGAGACCAGTTTTTCAAGAAGTTTGTTTAATACTGGGAGTTTAGCGATGGGTCTATAATTGTTGATGTTTGTATGGTCCCCTTTCTTGTACACAGGGACAATATGGGATATCTTCCAGATATCGGGGGCTGTTTGTGATATGAGGGATAGGTTAAAAATTGTGTTACCAGTAGAGCAAGCTTGGCTGCAGCAATCTTAGGAATTTTAGGTTCAAGTTCATCAGAGCTGGCAGACTTTGATGTAGGGATTTGCAGTATGAGTCTTAAGTACCTCACAGTGGATGACTGCTTTAAAGTGGAAAGGAGGATAGCATCAGCTGGTTTTTGGGGAGGGAGGGAGGCGACAGAGGAGGAGTTAGCTGGAGGTGTTAAAGACACCTGTATAGGTTGAGAGGTCAGAAAAACAGTGGTTGAACACATTTGCTATGAGAGGGGGTTGTTGCAGCTTACACCATCAATATTTAAATCTGTTGGCATGTGTTTGACAGCCTGACCTTGGACTTATTTAATGTTATTCCAAAACAGTTTAAGGTTATTGGCCAAGGCAGTGAACAGAGATATAAAGTAAGAGACTTTTGCTATGTCTGGTAGCCTTTTTACATGCATTCTTAAGCATTCTGTAATTGTCCCAGTTAGCAGCAGTTTTGGAGATTTTATAGGTGGACCTGCTAGCATCCCTCTGTTTAATAAGGGCGATCCAGAAATTTGGTGACAGTGCCATGTACCCATCTTGAGGTAAGCGGAGCAAGTTTATTTTGAATCCCTAAGATTACTTTGTAGAATGCATAGAGGGCATAGTTTACATCACTTGTGGTCCACCGTTGAGACCAGCTTGGAGAAGTCATGGAAGTGAATAATTCTGTGGGGTGCCTTAGGAGTCTTAGCCTGCCAGACACGGTAGACTGGGGAGTGGTCGCTTATGGAGTTGGGGAGTACACCTGAGCAGATAAATCTGTCAGGGTGAGGTGTCAGTATCCAGTCTGATAAGGTAGAGGACAAGCCAGTACTTGCACTTCTAGCAGACTCAGATGAGTTGATGTAGTTGCAGCTTGTATAGGGTGAGTTCTGCTTGTCTTGTATGATTAGAAAGCCAGTCAGTGTAGAAGTCACCAGTTAGGAGACATTCATTATTTTGTACTAGTGAGCCAGCAGAGTTCATTAGGAGGGGGTGGGCAGGCTGGCTTCCAGCTGGGGGTATGTAAACACAGCAGATGTGCTGTTTTTCCTGTTACCTAGGAGGAGAGTAGCATGGCAAAATTCTAAGTGGGGGCCAGCCCGGTGGCGTTGAGGGTTAAGGTGCTGGACGCCACACCTCGCAACACGCCGGTGACCCGGGTTTGGGAGCAAGCTCGTCCGTGGGGGTTGGCTGGGGAGGGAGGCTTGAGCGTCTCGACGACAGCTCACCTGGTTCTTACACCGGCAAGCGGTGACCCCTGGTGGAGGCTGGGGGGCGCGACAGCTGCTGAAGTCACTGGGGCGCGATTGGTCGGGGGGCGCAGGCCACGGACCAACCAGCTTTGGGGACGGGAACTTGGGGGTGGGACTTCGGGAGCGTCGGCGCCTTCGCCTTGACGCTGGGTCACTCAGTCTGGAGAAAAAATGGGAAATGCCCCTCTGGAGTCGGGTAGACGGAGTGCCGAGCTGGGTCCCGATATGCTGCCGCCTGCCTACCTTGAATGAGGGACCTAATGAGATTCCAAGGTTTGGGGGTGGTCCCACCCCGACCCTAGGTGGGGGTAAACCGCACCATGATGGAGGATCCCGTTCGGTCAGGTAAGGCGGAGGTAGGGACAAGCTTCATTGGCATCTCCTGAAGAGATGACTCCGGGGGGCGGGGAGTATAAATAATAACTGAAAAAAAATTCTAAGTGGGAACTGGTGGGGGATAATTGGTGTGATGCATTGACATGCACATGATCCTTGTAGTAGACTGTTGTCCTCTCACCCCTCTTAGCCTTAGTTCGATTGGCCATAATAAGGTTATATCCCAGAAGGGCACAAAAGTTGTCAGAGATATGAGGTTTAAGCCAGGTCTCTGTGATACCAAAAATATCAGGTTTAAAATGGCTGACCCACACAACTCATCAAGATTTTTTGTGAGGTTTCTTATATTCATATGAGCAATCTTGAGCTCCTTGGCACCATTCCATGGTGGAGTGGAGAAAGCAGATGGGGATGATACCACTGTTTCAGTGGGAGTTGCC
The DNA here is from genome assembly GCA_016271365.2 of Neoceratodus forsteri. Lineage (NCBI taxonomy): Eukaryota > Metazoa > Chordata > Ceratodontiformes > Ceratodontidae > Neoceratodus > Neoceratodus forsteri. Next base: position 1,049,060,336 of record CM057456.1, read on the forward strand.
ACTTGGGGTCCTGGGTTGGGTGTCGAACTGAAGTGGCAAAACTTAGCAGGCGCAACACAGAAATAATGCAGCACTCAAAAAAAGCATGAAATACCATCAAAGAACAAACGAGGGTGCAAAGACTTATGAAGAACCCAGAGGCAAAGTATAGCCACGGAAACGCGCTTTATTGGGGTAAACTAAAAAGGACAGCACAAAGCTCAGCACATCGAAACTTTACAGATTCTTCGGGGGGGGGAGTTACTGCAGAAAGATCCCTTTTAAGGGAAAAATTTAAAGGCACAATGTCTCATGTGAGTGACTAGAAGCTTAGCCCCACTTTCAGGCTGAAATATAAATCCAGGAATTAAACTAAACAATGTGAAACATTATAATAGTGTTATATCAAAATAATGTAAAAAATGATAAAAATCGGAGGTGAAAAAATACATAAAAGGGTAAACATAAAAAAGGAGGGTGGGGACAAGGAAAAGAAAAATACAAGATAGCACTCAAGCTCCAACAATTGAATTGTATTCATAGTGTATCTTCCACATTTCTGGCTGCCGAAGTGGGTGCTGTAGCAACAACAGATTCCATTCCAGTTGTGTTATCTGTTGTTGCTACAGCTCCTCTGTGGAGGGGTTGTGGGATAAGAGACGGACCAGACACTGAACTTCAGGTTCAACACACAATCTCTGTGTGGTGATTTTTCAAAATACAAGAAATAACCTTCTGCAATGCAATATTTCTTCTTCAGTACATACGTTTGCAGCAACAAACTATGAATGTCCTTTCTCTGTACTTAGCCAGCACCTACTGACACTGATCTCTGAACTAGTTCACTAGTTGAGATGTAGCCACCACCCCTATGCAGGCCCTATTTGCTTGGGTAGTGGGTGCCCAAAAGAAGAAAAACAAAACAAACTATAAACAAAGAACCTCAAAGCAGAATCACAGAAATAAAGGTTACCCCAAAGGGCATTGGCAACATATCAAGTTTCAAAGAAATACAACATCATACATACTTCCATAAAGCAGTGCATCATGGGATGTATGCAAATCACAATGACATTTCTGGCTTGTTAAGTTTACAGCAATCTACATGCATTTTAAATAACACAACTTGCTTAATTTCTATAATAGTCACCTAGTACTTTTTACCATTATCAAAACACCAAGTGCCATGGTATTTTCAACATTTACAGGTTTCAAAAACATAAAAGTATATACATCACAGTATTTTATAACATAGTGCTATTACATACTAAATCCAACAACAGTAAACACAGCCTGTTTACATATAGCATCACAGGGCTTTATAGACCTCTGGCACCAGACCTTCCCCATGGGAAGGCAATACACATATTTATCTCCCACGACAGGAGTGGCTTCCAGACTAGACTATATTTTTACCACGGTGGAGCATTTAGACACTATACAGGATGTCTGGCATGGGGAAACCATCCTGTCAGATCGTGCCCTAGTCTTTGCTAAATTTGCCTGGGGGGGGGGATCCAAAAATACGTTCTGGAGATTTAACCTGACACTCCTTAGAGATGCTGAGTTTACTCTGCTAGTTCAAGATGTAATCCCCAGAATCATACAGGAGAACGCCAACTCGGAGGTCCCCAATACATTAATGTGGGACACAATAAAAACAGTACAACAGGGGGAGATAATGGCCTACGTCAACAGGAAAAAAAGGACAGGAACACGCAGCTCAAGCAATTAGAAACACAGAAGTTTACGGCAGATAAGGACCGCAAGGCCCATCCAGTCTGCCCATTTCTTTTTCCACCTGATAAATGTGCCATCGGCCTTTGCTCTGTCAATGACCTATCTATTCATACTCATCTGTATTCTCCCCTTATGCCTATCCCATGCCTGTTTGAAGCCCTGCACTGTATTCATAGCCACCACTTCCTGAGGTAGGCCATTCCATGCATCCACCACCCTTTCTGTGAAAAGAATTTCCTCATATTCCCCTTAATCAGCCTCCTCTAATCTCATGCTGTGTCCTCTTGTCCTGCTATTTTTCTTATATTTAAACATGTTAGACTCTTTCACCTTGTTAATGCCATTAAGGTGTTTGAATGTCTCGATCATATCACCTCTCTCCCTCCTTTGCTCAAGGGTATACAAATTGATCTCTGTTAATCTGTCCTCATATGTCTTATGATGCAGTCCCTGCGCCATTTTGGTTGCCCTTCTCTGGACTGCCTCAATTCGGTTAATGTCCTTGTGAAGGTGTGGCCTCCAGTACTGCATGCAGTGCTCCAGATGGGGCCTAACCAGTGTCTTGTAAAGAGGGATTATTACCTCCCTCTTCCGACTTGTGATACCCCTACTAATACACTCTAACATCCCCTTAGCCTTACCTAATGCTTTAGAGGTCTGCTTGGATTATTTCAGGTCATCGGTGATGATGATGCCCAAGTCTCTTTCTTCCTTTGTGACTGCCAGCAACTCCCTCCAGCCTATAGGTGGCTTCAGGGTTTCTCTTCCCTATGTGCATGATCTTGCACTTCTTTGCATTAAATCCCAGTTGCCACTCTTCTGACCATTTTGCTAGTTTATTCAGATCTCTTCTCATTCTGCCCACCCCATCTGGATCATCTACTCTGTTGCAGATCTTGGTGTCATCTGCAAACAGACAAGCCTTACCCTCCTCTAGTCCATCTGCAATGTCACTAATGAATATATTGAAGAGGATTTGCCCCAAGACTGATCCCTGAGGTACCCCACTTGTGACTTGCATCTCTTCTGACTGTATACCATTTACCACCACTCTCTGTTTTCTGCCCATCAACCAGTTTGTCACCCAGCTGACCAACTTCTGACCCACTCCGAGCCTACCCAGCTTATTTATCAATCTTCTGTGTGGAATAGTGTCGAAAGCTTTGCTGAAGTCAAAGTAGGCGACATCAACTGCTCCCCCTTGGTCCACCACTCTGGTTATCCAATCAAATAAGTCTATGAGATTAGTTTGACAGGACCTTCGTTTTGAAAACCTATGCTGTCTTGGATCCTGTGCCCCTATGGATTCCAGGTGTTGCACTATCCTTTCCTTAAGGAGTGCCTCCATAATCTTGCCCACTACTGAGGTAAGACTGACTGGTGTGTAGTTCGCTGCCTCCTCCCTGCTACCACTGTTGTGGAGCGGGATCACATGAGCCCTTCTCCAGTCTTCTGGGACCTCTCTTGTACTCGGAGACTCACTAAACAGTTCTGCTAATGGCTCTGCTAGTTCCACCCTTCGCTCCTTAAGTATCCTGGGCTATATGTCATCAGGTCCCATTGCCTTGTCCACCCTGAGCTTAGCGAGCTCTTGTAGGATCCTTTCTTTAGTGAAGGGTAGTGCTCACCTCCCTCCCCATGTCCATGGTGCTGAGCTGTGGGCCTGCTCTACCTTCTCTTTAGTAAATACTGAGCAAAAGTATCTATTTAGGACAGATGCTTTTACAGGGTCCTTCTCCTCACATGCCCCCTTTTCACCTTTGAGTTTAGCAATACCCTGTGGTCTTTCTCCTTTCACTAGTGTATCTATAGAAAGTCTTGTCACCTTCTTTTACTGTTTGTGCTAGTGTTTCCTCAGTTTGGGACTTTGCCTGCCGTACTGCCTTCCCTGCTTCCCTTAGGGCAGTTTGATATGCCTCCCTATCTTCATCCTGCTGTGTTCCCTTATATTTCCTGAAAGCCAGCCTTTTGGCTCTGACATTTTCTGCTACTGTATTTGAGAACCAAAGCGGTTTCCTTCTTCTTTTGCACTTCCTTTTCTGTCTAACACAATGGGATGTTGCTTCAAGTATTACATCCTTAATGCTTGCCCACTTTGCCTGTACCCCCTCACCTGTGTTTCTTTTTGCCAGGGCTAGCTTAACTCTGTTGGAACTGGCTACGCTTCAGTCCTTTCATGCCCAAGGAGACACAACAGTAAAACCGCAGATTCTGAAATTAAAACAACAAATATAAAAAATTGTAGATACACAAATACAGCAACAGCTGTTCTACCTGAAAACTGCTTCGCATGAGGGAGGCCCTAGGGGAGCACCCTTTTTTGGCCAGAAAGCTTAGAGCCCAGAAAACAAAGGTGTGTGTTTTGGCAATCAAGGATCCAGCCACAGGGACCTTGGCCACAGCCCCTCAAGCCATCAGAAAAATAATGGCCACCTATTATACAGAGCTGTACAAAGCAGCGGGTCACTTGCCGACCCCCCAAATCGTGGAATACCTGGGGAAACTACAGTTCCCTAAGATAACACAGCAGCAGGCCCAAAAACTTACAGCCCCGATAACCAGGGAGGAAATGGACATAATAATAAAAGAAAATACACTAAAATCCCCCAGCCCAGATGGATATCCCCTAGAATTCTACAAAAAATTCAAAGATCTTTTACTCCCCCCGCCTTACTGAAAGCCTCACATGAAGTACAGGAAGGCGAAGCCTCCCCCCCCCACCATCCTGGCGGTTTGCAGTTCTCACAGCCATCCCCAAACCAGACAAGGACCTCAAACTCCCATCTTCCTACCAACCAATATCAATGTTGAATTTCAATTATAAACTCCATATGGCTGTTTTGGCCAGGCGGATAGAAAATATCTTACCCAATATAATAAACCCAGATCAAGTGGGTTTTATATCTCATCATCAGGCACATGATGCAGTCAGGCGTACTTTTCTAATAAAAGACTATGCCACCCAGAGATCCATTCCCCTCACCCTGTTAGGCTTAGATGCCGAGAAGGCATTTGACAGGGTGGCCTGGACATTTCTTTGGGCCACCCTGACACAATTTGCTTTCCACGATGCATTTAACACAGCTTCAACAGATCTATACAGCACCCCAAGCTTATCTGAAACTGGATGTTTCACTCTCGGACCCCTTCCCCTTACAGAGGGGAACTCGCCAGGGCTGCCCCCTGTTGCCCTCCCTTTTTGCCCTTTACCTAGAGCCTCTGGCACAAGCCATGTGGCTACAGCCTGATATAGAAGGAATCCCAATGGGGGAGGCACTATAAAGTATCACTCTTTGCGGATGATACTTTACTTACCCTAGCCTCACCGGAGACCTCCATACCTAAGGTTTGGGAGCAAATAGTTCTATATGGGGCCCTCTCGGGATACAAAATAAATCAGCAGAAAATGGAGGTATTGCTGTATCAATTTACCCCTACAGTGTCTCTGAAAAGAAAATTCCCATTCAAGTGGCATAAGCAATCAATGCAATACTTGGGTGTCAGATTAACTAAAAATCCCATACATGAGGAAATGGCAAACTTTGAGCCATTAACTCAGCAGCTGAGAGAGGACACCACAAAATGGACTCGGCTCCCACTGAACTTTCTGGCCAGGGTTGAGGCGATTAAACAAAATATACTCCCTAGAATTTTATATACAAACACTGCCCATTGTCGCAAGTCGAATGTACTTTCAGGCTTGGAACAAACTAATTTCCAGATTTATATGGCAGGGTAAAGCTCTAGGATACGGTATACAATATTGCAACTGCCTAGGGAGCAAGGTGGGCTAAATCTACCTAACTTACAGAGATATGGAATGGCAGTGCAGCTGCGAACCCTTCTCTGCTGGCTTAATCCCAACTATAAGGCGCCGTCCACACTACACCACTTGCGCCTGGTAACGGATGCAATCCATTACGGCCGCGGAGCGGTGCAGGTACCTCCACACCTCGGCGGTGTCCGTTACTGGACCGGCACCGCGATCAACACATCGGGATCGGCGGCCGTTACAGGCGCCCGATCCTGATGCCTTCAGCGCTGCACTTTGTACCCTACAGGGGACCATTACCAGCAGTCCACACTACACGCGATGCGGTCCCAGGGCAGGACCGGTTTCATAACCATTGTGGAAACCACCCCATAGGTGGTTTCCACAATGGTTACGAAAACGCCTCCTGTAACGTTATCAGTGTAAACGCATGCTGTTACCGATGCGGTTTACACCCTCTGTAACGTTACAGAAAGGTTTTCGGGCTGCAGTGTGGACAGGGCCTAATACTCCCTGGAAACAGTTTGAAATTGATTGGAACGGCATGCTGGACTTAACAAACTATCTCTTCGGGCAACCTCCAGCCTGTCGACACCTGACTAGGTTTTCCAAATACACGGCCACCTCCCTTAGAAACTGGCTGTCCATTCTGCATAAGTTCCTAACACTCCCTGAACAACTCTACTTAGGATCTCTTAGAATAGAGAGAGCCCAACAGCAAGTCAATCTTGACAGACTCATACTGAGGTGGTGCAGATGGGGACTAAAGCAGGTCTTTCAAATAGTAGGGTCGGTGGGATTCCACTCATTTTTGAGAGTACAGACACTGTTTGGGCTCCCACAGGGGAACATGGCCATGCCTCATTGGGGTCTGATGCAGTCTTCAGGAGGCGGCTTGTCGGCCATAAGCGGAGAAGCCTCCATTACTGTTACAGTTGTTGCTCTTGCAGGTGAGGGAGATGCCACGCCCACTTGATAGCAGGTTATACACAGCATTAAATGAGAGGAACCCAGTTACAACTGCGAACATCAGGGAAGCATGGGAAAAAGACATGGGAATAGTGCTTTCGGAAGCAGATTGGAATTTCTATGCACTCTCAGTACTCAAGGTCTCCAGTTCTCCCTATTGGAGGGAGTATGTGTGGACATTACACAGCAGGTTCTTTAGAACTCCAGTAAAGGTGGCAAAGTGTGTAGGAAATATAACGGCAGAGTGTTGGAGGGGTTGTGGCACTAACAAAGCTGACCAAAGGCATATTTTATGGGACTGTCCACTTGTAACATCTTATTGGAAAGACATAACCAGAGAGATAGGACATATCCTAGGTTGCCCAGAACTGTTGTCCCTTCTATACATCTTACGGCAACACCCATCCAAGGACAGAAAGTCAGCAAGGCCACATACGCCCCCAGACTACCCTTTTGCTGTTAGCAGCCAAAAAGGTGATAACAAGGCATTGGGGTACCACAACCCCCCCGCCCCCAACCCAAGCAGAATGGGTCAGCCTAACCAGAGAGATATATGCAATAGAAGGCTATTAGCCCACATGAAAGACAGGGTAAATAAGTTCAAAGACAGGTGGAGTAGATGAGTGAGATACCAACTACATACATATCCGGACTTTGTCCCTTGACTACAAAAGGGGAAAATAAGTCGATAATAATAAAGGAGCTATCTGCTTACTTTTATGACTTGTCAAACTTGATTGAAGCAGATTATGTAATATGAGGACTTGATTTGGTCGTATCAACTACTGAGAAGAGCAAGAAGGGGAGATGAACTCTCAGGAGGGCTGCAGGAGAAAAATCCCAATCAGTAGACTTTAAGAGGATTAATATCCCCAGGGACTACTGAGTAAACAGAGAGACATTAAAAGGACACTGTCAACCCCCTTAGGTCTCAAAGTATCTCTAGTTTAAAAAACACATATTATGATTGCCAAAATTCTGTAAAGATTGCTGATGTAGCTGGTAGTTTGATTCTGACTCTTATTTTCTTTAAAAATGTGAAAAGCAGACTGCCCAACATACTAGTGTTATCACACCAAAACAGGTTTGTTTACATTCCTTGATCAACTCTAAATGCATCTTTCCTGGACTTGGGAACACCCACAAAACAGTCAAGCCCCTTATGATGCAGTGGGAGTTTAGGAGGCTACTGCCTTATGAGTGACTGCACTGTTTGGGTGTGTTTCTGATGCTCAGGAAGTATGCAGTATGAACAGAACCAGGATTGTAAACAAAACAAAGTTGTTTATAAATTGACATTGCCATGCATTTCAGTTCTGCTAAGCAAGGAGACAGACAAAACAAAGAGCAACATCGGTGAATTTTAGAGAGGGTAAGCAATCATAAAAGGTGAGGTTTCAACTATAAATAATATGATGAAAAATAGATTGGCAGTGTCCCTTTAAAAACAGAAATTGGTTGTCCATGTGATTAAGAATGATCTGAAACCCATGTACTTGTTAAATAAAATCTGCATATATGAATATGAAATGCCTACTCTGTCTAAGACACCTAATACAAAATATTTTATAAAAAAAAAAAAAAAATTGTTTGGTCCCAAAGTCCAAGAGACTCTGACAGTTCTTCAGGACTCAGGTAGGACTTTGAAGTCTGTGCATTCCCTCTACTCGTCCATACCCAACCCAAGGGGAGGAGTAGGGGCCCCTTTCTTCCACCTGACATTGACGCTCTGCCGCAGACAGCAGGGCAGGGGCCTTGCTAGTCCTCAGTAATTCCCCAGGTGCTATTCAAAGCCCCTAGAGGTAGTAGGACTGGGAGAGACACCTCAATCAGCTCCACCTGGCTCCTTATATGCTTCCCAACCACTTTTACCTCCAGGGGTGGTTGTAGGGGGTCGCCTCTCCCTCCACTTAAACCAGTGGAAAGAGGTGACTACAAATACATGAGTCCTGGAGATCATAGAAGAGAGTCATGCTGTGGAACCTCTAGAGAACCCTCCAGATCATCCTCCACTTGTGACAACATAGCCTTCAGGTCATCTACTCCTTTTGCTGCAGGAAATACAGACTCTGCTTCAAAAATGGGCCATAGGACCTGTACCTCTAGAACAGAGGAACACATGTTTTTGCTCCCGGTACTTCCGTGTCCCAAAGTGGACAGGAGACCTGAATCCTGTTCTGGTTCTTGGGGATCTCAGTTTCTTTGCAGAATACTTTGCAGTGCAAACAGGGTATTGGATATGCTCCCTGGATATGAAGGATAAATACCTCCTTATAAAGATTCAGAAATCTCACAGAAGGTACTTGAGATTCCTGTTTCAAGTGGAACACTACCAATTCAGAGTGTTGCCTTTTGGCTTGTCTTCTGCACCATGGGTCTTTACAAAATGATTGACAGTGGTGGCAGCAGCACTTCGATGGGAAGACATGTATGTTTTTGCTTACCTGGACAATTGGTTATTGAAAGCCCACTCCAGAGACCACCTCTTGCAGACTTTTTAGCTCAAACCAGACAGCTGTTCGATGCTCTGAGGGTAACAGCATAGCAAAATCAGTGTTATCACACTGCTAGTGACTGCAGTACATAGAGGCAGTCCTCAGCACGGACTAGGGCTCAGTTTTCCTGCCAGTGGACAGGGCCGATTGCCTGATTGCAAAGCAGAATTAGTGCACGACAGCCATTATGTCTCAGCATGGATGTTCTTGTGCCTTATAGGTCTCATGGCCGTGGCTTGATTGTACCACTGGCCAGGCTGCACATGTGGATTTCTCAGTGGACCCCAAGAGTCCAGTGGTATCAGCTAACAGATGATCTAGAACAGATGGTTCTAGTGACGTGCCCCATATGCAAAGTGCTCAAGTAGTGGATAGAACCCAGCAACATGCTCAAGGGGATTCCATTTCTGATCCTTCCCCTCTTCAGATGCTCACCACAAATGCTTCGGGGATGGGCTGGGGAGCACACTTAGGTCCTCAGCAGACACAGGGTAAGTGGACTCCAGTGGAGAACACCTTGTACATAAATGTTCTGGAATGAGGGCTGTTCTGTACAGACTCCAGGCATTCCAGAACCACTTGTTCCCAGGTTCTCTGTTGATCCAGATGGACAATGTCAGCATGATGCACTACAACAACAAACAAGGGAGGACTCATTCCTATCTGTTGTGCAGGAAAGCAGTGAGAGTTTGGTATTGGGCTCTGAAACATGGTCTAGAACTATCAGCAGTACATGTTTCCGGCACCCAGAATGTCTTGGCAGACAAGCTCAGCTGGTCACAGTCCAGGATTCACGAGTGGGAACTGTTGACCTCTGTGGTCGATGACCTCTTCGCAAGATGGAGTCATCCAGAGTTGGATCTTTTTGCATCCCCACACAATGTAAAACTACATCTTTCTTTGCTTGCTTGCTCCAGTTTCTGGAGTTTTCTGGCAAGACGTCCCTTTCTTGGAAAGGGAGGTTTCTGTATGCCTTCCCCTCCTTCCCTCTAATTCAGAGAGTGCTACTCAAGCTGCAGATGGCGGGGGCAACTCTTATACTCACTGCTCCTCTAAGGTCTCGACAGATCTGGTTCCCCTTACTGCAGCAGCTAGTGGCGCGGAACCGCTAGTTTCTGTGCCCCTGTGCAAGGGTCTACTGTGACAGGAGCAGGGAACCTTGGTCCATCCGTACCTGAAATCTCTCTGTCTGTGTGTATGGCTCCTGAAGATGTAGCCATAGCTTGCTTTGGGGTTTCCCAAAAAGTAGCAGATGGTCTGGTAGCTGCTGGAAAGTCTTCCACCAGATTCACTCACTCCACGAAGTGAAAGTGGTTTGCTTTATGGGCTGCTTCTCACCACTTGGATCTATTCACCTGTCCAGTTAATCAAGTTCTAGAGTACCTGCTGTCTTTATCGGATTCATGCCTGAAGTGTTCCTCTATTAAAGTGCACCTGGCTGATATATAAACTTTTCATGTGCCTACAGAGGGTCGTATGGTTGCTCAGTTGCAGGTGGCCCGTACATTCTTGAGAAGCATTCTACATCTAAAGACTCCCATCTGAAATCCAGGCCGAGCTTGGGACCTGAATTTTATTTTGGAAAAGCCAGCTGTGACTTTTGGTTTATACTTTCTTTCTTGGAAGACATCATTTTTAGATGCAGTCACTTCTTCTTGAAGGATTTCAGAGCTACAGGCTCTAACGTATGAGCCTCTTTATTTGATTTTCCACAATGGCAGGGTGTCTTTGTGTATTAGTCCTACATTTCTGCTGAAGGTGGTGTCTGAGTTTACTTTGAATCAAACCATGTACCTGCCTGTGTATGGTCCTGAGCATGCCAAGCCAGGGGAAAGCATTGCTCCATACTTTAGTTGTGCATAGAATACTCTGGAACTATACACATTGTACAAAGAACTGCAGATAAGTCCTTGCGGCTTTTTGTTTCATTTGCCCCTGGGAAAGGGGGCGCTTCAGTTTCTAAACAATACCTGTCCAAGTGCCTGGCACACTGTATTCATTTTTTTTTATAGGAAGTATGGTAAGGAACTTACTGGGGTGGTTCTTTGCCATTCCACTAGAGGCATGGCCACCTCGGTCTGTTTTAAGAATGCCTCTGCTGCAGAGATCTGTGCTGCCGCTACCTGGAGTACTGCCCAAACCTTCACTAAGTGCTACAGAGTGGACGTTGTCTCACGTATATGGGCTGGCTTAAGCATAGCTGTGCTACAAGGCCTGCTTTCATAAGCCTGTAGGCTCCAGCTCCCCAGACTGTTCACTATCAGTACTGCTTGGTACTCATTCCATAGGTCTGGCCTGATGAAAGAGATATCCTCTAAGAAGATGAAACAGTTATGTACTTACCATAACAGCAGATCTTTGAGAGAATCTCTTTCTTCAGGCCATACACCTACTCTCCTTCCTCCTTGTGGGCCTGCAACATTGGGTTTGCTGCTTCAGTCTCCATTATGACATTTTTCCAGCCCTCTGCCTTGCCTGGTTTTCAGAGTGCTGGGTTCTCTCCTGGTTCCCTACAGGGAGGTCCTCAGAGTATGATCTCCAGTGGGAAACTGAGAGAGGAGGGGCTGCCCACATTTATGGCTAGGCTGACCTCTGACATTGCTATTGGCGGCCCCTTGCTTACTGCTCACAAAAGTTTCCTTGTGGTCCTAGTGCGTGGTGGCTATAAGTTCCGTAGGTGTGGCCTGTTAAGAGATTCTCTCGAAGAGTTACTGTCATGGTAAGTATATAACTGTTCTATAACATGGTCTTCAGATGCTCAGTCCCACAGGTACACCCTCCAACGCTCCTTGAAATTAAGAAAAAAACACCCTCATCAACCCTTTTGCACCCATGCTGCCATACTCCCCCACCAAAAAAAAACAAACAAAAAAACTGGTGCCAGCTTCCAGTCCCTTGTCGCAGATCCTCAGTGTCCCTCATCACACTCCTCTACCTGTAGTAAAAAAAAGCAACTGCAGAAATGGCTTAGTACAGACAAAAAGCTGGCACAGAGGAACAGCGGGAGCGCACCAGTAAGGAAATCACAGAGCAAGGATAAAACCATGCACTTTACACCTCTGCTACTAAGCACCTGTGTAAAATAATTTCCTATTCAAGTTCAAAGGAATGTCTTTTTATATTTTAAAAACACAGATGTGGTTAAACATGCAGAATGACAGAAGACAAAGACCACCACTACCCAACATTTCACATGATGCACTTCATACTTTGTCAAAGTACTGGTAGTGCACAAGTCCTCATCATTTATAGAGAGTTATTTAAAGGGCCATTGCCCTTTTCTCACCACTACCAGTACAGAGGTTACATTAGAACAAAATACAACAAGCCCTACATTGCCACTTTAAATTTCTACAAGAGCTCGTTTGAAATACATAAATTAGACTTCATAGGCATGAATATGCTGTTAAAAATACACTTTTGAAAGGCATAGCATTCAAGAGGCCATATAAAAAACATTGCACTTAAATCAAGACAGCATATTTCATTAATAAAAGGACTGATTTCAGTATCTTTATTCAGCTCAGGTCATTTCAGTGCCCCAGTATTAAAAATCCATTAACTTTTGCATTTTAAAACTTTCTCGTTGAAGTCCATCCCCTCTCCAGAATCTTGCAAAACTCTTTCCAGTGCAATGACTTTAATAGAGTGCGAGTCACTTAACGTACCAACGAAAGGCTGTTGCATTGTCTCTGTCTTGAGTTGCTCTCTTATATTCTCCTTCTGTTATATTCTCCCACTCTAATCTGAACATCTCTCACAATTTTTCCACTATAGACAGACCCACACTAACATATAGCAGCATAAATGACCTCCTTGGTATCACAAGTGAACCGAAAGCCCAATTTCATGTTTTGTCCTGTTCTCAGGTTAAGAAATTCCTTACTCCTGGGTATGATTGGACATGTTTTGAATCTTCCACATGGTATGGATTCACTGGGGCCTCTTCTAACAATTTTTGACAATTTGTGACAGGTTGAGCACTATGGACATGGTGGTGACGCAAATTGCGCCCCCTTTCATACCCTATTTTGGGATGTTCAATGTCCCGCAAACCCAGGTCTATCTGGAGTATGTCCCGAATTATATTTCTAACCCTATTAGCAAAGGAGGAATATGTGGTAACAAGTTAACATTTTTGGGGGTTTAATATACATGAACATTACAACAAGAAATAAGACAGGCACAAAGACAATATCTTACAACATCGCGTACAGAAAATACAACTGTGAACAAGAAAAAAAGAACAGAACAGCACACACCCCAGAAACCCCCCATCCCCAACCCTCCCATGCTCAGTCAGACAGACCATGGCCCCCCCACTCTAAGAAAACATCTTTAGTAAAAATGAATAGGAGAGGGATGCCTAACATTATAAGTCTGAAATCTCCATTAAGGTATAAAACAGTTCCCAACATGAGCGAAAAAAATCATACTTACGATTCAGTTAAGCCTACGTCTTCTGTAGACATAATGCTTGTATAACTTCGGCATGCCATTCCAATAAAATAGAAGAAATAGTATAATTCAAGTGACGTACAGTTGCCATTTTAACAGCTGAAGTAATCAACATAAAGTAATATCTACGGAGCTCAAAGAGGTAGTTTACTCCAAATCCTGAAAGACATTTCTCCAGTGAGAAGGGCTCCTGGAGACCCAGCAAGGGGCCAAGGTAGCGAGAAACCTGGGTCCACAGAGATAGTATACGTGAGCAATCCCATAACATAGGCTTAAGTGTGTCAATGTCTGTTATACATTTACTACAAATAGATGAATCCAAAACCCCCAGGCATTTAATTTCTTGGGTGTGTAGTAAATATTTTGGAGGATCTTGAATTGCATAAGTCAGTATTTGTCTATCTTAAGATACTTATAAACGGTAATCCAGACTGACTCCCAGTTTTAAGGAGGAGAGTCCCAAGTGACAGTTCAGAAAATATGACCGGGCAGGGTTTTAAATAGCTGATCTTTCCCTTGTCAATCTTCACCATTCATTACCGTTGGGTGACAGCGGAGCGCACCCGCCATAGAATTTTTATTTTTTAAAGAGGAGTCGCGTCGATGCTTCCGCCCGGAGTGACGCTCTGCGTGAAGCGGCGGCCGTTGGATGCCGAACTCCTCCTCCATCCCTGTTCTGTTTCTCCCGCCATCGAGGCTGCACCTGCTGCATGAGTTCGATAGTTTACTGCGTCATAGGCCGCCTCGAAATTTATTTCGACGCTCCTTCATCCCGGTATTTTCTCGACATCGTCGACTGTTAAGATCTTTCCATTACAACTGTTTTCTTTTGACGACACCGAGCCTTTTCTGTGTTTTTGCTTGATTATTTAGCATCATGTCTGGTTCGGGGGCAAAGAGTAAGTCTAAGGCAGGCCGTGCCCCTATGCGTCGGTGCCCTTGTGGCCGGCAGTTTTCCATCACAGACCGTTATGATGTTTGTCTCCGGTGCCTGGGACCCTACCATGATATGGAAAATTGCGACGCCTGCTTCTCCATGGACAGCCGTGTTTTAGAAGTCCACATGTTGCGAGTTGGGCAAGCTCTGCTAACTTTCGGAGGACGACGTTGCCCTACGGCTTCCCAGGCCAGATCTCTCGACCTTTCCTCCGGGTCCTCTCCTGGGTCTACATGGCCCAGCGAGGAGGAAACCTCCTCCATTTCCAGCCTTGCTGAGGAGGAGGTTTCTTCTTCAGCACCGGAGGAACAGCGTGATCCCACCCATGGTCACGCTGTTGGCACCGTCCCAGCAGTCACCTCCTCGGAGGTGCAGACTCCCCAGTGTCGCAGCCCCTGGCTGCGGGGCCCGGCGCTGGTGGGCGGCCAGGCATGTGCTTTTAGGTGCCCTTCGCCCATCCCTTTGCAACCACCCCCCTCTCTCCCAGGCCATGTGGGGCACACTTGGCCATTAACTTGGGAGACGTTCAGAGCTACTGCGGCGGTCTTCCCGTCCTATGTTAGGGCCATGGACGAACAGGTTTTTTGCCTGTCCCTCCCCCCCGCCGCAGGAGTCTTCTGGGCATTCAAGCTCTACTTCCTCCCTCGTCTTCCTCAGCTGAGAAGAGGAACCTCCCTGTCCACCTTTCCTCTGGCGCTGACTTCACTGACTATCAGTGTTTTCGAGGATGGTCTCGGAGCTTCAGTGATTCCCACGCTCATAGAGACAATACCGAGCGCAGATGCGTGCTTTCCTCAGTGAATTCAACGCCTGCCATTTGGTGGTGCCTTCCTGGCCGATTCCCTTCCAGGAAGCGTCTGTCCACACCTGGCAGTCTCCAGCCACTTCTTCTCCAGCCCCAGGAGACTGCAGGAGACAGTATTGTGCCCCCCACGAGTCTCTAGGTACTCTACCTCACCCACCTTTGGGTTTGACGTCCCTAGATACTCCTTCTGGGCTTCGCCTCCCAGTGCATGACAGGCGTCCGGACTCAAATTCTGCTGATTTCGACCGGTGGGGATGAAGAATTTTCACTTCTGGTCGTGCATTGCTGTGCATTTCCTCCCATCAGGTTCACCACGCTGCTTACAACAGGCATCTGTGGTCGATGCTGGCTCAGGTCTTAGCTTTGCTACCTGGCTCAAAGCAGTCTAGACAAGCCATTGCCCTCTCTGCACAGGGTCTGGAGTTTGCAAGGCACCAAGCGAGGGCATCCTATGACGCCAACGAGGTGGCATCCAGGCTAGTAGGGACAGCGATCTGCATCAGGCGGACGGCATGGCTTCGTCTCTCCCGACTTTCACCCATGGCCCAGCGTAGGGTGACTGTCTCTGCCTTCTGGGGGACCTGCCCATTTCCCCTTAGGGCGAGGAGACGTCTTCAGGGGCAACCCCCTTCCCATAGCCCCTTGGGGGCGTCTTCTCCTCCTTAACCACCTTAGACTCTTGTCTATTGGTCAGGGTCTCCCTCTACTTGTCACCAGTAGGAGGCTGAGGGGTCAGTTCCTCAGGGTTTCTCTCCTCCCTTTTCTAGGGGAGGCTTGTATCACTAACAGTAATGAATGGTGAAGATTGACAGGGGAAGATATGAAAATTACGTACCTACCATAATTTTTGATCTTCTCTTGTATCTTCACCATTCATTACTGAATCCCTCCCACCATCTCCTCAAGGGCCTCCTAATTCGGTGTCTCCCCCTCTCTGCTCATCCCTCCCTTTTCTCCCTAGGCCATTAAGCCAAAAATAAAAAAAATGTTTTACATGCTCTCTTTCCGATCCTCTGAACGGATCTTTCCCTCTGAGAATAGGAGGAATGAGCTTCATGTGTCTGTCCTGAGGGAACTCTTTCTGACTGCCCTTAATGGTCATCTTTTGGTTCTTCCCAGCCTTTTCTTCTCAATTCACAGTTTAAAGAGATGATCCCTTTCGGGACTCGACTTCTCCTTTCCAGACCACTTCTGGCAAGTCTTAATCCTACTATGTCAGCCTCTACAGTTGTAGTGCTATCCGGCACTCAATTTCCTTAAAGAGTGTTCCCTGCCTTGCTCCTAGGAAGTCTGATTGAGTTCCCGCCTCTCTTCTGTGCTAGGGTAGTTCATGGCACCCCCACTCACATGATACTGTGTTATCACTTAACAACATGCTGGTGGGCTTCCTCCTCCTAGCTGGCAGCTCGCTTGGAACAGAGTTTTTCCTTCTTAATGATTAAAGAGCTCCTGGATGGAGTCTGGGAAAACTGGGTAGGTGGGAGGTTAGGAACCTGCCTTTGGTGTCCATTCTGAGCGAGAAGTTCAGTTGACCTTCTCTTCAATTCCAAAATGGGATCCTTGCTCCCTTGTTTGTGGTTCCGAGCTTATAACCCTTAACTAATTGCCAACGGCAGTCTTCCCCCCTCCTAGCCTCCCCTCCTATTCTTCTCTCTTTTTACCCTTCTTCTTTCTTCTCTCTATCTGTTCTTCCCCTAGAGCTGCCCCAGAAGTGAGGCCCTTTGGTCCCTTATGGTAGGCAGTTCTTCTTTTCCTTTCTATCCTCCATCAGCTTATTCCTTTTTCAGTTTATATTCTTTCCTTTTTCTATCTATCGGCTCTCTTGCCTCACTCTTTCTTCTAACCCTTTTTTCGCCTCCGCCAACAGAACAGGGATGGAGGAGGAGTCTGTGGCACCCTAACGGCCACCCTCGCGCTTACGCAGAGCCACCCAGGGGCGTGCCACGTGAGACTCTAAAAAAAAAAATCTCTGGGTGGAGTGGTGCGTGCCTCCTGCTGTCACCCAACAGTAATGAATGGTGAAGATACAAGAGAAGATCAAGAATTACAGTAGGTATGTAATTTTCATTTATAGCATAGCAAAATGCTACTGCAAATGGGTAATGCTAACCATTTCTAAAAATGCATAGGAATAGACTGCTAACCATTTTTTCAGTGAGTCTGTGGCACAGTAGACACAATTCATAAAATGATATCTAGTTTTTTAAAAGTTTGCTAACCATTCTGTGCCAAGTGCTATACATTTTTACAGCTGATTAACACTTTCATGTGTATATTGGGGAAATATTATGATGGTTCCATATCGGAGGGCTCTACTATAAATACGCAATTACAGATTGCAAATTTTGACTCCGGATAGTCTTTCTTGAAAATATTGAGTTGGAATATAGCAGGGCTAAAGCAGAAATTAGTTGATAAAAAATGGAAAAATGAGCTACTGGAAGATGATATATTCATTTTTCAAGAAACATGGAATATAGAAAGAAATTGTTAAAACTTTGCAGATTTTGAGACCTGGAGTTCTCCTGCAGTTCAAGAAAAAGTTTTGGGACGAGCTAAGGGGGCTTATCTATCTCTATATCCTCCCATTTAAATGTGGCATGCATTTTAACAAATAAGTACAATGTATACTATTTATAAGTGGTCCTTAAATTTAGCTTGCTAATAGCAGTGATCTTTAGCGTATGTATTCCACCTCCCAAACTAAACAAAACACTTTTGGTGCTGTCCTTACAGACATCTCCTCCAAATTAGATTTCCTTAAAATAAAATATCCGGGTCTGTTAATAATAATGTTTGGTGATTTTAACGCCAGAGTAGGAGAAGCAATAAAGGTAAAAACTTATGATTTGAACATGGATGATGAATTTGGCGTCCAAATAAGACAAGCAAAAGACAAAAAGGTCAATATCAGAGGGAAACGCCTATTACTTTTTGCAGCAGATAGGGGCTTAAGGCTGCTAAACAGACATACAAGAGGAGCTTGCCAAAGAGAAATTACATTCCCTACAGTCCAAGGTAGAAGGGTACTAGACTTATGCCTCATAGACATATTTCCATTCAATAAAGTTATTCACTTTAAAGTTTTAAAAATGTGATCGTGATCACTTCCCTCAAAGTATAGTAAAACTCAGTATTTCTAAAGTGCCAATTAATGAAGCACACATGCGGGATGCAGACGAGTATATGTGCATTATCTATTCCAGAAGAATTAAATGGAACTAATATGCAGTTGAAAAATGATGGAAATAATGACTGAACCAGATACCATTTTGATAGACTGGCTATTGGAATCCCCATTGAAAGCAAATATTTGCACACCTGAAGGGAAAATAAAATGTTTTAGAGAGCTGGTGGAACACATAGCACTGAAACTGGAGGGATGTGCCAGGAAACCATCTACAAAAATTTAGGGAAAAGTCTCCCATGGTATGATCTAGAGTGTGTTAGACTAAAGAAAACCATTAATAAGGTGGGACGTCATATAGTTAAATATATCAGTTCACAACTACTCCCCCTCCCTTAAAAAAAACTAAAGAAAGAGTATTATAAATTAATAGACACAAAAAAGAAAGGCTACAGGGATAGTTTATGGAATGAATTACAAAGTACTATAAATGGCAAAACCATGTAGACATTTTGGGCACTTGTGGCTCATGGGACAGTAGAAAATAACTTTGCAATACAATGTGACCGATGTTATATAAGCAAATAGATGGATAGCCTACTTCACCAAGATACGCAATCTAGATATGACTTGTCAAGAGGCTCTTATGATCAATAGGATTAAAGATTACATTTTGGATAATGGAACACAGTGGGAACTAGTCTCTCCCATAGAGGTGAAAACAGCCAAACAAGCTCAATAAAGAAATAAAGCTGCAGGCATAGATGCCCTCCCAGCTGAACTGTTTCAAGCTAATACAGAGTTTTGGTCCCAAATTCTAGCTAACTTGTTTACTATAATAAACTGCACTCTAAAAATGCCCGAGAATTAGAATTGTGTTATTATCATCCCATTATTATGTTTGCTTGTGTGTGCAGTGCACAAGAAACATATTGAGGTAGTAGAGCATTGCAGAGGTGTGGCAGTGTGTGACCAGTCCAGCGAACGCTTTCAGGGGCGCATCCCTTAGCCACGAATCAACAGGGAAGCTGCTGATAATGGCAGTTTCAGAGCAAGCACCACAACTGGAAAAAATCTGCCGCTCCAACCAGGGACAGTTTCATCATTGCAGTGGCAGATCTCTCTCCCCTTCTGGCAAGCAGGCACATTCCAGCCATCGCATTACAGTGTATAGTAATGCGCATGGCTGGACTTTCTATTTCTTTCGTTTGCTCAGTGTGCCTTCCCAGTGAAACATATTAATAAATAAATAAATATGAGCCATGCCTGGGCTTTGTATAATTAGCAGCTCCTGACCCACCACAACCCCAAAGCCAACATTGGGTTGCCCAATCCCCATGTCGGCATGCTTCTGCCCCAAATGTGGCACACTGGAAGCCCACCCCAGTGTGCCAAACTAATCTATATTTCCGACACTGGGATGCCCACTCCCGATGTCGGATGACCCCCCCCCAAGCCCAGACATATCTTTTGCCAACAACAGGGTGCCCAATCCCCGTGTCGGCATGCTCCCCACTTCCACCCCTACTATTGTGGCACACTGTGAGCCCACAATCATAAATAAGTAAGAGTATAGTCCAATAGTCCATAAAAAATCGTAAATGATCTTTATTCTTCTTTTAAATTCGCACCATGCATATTCAACCGGCTACAGTTTCGTAGTTTCACACCACTTCTTCAGGCCAGATTTATAATACAGTGCTGATTCTAAACATAAAAAAATAATTAAATCAAAATTTTTTATTGATATTCTTTTTTTTCTTTAACGAAGATTAATCCACGGTTTTAAAAGTACCACACCATCACTATACAAGAGAATCCTGCTCTTAATTGTACTCTAATTGTTATCAAAAAAACTTTTATCATTACCCAATAATTGTTTTTTTTAACGTATCATTTATTATTCATTATTATAATAACAGTACTATTCAGTGTATGAACTGCATACCTGCTTGTAATGATTCTTTTTCACTGTTATATTCACATTGTGCATTCAGAGTTAAGCCTCAGTTTGCTGTGTTCTTAATAAAAACATAAACAATCTTGCAATTCAATCCCTTATTCATACAATCATTGTTTATATACTGAATGTGTGATTTAGTACTTACTTTCACATCAATCAATTCAGACGTGTGTTAATTGGGTGATGATTAACCAGCCTTTCCCAAAATACTCATCAGTATCTCAATTATATTGAAAGCCCCTGTAATCAGATTTTAAAAAGTTTTCTATAGAACCTTATTTTCATTTTAATTTCTGTTATAACTTGAAACTCATTTGCGGTATTTTTACCTTTAATTATATGCCTCTAAGAACTGGTCTTCTGTAATTCACTTGTTAGTGTTCCATTAATTAGTTATAGCTTTCTGTATGAATAAACAAAACAATGTTCTTTAAATTGTAATCTAAATGCTATTATATTGTTATCTTGTGAATATCAGTACAGGTTCTTTCTTTAATATTTACCATTACATTTTGCTTTTTTTTTAAATTATTTAGCAATTGTGCTTTATCCTGTAATTACCCACTAATGTTTTTAATAATGTAATAATGTAATTAATAATGGTAATGTTAGAGGTATTACCTGCTTATTTTACTGCTTCATGTCTTCCCGTTCTACAATGGTTATAAACTATGAAAAAATAAAATGTATCGATGCTCTGTGACTTTTTATGTTAGAACGAATGTATCTTGTTTATTAGTTTGTAAGATATCTTGAAAAATGGTAGTTTCAGTTAGAATAAGTTTCCTACCTGGCTAGAACCCCATTCTGTGACCGTCTTCTGCAAAGAAAGGAGTGGTCTGAGCCTTTGATTCTGCACGGTTTAAAAAGACCGCAAAATTTGCAGGGGGATCAAACGTCACCTCTGACATCACACCTAGTGCAGAAATAGGTGTTGCCTAGATGTTATAGAAAGGTGAAGCCACCAGTGTACACCCTATAGCCAAGTGGCTAAAGATGTTAAAACTCACTTGGTGGCTGAGTGATTGGCGGTTTGCCCCCCGCCCACGGCTATTTGCCGATTGTGAATTGTTTTAATAAACTTTACTAGTTTCTATATTTGTCAGAGTTGATTCATCTTTTAAATTGTTCCTATCTAAGAGAGGGGATAGGGGAATTCACATCAAATCGAATATAGTTTAAAATGGGATGAAGTATATTCTACTTACTATTTTCATCAGCATCAGATATTAAAGGGAAATGAACAGGAGTTACAAATTGAAGTTATAGTTAGTTCCCTCGTAGTAATATGAATCAAATATTCACTATGGTAAGAGAATAAGGTAAAATAAAGTCTTTTTAGTTTCATTGGCAGTAGTTTTATACCTCAATGATACGGAAATGTTACAAATGATTTTTTATTGAGACTTGACTGGTTAATAAATCTCCTTCTGTTGTAAATTGGCTATATTACTGCCTAAATGTTGTGAAAAGATGAAGTCGCCAGTATCCACTATATAGCCAAGTGGCTAAATATGTTGAATATATAGAAACTATCTTGATGGCGCGGTGGCCGGCTGTTCGCCCCCCGCCCTCGGCTATTTGCCAAATGTAGATGATTTTAATAAAATATACTGGTGTCAGTGTGTTTCAAAAGTGTTTCTTCTTTTAAATTGTGATTCCTCTTTTAAATTGTTCCTGTCTAAAACAGGAGATGGGGGAATTCAAATCAAATTTAGTACTGCTTACTATTGTTAACAATTTCAGTCATTATAAAGGAAAATATATAAGAGTTACCAGTTGTGATTTTATTTATTACCTTCATAGATACGGACATGTTTTAAATGGTTATTACTGGGACTTGACTGACAAATAAATCTCCTTCTTTATAATTTGGCAATATTTCTAATGTTATAAAATTAACATGTATTATTATTTATTTCAACTGTCTAATGTTCAAAACCCATCTCTAACCCTTTCAATTCTAAGTACCAACAACGTATTGATATTTATACTTGATACTTAAAGTTATTTAAACAATTATTATACAAATCTCTTTTCATGGGTATCTATTTATGAAAATTATGCAATCTTTCAAAAATGGTTTCAAAAACTCATATATTTCCATCACCAAAACAAGTTCCAATTACATGATTCATTCATCTGAAATCTTGGATTAGTACTGTCCATTGTGTAAATCCAGTACACTTCTCTTCTTAATAAAAGGTCATCCCATGATATGTTTCATCCTGTTGGTTCATTGATCCTTTCAAGTCCCCAAAATCTCAGGGATGCTGGTGAATGTCCTTCTCTGTTAAAATGTTTTGCCATTGATGATCTCTCATCTCTCAACCAATTGTCACTTTTATGTTCACTTATTCGTACCCTTAATTCCCTTATAGTCTTTCCCACATATAACTTACCACAAGGACATTGCAATATGTAAATTATGTGATGTGATTTACATGTGATGTGTTGATAAATGTAAAATTTCTTATTAGAGTAAGGATGTTCAAAAAACACTTTTTGTTGTATTATTACGACAACATTGTCCACAAGGATATCTTCCTTCTTTCAAGGGTCCTAATAATAACTGATCTTACTTCGAGATACAGCTCTTGCAGCAGGTTACACCATTAGGACTGAAGCCGTCAAGCGTCAGGACCCCACGGAAATTTTCTAGCTAGCAGTCTTCAGCGGGGACCACCTCCGACGTCGGTCCCGCCCCCAACGTCAGGTGTAGTACATAAGGAGGCGGTCCCGCCACAATCCCCAGTTCTTTTCCCGCCATCGACTTTGCAGCATCGGCCTCTCGGTCAGTTTCTAGCGTGCGATGACTAGGAGAATTTCAACAGTTCTTTTTCATCTGATTTCGTCTGATGTCCTCTCCAACTTCTGTGGAGGGCCATTCATCGAAGTGTGCCTGCGGCAAACAGATTCCTTAAGGATCCTCACTCGGCCTGCGTTCGCTGCCTGGGCCCAGACCACGACACCCAGGCCTGCTTCTTCTGCCAGGGCTTTAACAGCCGTACGAGGATCCGCTGCCAGAAGGCCCTCCAAGCTTTCCTCCTCGAGGAGAAACTTAAGGCAATGGGACCGAGACCCTTCCTCCAGGGGGGAATCTTCAGAGAAGTCCCACAGGCACCGCAAAAAGCACCAGGAGAAGGAGAGACCCAGATCCCCTTCCAGGGCCTCAGACTCCCGCAGTTCCGGCTCCAGGTCGGACTCCTCTCCATCGAGGGCCCGCTCTCAGCCTCCCCTGGTTCTTGTCAAATCGGCTAGTGGTTCTTCCTCTCTGCAGCCTGTCAAGACCTCCAGGCCTGCATATTCCACTCTGGCTAAGGTCTCGTCCAGGTCCTGGGAGCGCCATAAGTCGGCCTCCGACGTCAGGTCTGTCTCCCAACTGCTGCCACCCAAGCACAAGACTAAGGAGCTGACCTCCCTCAAGTGGACGTCGTACCTGACGTCAGCCCACCTAACATCGGCCAAGGCATATAGGCACTGCAAGGAACTGGCGACCATCCATCACCCATCGCCGGTCAGGCATTCGCCCCCGAGGACGCCGGCATCAGCTACCGCAGAAAAGATGACCACACCACCGCCTACGGACGTCGGTCGGGAGGCATTGTCAGAGGAGGAGTCTACCCAGCCGGAAGACCAGGCGGGCGCCCCCGGACCCGTCAAACTCCCACAGGAACCCTCTCTGGAACCAGAGACCCCTGGGGATCCGGCGCCCGGCCCTGACGACAGGCCACCAGCGCCCGGTCCATTGTCGGGCCTAAATCTGGCAAAAGTGAAGGTGCTCTTCACCTTCTGATGGGACACCATCAAGAAGGATGTGGTCACCATGCAACCTCCTCCTGCGCCCACTGCCCCTCCGACGCCTGCACCCCCTCCTCCACCTAGGGGGTCAGCAGGATGGGCATCATCCCCCAAGGAGTCAGCATCACCTCCTAGGAGCAGATCTTTGGAGAAGAGAAAGCCTCCGTCAGGATCCACTTCAGGGTCACCCAGCCCCAAGAGACCCAGAAGACGTCGGTATACCCTGTCCATGGAGGATTCCAGATCTGACATCTCTGAGTGCTCCAGATCTCCTTCTCCAATCAGCGTCCCCTCTCTGGACCCACGCAACCTTCACAGGTCCCCTCCGGATGACCCCTCATTCTCCGAGATAATGAGGCATATTCAGGAGAACATGGGGTGGGACGCTGAAGAGCTTGACCCCAAAAGACTACTCCTTGCCCGCTACCTTCGGCAAAAAGACCCCAAGCCTGTGGTAGTACCACCCTTGGTGGACACCTTTGTGGACGTCATCAAAGCTGTGTGGAAGCGTCCACATTCGACCCCGGCAGTGCCGAAGAAGGCTGACCGCCTGTACAAGGCCCCAAGGGAGGACCAGTACCTGGTGAACCATCCTCTGGCCGACTCCCTGGTCATTACAGCCTCACGTGACCAGTCTCAGAAACCGCAGCACTTGAGCACGCAGCCACCGGACCCAGAGTCCAAGCAGTTGGACGTCCTGGGCAGGCGCACGTACGTGGCCACGACTTGCGCCATTAGGTCATTGAATTACCTCACCCACATGGTTCAGTTCCAGAACGCATTGTGGGAGCAGGGACAGGACCTAGCTTAAAAATTGCCAGATGGTGGCCAGAAGGAGGAGCTGTTGCAACTCCTCCGTACGGGTTCGGACGTGGGGACCCAGGTTCTTAGAGCCACATACGACTCTGCGGACTCTTCAGCCAGAGCTGCGGCCTCATGTGGGTGTCTCCGGAGACACTCATGGCTCCGTGTCTCCGGGTTTACCCCGGACGCCCCTTATCATGGCGAAGTTCTGTTTGGTGAAGCCTCGGAGAAGGTGATCACCAAATTGCAGGAAGCCGGGAAGGCGATTAGATCTGTACATGCTATGTACAGGTCTCGGCTTAGTTCCTTTCGCAAGAACCAGAGTCGCTTTCGCAGCTGGATCCAAAGGCAGCAACCTCGTTCCGGCCAGCAACAGAGGGGCTCCTTCACCTGAAAAGCCCAGGCCAAGACATCCTCAGGCTGAGGCCAATGAGCCACAAAGTCGGCCCAACCTGCAGGATCCAATGCTGCCACAGCATAACTCCTTCCTGGCCCCCGGCCCTCCTCAGGATCAACGGGAAATGAAGGTCGGGGGTCGCATCGCAGACCACCTGCCAGGGTGGCGGTCGATCACCACCGACAGGTGGGTGCTACAGTTGGTCGAAAAAGGCCATTATATAGAGTTTGTAGACAACCCGCCCACAAGGCCTCCTCTGCTTTCCCGCTATTCGGGTCAGCACGCCCTGCTTATACAGCAGGAGGTGCTCACGCTTCTAGAGAAGGAAGCTTTGGAGCATGTTCCAGGGAACCAGAGAGGAGCAGGATACTATTCGCACTTCTTCCTGGTTCCAAAGAAAACAGGGGACCTCCGTCCAATCGTGGACCTCAGCGACCTCAATCTTTCGGTTGTCTACAAGCGCTTTCGCATGGTGACCCTTCCGGGGCTAATCCCCATGCTGAAGAAGGACGCTTTCTTGGCGTCCCTGGACATGCAGAACGCTTACCTGCACATTCCTATTGCTCAGACTCACAGGAGGTTCCTGCGCTTCGAGTTTCTCTGCTGCCATTATCGGTTCTGGGCGCTTCCCTTCGGACTGTAATCAGCACCTCGGGTTTTTACCAAGTGCATGGCAATTGTGGCAGCGTCTCTGAGGAGACAGGGCCACTATGTGTTCCTGTACCTGGACGATTGGCTTCTCATGGCCCCTTCCAAGGAGGCACTACTGATAGCCATCCAGTGTACCCAGACCCTTTTTCAGTCTCTGGGCATCCTCATCAACTACGAAAAGTCTCTCCTGGTACCGTCCCAGAAACTGCAGTTCATAGGGGCAGTTCTGGACACCGTCAAGGGAAAAGCCTTTCTTCCCGAAGACAGAGCGGAACGCATTCGATCCCTCATAAGGGACCTGTTAGTGAAGAAGACCGTCCTAGCCAGACTGGTCCTTCACCTGCTTGGACACATGGCTGCGGCCATTCCTACAGTCCCGATGGCAAGACTCCACATGCAGGTAACCCAGTGGATGTTAAGGGTGCAGTGGGACCAACGGCAAGACCATCTGCAGCATCCAGTCAGAATCACAAAGGCTGTGGTTCAGGACTGGCAATGGTGGCTAGATCTGGGAACCCTCTCTGTGGGGGCTGCTTTCATAGCGCCGTCCCTTGTTATAACTCTCTCCACAGACGCCTCAGGGCTGGGGTGGGAGCACACTTGAACGGGGTGAGGTCTCAGGGAACATGGACTACCCAGGAATCTCATCTCCATATCAACATATTGGAGATGAGGGCGGTCCTTTATGCCCTGCAAGCCTTCCAGTCGGACATTCCACCGGGTACTCTCTTGTTGCAAATAGACAATACTGCGGTGATGTATTACCTCAACAAACAAGGAGGCACTCTCTCTTACCCCCTTTGCAGTGAGGCCATGAGAGTGTGGGAATGGGTAATTTGACACGGCGCAAACCTTGTTACTGTTCACGTTCCCGGGGTGGACAACACCGTCGCAGACAGCCTGAGTCATTCCCAGGCCAGAGTCCACGAGTGGGAACTTCTGCAGGAGGTGACATAGGATCTGTTCCACAGATGGGGCACTCCAGAATTAGATCTACTCGCGTCCCCATCCAACGCAAAACTGCCCAATTTTTGCTTGCTAGATCCAGGGCCTGGTGTTTTCTGGCGAGACGCGTTGTCCCTCTCCTGGGCGGGCACATTCCTCTACACCTTCCCTCCTTTCCCGTTGATCCAGAGAGTTCTTCTCAAACTTCGCAGGGAGCGCACGACGCTTATCCTGATAGCGCCTTTCTGGCCCAGACAAATTTGGTTCCCACTACTGCATCAGCTATCTCTGGAACCTCCGCTTCCTTTGCCAATCAGCTCCCATCTGTTGTCTCAGGAGGAGGTTTCACTAGTCCACCTGGACTTACATTCACTGAACCTACATGCCTGGCTCCTAGAGACATAGCCATGATGCGGCATGGGGTCTCGCAAGAGGTGGCAGACGTGCTATCTGCTGCTAGAAAACCGGCAACATACGCCATGAAGTGGTGCAGGTTTTGTCTGTGGGCTCAAATGCGCGGTTTCTCGCTCTTAGACTGTCCTGAGAAGCTGGTTCTGGAGTACCTGCTTTCCCTTTTTCAATCTGGGCTAGCTTACTCCTCGATCAAAGTGCACCTTTGTGCAATATCAGCTTATCATCCCCCCATAGGCCATCGTATGGTGGCTCAATTGGATACTACTCGTGCCTTTTAGAGGGGTCCTCCACCTTAGGCTGCCTATCAAGGATCCAGTTCCTCCTTGGGACTTGCCCTTTGTCCTGGGCAGCTGCGGCTGCCACCTTTTGAACCAGCCGCGGATTGAGAGCTACGTTTTCTGTTGTGGAAAACGTTGTTTTTAGTTGCAGTTACTTCAGCGAGAAGAATCTCCGAATTGCATGCACTCATGTGCAAAGAGCCTTATTTCATTTTCCACCAGGATAGGGTATCCCTGAGGACAAATCCTAAGTTCCTGCCTAAGGTGGTTTCAGCCCTTACCCTTAATCAGGATATCGACTTACCAGTGTACTTTCCTAAGTACACCAATCGAGGAGAAGCACTGCTTCACACCCTGGATGTTCACAGGTGTCTTAGATATTACCTGACCAGAACCAAATAGCACCAGAAAGCGGATCAGCTGTTCGTATCCTTTGCTGAGAGGATGAAAGAGGCCCCTGTTTCGAAGCAGACCCTTTCACGTTGGCTCATTCAATGTATCTCTTTCTGTTATGACAAGCGCAGCAAACCCTTGCCAGGCGCAGTCAAGGGCCATTCTATCAGAGGAGTGGCCACCTTCTTTGCAGCGCTGAAGAATGTGTCCACTTCAGCTATCTGTGCTGCAGCCACCTGGAGCTCTGTGCATACCTTTATTAGGCATTATAGCCTGGACATCGCCTTAAGGCAAAGGGCCGGTTTTGGCCTAACCATCCTTCAGGGACTTCTGTCCTAGGCTCGAGCAGGGTGGTACTGTCTGTTCTCCCTCCTCCCGATGGCTTTAGAATGTTGCCATTGCTTGGGAATCAGTCCTAATGGTGTAACCTGTTGCAAGAGCTGTATCTCGAAGTAAGATAGTACAGTTACGTAAGAACTTACCGTAACAGTAGATCTTCGAGAACAGCTCTTGCAGCAGGTACCTTCCCGCCCACCATTCCCCTCTTGGAGGAGGTAGGTTATAGCCTAACATCCATCTTTCGGGATGGAACAATTTGTTTTTAGTCTTGGCCATCTGATGGCGGATCCTCAGTCTCCTCTTCTGATGTCATCCAGTGGCCGGGAGTCTCCGGCGGGAGAACTGGGGTGTGGCGGGACCACCTCCTTATGTACTACACCTGACGTCTGGGGCGGGACTGACGTCGGAGGCAGTCCCCGCTGAAGACTGCTAGCTAGAAAATTTCCGTGGGGCCCTGACGCCTGATGGCTTCAGTCCTAATGGTGTAACCTGCTGCAAGAGCTGTTCTCGAAGATCTACTGTTACGGTAAATTCTTACGTAACTGTACTTTTTCCTGGTTTTGGTGTTATGTCCTTTTTAATGTGTTCTGTATGTACTAATTTATCACAAAGTGTTGAATTTCTCTTTGATGTTATCAATGTTTTTTCTTCAAATCTAATATTAGAGACCTCGCCTGATTGTATGATATACCAATTATCTAATAATGTACTCTTTATTTTACTACTTAAGTGGCTATAAGGAGTAGAAAACACTATCCTGTTATCTTTGGTGTTTTTAGTGTTTTTATCTTCTTTCCTAAATAATGTTTCACGTGGCATTTTGTTTACTGCTGAGACTGATTCTTCTATATTATAGTGTTTATAACCTCTCTGTTGAAATCTTTTCCTTACATGTTCTGTTTCTTTTCTAAAGACTTCCTCTGTGGTACTATTTCTTTTTGCTCTAATTGTTTTTGACTTGGGAATGCTTTGTTTTAATTTGGGGTCATGGTAACTTGTGTAATGTAGAAGTGTATTTCTATCTGTCTCTTTCCGGTAAAGTTTGTTTCCAAATTATTATTGTTTTTGTAAATTAGCAAATCTAAAAAAGTCACTTGCTTACCAGATACCATTGAAAAAATCTAATTTTCATCCCTGGTGTCTAAATAGATTTTAAATATTTCCAATTCCTCTATAGGTCCTTCCCATAATAATAGTACATCGTCTATGAAGCGTTTCCAAGTCCTTGGAAATGCTTTATAGATGATGTACTATTATTTAGACACCAAGTTACCATGACCCCAAATTAAAACAAAGCATTCCCAAGTCACAAATAATTAGAGCAAAAAGAAATAGTACCACAGAGGAAGTCTTTAGAAAAAAAACAGAACATATAAGGAAAAGATTTCAACAGAGAGGTTATAAACACCATAATATAGAAGAATCAGTCTCAGCAGTAAACCAGATGCCACAGGAAACATTTAGGAAATAAGACAAAAAACACTAAAAACACCAAAGATAACAGGATAGTGTTTTCTACTCCTTATAGCCACTTAAGTAGTAAAATAAAGAGTACATTATTAGATAATTGGTATATCATACAATCAGGAGAGTGCTCTAATATTAGATTTGAAGAAAAACTATTGATAACATCAAAGAGAAATTCAACACTTTGTGATAAATTAGTACATACAGAACACATTAAAAAGGACATAACACCAAACCAAGGAAAACAGTTGTTATTAGGACCCGTGAAAGAAGGAAGTTATCCTTGTGGACAATGTTGTCATTGTAATAATACTACAAAAAAAGTGTTTTTTCAACATCCTTACACTAATAAGAAATTTAACATTTATCAACACATCACATGTAAATCACACCACGTAATTTA
This sequence comes from Neoceratodus forsteri, assembly GCA_016271365.2. Classification (NCBI taxonomy): domain Eukaryota; kingdom Metazoa; phylum Chordata; order Ceratodontiformes; family Ceratodontidae; genus Neoceratodus; species Neoceratodus forsteri. Next base: position 1,049,090,473 of record CM057456.1, read on the forward strand.
CATAGTGCAATGTCCTTGTGACAAGTTATATGTGGGAAAGACTATAAGGGAATTAAGGGTATGAATAAGTGAACATAAAAGTGACATCTGGTTGAGAGACGAGAGATCATCAGTGGCAAAACATTTTAACAGAGTAGGACATTCACCAGCAACCCTGAGATTTTGGGGACTTGAAAGGATCAGTGAACCAACAGTACAAAACATATCATGGGATGACCTTTTATTAAGAAGTGAAGTGTATTGGATTTACACAATGGACAGGTCTAATCCAAGATTTGGGATGAATGAATCATGTAATTGGAACTTATTTTGGTGATGGAAATATATAAGAGTTTTTGAAACCATTTTTGAAAGATTGTATAATTTTCGTAAGTAGATACCCATGAAAAGAGATTTGTATAATAATTGTTTAAATAACTTAAGTATCAATTATAAATATCAATACGTTGTTAATAGTTAGAATTTAAAGGGTTAGAGATGGGTTTTTAACATTAGACTTAGTTGAAATAAATAATAATACGTTAATTTTATAACATTAGAAATATTGCCAAATTATAAAGAAGGAGATTTATTTGTCAGTCAAGTCCCAATAATAACCATTTAGAACATTTCCATATCTATGAAGGTAATAACTAAAATCACAACTGGTAACTCTTATATATTTTCCTTTATAATGATTGAAATTGTTAACAATAGTAAGCAGTACTAAATTTGATTTGAATTCCCTCATCTCCTGTTTTAGACAGGAACAATTTAAAAGGGGAATCACAATTTAAAAGAAACAATTTTGAAACACATTGACACCAGTATATTTTATTAAAATCATCTACATTCGGCAAATAGCCGAGGGCGGGGGGCGAACAGCCGGCCACCACGCTATCAAAATAGTTTCTATATATTCAACATATTTAGCCACTTGGCTATAGAGTGGATACTGGCGATTTCATCTTTTAACAACATTTAGGTAGTACTATAGCCAATTTACAGCAGAAGGAGATTTATTTGCCAGGTAAGTCTCAGTAAAAAATTATTTCTAACATTTCCATATCATCGGGGTATAAAACTACTGTCAATGAAACTATATTCTCTTACCATAGTGAATATTTGATTCATATTACTATGAGGGAACTAACTATAACTTCAATTTGTAACTCCTGTTTATTTCCCTTTAATATTTGATGCTGTTGAAATTAGTAAGTAGAACATACTTCATCCCATTTTAAACTATATTAGATTTGATGTGAATTCCCCTATCCCCTCTCTTAGATAGGAACAATTTAAAAGATGAATCAACTCTGACAAATATAGAAACTAGTAAAGTTTATTAAAACAATTCACATTCAGCAAATAGCCGTGGGCGGAGGCGAACTGCCGATTACCCAGCCACCAAGTGAGTTTTAACATCTTTAGCCACTTGGTTATAGGGTGTATACTGGCGGCTTCACCTTTCTATAACATCTAGGCAACACCTATTTCTACACTAGGTGTGAAGTCAGAGATGACGTTTGACCCCCCTGCCAATTTCGCGGTCTTTTTAAACCGCACAGAATCAAAGGCTCAGACCGCTCCTTTCTTTGCAGAAGACAGTCACAGAATGGCATTCTAGCCAGGTAGGAAACTTATTCTAACTGAAACTACCATTTTTCAAGATATCTTTCAAACTAATAAACAAGGTACGTATGTTCAAACATAAAGAGTCATAGTGCATCTATACATTTTTTTTTCGTAGTTTATAACCATTGTAGAATGGGAAGAAATGAAGCAGTAAAATAAGCAGGTAATACCTCTAACATTACTATTAAAAACATTAGTGGGTAATTACAGGATAAAGCACAATTGCTAAATAATAAAAAAAAAAAGCAAAATGTAATAGTACATATTAATGAAGGAACCTGTACTGATATTCACAAGATAACAATATAATAGCATTTAGATTACAATTTAAAGAATATTGTTTTGTTTATTTGTAGAGAAAGCTATAACTAATTAACGTGTTACACGAGGTCCCTGAACCCTAATTGATACCCTCAGGGGTACTCCATAGACAGCTAATGTTTAGGCATAAGGCTATACTAATATTTAGGGCTAAGGGCGTCTACCGTATAAGAGTAGATGTCAGGATAAATGCATATTGTAATCCACTTTGCTTGCTAAATGCACACATATTATACTATGTATTTTCTGTTTATTTCTCACTTGACAGATGCCAAGACACCTGTCCTTGAAGTAATTATAATATGTAAGGCAACATTGCCATCCTTTGGTGATGTGCACCACTACACCTTGTTATGTAAGACTCTGTATAAGAACTTCTTTGTTCAAAAACTGATGACTTTACAGAATTATATAATGTTATCTTGGACTGTGGAGCCACCTCTAATTTAGCCAATAGGGCTCATCTCTGTAACTAGAAATGTTTCTATCTTTTAGTAACCATAGTAATTATCACAGGTATATAATGTTATGCACAGGCTCTACACCTCGGGAGACCGAGATCTCAGAGACTACAGAGAAACCTCGAGGTGTAGGGAACGCTTAGCACTGGCTCCTGGTTCGTATTGGTAAGAACTGCTTAGGGCAACTGTGATTTATCCCTTTTGTAGTAATAAACTTGTTTATTACTCGAATGCAACTTGTTTGTGATTATTTGCATACCCAATATCGTCAAGAATCTGAAAGTGAGGTTTAGACCTCTTACAAACGGAACAGTAACAAGTGAATTATAGAAGACCAGTTCTTAGAAGCATATAATTAAAGGTAAAAATACCACAAATGAGTTTCAAGTTATAACAGAAATTAAAATTAAAATGAGGTTCTATAGAAAACTCTTTTAAATCTGATTACAGGGGCTTTCAATATAATTGAGATATTGATGAATATTTGGGAAAAGGTTGGTTAATCATCACCCAGTTAACACACATCTGAATTGATTGATGTGAAAGTAAGTACTAAATCACATATTCAGTATATAAACAATGATTGTATGAATAAGGGATTGAATTGTAAGATTGTTTATGTTTTTATTAAGAACACAGCAAATTGAGGCTGAACTCTGGATGCACAATGTGAATCTAACAGTGAAAAAGAATCATTAGAAGCAGGTATGCAGTTCATACACTGAATAGTAGTGTTGTTATAATAATGAATAATAAATGATAAATTAAAAAAACAATTATTGGGTAATGATAAATGTTTTTTGATAACAATTAGAGTACAATTAAGAGCAGGATTCTCTTGTATAGTGATGGTGTGGTATTTTTAAAACCGTGGATTAATCTTAGTTAAAGAGAAAAAAGAATATCATTATAAAATTTCAATTTGATTATTTTTTAAGGTTTAGAGTCAGCACTGTATTATAAATCTGGGCTGAAGAAGTGGTGTGAAACTACGGAACTGTAGCCGGTTGAATATGCATGGTGCGAATTTAAAAGAAGAATAAAGACCATTTATGATTTTTTTGTGGACTATTAGACTGTAGTTTTACTTATTTATGATTGTGTTCAACATTTTTGCCAAATGTTAGACGGTCCAGACGTACAGATTGTAAAACAGGGCATCTTATACCAACACATAATAGGACACTGGGAGCCCACCCCAGTGTGCCAGAGTAATTCTTTATCTTTTTCCAACACTGGGATGCCCACTCCCAGTGTCGGATGTGCCCCCCCTTGCCCTTTTTTTTCCCAGGCAGCCTTTGGGTGCACAATCCTTGGGTCAGCATTGTCTCTCTCCCCACTAGTCTGGCACACTGGAGCCCCCAAGTGTGTTGAAATTTATTTTCATACTATTTCACCTGTAAAAAGAAACCGTCCCAGTCCTTTTTTGGTAACCTAAAGAAAAGAAAATGGTCCCTCGTTGTCCTCGCCGCCCCTCCCCATCCAGACCCTCCTCTGTGCACTCCACCTCCCTGCACCCCCCACCCCATACTTGCCTCTGGAGGTCCGGTGCTGTGATCTTCTATGGACCGGGAACATGTCTGCACTCTTCAAAAGCTGACCTCAAACTGAAGAAAATCACGGTTAGCCCTATAATGGCAGCCACTGGGGGGTTTCGACTTAGGTTGATATCTCAGCCATTTTTGGGAGTTTTGGTCCCGAATTTTCAACATGGGGTTCTTGGGGCCCCATCTCATGAACCCTGGCGTGGTCATTTTGCTTCTCAGTCCTGAAGGTGATTTTGCCATCGCTGCATCGAATCGCCTTTCAGGACTGATTAACGAAACAACAGTGCCACTGTTCATGAGGTGGGGTCCTAAAAAGCCCATGTTGCAAGTTTGGTGAAAAAACTCAAATAAATGACTGCATTGCGAGCGTGTGTTGTGCAGTTTGTACGCGCTCGTAACTTCACCAATTTTTTATATTTTCACTCCAAATTTCCAGCATTGCCATTTTTCACACCTCCTTATGAACAGTATAGCTGTCATTTTTTGCATCCTGCCTGAAACGTGTTTTTCGCACCTGTGGCGCAGAATGGCACAGTCGCTGTGTGAAATCAACTTTTGGGACAGATTAATGAAATCACAGTGCCACTGTTCATGAGGTGGGGTCCTAAAAAGCCCATGTTGCAAGTTTGGTGAAAAACCTAAAATAAATGACTGCATTACGAGCGTGTGTTGCACAGTTTGTACGCGCTCATAACTTCAATTTTTCATATTTTCACTCCAGATTCTCAACATTGCCATTTTTTTTTACACCTCCTCATGAATCGTACAGATGTAATTTTCACTTCCTGCCCAAAACGTCTTTTTGCACCTGATGCGCTGAATGGCGCATTCGCTGTGTGAAATCACCTTTCGGGATTGAGTAACGAAATGGTAGTGCCATTGTTCATGAGGTGGAGTCCCAAAATGCCCATGTTGAAAATTTGGAGCGAAAATTCCAACAAACGCCTGGGGCGTTAGGGTTTCCAGCTGTAACGCCCCACCCTGTACAGACTGATAGGCGTTGGGGTTGTGGCTTGGAGTTGTCGGCCGTAATGCTCATGCCATTCCACCCCCACCCTGCAGCCACTGACAGGCATTGAGGTGTGCCTTGGGGTCTTTGGCCCTAACGTTCACCCCATTCTCCTATACTGCACCCATCTTGGCCTATTTCCTTATAGAATGGGGTGAGCTAGGGTCAAAGACCCCAAGGCACACTGTGACACCTGTCAATGTCTGCAGGGTGGGGTGGGGTGGGGTGGAATGGCGTAAGCGTTATTTCTGACGACCCAAAGGCACACCCCAATGCCTGTCAGTCTTTGCGGGGTTGGGGCTGGCGTTAGTTCAGTTCTTCACTGCCATTCCTATTATGCATCTCTCTAACTCCTGAAGTACCAATGCCAAAACCAGCAAGCAAACATTCGGCATTGACAAATGCTTGTTTAAATAGGGGGCAAGAAACAACCCACAGTTCTATAGGCCAATAACACTGCTTCCTGTCACCCAGAAAATATACTGTAGAACATTATTGACAAAGTTGGAAGACTGGGTATTTAGCAGCAATCTAATATCAAAGAACGTGCCCGTTTCCAGGGCATCTGCACGTGAGATGCTCTTCACAAAATAAGAGTGCTTCACGTACAGGGGAAAGGAGCGCTTCCTCAATCTATAATATCAGAATTCCAGGGCAGATTTAGAAGATCTCATAGTACCCCTGACCTAGTATTTACCTTAAATTATATATTAGACACTGATATATTATCAAAAAATAAAAGTATATATATATCTGTTTGTTGACATCAAGTCAGCATTCAGTTCAATTAACAGAAACATCTTATGGAACATTCCGGCTCAGCTAGGCATTGATAATCATCTCCTAGCAATTTTACGGATGCTCTATTTAAGTACAGAGGCAAGAATAACATTCTGTAGGGATTGGGCCCTCTTAGACCCAATAAGTATTAAAAGAGGGGTGAAACAGGACTGTATCCTGGCCCCACTGTTATTTAATTTTTATACAGAAACTATAGTTCATTCTCTAACTGAAGTAGAAACACTTTCCCGCAGTATAGCTGAGACTAAGGAATCTCCTATGGAAAAAGATCTGGGTATGCTGGTTGACAACAAGTTGTCTTTTTCAAATCATTATAATAAGGTTGCTAATCATGCCAATGCCCTCTTACGTAGAATTAATAATACTTTCATCCTTAAAACCGAGGAGTGCATTATGGCCTTGTATAAAACCCATGTCAGACCTCACTTAGACTATGGTTCACCTTTATGGAGTCCCTATTTAGCCAAGGACATTACAAGAATTGAAAAAGTTCAAAGAAGGGCCACAAAAATTATACCGCATCTTTCCCGATTGGATTATGAAACTAGACTTCATAAAACGAGGCTTTATTCACTCGAATTTAGAAGATCAAGGGGCGATCTCCTTCAGTTATTTAAAATCTTACAATCAGCTACATTAATGAGCCAAAGTGGATTATCCTTTACATCCAGAAAAATTGTAGCTAGAATACACAACAAACAAATAGGAATTGACATAACAAGAACAAACAAAAGACAGCAGTTTTTTACTGTCAGAGCCCCGAAAATTTGGAATTGCTTGCCACAGGATATTATTGACTGCCAGAATATAAATATCTTTAAATTCAAACTTGATAAATGGCTTCTGGATAGAACATAATTCATCAATGATCCACATTGTGTGGAGGACATCCTCGATGGGCTTCGGCCTTCTTTTGTCCAGCTACCAAGTAACCAAGTAAGGTCCCAATTCTATTATATGCAGACGGTGCCGTTATTCTCTCCCGAATGCAATTAGGGCTGAAACCAGGAATCATGGCAACAATACGCCAATTAAAAGCATTATGACTAAATTTGAATAGTAATAAGATTAGATAATGGTCTTTAGCAGAAATAAAACACAAATAAATAACTGGGCGGTCAAAGGAAGAAAAATGATAAAGAACATTGGCAGACCATGGAAACCCATGTGCACAAATGCTCGCAACCTGGCTAATAAACTCTCAGACGTAATGGCCTTGATGTCAGAGGCTGACCTGGACATTGTTGCTGTGACCAAGACATGGTACACAGGGAACCATGACGTGGATATAGATGTGCCAGGGTACACCCTGTTCCAAAAGATAGGACTGGAAAAAAGGAGGGAGCAGTGGCTATCTATGTTATGGAGGAAATAAAAACTACAGAAGTGCAGGGCACAAGGGAGGTTGGGGAGGCACTGTGGGTCATGCTGGGAATGGTACTGCCATTCGAGTAGGTGTTATCTACAGACCTCCAATACAGGGAGAGGAATTCATGAAATGGCAGCAAAAGCAGAGACATTGCTGATGGGAGACTTCAGTTTGCCAGATGTCAATTAGAGCACCCATACTGCAGCCACAGCAAGGAGCAGAAACATCCTGGAGGCTCTTCAGGGGTGGGACTCAGACAGCTAGTGGTAGAACACACCCGTAAGGGGGTACTATTGGACCTGGTGCCCACCAACAGAGAAAGGGTAATGAATGTAGAAGTGGGGAGTCACCTGGAGTTCGGCAGTCACAGTATGGTATGGTTTAACATGTGGATAGTAGAGGAATCCAGCCACACAAAGGCAAGGGTCATGGATTTCAGAAGGGTCGATTTTTGCTAAGATGGATGTATGTCTGAAGAAAGTCCTGGGGGTAGAGTGGGAAAAGGAGATGTACAGGAACAATGGGCACATCTTAAGGGAGCCATAACGGAAGCCACGAGCCTTTGCATTGGGCAAATAAGTAAAACAAAAAGGAACAAAAAGCCACTCTGGTTCTAACAGGAGGTAGCAGGAAGGGTGAGAGATAAAAATGACAGCATTCAGAAAATACAAATAAACACAGAGGGAGGAAGTTAGAGGAATGTGTCTGGAAAAGCTAAAGGAGGTGAGGAAAGCAGTCAGAAAGGCCAAGGTGCAAACAGAGGAAAGAATAGCCACGGCAATTGAAAAAGGAGGCAAGACCTTTTTTAGATGCATTAGAGAGAAGAGAAGACCCAGAGGTAGGATTGTGAGACTAAAAAGGGAAGGGAAGTGAAGGGAGATGGTCAGTAGAAGGGGACCAGGAAAGGGTACAGGGAGGGACCACAGTTAGGTGTAAGAAGTACCAAGGGGAGAAGTGTAGATACCAGTCCATTCACAGTAGAGGGAGTCCTAAAGGAATTAGAAAATCCAAAAATAGATAAAGCAATGGGCCAGATAGAATACATTCCAGAATTCAAAAGGAACTAAGAAAGGAGCTAGCAGGACCACTGACAGCCTTGTTCAACAAATCATTGGAAACGAGTGTGGTTCCGGCAGACTGGGAGAGGGTGAATGTTGTCCTTTGCCATAAGCGGGGGAACAAGGAAGAGGCTGGTAACTATAGGCCAGTCAGTCTAACCTCAGTGGTAGAAAAATTGATGGAATCATTACTCAAGGAAAGGACTGTGACATACCTTGAATCCTGCGGACAGCAGGATCTGAGTCAGCATGGTTTCACGGCAGGCAGGTCTTGCCGAACAAACCTGATAGATTTCTTCGATTGGTTGACATTGGAAAGATTGATCATGGAGGGCTGATAGATGTGGCCTACCTGAATTTTAGCAAGGCCTTCCATACCGTCATGCATAAAAAGGCCAATAAACAAATTGAGCAGCCCGGAAGTCGGACTTGGGTTGTTAACTGGGTTAGAAATTGGCTGAGCGGTAGGACACAAAGGGTGGTAGTGAACGGAGTTCACTCCGTAGAAAGGGAGGTGACCAGCGGGGTGCCTCAGTGATCGGTGCTAGGCCCAGTCCTCTTTTAATGTTTACTCACTCAGTATGAAAGGTAGAAGAAGGCACTAGGCCCATCGAGTCCACCTTCCCACCCTTGTGGGCTATGTTGTACTTAATCCCATAATAAAGCTATCCAGTCTATTTTTAAACTGAAGCCAATTTCCTGAATAAACAGTACTTTGTGGTAAACTGTTCTACAGTGTAGCAGTTCTAATTGTAAAATAGTTTTGCCTTTTGTTTGTATTTGCCCTCTGGACTGTTAACTGTTTAGTATTACATCTTAGATTACCAGGTTTGTGTGAATATGATATATTGTACTCCAACATTAAATCATCTCTTAATATATCAAATCATATCAAATCACCCTTTGTCTTCTTGTCACTAGATCAAAGATGTCTTCATAGCGACATTGCAGAGGGGCTGGAGGGGAAGGTGTGCCTCTTTGCAGATAACACAAAAATCAGCAATAGGGTAGAGACACGGGGGAATGAGACGGGACCTGTGTAAGCTGGAGGATTGGTCAAATGTATGGCAGTTGAGATTCAACGCAGAGAAGTGCAAAATTCTGCACTTAGGTCACAGGAACCCGATAGGGGAGTACTCAGTGTGTGTGTGTGTGTGTGTGTGTGTGGGGGGGGTACTGTCAGCCACCAAACAGGAGAGGGATCGAGGAATAATTATATCTGAGGACCTAAAGCTGGCCAAACAGTGTGAGAAGGCGGTTAGAAGGGCCAGAGGGATGTTGAGGGTGCATAGGGAGAGGCATCATAAGGAGAAAAAAGGAGGTGGTAATGCCACTATACATGTCATTATTGAGACCTCATCTGGACAGTGTCCAGTTTTGGAGGTCCCATCTCAGGAAGGACATAGACAGAGTGGAGGCAAGGCAGATTTTATTTTTATGGCAGCCAATACCTGGGCGCCTTACAAAGTATATTAAACAGGCAGTAAATCAAGTCATTAAATGCAAGATAAAACATGCAACAAATAAAGTAATTAAAACATTATAATAACTTCCAGCAATAATAAGAATGGCTAGGCTAAATCAGAATAAATTATAAATGATGGTATGGAGAGAGTACAGAGCAGGGCCAATGAGATGGTGCATAGACTAAGTGGGAAGCCATATGAAGAAAGGTTGAGGATGTAGGATTTGTACCCACTGAAGACTAGAAGGGAAGGGGAGACGTGATAGAAACGTTCAAGTATGTGAAGGGGATCGATAAAGTGGGAGGGAGCTTATTTACAGGGAAGGTAGGCACTAAAACTAGAGTGCATGGGCTGAGGGTGGAGGGTGGTAGGTTTAAGGGAAATGTAATGGGGAATTACTTCACTGAGATGGTGGTGGCACCCTGGAACAGTCTGCCAGAGGAGGTGGTGGAGGCCGGAACAGTGGAGGGATTCAAGAGGGCATGGGACGAACACAAGAACTGGTTTACAATACTAAATACACGTATTAGAAAGTTAGGATTCCAAAATGTATGGTCCAGACATATATATATATATATATAATCATACTGCATTTCTTTTGGAGAGCTTACAAAGGGTCTCTGATGTCACCATCCAAAAAGATCTGGAGAAAATACACAACATCAACAAAAATAGAATTTATAATAGGATTAAGCAGGATGGCAATACAGAACAGTACTTACTCCTCTGTGAGAATGTATCACGCAGAAGGGCACTATGTATAGTGAGACTTGGAATCTTACGGGGCTACCTTTCCAGTATTACCAGATATGCAAAAACAGTAATAACAAATTGTATATGCAAATGTTAAACACTCATTACAATTCAACATCTAATATTAGACTGTGGTGCTGTGCAAAGATTAAGAGAAAAATGGATAATACCATTATTCTCAGGAAAAATGGACAAACATTTGCACTTACTAAACATAAATGACATTAGTTATGCATTGAATAGCCAAGTTCTTTATTTCTGTATTGTATCAACTGGAATCAAAATCAAAGTGAAATACATATAATAATATATCTACAGCACTTTAATCTATTGGTTGGCGTGTATTTCATATTTTAGCTGCCTTATTTTTGTTCAGAAGACGATTTTAACATTTTAACATTTATAAAATATCTGTTGTTTTAATTATATATTAATGGTTGTGCAATGTGATAATTCAGATGAATTTTATACATTGATTTAATGAACTTGAACTGAAACCGAGTCCCAATTGAAAACCTTAGGCCAGTAAGTCGACGGTTGCCCAAATCTATGAGGAATGATCGTACACAAAAGCTGATAAAGATTGGAGATAGGGCGAGGCTCTGCAGCTTTTTGCATCAGATCAGCAGACATATGAGAAATATTTGCCTCAGGAGGTCAGACACCCAAAAGCCCTATTACAGCATGCTGAAGTTGTAGGAAAAAACAGGCATCCCTCAAAGGCACCTGGCACAGCTCCTGAAATTTAAGAAAAGTAATCCATCACCCTTCGACCACCAAATGAGTTAAAGTAGTAATACCTTTCACCTGCCAGTCCAGCTTCATGATAATCTTCCTAGTAATCCAGAGATTAGGATTTTGCCAGATCACAGTTGAGGCTGCTATAGGAGACTTAAGCAGCTGATGTAACTGGGTAAAAATGTTAGGGGAAGTACCAGTCAGTGTTTCTTTTAAGGATTTGGGCAAAAGAGCAATCTTAGAGTATAGTAAGGACGATAAAGCTACACTGTGCTGATAGCATAAAGCCTTTATTTCTGACCATTATGAGCATAGTGGGGTCTCAGATAATGGAGTTCCATCAAACGTACTTAGCGCCAAGAGCAGCATGATAATATGGTAAAAAGTCTGGGAGGCTCAAGCCTCCATCAGTCTTCGGGACGCCAATTTAACGTATGCCCAGCTGGGGCATGTGCCTTGACATAAGAAAGAAGAAAGAACACAATGCAAGGCATTAAACCATTTTAAGTGAAGATAAATCATTAACATTTGGAGGGGGTATAAAAGACGAGGAAGGATGTTCACTTTTATGATACTAGCTGTACCTCATAAGGTCAAGCGTAAGGAAGCCCAGCGGTGGAGATCCCGCTTAATAGTAGTAACCTATCAGCTAGTAGCTTCCGCCAAGAAGTTGAAATATATAAACAAATTTAAAAATATAATTATACAAATGTTTAAATATTATTATAAGCTGCTGTCTCACACAAATTATTCTTGAGGTCCCTATACATGTTTGTCTCTCGATTATGTGCTGGCAGACTGCTTTGCAGAACCAGTAACATCAGTACTGTATCCTCTTTCCTTTAAACCTGTGTTCAAGATCACTACATTGCTTCTGACATTTTTCCTCTGAGTTAATAGTTGCATATCGCTCTCAAGAACTGCTCCCTTGTTGTATTAGTTACACTGTGCCTAGGGTGGCAGCTTGAGGCCAGAAGCACTGTGTTTCAGTCAGTTGGTTTTCTATAGAGGGTGCTATTTAAATTAACCCCCTCATCCCTCACAATATTAGGATCTAAAAAAACTGACGCTTGACTGGCTGCTCTTCATAGTGACTCTCAGATTTGTATTAGCAGAGATGAGAAATGTCAGATTCTTGCAGATCCTCTAGACTGTCCTTCTGTATTAATATGATGCCATCTATGAAATGCCTCCACAGCTCTAGATGTTTATAGAAAGGGTTCCTGTCTTGGTTATGTATGACGTCATAGTTCCATTTTCTTACATATATGTTAGCGAAATGTTGGGGCATATGTGACCCACATGGCATTTCCCAAAACCTGCAGATAATTACTGTTCATAAATCTGTAACAGTTGCACTTCAAGACTAGTTCAGCAAATTTACTTAACAGGTCAGTAGACTGTTTCAGTCCCGTATTCCTTTGAGTAAGATAAAATCTGAGGGCTTTCAAAGCTCCCTCATGTGGATTTAGGGGGAAATCGGGTCAAGTGTGTGCAACATTGCAAGGGATTAAGTTCCATCTGAAATCAGTTCTTTAAAGCCAGGGTTCTTTTGCTGAGAGAACCATTTTTTTTTTTTGGTATTTTTTGGTTTTTGTTACCTATATTTTGAGTTTTCAACTGTACCGTACATTGTAGTGGGCCAAGTCATCTCCATATGGCAGACAGAAGTGGGTTCGTACATACATACCATATAAAAATCAGGCAGAAAATAGCTCAGTCATGCTAATAATGTCATGGATTGGCTTAACCTCTGTACCATGTCTGTGAGGCTAGCCACCTTGGTGTTATACAGAGGCTAAACCATTCCATGAGATTGATGTTATCTGTGTCAGTCTTCACCATTCATCACTGGTGGGTTCTGGCCAGAGGATCATGACTCCGCAGGAGCATTTTTTAATTTTATTTTTTTGGCAAGGGGTGTAGTCGACGCCGTGACAGCACCACCCTTGAGGTTGATGCATTGCGTGGCGCTCATGGGTTGGCCAATAACTAACACTGACTCTTCCTCCATCCCAGTTCTGCTTCTCCCATGGTCGAATGAACACGACCTCATGTGTGGAGTGTGAATTTCATCTGTGTCATCGGCCTAGTCAGTCGCGTAGTCCGTCCTAGTTCTGTTTAGCTGTGCTTCTCGGTGCCATCAACTGGTAAGATCTTTCCTTTTATTTGACGATGCTGAGTACTGTTTCTATTTGTTGATTTTCTGTCCGGTCATGTCTCATTCGGGGGACAAAAAAAGGCTTCCAAGGTGGGCCGGCCTCCAATGCGGTGGTGTCCCTGCGGCTGGCTTTTCTCCATCTTGGATCAGCATGACCGGTGCTCGACTTGGTTGGGCCCAAACTATGATATGGACCATTGCGATGCCTGTTTCTCCATGGACCATTGAGTTCTGGAAGTCCGAGCGTTCAAAGTCTGGCGTACACCGCCAACTTTCGGTGGACAGGCACGCACCAGGGACGCCAAGTGCAGGTCTCTTGACCATTCCTCCGGGTCCCCTCTCAGTTCTATATGGACCGCAGAGGAGGGAGTTTCCACTCCTTCAAGCCTCGCCTCGGCGAATGCCCCTTTTACGGTGCAGAAGGCGTGGTCCAATTCCTCTGGGAGTCGGGCTGGAGGCACAGTCCTGGCAATCTCCTCCTTGGAGGCGAAGGCTCCCCCAGCACCACGGGCTGTTTTTCCGGGCCCGGCAGTTTCCTTGGTGCTGCCCGTTGGGGCTGCCTCAGGTCCCGGTGCCGCACGTGGCACCAGAGATTGGGACGGTACCGTGGGTGGTTCGGGGCCGGATGCGGTGCTGCCTTGGATCCTGGTACCGGGCACAGTGCCAGTGATTGGGGCGGCGCCATGAGCAGTGTGGGGCCACTCGCAGTGCTGCTTGCGGTGCTTTGAGAGGAGAAGGAGTCTATGAGGTTGTCTGGGTCCGTGTCTCCTCCGGGGAGGATGATGATTCGGAGGCGGACCTGGACTGGCTTCCAGATTCTTTGGAATCCTTGGGCTCTTCATTGCCTAGCATTTTGGCTCTGGTTCAACCCCCTCCTTCGGATTTGGTGGTTTCTACCAGTGCCGACCTATTTTCCTTTATGGGGTCGGTACCGGGGGGGGCGGGAGTCCTTTGGGGCCAGTTGAACTTCTGATCTTGGACTAGGTGAACCCCCTGCTTTGAGTGCCCAAGCTGGGCCCACTTCTGAGCCTGCTGAGGCACTGGAGCAAGGGAGGGTGCTGTCTTGTCTGCCATCTCCCAGGAGTCGGCAGGTGGGATTGGGCTACCTCGGTTGACCCTGAGGAAGAGGTCCCACTCTGAGTCTGAGGGGTTTAGGGAACAGTGTCTGGGGTAGTATCCCTCCCTTGTAGCCCGCAAGGGCTCGGGTAGGAGTCGCAGCACCGGCCCTGTCTTCTCCCCTGAGGTCTCCCCTGGAGGGATCTCATCTCTCAAGGCTAGGGCCACCCTTCTGGACCCATGTGACCCCAGTCATCTCGCAGGGGGAATCCTTTTTAGGGCTCAGTCCCGACCATTCCAGCCTGGTTGAACAGCCGCTGACTGCTCCGACCGATGGATCCTTATGAGTTGTAGGGTCCCCTGTTCGGTCCCCTAGCCCTGGCAGAGGTTGCCATCTTCCTCGGAGGTGTTTGGCCCCTCTGCCAACCCCTCCCTCTCTCCCAGGCCACTCTGGTACTATGGGGCCCTTGATCTGGGAACAGTTCAGAGCTACAGCTACCCTATTCCCTGCCTATCTGAGGTCCATGGACGCAGTGGTGTTTCACCATTCTCCGGTGCCTGACTCTCCGGACTCGACGGCTTCTTAGACTTCCTCACTTGAGGGGGAGGATCCCTCCATCCACCTCTCTTCAGATGCTGACCAGACCAGTTATCACTGTTTCCTTTCAGGTTTAGTTGACGAGCTCCACATTACCAGACTCACAAGTTGCAATCTTGAGCTGACGCTGTGAACCTTTTTAGGCGAGTTCAGTGTGGCCAACCTGGTGGTTCCTGCCTGGCCTTCTCCCTTTAGGGAGGCGTTGTACTGTGCTTGGAGGCGTCCTTCAGTCCGCTCTCCAGCCCCAATGGACTGCCGGTGCAGGTATTGTGCACCCCTAGGGTCTCCAGTAGCGTTATCTCACCCCCCTTCGGGCATGATGATCCTGGACACTCCTTCTGGGCATAGACACCTGAGACGTGACCGGCCCCCCCGGAGACAGACTCTGCGGAGTACATCAGTACTCAGTACATCAGGCCCATCATGCTGCTGCTAACATCTTTGCCTGATTCAGAGGCAACGAGACACGCTGTTACCCTCTCTGCATGTGGTCTGGAGCTTGTGAGGCACCAAGCAAGGGCATCGCATGATGCTAGTGAGGTGGTGTCCAGGCTGGCGGGGACAGTGATTTGCATAAGGCGGACGGCATGACTTTGTCTATCCCAGTTATCACCCATGGCCCGGCGAAGGGTTATTGCCTCCTCTTTCAGGGGGACCACCTTTTTTCCCGCAGAGTGAGGTGGGAACTTCAGGGGTGACTTTCTTCTCCCCACCTCATGCAGACCAGTCCCAGGCCTAATTTGGCCTGCAGGGTCTCTCCCCCCCCCCCACCGTGTCTCCCCAACAGGAGGCTAAGGGACTTCCTTCTGTCCCTCAGGGAGGTACCAGGTCCCCTTTGGGGGCTTGGTAATCACCCATCAGTGATGAATGGTGAAGACTGACACAGATAAGATATGAAAATTGCGTACCTACCATAATTCTTGATCTTTCTGTGTATCTTCACCATTCATCACTGCTTTCCACCCTCCTTCCCCTTTTGGGCATCAGTCTCTGAGCGATGCCTCCTCCCTGTTTGTCTCTCTCTCTCTCTCTAAGATGAATTGAGGCCCTTGTGGTCCTCTTCTGGTACTTCTTGGCTCCTCTCCTCTTCTGGGGGAGTCGGGGGGTGTCTTGGGAAAAACAAGCAGGGTCAAACCCCTTTTTCCTTCTGAGAGCTCACCAGGACCTCTTTATCGCCCAGACGGAGTTTCCCTTCTAGTTTGGTCTGAACCACTCTGGTTTGACCTCTTGCTGAATTTCAAACCTTGGGAGTCCCCTTCGGGGTGGTGGTTGGGGGAGCCCTGGTGATCCCTATTCCTCTCTAGGAGCTGTGACCCCCCCTCTCATCTAACTGCTAAATCAAGCAGTTTCTCCTTGCAGGTTCCCTTCTGGGGGGTGAAAATCACGTCCTCTAAGATGGTCCCCTCCTGGTTTCGTACTCTCCTCCCTACGGAGATGGGAAACCTCTAATCATCTGTGGGGAACTTAGTTTTCTCAGGAGGACCATGAAGCGGGGTGGGTCCTGTCCCACCCCAGGATTCTCTCAAGACAGGAGGGGGAGACACTGGCCTCCAGCTCATCTTGGACTTCGGGAAGGGCACTTTGAAATTGGTGGCTTATCTTCCAATGCCTTCTGGACTTCTGCAAGTCAGCCATCTCCCTCTAGATAATCCTTAGGACTTGAGGGTTTTTCTTCTGCTCTCTGCTTTGCAGGGAAGAAATGTGGCTTAAAACAGTAGGTGTCATTTCCTCGGTCCTCGGGGAGCCCTCTGGACTCCTGTGTATGAGGTACAGTGTCTCCCTCCCTCCTACTCTCATCGTCTTCTATCCTCTTTCTCCCTCTCTTACTCTATCCCTCCCTTGCTTGCGCAGAGGTTGGGGCCCCATGTCCCAAACCCCTAGGTTTCCTCTCTTCTGTTCTCTTGACCAGCATTATTCCTTCCTTGGTTTTTATATCCTTTCCTTTTCCTATCCCTCGGGCTCCCTTGCCCCGCCCTCTCTTTTCTTTCCTAACTGACTCTTTGGCATGCAGAGCTGGGATGGAGGAGGAGTCTGCATCAGTTACTGGCCAACCCGTGAGCGCCACGCAATGTGTTGGCCTTGAGGGTGGCGCCGTCATGACATCGACTCCTCCCCTTGCAAAAAAAAATGCTCCTGCATGGTTCTGATGCTCCAGCCAGAACCCAGCAATGATGAATGGTGAAGATGCACAGAAAGATCAAGAATTATGGTAGGTACGTCATTTTCATATATTAAGAGATGGACATTTTCTGCCTGCAGTTGGACAAACAAGACTACTGAAATTCCTGCTGGTCAGTACAGTGCCATGTAGGGCATTTCTGGGGAAACGCCTGCTAGTTTCCATCCCAGGAGTGAAGTGCTGCTAAAGCTCCCTACCATCAGTAGTACGCAGTCGCAGAATAAAGGCTGTGTATCTTAACACATGCCACTTTTCTGTGCCATACTTTTAAAACATTGTGCAGTAATATTTAGAAATTCTGCAGCATTTGCAGCTTAATATGACATGTTTTTGTCACACCAGCTATTTTGTTTGTGTCAGATAGTTGCAGAACAACAAAATGGATGATGTAAACTCGATTATGGAGTATTTCTAAATTACTTGAGAGCTTTCCTCTCCTCACTACACTATGTTTTGGTGCTTTGACTTGCAGTAACTGATCTCCCTGCCACTATTTCACTGTTTTAAGAACTTAAAAGCTTATGTTTGATTAACTCTGCTGTATTCTACACCACGGAAAATTTATTTTTTGCACTGTACAGAAAAGCAGAAAACTGGCAGGCGTGTGTGTGTGTGCACTGGAACAAAGTCCCAATCATCTTTTGTGGCATCTTACCCAGACACACATACAGTATGTGGGCAATACTGAATAGGGCTCAAATAGTCAGGACATTGCTTTTGGTCCACTGCTGTTTAGCATAAATTGAAACATGAAGAATTGGGTTTGATTGTAGGCTTTGAAGACTCTAGTGAAAGAACTGACAGTGAAATCTCCCATATATAATTGCAGAATTTGAGTTTTTGGTACTGCAGTAGTTTCACATGGGTTTCTTTTCAGATCATCGATCACAGTGGAGAAGCAGAGGAGGGAGCATGCCAAACTTTTAGCCACCTAGAAAAGATGGTAAAACAGGTAAGTGGTTCTCAGCGTTCAGTGTAAGTAGCATCGATGTGGTTGTTTTTATAAAGAAGTGGTGCAACTTATTAAAGCCTTGGACTGTTCCTCTACTTTGGTATGTTGTTTAGATGTTTAAATTAACAGACATGTAGAGCCAGATTCAGACTTGTTCTCTACATGCAATAGGGGTGTGTGACATTTTAAGTTTCTGCTTCCACTCAATTGTTTGGAAATAACCACAATTTGTGCTGAATTTTGAAAATACTGCCCTCTGCAGAGTATTGTCTTTTTCGTGTAAAACAAAAATCACATTAACCGTGGAGTTTATACAGACCAAAGGGGGAAAAATCCACAGTTTGCATATAGCATGCAGTAAATCTTGGGGGGGGGGGGGGAATTATTTCTAGTCACATTCATGGAGAATAACCCCCTGGTTTACATCAGTGAGTACAAACATAAAAGTTTACGTGGACTTTCATTTTACAAATCCTGTAGTTTACTTATTGGTGAAATTTCACAGAATTTTCTCACAAATTCTGCAAAAAAACGTTGTAGGTGCCGTATTGGTCCTTAAGAACAGATCCAGAAACAAATGATTTGATACCTTTTATTGGACCAACATGGATGTTACAGAAAAGAACAAAGTGTTCTAGCTTTCGAACCAACCAGGTCTTTCCTCAGAAGATTTATGGCAGTTATTTTGAAAGTCCCATACTATTAACACCAGATAATGTTGAAAAAACAGAAATAATTCTCATTGGTTTAACATATACTTTTAAAACATAACAGAAGATTACGTCAGAGAAGCTAATTAATACCAGTATGCTTTTAACTGAGAAGCCTCAGAAGGGCAAAGGTTATCAAGAATTCTCAATGACCAGAGAGTTCTTCTCACATAAATTTTAAAATGTCTCAGTATGCTAAGAAAGCATTCTAGTGATAAAAAAACCTTGGGATAGCATTCTCTCTAATACATGTAAGATGAGCTTACAACTTACATTCCAAGTGTCTGGTGTATTAAAGAACAGATAATGAGAGACGAAATTCTGAAATTAGGTATAACTGCAAGTTGGAAACAAGTCCCAAATTAAACATACACACATATACATGATGCATAATGGTATCACTTGTAAGTACAAGTGCCAAATAAAGATACTTGTCAAGGACCCCCAAGAAAACGAGACCATGAGCGAGGCTACTGCTACGAGCATACTGAGACATTCTAAAATTTATGCGAGAAGAACTTTCTGGTTGTTGAGAATTCTTGATAACCTTTGCCCTTCTGAGGCTTCTCAGTTAAAAGCATACTGGTATTAATTAACTTCTCTGACGTAATCTTCTGTTATGTTTTAAAAGTATATGTTAAACCAATGAGAATTATTTCTGTTTTTTCAACATAATCTGGTGTTAATAGTATGTGATTTTCAAAATAACTGCCATAAAGCTTCTGAAGAAGGACCTGGTTGGTTCGAAAGCTAGAGCACTTTGTTCTTTTCTGTAACATCCATGTTGGCCCAATAAAAGGTATCAAATCATTTGTTTCTGGATCTCTCACAAATTCTGCAAATTATAATGAAGGCAGAATGGGTAATTCTGCTAAAATGAAATGTTGCTCAGCCTTAGCAGGTAATACTTGACTTATAGTTGCTTGGTAAAGTACAGTGAACAACAACAGTGAAACCTGCATTGCATGCATCATTTTCTGACAAGCAAATGCAGCTCTTCAATAGATTACGTATTTAAGTGCTCAAATATTGTTTACCAGTTCATATATTGGATGGTATCTACTGTACTTTACAGAAGCTGTTATTTAAAGTTGATTTCCACTGTATTCTGTTTTGTATTTTAGTGACTGTGTTAATGAATAATAATACTAGCATAACTAGAAAAGAATGTGTGTAAACAGAACAACTACTTATATCTTCCAACAATTTTTAAAAATATTTTTCTGATTGTTTAAATTGCTCAAAATTACATTTCAAAAGCTGCGCCTTTTGAACTGTTTGGCTTTGAAATGCAAGTTTGTTTTCTGCAAAGAGCACCAGTTGTGCCCATTTTCAAATCTTTGCTCCAGCCCTCAGCAGTAGCTTACCTGGTAAGCACTTTAAAGCCCACATTTCTGAATTTATTCATGGCTCTGTTTACAAGGGGAAGGGAATTGTAATTCCTTGGTAGGAGGAGCCAGCTGCCTGATCTATTCCCCTTCCTGATACCCGACAGTAGCTTGCGCTGCCTCCGCACTTTCATATTGTGTGATGTGTTCATTTGGAGAGCGCAGGGGTGCACTCTGTTGATAGCAATGGGGACCAAGTTTTGAAATCTTATTTTTTTTTATATGTTAGGGGGTCACCGGAGCCAAATCAAAGCCACAGCTCAACTAACATAGAGGATAATGCCTGATGTACAGGTGATAACCATGGTGTAATCACCTTGAGTGGTTGCTAGGGCATCAGTAAACCTCAAGAGCGCAGCAACTACGAGATATGATAGAAGGCATTCTTAGAATGGCAGAGAAAGGGGAGATACTGTTGATGGGAGACCTGAATATGCCAGATGTTAACTGGAGCACATTTGCTGCAGCCACATCCAAGAGCAGGGCCATCCTTGATGCCCTACAGGTGGCAGGCATTAGACAGCTAGTTTCGGAACCCACTCATGAGGGAGCAATCTTAGACCTCGTACTCTCAAACGGGGGCAGTGAGAGGATCTCAGATCTAGAAGTGGGTTGCCATCTGGGAACAAGTGACCATCAAACAGTGTGGTTCACGTTAAACTCAGCTACAGAGTCAAGCCATACAGAAGTGAGGGTACTGGACTTCAGGAGGGCTAACTTTGGCAAGATGGGAGAGTGCCTCAGAAAAGCACTAGCAAACAGGCTAGAAGGAGGTGTGGAGCAACAATGGGGAATCATCAAAACTGCCATCACCGAGGCAACAAGCCTTTGTGTGAAGCAAATAAACAAAGCAAAACGAAAGAAAAAGCCACTATGGTTCTCAAAAGAGGTGGCTGTGAAAGTCAGGAAGAAAAAGATAGCATTCCAGAAGTATAAGGAAACACAGAAGAAGCAGGACAGAGAGCTGTACCAGTTAAGACAGAAGGAAGCAGGGAGGGAAGTCAGAATAGCAAAGGCCCAAACTGAGGAAAAAATAGCTAACTCGGTTAAGAAGGGGGATAAAACCTTTTATAGGTACATCAGCGAGCGTAGAAAGACAAAGGGAGGGATAGTGAGGCTGAATAGAATAAACGGTGGGTGGGCAGAGGGGGACGGTGAAAAAGCAGGGATACTGAACGAATATTTCTGCTCAGTATTCACAAAAGAGAAGTGGGAAGTGCCTAATCCAGTTAACAGAAGCACTCTTGATAGGGGGGTCGATCCCAGTCCTTTCACCTAGAAAAGTCACCCGGATGGTGAGGGGAGCAAAGTCCAGTAAAGAGCAGCGGCTGGCACAGGGGATACATGGAGGGGGAAAAGGGGTTCTTCCGGTACATTGGGGAGTGGAGAAAAACTAAGGGCCATCTCAGCAGATTGAGATCAGAAGGAGGGTGGGTGGAAGAGGCGAGGGACCAGGCAGAGGTATTTAACAAGTACTTTGCCTCTGTGTTCACTGGGGAAGGAGATGGGATTTCTACAAAGCAAGGCATGAAGGGGATAGAAGCAGCAGTGAGTGGGATCAGGGGAGCAACAGAAATGGAGCAAGAGGGAGGGAGGAGAGGTACCCCAGGGGTGTCACATCTGGCTAAGGATAAAAAGGCCAGTAAGGTGGAGGGGACGGATGATGCTATCTCCACCAAAAGGGTGTGGTTAGTCCTCAAGGCCCTAAAGAAAGACAAATCTCCTGGGCCGGATGGCATTCATCCGAGAGTACTATGGGAATTGGCGGACATACTGGCTGCACCTGGCGGAGCTCTTCAACAGGTCACTTGAGACAGGGAGGGTACCTAGAGATTGGCGAGAGCACATGTGGTGCCAATCCATAAGTAGAGGAGGAAGTACGAAACTATAGAGCCATCAGTTTGACCTCGGTAGTGGAAAATTAATGGAGAGTATACTAAAGGAACGATTGGGGGTGTACTTGGAGGAGGTGGGAGGTCTGGATAGTCGGCAACATGGGTTTGTGCCAGGTAGATCATGTCAAACCAATCTTGTGGAGTTCTACGAATGGGTAACATCAGAACTGGACAGGGGAAATCCTGTGGATGCATTATTCTTGGACTTCAGCAAGGTGTTTGACTCTGTCCCCCACAATGGTCTGGTGGAGAAACTGATGGGGTTAGGAGTAGGCCCTTTGATGGTCAGATGGATTGAAAACTGGCTAGCTGGGCGCACCCAGGAGAGTAGTGGTCTGTGGGGAGCTCTCAGAACCCTAGAGAGGTTGGTAGTGGGGTACCCATGAGGCTCGGTCCTGAGTCGATCCTGTTTAATGCATACATATCGGACATCAGGGAGGGTATAGGGTGTGAAATGAGTCTCTTCGCAGATGACTCCAAGATGGGAGCAGTAGTAGAGGGAGAAGAGGGGAGGTTGGCCCTGCAAGGGGACCTGGACACCCTGGAAAGCTGGGCTCACACATGGAAATTAAATTTCAATATCACCAAGTGCAAGGTGTTGCATCTTGGTCGGGGAAACCCTAAATACAGGTACACCCTGGGAGGGGAGGCACTGGAGGCCTCAATAGAGGAAAAAGACCTAGGGGCCATGGTGGATGCATGCATCAATAACTCTGAGCAGTGCAGGAGAGCGGCTAGCAAGGCAAATAGGATGTTGGGATGCATCGTAAGGGGGATCACCTCTAGGAGCAAGGAAGTGATTCTGCCGCTGTACAATGGACTTGTTAGACCACACCTTGAGTACTGTGTACAGTGCTGGAGACCACACTTGAAGAGGGACATACAGCTCCTGGAGACGGTACAGAGGAAGGCAACTAAGATGATACGAGGGCTAGGGGATTTGATGTATGAGGACAGACTTGAGGAGCTCTGCCTGTTTTCATTGGAGGAGAGGAGAGACAGGGGGGACATGATTGAGGTCTTCAAGTACCTCAAGGAATAAATAGAGGTAAACATGGAGGGATCTTTAGACTAAAGCAGGAGGTATCACCAGAGGGCATGGTTTGAAGTTGGAGGGTGGAAGGGTGAAGGGGGAAAAGAGGAGGAGGTTTTTCACTGAGAGGGTGGTGGACCCTTGGAATGCACTGCCTGGCGAGTTGATTCAGAGATCCGCAGTGGAGGGCTTCAAGACAGGGTGGGACAGACACAGAAAGTGGATGTATCAGATGATGGCCTGTCCCAGGGGGGGTGGGGATGGATGATAGGGGTTTCTGGAGCACAAGGGATGGGAGGGCCTCGGCACCTAACTAGGGATCTAAGGTTGGAACAGACTCGATAAACCGTAAGGCCTAATCTGCTGGCAAATAGTATGTTAGTATGTAAAAAAGGGTTCTGCAAGAACTCCTAAAACTGAAGGTGGACAAAGCAGTGGGGCCTGATAGAATTCACCCCAGAATTCTAAAAGAATTAAGGGGGGGACTAGTGAAACCACTGGCTACTCTTTTTAATAAATCATGGGAGGATGGTGTGGTACCCAAGGACTGGAGGAAAGCGGATGTGATTCCCCTTCACAAAAGTGGGACCAAGACAGAGGCAGGAAACTACAGACCTGTCATTCTCACCTCTGTGGTAGGGAAAGTGATGGAGTCACTTCTGAAGGAAAGAATAGTTGAGTACCTAGAGGCCAGTGGGGCACAGGACCCAAGGCAGCATGGGTTCACAGCGGGAAGGTCATGTCAGGCAGATCTAATAGATTTCTTTGACTGGGTGACCAAAGTAGTAGACCAGGGAGGGGCTGTGGACATGGCCTACCTAGACTTTAGCAAGGCATTTGACACAGTCCCACACAAAGATTAGTAGTCACATTAACCAGCCTGGGAGTGGGTCCCAGGGTGGTAAGCCTAGTAAAACATTGGCTGGACAACAGGACACAGAAGGTAATTGTAAATGGAGTCCACTCTGAAGAAAGAGGGTTACTAGTGGGTACCATGAGGGTTCAGTATTGGGTCCAGTCCTTTTTAATGTCTTCATAAGTGACATTGCAGAGGGACTGGAAGGAAAAGTATGCCTCTTTGCAGATGACACGAAGATGTGCAACAGGGTTGATACATAAGGAGGTGTGGAAAGGATGAGAAGGGACTTGGCAAGGTTGGAGGAATGGTCAGAAGTATGGCAGCTAGGATTCAATGCAAAAAAGTGCAAAATAATGCACCTGGGAAACAAGAACCCAGGGGAAGAATACACAATGGGGGGGGGGTAGTAACAACAACAAAAAAGGAAAGGGACCTGGGGGTAATCATATCAGATGACCTTAAGGTTAGCAAGCAGTGTGAGAAGGCATTAGGGAGGGCTGGGGGTATACTGGGATACATAGGGAGAGGCATCAGCAGCAGAAAACAGGAAGTTGTTATCCCTCTGTACAGACAGTTGGTGAGACCCCATCTGGAGGACTGTGTCCAGTTCTGGAGACCCCATCTCTGCAAGGACGTAGACAGGATAGAGGCAGTCCAGAGGAGGGCAACTAAAATGGTGCAGGGTCTGCAAGAGAAGCCGTATGAGGAGAGACTAAAGGAGCTTAATATGTATACCCTTGAGGAAAGAAGGGAGAGGGGGGACATGATAGAAACTTTTAAGTATCTCAGTGGAATCAACAAAGTCCAAGAGGGTAGCATCTTTCAGAAAAAGAGGCGTGCAAGAACAAGGGACACAATTTAAAGATGAGGCGGTTCAGGGCAATGTGAGGAAGTATTATTTCACAGAGGGTAGTGGATGCATGGAACAGCCTTCCTGAGGAGGTTGTGGGGTCTAAAACTGTGGGAGAATTCAAGAATGCATGGGACAGACATAAGGCAATTCTTGTGGGTGGTAGGAAGAAATAGGCTGTTGGTTAACTAGGATCTGCGGTCTATCCTGTAGGTAGGAAAATGGGCAGACTAGGTAGGCCAAGCAGTCCTTATCTGCCCTCAAAGTCTATGTTTCTATGTCACATCAGGCATTGTCATTTATAGTGTATGGGACTCGACATGAGAATTACCCACCCCAACACAAGTAATTTAGCCTTACCTTATTAATGAATCTGCACTACAGCCACATGATTGTGTAGGAAAACAGTTTATTAGGATAACGGACTGAATGACAGAATGACAGCGGGCTAAAACAGCACCAGAGTTAAAATCTCTATCAGACAGAGATTGCTAGACTCAGTAACAGTAAACTGAGAGAACCGGAATGTTAATTGAACACTGTACTGAGGCTAACAATCACATTCTGGGTTTGTAGAATATAGAGGCTAGTGGATAGGCAACAGTGAACAACAACACTTGTTCATTTCGAGAGGTTGCCATGACAACCAAGAAAACCTCGAGAGGTTTTCAGTTGGCATGAAAACCTCAAGATGTGTAACACAGTGTTGTTGTTCACTGACCTATCCTGTCTTTTATAGTGTATGGACAACACTAAACAAATTAGCTGTTGACTGCCTCCACAGTCGCGCCGTGATATTGGTGACCCCCGCCTCTCCCGCTCGTGTCTGTAAACATACTGCACTCCCTCCTGTGCAATCATAAATATTTCAAAACAAATACGGCTGTCCTGCTGTGTGCCAGCCACTCTTTTACAAAACGGCACTTACTGAGACTTTTTTATGTCCTCTTGTGCCTCCAATGAACTGCGGTGCCCAGTTTGTTGTATCTATGAACCGTGACTCACGCATGTGCACAGAGGTCTGTGCTGTTGTACCATTGATGTGACGTACTCACGATGGTACAGCAACATCGTGATGTGTACGTCACATCAATGGTACAACAACTCTAGGTAAAGTTAGATTTTGATGCAATACAGAGTTCTACCGTACACTATACTGAATTACACTGGCATTCCGTTTTGTAAACTCACTGCTATGACATAGATGAGAGGTTTATAAGGTTCTGACATCACAAAAGTGGGATTACAAGGTTGTAATCTGCTTGATTTCAGTGGGTAATAAGGGCTACCCATATGTTATATGGTAGTTACTATACTACTCTACCAGGATGATCCTGATGCACTCAGGTCCTGCCGCTCTCCACCAGCCACTCCTTTGGCAGAGGTTTTCCTTGCCCACACACACACACAAACACACACTCTCTCAGGAGAAGGCAGGAGATGTGCCTGTCCATGTTCAGGCACTGCCATGGAGGGGCTGAGGGATGTAATTGCTGGGGATAGGGGAGGATGGGGCTAGGCCAGCCTAGGGGATAGGGGCAGCGTCACATCCAGGGGGCATAAAGAATAAACAGAATCCATTTGTAGTGATATCGTTTTTAAGTGTTGATACTATTCTGCATGTATCAATACTGTTTTGAAAACATCTTCTGCAAGGGTTATTGATGGCTTTTTACTTGCGACACAGCCCAAAAATGTCAAACACGTTGTATGACTACTTTTTCTTCCTGTATCGATAAGAGTGTGCACTGTAGATACTGTTTTTGTATCAATAAATAAAATGGCATGACAGTTTAAAAAAATTCTAAGTTTTCCTTTTTTTTTTTTTTGATTTTTTCTAAATTTTGGTAATACTACACATTAATTAGGAACCATGTAGTTTGCAACTCAATTTTCATTCATCTGATGCCCTCAGTCACTTTGTGACCATTTCACTGTAAAGGAAAGAAAAGGGGAATTTGTTTAACCAGGAAAGGCGCACTAAGCCAAAGCTTGTTTCCAGGTTCGACCTGCGAGCACTAGGAAGTTAAGTGGCTTGCTCAGGGTCACACAGTATGCAGGTGGCGGCTGTGGGATTCAAACCCAGGTCTCCAGGTTTGCAGCTCAGAGCCCTAAACCTCTGCGCTATACTGCCTCCTATAATGCTGTACACTCTTGCAACCCATACTCTTCCTTGCTGTTGCAGGCTTTGCCTGCAAAAGCGAGAGAAGATATTAATAACAAAGTTTCCATTTACACTAAAATGGAAGCATCGGCATTGGTACTGTACTTTTATTTCCATGCAAGTGGAGTGCCAGTATCATTTGTAATACACATATCATCCAAGACTTTGTCTTCTCCATAGAGCCACACTCTGGTCTTAGAGCTGGAGGCAACATGACCCTAGAATGTTGGGGCCAGCAGTGCCACTGCTTAGCACTGACATACGGCGCCATCTTCATGCCTGCAGGGTATATGACCAAACGGCCCCAACTGCTTTGAACCTTTTTTGCCCACTATTGAAGCACAGGGACCAGAACTTCAGTTTTTGCACAAATAGCATTCTAATCTAGTTCATTGTGGTACATTTACCTGTGTAACCAAGGTATCTTTTTATATCTGTCTCTGTAACATATTTCAGTCAAGTTTTCTGACAGCCCTACCATATTTAATGATGTTCAAAAACTGTTATGGCAAGTAGGGCACCTGACAAATCAAGTTGCTCTAGCAGTGACTGCCGTGTCACACTGTCTGGCCACCTTCAGGTCATCAGATATGATTATGCTCAGGTCCCTTTCCTGTTTGGTGGTGAATACCACTCCCCCCATTTTGTACTCTGCCCCAGGGTTTCTGCGCCCCAAGTGCATGATATTGCACTTCTTCGCATTGAAACTTAGCTGTCACACCCTTGACCACTCCTCTAGCTTTCTTAGATCTCTATTCATTTTTTTCATCTCCCCTGTAGTGTCTACCCTATTGCAGATTTTAGTGTCATCTGCAAAGAGGCACGACTTTCCTTCTAGCCCCTCTGCAGTGTCACTAATAAAAACGTTACAGAGGACTGCTGTTCCCAGTAATGATCCTTGTGGCACCCTGCAGGTCACCCTCCATTCCTCGGAGTGAACTCTGTTTACCACCATCCTTTGTCTCCTGTCCCCCAACTAATTTCTCATCCGGTTTACCACCTTTGGACCCACTCCTAGGCTTCTCGGTTTGCTGATGAATCTCCTTTGTGGAACGGTGTCGAAGGCCTTACTGAAATCTAGATAGACCACATCCACTACACAACCCTGATCCAATTCCCTGGTCACCCAGTCGAAGAAATCTATCAGATTTGTTTGCTGTGATCTCCCCCCAGTGAATCCATGCTGCCTCGGATTTTGAAGGCCACTTGATTCAAGGTATTCCACCATCTTCTCTTTCAGTAGGGATTCCATTAATTTCCCAACCAACGAAGTCAGGCTGACTGGCCTGTAATTGCCAGCCTCCTCTTTGCTTCCACTTTTGTGAAGTGGGACTACATGGGCCCTCCTCCAGTCCTCCGGAGCCACTGTCGTCTCTAGTGAGTGATTGAACAGGGCTGTCAGAGGTGCAGTGAACACCTCCCTGAGCTGCCTCAGTATCCTAGGATGCAACCCGTCTGGCTCCATTTCCTTGTCCACTTTCAGATTTTCCAGTTCCTTCAGTACTCTCTCTGTAAATGGACTACTGTCCACCTTCCTTCTTTCAGTGCTCCTGACCCTTATCTGTAGTCACTCGCGTTCCCTGTCCTCTGTGAACACTGAACAAAAGTATTTGTTCAAGATGTCTGCTTTTTCCTGGTCCCCCTCCGTGGACTCCCTTCCTTCCCTCATATGCCTTACTATCCCTCCCTGCTCCTTCTCTTCTCACTAATGTATCTGAAAAATATCTTGTCCCCTTTCCATACTGCATGGGCTATTTTCTCCTCTCTTTGCGCCTTTGTGCTCCTAATTTCCTTCCCTGCCTCCCTCCATTTTTCCTGATACACCTCCGTATTCTTCTCCTCTCTGTGTCTCCTTATACCTCCTGAATGCTAACTTTTTTGCCCTTACCTTCCTGATCACTTCTTTTGAGAACCATAGCGGTCTCTTTTTCTTCCCGCTTTTGCTTACTTGTCTGATGCAGAGGTTTGTTGCCTTCTCTATCCCTCCTTTTAGATACTCACACTGTTCCTCCACTCCCCCCAAGTCTCCCCCCACCAGGGCATCCCTGAGGCAATCCCCCATCTTTTTAAAATTGGCTCTCCTGAAGTCCAAGATCTTTTTCCTTTATGTGGTTCGATTCTGCCATAGTATTTATATTGGACCACACTGTACGGTGATCACTGGTCCTTAGGTGGATACTCACCGTGACATCTGCAACACTGTCCCCATTGGTGAGTACAAGGTCCAGTACTGCCCCTCATGAGTGGGCTGTTTTACTAGTTGCCCGAGGAATATCGCGTACAGGGAGTCCAGGATGTCCCTACTGCTAGCTAAAACTGCAGCTGGGATGCTCCAATCTACATCCAGCAGAGTGAAGTCCCCCCACCAGCAGTGCCTCTCCCTTGTTTGCCATCTTTTGGGATGTCTTCCGACAGAACCTTATCCAACTCTTCCCCCGGGCTGGAGGTCTTTAGATCATGCTAGTGTGAACAGCGACTCCCTTCCCTGCTTCTAGGGTGACCCACAGTACCTCCGCCCCTTCCTGATGTCCCTGTATCTCAGTAGCTTTTATGCTATCCCTCACATAAAGAGCCACTTCTCCACCTTTCTTTCCCACCATGTCCTTTCTGAACAGAGTGTAGCCTGGTATGGCTGTATCTTAGTCATGGTTCTCACTGCACCTTGACTTGGTAACGGTGACAATGTTCAGGTCAGCCTCTGCCATGATGACCTCTAGGTCTGGGATTTTGTTTCCCAGACTTCGAGCATTCACACATATGGCCTTCCAGAATCTGCAACCACCCTGCTTGTCAACTCCTTCTTTTCCCTTTTGCCTTCTCTCCTTACCCCCGCTGCTCTCATTCCCATCTCTCCTCACTTCTGTCAGTCTGTTTCTTTTGTTGTTGGGTACCCTTGGGGATTTCTCTCTGTTAGGATTCTCCCTACTACCTACTTCAGTTTTGGAGAGGGACAGTTTATATCTCTCCATTTCCTTCTGCCACTCCTCTCAGCTAGTTTAATTGCTCATCAGTGTAACATTTTAACCGTTCATTGAAGACTGTGGTTCCCCCTCCCAGATTGATGCAGGCCACCACCCCTGTGTGTGCCCCCATACCTCTAGGTGGAACCCCAGTCCCCAATATAGCGGAATCCCTCCTCTCTGCACCGATTAGCTGTTTTGCAAAGTGTGTATATTTTAGTAACTTACGGGTCCTGAAATACAAAGATCATATCAGGTTGATCCTGCCTCCCTCCTGCTGGCATGTTGAAGTCCCCGGGGTGCCCGCAACCCCCCGCAGCTGTCCCAGTATGACGTCTGACACAGGGAGCAGCTGCATACATGTCCATAGACCTCCTGTGTAAATGGAGCTATTAACATAGAAACATAGAATTTGACGGCAGATAAGGACCGCTTGGCCCACCTAGTCTGCCCATTTTCCTACCTAACAGATAAGCTGCAATCCTAGTTAACCAGCAGCTTACTTCCTCCTACCCCCCACTAGGACTGTCTTATGCGTGTCCCATGCATTCTTGAAGTCCCCCACTGTTCTTGACCCCACGACCTCCTCAGGGAGGCTGTTCCATGCATCCACAACCCTCTCAGTGAAAAAATACTTCCTCACATTACCTCTGAGCCGTCCCCCTTCTATCTTCAAATTGTGCCCCCTTGTTCTTGCACATCTCTTTTTCTGGAAGATGCTACCCTCTTGGACTTTAATTACCTTGAGGTACTTGAAAGTTTCTATCATGTCCCCTCTCTCCCTTCTTTCCTCAAGGGTATACATATTAAGCTCCTTTAGTCTTTCTTCGTATATCTTCTGGTGCAGACCCTGCACCATTTTGGTTGCCCTCCTCTGGACAGCCTCCACTCTGTCTATGTCTTTGCGGAGATGGGGTCTCCAGAACTGCACACAGTACTCCAGATGGGGTCTCACCAACTGTCTGTACAGAGGGATAACAACTTCCTGTTTTCTACTATTGATGCCTCTTAACATTAACATCTCTAATTTGCAAATTACATGTCCTGGTCCTATACCGAGTCCAGGTATAGTATGCCAGTCGACTGTCGTACTATACCCGGACTTGGTATAGCACTGGGACATGTTATTTGCAAACCAGAGCTGTTAATAGCTCCATTTACACCGGCCCAGTGATGCTGAAGGTTGAGGCACTGGACGCCACACCTCTCGCCACACCGGGGACCCGGGTTCGGGAGCAAGCTCGGGGCTCGGCTGGGGGGGGGCCTGGATTTGGAGTGAGCTGCCGGCTGGCAGCTCTCCATTCCCAGGGGAAGGTTGGATATGCAGCACAGCTCTGGTGACTCCTAGTGGCGACTAGGAGGTGTGGCTGACAGTGCAAGCTACAGGGGTATGAGGGCTGCAGCGGACGTCCTGGAGGTGGCTGCGCCCATGCTGTGCTGGACATCACTGCACATCCATGCCCCTGGGACCACAGGAACAATGGAAAATGGACCACGGCACCAGGACAGGTGAAGGTGGGTCCAGAGGCCAACCCCCACGCCCATCGCCAGATTCAGCCTGACTGGCTTCCATGTCTCCTCCTCTCCCTGGTTGCTCCACTAGATTCTAGATAGAATGCTGGAGGAGTTAAGGCGATCCCACCCTGGGGGGCTCAGAGCCGGGGGCGGAGTGTCTGGTGGAGTAGGAGGAGTACCCGAGAGCGGAAGACCAGATTGCGGAGAATCTTGGGCTGGGAGAGACAAGGTTGGACCGAGAGGCCACATCGGAGAGGAAGTCTACGGGACTGGTGAGGAAGAAGCATAAATAGACTAAAAAAAAAAAGCTCCATTTACACAGGAGGTCTGTGGACGCCCACACGGCTGCTCCCCATATTAGACATCGTAGTGCGACAGCTATGGGAGGTTGTGGACGTGCTGAGGACTTCTAACATTTATTTATTTATTTAGCTTTTGTTTACCAGGTAAGCACACTAGACAGTCAAGTGCCTATTTTCAGGTGTGACCCGGGAGGATTTCAAGTTGAAGGCAGACAGAACAGAGGTCATAGCATAATACACAGGTAAAACAGTCACAACAATATACAGTAACTGGACATGTGTAGCAGGACACTAGTTGAGTTACACGACAGTGGGAGAGCAGTCTACATACAGCAAGGCATTTGAAAATAGAGCATGGCTAGAGAGTTTCACTACAGGAGGATCATTCTACCCGAGACGGAGCGTATCCAATAAAGGAGATCATTGGGTATAATATATACATAGACATGAGTACATTTATCATAGCAAATACATGCGCATGAGAGCATTATGCAGGGAAGACTCATTATATTCTGATTGCCCCAACTCACTGACCCGTGCCGGCTCCGTGTGTGGGCCAGGCAGGACACCACCGGGGTGGGGGCTAGGAGCAGAGACAAGGGGAGGCTTGTTTCAGGAAGTCCCAGATAGAGGATCTGAAACAGGAGTGGGAGGGGGGCAGAACATATGTGGGTGGGGAAGGAGTTCCAGAGTCTTGGTGCGAGGGCAGCGAAAGCACGATCCCCCACCATGAGAGAGCGCGTTTTTGGGACCTGGATTTACCTGTGAGTCACAGGATCTTAACTGGTAGTGAGGGTGGGGGGCTTGAGATGTTCAGCAAGTGCTGGGGGGGTGGCTGTTCTGATGATGTTGTCAATGAGGTTGCCCATGACAAAGGTGTGATGGTTGTCACGGGGGAGTCACTCAAGCGTGGAGTACAACACGCAATGATGCGTGAGGCAGGGGACAGACAGTGCAAAGCGACATATGTTGTTGTAAGCAGTGTCCCATTTAGATAGCCAGGTTTTGGGGGCATGTGAAAAGGAGATGAGGCCATAGCAGAGCGTAGGGAGTAGTACGTCTTTTGCAAGGGCAAGTCACACAGCGGGGTGAGGCAACTTTTAGCTCTGTAAGCCAGGCCCAGCTTGCAGTTTACGGCCTTGCATGCGTTACGTATGTGCAGGGAGAGGTCAAGTTGGGGGTCAAGGGTTACCCCCAGGTACTTGAAGGAGTCAGCAACCTGTAGGAGGGAACCATCGGCACCAGAGATTTTTAGAGGGGCAGGGCATGTTCTAAGTTTGGCCAGGGAGCCAAATAGCATGGCTTGGGTTTTCTTGAGGTTAATGGCTAATTTATAGTCTTTTAAGCAGGACTGAATGCAGTCAAAGTCAGAGTTTAGCTTAGAATTGATGACATTGACATCCTGTGAGCTGGTTAGGATTACCAGGTCATCTGCATACAGGGTGGAGTGCCTGTGGACTGGGACCGAGGGCAGCTCATTAATAAAGAGGGAGAATAGTATGGGTCCTAGGATGGAACCTTGCAGCACCCCACAGTGAACAGATGTGCACTCGGAGAGGGCCATGTTGAACTTTGTGTACTGTTGCCTATCTGATAAGTAATTGGCAAACCAGGTGAGGGTTGACGGGAGAGGCAGAGAGATCGGAGTGAGGAGCACAGGAGGGAGTGGTCAACCAGATCAAAGGCCTTAGAAAGATCAATGAAGATGGCCCCGGTCAACTTGCTTTGATCAGAAACTGTTCTGATGTCAGAGGTGACCTGAGCAAGGGCAGTAGAGGTGTTATGCCCTTTGTGGAAGCCATGTTGCGCTGGGGAGAGAAGGTCATATCTATGAATGTAAGGTGTGAGCTGGGAGGCAACCACCTTTTTGAGCAGTTTGCTGACAGGATAGCTATGGGGTGATAATTGTCAAGCATTTTGGGGTCCCCATGCTTGGGTACTGGGACAACACGAGCCACTTTCCAAATTTCAGGTTTAGTACCAGTGATGAGAGGTGTTGAAGATGTTGGTAATGGGCCAAGCCAGGCAGGGAGCACCCAGGCAGAGCAGTTTAGGCTCAGTGTAGTCATGCCCGGCACCAGTATGGGCAGAGAGTCCAGCCAGGAGATTCCGTGTCTGTCTAGTGGAGATGGTTTTAAAGTAGAAAGGGGGGCGAGGGGGCATATCACCATGGTGGGGGAGGCCAGTGCCAGGGTAGCAGGGAAAAGAGAGGTGTAGGCAGACAGGTCCGGGAACTGGGAATTGAAGGTGTTGGCACTGGTCAGGGCGTTGTTGCAGCTGACCTAACCAATAAGTATGTCAGTGACCTGTACAGGGGCAGAGCCACTCACGGTATTTTTGATGTTGTGCCAGAAACTCCTCTGGTTTTTGGCTGAGGCTTCAAGGGAGGATTTGCAAAAACCACTTTTAGCAGAGCGGATGGCCCATTTGCAAGTGTTTCTGAGCGGCCTGTATTTAATAAAATCAGACTGGTCATCGGAGACCTTGAATATTTTCCAGTGTTTGCCCCAAGTTTCATTAGGGCAAATAGACCACTGTGGAGCCACTTAGTAACTGTGCCCCTCACCCTCCTTTTTGTGATAGTAGCATGCCTGTCCTGCAGGGGGGAGAAAATAGCAAGGAAGTTGTCAAGTGCAACAGAGGGATGGCTGGCCTGGTGGCGCTGAGGGCTGAGGCGCTGGATGTCTTACCTTTCGCTGCACCGGCGACCCGTGTTCGGGAATGAGCATGGGTCGCCGGGGGTTGATGGGGAGGAGAAGGATAGAGTGTCCGTTGGACTGTTCTCCTTTTCCGGGGAGGGGGGAGTTTCACTTCCCGATGACCGATTGCTCCCTGGCGGAGGCTGGGGGTCAGGGAACAGGGTGACAGCATCGGGAGGAGTCTGGGCAGAAGCCTGGGGGAGAGGCGTGTGAATGCATGTGTCTCTGCCCCTGCTGGCATCATTGCATGCCCATGACTCTGGTAATAGGGAGGGGAGGCGCGAACAAGGAAATTGTGGCACCTCTCGTGCAGCTTGATGGCCATCCGCAAGTGTTCGGGAGCTGGCACCCGAACTGGATCCATGAGGATGGAGAGTTAGGGGGCTTCTTGCCACCAGCTGTGGGGGGCAAGCCGCAGGGGTTTCAGGGTGCCAGCAGTCCCAATCGAGATGGACGGCGGACGGATCCCCGAATGGGATGTGAGATCTACTGGGGGTAGAGAGGTGGCCCAGGAGGATAAATAATCACATTAAAAAAAAAAAAAGAGCAACAGAGTGGCAGTGACGTGGGACCAGTCAGACTTTTGTAGGTCAGTAAGGTAGTCATTGACGTTGACTTTAGAGTAGTCCCTTATCTGGATCACTGTGCAGGGGATCCTAGAAGTGTGAACTCTCCAGATAAAGTAGGTGGGGGAGTGGTCCGATATAGAGTCGGGGAAGAGACCAGATGAGGCAGTTTGGTCAGGTCTGTTGCTCAGTATCCAATCAATGAGGGTACCTTTCGCCCCCGAGGAGGAGAGTCTGGTTGGCTCAGAGATAAACTGGCGGAGGGCAAGGCCCGACAACAGGGGCTCATGTCGTTTGGCATTGCAACCCAGACAATTTAATTTAAAGTCGCCAATTAGTAGGAGCTCACCAGCGCACACCCGAGTGCTGAGACTGTCAAGGAGGTAGGAGAGTCCTTGTGTCCTACTCTTGGGAGGGTTATAAGCACAAACCAAGTGGAGGTTTCTCGTGTTGCCCAGCAGGAGAAGGGTGTGCAGGAACTCTAACCTTGTAGAGTGT
The DNA here is from genome assembly GCA_016271365.2 of Neoceratodus forsteri. Classification (NCBI taxonomy): domain Eukaryota; kingdom Metazoa; phylum Chordata; order Ceratodontiformes; family Ceratodontidae; genus Neoceratodus; species Neoceratodus forsteri. Next base: position 1,049,125,995 of record CM057456.1, read on the forward strand.
GGGGGGGGATGAGATATGACAGGGTGAGAAACAGCTGACACATGGAGGTGAGCCTTATAGTAGAGGAGCAGACCGTCCCCACGTTTCTTCCCAGCACGATCCTGCCTGATAGGGTTGTATCCCGGGAGAGCAAACGCCGAGTTGGGGGTGGCAGGCTTGAGCCATGTTTCCATGACCCCCAAAATGTAAGGGTTGTAGTGAGCCACCCAAGCAGACAGTTCAACGATATTAGGCAGGAGGCTGCGGACATTTATATGAGCCACCTTTAGCCCCTTCGAGTTCAGCGAGGGGGGGGAATGGAAGGAAGACACGGCAGCAAAGGGGCCGAGGTTGGGTTTTATATCTCTGGCCAGCAAACACAGTGACAGCAGGAATATAGCAAGGCAGGGCAGTAGGTACAGCTTCTTATGGGGTCTGGGCTTACAGGTGCAGCGTTTGAGCATAAGGGAGGGAAGGGAGAGGGACTGAAGGTTTAAGCACTAGATGGGGTGGAGGAAAGAGTGAGTAGTAGCAAGTAGGTTGGAGAAAGAAAAGTCATCCTCAGAAGGGTTGGGTAACGGTTCAAGGGAGGGGGCAGGTAGGGGAAGTAAGGCCACAAGGAGTAGAGGCAGGAGCATGAAGGAGGTGAGGGCTGAGAGCAGCCACGTCTCCACCTTGGGACCGGGGTTGGTAGGGCAGTTATCCTGGGGCAACATCCTGGTGGCCAGCAGAAAGGGGGGGTGCAAGTAGAGGATAAGAGCACTTGGTTGGTAGTATGAGCAGACAGGGTGCCTCAGTAGTCAGAACCCTTAGAGCAGAACGTGTACCACAATAAACTGTTTAAACCAGTAGCAGGGAAATGGCAAGGTGCAGACCCACCAGAGCAGAACTATCTGAGGAGGGCTTAGTGACTAAGCAATGAGCAGTAAATCTGTATAACACTGGGATAGCAAATACAGTAAGATGATGTAGTAAGCAGGGCTGGGAACTGGAGCAAGAGGCATACACAGATAACTGTAGGATCAAGGGTGGGTTTCATCAGGTAGCACGGTGAGTACACAGCATAAAGAGTGCAGCAAAACATAGTAAAGGAGTGGCACCATCATGCCCACCCCACCATGGGCGGAGCAAGAGTCTGTTTAATTGAAGGGAGGAGGGGATGGGATGGTGGGAAATTAGTCCCCAACCCAGTTCAGCTGGAGACCGGCTTGCAAAACACCCGGACCCCAGGAGGAAGCGACGAGTCAGGCCGAGGGGGGGGCTCGGAAGGCACAGGAGCAAAGTCCAGGGCAGCCGGCAACTCCAGTGTGCTGCAAATGCAGAATCTTGAGCTCAGGAAGAGCTGCCCCATGCAGGAGATTGGTGTCCTTTAAGTAGGGTTGGAGGCAGGAAGGGTTTTGTGCCCTTTCTTCGGATTTTAAAATTAGTCCCCAACACAGTTCAGCTGGAGACTGGCTCGATGAGCTCAGGAATTGGGAGGGAGGCAGGATCAACCAGATACAGTCTTTATATTTCAGCACCTGTGAGTTACTGAAATTAACACACTTTGCAAAAAAGCTAATTTGGTCAAGCTTTACACCGAAACATGGCCCGAATACACGTAGATGTATCCCTTTAATGGGAGCTCCCACCAGTCTTCACTGGGTACCCAGCCATTGAACCAGTGCTGGCATGATGGTGGTGCAGCTGGTTTGCCGGTGTTGGTGTACTTTAAACAATATTTTAATCCCACAGCCCCACAGGCCATGCAATTGTGAAAATGGCTTTTCAGTGGAACAACTGTAAATCCTGGCCCAATGGCCAAACAGTAGCTTTGGTATAACAATTACTTACAGTTTCCCAGTTGCAGGACAAGCCCTGAGGTTATTCATGGTTCTGTAGACAGAGTTCATACAGGGCCTGAGCAACAGGCTGGTGCAGTCAGTCGAGCTGGGGACCTCGAACTGTACAACTAAGGTGGCAGCTTGCTTGGCTGTGACAGGATCTGGCAGCTTTTCACCTTCAGCCACACTGCAGAATGTCAGCTGTGGCAACACTCAACAGGAACAGTCTCTTGATTTCCTACCAGGTTGTGATAGGATCAGTCTCTCAGCTTCAGGCTTTTGAATGCTCAGTTTGAAATTACAAAGCAGTTTACACGTTATCTCTAACTTTCCAGCAATTTTTAGTTGATCAGGCTTTTCCTGGGCTTTTTCTGTGGAAGCCCCAGGTAAGCCATCAACCTCTTCTCGGCGCTGACAGCAGAACCTCCTCTCACTCTGGAGGCTCTCAGACAACTGCTCAAAGCTGGATCTTCCCCCCAGGTTTCAAGAGTTAAGATCAGGGTCCCAGCTTGACAATCAGGCTGTCAATCAGGCAAATTAGTATTCAGAACGTTCACTCGATGCCTGATTGGCTGTGCTGAAAGGCGCCACAAGACAGTACTCTCCTTTTCCCAGGAAACATTGCTCTGTCCTTTAGGGCTCCTTGAATTTGGATTGGCTGCTTGGCCAGGGTCAGGGGTTGCAAAATGTCTGCTGGATTTACAGTTTATAACATTGTCCCAACTTTAAATACATTTGGCAGTAAAACAACATCCATTAAATACCCCCATAGTCAATTTGTTGCCTCTTTGCCCTTTTGTCCTGTGGCAGAGTTAGCAGTCTTTGGGGCTCTCCCTGCCTGTTGCTAGCGCTGTAGTACTGACTCTCCTGGCGACATGCAGAGCCATTAATATTCATAGCAGCAACTGCTGCTCTTAAAGTTACATGCACAGAATTTATATATATAGCACTTAAGAACACTTTCACATCATTTTATTTTGTCCATCATGGTGTGCCTCCAGACCCACATGCTGCCACTAGTGTCCTGGGGGTCACAGCACACAAGGGAGACACTTAGCAAAGCTGCTCAGAAGCTTTAAGCTTTGAGCGACATAGCGCTTTTAACCTTTGAGCTGGCCGCAGCCAGCTTGCACATTGAAGCAACAACACAGACATGCACACTAAGTGCTGCACACCATTTACTTGAACCACAGAGCTGGTGGTTCTAACTTTTGTGCACTTTGCTTATCCGGTCCCCCTGCCATGGAAGCATTACTGGCGGCCAGCAAGAGCGCATCAGAAGAACGGGACTGGTGGAAGCTGGCGGTCGCAGGCAGAGCAGTACTCAGGGAGGCAAATGGAGGTAAGTCTCACCTGTGGGGGGGGTACACAAGGAATTTTTTCACCTGGCTGTCTTGTGGATCCTGGCAACTACTGTACCATGCCATCAAACCTGTTCACCCTCAAGAGAAAACTAAACAAGATAGTTCGGCCCTTTTAATGGCCCACTTTGCTGCTCATGCCCTCATGGGCACCCTTGATAAGGTGCTTCCCCAGCTCCTGGCTGACTTGCAGACCACAGTCAGGCAGGTCCATGACCAGGGCTGAGCGGTGGCTAAGCAGCAGCTCCAGATGGCCATGGCCATTGGCGACTCCTGCGCCCAGTCTGTGGCTGCTGTGGTGGCCATGCGCTGCAGGGCTTGGCTGAAGAGCTCAACCTTCACAACAGATACCCAGCATAAGTTGGCAGATGTCCCCTTCCTGGGCACTGACTTCTTCAGGCTGGGGGTGGAAGGACACTTCACTCGCACTGAGAGGTCCATTGCTACCTTGGACTCTGTTACCTCTGCCCAGAGGGATCCCAAGGGCTCTAAGGCTCAGACGAAGAAGCCCTTTCAGCCCCTCTCTACTTCTGCAGCCAAACCATCCAAGCCCCCAGCTGGGCAGCAGGCCCAGGCTTGACGTCCCTGACCGAAGTTGGTTGCTTTGGTCATCCAGAAACCAAGAGGTCGAGGTCCTGCTCGTTCCGCAGCTGGTCTCTCCTCTGCTTCCAAGCCTGCCCAGTGACTGGATGGAAGGTGCCTCCCCCATGCCTGTCCTGATTCCCCTGGGTCCTCCCGTGGGGGGCCAGCTCCACCACGTACTTTCCGCCTGGTCTGCTGTTACCATGGACAGGTGGGTCCTCGAGGTGGTCAGTCAAGGTTTGCCTCTAGAATTCGAGGCTTACCTGCCTTGCCGAGTCAGTGCCCCACGGGAGGACGTGGTGCCCACCAACATTCTGTCAGCCCTTCAGGAAGACATTGCTCAGCTTCTCCAGAAGGAGGTAGTGGCTCCAGTCTTGGACCCTCCAGTACACCCAGGGTTTGTCTCCAGGTACTTCCTAGTGCCCAAACAGATGGTGGGGGGGGGGATGGTGCCCCATCTTGGATCTATATGAGCCGAACAAATTCCTTTGGCCGAGCACTTTCAGGATGGTCACTATGTCTCAGATCATACCACCTCTGGAGCAGAATCTGCGGTTTTGCTTTCTTGATCTTCAGGATGCATTATTCCATGTCTTAATCTGTCTGTCCCACCGCCGGTTCATCCGGTTCTGTGCAGAGGAGATTCTGTATGAGTTCTAGGCCATGCCCTTTGGCCTCTCCTTGGCTCCCAGGGTCTTCACCAAATGCATTGCAGTGGTGGCTGCCTACCTGAGATGCTGAGAGGTCCGGATATACCCCTGCCTGGATGACTGGCTCATTGCAGGTCCTGCAAGGAGGAGGTGGAGTGCTCCAGGGATCTGGCCCTCCAGACCTGCTTGTCCCTTGGCCTCCTGGTCAATGAGGCCAAGTCGCAGGTGATGCACTTCATCGGGGCAGGGCTTAGCTCCTGGTGATTTGGGCAGAGACTCTCTCTCCTCCTTTGCCCTATCATTTTGGGTTGAGCAGTTGCGCCCTGCTCGGGACTTCCTGCACCTCCTGAGATACATAGTGGCATGCACCAGCATTTTCCATTGGGTCTGGTGGAGAATGCACTCTCTGCAGTGGGAGCCTGCCTGCCAATGGTCTCTGTGCAAGGGCCACTTTCACCAGCCGGTTACTGTCTCCCAGCTGACATGAGATGCCTCCAGTGGTGGTTAGTCCCAGAACATCAGAAGGAAGGGATCCCATTTGTCCACTCAGAGCCGATGGTCATCCTGACAACCAGTGCTTCCCTGATGGGTTGGTGTGCCAACCTCGGGGACCACAGAGTCCATGCACTATGGACCCGCAAGCAGTTGCAGTGCCATATCAACCTGCTGGAGCTTTGGGTAGTTGTGCTGGCACTGACAGCCTTTGCTCACCATGTTCGGGGTCAGGTCATTCAGGTCCAGACAGACAACATGATGACCATGTACTGCCTCAATGAACAGGGCAGGTCATGCTCCCTTCCTCTGTGCAGGGAAGCTTTCCACATCTGGACCTTCATGCTCAGCCTGGACGCCACTCTTCTGGCTTCTCGGACCGCAAAATACTATGTCTTCAAATGGAAGAGATTCTCTATTTGGTGCTGGGGCAAGGGACTTGGCCCCCTTATCTTGTTTGGTGGCTAGCATTCTCCACTACCTTTGGTCCCCCTTTCTGTTGGGAGTTTGGTCAACGACCTCTAAGGTGCACCTGTCAGCCATCTCTGCATACCGGGCACAGGCTGGTATTCCATCGGTGATGCAGAAGGTGGTCTGGCAGTTTTTCAAAGGCCTTGAATTTCCTCTCCGGTGCGTAAGCCATAATAGTAGATCTTTGAGACACCATTGGTGCAGTTGAGATTTTTCTTGACCCGTTGGATGGGCTGTCGACCGGAGAAACCGACAACCCTTCTTCACCAGTTCCCCCGTTGGAAACCGAGGACTTGCCTGTGCCGGAGTCCTCGGTTAAGGTCCCTGAACCGAGGAGAGCTGGGTTCGCCCGCCCCTCAGACCCACCATCGGAAACACGAAGGTCTCGGTCTCAGTCTCGGACCTCTTCCTGGTCCAGCCAATCCCACCAACATCAGCGGTCGGCACCGTGGAAAGTAGCGGCGCCCGTAATCCCTCGTCTTTGTCCTCTTGAGATAGGCTCCGGCGCAAATTATAGCGTCGGCCTTCTGAGAAGCTAATGTGGCAGCAGCTCCTTATAACCGGGAATAAGCCGACTCTGTCGCCTTCCCCAGCCATTAAGTGGCTGTCACCGGAGCGGCCAAAACAACCCCTCATGGTGGTCGAGGAGCCAAAGCCGGCACCAGTTGTTCGGCCAAAACTGGCTGCGCCACCCATTGTGGTGGAACTTCCACCTCCACAACCGAAGACTGGGGCCCCGACCAAAGATTCTCGGTCGGGTCAGGGTTTGCCCCATAGCTTGTCGGTCACCCTCACTCCCGATCGACCTCGGCAGGTGGAGGGTGACTCAGGTGCTCGGCAGCTGTTCGCAGACTCCTCGGAGTCTGATGATGATGACTCTTTGTTCTCCAGGCCGCTTGACTTGGAGTCCACTGGGGTCAGTCAGTGGACGAGAGCCCATCCTTGTTTCTGGGAATGTTTTGGCTCATCTCAGAGTCCACTGGGTTGAAGCTTGAACCCATTTCAAAACGGGCCAAGTATCCCCTCACGGAGATACTGGACCGAGGGGGTTCCCCCACGGAGGCCTTCCTGGTGGCCGAAGCCATTGTTGGCCCGGCCCTGGAGCTATGGCAGCGGCCAGCTTCTTGTCCAGCATCTTCGGCCAGGATGGCTCGGAAGTATGCTGTTCCCACCGGTTCACCCTCGGTTTCTCAGAGCACCCCTCTGCAGAGGGGCTCGTGACCGATAGTGTTTTCCGGCATTCCGGGAACGCTTGGGACATGGACGAGCCTCCCAACAAGGAGTCCAAGAAGTTGGACTACTCCGGGCGGAAAGTTTATGCTGCTTCCTCCTTAGGCCTTCGTCGGGCCAGCTCGGCCGTCCTGATGGCACACTTTTCACACGCCCTTTTGGGCTCCCTGGATGAGGTGATTCCTCATCTCCCGACTGACCTCCAAACTACAGTCAAGCAGGTGCGAGATCAGGAAGGTGGTGGCCAAACAGCTCCAGACTTCCCTGGACATCACTGACTCAGGTGTCTCGGTCAGTAGCGGCTGCAGTGGTGGCCATGGGCCGCCAGAGCTTGGCTGCAGATCTCCACCACGGCAGATACCCAGCACAAGCTGGCAGACGTTCCCTTCCTGGGTACCGACCTGTTCGGTCCCGGGGTTGAGGGGCATCTTCAGCAGATTGAGAAGTCCAATGCCACCTTGGACTCAGTCACGTCTGCTTAGAAGGACAAAGGCCACCAGCAGCAGCGTAAGCCCTTTCGTCCTTCAGCCCCTCCAGCATGTCCTGCCCAGCAACACCAGCATCAGGGCCAGCAGGCTCGCACTTGGCACCCCAAAGCCAAGCCTGCTGCTTCTTCCAACAGGAAGCTGGGAGGGAAAGGTCCAGGAGGCTTCTCGGCCGGTCCTTCCTCCAAGCCTGCCCAGTGACGGGTTGAGGGGTGTCACCCCCAACCTCGTCACTCCTCCCTGGGTTCCCCCCATGGGGGAATGGCTTCGCCACTTCCTTTCTGCCTGGTCCGATATCACCACGGACTGCTGGGTGCTGGAAGTGGTAGGAAAGGGTCTGCCGCTGGAATTCGAGCAGTCCCCACCCTATCGAGCCGTCGCCCCACAGGGGGCTAGGGGGTCCGCAGCCTTTCTGTCAGCCTGTCGAGCTGACATTGCCCTGCTCCTCCAGAAGGAGGTGATCAGGGAGGTGGCAGATCCTCCATCAGACCTAGGGTTTGTGTCCAGGTACTTCCTGGTCCCAAAACGGACGGGCTGCTGGCGCCCCATTCTAGACCTATACGACCTGAACAGGTTCCTAAGGTCTCGAACCTTCAGGATGGTCACTCTGGCTCAGATCATCCCATCCTTGGAACGAAGCGTCTGGTTCTGTTCTCCGGACCTTCAGAACGCATTCTTTCATGTCCCAATCCGTCCGTCCCACCAGCGATTCCTCCGCTTCAGAGCAGAGGGATCCCTTTTCGAGTTCCAGGCCATGCCCTTTGGCCTCTCTCCAGCTCCCAGGGTCTTCACCAAATGCATGGCAGTGGTGACAGCATTTCTGCTGCGTCAAAGGGTCCGGGTGTACCCTTACCTGGATGACTGGCTGATTACAGCCTCCTCCAAGCCGGATGTGGAGCGGTCCAGGGATCTGGCCCTCCAGATTTGCTCTCAGATTGGCCTCCTCATCAACAAGGCCAAATCGGAACTCGTGCCAATGCAGGTGATTCAATTCATCAGGGCAGAGCTCGACTCTCTTTGAGCCAGAGCACAGCTCCCGGCGGACAGGGCCGAGGTTCTTTCCTCTTTTCCCAATCATTTCTGGTTTGGCAGTTGCACCCTGCCCGGGACTTCCTGCGCCTCCTGAGCTCCTCATGGCAGCCTGCACCTGCGTGGTCCGTTGGGCCCGCTGGCACATGCGTCCCCTGCAATGGGGACTGGCCCGCCTGTGGTCACAGCACTCCAGTCCTCTGGACCAGCCAGTGATAGTGACCCAGGAGATGGGGAACGTGCTCCAGTGGTGGATCATTGTGGCTCATCTGCAGGAGGGTATCCCATTTGTCTGCCCAGAGCAGACAGTCACTCTAATGACCGAGACATTGAAATAAACCCTGGCCCAGGAAATTTTGGATCCATTAAAATTATTCATGATAATGCCAGGAGTTTAAGGAAGAAAATTGATTTATTTAAAACTTGGATTAATGCTGAATCTCCAGATATAGTAGCCCTGACAGAAACATGGTTAAATGACAAGATTGTAACAGAGGAAGTAAAGCCGGAAGGCTTTTTTAGCCACCGACTTGATAGGACTGGTCGTAGAGGAGGGGGAGTCATCCTATTTACTAAATGGGAACTTGGTCAAACGACAGTGTTATTTGCAAACCAAATAGGTTTAGTAGATTGTATATTGGTAAAAATTCATAAATTGGATTTAATCTTAGGAGTTATTTATGCCCCCCCAGAACAGTACTAGGAGAATTTGATAACTTAGCTTTAGTAATTCAAGTGTTCGATGGGATGTGAATTGTTAATAATTGGGGATTTTAATGCAGCCTGGAGTAAGCCACAAGGATTAGCTTTGGAAAATAGTTTTAAGTTGTTAGATGTAAATCAAAAAATATTTCTGCCTACTAGGAAAACCACCCAACAAAGTAAAGGAAACATATTAGATTTAATTTTTGTATCAACGAAAATTTTGATTCAATCAATTGAAGTAAGTCAACCTATTTTGGAGGATCACAGTTCTTTAAGTTGTGTCTTTGGACGCAAATTTATAAAGTTATCAATCAAAAACAGCCAGAGTATTTAAGTGACAAATTAGAGAAGAAAATACATGTTTATAATTTGCGAAATATAAATTTAAGAAACTATTCTTTTCCCAAACTAAAAAATGCATATAGTAATATGCATTTTCCTGTTATTGTAGATAGAACATGGAATAAGTTAAAATCAGTAGTGAACAAAAAATTTAAAGACGTGAAAGCATTTTCATCATGCCTAAAGTTGGAATTAAGTACCAGGTGTGAATGTTATGGTTAGATTCGGTAATTTTAGTATAGTGATGAGTAATGTATGTCATATTGTTAAACAATAATTGTTTGTAGTGTAATTATTATTCTTATGTCAGTTTTTGTAATGTTTGTGAATGGACTGTCTGGTATTATTTTTGATTGTTATATGACTGCACTAATGTAAAATTTTATACAACAGGAGCATCTTGCAAACAGGACTTTGTCCTAATGATGTATTAATGCCAACAACTTTCCTGTATAAAAATAAAGGTTTTTACTACTACTACCTCTGTGATGGGTTGGGGTGGCCATCTGGGGGAACTCAGAGCACACAGCCTCTGGTCCCCTCAGGAGTCTCAATGCCACATCAACCTGCTGGAGCTTCGAGCAGTCTGACTAGCCCTCACCGCCTTCGCTCCGTTTGTACGGTGTCAAGTGGTCCAGGTCCAGACTGACAACACCACGACCATGTACTACCTAAACCACCAGGGCGGGACGCACTCCTTGCCTCTGTGCAAGTGAAGCCTCCAAGACTTGGTCTCTCGCTGGCAGACTGGAGGCGATCTCCAGCCATTCATGTGGCAGGAGCCTCCAAACACTCTTGGCCAATGCCCTAAGCCAGATAGGTGCTGCATCCACGAGTGGTCCTTCCTGCCGAGGTAGTACATGATCTGCCCTCCCACTGGGGCACACTTCAGGTGGACCTGTTTGCCTCCTGGGAGAATGCGGTTGAGGCTGTTCTCATGCCCACCCCTCAGCAGGGCTTGCTGCAGGGGGATGCCTTCTCGAGGCCGTGGACCCCGGGCCTCTTCTATGCCTTTCCCCCATTTCTCTTGATCCACAAGGTGCTTCCCAATGCGTGGAGGGACAAGGCGCAGGTGATTCTGGTAGCCCCAGACTGGCCCCATCAGTTCAGGTATCCAGATCTCCTCAGCCTCTGCTCCAGGTTCCCGAGACAGCTTCCAGCCCGTGCGGACCTGATCTCAGGGAAAGATGCTCCACCCGGACCTTCAATCTCTGCACCTGACGGCCTGGTTCCTGAGCGGCTAGAGTTCCAGGCCTTGGGTTCTTTCCGACGAGGTCCTCAACGTTGTTGAGGCATCCCATAAGGAGTCGACCAGAAAATGCTATGCCTTCAAATGGAAGAGATTCTCCATTTGGTGTCAGGATAAGGGGTTGGACCCTTCCTCCTGTTCCTTGGCCAGCATTCTGGACTACCTATAGCCTTTCTCAGCTAGGGGTTTCGGTCGGCGACCCTTGGGTGCACCTGGCAGCATCTCTGCTTACCGAGTGCGGGCTGGAAAGCAGTCAGTGGAACAGGCAGAGGTGGTCGGGCGCTTTTTCAGAGGCCTTGATCACATATCCCCTCCGGTGCGAGAACCTCCACCTCCGTGGTATCTACTGCTGGTACTGGCTAAGCTCATGGGCAAGCCATTCGAACCAGTGCACAGGTGTGATATCTCTCACCGGTCATGGAAGACCGCCTTCTTGGTGGCTATCACGTCAGCCAGAAGGATGGGAGAGCTCCAGGTGCCTTCCATTGAGTCTCCTTATCTGGTCTTCCACAGGGACAAGGTTGTCCTGCTCCCCCACCTGAAATTCCTTCTGAAGGTGGTGTCAGAGTTTCACCTTAACCAGGTGTTGACTCTGCCGGTGTTCTACCCCAATCACACCTCGGAGGCATAATATAGGCGCCATACTTTGGACCCTAGAAGAGCTCTCTCTTATTACAAGGAGCGGATGGCTGAAGTTTGGGGAGAGGTTCGCCAGCTGTTTGTCACCTACGCTGAAGCCGCACCTGGCAGACCTGCAGCCAAGCAGACGATAGGCAGGTGGGTCTCCTCCTGCATAGATCTCTGCTATAGGTTGGCGGGCATGGAGCCTCTCAAAGGGATAAGAGCTCATTCTTCCCGCCATACTGCTGCTTCGGTGGCTGCTTCCAGGGACGTCCCTATCCAGAAAATCTGCAGGGCTGCTACCTGGAAGTCAGCACACACCTTCATTACCCACTGCCACATCGACCTTGAGTCACGCCGAGATGCTGGTTTTGGAACCTCGGTTCTCCAGTCCTTATTTCCCAAGTAGGGGGGGTGCGCCTTGTCTCCCTCCTCCTGGAGAACTGCTAGGAGTCTGCCAGTAAGTGTGGATTGAACAACATATCCACGTCTCTAGAAATACAGGTTACTCACCTGTAACAGGAGTTGTATACTGTATGTTGTTCATCCACACAACCCACCCGACCTCCCCGGCTTCAATGCGCAACCTGGCTTCCAGTGGGCTAGATCTGGTGTCATGGGGCGGAGCCGAGAGTTTTACCACCCGGGTGGGTGGGAGGAGCCAGCTTGAAGACCTTCCGGCAAGATTTAAAGCGGCAGGGAACCTGCCAGTAAGTATGGATGCACAACATATACCACTCCTTGAACTCCTGTTACAGATGAGTAACCTGTATTTATTGTGTTCTCCAGTCCAATGTCTCTTTGTGTGCCTAGTCCTGGTTTGGTTTCCTGGTTCCTCCTGGTAAGTTACTTTCTGAGCTTGTTTCCGGCGGGGAACTGAAGAGTGATGGGGCTGCCCATGTTTTATATGTGTCAACATCATATGTCATCGTGGGCACACCCCCCCCCCCCAGCAAAAAATTCTAAGAGGTCGTGATACCAATGGCTTACAGTTCCAAAGGTGTGGACCAATCCAGGAGATTCTCTCGAAGTTCTGTTGCTGCAATATGTAACTGTTCTGTCTTCAAATATATCTTCTCTATAGGGCCACACTCACCCCCTCTCCTTCCCCCAGACTCACTTTAGTCGTGCTTATTTGTCTTCCCACTTTCCTTTTGGAATGTGTATGGGCTGTGAAGACTGTTGTCCCTTAAAGCATTTAAGGATAAGTAGTTTTTTCGCTATCCTCAATGGAGAAAAAAAAATGTGAAAAAGGTACTGAGGCAGTTGGGGACTATATATTCTGCAAGCACAGGGACAATGCTGTGCATCAGTGTCAGGCACCAGTGTTGCCAGCCCCCAGATTTTTTTTATTCCTGCATGGTCCTGTCACCTCCTGCTCTAAAACCAAAGAATGTGGCTTTGTCGAAAATATATTCTTGAAGATCTGAAGTTAACGGTAAGCAACGTTCCTTTTCTTCTAGTATTCTCTGCAAACTAAAGTGCAAGCCCTGTTAACAAATGTGAGCATCACTGCTGATGTAGCTTTTCTTACTTAGGAGCTGCTAGGATGCGAAACCATGGACCTTAAAAACAAAGATTCCGGGATTGACGATGAATCTACTTATCCTGAGGAGGATGACTTTGGAGATGTGCTGTTGGATATGCATGATGAACAAGAACAGATCGAGGCTTTTCAGCAGGCTTCAAAATCCACTTGTGAGCTTGGATTTGAGAAGGTAGAATACTGCCCTTATCACTTTCACGTCCATATTCAAGGCAAAACATGCTCCTGTCAGGAGGTCTCGTGTCTGTGGGTCCCACTATTGCTGGATCTCTGCAGAGCTCATTAAAGATCATAATTCTGCCTGACATCTCCACAAAGCCTGAGGCTTTCCTGCAAACTTTTTGAGATACAAACAACTGTGTAACGGCAACATTAGGGCCACCAGGGAAGCCAAGTCAGTTTACTTCACCTAAACCTGCAGAACAACCTTAAATCCCCTGATAGGTTCTGGAAGATTATTCCCTCCTTTCTTAACCCCCCCCCCCAATCCAGTTTACCTTCCCCAGTCCTTAAATTAGGAAACATGCCTTTCTTTGCCCTAACTGAGGTCTTGAACACCTTTGTCAGTTTCTTCACATCTTGTGCCCTCTCTGTACTTCCTCCTCTCCTCCCTTCTTCCACTTCCACCTGCCCTACCTGATACACCATTGTAATCTATACTTGGATATTTGAGATTGGCTGATAGAACAAACATACGTCTTGTAAAGCTTGTGTAGTATTGGTAGGGTCCCAATCTATCTTTTGGATGGTATAGAACAGAGACAGGTGAAAAAGGCATGGGGATCAGCACCAGATTAGAATATGTTGTTCCTCCAAAGAAAACCTGCATAGGCAGATCAGCCTTTTACCATGCAGGCCCAAAAATGTGGAGTGCAGATCTTACTTCGAGAGGTCTCTTGCAGTAAGTATTCACATATAGGACTGACCTGCCAGGCGTCAGGACCCCACAGAAACATTTCTAGCTAGCAGTCTCTGGCGGGGGACCGCCCCCACGTCAGATGACCGGCATCATACAATGTCAGTATAAAGTGGCGGTCCCCCGCGCCCGCCTTCCAGTTCTTTCCCGCCATCGGGTTGTGAAAGTTCCTCGCGGTAGCACAGTGCTCGTCAGTCATTCGTCGGTCCCTAAGTTTTCAAGCTTTTCAACATATTTTCTATCCAGTCGCAGAAGGGTCAGAGCCAGGTCACTCCTCCGCCTCCTTGGGCTAATGGCGGTTGCCATTCTGACAGTCCCACTCGCTTGTCTCCATATGAGGATCTCTCAATGGACGCTTTGGTCACAATGGACCAGACCATGGACATTCTAGACCAAGAGGTACTAGTTTCCGATCCCATGATCAGGGACTTGCAATAGTGGATGGTTCAGGAGAACCTATGCCTGGGAGTTCACTTCTGCATCAAACCCCCCTCCCAGACGTTGATGACAGATGCGTCAGGAGAAGGCTTGGGTGCCCATCTAGGGTCTCAAAGGACTCAGCGCAGCTGTTCCAAGTTCAAACAAAATCTGCACATAAATGTGCTCGAACTGAGAGCAGTCCTTTATGCCCTTCAGACTCTACACTCCTTCATCCTCCCTGGTCATCTCCTCATATCATCAGAGGAACACGTTCCTACCCTCTGTGCCGGGAAGCAATGAGAATCTGGCATTGGGCAAACCAACATCACCTTCACTTGACTGTGGTTCACGTTTTGGGAGTGGAAAACACAGTAGCAGACCAACTCAGTCAGTCCTCAGCCAGGTCCTATTAGTGGGAGGATCAACAAGTCGTAAATGACATCTTTTAGTGATGGGGGGACACCTCAGGTAGACCTCTTAGCCTCTCCCCAAAACACAAAACTTCCCACCATCTGCTCGCTTGCTGCAGGGCAAAACATTTTTTGGCGGGACACCTTCCCTCCCATCCCTTTAATTCCGAGGGTCCTGAACAAACTCAGATTGGAGGGAGCTGGAATGATTCTCATCACTCCCTTCTGGCCCAGGCAAGTTTGGTTCTCTCTCTCCTGCAACAGTTTTCAGAGGAACCTCCACTTCCTCTTCCTCTATCGCAACAATTGTTGACACAAGACCAGGGGACCCTTGTTCATCCAGGTCTCAGAGCCCTTTATTTACATGGCGTGGCTCCTGCAGATGTAGATAAAGCCTGCTTTGGAGTTTCTCCTCTCGTTGCGGACATCTTGGTAGAGGCCAGGAAGCCTTACACCAGGTCCACCTACGCCATGAAGTGGAAACGATTTTTCTATTTGGGCCAATTCTAAAGACTTCAAACCTTCCTCATGCCCAGCCAATAAAGTCCTGGATTACATGTGTCACCGCTTCGATCTGGGTCTTGGCCATTCCTTGTTAAAGGTCCACATGGCCGCTATTTCAGCCTACGATATTCCCTTTGGAGACAGGACTTTTGCTCAGTTGGAAGTCTCCAAGACGTTCCTCAGAGGGGGTTCTCCATTTGAGACCCCCCATCCGCATTCCTGCCCTTCCTTGGGACTTGAATTTCATTCTGGAGAAGCTTACCCTGCCTCCCTTCAAGCCGGCGACTACGGCAGATTTAAAGTTCCTCTCTTGGAAGACTCTCTTCCTAGTGGCCATTACTTCTGCTTGGTGTATTTCCGAGCTTCAGGTGTTGATGTGTAAAATCCCGTACCTGATTTTTCACAAGGAACGTGTGGCTCTGCGCACCAGCCCTAAGTTTCTCCCTAAGGTGGTGCCTGAATTTATGCTGAATCAGTCTATTGAGCTACCCACTTTCTTTACGCAACACTCCAATCAAGGGGAGTACCTCTTGCATACTTTGGATGTTCACAGAATACTGAGATACTACACCACTCGGACTAAGGATCTCAGGAAAACTGATCAGCTTTTTCTCTCTTTTGCTTACAAAAGAGAAGGCAATGCTGTTTCTAAGCAATGCCTTTGAAAATGGTTGCTCATTGTATCACTTTCTGTTACAAGTACAACAAGACCCTGCCGGGTCAGGTCAGAGGTCACTCCACTCGAGGAGTAGCTGCCTCTGCAGCTTGTTTCAAGGATATGTCAGTGGCAGACATCTGTGCAGCCGCAGCTTGGACTTCTGTCCATACCTTTACAAAACACTACAGTTTGGACATTGCCTTCCGCCGTAGAGCAGGTTTTGGGTTGGCTGTTCTACAAGGTCTCCTTTCGTGAGACCCATTCAGCCTGAGGTTACATGCTGTGGATGACAGTCCTCCTCCCGAGTACGTTTCCTTGTTCCAGACTGCTTGGGACTCAGTTCTATATGTGAATACCTACTGCAGGAGCCCTCTTGTAGTAAGATAGTACAGTTACATAAGAACTTACCGTAACAGTAGATCTTTGAGAGAGGTGCTTGCAGTTGGTATTGCCTTCCCGCACTCCATCCCCCTAAGCTTTTTTGTTCCATTTCCATGGGAGGAAATATCCTCTTCTCTCTCATCTTGCCTCTTTTGGCCTTTGGCGGGAAAGAACTGGAAGGCGGGTGTGGGGGACCGCCCTTTATACTGACATCGTAAGACATCGATCACCTGACGTGGGGGCGGTCCCCCACCAGAGACTGCTAGCTATAAATTTTTCCATGGGGTCCTGATGCCTGGCAGGTCAGTCCTGTATGTGAATACCTATTGCAAGAGCCTCTCTCGAAGATCTACTGTTACGATATGTTCTTACATAACTGTACTTTACCTTGGGTGCAATTCCCTGTAGCTTGAGATCAGTTGATAAACAACTTAGCCTAAACAGGATAAAGACATGGCTAACTGAGTCAGGAAAGAAACCACAACAATACTGCTTTGATTTTGATGTAGGTTCATTTTGTTATAGGAATTCTTCCTTCACCTCTTTTATTCCTTTTAAATTGTCTGACATTTTTTTTTATAAGTTTTTCTGTTAGTAGTTTTTCCACCTGTGCATGCTGAGGGCAGGGATTCCGTATCCGCTCTCACCAGCCCAACTGCCCTGACCACCCCCAAGGATTACCCCCCGTGGCGGCCCAAGAAGGAGGAACCTCCCCATCCCGGAACACAATCCAAATCTGGGGAGTCCATAGCAGCACGGGGTTGGGGATCTCATAGAGCCCTCAGCTGCCATTTTCAATTTTCTTCCCCACTGGCACACAAGGCGCTATGGGCATCGCAGCACAGGATGACGCCATGCCAGCTTCTTGCCTCCTGGTCACCGCCCAGCCCCCACTAGAGGCGAATGACAGGTGGGACAACGTACCACCCCCCTACCAAGAGGAGAGTAGTCTTCAGATGTCATCCTCTCTCACCTCTACCGACCCCGGCAGCCCTGACTCGTTCGAACATGGGTTGCCGGCGTGGCACGAGGTGTGGCATTCTAGTGCCTCAACCCTCAGTGCCACCGGGCCAGCTTTTATCATTTTTTTTTAAATAAATCTTTAGTTTTTGCATACTGCATATGAGTTGTTGTGAAATGTGTATAAGACGTGTAAATATATATTGTATTTTGCATGTCTTAAGTATATGATATGTAACTGTGTTCTTGAATTTTGTATAGATCTCTTGTGATATTCTTCCTTGTAACTATGTAATAAGGACCCCATTGCAAATTAGCTCTGCTCCCATGAATAAAAAGTATTACTACTACTGTACTGTCTCTCTTCCAATGACCCCGTTGCCCCACCCTTAAATCCAGCATCTTTTTCCTTATCCTCAGTCTCCTTAGAGACCATCCTCGCTGTCTTACTCTCTCTTAATTCTTCTAAGTGCAGAGCCCAGATTGGCTGGATAGTAATCTTCTTCATCCCTCTGCACTAGCCATCACTGGCCCTCTTGCCTCCATTTTTGATCTTTCATTCCAACTTGGATCTATACCCCAGACCTAGAAGTAGGCTGAAGTACTCCCTCTCCCCAAAGGGGTGACTCTTCTTTCCCAGGTAATTACTAGCCAATCTCTCTTCCCTGACCCGGCTAAGGTACAGGAAAAATGTACTCTTTCTCCCAGCTATCTACCTACCTTGACTCTTCTCCTCTTCCTCTCCACTTTTCAGTCTGTCTGCCACAAACACCTCTCCACTGTCTCCTCCCTCATCTGGATTACTGACTTTGTGCCGAAAGGCATGGACCAAGGCCTGTTCACAGCGGCCATTTTCATAGACCTAGCAAAGGCCTTTGATACAGTGTCCCACTCCTTTCTTGGGGATGTTGGGTGCTGTGGGCCTGTCTGACATAGCAGTCTGATGGTTTCGCTTCTACCCCTTGGATCGGCTCTAGCCAGTCCAAGTTGTCAGTAACTTACCACAACAGTAGATCTTCGAGAGAGGCTCTTGCAGTAAGTAATTACAAATAGGACTGAAAACGACAGGCGTCGGGACCCCACGGAAAAATTTCTAGCTAGCAGTCTCTGGCGGGGGACTGCCCCCACGTCAGGTGACCGACGTCAGGCGACATCAGTATAAAGGGTGGTCCCCCACACCTGACTTCCAGTTCTTTCCCACCAAAGGCCAAAAAAGGCAAGACGAGAGAGAAGTGGATGTTTCCTTTACTGGAAAAGGAGCTGAAAAAGCTTGGGGGATGGAGGGCGGGAGGGTATTACCTACTGCAAGAGCCCCTCTCGAAGATCTACTGTTATGGTAAGTTCTTACATAACTGTACTATCTTACTTCGAGAGAACTCTTGCAGTAGGTAATTACAAATAGGACTGAGTCCGAAGCAGTCTGAAACAAGCAGAAGCAAACGGGAGGAGGAAAACTACCCAAAAGTAGACCTCCTGGCTGTGAAGGTCTTAGGAAAGAAGGCCTTGCAGATCAGCCAACCCGAAGCCCGCTCTACAGGGAGAGGCAATGTCCAAACTGTAGTGTTTCATAAAGGTATAGACAGAAGTCCAAGTTGTGGCTGCAGAGATGTCTGCCGCTGACACATTCTTGAAACAAGCAGCGGATGCAGCGACCCCTCTGGTGGAGTGTCCTCTGACATGACCCGGCAGGGTCTTGTTGTACTTGTTATAACAGAAAGCGATACAATGAGCCAACCATTTAGATAGGCATTGCTTAGAAACAGCATTGCCTTCTATTTTACGAGCAAAAGAGACAAACAGTTGATCAGTCTTTCTGAGATCCTTCGTCCTGGTGGTGTAGTATCTCAGAATGCGGTGAACATCCAGAGTATGCAAGAGGTACTCCCCTTGATTGGAGTGCTTAGTACAGAAAGCAGGCAGCTCCATGGATTGATTCAGCATAGATTCCGCTACCACCTTGGGGAAAAACTTAGGGTTGGTACGCAGAGCCACACGTTCCTTGTGAAAAATCAAGCACGGGATTTTGCACATCAGGGCCTGGAGCTCGGAAATCCTTCGAGCAGAAGGAATGGCCACAAGGAAGAGGGTCTTCCATGAAAGGAACTTCAGGTCTGCTGAGGCTGCCGGCTTGAAAGGAGGCAGAGTAAGCTTCTCAAGGACAAAATTCAAATCCCAAGGAGGGTCAGGAAACCGAATTGGGGGTCTCAAGTGGAGGACCCCTCTAAGAAAAGTCTTGGAGACTTCCAGTTGGGCTAAAGTCCTGTCCCCATAAGGAACATGGTAAGCTGAGATGGCCGCCATGTGAATCTTCAGAGAGGAATGACTGAGACCCAGATCAAAGAGGTGTCGCAAGTAATCCAAAAGCCACCCAACAGAGCACGAGAAAGGCTCGAAATCTTTGGAAGTGACCCAAATAGAGAACTGTTTCCAATTCATGGCATAGGTAGATCTAGTGGAGGGCTTCCTGGCCTCCACCAAAATCTCAGCCACCAGCAGGGAAACACCCAAATCAGGCTTGAGCTACGTCTGCAGGTGCCACGCATGCAACTGAAGGGACTTGAGGCCTGGATGGACCAGGGTCCCCTGATCCTGGGTCAGCAAAGGATGAGACAGAGGAAGAGGAAGCGGGGGTTCCTCTGAAAACTGTTGCAGAAGAGAGAGCCAAACTTGCCTGAGCCAGAAAGGAGCGATTAGGATCATGTGAGCTCCTTCTGAACTGAGTCTCTGTAAGACCCTCAGAATTAAGGGGATCGAGGCGAAGACATAGGTGAATCTGCCCTTCCAGTCTAGAGACAGAGCATCTCTCCAAAAAATGCCGCGCCTTGAAACAAGCGAGCAGAAATCGGTAAGTTTTGCGTTGCGAGGAGACACAAATGGGTCTACCTGTGGTGTTCCCCAACATAGGAAGAGATCATCTGCTACCCCCTGATCGAGTTCCCACTCATGAGCGTGAGCCGACGACCGACTGAGGTGGTCTGCCAACGTGTTCTTGACCCCCGGGATGTGAATTGCTGTGAGGTGAAGGTTGTGCTGCACTGCCCAATCCCAAACTCGCATTGCCTCCCTGCAGAGAGGATAGGAACGAGTTCCTCCCTGTTTGTTGATGTACCAGACCACACACATGTTGTCCGTCTGGACAGCCAGATGCCCGGGAAGCAGATACAGATGCAGAGCCTGAAGAGCATACAGCACGGCCCGAAGCTCGAGTACATTGATGTGGAGTGTTTTCTCAAGCCTGAACCAGGAGGCTGGCCAGCCGGCGCAGCGGTCAGATTTCCGCTTGCGATGCCAGCGACCCGGGTTTGGGAACGCAGCCCAGGAGCTGGAGGGCTGCCAGGAGAGGACTTGAGCGTCCCAAGGACTGCTTGTACCTCGGGAGGGGAGGGAACTAGAGCTCAGCTCTTGTCTGGCCCCGGGTGGAGACCCGAGGTACAGCAAGCCCGACACTCAACAGAGGGGCCATGTGCCAGACGTCGACGCTTCAGCGCCTTGATGTCCGGGAACATGGCATGCCGAGAGAACATCGGAAAATAACCATGCAGCCTCCCAGTAGACGGAGCACCAGGCCGTTACCTTCAATGTCCCTACTGGCCCGGAGACAGCGTTCTGACGAAACATAGATGCATTGGGGTGTAAGGGCCCCTACCCCGTACCCCCCTTGGGGTATAACTATGGCTCCATGGGGGACGGACTGCACCGGTCACCAGGTAGGTGAGCGAGGGCTGTAAAGGCCGTAGGTGTCTCCCAAAGAGGGGAGAGCTGCGAGGAGAGGGGAGTTAGAAAAAAGGCTGGACCAGGAGCCCTGGGTCCTGTGAGACCTCAAATGGGCTGCCCAGCCCTCACCCGAGGCATCTGTAGTCAGCATCTGGGAGGGGGGAGCGAAGCCGAAGGGAATTCCCTGCAAACATTCTCTTGAACCATCCATCAAAGCAAGTCCCGAGCCATGGGATTGGAGACCAGAACTAATTGATCTAGGTCGTCCACCAGCTGATCCCACTGAGACCGAAGTGTCCACTGAGAGATTCTCATGTGAAGCCGAGCACGAGGGACTGTCGGAATAGCAGCCGCCATGAGCCCGAGGAGACGAAGTATCGATCTGGCAATAACCCGCCTGCAGCTGGACAACAGGCTGACCTGAGCCTGGAGTGTGGCCGCCCTGTCCAATGGCAGGAATGCCATGCCAGAGGTCTTGTCCAGAATCACCATGATAAACTGGAGCCTCTGGGATGGGATCAGATGGGACTTGGCCTGGTTGACGGCAATACCCAGGCTGGTGAAAACCCGCAAGGTAGGGGAAAGGAAGCGCAGGAGCTCCTCCCTGGACGAGGCCGACAGGAGCCAGTCGTCCAGGTACGGGAAAACCTGAGCCCCCTGGGTATGCAGGTAGGCCACTACCACCGAGAGGCATTTGGTGACCACTCGTGGCTCAGAGGAAAGACCAAATGGGAGGGCCTTGAACTGGTAGTGGTCCCCCTGGAACGAAAAACGCAGCTATTTGCGGTGGGAAGGGCGAATAGGGATATGCAGGTAAGCATCCTGCATGTCCAGAGCGTATAGCCACTGTCCCGTCCAAATAAGGGGCAGAAGACTCTGCAGAGAGAGCATCCTGAACCTTTTGTACTCCATGAACGAGTTCAGGGAGCTGAGGTCGAGGATCGGCCTCACATCTCCTGACTTATTCGGTACTAGGAAGAAATGGGAGTAGTAACCCATCCCCCGAAGATGGGGTGGGATAGACTCTATCACTTCCTTCCGAAGAAGAGATTATATTTCTTCCTGGACCAGAAGAAGATGTTCTGGGAAGTAAGATGACCTTGGGGGGGGGGGGTGAGGAGGTTTCCGAAGAAACTCTATTGAGTGTCCTTCCGCGATCAGCTGGAGCACCCAAATGTCTGAATTGATCCTCTCCCAACCCAGTAGATGGAAGGAGAATCTCCCTCCTACCGGTTCCTCTGGAAAGCCCAGAGGCTGTGGGAGAGGAAAGGAGTCAGGAGGTGTTGGGCAGCATCGTGGCTGAAGCCCCCACTACGTTTTTGGGCGGCTGGGTCTTGGCAGCCAGAGGGGCCCGGTGTTTGTTGGCCTGCTTTCCCTGATGCTTCACCTTTTGCTGAGAATGTCTGCGAAAGGGATGATGCTGAGCCTAAGGGGGTCTGTACAAGGAGTCAGCAGACAAGTGCAGTACCCTTCTCCTGCAGATCGGTGATGATGTCCTTGACATCACCACCGAACAGCACTGAAACCCTGAAGGGCGCGTCCTGGATAGTGGACTGCACCTCCAGGACCAAACCTGACACCCAGAGCCAGGCATGACACCGCAAACCCACGGCGAACGCCAAGCTCTGACCAGCAGCATCCACTGCATCGTACGTGGCACGAAGCATGTGCCGACTGGCCGAATGCGCAGACCGGACTAGATCAGCCACTTCTTGCTTTGTCTGAGACTCAGAAAGGGAGTCCAGTTTAGCCTCCACCTCACTAAGGATCGCCTTCTGGTAATCCCCCATTTGAGCAACGTAATTCGGGGCCCTTATTCCCAGAGTGGAAGAAGCATAGACCTTCTTCCCATACTGGTCCAGAAGGCAGGATTCCTTGTCAGGTGGTGATGAGCTTAAATGCTTAGGGTTAGCCATCCGGCTGTGAGCGGTGCTAATCACAGTCAAATGAGCTTGAGGGTGTGAATTTAAAGAGTCAACACCCTCCGGAGCCTGATAAAGCCTGTCTGACTTCCTAGGAAGAGGGGCTAATGGAGACGGTTGCTTCCAAATAGTGGAGACAAGGTCGACATGAGGCTCAGTCCAGGGTGGCACCAGGGTAAGAGCGGTCTCTGGCAGATCCAGGTGCGCAGCAAGTTTCTTACACTGTGGATCCGGCTCTAAGTGCCACTGATGAACTGCCTGGATTCTACGCAGCAACTCCGTAAAGGAAGGATCCTCCGGAGGAGACTTCGGAGGAGTCCTTGGCCTGGGCTTGTCCGGAGTGCGTGGCTCGTTGTCCAGATCGGAGCACCCATATGAGTCATCCAAGGTCTCTGAGGAGGAAGAAGAAGACACCTCCTCCCGGCATGGGGGAAGAACAGACCCCTTGGGAAGCCCACAGGGAAGCGTATCCTGCCCTGCTCTGGAACCAGAGGGCTTGCCACTGGTATCCGGAGGGGGGGTCTCATCTCTGACATAGGGGGTTCGGAACCGGGACTGGCGTCGGAAGACGGCTCTCTACCTCCCTGGTGAGCTGAGCCTTAGCCGCAGCCCACCAGGAAGCCAGAGTCTATTTCAGGTCCACCTGCGGCTGAGGGGGAGGAGGAGGAGGAGGAGGGGGTACGGATACTGAGGGTATCCGTAAGGCATGGATCCATATCCCGACGGGGGGAAGGCCGGTGTCGGGTACTGGGGCACTGTGTACTGCCCCGTCGGGTAGGCCAGCATCGGGTACTGGGGTACCGGATACTGCTGGACTGGGTAGGACGGCGTCGTATAAGACAGGGTCGGATACCCAGGTACCGGGGGGTCTGCAGGAGCAGAGGGCTCCGGAAATGGCCTAGCAGGTGGACCCAGAACGGGAGGCCCGGCATAGTGGTGGTGTCCGGCAATGGGATGTTGTCGGGTGTTGGATAGGTCGGCGTCGGCGCCGCTGTCCGAAGATCCAGCATCGGGTCATCCGGCCCAACAGGAGGGAGACCCGACGGCAGCATACCCACCTCCTCCGTGTCACCCAGGGAAGAAGGATTACCATCCCTGGGGTCCAACAAAGGAGACACTGGCACCTCGGAATGCAATGAGCATTGTGGCGAGCTTGGGACGATGGAGAGGCTCGAAGGGTCCAGTGTCGGCTCGTAACGCTGAGCAGAGTTCGGAGGAGCTGACGTCCGTCTTATCGGCGGGATCCGGGCGGATGTCAGAGGAGCCGGCGTTCAACTTATTGGACCCAGTGCCCGATGAAGGCCGCGAAGGAGGGGCGGCCTTGGCGGGCATTTTGGAGGCTGTGCGCTGCCCTGGAGGGGTCGGATGTCTTACAGGCCTTACCCAGGCAGGCGTAGGAGGAGCTGACGTCTGACTTGTCGAGTCCGCTCAAACCAGAAGGCCGCATGGCGGCAGCCTTACTGGCAGCAGCTGCCTCCTTAGACCCGGAGGCTCCCGAAGAACCCGGTGTGAGCCCGAGGAGGGTGGCTTCCGCCGCCTGAAGCCCAAGACGGCTGCCACTGAACTGCCTCCGGGAGGCATTACCTGCAGCATCGCGACCCCAGCCGAGGCCGCGGTGACCATTGAAGAGGAGTCCTGGTCCCAGTGCTTCTTCTTGTGGTGGCCCTCCGGAGAAGTACACGCCCACCCGAGTTTTTTCAGCTCCTTTTCCATGGAGGTCATTTTGAGTTTGAGAACGTGAGACTCCAGGACCCCGCCAAGTGCCGCTGGTGGCTGCGTTAAACTGCTGCAGAGCTGGCACTTCTTGACGATGATCGGGCCTAGACAAAAAGACACTCGGGATGTCCGTCCTTGTGCGGGAGCTGGGCACCGAAAGTATCGCACTTGTTTTTGTGCTCGGAGGGAGTCGGGGACGACATACATGGCAGCTGTAGATAAGGCTGATGAAAATCGAAGAAAAAATTGAAAATAGGTGGTAAAAACTACCGATGATTGACTGCGAAACAGTGAACTTTACCACGAGGCGCTGCATGAGCTAACGGCGGGAAAGAACTGGAAGGCGGGTGTGGGGGACTGCCCCTTTATACTGACTTCGCCTGACGTCGGTCACCTGACGTAGGGGCAGTTCCCCGCCAGAGACTGCTAGCTAGAAATTTTTCTGTGGTATCCTGATGCCTGCTGGCTTCAGTCCCATTTGTACCTACTGCAAGAGCCCTCTCGAAGTAAAATCTGGCTGTTGCAAAGGTGCCTAATTTAAGGCCATTGCAGGTCCATGAGTCCTTGTGATCTCTCATAGGCATTCTGACCCTAATTAGTCGCCAGTCATCCTCTGACCCCATCACCATGCCAACTCAGGTTAGAGGTAATGAAGATTGCTGCGCATTTGTAGCCTATAATCAGACCTTTCCAAAATGTCCTTATTTATGCAGTGTTCTGCAGGCAGAGAGTATTTCGGGCTCCAGACCAGTCCTCTGTGAGTGGCTTACACATACAGCTTGTTGGGAGCGATGAGACAGCAGCTCTGTCATTGTTGGCTGGTGCCTTTGATGTGCAAGTGCATGGAGTCGTAAGGTAAATCATCGATGGAGGGATTGCACTTAAAGTTCTTCTGATCAGTGTTTTTATCTGATTTCCACTACCCTTCCTGCCTAATAGGTATACAGTAGGTCCTTCAGACAAATGTTATGTTATGTATATTTGTTCTATATCTAAATTTTCTCACTGATTTGGTGAGTATTTTGGCTTTATAAATTTTAAAGAGTAAAAAAAAAAAACGTATTCTTGTATAATGACACTCAATGGCTGCTATTTTCAAATGCCTACACGCCATGCAAGGGTAGCGCATGGGCTGTCCTAGGACCAAATGCCATGCAGCGGTGTTCTATGCACCCACCCCCAAATGGTTGCACTAGATCCTCTGCTGGCTGCAGGCGCCGCCAGAGGGTGGTATGGAGTGTGCCGGGAGTAAGCCTGTGGCAGCCATTCACAGTGACACTGCACACCATTGGGGGCTGCATGCAGTACACGGAGGGGAACTAGGGGTAGCCATTGCACCCCCATGGTGCCGCCCGCTGGCTATAGTAAAGCATTGCCAGCTCCCTCACCATGCCTTCTAGCCTCATGGACCAAAGGGGGGGTTTGGGTGTGGCCACCTGGGCACTCACCTGGTGACCTTGCAGGGCCACAGTTCAATGATCCGAGAAATCCCTGCACTGCATGGGGCTGGGGAGCTGGGCATCCCATTGACTGCTCACCTGTGTCCGCAAAACCACCCCCCACGCATTAGTGCACCGGGGGGGGAGTCCACGGATGGGAGGCGTGCGGTGGTTGGCGATTGTGAATGCCAGCCACCGCACACCTGTCTGCGGGTGCGGAGCCACGCAGGTGGGTTACGCGCATTTTGCATGGGAAACCTGCCCGTTTGTGAATTGTGGCCAGTGTGTATTTATGTAAGCAATAACTCATGACTGTATCGTGTTATTGGGATATGTAGCTGGTTTCTCTTTTTTCCTAATTAATTAAGGAGTGTTTAGTATGGCAAACACATGCACGGTTTCCCTCGCTCTGCGCATGCACCCGCCGCAGTTCCTTGATTACCGACCACTCTTCTTCTCGTGGAACCGCAAATGGAGTTATCCATCATTCAGAGTCGGTGGTAAGTTATTAAAAAAAAAAAAATGTGCCACAAGTATTAACATTCACTTTCAGCTGCCCACAAAAAATTAACTTTAAAGAAAAAAAGAAAGCCGGCCGTGCGCTGTAACTTAACGACCGCAGTCCGCACAGCAGCTTTCTATTTTATATCATTGCTTAGGTGAGAAAAGGGAAACCCAGCAATTATATAAAATAAAATATGGGTCCTTCTGGAACAAGGCTATTGAGATGGCAAAAGAGCAGCTCAACTCGGCCTACAAGTCGAAGCTGTTTGACATTCTGCAGTCCGGTCTTGACATCTGCAAGTATGTGCTGAGATCCTCTTATGATTCGGCTGATACAGCTGCCAGGGCAGCCGCCACTGGAGTCTGCATGAGGAGGTACTCCTAACTTCGAGTATCCGGCTTTGAGTCCTCCAGGATGCCATCCTGGACGTTTCCTTCCATGGGTTCATGCTTTTTGGTCCAGATATTGAGAAAATGATCTCGGACTTTCAAGATTCGGGCAAAGCCATTCAGTCTGTGCACCAAATATACAGGTCTGACCAAACCCTGGGGGGGGGGGGACAGAAGCCTAAGGAACAGCAGCAGAGAGGCAACTTTTGCCGCAATGCTCCCTTTCACCCTGGTGGAACACAGGGATCTCGGAACGCCAAGCTTTCCCAGGTCTCCTTGCCCACCTTGGGATCCAATGCCTGACTCCTTGCCTGACCCCCCACCACCAGTCACATCTTTGGGGAGGTATTAGGGGGTCAGTTCTTGCTGTACCCCAAAGGGTGGTCCACCATCACGTCAGATGTGTGGGTGCTCCAATTGATAGCGTGAGGTCACACATTGGAATTCCTCCAGATTCCCCTGAACAACCCCCCTGTCCAATCCACTTACTCCCCCTCCCACACTGCACTTATTCAGGAGGAGGTCCAGCCCTTACTCGACAAGAAGGCCATAGAACCCATCCCAGCACCACAGTGAGGGAAGAGGTTCTACTCCCACTTCTTCTTGGTACCCAAGAAGACAGGGGATCTGCGCCCAATCCTGGACCTGAGCCTCCTGAACAGTTATATAGTGTACAGGAGGTTCAGGATGGTTACCCTGCTAGGCATCCTCCCCATGCTGCATCAGGGGGGACTGGCTTTGTTCCCGAGACATACAGGATGCTTACCTCCACATCCTGGTGCTTCCAGCCCACCAGAGGTTCACCTTTGAGGGCCAGCATTTCCAGTTTTGGGCCGTGCCCTTTGGCCTTTCCTGGACACCGCAAGTGTTCACGAAATGCCTCGTGGTAGTGGCAGCGGCCCTCAGGAGGCAAGGGCACTTCATTTACCCCTACCTCGATGATCGGCTACTAACAGCAGCCACAAAGGATCGGCTTCTGGCCACCTTGGAGGATACCTTCCACCTATTCAGCTCCCTAGAGATTGCTCTGAGCATGTCCAAGTCGCCTCCTTGGCCATGTCAGAGGTTACAGTACATAAGGACAATTCTAGACACAGAGCAGGGGAAGGCCTTCCTCTCGCCAGTCGTTGGCCCACAAAGTCTTAGTCTCTTACCAGGTACCAGCTCGGACCATGCTTCAGCTCTTGGGTCACATGGTTACTGCCATAGTGACAATTCCTTCAGCACACCTTTTCATGAGAGTTCTGCAGTGGACCCTTAGGGTACAGTAGGTCCAAAAGGAGGACGATCTCGACCAGCCGGTCTTGATCTCCAGAGCCATGGTCCAAACCCTTTTGTGGTGGCTCTCGCCCCAGCGTCTGGAGCTGGGAAACCCCTTTCGGAGAGTTCCCCTTCCCAGGTTCTGACAACAGATGCCTTGGGCCTGGGATGGGGATGGGGAGCCCACTTTCAAGATCGGCAGACACAGGGGACGTGGTCTTCACTAGAACTATTCCTCCACATCAGTGTCCTAGAAATGAGGGCAGCTTTGTACGCTCTGCAAGCCTTTCAGCTGGACTTCTATCCAGGCCCCCTGTTGATTCAGATGGACAATATGTCAGTCATCTTCTATATCAACAAATAAGAGGGGACTGTTGAGAGGCCATGAGAGTGTGGTTCTGGGCCCTAGACCATGGCCTATCGCACACTGCAGTCCTTGTTCCATGAGTCTGAAACACCTTGGTCGACTCCCTAAGCAGGTCACGGTCAAGAACTCACAAGTAGGAACTTCCGCAGTCTGTGGCAGACGATCTCTTTTAAAGATGGGGTCATCCAGAGCTGGACCTCTCTGCATCCCCATGCAACGCAAAACTGCCCAGTTTTTGCTTGCTCGATCCAGGGCCTGGTGTTTTCTGGTGAGACGCATTGTCCATCTGTTGGACAGGAAGGTTTCTCTATGCCTTCCCACCCTTTCCTCTCCTTCAGAGGGTCCTGCTCAAGCTCCAAGTGGAGATGATTCTTATAGCTCCGCTTTGACCTCATCAGATATGGTTCCTCCTGTTGCAGCATCTAGCAGTGGAACCACCAGTTCCCCTGCCTTTGTCCTCCCACTTACTGTCAAAAGAGCAGGGCACATTGGTTCACCTGGACCTCCGGTCCCTACATCTGCATGTGTGGCTCCTACAGACATAGCTACATCCCGCCTTGGAGTCACTCCAAGAGTGGCCAAGATACTGGTGGCAGCCAGAAAACCATTCTCTCAGGCCATT
The DNA here is from genome assembly GCA_016271365.2 of Neoceratodus forsteri. Lineage (NCBI taxonomy): Eukaryota > Metazoa > Chordata > Ceratodontiformes > Ceratodontidae > Neoceratodus > Neoceratodus forsteri. Next base: position 1,049,154,743 of record CM057456.1, read on the forward strand.
TACGCCATAAAGTGGATGCGGTTTAGCCTGTGGGCCACTAACCAGGGACCCATTCCTGTGTCCAATGAATGCTGTCCTTGAGTATCTCCTCTCCCTTTCAGATGTGGGCCTCCATTATTCTTCCGTTAAGATGCACCTCTCTGCGATTTCAACCTACCATGCACCAGTGGACGGCAGATATATTGCCCAGTCTGATCTGGCCCAGGTGTTCTTAAGGAGTATGCTGCATCTCATGCCTCCCATTTGTGACCCTGTCCCACCATGGGATCTTTTATTTCTGTTAGAAAGGCTTACATTGCCTCCCTTTGAGCCAGCCACGAATTGCGAGCTACGCTTTCCGTCGTGGAAAACATTATTTTTAGTTGTTGTTACTTCTGCCCGGAGGATTTCCGAGCTTCAGACCCTTATGTCTAGGGAGCCGAATTTAGTTTTCCACAAGGACAGGGTGTCCTTGATGACTAGTTCTAAGTTCCTGCCTAAGGTATTGTCCAAGTTTACGCTTAGTCAGGACATCAACCTACCTGTTTATTATTCAGAGTATTCCATTCGGGGGGAGGCCTTTCTTCATACTCTGGATGTACATGTGGTGGTTCTGTACTATATAGACTGCACCTGAGATTTATGTGTCAGACCAACTTTTTGTTTCCTTTGCCCTGAGAACTTTGGGGGGCTTCAGTAGCAAAGTAGGCCCTTTTCAGATTGCTAGTAAACTGCATTACCTTCTGCTGCAACAAATGCAACAATCCCATGTCAATGTCAAGGGTCACGCCACCAGGGGTGTTTCCGCTTCCTTTGTGGCACTTTGCAATGTTTCTGCAGCAGACATCTGCACAGCAGCTACCTGTGGCTCAGTGCATACCTTTGCGAAGCACTACAACCTGGGCATTGGACATTGCTTCCCGTCGGCGAGCTGGTTTTGGTTTGGTGGTTCTTCAGGGCCTTCTTTCCTGAGGGTCTCTGCTAGTTTCCTTTACCGCCTCCCTTTCTAACCTAGGTCCAGTTAGTACTGCTTGGTACTCTGTCCTTATGGTGTAGCCTGCTGCAAGAGCTCCAACTCGAAGTAAGATGGTACAGTTACGTAAGAACTTGCCATAACAGTAGATCTTCGAGAGAGGCTCTTGCAGCAGGCACTATTGTCCCACCCTCCTTTCCCCCGGTCTTTTCTCCATCTCCTTTCCCCTTGGTGGGGTTATCCACTTTGCCTCGGGTCTCCATTTCCTGATATAGCTGGGTCTCCGGCAGAAGAACTGAGGTGTGGCCGGGGACCGCCCCCTTTATACCACTGGTGGACGTCGGAGGTGGTCCCTGCTTGGTACTGCTAGCTAAGTTTTTTCCGTGGGATCCTAGTGCCTGGCAACATAGTCCTTATGGTGTAACCTGCTGCATGAGGTCCTCTCAAAGATCTACTGTTACGGTAAGTTCTTTCGTAACTGTATTTATATAGACTTTGACTTTGACGGCAGATAAGGACCGCTTGGCCCATCTAGTCTGCCCATTTCCCTAGCTACAGTACAGGCCGCAGATCCTAGTTAACCAACAGCCTATTTCTTCCTACCCCCACAAGAATTGCCTTGTGTCTGTCCCATGCATTCTTGAATTCTCCCACAGTTTTAGACCCCACAACCTCCTCAGGAAGGCTGTTCCATGCATCCACTACCCTCTCTGTGAAATAATACTTCCTCACATTGCCCCCTGAAAGCAGCATTTTCCTTTCTCCCATCAAATGTGGTCAATAATAATGGGTAGTTCTAGGGATGTGCATAGGGTGCACTTATCCACACTGTGGCAATCTTCCTTTCCCTTTAAATCGAGCTGAAATGTCTTAAAGCTAAGCTCCTCTCACTCACCTGGATGTTATCCTCCTTGGCTCTGCCCCATGATGTCCGATCTTCCTTTCCACTGGAAGAGTCAGGTCTCCTCCTTCTCGGCTCCCTATGCGTGGTGTAGGCCTGTGTTTTCTACTCATTTTCAAGTGTTTTTCATTGCATTTCTTCTCACGCCTTCTCTTGAAATGGAACACAATGAACCTCTTTCTGGTCCTGGGTTCAAGAGGTACAACCTCTGCAATCAAAAAAATGTCTCTAAGTTGACAGAAAGGATCAGAATTATGATAAGTAAGCCCAGTAAGATGCATCAGACAAAGTAAGAAATATACTTTACCACAGCAGGTTGTATTGTTCTTTGTTGGGTGGGGGGGTATATGTGTTTGGTACCTGAGGAACACAGTTTGAAGTGACTCCTCCTTAAAAGCCTGTTGTTTAAAAGCAGAAAATGGAAGGAGGACAGGACAGGGAGAGGTGGGGTACTCAGGATTACTCAGATAACCATTGTACAATCCAAACATACATCCTACTAGTACGTACACTCTGTGTAAAAGCTACTTTGTATAATACTGTGAAATAACTATACGTTATGCATTTTCTTTAAGAAACTAATAAAAAGATATATACAAAAAAATATATCTCAAACGGACTCGCAGGCCTCGTGCGTCTACTACTTTGGGGTAGAGTACAACCCTCAGGCCTTTGGGCTTTGCAGAACTTTGTTGCCTTCCTTGCTTGAACATTGGTACACTTGCCTCCTCTTCTGATAGCCAGATGAATGGGACCCACTAGTCCGCTCTAAGGGTGCCCACAAAGTAGTATCAGCAGCTGCAGATTCAGCCTCCCAGCTTATGGCAGTTTCATCTTTGTTACCTATGCTGCTCCCAGTTGGCGCCATCATTGGGGCTTCCTTTACTAGCACCTTTTCGAGAAATGTGCCAGTCTTTGCAGACGCTTGGGGAGGTCCTTTCCAGGATGATAAATAAAAAAAAATTTAAGCAAATCCGCCATCGGTCATGATACTGGGAACGAGCGCACTCTTCCCACACTACGATCCCCTCGACAGCTGTCAAGCCCTTGGCCTTGGCCCAGCCTTCCCAGGTCGAGGGTCAGGCCACTACCTCCTCAGTAACCCCATCAGGCTTGTTGGTCATGATACAAGCCAACCAGCTGGTTGAAATTTTTCTTGACCTGGTCAACCTTTTATCAGATAAAAAAAACAAGGATGACTTGATTTCTAGGGCTCTGGTCCTTGTAGCCGTCTCTCATGAGGGGCAGGCGAAGCCACTAAACCGACTGCCTCCCCCCGAAGAGATACCCCCTTTGGAGATTCAGCAGATGGACCCGGTCCATTTCTTGTACACAGCCCTACCTCCCACATCTCCTTGCTGTTCATGCTGTAGTCGAGGTCCTAGTCTCTGGAATCTTTGCGTTCCCACACTTGGAAGGAAGCCCCATCCACGCAACTCTTCTTCTTCATCTTCAGACGAAGAGAGGCTCCATTGCAAGTTGTGTCGGTGCTATGAGAAGCTGATGTGGCAGCATAGAAACACAGAAGCTGACGGCAGATAAGGACCGCAAGGCCCATCCAGTCTGCCCATTTCTTTTTCTGCCTTATAAATGTGCCATAGGCCTTTGCTCTTTCAATGGCCTGTCTATTCATACTCATCTGTATTGCTCCCTTATGCCTAGCCCATGCCTGTTTGAAGCCCTGTACTGTATTCATATCTACCACTTCCTGAGGTAGGCCGTTCCATGCATCCACCACCCTTTCTGTATAAAAGAACTTCCTCACATTACCCCTTAATCGGCCTCCCTCTAATCTCATACTGTGTCCTGTTGTCCTGCTATTTTTCTTATATTGAAACATGTTAGACTCTTTCACCTTGTTAATGCCCTTAAGGTGTTTGAAGCAGCAGTAGGTCTTTTGCCATGGTAGGTCCCTTCCGCAGGCCCCAGCGCTTACCTGGTCTCCTCTGGGCTGGCCTGCTTTGGTTCTGTGGAGTCCAGTAGTGCCTATGCCGGCTTTCCCACCAATTCTGGTGGCACCACTGCTCAAGCAGCCCTTACAGGGGGCTCCAACCAAGGCCACTCATCCAACTACCGGTCTTCCTGGTCGATTGTCTTTCCAAATCACCCACTTCAGATGAGTCTAGGGTGGTTCATGGGAAGAAACAGCTGAGGGTGGTATTTGAGGAATCGTCAGACTCTGAAAGGTCCTCTATGCAGTCGTCCAGGAGCCTGGGCTTCAACCACGAGTTGACAGAAGAGCTGTCTACTGAACATGGTCTTGTCTCCTTTAGGGCTGTGTTCCAACTGATCTCTGAATCAGTGGAGATTGGCTATCCCCCTAGAGCCAGTCCAGAAGTGGGCCAAGTACCCCTTTATGGGGATCCTCGACTGGGAGGACTCCCTGGGGGTTGCCTTTTCCGTGGCAGAGGCTATTTTGGGTCCCGCATTGGAACTTTGGCAGCATCCAGCTTCATGCGCGGTGCCATCGGCCCACGTGGTCAGCAGATATATGGTTCCGACCTGTTCTCTTCCCATTATTTTAGACTATCCCTTGACTGAGGGACTGGTGGCAGACTCCGTCTTTCGTAAGAAGGAAACATCAGGGACGTACAGGAAACCCCCCCAACAAGGAGTCCAAGTAGCTGGATCATGCAGCGAAAAAAGTCTGTACTGCCTCCTCCCAGGGTGTCTGTCAGGCTAGTTCTGCCTTGATGATGGCCAACATCAGACATGCCCTCATGGGTGTCCTGGACCTTGTCCTTCCCCACTTCCTGTGGATATGCAGCCAAGATGTGGTCAGAGAGAAAGGTCGCTCTGTTGCCAAGCACCAGCTTCAGACAGCCTTGGACATCGGCGACTTCTGCGCCCAGTCTGTGGTGGCAGCGGTCGTTGTGCTCAGTAGAACCTGGCTGCAGATTTCCACCTTTAAGGTAGATAACCCCGCACAAACTGGCTGATGTCCCCCTTCTTGGGCACTGACCTGTTTGCTTCAGGGGTGGATGGACACCAACTAGGATCGAGAAGTCCAGTGCCACCGTGGATTCGTTAATGTCCACGCAAAAGGACCCTAAGGGACGGAAGCTGAAGAAGCCCTTTTAGTTTCAATCTTTTCTGTCCTTGCATTCCAAACAGTAGCAGCCCCAGCTGGGGTCATGCCAGGCCTGGCATCTTGAGAGCAAGTTCACCAGCCAGAACTCCATGAAAGCTGGAGGCCTAGCTGGCAGTGCCCCTTCGGTAGCCAGCATTGGGGCCTCCTCAAAGGCTGCTTAGTGATGGGTCATGGGGGTGCCTGCCTGTCACCCCACAGGTCCCTTCCTCAGCTTCCTATTGGAGGGGGTCAACTGTGCCATTTCTGGCAAACCTGGTCCACCATCACTTCAGATAAATCGGTGCTAGAAGTGTTGGGCTGAGGACTGCCTCTTGACTTCGCAGCTCTACCATGCTACTGAGTCTTGAGAAAGTGCAAGTAATGCTCTAAAACGTTTGGCTATGGTTTTAGAGGGAAGGGCGTGTACTACTCACTGCTGGTGGTTAGTTTGTTTGTTGGCTACTTGTCTTCTGAAATAAAGTGCCTTTTATCCTGACACCATCTTCGTCTTCTGAAATAAAATGCCTTTTATCCTGACACCAACTGCTGAAGTGTCTCCTTTCAAGAAAAAGTGGAGACCGTGAAGTTGAGCTGTCTGCAGTTTGTGAGTACTGTATTCCTTCTTTTGCTTGAACTCTGGTCCTGTGCTGTTTTTTGTAGCCATCTGTGTTGTTCGCCTAGGTCACCTGGACCAGCCGGTCATGGTGACGCAGTTGATATGGGATACCATCCAGTGGTGGCATCATCCCAGAACATCTAGAGGAAGGAGTCCTGTTTATCCACCCAGAGCTGACTGTCATTCTGATGACCGACGCATTTCTGGTGGGATGGGGAGCACACCTGGGGGAACACAGGGCCCATGGCCCCTAGGGAGTCCTGCTACCACATCAACCTGCGGGAGCTCCATGCAGTGCTCCTTGCTCTGACGGCATTCACTCCATTTGTCCGGTGTCAGGTCGTGCAGGTCCAGATAGATGATATCAAGACCATGTGCTACCTGAACAGGCAGGGCGTCACACACATTGCCTGTGGCAGTGTCAGGACGCTGTTCACATTTGGACCCTCATGCGCAGCTTGGGTGCATATCTCCTGGTGACTCATGTAGCGTGAGCCAGCCAGCTTGTTGATGCCCTCAACCAAGAGGGCAAGGCGTCTCATGAGTGGTCTCTGCATCAGGAGGTGGTGGACCACCATTTCTCCCTGTGGGGCACTCCCCTGGTTGTTTTGTTTGCCTCCTGGGAGAACACCAAACTGAGGCTCTTCTGTGCCTGCCCCCCACAGTGCGGGACACTGTTGGTGGATACAGGCCCTGGACCCAAGGCCTCCTTTATACCTTCCTTCCCTTTCCCTAGAGCCACAGAGTGCAGGTCCAGGTGTGGAGGGACAAGGCACAGATGATCCTGGTAGCCCCAGACTGGCCACACTGGTTCTGGTACCCAGAACTCCTCAGCCTCAGCAGCAAGCCTCTGTGGTGCTTGCCTCTATGCCCAGATCTGTTCTTCTGTCACAAGGGTAAGGTCTTGTACTCAGACCTTCAGTCCCTGCACCTGACAGCCTGGTTCCTGAGTGACTAGAGAGCCAGGCTTTGGGGCCCTTCGAAGAGGTTATCCATATTGTGGAAGTCTCCCCGAAAGAGTCAGTCTGTCAGTGCTATGCCTTAAAATGTAAGCGCTTTTCCATTTGGTGCCAGGGCAGGGAGTGAGACCCCCTCTCCTGCCCCTTGGCTAGCAACCTGGACTACCTGTGGTCCCACTCCCAGTCGGGCCTGAGGTCAGCGACCCTGAAGGTGCACCTGACAGCCATCCCTGCATACCAGGCATGGGCTGGTATGTCAATAGTGGCACAGGAGAAGGTGGTCAGGTGCTTCTTTAAAGGCCCTGACCCCCTGTTCCCGCTGGTGCACGAGTCACCACCACCTTGGGACTTGTTGCTGGTACTGGCAATGCTCATGGTCTTGCCATTTGAACAAATGCACAAGTATGATATCTCTTACCTGTTGTGGAAGACTGCCTTCTTGGTGTCTGTCACCTGCACTAGAAAGATCAATGAACTCCAGGTGCCCTTGGTGGAATCTTCGTATTTGGTGTTCCACAGGGACAGGGTTGTCCTCCGCCCCAACCCAAAGTTCCTCTTGAAGGTTGTTTTGGAGTTTCACCTTAATCAGGTGATTAATCTCCTAGTGTTCTTCATCAGTCCAACCTCGAAAACCGAACACAGGCTCCATACATTGGACCTGAGGCGAACGCTCGCTTATTATATGGAGCACATGGCTGGAGTTCGGGGAGAGGTTCACCAGCTGTTTGTCACCTACGCTGAAGCCGCACCTGGCAGACCGGGTAGCTAAGGGGACCATTGGCAGATTGTATCCTTCATTGACCTCTTCTATAGGTTGGCTGGTAGGGAACCTCCTATAGGGCTTCGGGCTCATTCCCCCAGACGTACTGCTGCCTCAGTGACTGCTTCTAGGAATGTCCCTATCCAGGAAGTCTGCAGGGCTGCTACCTGGAAGTCAGCAAACACCTTCATTTCTCACTCCCAGATTGACCTTGGAGTCACGCCGGGTTGCTGGTTTTGGGGTCTGAGTTCTCTAGTCCCTGTTGGCGAAGTAGAGGTGTGCACCTTGCCTCTTCCTCCTTCTCCTGGAGAACTGCTAGGAGTCTGCCACAGTGTGGATAACTGCACCATATCCATATCCCTATAAATGAGGGTTACTCACCAGTAACTGTCTATGAGTGGTATATGGTTCACTTCCACACATCCTAGCCAACCTCTCCTGGCAAATGGCACACAGATCCTTGCTCCCAGTGAGCAAGATCTGATGTCACGAGGCAGAGCTGAGGAGGATACCACCCTGGTGATTTAAAAGGGAAAGGAAATTTGCCACAGTGTGGATGTGCACCATATACCACTCCTAGAACTACAGTTACAGGTGACTAACTCTCACTTACAAGGCACCTGCAGAGGGTCATAGTGCTTGGCATAAGCATTTCCTTCTTTTTGCTTGGTCTTGAATATCTCATATTAAAATTGAATAGGGCCAGCTGAGAGGCCTGTTGTTCCTCAGCTCCTAATTTATAGTTTTCAGATGAGTCAATAGCTTATTATTGGTAAACATGTAAACTTTTGTCCCAATAGATGCTCTCTAAATTTCTCTGTGACTGCCCACTTTCATGAGAAGAATTTAAATTTCATGGCACTGCAGCACAACACCCAAGCCATAATGACTTGCATCTGTTTTCAGAGTGACAGGTTTTCCATAGTCAGCACATCCTAAAACTTAGTACAGAGACCAGCTAAGACTTCAAAAGCCTAAAAGCTGTCTTACACTTAAAGTCCCACTGCTGCTGGAGTAAGTGTTTATCTACAGGACTTCCACTTGATTTCTCCCCCTTTTTCTCAGCCCCTTGAGAAGTCGACCTACAGTATTGTAGAGGTGCTGCAATTTGTACAAACCCCCTCATGAACTGCCTATAGTAACTGGTAAACGCTCAAAAGGACTGCAGTCCTGCAGCATTTGAAAGTCTATTCAAGGCAGCCACTGTTACAGGCTTCTTTGGACTAGTGTTGCTTGGATGATATCCAACGGAATTGGATACCATGAGATACTACCAGTTGTCCTGGATGCTAGATGGCATTGGGTACCATTGGTATCTGACTACTGGATTCTTTTACACAAGATCAGGTATGATACCAACTATCTGATTGGATTTTCTGGGATCTGAGTGATGTGAGACAGACATCTGATCTCAAATCCCACTAGCCAACCTCAGATCCAACTATCCAACCTTGGACCTAAAGGAGCCACAGCAGACATCTGACCTCAGATCCCACTATCTGACCTTGGATCCAAAATTTGAATGGGGTTGGATAAAACCTTGGATCCGGAGTTGGATAGATGGACTATGTGTCATATCCTATTAGGATAGTGAAAAGCACTATCCAAGCATCACTTCAAGGGTGCCGGAAGATGGTAAAAACTGAGGGGGCTGAGAATCAAAAGGGCAATTATGAGGGTACAAAGGGCACTTTTTCTATACTAGTTTTTGCCATACAGAAATAAAAAGTGGAGTGGCTACCGCCCCTTCCGCCCCCCCGGTTCCGGAACCTATGCATCACTTCTTTGTATCTGGAGCCACTCCATTTCCCCAGTTTCATATTAAGATCTCTTATGACCAAATCTAACCACTGTATATATTCTTCAAATATGGAAGAGAATATGGCTTGCCTGATAGTGCAGACCTAGTGGTACTGGTCACTATCCTTGTGATCTGGGTATGGGAATGGACGCTGATCGCTCAAGCGTCAGCCAGGAGTGGGAGAATAGAGCATCCCAGGGTCAGATCACCTGTTTCTGGGAGGGGGGACACAGAGTTCTACTGTTCATCTGCTACCTGGAGGAGGCCAGTAGAGATGCACAGCAGGATCATAGCAGGGGGGAAGGAACAGTCTCCAGGCCCACATTCATGCCCCACACATGTATGCATTATTGAAAGCTGGCACTCTTGTGGAGAAAATAGGAGTTTGAGGAAAAAACCCTGGCCCACTGTTGTACTGGCACCCCCCCTCAGGCCCACACATGACTGACGTGGCAGGCCACTCACTGCTGTGGTGGTCCTGCGTAACTGGTGGATAACTGGTAAGTTCAAGAGAAGATAGGTGACTGTGCTGGGGGTTGTCCTTGGGCAAGTTGGAGAACAAGAAAAAAAGCTTAGTGTGAAAAACAGAATAAAAACAAACTGGAAGAGAACAGCACCACATCATCCAGATACAACAAGGGAATAAAAACGTTTGTCTCCTAGTGTCCATTTCATTAACCTTTGAAAAGAACCTGTTTACATTAGAAATCACAGTTGACATTCTGTTAAACTTAGAGTCCAAGTGGCATGCAGAAAACTATTTTAGACATGTCCTTTTCAGCAATTGCCACTTAATTTTACCCACTTGCTAAACCTAGAGTTCAGAATAAGTAGGCACCAGTTAAAGCATCCCCAGCTGCTAAATCCAAGGGAACAAACACATATCATGTTTTTAAATCTAACTGTTGGTCAACATAACATCCAGAGTGATCCATCCTTTATTCTTATAACTAAAAAAGAATGTGTTTTTTTCTGAACCAGAACAACTAGTATTTTCTGACCATTTCCAAAAATAATCTTTTATGTTGTTTTAGAAAATGGATTTTTATTTCCTGGCATCTGATTGGCTGGTACCCTTGCCGGGGTACAATAACTTACAATAGATGCCCAGGAAATAAAAAGTACCAGCACAAGTGCCCCTTCACCCATTTAAGTGTATTTGTGCCCACTCTGCTTGCTCATTGGCTGAAAGCACCCCATTCAATTTGAAAATGCCATTTTTTTCTCTCGCTTAGCAAGAGATGCTGCGGTACCAAGACTCCCTAATTCATTGCCACCTGCCACAAAAACCACACACCAACCTGCACTGAGCTTACTTGTCACTATATAAAATAATTACTTCAAATAAAAATAAAACTTAGCTCACATTTTAAAAGGAAGAGCAAACTGTCAGTGCGATGAGCTTCCCATAACCGTGGTCACCAGAGCATTTTTCAAAACCGCAGCACGTGCCCCTCCGCGTAAGAATTGCACAGTGCTTCCAAAACACTGGCCACCTCACAGAAACAAATACTAGTAACAGTCACGTCATGCATCCCCTTGGTACCCTGGTTCAAAATCACAGTTACACTCTACATACTGAGCTGGGACACACTGTGCACATTTGTTACAGTTCTCCCACAGAAATAAAAAAAGGTTTCTAAATTATACTGTTAACTACCATGATGCCTGCTCAGTGCTGTTCTGAAACAGTACTTCCGTGATCTCATCTCGCCCTGGTTTCACTCCCACTCAAGTAAAACATGTGCACATCAGTAATTTTTATTATTTTTTTTTTTAACAGAAGCCCATTTCTCTGAAACCCACTTCTCCCTACTTAGCACAGTTACTTCTACTTCCAGTATACATTTCCTCAATTGCTAGATCACGCTGCTCTGTCACCACTCAGTAGTGAAGCCAAACAATGTGTGGCTCTCACAAAGGTACCAAAAAAAAATTTATAAATTTTAAAAATTATTGCAACTGAGCTGCAGTGGTGGAAGGGGTTTTGATACAAGAACAACAGAGGAACATGCTGCACATAGCAAAACTGTTTAACAAGTGAGAAACACTGCACTGCCCTCTACTGGTGACTATTGGTACCAGTAGAGGAACTACTTTACTAGCAAAGCAACTTTAAGCTCATGTCTAGTCATTTTGTTTTACTATATTTATTTCTTAATTATTACAAAAAAAAACTTCACAGATAGCACATTTTGTAAGCGCAATAATGCCCTCCAGGCTGGGTGGTATGGGCAATACTGAACCTGCCAGGGGCCTAAGGCCCTCCGCCTGTGGTGCCTGGCCTCATTATGCCCCTGGGCCGTCTGGTATTGCTCAATACCACCCACCCTGTCGGGTATTATTGCTTGCTTATAATGCTTGAAATTTTATTTTGAAAGCAGTTACATTTGAACTGTTAATTGTAGAAACGTATGTTTTTTTGAAATGAAAGCTTGAAGCCCAGTCATCATGTATATGTTCTAATAATACTGTTCTCAGATCTGTACGTCAGTATAATATGTTGTTAAAAATACCAGGACTTTAAACATTTAGTAAAGTGTTTTATTTTCTTATCTATCAATATATGGTTGCTATAGCAATATCTTATATTGACATAATATCAACTAATCTTTTGAAATGTCTTACTTTGGAACTATTGGGGCTAGAAACTTTTTTTTTAATGAAAGCTTGGAGTCCGCTGGTTGAAAATTAGCTCTGTTGAAATAGTTTTTTTCTTTTGATACTATTCTGTGTACAGTATATCGATACTATCAGGACCTGCTTTTTTCAGTATATTATAGATACATGATCTTACTTCGAGATACAGCTCTTGCAGCAGGTTACACCATTAGGACTGAAGCCATCAGGCGCCAGGACCCCACGAAAATTTTCTAGCTAGCAGTCTTCAGCGGGGACCGCCTCCGACGTTGGTCCCGCCCCCGACGTCCGGCGTAGTACATAAGGAGGCGGTCCCCCCACAATCCTCAGTTCTTTTCCCGCCTGGCCAACATCGCAAGTATCAGCCTCTGTCACTTTGTAGCGCAGCGATGACCGGAACTACGACGTTTCTCTATTTCTTCTACGAACTTGGATTCATCTGATGTCCTCTCCAAACACCTCTCTGGAAGGTCACCCATCGAAGTGTGCCTGTGGCAAACAGATCCCCTTCAAGGATCCTCAACTCAGCCTGCGTGCATTATCTAGGCCCAGAGCATGACACCAAGGCCTGCTCCTTCTGCCAGGGCTTCAACAGTCGCACCAGGATCCGCCGCCAGAAGGCCCTTCAAGCGTTTCTCTTGGAGGATAAACTCAAGACCATGGATAGGGAACCTTCCTCCAGGGGGGAGTCGTAAGGGAAGACCCACAAACACCAGGAGAAACACCGGGAGAAGGAAAGGCCCAGGTCCCCGGCGAGGGCCTCGGACTCCCGAAGCTCCGGCTTGCGGTCAGACTGCTCTCCCTCCAGGGCTCAATCTTAGCCTTCACCCGGTTCAGGTCAGATCCTCCAGTGGCTCCTCCTCCCTGCAGCCTCTCAAGACTTCCAGGCCGTTGGCTCTTCCACTCCTTCTAAGACCTCGCCCAAGTCTGGGAGCACCACAATTTCCTCCCGCCCGTCGGAACTCCGACGCCAGGTCGGAAAGTCCCAGCCTCGTGTGGGCCGGACCCGGTCCCGCGTAAGACTAAGGACCTGACATCCCTAAAACGGACGCCGGACCCGACATCGGCCCACCCGGCATCAGTCAGGCATCTCAGGCACTCCCAGGAGTCGGCGACAGCAAGACACCCGTCGCCGGCCAGGGGACCGACATCGGCTTCCCCAGAGAGGAGGACCGCACCACCATTGCCGGCTGACGTTGGTTGGAAGGAATCATTGGAGGAGGACACCACTTAGCCTGAGGACCTGGCGGGCGACTCCTGAGTCATCGGGCTCCCACGGGAACCCTCCCCGGAGCGGGAGACCCCCAGGGATCTGACGCCCGACCTCGGTGACAGGCCACCGGCGCCCGGCCTGTCGTCGGGCCTAAATTTGGCAGAGGTGAAGGAGCTCTTTAACTTCTGGTGGGACACCATCAGGAAGGATGTGGTCGTCACGCACCCTCCTCCTACTCCAGCTCTGCCTCCACCCACTCCTTTACCGCCTACACCTCCTCCTTCACCTAAGGGGCCCGTAGGACGGTCACCAACCCCTAAGGAGCCAACACGTCCTCCTAGGGGCAGATCCTCAGATAGGAGAAGACCTCCCTCAAGATCCACTTCAGGGTCACCTAGCCCTAAGAGACCCAGACGACGCCAGTACACCACGTCTGTGGAGGACTCTAGATCTGACACCTCAGGGTGTTCCAGATCTCCTTCTCCCGTCAGCATTCCCTCCCCAGACCCACACAACCTACCCAGTTCTCCTCCGGATGATCCCTCTTTCACTGAGATCATAATGCACATTCAGGAGAATATGGGGTTGGATGCTGAAGAGCTAGACCCTGAGAGACAGTACCTTGCCCGCTACCTTCGGCAGAAAGACCCAAAGCCTGTGGTAGTGCCACCCTTTGTGGACACCTTTGTGGACGTCACCAAGGCTGCGTGGAAGTGTCCGCACTTGACTGTGGCAGTGCCGAAGAAGGCTGACCGCCTACACAAGGCCCCAAGGGAGGACTAGTATCTGGCGAACCATCCTCTGGCCGATTCCCTGGTCATCACTGCCTCGCATGACCAGTCTCAGAGACCTCAGCACTTGAGCACACAGCCACCGGACCTGGAATCCAAGCAGTTGGATGTCCTGGGTAGGCGCATGTACGCTGCGGTGACTTGCACCATCAGGTCTCTAAATTACCTCACCCACATGGTACAATTCCAGAACGCACTGTGGGAACAGGGGCAGGACCTGGTTGAGAAGATGCCCGATGGTGGTCAAAAGGAGGAGCTTTTAAACCTCCTCTGTATGGGTCCAGATGTGGGGACCCAGGTGCTCAGAGCTGCATACGACTCTGCGGCCAGAGCTGCAGCCTCAGGCGTGTGTCTCCGGAGACGCTCTTGGCTCCGCGTTTCCGGTTTTAACCCGGACGTCCAGAAGAACATCCTAGACGTCCCTTACAATGGAGAAGTCCTCTTTGGTGAAGCTTCCAAGAAGGTGATCACCAAACTTCAGGATGCAGGGAAGGCAGTTAGATCTGTTCAGGCCATGTACAGATGTTGACCTAGTTCCTTTCGTAGGAACCAGAGTAATTTTCGTGGCCGGACGCAAAGGCAACAATCACGTTCCAGCCAACAGCAGAGGGGCTCCTTTATCCGAAAAGCCCAGGCCATGTCATCCCCAGGCAGAGGCCAACGAGTCACAAAGTCGGCCCAGCCTGCAGGATCTAACGCTGCCACAGCATGACTCCTTCCTGGCCCGCACCCCTCCTCAGGATCAACGGGAAATGAAGGTCGGGGGTCGCATCGCACGTCACCTGCCAGGATGGCGGTCGATCACCACCGACAGGTGGGTGCTGCAACTGGTCGAAAAAGGCCACTACATAGAATTTGTAAGCAGCCCACCTACAAGACCTCCCCTGCTTTCCCGCTACTCGGGTCAGCACGCCCTGCTCATTCAGCAGGAGGTGCTCAAGCTTCTGGACAAGGAAGCCTTAGAGCACATTCCAGAGAACCAGAGAGGGCTAGGGTATTATTCGTACTTCTTCCTGGTTCCAAAGAAAACAGGGGACCTCCGTCCAATTCTGGACCTCAGCGACCTCAATCTGTCGGTCGTCTACAAACGATTCAGATGGTGACCCTTCCGGCCTAATTCCTATGCTGAAGCGGACGCTTTCCTGGCATCTTTGGATATGTAGGACGCCTACCTGCACATTCCAATTGCTCAAGCGCACAGGAGGTTCCTGTACTTCGAGTTTCAGAGCCGCCATTAACAGTTCCGAGTGCTCCCTTTCGGGCTGTCATCCGCACCTCGCGTTTTTACGAAGTGCATGGTGGTCGTAGGAGCGTCTCTGAGGAGACAAGACCACTGCATGTTCCCATACCAGGATGACTGGCTTCTTATGGCTCCCTCCAGGGAGGCATTGATGACGGCCATTCATTGCACCCAGTCCCTTTTTCAATCACTGGGTATCCTCATCAATTACGAGAAGTCTCTCCTGGTACCATCCCAGAAACTGCAGTTCATAGGAGTAGTTCTGGACACCGTCAGAGGGAAAGCCTTTCTTCCCTCAGTGTAATAGGGGATAAAGAAATGTGTCCCAATATTTCAGCCTAAACCTCATTTTGGTCTAAAACATAAGGTGTTTGTGTAACTAATATTGATCTATGAAGCTGGATCATATTAAAACTTGTAAAGCTACAAGTTTAACTGAGCCACAACTTATAATATTAAGGTGTTTTAATATTTGTACTAATCATTTGAGTAATAGAAAACAGGTGTTTTAAGTGTCTGCAAAGACAGAAATACAGGGATAGTGTTCAAGTTACCCTTCTGACTACAGGCTAAAAAGCTTGTATGCACATTCCTAAGTGCAAACCTATTTCTCCCTCCTAATACCTGAGTAACTGGTAATGACCATTATTATTAGCCATATATAGTAATATAATTTACACTATCAATACATTTGTGCTGACCAGAGATTATGTACTAAAAAGAGAATTGCCTTTTAAGTTAATGTTTGTACTTGTTTTGTACCAATCATAGAACTCCATAGGAAATGATGATACTGTTTTCCACTATATAAGCAAGCCACTATACACTGTTAGTTTGAAGAATTAAGAATGAAGGATGTACCACTTGTAATCTCTTGCTGTGATTATTATTATAATCATTAAATTCTTCCGCCATCAGCATCATCTCCGTTCGTCTCCTTTCTAAATATCAGTAATGGATAATTTATTAATGGTAATTTTTTTACACCTCTACACTCAGACAGAGCTGAACACATCAGATCCCTCATCAGGGACCTGTCGGTGAGGAAGACCGGCCCGGCAAGACTGGTCCTTCGCCTGCTCGGACACATGGCTGCAGCCATTGCAACAGTTCCGATGGCACAGCTCCACATGCGGGTAACCCAGTGGATGCTAAGGGTGCAATGGGACCAAAGGCAAGACCATCTGCAGCAGCCGATTCGAATCACGAATGCCGCGGTTCAGGATTGGCAGTGGTGGCTACATCTGGAGAATCTCTCTGCGGGGGTTCCCTTCATAGCGCCATCTCCGACCGTGACTTCCACAGACGCCTCAGGTCTCGGATGGGGGGCACACCTAGACGATATACGGTCTCAGGGCATATGGACAGCCCAGGAATCCCATCTCCACATCAACATTTTGGAGATGAGGGCAGTACTTTATGCTCTGCAGGCCTTCCAGTCGGAGATTCCACCGGGTACTCTCCTGTTACAAACAGACAATACCGCTGGGGATTCTGGTGGGACTGCCTCCTTATGTACTCCGACAGCGTGGGGCGGGACCGACGTCGGGAGGAATCCCGCTGAGACTGCTAGCTAGAAGATTTCCATTAGGGTCCTGGCCGCCTGCCGTCTTCAGTTCTAATGGTGTTACCTGCTGCAAGAGCTGTTCTCTAAGATCTACTGTTACGGTGAGTTCTTACGCAACTGTACTTTACGTAAGAACTTACCGTAACAGTAGATCTTCGAGAACAGCTCTTGCAGCAGGTACCTTCCTGCCCACCATCCCCCTTCTCATGGAGGTAGATCGTAGCCAAACATCCATCTTACGAGATGGGACGTTCTGTTTTTAGTCTTGGCCTTCTGGTGGCGGATCCTCGGTCTCCTCTTCTGATGTCATCCAGCGGCCGGGAGTCTCCGGCGGGAGAACTGAGGATTGTGGGGGGACCGCCTCCTTATGTACTACGTCTGACGTCGGGGGCGAGACAGACGTCGGTGGTGGTCCCCACTGAAGACTGCTAGCTAGAAAATTTCCGTGGGGTCCTGGCGCCTGACGGCTTCAGTCCTAATGGTGTAACCTGCTGCAAGAGCTGTTCTCGAAGATCTACTGTTATGGTAAGTTCTTACGTAACTGTACTTTTTTAGTTATGACAGCCAAAAAACGGCAAACACATAGTGTCAATACTGTTTTTTTGTATCAATAGACTGCATCAGTGCTATTTTTTTCTATTGCTTCATAATATTACACGATTTAAAATAAAATTGTAATAAAAACTATTTTTCAACTTTTTCTGAATTTTGGTATTACTGCACATTTTTTAAGTAGTAATTGTGTAGTTCTCAACTTAATTTTCATTCATCTTGTGACTTAGTTGCACTGCAGACATTTGAGTCTCAGCTCTGTTAGTACCAAAAATTCTTTCTAGTGTTGGAAGATAATGACTGGTAAGGGATAGGGAATATAGCTTTCTCTGACCTCTTGCTCTAACAACTGTCTAGTATGGACCTGTACTTCCTCATACTTGTTAGGTGGGAGCATACAGTACTCTTGTACAGTGACCTCCTCTAGTAAGGGAACCTTATACCGCTGTTACTTGCATAAATCCCAAATCCACTGCTGCTACTGCTACTACTAAAAATAGCAGCATGTTTCTGAAGCATATCCTGGGCATGATCTGCTTGGTGATAATCAAGTTGAGGAACATCTCACACAGGAAAAGCCCCAAAGATACATTTGGGTCTACCCCTTCAGCACATACCACGCCATACCCCTCTAGATAGGCAATACACTGTATTCTGGTCCTCATGTATGCCCTCAAATGAAACTAGATGATCACTTCTTCTAGCTATTACCTCTGCCCTATGCAAAGTACCCAGATGAGTCTGTGACTGTATCCAAATATCACAGATTCCCGTATTCATTACCAGTGCATATGACCGTCCCTTGTGGACCACCATGTCTACATTGGCCACTGCATCATGTGCTGGAAGGTACTCGGTTCACAATGACTTTACTAATGCAGGATACCTGGCATCATTCCTACCTGTAACCTGTAGCTAACACCAGCTTCATAACTTTAACCTCTGCACTCCCTGTCCTTCTCCCTCTGTGTTTCATTTTACCTCCTGAATGCCACCTTTTTGTTTCCTTCACCACCCTCTGTCACCTGTCCATTAACCAGTTCCTTACTCAATTCACCAATTTTCAATCCCACCCCTAGGCTGCTCAAGCTGTTTATCAGTCTCGTGTGTAGAACAATGTTGAAGGCCTTGATAAAGTCCAGATAGGACAAGTCCGGTGCCCTCCCCGATCTAATTCTGTCATACTCAGTCGAAGAAATCAATCAGATTCATCTGGCATGATCGTCCTCCACGTGAATCCATGCTGCCTTTGCTCTTCTCGACCATTGGATTCAAGATGCTCTACCAAGCTTCCCATTAACAGAGTTTCTATAAATTTCTCAATCACTGATGTGAGACTGATAAGCCTGTAGTTGCTAGCCTCCTCCCTGCTGCTGCTGTTATGGAGTGGGACCATGTCTGCTCTCCTCAAGAATCATGCCTATTTCCAGTGAGCTGTTGAATAAGGCCATCAGAGGGGCAGCTAGCACCTCCCTGAGTTTCTTTAGTACCCATGGGTGTATCCCATCTGGTCCAATAGTCTTGTCCACTTTCAGAGTTGCAAGGGCCTTTAGGACTGTCCTCTGAATATGGATGTGTGTCCACCTTCCCCCTTTGTTCCTGCTGCTTTCTGGGGGTACTCCCCCCCCCCCTTGTGAAGACTAAACAAAAATACCTGTTCAGGATGTCTACTTTTTCTTGATTCTCTTCTGTGCAGTCTCTCCCTGCCCCCTCTTTATCCTTACTATCCTGCCTGTTGCTTTCCTCTTCTCGCTCATGTACCTGAAGAAAGTCTTATCCTCTTTTGCTATGCATTTGGCTATCCTTTCCACTGTCTGCACCTTTGCTCCTCTCACTGCATTTTCTGCTTCCCTTTGTTTTATTTAATATACCTCCCTGTCTTCTTTCCTCTGCATTTCCATGTACCTCCTGAAAGCCACCCTTTTTCCCCCCCTCACAACCTTGACCACTTCCCTAGAGTATCATAACAGTATCTTTTCCTTCTACTTTTACTCAACTTCCTTTATACAGAGGTTGGTTGCCTTATTTTTCACCACTGTGCCTCTACCTTTCCCTGGCAGGCCCCCCCTCCCAAGGCAGTTCCTGGGCAGTCTCCTATTTCTTTAAAATCCACCCTTCTGCGCTCGACCCACCGGCGCAGTGGTTGGATTTCCACTCGTGACGCTGACGACCCAGGTTCAGGAACAGACCCTGGAGTCGGAGGGCCAGCTGGTGGGAGGAGGCTTGAGCACCCAGCGACTGCTTGCCTTCTCCAGGGAGGGAGGGGGTTAAGAGCCTCAGTGTTTGCTGGCCACTGGCAAAAGCTGGAGGCACAGCAATACATCGGGCTCCACTGTGGGATGGAGCGTGATGGATGTCGGCTCCAGCCTTGACGTCTTGTGGTATGTCACACCCCCGAGAAAATGGAAAAGTGGCCCCAACCTGGCGGGATGATGGCCGCTCTTCCTACCACCACGCTGGTCCCTGGAGCGCACCTCCTCCTCTGTCTCCCATGTGTGCAGCTGCTCTGGGGGCACCATATCCCCTAATTCTCCTCCCTTCCTCCCGGGGAGGGGCCCTTCTTGTATGGTTAGTGCCAGACCCCCGTGGTGCAGGGCACACTGGACCGTGACCAGAGGAGAGGTAGTGTAGGTGAGACAGTGGGCACAGGGAGCTGTACGGGCCTGAAGGAGTGGCAAGGCTGGGGCCCGGAGAAGCAAAAAAAAAAAATCTGCCCTTCTAAAGTCCAGGACCTTTGTCTTCATGTGGTTTTCCTCGGTTTCCATCTTAATGTTAAACCACATTGTACAGTGGCACTGGTACCTAGGGGACTGCCCACTGTGATGTTTACAATGCTGTTCCTATTTGTAAGCACTAGTTACAGCACTGCCCTGTCCCTAGTGGGTTCCTTGACTAGCTGCCTGAGAAAAGCCCCTTGTAGGGAGTCGAGGATGGGCTTGGTCCTCGCCGAAGCTGCAGCTAGAAGACTGCAGTCCACATCTGGCAGACTGAAGTCCCCAACCAACAGCACCTTACCCTTACTTGCCATCCTGATGATGGCTTCTGTCCAACTCTTCACAGAATCACAGAAAAGATGCGAGTTGGGAGCCTAATGGCCATATGGACTTGTCCATTTACCCTAGAAAGTATATTTGTTGTCTCCCATGAAATCATCTAATGATTTCTTAAAACAATCTAATGAAGTGCAGTTCACTGCATCGAATGGTAGCCTGTTCCATATATTGATGACCCTTCAGTTCAACCAGTTACCTTTTTGATTTGTTCTGTAGTCTCTTAGCTGGTGCTGGTGGAATCTATCTTCTCCCTGTACTGGGTATAGATCTGACTGTGATCCTCCAGAGCATGAATCCCATAGGTTAAAGAGATTCACCAGCTTAGCCCCATGCACCACACAGTTCGGTGCCTTACCTGCCGTAAATGATTCTGCACTATGGCTGTTCCAAAAATATGCATACATTTTCAAGAAAATTCACTTGTAAAATCTTCCCTGCAGGGACACAGGCACTTCCTAGTTGTAAGATCCACCCCAGCACCACCCTGCGCTCAGCCAACTTTATGATGTGATTACAGGGACAGCATGGGGACGCGCTCCATTATAGTCTATGGGGGCACCTTTCACGATAATTTTTAAATTTATAATGGCCATTTGGTAATGAAACGTGGGCACTGGTCGACTAATGAGACCCTCTCCCTGTGATCACAACATATAGTTAGCTGAGCTCAGGGCAGCACTGAGGTGGATCTTACAACCAGGAGGCAGTATAGCGCAGTGGTTTAAGACTCTGAGCTGCAAATTTGGAGATCTGGGTTTGAATCCCACAACCCCCACTTGCATACTGTGTGACCCTGAGCAAGTCACTTAACTTAACTTCCCTGTGCTCCCAGGTCGCACCTGTAAATAAGCTTTCAGCTTAGTGTGCCACTCCTGGTTAAACAATTGAAAAAAAAAAGTGCCTGTGTCCCTGCAGGGAAGATTTTACAAGTGAATTTTCTTGAAAATGTATGCTTATTTTTGGAACAGCCATAGAGCAGAAGCATTTGAGGCAGGTAAGGCACCGAACTGTGTGGTGCACATCAACAAAAATATAGATTGGTGAAACTCTTTAAACATGTTATGGAGAAAAGTATACCGTTCCACTTCCCTTGGCTTGTCATCTAGTAGCATGTAGGGGTTATTCAGCCAGATTGCAACATTCTTTTGGTCACATCTAATACCACAGGTGAAGAAGGTACCTCAGGAAAACTGAATAAATTCCCCCATACTGTCCCATAAAATATCCCCCAACCCACCTCCCTGACGAGTACTTTTCAGTAGCCTTCGATGGATTTGCTTAGAAATATCTAACAGTGGAAAGGAGCTGGCACAAACTGATGGAGTGGTATGTGATGCAGTTCAAATCCAGGACAGTTCTGTGTGCTGGCGCCTTCAACTTGGATTCTGCAGATTTGCGGCAGTGGATGAACACCACTGAAAAGGAACATCATTAGAAATGAATAACCTGGGGGCATGGCCTAGCATCAGAGCAAGATGGCTGCTTAAACCGGGAGCTCTGTGACCATCCCTTGCAATCCCCAATATACTGTGCCCAATAATTAAATATTATTGAAGAACTGAAGATATTACAAAGCGCTGATGTCGCCCTCACAAAAACCGGGGAGAAAATAAGCTAAGTTACTTTTAAATCGGCTCTGTGTGAGACCTCAGCGAAGGGCCTGGCTAGGCCTGAACAACCACCAGGAGCCGCGCAGGCAGCCGAACCAGCAAGGAATCAGCAAGTGCTGGGTTCAGATAGTGGGAGTGAGCCACCTGAAACTATCCCGACCCTGACAATGGTAGAAAGATATCAACAGTTAGAATGTTTGATAAAGGATTTCAAGTATGACCTGGGAACCAGAATGGAAGCCGGGTTTGACAACGTAACGGCTCAAATACAGCATCTCCAACAAGCGGTTAACTCCACGTCTGAACAGGTCGAAACTCATGAAAGACGACTGGGGGAAATGGAGCAACGTATTAGTGACCAAGAAGACAGAACCTCATCTCAAACAACAGATCTTTCAAAAGCTCTGAAAGAAATTGAGTACCTAAGGCAGGCTATTGATGACCATGAAAACTGGGAGCGCTGGTGTAACATCAGAATTATTGCCTTGCCCAAAAGTCTTGAGGGGAAAGACTGTATTAAATTCATACAAAAATGGCTTGCCTTGAAATACAAAGAGCACATCGTTCTCCAGGTCCAAAACCTCCCCCAAACCAAAGGCCGAGGCATATGATCATAAAGTTCCTTCGTTACCAGGACTGGGTAATGGTTATGGAGGCGGTGAGGAAAGTGGGAATTATTTTGGAACAGCAAAGGCGAGTTCACATATACCCGGATTTCTCTTGACAACTCCAACTCCAGAGACAAGCTTTCACCGAGGTTCGGCGGCTGCTGCACTCCAAGAACTGCCCATTCACACTTTCTTATCCAGCAGGGCTGATAGTAAGACTGCTGGGAGGAAACGCAAAGGCCTTCACTGACCCATCAGCAGCATTGGAATATGTCCAAGGGCTAAATATACAAAAAGAAAACTAATTCCCAGTTTGAGGCCAACGGAGAAGGTACTGTTTCGCTGAAGGTGGTGGGGGGGCGCTGATTTTCCAATCCACAACTCCAGCTGATGCCTGTAAGTGCTGGATTTAGGGGCTCCCTCTTCCCCTTTCTCCAGATCTGCTTCCAGAGGCCTTTGCAGGACTACAGAGAACCAAACGAGGCAATCTGAATTTAAGGGAAGAGGACATGAGGCTGTCTAGGGCTGTTGATCAGTATAGTAATTAGTCCATGCAAAGTCATTTCAACTGTCTTGGGTTACTTTAAGTTCTGCCCTAACTCGGCATGCACGGTTATTTTAATGCATATAATTAGGGGGCTCACAAAGTAAAAAGTTGCTGGCAAAGTGTACCAGTGAACAGGGGATCTTGTGCAGTATCAGATTATTGGGGGAATAGGGGCTGCACTGAGAGGCTCTTGTTTCTTTTGTTTAATCTCTGGATTCATTTTTTTCCCCACAATCCAATCAGGAAGAATCACAACTGGGAGGTGTTCTTTTGATTTACTTAAAATAGTAAGAGCTATTATGTTAATGCTGTAAAACCTATTTAAATGGAAGAACCTGCTCCAAAAGCTGATAGTAGGGGGGCAGGAAATCCCAAGATACCTCCTAAAGTGAAGAGCTTCTGAAAGATTATTTTCTTTTCACTGAGATTCTTACATTAAGCAATCGTGGGGTTTCTCAGGGGCAAACCTGAAAAGGGATGGGAAGGTGGGGGAACCTCCTGGACCCAGCATCCCCAAATATACGCCTTTTTTGGGGTATAAGTGTAAAGGGGAGATGAAAACATGATTTGTAAAAATTTGAGGTATTAACTGTTGCAAGGGATAGATGCTCTATCCACGGAAGGTAAAGGGTAGTTTTCTATTTTTGAATTCTATATTTGGATTTAGGGGGGACTGCGGGGGGTAAGAGATGTTAAAGGGGGTAGAAGAGAGGGGAAGCGAGTATATTTGTTCTTACACATATTTGAGGTTCATTAGTTGGTTGAACCATGTTGGGGGGAAAAAGGGAAAGTAGTTTTGTTGGGAAGTTTTATAAAATAAATAAAAACCTGTCTGCAGTGAAACGAATCTTTAAACATTTAGTACAGTGGAGGGAAGGACATGCAAATCTAGTTAAGAGGAATAGTAACTATGGCTAACATAACATTGGTTACATGGAATATGAATGGGCTTCGAATTGTGATTAAGAGGAAATGTGTACTGACACAGATAAAAAATAAAATGAAAGGGGGTGCCGTTTTTTGCAGGAGCTACATTCAGCTGGGGAAGAACTGGAGGGAATATGTCGCTCTTGGGGTGGTACTCTGGTAGCTTTGCCTTTCAATTCAAAGGCTTGAGGTGTAGCTATTTGGATTAGACCGGTATTCCCAAACAGGGTCCTCTCCTCAGTGATAGATCCTCAGGGAAGGTACGCCATAGCGGTGGTAGACATGGGAGGCTCCATCACAACATTAGTATCGATATATGGCCCTAATATAGACTCCCCAGAATTCTTTACTCATGTGGAGACCATGCTGGCGCCACTCCCAGATGACATAATCATAGGGGGTGATATAAATACATACTGGAACCCCCAATTAGATCATTCAGGGATGAGAAGGGGCCCAATACCCAAAAGTGCAAAAACGCTTCGCCACATGGCAGAGGGGAGATCACTGCAAGAGGCCAGGAGATCTTGCCATCCATCCACTAGGGAGTACTCATTTTACTCCCATGCCTATAATGTATATACAAGATTGGACTATCTATTTTTAACAAAAGCTAGGTTGGGAGACATAGTTGAGGCGACTTATGGACTGATTTTGGTCTCGGGCCATGCACCCTTAAAAGTGGTCATGGAATGAAAGAGGGAACCCAGTGTCACTCCTTCATGGCGGATGGACCCCAGCCTCCTGGTGGACACAAAATTTATCCAGCAACTAAAACAACATGTACTTGATTTTTTTGTGGTGAACTGCCGTGGAGATACTAATAATAGAACTATGTGGGAAACAATGTATAATAAACTAAGAGAAGCATATGAGAAGTTAATAGTAGGGGAAGACTTGAGAGAAGGGATGTCACGTATACCTTTGGAGGAGGTGTTTTGGGGACATTCAGGCGACCCCTCTTTTAAAACACTGAGGAGAATGTATAAAATGCTGACGGGGGCCTTGCCAGACCATATGAAAAATGTTAAAGATAAATGGGAAATAGCCATTCATCCTGAG
The DNA here is from genome assembly GCA_016271365.2 of Neoceratodus forsteri. Taxonomy (NCBI): domain Eukaryota; kingdom Metazoa; phylum Chordata; order Ceratodontiformes; family Ceratodontidae; genus Neoceratodus; species Neoceratodus forsteri. The sequence continues at coordinate 1,049,179,612 of CM057456.1, forward strand.
GGCCTGACAGGAGGAGATTTGATTACTATAGTGAACAACAGCTTAAGATGCTCCGTGAACAACAGAGCGAGAGCTATACAATATAAAGTTCTCCTCAGAACATACCATACTCCCTGGCTGGCACATGTAATAAACCCAAATGACTCCCCATTGTGCCCTAAATGTCAAATTCATAATGGCACATTTTATCATATGGTTTGGCAATGTAACTGAGTTCAAAACTTCTGGATAGGGGTGCAGGAAGTTCTCTCCAGACTGGTGGGGATCCCCTCCAGACTAGATCCGGCAGAGACTTTGTTGGGTCTCCCCCCAAGGGAACCCGGATTGGTGCCAACCCCAAAAAAAACCTATGCCATGTTATGGAGATTGGGAAATGTTATGGGCCTAAAAGTCCTGGCCATGCACTGGAGACTTACTTCCACTCCTACAATATCTGAATGGGCCAATAATCTTTTGGACTGCATGAAATATGAGAAAATACAATATACTATTAGAGGTCAACTGGATAGATTCTCGGAAATGTGGGCCCCAGTTGAGAAAGCTCTGTCTCAACCCTGGTTTCCAGGCTTCTAGTAAATATGTACTGGTATACTAGAGCCCTTTAGTGGTCCTTCATGTATAAGCCTGTCTGAGGCTCAGATGTTCCATGTTTAGAGCAGAAGTATTGATGTGCTCAATTTTAAATGATATGTGTTTGCATGTAATTACAGAAAGCACGTCTGTCTATGAGGCCAAGTATGTAAATTCCTAAAATTACAAATGTACTGCTGAAATATATAAAATGAACAAAAAAAAAAAGAAATAACTTTTTTTTTTTTTACCTTTTAGTACTACGAACGTCTGAATGATTTGGTGACTGCCCAGCACCTATTCCACCCCTTCTGGTATCAGGGGTCCTGGCTCAGGAAAATCCCTTCTTTTATCAAAGTGGTATGTGTTACTTTTCTTCTTCTTTCTGTGTGTTGAATGTTAGTTTATGTGTGCCACTTGCTATTAAAACAATCACCTTGCTTGACTGTGGCCAACCACAAGGCAAAATACACAGCAGCTGAAAGTATGAATTTTATGACCAGTATTATGGCAAGTCAAAGAAAAACTGCTTTTCCTAGATGGGGGGAAAACAGGAAAAGTAACTGCAGTGTTCATCAAAAATTAGACAAGATGAGCTTGCCTGGTGACGCTAAGGGTTGAGGGGCTGGACGCCACACCTCACGCTATGTCAGCAACCTGGGTTTGGGAGTGAGCTTGGGTTGTCGAGTGTCAGCTGGGAGGGGGGAGCCGGATTGAGCAACTGGAATACAGCTCTCCTCTCCCGAGGAGGGACCTTGTCACTTCCGCAGTACAACTACCCCAGGTGGAGGCTTGAGGGTAGTGCAGATGAGTGGGCAGCACGAATAGGGAGGGCTCTGTGAAACTGCAGTGTGCACGTGCCTCCACACATGAACGCATGGCTCGGGTGGGAGAAAACAGAACTGGCAAGCTCCATGATGTCCCGGTGGTGTTCACAGTGATGGGGACGCCAGCCAAGGATGGATGTGAGCCCCCGGGAGGAGGCAGACCTCTACCCGCTGTCTCCCAGAAAAAGGGTTTGGAAAAACAGTAAATAAAATACAATGGTATACACAGAGATTGTTCCTGTGATGATTATTATGTGATGTAACGCATTACATGTCAATGATCTTCCAAGAATCCATCTTCACCATTGATGCCCACTTGTGGGTCTAAGCCGAAGGCGCTAAGATCTGCTAGAGCCGGAACTTTTCTGGTGGGGTCTGGTGACGTGAGAGGCCCCACTGCTGCAAGTGCCTGTTGGAATACAGTGGCACCAGCCCCCAGCTGCCTCAGTTCCTTTTTTCCCCCACAGTAACAGTATGCATCAGTAGTGCTGTCGCTGTCCTCGGCAGGGCTAGAACTTCACTGTCTATATGAACACAGCATTCAATTTTTTTGGCTTTAGTTTAAACTACACTAGAATTTATTATTTCTGAGTCAGTTTAGTTTGTTTAACTCCCAGAAATGTCTTCAGTTTCTCTGAGCCTTACCTAGTACGAATAGTCGATAGCCATGGAAGATGGTAGAGAGCCTGTAAAGGCTACATGCTCTGGAAAGAGGGCTGTATCTGATCTCTTGGTGGGTTTGACAGTGGGCAGTCTGGTACCTGGGAGGGGGGACAGTCCTCCCAGAGTCCCAAAAGGAAATGGTCCAGATCCTGCATATTCTCAGCATCTGGGTCTTTGGGCTGTTTGGCCGTGACCTCTTCCCACAAGGAGAAGAATTGGCACCAGTCGAGGTCATCTGGCCATTTTGTTGTGAGACACTTGACTTCCATAGGCCAGAGTTCCCCACCGTAGTCACCGACAATACGGGCTGCCTGGGCCTGTGAGGTTGGTGTCTCCATCCCAGAGCCTCTCTCTGTCCATTTGCAAGGACCCCAGTGTGCAGTTCAGCCATTGGGCAGCTATTATGGAGCAGTGGGTGCAGCGTATGTCATGTGGAGTTGTTTCTGGTGATAGCCCCTGACCCTTCTGGGTCAGCTGGGCTGGTGCCATCTACAGAGCCGCTTGACTTAGGCATGCAGGTGACCGTGGCATTGGCCTCCAGGCCGGTGCTGCTGTTTGAACCACCAAAGTTTGCTCCACTTGTGTCACCTCTGTCCTCTCTGGTCACTTCAGTTCCAGTTGAGTCACCAACATAGTATGTGGCTGGGGTCTGGTCCCTTGGGGCCTACCCCATTGCCACATGAGCCTGTGGCATACGGATCTCCCCCAGATGCTTGCGGCATCACCAACACAGTTTCCCAGGCCCCCTGGAGCTGGTCCAGTGTCACAGGTTTTGCTGCAGCCTGCGCAATCGGCTCTTCAACCTCCTTCTTTCTACTACTCTCAAACTGAGGAGGGTTTAGAGGGAGAGTAGTCAGATGCTGACCTCATCATTGCTGATGGTGAGGAGGATGACTTGTACTATTGTCTAGAGAACTCAGAACCAGTTCCTGTGTCTGTACCTCAGGAGGATCTCTCCTTTCAGACTCTGCACAGAAATATGCATTCCGCATTGAATTTTGAGTCAGCAGCCATAGACCAGGCTAAATGCCTTTAACTGGAGTTTCTAAACATGCCTAATGACCCAGTCTCCTTAGTTCCTTCCATCCAGCCAGCCCTAGAGATACTTTGAGGTGGCTTGGAGGAGGCCTTCTACTGTGGCACCTGTCCCTAAACAGGTGGACAGTTTTTTTCCTTTATTTATTGAAATTTCAGATAACACCTTTGAGAACAAGATCATTTCATAGGTTCCACGTCAGACGACAATACATATTGGAAAAGTATGAGACCGAGAACAAACAACACAAGGAATTATACAAAACATTACAAGAGTGTATAGCTAGAGAAGTTCCAGTACATGTGGCATTGTACAATGTATGCCATGGTGCATATTTGATTAAAACCTGGAATTCAAAGGGTCTGTTAGAGGGGGGTGGAGTCTTATGAAATGACCCTTTACAGGAAAATGAGAACAGACTCAGCCTAATATCTAATAATCAACAAGGTAAGGGATGGCATCAGCCCAGGGGGTTCGTCAGAGGTGCATAGGTATGGGACAAAGCATTTTAGAGTGAGCAAGGGAGCTCAAGATATATAACGGGGGGAGGTGGGGGATGGGGGATAGCCATAGAGGGGTGAGGGGAAAGAGTGGAAGGGATCAAGAGGAAGTGTGAAAGGAGAATGATTAGCAACTCAGAACAGTTACTTACATGCTGAGAACAGTTGTGCATAAGGTCAGGAGAATAGCATAAGGTTAGAATAAGTGTTGGTCACAAGAAGGAAGGTTATTAGAAGCCAACAAAACTGGCATCAATAACTAGCTGTTGCTTAAGTTTAACCTTGAAAGAGCCCACGGTGGATGCTGAAGTGATGTTGTGGTGCAGAGTTCATCCATAGCAGGGCACGGTAAGCAAAGGACCTTTGTCCCAGAGAAGTGAGACAGTGGGGTATATTAAAAACCTGGCTAGTAGAACTTCAAATAACATGAAGTCTTGCTGTATTCTGACTATATGCAGTTAGCCCCAGCACTTGAACTGCACCGGAGAGTAAAGAGTTAACTCTATGCAGAAGCATCGAATGTTGAGCTCGAGCTCGGTTTTCAAACCTCTGTCTCTAGCACTCTGAAGCGTACTACTAACATACTAATTGCCAGCAGATTAGGCCTTACAGTCTATCGAGTCTGCCCGAACCTCAGATCCCTAGTTGGGTGCTGAGGCCCCCCCCCCCTTGTGTTCCAGAAACCCCTATCATCCATCCCCACCCCCTGGGCCAGGCCATCATCTGATACATCCACTTTCAGTGTCTGTCCCACCCTCTCTTGAAGCCCTCCACTGTGGATCTCTGAACCAGCTGGCCAGGCAGTGCATTCCAAGGGTCCACCACCCTCTCAGTGAAAAACCTCCTCCTCTTTTCCACCCTCACCCTTCCACCTTCAAACCATGCCCTCTGGTGATACCTCCCTGCTTTAGTCTAAAGATCCCCTCCATGTTTACCCTATTTATTCCCTTGAGGTACTTGAAGACCTCAATCATGTCACCCCTGTCTCTCCTCTCCTCCAATGAAAACAGGCAGAGCTTCTCAAGTCTGTCCTCACACATCAAATCCCCTAGTCCTCGTATCATCTTAGTTGCCCTCCTCTGTACCCTCTCCAGGAGCTGTATGTACCTCTTCAAGTGTGGTCTCCAGTACTGCACACAGTAACCGTCACATTTTTTACTCCACCCAACTGTGAAGTCGCTCTGGAGATCCCTCCTGCACTTCGGTTCGGTATAGTTTAAATCAGTTGGGTTTTATCTAACCGCTTGTTTATTTTCGGTCTTCTTACCTCTGTCTCGGTAACAGTAAGTGGTAGTAGTAGTAGGTAGTTTGTTGTGATTCTGGTATTATTGTGGAAATTGTTTTTGCCTTTGGTTCTTCCCCGGGGTGGTCCAGTTTGGAAACAAATCCCATTCTGTTTGAGTTTTGTTCAAAAATATTGCTGTGGTTACCAGTACTCCTCGGTTCCTAAAAAAAATCTGATTTTCTGGATTTTTTTAACCAACCCGTGACATGGTTGGAACCGATCAGTTTTTAGTTGCTTGGCATAAAGCTGGTAAGGGTAACGTTTTCAGTATTTTGGCATGTCTGACAAACCCAAAAAGAAAACTGGTACCACTGGGTTTCAGCACTGTACCGAGTGTAAAGAGGCCTTTCCTAAGGCTGACCCTCACATCATCTGTGTTTACTATCTGGGGTTTGACCACCTCAAAGAAGACTGCCAGATTTGTCAAAACTTTCCCAAAGCCACTCTGGAAAAACGTTTGAGTAGGCTGAGGGAGAGGGAGGCCGAGATGTCCGCTGACCCGGATGGCCAGCCCGGTTCAGATGCGATCGAACCCGAGGAGGTGCCCACTGACCTGGGCAATACCTCCTTGTGCAAAAGGAGAGCCAATTCTGCGGAATCAGTTCCTAGTAAAAGGAATCATAAATCAGCCGGTTCGGATCTGACTTCCCATGGTCCGACCGCTGAGGAGATTGCAAAAGCGATCACTATTGTGCAGTCACTTTGCCCGGTCCAACCAAACCGGTAACAGTTCACAGAGGTTCAGTTCGGTTGGGCATAGTCGCTTCTGACATTGATCCAGAGGCTTTCTATGAGGGCGATTTGGATGGAGAAGAACAGTATGATGAAGAGGAAGATGAAGGCTTAGATGAGCCAGTAGAACCTGACATCTCCCCAGACAGGCCTTCCAGTGTGTCTTCTCCCAGACTTTGTAAGTCCCCCTCCCATTTCTTGTTTTACAAGAAAGTGGCTGATACTCTTCAGCTCCCAGTTGAGGAAGCTGAACAGGATCAGGAGGAACCTGACTTCATTGAAATGATGGATGTCCCAGAGTCGAAGAGAGTGTCTCTCCCACTGCATAAATCCCTTGGGAAACAGACACAAAATATTTTGCAGTTTCCAACATCTATACCTCCTGTGGATAAAAAGATGGACAGGAAGTATGCGTTGTCAGGTCCTGGAACATAATTTCTTACTACTCATTGCAGCCATGTTGGGGTAGTGCAGGCTGCAGCCTGTGACAAGGGTAATATTCCCCTGGCATCCCACCCCCCAGATAAGGATTCTAGGAAAGTGGATGCCATGGCCAAGAAGCAATACTTGGTATCCTCGTTGGGATTCAGACAAGCTAATTATATGGCATATACAGCCAGGTACCATAAATCAAGGTGGGTTACGGTTCTGGAACTGGCTAAGAGTGCCCCTTCCAGCTAACCAAGGAGCTGGAGAAGGTGGTTGCAGATGGTATTGAGGCATCCAAGGTCCAATTTCACACTGCTGTTGACTTGAATGATGTGCATTCCAGGGTCGTGGCTACATCTGTCTCTATGAGGAGATTAGCTTGGCGCAGATGTACCAGTTTGTCACAGGATACCCAGACTAAGGCCATGGATTTTCCTGTTGCTGGTAGCTCTCTGTTTGGTGAACAGACAGAGGCTTACATGAAGAAGATGGACGAGTACAGGACCGCCTACAGGAGTGCTGCAACAAAAGAGAAGCAGGCCATTCCTCAGAAGCAGCAGTTTAGGGCTGGCAAGGGCAGGCCTTTTCACAGGCCTTTTTATCAAGCCCAGGCTTCCTCTTCATTCCAGCAGAGGGGGTTCTTCAGTTCTTCAGGGGAAGAGGCAGATGAGGGATGACCAGGACCCCAGCACCCACTCAGTCCAAGCCCCCTGCCAAACAGACACCCTGAGGTGTCAGTCAGGGTTGCCTCCCCAATTCCTGTAGGGGGCAGGCTGGCTTACTACTCCCAGGCCTGGGAGTCCATTACTTCAAACAAATGGGTCTGGAACTAGTGAGCCTGGGACTTGTTCTCAGTTTCAAAATGTTCCCAAAAATGACAGCAAGATCTTTCAGCCCCCTTTCCCCCTTGGAGACAAAGGCCTTAGAGGCAGAAGTCTCCTCTCTTCTGCTCATGTGAGCAGTAGAGAAGGTACCTCTTTGTCACAGGGGAAAAGGACTTTATTCTAAATACTTCATTACCCCAAAAAAGACAGGGGAGTGGCGACTCATCCTAGATTTAAGGTACCTCAACAAACACTTAACAAAATCAGAGTTCAAAATGGTGACTTTGGGAATAATTCTTCCCTCTCTCAGACCAGGAGACTGGCTAGCCTCCCTGATCTCAAGGGTGCCTATTTCCACATACCCATCAGACATTCCCACAGAAAGTACCTCAGGTTCAAGTTGTCCTCAGGCCATTATCAGTTCAGAGCCATGCCTTTCGGCCTAACATCTGCTCCAAGGGTGTTCACCAAGTGCCTGGCAGTAGTGGTGGCATTCCTCAGGAGACAAGGTATTCTTCTGTTCCCATATCTGGATGACTGGCTCCTAGTAGGTCAGTCCTCAGACCAAGTCAAGTCAGCCTTAGAGGTCACCCAAAGGCTCCTGGAGTCCTTGGGTTTCATTCTAAACCTAGAAAAGTTGGTTCTGGAACCTACTCAGCTGCTGACTTTCATAGGGGTGGACATAGATACTACCCAGGCAAGAGCATTCCTTCCTCTTTCAAGAGTCCAGTCTCTAGTTACTCTGGCTTCCTCTTTTCATCTTCTAGTTTCTCATCCAGCCAAACATTTTCTTCAGTTACTAGGCCACATGGTGGCCTCCACAGCTGTGGTCCAGGGAGCAAGGTTTCAGGTGAGAGATATTCAATTTCATCTCAGATCTTACCATCTCAGAAGAAGAACCCTCTCTCCAAATTGGTTCCAGTGTCTCAAACCCTAGTTCAAGCACTCCAGTGATGGCTGGAGGAGGACAACCTTTGGTAAAGTGTTCCATTCATCAGTCAAGCTCCTTCAGTGTTTCTCACCAAGACGCCTATCTCCTAGGCTGGGGGGGCTCACCTGGATCAGCTTACAGCTCAGGGAACCTGGTCTTACCAGGAGTCTCTCCTTCACATAAATCTTCTAGAGTTGAGGGCTGTCTTTCTAGCTCTGCAGACATTCTCAGCTGTGGTTCAGGGGAAAGTAGTACAAATCAGGACAGACAGGACCACAACCATGTGGTACATCAACAAACAGGGAGGCACTCTGTCCTCGGCCTTGTGCACAGAGGCCATGAAGATATTGTTTCTGGCTTATGCCCTTCAGGCTTCCCTGGTGGCTGTGCACCTCCCAGGGAAGGACAACATTTTAGCAGATGCTCTCAGCAGAATTTCTCAAGGTCATCATGAATGGACCCTGAATCCCCTGGTCCTTCAGGTTATCTTCAAGAGGTGGGGTACTCCAGAGATAGATCTCTTTGCAGCCCCGGACAATCATCAACTTCCTCTCTTTTGTTGCAGACCTCCTCTCCTAGGTTCTGTACACCAGGAAGCTCTACTGTTGGATTGGACAAGCAGGTTCCTGTATGCATTTCCTCCTTTCCCTTTGATATTCATGGTTCTGATCAAAATCAGATCTCAGCCTTGCAGGGTGATTCTAGTGTCACCAGACTGGGCCAGACAGCCTTGGTATCCTCTACTACTATCACTGTCAGTGACAATGCCTCTATGTCCTCCCAGACAGTTCAATCTTCTGACATCCTCTCGGGGGAGGATCCTCTACCCCAGTCTTCAGGCTCAAGGCCTGGCTCTTTAAGAGTTAAAACATGCAAATCTAAACCTTTCTCAATCAGTCTTGGATATTCTGAAGGTTAGCAGGAAACCTGCTACCAGAAAGACTTACAATTTCAAGTGGAAAAGATTTGGGTTTTGGTGTTCCCGGAAACCTGTTCAGCCAGAGTTGGCTGACATTGCTGCTGTATTAGACTATCTGGTGCATCTTAATAGCTTAGGCCTCCGGCCTTCTACTCTCAAGGTACATTTGGCAGCTGTGTCTGCCTTCCTTTCCACTAGGAAGGGCTCTTCCCTAGCCTCTCATCCAGTCTTCAAGAAGTTTTTCAAAGGTCTGATGCATGTTAATTCTCCCTTTCGAGACCCTACTCCTTCTTGGGATCTGAACATCTGTATAGCACAGCTTATGCAGCCTCCTTTTGAGCCTCTATTGTCAGCAGAGCTGAAATACGTGACATGGAAAACTGTATTCCTGGTAGCTATTACCTCCGCCAGGAGAATCAGTGAGTTACAGGCTTTATCAGTGGAACCTGATTGTATTTCTTTTCACAGGGATAAGGTGGTCCTTTGAACTAACAGAAAGTTTGTTCCCAAAGTAGTGTCAGACTTTCATCTGAACCAATCTATGTCATTGCCTGTGTTTTTCACTGACCATTCTTCCTCTGGGGAGAGAAGATTACACAGTCTTGATGTGAAGAGAGCCCTTAGTTACTATGTGGAGCATACTAAGGCCTATAGGAGTGGCTGTTCTCAGTTATTTCTCGCCTATGGCGAGGTGGGAAAGGGCAAACCAGCCACCAAGAGAACTATTGCCATGTGGATTGTCTCCTGTATCCAATTCTGCTATTCAAAGCCTGGGAAGGAATCTCCCTCAGGCCTGAGGGCTCAATCTACCAGAGGTACAGCTACTTCACTCGCAGCAGCTAGAGATATACCTTTAGTGGACATCTGTAATGCAGCCACCTGGAAAACTGTTCACACATTTACCAAACATTACTCTCTGGACATTCAGTCTAGAAGTGATGCTAGGTTTGGCACAGCTGTGCTGCAGAACCTGTTCCCAAAATGGGTTCTGTGACTCCCTCCTCCCGGGGGGGACTGCTTGGTAGTCTGCATATAGTCAGAATACAGCAAGATTTCATGTTGTTTGAAGAAAAAAATTACTCACCTTAGTAATGTTGTTTTTTCTAATGGAGTCTTGCTGTATTCTGACCTCCCTTCCTGCCTCCCCTCCTGGAACCTAGTAGTTTTGGGATGTGGGTAGGCAGGCACAGTGCTGCACCCGAGAGGCGTACTTGTCTTGCCCTATCTTGTGGGTTTATTAATGTTTTAATTTCACTGCCTACTTTGATTTTGTCTTTGTTTTATCTTTAGCTTTCTTTTTGGGGTTCTCGACTTGAGTCTTTTTGACCCTTAAAACAATTTGTGGTGGCCATTTGGCTTACAAAAGTTGAAACAATTTCCACCTGTTAATTTGATTAGTTAGTACTCGTAATAATCTGATGGTTACACTTCAGAGTGCTAAAGACAGAGGTTTGAAAACCGAGTTCGAGCTCAACGTTCTATGCTTCTGCATAGAGTTAACTCTTTACTCTCCGGGGCAGTTCAAGTGCTGGGGCTAACTGCATATAGTCAGAATACAGTAAGACTCCATTAGAAGAAACAACTTTACTGAGGTGAGTAATTTTTTCTTCACAGAAAGGGTGGTGGATGCATGGAATGGCCTACTTCAGGAAGTGGTGGATACGAATACAGTGCAGGGCTTCAAACGGGCATGGGATAGGCGGAAAGGGAACAATAAAGATGAGTATGAATAGATAGGTCATTGACAGAGTACAGGCCTATGACACATTTATAAGGTAGAAAAAATGGGCAGACTGGATGGGCCTTGCGGTCCTTATCTGCCGTCAACTTCTGTGTTTCACTTGAATGCCTGGCTCCTGAAGACGTAGCCATTGCCAGGTTTGGGGTCTCCCCTAAAGTTGTTGACATCCTGGTGGCCGCCTGGAAGCCTTCCACCAAGGTGACTTATTCCATGAAGTGGAAGCGCTTTGCTTTGTGGGCGGCTTCCCACCATCTGGATCCCTTCACCTTCCCGGTGAACCAGATTCAAGAGTACTTGCTGTCCTCATCAGATGCTTGCCTGAAGTATTCTTCGCTAAAGGTGCACTTGTCCGCCAGGGTCATACAGTAGCCTAGTTGGACATGGCCCATACCTTTCTGAGAGGCATCCTGCACTTAAAGCCTCCCATCTATAACCCAGTCCTGGTCTGGGACTTGAATTTTGTTTTGGAGAAACTTACTTTGGCTCCTTTTGAGCCTGACGATGTTTTTGTCATGGAAAGCGTTATTTTTAGTTGATGTTACCTCTTCTCATAGGATTTACGAGCTTCAGGCTCTCATGTGTGAGCAGCCCTATTTGATTTTCCACAAAGACATGGTGAGGTGTCTTTATGTACTAACCCTACGTTTTACCAAAGTTGGTGTCTGAGTTTGCTCTGAGTCAAACCATCCACCTCCCTGTTTATTATCCGGAGCATACCAATCCAGGGGAAAGATTGCTCCATACTTTAGATGTACATACTCAGACATTCAGTTCATCGCATGAAGGACTACAGAAAGTCCTCGCAGATGTTTGTTTCTTTCACCCCTGGGAAAGAGGGCATACCAGTTTTGAAACTGTGTCTGTCCAACTGATTGGCCAATTGTATCATTTCCTGTTGCAGGAAGTACAGTAAGGAACTTCTTGGGGCTGTTAAAGACCACTCTACCAGGGACATGGCCACTTCTGTTGCCTGTTTTCAGGGGCGTCTCAGCAGCAGGGATCTGTGCTGCTGCCACTTGGAGTACTGTCCATACTTTCACAAAGCACTGCAGTCTGAGCATCGGCTCTACAAGGTGGGCAAATTTCAGCCTGACTGCGTTACAGGCCTCTTCTCCTAGATGCCTGGCTTTCAACCTCCCATACTGGTTTCCTGTGCAGTACTGCTTAGGACTTGTTCCTAAGGTGTGACCTGCTGCAAGAGATATCCTTGAAGATAGAATAGTTACGTAAGAAGTTATCTTGACAGTAGATCTTCAAGAGAGTCTCTTGTATGTCATGCCATCCCTCCCTCCTTCCCCCATACCTCTGAGTTCTCTCTTGATTCTCCTCTCAAAGGTAGTTAACCTTCTGTTTCCCATACTTTTTCTGGCAGATTTTTCTTGCTGTCCCTTGGTTCCCTTGGGAGCCTGTCCTTGTTGGATGGTCTCCAGTGGGGAACGGAGGAGGACATGGTGAAGTCACCATGGGTGGCCACAGGTAGACTGCTTGCAAAAATGTGTCCGTATGCAACAGGGTTGACGCACAAGGAGGCATGGAAAGGATGAGAAGGGACTTGGCAAGGTTGGAGGAATGGTCAGAAGTATGGCAGCTTGGATTCAATGCAAAGAAGTGCAAAATAATGCACCTGGAAAACAAAAACCCAGGGGAAGATTACACAATGGGGGGAGGTAGTAACAACAACAAAATGGAAAGGGACCTGGGGTAATCATATCAGATGACCTTAAGGTTAACAAGCAATGGGAGAAGGCAGTAGGGAGGGCTGGGGTATACTGGGATATATAGGGAGAGGCATCACCAGCAGAAAACAGGAAGTTGTTATCCCTCTGTACAGACAGTTGGTGAGACCCCATCTGGAGTACTGCATCCAGTTCTGGAGACCCCATCTCTGCAAGGACATAGACAGGATAGAGGCAGTCCAGAGGAGGGCAACTAAAATGGTGCAGGGTCTGCAAGAGAAGCCATACGAGGAGAGACTAAAGGAGCTTAATATGTATACCCCTGAGGAAAGGGGAAGAGGGGGGACATGATAGAAACTTTTAAGTACCTTAGTGGAATCAGCGAAGTCCAAGAGGGTAGCATATTTCAGAAAAAGAGATGTGCAAGAACAAGGGAACACAATTTAAAGATGGGGGGGGAAGGTTCAGGGGCAATGTGAGGAAGTATTTTTTCACAGAGAGGGTGGTGGATGCATGGAACAGCCTTCCTGTGGAGGTTGTGAGGTCTAAAACTGTGGGAGAATTCAAGAATACATGGGACAGACGTAAGGCAATTCTTGTGGGGGGGTAAGAAGAAATAGGCTGTTGGTTAACTAGGATCTGCAGCTTATCTTGTAGGTAGAGAAATGGGCAAACTAGGTGGGCCAAGCGGTCCTTATCTGCTGTCAAAGTCTATGTTTCTATGTATGTTCCTGGTGTCTGGCAGCTATAGTTCCTAAGGTGTGACCTGCTGCAAGAGATTCTCACGAAGATCTACTCTTACCGTAAGTTCTTATGTAACTTTTCTTTACTGAATTTGGTGGTCCTTATTATATGGGCCACCAGGGCTAGCTTATGCACTTACAGTAGGTTAAATGCATAGGTTACTTGTTAGGTTTATGCTGCTCACCTCCTTGGTAAAAAAGGTACCGAGGCAGTTGGAGGTTGGCGCTGCTGTGTACCAGTGGGCATGTGCGGTGATGCATGTGTGGGGCTTCATGCTTCGCCAGCCTCCACCAGAAAAGTTCTGGCTCCCATGGGGTCCTAGCACCTCTGGCTTAGACCCACAAGTGGTAATCAATGGTGAAGATTTTCTAGAAGATCAACAGTTACAGTAAGTATGTAATTTTCATTTCTGCAGTAGGCAACATTAGGATCATCCTGGTACAGTAAGTACATCTGTACTTACAGCCAGATACACCCATCGAAAGCAGATAGATTGAAATATCTAAATTCTAACTGTTTGTTTCTAGGATTGAACTTCAGCAGAAGCGTTCACCAAACACACTAATTCTTTACCATTTTGTTGGGAGACCTCTGTCCACCAGTTCAGAGTCATCACTAATAATCAAGCGCTTCACATTAAAGGTACTATTTTCAGCCGTAAAATTGTAGATAGTGCAACTAGTGATATTGTTCATTGAAATCATAGATTTAAAAAAATAGAGATCTATTAAGTCTGAGTTGCAGTGTTCTGAATATAATTACTGGTGACCCCCTATTAATACACTGATAATAACTCCGATAAAACACCCTAATAACTGGGTATGATGTCATACCCAGTTATTACAGCATTTTCTAGCGATTGTGGTTCTTTTGAATTAGTGTTGACTTTAACACGAGTGGGATGACCATTCTCGTGCCACTCTAATGGAATACAAACTGTGACTCACACTTACCGCTTGCTTTCATTCTCAGTCGGGCTGTGCTCCTGTTAGCTTAATCTCGGACTCTCGCAGTCACGGTTCATGTAAACATGAACTCCCTACATTAATAATTATAAAAAGTAACACATAAGCGACTGTGTGCTTATGAAGTGTTTTTACGCACCCTTTGTGGGTCATAACACACCTTGGGTGTGTAGAAAAAAAAGCCCTTCATAACACTGTCACGTTTACATTATTCTGTGTGTAATGTCTTACTGTTAACAGCCCTCCTCCTATATAAAAAAGGTGTTGTACAAAGGAAACTGGGATTTCAGTCAAAAATGCCCATAAAATGCATTTGCTTTATTACCATACTTTATAACGAAGTAATTTATGTGGTCATTAGTGTTTTTTTTCCCCTGGATTGGAAGAAGTCAGCCTAAAATCACACACATTTACAAATTACACTTTAAGCATTTGCATTTTAAACACCTAAAATATGTAAGCAGTTAGCCACAACAGGGAGTAGGTTACTATTCCTGAACTGCACACCCAGGTGCAGTTTTGGGATACTCATATTCTAGAGTGGCTTATTGTGCTTATAAAAAGAGTTCACTGTTTAAAAAAAAAAAAAAGGTGCACAAAATGCAAATCAGAGTTTTCCCTATCTTTTTTCATTTCTTTATGTAGATTTTGATAACCGGGTAAGACCACTGAGACCAGAGGTCCCTCTTTCAGGGGGCAACCCGGGATTAGATACATACAGCAAAAATTACGTACAGTGGACAATAATACAGTGGGTAAAATTGAGATAATACCATTGAAGAAACAGTAATTACAGGTTGAGAATCCAGAATTTACATTTGCACAATGCATAGAATTAACAGGGGTCGCAGTTGTCACATTTACCGAATAGGGCATTGAAGTACAGTGGTCACAGTTGATGGGAGGGAAAATGGGGGCTAGCGAGTTCAGCCGCAAATGCTAAGCTCCAGGAGGTACACTTTGAGGCCCGCCTTGAATCTTTGGAGAGAAGGCCTATCAACCAGAGTTGCTGGGAGCGTGTTCCATAAATGAGGGGTGGGATATGTAAAGGAGTGCTTGCCCAGGTTGGTGCAGAAACGGGCGATGACAAGGGGACGACCAGCTGAGGATATCGTGTCTCTGCATTGTACCTTGGGGTTCAGCAGTCCATGCAGATGAGGAGGAGGGCCAGTGGTAATGAATTTATAAGTCAGGCAAATGGAAGAGCAGGCCAACTTGTGGCGTATGGTGGGCCAGTGAAGGTCTGAGAGGACCTCACAGTGGTGCCTCCGGGGGGGGGGGTAGTGGCAAAGCTTGTCACTCTGTGGTAGAGCACCATGAGTTTTCTTAGTGCCCCTTCTCATAGGAACTGTAATGGGGGGCCCCATAGAGGAGGTAGGGGAAAAGGGTGCAGTTGGTGATTGCACGCCGAGCCTTATCACAAAGGGAGTTCCCCCAGATGATAGAGGAGTCCAAGTCTCTGGTGGATGGACTTAGTTAAGGAGTCAATGTGGGGTTTATAGGACAGTTCCTGGTCAAGGAGGATCCCAAGGTATATGATCCTATCTAGGACCTCAACTTGCTTCCCCTGGGCTGATTGGAGCTGGAGAAGGTCACACCTATCTGAACCGAGGTGTCTGGTTCCAAACAGGACAGCCTTCATTTTCTCCTCATCAAGTACTAGGGAGTTGGCAGAGAACCAGGCTTTGAGTGCTGTGAGGCTAGTTTGTAGTTTAGCAGTGATAACGCTAGGTAGCGGGTCACTGCAGTAGACGACAGTGTCATCCGCATAGAGGATGAGTTTACTTGGCCCATGTACCCTCTCAATGTTATTGACAAAGAGGGTGAAGAGCAGGGGGCCCAGGATTGAGCCCTGGGGTACCCCTGAGACTGCCGGTCAGGTGCTGGACTGCTTTCCTCTCCAGAGAACATTTTGGCTTCAATTGAGTAGATAGCTCTCGAACCAGGAGTGGGAGAGCCCAGCCAATCCAAGGAGACAGAGTTTGGAGAGAAGAAGATTATGGCTGACCAAGTCAGAAGCCTTGGACAGGTCAATAAATAATGCACCTGTCTGAGAGCCCTGTTCCATAGCATCGAGGACATCAGACATGAGCCAGATGAGGGCCGTGTCTGTGCTATGGCCTTTCCTGAAGCCATGTTGTATGTCGGCTAGGAGAGAATGCTGCACAAGGTAGTCGTGCAACTGGTTGTGGACCAATCTCTCCTGCACTCTCCTGAGGGGGCAGAGAATGGAAATAGATCTGTAGTTCCCGACTTTGTCCCTGGGCCCTTGTTTATGGGCTGGGACTATGGTCCCTACTTTCCATTTACTTGGGACGGTTCCCTTGAGGAGGGACCTATTGATGAGCCAAGTGACAGGGAGGGCGATAGCAGGAACAGCGGCCCTCAGCAGCCTTGGTTCGAGCAGGTCATGTCCTGGAGAGGAATCAGGATTAAGTTTGAGCAGGAGAGGCAGTACTTCAGATGGTTTAACAAGTTTCAGGTGAAACTGGGGCCGAGCATGCTCCCATTTGGTATCGTTGTTGAGGGGAACACCAGGAGGGAAGGGGGGGAAGAGAGTCCACCTGGGTTCGAAAAGGAGACGTTGAATGCCTCTGCTACTGTGGAGGGGTCATTAATTAGGGAATTCCCAACAAGTAGTGCACTGTCCTGGTCATTGGGGGCACCTTTAAGTAACACATTTATTTGACCCCAGAATTTCTTGGGATCCTGGAGGTGACTGGTCTGGAGATCACGCAGGTACTTAGAAATTGGTGTATTTGGAAGCTTTCTTACAGTGATTCCTCAGTTCCCTGTATTCTCCCAGTCAGCATTGTAGCTGGAGGATTTGTATAGTCCCCAGGCCTTGTCACGGAGCAGCATACTCCGTTTGAGGCCAGGACCTAGCCATTTGTGGCACTTACCCTGTACTCTTAGTTTCTTTCGTGGTGCATGGACATTAGCCACAGACAGAAACGAGCAGGTGAAGTAGTCCAAGGCTTCATCCAGGGTGGGAAGAGTGACAATGGGATCCTAGTCAACAGCACGAAGGTCTGAGCAGAAGTCAGCTGTAACAAATCTGATGTAGTTCCTGGCTTCAATCACCCTGGCAGCCAATTTGGGGGGCTTGCTAGACCAGGTGCAGAAGATTGGTGAGTGGTCACTCAGAGAGTCAGACGTGGTCCTGGCTGTCAAAATATGATCAGGGTAGGAGACAAAGGCCCAGTCAAGTAAGGAGTGATTGCCAGACTTGGCATTATGCCTAGTAGGCAGATCAATGATTTGAGTCAGATTGGAGTCAAAAAACAGATTCTTGTTAGTTGATGTCTCAAGGGCAAGCCAGTTCTGATTAAAGTCCCCAAGGAGAATCATCTCCCCCAAGGGGTGCTCTGCCAGGGCATGGGTTAAGGATTCTAGGAAAGAGGCAACAGACTGGGGCGGGAGATAGACACACCCGACGTACAAGGCTTGGTGTCTCCAAGGAGCAATTTAATGAAAATGATCTCACTTAGTGAGTCGCAGAGGGGAGGGAAGTCTAGCTGCGTAGCAGTGAGATTCGTCTTGGTGTAAATGAGAACCCCACCGCCTCTCCTTCCTATGCGATCCCATCTAAAGGTGTTATAGCCAACCAGGTCTACTTCATGTGGTAGGATTTGTGGCTTAAGCCAGGTCTCAGTCACCGCTAGTATATCAGGTTTGTACAATGCTGTCCAGGCTTCAAGTTCGTGGACATTTTGCCGTAGGCTGCCAACATTCATGTGGACCAGCCGGAGGCCCCTGGACGCAGCCCAGAGCAGGTTGGTGGGGTCACTGAGAGCAAGATTAGGGGAGTGGGGGCCAGGGTTGGGCTCGACATCTCCCAGAGCGAGCTTAAGCCTGGCAAAGGTACCTGATGATTCTGGAAGGAGAGGAGGAGGAGTACCTCTGTCTGTCTTTCATGTGGATGTAGTAGAAGAGGTTGTAACAATTTCTATTACGGGTTACCCCATACATGGAAAAAAAGCAGCAGATTAGTCCCTTCCACCAGGGGATCAAGGGGGCAGGGGGGGTTGACCAGTGTGCTTGCGCTGGTCCTCAGCTGGTCGTCCCCTTGTCATCACCCGTTTCTGCACCAACCTGGGCAAGCACCCCTTTACATATCCCACCCCGCATTTATGGAACACGCTCCCAGCAACTCTGGTTGATAGGCCTTCTCTCCAAAGATTCAAGGCGGGCCTCAAAGTGTACCTCCTGGAGCTTAGCATTTGCGGCTGAACTCGATAGCCCCCATTTTCCCTCCCATCAACTGTGACCACTGTACTTCAATGCCCTATTCGGTGAATGTGACAACTGCGACCCCTGTTAATTCTATGCATTGTGCAAATGTAAATTCTGGATTCTCAACCTGTAATTACTGTCTCTTCAATGGTATTATCTCAATTTTACCCACTGTATTATTGTCCACTGTATGTAATTTTTGCTGTATGTATCTAATCCCGGGTTGCCCCCTGAAAGAGGGACCTCTGGTCTCAGTGGTCTTACCCGGTGGTCCCAACAGGAAAGCTGGTCATTCCCCAAGAGAAGGGCTATGTAGGCGAAGGCTGCCATAAGTCCAGTGTCCCGCATGATTACTCGGGATACGACAGGGAGTGTATCGGCAGCTCCTGGAGGAGGTAGAGTCAGCTATCGGATGAGGGGATGACTGCAGTTCCCTGGAGGGGTAGAGTAACTAAGGGGGGGAACTGCAGTGGAGGATCAGGCCCGTATAGGGAACTAGGGCAACAGGCGTTAGGGGCTGACTAGGATAGCAGCTATGATAAGCGGCAAACTTAAATATAGTAAGATCTAGCTCATGAGGGATAATTATCCTTGGGAATAGAGGGATTGGATAACGCTGGGCATGTAACCAAGGCTAGTGGCAAGCAATTCAACAGGTGGATATAAGCAGCAGAAATAGCTTCATTTGGGATCACTTTCTTTGGGTGGGGAAAAGATCAGTTATACTGTACCAGGCAATCGGGCTAGTGCAACCAATCTATCAGAACAGCTTTAAAAGGCAAAGGCAGGCATATGAGTCAGTAGTTATACTGTAAACAGGCAATCAGGCTAGCGCAACCAATCAAACAGAACAGCTTTAAAAGGCAAAGGCAGGCATATGAGTCAGTAGAACCATGGGGGAAAAAATAAAATTACTTAACAGCATTGAAAGGCAAAGGTAGGCATAAGTGTCAGTGGAACAAATGGAGGAAGGTGGACACCAGTCTTAACACTTTTGGGTCCAATGGGCAACACTAGTACGATACAGTGGAGGTAGACGCAGTGGGATAGGTCCTGAGAAAGGTGACGGGCTAAGGTCCATTTAAGGGGAGGAGGAAACGGGGTGGGAAGAAAAGTCTTGGGAGAGTTTCGGAGGTCGTTGCAGGGGTAGGGTGTCACAACCCCACTCAGCAGGTCAGCCCTCTGCTCCCAAAGTGCCAACCTCTGAGCGTAGAATTGTAAACAGTTAACAGAACAAGGTAATCCTCTTGTCTGTTTTGTGGGTACAAGTCACCTTTGTCCCAAGCTCTGGAAGGATTCAAATTGATAACCTCTTGTTAGCATACCCAGTTGTCAGACTCAGATAATTCTGTTTTCGGGGGGGTCAGATATCTTTGCCTGTGGGCACCTAACCAGGTATTACAAAATGAACCCTTAGAACTCTATGCAAGACCTAGAGAACTCTTACCTGTTTCCCAGTTTGGTACCACAATAAGCTCATGCAAGAGTGTCAACTGTAACCATCTAAGCTTCACTTATAAAAAAAAAAAAAAGTTTCAAGGCACACCACGCAGTTTCTGTTTTTAAAATATATATCTTTACTTTAAAATAGGTAAAAATAGGAAAATAGTAAATACAGAACAAGATATCCCAACACATACAATCTTAAAAACAAAACAGGTTTAAAAGTGCAAATTCCTACAACCCATACACTCAGACTGGTCTTATCTAATGTATCCTTACTTTCTTAATCTTTCAGTGCTTTGATGTTCCTCTTTCTCAGTCAGAAAATGAATATCTATGTGTGTCTCTAAGGTCTGCTCAGTATACTTAAAAGCAGTCTTGAGCTGGCCTTCTCTCTGAGGTCACCTAACTCCACCTTGGTGTATTAAAATTAGTATTTTATAACACAGGATGTCCTAATAAGATATTTAAAAAAAAATAGGTGACATCAGTGAATCTCCTCTCTTCATGTGACTTGCCAAACCAGTCTGTGATCTGCTTCACAAAGACATCAAAGTCTCTTTGATGTAATTAACTGGCTTCCTTGGACGACACCCCGAACACATGCATATTGGACTTCTCAAACCAGTCTGTGATCTGCTTCACACAGACATCAAAGTCTCTTTGATGTAATTAACTGGCTTCCTTGGAAGACACCCCAAACCAATACATATGCTCCTTTTCTTCATGACACCTAGTGCAAATCAAAGGATTTCCCTGAGGACGTCATAGATGGATATTTTAGTTCCTGGGCTTCAAAGCAAACTAACAAGTTAATTGCATCCCAGATATCTGTAGTTTAACCTGCGTTCTGTCCTTTGAACTTATATCTGGGGGTTGATGTGTCATTTCAGCAAGACAGTAGTTTCTCCTGACAGACATTCCCTACATATTTTATATTGCAGAAAAAATATCATAGTGTAATCAGAACCAGCTGTCCACGTGCCACAGTCCTCCCCACCTAGACTGAATCTGGGGGCTCTATCCCCTGCATGGGATGAGCTTCCCAAATCAGTTCACTCCTTATAGACACGAGATAGCCCATCTGAGTTCTGATTGGTCGCTCCAGCCCTATGTAAAATGGTCATGTTATACCCTTGCAAAGCAGGACTCCATCTTAGCAATCTACAATTGTTTTTCACCATCTGCGTCATCAAAACCAGGGGGTTGTGGTCAGTCTGCACCACAAAATGCTGCCCATATAAGTATGGCTCTAATTTCTTTAGAGCCCGCACTATGGCAAGACACTCCTTTTCCACCGTGGAGTATGCTTGCTCTCTGGGAAGTAACTTTTTACTCAGGTAGGCTATTGGGTGATCCCTCCCTTGGCTGGATGTCTGACTCAGTACTGCCCCAATACCCATGTCTGAGGCGTCAGTCTGAACTATAAAAGGTTTGCTATAGTCAGGACTTGTCAAAACAGGAGCACTGCACAGTGCCTCCTTTAGTTTGGAAAAGGCTTCCTCACAGGCTGGGCCCCAGGTAATTTTCTTGGACATCCTTTTCTTTGTCAGGTCAGATAAGTGAGCAGCCAGAGCACTGTAATTGGGTACTCATTTTCTATAGTACCCTGCTGTCCCGAGAAAACTCCTGACCTGCTTCTGAGTTTCTGGTCTGGGCCATGCCTGGATTACCTCTATTTTTATTTGGTTAGGACGGAGCTGTCCCTGGCCTACCACAAGTCCGAGGTATGCCACCTTTCCCATGGCCACCTGGCACTTCTCAGCTTTGACAGTGAGCCCGGCCCTCTGTATCCTGCACAGCACTTCCCTAAGGTGGGATAGGTGTTCCTCCCAGCTGGTACTAAAGATGGCAGTGTCATCCAGGTATGTCGGGGCATACTCCTCAGCACAATTTAACACCTGGTTCACCAACCTTTGGAAAGTGGCCAGGGCATTCTTTATTCCGGAAGGCTTTACTTTAAACTCAAATAAGCTTATCGGAGTGATGAAGGCCAACCTCTCCCTAGTTCTGTCCGTCAACTCTCCCTGCCAATACCCCTTTGTCAGGTCAGTGGTCGTAAGTTAGGTCGCCCCTCCCAACTTGTCCAGGAGTTCGTCCGTCCGGGGCATCGGGTGGGCGTCTGACTTTGTGACTGCATTCAGTCCACGATAGTCCACACAGAAACGAGTAGAGCCATCTGGCTTGGGCACAAGGACTACAGGTGAGGCCCAGGGGCTGTGGGATCTCTATATTACCCCTAAATCCAGCATCTCCTCCACTTCCCTCCTAATGTCCTTTTGGACAGTCTCTGACACCTGATATGCTGTCTGCCGTATGAGCATCTGTGTCCCTTTCTCCACATCGTGTGTCGCTAAGGAGGTTAGTCCAGGCTTGGCGCTAAACAAGGGGGCAGAGTCTTCTAAAACCTCCCTTACTTCCTGGATCTGGTCTGGGGTCAGCTGGGGAGACAGTTTGACTGCCTCCACAGAGGACTCCCGCTCACTGTCTTCCAGCAAGTCCAGAAGGGGGTCTCCTTCATCCATCCTCTCCCCATGACTACACACTGCAAACACTATGTCAGCCCTATTTGCATATGGCTTCATCATGTTGACATGGTACATCCTTTCTGTCTGTCTTCGTCAGGTAACTCCACAATGTAGTTCATGTCATTTACCTTCCTAACCACTTTGTACGGTCCTGCCCACTCAGCCTGCAGCTTGTCTTTCCGGACCGGAATAAGGACCATGACTTCCTGACCCACCATGTACGAGTGAGCTCTGGCTCTGCGGTCATACCACACTTTTTGTTTCTGTTGGACAGCTTCCAGGTTGCTCTGGGCTGTCCCCATAAGCTCCTTCAGCCTTTCCCTAAACCTAAGGACGTAATCCAAAATGGGAGTTCCCTGGGTGGCGTGCTTGCCTTCCCAGTCCTCCCGGATCAAGACTAGGGGCCCGCGTACCCGTCGTCCATATAAGAGTTTGAAGGAGGAAAATCCTGTCGACTCTTGGGGCACCTCCCAATATGCAAAGAACAGGTGGGGAAGATATTTCTCCCAGTCTCTCCCATGCTGTTCAGCAAACGCCAGGAGCATTGACTTTAGGGTACCACTGAATCTTTTCACAAGCCCATTGGCTTGTGAGGTGATAAGGTGTCATGCATCTCTGCACCACCCCACACTTCTCCCATAAACATTTCATCAGGTCCGACATGAAGGAACCCCCTCGATCGGTGATTACCTCCTACGGAAACCCAACATGGGAGAAAATCCCAAGTAAGGCATCTGCCACTTTGTCTGTCCTCAGAGAGGATAGGGTGACTGTCTCTGGGTACGGGTAGCATAATCCACCACAGTCAGGATGAATCTCTTCCCTGAGGAGCTGGGGTTGTTTAAAGGCCCCACAATATCCATTCCCACCCTCTGGAATGGCTGCTCCATTATGGGCAATGGAATCAGGGCGGCTTGGGTTTTCTTGCCCGCCTTCCCTATTTCTTGGCACCGGTGACAAGACCTGCAATACTCCTTCACCTGCTGGGTGAAATTAGGCCAATAGAAATTCTGGGCCAACAACTGCATAGTGCGCGCGATTCCCAGATGACCAGACAAGGGAATATCATGTGCAGTTTTGAGCAACTGCTCACGATTCCCCTTGGGACGACAAGCTGCCTGCCCAGCATCCCTCCCTCTGTCTGTACTGCCTGAATATACATAAGCCCATTTTCCCAATAAACCTTATGTCTGCCATCACCTTCCTGTGCACCGTCCGAGTCTGCCCAAGCCCTCAGCTTCTCTAAACTAGGGTCACTTCTCCGAGCAGCTGCAAACCCCTCACACATTCCCAAGGCATGGGACAGGTCCCCTTCAGTCTCTAAACTAGGGTCCCTAACACTAGCATCAGGGCACTCAAGATCACTGTCAATCCCAACCCTCTGTCAATGGATTACACGCCCCCCCTCGGAGTAACCCTCTGTAGCTGTGTGGTTACTTGCTACTGGGGAAATTTCTACCCCCTTTTCATTAGTCTCCCCATCTGGAGACACAGGCTCAGGAACCAGCCTCTCAGTAGTTTCCACAATGGTTTCTATAGGGTTCAGGGAACTACAGTTTTCCCTTGCCACTTGGCTGCGGGTAACTGCACATACCATCCCTTGTTTGAGATTGTTGCCCAGGATTACATCCACTGCTAA
Source organism: Neoceratodus forsteri (assembly GCA_016271365.2). Taxonomy (NCBI): domain Eukaryota; kingdom Metazoa; phylum Chordata; order Ceratodontiformes; family Ceratodontidae; genus Neoceratodus; species Neoceratodus forsteri. The sequence goes on from CM057456.1 coordinate 1,049,203,300, forward strand.
TGTTTTAGCTACAGCCACCTCTTGCACAGTTCCCCCTGTTTCACCCCAGTCCAGGAGAACACTAGCGAGGGGCAGTGTTTTCTCCCCACCCGCAAAGTCCTGTACAGTGACGTATTTATTGGGTATAAGCTGACCAGGCTGTACTAGATCCCCCTTTATCAAGGTCAAGGATGCCCCTGTGTCCCTTAACCCCTGCGTCTGTACACCATTCAACATGACTGGGTGCATGTGTTCCCTCATATTCACTGGCATGCTTCCAGGGACACACAAACAACCTACTTCTTTTCTAGCACCCGGTTGTATATTATTGCTCGCTTTTTTGGGACACTGTTTGGCAGTATGCCCAGTTTCTTTACACAACCAGCATTCATTTCTTCTCTCAGAGAAATCTTATCTCTGAAACCTGGCCCTAACTGGTTTCAGTGTAGGCAGTAAAGGTTTTAGCTGCCCTGAAGGCACGCTTTTCCCTTTCTGCACTGCCATGCCCACCCCATTTGTTCTCAGAGCAGGTCTGCTCTTGGCATATCAGTCCGAGAGTTCAGCAGCCTCTTGCACAGTTTTGGGATCTCAGTCCTCTAGCCAGGTTTTCAGCTGTGCTGGGCATGCCCAATAAAACTGTTCTAACAAAATCACATTTTCTATTTTATCAACAGAGTTTGCCTCAATTCCTTCCCACCAATGTTTTAAAAACTGAAATTTTTTCGTGGCTAGCTCCTTGTAGCTCATGTCAAGGCTTCTTCTGAGCTTACGGAATTTAGCTCTGTATGATTCAGCAGTTAGTTCAAACTTTTTTAACAGTGCAGATTTAAGTTTGCTGTAATCATCACTGTCCTCATTGTCCATTTGACCCAATGCATCCCGAGCTTTCCCGGTAAGTAGCGGGGATAGCTGGAAGCTCCAGGACTCTCTAGGAATTTTAGCCTGAATACAAACTTTTTCAAAAGAATTTAAAAAGCTTCCATATCCTCCCCTCTTTAAATTGACTATTAATTTGGAGTTCAATTTGTAACCCAGTCCTGCAGTACCAGTTAAACCCAAGCCACTTACCTACTGAGGTGCCACTGGTCAGAGTCGTATATTCTCCAGTTCGTGTTGCCTCTAGCGCTCCTGCTCCGCACGGTCAGCGCCTCTCTGTTCTTGGTCTCTCCTCTCCTCTGCGGCTCGCTGGTGCTCACGCACCTCATGCTCTGCCTCTCAGCGTTCTTGCTCTGTCTCATGGTCTGCCTCTCGCTCCCTCTTCTCCTGGAACTCCAGCTTCATCCTGTGCAACTCGGTTTGCAGGCTGAGTACTTCTGGATTCAGGATACTGGTGGCCTTTCCCTGCTGTTGTGGCCCTTCAATGACAGTGGCCCTGTTGCCCTCCTCATCAGATCTGGACACTGCACTGGCCGCTAGCCCTGCCACACTTGAGGTTTGGTCCTTTTCAGTCACGGTCCGTGACTCGCTGCTCTGGGTATCTGCTACCATCAGGGCATCTATGAGGTTCTGCTTGCTGGCTTTCACCGCAAACTGGACTCCTCTGTCCATGCACAACTGCTTTAAGGAGTCTACAGTGTGCCTGCTGTAGTCGGAAGCCATCTTCTTCCCTCACTACTGCTACTCTGACTTGCACTTTAGAAAAAAAATTTAAACGGGTAGGAACTTGACTGTAAGCCAAGGGAAACACTGCCTGTCTTTTTTCCAAGTGAGCCGAACAGCCTCAAGCTGACACACTGAACAATGAAGCTTATATCACCAAACTTTTTTGCACCACTGCCAACCAATCTGTTACAACCCCACTCAGCAGGTCAGCCCTCTGCTCCCAAAGTGCCAACCACTGAGCGCAGAATTGTGAACAGTTAACAGAACAAGGTAACCCTCTTGTCTGTTTTGTGGGTTCGAGTCACCTTTCTCCCAAGTTCTGGAGGGATTCAAACTGATAACCTCTTGTTAGCGTACCCAGTTGTCAGGCTCAGATAATTCTGTCTTCGGGGGGGCCAGATGTCTTTGCCTACGTGCACCTAACCAGGTATTACAGATTGAACCCTTAGAACTCTATGCAAGACCTAGAGAACTCTTACCTGTTTCCCAGTTTGGTACCACAGTAAGCTCATGCACAGTGTCAGCTGTAACCATCTAAGCTTCACCTATCAAAAAAAGAAGTTTCAAGGCACACCAGGCAGTTTCTGTTTTTAAAATATATATCTTTACTTTAAAATTAGTAAAAATAGGAAAACAGTAAATACAGAACAAGATATCCCAACACATACAATCTTAAAAACAAAACAGGTTTAAAAGTGCAAATTCCTACAACCCATACACTCAGACTGGTCTTATCTAATGTATCCTTACTTTCTTGATCTTTCAGTGCTTTGATGTTCCTCTTTCTCAGTCAGAAAATGAATATCTATGTGTGTCTCTAAGGTCTGCTCAGTATACTTAAAAGCAGTCTTGAGACGGCCTTTTCTCTGAGGTCACCTAACTCCGCCTTGGTGTATTAAAATTTATATTTTATAACACAGGATGTTCTAATAAGATATTTAAAAAAATAGGTGACATCAGTGAATCTCCTCTCTTCATGTGACTTGCCAAACCAGTCTGTGATCTGCTTCACACAGACATCAAAGTCTCTTTGATGTAATTAACTGGCTTCCTTGGACGACACCCCAAACACATGCATATTGGACTTCTCAAACCAGTCTGTGATCTGCTTCACACAGACATCAAAGTCTCTTTGATGTAATTAGCTGGCCTCCTTGGAAGACATCCCAAACCAATGCATATGCTCCTTTTCTTCATGACACCTAGTGCAAATCAAAGGATTGCCCTGAGGACGTCATAAATGGATATTTTAGTTCCTGGCCTTCAAAGCAAACTAACAAGTTAATTGCATCCCAGATATCTGTAGTTTAACCTACGTCCTGTCCTTTGAACTTATATCTGGGGGGGGGGATGTGTCATTTCTGCAAGAAAGTAGTTTCTCCTGACAGACACTCCCCTAACTATTTTATACTGCAGAAAAAATATCATAGTGTAATCAGAACCAGTTGCCCACATGCCACAGAGGGCACCCGTGGCAAAGGGCCACCCTCACAAACCCCTGAAATAGTTGCAAAAGCAGCAAGTGTGGTCAGTGGGGCTCAGAGCCAGCTTTTAATACTGGCCACCTGAGCGTCACAGAGTGCAGAACCAATAGGCACTCAGTGTAATTTTTGAAACTTTGCACGCTCAGGGAACTTAGCAAGCGGCGCTTTGGTGGCGAACTCCAGTAGGAGACCGGGCCAGTCGGCAAGGGCACACAGTTCCAGAAGATGCGACCCCCTCGTCCGACGAAATGCTGAGGTCCACTTAAGAGAAAGTAGCATGTGGTATTCTGGAGGCTTCAGGGCAGGCGTTGCAGGCTTCAGGGGAGGTCCGCCAGTGCAGTCGTCTCACCCCGAGGAGAAAAGTCTTGGTAGAGTCTCAGAGGTCGTTGCAGGGGGAAGGGACCTGCGGCAAAGGGCTACCCTCACAAACCCCTGAAATGGTTGGAAAAGCAGTTATTGAAAACGTAGTTCAGAAAACAGATTATGTGAATTAGTTTATTGTGCTCTCACTGTTTTAAAATGACAGTTCAACCCATTTAGTGCATCTGGAGTACAGTAGTTAAACCAGTTTTACCAAGTGAGTTGTGGGTTATGTCCTTACTGAATTGTGGGATGTCGCATACATACACAGTTCAGTGTGAAGCCATCCCACAAAACATATTGATGTACCTTTGTTCTGTCATGTGACATCTTCAGTTTTATTTTGTTTCAGTGCTGTGTAGCCCCCAGTTAATTTAGGGACCATAGTATGTTCCATGTATTTCCATCTAAGTGTGCCACCACTTGATACAGTTGTGAGAGTGAGGTAGTAGTCCAGCGGTTGCACAGTTTTAGGCCTGCTTGTGGTTACCTATGACGGGGTATACATTCTGTATGAGATACGGAGACATACACACACACTTTGCAGGTTCCAAGGGAGATTCTAACCCAAACCCTGCCTGCTTTAGAATTGGCCCTTTAGGACCCCAGACTTGCACTGCCTGAGCAAACTATTGGTTTGCACTCATGGGGAAGGGATTGATAAGGAGGCTTGCCTGAGCCCCATAAAAAGGCAACATGAATGGGAGAGAGGTCTGAATAGCTGGGGCTTGCCACTGCAAAAAAGATTGACCAGAGAGAGAGAGAATTTTGAGCTTAAGTAATCTACAGGCTTTTTGTTTATCTTTGTCGAGCACACTTCCCTCAACTGAGCCACACCTATGGAAATGTAAGCTGTTCATGTCAGGACCACTTGGAAACTTTTGCCAGCTGGGGCCGCCCACAGTGACACCACTTATGTAAGGCGGGTGGCCCCATTATTCCTCAGTTCCATCTCTCACCATCAACAACTTGTCGGATGTGCAGAGAAACAGCACTGAAACTCGCCATTGCTATTAGCTGGTGTTTTCATTATTTGTTATTTTAATAAGTTTTATTGTATGCACCATTTAAGGAGCCTTTACTCCAAATCTGTTGTTGTGGCAAAGTGAAGGTTTTTGAGGATAGTGCTCACACACTTCATGTATGCTGCCTGGGCCTCTCAACTAATGTGAAATATTGTGCCATTTGCCAGGCTTTAACCAAGCCTTGAGGAGACTTCACGGGAAGACTTTAGAAGCCTTTCCTCAGAAAATGGAATGTACACAGCATTCATTGCTGGCTTCAATGCTGGTTTTGCCGATTAGCTCTACCAAACTGAATACTGCATCCTGCCACTTGTCGCAGAAGTCAGGAATGGACAAGCAGTTGCTGTCATGGCCATCAAAGGAGAAGTCTTCAAAATCCTGTACTGACAGAGAAGCATCGCCATCAAGGTGTAAACATCAAGATACCAAGGTGACTGCTTCTCCTGTCCACTCAGATCTCAACTGCATTCTGGAGCTGCTGGAGGTAAGCTCATTCCTCAGACCCAGGCCACGTCTGCATCCTTGGATTCTCTGGAGCTGCTGGAGATAAGTCCATTCCTCAGACCTAGACCATGTGTGCGTCTGCCTCTCACAGCCATGTCTTAAGCACCAAGGTCAGGATCTAGTACAGGCTTGACCACTAATAGTGAAACTCTGCCGATTCTGCCCCCAGGGTGTGGCCTAATGACTATACTGTCATCGACCCCTAATATTGGCGTCAGGTCATGCTAGAGATAGTGCTGCTTTGTTCATGCAGTTTCTGCTTAAGGCTCTACTGTCGATGCCTATGGCATCATCACTGCACCCAGCCAGTCTGTCAACTTCGGCACAAGGTGCTGTGGGTTTGATTCCCATCATCAACCCAATGTCTTCTGTGTTGCGGCAGCCTCCCTATAGGATGCCAGTGCAACCTCCTCTCCAAGAAGATGAGTAGGAGTAATACAGTCCTGATCTCCAGCACATGGACAAGGATTGTGACGAGGAAGAGTGGGATCTGCCCTTGCCGCAGGCATTGGCTGTAGTTCCACCCCCCTTGTCCTGTTGTGAGGACAGTGTGGTATACACTTCACATTCCTCACCTAATGATGCCTCATTTCAGTCATTTCTCAAGCTGATTCAGGATTCCCTTGGCTTTACTGCTGAAGAGGGCTTCTCCTTCAAACAGAATCGTATGAGTCCCTGGAGGATCCTACGGTGCCTACAGTGATCAGGCAGTGTAGAAATCATCCGGTCTACCTCTTTGGTTGATGCTTCTAAATCACAACTGAAGACCCTGCTATTTAGACAGGCTTTTTCATGAGACTGATAGTTTTAAGAATTTTAAGGTTATATACTAAGCTAGATTTATATATTTTTTTCTTTACTTGATATGATTTATTATTATTTGAATTACACAGCACTTTGAACTCTGGAAAGGTGCTATATAAATAAAAAAAATCCTTCCTATCATATATCATTTCTCACATTCCTCCTGCTGTGGAGGATGCCACTGTGGCTGCCTGGCATATGCCAAGTGCCTTTCCTGCTGGTTCCTGCTCCCACCACTGAAGTCTTCTTCTATTCATCTCAGTCTGAGACCAACTCTGTGGTCATCATGGCTGCCCATGACTGGTTAAATGCACCACAGCACATGAGTTCCCTTCCCCAAGACGAGGAATCCTGGAGGTTGAATGTTATGGGCAAGAGAACCTATGCATTGACTTCTCTTGTCCTCCCAATTGCTAATAATCAGGCTTACATGATTAACTGTTGTAACAGTCTTTGGAAAGACATCTCAGCAGTGGCCGACAAGTTGCCCTCAAACTGAGGTTCTGCAGACTGTTGCCCATGTCTTGGATGCTGAGGAGCATCTTTTGCATTCGATTTATAACGCTTCTGATGCGTTTGCCTGTTCTGTTGTGTCAGGCATTTAGCCTGAGGCTCATTTCATGGCTCTGAGTGGCTGGATTTGCTACTGAGGTTCAGTAATCAGTGCTTTATACCCCTTTCTGTGGCCAGAAACTATCTGCCAATGATGTAGATGTAGATATAGAGATAACCTAGTGGGATCTGCAGTCATCTCAAATGACTCAACGTGCCCTGAAAGCTCTTAACCCTAAACGTTGTGGTCGTGGGTCACTGTAGGGGTTCCTTTTGTACAGAAGACCCTACAGTCCCCCTGCCTATGGCTATTCCCATACCCCAAGGTGTGGGTCTCAACATCTGCCCTACCCCTTGTCAGTTGTCCCCTGGTACCCTTGCCAGGACCCCAAAGGGTGTTGGTGCTGGTGGCATCCCTTCCACCCCCAGAGCCGTCTGACTCCCTTCTGCTTCCCCAGGTCCCTTGAAGATCCAGAAATCCTGGTGGGAGGTCAGATTTCTGCTTTTTTATTGATGTGGAGGGAAATCAAAATGGACACATGGGTCTTGGACATTATTCAGTTGAGACATGCCCTTGAGCTACTGTGTACGCCTCCTGCTGATCCTTCTCAATCCTGTCTTCCTCCACATCACCTGTCCCTCCTTCTAGAGAAAGTCAATAAATTACTGGACAAGTGGTCTTGGGAACCAGTTCCTTGAGCAGAACTAAACCAAGGTTATCATTACAAGTATATTCTGGTTCCGAAATTAATAGGACATCTACGTCCTGTCCCGGACTTAAGGAGCTTGAACCTATGCATCTAATACAAAACATTTCATATGGTATCTCTTTAGTCACTGCTCCCCTTGCTTATGGAAGGGGTGTGGATACATGTGTTGGATATGAAGTAGGCTTACTTCCTTATCCAAGTGCTTTGCAATCACTGACAGTACCTTCACTTTATGGTAGAGGCTGTCATTACCAGTTTCATGTCTTGCCCTTTGACTTGTCTTTGACATTGTGTGTTCTCACCAAATGCTTTGCAGTGGTGGCCATGGCTCTCCAAAGGGAAGGCCTATATGTTTTCTCCTATCTGGGTGATAGGCTTTTGAAGTCCCACAAAGCAGTCCTTCACATATTATTTTGGACTCGCAAGCTGTTCGATCAGATTAGCATCCTCCTCAACAAACTTAAATTGGTTCTGACCTTTTGTCAATGCCTTCAAAATACAGGTGCTAACCTCGAAATGGTTTCAGGCCAAGCCTTCCTTCCAAAGGACCATGCCATTGCACAGAATGCCAAGGCAAATCTGGTGTCATCCAGCGCCTGTGTCTCAGCAAAATGGCCTCTCAAACTAATGGGTCTGATGGCTGCAGTTTCCATCACAGTTACATTGGCATGCCTGCACAAGAGGATTTCTCAGTGGTTCCTCTATATCCAGTGGGCTCAGCATTACAACAATGTGAATTTTCTAATTCCTGTGACGTCTCTTCTTCATTGTGACTCCCTGTGGTGGACGAACCACTCCCAACTTTGACAAAGTATCTCCTTTTCTCTCTTCCATACCACTGACAGTCCAGACAGTGGATGCATCTAGCTGAGGAGCCTGTCTAGGGTCCCTAAGGACACAAGGTCTGTGTTCCTCTCTTGATTGCTATTTCCACAGCAACACTGGAGATGAGGAGAGTTCTACTGTACATGGCCTACAGGCTTTGCTGTCCATCTGCAGGGTCAGCCACTACATATACAGATTGCTAATGTTTCAGTGATGCATCACAGCTACAGACTAGGAGGTGTTCACTCCTATCTCCTCTGCAGGGAGGCGGTGAGAGTCTGGCATTGGACCATGGAACACAGTGTCTTTCTAACAGCCATGTTTGTTTATTATGTTGATTGCGCACAGTGCAAGAAACATATTGGGACAGTTTTCTCAGAAGCAGGTTGTGGAGGTGCGGCACTGTTGTGGCCAATGCCCCCACAGCCTGCAAAGGCTTGTCCCGCTTCCCCCAATGCCGTGGCACGCTGCTGCTGACACTAGTTCAGCCAGCGTGCCGCCAACTTGTGAGAAATTAATCGCTGCAATCAGGAGCTGCCTCGTCATTGCAGCGTCAGCCATCCGCTGCAATGAGGGAGTGACCCGTCATTGCAGGGCGGGGATCTAGAAACACTGATATTGTTTGTGAACATGGCGGTGGCTTGCCGCCGTGTTCACAAACAATATAACCCCCCCCCACCGTGTTTATTTGCCGACAGGGGCCCCAATCCCTGTCCAGCTTCAGTGCCCTAATGTTGATTTTGCCGATGGGGAGCCCAGTCCCCATTGGCATTCTGTAACCAACCCCGCTTTTATTGTCCGCGGCGGGTGCCCCAATTCCCGTCGGCATAATCTAAACTCCTCCCCTTCGTTTGTGTGCTGATGGGGTGCCCCAGTTCCCGTCGGCTACTGCCCCAAGAAAGAGTCGGTGGCGCACAGGGGTACCCAGGCGTGCCACATGCCCTGTGAAATAAAAACTGTCCCAATTTTTTTTTTTTTTACCCTGTGAAAAAGGAACTGTCTCTTGGCGGTCTCCCTGTCCCTGCAACCCTGCCCACCCACTGCGACGCTGCCTCCCACACCCCCCTTACCCCATACTTACCTCCAGAGCTCAGCATGATGATCTTCGGTTGACCGGTAACACGTCTGCACTCTTCAAAGCCGACCGCGAACTGAGGAAATGCCGGTAAGCTGTATAATGGAATGAATGGGGGTTTTGCAACTTTAATGCATATCTCAGTCATTATTTGGAATTTTGACACCAAATTTTCAACATTGGGGTTTTGTGACCCCTCCTCATGAATTCTTGAACTGTCATGGCGTTAATCGGCCCTGAAATGTGATTCGCGGTCACTGGCGGAATCCGCTTGGCCGATGTAAAGCGACAGTGCCAGTGTTCATGAGGTGGGCTCTCAAAAGCCTATGTTGCAAATTTGTGGAAAAATCCAAAATGACTGTTTTTACGAGCATGCGCTGCGAAAGGCACAAAGACGCCTGTAATTTCGTGAATTTGCATATTTTATGCCAGATTTTCAACATTGGCACTTTTCACACCTCCTTGTGAACAGTACATCTGTCATTGTTCACATCCTGGCAGAAATGTGGTTTCTCACTTCTGGCGCAGAATAGCGCCATCGCTGTTGGAAATCACTGTTCGGGACAGATTAAGAAAATGACAGTGATACTGTTCATGAGCAGAGGTCCTAAAATGCCTATGTTGAAAACTTGGTGATGATAGCCCATTAAATGACTGTGTTACAAGTGTGTGTTGCACACTTTCCACACACCCTTGTAATTTCGAAGATTTGTAATATTGAACATGCCAGATTTTCAACAGTGGCATTTTTTCACACCTTCTTATGAGCAGTACAACTGTCATTTTTAACATCCTGACTGAAATGTGGTTTCACAGTTGTGGCACAGAATAACGTGGTCGCTGTGAGAAATCAGTGTTTGGGACAGATTAAGAAAATGACAGTGGCATTGTTCATGAGCAGAGGTCCTAAAATCCCTATGTTGAAAATTTGGTGACGAAACTCCATAACATGACTGTGTTACAAGCGTGCATTGAACTGTTTCCACGCACTCTTGTAACTTCGTAAATTTGTAATATTTTCATGCCTCATTTTCAACAGTGGCATTTTTTCGCACCTCCTTATGAACAGTACAGCTGTCATTTTTCACATCCTGGCTAAAATATGTTTTTGCACTCCTACCTGAGAATAGCACGGTCGCTGTGGGAAATCAGTGTTTGGGATAGATTAAGATCGGATGAGTGAGAGGGGGGAGTGACCGAGCTCAACTGAGCTCTGTCGGGACTGCTGCGGATTTGTTTGTGGGCAGAAAAAGGCCCCAACGCAAGAGGCCAGTACAAAAGGGCAGCCTGCAGTACTTGGAGAAACAGAACGAGAAAGCGATGTTGAAAATTTGGTGATGATAGCCGGAGCACTGTCAGGACTGCTGCAGATTTCTTTGTAGGTAGAAAAAGGCGTCAATGCAGGCAGGGGCCCAGTAGAAAAGGCCAGCCTGCAGCGGTGGGAGAAACAGTCTGAGTGAGTGAGACAGGAGGACTGAGTGAGCCAGCGAGCTCTATCAGGACTGCTGCTGCATTTCTTTGTGGCCAGAAGGAAGGGTGCCAATGCAGGCAGGAGCCTCTGCATAAAGGGCCACTTGCAGCGCCAGGACAAACAGGATGGAACGCATGACAGAGGGAGACTGTTGACCTCAGTGGAGCTCTGTCGGGACAGCTGCAGATTTCTTTGTGGACAGAAAGGTGCCAACGCAGCCAAGAGCCCCGTACACAAGCACAGCCTGCAGCGCCAAGAGAAACAGAACGAGTGAGTGACAGAGTGGTAGTGAGCAAGCTCAGTGGAGCTGTATTGTGACTGCTGCAGATTTCTTTGTGGGCAGAAAATGCGGCAGCGCAGGCAGGAGCCCAGTACAAAAGGCCAGCTTGCAGCGCCAGCAGAAACGGAATGAGTGAGTGAGAGAGGGGGGGTGAGCGAGCTCAATGGAGCTGTGTCGGGACTGCTTCAGATTTCTTTCTGGCCAGAACAAGCTGCCAATGCAGGCAGGAGCCCAGTACAAAAGGGCAAGCATCCAGGACCCCTGAGGAAGACCACGCCTTGGTCGAAGTGCTGGGTTAACTGGTTTTGAGAGTTACTTCATGTTTGAACCTTAAGGAAAACCTGTTAAGAATTTTCTACCAAATTAAAGTTTTGGACTTTGAACTTAGCAAGCAGTGTTTGTCCTATTTCCAACTGGGAGTGCGGTGAGTTTACTGGATGCTTGTTACTATTGTTAGAGACTTGCAAGCTCTTCACTGCACCTGACTGCATTGGTGAGCACATGGTAACTTTGTGGTTTCAGTAAAAAAGGGCAGCCTGCAGCAGCAGGAGACACAGAACGAGCGAGTGGGGGGGAGTGAATGAGCTCAATGAAGCTCTGTTGGGACTGCTGCAGATTTGTTTGTGGGCAGAAAAAGGCAGCAATGCACGCAGGTGCCCAGTACAAAAGGGCAGCCTGCAGTGGCGGGAAAACCAGAATGAGTAAGAGTGAGAGAGGGGGAGTGAGCGAGCTCAACGGAGCTCTATTGTAACTGCTGCAAATTTCTTTGTGGGCAGAAGAAGGCGTGTTCCAGGCAGGAGCCCAATAGAAAAGGGCAGCTTCTCAGCCGCAGAAATGGAATGAGCGAATGAGAGAAGGGGGTGAGGCGAGCTCAGCGGAGCTTTGTCAGGACTGCTGCAGATTTCTTTGTGGGCAGAAAAAAGCGCCAACAGAGGCAGGAGCCCAATACAAAAGGGCAGCCTACAGCGCCAGGAGAAACAGAATGAGTGAGTGACACAGGGGGAGTGAGCGACCTCAACGGAGCTCTGTCAGGACAGCTGTGGATTTCTTTGTGGGCAGAAAAAAGTGCCAACGCAGGCAGGAGCCCAGTACAAAAGGGCAGCCTGCAGCATTGGGAGAAACGCAATGAGTGAGTGAGAGAGTGGGAGTGAGTGAGCTCAATGGAGCTCTATCATGACTGCTGCGGATTTCTTTGTTGGCAGAAAAAGGCGGCAACGCAGGCAGGAGCCCAGTACAAAAGGCCAGCCTACAGCGCTAGCAGAAACGGAATGAGTGAGAGAGAGAGAGAGGGGGAGTCAGCAGGCTCAACAGACCTGTGTCAGGACTGCTGCAGATCTCTTTGTGGGCAGAAAAAGCCACCAACAGAGGCAGCAGCCCAGTACAAAAGGGCAGCCTGCAGCGCCAGGAGAAACAGAATGAGTGAGTGAGAGAGGGGGAGTGAGCCACCTCAACAGAGCTCTGTCAGGACAGCTGTGGATTTCTTAGTGGGCAGAACAAGGTGCCAACGCAAGCAGGAGCCCAGTACAAAAGAGCAGCCTGCAGCACCGGGAGAAACAGACTGAGTGAGTGACAGAGGGGCAGTGAGCGAGCTCAACACACCAACGTAATCGACATTCGGTATTGACAAATACTTGTTTTTATTTTAGTTTTTATTGACCGGGAAAGGAGACTAGGGAATTCTGCGTATTTTCAGCCTCAACCAGGGGGCAGGTGGGAGATACAGATGGAAACCAACTGAAACTGAATGAGGTTAAGCTGTTGATGGTATTTTTAGTGAACAAGGGAACTGTGGCCAGGACACGGGGGAAATTCCCCATCTCTTTTTCCAGGAGTGCCTTGGGATCGTTAATGTTTACCTGAGCAACCACCGGAACAGGTAGATGGGACCTTGGTTTAATGTCTTTTCCAAAACATGGCACCTCAAGAGTGCTTCACCCCCTTCATGCTGCACTACAGTGTCATTATTGGGATTTTAGCCCAGGTTCCTGGTATGTGAGTGCACAGCCTGCTGAGTCACTGACACTAACCTGCCCAGCTTCATCAATGTCCTGGCAGATTGTTTCAGTTGGTCAAGGGATCTGTCACACAAGTAGGAACTTCTGGACTCCATCATTGTCAACCTCTTCTACTGTTGGGTTTCCAGAGTTTGGTGTCCCCACACAATGCAAAACTGCAGTGTTTTTGCTTGCTTGCTTCAGGGACTGGAGTTATCTGGTAAGACGTGTTGTCCCTCTCCTGGAAGGGGAGGTTCCGTTGCGCATTTCCTGCATTCCCTCTGATCCAGATGGTTCTAGTCAAGCTTTGGGTGGAACCAGCCACACTGATTCTAGAGGCCCCACTCTGTCCCAGAAACATTTGGTTCCCACTGCCACAACAGTTTGCTGTGGCTCCACCTGTCATGCCTACTCTGCATGTAGGAGTCCTATCACAGGAGCAGGGCACTCTGGTACACCCATCTCTTCGATCCCAGCACCTCCATGCCTGCATTCAGAGGACATAGAACTCTATAGTTTTGGGGCCTCCCTCTCAGTTGCTGACACTCTCCTTGTGGCTCATAAGCTATCCACAACACATACCTATTCTTTGAATTTTATACATCTTATAATTTGGTGAGTGAGAGTCTCTTCTAGTCTGGACACTTACATGTGTCCAGTGAGACATGTTCTGAATAACCTCATCCTTATTAGAATTGGGCCTCCAGTACTTATCTGTGAAAATGCATTTGGCTGTGGTTTCAGTTTTTCATGCCCTCACGGATAGTAAATTGGTAGACCAGCTTGAGGTTTTTCTGCAGGTTCCTAAGAGGTATCCTGCATACTATATATGTCCCCAGTTCATAGACTGATTCCAGTATGGGACCTCAACACATATTCCCTGATAGGGCCTCCCATTGAACTGACTGCTGCTTGTGAAATGTGTTTCCTTTTATGGAAAATGTTGTTCCTGGTAGCCATTACTTCAGCAGAAAGTGTGTCCAAATTGCAAGCTATGCTTGCATGGCCTCATTATCTTATGTTCCACAGGGATCAGGTCACTTTAAGGATTAATCTTCATTTTCTCCTGAAGGTTGTCCCTGACTTCACACTGAATCAGACAATTCAACTTCCTCTGTATTTTCCTTCCCTTTCTAATACAAACATGCAAACTAACTAACAGAAGAAGGCCTTTTGGTCTATGCATCTGATTGATTGCAGAGTCCCTGATCTAGAGATTACAGTTGTCCCTGCCCTACCTCCAGCCAATCCTGACTTTCCCCTTCACCCTGTCCCACCCTCTCTTGAACCTTCCCCCACCGTTGGTCTTCGAGGCACAGGTCAGGAAGCACAGGGAAAACCAGGAGCAGTAACAAAAAAAAAATAAACTTGTTTAGTATAACTATGTACAGAGGAGAAATAAAATAAAATCTTCCTTCAGTCTCTGTGTGTCCCTTTTTCTTCTAATCTCTCTTGCAGTTGCAGTTTAGCTCTTATAAATCCTTTCAACCCCCATCCTTAGCAAGCATCCTGTTTTTGTAAATTTCAGGCAGGATGAACACAGTACGCTTTAGCTGAGGTTCAGTTTCCGCTGCTTTTGCAAAACGGCCTAAAATGTGAATGCTGGTAACCTCTGAAGTTCCCAATACCTTTTTTCAGTCATGTCAAAATACAATACATTTCATCAGTAACACTATATATTTTGTAAGCAAAAGAGATCCCAATATCAATGTCATTTCCATACAGTGATTTGCATACATTTTTATATTAGTGGATCTGCAAGGGAGGAAAACGGCAAGAGAAACTGAGAGACAGTGAGAGACAAAGAATTGAGAGACTGTTCGGGTTGATCCAAGTCCGAGGTTTCACAGGAAAATTTGGTTGCGCAACCAGACAGAGAAGAGACAGAAAAGGAAAGATCCTTGCATTTAAACACTTCCTCCATAAAAACTGGGACAGGGTCTTATTCTACCCTGTCACAAGCTCAACACTACGTGCTCTGTAAAGAAGCATCTCCTGACCTCCTTCTTGAACCTCCCACCACCACCCCGCTAGCTCATAACACTTCCCCCTTGTATACTTATTTTAACTGAGACACAAAAAGTCCCTGATATCCACCTTGTTCATACCTTTTAGGCACTTGAAAGTTTCAATCATGCCCCTTCTTCCTCCTCTCCTCAAGTGAGTACATATTGAGCTCTTTCAATGTGTCCTTGTATGCCCTGTCCTACTGTCCCTGAACCGTCTTTGTCGCCATCCCTTTAACTGCCTCCAGCTGGTTGATACCCTTGTTCAGGTATTAACTCCAATACTGCACACTGTACTCCAGGTGCGACTGCATGTGGGATCTGTACAGCGTCAGGATAACCTTCTTTCTTCTGCTCGTGAACCTTCTAGCAGTACAACCCAGCATTATGTTTGCCTTGGCTGCTGCCTTTCTACACTGCGTAGTCTGCTTCAGCTCGCTGGTAATGGCTATCTCCAAGCCTTTTCTTTCTCTGGCTCAGTGACCTTGACCCCCACCCCCCGACTGTACTCAGCCCTTGGGTTATTTCCTCCTGTGTGTATGATCTTCCACTTTGTAGCACTGAACCCTGTTATATGTAAGACTACCTTTCCAGCTTTGCTAGGTCTTCTTTTAGGTCCTGCAACCCTTTGTCTGTGTCCACCTTCTCACAGAGGTTAGTGTCATCCACAAAGATGCCTATTTTTGCATGTAATTCCATCTCCAGTGTTATTAACGAGCACATTAAACACTGGGAGGAGCACTGACCCCGGGGAACCTCACTGGTGACTTCTCTCATACCTAAGAGCTCCCCCCCAACCCCACTGTGACCTTTTGGTTCCTACCACTGAGCCAGTATTGGATCTCATAAAACAGATTTGAGAAGAACAGGCACATAGTGAAACTAACATACCTCAATATGTACTGCAGATGAGAGACAGATTTGTCCAAGATAATTTACTAAAAGCAAAATATACTCAGACAGGTCACTATAACACAAGGGGCCAGATTGCGGGAGATCAGTCCCAGAGACAGAGTATTACCTCTGCTGCTTAGCTGAGAGAGTAAGCTCCTGGCCAGTTGACAATAACCAAATTAAATACTCAGAAAGGTGGAACTAGTTGATTATTTAAGCAATAAGGCATGATTGGGGGGGAGCACGTTATGGTTGGAAAATGGCCTGTCTCATGTGGGTTGAATTACAAGTCGATGCAGAGTGCTTCTACCACCAAGAAGGGCCATTATCCCACCATAACATCCATCCCCGTCGTGCCTTATTGCGATTATGAAATGGGTCCCCATTAGTAAACTAAATTTATTTTTTTTTTTTAGATGGTTTTGCTATTTCAGAAAAGCTTTTAGAGACAAAATAGTCCAAGTTTGAGATCAAGGTGTTAATTTAAGCTTGTCTATAAGTGGTGCCTCTGCTGCATATATAAGCAGCAGTTTAGTAGGGCAAAGCGAGAGCAGGCTGTGAGTGGCTTCAGGTACAAGCAAGGCATCGGGACAGAGGCTGATAGTAGAGCGTCAGAGAGAGAGAGAGACTGTGTCTGGGTAGGGAGAACTAAGTTAGCATTGGGCATTGTGGTAGACAAGGCTGCGAAACCGCCGCTCAGTGCCCGGGCTGCTTTTGAGACTGGAGGGAGCACTGGATACCGCAGGTTCCTAGCAGCAGAAGGAGAAGCCAGTTTGTCATTTTTTTCTTTATTACAAAAAAAAAAAAGTTTTCTTTTGCGGTCCGTCTCGTATGTGGTCTGTGAGACTGAGTCGACCAAGATGGAGGGAAGTGCAATCAACAGATTAAAAAAAAAGATCCAAGTACCGGAGAGCAGGACCAAAGAACGTCTGTCACAGGGAACATCGGAGTTCTCCACTGAAGTACATGTTATATGGAAACAAGTTGTGGTCAGTTGAACCAGTGTAGTGCTATTGGTCTGTTGGGGAGTCCGTTTTACCAGGAGCTACTTTCACCTGGGCCATTGTGCTGGGATAATGGCCCAGTTGACAGTAGCTCTCAACCAATCAGTAGCTGAGATTCTGAATATCCATTTCATAATATGAAATCTTGCAGCTGGACAAGAAAAAAGAAAAGTAAATTTATCATGTTAATATGTTGAAACCTTTGAAGGACAGGGAGGTACTCCTTGTCACAGACCCACTCAGCAGGTCAGGCCCTCTGATCCCACAGTACCAACCTCCAGGCGCAGTCTTGTGAACAGGAAACAGAAACAGGGTAACCCTCCTGTCTGTTTTGTGGGTTTGAATCAACCTTTGGTCTCAAGTCTTGGAGGGATTCAAACTGTAATGTACAGGCTCAGATAATTCTGCTCTTCGGAGGGGCCAGATATCTTTCGCCTAAGGGCACCTAACCAGGTGTACAAAATGAACCCTTAAAACTCTATTAAAGACCTCAGAATAAATTCTTACCTTTTCCCAGTTTGGTAAAACTCGTAAGCTTTGTACAGAGTCAGCTTTAACCATGCATGCTTCCCCTGTCAAGAAAAAGAATTTCAAAGGCACACCAAGTAGTCTCTAAAGTAAAGGGTTTACTTCAAAATAGATAAAAAAAATGTAAAATGTAAATACAGAACCATATATCACAAAAACATACAATCACTTAAAAGAATAAGGTTTTAAAAAGTGCAGATTCCTACACTAATACACTTAGACTTGTCTGTTCTAAGGTATTCTTATCTCACAGTGCTGTAGATGTTTCTTTTTCAGAGTCCACACAATTTTCTCTTAGTGGAAAACAGAACACTGTTTTAAAACTGGCTTTGCCAACCTCTTTGCATGAGGTCACCTAGCTCCTCCCTGTCAGAATATAAAAATTATACAACCAGGATGTTGTCACTCAGAAGGCAAATTAAATAAGGTTAATTTCTAAGTCCTTCTTTCATCCATGAGCAACATCCTGCTTTTACAGACATCAGAGGAACATTTATGACTTCGCACCAGTGTGACATAACCTGGTTTTTCCTCCTCTAAACGTCGTAAAAATGGATATTTCTATTCTGTCATCTGGCAAGCTACAATTAAGCTAGATAAAGAGGAAATGCTTAATTTAGGCCTCTTCTATCCTGTAATTATCTCTTGGCCTTCCAGGTAACACGTTGTAGCTAAACCGGGGGTCATCCCACAGGCTGTTTCAGCATCTCTCATGAGAGACATTCAATAACACATTTTTATATACAAAAATCATAGATTAATCAGAACCAGCTGTCCGAGTGTCACAATTCCTCCCCTCCTAGACTGAATTTGGGGGCTCTATCCCCTGCATGGGATGAGCTTCCCAAATCAGTTCACTCTTGTGCTGCTACGAGACAGCCCATCGAGTTCTGATTTTGGCTCTTAGCCTCATGTAGAATTGTCATATCATACCTTTGCAAAGCAAGACTCCATCTTAGCAATCTACTGTTGTTCTTTCCCATCTGTGTCAGCCAAACCAGGGGGTTGTGGTCAGTCTGCACCACAAAATACTGCCCATATAAGTATGGCTCCAACTTCTTTAGGGCCCACACTATGGCAAGACATTCTTTTTCCACAGTAGAGTATGCCTGCTCCCTGGGAAGTAACTTCCTACTCAGGTATACTACTGAGTCATCTCTCCCTTGGCTGGATATCTGACTCAGTACTGCCCCAATACCCATGTCTGAGGCGTCAGTCTGAACTATAAAGGGTTTGCTATAGTCAGGACTTGTCAAAACAGTACAGTGCCTCCTTTAGTTTGGAAAAGGCTTCCTCACAGGCTGGGGCCCAGGTAATTTTCTTGGGCATCCTTTTCTTTGTCAGGTCAGATAGGGGAGCAGCCAGGGCACTGAAATTGGGTACAAATTTCCTGTAGTACCCTACTGTCCCTATAAAACTCCTGACCTGCTTTTGCGTTTCTGATCTGGGCCATGCCTGGATTACCTCTATCTTTATTTGGTTAGGACGAGGCTGTCCTCGCCCACCACATGCCCGCCAGAGGTATGCCACTTCCCTCCCATGGCCACCTGGCACTTCGGCTTTGACAGTGAGCCTGGCCCTCTGTATCCTGCCCGCACTTCCCTAAGGTGGGACAGGTGTTCCTCCAACTGACACTAAAGATGGCTTGTGTCATCCAGATGCATACAGTACTCCTCAGCACCATTTTAACACCTGGTTCACCAACCTTTGGAAAGTGTCCAGGGTGTTCTTCTTTCTGACAGGCATTACTTTAAATTCAAATAAGCCTATCAGAGTGATGAAGGCCAACCTCTCTCTAGCTCTGTCCGTCAACTCTATCTACCTGCCAGTACCCCTTGGTCCGGTCAGTGGTCATAAGGTAGGTCGCCCCTCCCAACTTGTCCAGGAGTTCGTTCGTCCGGGGCATCAGGTGGGCATCTGACTTCGTTACTGCATTCAGTCCACGATAGTATACACAGAAATGAGTAGAGTCATCTGGCTTAGGCACAAAGACTGCAGGTGAGACCCAGGGGCTGCGGGATCTCTGGATTACCCCTAAATCCAGCATCTCCTCCACTTCCCTCCTAATGTCCTTTTGAACAACCTCTGACACCCGATATGCTGTCTGCCGTATGGGCGTCTGTGTCCCTGTCTCTACATCGTGTATCGCTAAGGGTTAGTCCAGGCTTGGCGCTAAACAATGGGGCAGAGTCTGCTAAACCTCCCTTACTTCCTGAATCTGGTCCGGGGCCAGCTGGGGAGACAATTTTACTGCCTCCACAGAGGACTCCCGCTTGTTTTCTTCCAGCAAGTCCAGAAGGGGGTCCCCTTCGTCCGTCCCCTCCCCAGAACTACACACTGCAAACACCATGTCCGCCCTATTGCATATGGCTTCATCTTGTTAACATGGTACATCCTTTCTGTCTGTCTTCGGTCAGGTAACTCTATAATATAGTTCACGTCATTTACTTTCCTAACTACTTTGTATGGTCCTGCCCACTCAGCCTGCAGCTTGTCTTTCTGGATTGGAATAAGGACCATGACTTCCTGACCCATCATGTACGAGCGAACTCTGGCTCTGTGGTTGTACCACACTTTTTGTTTCTGTTGGGCAGTTGCCAGGTTGCTCTGGACTGTCCCCATAAGCTCCTTCAGCCTTTCCCTACACCTAAGGACGTAATCCACAATGGGAGTTCCCTGGGTGGCGTGCTTGTCTTAGCAGTCCTCCCGGATCAAGTCTAGGGGCCCACGTACACGGCGTCCATATAAGAGTTCGAAGGGGGAAAATCCCGATGACTCTTGGGGCACCTCCCTGTGTGCAAACAACAGGTGGGGAAGGTATTTCTCCCAGTCCCTTCCATGCTGTTCAGCAAACACCCGTAGCATTGACTTCAGGGTACCATTGACTCTTTCCACAAGCCCATTGGCTTGTGGGTGATACGGTGTTGTGCATCTCTGCACCACCCCACACTTCTCCCATAAACATTTCATCAGGTCCGACATGAAGGAACCCCCTCAATCGGTGATAACCTCCTGTGGAAACCCAACACGGGAGAAAATCCCAAGTAAGGCATCTGCCACTTTGTCTGTCCTCAGTGAGTATAGGGCGACTGCCTCTGGGTACCGGGTGGCATAATCCACCACAGTCAGGATGAATCTCTTCCTTGAGGAGCTGGTGGTATTTAAAGGCCCCACAATATCCATTCCTACCCTCTGGAATGGCTTCTCCACTATGGGCAAGAGAATCAGGGCAGCTTGGGTTTTCTTGCCCGCCTTCCCTATTTCTTGGCACCGGTGACAAGACCTGCAATACTCTTCACCTGCTGGGTGAAGTTAGGCTAATAGAAATTCTGGGCCAACCGCAGCATAGTGCGTGCGATTCTCAGATGACCAGTCAAGGGAATATCATGTGCAGTCTTGAGCAACTGCTCATGATACCCCTGGGGAATGACAAGCTGCCTGTCTAGCATCCCTCACTCTGTCTGCACAGCCTGAGTATACATAAGTCCATTTTCCCAATAAACCTTATGTCTGCCGTCACCTCCCTGTGCGCCGTCCGAGTCTGCCAAAAGCCCTCAGCTTCTCTAGACTAGGGTCACTTCTCTGAGCAGCTGCAAACCCCTCACACTTTCCAAGGCATGCGACAGGTCCCCTTCAGTTGCTAAACTAGGGTCCCTAGCACTAGCGTCATGGTACTCAGGATCACTGTCATTCCCAACTCTCTGACAGTGAGTCACTCCTCCCTCTTCAGAGTAACCCTCTGTAGCTGTGTGTTTACTTGCTACTGAAACTGTCTACCCCCTTTTCATTAGTCTCCCCCTCTGGAGACACAGGCTGGGGAACCAGCCTCTCAGTGGTTTCCACAATGGCTTCTGTGGGGTTCAGTGAACTACAGTTTTCCCTTGCCACTTGGCTATGGGTAACTGCACACACCATCTCCTGTTTGAGATTGTTGCCCAGGATCACATCCACTGCTAAGGTTTGGGCTACAGCTACCTGTTACATAGTTCCCCCTGTTTCACCCCAGTCTAGGAAAACACTAACGGGGGGCAATGTTTTCGCCTCACCAGTAAAGTCTTGTACAGTGACGTATTTGTTGGGTATAAGCTGACCAGGCTCTGCTAGATCCCCCTTTACCAAGGTCAAGGATGCCCCTGTGTCCCTTAACCCTTGCGTCTGTACACCATTCACCATGACTGGGTGCATGTGTTCCCTCATGTTCACAGGCATGCTTCCAGGGACACACAAACAACCCACTTCTTTCTAGTACCATTCTGCATATTATTGCTCATTCTTTGGGACACTGTCTAGCAATATGCCCAGTTTCTTTACATAACCAATATTCACTTCTCTTTTCAGAGAAATCTTTCTCTGAAACATGGGCTAATTGGTTCTCGTGGAGGCAGTGAGGGTTTTAGCTGCCCCGAAGGTGTGCTTTTCCCTTTCTGCGCTGCCACGCCCGCCCCATTCGCTTTCAGAGCAGGTCTGCTTTTGGCATAGTGGTCCGAGAGTTTAGCAGCCTCTTGCACTATTTTGAGATCTCAGTCCTCCAGCCAGGTTTTCAGCTCTGCTGGGCATGCCCAGAAAAACTGTTCTAACAAAATCACATTTTCAATTTTATCAACAGAGTTTGCTTCAGTTCCTTCCCACCAACGTTTTAAAAACTGACGTTGTTTCATAGCTAGCTCCTCGTAGCTCATGTCAGGGCTTCTCCTGAGTTTATGGAATTTAGCTCTGTATGATTCAGCAGTTAATTCAAATTTCTTGAACAGTGCAGCTTTAAGTTTGCTGTAATCATCACTGTCCTCATTGTCCATTTGACCCAATGCATCCCGAGCTTTCCTGGTAAGTAGCAGGGATAGCTGGAAGCTCCAGGACTCCCTAGGAATTTTAACCTGAATACAAACTTTTTCAAAAGAATTTAAAAAGGCATCCATATCCTCCCCCTCTTTAAATGCGGCTATCACTTTGGAATTCAATTTGTAACCTAGTCCCAGTTAAACCCAAGCCACTTACCTTTTCTGGTGCCGTCAGTTGGAGTGGCAGCTTCTCCAGTTCATGTTGCCTCTGGTGCTCCTTCTCCTTACGGTCTGCCTCTCGCCGTTCTTGCTCTGCCTCCCGCTGTTCACGGCCCTCTCCCTCTGGAACTCCAGCTCCATTCTGTGCAACTCAGTTTACAGCCTGAGTACTTCTGGATCTAGGATACTGGTGACCTTCCCCTGCTGCTGTGGCCCTTCACTGAAAGTGGCCCTGTTGCCTTCCTCATCAGATCTGGACACTGCACTGGCGCTAGCCCTGCCACACTCGAGGTTTGGTCCTTTTCAGTCACGGTCTGTGACTCATTGCTCTGGGTATCTGCTACCATCAGGGCATCCACAAGGTTCTGTTTGCTGGCTTTCACCTCGAACAGGGCTTCTCTGTCCCCGCACAACTGCTTTAAGTAGTCTACAGTGTGCCTGCTGTAGTTGGAAGCCATCTTCTTCCCTAACTACGGCTACTCTGACTTGCACTTTGGAAAGACAAATAAAATGGGTAGGAACTTGACTGTACGCCAAGTGATATAGTTCTGTTTCCTTTCTTTTTAAAATAAATCACTGCCTTTTTCTTTCTTTGCAAGTGAGCTGACAGTCTCAAGCTGACACACTGAACAATAAAAGCTTGTAGTACCAACATTTTTCGCACCGCTGCCAACCAGTCTGTCACAAACCCACTCAGCAGGTCAGGCCCTCTGATCCCACAGTGCCAACCTCCAAGCGCAGTCTTGTGAACAAGAAACAGAAACAGGGTAACCCTCCTGTCTGTTTTGTGGGTTCGAATCAACCTTTGGTCTCAAGTCTTGGAAGGATTCAAACTGTGAATCTCTTGTGAGAGTACCTAGTGTACAGGCTCAGATAATTCTGCTCTTTGGGGGGGCCAGATATCTTTCGCCTAAGGGCACCTAACCAGGTGTACAAAATGAACCCTTAAAACTCTATTAAAGACCTCAGAATAAATTCTTACCTTTTCCCAGTTTGGTAAAACCCGTAAGCTATGTACAGAGTCAGCTTTAACCATGCATGCTTCCCTTGTCAAGAAAAAGAATTTCAAAGGCACACCAAGTAGTCTCTAAAGTAGAGGTTTACTTCAAAATAGATAAAAAAATGTAAAATGTAAATACAGAACCATATATCACAAAAACATACAATCACTTAAAAGAACAAGGTGTTAAAAAGTGCAGATTTCTACCACTAATACACTTAGACGTATCTGTTCTAAGGTATTCTTATCTCACAGTGCTGTAGATGTTTCTTTTTTAGAGTCCAAACATTTTTTCTCTTAGTGGAAAACAGAATACTGTTTTAAAACTCGTTTTGCCAACCTCTTTGCATGAGGTCACCTAGCTCCTCCCTGTCAGAATATTTATACAACCAGGATGTCATCACTCAGAAGGTAACTTAAATAAGGTTAATTTCTAAGTCCTTCTTTCATCCATGAGCAACTTCCTGCTTTTACAGACATCAGAGGAACATTTATGACTTCGCACCAGTGTAACATAACCTGGTTTTTCCTCTTCTAAATGTCATAAAAATGGATATTTCTATCCTGTCATCTGGCAAGCTACAATTAAGCTAGATAAAGAGGAGATGCTTCATTTAGGCCTCTTCTAGCCTGTAATAATCTCTTGGCCTTCCAGGTAATACGTTGTAGCTAAAACCTGGGAGGGGGGTGTGTGGGTCATCCCACAGGCTGTTTCAGCATCTCTCATGAGAGACATTCAATAACACATTTTTATATACACAAATCATAGGTTAATCAGAACCAGCTGTCTGAGTGTCACACTTCTCATAAACACAGAAGAAAAAAACAGGTCCTTAGTCAGGTGACAGATGAAGATTTTGAGGACAGAAGCCTTGACTTAGGTCCTAAATTGTAAAAGAACTGAGTACTTTCCCAGTGGATGATAGACATGATACATCTCAGAAACAGGAAGCCTGAGGTTGGTAGAGGGCTTTGGGGATTGTTGTCTCCAAAGCTGCTCGTGATTGTGCACACTCAACAGCTGGCAGGTTCATGTGCTCTATTGGGGTGCCTCCTCCCCTTGCTCATACCAAATGGTCCAAGTAGAAAAGCATTTGAGAATGACTTTCCATATGCAGAAATTAGTTAAACCTCATACGATGTATGTTTATTAAATGCTCAGTGCCCAAGTTTCTGAGCCTTGGAACATAGCCTGCTTCCACAGTCGAACTACTCCGGTGCTTTGCTCCTTCGAGCTTTGTCAGAGGGCCCCTGATGAAGTTTGAAGGAGCGAAGTGCCGGGGTTGTCTGGCTGGGAAAGCAGACAAAGTTCCAAGGGACAGAAACCTGAGCATTGAACATTTAATAAACATACCTCGTATGAGGTTTAACTGATTTTTGCAACTGGAAAGTCATTCTGGAGTGCTCTACTACTTGGACCATTTGGATTGCTGTCCCCAGAGCCTGGACAAATTCATGTGATCTAACACTACGCAGACACAAAATCAGGTGGCTGGATCTACCAACAACCATGTAGACTCCCAGAAAGAATTCAAGACACCGTATGGGACGAAATCCAGTCCGTGTTAAGAGCTGTGGTTCATTGAGTAGTCCTAGAGTGAATAGTCCAGCCCCACTGTGTTGGTCCCAAAACTAGATGGATCCACCTGGTTTTGTATAAACTTTTGAAAAGTCAATGCCACACCCATGTTCAGTGCATATGGTCACGGGTGGCAAACGTTGTCTTGAGGAATTAGTACCACGAACCTGAAGGAGTATCGGACTATCCCATAAATTCATGAGTCTCGTGAAAAATGACCATTTGTCAATCCTTTTGGCCTGTATCACTTTATTATGCTTCCCTTTGGATTGCACGGAACTCTAGCCACATTCCAGAGGATTTATTTTATTTAAACACAGTAAAGAACACATAGGTAATATGATATAATGGGTAAACAGCTAGCCTAAACAATATAATTATAGAAAACATTTACACAGAGTACATACCAACAGATGATACTTATAATTATGTTTGAATAAAACAACAGTATCTACAATTAACAGATGTTGAGACAAATAATTCCAAACTTTGGTCATGGTATAGGAAACAACTCTTTGAACTTGGGCAGGTTTTCAATAATTTAGTGAACAAACACTGAACAGAACTGTTACATGATTTGAATCTGATGCAGCAAAAAGGATAGCAAAAGAAGAGGGTCCCAATCCCTTTAAGACTTTCCAAACACAAGGAACACCCATATGCTTAACTTGTCCTTCTAGGGGAAGCCACTGAAGGTCTTCATACATCGAGCAGTGATAGTCATACTACCAGCCCCCAAGACAAAACGACACTCTGTTCGGGAGCATGGAGGAGACCGTCTGTAGAGAAGAAGCTCTAGCTGCACTATACTGTATTTAGGAAGGGCATAGTCAATTAAGGAAATTATCACGCTACTAGCCGCCATTTTATGAGATTCCGAAACCAGAGTTTCTTTATTCTTTGCAATAATCCTAGTCTAGAATGAGGTGTTTTGACTAGTCAATATGATTAACATAAGAAAGTAAAGAATTAAGAATCAAAACAAGATATTTAAATTCCGTTACAAAATTAGTAAGTTGACCATGGATGGTTCTGATCTCTGAGGGCAGAGGTACTATCCTTTTATGACCATGCCTTTGCTCTTCTTTACATTAAGAATCAATTGGTTATGAATAAGCCAATTTTGAACATAGGCAAAAGCTGACTGGATATTTTTCTTGGTAGTAATCTGAGCTCAGCCTTCGGAGAACAGAACTATGTTATCAGCATTAAGGACTGTTTCAACTTTATTAGTAAAAAGTACTAAATTATTGAAAGGGAGACTGAACAAGAACAGACCCTGGATAGAACCCTGGGGTACCCCAATGTCCAGTCTCACAAAACCAGAAGTCATATTACCGATTTTTGTGCACTAGTGCCTACGAACAAATAACCCTGAAACCAGGGACTGTATCCTCAGTCTCCATGGGCAGTAAGCATCAGGGCATATAGATGATGTCATATTTAGCTCTGACTGGGATAGCTACAGTGGCAACCAGTGCCGTTACTAGCACTAATGTGCCATGGTGTTTACCATCGCAAAACCAATAGCACATGCAAAGTATTGAGTATGTATTACGGATTGCCTCCAGTAAAGTATCACAGTGCACTGTAGCGAATGCTGTCCTTACTGATGGCATTGGCTACTACTGTACCTGCAGGATGAGAATGAGACCATGGTACTTCACTCAGGTTAGCAGGTCTCAAGGCCGACACTATGAAATACACCCTAAGGCAGCAGAAAACAAATACCCTGATTACATGGGTTTGAACAGCCATGTACTCCCAGTTATTGATCAAATAAAAGTTCTAGCAGAATGCCACATTCTCACTACTGAGAAGCAGGTTAGGGTCTTTCTTGGACTTCTGGGTATTATAATCGGTTTATTCTGGAATCCTTTACCCTCGCTGCCCCACTTACTGACCTGGCTAAGAAGGTTGCCCAAAATAAATTCCATTGGTCCCAGAGTGGCAGACTTAATTTCAGATAATTAAGAATGAATATATGTACAGTATACTACTACTACTATTATCCCTCACCCCCAAAGTTAGGAGGGGGCAAACTGTGTACTGTAAGATCGAAGGCATCCCCAGGTTTAACCAAACACTCTGGCCCTAGAGAACCCCCTAATCATGTGCTAGTGGGAGTGCAGGGAACAAAATGGCTCCCAAACATGACTTTGAGGTCAGAATATGGAGCAAATCATCTGGGGACTTGTGCAGAATTTTTTTTTTTTTTTTGATATTTCCATTTATCCCACCTACGTCCCTACCAGAGCCGCCCCATCAGGAGTCGCCAATGAAACCTCTTCCTGCCACCATCTTACCTGGCTGTTCGGGTCCCTCCATCCTGCCACGGATTACCCTGGAGCGGGACGCCCCTATACCTTGAAAGTCTCGTCGGGTCCCTGAGGCAGCTGACAGATGGCGGCACATCGGGACTAGGCTCGGCGTTCCATCCTTCTGGCTCTGAAGGGTGATTTTTCCCTGTTCTATGTGGATGTTGCGTGCCCTAACGTCAATGTGTGAGCGCCGACGTCCTTCCCCAGTGTTACAGCCCCTGGAGCTGACTGGTCCTCAGACCTGCGCCTGTGACCAATCAGACTCCTGAGGCACCGACATGCTGTCGTGCTCCCAGCCTCCACCAGGGGTCACCCCACACCAGATTGGAGCCCTTCTCTCCCCCCCAGAGAAGGCGAGCTGTCATCAAATACCCCAGCCTTTCTGCCGCCGACGGCCCGAGTATGCTCCCGAACCCGGGTCGCCGGTGAGGTGTGGCGTCCAGCGCCTCAACCCTCAGCACCACCAGGCGAGCATTTCATTGATATTTTATTTGCTGTAGCTGCCCAGCTGGCCCCATTCTGGTCTGGTTCTCCCAGCCCCATCACCTGGCTTCTCTGGGACTTACCCATTTCTTGCCATCTGTCCTCTGCCTGATGATCCTGGACAGCCCAGTCAATGGTATGGTGCCTGCGGGGGACTGGGACTTCATACTGCCACAGTCTGAGGGGTTTTTCCTCTCTTTTGTCTTCCGTGGGCCCACAGCATGCATAATGACACATTGTGCATGCTCCACCTCTGTGGAGATGCCCCCAGCATGAAGCAGGAAGGAAACCTTCCCAGATGTTCAGCTGTGCTGCCATCTGGAACTGCCAGCTGGCAGCAGACTAGCAGTACACCTTTATCTCCCTTCCCGAGGGAGGAAAGTGGTCCTCGGGACACTCCTTCCTCCACCCCCCCAGCCCCAACTATCCCAAATCCATTCCTGAACCCAGGTTGCCGACATAACAGGAGGTGAGGCATTCAGCTCCTCAGCTCTCCACGCCACTGACTGACCTTGTGCAGAAGTATTTTATGAAAGTACTGTGCTGCCATTACTCACCATATAGCAGCGGAGACAATTTGGTGCCATGGCCTGGTCCTACAAGTGTGAAACTCTCATGCAGCATGAACAGGAGGATGAGTTGAGACATTTTCTGGACATGAAAGATCTGCAGCAATTGTTTGAACCAGCTGCACAGACAAATGCCCTAAAAGCTTATGTAGGCTAATGTATAGGTTGTGCTGTGTGATTGGTATATCATATCTGTTTGTAGATCCTATGGGAAGTTTTACATAAACACTATCTGGGCCAGGGCTCCATAGGGTTTAATACAGGGCCTTTAGTTAATAAACCTCTGGGGCAGGGTATTGTTAGTGGAGGGCCTAGGAAAATAAGGAAAAGCTTATGGTACCTATGGTGGAGCAGTGGAGCTGTTGCACTCATGACTGTTGTTAGTAATAGAGGGAAATCCTACCAAATATTATCTGGGGTACAGCCATGCTAGGTGTAAATACAAGGGCTGTTGCAAAATCTGCCCGATTCCCTAGAATGGAGGTAGGTACCACCTAGTTTGCCTTTCGGGAGTCATTGTATTGGTGTGTCAGGTGAAACAACCAAGCAGGATATAGCACTCTCTTCTGGGGGGGGGGGTAATTGGTTAAGTAGAGATTGAATGACTGACTGTATTGCCCTTACCCCTAACTTTCCTATCTGAGTGAAAGCCAAAGGATCTGTGATGTATGAGTATTTTAACTCACTACCTGGGGTGTACCCACAGAGAACCTAGGGAACAGTGTAAATAATAACTGTTCTAGTGCACACCAGGGGTACGCGAATGGGGGGGGGGGGGTAGGTGGTATGTTGGGGTTGATGGGCAGTTGTTGGTAAGAAGGTGCTGCACCCTAAGCTGTAGGAAGCAGCAGCTGCTGCCTAAACTGTAGGGAACTCCACACACCCATGGTCGAACTGTAGGCAGCAAGAGCTGAAATATGCTATTTGATATCCAGGAATGACTGGGCAGTAGGGTCAGTACAAGAGCCACATCCTCAGAAGATTCCTTGGTACAGTGCAGGAGAGTGGACAGTAGTGAGTGGGGGGGAGCAGGGGATGTGAGAGAACAGATGAGACTTGAGCAAGGGGTACCCACCAAGAACTGATTCCTGTCTCAGGAAATACAAGTTCAGCCTTTGCCCTGCACAAAGTAGGCTAGTAGCGGCATACCCATGAGGGAGGCAGCAAAGGTGAGTCAGGACAGTATTGGAGCCCTAAAGGGGGCATCAAGACTAGGAAGGTGGTGGTAGTTGAGGACTTCCTTTTATGAGGGACAAATATTCTCTTTTCATGGAAAGCATCTCAGTAATACGGTAAATAACTGAGAGGAGAAATACGAAGCTAATTTGAAATAATGAGTTGAAATGTGCCTAAATATTGTTTGATTCAAAGTTGTGAAGGTGTCAGCTGCTCTTTAAGAGAGTGAACCACACAGGGTCTCCTGACACACCGGCCTTCCACCCTTCACCATACAATCTCCCGGTTTAATCGAATGCCTAGGTGTTGGACAACCCTTGCCTGACAAACAGAGGAGCCGAGGTTACAGACACATTTGCATTACATTATGGAATACTCACAGCATGTCAGAGAGGACTAGTTCAATCAAATGCCATGTCTGCCTGCCTGATTTGTTTGATCTTACTTCGAGGGTACCTCTTAAAGCAGGCCATCACCAGTAAGACTGTAGCCGCCAGGCGCTAGGACCACATGAAAACCTTCTAGCTAGCAGTCTTCCAGAAGGGGCCGCCCACCTCTGGCTTCAGCCAGCCCTATAAAGGTGGGTGGCCCCCACTCCCTCCTCAGTTCTTTCCCGCCATCAACCAATGCACATTGGACTGCTGAAACCTCCGCAGCTACAGTTAGCCACCATATCCATTCTTACCGCGTCTTATTATTTTTTGATTTTAAAATAGTCTTTAACATCGAGATTTCATTTTTCTCACCTCATGGTTTAGGTCTTCTAAACCTTCCTCATCATCCAACCACTCCAAGAAGTGTGCTTGTGGAAAACAAATCCTGGAGAAGGACGGCCGTTCTGCCTACGTCTTGTCCCTAGGCCCAGACCACACGGTCCAAGCCTGCGAGGTCTGACAAGGATTCAACGAGGCCACCAAGAGACGTCACCAGAAGATCCTGGAGAATCACCTCCTTATGCAGAAGGTCTCCTTGATGTAAAAGGAGCTACAGGCCAGGAGCTCCTCGGTTTCCCCAACCTGGTCCTTGGGGTCGTTGTCGTCGAAGTCCTGGGACAAGGCCATCGGGGAAACACAAGGACAGGGGTAAAGATCAGGACCGACCCCGGTCTGCTTCCCGCTTGCAATCCCCGCACAAGAATTCTTTAACCACACAGAGGTCTTCAATCAATCAATCAATCAGAATCTTTATTTATCCAGGCGAACATCGTTGAGCAGTGCTTATTTGCAAGATGGACCTGGTTAGGTCAAGGTCAGTTACATAAACCTGGGACAATGCAAAAAAATACAATGATAGATCAGGTGATACAAGCCATTAAGGATGCCAGCACATACTATATGTGAGGGTAGGCATGATGCATTGACAATAATTCACATATTACGAACATACGAAATTTGCCAGCAGACAAAGGCCTAGAGGTCTATCAAGTCTGCTCGAATGTGCAGCTAGCACCCCTTATTCTGCAGCTGCCCCTTCCTTCCACCCTTCCCCTTCATTAACCCTCCCCCTTGTCCTGTCCCATCCTCGTTTGAAGCAGTCCACTGTTCTACTGCATACCACTTCTGCAGGTAATGCATTCCACCCAGCCACCACCCTCTCTGTAAAAAAGTGTCTCCTCATCTCCCTCCTGAACCTTCCTCGCTCCAGTCTCATATCATGGCCCCTGGTGGCCCTCCCCTCCCTTACTTTGAACAGCCCCTCTGTACCTGTCTTGTTTATTCCTTTCATGTATTTAAAGGTTTCAATCATGTCACCCCTGTCTCTCCTCTCCTCCAGTGAGTACATGTTCAACTCCTTCAACCTCCTCTCATCAATAAGTCCCCAGACCCTTGATCATCTTTGTCGCTCTGCGCTTCACTCCTCAGTAACCAATGTCCTTTCAGATCTGGGGCCTTGAGAACTGCCGCGCGATACTCAGGTGTGGTCTAACTAATGACTATACAGTGGCAGAATCACTCCTCCCTCCTTGAGGATATACCCCTTGCAATACAACCCAGCATTTTGTTGGCCCTTGCAGCTGCCTTCCTACACTGTGCCGAGTTGTTCATTGACCTTGTGATGAGCACACCCAGATCCTTCTCCTCCTCTGTCTGGGCTAGCTGCACTTCCCTAGCTGTAAGTCCTCCTTGGGTTCTTCATCCCAAAATGCATCACCTTGCACTTTTGGCATTAAAAGCAATTGCAGGTGTCTGACCAGGTTTTCAAGCTTTGCAGATCATCCTGCAACCCCTGCCACCCCTAGGTCATCCACCACCGCGCCAACCTTGGTATCATCAGCAAACAGACTGATCTTGCTCTTGATGTCCCATGATATGTCTGCAATGAATATCCCAAACAACACTGGTCCCAACACCGAGCCCTGTGGGACACCGCTAGTCACTGCCCTTGGGTGTCGAATGGTAGTCCTGTAATAAACCTCAGTGCCCTCTGATAGAGTGTATATTCACATATATAAGATAAAAGAAGGGATTATGAATTCGGCTATGGAGAGTGTAGGTCTCGATTAACATACATAATTGTATAGATGGATTTGTCAGAGGTGGAGGAAGTAGATGACGAGGGGTCTGGGCAGATAATGGGTGGTGGAGCTTTAGAAGGGAGTGGAGTAAAATGAGGGAGGGGAGGGACGTCAGTAGGCAAGGGGGAAGGGTTAAAATAGACAGTGTTGAAGTTGAGGAATATAGGAGGTAGGATGGACATAGCACAAATTATCATCATGGGTAAACTAGGACATTAAAGTAGGATTGCAGAACTTATGGAGAGAGAGAGAGAGAGGAAGTGGAAGGAAGGCGAGTAGTGGGAGGGATGTTACCAGATCATAAGCCATGGAACAGGAAGGGACAGACTTGGAGGTGATCGAGAGGGAATAAATTTGTCCTAATGATGTTGAAAACAGTTGCATTGTTCCTTGATAGGCCTTGTGTAGAGGGAATTAAAGGACATAATGGATATAGGTATACTCAGTTTTAATGTTTTCTGCAGTTTGTTCCATAGGGAGGGCAACGTGAAGCTAATGGCTGTCCTTCCAAAACGAGAATAGACTTTGGGCACTTTGAATAGGATGGAAGAGTAGCTTCTTAGGGCATATTTACTTATAGTGATTTTTGTGAAGCAGTCCGAGACATATTGTGGTAATTGCTTAGGTATAGCACTGAATATCCATAAAGCAGCGTTTCTGTCCCTTCTAAACTGAAGTGAAGTCCATCCAACTGCTGCATATAGGAAGCAATGATGGGTGTCGAATGGTAGTCCTGTAATAAACCTCAGTGCCCTCTGATAGAGTGTATCCAGTTTTCCAAGGTAGGAGGTGGGGCAACGACTGTAAAGGAAATCAGCATAGTCAATTACAGAAAGAAATGCGGCCTGGACCAGCCTTAATTTAGCATTACTTGTGAGAAAGTGTTTGATTCAAAAGTAAAGACCAAGTCTCTGACAAAGTTTTTTTAGTAGTTCTTCCATGTGTTCTATGAAGGAAAGCCTATTGTTGAGCCAGACTCCCAGATACTTAAATTTTGAGACAAATTCAAGGTTTCACCAAGGATAGTGGATATATGTGGAAGTGTACTTGAACTGACTGGATATCCCGGATGCGTGTGGGGAGAGAAAAACATTGCCTTTGTTTTCTTTGCATTGAGCAGGAGTTTTTTGCTCAGGACTTGATGTTGGAGTAGATTGAACTCTGTTTGTAAGTCTTTGCAGGCTGCCTCTAGTGATGGGCGGCTGACATGGAGCACCATGTCATCGGCAAATAGGTGTATAGTGGTCTTGGTGATGTTATCAATGTTGTTGATATAGATTGCAAAAAAGAACAGGACTGAGGATAGATCCCTGGGGTACACCTCTTTTGCAGTGGTTTAAGGGGGACAGTTCGCCTTCAGCCTTAACCTGCTGGAGCCGTTCAGTAAGGTAGTTGTTGAACCATCACAAGGAGTGTGAGTCCAGCCCTATAGATTTCAGGGATGAGAGAAGTTCATGATCAACTGTGTCGAATGCCTTACTTAGATCCAGGAACACAGCACAGATACAGTTCCTGTGATCCAATTCTGACTGCCAATCATTGCTTACTTTTGCTAGGGCCGTAATGGTGCTGTGTTTGGCTCTGAAGCCAGACTGTGCAGGATTTAGATTAGTTGATTCTAGGTAAACTTTCAGTTGCGTACTTACAATCTTTTCCAGCAGTTTAGATAGTACAAGGAGGATGGAGATTGGTCTGTAGTTGTTGAAGTCGCAAGGGTCCCCTGATTTAAACAGCGGAATGACCTGTGCTGTTTTCCAAATCAGGATTGTCCCTAGTGATAATGAAAGGTTGAATAAGTGTGTTATTGGTACTGCTAGTACATGAACGGCAATCTTCAGGAAGTAGGGCTTGAGGGGTCTGCACCTGCGCTTTTCTTTATGTCCAGATGGCATAGCAAATCTTCCACCTGTTTCAGCGTAGCTGGTTGTAGTGAGAATATAGAATCTGTCACCCGGGTTTCGGTGAGTTGTATGTCTAATTGGGAGCGCATTGAGTTTGCAGGAGAGTTGTCAAATGCTAAGCCTGCTGTCGTGAAATGATTGTTGAATGACTCTATTACTTCCAGTCTGTCATTGATGATATTTGTCCCAGAAATTATCTTGGCTGGGAGTGAATTACTAGGTGCGTGGCCAGATATGTCATTGATGGTGTTCCAGAATTTAGCGGGGTTCTGGATAGAGGAGTCCAACTCAGTACGATAGTAAGCAGCCTTTGCATTTCTAATCCTCCTGGTACAATTGTTCCTAGCCTTTTTAAACTGACCCCAATCTGATGGTGTCTTTGTTTTACATGCTTTTTTCCATAGATTGTCTCTCTCTAGGAGCGCAGTTTTAAGGTCTGGAGTGAACCAGCGACAAGTTTTATTTCTTATTCGCACTATAATAAATGGGTCTCCCTTTTTCCCATAGGGAAACCGTGGCGTAATTTGCCGTTATAAAGGAGTGTTTATAACGGCAAACACGCGCACGATTTCCCTTGCTGTGCGATGCTGCTCATGCAGCAGGCGACTGTCGAGGCAGCTCACCGCCTGTCGCCAAAAACAGAACCGCCACAAGAACTTGGCGTAAGTCCTTTCTTTTCTTTTTCCCCCCATATACCCTGGAAACACACAAAGACCTGCAGAAAGGGAAAAAAACTGTTTTAAAATACGAAAATCTCGGCACTGGACTAAAAGGAAACCGACCGTAGGATACACTGGGAACTGTTTATTTTATATAATTGCCGAGGCAAAAAAGGGAAATCCAGCAATTATATAAAATAAAAAATGGGCCGAGGTGTCAAACTCGATTTTACACACACCCTTGTTGTGGCATGCTTTTCACAAACCCCTCGGGCTTCGCCCTCGGGGTTTATGTAGCATCCCACAACTCGGGTGTGTGTAAAATCTCGTTACACACCCCAACCCATAATATATTCTATATTTAGTTAATGGTGCATATTTGTTTAAAGCTCCTATGATTATGTCATTAAGAACATCATAGGCTGTGTCCACCGTCTTTAACAGGTAGAATTCTTGCCAGCGCATGGAGTACTTCATGTCTTCCAAATATGCATGAATGTCGAAATTCTGCCTTGATCTTCTGGCTGAGAACTTTGAGGGGAATGGGGGTTTATTGGTTGTTCTTATACTGGTGATGAAACAGTGGTCGCTGATATCATTGAAGAGAACTCCAGCATGGGAGAATAGATGTGGCTTGCTCACAAGGATAACATCCAGAAGTGTACTATTACTTGGGTTCTTATTATTAATTCTGGTAGGCTCATTGAGCTTTGTTAAGCCATGTGTGTCACAGAATGACAGAAGTGGAGTAGCAGCCTTGGAAAGCCAATTTAGATTAATATCCCCTAGTATAATAGTTTCTAGGGACCCCTTTTCGATTGTATCACCTAGACGTGATAGCAGTTTGAGACCAGCAGAAGGAGGTCTGTAACAACCTATTACCTGCAACAATGTGGTATGTGAAATTACCACTTTAAAAGATGGGCATTCAAATTCGTGTGCCACAGATGTTGAGTCTATGCAGGTTGCAGAGAGGTTGTCCGTCACATATATAGCTACCCCCCCTTGACTGTCGATCAGCTCTGACTAGTCATTAATTGGGTAAGCTGATATCCTTGTCTGCTGTGGCAGGCCTAAGCCAGGTCTTGGAGATCACCAAGATATCTGATAAGGTAATGTTAACCCACGCTAAGATCATAGTGATCTTTTTTAGTAGGCTGCACACGTTAACGTGGAGGAAGCTTAATCCTTTGACTCCGGCTAGATCAGATGGTGCTGCGATAGCCTCTGGGGGCTCTGGATTACGTTCAACATTGCCTGAGCATAGCAGTAACAGGAGCAGCAGCTTCATGATTGCAGCAAGGGATAGTTTGTAGATTCTTGCTTTTGCCTGCTTCCTCGGGCTCTCAGTCGGAGTTCTGGCATTTCCAGATGAGAAGCTCTGTCCTCCTAGAGCAGCAAAAACTAAAACTCTGACCGAGAAGAGCAGTGGGGGTTCTGTGACGGGGGAAGGAGGCTGTGTTTCCGGTTGGAATGACTCAGTTTGCGTCCCACCATAGTAAGTTAGCCAGAAGCGTAGCTGTAGCTGGGGGAGGTTATAAACACATGGGAAATCTTCTGAAGCTATGTTGGTATCACAGCAGGGCAAATCGCCAGTCCCCCTGCGGGGCATCATGTGGTTGTTGGCATTGTCCGCAAGGATCCGGATAAAGGAGCAACACGAGGAGAAGCCACAGCTTCCCCCCATAGTAAACCTTGTGGCGAGGGTAATGTTCACTCTTATAGATTCAGACCTGATCTGACAGGTGCACAGAGATATAAATATTGATGTACGTATAGCGTTGCAGCAGTATGTATGCTAGCTAAATAGAGGCAATGAGAATAATTCTCTCGGAAGAGACTATTCATGGTGTGTCCACAAGAAGGCAATTGCACTCAAGGATAATAGATGAATTTTTATCTAGTGTGTTCCATTAGGTATTGAAGAGCGACTGGGTTTCTGAATCTAGGAACAGACTGACAGCATGTCAGAGATACCACCTTAGAAGGGGTTATAGGATGGTGGATGGATTGGAGTTAAATGCCATAGGGTAGTGAGTTACCAAGGGGCGTGACGTTAGAAGGAGGTGGGAAGAGGGTCCATATAATAAGGGCAGGGGGAAGGGCGGGGGAGCGTAAAAGTTGTGGCTTTGCCGTACTTTTCAGTGCCAAGTGTCCAGGCTGGTGGGTCCGGGCAGCAGCAGAGGAGGCCGAGCACCCGCTGGCTGAGTCTTGCCCTGGCGCTAGGCTGGGGGGCCCTTCCTGAAGTGATCCTTGACTGAGAAAGAAACAGAGAAGCACTTGAGTTAAATGCTGCACAGAAGCAAAGGTCACAATTTGCAAGTGAAAGCTTGTGGAATGGTTTGGCGCCTGAACGTCTGAGCAATTTTACAATTACACTAGAGGTGCTGAAATCACTTAATATAGTAGCAATTAAACAACAGTCAGCATCCCCAATCCCACAGTTTCAGTGAAACAGCTTTTTTCGGACAAGCTATACACACATTTCCCTTAAAAACATGAAATACAGGCTTAAAAAATGCTAGTGGTGGGATCAACCTCCTCAGCCCTGCATGCCCTGACTTCTACAGGGCTACTGGCGGCCCACCGCCCGCCCGGCTTACCCTTGTGGATGGTGTCTCATCAGGTCAGGGTACTTCGTATCCTGCTCCCCATCCCCTGCAGTTTCAGCCCTTATTCACCATGGGCACATTCAGGTGACTTGGCTGGGATTCCTTCGACCGGCATGGGTGCGGACGACACCGGTCTCCTTATGGCCATCCCCCCAATGCCCGAGCTACCGGCACTGGTTTACTCCTCTGGGACCGCCGCCACTTTTGCTACACCTTCTCAGGAGCAGACACTGCAGGATGCTGGTGCCTTCTCGAGCCCAGTCTCTTTAAGTTTTTGCCTGGGGGGGGGTTGCCCTCCACTCTGGCCCCTGTTTCTCCACAGCTGGTGCCCAGGGACACTCCACCCATATTACCCCAGCCGGTGCCCACTGGGCCTGCACCCACTGTCCCTATACCGCATCCTACCTGACCTAAGCCTGCCCTGCCTGTTCCACCTGCCAAACCTACACCTGGCCTGCCTCAGCCAGTGTGCACTGGGTCTGCGCCGGTCTTTCCTCAACTAGCACCCGTGGGGTCTGTGCCTGTCCCGCCGCAACCTGTACGAGTGGGACCAGCACCCGTTCTAGCACAACCTGCACCAGTAGGACCTCAACCAGGGTATCCTATGCCAGCCCCTGTGGTTCTGGCACCTGACTACCCTGTCCTGTGCCTGCGGGACCTTCACTGGGTTACTCATACCCAGCGCCCATGGGTCTGGCGCCTGCCCCCTTTAACTACCATGGTCTTCCACTTCTTCCTGGTCCCCAAGTGGATGGGAGATTTTCGGCCCATCCTGGAATTAAGCAAGCTGAACTTGTTTATAGAGTACAAACGGTTCAGGATGGTCACCCTTCAGGGTTTGCTGCCCCTGCTACACCAGGGGGACTGGCTCTGCTCTCTGGATATGCAGGATGCCTACCTGCATATCAAGGTTTCTGCCTCCCACCGGCACTTCCTCCGTTTCCACTTCCAGGGAGTGCACTACCACTTCAGAGCTCTGCCCTTTTGGTTTTCCTCAGCCCCCAGGGTTTTCACCAAATGCCGGGCGATGGTGGCCACTGCCATGAGATGGCAGGGGTTCTCTGTGTTTCCATACCTGGATGATTGGCTGCTAGCTGCCCCATCCAGGGACCATCTCCTTCAAATGCTGTCTCATACCAGCAGCTTTGTGCATCACTGTAGACATGCCAAAGTCATTTCTGACCCCCTGCCAGCACCTCCAATACATAGGCACATACTGGACATGGCTCAGGGGAAGGTCTTCTTGCCTACAGACAGAGCAGAGAGTCTAATGGACCAGGCCTCTCATCTTTACTCCAGCCATCGTGTCCCAGTGAGGGCTTTTCTAAGACTCCTAGGCCTCATGGCTGCAGCCATTGCCATGGTTCCTGTAGTCAGGCTGTACATGAGAATCCCTCAGTGGACGCTGTGGGTCCAGTGGGACCAGTACGTGGATGCGCTGGATCACTCAGATCTTACTTCGAGAGGGTTCCTGCAGTAGATCTTCACATATAGGACTGCGCCCCCTGGCGTCGGGTTCCATCGGCAAACTTGTCGATAGCAATCATCAGCGGGGACCGCCCCTGACGTCAGATGACGTGACGTCGGCCCGACTATAAAAAGGGTGGTCCCACACCCGTCTCTCTGCTTAGCTGATAAGCCACCCCTTGACCCCGTCAAAGGGCGCACGACTCCAGCCGGTCAGTCTAGCAGTGGTCTCCCGACTTCCACTAGCCCGGTGTGGTCAGATCAGTAGGATGTCGGCTCCTCTATCGCCCACCCGGACACTTCCACTCTCCCGTCGGGCTCCAGCTTGGCCCCCGACATCGGACAGAGTGAGCGGCATAGCGACTTGTCGTCCCACCAGGTTCTTCGTCCCAGGGACTCGCCACCCGATCCTGAGTTTCCTATTCCAGCAGGATCTCAAATAGACCTTTTGTTGGGGTCCCTCCCAGAACTTGCCCCTTGCCAGGTCTATCGCCGGCCCCAGACAAGAGTCTGTTGCTGGCTGGGGATCCATCCATGGAGCCTCCTCCCTCGGGACCTTTGGGAGCCCTCCCGGATCTCACGCCACCCAGTGGCGCTCTGGCACCTCCCCCGGTTGGACCAGATCCTTCTGGTAGGTTCCTGGGTCCTGAACCCCTTGTCCCACCACTGAGCGGCCCACCGTCGGCTCCGCAGTACCTGACGCCAGGGCATGTGCCCCCGATGCTGGCATACCTGATGCTGGGATACCTTGGGTACTCCTATTATACTCAAGCATTGCCGGGCTTTCACTACCCGTCATGGCAATACCTCAGTACCCAGGCTGCCCGGGTTTTCAGCTTCCTCCTCCGCCACCACCAGTGCCTGACCATGAGTCGGCCCCCCAGTGGTGGCAGGATGCCAGAACCCAGCTCCTCACAAAGATCAGGCAGTCTGTGGGGGATATCTCCCTACCCAGGCCCCCCCTCCACCGCCTCCATCCAGAAGAGCATCGGGTGCTCTAATAGTGGGATCCGCTGGGGTGGATCCTTCCATCCCCAGTGGTTCTGAGCCCTCCGACTTGGAGTCTGATTCTGAGCCTTCGGATCCCAGATCTCCCATTGAAATCCCTCCTAATGAGTCCCCAAAATCTCCTCCAGAGGACCCTTCCTTCAGAGACCTCTTATGCACAATCCGGGCAGCGGGAAGCTGGTCTTCGAAAGAGGTGGATCCACAGCGCAAGAGTGAGTACCTCGACTTAACTACTTCTGATCCCATCCCCATCCCTTCATGGATGGGCCCTCATGAAGATCTGGTGACCACGGTATGGCAACAGCCGTCCTCCATCCCAGCGGTCTCCCGAAAGGCAGATCGTACTTATTATCCCCCAGAAGGGATTCAGCATCTCACCACCCATCCAAAGGCTGACTCTATGGTGATCACAGCCGCTCACGACTGGTCAGCTCAACCAAAACACCTGAGCGCCTCGCTTCTGGACAAGGACTCTCGTCAGTTGGACCAGGTTGGCCGGAAGATTTACTATTCTTCCTCTTGCACCATTTGGTCCCTCAACTATGTCTCCCACATGGTTGCTTTCCAGAAGGCATCTCTTTCAGACCTGGAAAGGGACTTCCTGGAAGTTCAGGATGAATCTCTCAGGAAAAAGCTTCTGGATAAGGTTAGGATGGGAAAGTCCTCTTGCCGTCGTGCATTGCGAGCAACGTATGACTCAGTGGACTCAGTGGCTAGAGCGGCAGCCACAGAGATCTGCCTCTGCCGCCTTTCCTGGCTATGGATAGCAGGCCTGGAAAAAGACGTACAATCTTCACTTTTGTATGCCCCTTTCAGGGGTTTCATCCTCTTTGGCAGTGATGCCAAAGACATTATCACAGGGCTTAAGGGATGTACCCTCTATGTACCGGATGGGGCAGAAAAAGCATCCTTTTCACCGCGAAAGGTGGTGGAATAGGAACCAGGGTAAGCGTCAGGAAAGATGCCTCTGGGCAGGGCACAACCCCAGCAAGTTCCCCAAGCCAGCCTCTGGGCAAAAGCTCCCATCCCTCGGCATCCTGATTCCTTTCCCCTCCTTCCGCTGCCTCCATTAAGTTAGGAGGAACCGGTTGGAGGGAGATTCAGCCTCCACCTGGAAGGATGGAGGTTTGTCACCGCAGATTCTTGGGTGCTTCAGCTTACTCAGCAGGGTCACTCGATAGAGGTCTCCGAGATCCCAGCCCCTCTTCCACCAGGACGGTCTTACTATCCCAGGGATAAGGTCCCCATTGTCTCTCAAGAGATCCAGTTCCTTCTGCTAAAGAAGGCCACGGAACCTGTCCTTCCAAACCAGGTAAGAAGGGGAATTTACTCACACTTCTCCCTAGTCCCAAAGAAAACAGGTGATTTGAGACCGATCCTGGACCTCAGCATGCTAAATCTTTTCGTTGAGTACAAGAAGTTTTGCATTTTGACTTTTCAGGGGCTCCTCCCCCTGCTCTATCCAAACTCTTGGCTGTGCTCCCTGGATATGCAGGATGCCTACCTGCACATCCCCATCCTCCCAGCCCACTGCCGCTTTCTCCGTTTTTGTTTTTATGGAGAACCACTTTCAGTTCCAAACACTGCCTTTGGCCTTTCCTTGGCCCCTCGGGTGTTCACAAAGTGCCTAGCAGTGGTGGCGGTGTTCCTACGCCACCAGGACATTTATGTTTTCCCGCACCTGGACGACTGGCTCCTCACAGCACCCTCTCCTACCAGCCTGAAAGAGGCTGTCTCTTGCAATCTGAGCTTGTTGTCCTTTCTGGGTATCATGGTCAGTTTACCCAAATCCCAGCTAGTACAGCTCCAGTTCATTGGAGCAGTACTAGATACAGTTCAGAGCAAGGCTTTTCTGCCATCGGATCGAGCCAAGACTCTAGTTGCTGAAGCCACTCTCGTGGCCCAGGCTCAGTGGATCCCAGCACATGCCATGCTCCGTCTCTTGGGACTGATGGCAGCGGCCATTTCCACAGTACCCCGGCCAGATTTGATATGAGGGTCACCCAATGGTCTCTCCGAGTCCAGTGAGATCAGAGGAAGGACGACATGAGCCAAAAGGTCATGATCTCCAACAGCCTTCAGAGAGATCTTTGCTGGTGGCAGGATCTCTCCAACCTTTCCAAGGGAACACGTTTCCATTCCCCTGTCCCAACCCAAATCCTCACCACGGACGCCTCAGACTTGGGCTGGGGAGCCCATCTGGGGGTTCACAAGACACAGGGGTTTTTGTCCGACCAGGAGCTTATGCTCCACATCAGCGTTCTGGAAACCATAGCGGTTCTTTACGCCCTTGAGGCATTCCAATCTCTCCTGGTGCTGGGATCTCTTCTGGTCCAGATGGACAACATGTCCACAGTATGGTACATCAACAAACAGGGAGGAACTCGCTTGTACTCCCTCTGCAAAGAAGCAATGAGGATCTGGTACTGGACGATTTGGCACAGCCTTTTCCTGACAGCAGTCCATGTCCCAGATGTAAGCACCATCCTGGTGGACATTTTCAGTCGATCAGTAGCCAGGGCTCACAAGTGGGAACTAAAGTCAGAGGTGGTCGAAGAACTCTTTCTTCAGTGGGGTCGACCAGAGATGGATCTGTTAGCCTCCCCATTCAACGAAAAACTACCCGGCTTCTGCTCACTCGCTCCCGGGCATGGTGCTTTTTGGCTAGACGCACTGTCTCTCTCCTGGACAGAGAGGTTTTTCTATGCCTTCCCTCCCTTTCTGCTTGTTCAGAAGGTTCTGGTGAAACTTCAACAGGAAGGAGCACATGTAATCCTCATTGCTTCTCTCTGGCCATGCCAGATTTGGTATCTTCTTTTACAACATCTGGCATTGGAACCTCCGGTCCCCTTGCCTTCTTCACACGACCTTCTGACTCAGGAGCAGGGAACCTTGATACACCCAAGTCTTCAGTCTCTCCACCTTCATGCGCTGCACCTGTGGACATAGCAGTTTCCTGCTACGGTGTCTCCTCGCAGGTGGCACATATCTTAGTAGAAGCCAGAAAACCCACTACTAGATCCACTTACGACATGAAGTGGAAAAGATTTTCGATCTGGGCCCTAGCAAGGTGCTGGGATCCCTTTTTGTGCTCGGCGATCCAGGTATTAGAGTACCTCACACACTTATCTGAGATGGGCCTTAGTTACTCCTCTATTAAGGTCCATCTCTCTGCGGTGTCAGCCTACCACCTCCCGGTGGAGAGTAAAACCTTGGCTCAGCTGGAGGTTGCCAAAACTTTTCTGAAAGGCATCCTCCACTTGAAACCTCTGATCCAGAATCCCTGTTCCCCCGGGACCTGAATTTCATGCTTGAGAAACTGACCTCCTTCGTTTGAACAAGCTTCCACTTGCAACTTGCGCTTCCTTTCCTGGAAGACTTCCACGAGAAGGGTCTCTGAGCTTCAGGCTTTTGTCTGTAAGGAACCCTATTTAATTTTTCATAGGGACAGAGTAGTCCTTCGGACTAACCCTTCATTTCTTCCGAAAGTGGTCTCAGAAACCACTCCGAATCAGAGCGTGAAATTGCCAGTATACTATCCACAGCATTCCAATGGGGGGAATACCTACTGCACACCTTGGATGTTTCACTGAATTCTGAGGTACTACACAAACCGGAAAAAGAGGTTCGTAAATCCAACCAACTCTTTGTAGCCTTTGCTCCCCAGTGCCAGGGCAAGGCTATTTCCAAACAGACCATTTCTAGATGGTTAGCCAGCTGCATCCATTTCACTTATAAGAAATATGGGAAGTCCCTTCCGGGGGCAGTTAAAGGTCACTCCACTAGGAATGTTGCAACTTCTACTGCCTTTTTCAGGAATGTGTCTACTGCAGGGATCTGTGCAGTGGCCACATGGTCGTCTGTTCACACCTTCAGTAGGCATTACAGTCTGGACATTGCCTCTAGGCGCAGAACTGGCTTTGGTCTTGCAGTTTTGCAAGGCCTTCTGTCATGATTTCCTGTGGTGACTTCTCCTCCTGGATGCACCTCCATATTATTTGCTTAGTGGACTGCTTGGTATTCAGTCCTATATTTGAAGACCTACTGCAGGAACCCTCTGGAAGTAAGATATTGCAGTTACGTAAGAACTTACCGTAACAGTAGATCTTCGAGAGAGGTTCCTGCAGTAGGTCTAGTTTCCCACCCACCTTCCCCCAGCTCCTGGAATGTTTTCCTTTATTTTTCATCCTGCCTAGTCCTTG
Organism: Neoceratodus forsteri; assembly: GCA_016271365.2. NCBI lineage: Eukaryota > Metazoa > Chordata > Ceratodontiformes > Ceratodontidae > Neoceratodus > Neoceratodus forsteri. The sequence continues at coordinate 1,049,246,886 of CM057456.1, forward strand.
GGTCTAGAGATGAAGCAGGGTCCTAGAAGTCTTTACTCCTATTTTCTTCTTACCTTTCTATAGGTCTCTGGTGGAAAAGAACTGGAGGGCGGGTGCGGGACCACCCCTATTATAGTCAGGCTGACGTCCCGTCACCTGATGTCAGGGGCGGTTCCCGTTGATGATTGCCATCTACAAGTTTGCCGATGGAACCTGATGCCAGGGGCCACAGTCCTTTATGTGAAGACCTACTGCAGGAACCTCTCTCGAAGATCTACTGTTATGGTAAGTTCTTACGTAACTGCAATTTATGGTCTCAGATCCAATCAAGAAGGTACTGTTGTAGTGGCTGGAGCCCAGCAACTTGCTTGAAGGAGTTCCCTTTTGTATCCCCCCTCAGCAGGTCCTTACGACATTTGCCTCAGGTCTCAGTTGGGGTGCTCACATGGGAGTCCACCAAACTCACAGGGCATGGACCACGGTGGAGAGGGAGCTCCACATCAATGTCCTGGAAATGCTAGCAGTCTTGTATACCCTGCAGGCCTTCCAGATTCAGCTTTCCCCGGGTCTGCTCTTGATTCAGACGGACAATATGTTTATAGTTTATTACATAAACAAGCAAGGGGGGACTCATTCCTATCCCCTGTGCATGGAAGTGATGAGAGTGTGGTACTGGGTCATAGAGCATGGCCTGGAACTCTTGGCCGTCCATGTTCTTGGAGTCCAAAACATCCTGACAGATGGCGTAAGCTGATCTTGGTCAGGAGCCCACAAGTGAGAACTTCTGACGTCAGTGGTAGAATATCTGTTCAACAGATGGGGTCATCCCAAGTTGGACCATTTCTGCATCCCCACACAATACAAAACTGCCGCTTTTCTGCTCGCTAGATCCAGGACATGGAATTTTCTGGCAAGACGCATTGTCCCTCTCTTGGACAAGGAGGTTTCTATATGCCTTCCGTTCAGCAAGTTCTGATCAATCTCCAGATTGAAGGGGCTACAATTATTCTCATAGCCTCTTTCTGGCCTTGTCAACTCTTGTTCCCATTGCTGCAGTGACTTGCAGTGGAACCTCCGGTGTTCCTACCCCTTTTTACAGACTTGCTGTCCCAGGAGCAGGGCACCCTAGTCCATCTGGACCTTAAATCTCTCCATCTCCATGCATGGCTCCTGGGAGCATAGCCATCACCAGATTTAGGGTGTCTCCTAGAGTGGTGGATGTCCTGGTGGCAGCCAGGAAGCCCTGCACCAGGGCCACTTACTCTATGAAATGGAAGTGCTGTGCTCTTTGGGCTGCATCGCACCATTTAGATCCTTCACCTGTCCAGTGGATCAGGTACTGGAGTACCTTCTGTTCTTTTCAGACTCCAGTCTGTGGTACTCCTTTAATAAGGTACATCTCTCTGCCATCTCTGCATATCATGTACCTGTAGATGGGCATTCAGTGGCCCAACTTGATGTGTCTCGCACATTTTTGAGGGGCATTCTGCATTTGAAGCCTCCAGTCCATGATCCTGTCCCACCAAGGGACCTCAGTTTTGTGTTGGAAAAACTTACACTGCTTCCCTTTGAACCAGCTGCGTCTTGCGAGATGCACTTTCTGTCGTGGAAAACATTATTTTTGGTTGTAATTACTTCTGCTAGAAGAATTTCCGAGCTTCAGGCCCTCATGTGTAAGGAGCATTATTTGATTTTTCGCAAAGACAGGGTGTCTTTGTGTACCAGTCCTAAGTTTCTTCCTAAGGTGGTGTCGGCGTTCACTTAAAATCTGTCCATCCTCCTGCCTGTTATTATCCGGAGCATTCCAATCCAGGGGTGGCGTTGCTCCATACATGGGATGTGCATTGAATCTTGAGATACTATACACATGAGAAAGACTCTAGGAAGTCTAATCAGTTATTTGTTTCATTTGCCTATGGGAGAGAAGGCGCTCCAGTGTCCAAGCAGCGTTTGTCTAAATGGTTAGCTAGTTGCATTGTCTTTTGCTACTGGCAGTATGGCAAGTAACTTCCAGGAGGGGTGTTAAAGATCATTCCACTAAGGGTATGACTACCTTGGTGACTTGTTTCAGGAACATATCAGCTGCTGACATTTACGCTACTGCCATATGGAGCACTGTCCACACCTTCACCAAACATTACATTCTGGACATCGCCTCTAGACATAGGGCCAACTTCAGCCCAGCTGTTCTTCAGGTCCTCCTTTTATAGGTCATCTTTTTTTGCCTACCACCTGGATTGTCTGTCAGTAGTTGCCAGAGCTGCTTGGGACTCCATCCTACTGATGATGGCCCACTGCAAGAGATGCCCTTGAAGTAAGATAGTAAAGATACATAAGAACTTAAAACAGTAGATCTTCAAGAAGATCTCTTGCAGCAGGCCCTGCTTTCCCCTTCCTCCTTCCCCCTTGGTTCCAAATCCAGCGTCACACCAAGTCAAAACTCAAAGAAGTTGCTTGACCACTTTACCTTATTAAGCTCCAAGTTTTATCACAAATAAAACATGTTGGTGATCTCAGCAATTCATTCATCACCTAAGCATTCACACTTGCCCCAGCGCTACAGCTCTAAGCCTTCCTCAGGGGCTGTTAGGATACCTTGGAGTCCTTGGTTCCCCATTCAGGACCTTGCTTTTGGTCTCCTGCAGGAGAGATCTGTTACGGTAAGGTCTTGCGTAACTACTTTATAATGGTTGTCAGCCTAACCAGTTTAGAGCCTACTCACTGCAAATGGTAATTGGGAACCAATTATTAGCAGCTGCTAGTGTGGATACAAATGTTGATTATCATTTTTGACAGGGATAAAGGAGGTAAACCAGTTTAAAAGCAGTAATGTGGACAGGGCCATAGATTTGCTAGATAACTGGAAATAGTGATAATAAACTATGCTAAAATTGAGTGCAAAAGTTCATGTACTTCAGTAGCATTACAGGTTTACCAAAGATGGGGGAAGCAGATAGCTTCAGCTCTGCTGCACAGAAAGCCACATAATCATCCTTTGGTGATTTTTGACTTATATACTCTTATTTAATTGCAGGAATTTCATTCTCATTTCGTTTTTTATTTTTTTTTAATACTTGCCAGCCAATGGGCATAAATACCCATTTTCATGAGCGACAAGTCTATATGGAACAATACAACATAATGCAATAGAACAGTACAAATAAAAACAGTTCTAGAATTTAGCCAGTCCTTGAGTAAAACGTTAAATAAATATACAGTAGAAGGGTTCTTTTTTTTTTTTTTTTTTTTGTCAATTCTATTTTTGCTCCTTACTCACCATCACCCGGGCTCTCTCCGGTGAAGTCGCGCAATTTCACATTCTCCCACCCGTCTGAAGTCCTCCACCACTGCTCTGGTGTGCCCGCCTCCACCGCTTGACCCCCCCAGCTCTGAGCCCCCCGGGGTGGGACTTCCAGCTCCTACTGGCGCTATATCTATAGTCTGATAGAGCGGCCAGGTTAAGTGGAGCACTGAGACAGGCACAGAGGACCCGACGTTGGGTGTGGGAGCAGAGCCCCTTGACCCACCTTCGCCTACTGGGGAATAGGGCCATTTTCCTTCTTGTTCCTCCCTCTGACATGGACATGCAGTAGCGTCAGCGCATGGATGGGATGCTTCTGCCTTTTCCCGCAGACACCCGCCAACACCATTGGCTATCCCCTCGTGAAGTGATGCGTCCACCAGCTGCTGCCAGGAGCCGCCACCAGAGGGGAACTCCCCTAGAACCCGCCTCAGGAGAGTAGAGCAGTCCTCCAGATGCTAGCTCCTCCCCTTCCCCACTGACCCCCAGCAGCCCGAGCCCGCTCCTGAACCTGTGTCGCCAGCGTGGCGCGAGATGTGGCATCCAGCGCCTCAGCCCTCAGTGCCACTCAGCTGGACAACAGTAGAAGAGTTCTTAACTGCAGTTGGTAATGAGTTGTAATACAGTGGAGATCGATCTTTGGCTTTGTGACTTTTTAAAATATGGAACAGTTAATTGCTTGAAGGGAATAGCTTTAGTATCATGTACATTACTTTTAAACAACAACATAATGATCAGTTACGAGCAGGCACCATACGGGGCCATGTGTGCCATGTTCCCACATGCCAGGATGCGAGGGTGTTTCTTCCACTTCACTCAGTGCCTGTGATGCAGGCTGCAGCAGCATGGCACCCTCGCACAACTGTATGTCACCAGCGACAAGTTCACCCTACATGTGCGGATATTTGCCGCCCTGGCATTCGTGCCACCAGAGGACATCAGCACCTTCTACGAGGAGCTGCATACCTGGGAGGTCTTCGTTGCCCATGAGGAGGAGTTGGCACTCTACATGGAATATTTTGAGGACTCCTGGCTGGGGTGCATGGTCCGCAGTGGTGTGCGATTGACCCCCCCCGTACCCAATTGACTACTGGAATTGCTCTGCCGCTGCACGTGAGGGGCTGCCATGTGCCAACAGCAGCATTGAGAGCTGGCACCGTGGGTTCAGTTCCCTGATGGGGCATCATGGGCCACAGTACGGCGATTCATAAAGTGTTGCGGAGGCAGCAGCAACTGACCGAGATACGGATGCAGCTAGTGCTGCGGGGCGATGACGGTGGTACCAGCAGATGGCGGACCAGGGACTGCAGCACAGGGCTGATGGGGATAGTGAAGCAGTACAGCCAGCGCATGCTCTAGGACTACCTGCTGGGCATTGCCCTTAACATCCGAAAGCAGGTGTAGTGGACACAGTGGGTACGACAGCATGCCCCTGCCTGTCGTGTCACCCTTGGGCCATCCTGCATGCAACCATCTGGACTGTTGCCCCTGTGGGGGCGTGGGGGGGAGTGTGGGCACTGTGGGGTGGTGGGCACTGTGGTGTGATGCTTCAGACCTGATGGTCACCTGTAACCTTGTCTGGTATTCTGCATTGTACGCGCACATTAAAACCTGCACTGCATCAGTCCTGTATGCTCTGTCGGGGGTTGGGGGGGCTGTGCCCGGTTCTGCTCTGTGCCACCGCTGTACCCCACAGTTGTGTCCTGCAGCTGTTGCAGCCTGTGTGCAGTGTCTGTCCTAGGTTGGGGTTGCATCCCAAGTCATCATCGCCCTTCCATTGGGGGCATGCTGCATGTGTGTGGCTGCTGCTTGAGGGGGTCTACCCTTGTACATCACTGGACAGCTGGGGGGATTTGCCATTGTCACAGTACCACCATTCCTCTCTGGTGGGGAGGGCTGCACTGTGCCATACCCTGCGTTCTACATGGTCCACAGTTCCACAGGGTGGTGGGTGCCCATATGCTTTCTGCCTTTCTGATGTGCTCTTGGGGTGGGGCTTTGGCCACCCATTCATGGTCTGCACTGGGCGGTGATTGCTGTGTGAGTTGTCGCCGTTCCGCCCTGCGCGATGTGCTTCTTGCGGCAGGTTGGTGGTCAAAGCCTGGGTGTCGCTGTGTCAGCTGTTGCCATTCTGGGCATTGCGCCACCATCATAGATCCTACAGTACCTACATTCCATATGTTCTTTCATTTGTTGTTTTCATCTTTTTTGTTTGTGAGGCCTTTTAGCACTTTATCGTCCAGCTTAATGCCTACCAAGCCTGAATTCCTTCATGGTGATTTGCATACAGTATATTGTCCATGACGCCTTACATAACAGGGTATTTATAATTTTGTATCTTCTTTCAGCTGCTCCAGCACTCCTGGTCCATGTCTTCTTTATCTATGGAACCCATTAAACTTCTGGAGGAATTTCCTCGATGGTTGGAGAAGCTGTCTGCTCGTCACCAAGGGAGTATCATTATTATCATTGACTCCATAGACCGAATACAGGTAAGCTGTACAGCACAGTATTATAGTGATGGATTGGGGTTCCAGTACAAAACTCCAGGGGCTCTATACTCTGACACAGTTGGTGGTGTCACAGTCTTTGGATGCAACAAGCTCCCCATTGCACTGCTACTGAAAACTGCCATATGCAAAAAGGAAACCTTCACCAGGAGTCTCACTGGTGACTAAGTTAGAGTGCAAATAAAGGTCACCAGATGTTCTTGGATGTAAGCTGGCATTCTAACTACTAACGTTTGAACTGTGACTGCCATGGAGGATATCTGGGCCTTTGAGGCCAGAATTTTGCCGTGCTCCTGCAGCCATTCCTTGTGGTCCAGGAAGCCCCACTCCCTAACCCCAGCCCTTTAGTAGTTTCTGGAATCCAGTGAGTCCCCCCTCATTAACACTGTTCCCCTTACTCTCTCTGTTCACTGTTATGGTCCCTTGCTGATCTCTGTTCTCCAATAACCTCATCCTTGGTGTTCCATGCCTGAGCAGCTCCCCACCCGAACTGCTTGTAGCAGTTCTCCAGCCTGGGAGACACTGGGGCATGTAGTGTGTGTGGGAGCAGGCATGTTACTCATGAGTGCAGGAGTTGCATGTTGGCCCCCACATTAGCATGCTTCCCCACCCTTTCTGTGTGCAGTCACAATACCCTGTGTATTTACGCAGGAAAAGACTTGCGACACTGTTGTGCATAGCACAGTGAGTTTAGAGTTGAACAGTGAAACAAGTGGCTGGTCTGATTACTTTATACCACAGAATAGAACTGTACTGTATATAGGGACTCAGATGTCCAGGGTTGACATGCTTTAGCAATATATCCTCCCAGTCCCTTTTGATCTATTTGTGTTTTTTGAAATCAGAATATAATTAAGCTCTGCAACCCTCTCAAAATTTGAATTTTGACCAACAAACCCTGTGAAGTCCAAAATGTTATGTTCGACTGCTATAGTCTCAACCCGCATAATGGGTCAAAACAATTATTAAGTCTCTGTTGTAGTTATAAAATGTGTATTTCTATGTTTGATTTTAAAGCACTGGCCAAAATACCATGATCCAGTGATCTGTACTGAAGCAGTGACTTAGGTTTTGGGGACATAAAATTGCTAGGGAGTTGGACTAGGCTCGACTATTTTTGAAGCAGTAAAATGCTTTTTTTGTTAAAGACAGTATCTTTAAATATTGTTCCAAAACGCATGTACGAGGCAACAGCTTGCTGACTGAGACTTTTTTCCAAGAGGCACAATGAAGTTAAACAACTAAATAAAAAAAAAAAATAAAATAGTGTGGCTCTTCCAGCCTGTTGCAAAAATGTTTGAAAAAATGTTAGCAACTTGTCTTCTTTCTTATGGTGGGGTACACCACTAGTTTTGTAGCACACTCTGGCCCATTCACAACCTGCCACAGCAGTCAGCAGGGTAATCTGCTCACCAAAGTTTCCATAAATAATGCCCGTGTGGAATGTTGCTGCATGTTTTTGTTTGCAGGATGGAGCTAGCAGCAGGCTTAGTATCTCACAGGGTAGGCCACTCACCAATGTTTCAAAAATGATGCCCATGTGGCAAGTTGCAGAATAGTTATGCTGGCTGGAAGACAACGACAACAGGCATAGCAGCCAGCATCGTAGGCCAGCTGCCAGGGTTTCTAAAAATTCTGCACGTGACATTTTGTTGATAAGCTTTGAGGCGGTGCACTCTGGAAACACAAAAGGCCGAATATGCTGCAGTGTCATGCAAAAAATTACCAACATGTCTCAAAATGTACAAAAAAGCCTGGAGTCATGGACTGAAACACAGAACTCACACACCCATACCATTAATGACTGCAAACATTATGCCTGTGTTACTGGGTTGGGGCATATTATTGGTTAAGTGAAGCCACGTGAGGGCTAGTCATCAGTGGGTGCAGGCAGGTATAGATAGATAAGTTGGTGAGTAGCAGGATTAAGGAAGGAGAGAGAGCATTCTGCAATGAAGTGAATGGTTCTAATGCAGTAGACTACTAGGGGCAACAGAAGCCCTCACCATCATCACCCCCCCGTCTTCTTTGCAGAGAGGCACTACGTCAGCACACTTATGTTCCATAAATCTGGGAGAACATGTTTTTTTTATTAACTCTCTTTTTTGCACTTGAGCCTTCCTGGCCAGGAACTCCTTTAGCCAGTTCCACCACCTGTCCATCGAGGCTCCTCTCACCAGGCCTTCTGGTCACCACGGGCCACCCACAACACATCACTGCATTGCTCCCTTAGCTTAGCCCCCTCTAAGGTAGGGCCTGCCTTCAGCCTCTGTGGCAGCTTCACCACCAATATCCAGCTGCCCATAGTGGATATGAAGTCTGGGAGTGTTCCAGGAGTCTGGATGAGAGAGGTTGGACTTCAGGAACTTTGACTGCAGCAAGGCATTCAACTCAGTGTTACACAGGAGGTTGCTGAAGAAACTAGAGGATCTTGGTGCAGCAGAGAACATAGATGGGTGAGAAGCTGTTTGGAAGGGAGGCAGCAGACAGTAGTGGTAAATAGAGTCCAATCTGAGGAGAAGGAGGTCACCAGTGGAGTGCCACAGGGATCAATCTTGGGTCTAGTCCTTTTCAATATGTTTATCAATGACACACGAGAAGGTGTACAAGGCTAGATATGTTTCTTCACAGATGATAAGCTCTGTGATTGGGTAAACAGTGAGAAGGGGGTAATAAAATGCAGAGGGGCATACAAAGGCTGGACAGGTGGTCTGGAGTTTGGCAACTGAAATTTAATGTCAAAAAGTGAATGGTACTTCACACGGGGAACAAAAATCCAAGAATGGAGTACTGGATGGGAGGAATTAAGCTGGGCACCACTTTTAAGGAATGGGAACAAAGAGTCATCATAACTGACTCCCTTGAACAATCTAGTTAGTGTAATAAGGCCTACAGTAAGGCAAACAGAATGTTGGAGTATATTGGGAGGGGGGTTCATAGCAGGAGGAAAGAGTTATTGCTACTTCTGTATAGATCATTGGTGAGACCACACCTAGAGTTCTCTGGCCAGTTCTAGAGTCCTCATCTAAGTAAAGACAAAGACAGGCTGGGGACAGTGCAGCATATCATAAACAAAATGATTCAGGGCCAGCAGGGCAGATCCTGTGGGGATCGACTTAGGGCACTGAACATGTTCTCGCTTGAGGCCAGATGAGAGAGGGATGATATGATGGAGACATTCAGGTTCCTGAAAGGAATTAACAAGGTAAACTCCAAGGAACTATTCAACAAGAAAAACAAATCTAGAACATGAGGTCACAAATGGAAGCTGGTAGGGGAAAGGTGCAGGAAAGACGCAATAAGAGTTTTATCTTACAGAGAGAGTGGCTGAGTCATGAAGCAATCTACCAGCTGGGTGCTGGGTGCCAGAATCATTAATGGTTTCAGACATGGTTGGGATTGAGTTAAGGGCTTAGATATGCGGGGCAGGGAGCAGTAGTAAAAGAGGAAGTAAGTAAGGGGTGGTTAGTGTAGACAAAGACTCTGTATATACAGAAGATCTAAGGTATGATAGGGTGTACAGGCAGACTTAATGGACCACTGGTCTTTTTCTGCCATCATTGTCCATGTTTCTATGAATGTGTACAGGGGGTCAAGCAGGGTATCATCTGCCCAGCAAGTTGACAGTTTACCCTTTTCTTGAGACACTAATGTGCATGACTGTCATGCGCATGATCCCACACATGCTTGGTCGGTGCCGGCAGCATCCCATTCCTCCCTTATTCTACTGAGCCCAAGTCACACTGCCAATCAGCCTTCACTGGTGGCAGTAAGATGGGCTGAACAACACATGTCCTTGGGACACAGCTGAGGTATTCAATTGCCAGTTCCGTCAAAGAAGGCAACATTGTTCTTCCCTATTGCCAAGACAATAAATGCTCATCTTCTAATGTTATTTGCACATGGTGTTGTAGAAATTCCTGTACCATGTTGATCTCTGGAATTTCTGTTTTCACTAGAGCACACAGTGTTGCCCATTTTTGTCTGAGACCATACTCTGACCTCATATTGCAACAAAACATGCCTGCCACTCCTGGTCCACTGTGTGATCATCCATAAAATGATCCTGACAGTGTTTGACTGTGCAGATCTGGTTTATGGTGCCACAACCAAATCTGCCCTTGCCTACCTGTATCCCTTTTTTGACCCTTGCTCTTTAACTTTTAATGTCCATTTTCTTCCCTGTCACTGCTCTTTCCATCTCACTCTCTCCCTCCCCTTCTCCTGAATTATGGTATTTCCTCTATTTCTCTTCCTTCCTGGACACATTGTGGCTCTCCACCCTTCCCTTCTACCAGTTTGCCTCCCTTTCCCCCGCCACCATTTACTCTTACTCCTTTCGCCCTTTTGTCACTGCAAAACCTCAGCTGATCGGTCTACCTTTTCCATCCATCTCCATCTCTGGAACTGCATACTTAATTTGTCTCCTTTTCTCTACCCTCCCTCAAACCTCTTCTAGTTTACCATGCATCTTTCTTATGCCTGTTGCTAGCGTCACGTCAGCTGCTCCATCATTTTTGTCTTCTTGGTGTTTCTGCTCCCTAGTCATAGTGGCCACACTGTGCATTTCCTCCCCTTGCTACTATATCGGAGACACACATACCCATAAAAATACAACAGTTAGGAATGCCAGCACTCTCCTCACCTCCTGTTCAATAACACTTTGCTGCAGTTTTTTTTATTTTTTTGCAATTTACTGAACCCAGCAATACAAGAGTAAGTAGGATGAGCAAGAGAAGAGCAGGAGTAATCCAACCCCCCCAACCGCCCCAGAGCGCACCTGAAATAGTACACCCAATCAGTGACCTAATAGTATACAGACCCCTTATCTGTATCTAGGATATCCGGATGGGAACAGGCAGACAAAACCTTAAGAGGATGCAACAAGTTGGGGATCCTGTGGACCACCGGATAAAAAGCACATGGATAGCAGGGCATAAAGCGGGTCCCAGTGAGAGTGAAAAGAGGAAGGCCAACCTCGACTACATGCTATCTGTTATTCCATCTAGAGGGCCACCAGAATCTCCTGGTGCCATTTCCTAAAGGCCGGGGTGGTATCATCCAGCCAGTGCCGACAGATGATTAACTTCGCCGTTATGGCAATCAAGGACATATAGGCTCAGTGGGGTCCAAAGAGCTCCTCCGGAAAAAGGCTGACCAGACAGACCTCCGGGGTATAAAAGGAATCCAACCCCAGAAGTGGGTCTAGGGAAAGCCGAATGGAATGCCGGAAGACGTAGGCTGCTGGTTAACTAGGATCTGCAGCTTATCCAGTAGGTAGGGAAATGGGCAGACTGAGTGGGCCAAGTGGTCCTTATCTGCCGTCAAATTCTATGTTTCTATGGACCCACCCTCGGACAGTCTCAGTGAACATGCATCAAGTGACCCTCCACAATGGGAACAAGTTGGAGAAGCTACACCACAATGGGAACAAGTTGGAGAAGCACGCTTACTCATCCTGTAAAGCCTGGCAGGGGTATAGTAGAGATTATGCAGGATATGAAATTGCAACAAGCGGTATCTGTCCTACTTAATAAATTTGTAAAGAAATTGCCATACTCCCTGCCAGACTTTAACCTCCACCTGGACTTGTAGTGCCTGCTTCCAGTAGTAGCAAATACCATCCAGGGTAGCCTGGACTTTGCTGCAGTTTGTAAATGTGGAGAAGAAGCGAGCATGCCTGAGTTCAAAGTTAGCATTTTGTGTTAGTGCTGAGAACAAATAGAATTTTGGTAGCAACTAGCTGCTGGCTTGCTGGCATCCTCAATCCCTCCCTTCACGGTCACATGGACCACCTGACCTTGAAGGGAAGGGACTGAGGATGCGAGCAAGCCATCAGCTAATTGTTGCCAAAGTTCTGTTTGTTCTTGGTGCACTTGAATAATAAAATTAAGCACTTTTTTTGAACTCAGGTATGCTAGTCTCTTTTCCACATTTACAAACTGCAGCCAGATGTTATTGAACAGGAGGTGACACGAGTGCTGGCATTCCTAACTGTTGTATTCACAAATCCTTTTTGTCAGGCACCGCTGCTACCCAGGTGCAGCCTATATCTTGCAATTTGGACCCATAAAAATACCAGAGATATAAATTTCAGGTGCACAAATACAGATACAAATACCAGAGAAAGAGCTAAAGATAAAAATACTCTAGTAGAGACACAACTACAGATACAAATATTTATTTATTTATTTCAGAAGAATCAGAAATACCTTTGAGTCATAGACTCCTTTACAAAGGTATGAGACCCAACTAAAGATACAGTAAGAGTCATAAATACAAATACAGATACAAATGCAAAAGAGACAAATACAAGAGACACAAATGCAGATAAAAATATCAGAGGCACAAATACTTATGAAAATACGGTATCCAAGGCACCAATATGTATACCATTACCAGAGACACAAATGCAGATACAAATAATGAGACAAAGTTTCAGATGCAAATACCAAAGACACAAATACTGTGCCAGAGACATAAATACAGATACAAAATACTGTAGCAGAGACAAAAATACAGATACAAATGCAGATACTGAGACACAAGTTCCGATGCAAATGAGACAGTTAGAAATACTGTACCATTAACTTAAATACAGATACAAATGCTTTAGCAGAGACACAAATACAGATATAAATACCAGATACATATACAAATGTTAGAGACACAAACACAGATACAAGTACGAGAGGCACAGATACAGATACCATAGCTGAGACGCAAATACGAATACAAATATAAGACACAGTAAAAATACAGATAGAAATACTGTACCAGAGATGCACATATGGACACAATTACAAGACACCTATAAGATAAAATACTGAATGTACAAATACTGTACTCTACCATTGACACAAATACAGATACAAATGCTAGATATGCATGCTAGATACATAAATAAAGGTAAGAATTATGTACCAGAAGGCCGGCCCAGTGGCGTGGAGGTCTGATGCGCTGGCACCTTACCTCCTGCCACACCGGTGACCCATGTTCTGTGGTGAGTGTGAGTTGCTGGGGGTCAGCCAGGGAGGAAGAGGAACGAGCATCCAAAAGACAGCTCTCCTGTCCCAGAGAGGGTGGATTTGCGTTCCCACTGAATGACTGTCACTAGGTGGAGGCCTGAAGATAGTGCAGGACCGGAGTGCCAAAGACAGGAGGGTGCTGCAGGACTCCCGCAGTATGCATACGCTGACATGCACACCCCAGCAGTGGGGAAGGGAGAAAGGGATGCTAGCAGGCTTCATGAAGCCCTGACCACGCTCACAGCTCCACCCGAGGAGTCTGGATTTTTCACTGGGGGGAGGACAGCCATCCCCTTCCTGGCCCCACCATTGGGGGGAAATCCATGGAGGACTTGCCTGGGGTTGGAGCCAGGGTCGCACGAGATGTGCTCATGGGCAGATCTGATTCCTCTCAACAAGAGAGCCGAACCTGTGCTTTCTAGCCACCCCTGAGGAGAAAAAAATATGTACCAGAGACAAAAATGCATAGATACCACAGACACAAATATCAATACAAATACCAGACTAAAAATACTGTACAAGAGATACAAATGCAAATACAAATAAGAGACATAATTTCAGACACACTGTACCAGAGATGGAAATATATATTCAGATACCAGAGACACAAATGTAGCTACAAATTCAGTACCAGAGGAATAAATACAGATACATATACAGTAAAAGAGAAATAAATACAGATGAAAATATTGTACCAGACACACAAATGCAGTACCAATTAACCAATACCAGAAACGTAAATATGAGACAGAAGCACAAATAATATACCAGAGAAATAAATACAGATACTGTAACAAAGAAACATACACAGATTAAAATACCAGACACAAGCACAGATACAAATCTGAAACATAAATACAGATGCAAATACTGTACCAGAGACACAAGTACAGACACAGCTCACAGCTGGAAGACACGTATACAGATAGAAACACAAAATATATGAATACAGTAAAGTTACAAAAACTGTACCACTGGCACAAATGCAGATACAAATACCGTACCAAAGAAGGAAATACAGCGGAGACACAAATACAGTTACAAATATGAAACAGATATACATATACAGATCCTGTACCAGGGACACAAATACAGATGCAAATGCCATACACAAATACAGATACAAGTACTGCACCAGGTACGTAAAAACAGATACAGATTCCAGAGACAAACTATATCAATATTCTAGCAGAAACATAAATGCAGTTAGAAATACGGACATAAATATGGTTGCAGAGATACAAATACACATACAAATCTGAGATACAAATACAAATACAAATAAAAACACAAATACTGTAGAAGAGGCACACAATTACAGGACACATATATAGGTGAAAATATGAAATGTACAAATACTGTACCATTGACACATGCAGATACAAATGCCACAAATACAGGTAAAGATTATGGGCTCAGTTTTCAAAGATCAGAGAATGACGCATGGTGCTTGCATCAGAAAAGAATGACGCAAGGAGCAAGCTGTGTCAAAACTTGTGTCAATGCCGATATTCTAACGCTGCTTGCATCAAAAGCAGAACTGCCTGTGCCAAAATGGCTTGCATCAGGCTTGCATAAAAAACTGGGTGCACTATATTGCAATGGGGCTTGCATAACAAAAAAAAAAGACACACCATGCCCTTTTTTTTTTTTTTATTTTCAAAGGTGGAAGTTGTTGACACTGTGCCGGAAGATAGCATACATCTGTTAGATCAGCCAATGCTGGTTTTACTAACACTGGTGAATATAAAGGAGAGAGTAAATCCTGTAGAGGTTTGGTTATAGAGCCATTATTGCCTTGTGGGACTAGTTTAGAGCATTTTAGGGTTTTAGCATTCCATTATCTTGGCCATTTCATCCACCATATTTTTTCTGACTCAGATTGCATCAGTCTCCTCCCATACATTGTCTTTTTGATGCAGTTTGAGTCATTCCCCGTCCCATGGATCGTCTTTCTGATGCAGCTTGTGTCATTCTCACTCCATGCGTTAATCCTCTTTTTGACTCAACTTGAGTAATTTCTGCCCCCTGCATCATCTTTTTGACTCGGTCAGAGTCATTCTCACCCCATGTATTTTTGACCTAGCTTTTATCTTTCTCTTCTCATGCGTTGCATTTTTGATGTAGCAGACCACTTACGTTATTTTGCATGACTTTGCCACAGAGAATGTTTTTCTTGCAAAATACGGCGCACAGTATTTGGCACACCTGAATTGATGCAGGGTGGTAGTTTTACTCACCTTACATCAGTCTAAGGGCCCTTTGATAATCTGGCCCTCTGAACAGGAGACTCAGATGCATATGTAAATACCACAGACACAAATATAGATACAAATACCTGAAGCAAATACTGTACCAGTGATATAAATGCAGATACAAATACTGTACCAGTGATATAAATACAAATACTGTACCAGAGACGCAACTATAACTACACATACAAACACTGTACCAAAGATGGATATACAGATGCAAATACCAGAGACACAAATACAAGTACAAATACTGTACCAGAGAGACAAATGCAGATGCAAATTCAAGACATGACTACAGATACAAATACTGTACCAGAGACACAAATATAAGTACAAATATCAGATACTCAAGTACAGATACAAGTACCAGAGACACAAATTAGGATAACAGTACTGTGGCATAGACACAAATACAGATTATATATTATATATACACCAGTGACACAAATACAGATAATAATATTCCAGCAGACACACATACAGTTACAAATCCAAGACACAAAAACAGATACAAATACTGTACACATGACATACATACATATACCAATACCAGAGACACAAATACACATACAAATACAAGATTCAAGTACAGATACAAATAACAGATACAAATACTGTACTAGAGACACGGCTACAAATGCTGTTCAAGACACAAAAACAGATACCAATACCAGAGTCATAGCCACATAAAAAAGTACTGTAACAGAGGTGCAAATTCAGATACAAATATGACAGTGAATTATAAATACTGTTCAAGGCACAGATCCAGAAGCAAATGGTTTGGTACTTTTTATTGGACCGACATAGATGTTACAAAAAGAAACGGTGCCTAAGCTTTCAGACCAACCAGGTCCTTCCTCAGAGACTTATGCCAGTTGTTTAGAGAATCACATTCTATTAACACCTAGATCATACATTAAAAAAAAAAAAAAAAAAAAACAGAAATAATTCTCATTGGTTTAAAATGCCTATTTAAAAAAAATCACAGATTTCAATGGAAGGAACCAGATTCTACTAGTTTGCTACAGCTTGAGAAACCATCCATGGTCAAATGTCAACAGGAGAGATAAGAGGAACACTCAAGCAGACAGTCCCACTAACTGAAATTATGAATGAATGAATGAGTGTGTTATGTGAATACATTCTTAATTAAAAGCAAGACCTTTAGATGCAATACCCGCATACATGCTTGTTAAAATGTGATAGCACTGTATGATAAAAAGCTACACAATAGACATTTTCTATATATGTAAATATGGGGGTATAAAGAAAATGTCCCTAGTATGAACAACTGATTCACACATTCATAGAGTATTAAACCAATCTGGAGACATTTACTAAACTATACTCTCAACCAGTTAACAGACTCCATAAACATCAATACCTGCAATGCTATAATAATATTTTTTTGCAAGATAATATCAATTGTCAGTACTAGTGCCAAATAAAAAACAACACAGTTCTCAGGGATCCTCTAGAAAATGAGTTCATTTATCTTTAAATGTTCAGAGTTCAATAACGTGTCAGTATATAATCAGATTATTATATGTACAGTATCAGTCTTAAGAATCTGAATAAAAACCCAGTGGAATTAAACCCTACCTCCCCCCTCCCAGGGAAAAGATAACTAGTAGAAATATGTATATATTCACTATGTAGGTGAACCAAGAGTCCTAACACACTATAGCATAATTATTACATGTACCTGAATACAAGCCTACCTCTATATAACCACAACCCCAACCCCCACTTTATTTCCCCCCCCACACACGCACAACCCCCTCCCCACAAAAAACAACACACCGTCCTCCTACCCCCAACACAGGTTTCTAAATTATTGGAGAGACTCTTGGCGAGGAAACTGACTGATTTTTTTGCATCAGAATGACTCATATGACAAATATCAGTCAGGTTTTTGAAAATGACATGATACGGTGGTCTCCGTGGCAAGGGTCTTGGATGATGTCACAAAGCAATGGATAAAGGCCATTTAACTGGTCCCATCTTTGTTGACCTGTCCAAGGCCTTCGACATGGTGGACCACCACATTCTTCTCAAGAGTCTGATGGACATAGGGTTGCCAGTTAATGCTTTGAAGTGGTTCACATCCTATTTAGAGGGGAGGATGCAGATCACTACTTTAAATAAGATGACCTGTGTCCCATTGCCTGTTGTCTGGTGAGCCCCCTAGGGCTCAGTACTTGGCCCTGTATTGTTTATAATTTATTTAAGAGGTATTGGACATGTGAAATGTTTAGCTTACCATCTTTATGCTGATAACACCATAGTCTATACCTCTGCTCCAACATTGAAAGAGATTCAGGCTAAATTGCAATCAAGTTTTGATAGTCTATATGATTATTTTATTAAGTTAAAACTTAAAATGAATATTAGTAAAATGAAATGCATGGTTTTTGGCTCTGTTAAGAAGCTTAAAGACTGTGATGGCTTGTCAATATTTGATACTGATGGGACCAAGCTAGAACAGGTAACAACTTATAAGTATCTGGGCTACTGGGTGGACTCCTCAGCTACGGGCAATTCACATGTGGATAAACTTGTTGGTTTAGTTGGAAAAAGGGTGGGTTTATTATACTGGAATAAAAACTGTCTGGAGGGTCTATGATTAAAAAAGTAGTTGAATCGCAAGTTTTTCCATTATTTGATTATGGTGATGTATTATGTGATTATACAAATTTAGGTAAACTACACAAACTAGACATATTGTACAGTTGGTTGGCTAGACTAATATTGCAGTGTCTCAGGGACACCGTCACTGTCTCATGTATAATAAACTTGGCTGGCTTTCTTTATCTGAAAGAAGGCAACTTCATAAATTTGTCTTGGCCTATAAAAGTGTCACAGGTAAAATACCTGATTATTTGGCTAAAGAACTTGAAGTTAGGAATGTAAATGTTTCCCTTAGGAAAGCAGGGTACTGTGAGTTAATTGTTCCAAAGACTAAACTAAATGATCTGAGTACTTTTTTCGCCAGCTTGATCCCTTTATATTGGAATAAACTCCCTTCAAAATTCTGTCTAATTCATATTAGACTTTCCTCTCAAAATGCTGTTAAGCAGTGGTTTCTGGAGACAACGATTAATCACACTAAAGCCTGTTGTGGTTGATATAAATTCAGTTTGTATGTGAATTTTTTAATTTGTAATAAGTATTTGATATCTGTTATGTGTATATGTTATGTTTTTGTTATGTTCAGCAATTGTCTAATAACTGTATTGTAAATGTCATGGGTCACTATTTTAAATGAGTTTGCTCAATGGTCTAACCCATTTATTATCTTGAGTACTGTCTGACTTGATCTGTATTCTAACCTATCTGTACTATATACTATGTACCTGTACTATGTACTGTGTATGTATAATCTCATCTCATTTTATGTATGTATTCTCCTGGGTCGTGCCTGAAAATAGTCAACTTTGGCTAGCGCACCTAACCCGGCTAACAAAAACTAAATAAATAAATAGAATGAAATGAAATAAAATGAACACACACACACACACAGAGTTACCCTCCCGTACCCCCACACTCAACCCCCCACACACACACTGAAGATAGCCCAACATCCCTCCACCCACTCACACACATACACATGTTTATTTGGTGAGAAACCAACATGTTGATAACCAGTTAAAGAGGACTCTATGGCAATACAAAAATAACCAACACACTGAAGTCCTGTTAAACGTCCATCCTATGAAGTAAAGGTCTGTGTAAGTTTAAGTAGGGTATTGTGTCATAAAACACAAATCAGTGTTCATGCCATCTGCTACCATATTGAGAAGCAAAATAAGCCTGATCTCAAAAGTCCATCTCTGTTGTGTATTTTTGAAATGTCCTTTTAAAGACCATTACTGACATACCTGAGATGGAGTGATCAGACTGATTGAAGTGGTGTCCCACTGGTTGATCAGTCATCTTCATATTAATAGTATGTCTGTGCAAGTTCATTCTAGTGTGGAAAGGTTGGCTTGTCTCTGCAACATACCCTGTTTGTGGACATCACTTGCATTGAATGAAATAAACAACATAGTATTGATGCACGTGTATAATTTCTCTGTATCCTGAATTGTCTGTTTTGTGATAATAACCACACAATCCAAAGTAGAAGTGAGCTCACAAGTCCTACATCTGGGTTGATTACAGGGTTGTGTACCATTTAGTATCATGGTATTCTGTTCTGGTGCAAGTTTACTCCTAACCATCAGGTTGGCTAAATTAGGTGGTGGTTTAAAAGATAGTAGTGGTAGTTCTTGAAAAATGCTGTTTTGAGTCTCATCCTCACTAAATATTGGGTGGAGGTCCTTAATAATCTTACGTAGAAGTTCAAGATCAGGATGATATGTGTCTACTAAGGATATTCTGTTGGTATTGGTCCTTTCCTTATACTGAAGTAGTTGTTCTCTTTGTACCTGTGTTGCACATTCTACTGCTCTGTCAATTTCTTAGAAGAGTGTCCCTACTCAATAAAGGTGTTTTCAACTTAGGCAAATGTGTATCTCTGTCTTCCTCATTTGGACAGATACAGCGATACCGAAGTGCTTGACTCTACTTGACAGATTTTTTTGTGTGGTTCAGGTGATTACTATTCCTGTGTAAGCATCTCTCTGTCTGTCTGTTGGCTTCCTGTAAATATAAGTATGTAAGGTTCCATCCTTGATGGTGACAGTGATGTCCAGAAAATTAACACTGGTGGCAGAATATTCCAGGGACAGCTTTATGGTTGGGTGGAGGTTAATAAGTTCCTGATGAAAATCCTTAAGTGTGTCAGTGCCCGCTGTCCAAATTTTGAACAAATCATCAGTGTAATGGAAATAAACAAGTGGTTTGTGTGTACAGTGCCTTAAAAAGTCCTCCTCCAAATTCGCCATAAAGAGATTAGCATACTGTGGAGCCATCCAGGTGCCCATTGCTGTTCCCATAGTTTGAACATAATGTTTATCATTGAAGCTAAAATTATGTGTCAGAATGAATTGAGTAAGTTTCCCACCACTTCAGGGTCAATGTTTTGGTCTAATCCTTTCTCATATAGGTATTTAAGGCAGGCTGAAATGCCATCTGTGTGCAGATTAGTGTAGAGGGATGTTACATCCATCGTAGCTAAAATGGTATTAGGTGGTAAGTCCTTGTAACCAGAAAAGTTACGCAGGAAGTGTGTAGTGTCCTGGATGTAACTGCCACTTTCTATAACCAGTGGTTTTAAAATGGTTTCTACAAATCTTGAGATCCCCTCAGTCAGGGTACCATTGCCAGAGACTATGGGTCTCTCTGGATTGCCAGGTTTATGTATTTTAGGCAGCATGTAGAATGTCCCTGGCTTGGGTTCAACAGGGATGAGATCAGTCAGTCTGTCTTGGACATGGTCTGGAAATGATCTAATTAAATCCCATAGTTCTCTTGTATATTCTGTGGTGGGGTCACTTTCCAGTTCTCTGTAGTAGGTATGGTCAGTTAGCTGTCTGTTGGCTTTATTAATATAATCCTCTCAGTTTAATATCACCACTGCACAGCCTTTATCAGCTTTTTTATGACAATGTTGTGGTTCCATTTCAGTTTTTGTATAGCCCTCCATTCCAATGGAGAGAGGTTGTAATGGGCCTGTTTTTGTCTATTAAGGATCTTGCCAGTAACTCTCTGGTGAAAGCAATGAATGTAATTGTCCAGTTGCTTATTATGCCCACTTGGGGATCAAATCAGATTATTTATTTTTCTTATCCATTGAATTGTTACTGTTTGTGATTTCTTTTCTGCCTGTGATTTCTCTGCCGTAAAAGAATTCTTTAAGTCTCAATCTACGGAAGTATTCCTCCAGTTCACCACAAAACTGTGTTCTGTCCTGTGGTTTTGTTGGGCAGAAAGTGAGGCCCTTAGAAAGTACACTTAATTCCCCAGTAGTCAGTGTGTGGCTGGACAAATTTACTATTGAAAGGTGCACATCTATTTAGCTTTGTTGTTCAATCACTCTATTCTGTTCTTCATGGTTGTTAGGAAGGATGGTACATTAAAGAGTATCTAACTTCCTGTTTTTAATGAGCATGACTTTTCTTAAGGTCCTTGGGTAGTTCATATGTATCTCATGCAGGATGTCTGGAATAGGGTCACCAGGCATCCACTCCAGTGTGGTAACAATTCCATCAAACTGTCTCTTCAAAAATGCTTTCTTGGCATATGACCTATGGATTCTGTGATTCTTCAATTTCTCAGAGAGAGATTTGTTTTTTTATTTGGCTTTAATACTGACAATTGATATTACCTTGTAAAAAATATTGTTATAGCACTATAGGCAAGGCAACTGATTTACGGTGACTAAAACAATGAAATTCCATTTTCAAGACATTAGATTCTGGAATTGCACTGGTGATTGTTACTCTAATTTCCAAATTTTACCGGGATTTTGCTATCATTCTTTCAGTATGTGCATAAATAATCAGAATTAAAGAAGGCTTAATATACAGAACATTAAATAAAGCAAATTCGAAATAGTACAGGACGTAATTAAAAGAAAAACACAAGTTTTGTATATTTACTGATCTGATATAAAATGCCAGATTCCATGAAATCTTTGTTTTTAACGGTCTTCAGGCAGCCCTAATTCCGGCATTTTACTGGATTTTCTGGTAAAAACTGAAAAACAGTGGCCTTGACTATAGGTCTTAATGTTTATGGAGTTTAATTGGTTGATAGTATAGTTTAGTAAATGTCTCCAGATAGGTTTAATATTCTATGAATGTGTGAATCAGTTGTTCATACTAGGGACATTTTCTTTATACCCCCATATTTATATATATAGAACATTTCTGTTGTATAGCTTTTTGTCATACAGTACTATCAAATTTTAACATGCACTTACTGTATATGGATATTACATCTAAAGGTCTTTTAATTAAGAATGTAGTCACATAACACACTCATTCATTCATAATTTCAGTTAGTGGGACTGTCTGCTTGAGTGTTCCTCTTATCTCTTCTGTTGATATTTGATCTTGGAAGGTTTCTCAAGCAGTAGCAAACTAGTAGAATCTGGTTCCTTCCATTTAAATCTGTGATTTTTTAAAATAGGTATTTTAAACCTGTGAGAATTCTTTCTGTTTTTTATGTATCATCTGGGTGTTAATAGAATGTGATTCTCTGAACAACTGGCATAAGTCTCTGAGGAAGGACCTGGTTGGTCTGAAAGCTTAGGCACTGTTTTCTTTTTGTAACATCTGTGTTAGTCCAATAAAAGGTAACAAACCATTTGCTTCTGGATCTGTTCTTACAAGGACCAGTACGGCAACTAAACTAATTCTGTATGTTCAAGACACAAAAACAGATACAAGTTCCAGAGACAAAAATACAGTTATAATTACTCTAGTGGAGGCATGAATACATAAACAAACTGGATACACAAATACCAGAGAACAATACAGACAGAAATACTGTAGGAAAAACACAAATACACATACGAGTATGAGAGACAATTACAGATAAATTACTGAACCACAGACACAAATATAGATAATAATATTGCAACACTGACACAAATGCAGATACAGATGCAAGACATAGACAAGCGTACCCATACTTGTACCCTATATGCCCTGAAAAATCTCCTCACCCTGAATGAAAGGCTATTTTATCCAACATGTCTCCTCACAAAGAAAATACACCTGGGGCGTACCCCTTTGGGGGTTTCTGCCTCTCTCCTATCCTCCCACACCTCGGTGAACACCCGCACTGTCAACCAACAGGTGTGGTCCATCCCGAGGGTTAGAACATCCTTAGCCCAGAGGTCATTCCCACACTGGGTCCCAGTCTGGTACAACGACGTCTCCTCCATCTCCAAATTAAGACCTTTCAAGTCAGCCCTCAGAGAGCACATTCTCACTTTACGGCACTGCCAATGTACCAGCTAGTGCTGGGTCATCTATGTATCATCTTATGGGACCACCCCGCCACTGAGCTCCTACCGATAGGGCTACCAAACATTGCCTATTAACAATGCCTCGTTTGGCTGCACTCACAAGATATCTGTCTAATTCTCTACTTCACTGTAAATATCAAACCTGTTACTCTCGCCCTCTATCAGCAAACTTATTGTTCTCTTGAAAACTGTAAAATACCACTCTCTGTAACACATTCAGTGCAATGTATAGCTTAGCTTGATTCTGCAATACTGTATAACTGAAAAAACTGTAACCTTTAGGTGCCATTCTATGTCTGTATGTATTAAGTGTGTGTATTTGTTTTTTTCTGACGTGGAGCCTTTGTAAATGAGTCCCTGACTCAAAGGTTGTAATCCTAAAGTCTGTTAAATAAAAAGATATAAATACAGTACCAGGGACACACATACAGACACAATTAAAAGACACATATACAGATGAAAATACCAAATATATAAATGCAGTACCATTGACACAAATACAGATTTAAATGCTAGATACACAAATTAGGTAAATATTCTGTACTAGAGCTACTAATGCATATGTAAACACCACAGGTAATAATACCAGGCACAAATACTGTACCAGGGATAAAAATGCAGATACAAACAAGAGAGATGCAAATACAAATACAAACATTGTACCAAAGATGGAAATAAAGATGCAAGTACCAGAGGCACAAATACAGGTACAAATACTGTACCAGAGAAACAAATGCAGATACTGTACACATACAAGACATGGCTACAGATACAAATACTGTACCAGATACACACAAATACATATTCAAGTATCAGATATACAAATACAAGTACCAGAAACACACACTAGGATAACAGTACTATGGCAGAGACACAAATACTGATACATATACCAGTGACACAAATACAGATAAAATACTCCAGCAGAGACACAAATACAAATACAGATTTGAGACACAAAAACATATACAAATACTGTACCAGCAACATACATACATATGTGTGTATATATATATATATATATATATATATATATATATCAGAGAACACAAATACAGCTACAAATATGAGATTCAAATACGTATGCAAATAACAGATACAAATACTGTACCAAGACACAAGTACAGATACCAGTGCAAGACACAAGTACAGAAACCAATGCAAGGCACAAATACAAACACCAATACCAGAGAGACAAATACAGAAAAAAATACTATAGCAGAGACACAAATACTGTTCCAGACACAAAAACAGATGCAAGTTCCAGAGACAAAAATACAGAAAAACATTATTCTAGCAGAGACACAAATACATATACAAAATGGATACAGAAATGCAAATACCAGAGAAAAACAGAGATAGAAATACCATAGCAGAGACACAAATACACATATAAATACAGCACCAGTGACACAAATATAGATAAAAATACTGCAGAACTGATGCAAATATAGATTCAAATGTGAGACACAAATATAAATATAAATACGGTACCAGAGACACAACTACAGATACAGATACAAATACCAGATACATAAATACAAATACCAGACACAGATAGAAATACTGTATCAGAGACACAAATGCAGAGACACAAATACAGATACAACTTTACCGGAGACATAAATACATATACCAATACCAGATACACAAATACGTGTACAAATACCAGAGGCAAAAATATAGATGTACATAGATACTGTACTAAAGACACAAATGCATAATACAAATAGAAAAACATATACAAATACTGCACTAGAGACACAAATACAGATACTTATACTGCAGCAGACACAAATACAGATACAAATATGGGGCAAAAATAAATTTAGTTTTTAAGTGCACTAGACAATTACAGTGCCTAGTTTCAGGTGCAGACCAGGAGAGTTACAAAATAAAGGCTGTGTGGACAAACTATATCACAATAATTAACACAGAAAGATTACATACAAATGCTGTATCAGATATACAAATACAGATACATGTACCAAAGACCAAATGCAGATAAATAAAAATACAGTACCATAGACAGAAATACACATACAAATCTGAAACACAAATATGGATACAAATACTGCACCAGAGACACTAATACAGATTAAAATGTTTCACCAGAAACCCAAATACGAAAAAAAAATACTGCAGCAGAGACACAGATACATATACAGATATGAGGCATAAATAGATACTGTACCAGAGACACAAATATACTGTAGTAGAAACTCACATACTGCAACAAATACAAGATAAAAAATATAGATATTGTACAATACATAACAAAAATACAGATGCAAATGTTATTCCAAAGACAGATACAAATAACAGATACAGAAATACAGATACAAATGCCAGAAACACTAATACACATACAAAAAGCAGAGACAAATACAGAAACAAATACTGTACCAGAGACACAAATATATATATATATATATATATATATAGTACTAGAGAGTCACAAGTACAGATTAAAATACTTTTCCCTGGGCACAAATACCATATATCTTCGATTTGAAACCGAGGCTAATATTTCAGAAATAAGGTGCTGTATGCAGCTTATCCATGAGGGCAGCTAATCTTCGACGGCGGTTTATAATCGATTATTCAGTTTAGCAAGCCACTTTTGAGTGGTATTCAGCTATTCAGCTGTTGTCATACCATTTCTTTGCCTTGGAGTGTAACAAGCAGTCGGCCAATGTCTAAGCACAAGTCATTCGTTCTGGACTTTAAAATTGACAGAACTGTGAGCCATATAGCTCAGAGGGAGAGCTGACAAGCTCTGATGAAATCGAATGAAAGTGGTGTACCCAATGTAGTTGCCATGGAAAGGCAAACAGTATTTTTTTAATTTTTTCTGCTTTGTGGATTTTGAATAAAAAGAAAATTTTAATTGCAAACTTGCCTACTAGTATCTCTCTGTGCTCTGCTCGTTGCCGGATATGGTCGTTACTAGGGGTTTCGTGGATATTGTCGTTGCTAGGAGCCGAGCTCCTGGTTCTCAGCTCGGGCACAATTGCTGACATCACACACCGCGACAAACATACGAGTGCGAATGAGAGTCGAGTGGTACAGTGGATTTTTTTAATCACTGAGCATTCTACAAATACAAACTCAGGTAATGGGGTAAATTATATTACCATACCTGTATTTTGGCTGGTGGCTGGTGGTGTGCGAGTGAAGCAGTTATGCAAAACAAGTTGTGTGTGGTGAGTGTAGTGTGAGACGAGCGGAGAGGGGCATACAATAATTAAGAAATATGCTGGGAGTGGGGTAAAATGTTAATACAGATAGAAAGAATTACATTTCTACTAAGTGCGGAGTGTGCCATGACATAATCCCATAGCAGTTATTTGCTGAATGTTGAAAACCCTGAGTAGCAATAGTGGCTAATAATTGAGGGCGACTTTTGTTAGTACTTTTGTTTTTCAGCTGCATCTTTAGTTCGAGGGCGGTTGGCTGTTGTATCCGGATTCCTCGGATTCCAATGTCATCGGCTTGCATTCACATCCAGGTGATGATGAATTGACCATTGGCCTAGAGACGGAGGAAGGTCCCTCGTCTTTTCAAGGGATCCTTCACCTCATCTCTGAGTCTACAGGGATGCCCCTGGAGCCAGTCCAGAAAAAGATGGAGTACCCTCTTACGGACATCCTTAAAAGAGGGGCTACCCCGACGGAGGCTTTTCCTGTGGCTGAGGCTATTGTCAGCCCGGCCCTCGAACTTTGGCAGCGTCCTGCCTGTTGTCCAGCTCCATCTGTCCGCATGGTCTGCAAGTACGCGGTGCCCATGGGGTCCCTAGCGGGGTTCACAGAGCACCCTTCGGCCGAGAGCCTGGTGACTGCCTCTGTATTCAGGCATACTGGCAGTTCTGCTGACACTGACCGACCTCCTGATAAAGAGTCCAAGCTTCTGGACCATTCAGCCAAGAAGGTCTATGCGGCTTCCTCCCTGGGCCTTCGTCAGGCAAGTTCGGCCATCATCATGGCACACTTCTCTCATGCCCTTCTTGGGTCGCTAGATGAAGTCCTCCCACATCTCTGTGCGGACATGCAGACCATGGTCAAGCAGGTCTGGGATCATGGCCGAGCTGTTGCCAAACAGCAGCTTCAGACGGCCCTGGACATTGGGGATTCTTGTGCCCGCTCGATGGCTGCCGCAGTTGCCTCTCGTCGCAGGGCTTGGCTCAGGCTGTCCTCCTTTCCGGCCGATACCCAACACAAACTAGCTGACGTGCCCTTCCTCGGGACAGACTAGTTTGGCCCAGTAGTGGCCGGTCACCTTCAGTCTATTCAGCAGTCCAATGCCACCTTGGATGCTGCTTCTGCCAAGAGTTCTTCGGGCAAGTTAACCAGCAAAGAAGAAGCCTTTTCGGCATTCTTCCCCTGCAGCTCAGCAGTCCTCCTTTCAGGGTGGACAGCAGCACCGGCATCAGCAGCAGGCTTAAGCTTGGCGCCCTCGGCCCAAGCCCGGACCCCAACAGGCCTGTAAAGGAGGCCAAGGTTCAGGTCCTGGAGCCTCCTCCTCCTCCTCCAAGCCTGCTCAGTGACGGCACAGGGGCTGTCAACCACTCTCCCATCACCTCAACTCTGGGTCCTCCCGTGGGGGGCCGGCTCCACCACTTCCTTTCTGCCTGGTCCGTTGTCACTCCGGACAGGTGGGTTCTCAAAGTGGTCGGTCAAGGACTGCCTCTTGAATTCGAGCAGTACCCTCCAAGCCGAGCCCGCGCCCCCTCGGGAGGAAAGAGTATCCACTCAGACCCAGTTGGCTCTCAGTGACGACATCGCTCAGCTCCTCCTCAAGGAGGCAGTAGCTCCAGTGGCGGATCCTTCAGCAGACCCAGGCTTTGTCTCCAGGTACTTCCTGGTGCTCAAGCGGACGGGGGAGCTGGCACCCCAGTCTAGATCTGCACGACCTGAATCAATATCTCAGGTCACGCACCTTTCGGATGGTCACTCTCTCCCAGATCATACCATCCTTGGAGCAAAACATGTGGTTCTGTTCACTGGATCTGCAGGACGTGTTCTTTCACGTCCCAATCCGTCCATCCCATCAGCGGTTCCTCTGCTTCAGGGTCGAAGGGACCCTGTATGAGTTCCGAGCCATGCCGTTCAGCCTGTCATCGACCCCACGGGTCTTCACCAAATGCATTGCAGTGGTGGCGGCCCAACTCCAGCGTCGGGTAGTCAGGATTTATCCTTACCTCAACTCCTAGCAGGTTCCACCCAACAGGAGGTGAAGAGGTCCAGGGACCTGGCCCTCCAGACCTGCTCTTAACTCGGCCTCCTGATCAACCAGGCCAAGTCAGAACTCGTCCCTTCTCAGGTGATGGGCTTCATCAGGGCAGAGCTCGACTTTTGTCAAGCCAGAGCTCTGCTCCTGGAGGACAAAGCGGAGGTTCTTTCCTCCTTTGCCCAATCATTTCTGGTTGGGCAGTTGCGCCCTGCCCAGGACTTTCTGCGCCTTCTGGGTTACATGGCGGCGTGCACCTCAGTGGTCTGTTGGGCCCGGTTGGACATGCGCCCCCTCCAATGGGAGCTGGCCACCCAGTGGACTCAACGCAATGGTCATTTCGACCAGCTGATCACTGTAACCCAGAAGATGTGGGACGCTCTCCAATGGTGGACCGCCCCAGACCAGTTGTAGGAAGGGATCCCATTTGTCTGCCCCGAGATGACTGTCGTCGTCATGACTGATGCCTCTCTCATGGGCTGGGGAGCCCACATGGGGCGAAAGGGTCCACGGGCTCTGGACCCCCGAGGAGTCCCGATGCCACATCAACCTGTTGGAGCTCTGAGCAGTCAGACTGGCACTGTCAGCTTTCGCTCCTCAGCTCCGGGGTCAAGTGGTTCAAGTCCAGACGGACAATACCATGACCACGTACTACCTCAACAAACAGGGTGGCACGCTCTCCGGTCTGCTGTGCAGGGAGGCGCTCCACATCTGGACCCTCGTGAGATGGTTAGAGGCAGATCTCCTATCCATCCACGTGGCAGGAGCCTCAAACCATCTGGCGGATGCTCTCAGCCGCTTAGACCAGACATCCCATGAGTGGTCTCTCCATCCAGAGGTAGCATACAGCCTGTCCTCCCACTGGGGTAAACCGATGGTGGATCTGTTTGCCTTCAGGGAAAACACCAAGCTGAGGCTGTTTCATGCCCCCCCCCCCCCAGCAGGGCTCACTGCAGGGGGATGTCTTCTTGAGGCCGTGGACCCCAGGCCTCCTCTACGCCTTCCTTCCATTTTCCTTGATCCACAAGGTGCTCCTCAAGGTGAGGAGGGACAAGGTGAAGGTGATCCTGGTAGCCCCAGACTGGCTGTGCCAGTTCTGGTATCCAGATCTCCTTACCCTCAGCTGCAGGCACCCGGAGCGGCTTCCAGCATGCCCGGACCTGATATCACTCAACCAGGGGAAGGTATTCCGTCCGGACCTTCAGTCCCTGCACCTCACAGCCTGGTACCTGAGCAGCTAGAGTTCCAGGCTTTGGGTCTTTCTGAAGATGTCTACACCGTGGTGGAGGCATCCAGAAAGGAATCGACCAGGAAATGTTATGCCTTCAAATGGAAAAGGTTTTCCATTTGGTGTCAGAGCAAGGGCCTGGATCCATTTGTTCTGTTCAGTGGCTAACATTCTTGACTACCTTTGATGTCTCTCCAAAGGGGGTCTAAGGTCATCGACCCTTAGGGTGCACCCGGCAGCCATCTCTGCTTACCAGGTGCGGGTCGGTCATCCGATGTTGGCTCAGGAGACGGTGGTCGGGCGCTTTTTCAAAGGCCTGGATCACATATCCCCTCCGGTGCATGAACCTCCACCTCCATGGGATCTACTGCTGGTACTGGCAAAGCTCATGGGCAAGCCATTCGAACCAATGCACAAGTGTGCCTTGTCACACTTGTCGTGGAAGACGGCCTTCTTGGTGGCTGTCACGTCTGCCAGAAGGACAGGGGAGCTCCAGGTGCTTTTGGTTGACTCCCCTTATCTGGTCTTCCACAGGGACAAGGTTGTCCTACGCCCCCACCCAAAATTCCTTCCAAAGGTGTTGTCAGAGTTTCACCTTAACCAGGTGTTAACTCTGCCGGCATACTACCCTAATTACACGTCAGAGGCTGAACACAGGCTCCACACTTTGGACCTGCGGTGTGCTCTCTTCTACTATTAGGAGAGGACGGCAGATATTCGGGGAGAGGTTCGCCAGCTGTTTGTCACCTACGTTGAAGCCACTTCTGGCAGACCTGCAGTAAAACGGACCATTGCAAGGTGGATTACATCATGCATAGGTCTGTGCTATGAGTTGGCGGGCAAGGAGCCTCCCAGAGGGATACGAGTTCATTCTACCCGTCATACTGCTACATCGGTGGCTGCTTCTAGGGACATCCCTATCCAGGAAATCTGTCGGGCTGCTACCTGGAAGTCCGCTAACTCCTTCATCACCCACTATCACATCGACCTTGAGTCACACCGGGATGCTGGTTTTGGGCCCTCAGTTCTCCAATCTTTGTTCCTTAAGTAGGAGGTGTGCACCTTGCCTCCCTCCTCCCAGAGAACTGCTAGGAGTCTGCCAAAGAGTGTGGATGAACAACGTATCCACGCTCCTAGAAAAGCAGGTTACTCACCTGTAACAGTAGATCTTACTTCGAGAGGGCTCTTGCAATAGGTAATTACATATAGGACTGGCGCGCGACGAGCGCTGGGACCTGAAAAAAATGTCTAGCTAACGGTCCTGGCGAGGACCGCCCCCGTCAGGTGACGGCGTCAGGAGATTGGTATAAGAGGCGGTCCCGGATGCCGCCTTCCAGTTCTTTCTAGCCATTAGCTCGTTGGCTCTCGCGAAAGTTCGTTAACCCGTCAGCCCTGCAACCGTCGTTTTGACGAAACATCTTTATTTTTCGACTAACGTCAGTACTAAGCGTCGGTGTATGCGTCACTACAACTTCAAGCACAAGAATAAGTGCGATTAGATGCTTGCGCCCAACTTCTACCGCTTGCAAACGTACTCCCTGTGCCTGTTTCTGCCTGAGCCCCGATCACCCGGTCGAAAGTGCCAGCACTGCCTCAGTTTCAACGCGCTACCGGAAAAGGCGGCAGCAATCTCTGGAAGCCCATATTCTAAAGAAGAAAATTAGTTCTATGGAAAGGAGCTCAAAAAACTGAGGCAGGCGTCCACTTCCCCCGAAGGCCATCGGAAGAAGAAGGAGAGGGAGAGGCACCGGGACAAGGGCTCCTCCACTACGTCTCCCTCGAGAGTCGCTGGGACACAGGTAACATCCCCTCCGGGGGATCGCTCCTCGACGGCCACCTTGGAGGTTTCCGGGTGGGCTAAGGCCCGCCTGTCTGGCTCACGCTCGGGCCTTGCGGGTGCCTCTGGGCAGTTGGAGGCCTCCGCCCCTGGTTCGGCCGCAGGCTCACGGCCTACCACTGTGGGCAACTCCAGTAAGCCGGGCGTCGGCTCCTCTGTCGTCCGCCCAAAGAGGGCCGGTAAGGCATCCGACCCTCCGAGGCGACGAGCGACCTCCTCTCCACCGGACCAGGCCGATCACACTACTCGGCCTGCCTCCAGTGATGGCTCTCATAAGTCGGACGTCGGCTCCTCCAGCACCTGCCGAGAGCTCGCCACTAAGCCTCACATCGGCTCCTCCGACGTCCGGCTGGCGAAGGAACCGACAACGGACCCCCCCGTCCGACGTACCCGGTTCCCTGCAGCCTTCGCTGCCGTCTGGGGGACCAGAGTCTCCCCAGCCCGACCCCATGGACTTTCCCTCTGTCCCAGGCGAAGCTGGGGATCTTTACCTCCGTCAGTCTTCCTCCACCGGAGCGCCGGACCTGGCGTTAGCACCCTAGACGCAGCTCCGACGCCGGCCCCTCTGACGTCGGTACCTTGGGCGCCAGGGCCTCTGCCGTCGGCCCTGGCGACTTCGGGAGACATTCCGCTCCCATTGGGCCCTCCGGGCTCTCCACTATGGACCCGCCCATGAGGCCTCCGGCCGGGCCGTCTGCTTTGGAGCCCCCCCCAGCTCCCGGGTATCCTCCGTCCTATTCGATGCTGGTGTACCCGGGACCGCAGTATCCGGCGCCACAGTACCCGACACCACAATACCCGATGCCGGACTACCCGCAGCTGGGTTTTGGATACACTCCATATGGTTATAACCCGTATCCTTATCCCCCGCCTCCTCCTCCTCCTCCACTGCCCTCACGGCCGCCGGTGGACCTCCAGGAGACTCTGGCCTCCTGGTGGGCTGAGGCCAAGGCTCAGCTCACCAAAGAGGTTGAGTGCCGCCTTCCGGTGACGGTGCTGTCCCAGGTTCCCGTACGCCTGAGGCGGCACACTCCCTCACCACCTTTGGACTCCAGGGTTCTTCCGTCTGGATCCAGAGAAGGGCAGGACATGCTTCCCCGTGGACTTCCCAAGGGGTCCGTTCCTCCCCCGGGTCAGGAAAGGGAGTCTTTCTCTTCTTCATCCTCCTCTTCACTCTCGGACTCCTCGGACTCTTCTGACGGCTGCTCCGAGAGAGAGACGACGAGCCTCGCTCTCTGTTGAAGCCCAGGCCAAGGACTCCTCCAAAGTCTCCTCTGGAGGATCCTTCTTTTACGGAGTTGCTTAGGAAAATCCAGGAGGTTCATCAGTGGCACTCCCTGGAACCAGATCCTCAGCGTCTGAAACTCGCTGAACATCTGGATCTGCCGTGACAGCTCCTACCTTGGTGCCACCCTGGATAGCGCCTCACGCCCGGACCTTGTTACCACAATATGGAAACAGCCCGTCGGCCTTAGCCTCACTTCTAGGAAGTCCAGACCAGCTATATCAGGCTCCAGAGGGTGTTGATTTCCTAGATTCTCACCCTTGCATGCTGACTTCGGTCGTGATTAGCGCGCTCCACGGCGGTCAGCGAACCCTAAACACCTTAGCTCGTCATCTCCTGATAAGGAATCTCGCCTTCCAGACCAGTATGGGAGAAAGATTTATGCTTCCTCCACACTGGGAATCAGGGCCCTGAACTATGTCGGCCACATGGGGGACTACCAGAAGGCCATCCTGACTCAGGCGGAAGCCAAACTGGACTCCTTGCCTGACTCCCAAGTCAAGCAGGAGTTGGCTGATCTTGTCCGCTCTGCTCGGTTCGGCCAGTCGACACATGCTACGTGCGACATAGATGCAGTGGACACTGCTGGGCGAACTCAACTTTCGCTGTAGCCTGGCGTCATGTAGCTCCGCATGTCAGGTTTGGTCCCAGAGGTGCAATCTGCTATCCAGGAAGCACCCTTCCGAGGGTCGGTGCTTTGGGGGTGATGTCAAGGACATCATCACTGACTTACAAGAGGGACGACTCTGAAGTCAGTTGATTCCATGTACCATCCCCATCAGCAACAGCACAGATCCTTTTTAGCATGAGCCAGATAAATGGCGAAACCTCAGGAAGCCGGGCCACAAGACGCTGGGCCCGCAGCTGCAAGCCCCCGCCCAAAAAAGCAGCGGGTGCTTCAGCTGCGGCACTGTCCCACACCACCTGACTCCTTTCCTCTCCCACTGCCTCTAGACTCCCCGGAGGAACCAGTAGGAGGGAGGTTTTCCCTCCACCTTCCGGGATGGGAGAGGATAACCATAGATTTTTGGGTGCCCCAGCTCATAGCACAAGGACACTCCATAGAGTTTCTTCAGAAACCACCCCGCCACCCCCCTCTGAAGTTGTCATATTCACAGGAACATCTTCTCTTAGTCCAGGAAGAAATCTCGGCTCTTCTGCTGAAGCAAGCGATAGAACCTGTCCCCCTTCATCTACAGGGGACGGGTTACTATTCCCATTTCTTCCTGATCCCAAAGAAGACAGAAGATCTCAGACCAATTTTGGATCTCAGTTCCCTGAATCTTTACGTAGAGTACAAAAGGTTCAGGATGCTCTCTGTGCAGAGCCTTCTGCCCTTCCTCCGGCCGGGTCAATGGCTTTGTGCTCTGGATATGCAGGATGCTTATCTGCACATTCCCATTCGCCCATCTCATCGCAGATACCTTCGTTTTGCGTTCCAGGGGGACCACTACCAGTTCAAGGCGCTCCCATTTGGTCTATCCTCGGCACCCCGCGTATCTACCAAAAGCCTGGCAGTGGTGGCAGCCCACCTGCGTACCAAGGGAGTGCAGGTTTTCCCGTACCTGGACAACTGGCTCCTGGCAGCCTCGTCCAGGGAGGAACTCCTCGTTCCTCTCCCTTACCTAACAGGTTTTGCCTGCCTGTGTATTACCATCAACCATTCCAAGTCTCATCTGGACCCATCCCAGAGGCTTCAGTTTATTGGGGCGATCCTTGATACGACCATGGGCAAGGCCTTCCTGCCTCCGGACAGGGCAGCCACCCTTCAGACCCAAATAAGTCTGTTGTCCGACCGCAGGATGGTCCCTGCGAGGTCGGTCCTTCGCCTTGTCGGGCTCATGGCGGCTGCTATTCCGACGGTACCTCACACTCGACTCCACATGAAGATCTCTCAGTGGACTCTACGCTCTCAGTGGGATCAGCTAGTGGACGACCTAGATCACTCAGTTCTGATCTCCTCGCCGATGATACGAGACTTGCAATGGTGGATGGTTCGAGAGAACCTGTTTCGGGGAGTTTCTTTCTTTCATCCTCCTCCCTCCCAGACTCTAACCACAGATGCCTCAGGCAAAGGTTGGGGAGCCCATCTAGGCCCTCATCGGACCCAGGGTTCCTGGTCCAAGCTAGAACAAGCTCTCCACATCAATATGCTCGAGCTTCGGGCAGTGTTGTACGCTCTCCAAGCCCTTCACCAGCCACAACCTTCCCGGCCACCCAGGCGTCCAGACAGCCAACGTGTGCGTTGTGGTATATCAGCAAGCAGGGAGGGACTCGGTCCTACCCTCTATGCAGGGAGTCAGTGAGGGTTTGGGATTGGGCAACACAACACGACCTTCACCTCACGGCGATTCATGTTCCGGGAGTCGACAACACCCTGGCAGACAAGCTAAGTCTCTCTTCTGCTCTGACTCATGAGTGGGAACTGGATCAAGGGGTCCTAGACAATATCTTCCAACTTTGGGGAACACCACAGGTCGACCTGTTAGCATCCCCTAAGCATAAAACTTCCCATCTTCTGCTCCTCGTTCCAGAGTGGCGCTTTGGGCGACGCTCTGTCTCTAGACTGGAAGGACAGATTAGTCTATGCCTTTTCCCCCAGTTCCACTTATCCCACGAGTCTTGCAGAAACTAGCTTCAGAAGGAGCGAGAATGATTCTAATCACTCCTTTCTGGCCCAGGCAAATCTGGTTCTCTCTTCTACAACAATATTCAGAGGATCCTCCTCTTCCTCTTCCTCTGTCTTGAGGTTTGTTGACCCAGGATCAGGGGACCCTGGTCCATCCAGGCCTGAAATCCCTTCAACTGCATGCATGGCTCCTGCAGACCTAGCCCAATCCCGTTTTGGAGTGTCTCCCAAAGTGGCGGAGATTTTAGTGGAGGCCAGTAAACCCTCCACCAGATCCACTTATGCCATGAAGTGGAAAAGATTCACTATTTGGGCTGCTTCCAAGAACGTGGAACTTTTCTCCAGTTCAGCGGGGCTTCTGCTGGAGTATCTACATCATCTGTTTGACCTGGGTCTCAGCCATTCCTCTCTGAAGATACACATGGCGGCCATTTTGGCCTATTATGTTCCCTTCGCAGACAAGGTTTTTGCTCAACTGGAGGTCTCCAAGACCTTTATCAGAAGGGTCCTCCATCTGAGGCCCCCCCATCCGTACTCCTGCTCCCCCTTGGGACTTGAACTTTGTTCTCGAGAAACTTACTCTTCCTCCTTGAACCTGCAGCTTCTGCAGTTTGAAGTTCCTTTAAATGGGCGGCTCTTCTTGGTGGCCATTGTAGCTCGAAGAATCTCCGAGCTCAGGCCCTGATATGTAAATCCCCTACTTGATTTTTCACAAGGAACGAGTTGCTCTTCACACGAATCCTAAGTTTCTACCTAAAGTAGTAGCAGAGTCTACCTTAAATCAGTCCATAGAGTTATCTGCCTTTTTTGCGCAGTACTCTAATCAAGGGGAGTATTTACTCCATACTATGGATGTTCACCGGATTCTGAGATACTACACCAACAGGACGAAAGATCTCAGAAAGACTGATCAGTTGTTTGTCTCTTTTGCTCACAAAAGGGAAGGCAATGCTGTTTCCAAGCAATGCCTGTCTAGGTGGTTGGCTCATTGCATCATTTTCTGTTATGACAAATACCACAAAACCCTCCTGGGTCAAGTCAGAGGCCACTCCACAAGAGGAGTAGCTGCCTCTGCGACTTGTTCAAGAATATTGTCTCGGGCAGACATCTGCGCTGCACCACCTAGACTTCCGTCCATACCTTTATGAAACACTACAGTTTGGATGTTGCCTCTTGCCGTAGAGCAGGCTTGGACTGGCTGTTTGCAAGGCCTCCTAGCTTGAGACCTGCACAACCAGAACTACCTTTTAGAGTAGTTTTCCTCCTCCGAGTGCCTCTCTTTGTTCCAGACTGCTTGAGTTCAGTCCTATATGTAATTACCTACTGCAAGAGCCTCTCGAGTAAGATAGTACAGTTACGTAAGAACTTACGTAACAGTAGATCTTAGAGAGGCTCTTACAGTAAATAACTCTGCCCTCCATCCCTAGGCTTTTCAGCTCCTTTTCCATTGAGGAAATATCCGCTTCTCTCGTCCGTCCTCTTTTGGCCTGTGGCGGAAGAACTGGAAAGGCGGTGTACAGGACCGCCTTTATGCCAGCGTCTCCTGGCCCGCCCGATCCGTGGCGATAGAGGCGGTCCTACAGAGACTGCTAGCTAGATTTTCCGTGGGGTCCTGCTGCCTGCAGCGTCAGTCCTATATGTAATTACCTACTGCAAGAGCCTCTCTCGAAGATCTACTGTACGGTAAGTTCTTATGTAACTGTACTTTCTAGGAGTGGTATATGTGTTGTTAATCCACAGACCCACTCGACCTCCCCGGCTGTGGACGCACACAACCTGGCTTCCAGCGAGCTAAGATCTGGCATCATGGGGCGGAGCCAAGGTATATACCACCTGGGTGGGTGGGAGGAGCCAGCTTGAAGACTTCTGATGAGATTTAAAGTGGAAAGGGACATGCCAAAGAGTGTGGATGAACAACATATACCACTCCTAGAACTACTGTTACAGGTGAGTAACCTGTTTTTAAATGATATAGAAATTAGTAAAGTGGACTCAGAAAGAAACTTGGGAATTATAATAGATGAGTGCGGCGCTGCACGCTCGCTTGAATACAAAATGTATTGAAGCAAAATTAGTGCAATACATGCACCTTCTAATAAATGGAGCCCACCAGCATCTGCCATATTCCTGGTTCACAGACTTTTCGGAACAAAAATAAAGTAAGTGGCAGTGTGAGAAAAATGCGCTTTTCTAAATAAAAAGCTGAATCGGAGGGTAAGCCTATCGGGGGCAGTGGCCATGGATTTAGACAGTTTTCCTTTAAGGACAAGCTTGTTCTGCTTGAACCATCGTTCAAGGGACCCAACGCTAGTTTGTAGCTCCCTGGTGACTACTTCTTGCTGAGGACTACTCTTGAAGATGACGGCATCATCTGCATAGAGCAGTATCTGTGTTTGGAGGCAGGTACCTGGAAGGCCATTTACAAATAGGCTGTTGAGAAGCAGTCCCAGAATTGACCTCTGGGGGACAGAGACTTGCTTAGCTTCAGATAGCATGCCATCAATTTTTACTTTCTGTGTTTGTCCAGCTAGGTAACAAGGGAACCAAGAAACAGTCCTGCTGGAGACCTACGGTGACGCAGTAGGTTAGGAAAAAATGGGCAGTTTGGGTGGGTCAAGCAGTCCTTATCTACTGATAAATCATCTGTTTTTGTTTGGTCGAGGAGAGAACAGGAGTGAGCAGTGGCAGATCACCTCAAGGGTGGGCAGACATTTGAGTGTGGGGGCAGCTGAGAGAGCATAGGATTGAGCAAGGGCAGCAAAGGCAAGATGGCATTTGAGTGTAGGCAAAAGTGCAGTTAAGTGGCTCTAACCTGGGATAACGGGAATCTCTCAGCAAGCCCAGGGTAAGGCAAGGCAAATTTTATTTTTCAGGCACCCAGTCCCAGAGGCTCTGGGCACTATACAATCGAAATACATGAGAAAACTGTTAAAATACAATAATTAAAATACAAAACAAATATATTAAGCATATTTAAAAATAGACCACCCAAAATGGGAGGCCTGATCTAGCAGCAGATAGATGGGGCCATTCTTTCAGAGTATCTAGGAAATGGTATCTAAAAAAACAGTGTCGGAGAATGCCTGGCTGAATAAAAAGATCTTGAGGCGGGCTTTGAATAACTCAAGTGAAGGGGCCTCCCTTACTGATGGAGAGAGTGAATTCCACAGGACGGGGCCGGTGACACTAAAAGCTCTGTCGCCGGCAGTTTTTAACCTCGTCCTGGGAATCGCAAGGAGGACCGGAGGGAACGGACCAAGGCAGCAGGTGTTAGAAGGTCCAACAAGTAGCTAGGGCCCAGTCCACGTAGAACCTTAAAGGTGAGCAAGCCCACCTTAAAGAGAACCCTCCACCAAACCGGCAGCCAGAGCAGTTCACACAGCACCGGGGTTGTGTGGCAGTATTTTGACTGCCCCGTCAACAACCTGGCAGCTGCGTTCTGCACTAGTTGCAGTCAGTGGAGGGTACCTCCAGAGACCCCGAGGTACAACACATTACAGTAGTTAAGCCTTGAAGTCATGAAGGTATGTATTTGTTTTATTTATTTCGTTTTTGTTGACCGGGTAAGTGCGCTTGACAAATCCTGCCTATTTTCAGGCACGACCCGGGGGGGAGGGGGATACAGATGAATGTCAATTGACTTTGAACCAGATTAAGCTGTTGTGGTATTTTTTTTTTTTCAGTGAATGAGGGGAAATTTGGCCAGGACACCGGGGAAATTCCCCTACTCTTTTTTCGATAAGTGCCATGGGATCTTTAACATCCACCTGAACTACCACCAATCCAGGCAGATGGGACCTCGGTTTAACATCTCATCCGGAAGATGGCACCTCAGAAGTGCAGCACCCCTCTCATGCTGCACTACAGTGTCAGTACTGGGATATTAACCCAAGTGCCAGTGTAAAAAGGTGGGAAGGTCCATGGGCGGAACTAGGTGTCTGATCCTGGCGGTATTCCTTAGATGGTGAAAGCTGGTCTGGACAATGGACGACACCTGCGATTCAAGTGTCAATCCGCTGTCAAGAATAACACCAAGATCGCACACCCTAGAGGAGGCCTTCAAATGCACAGACCCAAGAAACAATCCAGTCTCTGTGACAGAGGCCATCCTATCATGCCCCCTGTTCGACTCCACCACCAGTACCTCTGTTTTATCAGGGTTCAGTCGCAACCAGCTGGATGCCATCCAGTCCTTGATCTCGGCCAGGCAGTTGTTCACATGTCCCAGGGGCAAAGGATGATGGCTGCAGCTGGGTACCATCGGCATAGCAATGAAAATGTACTTCCTAATGATCTCACCCAGGGGCAGCATATACAAGGCAAACAACATTGGTGACAAGATCGAACACTGAGGTACTCCACAAGACAGAAGGCTAGGGGAGGAGGAGAAATTCCCCATCACAACCCATTGCCTCCTGTCTGTGAGATAGAACTCAAACCAGCAGATGACAGTGCCGGCAAGTCCACAAAATTCCTTCAGGCGGTCGAGCAACACACAATGGTCCACCATGTCAAAGGCTGAAGAGAGATCAAAGAGAACGAGAATTGTCCCCTCTCCTCGATCCCTCTCCCTGAAGAGATCATTATGCACCCGAACTAAAGCAGTTTCTGTACTGCGCCTGGCACGAAACCCAGACTGTAGAGGCTCATAGATATCAAAGACCACAAGGTGTTCTTCGAGCTGCTGCACCACAGTCTTCTCTACTACCTTTCCCAGAAATGGAAGGTTGGAGAGAGGATGGTAATTTGCCTTGACGTTAGGGTCTAAAGATGGTTTCTTCAGAAGGGGTCTCACCAGTGCCTCCTTCAAGGCATCTGGGAAGACCCCTCTGACAAAGAGCACCAGACAGTCAAGGCGAACACCGGGCCTACATAGTCAACACATCCCATTAAGAAACGAGTTGGCACTGGGTCCAGTTTGCAATATGTGTG
The DNA here is from genome assembly GCA_016271365.2 of Neoceratodus forsteri. Classification (NCBI taxonomy): domain Eukaryota; kingdom Metazoa; phylum Chordata; order Ceratodontiformes; family Ceratodontidae; genus Neoceratodus; species Neoceratodus forsteri. The sequence goes on from CM057456.1 coordinate 1,049,287,020, forward strand.
CTTCAGCCTAGAAACAGCCTCAATGACCTCGGCCCCCTCCGCTGGTTTAAACTCCCCCAAACAGGTGGAGTGCTCCTCTGACAGCCAGGACGACCACTGTCTGCCAAACCGTGGCTCACTGGCAGAATTCCCTGTTTGATAGCGGACACCCTGTCTAAGAAGATGAACTGAGCAAACTCATTGCAGAAAGCATCTGAAAAGGCTGTTTTTGGCTGTAGGCAAGCTGGATGTAACAACCTGTCCACAGTCCGAAAAAGCATAGCTGGTTGGTTCTTCTCAGCGGCAATCTCCCTGGACAGGAACACTGCCTTGCTACGGTTGATTGGCCCCGGTACACAACATAGTGTGCACGCAGGGCCAGTCTGTCTGCCTCCAGCTCAGTCTTCTGCCAGCAGCACTCTAACCTCTGACCCTTGATCTTCATCGCCTTGAGCTCCCATCAAACCAAAGGGACCTCAAGTGAGAGCATCTGGGTCGTACACGGACCAGTGCAAGGGAGTTGAGTGCCTCACACATTGCCCTATTGTAGGCGGCAGCTGCTTCTCCCATACCCCTTGTACATGCACTGCCCACACTAGATAGGTGTAGCACCGCCAGAAAACCCTCCAGGGTCAAACCCCTCAAAGGGCAGTAGCTTACTATCTCTGCAGGGGGAGGGCTTACAGGGGTGGGGGGGCCCTGAGTAAGAACTCCACTGTGCAATGATCGGACCAGACAACCTGATCAGCCTTGAGGTTATTAATCTCAAGCCCCAGAGAGAAGACCAGGTCCAACATGTGACCGCACTGGTGGGTCACGGAAGAAACTTCTTGTGACAGGCCCAGAGATGACATCATCTGTAGGAGGTGGTAACCCAGTCTGGATGATTTGTCATCGACCCAGACATTGAAGTCCCCCAGAACTAAACACCTGGGAGCCTCCAATGTTTCACCGACGACAAAGTCGACTACTTCCTGCAGGAACCCTCCTGCGGGGCGGTAAATCAGGAGGATCCTGCAACCTGCACTCGGACCACCCCAGATGGCCACACATTCAAATGAACTGGGTGCACAGTGAAACCTAGCTCAGCTCTAAAACAGATGGGCACTCCCCTGGCCCTGCGCTCCACTCTGGGGCAGTGCACTACAGAGTACCCAGGAGGGACGGCAGCCTCTAAAGTCAGGCCCGGTATCGTGATGCAAGCCAGATCGACTGACGAAATCAAGTCTGTTATAATTGCAGTCTTGTTTCTGATCGATCTGGCATGGCAAAGCACTGCCCTCATGGGATTGGTGGGTCATGCAGCCCCACTAGCTGCCTGCCCACTTGGTCTAGTGGAGACCCTGGGGATGGGAATCAAACACATGTGGCCTCTCCCAAAGGACCCGACAAGACCCAGAGCGCCTTATGCACCTGACAGCCTCTATCCTACCCCCCTCCGATGTGTCCGAAGCACCCTGCCATGCCGGCCAACATGGCACCTCCTAATCCCAACCTCCCGACAGCGATGAGCTGTGGTGGCAGAAACTGGGAGGTCGGTGAAGGGCCACAGGTCGAAAAGCTGAGATGCCTCATACACGATCCTGGCTGCCCCGGACTCCTAGGCACCCCCAGACACATGTTAACTAAGTTTAAAGCCCCAGAACCATCTGCTAAAACGTGTTAACTCAGACTCTTACATGTGTGCGCATGCGCGCGCGCGCGCGCACACACACACATACATATATACAACCAATATACAACATCACAACCAGTCACCCCACGCGCAATCACTACAACCATCTCCCACCCACAAGCCTCCCACCCACCCTCACCAAGGGCAGCAGAAAAATACAGCTGAATAAAACATAATATCTAGGAGAGCACAGTCCCACGGATCTTACAAATGAAGCCCTACTGGATGGGGCACACAATATGGAACTAGAGAAAAAAAAGAACAGAGTCTGCAGAATTTAACCTCACAGCCCCAAAGTTTAAGGTACCAGGGGCCCTCTGACCGACCCAGGTCTCCAGGTAAAGAAATTATAGTGAAGCAATCAGTACAACAGGGTGCTTTAGAAGAAGGAGCACTCCCTGGTCTCAAAAGAGTCGCTCTCACCAGCTCAAGGGGACCTGGGGAGGAATTACCGGTTCTCTGAAGTCCCAAAACACAGTCACCACCAGTCCAGACCCCCTTTTAACAATAATCCTGGGGGGAATAGCCAATAGATGGAAAAGGTCCCCATTAACAGGTAGCAGACCGACTGAGGAAACAAGTCGGTGGATGAAACTTTCTCTTGGGCACCGCACACGACCTCTCACAGGCAGGAGTTGACCTTTTCCCTTGGAAATAAATGCGGCGACGCCCTCTACATCCATGTATTCCCAGGAAAGAATCCAGACGGCCATCAGGCTCCACAGTCTGAGAGGCCCTCTCATTTGATGGAAAAGAGGCACCTCCACAGAACGAGTAGACGTAGCTACCGACTGTACCTAGGGGCGACTCTCCAGTCGGGTCTGGGTCTGTTATGCTCGAGAGGCAGTTTGTAAAGTAAGCCCCTCCATGGCAGAGAGCACTTTCTTGAACTAATGCCCGTTCGCTTCAGTTCCATGGTCACTGCAAGGGACAAGGCATCCCAGATGAAGGCAAAACGGGAACGAGATTCCAGCCAGCAGCTCCTTTCCTGAACAGCACCCACAGCAGGAAAAAAGATCCAAGGGAAAGACTCACTAGAAAACAAATAAGCTAAACTCCTATGCTGTTTCACTGCCCAGCCCTGCCCAATACTAAAAACCCTAACTAATGGCCTAACTCACCCAGGACTGCTAAATTCAATTTAGGTTCACTGGCCAAGATCGAGCCACAAATACCAGTATGTATATATGCAGGAGAGAGCAGAGAATTGCCATCATCACTAGGACTAGCAACAGCTTGAGCCATGAATAACGCATGAGTGGAGGCTTCAGCTTCCATGCACCAGGGTGGGTACCATCAGCAGCAGCAAATACTTGGTTAAAAAAAAAATACTCCTCTGTCAACCCTCTTCTGGCATTTGTACACTTCTGAATTTGGTTTTACTTCTCTCAGTTTTAAAATGAGGAGTAAAATACTCACTAAAAAAATTCTTCTCTGGAGCACTGACTGTACCAGTAACACAATAGAGCTACAAATACCAGACACCAATACTGTAGCAGTGACACAAATGTAGATACAATTACTTTACCAAAGACACAAATACAAATACAAATACAGATACAAATATCAGATACACCAAAACAGGTAAGAATACTAGAGACAAAAATACAGATAAAATACTATAGCAGAGACACTACAGATCCAAACATGATACACCAAAATAGATGCAGATAGCAGAAACACAAATACAGATAAAAATACCATATCAGAGACACAGATATGTAAGTAATAAGCCACAGCATGGTGTGTATATAGGATTTTAATGCATGCCCCAGGGCCGAAGGCCAAGTGTCCTTATGCCCTGGGAAGTGCATTAAAATCCAGTGAGGCACACACTGACCCTGGAGTGGTTTATTACACTAATAAAATGGCTCCTAGTAGGTTTTTGGGGAGGAAAATGAGATTTGGCGCCTGACCGTGCATTTATAGAAGTTTAATGGATGGTCAGGTGATGTCTCTCGGCCAATGGAATTACTAGATTTTTTACTTCCATTTTATAAAGTTACATATACAAGGCACAAATACACATACATATACATATACATATATGAGACTCAAATACAAATACCAGATATACAAATACAGATAAAAATACTATACCAGACACACAAGCACTGACAAACGTACAAGACACAAATATAAATACAAATGCTGTACCAGAGAAACAAATGCAGACACAAATACTGATGCAAATACTGTACCAGAGGTGCATATATAGATACCAGTACTGTACCAGAGACACAAATGCAAATACCAGAGAAACAAATACAGATGAAAATTCTGTACCTTCGACACATGTAAACATACAAATATGAGACACAAATACTGTACCAGAGACACAAATACAGGTACAAATACCAGAAATGCAAATTCAGTTACAAATACAAGAGACATAAATACAGGCACCCAAAACCAGCTGGGTGCACAGACCTTTTTTTCAGCAGCTGGCAATACTTACTGTAAATACTGTACACATGAAAATAGTTCAATCAACCATTTATTTCAGGTATTGTGCTTCTCTTATCTAATTATTTTTGATAATCTGTTGTATTAAAAAGCTACTGATGCCGCAAAGAAAACTTTGAAAAACATAATAAATGGGTATTATTTAGCTTGTTACATTCCATACATATTCTATATATTTCTCCTCCCCATTATTTGTGGTGCCTTATGCTAGCTTGGTAAATCTCTTTAAAGTTCTTCCGCCTCTATAGCATACTCCCTACTACAAGTCATAATCATCTGTTGTAACATCACAATCTGTTACCGTAAGAGTAACTGTGATGCCACAGGTAGTGGATTATGACTTCAGGTAGGGAGAAAGCAACTAGAATAGATGAACTCTTCAGGAGCAAAGATCCTGTTTTCATGCAGAGTACCTCAGTAATAAATAAAGGGGAGGAGGACTACATAACTAATGTGAAATACAAGGTGAACTGTGTCTAAATATTGTTTTTTTTAAAGTTCTCCTAAAGGTGTCAGCTGCTCTTTAATGGCAATGCTTCCTTCAGTAGTCATGCAAAAGTAGCAGTTCCTTGTTCTAATTAAATAGCTTTGTTAAAAGCCATTGTCCTTGTTCTGTTTATAATTGTGTCTTCCTGTGTGCTCTAGCATGCCGAAAGACACATGAAGTGGCTGATTGACCCACTGCCTGTGAACGTCAGGGTAATTGTCTCAGTGAATGTAGAAACATGCCCTCAGCCTTGGAGGTAAGTTGTCTCTGTTGCATTCCTTTTGAACAATTTTCTGAATCTTTGAAAGAGTGAGGTACTGTAGTATATTATGGTTAGGGTTGAGTAAATCATGATTTTGGTCACTTTGAACTCGGCTGTGTTTTACTCTATGGAGCTGAAAACTTTGCCAGATTTTGGAGACTGGCAGATTTGGTAAACATTGGTGCAGCAGTTAAGTTGTTTGGAGGGGGGTGCAAAATAGCAAACTTCAGTGCTTTTAAGATGCTTTTCTGTTTGTCAATCAAAAACAGAAAAATGGCAGTGCTCCCAGATTGATTTAGCATTTTCCCAGTAACTCCAGGTCAAGTTTCCTGTAGATTACATTATTTCCTATGGAAGCCAAATTGTTCTGTTTTCCTGTATAACCTATGCAAGTCTATGGGAAGAATTTCCCTGTAGATGGCTCCAAATCTCTTTTACATACAGAAATCCCTGTAGATCTGGGAACCCTGAAAATGGTAACATTTTCAAACCGGACACTTTCAGGTCTATGAAAGCCTAGTTGTGACTTTTCATAAGCTTTCTGTTAGGGGAGTTCATGCCCCCATTATTAACTCCGAAATACCGTAAATAATAAGGTACTCGGTATTGAGACAGAATACCAAGAATTTTTCACTTATATGTCCAGTGTATTCATTCACCCTATGGGCCACCTGAAAGATTTTAGAAACTCCATCCCTCATCAGGTAACCTCCCAAACTCCAGTAATCACCAGCTCTCCTTCTTCCACATCTTCCCAGAGTAATTTATTTTTAGAAAACTACTGGACAACTCCTGGTACTGTGCCAGAATCCAAAACAGCCTGTGCCAATCCTCCCACTTCCCAGTCTGATCCCCAACTAGTCCCCACAGATTATAAAATGAGAAAGAGAAATTGAGACCTCTGATGGGTCAGATGCGAACACATAACCACGTTATTCCAGCACAATAGCATTGGTCAGAAATACTTAACTTTCTAAACCTCGTCACTGAGTTAAAAAAAAAAAATTTGGTACCATTTTATAATAGCAATAAGACATTCCTGGGTGAGGGTAGTTGTCATGCCTTCTTGCTTACTTATATGAAAGCTCTGCCCATTCCTGGCTCCACGATCCACAATGTGGGAGGGCATCTGTAACAATACTGACTAGCCTAGTCACGCCCACCCCATGTCTGCAGCGTGCCTCCAGCTGTTTAAAAAAAAAAAATTAGATCTGAGTTCGGGGGTATCTCTTTTAGCAGGCCACACCTATGGAACTATAGCTGCCAGCACTAGGACCACACGGAAACTTTCTAGCTAGCAGTCTTCCAGGGAGCCGTCCACTCCAGCATCATACGCTGACTGTGACGTGGACAGCCAGTTCTGAGTGCTATATCATTTTGTTTTAAATATAAAAATGTATCACTGGTTGTCTCTGCTGAAAAGCTGGTGCTCTTAGAATGACCTCACTCACCCTCCTCCCCCAGGTTTCAGTTGAAAGATGAAAGCCATGAGAAAAGTGCTGAAAACAGCATGTGAGATCACACACACAGGTTTTAGAGACAATGTGTTACATGGAAGGCCTGAATCAAGGACCTCCTGTTTTTTCTGAGTTAATTACAGCTGTAGTTGCTAGTATGGAAGATCATATCCATTTTATGACGTTGGAGGGAAAACCCAGCTTATGACACAGGAGTGCAAAAATCATAAAGATGCTTTCGTGTCCTAAAAGGGGGAAGCTTATCCTGAGATCAAAGAGGTGTCATTTGAAGAACATATGAGTCATGCTGAGGATTGCAAAATTAATACTTTGAAGAGACATCCTGTTTTTTTATTATATATTTATATATAATCTGACAGAGGAGGAGCTAGATTACCTCACACAAAAGGGGTTGGCAAATACAGTTCAAGGAATAATTCTGTTTTACTTAGAGACTTTTTATCTAGACTCTGACAAGGAAAGATCTGTGAGCATTTTAAGCAGATATTTAGAAAGAGTCTCAAATCTAAGTACTGTAAGTAGGAATTTGCACTGTTTAAACCTTGTTCTTTTAAAATATGTGTATGTCTTGAAATATAACAGTTCTGTAGTTTGTGTTTGACATATTTTCACCTATTTTCAGTAAAAACTCTTGTTGGAACATATTTGGTCTGTCTTTGAATTTCTTTTAGTTGTAAGAAAAGTATATATGGTTAAAGCAGACAATAGACATAAGCTTGGATGGTGGTACCAAACTGGAAAGAGAAGCGTTTTAAATCTGAGGTCTTTATTAAAGTTTTTAAGGGTTCATCTCTGTGTACCTGGTTAGGTGCCCATGGGCAAAGATATCTGGCCCCCCGAAGATAGAAATATCTGAGCCTGTACATTGGGTATGCTAGCAAGAGGTTAACAGTTTGAATCCCTGTTAGACTTGAGACCAAAGGTTGATCCGAACTCACAAAACAGACAAGAGGGTTACCTTGTTCTGTTAAACTGTTCATAAGACTGCACTCGGAGGTTGGCACTTTGGGAGTAGAGGGTCTGACCTGCTGAGTGGGTTTGTGATGCTGACATCCACCTATCCTATAAGAGTGGGTGGCCCCCGCGCCCTCCTCAGTTATTCTCCCGCCATCAACCATCACGCGTTGGACTTAACGGAGATCCGCCAGCTTCAGTCGATCGCCATTTCACCAAGATTTTTCATCAGAATTCTTTTTTTTTATTTTTCTCTCCCTAGTGTGTATTACTTTAGCGATAAAGTGATTTCCCAACTTTGTTTATGCTAAGCTCCGCGTCCAGGAACTTCTTCAGAAAGTGTGCCTGCGGGCAGAAGATCCCAGAGAAGGACGATCACGAGGCCAGTGTCTGCTGCCTAGGCCCGAACCACGGCACGCAGCTTGTGTGATCTGCTGCCGCTTTAATCAGGCCACCAGGAAGCACCGAATGCAGACCCTCAAAACTTTTCTGCTGAAGAGAAGGTCGACCTGATGGAGAAGGAGCTTCAGGCTCAAAATTCCTCTGCTTCCCCCTCAATGTCCTTGGGCTTGCAGCCTTCCAAGGCCCAGGACAAGTCTATGGGGAAGCATAAGCATCGAGACAAGGATCATCCTAAGGAGAAAGCCCATTCCTGCTTGTCTTGATCCCGGTCACCGCTCTGCACACTGGCAGCTGCGGGGCTGTCCTCGTCATTTTGGGGGGGGCCTCTTCCTCTTGCACCCTTTCTCCTACAGGGCTGTATTTGGCAGCTCTCCCCACCAAGATTTTGGTGGTGGGGTACAGTTTCAGTGGCTCTGATGCCCCACCAACTTCACAGCCCCTGCTGTTGAGGCCCTTGTTTTTGTCGGGCACTCAGTCAGGTGGCTCAGCTGGCTCGTCGTCGACAGGCTCAGCATCGGCAGTCATCAGGACACTTCCTTATCCCCTGCTACCAACCACCACCATTTCTTCAGCCACCACCTCGGATCAGGAGCCACTACCCTCTCCTGAGTAACCCCGGCCTGAGCCCAGGTCACTGTCACCATCTCTGATGATGACCCACACCATGGAACTTCCCTGCAGGCCCCAGTCTGTGTGGCCCCCCCCTCCCAGACACTGACCCCAGCGTTATCTTTATCAGCGCCAATGGGTCCGTCACCAATAGCAGTGTACTTGTACCCGACGCCAATAGCGGTGGACTTTCATGCAATGCTTACTGACTTATGGGGCTTTATGCAGGCTAAGCTTGCTCCCCTTGAAAACCCATCCATGCAGTGCCCCCCTGCTCTTCCAGCAGGGCTATATCTCATGCCCAGAGACCCTGGGCCCTCGCCCACCCCTCAGGACTCGGTGGGGGGGGGGCGAGGTAGGCGGCTGCCTGGACCTCATTCCCCCAATGAGGATGGTGACGGTGACAACGGTGGAGCTACTCCTTACAACTCCATCTCCATGGTCTGGTCTGATGGTGAGGAGACCCCAAGGTACATCCCACAGTCTCCCCCTGGATGACCCCTCATTTGTCTCTGTTATGAGACAGTTACAGTCAGCCATGGGCTTCGACACCGAGGAACAAGATCCTGCTCGACGTTGACTGGCCACTTATTTAAGGCTGCCGGATGGCCCTCCTCTGGTCATCCCACCCTTTACTGCGCCTTTTGAAGATGCCAACATAGCCGCCTGGCATCAGCTCAGTTTGATACCCACCATACTTAAAAGTGGACAAATTATACCAAGCTCCAGCAGGAAGGCCTTTCTTCGCCGATCAGGCTCAGGTGGATTCGGTGGTTATCAGTGCCACCCATGACTGCACCAAGAGGCCCAAACATTTCCGTTCCTTGCCCCCGGATAAGGAATCACGGTGGCTGGATCACATTGGCGAAAGAACCTTTGCCTCTTCCACATTGACCATCAGGGTATTAAATTACATTGCCCATATAGTAGGTAAACAAACAGTCACGGCACTCACCCTCCTGTTGTCTTTTTCCTTGGCCCAGGTATTCTGGTTGCAAAACAGCAGTCTAGAAGACAGGTTGCAGTTCATAATATTTAATTTAAAGGGGTACTGTCTGCCTTATACCTTCGCTTTTAGCCAGATGTGAAAAATGTGCCTCACCTATTACAGATTCACTGTAGAATGCCCCTATATGTAAGAAATAAAAGCCTTTTTACCGTTTTTTGCATTTTCGGCCGCAATACTTTTTCAGTCGGTCTGACAGTAATTGACCCGCATCCCGGAAGCACATCCAGGTCAGGAGCACGGTCACGAAGTGCGATTCCCCCCCCAACCCCACACACACACATATCAGCAGTAAAAACATGATAATCTGGTCCCGTATGTTGTAATAAAATGCTGCTGGTCTCTCCCATGACAAACGGAGCACTGTGAGTAGTACAAGTTACTTTTTTAAATCAAAGCTGAAATCCCAGGCATGAGCTCAAGAGGCATGCACAAAGATCCTGTGCATGCGCAAGAGTGTGCCATTGGTGCGCAAGACCGGAATTTCAGCTGACCCTCCTATAGGCCATCCTGGAAGGTATTTTAGAAGTGTCTTGGAGTCTGGTATCAGCTTCAAGCACATGCCAATTACTGTAAAAAATTTCTTTCACTTTCCAGGACCTTACGCTATAGGTGCTTACAAAGTTAATCCTATCTAGTACATCATTTTCAGTCAGTATTCTTTTGTTAACAATGTCAGCCTTGCTGACATCATCAGTGGCCTTCCTGGCTGCCCCAGTCGCATCTCTCCCATACCCTCTTTCAGCAATCTCTGTTCTTGCTTATCTGCCTCTCTCCTGTAGCTTTCTTCATGGCTACAGTTCCTTTCAGTGCATAAAAATTGACTCTCTGGAATATTCTTCATGGTATGATGTGGGTGGCAGCTGCTAGCTAGCAAGATGGTGTTCCAAATACCTGGGCCAAGGGCAAAGACAACAGGAGGGTGAGTGCCATGACTGTTTGTTTACCTGCTAGTACTTATTGTCACTGAAGTACCCTGTCTTTCTAGAGCAGCTCTATTTTCTCCATTGCCCACATGATCCATTACCAGTACCAAAACCAACTCTGGGACAAGCCCTTTACCCTCTTCCAGACACACTACCCATCAGATCAGCAACAAGCATACACTAAGTTTTGTTTGTTTTTTCAAAATCACCTTACTTCCTAATCACACCCACACTCTCAATTTACTCTACTGTCCTCCTTCTCTAACAACTATTACCCTAAAACTTAAAATAACAAACAGCAACAGAAATTATGATTTTGCAGTATTGTTCACTTAAATAATGTCCAAATAGCAGTCTGATTCCACAGAGCTCTCACCCTGTGAATTTGTCCAAGCAGTTTCCTAACAGGCTCGACTCTCACCCAGGCCTGCTCAAATACTTGTCCTGTTTAAAGTTATATTCAGTATTTACTGGGATTTTGCCAGAAAGTCGATCAAGCAACAAAAGTCAAGGAGCCACTCAAAGCAACAGTAGTCCACACCCAGGTATTTATGTAGATTTCCAAATCAGTAAGGGTACATCACCAGTCTAGAGCAGTGTAGGTCTATGTCCTTCTATTTGCTATATCCTGATGTTTCACCGGCCTGTTCCTCCTCCGATCGGGGCTTCCCTCCCTTTTTAGCCATCCAGACCCCCAAGTCCTCCCACAGGCCGCGCAGCTGAGCAGCCCTCCGGTCGCACCCCTACGCTCCTTGGCAGAGCCGGCATCCAGGCCACCCTCCAGTGGACCCGGATCCAATCCCACCGGTCAGGCCTGTGGAGCTGGATGGCTTGCTGACAATGTTTTAGGTCAGCCCCTAAGTTTCCAATTCCACTTCTCTTCTTGTTCTTCAGGGCTGTGCGCCAGCCTTCTTTGGTTCCTTATTTTCGTCCAATCACACATCCAGGTCAGTGTTCTTCCGGGGTTCATCCATCGATCTTTCACCTCGATGGGCCCCTGCAGACACTTCAGTCCATTCCTCCTTTCCTTGACGTTTTCTTGGCCCCTTCAGTACCGCATCATCCTCCTACTACTCCACTAGTCTTCCGATGGTGCTTCCTCACTCATACGGGTCCGAGGCAACTCCGTAGATCAGCAGTAAAAATGCAGGAGTGACTTAATAACTGGGTCTAACAGCAGACTGAGTTCTGCCGCTAAAATAGTATTTCTGCAGCGAGTTGCTCGCCTTAGGAAGACTAACTTCCAAGGCCAGCGTGTACACTTGGGCATGGGGAGAACTATCATCTGAAGACTTGCACAACTACGGTAACTACTTCACTCAAACCCCTGACTCAACTAATCTAATCCCTATGTCTTTAAATTATTTAAAAAAAATATATATATATATATATATATGTATATATATTAAATAGTAAGTAAAGTAAAAAGTAAAACTTTATTTATAAAGTGCCTTTCCAATACCAAGGTGCTGTACAATTAAAAAATAGATGCAAACAATTTAAAACAAGTAGTAACATCCATAACAACAAATATTTAAAAACCCCCTCCTTTTTTCCCTTTTCATAGATGACTTAAACAGCCACTGTGGGGGAAGCTCTGTTGTCCAGTATGCGGACGACACAGTCATTTACCGATCCCTGGACAACTTGGCTGACCTTGGCCCCCCCTCCTCAACCTGACCTAACGTCACTGGAGTCCTGGCTAAAAGTGAACAGAATGGTCCACGACTCTGGCTAAACCAAGGCCATGCTGCTTGGACCTAGATCCTCAGGACAAGACAGAACCCAATCCTTACAACTCACCTCAGTCTCAGGCAAATGTATCGAAGTAATAGCCTCCCTAAAATATCTAGGCCTCACACTGGACCAAGGTCTTACCTTTAAGTATCACGTTGACCAAATGACTAAGACCATTCACAGCAAACTTGGCACCTTATACCGCTTAAAGGACCAGCTTTTCCCTGAAGCTAGGATCTCAGTCGCCACCGGTGCCCTTCTCCCCACACTGACCTACACCGCCCCAGTCATACAGGGCATAGCGAAGCTAGAGGTCAAGAGGATGCAGGCCCTGTACAACAGGGTGGCTCGTTTTGCTGCACAGGCTCACTTCAGAAGTCACCACTGTGGCATCCTAGCTCTATTACACTGGCCATCACTCGACGCACGCCTCCGGTAGCCCCTGCTCTGCCTTGCATTTAAGTTACTTAGCCCCTCATCTCCACCCAGTCTCTCAAGGATCATTGCCATCAAACACAATCCTTGGAGCCTCTGGACCTCAGGCCAAACTCTTCTTGGTCCTAACTCTGGGTACTTCCAGAAGAGTTTGGCCTTAGGTACAGACAGCCAGTGCAGTTCGCTCAGCACAGGTATAATATGACTAGTCCTAGATGTACCAGTCAGTAGCCTGGCTGCCGCATTCTGCACTAGCTGCAAGTGATGGATATCAACCCCCAGAAGCCCTAGGTAGAGGGCATTGCAGTAATCAAGGCGGGTGGTCACAAAGGCATGGACCAATGTAGGGTGGTCAGCCGGAAGAACTAGGTGTTTCACCTGGGCGATATTCCTCAGATGACAAAAAGAGGATTTGACAACAGCAGACGCCTGAGATTTCAGGGCCAAGCCACTGTCAAAAATAATGCCCAGGTTACGCACCCGGTCTGAGATCGTGAGCTAGACACTATCATGCCATAAGCCTGAAGGGTGCCCAGTCCCAAGACCCGCCTCTGGACAACCCGGGTCCACAACCAACACCTTGGTCTTATCTGGATTCAACCTCAGCCAGCTGGTGCTCATCCAATTCTTAATCTCGGCTAGTCAGTTGTTAAGCACGGGCATAAAGGACATATACAGTTTGGTATCATCTGCATAGCAGTGAAAACCCAAACTGTATCGCCTAATGATATCTCTTAATGGCAGCATATACACTGTGAACAACATGGGTGCCAATATGAAGCCCTGCGGCACCCCACAGGACAAGGGGAGAGCATCAGAGGAATAAATTCCAGTGACAACCCTCTGCGACCTGCCCGTAAAGAATGATCAAAACCATCTTAAGACTATTGCAGACAGTCCACAGAGAAGCTGCAGGCACTCCAAAAGCACACCATGGTCCACAGTGTCAAATGCCACCAAGAGATCAAGAAGGATTAAGACAGTACGAGCCTTTTGATCTCTTGCAATTAGGAGGTAATTTAAAACCCGGACTAGGGCAGTCTCAGTGCTATCTCTCTTCCTAAACCCAGACTGGAGAGCATCATAGACATTGTGGGTTGTAAGAAGGTCATCCAGCTGCAACGCAACCACCTGTTCAGTAACCTTACCCACAAAGGGTAAATTAGAGACAGGTCCATAGTTAGCTAGACAGTCTGGATCCAAGGAAAATGTTTTAAGGAGTGTTCGTACGACCACCTCCTTGAGAGGATCAGGAAAGACCCACTTCTCCGAGGAACTCCAAACAATTTCAGCAAGGACTGGGCAGATGACATCTACACAACCTACTAAAAGTGGCATAGGGCCCAGATCCAAAATACAGCTGGTTGGTCGCAAAGTCTGGACAGTCCTCATAATGTCCATGAATTCCGGCCGGCTAAAGTCAGACCAGGTAGAACGGGCGCTAGTCACCTCGCGCCGATCTCCACAGCCCCTCATAGGGAGAGTTGGGCTGATACCCGGCCTGGTGCTGGCAACCTTATCTACAAAGAATCGAGCAAGCTCATCACACTTTAGTTGTGAAAAATCTCTTCCAGATTGAAGACAGACTGGATTGCACAGTCTGTCCACAGTCCAGAAGAGCTGAGCTGGTCGATTCTGCGCAGCAGCAATCTCCCCGGACAGGAATTTTGCCTTCTTACGGGTGATAGCTGATTGGTAGCCCTTATAATGTTCCATTAATCTAAGCCTGTCAGCCTCCAAGCCAGATTTCCGCCAAACTCTGTCGAGCCTTTGACCCACTCATCTCAGTTCCTTCAAGGACCCATCAAACCAAGGGGTCCTTGGGTGCAGAGTGAGTGGGCGAACCCGAACAGGAGCAATTTGAGTCCAGGACGTCCCCCTCCACCTTGTTATAGGCTATTACAGGACCCCCTGGACTCATGCATTCACTTGATAAACCCGATATGTCCAGCACCACCGATAGACCCTCTGAGGTAGCTCCCCTTAAAGGGCGATATTGGACCATCTCCGTAGGGGCAGGCCTATTTGGGGGTGCTCCGAAACCGAACCTTATGGTGTGATGGTATGACCAACCGACTGGTTCCACCCCAAAATCTGTGATTTCCATCCCCAGAAGGAACACAAGATCCAAGGTGTGACCCCCTATATGGGTAACAGAGGTAACCACCTATGTAAGGCCCAGCATAGTCATAAACTAGAGGAGATTATTTCCAAATTGCGAGAATTCATCGTTGACCCAGGCATTGAAGTCACCCAGAATTAACCATCTGGGTGACTCCAAAGCCACATCAACACTGAAGTCCGCAAACTCCTTCAGGAATTCTCCACCATCACCAGGTGGACGGTGGATGAGGAGTATCCTGAACCCTACACCTGCGCCCAGGATACACTCGAAGGATCTGGTGCACCCCACTGGCACATCCACAAGGCCCAGTTCCATTTTAAACATAATGGCTACACCCCCACCCCTACGATCAAACATTGGGCGGTGTATCACCGAGAACCCAGCTGGAACATCAGATACCAAAATAAGGCCTGCATTCTCATCCAGCCAGGTCTCAGTGATGCATGCCAGATCTGATGTCCCAACAAGATCAGCTATAATAGCCGTCTTGTTCCTAATCGATCTGGCATTGCACAGCACCACCTGGGTTGGTTGGGTTATCGAGGAAGATCCTGGGGCCTGCCCACTAATCGTGGCGCCCTTGGGTACGGGAACCAAGCAAGAGACACCCCTTTCCTGTCCCCATTTCGACCCAGGGCATCTCCTAGTCCCCACAACCTCTATCCGCCCACCCCTGTCCATTCTCCCACCAGGCCCAGCTCTTCCCTTTTCCAGTCGACTTCCGACTGTCCCCAAAGCTCAACACCTCTTATATGTCTCTAATGGTAATGGGGGACGGTCAAAAGGGTGTATTTCCTGAATCCTGGTGGAAGAATACTGCCTGACTGTCTTTAGACCCTCCCAACACATTTCAAACTAAACAAATAAACTCCAAAACTTTACAATTAATACAAATTCACTCTACAATACCACCCCCCCCACACACACACACACACTTTCAAAGGGGTGCCTCTCACACCACCTCTTCTAAAGATCCAGACAATTATTGACTCACTCCAATCACAATCTAATTCATGCACCCCACGCAAATATCAATCCACACACAGATAATATGAACAACCCCAAAACATAAATAATTAACAGATAAATAACAACAGAAGTGTTTGTAATAAACAGTCTAAGAAAAATTAAGTTCAGTAAAAAAGTTAGCTTCAGTTCGTAGTCGTTTAAAATTGGGAAGTCCTCTCACACCTCCACAATAATAAGGACCATGGCTTCCATCTCGGTATCACTAGTCCAGCACTCCTCAATGGTAAATCAAAGCAGGTGATTTAAATGCTTTAATAAGAGGTCCAGAACAGCTCTCGCCTCGTTGAACCAGTTATACCAAAACTCTCAAACACAAGTTCAACTCTCACTAAGAGTCTGAGAAGTGAGCATACAGTAAAAATAAAAAATTCAAACCAGTAAGTTTTACGTGGTGTCCTCAAGCTCTACTGCTGTGGGTTTGCTTTTGATATTAGTGTCGAAAAACATCTCCTACTCCAGGGAACACTGCCAGCATAGGACACCAGCGAAGTGAAGAGGAAACAACCACCCCTGTAGGTAGTCACTTCACCTAGTCGGATCCGCAACTGCGGCCCCCGGCCCAGCACCTGCTCACCAGCAGATCCTCACGGAAAGCCTAGGAGACACCAGCAACAAGCGTCTTCTCTCCAGCGGACCTGAGACTGGCGTCACCCATCACAGACCCAACCAGCAAAAGCAACCACCCCAGGTGGTGTCAGCCCAAAACTTCACAATCACCTCCGCTAGTCTCCAGCCCAAGTCACAGTTCAGGCACTTGACAGCAACCAGTACCCAGAAATGGTAGGCCGACAATACTCTGGAAGGATGTCCGACTGCCAGAGAACTCTCTCTCCCGCTCCAACCAAATCCTCGACTCCAGCAGTCGCTCAGAGCCCCATCAGGGCCTCTCAGGATGTTCTTCCCCACAGCAGATCCACAGGACACCGTCAGCCCTTCTCAGTCCAAACCAGAAGCTGCCACCTGCAGATAAAATTATTTATAGGTGAGACTGAAGTAAGCAAAAACCATTGAACTATTGAAACTGTTTGATAAAGGGTGGAGGTGGTTCCATTTACTCCAGTTCCATTCACTGCAGTTACTGGGTACAGAAAGAGCTTTCTACTTAGCATCCCTAAAACGCTAATAACTTAATACCTTACTCAGAAACCCTAACTAACTACGCTAGAAGACAAAACAATATAATGAAAATAAACTAAAAAACTAAAAGCTGAAAGGAGCTCAGGTAAAACGTAACAAAAATGCTGATGCATTGTTTTGCTGCTAACGGCTAGCCCAGCGTGGCTGCTGTTTTGCATACTCAGAAGGCTAAAACCAAGGCCACTGCTTGGGCTAAAAACTGAATACTGCTGCTCTCTGCTCATGATGACTAGCCCAGCATGGCTTTCTGTTGCCATATGGGCAGTCCTGTATCTGTCTTGGGGCATGGCCTTCCTGCCCTAGGACTGGGCAGATATCCTTATAGCTCAAGCCCGCTGGCTGTACAACAGTCGCTGTGTCTCAGCCAGAACCTTCATCTGACTCTTGGGCCTGATAGCTGCTGCCATAGTCACAGTGTCTCTAGCCAGATTGCACATAAGGATTCCCCAATGGACATTGTGGGTCCAGTGGGACCAACGTACCAACTACCTGGAACAGCCCAGTCCTGGTCTCCTCTCCTGTGAAAAGGATTCTGCTTTGGTGGATGGAACCCAGCAACCGGTTACGGGGAGTGGGGGTTCCCTTCCTCATTCTCTCCCCTCAGCAAATCCTCACAACAGATGCTTTGGGGATAGGGTGGGGAGCTCATCTAGCATCCCACCAGAGTCCTGGGACGTAGTCCCAGCTGGAATCCTCTCCACATAAATGTCTTGGAGATGCAGGCCATTCTTGTTTATGCCTTGTGGGGCTTCCAGACTCAGCTATCCCCAGGTCTTCTACTTGTGCAGATGGACAACATCAGTGTAGTCCACTATATAAATAAGTAGAGGGGCACTGACTCATACCCCCTCTTCCGGCAGGCAGTGAGAGTCTGGTATTGGGCTCTGGATCACAGTCTCGAGCTGGTGGCCCTCCATGTTCCAGGCATCCAAAACGTCATGGTGGACACCTTAAAGCTGATCGCAATCAAGGGTGCATGAGTGTGAGCTGCTGACTTTGGTAGTAGAAGACCTGTTCGACAGTTGGGGTCCTCCCGAGTTAAACCTTTTTGCGTCCCCACTCAACGCAAAACTGCCACTTTTGCTTGTTCTATCCAGGATCTGGAGTTGTCTGGCGAGGCATGTTGTCCCTCTCCTGGAAAGGGAGGTTTCTGTATGTATTTCCTCCCTTCCCCCTGCTTCAGAGGGTTGTAATCAAGCTCCAGAAGGAAGGGGCCATGATGATCCTCATTGCCTCCTTCTGGCCTCATCGGATCTTGTTCCCTTTTCTGCAGCAGTTGACAGTGGAACCGCCACTACTCCTTTCTCTGTGCACTGGCTTGCTCTCCCAGAACTGGGGCACCCTGGTCCATCCAGATCTCAAATCCCTCCACTTTCATGCCTGGCTCCTGAGGACATAGCCATGGCTCAGTGTGGGGTGTCACTCAAGGTGGCTGATATCATGGTGGCAGCTAGGAAGCTGTCCACTAGGACCACTTATTCAATAAAGTGGAAACGCTTTGCACTGTGGACTGCTTCACATCAGTGGGATCCCTTCACTTGTCCAGTGAATCAGTTTCTGGAGTACTTGCTGTCCCTTTCGGACTCGGGCTTGAAGTACTCTGCTCTTAAAGTGTACATGTCTGCCATCTCTGTGTTCCATGTGCCTGTTGATGGACATACGGTGGCAGAGTTGGAAGTGTCCATTACTTTTCTGAGAGGCATTCTCCTCCTGAAACCTCCTATCCATAATCCAGTCCCATCTTGGGACTTGAATTTTGTGTTGGAAATATTTACTTTGTCCCCTTTTGAGCCGGCCATGACATGCAAGCTATGCTTTCTTTCATGGAAAGTGGTATTTTTAGTTGCTGTTACTTCTGCTGGAAGAATTTTAGAGTTACAGGCACTCATGTGCGAGCAGCCTTATTTGATTTTCCACAAAGACAGGGTGTCTTTGTGTACTAACCCTAAGTTTCTTCCTAAGGTGGTGTCTGAGTTTACTTTAAACCAATCTGTCCACCTTCCTGTTTATTTTCCAGAGCATGCCAGTCCAGGGGAAGCATCGCACCACATTTTGGATACGCATAGAATTCAGCACTACTATATACACTGTACGAAGGGCTGTAGGAAGTCCAAACAGTTGTTTGTTTCTTTCGACCCTGGGAAAGAGGGCGTCCTTGTTTCAAAACAGTGCTTGTCCAAATGGTTGGCCAACTGTATCACCTGTTGCTACAGGAAATGCGGCAAGGATCTTCCTGGTGCTGTCAGTAGCCATTCCACCAGCGGTATGGCTCTTCTGCTGCCTGTTTCAGGAATGTGTCCACTGCAGACGTCTGTGCTGCTGCTACTTGGAGTTCTATCCACACCTTTACAAAGCACTGCAGTCTGGACATTGCATCTAGGTGTAGGGCCAACTTTGGCCTAGCTGTCCTCCAGGGCCTACTTTCTTAGGCCCGAGGTTTCCTCCACCCAGGCTGTGCTGTCTACTGATGGAACTGCTTGGGACTCATTCCATAGCTTTGGCCGGCTGCAAGAGATACCCCTGATGTCATAGTACAGTTACGTAAGAACTTACCATAACAATAGATCTGCGAGAAGACCTCTTGCTGCAGGCCATGCCATTCCTTCCCCCTGGACCTGGGAGGCCCTTCTGTTTCTCTACCTCTTTCTTCATTGTTTTATTTTTGGCAGGAATCTTCAATGCCTTTCAGTTTCCTCAGCTGGGACTAGGTAGCTTATGGTCTCCAGTGGGAGAACTGAGGAGGGTGTGGGGCTGCCCACTCTTACAGGATAGGTTGACATCGGAGTGGGCAGCCCCCTGGTAGACTGCTAGCTAGAAAAGTTTCCATGCAGTCCTAGTGCCAGGCAGCTGTACAGTAGTTCCATGGGTGTGGCCTGCTGCAAGAGATCCCTTCACAGATGTACTGTTATAGTAAGTTCTTTCGTAACTGTACTTTATCACTTATTGAAGTTGGGATCAGGAGGGAGGGGTTGGAGCAGTGTGTGTCTTTGATTGCGAAAGTCTGATCAATCCATCTACCTAGCATCATCAGTGGTTCCACAGGCCTTGCACTTTCAGGCTGAAGAAAGGATTGCAGCCTAAAAAAGCAAGGTACTATAGGGAGCACAGGAAGGTGCACAGGAATGTTTTGCTTACAGACTTGATGTGCTGAATCCAGTAGAAGCTGTTAAACTCAAGATAGTTTGCTGAAGAGAGTGTCACACAATCCCCGAAGTTTTGAGCATCCATCCTGGCTCTTTGTTTGCTTCTCTTCAGTGACTCACACTGCTCCACCCTCCTGACTCCCAGTTGTGCACTTGATCCCCTGTACTCAGTAATCGACTGAAGTTTTTACTGCAGGAAGCATGCTGCAGGTGGTGTCAGGATCATTACAGACCCCCCCCCCCCGTTGTAGATCTGGGGTCAGGAGTGGAGGGTTCAACTTTCAAATAAAAAAAACATTGAGGATGGAGGGGGTCATGCTGGGGAGGGGAAAGGATTGCTAAAGATGGTATCTGCTTCTGGCACAGTTCCAAGAGCCAACCAGCATTGTTTTTTTTTGTTTGTTTTGTGTTGTTTTAAAGCTGATCTCTGGGACGACAAAGAAGGAGGGTGGAGGAGGGGATATGACTGGGGTTGGGAAGGAGGTGGCCAGGGGTCGAGCCCTGGCTTCCTGGGGAGGAATATGTCATTTTTTTTATTAATCATTTTTTATTTTAGGCCCCAAGGGTGAATATTGAGTAATGAATAGCTGTGTATCTGGAGTGTTGAGTATGAATACTCATAGAGTATTCAAAAATAGTGTTCGCACACACCTACATAGTGACATAGTAATATAAAGTCAAAAAGGACTCTACGGTAGGGGAGAAAGAGTGTGAAGGATGAAAACTCAATGGGGAAAAGGGGGGAGGTGGCAGTTCCAGTAACATTGACTGAGAGCTGCACACTCGAGGAGACTCAGTAAACCGAAATGACTTTTTCTGCTGGCACTTTCATGTGTTCGTAGGTCTGTCATCTCTGCCCCCACACCACCACTTCAGAAATGAGGATAAAAAAGTAAAGCTGTGCAAACACTTACCAATGTATAGAGATTCTCTACCTACTTTACTGTCCAAGGTACCTGGTGACTCCCTTGAAAAGCAGTGAATTTGTCTAGGCTTACCTTAAAGTGAGGGTGTGATATAAATGAATAAAGGTTTGGGCTTCACAGCCCACTACCCTCGGGTGGTGATAGCCCCTTTGTGGAAAAATTAGAAATTTTAATTCATTCCTTTACGGGTGGGAAGGGATTGTAATTCTGGCTGAACTGCCAGCCAGCTGATCCCTTTCCACTTCCTGGTCGTCCTGCTCCACCTCCGCGCTCTCTTGTTTTGTGACGTGTTATCAGTGAGAATGCGAGGACGTGCCCCATACAAGTCTATGGAGCTAGTTTTTAGAACATTTTTAAAGACCTTTAAGCTACCTTTTGGTAAACATGAAAGCCACCGCTCAACGAATAGGGTCTCTCATGCTACGCTGGCGACCCAGGTTCGGGAACAACCTCGGGTTGCTGGCACGGGGGGGGGTGGGAGCAGGTTTGCGCATTGGCTGTCCTCTTCCAGATTAGGGATGGGGTCACCCGGCCGTAGTCCCACCATCACAGAATGGAGGTTTGGTGCCAGTGCAGGTGGTCAGCAGTGTGACTGGAAGGGAGGGGTGTCCCGTACAGCATGCAGGTGTAGGGGGCGGGAGAAAACCCACAAAAAAAAAAAACAGAAACTGCATATGAGAAAAAACCAAAGTTATAAAAACTAGCTCCATAGACTTGTATGGGATGCGTCCCTGTGCTCTCCCTAGTACCACATCACAAAATGTGAGAGTGCAGGGGCGGAGCAGGCAGACTGGGAAGTGAAAAGGGATCGGCTGTCTGGCAGTTCGGACAGAATCATGATCCTTTCCCTCCTATAAAGGAATGAATACAAATTTCTAATTTTTACAGAGTAACTGTCACCACCTCAGGGTAGCGGGCTATGAAGCCCTACCCTGTGTATCACACATTTACTTTAATGGCCTGTATTGTCTTCAAATCCACTGTCTCGCTACTATACTTAACAGGTTCGAAACCATCCCGAGAAAAGTGCCTCAGAATGTCTCCCCTAAATATATCACCCCTGAGCTTATTTGTTTTATTTTAAATTTGGTAAGCGGGAAATGTGCACTGAGCCAAAGCTCATTTCTGGGTGCGATCCTGGGGAAGGGGAGCAAGCAGCAGACAGTTGGACAGTATGAATCTGAACTGACAAACAAACAATGTGATACATTAATAGAACAAATGATGAACAGTTTGCATGTTTAGCAGTAAAGTATAGGGAACCTTAGCAGTGCATAGAATTACAAACAGTAAAATGGATGGAGTAAGAATCAGCCGTCAAGGGTAGCTTTAGGACAGGAGCAAATGGAGGAGGGGGGTTGAAGTTTAAGAAGGCGTTTGAAGGAGTCAGGGGATCGTGAGTAATGGAGGGAGATGGGCAGTTTGTTCCAGAGAGAGGGAAGTCTGTAGGAGAAAAAGATTGTCCACCAGAGGAGCAGGGGTGAGGAGTGGCAGACGTGCAGTGGTCCCTAGAGTGGAGGGAGCAGGAGGGAGTTGGGATAGGAGGAAGGAGAGGTAGGAGGGAAGCTGTTGAACCAAAATTTGGAGATGAAGGTAGCACAGTGGGCCTGGCGGAGAGGGGGTAGTGGGGGAATGGATAGGCAGGAATATAGCGAGCAGTGGTGCATACGTGGTGAAGAGTTTGATGCAAAACTACAGAAGGAGTTGCAGGGTTATCCAGTCTAGCAAGGGGAGAGGAAGGGGCAGAACCATAGACCACATTTGCATAGTCGAAGACAGGGAGCACCATTTTTGGTAACCAACTCCCTTCGGACATACAGAGATGGGCAGTCTTTGTTACGATAGAGGGCACCAAGCTTGGATTAGAGCTTTGCATGAATAGCAACATTATGGATTGAGAAGTCAAGCTTACTGTCTAGCCACACCCCCAGGTACCTAAAGGACTGAACCGCTTCAAGTGGGGGTGCCATCCAGGGTGGTGAAAACAGGAGGGCAGTGAGTCTGGCTAGTTTCTTACTGGTACCAAAGATCATGGAGACTGTCTTTTTAGTGTTAACTCTAAGTTGGTTTAATTGGAACCCGTGTAGGGCTTTGAAGTCCCATTACAGCAGGTCTTCCACAACTGCAGTGCAAAGACCAGAGGTGAAGATGACTGTGTCATCTGCATACATGTGGATGTGCAGGTTGACACAGGCAGTGGGGAGGTCATGAAATCTCCATGTCCTGCTGCAGGACACCAAAGAAACTTTTCTGACTGGTCTTGTAGATACCATTGGGTATTCAAAACACTGAGATCATGTCCTCTCTCAGCCTCCTTTTCTTCAGGCTGAACATTTTCTATGTTATCACATACTGCGTAACTTCTGTTGTGACAAAAATGGTGTTACATTGGCTTATATTCATGACAACAGTATTGTTGCATTTACAACCAGATATCCCCCCCCCCCCCATCTCCTGAATTAGCAGTCCAGTCCTGGAAGCCGAAGCTCATTGCTGGTGTCCATTGCCCTCCCTCCCAACATACCTCCAATACTGGGAGTCCAGCCCCAGTGTTGTGCCCCCCTCCCAGTTTCTGTGACACTGGAAATCATCCTGGTGAAGGCAAGGTAATGCTTTCATAAATGTCAAATTTTGCCAGCACTGGGAGCCATAATTGGTATTTGCAATTAACCCCCTCCCCAAGAATTGACAATGCTAAGTGCCCATCCCTAGTATCAGCACCCCCTTGCACTTTTTCCATCTCCCCATAAAGTGTTTCCACCAGGAGCCCATCCTTGTATGCTCACATCTGCCCTCCGCCCCGATGATGAGTATGCCTAAAGGCCCATCTCTGGTGATTCGCTTCAGTCCCTGATGCCCCATCCTAGGCAGTGAGTGCAGTCACTGGGAGCCCATTCCCATTAACTGCCTTGCGCCTCCTATCCCCCCCACCTCAGCAATCAGTGCAGCCTTAGGAGTCCATCCCCAGTGACTCGTTTCAGTTTCATAGAAACACAGGTTATGTCAGGAGGAAAAGACCCAGAGACCTATTCAGTCAGCCCATTTCCCTGCCTACCTCCATGCTTCATACTTGGCCTAATGCTGGACTGGATTTTGAGATCCAATAGTCCTACTGGCCGATTGTCACCCATTTCCTCAGGTACCTCTTCTCCTCTTCTGCCTTTGGGTCCCATTATTCCTGTACATCTGTCCAACCCAAGGTTAACCCCATCACAGTCATGGTTTCAACCCCCTCACTGAGCAATCTGTTTTATTCATCCACCACCTGCTTCATGAAGAAGAACATCCTAGCATTCCTCCTGAATCTTCCCACAAGTTCCCACTATGTCCTCTAGATATTATGCCCTTGTTGCATGTGAACTAGTCCTTACAACCCACCCTGTTGATTCCTCACGGGAACTCACCTTAAATCCCCAAGATGGGTGCTGGCAAACCTCTTCCACTCACCTCTTGGGCCTCTTTTATTGGCCACCATTTGAAATAATCACAAATGCTATTAATAACATACATGAAGAAGTAGTCAGAAGTTGGTCAGCTGGGTGGCAAACTGGTCGACGGGCAGAAAACAGAGAGTGGTGGTAAACGGTATACAGTCAGAAGAGATGCAAATCACAAGTGGGGTACCTCAGGGATCAGTCCTGGGGCCAGTCCTCTTCAATATCTTCATTAGTGACATTGCAGATGGACTGGAGGGTAAGGTTTGTCTGTTTGCAGATGACACCAAGATCTGCAACAGAGTAGATGATCCAGATGGGGTGGGCAGAATGAGAAGAGATCTGGATAAACTAGCAAAATGGTCGGAAGAGTGGTAACTGGGGTTTAACGCAAAGAAGTGCAAGATCATGCACATAGGGTAGAGAAACCCTGAAACCACCTATAGGCTGAGAGGGGAGTTGCTGGCAGTCACAAGGGAAGAAAGAGACTTGGGCGTCGTCATCACTGATGACCTGAAATCATCCAAGCAGACCACTAAAGCAGTAGGTAAGGCTAGAGGAATGTTGGGGTGTATAGTAGAGGTATCACAAGTCGGAAGAGGGAGGTAATAATCCCCTCTTTACAACACAGTGGTTATGCCCCATCTGGAGTACTGCATGCAATACTGGAGGCCACACCTTCACAAGGACATTAACCAAATTGAGGCAGTCCAGAGAAGGGCAACCAAAATGGTGCAGGGACTGCATCAGAAAACATATGAGGACAGATTAACAGAGCTCAATATGTATCCCCTAGAGCAAAGGAGGGAGAGAGGTGATATGATAGAAACATTCAAACACCTTAAGGGCATTAACAAGGTGAAAGAGTCTAACATGTTTCAATATAAGAAAAACAGCAGGACAAGAGGACACAGCATGAGATTAGAGGGAGGCCTGTTAAGGGGTAATGTGAGGAAAGTTCTTTTTCACAGAAAGGGTGGTGGATGCATGGAATGGCCTACCTCAGGAAGGGGTGGCTATGAACACAGTGCAGGGCTTCAAACAGGCATGGGATAGGCATAAGGGAACAATACCGATGAGTATGAATAGATAGGCCATTGACAGAGCAAAGGCCAATCGCACATTCACAAGGTAGAAAAAGAAATGAGCAGACTGGATGGGCCTTGCAGTCCCTATCTGCCGTCAACTTCTATGTTTCTATGTTCACATGCATTTTATCAACCACAGTTTGTGATTAAAATTATTACAAAATGCAACTGATGAGCTAGAAGCACACTGCATATATTTTATCAGTCACTTTGTGATAATGTATTTCGTACCATGGCAGCCAAAGAGGTGACTACAGGAACTGTGCTGGCTTGTATGTGGGATAGGGGAGACAGTACATTTTTTTGGGGGGGGGTGAAGCAGGGTCATGGAGGGGATTCCACTGGTTGCTACAGAATGCTTAGATTGAGACAGGTTGAGGAAGGGGGTGTCCTTGGACACTAGGAACTGCTGAGATTGAGGCAGAGTGAAGGAAGAGAAGGTTGCTACTGGATGCCAGGGACTGTTTGGATATGGGCAGGGGAGGAAAGGGGTGCCACTGGACACCAGGGACTGCTTGGATTGAAACAGCATCAGGGAGGAGGGTGCCACAGAATGCCAGGGCTGATTGGGTTGGGGCAGAGTTCCCATGGTACCCTACTGTTTGAGGGTGCTTTGTATTCTCCATTGCTGTTTGTGGAGGGTACAGTTTCTGACTGCTGCCATGTCTTCAGTGTAAAGTATGGTGGAATCCATGATTTCCCTGCATACTTGTACCCCTGAGGCTTGATGATGTACTTGAAATTCTAATTCCTTGCGTGTTTCATGTACATTTCTATGTGAATGGGAACACTGGGTTGGAGTAGGGTGTGGGGGGGGAAGAGTGCCATTGAATGCCAGCAAAACAACTTGGACAGGGGAGTTGGGGATTGCCACTGGATACCAGAAACTACTTGGAATGGGGCTGGGTGCAGGGGGGCTAATAAATGCCAGGGTTTGCTTGGCTTGAGGTGGGGTGAGATTAGGGAGCGTGTACCACTGCATGTCATTGAATGCTTAGCCTGGGGCAGGGTGAAGGAGGCGGTGCCACTGAATGCCAGGAAGTGGTTCCAACAGAGCGGAGTAAGGAGGGATGCCACTGGATGTCAAACACTGCTTGTCTTGTGGCGAAGTGAGAGAGGGTGTTACTGGATGCCAAAGACTGCTTGTCTTTTGGCAGGGTGAGGAAGGGGTGTCACTGGATGCCAGAGACTGCTTGTCTTGTGGCAAGGTGAGAGATGGGTATCACTGGATGCCAGAGACTGCTTGTCTTTTTGTGGGGTGATAAAGGGGTGCCACTCAATGCCAGAGACGTTTTGTTTTGTGGTGAGGTGAGAGAGGAGTATCACTGGATGTCAGAGACTGCTTGTCTTTTGGCGGGGTGAGGGGGTATCACTGGATGCCAGAGGCTGGTTGTCTTTTGGTGAGGTGAAGAAAGGGTGTCACTGGATGCCAGAGACTGCTTGTCTTTAGCCGGGGTGAGGAAGGGATGTCACTGGATGCCAGAGACTGCTTATCTGGTGGCAAGGTGAGGGAGAGGCATCACTGGATGCCAGAGACTGCTTGTCTTGTGGTGAGGTGAGGGAAGGGTGTCACTGCATGCCAGAGACTGCTTGTCTTGTGGCGAGGTGAGGGAATGGTATTATTGGATGCCAGAGACTGCTTGTGTTTTGACAGATGAAGAAGGAGTGTCACTGGATGCCAGAGATTGCTTGTCTTGTGGCGAGGTGAGGGAGGGATATCACTGGATGCCAGAGACTGCTTGTCTTGTTGCGGGGTGAGGGACAGGGTGTCACTGGATGCCAGAGACTGCTTGTCTTTTGGCAGGGTGAGGAAGAGATGTCACTGGATGCCAGAAACTGCTTGTCTTGTAGCGTGGTGAGGGAAGGGTATCTCTGGATGCCAGAGACTGCTTGTCTTGTTGGGGGGGGGTGAGGGCGGGGTACCTCTGGATGTTAGGGACTGCATGGCATGAGATTGGATGAGGACAGGGAGCACAACTGGATACCAGGGACTGCTTGGCACAAGAAGTATTTGCATTTGTTATTAAACATCTTTTTAAAAACTACATTTAGGCATCACTTTGGGATGAATCACAAAGCACAAAAATGGAAAATGTGACAGAAGAGTAAAACATATTGTGAATCTTTGTAATTTTGAGGTACGGTGTTCTGTGTTTTTATTTTTTTATTTTAATTCTCTCTTTATGCCCCCTTCTCGCCGCAGTACTCCCTTTCTTCAGGAGACTCTTATGGCCTTGTATGTCCTCGCTCGTCTGTCCGGTGCAGTCCATCCCCCCCATGGAGCCTTGGTTATGCCCCCCAGGCAGGTACGGGACGGGGCCCCATTTCTGCCCTGACGTGTCTGTATATCATCATGGGATGCTGTCACTGGAGCTGGCAGGGGCATGGGGCTCTGTCTACAGGGAGAACTGCAGGGTTTTTCCTTCGTTTTCTGGTCCTCCCTCAGGACATCGGCACGCTTGGGGAGCCTAGGGGTGGAGCACATCAGGGTATGCGAACGGTCCAGCTCCCGGCCGACATCCCCCTCTCTTCTTTTGCTGTCCCGCTGCACCTCCACCCATGGTCACCCAGGTGGCGATAGAGCAGCGGAACAAGCAACCCGCCCTTCCCAGAGGAGGAGAGCAGCACCTGGCTGCTCGATCCTCCTCCCCCCCTGCAGACTCTCCAGCCGCCCGAGTCCTTTCCCCACACTTGGGTCGCAGGTGCCACGAGCAGTAGCCTAACACTGTACCGCGGGCCGGCCCTAGGTATGGTGTTCTTAGGGTTTAAATGATTGCTCAAAACAACATTGGCATTATGCTTAATTTGGCACCTTCTCTCGAAGCATTGGTGTGCAGGTAAATTTCTAAGCATTGAAAACAGTGCTGAAGTCAGGGTAACTCCAGTGCTAAATTTAACTAGGAGCTGAGTGCCTTCTTTGCATATATAACTGAACAATTAATGGAATAATTGCATGGAAGGGATAGCACCACTTCTTTCAAGACTCTGTTACTTTTCTAATATTGCATCTATTGCACACTTACTGAGCAATGAATGTATTTGTTGACTAACCAAAGGTTGTGGCCAACTTTGCATCTTGATCCTCTGAGTCCAAAGGATGTGAAAGCTCTGATTGCTGCAGAATGCCGCTGTGCCGATATTAAGTTGTCCAAAGAGCAGGTATGTACCTCGCAACTTGTACTTGGCAAGAACTTGCTTGTATTAGCTCAGTTTGTCTTTCTCTTTAGTGCATAGCTTAGGAGTAAACTTAGAATCCAGAGAATATATGCTATGTTTTAAAAGTTACAATTGAAAAATATCAACTATACCTGGATTTGCTCTCATTGCAAGGCGGAAGGAATCTTTGAACATTTACATTGATGTAAAGATTAACTAAGGCAAGATCATGGAATCCTGATATAGAGCTAAATCATTTGCCGTTGGCAAAAGCAGAAGTCAAGATACTGTTCAGATTTGTCCACAAAAATGAGGCTTGTTTTTTATTACCTATATTAAAAAAAAAAAAGACTTTGCACATGTAGATAGGAATGGTGGTGCAGTGGATAATGACTGCACACGCGTTTAGGTATTTCACTTATTTTGCAAGAGGACTTTAAGAGGTAAGATTAATAGCAACAATTGTTGCATCCAGTTTGAGTTTCAGTAAATTAGTTCACTTATACAATATTGCTTTACAGTACCTTGTACAAGATTACAGGCTGAAAAAACAGCAATGCACCTTACAGTATACAAAGCCTAGAATAGTTAATTAACTTTAATATAAAATACATAAATGGGAATAGGTGGCATTTTGAAAATGGTTTAACAGGCAGAATGAGACAGTACTAGATTTGAGCACAGTAGTACAGCAATACAGAATCAAGTGGTACAGCGACAGGTCTGGGTGAGCAGGCTACACAATGCAGTTTTGAAGAGAGGGGAAGAGAAGAATTCCTTGACTTCATCAGACCCGGGAACTCCAGGTGACTGAGGAAGAGTAGGAGAAAGCCTTTTTGTCTAATGCTAGTTTCACGCTGGGGAACATATTGAAGCTCTTTTGTAATGAGCTGTGCAGATAGTGTCCAAAATGTTTTGTATAGGGCACACTATCCACAGATATGTATGGGAATATGAATCTGATTGTGTATTATCCAAATCTGTTCTACTAGTTAATGAATAAATTACAGTACATTTTGAAAGTGCACTATCTGAGCTCTCCGTTATCCTAATGGATTGGATACCTTACTTGTGACCTCAGTTGACAAATGCATGGGGTCCTGCTTGAGAGAGTGGCACTTGGTAGCTTAGGAGTTGTGTCCAAAGGTGGTAAACTGGATAAGAAATTGGTTAGGGGATACATGACAGAGGGTGGTGGTAAACAGCATTCACTCCAAGGAAGGGAGGTGACCAGTGGGATGCCAAGGATATCAGTGCTGGGACTGGTCCTCTTTAATGTCTTTATAAGTGACATTACACAGGAGCTGGAAGGAAGAGGTCTAACTCTTAGCGGACGACTCTAAAATCTGCAGTAGGGTGGACACTTCGAGGGTGTGTGTGGAAAGGATGAGCAGATACCTGAGAAAACTAGAGGAGTGCTCAAGGGTTTGGCAGCTGGGTTTCAGTGTGAGAAAGTGCATGATAATGTAAGGCACAGAAACCCAGGGGCAGAGTACAAAATGGGTGGAGTGGTATTGATGGGCACCGAGCAGGAAAGGTGAGGGTAATAATACCTGATGGCTTAAAGGTGGCCAGACAGTGCGACAAGGCATTAGGTGGGTGAGTGGGATGCTGGGGTGCATAGGGAGGTGTATCACCAGAAGAAAGAGGGATGTGGTGTTGCTACTGTATAGATCACTAGTAAGACCCCACCTAGAGTACTGTGTCCAGTTCTGGAGACCACATCTCCAGAAGGACTTGGGACAGAGTGGAGGTGGTCCAAAGGAGCAACTAAAATGGTGGGGTCTGCATCAAAAGGTCCATGAGGAGAGACTAAATGACCTCAATATGTACACCCTGGAACAGAGGAAGAGGAAGGGGGGCATATGATAGAGAGCTTTAACTACCTCACAGGATAAATAAGATACAGGAGGGGAGTGTTTTTCAGAAGAAAAGGTGCTCAAGAACAAGTGGATGTGCTATGAAGCTGGAGAGGGGTAGATTCAGGAGAGATACGAGGAAGTACTTCTTCACAGAAGAGTGGTGGATTCCTAAAACAGCCTCCCAGCAGAGGTGATGAGGCGAAAACAGTGGTGGGGTTCAAGAATGCATGGGATAAGCACAAGGGAATCATAGTGAAAAGGAACGAGGAGAAAGAGCTATAGAACAGGCATGGTCTGCAGTCATAGTGTAAGTAGAGAGAAATGGGCAGACTGGATGGGCCACACGGTCCTTATCTGCTGTCAGAGTCTGTATTTCTATGTTTGAGACTGCTGAGGTATATCTTCTACAAGGCTATCTCCCTCCATTTTGCCACTTTTGTAGAACATACACACCCTCTGCATTAAGACCACTCAGAAACCTTTACCTGGCTGAGGCCATCATGACACCTATCGCCAGTGCCTATATAGCGTTGGTGGCCTCATACTCTTCAATTCTTTTGCTTCCACTGTCGCCTTGCAATCAGACCAAAGGAGCACATCTTGGATCCTAGAACCTGCACTGCGTTGCTGTTTAGGTATTTTTAGTTGTCAGCATTTAACTTTGATAATGTTTGGGGCCTTTATTTTCTGTTCCACACTTTAAAATGGGGAGGGGGGGGCTCCAGCCTCCTGTGTATGCTGCTGCTGTGACATTGCTGCTCACTCTCCTGCCGATGCTGGCTGTCGCGCGGCTGTTGTTCTCCCGTCCATTGTTATTAGTCTTCAGCCATGTTGGCTGTGTTATCTCCCATCCACGGTTATTTATGGTCTCTTACTAGTGGTTGCTGTTGCATCACTTGCCTGTGATTACTGCTGGTCCTCCTCCCTTGAGGCCTCCCGTGTCGGCTTCCACATAGTTTCTCCCATACTGCCTCCATTGATAGTCTTTTTGTTTGCTCCTTGTGGATTCCATTGCTTCAATTGAAAGGATAAGTTCTGGCTGTTATATTAGCCTATATTGCTATTTTGACCATCTTTCGGGACACACCAAGGTTGGTTCCTGATGTTTAAGCTGGCCTCCCCCCCCCCTCCTTTTTTTTGTAATAACATTTAATTCAAATTTTTAACTTGAGAATCACAAAGCAGTACAAACAAATGTAACCCCCTCCCCGCCCCTTATTTAACCAGCAGGCACACCTCCCATAGTCTAGGGGAAAAGAGAGGGGTGGGGGTTACATAGTGCCACCATAGACAACGTGGGATATGCAGATAGAGTAGACATTATAGGAAAAAACTAAGTGTGGCTACTAGGCACACACCTGGTGGAACCAATACCATGGCCACGACTCAGGTCCTGGGGAGAAGATGTTTGCTCAGGGCTACGCTAGGTTTGCACTTCTGGATGGGGTACCCAAGTAACTCCACTCGAGAAGCAATAACATAAATGTCCTTACCAGGTTGGGATTCTAGAGTGTGGCTTTATTCCACAACAAAGTAGGAACCCACAAAGCGAAGATGGACCCCCAAGGGTCACACACGGTAAATGCAGACATCTGAGGTACAGAACTCCACATTTCCTCTATAGCATAAGATGACTGTAGAAATTGTGGTACTAGCCAACGGTAAAACACACCAAGCAAATTCCCTCAACTAGGCACACACAGCCAGTACTTGGAAGTCCCATATGGCGTAGGACTACTGTCAAAAATGTGGAACTAGTCACAGGTGAACACACACATTCTTCTGGACTTGGCACACGGCCAGTACTTGAACACTTCTGATATAGCATAGGATTAAATGTGGCACACTGACCACGTTGAAGCACTAAAGGCTCAAAATGATGAGAAACCCAATCACTGAGGTAGAAGTTTCTTCAGGCATTGGCCCCATGCACTGACAGAAAACTCAGGTGCCCTTCAGAACCCGGAGTGCTAAGCTGGTCCCTCCAGATTGGGGGGTCTCCCACCTTTGTTTCAAAGTTCATACTCGGCCATCCCTTCAGCAGAACACCTCACATTGTACCAAAAGTTACTGTTGATGCTTTCTAGAAATGTATTTCACACTTAACATTAGCAAAACACCTCAGGGGTGTCAAAGGTAAAAGTTCTGCTCACATGGATTGTCGCATACTGGACTCCACTGAGGACAGCCAGCTTTTAAATATCTTAGGTGACAGGGTCCCTTTGTCAGAGAAATTCACCTTAAATGCAGGTACTCCTGGGCAGACTTAGAAAAAACAAACGTACTCACAAGAAGTTGTCTCACAAGGCAGCTTCACAGTGTCTTTGTAGGATCAGGGGATTGCCCCTAACATCCTGGCAGCCTGCTCCATCCTACCTGGGATGAAGAACAGGAAAACCCTGGAGACGGTTTCCACCACTTCACTAAAGCTGGAAAATGCTGTACTCCACTAGGGTAAGAAAAACTGGAACACTCATCAGAGCCCACACTGCTCACTCTCTGAACTCTGGCACTGAACTCTGCACTCTACAGACTCTGGTGCAGAACTGCTACAGACTGACTCTAGAATTCTACAGTTCCCACTCACAGCAACTGCTGTGGCTTATGCTGCTGTGAGAGTTCTAAGGTGACACCACCTCTCCAGCTCCCAGCTGAGATCAGAAGCAGAGAGGGACAGAGTGAAATCCATTTAATGGAAACTCACTAGCTGCCTTCCCTGCCTACCACTGATTCTAAATGGGATTCTTGTAACCCCTGGGAACAAGCGGGTTACACAGACAAAATCAAAACCACTAAAAATATACAGAGGTGAAAAATAATAAATAAAAAAATTAACTGTTGATACAGACACAAACTGCCATGACATTTGATAAATCCATTCGCTCTTTAAAAACAGTTCACACATTGTCTTTTGAGATTGGTAAAAACATACGAATGTGCCAGCAGAAACAGATCATCTGGTCTATCTAAGTCTGCTCAAGTGTGCAGCTAGCACCCCTAGTTTGCAGCTGCCCACCCCTTCCCTTTGTCATCCACTGCCACCCCACCTACCCCACCCCACCCTCTGTCTCCCCTGTTCCCTGCCCTTTTGAAGCTGTTCACAGATTTACATGATACCACCTATTCTGGTAGTGTTCCATTTTGCTACCACCGTATCTGTGAAATAGTGTCTCCTCGTTTCCCTCCTAAATCTTCCCCCCTCTATTCTTAGTCCATGTCCCCTGGTGTCCCTCCCCGTCCTTAGCTTAACGACCCTGTCTGCCCCATCCTTATTGTTTCCCTCAGATACTTGAATGTCTCTATCATGTCCCCCCTGTCCCTTCTATCCTCCAGAGTGTACATATTCAGGTCTCCCAGCCTGCTCTCATAGTCTCTCCCCTCCATTCCACATATCATCTTTGTTGCCCTCCTCTGCACCCCCTCCAGTAGTCTGATATCACGCTTTAGGTATGGCCTCCAAAACTGCACACAATACTCTAAGTGCGGCCTTACCAGCGACCTGTAGAGGGGCAAGATCACCTCTCTTCACCTGTATGAAAAAACCCTCACTATGCACCCCTGCATTTTGTTCGCTTTTGCAGCTGGCAGTATAGTCTAGAGGTTAGAGGAACGAGATGTGAATGAGCTTGATACATCCAGCAGACCAGACCTGAGTTTGATTCTTACAACCTCCACTTGAATACTGTGGGACTCTGAGCAAGTCACATAACCCCTCCAGTGCTCCCAGGTCACCCCTGAAAATAGGCACTTGTGCCTAGTGGGCCTTAACCGGTTACCAAAGACTTAAATAAAAAAATACAAAATAGGATCACATCCTCACTGTTTGAGGTGATTCCGCTTGCTATATGCCGCAGCATCCTATTAGCCTTTGCTGCCGCTTTCCTACACTGTGCAGTGTGATTCATATGACCTTTGACTAACACACCCAGATCTTTCTCTTCAAGAGATAAAAATAAGTGCACACCTGCCAGCTTATAGCTAAATCCAGGATTCCTGTTTCATGTTTCCTTTGATGGGTTCCCCATTGACGTTTGCATTGTTTGTCACTTGGTGTTGCCTTGTTGACATTTGTGCTGTCTGGGAGATTTTCTGTTTTCTATGCAGAGCCTCGTGCTGTTCGTCATTGTCACTTCTGGCATTGTTTTTGTTGGTCGTTGCATGGCTTTGTGCCGTTGACGCTCCTGCTTTTCTCTGTTGCCCTGTGATTTTACACAAAGGCTTTGTTGCAGCTTTGTCACCATGTTTATGTCAACATCTGCTTTGGTTATGATCACCAGGTTTTGTCTTGGTGACAGTCCAGCTGCTTGCCCATGTCTCTGGTATTTCAGAGTCTGTCTGTGGTATATGTATGTGGCGTTGGGCACTTGTGCTCATCACTGTGTTTTGTCTCAACAGCTTACTTCCTTCTGGGTGATGTTCTGTTGCTTTTTCATCTATGGTCTCATCATGGTCTGGCATAAGAGTATTCTTCCTCTCTGGCTTTATGCTTGTATGCCATTGACTGTCCTGTGGTTTGGCCTCCGGCTTTGGTTCTCTGCTTTGTCGCAGAATTTCAGGCCTTTCATCTGTTGCATTGTTGTCGCTATTCTGGTCATGGCTTGCTGCTGCTGTATGCTTCCCATTATGGGCTTTTGGCTTTGCCTTGCCCTGGCATGGACATCGCCTTCTTTTCCTGATCAATGCTCCCACTCCTTACAGATGCACCTTCTAGCCTATTGCCCTTCCTGGTTGGGGGGGGTCTTATCTGCCCCTTTTCATGGGCCTTCCTTCCGCATGTTGTTGTGGCACAGCTTGAGAATTGTCCTAGAGGTGTGGCTCTATAGGAGGAGATATTCTCGTTGAAGATAGTGCACTTACTGTAACAGTGGATCTCTGAGAGACTTTCCTCCATTGAGTAACAGCTCACCTTCTACCTTACTTGCAGGTGGCATTGTTTGGGTGGGGACATTTCTGTTTTTTACTGATTCTTTCTCTGTTTTGTTACTTTTACTGGGCTTCTTATATTGTCTTCCGCACTGTCCGCACAACCACTGATCTCACATCAGTGAAGGTGGATATGCCATTTTGCCATTGATTTTTACACAATGTTATGTGTTTCTTCAGGTGGCGGAATGAACTAAGGAGTATGAGGCCACCCGCACTATATACAGTGGCATCCCCCCAGGATGAAACCCAATTCTGCAGCATTTTGCAGCACTCTGCAGAATGCTGCAGCAGACCTACTGAATAAAGTAATGGCAATTAATCCCTTGTGTGATGCAGGAAAATGTGACACTGCCAGGATGAAGCGAATGCCACAGTTTCCTGCATGAGAAAAGGGACTAATTGCCATTGAAATTAAATTGCTGTATTCAGTAGGTCTTCTGCAGCATACTGCAGAGTGCTTTAAAAGTGGGTTTCATCCTGGGGGAAGCCACTGTAGGTGCTGACGGTATGCCTCATCATGAGTGGCCTCGGGCTAGGCAAATGCTTGTGAGCAGTCCTGATGCTCATGGCATACGTGGCTGTACAGGTGTGGTTAAATGGAGAGTCTCTTGAAGATCTACTGTTAGTAACTGTACTTTTGGATCTATGTGATTTATTGATCGTGGTGATTCAGTGATAAACACATCTGCTGTGATAGTAGATCAAGGTTAATGTAAAGATCACAGTGGTGGGTGTGCCAGCAATATTCACCGTATGGCACTACAGACCTGTATAAAGAAGACTAAATTGCTTTCTTTATTTAACGGGATGGGTTGCTCCTCCAGATCAGGGCTATGGTGCATATTTGCAGATCTAGTAATTGGCATAGCACCAATGTAGTGGCTTGTGTCAGCAAATTGGGCTGTCACAGGATGGAACAATTACAGCACTTGCTTTATGAACCAGCAAGATGCAGACAACCTTTGGTGTCGTATTGAACAACAAAACAGTTCTGCTAGATTGAAATGATTGGCTCCTGCCTTTTGAGTGGATCAGGGGTCTTGGGTCAACAGACTGACTTGCAGATAATATTTATGTAAAAAGAGGCAAGTGTATCACATCTTCTGTAATGGACAGAATTGGTTTCTGCTTTGGGAAGGCAGAATGCCCAGTGGGAGACCTTCCTATGGTACTCCATTGGAAAGTACATATAGGAAGTTTGAGTTTTGGACAGCACTAATCAAGCTGCACCCCCAGACACCAGTATAGGATGTCAGCTGGGACTGGAAACTGAATATACTTCTATGCATGACACCAGCATCCATTCTGAATTTTGGGGGCTGGTTGATTAGAAGAGGAAGCATTCTTCTCTATAGGACTCCCTACCCCTATGGGCCTCGGGGGCACTGTGCAGCAGCAGATGCCACAAACCCTTCCCAGAGGTGTTGCATGTCCTATTGAACTAGACTCCGGCTCTTGTTAGCCCACTTTGGATCCCTGGCTCAAGAGGCAAAGTAAGGTTCCAAAAAACACTACTGTTTTATAGTTTTACAAAAATCATTCTTTATGATTTCTAATTACACTACATTGATTAGAACAGCAGGAGGCATGGCCAATCTTGTTTGTCCTTCCATTTTCTCAGTGTGCGTATCAGTTGTTCCCTGCTAATCATGTTGCATAAACCCTGATCAGCAGCAGAAACTGTTGCCCACCATTAAAAATGAGTATACGATGTGGTACACCAAGAGTAAACTCCTGTCTGAATCTCATGGTTTTTAGCTTTACAAAATTCTGAATCCAATGGTTTTTAGCGTTCCAAAATAAGGATTTAGTAGATAAGTGTTTGATAGCTGTATCTCTAAAAGTGCAAAACATCTAGGCCACTTCTGGATGTGCATATGATATTGGGGAGGAGCTACGTGGGTTATTGGAAGTTTACAAAAAAACACTATCATTTTTGAGATACTTCTTTCCTGTTTGTTGAATCAGAATTTTATCATTATAGGAGAAAAAACTAGAGAGACATTGTCGTTCTGCTACAACGTGCAATGCCTTATATGTCACGCTCCTGGCTAAAATGATTATTTGGTAAGTGATAACCCTTAAACTCCCAATATGATTACTATCTAATGTAAGTTGTCGACTCACAACTGTATAATGGCATTTTTCAAGCATCCTTCTCCCCTTGATTCTGAGATGGGATCAATCGAATGCTAAATGAAAACTTGTATTCATAGTTTTCAGAATATTTAAAAAAGTAGTTGTGAGACCAGGCACCAGTTCCAAGCTGTAATGCTGTTATGCCTTTGTTTTGCTAACAGATGTATGTCTGCCTGTACCTGCGCTTGTTGCACTGTTTACTGAATACTGGTCATACCTGTATCATGCTGTTGATATGTGTCCCTGACTTTTGTATTTTTGTAATTAATTCTGGGTCACCCCTGAAAAAGGGACTTCGTGTCAGTGGGCTTACCTGGTTACCAAACCCTAACAAATAAAAAAAATAAAATAAAAATAATCTAATAGAAAAGGTAAATTCATCGATTTCTGTAACACTAACTGGACTGATGTAAAATCTCCTTCTCATTCATGATTACTAGTTTATTTGAGCCTGTCTTATAAGGAAGGTAAAGTTTGCAGGACCTCCTAAAGCCTGAAAGCCTACAAAAAATTTTTCGAATGCGGTGCTTTGCTTACCTTTTGGTTTTAGCAGTCAAGAGATGTATGTAAATCAACCATAAATGAGAGCAAGGCAGCTACCATGACAGACAGAAAGTAATGTTATGGGAGGACTAGCATAGAGGGGATATCGCATGGCATTGGTGTTTCCTGTCTTTCACTACTCTAATGTTAATGCAGCTGAGTAACTTGCACATGGCGAATGGGTGCCCGATAAATACCACGTGATGTCCCCTCTAATTTTAGATACTGTTTACATACGATCTCCGAGAGAACTAGCTGTGCTTAATGCACTGGTGATCACATCTTTTAAAGGAGTTTTTCCAGCTAAATTTGCAAAAACATATATTGTACAGAGCATATTAATTTGTGTGTATAGTCCTGGTGTGTTCTTCCAATTTTTCGCTATTAAGTTTTTTTCCTAAATCTGCCTGCTAGTTATATGATAGTTTTATGGCCCCTGGGGATCTCCATCTTAGCATGCCTTATTGCTCTTCTTTTTCCTATAGTGCCTCCCATCCCATGTGACAGTGATTCATCCAGGACCAGTGCCTCAGCAAGTATTTAGAGATAGGAGCCTGATGTTCTGGCCACCACTAAATAGCTCTAATTCAATATTTCTGTTTTCCAGTGTCTGTCAGGTCTAGCCAACAGGAGTAAATGTTTTGCTTTTAAAATGTTTCATTTCATCAAACTACACACAGCAGTAAAAAGCACACAAATCTGTAACGCTGCATGATCTGCAGACCAGTAGGATTTTCTGGCAGTCCAGTAGATTTTCTTGTATCTGTACAATTTTCTCTAGCAACAGTGAGATTTTTGTAGAACTGCTCTTTCTAGGAACATGGATATGTTGTTCATCCACACTGTCTGGCAGGTTCCTTGCCGCTTTAAATCTTGCCGGAAGGTCTTCAGGCTGGCTCCTCCTACCCACCCGGGTGATAAAACTCTCGGCTCCGCCCCATGATGCCAGATCTTCCTTACCGCTTGGAAGCTCAGGTTCCCTCCTTAACGCTCTACGTAATAGACTGGATCCTAATTCTTCGGTTCGCCCGAAACTCATTTTAAAATTTTCAAGACTTCGGTCATCTTTCTCCCTCGCGGCTGCGATGGACAAATCGACTCCCGGATTTCGGCGGTGCCCTTGTGGGCAGAAGATGTCCAGGACGGACCTGCACTCCCCGTGCATCTACTGCCTCAGCCTAGAACACGACCCGCAGGCCTGCGAGTCATGCCGTTCGTTTTCTGCCAACGTCCTGGAGGACCACACTGCCCGGTTACAGCTTGGGCACCCCAAGAAGCACTACCCGCCAGTTAAGTCGAAGGAGGCCTGTTGGGCGGTTACCGCGGTGGCTGGCTGGGCTGAGCAATTCGAGCAGATGATCGCCCTCGAGGAGGAGGCAGCCCAGGCCGCATCATCCTCTTCCTCGGTCGCGGCATTTATCCCGCTCTCTCCGGGTACCTCATATTGAGCTTCGTTCAAGGAGCTTTGCCATTCCCTTTCCACGAAGGGAGAGGGGTCATCGGGACATTCCTCTCAGTCCGAAAAGAAGGACTCAAAGGGTAAGTCCCATCGTCGGCGTTCGTGGGAGCAGGAGAGGTCTCCTTCCCCGGACAGCTGACTGTCAACTTCAGTCGAGGTTGCGGCTGAGGCCGCTGGCTTCACGGTGTCCCCGTCAGGCCAGCTGGCCGAGACTCCCGTCAGCATGGTCGAGATTTTTCTCGACCCGTCGGACGGGCTGTCGACTGGTGAGGCCGACAACCCTTCTTCACCGGTTCCCCCGGTGGAGACCGAGGATCTGCCTGCACCCCCGGTGCAGCAGTCCCCGATTAAAGACTTCGAGCCGAGGAAGGCTGGTGTCCCCGGCTCGCTCCCAGACCGGTCCTCGGAAACACCGAGGATCTCGGTCTCGGTCTCGGACTT
Source organism: Neoceratodus forsteri (assembly GCA_016271365.2). Taxonomy (NCBI): domain Eukaryota; kingdom Metazoa; phylum Chordata; order Ceratodontiformes; family Ceratodontidae; genus Neoceratodus; species Neoceratodus forsteri. Next base: position 1,049,326,844 of record CM057456.1, read on the forward strand.
CGTGTCAGTCCAGCTGATCCCGCCAACATCGGCAGACTCGGTCTCGGCACCGAGGCAAGTGGCACCGCCGCTCGTCCTCGTCTTCCTCCTCGGAAGAGGAGAGGCTTCGGTGCAAATTGCGTCAATGCTACAAGGACCTGATGTGGCAGCAGTTACTTCTGTTTAGGAACAAGTCGACGCCGTCGCCTTCCCCGGCCATCAAGTGGCTGTCACCCGAGCGGCCGAAACAACCCCTCGTTGTAGTCAAGGTGCCCAAGCCTGGGCCGGTTGTTCGGCCGAAACCCACTGCCCCACCGATTTGTGGTGGAACCTCTGCCTCCACAACCCAAATCGGGGGCACCGACCAAGGACTCTCGGTCGGGTCAAGGCCTGCCCCACAGGTTGTCGGTCACCCTCACTCCCGACCGTCCTCAGCAGGTGGAGGGTGGCTCAGGCCCCAGGCAGCTCTTCGCGGACTCCTCCGAGTCTGACGACAACTCCTCCCTGTTCTCCAGGCCTGTTGGCCTGGAGTACTCCGGAGGCCAGTCTTTGGACAAAAGCCCATCGTCCTTCGTGGGTTTGCTTCGGCTCATCTCGGAGTCCACCGGGATGCAGCTTGAGCCCATATCCAAACAGGCCAAGTATCCCCAGATGGAGATACTGGACTGAGGAGATTCTCCCACGGAGGCCTTTCCGGTGGCTGAAGCCATTGTTGGCCCAGCCTTGGAGCTTTGGCAGCGGCCTGCTTCCTGCCCTGCGCCTTCGGCCAGGATGGCCAGGAAGTATGCGGTCCCTACCAGCTCTTTGCCCAGGTTTTCGGAAAACCCCTCTGCCGAGGGGTTGGTCAACGACAGCGTTTTCTGGCGTTCCAGGAACGCTAGGGACGTGGACAAGCCCCCAACAAGGAGTGCAAGAAGCTGGACTACGCCGGGCGCAAGCTGTACACTGCATCCTCCCTTGGCCTCTGCCAGGCCAGCTCGACCGTGCTGATGGCACACTTCTCCCACGCCCTCATGGGCTCCCTGGATGAGGTGGTCCCTCATCTCCCGGCCGACCTGCAGACCACGGTCCAGCAGGTGCAGGACCAGGGTAGGGCAGTGGCTAAGCAGCAGCTCCAAACGGCTCTGGACATAGGAGACTCCTGTGCCAGATCTGTTGCAGCCACGGTGGCCATGCGCCGCAGAGCATGGCTGGGGATATCCACCTTCACGGCGGATACCCAGCACAAATTGGCAGATATCCCCTTCCTGGGGACCGACCTCTTCGGCCCTGGAGTGGAAGGTCACCTCCAGCGGATCGAAAAGTCCAGTGCCACTCTGGACTCAGTCACCTCCGCCCAGAAGGACAAAGGCCGCTGACAGCAGCAGCACAAGTCCTTTCGCCCTTCTGCGCCTGCGGCACGTCCATGCTGCAACAACACCAACACGAGGGCCAGCAGGCTCGTGCATGGCATACCAAACCCAAGCCCGGCTTCCTCCAATAGGAAGCAGGGAGGTAAAGGCCCAGGAGGTCCCTCAGCCGGTCCGTCCTCCAAGTCTGCCCAGTGACAGGTTGAGGGGTGTCGCCCCCAGCCTCGTCACTCCCCCCTGGGTTCCCCCTGTGGGGGGACGGTTCTGCCACTTCCTTTCCGCCTGGTCCGCTATCACCACAGACCGCTGGGTGTTGGAGGTGGTAGGAAAGGGCCTGCCTCTGGAGTTCGAGCAGGCCCTACCCTTCTGAGCCGTCGCCCCTCGGGGGGCCACGGGGTCCACAGCCTCTCTGTCGGCCCGCTGAGACGACATTGCCCTGCTTCTCGAAAAAGAGGTGATCAGGAAGGTGGCGGATCCTCCTCCAGACCCGGGGTTTGTGTCCAGGTACTTTCTGGTCCCAAAACAGACGGGGGACTAGCGCCCCATTCTCAACCTGCATGACTGGAACAGGTTCCTAAGGTCTTGGACCTTCAGGATGGTCACTCTGGCTCAGATAATCCCATCCTTGGAACGAGGCGTGTGATTCTGTTCCCTGGACCTTCAGGACGTGTTCTTTCACGTCCCAATCCGTCCGTCCCACCAGAGATTCCTCCTCTTCAGAGCGGAGGGATCCCTTTATGAGTTCCAGGCCATGCCCTTCGGCCTTTCCCTAGCTCCCAGGGTCTTCACCAAATGCATGGCAGTGGTGACAGCATTCCTGCGGTGCCGAAGGGTCTGGGTGTACCGCTACCTGGATGACTGGCTGATTGCAGCCCCCTCCAGAGCAGAGGTGGAGCGGTCCAGAGATCTGGCCCTCCAGGTTTGCTCTCAGGTTGGCCTCCTCATCAACGACGCCAAGTCGGAACTCGTGCCAAAGCAGATGATTCAATTCATCAGGGCAGAGCTCGACTCTCTACGAGCCAGAGCACGGCTCCCAGCGGACAGGGCCAAGGTTCTTTCCTCTTTGCCCAGTCATTTCAGGTTGGGCAATCACGCCCTGCCCGGGACTTCCTGCGCCTCCTGGGCCTCATGGCGGCCTGCACCAGCGTGGTCCTTTGGGCCCGCTGGTACATGCGTCCCCTTCAATGGGGACTGGCCAGCCAATAGTCACAGCACTTTGATTCGCTGGATCAGCTAGTGACAGCGACCCAGGAGATGTGGAAAGCTCTCCAGTGGTGGACCGTTCCAGCACATCTGCAGGAGGGCATCGCATCTGTCCGCCCCGAGCTGATGGTCTCTCTATCGACCGATGCCTCTCTGATGGGTTGGGGTGCCCATCTGGGGGAGCACAGAGCGCATGGCCTCTGGTCCCCTCGGGAGTCCCGCTGCCATATCAACCTGCTGGAGGTTCAAGTGGTTCATCTAGCCCTCACGGCCTTCGCTCCGTTTCCACGGGGTCAAGTGGTTCAGGTCCAGACGGACAATACCACGACCATGTACTACCTAAACCGCCAGGGCGGGTGCACTCCATGCCTCTGTGCGGGGAAGCTCTCCACATTTGGTCACTCGTGCACAGCCTGGAGGCAGATCTCCTTTCCATTCACGTGGCAGGAGCCTCCAACACCCTGGGCAATGCCCTAAGCCGGATAGGGGCTGCATCTCACGAGTGGTCTGTCCTGCCGGAGATAGTACAAGATCTCTTCTCCCACTGGGGCACGCCTCAGGCGGACCTGTTTGCCTCCAGGGAGAATGCGAAGCTGAGACTGTTTCATGCCCGCCCCCTCAGCAGGGCTCGCTGCAGGGGGATGCCTTCTCGAGGCCATGGACCCCGGGCCTCTTCTACGCCTTTCCCCCATTTCCCTTGATCCACAAGGTGCTTCTCAAGGCGAGGAGGGACAAGGCGCAGGTGATTCTGGTAGCCCCAGACTGGCCCCGTCAGTTCTGGTATCCAGATCTCCTCAGTCTCAGCTCCAGGCTCCCGAGGCGGCTTCCAGGCCACCCGGGCCTGATCTCAATCAATCAGAGGAAGGTATTCCATCCGGACCTTCAGTTCCTGCACCTGACGGCCTGGTTCCTGAGCGGCTAGAGTTCCAGGCCTTGGGTCTTTCCGACGAGGTCCTCAACGTCGTTTAAGCGTCCCGTAAGGAGTCGACCAGAAAATCTCGCCTTCAAATGGAAGAGATTCTCCGTTTGGTGTCAGGGCAAGGGCCTGTACCCTTCCTCCTGTTCCTTGGCAAGCATTCTGGACTACCTGTGGTCCCTTTCTCAACAAGGGCTTCGGTCGACGACCCTTAAGGTGCACCTGGCAGCCATCTCTGCTTACCCGGTGCGGGCCGGGAAGCAGCCGATGGCGCAGGAGAAGGTGGTCGGGCACTTTTTCAAATGCCTTGATCACATATCCCCTCCGGTGCGAGAACCTCCACCTCCATGGGATCTACTGCTGGTATTGGCTAACCTCATGGGCAGACCATTCGAACCAGTGCACAGGTGTGACATCTCTCACCTGTCGTGGAAGACCGCCTTCTTGGTGGCTATCACATCAGCCAGAAGGATAGGAGAGCTCCAGGTGCTTTCCATCGAGTCTCCTTATCGGGTCTTCCACAGGGACAAGGTTGTCCTGCGCCCCCAACCGAAATTCCTTCCGAAGGTGGTGTCGGAGTTTCACCTTAACCAGGTGTTGACTGTGCCGGTGTTCTACCCCAATCACACCTCGGAGGCCGAATATAGGCTCCATACTTTGGACCCTAGAAGAGCGCTTGCTTATTACAAGGAGCGGATGGCTGAAGTTCAGGGAGAGGTTTGCCAGCTGTTTGTCGCCTATGCTGAAGCCGCACCTGGCAGACCTGCAGCCAAGTGGACGATAGGCAGGTGGGTCACCTCCTGCATAGATCTCTGCTATAGGTTGGCGGGCATGGAGCCTCCCAGAGGGATAAGAGCTCATTCTACCCGCCATACCGCTGCATCGGTGGCTGCTTCCAGGGATGTCACTATCCAGGAAATCTGCAGGGCTGCTACCTGGAAGTCAGCACACACCTCCATCACCCACTACCACATCGACCTTGAGTCACGCCGGGTTGCTGGTTTGAGGTCTCGGTTCTCCAGTCTTTATTCCCTAAATAGGGGATGTGCACCTTGCCTCCCTCCTCCCAGAGAACTGCTAGGAGTCTGCCATACAGTGTGGATGAACAACATATCCATGTCCCTAGAAATACAGGTTACTCACCTGTAACAGGAGTTCCGGAATGGTATATGTTGTTCATCCCTATTCTCGACTCCCGGCTTCGCCAGCACAACCTGGCTTCCGCAGGCTAGATCTGGGCGTCATGGGCGGGCGAGGTTTTACCACCGGTGGGTGGGTGGGAGCCAACCTGAAGACCTTCCGGCAAGGTTTAAAGCGGCAAGGAACCTGCCAGACAGTGTGGATGAACAACATATACCATTCCTAGAACTCCTGTTACAGGTGAGTAACTTGTATTTCTGTACTATTAGCTAAGAGACTCTAATGGGGCATGACCTGCAATCTAGTAGGTCTCTCTAGAAGAGCTGTGTTTTTTTCTAGCACTGCTCCTTCTAGGCAACTTGGTATAGTTCCATTACATTTACTTGTAATTTGTGTAGCAAGGTCTCACTGCACTGTACCATTACAGCTAGTGTGTTTTCTAAAGTCTGCATTTATTCCTTTATGCGCTGCATCACCTTAGCTAGCGAATTAGCAAGGTATTTTTTTTTTTTTCAAACTCTATTTTTCACTCCTTGCCACTAACCTCTCTCTGGCGTGGTCTCTTAGTTGCTGGCTCTACCCATCCATCTGACGCTCCGACCATCCAACTCTGGTTGGGAGGCACCCCCTTTCTGCCCAGCTCGTCTTAACCCCTCGGCTCTGAGTCCCCCGAGGAAGGACCGACACTCCCACCGTTGCTCTATCTGTAGTGCTGGCAGGCTCACTGAGTGCAGGAGGAGGAACCGGATCGGATGTCTGGACGCCTGACATTGGACGTGGGGCCACAACCACTGGGCCCACCTTCGCCTGTTAGTGAATTTTTTTTTTTTTTTTTACCTTAAGTACCCCGGGAGCGTGGACGTGCAATGTCATCCAGCGCACCGCAGGCAGCTCCCACACCCACTTGCAGGACGACCGCCGTCATTCCCAAACCCCAAATGGGAGGTCTTCATTGTGCTGCAGTGTCCTGGCCTCCGCCAGGAGTCACCAAAGCAGCAAGGAGCACCAGTCACCCACCCAGGAGAGGAGAGCAGTCTTCCGGACACTCAATCCTCTCCTTCCACTGCCAACCCCGTGCCCCAGGTCTGTTCCCGAACCCCTGTCATTGGCATTGCGTGAGGTGTGGTGTCCAGCACCTCAACCCTCGGCACCACCTCAACTAGCAAGTTAACCAAAGTCTACATATATTGAAATGGAACATTAATGCTTAAAATCTGCTTCTGCTTTAGCCCCTGATTTCACCTTTCTCACCCCTGTTAACTCTCAAATCTGCATCTACCTTGCCTTGAACTTCAGCTTTTTTCTTTTCTGTATTGCTAACTAACCTTCTCCTCTTCTCTCGATCCCATCCCCCCTTTCTCTCTTTTTTTTTCCCAGCAAACCCTACCTTAGCCCTCCTTTCCCTCTTCTCCCCCTCTGCCCTGTCTACTCAAACAGCCCTTCCCCTTACTCCTGTTAATCCCTTCTCCCTTTATTTACAGACTGTGACAAAGCCCCCTGGGCATTCCTCCACCCATGGCTGTAGCCACAGGAGCTGCTCCCTGCCCTCTCAAGGGCCGAAAACAGGCACACCTGCTCAACAGACAGAGCGCCCCCCTCAGTTGTAAATTTTTAATTTGGCACCATTTCTCCGATCTTTGTGTGAGCCTGGCCATTGACTCCATCCTTAAACATAGGAGCTGTTGGGTCACCTGCAATCCCTAGCTTTGCCTCTAAATATTTAAGAATTAGTTTTTATTCCCTCTCCTTAAGCAGCTTTCTAAATCAAGCTAGTTGCTCACGGTGGGACTTTTGTGCCAGAGCCTGCTCTCACTTGATTTTTCGGGCCACCTCCCCTGCCCCACCGCCAGCACTTTATTATATAGACTCCTTCCAGGAACTCCTCCCACTGGAATCCCACAGTCAGCTGGTTTTCTATCTCCTGAAACCACACCCTCCCTTCTTAAAGGGATCAAACCTAAATCACCCACTCCAGTTAACTCTTCTCAATTACTGCTATAACCTGCCATATAGTAAGGGACCTCACCCTAATTCTACTTACACCCTTTTTAATTCTTACACACTAGCTCCTTTCTTCTAGTTTAAGTTACCGATCCCCTTTTAAACAACCTTTTCTATACTTACCACTCCATTATTCCCCATCTCACTCTTCTGCTGTACCCAGCTCTTTTCCAACTAAACCTCCGTATCCCTCCTTGCAGAGCTGTGTGCTCTCTGGGCTGTATTTTTCTCCCACCTGCCCTTTCCTGGCCATTATTGATTGCTCGCATCCCACAGCTTGTCCCACCCTCCGCTACATTATTAGTGGATACCTTTCTCAGCCCAAGCCTCAAAGGGGCTTTCCTAACCCTGGACATCTGTTACTGCTGTTAGCAACACCTTTCTGTTGTGTGCCTCGCTGACTATTCTGGCCTTTTTTGCTGTAATCTTTTGTCCTGAGCCTGCCAACCATGACATCCTGTGGCAATACCACTTAGCAAGCTGTAGGTATGGCTCTCTCCTTGCTAAGTCACGTCCTTCTCTCCCCTCTCTTAATACTTTACTGTGTGGACCTTACCCACTTGGATCATTTCTGACCTGGGGTATCTCTTGAGGACAGCCCATGCAGCCACTTACTGCTTCAGCCGGTCTGCCTTCTCATATGTGCAATATTACGTATGCCAGTGCCCTTGCGCCTCTCTAGGGATACCAACTCCAGGAGCTACTCAGAACCATATCACACCCTTACGACCCTCCTGGGCTCACCCACACCACTAACTATTCCTGTCCATATTGCAGTGTTCAGCCTAGTATCCCCTCACTTCCTCTCCCTACTGTGGCTATCCTCCTCCAGGACCCTCTTCCCCAAACGTGGTTGCCACTCGCTGCTCAAATTCCTGTATATGGGGCTTAAGAAGCTTCTCCTACTCTTGCTACTCTGTTCAGGAAACATTGAACTAAATCCTGGACCGCCTCTTCCTATTCCTGCTCCCTCAGATCTATCGCAACTAAAAGGTCTCAGCTTTATACATATTAATGCCTGCAGCCTGCTAAAGAAAATGGATTTAATTCAAGCCTGGGTACTCCACCCCACCCCACGTGTACTTGTAGTTTCAGAGTCCTGGCTGAAAGCCTCCACACCTAATCAAGCTAACAATATCCCATCCTACAATGTTTACAGAACAGATGGGATATCTAGGGGTGGAGGGGTTGCAATATATGTTCTAGACAAATACACGGTCTCTGTCCTCAACTCCACAACTCTGCCCAAGGAATTTGAAAGTCTCACCTTAAAAATGTCTCTGTCAGCTGACAAGTCAATCTACATTTCAGGCTGCTACAGACCCCCTTCTGGTGGACTGGGGATAATTTCCCACCTCCACAGGATACTAGGAACCATTGATTCTGGATTTATTTGTATTGGGGGGGGGGCTTCAACTTGGATTGGAATTCTCATTGCTGTGAACCTCTATCTAAAAGAAATATCTGTGATGGAAATGGACTTGCGAAACTAATCTGTGATGCCACCCGCCTAATACTAAAAATCCTGGGCACAACACTCTCCTGGACCTAATCTTTACCAACAGGCCCCATAAAATTGCTTACACCAGGGTATTTCATAAGGACATTAGTGACCACGGTGCCATTGCCTGCGTGAGGCACTCCCCAAAAATAACCAGTCCACCTAATTTTACCTACAAAAGGAATTTCCGCAAATTTAATATCTCTGAATTGGATTAGATGGCAAGATTTTTACCTGGCTCCAACAGTCGATAAGGCATATACCCACTTCCTCAACAAACGTGCCCCAATGACGAAACTAAGGGCTAGGAAACAAGCCTGTCCTTGATTCTCCAACTCATTGAAATCCATCTTGCATCACAGAGATCACCTATGGAAAAAAGCCTGCAAGACAAAATCTAAAGCCAATTGGGCTGCCTTCAGAGCAGCAAGAAACCAGTGTACCAGACTCATTCAGGCAAAAAAGGCCAAGTACTAGCAGTCTGCTTTGGAGTCATTCAAAAACAATGCTGCTAAATTCTGGAATATTATTAGGGAAATAGAAGGGCATAGTTCACCTTCATCCCTCCCAACTAAAATAGTCTTAGGGGGCATTACCTACACAAATAGTGATGATATTCTGGACCAGTTATTTATTTATGACTTTGATAACCGGGTGAGTGCACTGATCCCAAGGACCGTTTTCAGGCACGACTCGGGCCATAACACATGGCGCAGGGTGACAGTGGAGTAGAAGGTAACAGTAATACGCATGAAACAGATTTGATACAAGCAACAATAGCAGCCACAATATACAGGTTTGATGCATAGGTCCATTTGAGAACAGTGAATACAAGGTTTCAATATCGGACATGAGGAGATTTGGTACAAAATAAACAAATCGTAGGCACAGTGTACAGTGTGTGACTGCATTGTCCAGTGAGCAAGTAATACACAGAATATTCAGCAAAAAATATATATACAATATGTACAGGCAAGGGAGTCAAATATTACTATGAAAAATACAATATAACAGTTGTAGGTAGGGGAGTTGACTAGTGTGGGTAGGTGGGTAACCCCTGAACTGGGGAGTTGACTAGTGTGGGTTGGTGTCAGACCCCTGGGAGCAGTGGCAGGATGAGTTTGCCAGGAACCAGACTTTAAGGCAGGACTTGAAACTGGAGTGTCTGTGTCAGAGGAACGGAGTTCAGACGGTAGTTTGTGCCACTGCAAAAGGGCAGCTGCAGACCAAGCTCTGCTACCCATGTTGATGAATACCCTAGGAACAGCTAGAGGGGGAGTACCATTAGAGCGGAGGTTGTGGAGGAGCGTTCAGGTTTTCAGAAGGACAGTTACGGGGGATTCTGGAGCCGTGCAGATGACATTGTCCACCATGCAGCAGAGGGCTAGGTCAAAGCGACCTTGCAGCGGTAGCCATCCACAGGTATTATAGAGGGTACAGTGGTAGGTGGAGAACGGGGCCAGTAAAGCAATGTGACAGGTGCTGTTGTAGGCAGTGGAGAGTTTAGCTATGGCAGTAGCTGAGGTCCTGGCATAAATAGGGGAGCAGTAGTCAAGAATAGGGAGAAGATTACCCTGGACAATGGCTAGTCTGGCTTCAGGGGTAAGATATTCCCTGAATCTATAGGCGGCACCTAACTTTTGATGGAACCTTCTGACAAGGGAATTTGCATGCTCAGTGAACAGCTGGCCTAGCTTTTGACTCTTCTCCCATCAGCAAGCTATCATCCATCCACTTGCTTGCACCCTTTCACCACCTTCCCCCAAAACTAGACCTGACTCTTCACAATTTAGTTTCAGCCGTATCTCGCTCAAGCAAGTCGAGGATCTCTTGCTCACTCTTGACCCTAAAAAAGTGCAGGAGCTGATCTACTTGAACCTTACTTTCTAAAGATAGGATGCTACGCCCTGGCCTCGCCTATCACCCACTTGTTCAGTCTGTCACTTTCCCAAGGTATTACCCCTTGCATTTGGAAAACTGCCTGTGTCATCCCTTTGTTTAAATCTGGTGACCAATGCGATCTCAATAATTACTAACCTATTTTGCTTCTGTCCATTCTAAGCTTCTTGAAAAGCTGATCAACACCCAACTCGGAGACCACCTAGAAGCAGAAAATCTACTGACCCCCTGCAATCTGGGTTTCACCCCAGACATAGTACGTTATCTGCTCTAGCAAAAGTTACAGATGACTGGTAAACCTCCCTTGACACTTAAGAACCATGTTTGTGCCCTTTTTTTAGATTTAAGCAAGGCATTTGATACTGTTGACCACCAATTACTGTTGGACACATTAAATAATTTTGGTCTAGATGACACTTCGCTAAATTGGTTTTCCTGTTATCTTGCCGACAGGCGGCAACAGGTTAAAGCCAATGGCGCCCTCTCCCCTTTAAAACCTATCCTGAGAGGAGTTCCATAGGGCTCCATCTTAGGTCCATTACTATTTGCCGTTTACATTAATAGTATTAACAACAATGTCAGCACAACAAATGTACACCTATTTGCGAATGATACTGTGTTATATGTTGCCAGGCCTAGTCTCCAACTTACCCACCTCAAGTTACAACGTGATTTTGACCTACTTCAACACAACTTAATAAATCTCAAACTACTCCTCAGTGCTAAAAAGACAAAAATTATGTACCTGTCCCCTAATACCAAAGATGTTCCCACTGACTCCTGAACGCAAACTTTCAGATTAAGACCATCCTGGGAGAAGTACTGGAACCAGTTGAGAAATTTAAATATCTCAGCTTCTGGCTAGATTGAAAACTGTCCTTTGTAACGCATACAGAGTAAACGGCCAAAAAACTTCACCAGAGGCTTGGTCTCTTCTATTGCATAAAGCATTTGCTTACCCAGAACACCAAACTAAGGCTGGTCCAAACAACCTTTCTTCCGTTAATTGACTATGCAGACTTTCTCTACAGCCATAGTGCAAAGTCAGCCCTAATTACCCTTGACACACTCTATCACAGGGCCTTAAGATTAATTACAAATGCTCCTTTCAACACCCACCATTGCTACCTTTATCTGCAGGTTGGTTGGCCATCCCTTAATGTCAGGAGGTGCCCGCAATGCATCCCTCTGAGTTTACAGAGCTGTAACCCTGAAACTCCCTCCCTACATCTGCTCCACATTTAAAAGTGCCTCTAGTGTGTATACTCTCAGGAAGTTCTCATATATAGCATTTGATACTCCACAGATTAGAACCCGGTTTGGTTCTTCATCCCTAAGTTATGCCCTGCCGACCTTATGAAGCACTATACAAAAACCCTTAAACTTAACCTTATCGTTGGCTTTTGTACATTCAAGTCCTTGATTGGGTGTATTATGGAACACTATACAAAAAAACCCTTAAACTTAACCTTATCATTGGCTTTTGTACATTCAAGTCCTTGACTGGGCATATGTTGAAGGATGAATGTAACTGCTATGCTTGAACCTGCTTACTGTAATCATGTATATTCTCTCTGACTCCTGGCACTTAATCCCCCCCCCCCCCCACTCCCCCACTTCCCCTCTGGCCCAATTTGCTTCCAACCCCTCTATTCCCCTCATCCAGCACTAGTACTAAGCACTTGTATATCATCCACCACCCCATGTCTCCCCCCTTTAATGCTTCTTAGTTTTCTGCATTCTTCATTCCCTCCCTTCCACCACACCTGCTCTCCTCTTCCCCTCCTGTTGTATTTCTGTAACCTGTATTACTTTTTCCACCGTTGACCACCCTCTATTGCTATAAAATCCCTCGACCTTGTACTCTTATGTCCTCTTTTATTGTTCCAATTTACATTTTTGTACCTATCATTTTTTGTAACTGTTGTACTCAACTAGCTTTACCTGTATAGGCACCTGTATTAGAATTAGAAACATTTTGCTATTCAGCTTTGTAACTAGTTAACTTCCTTTTGTCTGCTTTTCTTGTATATGATATCTGACTTGTATTTGTATTGTACCACTGCAGCTGTTCTGTATTTTGTATTGTACTTATGTCTCCCCAGGACCTCCTCGCAAATTAGTTGTCTCAGTGGTGGTTTTTCTTGGTAAAATAAACTTTGAATTGAATTGAAATCACCTCAGATCATCAGTGCAGAGACTCTAGATGTTTTTTTGCAGAATAACTCACTCAATTAGCCATCAAGTGTTTGCTACACTGTAAATGTAGTCATTAGTGCTCACTGGGTATGAAAAGTTAGTTAAAAGCTACCTAAACATTATTTTTAACGGGAACACTGCTCCTGAAACCCTCCCACAGAAGTATAGCATAAAGGGAGAGGTGCTGAATAATATTAAAAAAATACCTTAAAATCTGGACTTTAATACATTTTTGGTGAGTTTTTCACTTCACCGTAACCAGGAGGCATTTTAAGAGCACCGCGCCAATCGGAGCCTAAGGCTGCAGGGAACACACAGCGTGATGATGTATTCTTGTCTCCAATACTCAATCCCTATGGAACCTTATATGTTGTGTGTAATATTAGTGCTGTATATGTACCTTGTTCTCTTCATCACTGTGTACAAATTAAATAACGATAAAAATGTCAAAGCTCACACATAGCAGTAATGTTACACACACTATATAAGGTTCCATAGGGATTGAGTACTGGTGATGAGATGCCTCACTAAGATTACATCATCACGCTGCATGTTCCCCGCAGCCTTAGGCTCCAATTGGTGCGGTGCTCTTAAAATCCTTTCTGATTGCCGCGACGTGAAAAAAACACGAAGAAAATGTATGAAAGTCCAGATTTTAAGGTATTTTTTTAGTATTATTTAGCATCTCTTTCTTTATACTATACTTCCACAGGAGGGTTTCAGGAACAGTGCGCCTGGTAAAATAGTGTTTAGGTAGCCTTTAATACCATAGCTCTGCTGTTTGTAAAATTGACTCTAAACCAGTACTTACTGAATCCATGGTCCTGGATACATCACTGCCATATGGTGCAGAAGGCATCCACCCAGAAGGCAATTTCCTTTGTCAGTTCAGATGTCAGAGCACAGGACATGGGGCAGTGGAAATAGTACCAGTCTCAGAACGGAAGAAGGGGTTCTACTCCCACTACTTCTTGGTACTCAAGAAATCAGGAAGCATGCGCCTCATACTTGATCTCAGCTTCCCCTTTCTCTCACCCCCTCCCCCGTGTGCCAAACAATTGACCCCTACTTACATTACTTTGTCTCCTCTTCCTCAGAATCGGCTCACTGAACCCCAAAGCAGCGGCGTCGTCGGTCGCCCGAGAGCCAGGCTCCTGAAGCCCTCCCTCCCCTCCAGCTGAATCAATTTCCCTGGCTACAGGTACGGATAATTCGAGCCGCGAGCTGCTACAGCATTTAGAGGGACAGAGTTTAGACCCCGCCGACGCCCCTTGGTCGGCTCCCCCTTATATAGGGCTGCCGAGGCGCGTTTTAACCAATCAGCTCACTTTCCCACCCGCAGATTATAACTTTCTACTACTTGAGGCAGCACCACTTTTCCCCCTATCAATTGCATACTCTTGTACTCCCAGCCACTAAAACACTAGAAACCTACAAAGCTTAACTGTACATTAACTAATAGCCTGTAGTGCAGTCTGGACAGCTCCTAGACATTTTTGAGCTCTGCTCGTATAGTTCTAAATGCTACTGTACACAGCAATCAGCAGGACCTCCTATATATAAACTCAGTTAGCTTAAAGCAACAACCTGTTGTGCACTTAGGTCAGACCCTCAGCAGCTTGTGCTCTGACTGCCTAACCTAACCCTCACTGTAATCCCAGTTGGAGGTACTTCCCTTGCTCCATAAAAAACTTCAGAACCGGCAGTACAAATTTCACTTCCTCCTTAGTAGCCGAGCTGAACGACCGACTCCTTGCCAATTAAGCTGCTCCTATTTCTCATACAGTCTGCAAAGCCTGAATCTGAGGTGGATATTGGTCTCTCTTTTGCTATTCTTGTCTTACTGGAACCAAATTGAGCTCTCTCTGTCTAGTTTCATCTCATTTAAAGAGATAGCTGCTGTTACAATCCTCAACACTACCCACCTCACCTCTAACCCTCTACCCTTTCCAGTGTGTTCCCAAAAGTCTTAGCTCCTCTCACGCCAGCTCAAAAATCCAACTCAACTGGCTAGACTAGTTCTGCTTCTCTCATTGCAAGGACTTCTCATACCCTATATCCCACCCAAATAACTCTCCTGAAGTATTTTCAACATGGCCTTAAGCTTATTTGGTACGCTACTACTAATCTCTTTTCTTCTCAACCTTATATGGCTGTCTATTTTATATTACCCTCCAAGATCTTATCATCACTGCACCCACCCAGATGACGGTACTCTCGCCACACTGGGATCACCTTCATACTGGCCGTGCGACACCGCCCCTCTTCTGGTCCCTCACAAACTCATCTACCACCTGTCCTATACCCTGCAAAAATCACCAGGGCCTAGCTTTACCTTGCCCACCCCTTTCATTCATTGTAAGTTATGGTACCTCTTCCTCCTGGCCCTAATGCTAGCTGGTGATGTTGAACTAAACCCGGGGCCAGTGGGTACCCTCCCTCTAAATAATACAATCTGGAATGATGCCAAAGGCCTCCGTATCACACACATGAACATTAGGAGCCTCCTTCATAATATTACTGAACTTGAGGCATGGACTGTTCAACACCACCCTGATATCCTGTGCCTATCTGAAACTTGGCTAAAACCCTCCACCCCTGATGCTCTCTGCTCCCTGCCTAACTACAATCTCATTAGACAAGATAGACCTTCATCCAAACGTGGAGGAGAAGTTGCCATCTTCTATAAGCAACACCTGTTGCTATCCCATAATGGACTGTTCTACACTATCTCACTGTGAAGCAGTCCATGCCACATTACAGCTAGGCTCAAAGAAATTACACATAGTCTGCACCTACAACCCTCCTGCTAGTGGCACTAAGGGTCTTGAAGAACTCCTCTCCTTAATAGACTGCACCATCAGTCATAACGAAGTCCTTATTCTGGGAGACCTTAACCTGAACTGGTCTAGTACCACAAACCAGTCCTCTCACACCCTGGTACAAGGTCACAACCTTCACCAAATGATCACAGACCCAACTAGGGTCATGGCTCCTACTCGGAACTGGATCCTAACAAACCGTCCAGACAGCATAATAGGTGCAGGCACCCTTGCAGATGCTATTAGTGATCACTCCCCTATTTACTGTATCTGGCACTCTACCAATAAACCATCTCCACCCCCAAAACTCATTACCTTCCTGAATCTGGCCAATATTAACTTAGAGCAGTTTACTTGTGATCTCTCACTGATTGACTGGTCCCCGATCTATGCTTCAACTAATGCCCAGGCTGCCCTTGACTACTTCTTGAACCACTTTAACCCTCTCCAAGACATCCATGCTCCTCTTGTCACCCGCCGGATTCGTGGAACCCAGACAAAATGGTTAACAAAAGCCTTATTTACCCAAATAAAAGACAGGAATAAGGCTTGGCGGCGTTTCAAGATCACTGGATTGCAAACTGACCACAATCTATATCGCTCTCTGAGAAACTCATGCAAGAAAAACATACGCTTAGCCAAAAGTTCCTACTGTAAGAACCTGCTAATAAAAGCCTTGGGCGACTCTAGGAAATTTTGGTCCACCTTAAAAACACTTCTTGGTACTAATCACAGGACACACACCAGTGACATGCTGTTAAATGGCATTCACTGCAATAACCCGACAACCATAGCAAACTCTTTTAATCACCACTTCTCAGACCTCTCAAAACTACCTCACCTCCCTCCCTCCTGTCCCCAACACTATACCCCCTGGCGATATCAGTCCGATACTCACGCACCCACCTTTTAGGTTC
Organism: Neoceratodus forsteri; assembly: GCA_016271365.2. Lineage (NCBI taxonomy): Eukaryota > Metazoa > Chordata > Ceratodontiformes > Ceratodontidae > Neoceratodus > Neoceratodus forsteri. The sequence goes on from CM057456.1 coordinate 1,049,342,770, forward strand.
CGGAGTATAAAGAGAGGTGAAGTGTTAAAACTGCTACTCACTATTCCTGACAGCACCAGCACAGGGTCCGATGGACTTGAACCAAAGCTCCTAAAAGCCGCTGCCGCACTCATCGCCTCTCCCTTAACCAAAATTTTCAACCTATCTCTACGCTATGGCATAATACCAAACATATGGAAAACAGCCAAAGTCACACCAATCCCAAAAAAGGGTGACCCTAAGGAAATAAATAACTACCGCCCCATTGCAATTCTCTCTGTACTTAGCAAACTCTTGGAAAAACTAGTGGCCACTCAATCCATAGAATATCTCCAAAGATACAACCTTCTATCTAGCTCACAGCATGGCTTCCGCAAAGGGCACAGCACCTCTACTGCCCTCCTCAAACTCACCAACGACATATATGCCTCCATGGACTCGGGCCTCCTAACAGGTGCAGTCTTCATTGACCTAACTAAGGCATTTGACCTGGTCAACCACACCATTCTTCTAACTAAACTATGCTCCCTGGGCTTCACCACCGACGTAGTGGCCTGGTTTGAAAGCTACCTGTCCAGCAGAAAACAAGCTGTAGTGTTTAACTCTGCCATATCAGATCTTTCCACTATTAATGTTGGAGTGCCCCAGGGCTCAATCCTTGGGCCCTTACTCTTCTCTATCTTCATTAATGACATCCCACTCATTGCAAACAACTGTTCATCACTGCTCTATGCTGACGATCTAGTTATTTACCATAGTGCCAGAACTGTTGCCGACTTAATCCACCCTCTCGCCATTGACTTTGCTAATATTCAATCCTGGCTCACCGATGACAAACTTATTCTCAACTCCAGTAAAACTTACTCCATGCTCTTCGGCTCCTCTGCCAGACTTAAAACGAATCAAAATGCCCTAATTATCCCCTGCGCGGACGGATCTTCTCTGATTAGCACCAACTCCTTTAAATACCTTGGTGTCACTCTCGATCCATCCCTCGACTTTGACCTACACATTACAACCACCTGCAAGTCAGTTAACGCCAAGATAGGTAGTGCCTACCGAACTAGGTGTGCCCTTACCCCATCTGCCAGACTTGCTGTGGCCCAAGGCTTTCTTCTTCCAGCCCTTGCATATGGCTCAGTCACCTACCTCTTTGCCTCCAAATCATCCCTCCATAAGTGGGACACCACCTACAACAGCATCTGCCGCTATGCTTTCGCATCTCCACATTACAAACATCATTGCCAGCTCTATAGTGACCTTAAATGGCCATGCCCCTCTGCTCACAGACTCCAGGCCTTCGGCTCATTAATTGACAATATTATCAGATCTGGCCTCCCGCTACCCCTGTCATCCCTACTGGATGCACAGCCTCTCTCTTATGGCCTACGTTCGACTGACCAAGCTCTCTTTCACATACCCAGACACAGAACCAATATGGGTACACGCGCCTTTTCCAACGTGGCTCCAAAATACTGGAATTCTATACGCCAAACTATTCGACAAGCAGCCTCCCACACCACTTTTAAGTCAGTTCACAAAGAGCACTTACGCTTTATTAACCCCTGCACCTGTTTTAATCCGCCTTAGCTCCACTATTCTTCCCTGTTGCTCTGTTTCAATCATCCTTGTTCCTCTCCCCCCTCTCTCTGCTTTCTCTCTCCCTCGCTCTCTCGCATCTCTTCTTTAATACTTGTTATTTTGTCTCTTTGAATGCCTGCTATTGCTAACGCCTATGTTCCTACTTAACTTTATTTTGAGATCCCTGTACAACTGTGCTGTATTTTTATCCTACAGTGTAAACCTATTCGTGTTTGTTGCCAAAATTTTGTCTCCACGTACCTGAAGTTTTGACTTGACTCTGTACTGTACTGCTTTCATGTGCTGCATCACATACACAATTTTTGTATTTCTAAAATGTGCTCTCCCGGGTCGTGCCTGAAAATAGGCATCTTTGTGCCTAGTGCACTTACCCGGTTACCAAAAGCAAATAAATAAATAAAATCAAGAGAAAAAAAATCAAGATGGTTTCTCTGGGTTCCATGCTACCATATCTGAAACCACGGGATTGGCTAGCTTCTCTGGATATGTAAGATGTGTATACCAGCACATTCTGGTGCTCCCAACCACCACAGGTACCTGTGGTTCTGTGTAGAGGGACATCATTACCAGTTCACAGTCTTACCCTTTGGGCTTTCCTCAGTGCTGCAAGTCTGTATGAAGTACTTCGCAGTACTCACAGCTCACCTCAAAAAGCTAGGACTACAGGTCTTCCTGTGCCTGGATGAGTGGGTCCTAACAAGCTCATCCAGACAAGAAACAGAACAAGCAGTGGCCACTGCCTTACAGTTTCTAATGTCCATTGGAGTGCTTCTGAACCCTTCCAAGTCTCAGCTAGAGCCCTTCCATGTACTTCTTTTCGTTGGTGGTGCTCTGGACATGACCCGAGCTTGGGCCTTTCTTCTAGACAGCAGAGAACAAGCAGTCTTTTAGATGGCATGCTTCATCACGGAACACAAGTTGGGGCTGGCTCACTTCATGTAGTCCAAGCTGGGAGTCATGCAAACGGGCAAGAAGGAGAGGAGGAGGAACAATGGGGAAACATCAAAACTGCCATCACAGAGGCAACAAGCCTTTGTGTGAAGCAAATAAGTCAAAACAAAGTAAAAAAACACTAGGGTTCTCAAAAGAGGGGGAGTGTAGGGAGAAAAAGATAGCATTCAGGAAGTATGAGAAAATGCACAAGGAACAGGACAGAGAACTATACCAATTAAAGCAGAAGGAAGCAGGGAAGGCAGTCAGAATAGCAAAGGCCCAAACCGAGGAAAAGATAGCCAGCTCGGTTAAGAAGGGGGACGAAACCTTTTATAGGTACATTAGGGAGTGAAGAAACAGTAAGGGAGGGATAGTGAGTCTTAATAAAGGGAGGGTGGGTGGGCAGAGGGTGACAGTGAAAAGCAGGATACGGAATGAATACTTCAACTCAGTATTCACAAAAGAAGAGGAGAGGAGGTACCTAATCCAATCAATAGAAGCACTCTGGATAGGGAGGTCGATACCAGTCCATTCACAGAAGAAAGGGTTCTGAAAGAACTCCTAAAACTGAAGGTGGACAAAGCGATGGGACCTGATGGGATTCACCTCTGAATTCTGAAAGAACTAAGGGGAGAACTAGTGACACCACTGACTAACCTTTTTAATAAATCATGGGAGGATGGTGTGGTACCTAAGGACTGGAGGAGGGCGGGTGTGATTCCTCTTCACAAAAGTGGGAGCAAAGCAGAGGCAGGAAACTACAGACCTGTCAGTTTGACCTCAGTGGTAGGAAAAATTATGGAATCACTTCTGAAAGAAAGAATTGTTTAGTACCTAGAGCCCAGCGGGGCACAGGACCCAAGGCAGCATGAATTCACGGCAGGAAGGTCATATCAGTCTAATCTAATAGAGTTCTTTGACTGGGTGACCAAAGTAGTTGCAGGGAGGGGCTAGACTTTAGCAAGGTATTTGACACAGTCCCACACAAAAGATTAATAAACAAATAAGCCAGCCTGGGAGTGGGTCCCTGGGTGGTAGCCTGGGTAAAAAATTGACTGGACATCAGGACACAGAGGGTAAAAGTAAACAGAATAGTAAACGGAATCCACTCCGAAGAAAAAGGGGTTACTAGTGGGGTACCGCAGGGTTCAGTACTGGGTCCGGTCCTTTTTAATGTCTTTATAAGTGACATTGCGAGGGACTAGAAGGAAAAGTATGCCTCTTTGCAGATGACACAAAGATCTGCAACAGGGTTAGATACATGGGGGGGGTGGAAAGGATTAGAAGGGACTTGGCAAGGTTAGAGGAATGGTCAAAAGTATGGCAGCTTAGATTCAATGCAAAGAAGTGCAAAGTAATGCATCTGGGAAACAAAAACGCAGGGGAAGAGTACACAATGGGAGGGGGGGTTCTAACAACAACTAAAATGGAAAGGGACCTGGGGGTAGTCATATCAGATGACCTAAAGGTAAGCAAGTAATGTGAGATGGCAGTAAGGAGGACTGGGGGATACTGGGATGCATAGGGAGAGGCATCACCAGTAGAAAACAGGAAGTTGTTATCCCTCTGTACAAACAGTTGGTGAGACCCCATCTGGAGTACTGCGTGCAGTTCTGCAGACCCCATCTCCACAGGGATATAGACAGGATGGAGGCAGTCCAGAAGAGGGCAACTAAAATGGTGCAGGGTCTGCACCAGAAGCCATACGATGAGACTAAAGGAGCTTAATATGTATACCCTCAAGGAAAGGAGGGAGAGTGGGGACATGATAGAAACTTTCAAGTACCTCAAGGGAATCAACAAAGTCCAGGAGGGTAGCATCTTTCATAAAAAGAGATGTACTGTACAAGAACAAGGGGGTACAATTTGAAGATAGAGGGGGGATGGCTCAGGGGCAACGTGAGGAAGTATTTTTTCCCGAAGAGGGTGGTGGGCGCATGGAACAGTCTTCCTGAGGAGGTCATGGGATCAGAACAGTGGGGGAATTCAAGAATGTGTGGGACAGACATAAAGTAATTCTGGTGGAGGTAGGAAGAAATAGGCTGTTGGTAAACTAGGATCTGCATCTTATCCAGTAGTTAGGGAAATGGGCAGACTTGGTAGGTCAAGCAGTCCTTATCTGTCGACAAAGTCTGTGTTTCTATGCCATCCTCTGTTCTCCTAGCAAGGCTTTACATGAGAACAGCTCAGTGGATGCTCAGTACCCAGTGGTTTCAAGCATCAAACTCTAGAGACAACCTCATTCAGGTGCCCAAACCCCTAGTGAGGTCCATGCTGTGGTGGTCGGTGGAGGACAGTCTCTTCCAGGGCTCCTCTTCTTCCTACCAGAACCAGAGGGGACTTTCACCATGGATGCCTCCTTACTGGGGTGGGGAGCCACTGTCAGGGCCTCCAGACACAAGCAGCCTGGTACTCATCAGAAACGCATTTTCATGTAAATGTGCTTAGAGATGCCTGCAGTTGTTTACAGCCTGAAAGTCCTTTCAGACCTGGTCAGCCAAAAGCTGTCCTCTTCCAGACAGATAACAAATCTGTCATGTACTATGTCAACAAACATGGAGAAGCACACTCTTAGCCTCTCCACAGAGAATCAGTGAGAGTATGGGAATGGTGTCTGGAGCAGGAGACCCTGCTCCAGGCCATCTGTCTGCCGGGAGTGCAGAACATTTTGACAGACGAACTCCGTTGAGCAACAGTAGATCATCATGAGTGGTCACAAAGTTAAGATATCGTGAGATCTCTATTCAGTAAGTGTGGAACCCCAGATATGGACTTTTTTTGCATCCCCATTCAATGCCAGACTGCCTCAATTCTGCTCCAGAAATCCAGAACCTAGTGGCACAATCTGCTTCGGTCATGAGGGGGAAGGGTAACCATATTTTTTTATAACTGAGCTGGGAAAAATGGTGCATCCTGTGGGGAAACACCTTGTCCTTTGAGTGTGTGTCTGTGTGTGGGGGTCTAGGTGCTGGGTGTAGGGTCCTCCTCGTATATCATCCACCTGGGTGAGAGGGGGACTGTCTGTGGGCGATCATGGAGTTTGTCACAGACCGGCTATTTGAGCCACTGAGGTGGATTATCCTTGGTCATTTCAGTGCCTGGGTTGATGACAAGTTCTCACATTTTGGGCAGGAGTTCTTCATAGCATGTTAGCTCTGGGCCTTGTACAAGCAGTTGCTGCTGGAACTCACCAACAAGGGCATGTATTGGACCTGGTGTTCCAGACAGGGCTTGAAATGGAGAACCTCAGGATTGATCCAGTCAGTTGGTCAGATCATTGGGCCATCAGTTTCGAGTTCAGGACACCCGTCTGTAGCCCACCCCCTGGAGGTAGTCAGGTAGCGCCCTTTGAGAGGGCTGAACCCTGAGGGTCTTTTGGCAGTGCTTGACACCTTAGGTATGTGGGCAGCCTGTGCTGAGGGTATGGAGTAGGCTATGATGGCCTACGGCAGGGCCATCACAGTAGCTTTCGACCTGATAGCTCCAGTCCATGTCCGTCCTTTGCTTTCGCATTTTGGCTTGCTATGGTTTGACGTTAAGCTAAGACTGATGAAGTCTATGGGATGGAGGTTTGAAAGGCATTGGAGATGGTCCAGGGCTCAGGAGGGCAAACTGGCTTTGAAAACCCACTACAGTAAGGACCAAAGGCCAGAGTCTTGTAAGAAGGCAGAATTCCTGTTCAGAGAGATTGGGGCCAGGAAGAACTGACCAGTTCAGTTTTTCCAGGCTGTAGACAGGCTTTTGCACCCTGCCTATCTGGAGCCCATGAAAGCTGTGTCATCTGAAAATGTGAGGAGTTTGCTCATTTTTCCTCAGACAAGGTGTTCTCTTTTAGAGCAGAAATCTCCTCTTCTGGACAGTCACTGTCCAACAGTGGCAGGACTGGATGTCGCAATGGCTGTCAGAGGTCATGGAGTGAGTTTTTGCCAGTGATGATGGAGGAGGGTGTCAGGGTGATCTCAGGGCTGGGACCAACTTACTGTGAATTGGACTCGGGCCCAACGCAGCTCGTAGTGGGCTATGTAGAGCAGTTGGGTCCAGTATTCACTGGGATTGTCCGATGCTCCTTGTCGGAGGGGGTCTTTCCAGCTGAACTAAAAAGCATGTGGGTGAGGCCCCTTTTGAAAAAAATTACTCTAGCCAGCCCACCGGCACAGCAGCAAGGCGTCGACATACCGGGTTTGGTAACAGACTCGGGAGTCAGAGGGCCGGCCGGGGGAGAAGGATTGAGCATCCTAGGGACTGCTGTCCTTCTCTGTGGGGAAGGGGGGAAGAGTGTCAAGTGCTATGCAGACCTCTGGTGGAAGCTGGGGGTACCGTCGCAGCTGGCGCCACACATTAGAGGGGGTGGACACTGGCGTTATTGCACGTCCCCACCCCCCAGGAATCTTCTGCAAAACAAATGCCGAGCCCATTAATGATGGCCCCCACCACCGCTCCCGCTGTGAGCAATGTCAGCTGGGGGTCTCACTCCCATGGCCCTGCCCAGGGGGCAAGCCAGGACTAGCAGACCGTGTTCCTTGGGGGAGGGTGAAGCCTGGGCATGAGAGGGCGGAGTCGAGGGCCGGAACTTGTGGTACCGGGGGAACGAGCCGGTATAAAAAGAACAAAATGACTCTGGATCCGGATGTCCTGGCGTATTACAGGCCTGTCTTGAAACTGCTGTTTCTAGGTAAGGTTATTGAGAAGGTTGCATTGCAGCTTGAAATTCACCTGGAGTCCTTCGGTATATAAAAGCCTCTCCAGTCAGGGTTTCGGTCAAGGTTCAGCATTGAGACTGCTCTGGTTAGGGTACGTAATGTTCTTACTTCGAGATACAGCTCTTGCAGCAGGTTACACCATTAGGACTGAAGCCGGCAGGCATCAGGACCCCACGGAAATTTTCTAGCTAGCAGTCTTCAGCGGGGACCGCCTCCAACGTCGGTCCCGCCCCCGACGTCAGGCATAATACATAAGGAGACAGTCCCCCCATAATCCTCAGTTCTTTTCCCGCTGTCGACATTGCCAGTATCGGCCTCTCGGTCCTTTTTCTCGCGTGTGACGACCTTTAGAGCTACGACGATTTCGTCTTTCTTCACGACATTGGATTCAACTGATGTCCTCTCCAACTACTTCTCTGGAGGGTCACCACTCGAAGTGTGCCTGCGGCAAACAGATCCCCTTCAAGATCCATATTCGGCCTGCATGCGCTGCCTAGGCCCGGAACACGACATTAAGGGCTGCTCCTTCTGCCAGGGCTTCAACAGTCGCACCAGGATCCGCCGCCAAAAGGCCCTTCAAGCATTTCTCTTAGAGGAGAAACTGAAAACCATGGATAAGGAACCTTCCTCCAGGGGGGAGTTGTCGGGTAAAACCTACAATCACCGGGACAAACACCAGGAAAAGGAAAGGCCCAGGTCCCCGGCGAGGGCCTTGGACTCCCGAAGCTCCGGCACGCGATCAGACCACTCTCCTTCCAGGGCTCAATCGCAACCTCCTCCGGTTCTGGTCAGATCCTCCAGCGGTTCCTCTTCTTTGCAGCCCCTGAAGACTTCCAGGCCATCGGCCTCATCCACTCCATCTAAGGCCTCGTCGAAGTCCGGGGAGCGCCATAAATCTTCTTCCCGACGGCGGGACTCCGATGCCAGGTCGGTTTCCCAGCCTCCATGTGGGTCGGATCCGGTTCCTCACAAGACCAAGGACCTGACGTCCCTCAAACGGACGTCAGACCCGACGTCGGCCAAGCATCACCGGCGCTCCCAGGAGCTGGCGACACCAGGGGACCGACATCGGCTACCCCAGAGAAGAGGACCACACCACCGTCGCCGGCAGACACCGGTCAGAAGGACTCGTCGGAGGAGGATACCACACAGCCCGAGGACCAGGCAGGCAACACTGGAGATGCCGGGCTCCCACGGGAACCGTCCCTGGAGCGGGAGACCCCCCGGGGACCCAACGCCCACCCCCGGCGACAGGCCCGTCGTCGGGCATGAATTTGGCAGAGGTAAAGGAGCTCTTTACCCTCTGGTGGGACACCATCAGAAAAGATGTGGTCGCCACACGTCCTTCTCCTACTCCGACTCCGCCTCCTCCTGCTCCTTCACTGCCTACGCTCCCTCTTCCACCCAAGGGGCCAGTAGGATGGTCGCCAACCCCCAAGGAGCAAACACCACCTCCTCGGGGCAGATCCTCAGAAAGGAGAAGACCTCCCTCCAGATCCACCTCAGGGTCACCCAGTCCCAAGAGACCCAGACGACGCCGGTACACCCCGTCTGGGGAGGATTCTAGAGCTGACATTTCAGGGTGCTCCAGATCTCCTTCCCCCATCAGCATTCCCTCTCCGGACCCACACAACCTACCTAGGTCTCCTCCAGATGATCCCTCTTTCGTGGAGATCATGAGGCACATCCAGGAGAATATGGGGTGGGATGCTGAAGAGCTTGACCCTGAGAGACAACGCCTTGCCCGCTACCTTCGTCAGAAAGACCCGAAGCCTGTGGTAGTGCCGCCCTTGGTGGATACCTTTGCGGACGTCACCAAGGCCGCCTGGAAATGTCCGCATTCCACTCCAGCAGTGCCGAAGAAGGCTGACCGCCTATACAAGGCCCCCAGGGAGTATCTGGTGAACCATTCTCTGGCTGACTCCCTGGTCATCACTGCCTCGCGTGACCGGTCTCAGAGACCTCAGCATTTGAGCACACAGCCACCGGACCAGGAATCCAAGCAATTGGATGTCCTGGGTAGGCGCACGTATGCGGCTGCGACTTGCACCATCAGGTCACTGAATTACCTCACCGACATGGTTCAATTCCAGAATGCACTGTGGGAACAGGGACAGGACCTGGTCGAGAAGATGCCTGATGGCGACCAAAAGGAGGAGCTCTTGAACCTCCTCCGCATAGGTTCGGATGTGGGGTCCCAGGTGCTCAGAGCCGCATATGATTCTGCGGACTCTTCAGCCAGAGCTGCAGCCTCAGGCGTGTGTCTCCAGAGACACTCTTGGCTCCGTGTCTCCGGTTTTACCCCGGACATCCAGAAGAACATCTTAGGTGTCCCTTATAGCAGCGAGGTCCTATTTGGTGAAGCCTCTGAAAGAGTAATCACCAAACTTCAGGTCGCAGGGAAGGCAGTCCGATCTGTACAGGCCATGTACAGGTCTCGGCCCAGTTCCTTTCGTAGGAACCAGAGCCGATTCTGTGGCCAGCTACAAAGGCAACAGCCACATTCCGGCCAACAGCAGAGGCGCACTTTCACCCGCAAAACCCAGGCTAAGTCATCCCCATGCCGAGGTCAACAATTTGCAAAGTCGGCACAGCCTGCCGGATCAAACGCTGCCACAGCATGACTCCTTCCCGGCCCCCGGCCCTCCTCAGGATCAACAGGAAAAGAAAGTCGGGGGTCGCATCGCACACCACTTGCCAGGGTGGCAGTCGATCACCACCGACAGGTGGGTTCTGCAACTGGTCAAAAAGGCCACTATATAGAATTTGTAGGCAGTCCACCCACAAGACCTCCCCTGCTTTCCTGATATTTGGGTCAGCACGCCCTGCTCATACAGCAGGAGGTGCTCATGCTCCTGGAAAAGGAAGCCTTAGAGCACGTCCCACAGAACCAGAGAGGACTAGGGTACTATTTTCACTTCTTCCTGGTTCCAAAAAACAGGGGACCTCCGTCCAATACTGGACCTCAGCGACCTCAACCTGTCGGTCGTTTACAAACGCTTCCGCATGGCAACCCTTCCAGGCCTAATTCCCATGCTGAAGCAAGATGCCTTTCTGGCATCTTTGGACATGCAGGACGCCTACCTGCATATTCCGATTGCTCAAGCGCACCGGAGGTTCCTGCGCTTCGAGTTTCAGAGCTGCCATTATCAGTTCCAAGCTCTTCCCTTCGGGCTGTCATTGGCACCTCGCGTATTCACGAAGTGCATGGTGGTCGTAGCGGCGTCTCTGAGGAGACAAGGCCACTACGTGTTCCCATACCTGGATGACTGGCTTCTCATGGCACCCTCCAGGGAGGCACTGATGACAGCCATTCATTGTACCCAGTCCTTTTTCAATCACTGGGTATTCTCATCAACTACAAGAAGTCACTCCTGGTGCCAGCCCAGAAACTGCAGTTTATAGGAGCAGTTCTGGACACCGTCAGAGGGAAAGCTTTTCTTCCCTCGGACAAAGAGGAACACATCAGATCCCTCATCAAGGACTTGTCGGTGAAGAAGACCGTCCCAGCCAGATCGGTCCTTCGCCTGCTTGGACACATGGCTGCGGCCATTGCAACAGTCCCGCTGTTCTCGAAGATCTACTGTTACGGTAAATTCTTACATAACTGTACTTTCTGCTCATGGCAAGGGATAGAGGAGAGAGTTTAATTCTCATTCTCCTAGATCTCTCCTCTGCGTTTGACACCGTTGTCCATGGGTTGTTATTGGACCATCTCAGGGAATACATGGGACTCACTGTCAAAGTTATTAGCTGGTTTGAGTCCTTTCTTTGGGGCAGGTCTCAAAGGGTTGTGATGGGTAACTTCTCATTTCACCCAAGGGAGCTGCACTATTACACCAGGGACTCGAACTTTCATCCATGTTGTTTTTGGTGGACATGCTACCCTTGGGCAAGATCATTAGGCAATATGGAGTTGGGTTTCACTGTTATGCAGATGATATTCAACTTTATTTGTCCTTTGCACCTCAAGACCAGGGAGCAGTGGATGTGCTGAACAAATGCCTGGCTGAGATCCAGGGCTGGATGTCCTTGAGCTGGCTGAGACTCAGTCCTGAAGAAACTGAAGTACTGGTGCTTGAGCCACATAGTAAGTGTGGACTGGCAGTGTCGGAGTGTGCATCGAATTTCTGTCTCAGTACCTCTAGTCTCAATGCTTCCCAAAAGGTGAAGAATCTAGGCATCATTCTGGATGAAGGGCTGACATCTGAGGATCAGGTTTCGGCAAGTCATACAGAGTGGTTTCTACCATCTCAGAAATATCAGCCGGATTTGTTCCGTTGTCCCCCTGATGATCTGCCTTCGCTGGTGCATGCTTTCGTGACGTCTCATCTCGATTAGTGCAATGCCGTCTACCTTAGGATCAGTGGAGTTGCGTTATGATTCCTGTAGCTAGTGCAGAACGTGGCTGCAAGACTGTTGTGGGGACTTCCTAGGTCGAGTCATATTACTTTGGCATTGTGGGAACTGCACTGGTTGCCAGTTAGGTGGTGCATCTCCTATAAGATTGGTTTCTTAACCTATGAAAGGTCCTGCATGGGCAGAGTCCGGGCTACCTGTGTGATCTTCTTCATCCATAATTGCCCCGCTCACTCCCTCCACTCTTCTGAGGAGGGCCTCCTGGTGGTCCCAAAGACTAGACTTAAAAACATCCGGGGACGGAGCCTTCAGGGTGGCAGGTCTGGTAATGTGGAACTCACTACTGAGTGCTCTGAGGGAGGCCCATTGGTAGAAATATTTAAAAAAGGCCTTAATCCATACCCGTTTGCTCAGGTATTTGGTTCTACTGTGGACGTTAGCTGATTTTAGTTGATTTAACATTATTTACAATTTTTAGAGTTTTTATTGTTATGTAATGAGGAACTTTTGTAGTTATATTGGTTGACTGTGCTGTCGTACTGTATTGTAATGGCGTCCTGAGCCTTCGGGGAAGGGCACCAAAAATAAATAAAACTACTACTGCTTCTGTATGCATTCTACCCAATTTCCCCTGATTCAGAAAGTAATGGTCAAATAAGAGGTACATAGGGGGAAAGATAATTCTAGTGGCCCCCTGCTGGCCATGGCAGATATGGTTTCCTCTGTTGAATCAACTTCAGTCAGCAAACTGAGGGCTCTGCCACTCCAGATGGACTTGCAGTCCCAAGCTCAGGGCCAGCTAGTCCATAACAACCAGTGCTGTCTTCATTTTCAGGCCTGGTTCCTGAAGAAATATAAGTGAACAGGTTCAAGGTATCCCAGAGAGTCTCTGAAATATTGACTGCTCGTAAACCTGCCACCAGGAAAACATACATAGCCAAGTGGGAACACTTTTCCACCTGGTGCTGCAAAACCCCCATGGACCCCTTTAAGTGTCCACCTGAGAAGATTCTCTAATCTCACTTGGAAAGCAGCATTTCTAGTGGTCATCCCCTCTGCATGCAGAGTGTCTGAAATCCATGCTTTGGTCATAGATCCTCTGTATGCTGTTTTCCATAAAGATAAGGTAGTCCTCTGTACATACCTCAAGTTCATTTCTAAGGTTGTGATGGAGTTCCATTTGAATCAGTCCCTGATTCTACCTACCTACCTACTTTGCCAATTTTCAGAATGAGGAAGAGAAAACTCTGCATCCCTTGATGTGAAAAAGGTCCTTAGGTTTTACCTGGATAGGACCAAGGACTGCAGAAAGGCAAAGCAGACTTTTGTCATTTTTGTCCCCAGTCGAAGGGACTGCCAGCCAATATCAAATGCATTTACTCTTGGATTGTGAGTTCTGCTATAATATGGCAATGGTAAAGCTAGAGGGCAAGGTGCATGCCCACTCTACCAGAGCAGTTTCCTCTTCTTTGACACAGATATGCCCAGTGCCAGTTGCCAACATCTGCAGGGCTGCAGCTTGGACCACAGTGCATACTTTGACTAAGCAATATGCCCTAGATGTCCATGTTAAGCAACAGGCCACTTTTGCAAAGACCATTCTGAATGAATTACAGTATTAATACTGAGTGAGCCCTGAGCTCCAGCCTGCCTAGTTCGGGGAACTTTCTCCGAGCTGGTACTCTGATCTTTTAGTGGGAGTTTATGGGATTCTTGGAAGATATGGAAATTACCTATTTTCCGTAACTTTAGTATTGTTGTGTTATGGTCTTCCACCATTTTCTGTTGGTTTGAGCTGTGAAGACATTGCGTTACTGGAATTGGTGGCCCTTATATGGGCCACCAGGTCTATCATATGCCCTTAGTTAGTCTATAGGGTACTCATTAGGTTCACGTTACTCACCTCCTTGGTAAAAAGACACTAGGGTAGTTAGGAGTAGGTGTCACTGTATGCCAGCTGGCATGTGTGGTGATGCACGTGCTGGGTCTATCCATGCCACCAGTTTCTACCAGAAAAGTTCTGTCTCCCACAGGGTCCTGTTGCTTCTAGTTCAGACCCATTAGAGATTATCTGTGGAGAAGATATTCAGTAAGATCAACAGTTATGGTAAGTACATAACTTTCTTATTTCAGCTGGCTCTCTGGTGCCGAACAGTTGAAGATAGCTCTGGCACACTGGCAAACCCTTGTTTGCACCTGAGTTGCTAATAAAGGAGTCCAGCAAGGAGGGAGATCAAGCACCAAATGAATGCCACCTCCCCCCAATTGGGCCACACCTTTGGAACTGTAAGCCATTAGCATTAGGACCACTCGGAAACTTTGCTAGCCGCGAGCCGCCTATAGTGATGTGCAGCATCACCACCTATATAATGTGGACAGCCCCAACATTCTCAGTTCTTTCTCCTGATGTCGATCAAGCTTGTCAGACCTGCTGAGAAACAATGTTATAATAGCCGTTGCTGTTTTATTTTTCTGTTTTTAGTATACGTTTTTCATCGTCGTCTCCGTATGCCACCAGAGAACAAAGACCCTTTGTTCCAATATTGTTCCTTTGGCTACAGAATCTACAAGGACGACACTAACACTGTTTGTGTGTGTTTGGGCCTATCTCAGGATGCGCATGCCTGTGAGATTTGCCAGAGTTTTATTCGGGGTGCAAGGCAATGCTGACAGAAGGCCTTAGAAGCCTCCTCACCCAAAAAGTATTGAAATCCATGGAAAAGGCTACGTGTTCTGCTACTGCTCCTCTCATACCATCTGTTGGGAAGTGGTTGTCACAGTCAAAAGACGAAGAAAAGTCATTGTCCCTCCCTTTCAGACCACTGCATCGGTTGACTGGTGTGAGTTTGCATGGAAGTGCAGACTGTGGTAGTTCTGCAGACCCCGGCTCCAGGCCAAGTTTATGTGAGACTATTATGTTTTTTGCTGAAGAGGATGCGGTATGGAGGGCACTGATCAGACTCATATTTTCTGGTCTTGCCCCATCCTGGAAGAATTTTGGCACCAGCTACAGTAACAGTTGTTGCAACTTTCCCTCGATTCACAAATCCTTTACATCCAGCTATGATCTTCCTGTTTGTCCCTCCAGCTGGTCAGAGTTCATGGTCACTGCTGCATGTGTATCTTGTAGCAGCAAAAATAAACCATAACCTGGATCTGGCTGCTGCCTACCCCATTTAATATAACACAGTGACATCAGATTGTAGTACAGATCTATACAGTAGAAAAGCTGACTTACCAGTTGTGAGAGAAATTGCCACAATTTCAAAATAGATGACAACCTTGGGTATTGTATGATACACAACAAAATGATCAGTTTATTCCTTGATGTTTATTTCAACATGCTGTACACTTCTTATAAACTAGATGCATCTTTCACATTAGCATTGATTTTCAGATCTTGCCATGGAAATGTAACTGTTCTAAACTGATGTTATCCTGAACTTCAGTGCTGTATACTTACTGTTATATCTCTCTTGTACTCTTTGCTGATTGTACAGTTGTAAACTTTTACAAAAATTTTTATAAACATATTTACAAAAAAAAAAAAAGAGTTGTTCTGAAGTCCATCCTCTTCTTCTGGCCATAAGCACAAGCAGAAAGATAAATCTGCTTCACTGGTGAGGTTGAGGTCACCATTGAAATTGGGTATGTCCTCGTTGATGCCGACTCCAGCTGCATCGACTACGGCCCCTCAACCGTTGATGAGACACCAAGGTAGGGGCTTGGCTCAGGTACTGCCATACCTACTATGGATGATATGTCTTCATCATCGTTGGGCTCTGACCCTTCAATGCAGATAGTTATGGACCCCTTCCGGGGCACCGTCAACTCCCAGGCCCTGCTGGTGTCATTTTCAGAAATGCTACATCACTTTCTGTCATTCCTCCTGCTGCTGGCTATAGGTCCGCCATCACCAGTGCCACCTGAACCAGGACATTCATTGATGGATTCCAGAAGCACACCAATGATTCCTCCTTCTCAGCCTCCGCCGCCTATGTCACCGACCCCTTCTATGGCTCCCATCATCATTTCTGATGATGACAACGATGTAGAATTTAATCCTGACTTCATGGACATTGAGGGGATTTGGAGGAAGAATACAGAGGTGAGAAGCAGTTTGAAGAAGGCAATTTGCCCTCTAGCTTCACCCTGTCATCCTGCAGTGAAGATTCTGTAGTTTATACACACAGGTCTCCCCTTGAGGATCCATGTTTTCAGGCTTTGCTTCAGCAAATGCAATCTGCCATGGGTTTTGTTGTTGAGAAGAAAGATCCCACTAAAAAGAAGCTCATGGAATTTTTGGAGGTTCCTTCCACACCTTCAGTTATTATTCCTCCTGTATATCCTGCACTGGAGGATGCTACCTTTGCTTCTTGGCATAGGCCCAATGCCCTGTCTGTATTTCCAAGGAAGGCTGATAAGCAGTACCCAGCTCCATCTGTTAAGCCTCATTGTGCTGCACAGACTGAAGTTGACGCTGTTGTCATTATGGCTGCTCATGATTGTTCTAGACACATGAGTACTTTGCCTCCAGATAAGGAATCTAGGAGGCTGCATATAATAGGCAAACACTCGTATGTCTCAGCATACTTAGGCTCGTGAATTACTAATTACCAGGCCTTTAGGATAAAGTATCAGAATAGCCTAGGGAAGTCTGCACATACTGCAGCACAGGCATTACCCGATGGTCTTGCCAAGACTGACTTTCTTAAAATCATGTCAGCTGGTTCTGAAGTTGGTAAACATCTGTTTCGTTCAGCATATGATGAGTTGGATGCCTCCTCCAGAGCTACAGCCTCCAGTATCTGCATTAGACATCATGCCTGGCTTAGATTAGCTGGTTTTGCTACTGACACAGCATGCTGTTTTGAATACTCTTTTCAAGGACTCCAACCTGTTTGGCACTGATGTTAAAAATGCACTTTGTGACTTTCAGTTCTCCAAAATGACTTTAAGGTCTGTGAACTCTTTTTATCCTATGCCCATATCTAAAGCAGTGCAGGTAGATCACTACAGATGAGTGGGTCCAGGAAATACTAGAAAAGGGGCATGCTCTGAAATTGATAGAAACCCCTCCAGTTCATCCTTCATCCCATTCCTGTTACCCTCCAGGCTGCTTGTCCCTTCTTAAAGAGGAAATCCAGACCCTCTTTTAAAAACATGCCCTCTAACCTGTTCCCCTGCAAGATATGAATGAAGAGTTCTATTCCAGATACGTTCTAGATCCAAAGTGGACAGGAGTCTTGTGACCTGCAAACAGTGGGCTGGCTGTTTTCACTGGACATAAAGGATGCATTCCTTCATATCAGGATCAGACAGTGCCACAGATAATACCTCCGCTTCATTCTAGAAGGCAGGCACTATCTGTTCCAAGTGTTGCCCTTTGGCTTATCCTCAGTACCGTGGGTATTTACCAAATGCTTTGCAGTGGTTGCGGCAGCCCTACACAGGGAAGGGCTTTATTGCTTCCCTTATTGGGACGATTGGCTCCTGAAGGTCAGTTCTTGGGAAGCTCTTCACAACTTTTCCTGAACAATGCAACTGTTTGAGGCCCTAGGGATAACATTAAATGTGCCAGAGTCAGTGCTGGCCTTGTGCCAATGCAATACATAAGTGCATTACTGGACACAAGCAGCTGGTGTGCCTTCCTGCCTCATGACAGGGCAGACCCCCTTATCGCTGAAGCCCACTTGATGCACAGAAGCTACTGTGTCTTTGCTAGGAGGGCAGTGTTATGTCTGCAAGTCCTGATGGCTGCTGCCATAGTAACAGTACCCTTTGCTTGACTCCATTTGCGAATCTTACAATGGACACTGAGGGTACAGCGGAATCGACTGACGGATGAGTTGGACCAAATGATTCTCATCATACCCCTGCTTCGTCGAGCACTACTGTGGTGGATGAACTGTGGCAACTTACTCAAGGGCATTCTTTGATTTGTACCAGCTCTTGTACAGATACTCCCCACAGATGCCTCAGGCTCTGGTTGGGGTGCTCATCTCAGCTCCTTCCAGATGCAAGGGTCCTGGAACAGGAGGCCAAAGTACACATACATTTCTTGGAAATGAGAACTGTCCTATACAGCATCCAGGCATTTCAGAATCATCTGTACCATGGTCCTCTGTTAATCCAGATGGACAATGTCAGTGTTATGCACTTTGTAGACAAACAACGGGGTACTCACTCTTGTCTCCTATGCAGGGAAGCAATGAGAGTGTGGTACTGGGCGATATCTCATGACCTTCTGTTGTCAGCTGTGTTTTTCCCAGGTCTCCAAAATGTCTTGGCAGACAATCTAAGCATGTCTCAGTTCATGATTCATGAATGGGAACTGCTGACCTTCTTGGTAAACGACTGTTTTGCAAGATGGTATCATCCAGAGTTGGACCCGTTTGCGTCCCCACACAACGCAAAATTGCCATGTTTTTGCTGCCTCGCATCAGGGCCTGGATTTTTTTTTTTCATAGAGGTTTTTATCCCTCCTTTGGCAGGGTGGGTGGCAGTATCAGCCTGTCCTGTAACACGCAGCCATCCTGAGTTTCCGTCATGCCCCCAAGACCAGGCAGGCCACCAGTGTTAGCTGGGCAGGCTTCATGAAGCCCATCCTCCATGTTTTTCTATCTAATTTTTCTCCCTGGGCAGGGCTGGATGTGCAACGAGCACGGTGTGCACACTCCAGCTCTGCGGAGGCACTCTAAGCACTCCATACACTGGCCTTTCCCCAAAATTGAGACTACACACATGCTACCATTTGGATTCCTCCAGGTGGCAGTCAAGTGGTGAGTCGTGGGATCCCTGTCCCCAAGGGAAGAGAGCTGTTCTACAGATGCTCAATCTTCCCTCTCCCAGCCGGGCCCCCAAGCGACCAGAGTCCGTTCCCGAACCCAGGTCACTGATGTGGCAGCAGGGAGGCATGGATGCTGCAACTCATTGTACCACTGGCCCAGCTAGGCCTGGAGATTTTTTTACGAGACCTGTTGTCCCTCTCTTGGAAAGGGCAATTCCAGAATGCACTCCCCCCCCCCTTCCCTTGATACAGAGGGCTCTGCTTAAACTGAGAGCAAGAAGTGCCACTGTTGCTCATAGCTCTTCTCCAGTCTCGCCAGAATTGGTTTCCACTCCTACAGTATCTGGCAATAGAGCATCCTTGCCCCTGTGTCCGGGTCTGTTGTCACAGGATCAGGGGTTTCTGGTCTATCCGGACCTAAAGTCCTTACATCTGCATGTATGGCTCCTGAACACACAGCCATCATACATTTTGGGATGTCACCTAAGGTTGCTGATGTCTTGCTTGTGGCTAGAAAGCCTTCTACCAGACGTACTTAATCCTTGAAATGGAAGCTTTTCACTCTGTGGGCTGCTTCTCAGAATATGGACCCTTTTACGTGTCCTGTGAACTATGTTTGGAATACATTATTTAATCTGATTCAGGTCCACAGTATTCCTCTATAAAGATGCATCTGATTGCCATGCCAGCATTTCATGCCTCTATTGATTGCCATATCATTGCACAATTAGAGATGTCCCCTATTTTTCTGAGAGGTATCTTTCTTATGAAACTTCTTCTCCATAATCCAGTCCTACTTTGGGACTTAAATTTCATATTTGAAAAATTGACCCAAGCCTGCTGTGACCTGTGGCCTACGTTTCCTTTCATGGAAAACGTTATTTTTACTTGTCATGAACTCTGTAGAATTTCCAAGCTTTGGACGCTAATGAATGAGGTTCCTTATTTGATTTTTTCATAAAGACAGTCTCTTTATGTACTGATCCTAAGTTTTTAATAAGTTGGTATCTAAATTTATATGGAACCAAAGGATCCACCTTCCTGTTTATTACCCTGAACAGACCAATAAAGGTAAGGCATTGCTTCATACTCTTAAGGTACATAAAATGCTGAGATACTGTCTTAGTCGCACTCAGAGCTGCACAAAGATTGCTCAGCTTTTTGTTTCATTCATCCCTGGGAAAGAGGGTGTCCCTGTATCCAAACATTGCCTGTCCAAATGTCTGGCTAACTGCATCATTTTTGTTACAGGAAGTATGGTGAGGAACTTCCTGGTGCTGTTCATGGTTACTCTATTGGGGGGGGGGGTATGGTCACTTCTGTCATTTGCTTCCAGAATATCCCTGCTGCTGACATATTTGCTGTAGCCTCGTGGAGCATTGCACACACTCAAACCAGGTATTGCAGCCTAGACGTAGTCTCTCATAGACGTGCTGGTTTTGGACTTGTAGTACTGCAAAGCCTTCTGTCCTGATCATATCAAACTGTACCATCCTCGCTGGGTGCTTTGTACTGCTTGGAAATAATTCCAAAGGTGTAGCCCAATGGAGGAGATATCCTCAGTGAAGATAGTGAAGATAGAACAGTTACATAAGAGCTTACCATAACAGTAAATAAGAATCCTCTTCATTGGGCCATAGCGTATCCATAGTGTATCCACCCTCTTTCCCCCTTTTCTTCTGAGGGATAACCGGATGCTGTGCCTGAGGCCTTATTTTACATGCATTCCATTTCCAGTCCCCTGCCTTTCCTTGTTTGCCTGGTACTGGTTTTGGTCTGCTGGTTCGTCATGGTAAACAGCCCTCTGAGGCTTCTCTCCAATGGGGAACTGAGAGGTGTTTGGGGGGGGGGCACATTATATAGGCAGTGATGATGCACATCATTGTGGGTGGCTCATAGCTGGCAAAGCTTCCAAGTGAGCCTGGCGATGACAGCTTACAGTTCCAAGGGTGTGGCCCAGTGGAGGAGATTCTCTCGAAGAGCTACTGTCATGGTCAGTTCTTATGTAACTGTTCTTTTCTCACGGAAATACTTTGGGCTCCTTCTTAGTAGTTAAGATCATTGTCGAATTCATTTTACTAGCTTTTCGAATAATAACCGTGAAAGTACACAATCTCATTTCACAAAGCAATGATTATAAATGTAGGGTGCTTTACTAACATATTAAACCACAATTAATAAAATTTCACATTTAATAAAAGTGATCACCTGCTCTTTAAGTATAGTTTATCCTCCCCATGACATCACTTCTTGTTGTAAGTTTCCATGATATGACTGCTGTCTTGTTTTAATTTATGACTAATTCACATATTGATATCTCTGGACTTCTAACAGCATTAAGCAAACACAGCGTCTCATTTGGAAGAACTTTTTATGGACAGGATCTGCAAAGTTCCCTTTACCTTTACAGTATTAACTATTTTTCTGGGTTTTCCTGTAAGTGCAGCTTGTGATTTACAGTATATTTATGGCCTTATGACACTGTACATACTTTGTTTCTTGAAGCGTTTTCTCTGAAATAGGATTTTAACCAAGCATCACTGGCGCTTACCCTTGCAAATTTTAAATAAAAAGAGGGACAGACTTCTGAAAGGCAAAGTGCTATTCAGATACATTTCTGAGATTACTTAATTCAGTGACTTAATATCTGTCAGCCTCAGATTTGACTAACAAAATATTTTTTTGTTCTTGGACAGTGCCGGAGGTATTGATGACACCTTACAGTCTTGTTTCCAGTGCCAGGACACTGTGTCCTTGTACAGGCTGGTGCTACAATCTGTGCAGGAGTCTTTGTCAAATGACAGGGACAAACAGCTGATGAAAGAGGTAAGGTGCTGAAACTGAACAGGAAGGCAAAGCCATAGTTCCTTAGAGGGACAGCAGAAATCTGTAAGCCTAACAAAAACAAAAACATCTTCAGAAAATACAGATTCTGTTTTTCTCTCTGTAGAATGGGCAATTTTTTAGTTTTTGCAGGATAACTTAACTTAGATTCAAGGTCTTGTTTACAGTGAGGCCCTGCGGCTACCTGTTTTAGGCGACAAGCAATAGCTTCTGCCTGTAACCATCATGTGTACTATTTTACACTGATTTGAAAGATTGGTACAAATGTTGTGTGTGAGTTGCTTTGGAGGTTTGACCAGCGATTTGTCAAACAAACTGAAACATTTTTAGTCTGGTTATGTGCAGCACACACACACACACACACACACACACTTGCATACCTCTGATACTCTGTAGTGTGTTTGTGGATTTTGATTGTATGTGTATTTACAGAGACAGTATAGTTTGGAAACTGGCTGCCTTCCTGTACCATTTATGCATTCTATATAGTGTTCTTTTACTGATCAGTATTTTAATTACGATACCTCTTTTCACTCACTACGACAGTAACAAGACTTGAAACAGGGCTAGTCCCTAGAAACTATCGCACCAGTTGCTGCTCATCCTTGTAAGATTCAGTATTTGCTGACCCTGGTATTCCAAATGCTGGCTATAGTTAGAGGCTGCTTTTACATGCTAGGTAACATCATTTGCTTGAAACTGAAGGTGTGCAAAAAGTGGTTCAGCCCTGTATTGCCTTAGGTAGTATACAGCACTCATCCAGGTCAGACATCTGCAGCTGAATGCTGCAGTGTATCCCCAAAGGAAAGGAAAGAGAATAATGGATAGGCAACTGTGTGTTGCAGCTTTTGTTTATACTCCCGAGGTTTATGAGGTCATCACACACCGAGGGTGTGTAACAACAACAACAACAAAAAATCCATAAAAACACATTTGTATATCCTTTATTTTTTATAATTACTGGGGTGCAGGGGGTTCTGTCACAGATACACCCCCCCACACACACACATACACCCTCTCCCTTCAAACCGCCATTCTTCAAAGTCATTGACTTTAACATGAAAAAATAAGTGACAAAGTGTGAAAAGCCATTGCCTTCTTCAGAGTGTTGAACCGCACTTAAGTTGTGGTGTAGTAAGTCAGGCACAGTCCCTCTGGTGATCGCGCTGAGTCGGACTGGCACTTTACTGAACCCTGCCAAGGAAGAGAATGTGGGTGGGTGCCCTTTGTATAAAGTAGCCCAAATATTCCTATTGGGGGCAGGTTGAATGGTTGACTTCAATGTAGTGAAAAAAAGTTTCTGGAGACCAGCCACTCAGTTCATCATAAGAAATGTAGTTTTATTTTGATATTTTCTTAGAGCACCATGATCCCCTAGGTACGCCCAACGTTTCACACAACACCAGGCTTCCTCAGGGGCTTAGGATCTTGTGTTTCTAAATAAATTCTTTCATTATTGGCTTTAGAACAACTAGGATTCAGTTTCCTGTTTGTTTCTAGCTTCAGATTATAACTTTTTTTTTTATATCTGAAACAAGTTACAACCACTTGTAGTCTGTGCTTAGTTTAATTTCAGACCGCCCAGGGGTACCATTCCAAACTTCCCTTCACTCAGATTTCTAGCATTACAATGCTCATTTCTTGCCTAAGCTAAATAGTATGTGGTGCAGTTTCAGTTCAGGTGTGAACCCAACACACAGCAGGATCAACCAGATACATTTTACAAATTGTGGTGGCGGGATCAACCAGATGAATTCTAAACAACCAACAAACAAAAAATAATGAGTTTAAGAGATTTACCATAAGGGAAACTATCCATTGCTGTAGTGGCACGTAGCTAAGCGACAGATGGACCCGCCATGTTAGTGGAACTGTTCGACCCAACCACCCACTCACCTACACACACAGAACAGGAGCCAGTGAGGTAGCGGCATGATTGTGATTGACGAGAGAGTTAAAACAAAATGCTGTAATAACTGGGTGGCCCAGTTAGTACAGTGTTTGAAACACAGATCCAGACCGTGCATTAAAGGGGGACACCAATAATTATAAAGATTTCAGTGGTAGCTGCTCCCAGCCTATGTGCAGTTTGTTTACACAAGATAGGCTAGCTGTGATGCCACATCTCATTTTCACTGGGGTCCTTCTTTTGCTTAGCACAGGTTGATGCCTCTCAGTACCATTGGTACTTTGATTACAGCTGGAGCACTGAAAGGGTTTGTTCTAGGGACATGGATATGTTGTTCAATCCATACTTACTGGCAGGTTCCTTGCCGCTTTAAATCTTACCGGAAGGTCTTCAAGCTGGTTCCTCCCACCCACCCGGGTGGTAAAACTTTCGGCTCCGCCCCATGATGCCAGATCTTCCTTACCGCTTGGAAGCTCAGGTTCCCTCCTTAGTGCTCTGCGTTTTAGGCCTGGATCCACACTCTTCGGTTAATCCGAAACTTATTTTTAAATTTATCAGACTTCGGTCTCCAATTTCCCTCGTGGCTGCGATGAACAAATCGACTCCCGGATTTGGTCGGTGCCCCTGTGGGCAGAAGATGTCCCGGACCGACCCGCAGTCCACGTGTGTTTACTGCCTAGGACTCTGCCATGATTCGCAGGCTTGCGAGTTATACAAAATCTTCGGCTTGGTCTTGGGATCGGCGCTGCTAAAGCTACTTTTGGGGCACCCTGAAAAACGATATCCTCTGGTTAGGTTGAAGGAGGCCCGTTGGGCGGTGTCTGTGGCGGCGGGCTCTGCAGAACAGTTAGAGCAGATGATCGACCTCGAGGAGGAGGTGGCCCAGGCCGCATCATCTTCTTCCTCGGTCATGGCATTTATCCTGCTGTCCTTGGGCTCTTCTTATACAGCTTCTTTTGAGGAGCTTTGTCAGTCCCTCTCCACCAAGGGAGAAGGACCATCGGGATATTCCAGTCAGTCCAAAAAGAAGAACTCCAAAGGTAAGTCCCACCGTCGACGTTCGTGGGAGCAGGAGAGATCCCCTTCACCAGATAGTCGACTCTCAACTGCGGTCGAGGCTGCGGCTAAGGCCGATGGCTTCACGGTGTCCCTGTCAGGTCAGCTGGCCGAGACACCCTTCAACGCAGTCGAGATCTTTCTCGACCCATCGGACAGTTTGTTGACTGGAAAAGCCGACAACCCTACTTCACCAGTTCCCCCGGTGGAAACCGAGGACTTGCCTGTGCCTCCTGTGCCAGAGTCCCCGGTTAAGGTCCCTGAACCGAGGGAGGAGCGGGTTTCCCCCGTCCCCTCTCTGACCCACCCTCGGAATCCCCAAAGGTCTCTGTCTCTGTCTCGGACCTCTTCCAGGTCCCGTCGGCGGTCTCTGTCTCGGCACCATGGAAAACGGCGACGCCGCACATCCTTGTCGTCCTCTTCGGAGGATAGGCTCCGGAGCAAGATGTGTCGGTGCTATGAGGATTTAATGTGGCAGCAGCTCTTATTGTCCGTGAATAAGCCGACTCCGTCGCCTTCTCCGGCAATTAAGTGGCTGTCACCTGAGTTGCCAAAACAACCCCTCGTGGTCGAGGAGCCGAAACCGGCACCAGTTGTTCGGCCGAAACTGGCTGCTCCACCTATCGTGGTGGAACCCCCACCTCCACAACCGAAGACTGGGGCCCCGACCAAGGATTCTCGGTCGGGTCAGGGTTTGCCCCATAGGGTGTCGGTCACCCTCACTTCCGATCGACCTCGGCAAGTGGAGGGTGGCTCAGGCGCTTGGCAGCTGTTCGCAGACTCCTCGGAGTCTGACAACGACGACTCCTTGTTCTCCAGGCCGCTTGACATGGAGTCCACTGGGGGTCAGCCGGTGGACGAGATCCCATCCTCGTTCTTAGGAATGCTTCGACTCATCTCAGAATCTACTGGGATGAAGCTCGAACCAGTTTCAAAACGGGCCAAGTATCCCCTCACGGAGATACTGGACCGAGGGGATTCCCCTATGGAGGCCTTTCCGGTGGCTGAAGCCATTGTTGGCCCAGCCCTGGAGCTGTGGCAGCGGCCAGCTTCTTGTCCAGCACCTTCGGCCAGGATGGCGTGGAAGTATGCAGTCCCTACAGGTTCACTCTCCGGTTTCTCGGAGCACCCTTCTGCGGTGGGGTTAGTGAACTACGGCGTTTTACGGCGTTCCTGGAATGCTCGGGATGTGGACAAGCCACCCGATGAGTCCAAGAAATTGGACTACTCTGGACGGAAAGTATATGCTGCTTCCTCCCTAGGCCTTCGTCAGGCTAGCTCGGCTGTTCTGATGGTGCACTTTTCACACACCCTTTTGGACTCCCTGGATGAGGTGATTCCTCATCTCCCGGCTGACCTTCAAACAACAGTCAAGCATGTGTGGGATCAGGGAAGTGCGGTGGCCAAACAGCAGCTTCAAACTTCCTTGGACATCACTGACTCATGTGCCTGGTCAGTAGCGGCCGCAGTGGCCATGCACTGCAGTGCTTGGCTGCGGATCTCCACCTTTATGGCGGATACCCAGCACAAGCTGGTAGATGTCCCCTTTTTGGGTACCGACTTGTTTGGACCCAGGGTGGAGGGTCATCTCCAACGGACCGAGAAGTCCAATGCCACCTTGGACTCTGTCACGTCTGCCCAGAAGGACAAAGGCCGCCAGCAGCAGCGTAAGCCCTTTCATCCTTCAGCCCCTGTGGCACGTCTGGCCCAGCAACACCGGCATCAGGACTAACAGGCTCACACTTGGCACCCCAAAGCCAAGCCTGCTGCGTCCTCCAGCAGGAAGCCGGGAGGAAAAGGCCCAGGCAGCTCTTAGGCCGGCCCTTCCTCCAAGCCTGCCCAGTGACGGGTTGAGGGGTGTTGGCCCCAACCTCATCACTCCTCCCTGGGTTCCCTCCATGGGGGGACGGCTCCGCCACTTCCTTTCCGCCTGGTCCGATATCACCACGGACCACTGGGTGTTGGAAGTGGTAGGCAGGGGTCTGCCGCTGGAATTAGAGCAGTCCCCATCCTATCGAGCCATCGCCCCACAGGGGGCCACGGGGTCCGCAGCCTCTCTGTCAGCTCATCGAGCTGACATTGCCCTTCTCCTCCAGAAGGAGGTGATCAGGGAGGTGGCGGACCCACCTCCAGACCCAGGGTTTGTGTCCAGGTACTTCCTGGTCCCAAAACGGATGGGGGGCTGGCACCCCATTCTCGACCTACACGACCTGAACAAGTTCCTAAGGTCTCGCACCTTCAGGATGGTCACTCTGGCTCAGATCATTCCATGAGGCATGTGGTTCTGTTCTCTGGACCTTTAGGATGCATTCTTTCACGTCCCAATCCGTCCATCTCACCAGCGATTCCTCTGCTTCAGGGCAGAGGGATCCCTTAACGAGTTCCGGGCCATGCCCTTCGGCCTCTCTCCAGCACCCAGGGTCTTCACCAAATGCATGGCAGTGGTGACAGCATTCCTGTGGCGCCAAGGGGTCTGTGTGTACACTTACCTGGATGACTGGCTGATTGCAGCTCCCTCCAGGTTGGAGGTGGAGCGGTCCAGGGATCTGGCCCTCCAGGTCTGCTCTCAGACTGGCCTCCTCATCAACGAGGCCAAGTCAGAACTCGTGCCATCGTGGGTGATTCAGTTCATCGGGGCAGAGCTCGACTTTCTTCGAGCCAGAGCACGGCTCCCGGCAAACAGGACCAAGGTTCTTTCCTCCTTTGCCCAATCATTTCTGGTTGGGCAATTGCACCCTTCCCAGGACTTCCTCCGCCTCCTGGGCCTCATGGCGGCCTGCATCAGTGTGATCCGTTGGGCCTGCTGGCACATGCGTCCCCTGCAATGGGGGCTGGCCTGCCAATGGTCACAGTGCTCCGGTCCTCTGGACCAGCCAGTGACTGTGACCCAGGAGATGTGGAACGGTCTCCAGTGGTGGCTCGTTCCAGCTCATCTGCAGGAGGGTATCCCGTTTGTCCGCCCCGAGCCAACGGTCACTCTCATGACCGACACCTCTCTGATGGGTTGGGGTGCCCATCTGGGGGAGCACAGAGCCCATGGCCTCTGGTCCACTCAGGACTCTCAATGCCACATCAACCTGCTGGAGCTTCGAGCGGTCTGACTAGCCCTCACTGCCTTCGCTCCGTTTGTATGGGGTCAAGTGGTCCAGGTCCAGATGGACGACACCACGACCATGTACTGCCTCAAGTGGCAGGGCGGGATGCACTTCTTGCCTCTGTGCAAGGAGGCTCTCCGCACTTGGTCTCTCGTGATCAGCCTGGAGGTGGATCTCCTAGCCATCCATGTGGCAGGAGCCTCCCAACAGTCTGGCCGATGCCCTAAGCTGGATAGGCGCTGCTTCTCACGAGTGGTCTCTCCTGCCAGAGATAGTACAAGATCTGTTCTCCCACTGGGGCACCCCTCAGGTGGACCTGTTTGCCTCCAAGGAGAATGCGAAGCTGAGGCTGTTCCATGCCCACCTCCCTCAGCAGGGCTCACTGCAGGGGATGCCTTCTCGAGGCCGTGGACCCGGGCCTCTTCTCGCCTTCCTCCATTTCCCTGATCCACAAGGTGCTTCTCAAGGTGAAGAGGACAAGGCGCAGGTGATTCTGGTAGCCCCAGACTGGCCCCGCCAGTTCTGGTACCCAGATCTCCTCAGCCTCAGCTCAGGCTCCCGGCTTCCAGCCCGCCGGACCTGATCTCAGTCAACAAGGGGAAGGTACTCCATCCGGACCTTCAATCCCTGCACCTGACGGCCTGGTTCCTGAGCGGCTAGAGTTCCAGGCCTTGGGTCTTTCCGACGAGGTCCTCAACGTGGTTGAGGCATCTCGTAAGGAGTCGACCAGAAAATGCTATGCCTTTAAATGGAAGAGATTCTTCTCCATTTGGTTTTAGGGCCAGGGGTTGGACCCTTCCTCCTGTTCATTGGCTAGCATTCTGGACTACAAGTGGTCCCTTTCTCAGCTAGGGCTTCGGTCGACGACCCTTAAGGTGCACCTGGCAGCCATCTCTGCTTACCGGGTGTGGGCCGGAAAGCAGTTGGTGGCGCAGGAGAAGGTGGTCGGGCGCTTTTTCAAAGGCCTTGATCACATATCCCCTTCGGTGCGAAAACCTCTACCTCCGTGGGATCTACTGCTGGTATTGGCTAAGCTCATGGGCAAGCAATTCGAACCGATGCACAGGTGTGACATCTCTCACCTGTCGTGGAAGACCGCCTTCTTGGTGGCTATCACATCAGTCAGAAGGATGGGAGAGCTCCAGTCGCTTTCCATCGAGTCTCCTTATCTGGTCTTCCACAGGGACAAGGTTGTCCTGCGCCCCCACCCGAAATTCCTTCCGAAGGTGGTGTCGGAGTTTCAGCTTAACCAGGTGTTGACTCTGCCAGTGTTCTACCCCAGTCACACCTCGGAGACCGAATATAGGCTCCATACTCTGGACCCTAGAGCTCTCTTACTATAAGACAGGCGGCTGAAGTTCGGGAGAGGTTCGCCAGCTGTTTGTCACTCCTACCTGAAGCCACACCTGGCAGACCTGTAAGCAGACGATAGACAGGTGGGTCACCTCCTGCATAGATCTCTGCTATAGGTTGGCGGGCATGGAGCCTCCCAAGGGATAAGAGTTCATTCTACCCACCATACCGCTGCTTGGTGGCTGCTTCCAGGGCGTCCCTATCCAGGAAATCTGCAGGGCTGCTACCTGGAAGTCAGCACACTGTCATTACCACTACCACATCGACCTTGGTCATGCCGGGATGCTGGTTTTGGGACCTCAGTTCTCCAGTCCTTATTTCCTAAGTAGGGGGTGCACGCCTTACCCCCCTCCTCCCGGAGAACTGCTAGGAGTCTGCCAATAAGTGTGGATTGAACAACATATCCACGTCCCTAGAAATACAGGTTACTCACCTGTAACAGGAGTTCTAGGAGTGGTATATGTTATGCATCCACACAACCCACCCGACCTCCCAGGCTTCGATGTGCAACCTGGCTTCCAGCGGGCTAGATCTGGCATCATGGGGTGGAGCCGAGAGTTTTATCACCCGGGTGGGGGGCCAGCTTGAAGACCTTCTGGCAAGATTTAAAGCGGCAAGGAACCTGCCAGTAAGTGTGGATGAACAACACACACCACTCCTAGAACTCGTGTTTCAAGTGAGTAACCTGTATTTGCCTGCTCAGGGTCACACTGTGAGTAGGTGGGGGCTTTGGTGAGCTTACATTCTGGGTCTCCTGGATCCCAAGCCTGTACTCAAAATTGCTAGATCACACTACCTCCTTTTAACAGAGTTCATCAGGAATTTCAGTTTTTGACCAAAAAGCATTTTTCAGATTAGCCAGACCAGGCCACAGCAGACGTGGATGTGAATCCATATATAGCTCTGCTTGGCATTCCTCCTTGGGTGGTGCCATAGTGTGGACATTATAAAGAGTTAGTAGCACCAAAAAACTGCATGCATACATTTTTTTTTTTTTTTAAGGTGGACAGAGGTTATTTATTTATTTTTTTTTGCAAGTTCTGTTTATGCCCCCTGGCTCTCTGGTCCCTCCTATATCTCTCAGGCCCTACGAGCAGCCCCCCCCCCCCCCAAAGCCTCCCCAGTCATGGTCACCAGCCTCCGTAGAGCTGTAGCTTCACTCCCCAGGCAGGGTCAGGATGGGGAAGGACCACCAAACTTATGCATTTCGTTGGGCCTGCGCCATGATCCAGAGAGAGAGAGAGAGATGGAGGCACAGGAAGTGCCCATGGGCTGGCATCACGGAGGTGCCAGGGTCATTTTTCCTGTTTTCTCCCTACCCCAGAGATGTCGTATGCTAGGATGGCAAGGCAACCCTGCCCATGTGATGCGTGCGTACAGGTGTCGGCATCAGCGATATCTGCTCCTCCCACTTGCCTTTCTTTCCGCACTGCCATCTGTAGTCACCCAGATGGCAGTGTTGCATCGGAAGATGGCACCCTCCCACCCTGGAAGAGGAGAGCGTCCTGTGAGATGCCCAGTCCTGCTCCCCCTGGCCAGCCCTGATGACCCAAGCTCATTCCTGAACCCGGATCACTGCTGCGACGAGTGGTAGTGCTACCACTGTGCCGACGGGCCGGCCCAGGTGAACATTTCTGATCTAATTCTCTTTTACCATTTCCTGTTTAAAAGTTTTTCTGTTCTATAATATTAAGTGTGATGTAAAGAGCAGTACTTCAGTTGGAGAATAACATGACAATATATAGTTGTGCACCTTCTTATACCTCATCAGCATTGTGATATCACTTATTGTGACATAATATGTGACCAATCTAGCAGCAGGTGATCGGCTCTTAGTCAGTTGTGATGTTACAGTCAGTTAGGTTACGGAAGCAAGGGATTTCCAGGCTGCCCTGTGCCCTTCGCCCTTCTTGAGCCAAAAGTACTAGTTATAGTTTGGAGGAACTCCTTATACCAGCAGTGTACAACTCTAAGCATTAACAGAAAACCTCCACACCTGGGTTAAATAAAACATTCAGTTTTGTTGATACCATCAGGAGATTCATGCCAACCCCTAGTTTGTCAGGGAATGGTGGCACAGTATACAGTACGACTTTTTATGAAACTCTAGGTATGTTAGGGATGGGATATCATCTTAGTACACATTCTATATTTGTTGCAAGCCTGCCATTCCTAAGTGGCATGGGAGTTGGACGTTCCTTCTGTTGTACATTAACTCAGCAGAACCATCCGGCAATAAATTAAAAATGATATGAGAAAAGGGGAGACTTGGTACTCTTGTAACAAATGTAAGACGTGTACCAGTATAATATCCCATCCCTAAAATATCTATGTTTTCATAAAAAGGAGTATGCCACCATTCTCTAAAGTGGCAAGTGACATGAAATGCGGGCACAAAGTTTTGGTGGATTAATAAAATTGGATCATTTATTTAACCTGGAAGTGTAGTCTTTGCCTTTTTGCCTACAGTTAGTGAGATCACAGTGCTGATGAGGTGTGAAAGAGGAAATTGTTTAACCAGAAAAGGCACACTAAACTGACTTTTGTTCCCAGATGCAGTCTGGGAGCACAAGGAAGTTAATTGACTTGCTGAGGGTCACACAGTATACAGGTGGGGGCTGTGGGATTCAGACCCAGCTCTCCAGGTTTGCAGCTCAGTGTCCTTAACCACTACGCTATACTGAAGAGAAATACAACTACCTGTAGATATGGCAGCCTCCAGAAAGAGTACCTTTTCTCACTTCACATTAAATATTGTCAGCTAGAACATCTATTAATCAGCAAAAGGGAGGGACAGTTTCTAGGGACGTGGATGTGGTGTTCTATACACACATCTAGCAGTGTCTTTTCCCCTTTAAGACTCACTGGAACGTCTTCAGGTTAGCTCCTCCTACCCACCCGGGTGGTAACTCCCTCAGCATCGGCCCATGATGCCAGATCTTCCTTTCCGCTGGAAGAAGGTTCCCTCCTTACCACTTTAACGCTGTAGAGGCCCTTTGCTTATTTCTTCAAAACTATCAATAAAAAATTTGTCTTCAGGCTTGTTACTTCTCGCCATCATTATGGATGATATGAAGTCCACTCCGGGGTTCTGGAATTGCAGATGCGGGCAGAAAATGTTCTGAACAGATTCGCACACCTCATGCGTATACTGCCAGGGCCACGAGCACGATACTCAGGCTTGCGGCTTTTGCCGCACTTTTTATCCCTCCACCTTGGAGGATTGCTTAACCCACCTACTCCTTGGACACCTGGATGATCAGGACCCACCCGTAAAAATCCAAGGATGCCCGTTGGGTGGTCTCTGCGGCAGCAGGGTCTGCTGAACAACTTGCAGCATTCAAGGCGGCCGCAGCTCAGGCCGCAGCACAGATCTCCTCAACTTCGGCCATTTTGCCGCTCTCCTTAGGTGCCTCCTTTTCTCGGGCATTTAAGGAACTGTGCCAGGCCCTTCCCACCCATGGGCAGGGTCCATCCGGCACAAAATTTAATAAAGAAAAAGAGACCAAGAAACGGTCTCGTCATCAGTCATGGGATCGGGAGCGCTCTTGGGCCTCCGATTCCCACGCTTCACTGGAGCTTCAGACCATGGTCGGTGCTTCGGCTATGGCTGCTGACTCAACGGACAGTAGGACTGGCGAACAGCCATAGTGATACCCATCTGCAAAAAGGGAAGTCGTAGCTAGGCTAAAAACTATAGACCTATCAGTCTTACCACTGTTTTTTGCAAATCATTGGAGAAACTCATTAAACTCTGGCTGTACAGTGAGGTTGTAAAACTGGGCACAGATGATAACTCTCAGCATGGGTCAAAAAAGGGACTCTCAACAACTACGAACCTCGTGGCCTTTTATAATCCAGTTGTAGTCTGGAGGGGGTAAACCCTTTGATGTTATTTTGTTGGATTTTCAAAAAACCTTCGATAAGGTTCCCCATGACATTCTAATTAATAAATTAATACAGACGGGCTTCAATCCAATACTAATTGGGTGGATACAACCAACAGAACCAACCCGTGAGGAGGCTTTACTGGATTTGGTCCTGACCAACGGGGACAGGATCACAGATGTGGAGGTGGGCAGTCCCCATGGTACCAGTGGCCACAGGACATTGTGGTTTAAGGTAACCACAGTGGAGGAGATAAGTTATACAAAGGTAAAGGTTCTAGATTTCAAGAAGGCTAACTTTTAAGGAGATGGGTAGAAATCTCAAGAGCCCTAGCAGTGGAAGGGACAGGGGGAGATGTGGAAAAACAGTGGTCTAGACTCAAGTGAGTCATAACAGAAGTAACAGGTCACTGTGTCAAAATGCATTGCAAAAGTAAAAGAAAGAAAAGGCCATTATGGTTCTCGAAGGTAGTGGCCAAGAAAGTAAGGGAAAAGAAAGGAGCCTTCAGAAGATACAAGGAAACACAAAAGGATGAGGACGGAGAACAATATCTGGAGAAGCAGAGGGAATCTGGGAAAATAATTTAGAAGGGTTGAAGCACAGACAGTGGAAGATATAGCCCAGGCTATTAAGAAAGGCGACAAGACCTTCCTCAGATACATTAGTGAGAGGAAAAAGACGAGAAATGGGATTGTTAGGCTGAAGAAGGAAGGAGGAGTAAGGGCGGAGGATGACCTAGAAAAGGCTGAGATACTGAACAAGTACTTTTGCTCAGTATTCACCAGGGAAGGGGAGGGTGATGGACCAAGACTCAGTAAGAGAGATATTCAGGGGAGTGAGGTAGACACCAGCCCATTCACGGTGGAAAGAGTCCTAGAAGAACTCTGGGACAATAAAAGCAGATAAAGCAATGGGGCCAAATGGGATTCACCCCAGAGTACTAAAGGAACTCAGGAAAGTGCTGGCAGAACCACTGGCTGCCCTTTTCGTACATCACTAGAGACCAGGGAGGTACCTGAGGACTGGAGATGGGCAGATGTGGTCCCTCTCCCCAAGAGTGGAAGCAGAGAGGAGGCAGGCAATTACAGGCCTGTAAGCCTGACCTCAGGAGTGGGGAAACTAATGGAGTCCTTACTTAAGGAGAGGATTGTGAAATTTCTGGAGGATAATGGGGCACAGGATCCAAGGCAGCATGGATTCTCAGCGGGAAGGTCCTGTCAGATGAATCTTATAGATTTCTTTGACTGCGTAACCAGGGTGGTAGATCAGGGAGGGGCGGTGAATGTAGCCTACCTGGATTTCAGCAAGGCCTTTAACACTGTCCCACACAGGAGATTGCTAAATAAATTGGGGGGCCTGGGAGTGGGTCCTGTGATGGTAAAGTGGGTTGGGAACTGGTTAAGGGATAGGACTCAGGAGGTGGTGGTAAATGGCATGAAATCTGAGGAGAGGGAGGTGACCAGCAGGGTGCCACAGGGGTTGGTGCTGGGGTCAGTCCTATTCAATGTCTTCATTAGTGGCATTGCAGAGCATCTGGAGGGAAAGGTGTGCTTCTTTGCAGATGACACCAAGATCTGCAACAGAGTGGACACACTGGAGGGGGTGGAAAGAATGAGAAAGGACCTAAGCCTATTAGAGGAGCGGTCTGGTGTCTGGCAGTTGAGTTTCAGTGCTAAAAAGTGCAAGATCATGCACTTGGGTCACAGGAATCCAAGGGAGGAGTACAGGGTGGGTGGGGAAATTCTGGCCACCACAAGTCAGGAGAGAGACCTGAAGGTGACCAAACAGTGTGAAAAAGCATTGGAGAGAGCAAACAGAATGTTTGGGTGCATAGGGAGGGGCATAACAAGCAGGAGGAAAGAGGTGGTAATGCCACTGTATAGATCACTGGTGAGGCCTCAGCTGGAGTACTGTGTCCAGTTCTGGAGACCAGATCTCCAGAAGGACATTGACAAAATAGGGCAGTCCAGAGAAGGGCAATGAAGATGGTACATGGACTGCACCAGAAGCCCTAGGAGGAAAGACTTAAGGACCTTAATATCTATTCACTGGAGGAAAGAAGGGAGAGGGGAGATATGATAGAGACTTTCAAGTACCTTAGGGGAATAAACAGGGTACAGGTGGAAAGCATATTTCAGAGAAAACTCTGCACAAGAACAAGGGGGCATGATATGAGGCTGAAGGGTGGAAGGCTCAGGGGTAATGTTCGGAAGTACTTTTTTCACTGAAAGGGTGGTGGAGCCGTGGAACAGCCTTCCAGCAGTAGTGGTGGGTGCAAAAACAATACGGGGGTTCAAGAGTGCATTGGATAGGCATAAGGGTACCCCGGAGATGTGCCGAGCAAGAGAGCCACAGATCAAATAAGATCTGGAGCTGCAGCAGTGAGTAGGGAAATGGGCAGATTGGGTGGGCTGTGTGGTCCTTATCTGCTGACAGATTCTATTTTTCCATGTTTCTACACAATTGGCTATCACATAGAAGGCAGTTTGTAAGGATAAAGGGTACATTATCAGAAGAGGAAAGGGTTAGTAGGGGGGTTCCACAGCGCTCAGTCCTGGGCCCCAGTCTGTTTGGCATCTTTGTCAGTGATTTAAACTGTGAAACAACAAACCCTATTGTTAAGTTTGCTGATTATATTAAATTGTGTGGGGGGGGGGTTGATACCTTTACCAAACATTTACATATACAATAATGCATGGGGTTGAGTGCATAATGACAAATGATGTGCACCTGAGGTGTGGGATGCTACATAAATCCCGAGGACGAAGCCCGAGGGGTTTATATAAGCATCCCAAACCGAGGATGCACATAATTTCTCAGTTATGCACTGACCCCCATGCATTTTTATGTGTAATTGCTGGCTTCTGTTTTTTCGCCAGAAAGAGGAATAAAATGAGTTGTTGTATGTTGGCAAAAATGTTTTTATTTAAGTAAGCATTTCAAACTTTTTTTAATCCCTTTGGTAAAATTAGTAAAGATTTAAAAAAAACAGGTACTTTTAGGCACATAAAGCTGTAAAGTGCTTTAAAATAAACTATGTAATTATACATTACTCTTTTGTGAAGGAAACAGTAGGGACGTGGGACATGAATCAGTTATTTAAAGAAAGGTTTTCAGTTGTATAGTAAGTCTGGTTTAGAAATGTGCTATTTTGTGGACATAAAGTTTGTAAATGATTTTGGGTTTAGTATTTTGAAGCTTTTTTCCTTTTTTTGATCTCAGTTTCCATGGCAATATTGTAATTAGGTAGGCGTGATGAGTCCTGTATGTTCCTATGGAGATGAGAGAGAGAGAACAAGTGTTTGGGGCCCATGTGCATTTTAATGCAAGAGGTACTGTTTCTTATTCTGGAAATTGTGTATTTTACTGTTTGAGCTTCGTGCGTTTGGTACTTGCATCGGTAATGCCTCAGGTGTTTTTGTGGTGATTTTGAGCAGTTGGTCAGTGCGGTGTACTGCAGTGCAAGGCAACAGAATGAGCAAAGGTGGCACGTGTTCGCCATTATAACGGCGAATTATAACCTGCTCCTTCTATGGGGAAAAAACAGAAGCCAGTTATTACAACTTGATAATGACCTACTAAATATTGAAAAATGGGCAGTCATTAATGGAATGTCTTTTAATGTGGATAAGTGTGTTGTTATTCACTATGGTAAAAATTACAAATACTCTTTTTTCTAAATAATTTACCCATTCACACAGCTGTATCAGAACGACAACTTAGTATTTTGGTAAATAATAAACTGACTTCTTCGGACCATTGTAAATCCATTACAAAAAGGGCAGTGGGTATGATTAAATGTATAAAACGCTCCTTTATTTGTAGATCGGAACACTATTACCCCTATATAGGAATTTGATTTGACCTTACTTGGATTATGCTTCACCCTTTTGGAGTCCATACCATATAGGGGACGTTGATATGATCGAGAGGGTACAGAGGAAAATCACCAAAATGTTACCCTGTTTAAAAAACATACCTTACCAAGATAGATTAACTGAGACCAGTTTATTTTCTTAGCAAGAGAGAAGGCAAAGGGGGAGACCTATTGCATATGTACAAAACTTAATTCACCTGTGCTGTCTGCCCAATGTGGGCTTAAATTACATCAAAGAAATAATATACTACATTCTCACAAAAAAACAGCTTGATGTCCCATGGGCAGATACCTCTAAGAGGGATCACTTTTTCACTGTGCGCACAACTAAAACCTGAAATAAATTACCACAAAAGCTGATTGATCAAAATACAGGGATTTAAAAGGGGATTTGATCAATTGTTGCGATCAGGCAGAACCTTGGTATAAACCGACCCACTTGTGTGGGTGGACAATTTTGATGGGCTAGCATTGGCCTCCTTTTGTCCTTACAACCCAGTAATCGGTCTTCCCATCAGGCTAGTTGGTCGAGACTCAGGTTGATGCTTTTGAGATGTTTCTCGAACCTTTCGACCCATTGTCTGCCAAGGAGGTCGATACCTCCCTCTCCAGGATTCCAGTCCTGACCTTTTCCCAGAGGAGAAGCACTGGCACAAGTTGTGTGGGCACTACAAGGAGCTCATGTGGCAGCAGCTTTGGTTGACCCAGGTGAAGCCGGTTCTGGCCACCCCAGCCCTTCCTTGGGTACCACTACCGGAGCCGCAGTAGACCCCGCCTCATCAGGAGCTGATTCAAATGGTCCTGGCATGGTCCCCTCCAGCTTCTCCACCGATCCAAGTGGAGCCAGCACCTAAGCAGCCACCATCCAGTGCTCTGACCAAGGACGCTCATCCGGGCAAAGAATTACCCCATTGGCTGTTGGTCACTGTCACCCCGGACTACCCTCGCAGGGTTAGTGGGGGCTCGGGTGGTCGACAGCTCTTTCGAGATTCTTCGGAATTGGAGGGATCCTCTTTTCGCTCCCAACTGCTGGGTGTGGAGTCGACTAAGGACCTCTCAACAGATCAGGGGCCCCTCTCCTTCATGGACCTTCTCCATCTCATTTCAGAATCAGCAGGTCTCCAGTTGGAGCCCGTCCAGAAGCAGGAACGGTACCCACTAACCGAGATCCTTGAACGGGGCAACACTCCTCTGGAAGCCCTCCCAGTGCAGGATGCTATCCTTGATCCTGCCCTGGAACTGTGGCAGCACCTGGCCTCCTGCCCTGTGCTGTCAGCTCGGATGGCCCACAAGTATGCGGTCCCTACCGGCTCCCTGTCGGGATTCACTGAACACCCCTTGGCCGAAGGTCTTGTGGCTCACTACGTCTTTCGGCACACCGGCAACATTAGGGATGTTTCCAGAACCCCCCGATAAAGAGTCCAAAAAACTGGACCATATGGCCAAGAAGGTGTATACCGCCTCCTCCCTCTGCCTTCAGCAGGTGAGCTCGGCCTTCCTAATGGCCCATATTTTACATACCCTTATGGGTTCTGTGAATGGGGTGATTACCCACCTCCCCATGGACCTG
Organism: Neoceratodus forsteri; assembly: GCA_016271365.2. Taxonomy (NCBI): domain Eukaryota; kingdom Metazoa; phylum Chordata; order Ceratodontiformes; family Ceratodontidae; genus Neoceratodus; species Neoceratodus forsteri. The sequence goes on from CM057456.1 coordinate 1,049,380,725, forward strand.
CAGACTACTGTCAAGTATGTCAGGGACAAAGTCAAGTGGTGGCAAAACAGAAGTTCTAGGGACATGGATATGTTGTTCATCCACACTGTTTGGCAGGTTCCTTGCCACTTTAAATCTTGCCGGAAGATCTTCAAGTTGGCTCCCCCCACCCACCCGGGTGGTAAAACTCTTGGCTCCGCCCCATGATGCCAGATCTTCCTTACCGCTTGGAAGCTCAGGTTCCCTCCTTAACGCTCTGCATGTAGACTGGATCCTAATTCTTCGGTTACGCCTGAAACTTATTTTAAAAATTTTCAAGACTTCGGTCATCTTTCTCCCTCGTGGCTGCGATGGACAAATCGACTACCGGATTTTGGCGGTGCCCTTGTGGGCAGAAGATGTCCAGGACAGACCCGCACTCCACGTGTGTCTACTGCCTCGGCCTAGAAGACGACCCACAGGCCTGCAAGTCATGCCGTTCATTTTCAGCCAATGTCCTGGAGGACTGCGCTGCCCGGTTACAGCTTGGTTACAGCTTGGGCGCCCCAAGAAGCGCTACCCGCCGGTTAAGTCGAAGGAGGCCTGTTGGGCGGTTACCGCTGCGGCTGGCTCAGCTGAGCAACTCGAGCGGATGATCGCCCTTGAGGAGGCGGCTCAGGCCGCATCTTCCTCTTCCTCGGCCGCGGCACTTATCCCGCTTTCACTGGGTACCTCATATTCAACTTCTTTCAAGGAGCTTTGCCAGTCCCTTTCCACGAAGGTAGAGGGGCCATCCGGACATTCCTCTCGGTCCAAAAAGAAGGACTCTAAAGGTAAGTCCCATCATCGGCGTTCATGGGAGCGGGAGAGGTCCCCTTCCCCGGACAGTTGACTGTCGACTTGGGTCGAGGTTGCGGCTAAGGCAGCTGGCTTCCTGGGCGTCCCGTCAGGCCAGCCGGTCGAGACACCTCGACGCAGTCAAGAGTTTTCTCAACCCATCGGACGGGCTGTCGACTGGTGAAGCCGACAACCCTTCTTCACCAGTTCCCCCGGTGGAGACCGAGGACCTGCCTGCGCCCCCGGTGCCGCAGTCCCCGGTTAAGGCTTCCGAGCTGAGGGAAGAGCGGGTGTCCCCCGTCCCTTCCCAGACCCGTCCTCGGAAACACCAAGGATCTCGATCTCAGTCTCGGACATTATCTCAGTCCAGCCGATCCCGCAGACATCGGCGGTCTCGGTCTGGACACCGAGGTAAGCGCTCCGCCACTCGTCCTCGGAAGAGGAGAGGCTTTGGCGCAAATTGTGTCGATGCTACGAGGACTTGATGTGGCAGCAGTTACTTCTGTCCGGGAACAAGCCGATGCCGTCGCCTTCCCCGGCCATCAAGTGGCTGTCACCCGGGCGGCCGAAACAACCCCTCGCTGTAGCCGAGGTGCCCAAGCCTGGGCCGGTTGTTCGGCGGAAACCAGCTGCCCCACCGATTGTGGTGGAACCTCTGCCTCCACAACTGAAATCGTGGGCGCCGACCATGGACTCTCGGTCGGGTCAGGGCCTGCCCCACAGGTTGTCGATCACCCTCACTCCCGATTGTCCTCGGCAGGTGGAGGGTGGCTCAGGCCCCAGGCAGCTCTTCACGGACTCCTCCGAGTCCGACGACGACTCCTCCCTGTTCTCCAGGCCCATCGACCTGGAGTCCTCCGGGGGTCAGTCGATGGACGAAAGCCCATCGTCCTTCATGGGTTTGCTTCGGCTCATCTCAGAGTCCACCGGGATGCAGCTCGAGCCCGTATCCAAGCAGGCCAAGTATCCCCTGACGGAGATACTGGACCGAGGGGATTCACCCACGGAGGCCTTTCCGGTGGCTGAAGCCATTGTTGGCCCAGCCTTGGAGCTCTGGCAGTGGCCTGCTTCCTGTCTTGCGCCTTTGGCCAGGATGGCCAGGAAGTATGCGGTCCCTACCGGCTCTTTGCCCGGGTTTTCGGAACACCCCTCTGCCGAGGGGTTGGTCACCGACAGCATTTTCCGGCATTCCGGGAATGCTAGGAACATGGATAAGCCCCCCGACAAGGAGTCCAAAAAGCTGGACTACGTCGGGCGCAAGGTGTACGCTGCGTCCTCCCTTGGCCTCCGCCAGGCCAGCTCAGCCGTGCTGATGGCACACTTCTCCCACGCCCTCATGGGCTCCCTGGATGAGGTGATCCCTCATCTCCCGACCGACCTGCAGACCACAGTCCGGCAGGCGTGGGACCAGGGTAGAGCAGTGGCTAAGCAGCAGCTCCAAACAGCTCTGGACATCGGAGACTCCTGTGCCAGATCGGTTGCAGCTGCAGTGGCCATGCGCCGCAGAGCATGGCTGGGGATATCCACCTTCACGGCGGATACCCAGCACAAACTGGCGGATGTCCCCTTCTTGGGGACCGACCTCTTCGGCCCTGGAGTGGAAGGTCACCTCCAGCGGATCGAAAAGTCCAATGCCACTCTGGACTCGGTCACCTCCGCCCAGAAGGACAAAGGCCACCGACAGCAGCAGCTCAAGCCCTTTCGTCCTTCTATGCCTGCGGCACGTCCGACCCAACAGCACCAGCATCAGGGCCAGCAGGCTCGCACTTGGCATCCCAAACCCAAGCCAGCGGCTTCCTCCAACAGGAAGCAGGGAGGTAAGGCCCAGGAGGTCCCTCGGCGGTCCCTCCTCTAAGCCTGCCCAGTGACGGGTTGAGGGTGTCGCCCCAACCTCGTCACTTCCCCTGGGTCCCCCGTGGAAGATGGCTCTGCCACTTCCTTTCCGCCTGGTCCACTATCACCACGGACCGTTGGGTGTTGGAGGTGGTAGGAAAGGGCCTGCCCCTGGAGTTCGAGCAGGCCCCCACCCCGGGCCGTCACCCGGGGCACGGGTCCACAGCCTCTCTGTCGGCTCGACGAGCTGATATTGCCCTGCTCCTCGAAAAAGAGGTGATCAGGAAGGTGGCGGATCCTCCTCCAGACCTGGGATTTGTGTCCAGGTACTTCCTGGTCCCAAAACAGACAGGGGGGGGGCTGGTGCCCCATTCTCGACCTGCACGACCTGAACAGTTTCCTAAGGTCTCAGACCTTCAGGATGGTCACTCTGGCTCAGATAATCCCATCCTTGGAACGAGGCATGTGGTTCTGTTCTCTGGACCTTCAGGACACATTCGTTCACGTCCCAATCCATCCGTCCCACCAGAGATTCCTCCGCTTCAGAGTGGAGGGATCCCTTTACGAGTTCTGGGCCATGCCCTTCAGCCTTTCCCTAGCTCCCAGGGTCTTCACCAAATGCATGGCAGTGGTGACAGCGTTCCTGCGGCGCCGAAGGGTCTGGGTGTACCCCTACCTGGACGACTGGCTGATTGCAGCCCCCTCCAGAGCAGAGGTGGAGCGGTCCAAAGATCTGGCCCTCCAGGTTTGCTCTCAGGTTGGCCTCCTCATCAACGAGGCCAAGTCGGAACTCGTGCCAAAGCAGGTGATCCAATTCATCAGGGCAGAACTCGACTCTCTACAAGTCAGAGCATGGCTCCTGGCAGACAGGGCCGAAGTGCTTTCCTCCTTTGCCCAATCATTTCAGGTTGGGCAATCGCGCCCTTCCCGGGACTTCCTGTGCCTCCTGGGCCTCATGGCAGCTTGCACCAGCGTGGTCCATTGGGCCCGCTTTTACATGCGTCCCCTTCAGTGGGGGCTGGCCAGCCAATGGTCGCAGCACTTCGATCCGCTGGATCAGCTAGTGACAGTGACCCAGGGGATGCGGAACGCTCTCCAGTGGTGGACCGTTCCGGCACATCTGAAGGACCGATGCCTCTCTGATGGGTTGGGGTGCCCATCTGGGGGAGCACAGAGTGCACGGCCTCTGGTCCCCTCGGATGTCCCGATGCCATATCAACCTGCTGGAGCTTCAAGCGGTTCGTCTAGCCCTCACCGCCTTTGCTCCGTTTGTACGGGGTCAAGTGGTTGAGGTCCAGTTGGACAATACCACGACCATGTACTACCTAAACCGCCAGGGCGGGACGTGCTCCATGCCTCTGTGCACGGAAACTCTCCACATTTGGTCACTCGTGCGCAGCCTGGAGGCGGATCTCCTCGCCATTCATGTGGCAGGAGCCTCCAACACCCTGGCCGATGCGCTAAGCCGGATAGGGGCTGCGTCTCATGAGTGGTCTCTCCTGCTGGAGGTAGTACAAGATCTCTTCTCCCACTGGAGCACACCTCAGGTGGACCTGTTTGCCTCCAAGGAGAATGCAAAGCTGAGACTGTTTCATGCCCGCCCCCCTCAGCAGGGCTCGCTGCGGGGGGATGCCTTCTCAAGGCCATGGACCCTGCGCCTCTTCTATGCCTTTCCCCCATTTCCCTTGATCCACAAGGTGCTTCTCAAGGCGAGGAGGGACAAGGCACAGGTGATTCTGGTAGCCCCAGACTGGCCCCGCCAGTTCTGGTATCCAGATCTCCTCAGTCTCAACTCCAGGCTCCCAAAGCGGCTTCCAGCCCACCCAGACCTGATCTCAGTCAATCAGGGGAAGGTACTCCATCCGGACCTTCAATCCCTGCACCTGATGGCCTGGTTCCTGAGCTGCTAGAGTTCCAGGCCTTGGGTCTTTCCGATGAGGTCCTCAGCGCCGTTGAGGCGTCCCGTAAGGAGTCGACCAGAAACTGCTACGCCTTCAAATGGAAGAGATTCTCCATTTGGTGTCAGGGCAAGGGCCTGGACACTTCCTCCTGTTCCTTGGCAAGCATTCTGGACTACCTGTGGTCCTTTCTCAGCTAGGGCTTGGTCAACGACCCTTAAGGTGCACCTGGCAGCCATCTCTGCTTACCGGGCGCGGGCTGGGAAGCAGTCGGTGGCACAGGAGAAGGTGGTCGGGCGCTTTTTCCAAGGCCTTGATCGCATATCCCCTCTGGTGCGAGAACCTCCACCTCCGTGGGATCTACTGCTGGTATTGGCTAAGCTCATGGGCAAGCCATTCGAACCGATGCACAGGTGTGACATCTCTCACCTGTCGTGGAAGACCGCCTTCTTGGTGGCTATCATGTCAACCAGAAGGATGGGAGAGCTCCAGGCGCTTTCCATCGAGTCTCCTTATCTGATCTTCCACAGGGACAAGGTTGTCCTGCACCCCCAACCCGAAATTCCTTCCGAAGGTGGTGTTGGAGTTTCACCATAACCAGGTGTTGGCTCTGCTGGTGTTTTACCCCAATCACACCTTGGAGGCCGAATATAGGCTCCATACTTTGGACCCTAGGAAAGCGCTCACTTATTACAAGGAGTGGACGGCTGAAGTTCAGGGAGAGGTTCGCCAACTGTTTATCACGCTGAAGCCGCACCTGGCAGACCTGCAGCCAAGCGGACGATGGGCAGGTGGGTCACCTCCTGCATAGATCTCTGCTATAGGTTGGCGGGCATGGAGCCTCCCAGAGGGATAAGAGCTCATTCTACCCGCCATACCGCTGCATCGGTGGCTGCTTCCAGGGATGTCCCTATCCAGGAAATCTGCAGGGCTGCTACCTGGAAGTCAGCACACACCTTCATCACCCACTACCACATCGACCTTGAGTCACGCCGGGATGCTGGTTTTGGGGCCTCAGTTCTCCAGTCATTATTCCCTAAGTAGGGGGTGTGTGCGCCTTGCCTCCCTCCTCCCGGAGAACTGCTAGGAGTCTGCCAGACAGTGTGGATGAATAACATATCCATGTCCCTAGAAATACAGGTTACTCACCTGTAACAGGAGTTCTAGGAATGGTATATGTTGTTCATGCACGACCCACCCGACCTCCCCGGCTTCGACGCACAACCTGGCTTCCAGTGGGCTAGATCTGGCATCATGGGGTGGAGCCGAGAGTTTTACCACCCGGGTAGGTGGGAGCAGCCAGCTTGAAGACCTTCCAGCAAGATTTAAAGCGGCAAGGAACCTGCCAGACAGTGTGGATGAACAACATATACCATTCCTAGAACTCCTGTTACAGGTGAGTAACCTGTATTTCCAGACTGCCATGGACCTTGGCAATTGTTGTGCTGGATCTGTGGTGGTGGCAGTTGCTATGCACCGCAGGGCTTGGTTGCGCATCTCCACCTTTACAAGTGACATGCAGCACAAGTTGCCAGACGTTCCTTTCCTGGGTACCGACTTGTTCAGGCCCAGTGTGGAAGGGCATCTCACCAGAATTGAGAAGTCCAGTGCTACCTTGGACTCTGTGACTTCTGCCCAAAAGGGCTAAAAGCCTTAAAAGAAGAAACCCTGTTGGGCCCGCCTCTGCTCCAGTGGCCAGACCTGCCCAGTGCACGGTTGGTCAGCAACAGGCTTGGCATCCCCCTCAGTAATCAGTGACCTCTGTCATCAGGAAGCCAGGGGTTCTGGCATCCCCTCCGACGGCTCCTTCTCCATTTCCAAGCCTAACCAGTGGCAGGATGGGGGGTGCCACCCCCATACCTGTCCCGTCTCCCCTGGGTCATCCTGTGGAGGGCCGGCTGTGCTGCTTCCTTTCCGTCTGGTCCACTGTTACCACAGACGGGTGGGTCCTTGAGGTATTTGGTCAGGGTCTGCCTCTAGAGTTTGAGGCATACCCACCTTGCCGTGCCCGCGCCCCATGTGAGGTCATAGTGTCCGTTGACATCCTATCAGCCCTTCAGGACTACATCACCTAGCTCCTCCATGAAGAGATTGTGGCTCCTGTCTCAGACCCTCCATAACACCTAGTGTTTGTCTCCAGGTACTTCCTGGGGCGAAAACAGATGGGGGGGCTGGCACCCCATCTTAGATCTGCACAACCTGAACAAGTTTATCAGGTTGCACACCTTCAGGATGGTCACTCTGTCTCCGATCATACCATTTCTCAAGCAGAATATGTGGTTTTGCTCCCTGGATCTTCAGGATGCATTTCTTTACGTCCCAATCCGTCTGTCCCACTGCCAGTTCCTCTGGATCTGGGCAGAGGGGATCCTCTATGAGTTCCAGGCCATGCCATTTGGCCTGTCCTTGGCTCCCAGGGTCTTCGATAAGTGCATAGCAGTGGTGGCAGCTCACCTGAGGCTCCGAGGATTCTGGATTTACCCCTACCTGGATGATTGCGGGTCCTTCCAGGCAGGAGGTGGAGAGGTCCAGGGACCTGGCTCTCCACACTTGCATCTCCCTTGACCTCCTGGTCAACAAGGCCAAGTTGGAACTTGTGTGGTCACAGGTGATCAGCTTCACTGGGGCGGAGTGCAACAATTGCAGAGTCAGAGCTCGCCTCCCGGCGGACAGGGCGGAAGCTCTCTCCTCCTTTGCCCTATCATTTTGGGTTGGCCAGTTGCATCCTGCTTGGGACTTCCTGTGTCTACTGGGATACATCGTGGTTTGCACCAGCGTGGTCTATTGGGCCTGCTGGAGAATGCACTCTCTGCAATGGAAGCTGACACGCCAATGGTCTCAGCCCAAGAGATGCTTCAACCAGCCGGTCACTGTTACCCAGCTGATGTGGGGCACCCTCCAGTGGTGGTTAGTCCCAGAACATCTGCAGGAAGATATCCCATTTCTCTGCCCAGAGCTGATGGTCATCCTGACGATCAATGTCTCTCTCATGGGCTGGTGTGCCCACCTCGGAGAACACAGAGCCCATGTGCTCTGAACCCCCAAAGGGTCCCAGTGCCACATCAACCTGCTGGAGTTTCGTGCAGTTTGGCTGGCACCGACTGCTGTTACTCCACACGTTTGGGGTCAGGTGGTCCAGGTCCAGATGGGCAACACCATAACCATGTACTACCTCAACATGCAGCGCGGGATGCTCTCCCTGCCTCTGTGCAGGGAAGCTTTCCACCTGTGGTCCCTCGTGCACAGCTTGAAGGCTGATATCCTGGCCATCCTGTGGCTGATGTCTCCAGCCAGCTGACAGACGCTCTCAGCCGTGTGAGTGAGGCATCTCACGAGTGGTCTCTCCACCCCGAGATAGTACACAGCCTGTTCTCCCAGCGGGGAACCCCTCTGGTGGACTTGTTTGCCTCCTGGGAGAACACAAAGCTGAGGCTGTACAGTGCCCACCCCCCTCAGCAGGGAACACTGCAGGGGGATGCCTTCTTGAGGCCCTGGACCCCAGGCTTCCTCTATGCCTTCTCTCCATTTCCCTTGATCCACAAGGTGTTGCTCAAGTCGAGGAGGGACAAGACATGGGTGATCCTGGTGGCTCCAGACTGTCCACACCAGTTCTGGCACCCCGATCTCCTCAGCTTCAGCAACAGGCTCCCAACGCATCTTCCTCTCTACCTGGACGTGCGCTTCATTAGTCAGAGGAAGGTACCCATCCAGACCTTCAATCCCTGCACCTGACAGCCTGGTTCCTGAGCAGCTAGAGTTCCAGGCTTTGGGTCTGTCCGAAGATGCCCTCACTGTGCTTAAGGCGTCTCGGAAGGAGTCAACCCAAAAATGATACACCTTCAAATGGAAGAGGCTCTCCATTTGGTGCCAGGGCAAGGGGCTTGACCCCTTATCTTGTCCAGTGGCTAACATTCTCGATTACCTTTGGTCCCTCTCTCAGTCAGGCCTTTGGTCGATGACCTTTAAGGTGCACCTGGCAGCCATCTCTGCCTACTGGGCGCTGGCCAGTCAGCAGTCGGTGGCGCAGGAGAAGGTGGTCTGGTGCTTTTACAAAGTCCTTGACCACATTTCCCCTCTGGTGCGTGAACCACCACTACCTTGGGATTTGTTGTTGGTTTTGTCAAAGCTCATGGGCTAGTCATTTGAACCGATGCACAGGTGTAAGATGTCACACCTGTTGTGGAAGGCCGCCTTCCTGGTGGCTGTCAAGTCAGCCAGAAGGATCAGTGAGCTCCAAGTGCTCTCAATGGAGTTTCCTTACCTGGTCTTCCACAGGGACAAGGTTGTCCTTCGCCCCATCCTGAAGTTCCTCCTGAATGTTGTGTCTGATTTTCACCTTAACCAGGTGATTAATCTCCCAGTGTACTTCACCAGTCACACCTCGGAGGCTGAGCACAAGCTCCATACATTGGACCTGTGACGAGTGCTGCCTATTATAAGGAGTGAACGGCTGGAGATTGGGGAGAGGTTCAGCAGCTAAGCAGACGATTGGCAGGTGGATTGTATCCTGCATCGACCTCTGCTATAGATTGGCGGGTAGGGAGCCTCTCATAGGGCTAAGGGCTCATTCCACCCATCATACCACTGCCTCTGCGGCTTCTTCCAGGGCTGTCCCTATCCAGGAAATCTGCAAGGCTGCTACTTAGAGGTCAGCACACACCTTCATTCCCATTATCACATCGACCTCGAGTTACGCTGGGATGCTGGTTTTGAGACCCCAGTTCTCCAATCTCTATTTCCTAATAGGGCTGTGGGCCGCCCCCCGGAGAACTGCTAGGAGTCTCCCAGATTTGTGGCTAGAACACCATATCCACATACCTAGAAAAATAGGTTACTCAGCTGTAACAGTGGATCTTCCACTGAGTGGTCTTTTGCAATAGGTCATTACTTTTGGGAGTTTCCAGCAGAGGTTGCTGGACACGGCAGCTCTTCTAGCAGTTTTGTAGCAGGGACCGCCCACACATGACGTCATCTTTCTGTTTCCTATAAAAGTGTGGGTAATCCTTGGTATCCTCCGTTCATTTTCCCACCGTCTTCAGCTCACACAGCAGCTAGTTCAACTTCTGTGTTGCAGTCATTGATGAGAATTGGATTTCCAAACGAATGTTTAAAGATTCTTCAAACAAACAAGCTCTGTTTTGTTCCTGCCACTGCAGTAGGAAGATCTACTGCTTTGACAACCACACAGCTTGTGTAAGGTGTCTGGGATCTAAACACGAAACCAATTCCTGCAGTTTCTGTCATTAGTTTAACCAAGCAACTCATCAATGACGGTTGCTGGAAATTCAGCATCTTTTAAGGGAGCAGAAAATGTCTCTGTTAGAGAACCAGAGGGCTCATACAAAGGGCTCCCCCAGCTCTGGTTCTCGTCCTCAGCAGAAGAAGGAGAGGGGGGAAAACCCTCTTCACACTCCCTGCCATGTCGCTCGGCGATGGCCAGCGTTTGTGGGGTTCCTCCATCAACAGAGCATCATCCTACAGCTTCTTCGTCGATGGGAGCACATACCCTCTCGTCGACGGTGCTTTCCAGTGCTTTAAATGCTGTACAGGCTATGCCTGCTCCATCGGCTGGGCTTATACCCTCTCATCAACAATGCTTTCCAGCGTCTTAAAGGTGACCTGCAAACTAATCATAGCAGCCCACTCCCGTCCCACATACCTTTCTACGGCACTGCGGGAGTCTGGGGCTGCTCGATGATAATTGTTCATATAAAATTAATACTTAAAAAGTGCCTGGGGGTCCTGATCGGCGGGTGCAAAGTACTGTGGGTATTCCACCCAGTTTGTGACGTGGCAAACACCACTGCTATGAATGAATAGCAGTGGCTGCAGTTTACTATTTTTATTTTATTGCTTCTAGGTGGAGTTTGATGCCTGAAATCATATGTACAGCAAAGACCTGTCAGAGGGTTGCTGTGGGTATGATTTCAGGCACTCACCTAGAAGCAATAAAATAAATAATAATGAGCTGCGACCACTGCTGTTCATTCATCAATGGTGTTCTAAACAGATGGGCTCACCACGCCCGATCCTTCAACAAGACTTCGCGACCTTGCTGAAAGTTTCGGCGCTTTTTTAAATATTAATTTTATATGAAAGATCAGCATCGTAGCAGCCCCAGACTTCCACAGCACCATAGAAAGATATGTGGGAAGGGAGCGGGCTGCTACGATTAGTCTGCAGGTCACCTTTAAATACAGCCAAATGCACAGCTGCTCCGTCAACAGGGGCTTTTCTCCAGTCTACAGCATCTGACAGTTTCAGTGAAAACAACTCTACAGGCTCGTCAGCGAGATCCTGCATTCCTCAAGGCAAACCCATGGATTTTGCCTTACACAATGCCCCTCTACCCTCACAGGTGGCCTCTTACAGGGGGCAGGTGGATAGAGATTGGGATCCTGGTTTATACTACCCAGGGGCAAGACCTGCTCATAATGCCCATCCCATTCCCTTTATCACCCCAGTTGTTTTTCACCCTGCCCCGCTGCTCACCCCTCCCTCTTCTCAGGAACGGGACATCACCACGGTAGTAAAGCACGTCTTGCATGCCATGCGCTACTCCCAGCACTCTGACCCAGGAGAGCTAGATGATCCTCTCTGATCTCAATCTCCTCCACGTAAACAATTTCACATTGACAGGGATATAATGCCACCCTGGTCTCCTCCCCCTAATATGGAAGACTATTTGTCAGATGAACCTGAACTACTGGTGAGTCTCCCTGGTGACATAGATGAAGAAGAATTCCAAGATCTGGATTTCCAGAATCCTGAGTCCTCCTACTTGGAAATCTCTGGATGAGGACCTGCCTATACCCTCCACAGCTCCCCCCTAGATGACATGACCGTTAATGAGATGATGGTTCGAATACAAAAGGTCATGGGTTCTGGGTGTTAACATCTCCGTAAAGTACATCTCGGTAAAAAATATTGCGGACGAAATAAAGCGGACCAAACATGAAGTGGAATAAAATAAAGGGAGTACAGAATATCTCAGGACACAACATGGAGGGGTCTGCAGATGCAGCAGGGCTAGAAAGGAGCACAGTACACAGCAGCCATGGTACACACCTTTACTCAGGAAACAGTGACCCAGGATCCCAGTGACAGACACACACACACACACACACACACCCCCACACCCACACCCACACCCCTCCACCCAGTGCACGTGTCAGAGTCACAGTCCTCAGCCAGTGGGCATGGCAGCACACCAATCCAGAGCCATGGGAACATCACACCTGCAGCTGGAAGTTGTATGCAATGCCCTTTAGGAAGTTGTAACTGCTCCGAGCACCATAGTCCAGCACAATGACCTATACACACTGGGATGAGCCCTTGTATTTCCTCTTCCCCTGTGGCATGGCGGGCAGCAACACACTGTTCAGTCTTAATCTCATTAACCCATTGTACCCATTAGTGCCATGTGGCATCAGAACCACCCATTGATTAACCTGACCCAAAATGGCTGCATCAAATAGAATGAGTTAAGCTGCTGCTCACTCTTGAGGACATCTATGAAGTGCCACAGTGTGGGATTGCAAGCACCAATGAGCGAGTTGAAGGTACGGTGCCACCCCTCCACAGAATTGATGGTCCGTGCCTTCCCAGCCTTGCAGAAATCATGGCAGTTCCAGAGGTCAGTGGGAAAGGGGGGACGATGACGGACACCGCCACAGATAGGCCGGCCTACCCACTTGTCCTCAAAGTAGTCGATGACTGGTTCAAGAAGCTTGTCATGCCACACATAGAAGTCCCACGACTGCAGTGTCTCTTAATACCTTGCAGACATCGCAAGGGGGCACAAATGCAAGTGCTGGCAGCATGCGGATGTGGAGCACAAAATCCTCATCTGCCACATAGCGCCACTGGACATCAGGCACACTCTGCACTTTCTGCCACACCACCTGGCACAGGTGGAAAAAACAACCTTGGAGGCTGGCAGTAGGGAAGACAGATTCAAAGGCCTTGATCATGACCTGCTCAAAGTCTGTCACAGTGGCATCAGGATGATGGTTGTCCTGCAGCCCACAGAGCTCCATGAACGCTTTGCTGTACGCAGTACCCATCTTGGATGTCAGCAATATGTATACCGTTGGAATCACAGCACTGTACTGCACCCCATGCACAGTATACAGCTGCAAGAACATTTGGGGGGCAGCCTTGAACGTACCATCTGCGAACCACGTGTCACACTGTGCCATGTATTGCAGGTTTTTCTGTGTACTGAGACATGGCACCTGTCCGCCCCACCACTGTCATGCAACAGAAAGGTTTCCCCAGCCAGTGTCACCCTGTACCCCTCGGGAATGGAAAGGTCACTGATGATTGTCGGTGTGGGGGGTGGTTGCTTGGCAGCCCTCCTGGCCCGCTGCACCCGTCGCCTCATGAGTTCTGTGCTGGGCAACTTCCCACTGATAGTGGGCATCACAGAGCTGCAGCAGGCAGCAACGACCTGCTGGGGGGTCTCACGGGTGCAGACCGCCGTATCCTTGATCTCTGCCACAGTCTCTCGGACCACAGTGTCCTCATGGTCAGGGACGTGGTTATGGGGATTCAAGACCTTCACCACAGCATCGCCTTCAGTGTGCACACGTGCCCTGCACTTGCCTCTGAAGTCCTCTGCACAGTTCCAGTAGGTCTTTCCAGCACTCCTCTCCTGGTAGAGTAGGTGGCCATCATGCCACAGAAGTGTCTTCCCCTTCTGGCTCTTGACAAATTGCAGTGCCATGGTGGGTGGTAGCACAGACATGCTCACACAGTTGCAGTCAGTAGAGTGTCCAGCTGCATACAGGTCATGCTGCTGGGTTCTGCCTGTGTGCCTCCCCTTTGTAGTGCTCCACTAATTGGCCCAGGAAGCACATGGGGGAGATAATGCTGGGATCTCTGCATGCATTCCAACGTGGCATCTGTCGTTTGCCCCAATATATGCTCTTTGTGTATTGGCCAGTCACTACAGGCAGATGCGGGGCGCATGTCATGCTTATGTCGGGTTTCCGGCTGTCTGCCTCCGTTCCATGCAGCGTGTTGCCATGTCCCGTGCTGTGCTTTGTGCTCTGTGGGTAGGGTGGGGTGGGAACTGCATCATTCCTGCTCACCACTGCCGTGCCGCACTCTGACACTACTGCCGAACTGTCGCATGGACTAGCTACAGGTATGTGTTCTTTAAGGGTGGGGGAACAATGGCAATGGGCTGTGGCATCTGTGGCCATCTGAGGCGGACTGTTCGTGGTGTCTTGGCTGGTGTTAGCAGCTGTGTTTGTGGTCTGCGGGGTGGGGGCGCAAGTGCGGCACTTGCAGTGGCGGGGGTGTGCGTTGGGATCCAGACTGTTGCTACCTGTGTTGTTTTGGTTGTGCCCACCCCATGCTTCCTTTTCAGGGCATCCTGACATCTCGTGTCTGTGGGGGTACCTTGGGGGTGTGGCAGCACAACATGGGTTGGTGGCACGCGGTATTGTAGACCGCAATGTTGTGGCCAGGTGTTCTTTCGGCCTGCGTTGTTTTGCCTACAATGTTATTTCCCACTTTATTATGCGGGCGATATTAACACCCGGAACCAGGTCATGGGATTCTCTACTACAGAACATGACAAAAAAACCTTAGGATATGGCAAAATATCTTCAGTTGCCAGAGGAGCCGGCCTTAGTGGTGCCCCCACTGATTCCGACCTACCAGAATGGTATGCTAGCTACCTGGCATCAGCCTTCAACTATTACAGCTGTTCCCCGTAAAGCAGACTGCTTATATTAGGCTCCTCTGGATCACCCTTTTCTGTCCACCGTCCCAGAAGCGGATTCAGTGGTCATTACTGCCGCTCATGATCATACTAAAAGACCCAAACACATGAGTTCCTTACCACCTGTTAAAGAATCCCAAAGAATTGACTACCTGGGGAAAAAAGAGTTTGCCTCAGGTACCATGAATATTCGAATCTTAAACTATATGGGACATATGGTTAAATACCAACGTACCCTTGGGGCTTCTGCCATCGAACTCATCAGTATAAACTCCCTCCTTCACAGGAAAAAGAAAAGTTATGGGCAACAGTGTCAACTAGCAGCTCTATCTCCCGCCACCTACTCAGGTCGGGATATGATGCCACAGATACCTCAGCCCGACTCTCAGCTACTGGTGTTTCTATGCATCGCCATGCTTGGCTTCGCGTTTTAGGTTTTGCACCTGACATGCAACATTAAGTAGCTAATCTACTCTTCAATGGGTCCAAACTATTTAGGCCAGGTATTCAAATGCTATTAGATGACCTACAGGCATCAGGCAGAACCCTGCGTATGGTTCACGTCATGTACCGTATTCCATAGACAACCTACCGTACTCAATATTCCTCCTATTCCAAAAGAGGTAGAAAATATAAAGCCACTAACAGAGGTGGCTTTTGAGGTCGTGCCCAATCCGCAAAGGGCAACATCTCCACCACCTAAGTTTCCCATGCCTGTCCCTTTGGAGGGGCTGGGCAACCTAGTACCCGGTGACCCACTAGGACTCTCCCCTCGCCTCCTCGACCAGGCCTCGGAGGCTGTAGGGTGTAATTTTGCCCTCCATCTGGAGGCCTGGAAAATGATCACTTCAGATAAATGGGTACTTCAGATCATTCAGAAGGGTCACACCCTGGAGTTCACTTTCACCCTGCCCCCTTCCCCTCCTCGGCAGATTCAGTATCCTCCTGATCATGTGCCTATCCTTCAAGAGGAATTGAGGGCCCTTTTGGCCAAATAGGCCATCTTACCAGTGCCTCTGCCACAACATCAAAAGGGATTTTACTCCCACTTCTTTCTGGTACCCAAACGAACCAGAGATCTCAGACCAGTACTGAACCTGAGACATCTGAATCAGTACGTTCAGTTCAAACGTTTTCGCATGATAACTCTAAACGCCATCACGCCTATCCTAAAACAAGGAGACTGGCTTTGTTCCCTGGATATGAAAGATGCCTACTTATATATCCTCATTCATCTTGCCCATCACAGATTTCTGCGCTTCCACCTTCTGGGTCAAAACTGTCAGTTTCAGGCACTCCCTTTTGGCCTCTCTTCAGCCCCAAGAGTGTTAGCCAAATGTCTAGCAGTGGTGGCAGCAGCCTTACGGAAAAAAGGGCACTTCGTCTTTCCATACCTAGATGATTGGTTAATCAAAGCAGACTCCAGAGAAGCTCTGCTTGCCTCCCTGGACGCTACCCTGAACATGTTCAACGATCTAGGGATAACAGTCAACTGGCCAAAGTCCAATCCAAACCCGACACAGTCTCCCCTATACATCTGAGCTGTTCTAGATACAGTTGCAGCCAGAGCTTACCTCCCACCTGCTTGCCAGTACACTCTTATATCTCTGGCTTCACGGATACAGACTCAGAAAATAGTCACAGCCAGACAAATCCTGAGTCTTCTGGGTCACGTGTGCTGCCACTTCGACAGTGGCATTCACCCATCTTCACATGAGACCTGTCCAGTGGATCCTCCAGAATCAATGGTCTCAAAGAACAGGACAGTTGAAAGACAAAATCGGGGTAACTCCCTCTCTGAAGTCAACCTTGACATGGTGGACAACAAAAACCAGTTTGTGTCAAGGAGTGCCTTTCTGGTTCATCCCTCCCATTCAGACATTAACCACAGATGCTTCCCTGGAAGGATGTAGAGCGCACTTAGGTTCTTATCAGACACAAGGCCAGTGGACCGCCTCTTCCCATCACCCTCATATCAGTCTCCTAGAGATGAAAGCAGTCCGTCTAGCCCTTCAGGCATTCCAGCCCTACCTCAAGCCAGGACCGTTGCTGATTCAGTCAGACAACACTGCAGTGCTGTTTCACCTCAACAAACAAGGGGGCACAAAATTGCACACCCCCTGCATGGAGACCCTTGCAGCCTGGCAAGAAGCCATCAGACAACAACTAACACTAACTGCCGTCCACCTACCGGGACATTGCAATCAGTTAGTCGACCGGCTAAGTCGCCAGTCCTCCTCTCACGAATGGACACTTCACAAAAAAGCATTCCAAGAAATCTTCAACCTATGGAAAACTCCACAGCTGGATCTGTTTGCCTCCCCTGTCAATTGTCATCTTCTCAATTACTTCTCCATTATTCCGGAAAAAAGGGATGATCTATAGATGCCCTGTCGCAACCTTGAACAGAACTCTTCTTATATGCCTTCCCCCCATCCCTCTCCTGCAACAGACTCTATTGAAACTACAAATGGAACCGGCCACCATGATTCTCATAGCGCCAGTGTTGCCTCGTCAATCATGGTTTCCCCTACTCCAGCAGCGGTCAGTAAGGGAACCTGTTCCGTTGCCAGTCAGACCGGACCTCTTGACTCAGTGTCACGGATCCCTCCTGCACCCCAGCCTGAAGACCCTACATCTTCACGCTTGGCTCCTGAGGACACCTTCATAACTAGATTACAAGTGTCCTCTCCTGTTGCCAACATTCTTTTGGCCTCTTGTAAACCATCAACCAGAAATATGTATAATTTAAAATGGAAACGCTTCTCCATATGGTCTACCTCTCGCTCACTGGCCCCTTTCTCTTGTCCACTGTCGAAGGTTTTAGACTACCTGGCCGCATTATTGGAGTCAGGTTTAAGTTACTTTTCCATCAAAGTCCACCTGACCACCATCTTGGCATTTCATGAACCTCTAGATGGCAGACAACTGTACCAACATCATTTAGCCAAAATGTTTTTGAGAGGAATTATGCATCTTAAGCCTCCTATCAGAAGTCCCACTCCTCCGTGGGATCTCAATTTTATGATAGAAAAATTGACCCTCGAGCCAGCGGCCACTTGTGACATCCGTTTCCTTTCATGGAAAACAATATTTCTCGTGGCTGTCACTTCAGCTCACCGTATTTCCCAACTTCATACCCTCATGTGCAGGGAACCTTACCTGATCTTCCACAAGGATAGGGTTGTGCTCCGTACCAACCCTTCCTTCCTTCCTAAAGCAGTCTCCGAACATACCTTGAACCAGTCTTTACAGTTACTGGCCTCCTACCCTGTATACTCCAATCAAGGTGAACATCTCTTACATACTTCAGATGTCCATCGTATACTACGCTATTATACTAATCGAACTCAGTCGATTAGGAAAATGTCTCAGTTATTAATCACCTTTGCCTCTAGAAGAGAAGGGCTCCCAGTTGCTAAACGAACCCTTTCTTCCTGGTTGGCGAATGGTATTATCTTTTGTTACAAAAAGTACAAGAAGACTTTAATGGGACTTACCCAAGCCCATGCCACTAGAGCTATGGCCACTACTGCAGCTTGCTTTAAAGGAGCTTCCCTTTCGGATATCTGCAATGCAGCTACCTGGTCCACAGTCCATACTTTAACAAGGCATTACAATCTGGATATTGCCTCACAACATAGTGTGGTCTTCGGCCGTGCAGTCCTACAAGGTCTCCTATCATAATTGTCCTCCCACATGGACATAACTGCTTGGGATTCTCCCAAAAGTAATGACCTACTGCAAGAGACAACTCCATGGAAGATAGTACAGTTATGTAAAAACTTACGTAACAGTAGATCTTCAAGGAGTGTCTCTTGCAGTAGGTACGATCCCACCCTCTGTCCCCCTTCTTCTCTGAGAGAGCAAATTCTGGTCCAGTGACTTTGGGTTGGGACTCCTTGGAACCTCGGCTTCCCCTCAGTTCTCACTTTGTAAGCCGAATCCAGTGGGGGAACTGAGGATACCAGGGGCCGCCCACACTTATATAGGAAACAGGAAGATGATGTCATGTGTGGGCGGTCCCTGGTACAAAACTGCTTGATGAGCTGCCATATCACAGTGTCCTCTGCTGGAAACTCCCAAAAGTAATGACCTACTAGGCACTCCTCAAAGATCTATTGTTTACTGGATTTTGTATGGGACAAAAGGAGGCCAAAGCCCATCAAGATTGTCCCCCCCAATAGTGGCTCATTATCAGTTATGTAAATTTAACCGTATATCAAGTTTAGATTTAAATGTATCAAAGTTAGTTATGTCTATTAATTCTTGTGAGAGAGAATTCCATAGTTTGGATGCCCTTATACAGAAATATTGATCACGCTTATTGGTATTTGCCCATTCAACAGTAAGCTGTTTATTATGGCATCTGCCTGCTATACGCTTATTTGATAGAGTTAATCCGCATAGCTTCATTTGAATCTGTGATTTTAATACTTTATATGTGAAAAGAATATCCCCCCTGAGTCTTCTTAAATGAAGCGGGTTCAGTCCAGTTTCTTTAAGTCGTGTTTCGTAAGTTTTGTTTCTAAGATTTGGTATCATTTTAGTAAAATGTCTCCGGGTTTGTTCTAATCGTTTTATATCTCTCTTTAAATACGGGTTCCAAAAAGGGGATCCACAGTCCAAATGTGGACTAATATATGATCTGTACAATGGAACTAAACACTCTTTATTACAGTAAGTTTTTACGTAACTGTACTTTCTAGGAGTGGTATATGGTGTTCATCCTCACAGACCCACCCAGACTCCCCTGGCAAGTGGCACACCGATTTTGCTTCCAGTGGGCAAGATCTGATGTCACTGGGCGGTACCAAGGGAGTTACCACCTGGGTGGGTGGGAGGAGCCAGCTTGAAGACATTCCGGTGAGTCTGGGAAAGTACACTGCCAGACATGTGGACGAACACCATATACCACTCTTAGAACTACTGTTACAAGTGGGTACCCTGTTTATTTCAGACATAAGAAGTAATAGTTGACTATTTTTAAAAGTTAATATCAATTTCAGGCAGAATTCTAACTCTTTAATGGCATGCATAAGATGAAGGCAGAGACCCAACTAAAGAAAGAACTGAAAAGATATTCTTCTCTAGGTCTCTGGTTCAGTTCAGTAGTGTCCAGAGACCATCATCATCAATAGAGTTGTGCTGGTCAAAATGAATCTAAGTATTTGCACTAACTGGTACCCTTGTTGACAGTCTCACTTGAGACTGATTGAATGAGCTGGGACTCCAAACTGCAGTCACACTCGGTGGAGGTGATTTCTCCATGATGAGATACGATGGCAGGGTAGTGTGGAGAAGCTTGCAGCGTAGTTGACTGTGCTGTACTGTACCTGCCAAGGGGAAATGGAGAGAAGACTTAGGTCTCCACTGCTGTTAGTTTCACACAGTTCATGAGTACCTGAAAATCCATGATACATTTTTTTTTATAAAGACACGAAACAAGTGAGAATTAAGATTATTAATTGTTAAAGGGGACGGAAACATTTATTTGGGATGGGTTTAAGGCTACACAGTTCAGGAATTATCATACCCTATTAATCTCAAAAGAAAAAACAATGGGAACCATCCATAATAACCTCACCATTTAGAATCCTGGCATGAAATGTCTTCAGATGATATTAGTCAACAACTAAAACAAGTCCACCAAGAACTTGTTTTAATGCACAGACAGATAAAAAAAAAAAAAATCTTCTGTGGAAAATGCTACTGTGAACATGAAAACAGGGCCAGCTGCCTACTAGCCATCAAAATTACAAAGGTTGCTAGCCCAGTGGCACTGAGGGTTGAGGCGCTGGATGCCACACCAGCGACCTGAGTTTGGGAATGGATTCAGGCCGACAGGGATCGGCCAGGGTGGGAGGAGGATTGACTGCCTGACGGCTTGCTCTTGTTCTCCGGGTTGGAGTGGGTAGCTTGCCCTGCCACTATACCGCCACCACATGGGTGACCTCAGGCGGTGCTGGTGCAGACGGGGAAGCAGGGAGAGGCCGACGTTAGCTGAGGACCAGAGCGGATGTGCGTCTCACCGCACATGTGTCTCATTGGTCCTCCTTGCACACTGATGTTGGAAGGGGTGGACCACAGAACAAGGAAAAATTATCTGCGCCCGCTCCAGACAACGAACCCACGGCACCACGACCACAGGAGGAACCGGGGGCAGATTCCACAGTGCGTGCTCCAGGATTGTGATTCAGGGGAGATTGAGATCCTCCCCCCGCCCTGCCCAGGGGTTATCGGGGGGGGGGGTCTCTAGAGGAAAAATGGGGCGGCACACCTTAGGAACAGACCACCTGGTCCTTTGGTGGTGTGAAGTGTGTGGGGGGTTCCGAGAGAGGGATCGGGCACAGAGCAGAGAGAAGGGGATAAAAAGAAAGTAACAAAAATAATTACAACGGCTTGGAGCTCAACACCAGATCATCAAGTTACGTCAGAGGGCAATTGTCTCTAATGCAGGAAACTGTTTACTCCACACTCTATGAAGCAGAGACTTCCACTCACCAAAATTAATCTGTGTCTGCTTTCCTTCAATAACTGCACTTACCCAAACTCTCCCAGCAGGATCAACAATTCCTAGATGCCCCACTCTCCCTTTTTGGAACTGGAAGAAGTTGTTAAGTCCTTGAAATCTAATAAAGCCTCTGATCCAGATGGATGTGTTGTAAAGTTCTGTAAGACTTTCAGATCCAACATTCTTCTCCACTTGCCTGCCCTCCTTAATGCTTGTCTGATGGGACAACTCACTTCCGGATACGTGGTCTGAAGCTATAATTACAGTTTTACCAAAGCCTGGAAAGATATGTCCTTATGCAAGTCTTATCACCCCATTTCTCTTCTAAACAGCGACAAAAAATTATATACAAAAATACTGTCTGAGACTGAAGGAACTCGTAGGTAAACTGATCTACCCAGATCAAACTGGGTTTATGCCCAGATGCAGGCTCAAAGACGCTGTCCGTGTCTGACTCTTCTTAAATATAACTTCTGGAACCCAAACATCATCTGTCCCAGTGTTTGCCATTTTGGTCAATACTGAAAAGGCCTTTAGCCACTGACTTTGGCCTTTTCTGTTTGCCACCCTTTCTAACATTAATTTAAGTCCAGCTTTTTATTCAGCACTCAGATCGCTGTCTAATGGCATGTTCAGTGACAGCTTTTCTATCTCCCAGGGCACAAGATATGGGTGCCTACTGTCACCCCTATTATTTGCAATATCTATAGAACTAGCTACTTTAGTCTGGCTCTCCACAGACATAAAAGGTGCTACAGTTTTTTTTTTGGGGGGGGGTTGAATACTAAAGCTCTCTACATGTGGACAGTGCTCTTTTTTTGCCTGCTATAGATGATGGATAACTTCCTATAACTTCAGACTGTACTATCTCAATAAAGAGCACTGTCAGGCCATACCTTAAAATCAGTGCATCAGATATGGAGATTTTATTTTTGAATGGCAAGATCCCAAATACAACTCAGTGGCATATCCCGTATCACCGGGCTACAAAGTCTATCAGATATTTGGGCCTTCTCATAGGTCCAGACTTCTCTAAACTATATGAATATTATTATGAACCATTACTAATACAGCTGAAGACTGATTTTGACATATGGATGATTCTACGTAAGCAATAATACCTGACAGGGTGGGCAGTATTGGGAAATACCGGACCACCCGGGGCGTAATGAGGCCCGTCGCCGCAGGCGGAAGGCCTTATAGCCCCTGGAAGATCTGGTATTTCCCAGTACCGCCCACCCTGGAGGGTATTACTGCTATTAGAAAATGGGCACTGTATTGTATGTGTTTGAATAAAAAAATTATTTTTACGTTTTCATGCTAAAGTGTTAGGTGTTTCACTTTCTTTTGTAATAAAATAGTTCTCTCACCTGCATTTTGCATTAGACTGTTGTATTTCTTTCTTGCAGGTGGTTGTCATGGGTACCCCCACACACACACACACACACATTTTGCTGTTTACTTGTTTGGAGCCTTTTTTAATGGTGATATTTCTTACCCGAGCCTCAGCTGGAACTCAGTAGGGGACGCTAGGGAGACTGACATGCCTGTTAAGATGTCCAAGAAGTTTGCGCATGGTGCGACACATAACGGAGTAGCAAGAGTTGGGTAGTGTGATTTTTTTCAGTTATTTCGTTTTTTTTTAATTTGCAGAATAAATAAGGAGGTGCTGACTTGGTTTTTAATGTAGCTTGGCAGTAAATTCGCAAACAGAATTGAGAGAGAGAGAGATCGCTGTAGCTCCTGTACCGTTACTGTGTGTCACAGGAATGGAGCTAACGGTCTCTGTCTCATTCCATAGTTTGTTATTTTGAAGTTTATTTCATTTTTTCCAGTTACAGTGATGTTTCTGAAATTTTGAATGAATCTTGGCATGGGGTACAGAGGGAGAATGGCTGTTAGTTGACCAGAAGAGAGAGACTGAGACCGTGGTAGCTGCAGTACCACTACAGTGTGCGACAGAAATGGAACAGGCAGTCTCTGTCTCGTTTACAGTTTGTGAGTTCCTTTTGAAAACTACAGTGATTGTTTTAAAATTTACAATGCATCTTGCCGAGGGAACAGAGGGCAGTCGGCAGTGAAGTCAGCAAGGCTACTGCGTTTGCATGAAAGGGATCGGGACAATCGGCCCAAGGAGTGGCTGTGGTATTTTCCTAACTTTCACTCCCGGGAGACGGAGATGCATTGCCAGCTTGCCACAGCTACTAGGAAGGCCAGTCTTTGAGGGAGCAGGGACGGGAGTAGCTCCATTCCATAGATGTCTCTGCGGTGACCAAAAACATTTATTCTGTGTAATGAATGACTTTTCTTTAGGAAATGATGGTTTCAGTCACGAGTAACTGGCAATCTTAATTACTGACACCAAAAATGGTGGCTTTGAAATTGAAGTGTGCCCAGTACTACTATTGGTAATGCGATCTGTTTGGGGATGGCACTTTTATTTTTTGTTACCCGGGTTCTGTTGTGTGATAGATGCCCACCTTGCCACGGCTATCAGCCAGTTAGAGCCTGGGGATTTCTTAGACCATTTTCTAATCCTGGCTTTTTCATGGAAGACTAAAATGTGTATGAATAAATGCACTACCACATGTACTTTTTTGTTCCACTCGCTTCAGCACTGTACCCCTCATGGTGGCTCTGCACTGGACCCCCTGCATATACTTAATGGTAGCGATACTCTAAGACCCAAAAGCTTTATTGTTAATGGATAGTATCTGGTCCCCCTATACCCCTTTTAATGTTCTTCCTCTCCCTGCTGAATCCGAATGTCATCCTGTTTTTGTATCTTGTTGTTTGCCACCTCATGCTTGCCATTTACTAATGAATTGTACTGTGTGATCCTTAGTATTTCTTGGCACTGTACTGTTTTTAGCTGATCCGTGTAAGCTTCTGTTATCTACTTTATATAAGTTATTATACATCTGTCATGGTTAGGGATGTAAGTTTGTCATGGCAGTCATACACGTCATTGATTCCATGACGTTTGATCTTTATTCAGGACTTCCATGACTTTCACTAGTGTCATCAGAATGTAGCAATGATGACAGTGCCACAACATTTATTACTGTTTACTAATGATTTCATGAACAAACAATGAGTCATTAAAATCTCATCCATGACAAATTTACATCCCTAGTCATGGCATGTGTAACTAACTCCGGGTGGCCCCTGAAAAAGGGTCCACTGGGATCCAGTGGGCCTACCCGGTTAACAAAATTGAAATAAATAAATAATTCCTCTCTCTAGTTTTCTGGGCTCAGTTGCACAACATGACAAGTAGATTCATCTGGAATAAAAGCTAAGCCCCAGCTCCGCTGGTCAGTCCTATGTGTGCCCAAGTTGGATGGTGATTTAGGCCTACCAAGTTTCAAACATTATTACAGAGTGGCATGACTGACTGAAATTCTACATATCCTTCGGCAACACCAGACAATGGCTGGTACAATCTGGAAAGGGCCTTCTCATCTAGTTCTAACTTTTTATAATTTCCAGTAAGTCCCCTTTCCCATACAGTATAGTGTGGAACATCTCTAATCCATGTACTCACACTGCTCTTGATTTATGTCTCCAATTTATCAAAGATAATCGCTCAAATGACATCTCTGGTCTCACACCAGTTGTGCATTGCCTAGGATTCCCCCCATCCATCTTGGAACACGCTTTTAAATTCTGGAAATGTAAAGGACTGATACATTTGGGATTTCTGTATCGCAGTGGTACTTTATGTTCTTTCCCATAATTACAACAATAGTTTGGTCTACCTGCTTCACACTTATTCTGGTACCTCCAAATCCACAACTTTCTGACTCAGGAACCAGTCAGACAACTCCTGACAACTCCACCTTTTACCTTTTTACAGTATTTTGCATTTTGTCTGCAAGCTTCTTCCACTAAGGACCTGATGGTGCATTTCTTTTGACTTTCACATGCCTCTACTCCGCATCACATAGCTTGCATGCAAGATCAATGGGGGGAAGAAGCAGGATGACTCCTCAGGCAAAGGATTGGTTGATAATTTATCAGGGGGTGCAGGTGCACTATTCCACTACTGTGGCCATCTGGCAGAATTTTGGTGGTGCATTATACAAAGATATTTCTGGACTCTGGTCCCATACTGTAGTGTACCTCTCAGCTGTCCCTCATTACGAGGGATATCCCTCATTTTAACCCTATAAATTACTCTGTCCCTCATCCATCCCTTATTGAAAAGGTGCCAGCCACAAAAACAATGTGATGTAAATTCAGACTTTTAAGTGGAAAGTCACAATATTCTAAGATGCTGAATGAACAGTAAACACAGTAGAAGTACGCAGAGTGGTTTACATTGTGCTCTGAGCTTGTATCCCCATGTTTGAGGATGCAGCTGTCATAATGAGGGTCAGTGTCCCTCATTTTAAGTGTCTGTGACCCTCATTTCAGTGAAAAAGGTTGAGAGATGTGTCTGGTCATAACCAGACATTTTGCAACAACTTACACAAATCTATGTTGGAGAGACTGTGAGCAAGTGAGTACTTATGCCCGCATATTTTGGGACTCCCTAAAATTGACCCCTTATTGGTCAATTATTACTTAACACGTACAAGACATCTCTCTTCCCCAGACCCCTTCTTACTTCAGTGTTATTTTTGGTTTATATCCCCTGGACATAAAAAGCAAACATAAAAATCAATTACTGTATATAACACCTGTATCGTAGCTACTTGTTAATGTGCTACATTACAATGGCTAACGCCAGTTATCCAGAACCAGTCCAACTGGGTGGCTAAATGTAAAGAATTGCAAGTAATGGATTGTATTACAGCTTGTCTAGAGTTACACACTGAACAATATGCAAAAGAATGGCTTCCTTGCATGCGTTTTATTGACCAGTTAGAGCGATCTACAGGTCTTGAGCAACTGGCATGGTTGGTAACATGAGTAAAAGGTAGAGGGGGAAGAGACACAGTTTGATACCTTTTGGTTATGTGCATATTTATTTTATGGAAGTACATTCCTTTATGCCTGCTCCATTCTGACCCTAGTAGCATTGGCCTAAGAACCCTCAATATGTCTGGGTGAGGGTTGGGCCCTTTTTGTATGTAGAGGCTGGCCTCATAGTATAACTTAAAACCTGCCAGGAAAGCATGGTTCCCGAATGGTATTGTTTTTCCATTGTTTAAAACATACTCTGCTACACTGTATTTCTGTACCCAGTAATGTTTGTTTGCTACCATATGTATGGGTTGTACCTGAGCCTTTCCTTTTCCTCTTTTGGTGAGTAATAAAAAGAAAGTTTAGAAGGGGGGGAATGGGAAGCACTGCAGAATTAGCAGTTCATATTTGCGTTCTCATTCTGTATATATCTCCTTTTTAAAAAATTCTGTTTCCCTTGACTTTAAGACCAGCCCGGTATGACGAAGAATAATCAGCATTCATATAGTGCTTTCATATATAGTGTATCCCAAAGCCCTTTACAAACAATGCTAGACTGGTAGTGAAGTGACTGAACGTGTAGTGGCGGCCATATCGCACATCAGCACCCGCACACAGCCTGGACAGTTGCATAAACCAGTTGATGGGAAGGAGAATGTTGGCCAGGATACCAGGAATGTCCCCTACTCTTTGCGAAGAGTGCCCTGGGTTCTTTTTATTTATTATTTATTTATTTATTTGTATTTCGGATGGCACCTTTGAGCCGAGGGCTCTTTTACAGAGGTTCCACGTCAAGGCAATAAGGACAATAAGGTACAAAACATAACATGATCATTACAGTGGAACTTACAAAAAAAAAAGACAAATAAGGTTACAATAATAGCAGCCAAAAGCACTATCAATGAATTGTGTTGCGAGTTAATTATACAGTACAAGTCATAGGCGGCCCAGTGAAGCTTTGTTAGGAGTGGGTTAGTGGGAAAAGAGAAAGAAGAGTGGTGGTGAGGGGGTGGTATGGGAGACAGAGGGAGGGAGGAGGGGAGAAATGGGGAGGGCTTTCACTTCCACCTGGACACCCACCAGGACTGCACCAGGTTGGGTAGAAGGGACCTAGGTTTAATGTCTCATCCGAAGGACGGCACACCTCAGCAGTACAGCACCCCGTAATACCTCACGCGGATGCCAGCATTTTAGGTGCAAATCCAATCCCTGTGTGGGATGAGAACTCATGACTTTCTGGTCCAGAGGCAGATGTGCTTCCAACTGAGCCATGCTGACATTATGGAAGAACTGGAACAATGGAGACATCATGATAGGGTGAGAATGACCTCTGGGGAAAGGAGACGAACAGCTTCAAACTATTCAGAAACAGTAGACCAGGTCAAAAAGAGGTGTGCTGTTACTATACTTCAGAAGTCATTTGGAGGCGACTGAAATACAGGACCTCTACACAGGGGAAATTGAAGCACCCTGGCTAAGAGTATCGAATGGAAGAGGAGATCCAGAAGCAAATGGTTTGATACCTTTTATTGGACCAACATAGATGTTAGAAAAAGAAAACAATGTCTAAGCTTTCGGACCAACCAAATCCTTCCTCGGAGGATTATGACAATTGTAATGGAAGAGGAGAAATGGTTACAATCAGTGTACAGTACAGCCCATCAGTTCAGAAAGAGAACCAGGGTATTTAACATCATGTTGTGACCAGCAAAACAACAACTGAGGAAAGTATGCATCTGATGTGCGACTTCCACTAGCAAGATATAGAACTGGGTGGAAGGAGCAGCTAAGTTGAAGTGCAGAAGGGAATTTCTAGATCTTGTGTATCACCGTTACCTAGTCTGTTAAAGAAACCAATAGGGACCAAGCAGTACTGGGTATAATCCATAGCAATAAGGATTACCTGGTCAAAGAAGTAGAAATTGGACAAACACTAGGCAACATTGCCTATAACACCATCAGATTAACTAATGAAGAAAACAGGAAAAAACCTAAGGAGAAGACCTGTACCATGCTCCTGCATGAGGCTGATTTTAAGATGAGGAAGCTCACTGCATGAATACCTTGGGAAACCAAGCTCATGGACATCAGCGTTCAGCAACTGTGTTTCACCCTTAAAAAATACAGACTTCATAGAGCAAGACTATACCCCTCAGAGATGAAAGTACAACAGTAAGAGATGTAGAGTAACATGGATGGTAGATGAAGTACTTGAAGTGGTTACAGAAAGAAGGTGATGTACAGGAAGAGTAAAGTGCAGGAACTGGAGAAAATAGAACCACTGAGTCCAACTTACATCAAAGGCAGAATCAGAGGGTTAAAATAAGTAGCAGAGGAGCAAGTAGCACTTGATGTCAAATCCAGTAATTAAAAATCAGAAGAGTCGGCCCGGTGGAGCTGAGGGTTGAGGCGCTGGACGCCACACCTCGCGCCACGCCGGTGACCCTGGTTCGGGAGCGAGCCCAGGTTGCTGGGGGTCGGCAGGGGAAGGAGAGGATTGAGCATCCGGAGGACAGCTGTACTCTCCTAGGAGGGACAGGGGTCCCTAGTCGGTGCATGGCTGCCCTCTGGCGGAGGCCGGAGGTGCAGGAAGCGCTGATGATGTGGAGAAGAGGCGGGGGAGTGGCAGACGTCGGTTCCATGCCTTGACGTCAGGGCGCTGGCCACTCCCCAAGAAACAGGGGAAAACACCCTTCAGCTCTGGCGGAGACGGAGCACCGGAGCTTGCCCTCGATCTGCGGCTGCCTGCCTCATCCCCGCTGGGGGGGGGGTAACCTGAGGCTACATGGGCAACGGAGGACTGTCCAGGTAGGGTGGACTGCAGAGGGATGACTCCTTGGTGCTCCCGAGGAGACCAGAGCTGAGGGGAAGGGAGGAGGAATAAACGTGAAAAAATAAAAAAATTCAGAAGGATCAGGACACAGGGCACATAATTATAAATGACAGCTGACAGAATGCTTGATTACATTTGCCTCAGTGTTGACAGGAAGGGGATGGAGTGCTACATAGAAACATAGAATCTGATAGCAGATAGGGACCACTTGGCCCACCTAGTCTGCCCATGTCCCTACCCAACGGATAAGCTGCAGATCCTAGTTAACCAACAGCCTACTTACTCCTACTCCCCACTAGAATTGCCTTATGTCTGTCCCATGCATTTTTGAATTCCCCCACTGTTTTTGACTCTATGACCTCCTCAGGAAGACTGTTCCATGCATCTACAACTCTTTCTGTGAAGAAATACTTCCTCACATTACCTCTGAGCTGTCCCCCCTCTAACTTCAAATTGTGCCCGCCTTGTTCTTGCACATCTCTTTTTCTGAAAGATGCTACCCTCTTGGACTTTGTTGATTCCCTTGAAGTATTTGAAACTTTCTGTCATGTCCCCCCTCTCCCTCCTTTCCTCGAGGCTATACATCTTAAGCTCCTTTAGTCTTTCTTCATGTATGTTCTGGTGCAGACCCTGCACCATTTTGGTTGCCCTCCTCTGGAAAGCATCCACCCTGTCTATGTCTTTGCGGAGATAGGGTCTCCAGAACTGTACACAGTACTCCAGATGTGGTCTTACCAACTGTCTGTACAGAGGTACAAAAACTTCCTGTTTTCTACAGGTGATGCCTCTCCCTATGCATCCCAGTATCCCCCCAGCCCTCCTTACTGCCTTCTCACATTGCTTGCCCACCATTAGGTCATCTGATATGACTACCCCAAGTCCCTTTCCATTTTTGTTGTTGTCAGTATCTCACCCCCCATTGTGTACTCTTCCCTTGGGTTTTTGTTTCCCAGGTGCATTACTTTGCACTTCTTAGCAATGAATCTAAGCTGCCATACATTTGACCATTCCTCCAACCTTGCCAAGTCCGTTTTCATCCTTTCCACCCCACCTTGCATATCAACCCTGTAAGAATGTGCTATTAGACAGTAAATGTTATCCCATGGGGAACAAAAGGACATGTAACAAGACACATGTGTAACATGAAACAAAGCTGAGGAGATGCTAAAGATGGTGACTGTGGAGAAGGCAATGGGACTTGATGGAATGCATCCAAATATCCTGAAGGAACCAGCCAAAGAACTATCCGTACCAGTGGAAATTACATACAGTGACTCTATCAGAACTGCATACAGTTGCAGTAATTGATATGGTCAGATATTTCCAGAAATTTCTGTGATATCTCTAGAGACATTCTCTGCCTGCCTTCAATACCTCAGTAGAGCCACCAGAGAGAATCTCTTTAAAAATATCAGAATATCTGGAAATATCTGATCATGTCTTTTA
Source organism: Neoceratodus forsteri (assembly GCA_016271365.2). Taxonomy (NCBI): domain Eukaryota; kingdom Metazoa; phylum Chordata; order Ceratodontiformes; family Ceratodontidae; genus Neoceratodus; species Neoceratodus forsteri. The sequence continues at coordinate 1,049,410,688 of CM057456.1, forward strand.
CTGCAGCTGTATGTTCCCAATGAATGGAGAGTGGCCGATGTGGTTCCAGTTTTCAAAAAAGGCTCCAGAGCAGAACTTGGAAACTATAGACCAGTGAGTTTGACATGTATACCAAGGAACCAGCTGGAGAAAGTCGTTACAAAGTTGTTGAACACTTATAGTACAGCAACTTGGAGTTGGTGGCCCAATATGGATTCTATAAGAGGAAATCATAGCAAACCGATCACATTGTTTTGTTAGAAAGTGTCACCAATGAATTGGATGTGAGAAATCCTATGGCAGTTGAATATCCAGATGTCAGTAAAGCATTTGATACTGTACCACACAGGAGGCTAGTTCATACTTTAGAGAACCTTGGTATAACTAGGGGTGTGATGAAATGGGTCCATAACTGGTTGCAGGACAGGAGGCAAAGAGCCATAACTAATGGGAATAATCAAAATGGAAGTAAGTGACCTGTGGGGTACCAGAGGGATCGGTTCTGGGACCTCCTGCATTGTTGAATATATTTATGAGTAACCTGGAGGTGGGTGCAGGAGCTGGATCACCAGGTTTGCTGATGACACCAAGATGAGGAGTGTAGATCTTCTTTGAGGATATTTCCTCCCATTGAGTCTCTTCTTGGAACTGTAAGCTTTCGGCATCAGGGTCACCCAGAAACTTTTTGTAGGCTGGGCCACCCACGTCAACATGTCGTGTCAGCTCCTGTCAACGTTGGTGTCCCCAACATGCCTCAGTTCTTTCTCATGCCATCAAGCGCTCTTCAGTCCACTCCTGCTGAAGAACACTGTCGAACCTTTACAAGTATTTCGCTATCACTGTTTACATTTGTTAGTTCTTTTAAATTATAATTTATGCCGCGAACAAAGGACCATTTTTACGCTATTGCCGTTGTGACTGCATTAAGATTTATACAGAAGAAGACCACTCCATTTATATTCATTGCCTTGGTACAGACCACAGTGTTAAAACATGCAAAATCTGCCTCTGCTTTAACCAGGTAACCAGGAGACATTGCAGGAAAGCTTTAGAAAACGTTGTACTTGTGTAAGAAATGGAAAAACAGGCTGCGGTGAAGGCAGCTTCACTGCCACTCGCTCCCATTCCCGGCTTACCATCCACTCATTGATTGCAGTTGGCGGAAGCTGGTCCTGACTAATCAAAGCGAAAAGATAAAGAAAAGTCATCAAAGTTGGCGGATAAACACCAACCACCATGTGGACAAAGAGAAGCACAGAAAGGAAAAAGATGCTTCTTCTGACTGTTTCTGTTCACAACTTAGATGGGGTAAGTCACTTGACAAAGATGGGGCCCTGGCTACAGCTATGGGTCCTACCACCACCCTCCCCTCCCCATGATTGTCTTACAAACACCAAGGTCAGGGTCCGACGTTGGCTTGTCCTCCCCAGTCAGGGACTTGCAGCCTGTTCCACCATCGGGCACTGTCCTGTCCACATCTCGGCCATCGACAACTCTTCAGCTTGTATCAATACACAGGCATTTTACCAAACAGTGTCTGAACTGTTTCAGTGCATATTGCTGCCGTCGTCAATGCCTCTGGCTGGTCCATTGTCAGTTGTTCCGTCGATGCTTCCATATTTTGTCCCTGCTTCGTGGCCAGGTTCAGATGGGCAAGCCATTGACGGGTCTTCCATAATCAGTGCCTTGGTCTGCTCCTCCTCCTGTAGTCAACCTAATGGTTTATAATACTGGACTTTGACAACAAACTGGAGTGTAATCCAGAATACATGGAAGAGGAGGAGATTATAGATGTGGTTGGATCAAGCTCCACTGTATCCTCATGCTCTGAAGGGAGTGTGGTATACCTAGATCTTCCTCTTAAGATGCCTCATTTCAGGCCTTCCTTGTAATGGTACAGGCCAAATTGGGGTTCCAGGCTGAGGAAGAGGATTCTTCCAAGAGAAATCTTTTGAGTTCTTGAAAGTTTCAGCCTCTCCAACAGTGATTATTCCTCCTGTACATTCAGCCCTGGAGGATGCTACGTTGGCTGCTTGGCATATCCTGGAAAGTCCGATAAACAGTATACTGCCCTTATTGCTAAATCATATTATTTATCACAGCTTGAAACACATTGTGTGATTATAATGGCAGCTCATGATAGATCTACAGTGCCTAAACACTTGAGCTGCCTGCCTCTGGACAAGAAATCCAGGAAGCTGGATGTCATGTGTAAAGGGACTTTTACCTCAGCAACTGTTGCCCTAAGGATTGCAAACTAAAACTATCAGGCAAACATGATTAAATATCAGAATTGCCTATGGAAAGCTGTGACCACTCTGGCTGAAAAATTGCTGGAAGGACAGGACAAATTACTGGCTCACCAAACAGTTCCTAATGGCTAAGAAGTTGGCAGGCATCCACTAAGATCAGAATATGGTGCTTCTGATGCTGCTGCCAGAGCTGCTGCCTCAGGTATCTGCTTGAGATGCCACCCCTGGCTTAGATTGGCTGATTTTTACCCAGATGTCCAGCAGTCTGTAATGAATGCTTCTTTCACAGGGAAACTGTTATTTGGGAATGATGCTGAAAACACTTTACAGGATATGCAGACTTCAAAAATGACTCTCAAGTCCCTGCACACTTTGTTGAACCCTAAGCTCAGGGGAAGGGGGTAAAGAAACCTTCGAGCTCAGACTCGATAGGTACTTTGAAGAAAATGAGTGGACAAAGCATTCCCACTGAGCTGGTGGTAGGGAAGAACTTGATGGACTGAAGGTAGTCTTGTCCTCCAAATATGCACGTACTGTATGTATGCATGTATGTAGTTATGTATGTACGTATGTAACCCCCATCATCGCACCATGATACGTGCCATAACCAGTGACCTTGCCATTTTCAACAAGTCAGAGGCTACAGATGATGATATCCCTTTTTACATACATCTCAAGCTAATGTTACTGAAATGTGGGACACTGACACTAATAATATGGAAAAATGTGGGACACTGACCCTCAGAATGTGAGGCACAATCAAACACAGAGATGCAAGTTCCAAACGCTATGAAAACTAGAGCCTCTATTTGTGCAAGTTTAATTTTGCTTCAGCAATCCAGGGAATTTTGAATTTCTCTCTTAAAGTGCATTTACAGCTCCTTCTGTGCATGGACATGGACCTTTTCCATGTGGGACAGAACACTTTGTAGGGGTAAAATGAGGGACGCCCTCGTAATGCGGGACAGTTGAGAGGTGTGCTCGTTTGTGTAAGCCGCTGCTTCAGTGAAACTGAGCACATCAGTGAGCTGCTTTAGTTCCATCTGTGCAGCAGCCCATTTTTTCTGCTCACTCTATTGAGGGGTCACGTCTTGTTGTAGTAAGCTGTTTGAGGTGTTTCCCTACTGCAGATATCAGTTGCAGGCTTCAGCTAGTACATTTGGCTGTCTCAGTACCATCATGGAACTCTCTTGTCAATTACTGTAATACTGTTCTCCACTGTTCGCCTTCCCCATGACATACCGGATTAACCAGTTTTCAAATAAATAAAACGCAGGTAGCAGTATCCGCATCTGAGTCACTGACTAATGATGTCACACGTTGGAGCAGCTGTAATGACCCAGTACGGGGTCACAACTTTATGTTCTCCTATACTGTGTTTTTGGCATTTAACCTTAATAATATGTTAAGATGTATTACAATGTAAAGTAACCTTTTGTAATTTGCTTGAATTTTTTTTTGCTGTCTGTTTGTTCACTAAAATGGTGCAGGGTCTGCAAGAGAAGCCATACGAGGAGAAACTAAAGGAGCTTAGTATGTATACCCTTGAGGAAAGGAGGGAGAGGGGGACATGATAAAAACGTTTAAGTACCTCAGTGGAATCAACAAAGTTCAAGAGGGTAGCATCTTTCAGAAAAAGAGTTGTGCAAGAACAAGGGGACACAATTTGAAGATAGAGGGGGGACGGCTCAGGGGCAATGTGAGGAAGTATTTTTTCACAGAGAGGGTGGTGAACACATGGAACAGCCTTCCTGAGGAGGTTGTGGGGTCTAAACTGTGGGAGAATTCAAGAATGCATGGGACAGACATAAGGCAATTTTTGTGGGGGGTAGGAAGAAATAGGCTTTTGGTTAAATAGGATCTGCAGCTTATCCTGTGGGTAGGGAAATGGGCAGACTAGGTGGGCCAAGAGGTCCTTATCTGCCATCCAAACTCTATGTTTCTATTTCATTTTCTGCTTTCAAAAAAACTACCGATACGTATAACATTAATCAGTAAACATACAGTATTGGTCAAAAGAAAGAAAATAAAAATGTAAACAAATAATATATTTATCCTTTAAGTTTTGCCCTCAAACTGGGGGAGATCTATGATTCAAATTTATTTCAGAGAATGGTAAAAAAAATGTATAGTGCCAAACGTCTCAGTATAATATAAATCACAATAGTTCTGCTTATATGTGTACTTTTTATGGTTTTGTATGATCGTACTGCTATTGTTATATACTTTTCCCTGGCACAGTTAATGTCCCCATATCTGAAACATCTTTCTGAAACAAGGGCAAGTATCCTAGTCCCCCTTCCCAGGTAACAAAAATCAATAAATCACATACAGAGCTGGTTTTAAAGACCTGAGGGATTGAAAACAAACCATTTAAAAATGGGGACAGGATAAGCAAGTCTGACATTTCCCTCCCCCTTTACACCTGCATTTTACTACAGCATGCCAAGTGTTGTCACGATAGGTTACTGTTTAACATTTCTTAATAAATGGACTGTTGAGTGTATGGAACTTCATTTCCAAACACACATCTCATTTCACCTACAGTGCACATGTTAATGTTGTATAATTACTGGTGACCCCCTTTAATACACGGAATTGATTAGTGTTTCGAATGCCTTAGTAACCGGTTTACCCAGTTATTACGGCTTTTTGTTTCTCTCCCAGTCTGTTCCATTTGTAGCACTCTACTTGATTGTCTCTTACTCTGTGAGCGGGCTGAACACTTCCACAAACAAGGTGGCTTCATTTGTTGGTTAGCGAGGAGCCGCACTGATAAGTTGCCTCTGTTCAAGGATTATTTACTTTTTCTGTATTATCTGGTTGATCCTGCTTTCAAAAGTTAAAAAATGTATGTGGTTGAACCTGCTGTTCATCAGCTTCAGGAGACACAACTGCGATGTGGAATGGGCCGGGACTAACTACCTACTGTGCTATATATGCACAGATCTGACTTCGAGAGGGCTCTTGCAGTAGGTAATTACATATAGGACTGATGCCGGCAGGTGTCAGGACCCCGCGGGAAAATTTCTAGCAAGCAGTCTCCCCATGCCCACCTTCCAGTTCTTTCCCGCTGTTAGCTCATGTCAGCGCCTCGCGGTAAAGTTCAACGCTCGTCAGCCTCAGTTGTCAGTAGTTTTTACCGAGTTATTTTCGATTTTTCGAATTTTTGTCAGGTATTCGTCGGTGTATGTAGTCCCCTACACCCTCTGAGCACAAGAACAAGTGCAACTCGTGCGGCGCCCAACTCCCACACAAGGACGGCTGTTCCCAGTGCCTCTTCTGCCTAGGCCCAGATCATCAGGTGGAGAAGTGCCAGTACTGCCTTAAGTTCGACACGGCCACCCGCAGATGGCGGAAGCAGTCCCTGGAGGCCCATATTTTAAAGAAAATGTCCTTCATGGAAAAGGAGTTAAAAATGCTCCAGCAGGCGTCCACTTCCCCAGAAGGCCATCGCAAGAAAAAAGACAAGGAGAAGCACCGGGACAAGGGCTCCTCATCCACCATGTCTTCTTCCGGAGTCGCCGTGCTTCAGAGTAACGTCCCCGAGAGACCAATCTGTAATGACCACCTTGGAAGTTTCGAAGGCAGCGATGGCCCGCCATCTGGCTTAGCTACGGGCCCTTTAGGCCTCCGAGCTATTGGAGCTCGCTCTCCAGTAAAGCCGCCACTGTGTGGCCTACTGGTTCGAGCAGCTCTGGTAATCAGGCGTTGGCTCCTCCAATGCCATGCAGAGGACAGTCGATAAGTCGCCCGACCCTCTTCCGCCCGACCAGGCTGCCCTCGCCAGCGACCTGCCTCAGGCGACCAGGTCCGCTAAGTCAGGCGTCGTCTCCTCCGGTGTCCGCCCAGACCCGCTGATAAGTCGGATGTCGGCTTGCCCGGCGTCCGCTGTGGCGGTGAAGAACGCGGACCCTCAAATGTCTGCGTTCCGGCTCCCGCGGCAACCGGCTGCCCTCTCGAGGACTCTGGGTCTCCTCAGCCAGACCCGAGGATTTTCTCCTCCATCCCGGGCAATGCCGAGGTTCCTGCTGCACTCCTGTCAGATCATCCATCCCGCTGGACCGACCGACCTGACGTCGGCTCCCCGGATGCCGGCCCTGACGCCGGCTCTACAGCTGCCGGCACCGACGCCGGTCTTGCCGACCCCGGGTGACATCCCGCTCCCGGATGCCGCTCCAACGCCGGGCCCTCCGCCCACTGGGCCTTCTGCTGCAGACCCGCCCGTGGGCCCTCCGGCTGGGCCGTCTGCTCCGGCAGACCCCTCGGTTCCCAGGTATCAAACACACGTTGTATCGTACGGTACCGTCTTACCCAGCTCCATGATATCCGCGCCCCAGTACCCGAGCCGCCAGTGCCGGTGCCTCAATACCCAGCATGTGTTCCCGCGTCGGGTTATGGATGTCATGCCCGTATTATCCATACCCATGTCCCCTCTTCCTCCACCTCCACCGCCCCTCAGCCGGCGGTGGACTTGAAGAGGACTGTGGCTCCTGGTGGGCTGAGGCCAAGGCTCAGCTACCAGAGGTGGAGTCGTCTCCCGATGATGGTTCCGGTTCCCGTACGTCCGCGACGACAGACTCCCTTCCCACCTCTGGACACCAGGGCCGAACCCTCTGGTTCCAGGGCAGGGTAGGACACGCTTCCCCAAGGGCTTCCCAAAGGGTCCATTCCTCCCCCACGTCGGGAGAGGGAGCCTTCCTTATCATCATCTACTTCCTCCTTGGACACCTCGGACGACTCCGACGGTTGTTCCGAGCCAGACGGCGAGCCACACACTCCATCTAAGCCCAGGCCAAGGACTCCTCCGAAGTCCCCTCTGGAGGATCCTTCTTTTATGGAGTTGCTGTGCAAAATCCAGGAGGTTCATAAGTGGCATTCATTGGAGCCGGATCCCCAACGTAAGAAACTCGCTGAGCATCTGGATCTGCCCGTGACAGCTCCCACCTTGGTGCCACCCTGGATTGAGCCTCATGCCGATCTTGTTTCTGCTATTTAGAAGCAGTTGTCGGCTTTAGCCACACTTCCTTGGAAGTCGAACAGGCTGTATCAGGCTCCTGTGGGTGTTGACTTTTTAGATTCTCACCCTCGAGCTGATTCGGTTGTGATTAGTGCCGCTCATGGTTGGACAGCTAACTCGAAACATCTGAGCTCGTCTCCACCTGACAAAGAATCCTGTCTTCTGGACCAGTACGGGAAGAAGATCTATGCTTCTTCCACTCTGGGTATTAGGGCCCTCAATTATGTCAGTCAGATGGGGGATTACCAGAAGGCGATTCTTAGTGAGTTGAATTCAAATGGACTCCCTTCGGACTCTCAAGTCAAACAGGAGTGGCTGACCTCGTCTGCTCTGCACATTTGGCCAGTCGGCACATGCGTCGTGCTACTTACGATGCAGTGGACGCTGCTGGTAGGAGCTCCACTTTCACTGTAGGCTTACGGTGTCATGCCTGGCTCCGTGTGTCAAGGTTGGTCCCGGAAGTGCAGTCCGCTATTCAGGAAGTGCCCTTCCAGGGTTCGGTGCTGTTCGGTGGTGATGTCAAGGACATTATCAATGATCTGCAGGAGAAGGGGACTGCACTGAAGTCTGTGGACTCCATGTATCATCCCCATCAAACGCAGCGCCATCCCTTTCACAGACAGACTCGGCAAAAGGCGAAACCCCAGGGAAAGCAGGCCGCTAAATGCCGGGCCCCTCCAGCTGCCAAGCCCCCTCCGCCCAGAAAAGCAGCGGGTGCTTCAGCCGCGATGCTGCCCCACACCACCTGACTCCTTTCCAGTCCCATAGCCTCTGGTCCTTCCGGAAGAATCGGTAGGAGGGAGGTTTTCCCTTCACCTCCCGGGTTGGGAGAGGATAACTTCAGATTCCTGGGTGCTCCAGCTGATCGCAGAAGGACACTCAATAGAGTTTCTCTAGAAACCACCTCGTCACCCTCCCCCAAGGTCGTCATACTCTCGGGAACACCTTCCTCTGGTCCAAGAAGAGATTTCAGCACTTTTGCTGAAGGAGGCAATAGAGCCTGTCCCCCTTTCTCTTCAGGGAACGGGTTACTATTCCCACTTCTTCCTGGTCCCGAACAACAGGAGATGTAAGGCCGATTCTCGACCTCAGTTCCCTGAACTTATTCGCGGAGTACAAGAGGTTCAGGATGCTCTCCCTGCAGGGCTTCCTGCCCTCCTTCGGCCGGGACAGTGGTTGTGCGCTCTGGATATGCAGGATGCTTACCTGCACATCCCTATCTGCTCTTCTCACCATAAATACCTCTGTTTTGCTTTCAGGGGACCACTACCAGTTCAAGGCCCTCCCATTTTGGTCTTTCCTCGGTACCCGGGTGTTCTGCAAATGCCTTTCAGTGGTAGCGGCCTACCTGCGTACCAGGGGTGCAGGTTTTCCCATACCTGGATGATTGGCTCCTGGCGCCTCATCAGGAGGATCTCCTAAGCTTCCTTTCCTTACCAGGGGTGTTTTTCTCCTGGGCATCACCATCAACCACTCCCAAGTCCCACCTGTCCGTCCCAGAGGCTCCAGTTTATCAGGACCGATCCTGGACACGACCTCTGGCAGGGGCCTTCCTGCCACTGGACAGGCGGCCCACACTCCAGGCTCAGGTCAGCCTGTTGTCTGGCATAGCGTGAGTCAATGCCAGGTCGGGTCCTTAGCACCACTCGGACTTATAGCAGCTGCAATCCCAACAGTCCCTCGCGCTCAGCTCCACATGAGGATCTCTCAGTGGACACTTTGGTCTCAGTGGGATCAGTTGGTGGACGACCTGGACCAGCTTGTCCTAGTCTCCTCCCCCATGGTTCGGGACTTGCAGTGGTGGATGGTTCAGGAGAAACTTTGTCGGGAGTTCCCTTCTGTCTTTCTCCCCCCTCCCAGACTGTGACCACAGACGCCTCGGCGAAGGTTGGGGAACCCATCTCGGACCTCACAGGACCCAGGGTTCCTGGTCCAAGCTCGAGAAAACACTTCACATCAATGTGCTCGAGCTTCGGGCAGTGCTTTATGCTCTTCAAGCTCTGCATCTGCATCTCCTTCCCGGCTACTTAGCCGACAGACAGACAATATGTGTGTGGTATGGTACATCAACAAACGAGGCGGACTCGTTCTTACCCTCTTTGCAGGGAAGCGATTCGAGTTTGGGATTGGGCAGTACAGCACAACCTCCACCTCACGGCAATTCATGTCCTGGGGGTTGAAAACACCTTAGCAGACAAACTCAGTCACTCGTCTGCTCAAGCTCATGAGTGGGAGCTGGATCAGGGGGTCTTAGACGATATCTTCCTACATTGGGGAACACCACAGTTGGACGTGTTAGCCTCACCTCTAAGCGCCAAAGCTTCCAGGCTTCGGCTCGCTCGCTCCAGGCGTGGCATTTTTGGAGGCAGCTCTGTCTCTAGATTGGAAGGACAGATTACGTATATGCTTTCCCCAATCCCTTGACTCCAAGAGTCTTACAGCAACTGTGTTCAGAAGGAGCTTAAATGATACTGATCGCTCCCTTCTGGCCCAGGCAAGTTTGGTTCTCTCTTCTGCAACAATACTCAGAGGAACCTCCTCTTCCTCTTCCTCTGTCGTGACTTTTACTGACCCAGGATCAGGGGATCCTGGTCCATCCAGGTCTCAAGTCCCTTCAACTGCATGTATGGCTCCTGCAGACGTAGCTCAAGCCCAACTTGAGGTTTTACAGTGGCTGAGATTTTAGTGGAGGCTAGAAGACCCTCCACTAGGTCTACCTATGCATAATGGAAATGGTTCTACAATCTGGGCCGCTTCAAAGATTTCGAGCCTTTCTCATGCTGTGTTGGGCGGCTGCTGGATTACCTGTGCCATCTCTTTGATCTGGGTCTCAGTCACTCATCCTTGAAGGTACACATGGTGACCATTTCGCCCTACCATATCCCTTTTGCAGGCAGGGCGTTTGCTCAGCTGGAGGTCTCTAAGACTTTACTTAGAGGGGTTCTCCACTTGAGACCCCCTATCTGGGTTCCTGCCCCTCCTTGGGATTTGAATTTCATCCTCGAGAAGCTTACTCTGCCTCCTTTCAAACTGGCAGCCTCAGCAGACATGTAGTTCCTCTCATGGAAGATTCTCTTCCTAGTGGCCAGTACTTCTGCTCGGAGGATTTCCGAGCTCCAGGCCCTGATGTGTAAAATTCTGTATTTGATTTTTCACAAGGAACGTGTGGCTCTGTGTACCAACCCTAAGTTTCTCCTCAAGGTGGTAGCGGAATCTACTTTGAACCAGTCCATAGAGTTACCTGCTTTCTTTACGCAGCACTCCATTCAAGGGGAGTATCTCTTGTGCACTCTGGACATTCACCAAATTCTGAGATACTACACTAACAGAATAAAAGATCTCAGAAAGACCGATCAACTGTTTGTCTCTTTTGCCCACAAAAGAGAAGGCAATGCTGTTTCTAAGCAATGCCTGTCCAAATGGTTGGCTCATTGTATCACTTTCTGTGATGACAAGTACAACAAGGCCCTCCCAGGTCAAGTGAGAGGCCACTCCACCAAAGTCGCGCTGCCTCGGCGGCTTGTTTCAAGAATATGTCAGCGGCAGACATCTGTGCTGCCACCACTTGGACTTCCGTCCATACCTTTACAAAACATTTCAGTTTGGATATTGCCTCTCGCCGTAGAGCAGGCTTCGGGCTTGCTGTTCTGCAAGGCCTCCTTTCCTAAGGCCTTCACAGTTAGAGGACCTACTTTGAGTAGCTTTCCTCCTCCCGTTTTGCTTCTTCTTGTTCCAGACTGCTCGGGACTCAGTCCTATATGTAATTACCTACTGAAAGAGCCCTCTCAAAATAAGATAGTACAGTTACGTAAGAACTTACCTTAACAGTAGATCTTCGAGAGAGGCTTTTGCAGTAGAGAATACCTTCCCGCCCTCCATCCCCCTAAGCATCTTTAGCTCCTTTTCCAGGTTGGGAAATATCCTCTTCTCTCTCGTCTCTCCCTTTTGGGCCTTTGGCAGGAAAGAACTGGAAGGCGGGCATGGGGGACTGCCCCTTTATACTGACGTCAGTCAGTACCTGACGTGGGGATGGTCCCCAACAGAGACTGCTAGCTAGGAATTTTTCCATGGGATCCTGACACCTGCCGGCGTCAGTCCTATATGTAATTATCTACTGCAAGAGCCTCTATCGAAGATCTACTGTTATGGTAAGTTCTTACGTAACTGTACTTTCCACACTGTAAATTGAGAGAGAGAGAGAGAGAGAGAGAAAAAAGCAGAGGGACAGAGAAAGAAACTGACTCCTTGTACCAGTAATTATAAAAAATAAAGCATAGACATCTGTGTGTGTATGAAGATTTTTTACACACTCTCGGTCCATGATGGCCTAATAAACCTCGCAAGCTTTACTCTCTAGGTTTATGAGTCATCACACACCTCAGGTGTGTTAAAAAAAAAAAATTAATCTTCATAACACACAGTCGCCTATATGTTATTCTCTATATAATATGGATTTGGTGTATTACAGGCTTTGCTGTTTTTTTTTTTTTCTTCAAAAGTATTTTATCACTTTTCTTTCAGCTTCACATAGGGTAATAGCCGTAGGGTTGCCACCTTTGGATGAGGCAAAAACCGGATCCTAAGCTCCACCCCTAGCCCCACCCCTTTCCATGACTCATCATGCACTGTTCCTCCAACAAAAGGCAACACTTAAAGCAGCAGTGAAATACAAATGTTAAGATACTGTACTGTGCCTGTTAAAGTTACTTTCCCAGGTTCTTCCTAATTATTTATTTATTTATGTATTTATTTATTTATTGACATTGGTTAACCAGATAAACATACAGATATAAAATAAATCTCATTTACATATATGATCTGGGGGAGACATGGGAAATACTGTAAATAGCATACAACAGTATACATACTTTATATATTTTTCTGCCTCCATTTCCTGTTCTTGTCCACAGTACTATTTCAAAGCCAAAGAAGTGACCATACTTTTTTCTTGTGGGGAAAAAAATAATTTACAACATTTAAAAATGCCCTAATTCTGTTAGAGATGAAAATGTTTACTAGCAAATGAAAGTGGAGGACAACTGGCTCTGTTACTGTTACAAAAGGTGGGGGCAGCTGTGCTGCTATGCCACTTTAAGATGTAGTGGAAAAGATTAGGTTAAGTAAGTGCTAATGGTGCTAATGGCCGACTTTACACCCCCCAGGGTGACTGCATTCACAAATAAAAGGCTACACTGACAACAGAACTTGTTTGTAACCTGGACATGTAGCTGAAACAATGAATGCTATGACAAAATTTATTTCAAAAGTATGTGAGCACTCAAAATGGCTCAAAAACCTGACCAGCACAGAGCAAAACCGGTTTACCTGATAGGGACCCTGAAAACCTGATCACCAGGTAAAAATCCTGACAGGTGGCAACCCTAGTAATAGGTGTGCCTATATTCACAGTACATAAGATAAAATGCAGTAACAAATGTATTAAAACCCATTTTGCTACATCATTGAAATACAAACAAGGATACTTAAAAACCTTTACAATTAAAACAATAGGAGCAAAGAACAGTTGATCTTACTTCGAGGAAGCTCTTTCAGTAGGCCAACACTGGTAGAACTTAGCTGCCAGGCACTAGGACCACACAGAAACTTTCTAGTTAGCAGTCTACCAAGGGGGACCACCCACTGCCAATGTCACTGTCTGATGTCAGCCTATCCTATAAAGGCGGGCGGTCCCCCACACCCTCTTCAGTTGTTTCCCACCGTTGACCCACACGTGTCAGACCACTGAAGCCGTTGCAGCTACAGTCGGCCGCCATTACCTGCACCGCCACGCTTTTTTATTTTTACAGTTTTTATTTAGTTTGACATTGGATTTTCAGTGTTACTGACATCAGGTTTATGTCTGCCAGTCCTAAGTTTCTTCCGAAGGTGGTTTCGGAGTTTACTTTGAACCAATCTGTCCACCTACCTGTTTAATTTCCTGAGTATTCTAATCAGGGAGACTTTGCTCCGTACTTCGGATGTGCATAGAATCTTGTGATGCTGTATGTACCGGACCAAGACTTTAAGGGTCTGATCAGTTATTTGTTTCATTCACCCCAAGGAGAGAGGGCGCTCCAGTGTCCAAACAATGCTTGTCTAAATGGTTAGCCAAGTGCATTGTTTATTGTAACCGTAAGTACAACAAGGACCTTCCGGGAGTGGTTAAGGGCCATTCCACCAGGGATATGGCCCCCTCCATGGCTTGTTTTCGAAATGTGTCTGCTGCCGACATCTGTGCAGCTGCCACCTGGAATTCTGTCCACACCTTCACCAAGCATTACAGTCTGAACATCACTTCTAAGCATAGGGCCAACTTCGGCCTCACCATTCTGCAGGGCCTTTTTTTTTAAGGCCATTGGCTAGTGTCTGTCCTCCCGGTGCTGCCAGAACTGCTTGGGATTTAGTCCTATTGGTACTGGCCTGCTGCAAGAGCATCCTTGAAGTAAGATAGTACAGTTACGTAAGAATTTACCATAACAGTAGGTCTTCAAGAGGAGCTCTTGCAGTAGGCCATGATTTTCCCTCCCTCCTTCCCCTTTCTTTCTGTCTGCTGTATCCTCTTCCATATGTATGAGTCTTCTGCTTTCCGTTTTCCTTCGTGGCTCTCTGGAACCTCCTCGGTTTCTACTTTCACTACCAGCTTTGGGTCTCTGGCAGGAAAACTGAAGAGGATGTGGGGGACCGCCTGCCTTTGTAGGATAGGCCAATGTCAGAGGATGACGCTGGCAGCGATCAGTCCCCTGTAGTAGACTGCTAGCTAGAAAGTTTCCATGTGGTCCTGGCACCGGGTGGCTAAGTCCTACAAGTGTTGGCCTGCTGCAAGAGCTCCTCTCAAAGATCTACTATTATGGTAAGTTCTTATGTAACTGTACTTTTCTAACCATAACTGGACATGGAATTAATACGTCCGAAAGGTGTTTTATCAATGCAACCCTATAGTCTAATAAAGTTTGCATTGTTTGTTAATAAAGGTGCTGTTTTTCTGTGTGTTACAACTTTCATGAGGCGCTTCTGAAATGGGGGATAGTTGATGAGTCCCCAAATAGTTCTCAAGTACCAACCGTCTAGCATCGTACACCTGCATCCCACCCTTTGCTTTGTGTATGATCTTTTCCATCTCCACACAGCCTGTAGGTTGTCAGAGTCATATATCCCTAAATGGTGCCTCACTCTACTTCCAGTCTATAAGTACTTCTAACTTGGCACACATCAGTGCTAAATATATGAGGCACCAAGGTTTCTCTTTTAAATTTAATTCATCTAGGCCTGCTAGGTGCCCCAGCAGTACCATCTTGGCTTCCTGTTTAATTGGTACTGCCATTATTGCAGACTGGACGTGTTCTGTATCCTTCTAGTACTTGTTCAGGCCTTGGGCATGTATACATCATATGAACAATTTTGGTCTCTGCATGATCAAATCTAGAACAGTGGCCATCATATATTGGGGAGAATTTGGCCAGTTTTGCTGTGGTGTAGAATACCTGCTATGTTACGAATTACATAAATTTATATTTGCTTTGAATTGGTACATGACACCCTTCGTCTTGTAGGTCCCCTCAGTCCTCCTCAGATATTTCATATCCCGGCTCCACCTGTCATTTCAGTCCATTATCCACCCTTTTGACTGAAGAGCCACTTACTAAATATTTGAATAAGCTGGTAACCAGACTGTTACAAACATTAGCCCCACTTAGGATCCTCGAGAGGTCCTGCAGCATATATGTAGGGCCTAGTCTGAAGCCCAGGAAGTGTTTCAACTACAGTGCAAGCTATGCTGTTTCAGGCTGAAAAAATCTAGATGCATTTTCCTTGTCTGGGTGACTCGTTGGCAAAGCAGGACGTGTATTGCATCACATACTGATTTAAATGTTTGAGAAAGAAAGAAATACAGCCCCCAGTTTTTGTTTTCCGGACTCCCTGGCTAGATTCCCTCTGCTGGCACAGAGACTAAGTGTCTCACTTGATCTCCAACACCTACTTCATGATTTTGAAGTTTTCTTTAATAATGCATTATTGATTGAAAAACACTGTGATGTCAGACATCCTGCTTTACTTTGTACCCAGACCTGACTGAATGTAGAGGACCAAATGCTTACATCTGCCTTCAGTATAGTGTATGTACAGATATCTTGTCTAATCTTGAATACACTTCTTGTGTTGGATCACCTGGCTATGAAATGTTGACACATGGTTATCTTCAGATGTTGCTGTTTGTTTCTGCTTTATCTGCCTTGTAGGTTCTGTGCCTGGTCTGTGTGAGTCACAATGGTGTGAGTGAATCAGAACTGATGGAGCTATATCCAGAGCTTACTTGGCCCATACTGGCCACTCTGCTGCACAGCCTGCACAGAATGTGTGTGTTAACCTATGGTTGTGGACTGCTCAAGTTTCAACATCTCCAGGTAACCTCACATTATAAGCCGATATAGCACAGTCTACTCATGCTTGAATAAAATATACTTTTTTTTTTAAATACTATACCTACTGAGAAACAAACAAGAATAAGACTTGGGTAACTGAATAGAGGAAGCAGTATAGCATGGTGGTTAAGAGTACTGAGCGGCAAACCTGGAGACCTGGGTTTGAATCCCACAGCTCCCACTTGCATACTGTGGGACCCTGAGCAAGTCACTTAACTTCCTTGTGCTCCATGGTAGCACCTGGAAACAAGCTGTGACTTAGTGTGCCTTTCGTGGTTAAACAATTTCCCCTTCCACCCTAACTCCTTGTGTGTTGTCAGGAGTTGGGAGTCTCTCTGTACAGAACATGTGGTATAATTCTTTTCTACATCATGATTAAATCCCCAAAACACACTCTATTTCATTTAATTTCTTTATTACCTCCAGCTGTGCTTCTCTTTCAGTTCTGTCTCCCACCTGTTAACTGTTACAGACATCTTCCATTCGAGTCGGATCGCCTCAGTCCCCAACCAGCACAATGCTCCAGACCGCTGCACAGTGCCCTCTGCGTTTGGGTTCCCTCCTCCCTTTCAGCTCAGGCATGGCCTAGTCGAGCAGAGGGAGATCTGCTCTGGAGTGTTGGTGTCTGGTAAGGAGACAGACTTTTAGACTGACAGTGGGCGTGGGTGGTGATTTGCCATCCATCGCACTGCCCCAGCCGGGGGGGGGGGGGGCATTTTTTCCCTCTGTATAAAGCCCACACCAGATCCTCATTGGATGCACATGAACACTTTCGACTGCCCTAGGGGTGAGGTTGCCAGATCATGTGTCATCACCACCAGTGGCGCCACCGCTAGGTGTCACTGCAAGAGCAGCACTGTTTCCTCACCTCTCCCCGGGAGGAGAGTGTCCACTGGACACCCTGCACCCTCCCTGCTAGCCTCTGTTTCTGACATCTTGGGTTTGGGACATAAACCTGTGTTGCATGTGTGCCAGAATGATCCCCCACCACTCAGTGCCATGGAGCCAGAATTGTGATTATGCAGTGAACTTAGTGAAGTAATGTAACAACATGTAATCACATGTAAACATGCTCTCTCTCTGTCTCTTTCTTGCACTTTTTTCTTGCAGGCCTGGGAAGCAGTAAAACTGGAATACCTAGATGAAGGAACTAGTGCTATTTCAGCATATAGGGAAAAGCTAATACAGTATTTTAGACAGCAACTGAGGTATGCAATTTACAGCACAATTTCCTTAATTCATAAGCAGTTTCTGAAAATAGGACTATATATTCAAACAGAAAACTCTTCCATGAAATAATCTAGTTTCAATCAAAAGCCAGTATTGTTTCAGGATGGAAAACTGCTACACTACTTCTTTGAGAGCAATATCACCACAGCATTTCTATTTATTTATTTCAAATGTTTTACCAAGAAAGACCTACTGAGCTGTTAAAGGCTTGTTTCCAGTTGTACCATGGGGAGGGGTATGGAAGATGATACAAGAGGAGAACAAATAAATAGTAATTAACAGCATTTCAAAAATAATAGTCATAAGTCGTCCAAGTGGCATAGAGGGCTGAGGCGCTCTGCACTTTACCTCTCACCATGTTGGGGACCCAGGTTTAGGAACGAGCTTGTGTCCCGGGGGATTGGCTGGGAGGGGGAGAGGACTGAGTGTCCGATGGACAGCTCTACTCTCCGGGGTAGGGAGGCTTGCAGACTCAGCCCTTGGCTGCCCCCGGGTGGAGGCCCAGAGGTAGTGCTAGCAGCTTGAACAACACAAAGGAAGGGGCTGTGGTTCGGTAGCTTGTGCACGCCTCCATGTACACATGCTTATGTGCCGCCATAGCAGAGAACTGAAGGAGAAAATGGAAAATGGCTGCTGAAGGCTATATGAAGCCTTGCCTGTCTGCCTCTGTCACATATCATCACCGGTTAGCCCAGCCCATTATCTGGATGAGAGTCACCGAGTTGGGGGAGGATGGCCCTCGCCTTCCCGGCCCCGCCATGGGGGCCAGTCCGTGGGGATCTAGGATTTAGGTGACCAGGGAGATGAGTTTGGGGGGAGGGCAGGGCTGAGCAACCACCTGCGGCAACCAGCAGAGAAAAAAGCTAAATGGAAAAAAAAATTGTCATATTCCGATAGAACACATATAGATAGGTGTCCGATAGACACTGATGGTTTCCCACAAAGTTGTATTCTTGACCTCCTTCTGTTTTCCCTTTTTATAAATGATATGCCTCTATAACTGTGGAGGGGCAATGGTACAAATATATGCAGATTATGCCATTTTATATAGATACTCAGCAGATACTAATTGGATAAATAACCTAGAGAGTGACTTCCAGCAGTTGGAAAACTGGTTCCTGACAAACTAGTCCTCCATGTTAAAAAGACCAGAGCCATGCTCTTTGGAAACAGGAGGCTAGCACTGAGAGATAACACCTGCTCAAGCTGTCCTTCACTGGTGGCACTCATCTCAAAGTGGCGGAGTCACTCAAATATCTTGGGGCAGTGCTAGACCAAAATATGATCTTTGCACCTCATGTAGACACTGTAGTCTAAACAATGCACCAGAAGCTTGGCCCCCTTTACAGGCTTATCCCCTATCTTTCTAAGGAGGCTGATCTAGCCATTACTGGCAGTACCCTAATACCATTACTTTTCTGTGGTACCCCTGCATTATAATCCATTTCTGACACTGAACGGTGTAGGCTAAAAATGCTCTATAACAGAACTGGACGATTTGCAGCTGGTTCCTGCCTCAGAGAACACTGCTGTAGTGTGTTTGGTGCATTTGGTTGGCACTCTTTTGACTCGAGACTCCTTTATCCAATGTACTGCCTAACCTTCAAGCTACTGAAACTTTCAGCAGCCTCTATCCTTGACAGAATAATCAGGCTTAAGCAGCATACAAGATGTCTGATATCCACTGCTAGCTCATTACTAGAAATCCCCAGTGTATGGTCAGCATCGGATAGGAGATCTTTTCTTCATTGCCCCATCTCTTTGCAACTCGCTCCCAAATGAGAGCCTTAGCTACCCCACTCTTACACAGTTGGAAAGAGGCTCAAAGCCTTCTCCAGTGGAGCTACCCCTTGCAAGTGTAATCACTGACCAGTGGCTTCCTCAGCTGAGTTATCTCTCTGGACCATTCCTGGATGTTCACTAGCCTCCAGATGGACACAGAACATCTCCAATTATGTCTGATTTATCCTGAGACTTGTTTCTGAATGTACATTTCTTGATACTCCTGATTGCAACTAATAACCTGTATCCTGCATGTATGTTGACTGTCCTTATTTTTCTACAGTGTTGAAGGCTGTATATTTGTTTCTCACATAATGTATATAACTAATTCCAGGTTGCCTCTGAAAAAAGGGTCAGTCCTGTCTCAGTGGGCCTAACTGGTCATCAAAATTCAAATAAATAAATATTCCGCAGTGCAGTACAGCAAAGGAGCATAATCATAAACATTGCAAGTCATAACTGTAAAACAGGTACATACAGTAGATAATATTGAGTTTGGCTAAGCAAGGGGAAATTAGCCCTACACATATGGGGGGGTAGTAAAAATAGCAAGGGCTGTACGAGTAAGGGGAAGGAGATCAAAGAAATTGGGGTAATTGGTAGTTGCAGGTGAGGATAGAAAATTCACAACAAAGAGACTTAAGGGAGAAGAGGTAGAGTGGATTGACTAGGGAAGGGTGGACCATAATTTAGGAAGGCAATATCAGAAGGCAGCTTGACCAACAGTAGATTTCCTAGATTGAACAGAAAGGGGATGGGAAACATTGCTGTGCAGAGGGTAGGAGGAAGGAGGGGGAGAGGATAGGAGATAGGAAGGAAGGGAACCAAATCAGAATTTGGATATAAAGTTGGCACAGTGGGAATAGAGCTTGGCATAAAGAGAGGGGAGGGAGGGAGAGGGCAGAGTAGAGTGAGCAGTAGTGGATACGAGGGGACAGTCTAAGGCAAAATGACAAAAAGAGTGTAAGAGGGTGTCCAGTTTGGCAAGGGAGGATTTGGGAGCTCCACTGTAAACTGTGTCACCATAGTCAAAAACTGGGACAATCACCTTTAAAGCAGTCTCACTGTGGGCAGGAAGTGGGATACATGCTTTGTTCCTGTCTAATGCACCAAGCTTTGGGTGGAGTTTATGGTGTATGGTATCAACATGTATCCAGAAATTAAGATGACGGTCCAGACAGACCCTGAGCTACTTAGAAGAGCATACATCCTCAATCACAGCACCATCAAGGGTGTGGAATAATGGCAGGGAGGTGAGTCTGGTAAACTGTCTGGTGCCAAAAGTCATGGAATCTGTTTTTTTTTATTGTTTTTTTTATATACAATTGTGAGACAGTTGGTTAGACCTGAACTAGTGATGTGTATCGTCAAAATCCCACTGCAGCTGAGAAGTAAGGTCATGGAAAGAGGAGTCAGATACAAAGAGTACTGTATCATCAGCATACATATGAGTGGACTCAGAGGAACAGGCAGGGGGAAGGTCAGTCAGCAATATGGAAAAGAGAATGGGGCCCGGAACAGACCTTTGAGGGATGTCTGAACACATGGGAGTAAAGGGGATAGGCAGCTTATCATACAGACAGCTTGAGACCTGCCCTCAAGATAGAAGTGGAACCAGCTGATTGAGGAAACAGCGTCAGTGTTGGAATTACACTTTATAAGCTTTGGGAGCTAGGGCAGCCCATAAGTGTCCTATCTTTAAAATGAGTCCCCCTTCCCATAAGTCAGTGGCAGTGATATGAAAGCTACCAGGGCCAAGCCCTGGCAAACCCCCCTGTAATTCCAGCACTGCAAGGCCCATTGCATTAAGCTTGTCCAGAAGGAGGTTGTGTGCCGTAGAGTCAAAAGATTTACCAGGATCAACAGAGATGGTAGAGATGGTCAGACCCGAATCCATACCTGAAAGGATGTAGTCAGTAAGCCGGAGGAGGGAGGTGAAAGTGGAATGGCAGTTCCTAAATCCAGACCAGGAAGGGGTGAAGGAGGAGGAGTCAAAGAAGGAAGATAGCTGAGAAGGAACAAGGTGTTCCTGTACCCTAGCCAGAGTGGGAAGGAAAGAGCTAGGATGTAAGTTACTAGGAGAAGGATCGCCACCTTTAAAGGGAAGGAGGACAGCAGCCTGCATTAAAAGGCTTCAGGTACAGTGGCAGAGAAAAAAAAGAGATGAAGGAGTTGGGTAATAGGTAGAGCGATGGCAGAAGCTGAAAGAAGCAGGAGCCTGGGATCAAGACCATCAGGGCTACCTTCCTTTGAGGATTAAGGTCAAGCAGATCCTTAAGGGAAACAGAGGGAGAGGCAGGAGAAAGAGTAAAGGGGAAGACAGAGCTAAGGGAGAGGAAGGGACGAGAGAGCACAGGTGGTGAAGTAGGTGTTAAAGGGAGAGGCAATAAAACAAGAGTCAGAAATGAGGGAGTCTCCAACCTTGAGGACAGGGGAGTGAGAGTGGGTCAGCGGGGAGAAAAAGGAATGGAAAACCTTTCAGAACTTGGAGGGGTGATTAATGTTGATCTCCTTCAAGGACATCTCCTTCCATTGAGCGACATCCTAGAACTGTAAGCCGTTGGCATCAGGACCACCTGGAAACTGCTGCTAGCTGGGGCTGCCCATGTCAGGGTGCATTGTCATCATTTATGCCGCCAACAAATGAAAAGAAATCGCTGTTCTTTTAGTGTCGGTGTGGTAAAGTTAAGATCTACAAAGAAGATGACCACTCCATGTGGATTCGCTAATTAGGCCTTGCTCACAACATGAAGACCCTTAACAAGGCCTCCAAAACTGCAACCCATATTCTAGCTGTGATCTGACCATTGTTTTGTATAGTGGCATGATCACCTCCCTTCTCCTGCTTGTGAAACCCCTTCCTATGCATGCATGTTGTCTGAAATTGTGATCTCCAGGTCCCTTTCCTGTCCCCAAGCCAGTAGTTCGCCCTTGGGTTTTTACGCCCTATGTGCATAATTTTGCACTTTTTTGTGTTGAATTGTAGTTGCCACTTTGCTGACCACTCTTCCAGCCTGGTCAGATCCTCTGTCATTCCCGTCCCCCCCCCACCACCACCAGGGTATCCACTGTATTACAGATCTTCATGTCATCTGCAAACAGACACGCCTTCTATTTTAGGCCCTCCAAGATGTCCTCAATGTATATGTTGAACAGTATGGGTCCTAGCACGAACCCCTGGAGAACCCCACTTATCACCCCTCCTTTCTTTTTAATTTCCTCCCAAGGCTCTGAGCTGCAAACCTGGAGACTTGGGTTTGAATCCCATAGCACCTACTTGCATACTGTGTAACCCTGAGCAAGTCACTTAACTTCCTTGTGCTCCCAGGTCACACCTGGAATCAAGCTTCGGGTTAGTGTGCCTCTCCTGGTTAAACAATTCCCCTTCTCCCCCCCCTTTCTTTTGAGTGCACCCCATTTACTACCACCCTCTGAGTTCTCCCCTCCAACCAATTTTCTACCCAGTTTGTGAGCTTGCTCCCCACCCCTAAGCTTCCCAATGTGCTTAATATCCTCCTGTGGGGGACGGTGTCAAAGGCCTTTCTGAAGTGCAGGTAGGCCACATCCACTGCGCCCCTGCAAATCCCATATCTCCATTACTTCGTCAATGAATTCAGTCAGGTTGGTCTGACATGACCTTCCACCTGTGAACCCATGTTGATTGTCATCTATGAGGCACTCCTCCTCTAGAAATTGTACCAGCCTTTCCTTTATAAGTGCCTCCTTTAGCTTTCTCACTAAGGAGGTAAGGCTAACCGGTCGGTAGTTTCCTGGCTCCTCCTTTCCTCCCCCCCCCCCGTGTAATGGCACCACATCAGCCCTTTTCCAGTCCGCTGGGACCCTCCCCTTGTCCAGCAACAGATTGAATAGCCTCGTGAGTGGTGCCGCCAGTTCCTGCCTTAGCTCCTTGAATACCCTTGGGTGGATTGCATTTGGGCCCATTGCTTTGTCTGTCCACAGTTTTCCTAGTTCCTCCAATACCCTAGCCTCCTTAAAGGGACTTGTGTCCAACTCCCTGCCTACCCTTCCCCTGCTTTTTAGCTCTGGCCCTCTCCCCTCATCAGTCGTGAAAACTGAGATGAAGCAGTTGTTCAGAAGATTTACCTTTTCCTCTTTCCCCTCTACCAGAGCTCCCCCAACCCCTTGAGCTTCATAATCTCCTGCTTGCCTTTCCTTCTGTCACTCACATACCTGAAAAACCTTTTGTCATCCTGCTTTGCCTGTCTTGCTGTTTTCTCCTCCGTTTCCGCCTTAGCCCTTCTGATTATTTTCCTGACTTCCTTCAGTCTCTCCTTATAAGTTTCATCTGCCACCTCCGGGAGGCTTTGTATACCCTGAATGCCTTCCTTTTCTCCCTTACTGCTTCTCTCACTTCTATTGTGAACCAAAGTGGTTTTCTCCCTCTCTTATTCTTGCTCACATGCCTGATGCATTGCTCTGTCGCCTACAAAATTCCCCTTTTAATTTCCCCCCACAGCTCCTCTGTGTCTTCCAGGTTTTCCTTCCCCTCCAGTTCCTTTCACACAATTTCTTTCATTTTCCTAAAATCTGCATTTCTGAAGTCCAGTACCCTAATTGTGGATCTGCTGTTAACCGACTTCATCCAAAGGCTAAACCGTATCATCCTGCGGTCGCTATCGCCCAAGTTTTCCCCAGCCTCTACCTCCTCCACACCATCCCCATTTGTCAAAACCAGGTCCAGTATGGTCCCTTCCCTAGTTGGTTCTTTAACCAGTTTTTGAATGAATGCTTCCTGCATGGACTTAGACAGCTCCCTGCTCCTTTCTGATGATGCTGGTGGGATTCTCTAGTCCACATCTGGAAGATTTAGATCTCCCACTACCACGATTTCCCCTTTGCTGGCCATCCCCTGTGTTTCCCTATCTCCCTATCCACTTCCTCCCCCTTGATTTGGCAGTCTGTAGACCATCCCTATCCTTACTGCCTCCACCATCCTCTTACTTATGTGACCCATAGGATCTCCGCTGATCCTTGCCCATCCCTGCTCACTGTTCCCTTATCCCATCTCTCACGTACAGGGCTACCCCCTCCCCCCCCTTTTTCCAATCCTGTCTCCCCTGTAGAGACCATACCCCGGTATTTCTACCTCCCAACTGTGGTTTTCTGTCCATCATGTCTCAGTAACTGCTATTAGATCTAGGTCGTCTTCCCCCACCACCGCCTCCAGGTCCCCCATCTTATTTCCTAGTGCTCTCTCCCCCTGGAGTTCAAAACCTCCTTTGTCCATCCCAGCAAATGTGGAGCACTAGGGGAACAAACTTACACTCCCTAAAACTTCCTTTCCGTAGAACTTCCCTCGGCCAGTGCTCTTATGAGTACCGTGCACCATTCTGGCTAAACTCCCTAAATGAAGACATACAGAAAGAAATCAGACTAGGCCCTTTTAAAGTGAAACTTCATGCCTATCTAGTCTCCTGCAGCAATTGTGACTGCTAGCACCATTTTTCATTCTCCCACTTCTAGCTAGCCCTGGCATCCTATCCCCTTGGCCAGTCTCTTTTACTTTCCTCCTAATCCCCCCGCCCCTCCATGATGTGTCTCCTTCATTAACCCCTACAGCCAGCTTACCCTGCTTAGCTCTGTATTTGGTCCCTAGGCTCCTTTATCCTCTCCAGTTTACTAATCTTTACTCTCTCCCCCCTTGCTCCCACCCTCCCTTACACCTATACTTCTTAATTTTCTACACACTTTTCCACTCAACCTATGTTTTCCTTACCCCTCAACTCTGACTGCGCCTGCATCTTCCACCCCTGGTATTATCCCTACTACTGCAAAGGTGTGCACTTATTCTAAGGTCAACATTGTCTAACAATTATTTGTTCCAAACCTACACTTACTATTAACTGGGAATTCCACGTTATGCCTCTAATTTTGAGATTTTCCACATTTTATTTAGGTCTATGTGAACAATATTAATGACCCTGTAACCGCAGTCTTTTTATACCTTTCAGATCCTTGTTAGCAATTTTCAGTCACTTTTGTATTTTTTTCTTCTGCCCTGTATTTTGTTCCCTATGTTTTCCATTCTGTTCTAATAATATGATGTGGAACCTCTGTAAAAGATCCTCGGGCTCAAAGGTATTTCCGAATCTTTACTAAATGAGTAAATAAACTAAATTAATTTCCCAGACTCCTGGCATTTGCCAGCAGTCCCTTCCACCATTCTCTTTGCTACTAGCGCCTCCTGCCCCCAGTTTTGAGGGAGTGCAAGTTAGGTAAATTCCACCAGCCACTTTTCCCAGATCACCCTTATCTTCACAGTCCCCCTTCCCTAGTTTAAAACATCCCCCAGTATTCCTTCTAAGGTATGTGGCCTTTTAATTGGATTCAGGCGGCTGTCCCACGGGTAAAAGAAAATCCATGAAGTTTTGCTTCTAAATGCACTGGAAGGGGAAATACGTAATGACACACACAAATATTGGGATAAAAAAGGTCTGATCATACATATATATATATATATTTATATATGTTTTTTTTTAGACATAGGCCATTTGTTCCATATGGCTACTGATCTCTCAGTTATCTTCAGCTTCTCCACCCAGTTAAGAGATGCCATGTCTATATTGCCAAATTTGACTCTCAGGATTTGGGTCAGTTTACTGGTAACCTGTATACCTGAAATGTTCTCTGGTGCAGAAGTCTCAAGGTGGCCCAGTGCAAGGGCTATGCTTTTAGATATGTTAAGACTGGAACTGGAGGCCACTGAAAATCTTGAAATACTGAAATAGCTGTTTCACTTGAGATTGTCTTCTACCAAAAGCCAGACATCATCTACAACCAGGACAGCCATGCTAGATATATTTCAGAATTGCAGGCTCTGGTTGCAGAGCCTCCCTTTCTTCTTTTCTACAAAGGTGTATCAGTGGCTCAGTAGGTAATGCGTTCGCATGTGGAGCTGGAAGATTAGATGGTCGTGGGTTCTAGCCCTACTTCAGGCATTTGGGGTAATACTCATAACTGACACTGTAGTGAAGTATGAGGGGGTGTTGCACTGTTGCAGTGCCATCTTTCAGATGAGACATTGAAACGAAATCCCATCTACCCATTCCTGGTCATTGTCCAGGTGGAAGTAAAAGATCCCACAGCACTTATCGATGAAGGGTAGGGGAGTTAACCGGTGTCATGGCCAGCATTCCCCCATCAATAAAAACAGGTCCATGACACCTACCCCCTAGTACGCACCTGGAAACAAGCTTTCACAGCTTACTGTGCCTTTCCTAGTCATACATTACAAATAAAATAAAGGCATTGCATACCAGTCCTCATTTTCTGGCAAAGATGGTTTCTGAGTGAACGCTGAATCAGACCACTGACCTTCCGGTTTATTTTTCGAGTCCCACAGTCAGTGGGGAACAATGTCTACTCAAGCTTGGTGTCCTTCAGATTTTGTGTTGGTACCTTGATCTTACTAAGAGCTGTAGAAATCCTCTCAGCTCTTTGTGGCTTTCACCCCCAGGATGGTGGGCTCCCCTGTTTCTAAGCAGGACCTTTCCAAATGGTCGGCCTGCTGCATTTCATTCTGTTACTGGAAGCATGGTAAGCAGCTTCTTGGTCCCCCCCCACCCTTTTTCTTAGAACTATTTGTCCCCTCAACTTAGAAATTCTCCTACTCTTGGCACTTTTAAATATGGTTTAAAAAAAACTGCTGCCACAGGGACAATCTGTTTGCAACTGTTTTACTAGTTGATTTATGTATGTTTGATACTAGACTTCTGTCTTGCTGTATTTGTTACAATTATGACTTGGGACATTGTGCAAATGAGACTTACTTCTATTGGAACCTATGCTATACTTCTGCAACTTTTAAATTAAAAAAAAAAGTCCATGCTCACCTCACGTGTGAGGTGGCTACTTCTGTGGCTTGTTTTCCCAATGTGTTCACTGCTAACACCTGGAGTGCTATTCATACATTTACTAAATATTACAGTCTGTTGTATATGTGCTGATTTTGGACTTACTGTTCTGAAAGGCCTGCTTACTCTGGGTTTTTAGATCCTTACTTCCTCCCATGGTACTTTGGTGCTGCTTGGGAATCATTCCATGATATGGCTCAGTGGAGGGAGATGTCCTCAAAGAAGACAATATAGTTAGTCACTATAACAGTAGATAGAGAATCTCCTCCACTGAACCACAGCTCTCCCTCGCTTCCTTCCCCCTTTTCAGGTGACAGGTGATTATCCTGCCTGCTCTCACATGCTGGTTCTTCCCTTACACCTGAATTTGGCATATTTATGTAGGTTTCCATATCCTCTCCTGTGTGCCTGGTTTGGCCATGGTTGCTGTGTTCCCTGCTGGCCCAGTGATCTTCCGAGCATGTCTTCGGTGGGAGAAAGAACTAATGCCACCCACATTATATAGGTGGCGAAGAGGCTCGTCAGCATGGGCAGCCCCAGCTAGCAAAAGTTTCCGGGTGGTCCTGACACTGACTGCTTACAGTTGCATGATGTAGCTCAGTGAAGGAGATTCTCTTGAAGATCTACTCCTATGGTAGGTAACTGCTCTTTCTAAAGTGGGGATGTAAAATGCTTGGACTTTGTCACAGACATTGCAAAGGTGCTGATAGCTGGCCAGAGCAGCTGTAGAGTCTGTGATCTTGTAGGGTTTCCAGGCAAGATCTCTGGTATGCAGGCAAACTAACAACTCAGCTGATATCCAGGGAAGGTGGGAACCCCGTACTCTGCTTTTCCTCAGGGGTGCATGATGATCACATACAGCCATAAATTTGGGCTGGAAGTATTGAAGGGCATAACAAATGTTAGTGGCTGCAGAGATGGGGACCAATCAGATGCCCATAGGTCATCTAGGAGGGGAGGACAAGTCCAGAGACCTAAAGGACCTGAAACAGATGAATTTAATGTGACCTAAGGACACTGTCTCTTGGGCAAACAGTAAACCATATGACGGTCACTGAGGGAATCAGGAAGGATACCTGCATCTGCTGTATGGTGGGAATGGGATGAGAGGACCCAGTCTAAGAGAGAGTGATCTGAAGATTTAAAATTTAGACAGGTGGGGTCAGAAATCATTTTGAGTTAATTGGAAGAATTTTACATTTTGGGAGAATTTATTTGCAGAGCGGGAGAATCAATTTATATTCAAGTCACCAAGGATGAGCAGCTCACTTCTGAAGGAACAGTAACGGGAAATGAGCTCAATAACTAAAGTAGGAGACATACCAGGGCAACAGAACCCCCCAGCAATAAAGATGAGAACAGAGAAGGAAAGAGAGAGCTTGAGGAGGAGAAGCTCATTGGAAGAAGGAGAAGAGACAGCAAGCACAGTCATAAACTGGATGCTGGTGGATCTGCAAATTCTGTCATCTAATATCTGTATTTAGTGACTTGTGCCAATCTGTGGTGATCTGCACTCATGTAATATATAGTAACATAGAAATTTAAGGTTAGAAGGTCCATCATGTCTGCTCTCCTACTTCATAAGCAGGGATAAAAAAGTATCCTGTACAAACGTACTACTTCATAGGGATTCCCTTACCAGTCTACTATGCAGAGTACCCATTGATTCCCTGGATAACCAGAAATTGTCCAGGCTTACCTTGATGGCCTGGACTGTCTTCTTCTCCACTGTCTCTGTTGGTATGCAATTCCACAGATCTTCATCGGGGGATATCTCGGTCATCAGAATACACATATGAACTCAACCGTCGATGAAGCAGGATCCAAATGGAAGATTTTCAGCAGTACCACTGGGGACGCCCATGCCGACATCATCTGCCAACGTCACCAACCCTGTAAAGGTGACCACGCTCCCTCGTCAGTTCTTTCCTGCTGTCGACTTTGTTCACATGGGTCTCCGTGGAAGGTCATATGCAGTTTACTGCCATTTTCGCCTATGACTATTTCATTTAGTTTTTTAGAATCTCTTTTTTCAAAGAGACTCCTTTACCTCATTTATGTCAAGAGCGAGACCTTTTACTTCTCTCTTCCATTGATTCTGCTGCAGAAAGAAGAGTGCCACTACAGACATACACTCTCTCTCTGTGTCAGCTGTCTTGGGCCTGACCATGATGTATCGGACTGTGAGCTCTGCCATAAATTCAACCAAACCACACTCAGGTCATGTAAAAAGGCTCTCAAATAATTCCTGATGGAGCAACAGGTAGCCAGTTCTAGGCAGGGGTCCTCCAGAGTCCTTCCTTCCCAGTCGCTGGCAGGTTCATCGAGCTGCCAGGCCTCTAAGACCCAAGATAAGTCCTCGAGGAAAAATCACAAAAAAGACCGAGATTGGGACTGCTTCCCCTGGTGGAGGTCACACTTCCCAATGTTTTTTTCATCCTTCTCTGGGGTACTCCTTCCGCTGCGAATGCGCCGACACCCATTGCTGACCAGGTCTTTGTTCCTACCAGACCCATACCGACAGCACCATTGGCCACTTCTCAGGGCGGCCAGTCGTCAACCCTTGGGTTGTCGTCCTACAGTTGGTTGACAACAGCCCTCCCGTTGAGGCCTGATGCCTCTCTAGCCCCTTGGTTGTCGGGCTCTTCGGACTCCCAAGGCCCGATGGATGGGTCGTCGCACCCTGTGCTGTCGAACCCTCCGCCATCGACGCAGCAGTCTGTGGTCATCGGCCTCAATGATATTTTGATTTTGACCAGTTTCACTTTGGTCTTGGTCCATCAGCTGGGCACTTATAGGCCTAGGTCCCTTGTGCTGTCAATAGCCCTTTCATCGCCGACACCACTTCGGCTGCCACAGCCTGTTCCCCGCAGGCCATCATTGGTCTCTCATTCGGACCTAGAGTTAGAGCAGATCAACGTCGAGGAGGGATACCATCCTGACCTCATCTTACCTGAGGAAGAGGAAGAACCTTTTTACTCTGACAGATCCACTGCCACTTCAGTGAATGAGGACTCTGTCAAACATACTCCCAGGTCTCCCCCAGAGGACCGTACTTTCTTTGAAGTTATGAAGCAGCTGTCCACAGCCATGGGCTTCCATACCGAAGAGGTGGATGCCACCAGAAGGGAGCTGGTGGACTTTCTGGAAATCCCAGAATCTCCTCTCAAGGTCATTCCTCCTATCCTTCCAGCCCTGAGGAATGCCACTACTGCCAGTTGGCACATACCGGACATGGTTCCAGCCATTCCCTGCAGGGCAGATGTTATATCATGCCCCACAAGGCCTTCCTCACTATGCTGCCCAACTTGAAACTGATTCTGTGGTTATAAAGGCAGCCCATGACAGGTCAAAGGTGCCCAAGCACCTCAGCTCTCGTCCCCTGACAAGGAATCATGTAGGATTGGTCTATGGGTTAAGAGGGTCTACGCTTCCTCTACCTTGGGGCTGAGGATTGTCCGCTACCTCTCTCACATGGTTAAGTACCAGAATACCTTTTGGAAGAAGGGCATGGCTGGTGCCCAGGCCCTTCCTGATTGCTCCCAGAAACAGGAGGTTATCAAATGCTTGCAGAGAGCAGAGGATATTAGCAAGCACCTTCTTAGGGCCATCTATAATATTTCAGATACAGGTGCCAGGGCTGCTGCCACAGGCATTTGCCTTCGTAGGAAGTCCTGGCTGAGGGTTTCAGGCTTTCTGGCTGATGTCCAGCAAAAGATGCTTAATGCCCTTTTCAGTGGCTCTTAGCTATTTGGGTCAGATATTCAGGACATCATAAATGAGTTGCAGGCATCTGGCAGGGCCATCAAGTCTGTCCACTCGCTCTACAATACCCAGCCTAAGAGTTGACAATGCTCTCCCTTTCGCAAGGTGTCCTACAAATCTGGAGCAGCCTCCTGGCCCCAGGGCAAGAGAATAGCCTCCTCCGCCTTGCATACCCTCCTCCTCCTCTGGTGCCACAGCAAAGCACCCTAGGGGTGATGGATCAGCCCCAGCAGCTGGATCCACCTCCGCTTGACTCCTTGCTTGACCCCTCTCTTTCGATCCCTGACCAAGAGGTAGTGGTCGGAGGTCAGTTCCCCCTCCATCTCAATCAATGGAGAACCATAACTTCAGATGCTTGGACTCTTCAGATTATAGAGAGGGGCACACTCTGGAACTCATAGAGCTGCCCCTGTACCCCCAGCCCATCTGTACAGTACATTCTTCAGGAAGAGGTACAGTCCCTTATGCACAAAAAGGTCATCAAGCCAGTGCCCAGGCACCAAAGGAACAAGGGATTTTATTCCAGGTTCTTCCTGGTCTCCAGAAGAACTGGAGACCTGAGGCACATACTAGATCTCAAGGACCTCAATCCTTATGTCCAGTACAAAACATTCCACATGGTAACCGTGCCAGGTCTCATGCCTCAACTCAAGCAGGGTGACTGGCTGTGCTCCCTGGACATACAGGATGCTTACCTGCATAGCTCGGGGTTTCCACCACACAGGAGATTCTTACGTTTTCTTTTTCAGAGCGAGCACTACCAATTTAAAGTATTGCCCTTTGACTTATCCTATGTGCCATGGGTCTTTACCAACTGCTTCACAGCAGTAGCTGCAGCTCTCAGAAGGGAGGAACTCTATGGTTTCTCCTATCTGGAAGACCTGCTCCTAAAGGCCCCGTCCAGAGAACAGCTCTTTCGGACTCTAGAAAGAACCCTCCAGCTGTTTCTCTCCCTGGACATCACTGTTAACTTGCCCAAGTTGATCCTGATCCCATCCCAAAGGCTGCAATATATAGGGGTGGTTCTGGACTCAGTGCAGGGCAAAGCCTTCCTGCCCATAAACAGGCTCAGGAGGTCTCCCAGAGCCATTATATCCCTGCGAGGGTACATCTGAGGCTATTGGGTCTGATGGCTGTGGCCACTCCCACGGTTCCCTTGGCCAGGCTGCACATGTGAGTCCTCCAGTGGACACTGAGGGTACAATGGGACCAGTGCACGGCTGAATTAGATCTGTTAGTGCTGGTCTCCTCCCCAGGCAGCAAGGTGCTGCAGTGGTGGATGGACCCACAGAACCTGTTATACGGAGTCCCATTCCAGATCTCCTCCCCCCAAGCAAATCCCTACCTCGGATGCTTCCAGCTTGGTTTAGGGGAGCGCATCTAGGTCCCTTTCATACTCGAGGGACATGGTCCCAGATCGAACTGTCCTTGTATATCAATGTACTGGAGATGTGGGTGGTTCTGAATGCCATTTAGGTCTTTCAGAACTATCTTTTCCTGGGTCAGCTGTTGATCCAGTCCGACAGTGTCAGTGTTGTCTACTGTCAACAAGCAAGGGGGGATGCATTCGTATCCCCTTTGCAGGGAGGCCATGAGAGTTTGGTACTGGGCACTAGACCACAGTCTGATTCTCTCAGCAATCCATGTCCCAGGTGTGCTAAATGCCCTGGCAGATATCCTCAGCCGGACGCAGTCTAGCATGCATGAATGGAAACTTCTCTCATCTGTCACAGAAGATCTGTTCACCAGATAGGGTCGTCCAGAGTTGCACTGCAGGGCTTGGCTGAGGATCTCGACCTTCACGGCAGATATCCAGCACAGGCAAATGGATGTTCTGACTTGTTTGGGCCTGGGGTCAAGGGGCACTGTATCCGCATTGAAAAGCCCAATGCCATCTTGGACTCAGTGACTTCCACCCAGAGGGATCCCAAGGACTCTAAACATCAGAAGAAGAAGCCCTTTCAGCCCCTCTCTGCCCCTGAGGCCAAACCGGCCCAGTCTCAGGCTGGACAACAGGCCTCAGGCTTGGCGCCTCTGGCCAAAGTCAGTGGCTATGGTCCTCTGGAAGACAGGAGGTCAGGGTCCCAGTTGCTCCTCAGCCAGTCCTTTCTCAGCTTCCAAGCCTGCCCAGTGATGGGATGGGGGGTGAATTCCCCATGCCCTTCCTGACTCCCTAGGTCCTCCGGTGGAAGCCGGCTCCACCACTTCCTTTCAGCCTAGTCTTCTGTCACCATGGACAGGCGGGTCCTCGATGTGGTCAGTCAGGGTCTGCCTCTAGAATTCAAAGCTTACCTGCCTTGCCGAGCCTGTGCCCCATGGGAGGACATTGTGTCGGCCCTTTAGGACGACATTGCTCAGCTCCCCCACAAGGAGGTTGTGGCTGCTGTCTTGGACCCTCCAGTACAACCAGGGTTTGTCTCCAGGTACTTCCTGGTGCCGGAACGGGTGGCGGGGCTGGCACCCCCATCTTAGATCTGCACGACCTGAACAAGTTTTTCAGGCCATGCACCTTCAGGATGGTCACTCTGTCTCAGATCATATCACCTCTCGAGCAGAACATGTGGTTTTGCTGTCTGGATCTTCAGAACGTGTTTTTCCACGTCCCAATCCATTTGTCCCACAACCGTTCCTCCAGTTCTGGGCATAAGGGATTCTCTACCAGTTCCAGGCCATGCCATTCGGGCTGTCCTCAGCCCCCTGGGTTTTCACCAAATGCACAGCAGTGGTGGCAGCTAACCTGGCTGAGGGGTCTGGTACCCTACCTGGACTGGCTATTTGCGGGTCCCTCCAGGCAGGAGGTGAAGTGGTCCTGAAATCTGGCCCTCCAGGCCTGCGTCTCTCTTGGCCTCCTGGTCAACAAGGCCAAGTCTTAACTCATGACCTCACAGGTGATTCACTTTATCAGGGCAGAGCTCGACTCTTGCAGAGTCAGGGCTCGGCTTCCAGTGGACAGGGCGGAGGCTCTCTCCTCCTTTACCCGATCATTTCGGGTTGGGCAGTTGCGCCCTGCTCGGGAATTCCTGTGCCTCCTCGGATACATGGCAGCATGTACCAGCATAGTCCATTAGGCATGCTGGAGAATGTGCTCTCTGCAGTGGGAGCTGGCCCGCCAATGGTCTCAGCACAAGGGTCACTTCGACCAGCTGGTCACTGTGACCCAGCTGATGTGGGACACCCTCCAGTGGTGGTTGATCCTGGAACATCTGCAGGAAGATATCCCATTTGTCCACCCAGAGCCTACGGTCATCCTGATGACCGATGCCTCCCTCATGGACTGGGGTGCGCACCTGGGGGAACACAGAATCCATGGGCTCTGGAACCCTGAGGAGTCCTGGTGCCACATCAACCTGTTGGAGCTCCGGAGAATTCGGCTGGCGATGACTGCTGTTGCTCCACACATCCGGGGTCAGGTCATTCAGGTGCAGACAGACCATGTACTGCCTCAACAAACAGGGTGGGATGCACTCACTTCCTCTGTGCAGGGAAACTCTCCATGTTTGGACCCTCGTGCGCAGTGTGGAGGCCGATCTCCTGGCTGTCCATGTGGCCGGTGTCTCCAACCAGCTGGTGGATGCTCTAAGCCGTGTGGGTGAGGCATCTCATGAGTGGTCTCTCCATCCAGAGATACTACACAGCCTGTTCTCCCAGTGGGGAACCCCTCTGGTGGACCTGTTTGCCTCCAGGGAGAATGCAAAGCTGAGGCTCTACTGTGCCCACCCCCTTCAGCAGGGAATGCTGAAGGGGGATGCCTTCTCCAGGCCCTGGACCCCGGACCTTCTTTATGCCTTCCCTCCATTTCTCTTGATCCACAAGGTATTGCTCAAGGTGAAGAGGGACAAGGCTCAGATGATCCTGGTGGCTCTGAACTGGCCTCGCCATTTCTGGTAACCTGAGCTCCTTTGGCTCAGCAGCAGGCTCCCAAAGCATCTCCCTCTATGCCCGGACCTGCTGTCGCTCAGTCAGGGAAGGTACTCCACCTGGACCTTCAATCCCCGCAACCTGATAGCCTGGCTCCTGAGCAGCTAGTGTTCCTGACTTCGGTCTCTCCAAAGATGTCTTCAACGTGGTCAGTGTTTCTTGGAAGGAGTCAACCTGAACATGTTATGCCTTCAAATGGAAGAGGTTCTCCATTTGGGGCCAGGGTAAGGGGCTTGACCCCTTACTTCGTCTGGTGGCTAGCATTCTCAACTACCTTTGGTCCCTCTCTCAGTTGAGCCTTCAGTTGACGACCCTTAAGGTGCACCTGGCAGCTATCTGTGAGCTGGTATGCAGTCGGTGCAGGAGAAGGTGGTCTGGTACTTGTTTGAAGGCCTTGACCCCCATTTCCCCTTCAGTGCATGAACCACCAACACCACCTAGGGGACTTGTTGCTGGTATTGGCAAAGCTCATGGGCAAGCCATTTGAACCAATGCACAGGTGTGAAATGACTCACCTGTTGTAGAAGACCACCTTCCTGGTGGCTATTGCATTGGCCAGAAGGATCAGTGAGCTGCAGATGCTCTTGAAGGAGTCTTCTCACCTGGTCTTCCACAGGGACAAGGTTGTCCTTCGCCCCAACCTGAAGTTCCTCCCGATGGTACGTCAGATTTTCATCTTAACCAGGTGATTAATCTCCCAGTGTACTTCACCAACCACACCTCGGAGGCGAGCTAAGGCTCCATTCTTTGGACCTACGGCGAGCGCTCACCTTTTACAAGGAGCGCACAGCTGGAGTTTGGGAAGAGTTTAGCCAGCTATTTGTCACCTATCCTGAAGCCACACCAGGCAAATTGGCAACTAAGTGAATGATTGACAGGTGAATTGTATCCTGTATCGACCTCTGCTATAGGTTAGTTGGTAGGGAGCCTCCCGTAGGGCTTAGGGCTCATTCCCACTCGCCATACCGCTGCCTTGGTGGCTGCTTCAAGGGATGTCCCTATCCAGGAAATCTGTTGGGTGGCTACGGGAAGTCAGCACACACCTTCATTTCCCACTACCACACCGACCTTGAGTCACGCCGGGATGCTGGTTTTGGGGCCTCAGTACTCCAATCTCTATTCCCTAAATCGGTGTGCGCCTTGCTGCCTCCTTCCAGTGAACTACTAGGAGTCTGCCTGAAGTGTGGCTAGATCATCATATCCACATCCCTAGAAACACAAGTTACTCACCTGTAATAGTAGATTTTCTACGGACTGTTTTCTTGCAGTAAGTCATCACTTATAGGAGTATCCTCCAGGTGGCACTGTCACACGTCATCTTCTCTCAGCAGTCTTGCATGGGGGCCATCCACATGACATCACTTCCTGTGGATGTGTATAAGAGTGGGCGGCCCCCAGTACCTTCTGTTCATTTTCCTACCGGCTTCAGCTTGCACACTCAGCTCTCCTGACCTCCTGGGTTGCAGTCTTCAACTCGCACTTGAACCGATTTTATACCTTTGGGTCCAGGACCTGGGACTTGCTCCCAGCACCCCCGGACTTCCATAGCAGGCCTGTGACCCACTCAGAGTACCCCTGCTGCTCCCAGACTCGGGCTGTCTTGCTGGGTCTGGGGCTTCTTTAGGGCCTAGCCCGACTTTTTCTTCTATAGCAGGCCCGGTGTTCCATTAGTGCTCACAGCCCACCTGCTGCCCCCAAGCCCAGACACTTTTTGCTGGGTCTTGGGTCATCCTCATGGCTGATCGACAACACTCAGCCAGGCCAGAACAGACCTCGAGGAGTCGCCGTAAGGGTGGGGAGGCCAAGGGCACTTGTTCCAGGCATAGGTGAGAATGGGATTCACACTCTTCACGTTCCCTCCACCGTGCTCCATCGACAATGGCTCCTCCATCATCAGTGATAACTTCCTCATCCATGGGGCTGCTACCCAGTCGACACTGCCTGCTGGGCTTGTTCTGTCTTCAATGGGCCATGTCCCATTGACGGAGCTTGTTTCTGAACATTTCCCATCGACTGCCAGTGTTGCCCCGTCGATGGCACATTCCTCATCGACGAGGATGCTTCCCCCGTCGACGGCACATGTTTTTTCTTCTCCCTTGTCGACCAGAGCTCTTCTCCCATCAACAGGCCATGTTTCTCCTGTTCTCTCATCAACGGAGGCCTTTTTTCCATCAACAGAGCACTTCTTGTCAATGGGGCAGCCTCTCCCATCGGCGGGATGGCATGCTTTGCATGCCTTGTCAATGGGACAGCTTCCCCCATCAACGGAGAGGCTTCCATTTGATCCCTCATCAACGGGGCAGATTCCACCATCGACGGAGGGGCCTCTCCTCATTCCTTCTTTGGCAGGGCTGCTTCCCTCGTCGATGAGGGCTTCCTACCCCGGAACTCCCCTGCTCAGGGCTCTGTTTGCATGCCCCCCAACTTGTCCCTGCATGGCGGCGTCCTCGGGGTGCCCTCCCGTCGCCCAGCACCACCCTTGATCGCGACTTTTTCCGGGCCTTAAGCCCTGCTGCATGGACCTCACCCTGAGTCCCTTGCTCCTTTACTGGTTCCGGTCCACAGGGGTCAGGGTGCCTCCCCCTGCTGTTCAGGGTCGGCAGTTCCCGGGCTGGCTTGCCCTCTTCCTGATGCCACCCTTGGGTGTCCTCCATCTCCGGACCCATCACAGGCTCCAGGCATCACCCGCATTGTGATGGCGGTCTTGCGGACCATGGGCCAGGGTCCCGTCCCATTCCCCCTCCCCATCGCCCGAGTGCTTGCGCCCAGACCCGGCGCTTCCCACCTGGCCCCCCCCTCCCATTTCTGTAGACTCCCTTTATGGGGTTTTCTGGAGGGGGGATCCCTCTATGGGGGATGTTGCTGGCGGGGACCTCTCCAACCCTGAGGACCTTGGTTCCCCACAGTCTGCGTTCTCCCTTCTGGAGGGCGCCCTGCCTGCTCACTCCCAGATCCCTCCTTCACGGAGCTCATGCTGCAGCTCCAGCATGCTTTTGGCTTCCCTGCTGTGGATCGGGACTCCTTTCACTGGGACATGGCTGCCTACCTCGATGTTCCCGAGAAGCCTGCCATGGTGGTCCCACCTTTGATTCCTGCGTATTTTTACACACTCTCGCATGCGTGGTCTCACCCTGCTTCCACCCCCCTGACCTTCGTGGCCCTGATCAGCTCTACTGTGCCCCTCCTGACCACCCCTACTTGTACACCACCCTGTAGCAGACTCGGTTGTCAGGGCGGTAGTCCATGACCGGACCACCCGACCTCACCATTCTGGTCCGGTGCTGCCGGTTGCTGATTCCCGGTGCATGGATTCCTATGGCATTTGGGTTTATACCTCCAGTACTTTGCTACTTCGTATTCTTAATTATCTGGGTCATATGGTCCGATCTCTTTGCACTCTTGGTGCCTCAGCATTGGACCTCCTGTCCGACTTGCATGCCTCCCCTGAGTCGATCAGACTGGCTCAGTCACTATCTGCCATGTCCTTCCTTTCCCGTCAGCTGCTCCATACATGCTTCGATGTAGTTGCCGCATTGGCCTGCCTTTTGTCCGCCAGTGTCACCCTTCGGGGCTTCGCCTGGCTGCGGGTTTCAGGTTTGCTGCCTGACATCCAGCTGTCGGTCACCAGCGCCCCCTTTTTCTGGGAGCCTGTTGTTTGGACCTGGTGCTCAGTCCATACTGGATTCCCTTCTGGCTTCGAGGCATACTTTTCGGTCTGTTTGGACCTCTGTCACGTCCCACCCCTATGACCCCGCGTGCGGACCATCTCATTCCTGGCCCCCCTACTGGGGTATCTCTCGGGACCACAGTAGGGCCTCCAGGGTGTGGCTTAGTCTGCCCCTCTGCGGCATCCCTGTTCCTCACGTGGGGCGGGACCCTCTTCTGCACCTTCAGCTGCTTTTCAGGTATCCCCCGTCTCCTCTTGCAGGCCTCAGAGGTGCCCGGGGATCTCTTTACCTTTCTTGGATGCTTGCTCCCAGACTGGACGCTTCACTCCTCCGTGCAGATCTGAT
The DNA here is from genome assembly GCA_016271365.2 of Neoceratodus forsteri. Lineage (NCBI taxonomy): Eukaryota > Metazoa > Chordata > Ceratodontiformes > Ceratodontidae > Neoceratodus > Neoceratodus forsteri. The sequence goes on from CM057456.1 coordinate 1,049,448,941, forward strand.
TGGAACTCCTGCCACTCTCCCTGTGATGGAGCCATTCAGTTGTTCCTTCCTATGCCCATCCGGGATGATTTTTCCCCGGTACTCCTTTTTTCTACTTCCTGATCCACTCTACATGTCTTTTTACTGACTCTGACCTTTATGACAGAGTCTGTCGACCTCTGCCTCATCAGGATGAATCACTGTGCCTGGCCACCTACAGTTCTTTCTACATCATGCCTCCTGCATACTGTCCTTGCGCACCTTAAGCCTTTCTGCCAGTGCGGGTGTGGTTTGAGTTGACATTTCTCCTGGTTTCATGCCAAATGTCTTCGCCTAACCGTTGGCCTATCTGCCTGCACGGAAGAGGTTTGAGTTAGACATTTCTGTTACATATCAAACATTTAGTCCTTACCCCACCCCGGCCTATCTGCCTCTGGGGGTGCGGTTGAAGTTGACATATTTATAGTGAAATTTACTTCTTTGGCCTTGCCTTTCCTCCCATTTGGATTTTACTGTTACGTAATCTCCCATAAGTGATGACTTACTGCAAGAGACCAGTCTGTAGAAGATAGTACAGTTACGTAAGAACGTACCATAACAGTAGATCTTCCGAGGACTTTCTCTTGCAGTAAGTCCCTCGCCCTCCATCCCCCTGCCTTGTTGCCTCGAATCTGCAACTCAGGATGTTGGGTGGGATCGCTGTTCTCTGTTATTTCTGGCCCTCGTTTACCTCAGTCCAGGCCGTGCTCATCGGAGCCGACGGTGAACAGAGGGTACTGGGGGCCTCCCACTCTTATACACATCCACAGGAAGTGATGTCATGTGGACGGCCCCCATGCAAGACTGCTGAGAGAAGCTGCCGTGTGACAGCACCACCTGGTGGATACTGCCGTAAGTGATGACTTACTGCAAGAGACAGTCCTCGGAAGATCTACTGTTACAGTAAGTTCTTACATAACTGTACTTTCTAGGAGTGGTATATGATGTTCATCCATACTGACACACCCGACCACCCCTGGCAAGTGGCACACAGGGTCTTGCTTCCATCGGGTAAGATCTGATGCCATGGGGCGGTGCTAGGGGAGTTACCACCTGGGTGGATGGGAGGAGCCAGCTTGAAGACATTCTGGCTGATTTAAAGGGGGGAAGGAACACTGCATGAAGTGTGATTGAACATCATATACCACTCCTAGAACTACTGTTATAGGTGAGTAACTGGTGTTTCCTGCTCGCTAGATCCAGGGCCTGGAGTTTTCTGGCAAGATGCATTGTCCCTCTCCTGGAGTGGGAGGTTCCTTTACACTGTCCCTCTATTTCCTCTGATTCAGAGGGTGCTAATCAAGCTGCAGATGGAGGGGGCCAACATGATCCTGGTCACACCATTCTGGCCATGGCAGATATGGTTTTTATTACTGCAACAGTTAGCAAACGAACCTCTGGTCCCTTTGCCCCTCAGCGGTTATCTGTGGACACTGGCTCAGGGGACCCTGATCCATCCCAGCCTCAGGTCCCTTTGTATGCATGCCTGGCTCCTGAGGACATAGCCATCACCCAGTTTGGGGTGTCCCAGAGGGTAGCGGGTGTCCTCATGGCAGCTGGAGCCACATATGCCATGAAGTGGAAGAGGTTTGTCATCTGGGCTGCCAAACATCATCTGGACCCTTTCACTTTTCCGGTGAGCCAGATTCTGGACTACCTGGTATCTCTGTCGGACCCAGGTCTCCAGTACTCTTCCCTCAAGGTGCACCTTTTGTCTATCTCTGCCTTTCATGAGCCCGTGAGCAGTTGCACCATGGCTCAATTTGGTGTCTCCCACACTTTTGTCAGGGGCATCCTGCATCTGAAACCTCCGATTGGTTCCCCTGTCACGGCTTGGGATTTGAATTTTGTTTTGAAGAAGTTGACCTTGTCTCTGTTTGAGCCAGCCACAACTTGCGAGCTATGCTGTCTTTCTTGGAAACGTTATTTCTGATTGCTTTTACTTCCACTCGAAGGATTTCCGAGCTTCAGGCCCTCTGGTGCGAGGAGCCTTATTTGATTTTTCACAAAGACAGGGTGTCTTTGTGCACGAGTCCTAAGTTTCTCCCTAAGGTGGTGTTTGAGTTTACCCTGAACCAGTCTATCCACCTACATGTTTATTTTCCTGAACCTACCAATCCAGGGGAAGCACTGCTTCATACAGTACTTTAGACATGTGCAGAATGTTGAAGTTTTACCTGCTCCAAACTAAGGAATGCAGAAAGTCAAAAAGCTGTTTGTTTCTTTCACCCCAGGCAGAGAGGGCATTCAGATTTCTAAACAATGTTTGTCCAAATGGTTGGCACATTGTATTGTGTTCTGCTAAAACAAGCATGGCAAGGAGTTGCCAGTGGTGGTGAATGCCCATTCCACAAGGGGCATAGCTACCTCTGTAGCCTGTTTTAAAGGCATCTCAGCTGCTGACATTTGAGCTGCTGTCACCTGGAGTACCATCGATACTTTCACCAGGCACTACAGTCTAGATATTTCCTCCAGAGCCCATGCAGGTTCTGGCAGGACTGCTCTGCAGGGCCTCCTATCCTAAGTCTCATGATGGATGGCCTTCCTCCCAGACTGTCTTCGTGCATCTGAAACTGGCTGAGACTCATTCCATATGTGTGACCTGATGACTGAGATGCCCCCAATGAAGACAGAACAGTTGCATAAGAATTTACTGTAACAGTAGATCTTCGAGGGGATCTCAGTCATCAGGGTCTGCCTTCCCTCCAACCACGTCCCTTTTGTGGGGCTCTTGCTCAGAACTGGCTAACTAGTGTATCCAGCCTTTTATTTAAGCCTGGGCACCTCTCTCTCTCTCTCTCCCCTTGGTCCCCCATGGCAAGAGCTTTGCTCCCTTAGCCTCCAGGGTAAAGAACTGAGGAGGTAGCGGGGCCACTCACTCCTTTTATAAGGTTGGTGATATCAGCAGATGATGTCGGCATGGGCGGCCCCAGTGGTACTTCTGAAAATCTTCCTTGTAGATCCTGCTTCACTGACGGTGAAGTTCCTATGGTGTGACCTGATGCTTGAGATCCCCTCGAAGATCTACTGTTAGGGTAGGTTCTTACAAAACTGTTGTGTTCCAAGCCTTCTGGGGGAAAAAAGCACCTTCTAATGTTATTCCAGAATTTATCAGTGCTGAGCTTCAGGTGAACATGTTAGGTGTCCTCTGCCTTCTCCTCATAGCTTTAATCCCCTGTACCCCTATTCATTTCAGTTGCCCTCCATTGCACCTTCTCAACTGCTTCATTGTCCTTTTTGTATTGAGGGGCCCAAAATGTCATGCAGTATTACAGAGGTGCCTGACAAGGGTCTTAAAAAGTGGCGTGATTACATCCTCTTCTCTGCTTTTCACCCCCTTTTGATGCACCCCAGCATTGTGCCATCCCTCCTGACAGCAGCTGATTACTGCTTGTCATGCTTCTGCCATTTGTTTATTTTGACCTCCAAGTCATTTTCCTCCTACACTACAGCAGGAGGGGCCCACACACTGTGTAGGCTCTTCCTCTGTTCTTCTTCCCTAAGTGTAGCACCTTGCATTTGGCTACATTGTTTTCTTTTTTTGTTTGTTTTTTTTCCAATTATTTAACCAGGTGAGTGAGACACACTAAGCTGAAAGCTTGTTTACAGGTGCAACCCGGGAGCACAGGGAAGTTAAGTGACTTGCTCAGGGTCACACAGTATGCAAGTGGGGGCTGTGGGATTCAAACCCAGGTCTCCAGATTTGCAGCTCAGAGCCTTAAACCACTGCGCTATACTGCTTCCCTGACATTGAGTCAGGGGCCCCAGGAGTCCGACCACTAGCCCAGCTTGCTCAGGTCTTCTTGAAGTTTGTTCCCCATACTCAAGGGAGTCAACCACACAGGCTCACTTAGTGTTGTCTGCCGACGTAAGCAGCCTGCTGGAGACCCCATCTTCAGATTTTTAATGAAGATGTTAAATAATAGTGGTCCCAGGATGTCAGTGAGTTCTCCATCACCACCAAACATGAAAACACTCTTAGGAATGTGCACAAATGAGCTAGCTGGATGCCATCAAAAAGGCATATGGTCTCTCGCACCAAATACACTACGTGACACACTCATTTGAAAATAACAAAAAAAGACGATCAGTAAGGTGTTAACAAAAACATTTAGTATGCTCAGAGGGGCAGCAGTGTAGTAGTAATTGGAATTAAACCATTAGGACTATAAGCTCTATTTACAAGGCAGTCCTGCATGATTACAGAAGTTGCATGTTACAATAAAATTTGGAATTTGGTATTACAGATACATAAAATGTACAAGTGAGTAGATCTTACACAGAACACACTAATTACTTTAGTACACAAGATAAACACAATATTTGCTATTCATTCAGGACAGTCTAGTCATAGGACAAAGCATTCCTTTAAAACAGTTGCATCTATCTACATTATATGCTAATTCATGCTTTGTTGCAGCGCTAAAGGTACTGGGAAAGGCATAGCTGGCAGTTTTAATATTTTAACCACATAATTCCACGTTAGATACAGAATAAGCAATTGTGATTTTCACCATACAGTGTCTTTGTCTTTGGTATTTGAAAATCTCTTGCCCTGTTTTTCTGAAGTGTATATTTATTGTTTCTATTCGGTTTATTTACAAGATGTTGTGGACTGTTTTCTTTTTCAATAACCGTATAAGCTTGATTTGCCAATTGTTGCATTCACCTTTTTCCTAAAGGAAGCCAGTTCATATCATTATTCGGACTACATAGATATGTTTTATAATCACATACTATAGCAGGGGCCAATATTGAAAAATGGGCAAAGCGGAGCACAAAGTTTTGCACTACGATTTTCCCTAGCCCAGGAGTCCAGTGATGCTATATTCTGTCGGATAGTGCAGCGGCACTATTCGATTGAATATAGGGACATCTTGGCATAGCGCCAAGTCACGTAGTGCCACCCCGACATGAAGCTATGCTGTGCTGGTAATGGTGCCACCAGACCTGATAGCGCTGGAGCACTAGGCGTGATATTCAGAGGGACGTATGCAAATGAGCCCATTGGGCATGCACGGTGCTAAAATGGCCATTTGCATGCCCATTATGGACTCATCTGCACAGGAAGCGGTGGCAAGTTTGCGTGGCACGGCCCCCATCCTGATTGCTTAGTCCCTCACAGAACAGAGAAGTCCCTGATGCCTAGCGATCCCCCCCCCCTCCAGTTGCGAGCCCGTATAGTATTTGAACAATTCCTGGTGCTTAGCAGTCCCCCCCCCGATCGCCAGCCTGAGAGACATGTTGGCGCAGTGCTAAGTCAAGTAGCACCACTCTGATGATCCCTGGTACCTAGCAGCCACCCTCCCCCATTTGCCAGCCCATATAGTATGTGAACAATCCCTCATGCCTAGCAGCCCCACCGCCGGCCCTTATGAGGGTGTGCACCTTGCCTCCCTGATCATCAGCCTGTATAGTATAGGGACATGGTGCAGCACTAAGTCAAGTAGCGCCACCCCAACATGGAGCCCTGCTGTGTAGGGAATAGTGCCACCAGACCTGATAGTACCAGATCGCTAGGTGGGATATTCAGAGGGACCTATGCAAATGAGCCCATTGGGCACGCAAGGTGCTGAGGGGCCATTTGCATGCCCATTATGGGCTCATTTGCATGGGAAGCGATGGCAGGTTTGCATGGCACCACCCCCACTCCAATTGCTCAGTCCCCCACAAAACAGAGAACTCTCTGGTGCCTAACAATCACCCCCTCCCTCCAATCACCAGCCTGTACAGTATGTTAACAATCCATGATGCTTAGCAGTCCCCTCCTCCCTCCGATCGCCAGCCTGTATAGTATGTGCACAATCCCTAGTGCCCCCTGATCGCCAGCCTGTAAAGTATGGGGACATGTCAGCACAGCACTAAGTTAAGTAGCTCCCACCCCGACAATCCCTGGTGCCTAGCAGCCACCCCTTCCCCAATCACTAGCCCGTGTAGTATGTGAACAATCCCTGATGCCTAGCGGTCCCCACCCCCTTCCGCAACCACCAGCCCATATGGTATATGAACAATCACTGGTGCCTAGCGGTTGCCCCCCCCCAACCCCGATTGCCAACCTGTATAGTATGTGAACAGTCCCTAGTGGTCCACCCTCCCTCCAATTACCAGCCCAATAGTATGTGAACAATCCTTGGATCTAACTTCGAGTGGGAGCTCTTGCAGCAGGCTGTTACAATAAGGACTACGTCGCAGGCACTAGGACCCTCCGGTGAAAACTTCAGCCAGCAGTACACAGCAGGAACTGACCCCGACACTGGCCCCGCCCCGACATCGGTCTGGGTACAAGAGGGGGCGGACCCAGCTCCACCCCAGTTCTTTCCCGCCACGTCCCGCACGTGAACAAGGAAGAACAGCTTCTGCTTGCCAGTTGCAGCTAAAATCTCTTCGATCTCTTCTATCAAGACCTTTTGGAGCAGTTTTTTCGACAGTTTTTCTCCGTTTGTACACCATCAGTCCGCTGCCCGTCGGTTATTTAACCGTTCTTTTTTAGATGGCTTTTGTTCCTCAGGTTACTGACGTCAGCCGTTGCCCGACAGTTTTTGGAAGTCCGACGGATGTCTTCTCGAGTGTCGGCCTCACCGGAGCACCTGAACAAGTGTGAGTGTGGGAGGCAGATCCCAGCCAAAGGACGGCCATCACCGGTGTGTCTTTTGTCTAGGCCCAGAGCACGACACCGTGAACTGCTCCGATTGCCAGGCTTTCACCAGCAGGACCCGCATCCGCCACCTCAAGGCCCTAAAAGCCTACTTACTGGAGCAGAAAATGGATCTGCACTCCTCGGAGGGGAAACGGAAAGAAAAGAAGTGGCACAGCAAAGACCGTGAGTCGGTCCGGCACCTGTCGATCGGCGGTCCGCTCTCACTCGCGGCCCTCTCCAGGAAGGCCTGTCCCTCGGGATCTGGAGAGCACCCGAAATCCTCTCGGGGGAGAAGCTGGCTAAGCCTAAGGTGACCCCGCTAAGGGTCACCACAAAGCCCTTAGAGGTGCATGCTTCGGCCCCACCTCCTAAGGCACCGGCGCCGCCTGCTAAAGGCTCGCCTCCGGAGCCCAAGGACTCTCCGGCGCCCCCCGGCGGCACCCCGTCGTTGGTGCCTACACCGACGCCGGTCGAAGGAGCAAAGGGCGTGGGAGCGGCTGTGGAAGAGACGACGTCCCCATCACCCAAGTCCTCCTCCCCCCTGGGCACCCAGGAGGGCTCTCCTTCATGCCCCGACGTCCCGGATACTTCCTTTCCAAGCCGGGCGGCTGAGATCTTCATGAAGGACGAGCTCCAGGAACTGTTTTCCTTGTGGTGGGGGCAGGTCCACCAGCGGTCCCCCCCGTCGCCGGCCCAGACACCGGTTCTGGACCCAGCGTAAAAACCACAGCCGGGAGGTGAGCCTTCCCCGTGGAAGCCGCTGGAGCGCTCGCCTACACCTCCCTCTAGGGCTCGTTCCCGCACTGGGTCCGAGGACCACCGATGACGCTCCAGGTACTCTGGTGACCGTCGTCAGTCTAGGTCACGCTCTAGGAGCCTTTCTCACTCTTCTAGGCTAGAACGCTCCCGACGTCGGTCCTCTGACTGGCGTCAGTCTCTGCTCCGTCGCTGGTCCAGGGACCGGAGTCGGTCTTCGGGCCGATGTTGGTCCGCTAGCTACCAACGACAGTGGGAGCCTGGTCATAGGGAAGGGTCAGACTATTCAAAATCCTATAGTTGATCTTCCTTACCATCGTCTTCCTCGACTTCCTCTCTCAGTTTGCGGCGATCCCCGGGAGAGAAGGACCAGCCTCGCTCGCCTCCAGATGATCCTACCTTTATGGACGTCATGAGACACATCCAGGCCTCCAACGAGTGGGACATGGAGGACCTGGACCCGGAACGCCGGAGACTAGCTAAGTACCTGAGGCAAAAGGAGCCTAAACCTTTGGTCATTCCTCCTTTGGTGGATACGTTCCAGGACCTCACTAGAACCACCTGGATACATCCAGCTTCAGTCCTGGCTGTTCCGAAGAAGTCGGATAGGCTGTACAAGGCCCTAAGGGCAGAAGCTTTCCTCACTGAACACCCTCAGGTGGATTCCTCGGTGATCACGGCTGCCCATGATAAGTCCAGGCAGCCGAAGCACCTCAGCTCCCAGCCTCCCGACCCGGAGTCTCGCTATTTGGACCAGGTGGGCAAAAAGGTATATGCTGCTTCCACCTGTTCCATACGTTCCCTCAACTTTTTGACGCATATGGTACAGTACCAGAATGCGCTTTGGGAGAGGGGACAAGAGCTGATGAAGGCCCTTCCAGACTCTACCCAGAAGACAGAGCTCCTGGACCTACTAAAATCGGTCTCAGATGTAGGCTCCCATGTCCTGAGAGCCTCGTATAACACAGCAGATATGGCAGCCAGGGCAGCCGCTTCCGGGGTGTGCCTACGGCGCCACGCCTGGTTGAGAGTCTCCGGCTTTCACCAGGATCTGCAGGCCGGTATCAAGGATTTGCCCTTCCAGGGTACCGTGCTGTTCGGGTAGGAGACGGAGGCCTTGATCTCCCATCTCCAGGAGTCGGGCAAGTCTATCTGGTCGGTCCACCAGATGTACCACGGTGACCAGCGAAGACACTGTAAACGGCCTTTTCGTAAATCCTCAGGCGGTCAAGGCCAAGCCCGTAGCAACCAACAAGGGCAGAGAGGAGGCTTTCGCAGGAGATCCGGCAACCAGCAGTCTGGTGGACCTCCCACCCGTGGGCCCAAGTCTTCCCAGGCCTCTCTGCCCACTCCCGGCTCAGGCCAGTGACTCCCTCCCCCCCCTTCCGCGGGAAGATCCAGGGGAGCCAGTTGGGGACGCTTCTCCCTTCATTTCGAAGGGTGGAAGTCAATAACTGCGGACCAATGGGTCTTAGACATCATCAGGAGGGGACACTCGCTGGAGTTCACAGAGTTTCCACCGAACACTCCACCAAAGCTCTCCCGTTATCCTCCTTCTCACATCCCACTAATAGAAGGAGCGATCCAGACCCTCTTGCAAAAAAGGACAATAGAGATGGTCTCCTTGCATCAGCGAGGACAGGGGTTTTATTCACACTTTTTCCTGGTCCCAAAAAAGACACAGGACCTTCATCCCATTCTGGACCTCAGCCCTCTAAACCTCTTTATCGAGTACAAAAGGTTCAGGATGGTGACCCTCCAAGGACTTCTTCCTCTGCTGCACCAAGGAGACTGGCTCTGCTCCCTAGACATGCAAGATGCATACATGCACATCGGGGTCTACCATCCCCACCGGAAGTTTCTGAGGTTCCACTTCCAAGGGGAGCATTACCAATTTCGAGTGCTTCCGTTCGGCCTCTCTTCCGCTCCGCGAGTCTTCACCAAATGCCTAGCAGTGGTGGCTGCGGCTCTAAGGCGCATGGGGCACTATGTGTTCCCCTACCATGATTGCGTTTACGGCCCTGGCTGGGAGGGTAGGCCTTCTTCGCACCGTCGAAGACACTTATACTCTGTTCCGAGGGCTGGGGATCACCCTGAATCTGCGAAAATCATCCCCAGAGCCCAGTCAAAAGCTCGTCTTCATCGGAGCGATCCCGGATTCCATCCAGGGCATGGCCTTCCTCCCCCAGGACAGGGGAGATTGCCTGCGAGAGATTGCAGAACGGATCTCAATAACTTCTCAAGTTCCAGCTTGGAACTTCCTCAGGTTACTGGGGCACATGGCGGCCATCCCTGTCACTCCCTTGGTCTGCCTCCACATCAGGGTCCCACAATGGATGCTCAGGGTGCAGTGGGACCAAGGCCACGAAGATCTAGACTCCCCGGTCAAGACCTCAGAGCCAGTCAGGAGAACTTTGCTTTGGTGGATGGACCCCAGCAACTTAGAGATGGGGGTCAGCTTTCGTCCGGAGCCACCAGGTCAGACACTGATGACAGATGCATCGGACCTGGGGTGGGGAGCGCACAATGGGTGCTCGACGAACACAAGGGGTTTGGTCACCTGAGGAACGGTCCCTTCACATCAACGTGCTGGAAATGCGAGCGGTTCTCTACGCCTTACAGGCTTTTCAGGAAGACCTGGTGCCAGGCTCTCTTCTAGTTCAGACAGCCAACGTGGCGGTCATCTTCTAGATCAGCAAGCAAGGAGGCACTCATTCGTACCCCCTTTGCAGGGAGGCGATGAGCGTCTGGTACTGGGCCATGGAGTGGGGCATTCTGCTGTCTGCAGTGCATGTTCCAGGCATCCTCAACGATCTGGCCGACAGCCTCATCAGGTCGCGATCCAGAGCGCACGAGTGGGAGCTGCTACAGTCCGTAGCAGACCAGCTCTTCGACAGGTGAGGTCTTCCAGAGCTGGACCTCTTTGCGTCACCATGCAACGCCAAACTGCCAATGTTCTGCTCGCGAGAGCACGCGCCTGGAGTTTTCTGGCCAGACGCGTTATCCCTTTGCTGGGCAGGGAGGTTTCTCTATGCCTTTCCGCCCTTCCCTCTCATTCAGAGAGTGCTGCTCAAGTTACAGGCAGAAGGGGCCCGAATGATCTTCGTAGCCCCAAGATGGCCTCGGCAGATTTGGTTCCCACTACTGCAGCGGTTATCAACGGAACCTCCAATTCCGCTGCCCATATGCTCGCAGTTACTGTCCCAGGACCAAGGGTCGCTGGTCCACCCGGACCTTCGGTCCTTACACCTACATGCTTGGCTCCTTCAGATGTAGCTCAATGTAGATACGGGGTTTCCCTGGAAGTGGTGGCAGTCCTAGCTTTGGCGGGAAAGCCCTCTACCCGCTCCACCTACGCTATGAAGAAGCTTTTTTGTCTTTGGGCATCACCACAGCGTTTGGATCCTGTCACCTGCCCTGTGAACTCAGCATTACAGTATCTCCTCTCCTTGTATCAAAAGGGCCTGAGTTACTCTCTATCAAGGTGCACATGTGGGCAATCTCGCCTATCATGCTCTCATGGGAGACAGAGCATTGGTGCAATTGGATGTCGCCCGCACCTTTCTTAGGGGAATTCTGCATATGAGACCTCCCATTCGGGACCCTATCCCACCCTGGGACCTCCTTTTTGTGTTGGAGAAACTCACCCTCCCTCCCTTTGAACCGGCAGCGGATTGTGAGCTGCGTTACCTTTCTTGGAAGATTTGTTTTTCAGTTGCTGTTACTTCAGCTTGAAGGGTTTCCGAGCTTCAGGCTCTGATGTGTTGTAACAGGGGGTTCTGTTGTGAAGTATAACCAATCACTTAAAGATGCAATAACCCCCCCCCCATTATTTCTTTTCACTCTATCCTATCCTCTATTATATTTCAATATCTATCCTATACTTTCTTGTCAGGGTGGCCAACCTGGCAATCTTCTATCTATCCTTTACTGTCCTTTTTTTTTTTCTGTCAGTACTTAATTGCATCTTGTTAAAAAAAATATATGTATATATATTGAAAAAGCTATGCTCAGCAAACCTTCAGTGGCTACTGGGAGAAGCAGTCCAACAAGCTCAGTGTCCCAAAACAAATGTCAAGAAGGAGCTGTTTCATTTGTAAACAAAAGAGCCTCTAAACAGCAGAGGGCTGAGTTGTGAAACAAGTATCTGCTGCAACTTCAGCTAGTAAGTTAAGAAGCAGTGGCTGTAAAACTAAGGGAAACTGAACAAAAAAAAGGTATTGTACTAAAATAAACTGTTCCCTGAGTGCCCATGTTAGTTGCAGAGGTCCTTCTATAGGGCAGGCAACTCATGAAATGGCAGCTTATATGGTCTCAAGGAGGAGTGATGTCAGAAGGGGGAGGAGCTAAGCTAATGCTCTGACATCATAGTCCTATAATTAAGTCTATATTTTTGTTTTAGGACCTTGTGAGGAAATAAATGTTTTTTTGGGTAAACCCTCAAAGTACTAGAATGATACTAGTTGGTTTAATATATATATATAAGCTTGAAAATGCCATTGTTCATCTTAATTAAGGTATCACATGATTGATGAGGTCACCCTGTGGCATTATAAAAGGTTCCTCTAGGAGAACCAAGAGAGATAGGTGGTCAGTAAGGTTCTGGCCAATGAGAGAGAAGGTTCTAAGAAGTAATTGTGCAAGTTTCCACGTTGTTTGAGAGAAGGGAAAGAACTCAGGAATTCTGCAGAGTAATTTTTTTTTGCAAGAATTATCTCCTGATGTTTGAAGAGGTGTGACGGATTAACACCATTTATTTTTCCTTTCTGTATATATTAAATTTAGTATTTTTATTTATTTTATTTTTCTTGTTGAATAAAATGATAAATGCAGACATATGCATTTTTTATGCATCCTATCTGGTTGTATGATCTGTTTATTGGGACTCCACTACCACAAGTGGTGTTAGAAGTGGGATTCCAACCTCTGGGGCATCAGAAGGTACTCCAGAGGGGGTGTTGCACTGAAAATACCCTAGCAGATGCAACAACCAGAACAAGTGGAGTTGGATACATTACATCTGACCAGGTCTGTCAGATTGAAGACTGGTGTTCAGTTGTTGCCAGGGATCGAACCTGCTACCAGACAAAGAAAGATGGAAGAAGGAGCCACAGCTGCAGCTGGTAATCCAAAGAAGGAGGAAAGCCAGATGACCCCAGCACTGGAGGATCCAAGTGAACTACTGAAATGGCTTTGTTTACGCCAACTTGAGATGGAGCGCCAGAGAGAAGAAGACCAGAAGCAGAGGGATGAAGACCGGAGGATACAGGCAGAAGAGAGACGGAGACAAGACGAAAAATGGACGGCAACCTTAAAAGCTATTCAGGACTTGACCCAGGGGCAGATGGGGAGATCTGTTCCTAGAGACATTAAATTAACTAAGTTGACAGAGGTGGATGATATTGAGGCCTATTTGACAACTTTCGAGAGGGTGGCCCAAACCTGCAACTGGCCTAGAGACCAATGGGCGATTCGTTTGGTCCCATACCTCTCGGGACGGGCACAACTAGTCTACAGCCAGCTAAGTGGAGCTGATAGCTCAAATTATGACAGAGTTAAAGAAGAAATTCTTCGCAGATATAATATTAGCACAGAGACATACAGGCAACGATTTCGGTCTCAGAAAATGGCAAGCTTGGATACCCCAAGAGAAACCTATGCCCGTTTGAAGGACTATTGTAGAAAATGGCTACAACCCACCACCAAAACTGTAGACCAAATCATGGAACTGATAATAATTGAACAATTCATCCAGATATTACCTGTGGAAGTGCAATTATGGGTAAAAGAACATAAACCCGAGACAGCCGAAGACACCATTAAGTTGGCAGAAGATTACCTAGCAGTAAGAAGCACCCGAGCCAGAGGTAACCAGGGCAATCCAGGACCATCTAATGCGCTGGTAAGACTACCTTTTAATGCTTCTACTAACCAGAGACAGTTCTATCAAAGGGAGAGAGGTGGAAGAGTTCCATATGCAGAAATAATATGTCATGGTTGTCTTGGAAAAGGGCATATTGTAAGGAACTGCCCAAATAAAAGATCTGATTTAGCACATCTTGCCCTAGCAAATTTTGGGTATGTGACCTCTGTGGGTATTGGGGAACAACAAACTTTGGGTTTGCTGGACTCAGGCAGTATACAAACTTTGATCAGGGCTGATCTAGCACTGAATATGCCCCAGAGTGATTCAAGTACTACTAGTGTGTACATGGAGACATACATCGACACCCTACAGCATGTCTTAATATAACTGTAAATGAAAGCCATGACATGTTGGTAGGCCTTGTTCCACGACTCCCAGTACCTGTCATTATTGGGCAAGACTTTCCTCATTTTGACCTTTTAATGCAGCAGCAGAAGACTTCTACAGGAACTGTTAATGTGGTTACTAGGTCCCAGGCCAAAACACAAGACTTACAGGAGGTCTTTCCTTTTGATAATGGTTATTTTGAGACTGTCAGTAAGGTCAAAAAGTCCAAGAAGACTAGGCGAAGAGAAAAAAAGACTTGGAATGAAAATCATCAGGCTAAAGGTCAACTTAATATCCCAGAGACTCTAGTGCAAGATATTGTACAGGACCAAAAATGCGATGAATCTTTAACATCTTTATTTTTACAGGTGGACAAGGTTGGACATCCTGGACAATCTCGATTTATTATCAAAAACAATATCCTGTATAGAGTTGTTGTAGAGCCTGGTACAAATGAGGAACTTGAACAGTTAGTGGTACCCAGTAAATATAGGGAACAAATAATGCACTTGGCACATGATATTCCCATGGCTGGTCATGAAGGTAGAGACCGGACAGTACAACGTATTCTATCTCGATTCAGTTGGCCAGGAGTCCACCAGGATGTTGAGGCCTATTGTAGGTCCTGTCCCCAGTGCCAATTGGTTGCCAAGGGAGGGAAGAAAGACACGGTGCCCCTACAACCTATACCATATGTAACTACTCCATTTGCCAGGGTGGCAATGGATGTGGTGGGACCCTTATTAAAAGTTCTAAGGGGAATCAGTATATTTTAGTCATTTGTGACTACACAATAGGTACCCAGAAGCAATACCAATGAGGATGAGTTACTGCCTCATGTGCAGAAGAACTGGCAAAAGTCTTCAGCAGGATGGGAATACCCAAGGTTATCCTGACAGACCGTGGTAGTAATTTTTCCTCCATCATGCTGCAAAGAACTATACAAATTGCTAGGGGTATCTGCTGTTAGAACATCCCATATCATCCCAAACTGATGGGTTAGTGGAAAGATTTAACAAGACAATGAAATGTATGCTTCAGAAGTACGTGCAGGAGGAAGGCCGGGACTGGGATAAGTTTTTGCCCTATTTGCTGTTTGCCTATAGAGAGGTGCCTCAGGCTACTACAGGGTTATCCCCCTTTACCATGTTATAAGGGCGTAAACCTAGGGGTCCCTTAGATGTGGTAAAGGGGCATTGGGAACAGGGTCTAATGTAGCATGCAAAAATATACTTGAATACATGACTGCATTGAGGAAAAGGCTAGTGAAATATGTGACTATAGCCCATCAAAATGTTGACCAGAAACAACTCAAACAGAAAGAACATTATGATATGGGCTTAAAGCATAAACATTTGAACCTGGGGAAAAAGGTGTTGCTATTGTTACCCTCCACTGAAAATAAATTGCTCATCGTTGGCAAGGACCATATGTGATCTTACACCAGGTAGGCAAGGTAAACTATGCCATTGAGATGCCAGGGCATAGACCGTAAAAAGAATTTATCATGCCAACCTGCTGAGAAAATGGGTAGAAAAACAGAAACCCCAGTGTTGTATATCCAGACCGATCCTGATAGAGCAGAGCTAGATATAGTATATGACAGGATTGATAAATCCGTTACTGACACTAAAGTGCATATCAATCCTGACTTAAACCCTGCACAGAGATTAGAGATTGATCATCTCTTGGAGTATTTCGCACGTACATTCACAAAGAATCCAGGGAGAGCCAAAGGCGTAGTCCATGAGATCAGAGTTACCCAAACCAAACCAATTCATCAGAAGTCATATAGATTACCAGAAAGGATCAGGCCAGAAGTAGTGGCTGAGATAAAACAAATGGAACAAGCAGGAGTGATAGTTCCTTCATGCAGTCCTTGGTCCTCTCCATTAGTGGTCGTGCATAAAAAGGAAGGGGGCATCAGGTTATGCTTAGATTTTAGGAAAATTAATGAAGTATCTGAGTTTGATGGGTATCCGATGTCACGCATCGATGATCTCCTAGATCAGATTGGGTCTGCAAGATACATAAGCACCTTAGATTTAACAAAAGGGTATTGGCAGATTCCATTGGCCCCAAAAACCCAAGAATTAACTGCCTTCTGTACCCCTCTTGGTCTATATCAGTTCACTACGATGCCGTTCGGCCTACATGGAGCCCCGGCTACCTTTCAGCGGTACATGGATCATGTCTTGAGACCTCACAAGGGCTATAGTGCTGCTTATTTGGATGATGTGGTCATCTATAGCCCCGACTGGGAGACTCATCTATTACAGCTTAGTGCTGTGATACAAAGCATCCAGGATGCTGGAATGACCATTAACCCATCCAAATGTGCTATAGCTAAGACAGAAACACGCTATCTGGAGTTCATTATTGGACATGGGAGGATTAAGCCAGAAGTAGATAAAATTGAAGCTGTGGCTAACAGTCCCCTACCCATGACAAAGCGCCATGTCAGGTCTTTCCTTGGTCTGGCAAGTTATTATAGATGCTTCATCCCGGATTTTTCCACCATTGCTACTCCTCTCACAGATCTGACCAAAAACCATTTTCCCAATAAAGTAAAGTGGAGTCCCGCCTGTGATGAGGCATTTAACAAAATCAAGGCCATCCTATGCTCAGCTCCGGTGTTATGTAGCCCTGATTTCACTAAACCATTTGAATTACAGACGGATGCCTCTGACACAGGCATAGGGGCAGTATTGACCCAGCATAGCCAGGGAGAGGAACACCCCATCTTATACCTCAGCAGGAAATTACATGAAAGAGAGAGAATATATTCTACAGTGGAGAAAGAATGTCTGGCCATCAAGTGGGCAGTAGAAGCCCTGAGATATTATCTTTGGGGAAATCAGTTTACGATTATAACAGATCATAATCCCTTATGCTGGCTAAATTTGATGAAAGATAAAAATGCCCGCATTTTAAGGTGGTATTTATCATTACAACCTTATAAGTTCACTGTACAACATAGAGCTGGTTCTCAGCATCAGAACGCTGATTTTTTATCACGCTTTGGTGCTGATCCAGCTAGTAACTCTGTTCCAGATACAGATAATGGAATTGTATGTGTATCACAAAGTGCCAAGATGGCGCAACCCTCAGGAAAAGTATGACTTGTAAACAGTATTGTCTGATTTTGAGTAGTGTTTGAATACTGTTTATTTTAAGGTCCCTTGGGGAACTTCTGAGTGGGTGGGGGAAGTTCCAACCTTCACAGGGTGAGGGTTTCAGTCAGCACAACAAACATTATGTTGCCTTCTTGTGGTGGGAGGAGTGTAACAGGGGGTCCTGTTGTGAAGTATAACCAATCACTTAAAGATGCAATAACCCCATTATTTCTTTTCACTCTATCCTATCCTCTATTATATTTCAATATCTATCCTATACTTTCTTGTCAGGGTGGCCAACCTGGCAATCTTCTATCTATCCTTTACTGTCCCTTTTTTTTCTTTTCTGTCAGTACTTAATTGCATCTTGTTAAAAAAAATATATGTATATATATTGAAAAAGCTATGCTCAGCAAACCTTCAGTGGCTACTGGGAGAAGCAGTCCAACAAGCTCAGTGTCCCAAAACAAATGTCAAGAAGGAGCTGTTTCATTTGTAAACAAAAGAGCCTCTAAACAGCAGAGGGCTGAGTTGTGAAACAAGTATCTGCTGCAACTTCAGCTAGTAAGTTAAGAAGCAGTGGCTGTAAAACTAAGGAAACTAGACAAAAAAGGTATTGTACTAAAATAAACTGTTACCTGAGTGCCCATGTTAGTTGCAGAGGTCCTTCTATAGGGAAGGCAACCCATGAAGTGGCAGCTTATATGGTCTCAAGGAGGAGTGATGTCAGAAGGGGAGGAGCTAAGCTAATGCTCTGACATCATAGTCCTATAATTAAGTCTATATTTTTGTTTTAGGACCTTGTGAGGAAATAAATGTTTTTTGGTAAACCCTCAAGTACTAGAATGATACTAGTTGGTTTAATATATATATATATATATATAAGCTTGAAAATGCCATTGTTCATCTTAATTAAGGTATCACATGATTGATGAGGTCACCCTGTGGCATTATAAAAGGTTCCTCTAGGAGAACCAAGAGAGATAGGTGGTCAGTAAGGTTCTGGCCAAGGAGAGAGAAGGTTCTAAGAAGTAATTGTGCAAGTTTCCACGTTGTTTGAGAGAAGGGAAAGAACTCAGAATTCTGTAGAGTAATTTTTTTTTGCAAGAATTATCTCCTGATGTTTGAAGAGGTGTGACGGATTAACACCATTTATTTTTCCTTTCTGTATATATTAAATTTAGTATTTTTAGTTATTTTATTTTTTTTTCTTCTTTTTGAATAAAATGATAAATGCAGACATATGCATTTTTTATGCATCCTGTCTGGTTGTATGATCTGTTTATTGGGACCCACACTACCACATGTGTAAAGAGCCGTATTTGGTTTTCCACAGGGAAAGGGTTTCCCTCAGAATGAATCCTAAGTTTCTTCCGAAAGTGGTCTCAGAGTTGACCCTCAACCAGTCGGTTGACCTTCCTATTTATTTTCCTTCCCCTTCCAATAGAGGGGAGGATCTCCTCCACACACTGGATGTCCACAGGACTTTGAGGTACTACCTCAAGAGGATGGCTACGCACCGTCACTCGGAGCAACTTTTTGTGGCCTTTGCACCACAATGCTTGGGTCGACCGGTGACCAAGCAGACTATCTCTAAGTGGATAGTTCGCTGCATCTCATTTTTTTATGAGAAACACAATAAACCCCTACCAGGCCCGGTCAGGAGTCACTCCACCAGAGGAGTGTCTGCCTCATTCGCCGCCCTGAGAAATGTCTCTATAAAGGACATTTGTGCGGCCGCCACCTGGAACTCGGTGCATACCTTCATCAAGCATTACAGCTTGGATATCGTCTCCAGACGCCGAGCTGGCTTCGGCCTAGCTGTTTTACAAGGGCTTCTGTCCTGAGGCCTCTGGAGTCAGCATATTCCACCTCCCGGCATGTATGCTCCCCCACCAGCCAACTTGATTGTTGGCTACAGTAACTCTGGCAGCTGCTGAGGTTGCCCAAAGTAAATTGGAGGTTTGTTCAGTGGTATTTGTGCTGCTCAAAAGGACCGCACTAACCCCTTTTGCACTGCGCAGATGCACTAAATATGGGGTCATGCAGATATTCCTGTCCCACGTAATCACTCCTTTGAATATCGCACTCCGACGCTAAGCCCAGTTTGCGTGGTCAAACACTCATTTGTGCCCACACAAACTTTTAAATATCGGGCCCTAAATCTTGCTATCCTGTTGTAAACAATGTCTACTCTGTTTAGTTCAATGTGACCATAAATGTGATGTCCATAGTAAATAACTAGTAAAAGCATTTGGTTTGCTGTTGTCTTACAAATTTCTTTATGAATGCAAAACGCAGTACGCTGTAATACTTCCAAGCAGTTATTTAGCTTTTTTGTCATATTCTTTATATGGTAATCAAATTTCAAATGTTGGTCACTCCAAAGTCCTAAATACTTTTACTCTGTTACTTAAGTTAAATATTCACCATTACTAGTTTTTATATTTACATATAAATATAGAATTTGACACCAGAAAAGAACCACTGGGCCCACCCAGTCTGCTCACATGATCCCTGCCTAGTCTGTCTCGCAGACCCTAACTGGTCTCCGGTGACCTTCCCCCTTTCCTGTCTATTTACTAATATTCCCCTATGTCTATCCCATGCATGCTTCAGTCCAGCTACTGTTTTTGCCTCCACCACATCTGCTGGCAGTCTAATCCAGGCTACCATTCTCCAGGTTGCAGCAGTGCAAATGTCAGTGGCTGAAATCCCTTGAAACAGGCCACAGAGGTAGCCATGTCCCTTGTGGAGTGGGCTTTTACTGCTCCTGGGAACTCCTTGCCATGCTTGTTATAGCAAAGCAAAATACAGTTAGACAACCTTTTTGACAAGCATTGTTTAAAAAACCTTGGCGCCCTCTCTACCTTGGGCGAAATAAACAAAATGCTGCTTTGACTTCCTGCAGTCCTTAGTTTGCAGCAGATAATGCTTTAGCATTCTGCGTACATCTAAAGTGTGAAGCAGTGTTTCTCTTGGATTAGCACATTCCGGGAAATAAACAGGAAGATGGATAGATTGGTTCAGAGTAAACTGAGACACCACCTTAGGGAGGAACTTAGGATTCGTGCACAAAGACACCCTGGCTTTGTGAAAAATCAAATGGGCTGCTCACACCAGAGAACCTGAAGCTCGGAAATCCTTTGAGCAGAAGTAATAACAACTAAAAATAACACTTTCTATGAGAGAAAGCATAGCTCCCAAGTCCCAGTTGGCTCAAAGCCCCCCAGGGTCAATTTTTCCAATACAAAATTAAAATGCCAAGCTGGGACGGGGGAACAGATTGGCAGTTTCAGGTGCAGAATACCCCTGAGAAGGGTACAGGACACGTCCAGTTGAGCCATGGTATGACCGTCCACGGGTTCATGAAAGGCATAAATAGCTGAAAGGTCAACCCTGAGAGAGGAGTACTGGAGGCCTGAGTTCAATAGTGGCATCAGGTAGTCCAGAATCTGGCTCGCCAGACAGGTAAAAGGGTCCAAATGACGCTTAGCCCAGAAAGTAAACCTTTTCCACCTCATGGCATACACGATGTGGCCGTAGTGGAAGGCCTCAAGTAGACCCTCATGGAAATAGCTCTGTGCAACCTCCTGAGCCTGCGAGATGAGGCACTCCACTCTGTCTAAAGGCAGGAAAGCTCTGCCTGCACTGAGTCCAGTACCGCCCCTGTATACTGCAGCCTTTAGGATGGGGTCAGAACAGACATGGGCAGATTGACAGTGATGCCCAGGGAGTGGAACAACTGGAGAGTCCTCTCCAGCATGTGTAGAAACTGATCCCTTGACAGGACTTTGAGAAGCTAGTCGTCCAGATAGAGGAAGACATACAGGCCTTCCGGCCAGAGGGCAGCAACCACGGCTGCTAAGCATTTTGTAAAGACGTGGTGAAGAGGATAAGCCATAGGGCAAGACTCTGAATTGGTAATTTTCTCCCTGAAAAAGAAACCAGAGAAACTGTCTGTGCGGTGGACACACTGAAATATGCAGGTGGGTGTCCTGCATGTTGAGGGAGCACAGTCAGTCGTCCTGTTTGAGCAGGGGCAGCAGCCCTGGGAGAGTGACCATGCAAAACGTTTTGTATTGGATGTAAAGATTGAGGTCCTTGAGATCCAGAATGGGCCTCAGATCTCTGCTTTGTTTGGGGACCAGGGAAAACCTGGAGTAGAACCCTTTGTTCTTCTGCTGCCCGGGCGCTGGCTTGATCGCCCTTTTCTGCAGAAGGGAGTGTGCCTCTTTCCAAAGGACTGCTGCATGATCTGGAAGAAAGGTGGAAGGTACCGGGGGAGTCTCTGGGGGTTGTTCCAAAATCTCCAGAGTGTGATCCCTTTATATAATCTGGAGAATACAGGCACCTGAAGTGATAGTGCTCCATTGACTGAGATGGAGGGAGAACCTACCTCTAACTGCCACCTCTTGGTCGGAGACCGGAAGAGGGGGTCTGGCAAGGAGTCGGACAGAAGCGGATCTGGCCACTGGAGCTGATCCATCACCTCTAGGGTGCTTCACGGAAGGGTCCGAGGAGGAGGAAGGGGGGGTAGGCAAGGTAGAACTGGCCTTCTGTTTTCCATGAAGATGGGAGCCCACACCAGACTGGCTTGACACCTTTTGAAAGGACAGGTGCTGTGATAGCCCTACCAGAGGCCCGTAATTCATTAATGATGTCCTGGATGTCAGGCCCAAAGAGCTTTGAGCCATTGAATGGGACATTAAGCACCTTCTGTTGAACATCAGCCACGAAACCTGATAGCCTGAGCCAGACGTGCCTACGAAGGCAAATACCCATGGCAACAGCCCTGGCAATCATGTCAGACATGTCATATAAGGCCCAGAGGAGGTGTTTACTAATATCCTCGGCAGCCTGGAGGGACTTCTGGACCTTCTGTTTCTTGGAACTTTCCGGGGGGGGGGGGCTGAGCAGCTGCCCTGCCCTTCTTCTATATGGTATTCTGGTATTTGACCATATGAGATAAATAATTAGCAATCCGAAGTCCCGAAGTGGAGGATGCGTAGGCCCTCTTACCCTAAAGGTCGAAGTCCTCTCAGAGTCTCTTTAAAGCACTTATAGTATAAACATATTCACAATGTCTAAGACCAGCCTCCCTGAGAAATTGATAATGCACAAAACTGGTCAAGACACTCAGTTTTGTGCTTCCTACATTGCTTGTCTGTACCGAGTGAGTGTTTGTTTTGAACTTTCTGCACTACATTGGAATTAAAGTAGGTTACTGTACAGGTAGGTTCCGGTGTGCCACGGGGATCAATCCTTGGCCTCCTCCTATTTAGCCTCTACCTCAACACCCTTCCCCTTGCCTGCCTCAGCAACCTACTGTTATATGCAGACAATGCTGTGATTTATGCAAGCCAGCCTGATCCTGTTCCCCTCTCCTGTGAGCTGCAGCATAGTTTTAACTCAATTGAAACATGGTTTGAGGAACAGAGAATAATCTTGAACTACAAGAAGACCAAATCCATGATCTTTACTGGTCCACATAACAAGTTTGAAACAGCCCAACTACTCATCCACAACAACACCGGCACAGCTCTAGAGCAGGTTTCCTGTTTTAAGTACCTGGCATCACACTCAACAACACTCTCTCCTACCAAGAGCACATTTCGAACATCTCCAAAACTGCCAATGTCAGACTTGGGCTCCTTTACAGGCACCAGCATTGCATGACTCAAGAGGCTCTATGCCTTGCCGTGACCAGCTCCATTCTATCAATCATTGATTATGGCCTCATATTGTATGGCACTGCCTCTGCCACTGCCTTCAGAAGAATTGTGGTCACCCTTAATACAGCCTGCCGGCTCCTTACTGGTGCAAGCCGAGACACTCACACCTGCAACCTGTATGCTTAGTTCAATTGGCTCAACCTTCAGAATAGAATCCACTATCACACCTGCCTCTTGGCCAAAAAGATCCTCTTAGGGTTGGCCCCGTCTTCTATCCAGCAGCTTCTAAAGAGGGTGCTGGCTAACTTGCGATGCACTAGAAGTTCACCAAATCAAGCTCTCCAGACTCCGGTATGCAGGGCATCCCAAGGACAAAGAACTTTCATGTATAGAGTCCCCTTCTGGTTTAACAGCCCTCTGGCACATATTCAATCCACTCCCAATATTGACCCCTTCAAAAATGGTCTTTGACAACACCTAGTAAACCTTAGCAGTTGTGATTGTCACACTTAACCCTTATGACCCTCAGTACATTACAGCCCCCCACTTGACAAGGCCCCCAACTGAGAGAGGGACCAAAGGTAGTCAAGAATGCTAGCCACCAGACAAAATAAGGAGTTTTATCTGTATGAAGTCCCAAAAAGCAAGAATGGAAGTTGACACAGTAGAAAGAAGCACTTTATTGGTGTCTAATACAAGGGCAATTAATGATTCACAAATAAATGTAGTAACAACTTATTCAGCACATGTTAATTTATTTGCTAACATTATTCATAAACATTAGGGGGTTCTTGCAG
Organism: Neoceratodus forsteri; assembly: GCA_016271365.2. Lineage (NCBI taxonomy): Eukaryota > Metazoa > Chordata > Ceratodontiformes > Ceratodontidae > Neoceratodus > Neoceratodus forsteri. Next base: position 1,049,472,193 of record CM057456.1, read on the forward strand.
TAGAAGAAAGTTTGCAAAAAGTGGCAAAACAGAACCCTAGGCTTGCACACAGGAAAGCTAAACATCTTAAGGATTCCATGCTTCATAGTCATTTTTTAGACAAGAAGGAGCACCAATGCTGGTTAAGTAAACCGGTGGGAAGTTTAAATGTAACAACTGTATGTATTGTGGTGTTGTTAAGGTGGGTAAAACATTTTTAACTGAAAACACAAAGGATTTTGCCATTTGCCAAATGACAACATGTAACACTCGTGGTGTCATTTATTTGGCTACATGTGTATGTCATGCTTTTTATGTGGAGAAAACAGAGAAATTTTAAAACGAGACAGTGAACATCAGAGGGCGATTACTAGAGGGGATCTTATGCATGCTACAGCTGCCCATGTGTTTCAGTAACATACATGGTAATATGGTACAGTACATAAATTTACCTATATGGCAATCGATAAAGTATGTCAAATCCCGGGGGGGGGGGTAATTTTTAGTAATCTTATTTTAAGGAAAGAAACATTCTGGATTCTTAAGCTTAAAGCTAATAGAAGTCCTGGTTTAAACTGTTGATTTGATATTAAACCATACTTGGAAGAAAGAACTCGATAATATATGGTAAATTTTACCAGTATTGTTTCTGTCAGTTTATCGGCTTCAGGTATTTAAAATGTTCTCTCCCCCTTCCCCCATTTTTTGCTTTCTTTTTCCCTTTATTTCTCCCCCCTCCCCCCATTTGTCAACATAGTTCTTTTATTTCATTTCATTACTGACATTTGAAATGTTTCCTTGTCATTTTGTCAATATACAATATTTAAAATATGTGTTTTCAGTATTATTTATGATGTGCAATACACTTCGTTGGTGTACTGTTCTTACTTATTTGTGTTTTTAAACTTGGGTCATATGATTGAATGTGTTCCTGTTATTGGTGTTTTTCAAATATATGGCATTGTGATGTCATGAATTTTATTGTATAAATTAAATGTGTGTTTGATTGTGCTTTAGCCTTTGCAAAAGAGTCCAGTGAGACCAGAAATGCGTTAGGCAAACTACTATGTGCAATAAAGCTGTTTAATTTTACTATGCAATGTCAGTGCAATATGTGGTGCTCAGTGCCTGGTTTTTGTGAATTACATAATATTATCATAATGCATTTTCAAATGAACAAAGTGCAGCAAATGAAAGTCAAAGAACAACAAAGCTAAAATTGCTGGTCATGTGATACTTTGCACATTACAGAACCGATATTAATCAAATTATCTCAGTATAAGTGATGGAGAAACATTGAATCTTCGAGCAGTGTTTTAGAGAGTGAAAAAGAGATGGATATTAGATTTATGGTACTACTGTAAAGCCTAAAACCAAACTAAAAGATGAATTATATTGTACTGCATTTCGTGTATATCAGTAGAACATGGTCTTGTGTTTCATTTAAACCCCTGAGGTGCAACATTTGCATTGTGTGGATCAAGCTTAACTCACTCTGTAATCATTGTTTGGTTCTGCTACCCCCTCTTTGCTGATTTTCTAACCCTGTCCACCACCACTCACTGCATCCTGCCCCCAAGTCAGTTGGCAATCCACCTTGAGTATGTGTTAGGTATACCAGACTGGTATACATTGCCCATAAGTTTGTCATGTGCTGCAGTATTGAAGGTCTTGCTGAAATCCAGATAGACTACATCCACCGCCTTGCCACAGCCCACCTCCTAGGTCGCCCACTCAAAGAAACTGATCAGTGATCAGGTTGGTATGGCATCCTTTACCCCTCATAAAGCTATGCTGAGAGGAGGCAAGAACCTTGGCCTCAAGCAAGTACAGCAATACTTTATCCTTGATAATGGCTTCCATTACCTTGCTGAACACAGATGTCAGGCTGACTGGCCTATAGTTACCCAAATCCAACCGTGTCCCCTTCTTAAAGATGAGGACCCTGTTGGTCACTTTCCAGTGCTGTATTTATTTATTGAAGGGAAGTGCTGTATTCATTTAGCCTCTTACAAGTAATCCACCCTTCCCCTTTTTTCATGAGCTCAAACCCCTCCTTTACTTTCCTTATTACATTTTTGTCCAGGAAGAAGTCTTGTTTTGTCTGCAGCTCCTGCTTCTATCCTAGCTTTCATTCACTGCTTGGCTTTCTTAATCCTAATCTTGCAGTCCCCCAGGGCTGCTCTGTACTCCTCTCTTAGCTAGAGGCAACCTATCTCTTTTTCCAGTGATAGACCTTTTTGTTCAGGGTCAGTTGCCTTAGGGTCCTGTTGAGCCATGGGGTCACTTCTTGACGCCTTTTTTTTTCCTTATTATGTATCTGAATACAGACCTCTGCTGCTACGTCAAGCACCTTTTTCAGTTAACTTCATGTATTCTGTACCACCAGCCTCGTGCAGCTGCTCGAGACTCTTGAACACTGCCATGGACCGTCCTTCATCTTGGTGAATTCTGCCTTTCTGGAGTTCAATCCTCCCTGCCATTTGTGGGCATTGCCTCCCAACGGTGCATGGATGTTCACATTGGAAATGACCCTATCCCCACTGCTGAGAACAAGGTCAAGGGTGGTCTCAAACCTAGCACCTTGTTAGATATGCTGAGCTAGGAAGCAGTCCTTGAAGATGGACAGAAAATAGGTCTCCACTCTGCTGTTAGCCTTCCCAATTCATCAGTCTGTGTCCTGGAGATGGAAGCCCCAGATCACAACTGCATCTGATTTGGCTGCTCTGTAAACTTCCCCAGCCAGCTGGGTATCGTGCTACACTGAACTGTTTGTGGGCCTGTAGAACACCGTCTGGGTGACTCTTTTGCTCCCCTATGTCCCATGCTCGACCCAGTGGTGCAAGTGGTAGACAAGAAGTACAGAAACTCAGGCATTGGCAATTGTGAAATGCAGAATGAAGATCCTCAATCTGAAGGATAGCTGTGTGAAGACACGTCTATCTGTTTAGACACTAGTAGATTCAGTTAGAGGTATTGAAGTAATTCTAGGAAAATAGCATTGTTGTACAAGTCAAATGTTGTTATGGAAACCCTGATTTCAGGTCACAGGCCCAGAAACTGTCATTATGTTGCTGGTTTAAAAATGTCAGTTCCAGTGTCAGTGGAAAGAAGTACAGGAACTCCGTTCCTGCTGCAAAAAAAGTACAGGAACTGAGTTCCTGTGTGTTCCTGTTCATTTTCATCACTGGCTCGACCCAGAGGGACTGTGTGAGTCAGCTTGCTACTCTGGTGTTCTCCTTGTCCTACACAATGATGCCATCCCTTACAAAGAGAGCCATTCCTTTCCTGTCAGGACTTTCCCATCCTTGTGATTCAGTCATTTTCTTCACCCACCAGGTCTCAGTGAGCGCCAGTAAGTCCTACCTTTCAAAGTGTATCTGTCCATCTTGCTTGCCCATTCTGCTTGGGGTGCTTCTCATATTGACCTGTATGCAAGTGGCAAGTGTGCTGTTTATCCCAAGAGTGAATTTGTTTTCACAGAATCTGACTTAACAAGGAACGGGTGAGGCACTGTAGAAATGACAGCCTTGCTAGAGATATTGCTTTACCAAAGGCTTGGCTCTCTGTACAGAATCCACAAGTACCTAATGCCCGAATCCAGACATAGAATAGCACAGGCAAATCTGCTCCCTATACTGGACTATGGCTCCTTGGTCACCGATGCTGTTAGTAAAACTATGCTACAGAAGAAGCACATTCTGTATCACAAGATTGCCAGATTTGCAACAGGTAGTGATTGCAAGACGCATCACTGCCTTTCTCTGAACACTCTAAACTGGTCCTCACCTGAGCTCACATCCAACCTAGCACTCACCAGATTTATTAAAAGAACCATGGTTTAAAACTCCCCCATTTATTTAGCTGAACAACTTGAGTTTGTCAACTTGCCCTCCTCTTGATCCACCTCGAAAAATAACCTAAAAGTTCCCTTTATCCGAACAAACACTGGACAATGTTCCTTCAGCTACCACGCCCCCTCACTATGGAATACAGTCCCCCCCATTAGAGAATCACCAACTGTCTCTGCTTTCTCAAGCAATCTGAAATAATTTTATCCATCACTTAGTGTCTGTGACTGCTTTGTGTAAATACCCCTTGTGCATACCCCTATGCATCTGCGATCAGTGTAGTATCTGCACTAATCAGCTGCGCTTTCTACATGCTGCAATTATGTCATCAAGTGTGTAAGTTTCAGTTGATGTGTGTATGTTTCATTTTCTGCAGCGAACACCCAAACATTTGTATGTATGTTCTCAAATGTCTGTGCAGTTGCACCCGGGTCGTGACTGAAAAAGGCACTTGGTGCCAGTGCACTTACCCAGTTACCAAAGTGAAAATAAATAACTAAATAAGGAAACTGGTATGGAACAGAGTTGTTCAGCTACTTCCTTAACCACTCCATACATGTTCCAGAGGGTAACTTTTTGGGGGGTACATCTGCTCTGGGTCAGTTTTCCAGGATAGTTGTTTCCATATCCATGGACAAATTCAATGGGGGGAAGGGGGCAGCTGCAGTCTGAAAGACTGAAGTGCTGCACACTCAAGCAGACTAGATAGACCGATAGGCCTGTATCTGCTGGCAATTTTGTATGTTCATATATCTAGAATTAATTATCTGTATCTGGGTTTGTTATCCATCATAGTATGCTAATATGTCCCAAATAATAAAAAATTTTAGACACAGATGTATTGTTCTAGAATGGTTGAGGAATCTTCTGTTCAAACAACATGAAGTCTTGCTGTATTCAGACATAATGCAGTTAGCCTCAGCACTTTAACTGCCCCGGAGAGGAAAGGGTTAACTCCATGCTGAAGCATGGAACGTTGCGCTCGAGCTCGGTTTTCAAACCTCTGTCTGTGGCACTTCCCAGTGTAACCGTCAGATTCTTTACTCCGCCTAACAGTGAAGTCGCTCCGGAGATTTCCTCTGCTCGGTTCGGTAAAAGTAAAGCGTTTGGTTTGAAAGCAATTCTGTTATTGTTTTTTCGGATTTCCAGCCTCTGTCTACGGTACAGGTAGTGTTGTAAATAGGTAGTGACTGTATTTTATTTTAAACAGCTTGTGGAAATTGTTTGTTCTTCGGTTTCTTTTAAGTCAGTGCGGTTAGGAACCGACCTTGTGTTTTCTTCTACTTTTAAGTAATATTTTCTGGGATTAGAGTGGTGTTCCGGTACCGATCGGTCTCAAAAGAACCGGGTTTTTTCTCAGTTCTTTTCCAAACCCGTGACACGGTTGTTACCGATCTGTTGGTATTACCTGGCTTGAAAGCTTCTATAGGGTAATTTTGGTAGGTTGGCCATGTCTGAGAAACCCAAAAAGAAAACCGCTCCCACTGGGTTTCAACACTGTACTGAGTGTGGGGAGGCCTTTGCCAATGCCTACCCCCACCTCATCTGTGTTTATTGTCTGGAGTTTGACCACCTCCAGTCAGACTGCAAAATTTGAAAAAACTTTCCCAAAACCACTCTAGAAAAAAGATTGAGTAGGTTGAGGGAAAGGGAGGCCGAGAAGTGCATGGATCCGGATGGCCAGCCCAGTTCGGTTGCTGCTGAACCTGAGGAGGTGCCTACTGACCTAGGCGATACCTCCTCAGGCAAAAGGAGAGCCAACTCTGAGGGGTCAGTTCCGTCAAAAAAGAAACGAAAGTCTGTTGGTTCGGATCCAGTACCGCATACTCCAACCGCAGACGAGATAGCCAAAGTGATTAGTATTGTCCAGTCGCTTCGTTCGGTTCTGTCCGAACTGGCATCGCCGGTTAGGCGGGTGGTTCAGTCGGAACCGGCTCCTTCAGATTATGATCCAGATGCTTTCTATGTGGAGTGGGATGGAGACGAAGATTATCCCGACGATGACAACGATGATTACGACCGGGGGATCTGGATGTGCCCATTGAACCAGACATCTCCCCAGACAGGCCCTCGGATGTCTCCCCTCCCAGGCTTTCTGAGTCCCCTTCACACTTCTTGTTTTACAAGAAGGTGGCCGAAACCCTCCAGCTCCCTATGGTTGAAGCTGCTGAGGAGGAAGAAGAGCCTGATTTTGTGGAGATGATGGACATCCCAGAGTCCAAAAGGTTGTCTATCCCTCTTCATAAGTCCTTGGGGAAACAGACACAAAATATTCTACAGACTCCTAACTCTTTACCTCCTGTAGATAAAAGAATGGACAGGAGATACATGTTATCAGGCTCAGCTGCGGAGTTTCTTTATTCACATAGCAGCCATGTTGGAGTAGTGCAGGCTGCAGCCTGTGACAGGGCAAACATTCCTTGTCTTCACACCCCCCAGACAAGGACTCCAGGAAAGCTGATGCCATGGCCAAAAAACTGTACTTGGCATCCTCTTTGGGACTCAGGCAGGCAAACTGTATGGCCTATACAGCCAGGTACCAGAAGTCCAGGTGGGATACGGTTCTGGAACTGGCTAAAAAGGCCTCCCCCCAGCTAGCCAAAGAGCTGGAGGAGGTGTATGCAGATGGAATTGAGGCATCCAAAGTACAATTTCACGCTGCTGTGGACTCCAACGATGTGGCATCCAGAGTCATGGCTACATCTGTGTCTCTCAGAAGGCATGCTTGGCTCAGATGTACTAGCCTATCACAGGACACCCAGTCTGAGGCTATGGATTTTCCTGTAGTTGGTAACTTTCTGTTTGGGGAGCAGACAGAGGCCTACATGAAGAAAATGGACGAATATAGGACCACTTACAGGAGTGCACAGGCCAAGGAAAGGCAAGCCACTCCTCAACAGCAGCAGTCCAGGGGCAGGGGCAGGCCCTTTCACAGGCCTTTTTACCAAGCCTAGGCCTCCTCTTCTTACCCACAAAGGGTTTTTTTTCCGAGGGAGGGGTAGAAGGGGGATGAGCAGGGCTGCTTCCTCCTCCCAGTCTAAGGCTTCTGCCAAGCAGACACCCTGAGGTATCAGGCCGGGTCGACTCCCCAATCCCAGTAGGAGGCAGGCTGGCTTACTACTTTCAGGCCTGGAAGTCTGTTACCTCAGACAAGTGGGTCCTGGAAGTAGTAAGCTAGGGACTGGCCCTCAGCTTCAAAAGATACCCAAAAAGGAGGGCCAAGTCTTTTCCACCTGCATCAATTTCAGAAACCCTTGCCCTAGAGGCAGAGGTTTCATCTCTCCTGGCTCTCAGAGCCGTAGAGAAGGTTCCTACTCAACACAGGGGAAAAGGCCTGTACTCCAGGTACTTCCTTACCCCAAAGAAAAAGGGAGTGGCGACCCATCCTGGATCTAAGGTATTTGAACAAACACATATCAAAACCAAAATTCAAAATGGTAACTCTGGGAATAATCCTTCCCTCTTTAAGGCCAGGGGATTGGCTAGCATCACTGGACCTCAAGGATGCCTACTTCCATATACCTATCAGGTGCTCCCACAGAAAATACCTCAGGTTCGAGTTGCCTTCAGGCCATTATCAGTTCAAGCCATGCCTTTCGGTCTGACATCAGCTCCAAGGGTGTTCACAAAGTGCCTTGCAGTAGTGGTGGCTTACCTCAGAAGACAGGGTATCACCATTTTTCCATATCTGGATGACTGGCCCCTAGTAGGGCAGTCATCAGACCAGGTCAGGTCAGCTCTGCGAACCACTCAGGACTGGCTCAGTTCTCTGGGGTTTCTTCTCAATCTGCCAAAATCTGTCCTCGAACCAGTACAGCTTCTCACCTTCATGGGGTGGAATTGGATACTATCCAAGCAAAAGCTTTCCTTCCTTTGGCAAGGGTGAAGGCCTTAGTAGACCTTGCTTCCTCCTTTCGGCCTCAGGTTTCTCTTCCAGTGAGACAGTTCCTCCAACTCCTGGGCCACATGGCAGCCTGGTTCAACATGGTTCAGGGAGCCAGATTTCAGATGCGGGACATTCAGTTCCATCTAAGGTCTTTTTGGTCGCAGAGAAGGGACTCTCTCACCAAACTGATTCCAGTGACCCGAACTCTGGTGCAAGCTCTCCAGTGGTGGCTGGACCAGGACAACCTCAGACAAGGGGTTCCATTTCTCCCTCAAGTTCCATCAGTAGTTCTGACTACGGATGCTTCTTTCCTAGGCTGGGGAGACCACCTGGGAGCCCTAACAGCTCAGGGGATCTGATCCCCGCAGGAGTCTCTTCTTCATATCAACCTCCTGGAACTCAAGGCAGTTTTTCTAGCCCTTCAGACCTTCTCAGATTCAGTCAAGGGCAAGGTGGTCCAAGTCAGGACGGACAACACTACCATAATGTGGTACATCAACAAGTAGGGAGGCACTCAGTCCACAGCCCTGTGCACAGAGGCCATGAAGATTTGGTCTCTGGCCTATTCCCTTCAGACTTCCCTGGTAACAGTTCATCTTCCAGGGAAAGACAATGTGTTAGCAGATGCCCTGAGCAGGATTTCACAGGGACATCACGAATGGTCCCTGAATCCTCACATTCTGAAGATCATTTTCTCCAGGTGGGGCACGCCAGAGATAGATCTATTTGCAGCACCAGACAATCATCAACGTCCTCTGTTTTGTTGCAGACCTCCAGTCCTGGGGACAGTTCCCCAGGATGCCCTCATTCTGCACTGGAAGGGCAGGTTTCTCTATGCCTTCCCCTCCTTTCCCTCTCCTGTTCAGAGTCCTGATCAAGATAAGAACTCAATCCTGCACAGTGATACTGGTGGCTCCAGATTGGGCCAGACAACCCTGGTATCCTCTGCTGCTGTCCTTGGCTGTGTCACGTTCCCTGTCTCTTCCCAGGAGATACAATCTTCTCTCCTCCTCCTCCCAGGGGCGGATCTGGTACCCCAATCTCCAGTCTCTCAACCTCAAGTACAGGCTCTTGAAGAGTTAGAATATGCAGCACTAACATCTCTCTCTGGGAGTTCTGGATATTCTGAAGGTCTCCAGGAAACCTTCCACTAGAAAAACTTACAATTCCAAATGGAAGAGGTTCAGTATTTGGTACTCTCAGAAAGGTATTGTGCCTGATTCTGCAGGCATTTCCACAACCTTAGATTATCTAGTTCATCTGAATAGTCTAGGCCTTAGGCCAGCCACTTTGAAGGTTCATCTAGCAGCTGTCTCTGCATTCCTTTCAGTGGGGAAGGGCTCTTCCCTGGCATTTCATCCTGTTTTCAGGAAGTTTTTCAAAGGTCTGGTTCACATTAACCCTCCCTTTAGGGAGCCTACTCTGCCTTGGGATCTTAATGTCTGCATTGCTCGGTTTATGCAGCCATCCTTTGAGCCTATGGCTTCGGCTGAATTGAAGTACTTGACCTGGAAAACTGTGTTCCTGGTAGCTATTACTTCTGCAAGGCGGATTAGTGAATTACAGGCCCTGTCAGTTGAACCTGACTTCATATCCTTCCATAGGGATAAAGTGGTCCTAAGAACTAATAGGAAGTTCTTGCCTAAAGTGGTATCGGATTTTCACCTAAACCAGTCTATATCTCTCCCTGTGTTTTTCACTGACCATTCTTCTTCAGGGGAAAGAAGATTACACAGTTTGGATGTTAAAAGGGCTCTTAGCTACTACATAGAGCATATTAAGGAACACAGAAATGACTGTCTTCAATTGTTTCTCACTTATGGTGAAGTGGGAAAAGGTAAGCCTGCCACTAAAATATCTATTGCCAGGTGGATTGTTTCTTGTATACAATTCTGCTATGACAAATTGGGTAGAACACCCCCTTCAGGCCTGAGGGCTCACTCCACTAGGGGTACAGCTGCTACTCTAGCTGCGGCCAGAGATGTACCCTTGTTAGAGATCTGTAAAGCAGCCACCTGGAAAACAGTACATATATTCACCAAGCATTACTCCCTGGACATCCAGGCTAGGAGTGATGCTAGGTTTGGCACAGCAGCACTGCAGAGCCTGTTCCCAAAGTAGGTTCTGTATTCCCTCCTCCATAGAGAACTGCTTGGTAGTCTGCATTATGTCTGAATACAAGACTTCATGTTGTTTGAAGAAAAAATTACTCACCGTAGTAATGTTGTTTCTTCTAATGGAGTCTTGCTGTATTCAGACCTCTCCCCCGCCTCCCCTCTCAGAACCTGTTTTTGGGAAGTGGGCTGGCAGGTACAGTGTTGCACCTCAGGGGTGTACCTTGTATCCTCCCTCTTGGTGGGGTAGCTGTTATGTTTATCCTTCTTGTGTTGCATAGCTTAATTGGTCACTACCTTGTTTCTTCTTGGGTTCTCGACTTGAGTCTTTTTTGGACTCCAAAAATATTTTGCCTTTTGGCTATATGTTTCAAACAATTTCCATATTATAGTGCTAAGTTAGTTAGTTGCTCGTAAGAATCTGACAGTTACACTGGGAAGTACCACAGACAGAGGTTTGAAAACCAAGCTTGAGCTCAACGTTCCATGCTTGTACATGGAGTTAACCCTTTCCTCTCTGGGGCAGTTCAAGTGCTGGGGCTAACTGCATTATGTCTGAATACAACAAGACTCCATTAGAAGAAACAACATTACTATGGTGAGTAATTTTTCAGATTGACTCTTTACTGTTGCCTCCCACTTATTGGTCAGGGCCAGAGATACTAGGACCATGGGGAAGCAAAGCTTTTGCCAGGTGACTGGCCATGGCTACTGGGCATGGTGCCTTCACACCATTGCTGGCTCCCTCACTAACTTCAGTTCTGTTGTTCCTGCCGTCGAGTGCACACCATGGTAGCACAATGCATCAGTTCGAACTCGTCACCGCTTTTGTATTTGTGTCACTGCTATTTTCCTTTTTTGCAGTGCCGCTTGTGTTCGTTATTTTACCACAATGTTGAAGTCCAGTAAGAAAGGGGCAAAATGACCAGAGTAAGTCAGACAGCTGCCCCATTATGTGTCGTTGCTCCTTTAGGAGACCAGTGACCGATCTGAACCAGCATCAGACCTGTGCAGCTTGTCTTGGTGCGGAGCACAACATGGATGTATGCATTGCCTTCTTCTCCATGGACTGCTGTGCCCTCAGGAATCACATGCAGAGGTGGGGTCCCCCAATCCTCACCTTTAGGGCAGGCATCACACCTGAAAATCCAAGCATAGGCCTTTCCCCAGGCCACTTGCCTTAACCTCTGGTTCTGTGAAAAGTAGGGAGTTGTCCTCAACCTAACCGCAATGGGGCATCAGAGACACTGGTGGATGGGTCTAGTGGACAGTCAGTTCCTTCTGAGTAGTCAGCTGTGAGCCTGTCACAGTTTGCCTGCCCCCAAACAGCAAGGCAACAGCTGTACGCTCAGTCTGCACTGTTGGACACCTCAACTTCATCCTCTGGCATCACCCATGCCATTGTCACTGTCCACGGTGATGACATAGCAAGTGACACTGGCGATGATGCCGGGCCTCCTCCTGACACTGGTCACAGTGTCAGCAGAGGGACTGACAAAGAGGCTTGGTCTGTACTGTTGCCAATTCGGATGCTGTCAACATCCATGGTGTCACTAGCAACACCGAGGAAGGTGACAGCTCCAGATACGGTGACGGAAACAATGACGGCCATGGTGTTGGACCTGAGTCCAGCTCCAGGCAAGGTGCTGACTGTGACGAGCTACCCCAGTGCTAGTCCTTATTTGTAGATATTATTCTGTTGTATATATGTTTTTTTTATGTAATTCTATGTACATGCCAGTGTCTGCAAAGGCACCTAGCAAAAAGACTGTTTTTTTTTTGTTTTGTTTTTTTGTTTTTTTTTTAGAGAAGGGGGTTTGATCTTCCTCTGGCCTACAAGGCCAGCCTTGCTTGCAGGAATCTGACAAGTTATTGTCAAAAAGCTTGTGGATACATGATCAAAGAGTATTCCTCTAATGTTAACTGGCCAAGGGAAGCAGTAGTAATAAAATCAGCTTATATAATCATGCAACTTACAGGATCTTCCTTATAACTAATTAAATTAAGCCAGTTCAAAATCCCAGGATGAGAGAAGCTATTTCCACCATTGTAAACCCTTAAGATCAAAAGGGAAGGCCGGCCCGGTGGTACTGATGGTTGAGGTGCTGGACGCCACACCGGTGACCCGGGTTCAGGAGCGGACTCGAGCCATCAAGGAGTTGGCAACGGAGGGAAGGATTGATCATCCGGAGGACAGCTCTCCTTTCCTGGGAGGGATGAGAGATACGTAGGCCTCGCCGTCTGGAGCGCCCTAGTGGTAACTAAGGGTAAATTCAGCAGTTGGGTCCTAGCAAGTGGGGATCGGCTGTGGCAGTGCTCCTGTGGACGTGAGCAGGAGCACTCATGCCCTGTGCTGGAGTGCATTGCACTGCTGGGCCAATGTGGGGGAAGTAAACAGAAAAATACTCCCTTCCCATTGGTAGGCAAAGGTGGGTCTAGTGGCCTGGCACCACATCCAATTCTGGGCTTACCAGCCCTCTGGTTCTCCTCTCGCTCGTCCCCCACCAGATACTGCAGATAGAGTGCCGAGTGGAGTGGCGGCCCTTGCTCCCGGGGGACTTAGATCCGGGGGGGGGGCTCCTTTAGACAAGCGGTGACAGAAAAGGTTCCCAGAGTACACGGTCATATTTTCTAAGTGCCAAGACTTTGGGAAAATGCAAGAGTGACACCCGGTGGCTTAAGTGGAAGAGCCAGCCTTTATTCACAGAAGGGCCAGTCTTTATTCACAGACTGGGGTCTTCTATATAAACTCTCGAGCACAGACACTCAGGGCCATTTTGCCATTCTGTTTGGACTCCTTCGACTTCACCACAAGTGAACACCTGTCAGCACAGAGACAGCCTAAAAACCAAAGGCTGCTACACAAAGACTGAAATATTTTGCAAAACAGCGGTTCTCTGAACTTTGAAATCTTCATACCTCAGATAGATTAGCTAACAGTCTTAGTGCGTTTCATTGTACATTTTTCCATTTTCTTTTCCTGTATACTGTAACCCACATTAATATTCTCTTTTTAGTTGTACTTGTATTTATTTAAGTATTTTAGTAAAACTTTTGTTTTCCTAAAGAAATTCTGCCTATCTGAGATTTCATATATTGTATGTGTCACTGTAGAAGGTTTATTAACAATTTGTGAAAACTGTTCTTGCCAGAGGGACCACCGTAAGCAACTGAATTGAGAAAAGGGTCTGTAAGGGATCTGGAAGGATAGGGAGAATACCAGAGTCTACAAAGATTTTGAACCAGGCTGTTGCATGTCATGTAGGGAGAAGGCCAAATCAGGTGTTATGCTGCTACCATGAAGAGAGTGTGATGCCTGGGTTTTCCTTCTTTGTGTAACAGCCAAGGAAAGGGTTCATATTTGGCCACAAGTCTCGAGACTGGCATTTTGTCCTTATCCAGAGCTAGAGAGACACCTGGGATCCTCGTGGTAGAGGTGCAGTTATGACCTTGGCATGCATTCTAAAGGACAAGGAAGGTATCCCTGTTCTCCCCCATCACAGATTACATTTAAGGGTGGGCACAGTAAGCTCAGTGGGCCTTACCCCCAGGAGTGGGTTCATGACACTGATGACTGTGGCATCCCAGAGGTTGTCCCTGCCTCTTGTGTTGTTCGTGACACTGAAGAGGATGATGGCTTCAGAAGCGATGTTGAGGTTGGCATTGAGCAAGGTGTGAAGGGCAGTGCTGGCCATGGTGACAGAGATGACGCTGTCTCTGAGACTGTCACCGATCCTCAGCCCAGTGCAAGAGGAGTTGCCAACTTGGGGTCAGATTGTGGCCCAGAGATGGAGTTTTCTCCAGAGCTGTTGGATGAAACCACCACCAGTGAGGACCAGAGTCACCCTGTGGGAGTTGTATGGCTCTACTTTCCTCACCTGGGGATTCTCCCAATAGTCACCAAATGGGTCACTCCTTGGATGCAGGAGGACACCCTTCAGGTGACTCAGGCCTTCCCCTTGGGCAAGGCAGTCTACACAGTTCCGCAGCCCAGGCTGAGGCCCTCGAGACCAGGAGTCTCAGCTCCTTCTAGCAGGTCCCTGCCATTTCCTGGAGAGATTGCCCTCATTCATAGGCCCTGAGAGGCTGTTAACATGGGAACACCACCAGGATTTCATTGGTGCCTTAAAGAGCTGGCATAAGGAGTCGGACAAAGCCCAGTACAGACCCTTCTTCCCCTCCACTGTGGTTCCTTGAGTCAGCGCCTCATCTCCATCAGCATTCTCCTCAAAAGACAATGAATATTTTGTCCACCTTCCTTCAGCTGCTGAGTACGCTTTGAACCAGCAATTACTGGTGTAGATTCTCCAGGTGCTTGTTTTGCATGCCTTTACAAGCCACGATCTGGCAGCCCTCCCACTGGGGCTCCTTGGAGTTCCCAATCTCGATATTTCTGTCATTCCTTCATGGCTTAGAGCCTTTGTGGAGGCATCCAAGGCAGTGTGGAGATGTCCCTTCTCCAATCCAGTCATCCCCAGGGACCTTCTCGCACAGTATCACGCATCCACGGGGTCTGCTGGTGATGTACTTCACCCTTCCTTGAGGCTTGAAATGTTGCAGACTCCGTCAGGGTCATGACATCTTGCACGTGTCACCCTGGCCATCCCCACAGGCTGTTGGTGATAGTTCTGGCCCAGCACCATCTATTGCCAAGGCATTTCTGCAGTTGTACTCCCTACGGAGTAGCTGTTAAAAGCTCACCATGATAGTGCTGGCCGGCACCATCTAGTGCCAAGGTATTTTCCCAGTTATACTTCTTATAGAATAGTTGTTAACAAAAAAAAAAAAAAGGTTTGCGCTTCATTGGTGGGTTCCCACTCCCACAAAGAAGAAAAAAAAAATTAAACCTGGGGCAAGGGTTCCTTTCAGTCAGGGGTCAGACAGCCATCAGCTTAACAGGACCAAAGATGTGGAATGACCTTCTGTTGGAACTTAGGTGAAAAAGTCACTTCTGTTGCTCGTAAGAGGAGTATATGCAAGCATTTGCAAATAAAATATACATGTTCTTGTTTTATTACATAGATGATTACTTATGTAATGTGTTTTGCTCATTACAGTCTTTATCTATATTTGTACAGTATATGGATCATGCTTGTAATGTTACTGCACTGTATAGGCTTGTGTTATGCCTGAAAAGGTGCAGTTTGTCCCAGTGGTGTGTGTGTGTGTGTGTGTGTGTGTGAGAGAGAGAGAGGATCCTATGCAGTCCCTATGACTGTCATTTTAAACAGATGGCCTTCTGGTTGAAACCTAATAGTACTGGTCATTGATTTTGGTCAGTCTCAAAATGTTTCCCTTTCCTAGCAAGAATGTACAATGCATAGGAAAACAACCCTCAAGTCATCCAACTGATCCACTGTATAGGAGACCCTTGGTTAACCATTGTAGTGTATGTGATCAGCAGAACTCTAAAATTTCACAAACCCCAAATCCAAGACATCGTGGATAATATATGTACATCACCAAGAAGGAATTTAGGCTGGCTGTGTGTAATAGCCTCAATATGATCAATAAGTTTTCACAGCTGTACCTGTCTACAGTTGGTGTTTGTTCTGAGTAGAGATTGATACGAGTGCTGGATTGAAATCTTTAGTTCCAAAGATTCTGTGTGCCTGAGGTACTGAAAACTCACGTTTGTTGTCCCAGTCAGGAACGTGTGACATGGAGAAGTGCAGATGAGCTACCCTGGCTTTTCCAGCAGCAGGGAGACAAGGACAAGTTACATCGGTGCCTACTGAACCTGTCTATTTCTCAGAATCTTTACAAAAGGTAAGGCAAAATATTTCGGGAATATTTTTCATCTTTCAGGTGTCAAAATCATAGCAGTGTGACTGTGGGTGCCTTTTGCATACTATACAGTTAGTGTGGACTACTTCACATAGCAAATAATAACTTGCAAATATTTAAAGACACCCCCCAACAAAAAAACAAAATAGATTACTTTCCTCCTCACCTCAAGTCATATGGATCAGTGTTTTCTCCTTTTTTTTTTTTGTGCGTGCTTGAGCATGCACCTATCATAGTCTTTTTAATTTGCTCATTTTGGCTGAAGCTGACTAGCCTGGGGTATGCAGTTTTGTGCTTGTGATTGGATGCCCATACATAAACCCCACCCTGAACTGTGATATTATTATTGGTTAGGCAATTTAATAACTGGATGGGCACCACTTTCAAATACCATCAATAACTGGCTTTCACTGTAATACACTCAATCCCACTCTAGTACAGAGAGCACTGTCTCCTCATACTCTCTGAAGCCAAACAAACCACCATTTATTTTCACTTTAAAATTACATAGCCTTCCATTCTCACTAGAAAACCCTGTAAACAACTAGTTGCCACAAACATGGTGAACTACCATACCAGAAAGTAAATGTATATAAGCAAACTTTTCTTTTCAGGGTATGTTTCTTGGTACTCGCCACATTGTCCGGCGCATAACTAGCTACAAACGAGTGAAAGACTTTTCAGAGTTGCGCCCCCCCCCCAAAAAAAAAAGTTTGCAAAAGTATGTTATTTTTCCTTAAGGAGACTTTACACAGTATGTAAATGGTTTTGTTTATGCTTATGCAATACATTCGCTATAAATCTGGAAAGTAAATGTCAAAGTGAATAAATTCTTCACATTTTCACAGTGTTTTTCCACCTTGTTTCCAAGCAATTAAAAAAACAGTACTTGTATAAAATAAACTATGGGGTGTTGACATTAATATTTTTTTATTTTTTATTTTACACACCCTCTGTGTGCAATACTATAATAAACCACTTGTGGACTATGTGG
Organism: Neoceratodus forsteri; assembly: GCA_016271365.2. Taxonomy (NCBI): domain Eukaryota; kingdom Metazoa; phylum Chordata; order Ceratodontiformes; family Ceratodontidae; genus Neoceratodus; species Neoceratodus forsteri. The sequence goes on from CM057456.1 coordinate 1,049,488,804, forward strand.
TATCGCATAGACCCACATGTGTGTGAGTGACTCTTACTCCTTCTTTGAAGGTATATCCATCTACCTGCCTGCACTGTGCTACAGACTACCTGGAAACAGGAAGCTGTGTGGTCATTTAAAATGTGAACCACTCCAGCCATTTGCACTGCGAGCCAATCCTGTCATCAGTCTGTAAGTCTGTGCTGTGCAGCCGTCTTAGACTGTGTGCTGTGCTTTTAAATCCAATTACTGTTCTACTCCTGTTATTAAAGAGCTAGTGGATTGAGCTGTATTTAAACTACTATGTCAATCAGTGTAAGCTTACATTAAACATTAGGCTACTATTTATATGATATGTATGATGTTATCTTATGTGCAGGGCTCCCATATCTACAGGGATTCCTGTATTTTACAGGGATTTGGAGGCATCTACAGGAAAACTCTTCCCATAGACTTGCATTGGTTATACAGGAAAACAGGGCAATTCATCTTCCATAGGAAATAATGTAATCTACAGGAAAACACGGGAATATCAACCTGGAGTTACAGGGAAAATGCCAAATCAGTATGGGAGCACTGTATGTGTTATGTCTCTATCAAGACGATCTCGGAGTGCTATGCATTAGTCAGTTTATCAGCATGGGCTTCATGCAGATGCTTCACTAAAACAGGAAGTGACAGCATGGGAAGAAAATGCAGTCCTAAAGAAACATTTGAATGCAGGACAGATCAGGGCTGAAAGATAGACCGTGTACTGAGCAGTACGTGTCTCTGAACAAAAAACTCTGCTTACCTTTGAAACTGGCATTTAAATCTTCAGTTTTTCATTTTTTCTGTTAGTAAGCAATGTTTAAAACATATTTTGATTCATGTTGTGTGAGCCTTGGCTGCCCGGATCGGTTGACAAGAAACAGTCAGTCCTGAGTGGTGTCAGCTGCCGTTTCATGCTCACGCTACAAGCAGAGATCTTTTTTTCCTGAGACAGTTGAACTATGTTAGTATGAGAAAGAAAATAGCACCCTCGGTTTCACGGTTTTCAATAATCTATGACTTTATGTCCTGAGGCATGTAACGTACAGAATGGTATGCATGCAAGCATTACGCTGTAGACCCATAATGAACTGGCTGCAAACTAATGTAGGGCTAATGGGCAGACTGGATGGGCCTAGCAGTCCTTATCTGCTGACAATTTCTATGTTTCTATTTAACTGTATTTCTGAGGTATTGCAACATTAGATCTTACTTTGAGAGGAAGCTCTTGCAGCAGGTAACACCATTCGGACTATACCACCCAGATACTAGGACCCCACAGAAAAATTTCTAGCTAGCAGTCCAAGGCGGGGGACCAACCCCGACATCTGCCTCGTCCCAGCGTCCCATGTGGTATAAAGGGGGCGGTCCCCTGGCACCACCCCAGTTCTTTTCCCGCCATCGACCCACTAGTATTGCCACAGATGCCTCTCTTTCAGTCGATCGCCATTTTCGTGCTTCGCACAATATCGATCATTTAACTTTTTCTTCTCACGTTTTTCCTTTTGTACATGTCTTCTCCATCTCTTTGGCGGCAGAAGTCTAAGTGCACGAGCGGCAAGCAGATCCCAGCTAGAGATGGCCATTCAGCCTGCTGTATCTGCTTGTGCCCAGGCCACAAACCGGGTGGCTGCCCGCATTGCCAGATGTTTAATAACAAGACCTGAACCCACCGCCTCAAAACTCTGAAGGCCTACCTCCTGGAACAGGAAGTGGCAGCCATGCAGAGGACCCATTCGGGACACACTTCTTCCTCAGCCAGGGACTTCTTCCCCAGAGGGAAGAAATCTGGCAAGAAACACCACCATAGGGACAAGGATCGAGCCAGGTCAGAATCCCACCCAAGGTCCCCCCACCAGTCCTCTGCCTCTGGCGGGAAGTCGGAATCTGTTTCCCCCGATTCGTTAGCCCTTCCTGGGGTTTCAGCCAGGATGACTCCCTCCTACATAGAAACATAGACTTTGACGGCAGATAAGGACCACTTGGCCCACCCAGTCTGCCCATTTCCCTTCCTATTGGATAAGCTGCAGATTCTAGTTAACCAACAGCCTACTTCCTGCAGCCCCCACTAATTGCCTTATGTCTGTCCCATGCGTGTTTGAATTCCCCCACTGTTTTAGACCCAACAACCTCCCCAGGAAGGCGGTTCCATGCATCCACACTCTCTCCATGAAAAAAAATTTCCTCACATTACCCCTGAGCCGGCCCTCCTCTATCTTTAAATTGTGCCTCCTTGTTCTTACACATCTCTTTTTCTGAAAGATGCTACCCTCCTGGACTTTGTTGATTCCCTTGAGGTACTTAAAAGTTTCTGTCATGTCCCCCCTGTCCCTCTTTTCATCAAGGGTATACATATTAAGCTCTCTCAGTCTCTCTTCATATGGTTTCTGATGCAGACCCTGCACCATTTTAGTTGCCCTCCTCTGGACTGCTTCCATCCTATGTCCTTACGTAGATGGGGTCTCCAAAACTGCACACAGTATTCCAGATGGGGTCTCACCAACTGTCTGTACAGAGGGATAACCACTTCTCTTTTTCTACTTGTGATGCCCCATCCTATGCATCCCAGTATCCCCCTGGCTCTCCTTACTGACTTCTCACATTGCTTACTCACCTTTAGGTCATCTGATATGACTACCCCCAAGTCCCTTTCCATTTTTGTTGTTGTTAGTACCTCCCCTGCTATTGTGTACTCTTCTCCTGGGTTTTTGTTTCCCAGGTGCATTACTTTGCACTTCTTTGCATTGAATCTAAGATGCCATATGTCTGACCATTCCTCCAACCTTGCCAAGTCCCTTCTCATCCTTTCTACCACCCCTTTGTGTATCAACTCTGTTACAGATCTTTGTGTCATCTGCAAAGAGGCATACCTTTCCCTCCAGACCCTCTGCAATGTCTCCTATAAAGATGTTAAAGAGGACTGGACCCAGTACTGAGCCCTGAGGTACTCCACTAGTAACCCCCCTTTCTTCGGAATGTGTTCCATTCACTATTACCTTCTATGTCCTGTTGTTCAGCCAGTTTGCTACCCAGGCTACCACCCTGGAACCCACTCCCAGGCTGGCTAACTTGATTATTAGTCTTTTGTGCAAGACTGTGTCAAATGCCTTGCTAAAGTCTAGGTAGGCCATATACACAGCCCCTCCCTGGTCTACTTTGGTCACCCAGTCAAAGAAATCAATTAGATTCGTCTGACATGACCTTCCTGCTGTAAATCCATGCTGCTTTGGGTCCTGTGCCCCGCTGGCCTCTAGGTACTCAACAATTTTTTCTTTCAGAATTGATTCCATCATTTTCCCTACCACTGAGGTCAAACTTACAGGTCTGTAGTTTCCTGCTTCTGCCTTGCTCCCACTTTTGTGAAGGGGAATCACATCTGCCCTCCTCCAGTCCTCAGGTACCACCCCATCCTCCCATGATTTGTTAAAAAGTGTGGTCAGTGGTATCACTAGGTCCTCCTTTATTTCTTTTAGGATTCTGGGGTGAATCCCATCAGGCCCCATTGCTTTGTCCACCTTGAGTTTTAGGAGTTCTTTCAGGACTCTTTCTTCTGTAAATGGACTGGTGTCAACCCCCCTACCCAGAGTGCTTCTATTGTCTGGTTTAGGTAACTCCTCCTCATCTTCTTTTGTGAATACTGAGCAAAAGTATTCTCATTCTCTTCTCATTCACATAACAGGGAGTCCTCTGAGCATGGGTGTTCTTCCGCCCCTGCGTCCCTGGCTTTAAAGCCCCACAAGCAGTTGCTAGGGTCTAAGCCAGAAGGACAGGAGTCTTCTTCAGGTGGTAGATTGGAGTCTGCCACCTGTAAGGCCTCATAGTCGTCCAACAAGTCGAAGAGGTTGGGTGACTCCACCAGACGCCAGGGATCTGAGCACTGCCAGAAGCACCCACCGCCTCGTGAGCAGGTGTCGACTGCTTCAGAGGATTGCCAGACCTCAGGGCTGTCTGATTCCATGTTGCCCTGCAGGACCAGGCTTCAAGGCAGACGCCTCAGGACCAAACGCCTGGACCTCTTGAACGAGGTTCAAACCCTCCGTCATAGGCTGGCCCGCCGGTGCAGCAGTAGCGCTACCGCTTGTGACACCAGTAACTCGGGTTCAGTAGCAAGCCCGGGTCGTTGGAGGGCCAGTCGGGGGGAAGGAAGGATCGAGTGCCCAAGGGCCGCTTTCCTTCTCTGGGAGGGGTAGGCAGCTCTCCTCATCGCAATACCAGAACCACCTGGGTGACCACAGGTGGCGCCGGTGCAGCAGAAGAAGCAAACTCAAGGGAGGGGCAGGCATTGGCTGAGGACCAGAGCGAAGGTGCGTCTCTACGTGCCTCCGACTCATTGGTCCTCCCGGTGCGCTGATGTCTGCAGGGGGCAGGAGAACAAGGACGAAGAAACCTTATGGTCACGCCAGTAGATGGGTCCCTGCACTGCGGCTCCAGGTGCATGCTCCATCCTGAAGGCATGGGGAAGACGGGGGACTGTACCCCAACTGGGGGCTTGTGAATCCAAGGGAGCAGGGCACTTATAGGGAGCTAGTGGGTGCGCTGAGGCCCCAATGAGAGGGGTGGCCATGGAGAGAGTGGGGGGTAACAACAATAAGCAAAAAAAAAAAAAACTCATCATCACCACCTCCTCCTAAGGAGCCGGACATCCGACCTCCGGGGATACTATCCCAAAACCTCCAGTCCCGACGCCTGATGGCAGTCAGCTGGTAGACCAGATGACTGTGCCGGATGCACCGCAAGGGCCACTGTCAGGGCCCCCAAACATCCCTATCCTGCCACCAGCACAGCCTGATGTCCCATTGGCGGAGGTAGGAGCTCTGTTCAACTCATGGTGGAACATCATAAAAGGGGACCTGCTACCCAAACCACGGGAGCGGTCCCCAAACCCTAGGTGTCTTCCACCACCAGCTCTGCCTGGAGAGCTGTCACCTCAGAGGCCTCCCAGACCACCTCCGATGCCTGACCACCCGTCGTCAGGGGATGGTCCAGGGGTCTCCAGTGCCTAGCAGCCATGGTTGACGCCTATCATCCATACCCTCATCTAGGGTATGTCCGCTTTCATCCTCAGATGAAGATCCAGGGGATTCTTCCTCCGAGGATGAGCTCCATCTGCCCTCTCCGGACCATAGAAAGGATTCTCCCAGGTCTCCTCCAGATGATCCCTCATTTTTGGACATAATGAGGCATATCCAGTATCTTAATCAATGGGACGCGGAGGAGCTTGACTGAGAACGACGTCGCTTAGTGTAATTTCTAGGGGCAAATGACCTAAAACCCTTGGTTGTCCCTCCTCTAGTAGAGCCATTCCAGGACATCACAAAATTGGCCTGGGAGCAGCGCTCTACCACTTCGGCTGTCCCAAGGAAGGCAGACCGCCTATACCAGACACCGAAGTGGGAGCCTCACTTGAGCGAACAACCCAAAGAAGACTCTATGGTTGTAACTGCAGCTCACGTCAGGGCACAGCAACCTAGGCATATGAGCTCACCACCTCCTGATCCTGAGTCTAAGAAGCTGGATCAGATGGGCAGAAAAGGCTATTCCTTAGCCACCTCCACAGTCAGGTCACTGAACTTCTTGGCACATATGGTTATGTACCAAAAGTCATTATGGAACAAGGCCATGGACTTACTGTAGCTAAAGCCCAGCCAGATTATGATAATAAATCTGAGTTTATAGTTGTTATTCAGTCTGGCATCGATGCAGGCAAGCACGTCCTGAGGAGTTCGTATGACTCCACAGATACGGCCACCAGGGCAGCTGCCACTGGAGTCTGTATGAGATGCCACGCCTGGCTGAGAGTATCAGGATTCCAGCAGGGTCTGCAGGATTCAATCCTAGATGCACCCTTTCAAGGGTCAGTTCTCTTTGGCCCAGACACCGCAAAACTGATCACCAGGCTACAGGTGTGTTTCCGATGTACATCGAATGTATAGGTCAGATCCACCTACTACCAGACGTCACCCCTTTTGCAAAAACCAGGGCCAACAGGGAAGGCATCAGCAACCTAAAGGGAGTTTTAACAGAAGGGGCCCTACCCTGCCCTCAGGCACCCAAGGTCCCAAAAATGTGAAAAATGCCAGAGCTCCTTTGCCTATCCCCTCTGCCTCGACATGACTCCCTGCCCGCCCCCGCCAGCGGAGTTTCAGGGGAGGCAGTAGGAGGAGATTCTCCCTCTGCTTCAGAGGATGGTCCAGTATATTACTACAGATCAGTGGGTCCTCCAGATAATAGAACGAGGATACGCACTGGAGTTCACACAGATTCCACCGGACAACCCACCAGTTCCCACCCACTGCTCCTCATCTCCATGTGGCCCTCATAAGGGCAGAAATCCAGTCACTCTTGCAAAAGCGAGCAATTCAGGCGGTACCTCCAAGTCACAGGGGAAGAGGATATTACTCCCATTTCTTCCTTGTACCTAAGAAGACAGGGGACCTCTGTCCCATCCTAGATCTGAGCCAATTGAACAACTTTATCGAGTACAAAAGGTTCAGGATGGTCACTCTGCCTGATCTGCTGCCCACGTTCCACCAAGGGGACTGGCTATGTTCCCTGTACATGCAGGACGCCTAAATGCGTATCAAGATCCTGCCATCCCACAGAAAGTATCTCCGCTTTACTTTCCAGGGAGAACACTGTCAGTTCAGAGCACTGCTGTTCGGCCTTTCATCAGCACTGAGGGTTTTCACCAAGTGCCTAGTAGTCGTGGCAGTGGCTTTCAGAAAGGGTCATTATGTTTACCCCTACCTGGACAACTGTCTCCTCACGGCATCTAAGGAGGAACAGTTGCATCGATTAACAGAGGAGACCTTCTGACTGTTCCGAGAGTTGGGGGTCACTCTGAACCTCTCCAAGTCATTCCTCTGGCCTACCCAGAGGCTGCAGTTCATAGGAGTGGTCTTGGACACCATCCAGGGAAGAGCTTTTCTCCCCCAAGACTGAGCAGACAAGCTAAGAGCTATCACTCGGAGGATCATCTCCACAGACTCAACCCCGGCCAGAGTGTGCTGAAGCTTTTAGGCCACATGGCCGTGGCCATCATGAGGGTTCCGCAGTGGGACCTCAGGGTTCAATGGGATCAACGCATGGACGATCTCGACCAACCGGTCCAGATCTTCAAAGTGGTACACCATACCCTGGAGTGGTGGCTCACCCCTTCCTGGCTGGACATCAGAGTTCCCTTTCAAAAACCCAGTCCTCAGCAGGTCCTGACTACAAACACCTCAGGGCTGGGGTGCATCTGGCATCCCACCAAACATGGGTCACCTGGACATTGGTGGAGCACAGTCTCCACATCAGTGTGTTGGAGATGAGGGCTGTCTTGTATGCTCTGCAGGCCTTCCAATCCATGCTCATGCCAGAGCCTCTGTTAGTCCAGTCAGACAACACTCCAGTTGTCTTCTACCTCAACAAGCAAGGGGCACACATTCTTACTCTCTATGCAGAGAAGTGATGAGAGTTTGGCAGTGGGCAGTGGATCACAACCTGGACATAACAGCTGTTCACGTTCCAGGGATTCACAACGATCTCACAGACAGCCTAAGCCACTCTCAATCTCACAAATGGGAGTTACTGCAAGAAGTCATAGACGACCTCTTCGGAAAGTGGGGTTGGCCAGAACTGAACCTCTTTGCGTCCCCACACAGTGCCAAACTGCCCATTTTCTGCTCGCTAGATCCAGGGCCTGGTGTTTTCTGGCATGATGTATTGTCCCTCTCTTAGGGAAGGAGGTTCTTGTATCCCTTCCTTCCCTTTCCACTCCTCCAGAGAGAACTGCTCAAGCTACAGGCAGAGAACGTGCGCATGATTCTAGTGGCGCCCTTCTGGCCTTGTCAGACCTGGTTTCTGTTGCTCCAGCAATTGGTATCGGAACCACTGGTCCCATTACCCCAATCCACTCGCTTGCTCACCCAGAAACAGGGAACCCTAGTACATTTGAATCTTTGGTCTCTGCATCTGCATGCACGGCTCCTGCCGACCTGATATGGGACAGATTTGGAGTGTCTTCCAGAGTGGCAGAGGTTCTCGTGGTGGTGAGAAAACCCTCAACCAGAGCGACGTATGCCATGAAATGGAAACGTTTATGCTTATGGGCATCCCCCCGTTACTTGGACCCTTTCTACTGCCCGATGGAATCTGTGCTGGAGTACCTTATCTCCCTGTCAGACAGGGGACTCAGCTACTCATCCATTGAGGTGCACCTTTCTGCACTGTCAGCTTACCATGCACTGATGGATGGGAAAGCTCTGGCGCAAGTGGATTTGTGCAAAACCTTCCTACAGGGTATCTTGAGCATCAAGCCTCCCAGAAGGGATCCTATCCCTCCTTGGGACCTTCTTTTTATGTTAGAAAAGCTTATGTTGCCTCCCTTCTCTGCTTCCTCTTATGGAAAGCATTATTTTTAGTTGCCATTACTTGTGGTCGAAGGATTTCGGAGCTACAGGCTCTGATGTATAAAGAGCCTTATCTTATTTTTCACAGGGACAAGAATGGCCCTGTGTACAAATCCTATGTTCCTTCCAAAGGTCATGTCCGAATTTGCTTTAAATCAGGACATCCAACTACCAGTTTACTACCCAGAGTACTCAAACAGAGGGGAGGCCTTGTTACATACTCTGGATGTACATAGAATTTTACAATACTATATAGAATGGACTTGTTCGTCAAGAAAGACAGACCAGTTGTTTGTTTCCTTTGCCCACAGAATGTTAGGGGCTCCAGTGACCAAGCAGACTTTGGCCAAGTGGTTGGTCAACTCCATTACTTTCTGTTACCAAAAGTATGACAAACCCTTGCCGGGACCAGTCAAGGGTCACTCCACAAGAGGTGTCACAACCTCCTTTGCATCCCTCAAAAATGTGTCTGCAGCAGATCTCTGTGCAGCTGCTACTTGTAGTTCAGTCCACACCTTCATTAGGCACTACAGTCTGGACATTGCTTCCATGAGGAGAGCAGGGTTTGGCCTTGCAGGGACTACTCTCCTAAGGAATGCCAAGGACACTGTATCTACTAGTCATCCACCCTTCTGACCTGGGTCCTTCTTGTACTACTTGGGACTCAGTCCTAATGGTGTTACCTGCTACAAGAGCTCCCTCTCGAAGTAAGATAGTACAGTTACATAAGAACTTACCATAACAGTAGATCTTCAAGAGGAGCTCATGCAGCAGGTGGTTTTCCCTCCCACCTGCCCTCAGTGTTATGTAACTATTTCTCTGTGGGGGATGGAAGATCCTCCTCGGTTCCCCTTCCTGCATCTCAGCCAGGTTTCTGGCAGGCGAACTGAGGTGATGCCAGAGGACCACTTCCTTAATACCACGCGGGACGCTGGGGTGGGGCCGACTTCAGGGGCGGTCGCCCGCCTTGGACTGCTAGCTAGAAATTTTTCCGTGGGGTCCTAGTGCCCGGTGGCATAGTCCTAGTGGTGTTACGTGCTGCAAGAGTGCCTCTCAAAGATCTACTGTTATGGTACGTTCTTATGTAGCTGTACTTTTGTGTACAAACAGCCCTATTCAGTTCTTTTTTCCTAAAATAAAAAAGGGGGGGGGGTGGGATATTAACTTGAATTTACCACTGGAAAAGGACAACCCTTAAAAATTCCCTTGGGTTGGATGATTTTGTATCTGTCTTAAATCAGGTGTGTTAGGAGGAATGAGGGCTTGGCTGTTGGCTAGAACAGCATAGGGTAAACCTGAAGCGATCAGGGACATGTTGCATCTGAGTTATGGGTAGAGTACTGCACTGTTCTTTCTAATTCAAAGAGGTGTTTCTGCTAAAAATGAACCACATTACAATACAGACAAGCAACAAAGTCTCTGGATATATCAGGAGAGAGGAAGAGAATGTGGGGACATGTTTGTCTAACAGGTCTGCATTTGGTATGTTGCAAGTGGGCAGATCTTTCGTAGCAGCATTTTCTTATTTCTGTAGTAGAAAACACATGATCTGTGGACTGGGGAATGAGCATACTGGCAGCTGTATGAAAACGGGAGGGGACTGTTTGGGATCACAGTTGAAACCACATTTTGTCAGCAGCTGCAGTTGCTGTTTGCTCCCAGAGCATTCGTTCATTTGATACAGAGCTAAATATGCACACACACCCTATTAAGAAAAATAAAACAGACAATCACAGCAGCAGTTTAAAATGATAACTTCATTTTTACTGCTAGTGAAAGCCACCAGGTGGTTACATGCCTTTCTGCTGAAAATGAACACTACTTATTTAAAAATGGCAGCAAACTAACAGTGATAAAGACGGCCACTCCACATAAACAGAGACATAGCCCCACCCCCCACGGCATCCCTTCTGGTCTGCATTTCTAGGAATGGCGCTGCACATCTCTTGAGGTTCCACACCTTGGCAAAAATAATAAAAAAAAAATGTGAATCAGTATTCTTATCCACATTACTATTTGAAATTAGCAGCCCCTAAGCAAGTTTGAAAACAAGTTTAAAATGAGAAACAATTTAGCCAATCCACTAGCTCTTTAACTGCTTTACTAAGTTAACAACTGATCTGTATTTCATGCTCCCACTGTTTGAACCACCCACTTGAGTGTACCTCCCTCTGATAAGTGGTGTCAGCACCTGGAGGTATGGCTGTTGTGTTTCAATATCAGCAGCCCTAGATGGGTGGCAACTCCTGCGGCAAAATAGGGGAAAATAGGGAGTAGGAGTCCGGGGAGCTGGGGCTGATTACTTTGTCTGTTTATAATAAGAATTTCAAGATGATTTTGTTTAAAATGTTTGAGTGTTCACTTTTCACTTTTTGTTCTATACAATGCTGTGTTAGCAAGTAAATCAATTGTCTAAGGACTGTCTAATTGGTACTTTGTGCACATCCTTCTTCAACAGAGGTAGTGCTTTAATCTGTTTCTGTGAGCAGTTAGTGGATGATCATCATTACCTGTGGCGAGAAGGGATGCATAGGTTATGTGGCAGGACAACAGTTTCTACTAATTGAGTTGGTTTATCTAAATGAGAATATGTACAACTGAATAGGGTCAGTTACTGCTCCTCTTGGTATCTGGCAGTATTCAGATGAATCTGGTGCCTTCTCCAATTAATGGTTCCAGTCAGTCTATGAATGTAAAGAAGAAATCCTTCAGAATTGTTCATATCAACATCAGGAGTATTTTACCAAAACTTGACAAATTTAAATTGTGGGTACATATGAATCAGTTTTATAGTGTGAAAGTGTCAGAAACCTGACTGAGTAAAACCTCTGATGATGAACTTATATTACATTTCATAGTGATAGAAAGGGTAAAAGGGGAGGGTGGTTCTGATTTACGTTACACCTACTCTAACTGCTATGTTGGATGAATTTAGTTGTGAGAAAACTGTGATTTTGTTTCAGTTACAGTCTTACTGGGGAGTGTTCAAAATGTATTTGTTGATGCTTTTTATTTCCCCCAGGTTTTCTGATGCGGGCTTGTCTCTGCTGGTATTTTGTATCTACAAGTGTGACTCTAAAAAAAATTGTTCTTAGAGATGCGAATGCCAACTGGATGGTTAAAGCTAATGTGAAGTGTAGGGAAAAATTGGGACGAATAGGTTTTTTTCAGTCAAACAACCTGCTCGGGTAAACTATAGTACTAGGTCTGCTAGTTTAATTAATTGGATTTTGACATCCAGAGTTGATCATAGTCTTTAAGCTTGTACAATTTCTTTTGCACTACGTGACCATAGTTCTGTTGTTTGCACTTTGGTAGAAGGCCCCACCCTCCCCAATTTTTATTTTTTCAAAGTCTAGGCAAAATTTAGATGTTCTCTATTTCCTAATTTAGTTTCTTCTATTGAGTGATCTTTTCTTTTTTGTATTCCAGAAATCGAGTCTGTTAGATTATATATCTTCTGAATTTATTGTAGTTTGTGATGAAGTATCCCAGATTAGTAAGTTAAGGGTGAGGGACAGGGACCAGAGTTGGGTCACCTCTGAATTAATTCATTTGGAAAATATATAAAAAGGAGAAAACAGTTACTAATTTGATAGAATATAAAAGACTATGAAACAAGTATAAAGGACAGGTTAACTCAGATTTTTACTTAAACAGTTTGAGGGAAATAGTAGTGATAAGGAAACATGGAAGCCCTTGAATGAGTTACTGTGAAAGTCAAAATCGCCTACTATCACTTCACTACAGACTGCCAATGGAGATTTTTTTTTATTGTTAAAAGAAACTGCAACATAGTTGAATCTGAGTTTTTGTAGTGCTATTAATCTAGCCCCCAAGATTGACGATTCTTTACTTTTGAACACTAAAGAATCTAAACATTCAAATTGTAAATTTGTACTTCAGGACATGGTAGTTGTGGAAATGTTTGAAGGCTGGCCTTCAGGAAATATAAGGGAATGCAGCAGGATGAAGTTACGGAGGCATACCAGACTTCCCTAAGGGAAGCAGGGAGGGCAATAAGGCAGGCAAAGGCCTAAACCAAGAAAACACTAGCACAAACAGTAAAAGAAGGTGACAAGACTTTCTATAGATACATTAGTGAAAGGAGAAAGTCCAGAGGGGGTATTGCTAAGATCAAAGGGGATAAGGGGGCATGTGAGGAGGATGACCATGTAAAAGCATCTATCCTAAATAGATACTTCTGCTCAGTATTTACTGAAGAGAAGATGAGGCAGGGCCCACAGGTCAACACCATGGACACGGGGGGAGGGAGGTGTGCATTAGTCCCTTTACAAAAGAAAGGATCCTACAAGAGCTTGATAAGCTCAGGGTGGACAAGGCAATGGGACCTGATGGCATACACCCCAGGGTACTGAAGGAGCTAAGAGTGGAACTAGCAGAGCCATTATCAGAACTGTTTAGTGAGTCTCTGAGCACAGGAGAGGTCCCAGAAGACTGGAGAAGGGCTCATGTGATCCCGCTCCACAAGAGTGAGCCAACGAGGGAGGCAGGGGAACCTCAGACCAGTCAGTCATACCTCGTAGTGGGCAAGATTATGGAGACACCCTTAAGGAAAGGATAGTGCAACGCCTGGAATCCATAGGGAGCACAGGATCTAAGACAGTATGGGTTTACAAAGGAATGTCCCGTCAAACTAATCTCATAGATTTCTTTGACTGGGTAACCAGAGTGGTGGACCAAGGGGAGCAGTTGATATCGCCTACCTTGACTTCAGCAAAGCTTTCAATACTGTTCCACATAGCAGATTGATTAATAAGCTGGGTAAGCTCTGGATGGGCTGGAAGTTGGTCAACTGGGTGGCAAACTGGTTGACGGCAGATAACAGAGAGGGTGGTAAACGGATACAGTCAGGAAGAGATGCAAGTCACAAGTGGGGTACCTCAGGGATCAGTGCTGGGGCCAGTTCTCTTCAATATCTTCATCAGTGACATTGCAGGTGGACTGGAGGGCAAGGTTTGTCTGTTTGCAGAGGACACCAAGATCTGCAACAGAGTAGATGATCCAGATGGGGTGGGCAGAATGAGAAGAGAGCTGGATAAACTAGCAAAATGGTCGGAAGAGTGGCAACTGGGGTTTAACGCAAAGAAGTGCAAGATCATGCACATAGGGAAGAGAAACCCTGAAGCCACCTATAGGCTGGGAGGGGAGTTGCTGGCAGTCACAAGGGAAGAAAGAGACTTGGGCATCATCATCACCGATGACCTGAAATCATCCAAGCAGACCACTAAAGCAGTAGGTAAGGCTAGGGGGATGTTGGGGTATATTAGTAGGGGTATCACAAGTCAGAAGAGGGAGGTAATAATCCCTCTTTACAAGACACTGGTTAGGCCCCATCTGGAGTACTGCATGCAGTACTGGAGGCCACACCTTCACAAGGACATTAACCAAACAGGCTGTCCAGAGAAGGGCAACCAAAATGGTGCAGGGACTACATCAGAAAACATATGAGGACAGATTAACGGAGCTCAATATGTATACCCTAGAGCAAAGGAGGGAGAGAGGTGATATGATCGAAACATTCAAACACCTTAAGGGCATTAAGGTGAAAGAGTCTAACATGTTTCAATATAAGAAAAATAGCAAGACAAGAGGACACAGCATGAGATTAGAGGGAGGCCGATTAAGGGGTAATGTGAGGAAGTTCTTTTTCACAGAAAGGGTGGTGGATGCATGAAACAGCCTACCTCAGGAATTGGTGGCTATGAATACAGTGCAGGGCTTCAAACAGGCATGGGATAGGCATAAGGGAGCAATACAGATGAGTATGAATAGATAGGCCATTGACAGAGCAAAGGCCAATGGCACATGCATAAGGTAGAAAAAGAAATGGGCAGACTGGATGGGCCTGCGGTCCTTATCTGCCATCAACTTCTTTGTTTCTACTTAAATAAAATGTATCTAAAGACATAAATAGTAATGATGGTATTAGCCTTAAACTATTTTCCCAAGTTATGGATTTGATCACTTTTCTCTTATGTACTTTGCAAAATTTTTCTTTGCAGACAGGTACCATCCCTAAGATTTGGAAGCAGCAGACTGCAGTGCTAATCTTTAAATCTAGCCAATGAATTTTAATTAAAAAACTGTAGGCTGATCTCACTCCTCTCACCACTGTCCAAGGCCCTCGAGGGAGGAGAGTCTTCGACCAGACCAAGACGTTTGTGGAGCAAAATAACATCCTATCTTGCCAACATGGTTTTCATTAGGAGCACAGTAATGCACTGGTCAAATTGACCACCTGTCTTCATGAGGCCTTGGACAGTGGAGACATGGCAGCTATGATTTTTCTTCATTTACCAAAGATCTTTGACTTGGTCCACCATGGTCACCTGTTTGTTAAACTCAGTCAGTTGGGGGTGTACTGAAACTGTTTTAAATTTGTTTGAGAATTATTTGATTAATAGAGCACAAAATGTTTTAGTTAATGGAGTTTTCACTCTTGTTGGCAGCCTAAGAGTTAATATATGGGGAGTGTTGGACTGGGTGGGAGGAGATACAGAACATATTTAGATATGGAAATGGAATGCATATGTTATGTGAAAATGTATTTAATTTGCAACATTTTCAAAGGAAAAAGTTGTCTGTTCATAGCAGCTTTGCTCTTGAAATATAAATTTTGCACAGCTCTGATGTTGACTTTACAATCCGTTTTTATTTTTTTAAATGTATTCTTTTTTATTAATTTTGTATGCCTTGGTAACCAGTGCTGCCCTTCCTCAGCTAGACAACCTCCCAGCCTCATCTGCAGCCCACCTCTGTGACTTACCTAGTCCCAGAGATCCATGGTGAGAGCATTTCCTTATGTGGTGGGTTTCCTCTAGAGTGCTGTCAGCCATGGTCTGTCTCCGGAGTACTGTCAGCCTTTGTCTCTTTCAAGCCCGTGGAATATGAGGACTGGTGGGAAGTTGGGAGCAGTGTAGCCCAAAAGTGCCAGCACCATTCTGTCACCCATTGGGGTTCCCTTCTTGCATTTCTCCCACCAGGGTGCTGCCAGCTAGGGCTCCTAGGTGCACATGCACAGGTACATGTGTGACTGCACAGTGGAGCAGGCTGAGTCCCTTCCCTCCCTCATCATTCTCCAGCTGCACCACCATGTGTGGTCAGACTGGTGGTGGTGTTAGACAACACTATCCTCCCACCCCAGAGGAAGAGAGTATCTACTGAGATGCTCAGTCCTCCTTCTCCCCAGGCGGACCTCAGCGTCTCAGACGTGTATCCAAACTTGGGTCTCCAACACTGCCAGCAGTAGCTCTACTACTGCTGCAGACAGGCAGTCCAGTTTTACCATCTTAAAGAGTAAAAATACATCAGATTATTTTTAAAATTATTTTGCAAATGCACTGTTCCAGCTCTTGAAATGAGAATGTCAGTATACTGGGCCACCTTGATACCTTATGGACAAACATTGCACCAGTGTCATTACATTATTTAGAAATTATTAGTGCTTGATACTGTGGATCTCCAATATACAGTACCTCAGCCACTGTGTAATGCCCCAACCTGACCCCGTGGCAAAGCAACTTTTAGGGATGGCAGTTCACATCTAGCCATATGTGAATGGAGACAACAGGGGGCTGGTGGCATTTGTTCCCCATATCAGGGCTGATAATGACGATGCTAGTGTCATCTCTATGGTTTCTCTGGATGTTTAATACCATTGTCTTGTCTGTTTGTTTCCTTGTGCACAAAGAGGACATTTGGCCGATCTGCTGAGCTACTGGCAGCTGGTTGGAAAGGATAAGAACTCCATGGCTTCTGAGTATTTTGACTCCTTAAAGCAGTATGAAAAGCGTTGTGATGGAGAAGGCAGTATGACTCGTTTGGCCGACCTTTACGAAACCCTGGGACGATTCCTTAAGGATCTGGGCCTTCTCAGTCAGGTACTTCAAATTCCACATTGTAAGCTGAAGTACATTTATTGTAGGTACTCATAGGATGGTACTCATAGGATAGGGAGCCTACTAGGATGTTCTGGATTTCCATGGCATTTCTCATCAGTTATTTACTGGAAATAACCAGCTGAAAAACTGACTACAGGTTTGCCTGCCAACAATACAGCAGTATGCACAAATGCACAAAGAATTTAATGTGGGGCTATTTTTTTATTGATGAATAAAGGAGGGAAGGGGTACAGAGTAAAAAAATGTTAAATTACATCAAACATAACAGATTAGCAGTGTCCATATAATTCATATATCCTTTCATTTCACTATTCTAGGAAAAACATTTTCAGTCTTACTACAGAAACTTGACAAAAATGAAACACCCTAGGTAGAACACAGCCACAATATAAACGTGAAAGATCCAGGAATAACCTAAACCATTAAGCACCACCTGGTAATCTGGTAGGGTGGTATTCCTAGGGGACTAGAAGAATAAGGAGATTGATCAATGAGCTTCAGGTGCCATGGGTTCATTGCTAGTGTGTCCTGGTTGCACGGAAAGGAGCCCCAAATATGGTGGAACCTAGAAGCGGGATTTGCCTGGTGTAGCGCCCTCTCATATTGGGCCACTTTAGAGAGCGCCTTAAGCCAGTCATCTACTGAGGGGGTTGCTCTGACTTCCACATGAGGAATATTTGCCATTTTGCCTCTAGTGCTGGTCATACCAGCTGTTGCTTGGCATGGCTGGGAAATAGTGGTTGAAGTGGGGAGCCCCCCAGAATCCAGAGGTAGGGTGTCACTAGGAGGCTTAACCACATAGACTTTCTTGCAGAATCCCATAATCTGTGACCAGTAGTGGGTCAGGACAGGGCAGGACCAGTCTATGTGTAAAAGGGACCCTGTGATGGAGTGACATCACCAACATAGATCAGATGAGATCAGTCCCATTTGTGGAGAACCTCCAGAGTATGCTACCATCTATGAAGAATGTTTTCTGTATGAATTGGTACCATACTTCTCTGAAGTTTATATGAGCTCCCTTTAGTAGCAAGGTCCATGATCCTCCAACATGGGGACACCTAGCTCAGTCTCCCAAGTCTTTTTCTGCCTATCTAGTGTATGGCATTGTGGACCCAACAGATATGTGTATACTCTGCCCCCCCCCCAGCTGCTGGGGGTGCTGTATCCATTGGGAGAACAGGGATGGAAGAAGACCAGGGACATCTGGGGGGAGGCTGACAGTTGTTGTTTATGGTCTGTCTGATTTGGAGGTACCATCGAAAGTCTGACTTTGGAAGCCTATAGTTGGCAGCAATATTTTAGAAGCAATCTAGTGCTCCAGATATGGCTCCATTGGATGGCCCACTTTGAAGAGTCCCCTGTTGGCCCACAAGGGTCAGTATTCCAGCTTCTGTTCAGTGGCAGCATGGGGGTTGTGCCAGAGAGGTTCCCACTTCCCCAGATAATTGAGCTGCCAGTTACCCTGATTTACTATGGTGAACCATGCCTACCGGGAGAAGGTAAGGGTAGGTGATAGGGTGTGGCGGCTATCCTAACCTGTCTTGCAGTCCAAATGGATGCCAGGGGAGGCAAGCCAAAGGGCCTCCTTCCAGCTGGAGCCATACTATGGAGATGTTCATAGCCAGGGCTAACCACTGAAGATTTTGTTGAATTCCAGAGACTTGGTGGTATTCCCAGAGCCAAGGTACTCTCCATCCCCCTTGGCTGGCCAGAGTCGTAAGTTTTTGGACCCTAAAACAAGGTCTCGTGCCCTCTCAGAGGAAAGAGGGAGAGTTTTTCTAATTTCTTAAATTTAAGTAAGGGGACCGGAAGGGGTAGGTTGTTGAGACAGAAAGTATTTTGGGGAAGGTCATAATTTTATATGCCAGCATGCCAGAATTCCTCCCCCCAAGCTCAACCTCAGCTTCGTCCACCTGTAGAAGTCTGATTCTAGATCTGTTAAAGTGGAACTGATATTCTCGTTTACCATGTATTTAAGGTCTGAGGGTAAGCAACATGCCCAGATATGTGATCTGTTTTGGGGACCATTTTAAGTGGAGCTGCTGAATGTGTTCCATCCAGCTTAAGGGGAAGAACTTTGTTTTTTCCCCAGTTCACTTTCAGCCCCAGAGAGCATGTGAAAATCAGTAAGCTTGGCAGTAGTGGAGGGTAATGAGGTGGAGGGGTATAAAACAGTAATGAGTAAATTGTCTACATATGCCAGTGTCCCGAGGGTGGCATTACTACACTGCATACCCTCTATACAGCACTCCTGCCTAATCCTCTGTAACACAGGCTACATGGCAGTGAGGCACAGCAAGGGGGATAGGGGACACCCCTGCCTGGTATCTCAGCTAAGGGAGATTTTTGTGGAAATTAGTCCATTCCCCCAGAATATTGGCCAAAAGAGTTGTATACAGTAGTAGATGGACCCAACGCGTGTAGCCACATATGATATTCATTGCTTCCATCATCTGGTGAAGATATTCCCATTCCACCGAGTCAAAAGCTTTCTTGTACTCATAAGAAGAGATGTTTTTTTCTTGGTGGCCACCACCCAGATGGCATTTAAAACAGCATGGAGGTTGTCCATAGCCAACAGCAGGGGAAAGTAAAAAAAAATAACTATAAAACAATAAAGCTGAAACTTAATTGGTGTAAATCTAGTGTTTTAAGCATTTTATTATAATAGAGAGTTGCTCTATAAGTTTGAGTAATTGTGGTACAGTGAGATGTGGTGGCCTTGCCAATGTATTGGACCCTTTCCCTTGCTAATTGGAGCAGTGATTCCTTTACAGAGTACTTCAGAAACAGGACCAGGACGGGCTGAGGTTTTTCTCCCATCTGGGGCTGGGGAGCCAGAGAATGGTGTGCCCACTGAACGTCCAGTTGTGCCCCTTTTATGCCCTGGATTTGTGTCAGAAGATACTGCACAAAGTCAGCATGTTTTCCTACAGCCCCCTCTGGGACTCTTTTGATTCAGATGTTACTTCAACGTTCCCTGCACTCTGTCATTGATTTTTCCCCACAGGAGGGAGACTTCATTATTCAGATGCCAGATTTCATTCTCTGTCTTGTCAGCATGCTGGTCAGTTTGTCTCACGGTTGTCTCAGAATCAAACACCCTCACAGGCAATTGC
This sequence comes from Neoceratodus forsteri, assembly GCA_016271365.2. Classification (NCBI taxonomy): domain Eukaryota; kingdom Metazoa; phylum Chordata; order Ceratodontiformes; family Ceratodontidae; genus Neoceratodus; species Neoceratodus forsteri. The sequence continues at coordinate 1,049,508,253 of CM057456.1, forward strand.
TCCATTTTGTGTCCAGAGCAGTGAGCAAGGCTTGTACTCCTATAAGCTCTTCCAGTATTCATGTATACATTTTTTGGCTTGCCAGGTCGATGATGATTGTCGTGGCTGCCACTTCCCTGCTAGCCATTTGTTGCACTAGGTGACTACGCATTTCAGTTGATGCATTTGACAGGATTTTGATGAGGAATCCACTCAGTTCTTTGTATTTCATTAAAGTAGACGTTAATCTAATGGAAACTCCTTGAATCTGTTGGAAAAATATAGGGTGGACATTTTTTAAATTAAGTTTGTGCCCATGTGAACAATGTGATCATAAGTTCCTGTGGAACTATGTTTATGAAAAAAAAATCCCTTGAACCTTTCCATGTACCTCACTGTCTTGTGCTGGAATTCCCAGCAGTATCCGATGTGTAAACAGGACCCTGCTAGCAGCAGCCATGGCCCCAGTTAACTGGATCAGTTCAGTGGGGCTTAAACAGTTCTCCCTATGGTTTTCCCTCCCTGGAAGGCCACCATCCTTCAATGAGCATCTCTCTCACCTACCATGCTAAATAAGGTATCTGTATAATAATACCCAGGTTACTCAACAAAAGTATAAATAAATGATGAAATGTCATGTCCTGAAGTACAGGTTACTTCAAGCAAAATTCATATACTACCTAGAATAAGAGATTGTTTTTTTCCAAGTCATTAGTGTTTTCTGTCAGAGTTTTCTTTAAGCAACCAGGATGGGCCAGTTAAACCATGTGAGCCAAGAAATCTGTCCTCTGCAAATAATGACACTCTGGGCCCAAGATGGAAATGCCATACGGGGTGGGGGGCATCAAAAGTGTTCTTACCCTCCTCCCTTAGTACCTGGAGTGACAAAGGCGTTACTTTCAAAAAAATGTTATGGTATGACTGGCATTCCTAACAAACTGCTGAAATTTGGTGCACCCACTGTCGCCAGTCTCATAGCAAACAACTTGTCTCTAACCCTAGGTGTAATTCCCACTATGTGGAAGCAAACTCTGATTAACACACTACACAAAAGTGGTGCAAAAAACTTAAATCAGTAATTATCACCCTCTTTCCCTACTTCCTGTTGTTGCAAAACTCTTGAGAAAACTCATGGCCACTCATATAAATGAGTTTACTGCCAAGAATAAAATCTTAGGCCTATGTCAATCTGTCTTTCATCCCATTTACAGCACCACCACATCCATGCAGAAGGGAACAGTGACATGTGAACTGCCATGGACAGGGGGCAACTGACAGGTGCTGTGTTCATTGACTTGTCCAGTACATTTAACTCCCTGGACCATGTGCTCCTCCTAAACAAGCCGAAGGTGCTGGCCGTAACCAGTTCTGTGATACGTTTGCTCAGAAATTATCTTTCAGACAGGTACCAGATCGTATCCTTTAAAGGTGTAAAATTGAAGCCTGAGCCCACTGTGTCAGGTGTCCCCCAAAGGTTCCACGTTGGGAGCCCAGTCCTATTCTCACTCCTCATCAGTGGTGTACACTGTGAGTCTGAGAATGTCAGCTTTCTCCTGTATGCTGATCATCCAAGCCTGTAAACCCACAGGAAGAATATTTCCGCAAAAGCCTCCCTACAGCAAAGTTTCAACAAGGTCCAATCCTGTTTTGTACAAAATAACCTGGTGTTGAATACAACTGAACCAAAATGATGTTTTTTAGGGTCCCAGAAGAAACTGAAGTGCACTAACCAACAGATGGTTATCACTACCCTGCTATTTGCATTATGAGCTTTGATTTGTGACTGATTTTGTTATTCACCTTTGTCTGAATTAGCTTAAATCATAGATACACAGTAGTCTAGCATCCAATTTTCAAAAGGGTCTAATTTTAGGTTTTTGTTGCGCTCCCCTGTTAGATAAAGTTTGTCATGTTCATGAGTTAGGTATGTACTTGAGTTTTCAGGAAAAGTATGTTGTGGTGTTAGGTCAATGGCAGGTACCAAGATACAAGCCTCTTTGTTGAGTTTCTACCCCATGAAAGTGACATCCAGCACTGCCAGTGAGAGAGGCTTAACTGTCACTGGGGTATCAATAACTCAAAAAGGTTTAAAGATATGTGTTGTCTGGTGTTGGAAACTTAATAATGTCTTTCCCTTTTTCAGTTTATTGCATGTTTAATATAAATTTTTTCTGTTTAATTGCAGAAAATGTCAAGTAAACAAGGTATTGGACTTGTACCATCTCCAATAAAAAAGTTTCTTAGATCACACCAAGACTATGTAGCTATTTGTATTATTTGCCAAGACAGAGATGCTTCACAAAATCTTGTTGCAGCCAAAGCCAGAGGTCAAGAAACTCTGTTCAGATGTATGAGAGAAGCAGATGATGGATCGTATAGAAGCGCTAAAATATCAGGGGTGCAGGATGAGACACGATTTAGAGGTGCTGGATGAGACAGGATTCACTGTTGCCATTCGTTATCATCATCAGTGCTATCAGAATTACACCAGCAAAGAAAACCTGTCACACAAACACAATCCACAAGCAGGTCATCTAGACTTAGAAAAACCTGGAACAAGCAACCAGGAGTCAGATTTGAGAACAAGACTTACATCCACAACATGTGCAGCTAACAAATGCATCATCTGCAATTGTGTGAAGAAACATGGTGATTCACATCATTTCCAAGTGAGAACATTTCAGATGCAAAGGAACATTCAGTCAACAGCCATGTCTCGTAGTAATACAGATCTATTGACTAAGGTACAAAGCCAAGATCTCATAGCCTTGGAGGCTAATTACCACAAAAATTGTCTAGCTCAGCTACTAGTAAGGGCCAGACGAACCAGTAAAACTAGCACTGACCAGATGGAGGAGAGCATTGATGTCTTCACAAGAGCATTTGACATGTTTGTAACACGAGGCAGGACATTTGATATGACACTCCTGTTGACAAAATACAGAGGATATTTGGACACGTGGTTATACTGAATCAGGACATACCGTGCTAAAAAATTGAAGAAACATCTTGTTAGACACTTTGAAGGTTCAGTTACATTCCATTAGCCTCATTCAGCAAACAATCCAGAGCTGGTGTGTAGTAGCAAAATAAATTTGAAAGAAACGATCAACAAGATTGTTGAGTTTCAAAGTAAGGTCCAGGAAGAAGCAACTGAGGCAGACCTGGAGCTTCCTGATGATGAGTATGAGAATCTCAGTATTTTTCATGCAGCAACAACATTTCGTGCGTCTTCCAGAAAAGCATCGGAGATTTCCACCAACCCATGCATTGACTATAGAGACTTTTTTTTTATTATTATTATTTTTCTTCTTTTTTAATTTTTGTATTGTAGCTCAGAGTATGGGTGCTTCAATCATCATTTATCATCATGAAGTCTTCACGGTATCATCCTTGCCACAATTTTATATGCATAAGGGCCAAATTAAATTAATTTACCAAATTAGCCAAATTCATCAAAAAAGGCTGCCAGATTCTAGAAAATTCGTCATATTCATCCTTTATAGTATACAGAGCCCTGTCTATCTTACTTTGATCTAACATATTTTGGAACCATTCTAAGAAAGTAGGTGGAGGTACATCCTTCCAGTGTTGGAGTACAATTTTGCATGCTATCAAGGTACTAATATTCATGAAAATGTTTTGAAACTTAAGCTCATCCTGTACTTCAATTAGTAGCCCAAATAAAATAATCCCTGGGTCAAAAAGAAACTCCTTACCCAGTACTCTAGACAGTAAAGACCATATCCTACCCCAGTATCCTTTAATTTTAGGACATGTTACTAACATGTGCGAGAGTGACCCTCTTTATTCCTTACATCTCTGACACATTTAAGAGATGGAGGCATCTATTCTATGGAGTCTAGCAGGTGTCAGACAGGTTTTATGTAATATATTAACATGAATTTGCAATAATTTGTTATTCTTAACCATACTTTTCTCCAGATTAATTATATTGTTCCATTTCTCTGTTGGTATATGAGTAACCAATTATCTTTCCCATGCCTATTTAACCTGATCCAAAGAACAGGAGTGGACATCCATTACAAGAAGATATATTTTAGAGATCAGATGTTTACCTGAGACTAATCCCCTAAAAGACTTTTCTAATTTAGTAGGGTGACGAAAGAGACCTGTTATATTTTTATAAACACAAATGTTTTCACTTGAGCGTACTGCCACCAGGTTATCTCAAGGTCCAAGAATTTCTCCTGAACCTGTTGGTACAACAAAAAAGTATCCCCTACAAAAAAATCACATATTGATTTAATTTGAGATGAAAGATGTCAAGCCCTAAATGTGGGATTCTTTTTTTTTTTTTCTTTCCAATTGTTTAACCAGGTGAGACACACTAAGCTGAAAGCTTTTTTGCAGGTGCAACCTGGGAGCACAGGGAAGTTAAGTGACTTGCTCAGGGTCACACAGTATATGCAAGTGGGGGCTGTGGGATTCAAACCCAGGTCTCCAGATTTGCAACTCAGAGCCTTAAACCACTGCGCTATGCTTCCTCCCTAGGGATTCTACCTAGTCAATGAGAAAAAAGGATTGTTATATACCGGTGCCAGTTTTGATAAGGGGGGCAGTGAATCACATATTTTAGCTACATATAGCCATGAATTAATTGTAGAAAGGGTAACTTCCATTACTCCGGGAAAAAAATCTGATTCCTAAACTGAAATAAGGACAGAAAATTAAGCGAAGACATATTTTTTAATCTTTCCTGTTCAATAATCAACCCTGCTATTGTTAAGTTTTATGGTGGGTGGAACCAATAATAAACAATCTCTAGCTGCGCTGCTAGATAATAAACCCAAAAATTCGGACACGCCACCCCCCCCCCTTTATCTCGACTCAAATATAACTTATCTAACAAAATCCTTGCTTGAGCCCCCTTCCAAATAAATTTTCTAAGTATTTTTTCCAACTCCTGAAAAAACTGTCTCTGTATTATTATAGGAATAAATTCAAAGAGAAAAAGTGGTTTCAGGAGAACATTCATCTTCAGAATGTTAATTCTCCCAATCCAAGTAAGAGGAAGAGACCGCCATTTGTCCAGGTCTTTCCTTATTATATTCATCAAGGGGTCGTAATTAAGCTGGAATATTCTATTATGTTCCACAGCCAAAACAATCCCCAAATATTTGATTTTATCATGTGCAATCTTAACTAATAAAGGTTCTGACAATAGCCCCGCCTTTCCCAAGTACAATAATTCACTCTTGTTCCAGTTCACACGGTAACCTGAAAGTGCTCCAGACTTCTCCAACATATCCCTTAAACTTATAAAAGAATTATTAGGGTCTCTCGAAACCAACAATATATCATCAGCATACAACATGCTAATAATTGGCTTCTGCCTGACTACCACCCCCCACCTACCTGCCATCATTCATATTTTACTAGCCAAAGACTCCCAAAAGATTGCAAAGAGCAATGGAGAGGGGGCAACCCTGCCTTGTCCCCCTAGACAATTTAAAGAAGGATGACCTAGTTGTATTCATTTTAATTATTGCTAATGGGCTAGTATAAATCAAAACAACCCAACCTAAAAATTTACCATAATCCCGAACCCCTTCAAGGCCTCCTCGAGGAACTGCTACCGGACCCTATCGAAAGCCTTTTTCGCATCTAAAGAGATGCCTGCAGTGTCATTTCCCCGGAAGGCCTGTAACAGCCCAAAGGCTTTTCTTGTATTATGTTGTAACCGTCTCCCTTCAGTAAATCCCACCTGATCTTCCTGTATTAGCTTTGGAATACACCTCGCCAGTCTGTTAGCCAGAATTTCCACAAATATCTCATAGTCGTATATTCAGAAGAGATATGGGTTATAAGACCCACAGTTCTCTGGAGGTTTATCCTTCTTGAGTAATAGTACTATCTCTGCCTCATTACATGAGGGGGAGAGAGAGCACCATCCTGCAAAAAGGAGTGAAAAAGAGTGGCCATATATGGGCTATTTCTCCCGAGAGCTTTTTATAAAACTCAAAAGATATTCCATCCAGCCCCGGGCTTTTATCATTAGGCAGAGCTTGAATGGTGGCAGTAATTTCCTCCACTGTAATTTCTTTATTTAACATTTGCCTATCTTGCTCCGATAACTTCGGAAGTTGTAAGTCTGAAAGAAAATCCTTAATCTGTTCTACCGTTGTGGTCTCCGGAGTATACAATTTTCTATTAAAGTCAAAAAAGACTCCATTTATTTCTTCCTCCTCCTCCTTCACATAAACTCCATCCCCCCTATTTATACCAACTATACTATTTTTATTACTATCTACTTTCAGTTGATAAGCCGGTACTTTCCCTGGAAAATCACCATAGTAGTAATACTTAGCTCTAGCTCTGTATAGTTCTCTGTCTGCTCTATCTTGTATTACTTTTTCTAAATTATCTTTAGCAACTAAAATGTAATCTCTGAAGATTCGGTTTTAGTATTCCTATGCTCTTCCTGTGCAGAGGCCAGATGTTGTTCTAGTTCTGCTAACTTTCTATTAAGTAACTTCTCCCGAACCCTCGGCTGTGACATGATCCACCCTCTTATATATGCCTTAAAGGCTTCCCATAATATACCACAGCTGGTTCCCTGATTCATATTAATAGACATAAACTCCTGTACTTCCTTTATACAATCTTCCATAAAACCTGAAAAGTCCCATAATGAGTTTATTTATTTATTTGTTGTTGTTAACCAGGTAAGCACACTAGACAACAAGTGCCTATTTTCAGGTGTGACCCGGGAGGTTACAGAGTACATAAGAAACAAAATACAGAGTCAAGGTAACAGATGGGCCCATGAACAAGTGGGTGGAACAGCAAATGGTACAACTGGCTTTAAATGGTGAGGTTGGCAGTATGTCAACAAGATACATAACAGCATTGAGAGGTAGAATAACAACAGGTAACATCATGACAGAGAATACATCAAAATTGCATGAAAGTACATGAGCGCCTGTCATGAGAGAGAATGCGCATCAAAATAGTGCAGCTAGAAGCAGGTACAGATATGACAAGAGCGCCTCTCCAACAGAAGGGCGAAAAGTGGCTTATGGTGGTTATCAGCAGAGATTAACAGCGGTCAGTGTATCAGCTCACAGAGTCCCATAGTGAATCAGGGGTGAGGGAGAGACTATTCTGGATCTATATAGTACATAGACAGGCAGAGGCAGTTTTGAGGAAGTTCCATAGGGATGTTTTGAAGCAGGGATGGCAGGAAGGGAGTTCTACAGTCTAGGCGCATGGACGGAGAAGGCCCGGTCACCTGTGAGGGTGCGGGTCTTAGGAACCAGGCGGACCTGAGCAGCACTAGATCTTAAGTGGTAGGCAGGGGTTCCATATTTGAGGGGAAGGGCAAGTGCAGAAGGAGTGGCCGTTCTAACTATGTTATCAACGAAGTTACCAAGGACAAAGGCGCAGTACTTTTCAGGGGGGAACCACTCCAGCCGAGAGTAGAGCTCACAGCGATGCGTAAGGCGAGGTGCAGAGAGTGGGAAGCGGCATATGTTGTTATAAGCAGTATCCCATTTTGCTAGGCTAGAATTCGGGACTGGAGCAAAGGCTACAAGCCCATAACAAAGCGTGGGAAGGAGTATCCCCCTGGCTATGGTGAGGCGAGCAGCCGGGTTGAGGCAATCTTTGGATCTGTAGGCGAGTCCAAGCTTGCCGTTCGTGGCTTTACAGATATTCCGAAGATGCACAGTGAGATCCAGTTGTGGATCAAGGGTAACTCCCAGATACTTGACAGAGTCAATGACCGGCAGGAGGGAGCCATTAGCTCCATAGATCATTAGAGGAGCAGGGCGGGAAGTGGTTTTGGCCACAGAACCAAAGAGCATGGCCTGGGTCTTTTCCAGGTTGATGGTGAGATTGTGTCCCTCAAGCCAGTTCTGGATCAGTTCGAAGTCTGAGTTCAGTCGAGAGTTGATGATAGTAATATCCTGAGAACTGGACAGTACGACAAGGTCATCCACGTATAGAGTTGGGTGCCCGTAGGTTGCAACGGAGGGCAGTTCATTTATGGAAAAGGAAAACAGAATGGGTACAAGGACGGATCCTTGGGGACCCGCAGTTAACAGGGGAGAGGAGCAGAGGCGCGGTTGAAGCAGGTATTGCTGCCTTCCCAAAGGTAGTTGGAGAACGGGCAAGGGGTTGGGTGGGAGAATCTGAGGGAATGAAAGAGTGAGTGGAGGAAGGAATGGTCAACCCGATCGAAGGCCTTAGAGATCGATGAAAATGGCTCCGGTCAGTTTGCCTTGGTCAGTCGCGGACCTGATCTCAGAGGTAACCATGGCAAGCGCAGTCGATGTGCTGTGCCCCTTTCTGAAGCCATGCTGCGCTAGGGAGAGAACTGCATAACCCTGAAGGTAGTGGGAGAGTTGAGAGGCAACTGCCTTTTCAAGGAGCTTACAGGTAGCCGAGAGTATGGCGATGGGGCGATAGTTTTTCATATCCTTGGGGTCACCTTGTTTGTAAACAGGGACAACCTTGGCCACCTTCCATATGTCAGGTATGATCCCCGAGATAAGAGAAGAGTTAAATATATGAGCGACCGGCCGGGCGAGGAGGGGAGCTCCCAAGCTAAACAGCTTTGGTTCGAGGCTGTCGTGACCTGCCCCCATGTGGTGGGAGAGACCAGCTAGTAGTTCCTGGGTCTCTCCAACTGAGATCCGTTTGAGGTAGAATGGCGGTCGGGGGGTGTCCATCCAGGGGTTTAGGGGCAGAGAGTTGGAAAGAAGGAGGAGCAGGCAGGTCTGAAAACATGCAGTTAAATGCAGTGGCAATAGTATGGGGGTTATTGCAGTTGGTCCCTCCGATATTCATGTCGGCGATCATTTCCTTGGCAGACCTTCCGACCAGGTTTTTGACGTTTTGCCAAACGCACCGCGGGTTATTGGCCGAGACTAGCAGGGCAGATTTGCAGTACTCGCTCTTAGCAGTGCATATGGATCTCTTGCAGGAGTTTCTGAGCCGCCGATATTCGTGGAGATTGTTATTGTTGTGGGAGATCTTGTGTTTCACCCAGCATTTGTCTCTCTGCTTCATGAGGGAGAATAGTCCACCATGGAGCCACTTCGTGACTGTGCCCCTCACGCTCCTTTTTGTAAGAGGTGCATGCCTGTTTTGCAAGGGGACAAATATGGCAAGGAAATGATCAAGGGAGTTATCCATTCTCCAAGACATACCCACACCCATATCCCTTCCTAGGACCGGCAAGGCATACTCCAAAGACAACGAAGCATGATCTGAGATTCTTATGGGTTCATAGACCACCTGCTTAATTAACCTACCTAAAGTTTGAGCGACCAAGAAAAAGTCAATTCGAGAAAAGGTACCATGTATGTGACTTGGAGTAAAATGAAAATTTCTTTAAAGATGGGTACAGTTTTCTAAAATGGTACACCAACCACAAGTTCGTGATCATTTGCCCTATCAAAGACCAAGAATTTTTCTTTTTTCCTGAGATACTGGGCTTCTATCTGTAGAACCTAATGTAAGATTGAAGTCCCCCCCCTCCAATCAATATATCCCCATTGAATTGGTCTATCTCCAAAAACAGTTTGGCAAAAACATCTGGATTGTCCACATTTGGACCATACACCGAAGCTAATACCAATAGATGTTTCCGTAGCTTCAAATTAATTATTACATATCTGCTTAAAGCATCTATGATGATTTTCTTTACTATATATTTCGCCTGTTTTCTTAAAAAAATAGCTGTACTTCTTGTAACCTGGGAATATATTGAACAAAACCCCTCTGTCCCTAACAAATTACCAAAATATTTAGCATCCTTTGTATCAAAATGCATCTCCTGTAACAAAAAACAATCCACATTTTTCCTTCTCAATGCTTGAACCACTGTTCTTATTTTTAACCTATTTTTACACCCATTAAGATTCCATGTCAGGGATTTAATTGTCCCCATCACTTATTTTTAACCTATTATTACACCCATTAAGATTCCATGTCAGGGATGTAATTGTCCCCATCACTTATTTTTAACCTATTATTACACCCATTAAGATTCCACGTCAGGGATTTAATTGTCCCCATCACTTGTTTTTAACCTATTATTACACCCATTAAGATTCCACGTCAGGGATTTAATTGTCCCCTTCACTTATTTTTAACCTATTATTACACCCATTAAGATTCCACGTCAGGGATTTAATTATCCCCATCACTTATTTTTAACCTATTTTTACACCCATTAAGATTCCACGTCAGGGATTTAATTGTCCCCATCACTTATTTTTAAAAAAACCCAATGGATGGCTCCATAACACTACCACACGCCACCAACATGCCCACTGTGTAATAATAGGACAGCCTAGAATCTGGCTAGCCCACAATCTCCTAGAATTTTCTCTGAATCTATTACAAAATTGCACCCACGTCTTAACTCATATCCATAGCTTTGTTTTATTAAATTAAATTCTCCCCCACACTCTTTTCCTTTTGAATAACCTATATTACTAATACTCTATCTATTCTAAAAATCTTATAACAAAAGATTTTCCTCCTCCCACTAACTCTACTCTACCAAGCCTCCATCCCACAATTTAACAGCAAAGCACCTAGAACCATGTTGTAAGGTGGGAAGGAAAGGATCCAAAAGTAAACCAACCCTAAATGGGAAAGAATACAGAATAAAAAAAAAGAAAACCCAGGCGTCCTAACAAGGAGCGGACACCTAACCCCCAACTCATTAAGGCTGCTGAGTAGTTTCGGTATGCTTAGATAAATGCAGAGAGAGACACCCCCCTTCTCTGGACACCAAACATTAGACTTAGCTAAGGGAGAAAAGAAAAATCAAAGCTTCCGCCCACCTAGAACAAACCCCTATACTATCACATAACTAGGTACTAATTACTTAACATATCAAAAAGATTTAAGTGGTGGATCCCCCTGGATCAGGGCCACATTGTTTCTGTTAGACCTTCTTTCCAACATCTCTTCCACTTCCTCTGGACAAGAGAAGAACAGATTTTTCCCATCCATATATACTTTTAGTTTTGCTGGATATAACATTGTAAAGTACAGACCTTCTTTTCTTAATTATCCCTTATTAAATCAAAACTTTTTATTTTCATAAGGACGGGGGGAGGGGGCATGTCTGGATACACCTGAAGTCGCATTCCATTATAAAACAGGCCTTTATCCACTCTTGCTTTCTGTAAGATTTTTTACTCTATCTTGATACCTCATAGGCTTCACATACATGAAACGTGGCCTGTTATTACTGTCCCGGGGGCCAAAGGCTCAGTGAGCTCTATCCAACTCCATTTTTTTAGTGTGGGTACTGAAGGCCCATTACTTTAGATAACATCTCCTCACAATACCTGTGAGGGTCTCCACACTCAATACCTTCAGGTAAATTTCCAATTTTTAAATTAACCCTTCTAGACCTAGATTCTAGGTCCTCCACCTTCAATTTCAGGGTCTCTAATTCCTTGTTACATGATTTCACAGAATCCTCAAGACCAGGGATGGTATCTTCTATTGTACTCACTCGTTGTTCATATTCAGTGGTTTTTATGGGCAAAACTTCAAATTTATTCATCATTTCTGATGCTTGCCGCATTCAGTTTGCCAAACCCTTGTCGCATTTCTTTTACTATATCATCCAATTGGTCTTTTCCCCTTTCACTCTCCTTCCCCCCTCCACAGACATTTGCATTTCAGATTTATTTATTTTTTCCTTCCTCCCCTCCCCCACCCACCATCCAACACATCTTTATCCCCATCTATATTTTCCAACATAGCGGCCCCCTTCTTACCTCTAGTTTTAGCATGTGAGGCCATGAAAATAGTTGAACCTTCTTTTTGCACCATTTTGTTTTTGTCCAAACTTTTAAAAATATCATATACACATACTGGGGATGCTAGAGGTGGACTAGATATTTTGTTTTCTGTGGCTACTTGAGTGAACTGTTCTTGGTCAAATTTTTGTTCTTTTTTTTATAACTTGGACTTGTTTTCTTTAACTTACTCACACCACCAGTGACTTCATTACCACCACACAAAGACACTGAGATCTTTCTATTCTCATTAGGAGAACTTGCTCTTTTTACCCTATTTAAAGCTGCAAAGGGAGAGGATTTCAAAATGGGTGCCACTGAGTTTGCCTTCACGTTTTGAGTATTTTCATGTTCAGCCTTAAATACAAAAAGGCGCTCTGTCTGGGAATTCCAGACCAGAGGGTTACCTGACCAGGCAAGTTCTTCTACTTCAGAGTGCTTGGCGGGGATACTTGTCTTTTACCCAATTGTAGTGCTTTTAGCTGCTTTTATAGCATTCATGTCGCCTTCTGTTTCTTCTTCTTGCCTGTGGGAAAATAACCTCTGCTGCATCGTCCATGTCTGCCTGTTGTACTGGAACTCTTACTACAGAAAATACTGACCAAGCGAGCACTGTCGCACCTAAAAGAAGTTTAGACATGCCCATATGGCTGTTTTCGCATTAACGAACGGAAATTATAGCTCCCGCGACTCCCATGGCATCTGACAAATGAATGCTACCGCACTGTTTTCCCCATAGAGGAGAGGGAGAAAAAATAAGAAGAAAAGCATAAAGAAAAGAGCCCTGCATCAAGGACTAAATCAAACCATGCCACTTCTTTTCACTTCCATGCTCCTCATTTCCCATTTTGGTGTCCTGGAGTTCCGTGGGGGAGAGTGCTCCTTGCGTACTGTCTACATGCTTAGCTGAGCATACTGGGAATTCCAGAATGCACCGCCTGGTCTCCAGACTTCCGACTGTAGAGAGATTTGTTTTGAAAAGAGCAGAGTCCCTAGAGTGCCTGCTGATCTGTACCAGTTTCTGAGTCTGCTCATAATGGGTAAACTAGCAGAACATATCCGAAACACTCCTGATGCACACAGAAGAGTCTTGGCAGTAGCCCAAGATATAATCTGCAGTGCTTCAAATTCTCGCTGTAAAACACCAAAGCATATTGGACTAGCCATATCAGTTCACCATTTGGCTAGGAGTTGCCAATTGTTGGACATTTTAGACAGTCAAGGGCATTCCATGACTTATGATGTTGCAGAGTCGAGACATCAACAACAAGTGCCGTCATGTCAGTTACACAACAAGGTGGAACGTTTCTTCCAACAAACATCATGCCTAATATATTTTCACATGCCACAGTGGATAACATAGACAAATGAAGAAACTCGGAGTGGTCAACTGTACAAATACGATGTTTTACAATTTCTTCGAAATTCAGTATTTACTCAGTTTCATCTTTTTTCAGCTAAATTGTCCAGATTTTCTCTTCAAAATTCAGTATTACCATGTGATGAACACCACAACATACCTTTTCTGAAAGCTGAAAAGTAGCGCTATCTTATGCAATCATCAAACCTTCTCTAACAGGGGTGCAACAGGATGAATATTTTGAAAATTGGCTGCTAGACTGAGTCTTGTTGTAAAAGTCTACCTCCTACTAGTTTAGCTCCTTTCTTTGAAAGCAGTTATTTGTATTTTACATGTACTGTATTTTATATTTAAATGTTTGCCTTTCTTGTTTTTGTTTGTATTTATTGTTCTTTTTTCCTGATTTTGATCTTAACCCTTGCTTTTTGCTATCAGCTGTAATGGTCTTTTTATCTGTTTGTTTGTTTATTTTATTTAAATTTTGTTAACTGGGTTAGTACACTGGCGGCACAAGGATACCTTTTTCAGGAACAACCCAGGCACCATTAAGGTACAGATTGCCAGTACGAATTCAGAAATTCGCAATACATTCTAAGTTTCAAGAGGTACACTATACATACACATGTTAATGTGTTCTGTTATTGTATTCTAGATCATGGGGTCATCATGTGATGTTCCTGGACCAATCCAAGCACTTCCTTTAGTTGCGCATGAGGTACTCTTATTGCCGTAAGAGTACCTCACAAGCTTACACTGTGATGGGCTTCCCGATATCCACTGCTCACACCACAGAAACAGACCCCCAAAAAGTATTTTTTATGTGTGTGCGTTATGGTGCCATGATCTATAATACGTATGTAGGGGCAGTAGAATGGCCTCTTATGGATATATGAGTGTCGTCTCTTGCATCCTTAGGGCACCAGGATTGCTCGCCTTTGGTTCACAGTTCTCTTGCCCCAAGAATGCGCAAGGTGACACTTTTATATCCGTAAGATTTATTTATTTATTTATTTGCTTTTGTTAACTGGGTGAGCACACGAGCCGGCCAAGTGCCTATTTTCAAGTGCGACCCGGGAGATGCCCTCCTAGCTCCCATATAAACTTATAATAAATGTACTCTTTGGATTGATTGATTGATTCCAAGGCTGACTTGTGAATCTAGGTTTCCCAGGTGGTAACACGATTCACTATCACTGCATCTCTATGCTCAGCCTTCATTTTTTTGGTTAACATCTATGTTGATGATCGGACTATGTTAATATATGATGCTTTTCTCATAGGCTGTGATGCCATTGCAGCGGTCTCTGGAGATTCGCGAAACAGCTCTGGACCCTGACCACCCAAGTGTAGCTCAGTCACTCCACCAGCTGGCAGGGGTTTATGTGCAGTGGAAGAAGTTTGGAAATGCAGAACAGCTGTACAAGCAGGCATTGGAAATCAGTGAAAATGCTTATGGAGCTGAGCATCCCAGGGTCGGCCGTGAGGTCGATGCACTGGCCATGCTATATCAGAAGCAAAACAAGTAAGATGTGTTCAGTTTGCTGGCTAGTGTTGCAGAAGGTGTATGATAACATGTTCACTACTTTATAACTCTTGAAACTGCAGATATTGTTGCAGTTAGTTGGAGAAGTTTTAAAATTATACTGAAAAGGGCCATTTAGGCATGAGTGCACAGATGGGTATCCACCGTTTAGCTTTATGAGGATTTTTTTTAATACTATCAATTTACAGTTAGTGCTGTCAGGAGCACTGGCTGTTTTTATACTAAGTGTAACCCTTAGGTGGCCCTATCCCAAGGGCTACTACTCCTGCCTGCTTGGCTAGTAGCAGGTTAAGGGGCCTGGGTAATAAAACGGGTGCCTTCACCCTGAGTTCAGGGTTGCTAGTGGTCAAACTAACCTGGGCACAGGCCTCCGGGACACTGTAACCCCCTCTCTTTCCCTTCTAGTGACCTGAACAATATACAATAATTACCTTCACAATGACCCTTATTCACCAGGCAATTACCCACACTGTTTGCACTTACCACCAGGGCTGGTTCCTCTAGCTTGACCCTGGGGACCCCCTGTAAAACAAGGTTAAGCACAGCAAATAGCAACAGTACAATACTTTTGGCACATACTGGAACCGCAGTCAGGTTAAATGCAAACAAAGTTAAATCTGATTTATTCAGGGGGATTGAACAAGGGAGGGGCATAATCGGGTTGTTTTGCATAAAAGCTATATTAATCAGACAGTTATGCATGCAGTTCAGAGTCCCTACACAGTCACACACTCTGGGTACCCAGGTAGGAAAATGGTGGGCTAGCCAGGAACGTTGCAGCTGGTTGGTGCCCTGTGATGGAAGAAAGCAACATGCACAACACACACTATTTGTAATCCGGAGCTGGAGGGCTCAGTTCGTGAAAGAAATGGCAACAAGACAATCAGATAACAACACTTTTAGATTTAGCTGTTGTTGCAGGGTGCTACCCTGATGTTTACTCATGATACCCAATACTGGACACAGGCAGGATGAAATCGAGACTGCAGGCTATTGAGCTGGAGTACCCGGAGAAGCAGGGCCCACACGAATCACTAAGGCATCGTTCCTGTTCAAGGTGTTGAGCAGGGGGGCTGATCCCCAGGCCGGTCTCTCGTCAATGACTTTCTCTGCGTAGCAGGTATTCTGGCTGGGCCAGTGTAGCAGGGCCCAGGCAAACGGAAATGGATACGGATTCAGTCCGTGGAGCTGGATACAGCCTCCAGCAAGCAAAACACATCATCTTGGTCCTGGACTGCAGAATGGGCCAATCAGTACATTTGGGACTCTAAAATGGAGCCTGTCTACAAGGGCTTGATGGGGCCAAAACTTGCAGGAATTGTAGTTTTGGGCTTTTGGCACCTAAAATAACCTGGAGGGGGAGCACTTGTTGTGACTGACAGACAGATCAGCCAACCGAACCTTTTGGATCTTGGGGAAAGTCCCACACTGCTTGCAGTTTCAGTTAGATCTGAGTTGAGAAGTGAGGAAGTAACAGCTTGAGATAGTTCGAGCAGCAATCCATAGTGGATTCGCGTGGGAGAACTGTGGAAAGGCCTGAGTTTGGCCTGCATATCTGCCTGCTGTTCCTGAGAGGGAACTTGTGCCTTTTTCAGACTGAATCCGAATTTAGAGAGCAAATTAAGCCACTGAATTGTGACCAGGCTTTAACCTGAAGAAGACCGAAGATTTGCTGAATGCGATCGGCCTGTCAGGACTTCCAGCTACCTCTGAACTCCCGGATGGTGCAGAGAGACTGTAATTGCGACCAGAGAGCCATTTGCCTGGTAAAGTGGAATTTCCTTACATGTGAATGTGCTGTGTGCTTATAGTGGGTCATGATTTGTTTGTTGGGGAAACAAATCATGACCCACTATAAGCACAAGGTTCGGTTGGCTGATCTCAGTTCTCTCATCGGTCGCTAAAACGACCGCAAATAAAAAAAGAGAGAGAGAAGTAGTGAGTCTTTGTTTATTTGTGTGGGCTTCTAGCTTTCAGAAAACCCACTTTTCAGAGATTTTTACTGGTTATGTCACTATTCAAGAAAAGAACTGGCCCAGTGGGTTTTCAGGATTGTACAGAGTGTGGGGAAACGTTTGCTAAAGCAGATCCTCACTTAGTTTATCTTATCCGTCCGGGGTTTGACCACCTTAAGGTAGATTGTGAAATCTCTAAGAATTTTCCTCAGTCGGCGTTTGAACTGACCAAAGGAAATAATGTCTGAGAAGGCTGCTGACCCAGCTGCAGACAAACCTTCCTCCTCTCAGAAAGAGAAACCCAAGGAACCGGTTGAACAACCCTCTGACCAGGGTGATGGTTCCTTGGGTAAAAAGAGAATCGCAGACACTGCCGCTGAACTGGCAAGTTCTGCCAAGAAAAAGAGGAAGGAAACAGACTCAGTTAATGAACTGCAACTGATGAATCTGTCGGTTCCAATCGCAGAGGCAATAGAAAATGCTATAAGCCTTCTTCAGTCACTGCAAACCAGTATCGCAGTTCTGGTTCAGCAGCCTGGTTCACAGACCTTGGTTCAGGACCTGGGTTCCTCCTCGGTTCCTGGTTCACTTGAACAGTTTGCTGAGGTTTATGTGGAAGGGGAGGATGAGGACCATGATGGTGAGGATGAAGATCTTTGGGAACCTCTTGAACCTGAAGTTTCCCCTGATCCTTACCACCCTGACTCCCCTGAGAAGGGAGCTGAGGATTTTTCATCCTACTTTGCTTTTATGAAGCAAGTGGCACAGACCCTGGACCTCTCCACCCAAGAATCTACAGAGGAGGAAGAGGAGCCAGACTATATAGAAATGATGGATGTACCAGCAACAAAAAAGACTGTTGCTGCCCATCAATAAGTCCTTCACCAGACAGGCCACCAAGATTTTACAGACCTCATATTTCCATACCCCCAGTGGACAAGAGGATGGATAGGAAGTGCTGGGTGGCCAAGTCTGAGGCAGAATTTCTTTTTGGACACCCCAGCCACAAGGGATGGTGCAAGCTGCTGCATGTGACAAAGCAGGGATCCCCTGGCATCACATCCACCAGAGAAGGACTCTAGGAAAATGGATTCAATGGCCAAGAAATCTTATTTGGGTGTTTCTCCGGCTATTAGACAAGAAACTTACATGGCTTATGTGTCCAGATACCAAAAGAGCCTCTGGAACACTGTTTTGGAGATAGCCAAGGTATGCCCTGGGCCAATGGCATCAGACTTGTCCAAAGCTGCAAAAAAGGAGCATAGAAGCTGCTAAATGCCAATTTCAGATGGCAGTAGATGCAGATGATATTGCAGCCAGGCAAAAGGCAACCTCAGTGTCTCTGAGGAGATTTGCTTGGCTTAGGACCACTAATTTGTCTCAGGACACAGACTAAGACACTGGACTTTTCTTGTGAACCTACAGTACATATCTCTTCGGGGAGCAAACTGAGGCTTACAGTACATGAAGAAGAAGGATGAGTAGAAAGTGGCCTACAAGAGCGCTGCTGCAAAAGAGAAGGCAGGAACACCACAGACGTACCAAGGAAAAGGGGGCAGGGGTAAATCCCACTGAAGGCTGTTCTTTCAGGCCCAGGCATCACCAGCCTACCAGCTTCAGAGGGGGTACTTTCAGTTTCACCTCGAGTCTCACTGGTCTCAGAGAAGAGACTCCCTGTCAAAAATGGTAGCAGTTACAGGAACCCTGCTCCAAGCACTACAGTTGTGGCAAGAAAAGGACAACCTCAGGGAAGGTGTGCCTTTCCTCCAGTTGCCACCAACAGCAGTCTTGACAACATATGCCTCCCTCCCTCCTAGGGTGGGGTGCCCACCTAGGGGAACTTACTGCTCACGGTACCTGGCTACAGCAGGAGTCTCTGCTTCACATAAACCTGTTAGAACTCAGAGCAGTTTATCTGGGTATTCAGTCTTTCACTTCAGTGCTGCAGGGCAAGGTGGCTCAAGTCAGAACAGACAATACAAGCACAATGTACTACATCAACAAGCAAGAAGGCACAGGGTATCCCCACATGCACAGAAGCCACGAAGATATGGAACCTGGCTTACTCTCTGGGGATCTCCATCTCAGCAGTTCATCTCCCAGGGAAGGACATTGTCCTCACAAATGTCCTCTGCAGGATCAATCAGAATCACCACGAGTGGGCACTAAATAGACAAATCCTGCAGGTGGTGTTCAGAAGGTGGGGCACCCCAGAAGTGAACCTCTTCACAGCCCCAGACAATCACCAGCTGCCACTGTTCTGTTGCAGACCTCCAGCAATGGGCCCAGTGCCCTTAGATGCACTTCTGTTGGATTGGATAGGGAAGTTCCTGTATGCCTTCCCTCCATTTCACCTGCTGCTCAGAGTACTGAGCAAGCTCATGGTTCAGCCAGCAACAGTGATCCTCATCACTCCAGTCTGGGCCAGGCAACCTTGGTATTCCCTGCTACTGACCCAGTCAATCTCCAAACCAGTCCCGCTGCCCAGGAGGCACAACCTGCTGACCTCCTCTAAGGGCAGGGTCCTGTACCCCAATCTCCACTTCCTCAGACTCCGAGCTTGGCTCTTGAGGACGTAGAATATGCTGATCTACACCTCTCAGAAGGGGTGCTAGAGGTCCTCAGGGTATCTAGATAACCCGCCACTAGAAAGAATTACTCTTCTGAATGGAGGAGGTTTTCTTTTTGGTGCCAGCAGAGGCAGATAGACCACCGCCAGGCAGGTTTATAAGTAGTTCTGGACTATCTGGCACATTTGCATTCCCTCTGCCTTCAGCCTTCCACCCTTAAGGTGCACCTGGTATCAGTCTCTGCATATCTCTCTGCTGGAAAAGGGGCATCCCTGGCCTCCAACCAGGTATTCAGAAAGTTTTTCAAGGGCCTACTGTACTTACATCCCCCTCACAGGGAACTTACTCCTGCATGGGACCTTAACATATGCATTGGCCAGCTAATGCAGCCACTGTTTGAAGCCATGTCCTCAGCACAGCTTAAGTATGTGACATGGAAAACAGTGTTCCTAGTAGCCATCAATTCAGCCAGGGGGATCAGTGAGCTCCAGGCATTGTCCACAGAGCCAGACTACATAGCAGTCCACAGGGACGAAGTAGTCCTTAGGATTAATAGGAAGTTCCTCCCTAAGGTGGTTTCATACTTCTACCTTAATCGATCCATAACATTGCCAGTCTTCTTCACTGATCACTCCATTTCAGGAGAATGAAGACTGCACAGTCTTGATGTCAAGAAAGCTGTTAGCTACTACTTGGATCACACGAAAGGACACGGGTAGGATAGAACCCAACTTTTCCTGACCTATGGAGTGGTGAGGCAGGGCAAACCTGCCTCAAAGAGGACCATTGCCCATTGGATTGTGGCCTGTATCCAATTTTGCTACAGCAAAGTGGGTAAAGGGCCTCCTGTAGGCCTCAGGGCCCACTCCACAAGGGGAACAGCTGCTTCTGTGGCAGCTGCAAGAGATATCCCATTGCTGGAAATCTGCAAAGCAGCTACCTGGAAAACAGTTCACACCTTTACCAAGCATTACAGCCTGCATACCCAGGCCAGAAGTGATGTCAGGTGTGGCACAGCAGTACTGCAGAGCTTGTTTCCTAAATAGGTTCTCCACCACCCTCCAAAGGTACTGCTTGGGTAGTCTGCAGAAGTCAGAATACAGTAAGATTTCCTGGGGTTTGAATAAACAATTACCATAGTAATCTTGTTTCTTCCAAGGGAATATTACTGTATTGAGCTCCCACCCTTCCTCCCCTGATAGAACCTATGGGCACTGCAACACAGCTGTCTGGGCTGTTTGAAACCCATGGGTGTTTCTTTATTGGGCTTAGTGACTTGAGTCTTAGTGTTGCGCACATTTTTAAATAAAGGAGTTATTTAGTGTTGGGTGTTGTTAATTGGTTTTTGACTGTTAGTATAGTTTAGATAGCTTGTTATTATGCTGCTCTGTAAGAATCTGACGTTGTAGAATGTTTACCAGGGACAGTGGTTTGAAAACCAAGCTCGAGCCTAACATTCCATGATTAGCATAGGTTCTATTAACCATTTCGGCTCCGGGGCAGTCCTATGGTGAGACCATACTGCAGAAGTCAGAATACAGTAAGATTCCCTTGGAAGAAATAAGATTACTATGGTAAGTAATTTTTTCTTTTATGTCACAGTATGCATATGCACCTTTTGGGTTATCACATATACTGGATATATAACATGTTTAAACTATTACACTTAAACAGATACAAGAGGAAACCTTTAATTTGATCTGTTTGGAATAAAGTTATAAAAGGGGTATAGTAATATAGTAACATGATAATTTAAGGTCAGAAGAGACACAAGGTGCATCAGGCCCCCACTCTCCCTTCAGAAGACGGGATGAAGACAGTAATATTTGTAGAGACTTCCTACCCACTCTATTATGCAGGATACCTCGTTTCTTTAGGTAAGCAAAAATGTGTCCAGTCCAGGTTAATCTTAAAGGCCTGTACTGTCCTCATATCTTTTGTCTATGCTGGTAGGCTGTTCCATTAGGTTCTTTGCCTCTGAGAGAAAACATACCTCCTAATATTACCCCTGAATTTAACAGCACTGAGCAGGATATGTCCCTGCATCTGTGTGGAGGACACCAAATCAAACATCTCCACATGTTTAGTCTTGTTTGTAGCCTTGAATATAAAGAAGACTGAGAGCATGGCCGTGCTCTGCCTCCTTTACTCCAGGGTGAACATGTTAATTTTTGTTATTTAAAAGGTGCAGAGATGCACGATAGGTTCCATGAGAAGCAAGTCTTGTTTACAGAACGGCCCAAGTCATAATTATAACGAGACAGTGAATACAAGTCTAATAACAAACACAGACAAAAGATCTAGAAAAACAGTTGCAAATAGATTCTTCCTGCTTCGGCAATGTTTTTTAGGCCATGTTTAAAAGTGTCAAGAGTAGGGAAATTTCTAAGCTAAGGGTACAAATTGTTCCAAGAAAAAGGGGCCCCATGTGACAAAAATTCTCCACCAAAATGTATATAAAATTTGGATAAGGAAATTGCACACTGTGGCACAGCTCTAAAACTGCATTTATGAGCAGAAACAATTACTCTTTCTGACAAAGAAATAGGGGTTTGATTGTTGGCTGATTTATACAGTAAATGAGAGATAACTGGTGAAGATTACACTTGGAGGAGGGATGTAACAAAGTTAGCTGATGTAGTAAAGAGTAATTATGCTCATCCCATTTTGATTTTAAAATGAAACAAAGTAACTGAAAATAGTGTTGAAAGGAAGGAGATTCAATTCAAATCAAGATCATGTTGATAGGCCAGCCTGCAGGCGCAGCAGCAAGGTGACTACTTGTGACACTGACATCCCGGGTTCAGGAATGGACCCAGGAGTTGGAGGGCTGGCCAGACAGAGAAGGATGAGCGCCCGAGGGGTGGCTTTCCTTCTCTGGGGGGAGTGTCCAGCCGATCGGTGACCTCTGGTGGAGGTCAGGGGAATTGTGGGAGGTCCAGTCGGAGGTGGGACAGACGCTGGTGTCATTGCACGCCCCGCCTCCCAGGGGATCACAGCAACTAAAAAAGAAAAATCTCTGGTTCTCCAGATATGACACTCTGCCCCGATGCTGTTCCTATTGCCACTAGTGCTCGTCGAGGAGGTCCCGCTCCAGTGGTCCTACCCTGGGGAGTAAGCCAGGGCATGCCACTAGTGTTCTTAGGAAGTGGAGTGCCTGCCCAGTGGCCCAGCCCAGGGGGGTAAGCGGGACAATGTTTGGGGCAGGGGCTGAGCTCCCTCCTTGGAGGGAATCGGGAGTCCAGAAAAAAAAAAAAAAAAAAAATAGTGCGTCAATAATAGTATCACCATAATCAAGACTAGGGAGAATTCCTTGCCCAATAATGTGTCTGCACTTTTGAAACAGGTTTATCAGTGTGTAGTATAAAGGTCAAAGAAGAGTGAAAAATAAGACCAAGGTACTTAAATGTAGTAACAAGTTCCAGTGGGTCGTTTTTCAAAAGGATTGAAAGAGTGTGCCAAAGGCAATGAGTGCTGAAGCCCAAACAGCATAGCTTGAGCCTTCTTGCTATTTAGAAGTAGTAAGACATCCAAAAACCATTTCACCACTTTATCAAAGTCACCCTGAAAGATCATGGCTAAAGAAGAAGGAAATCTGTGAGCGAAGAAAAGCACTGTGTAGTCAGCATAATGTCTGACAGAGCAAAGATCAACGACAGAGGGTAGTGGCTGTACAAAAAGATTAAATAAAATAGGACCGAATATAGACCCGTGTGGAACCACAGTGGAAACAGGAAAAGGAGATAAGAGAGCACCATTCCAGGAAACAGATTTCAGTTCTGCCTTGTAAATGAGATAAAAACCAATTAGTTGCATATGAGGAAAATCCATAAGAAGACAGATGAGTTAAGAGCAAAGGGTCATTGATCACATTGAAAGCTCTCAACAGATCAGTAAAGACAGATCCCACAAGACCCCCTTGTCTAAGGCCCTGGAAACGGAATCACAAAAGTCAGTCATTGCTGTTTGGGTAGAACATTTGAGCCTGTAACCTGATCAAAAACTAGAAAGAACTTTGTAGTTTGTTAAATAATTATTCATCTGAGACAAAAAAAAATTTCCATGAGTTTTGAAACTATGGAAAGCAAAGAAATTGGACAATAATTATCTGCCAAAGTTTTATCCCCCTTTGTGAACACGGATAACTAGAGAGTTTCCAAGCTGTAGGAAAAGTTTGCATGGTAAATAACTTGAATAGAAAAGTTTAAAAAGGGGCCAGAATGCCAGCGCTGCATTTGAGTAAGAAATTGTCTAAGTTGTCTCTTCCCTTGGCAGTGTCCTCTCTCAAGGAGCACAACAATTTAAATACTTCCTCAGTCTTCAGAAACCTAACATAAAATATTTTTTTTTTGATGAACTCTGTTTGCTCCATGGCTGGGGGGAGGTTTGTACCTTTGGTTCCTCCCCCCACTATCTAGCTTGCTGGGCTGGCAGCCGCCTGGGTTCCAGACAGAGCTCGTACCTCTCGTTAGTGCCCCGGGAGGGAGCTGACTTGCATGGGACTGTGGCAGCGCCAGCGGGCAGCTTTCATGCTGCCACTGGGGATTTTGATGATGTTCCCCTGCGGGAGGAGGCATGCAGTGATGCCAAGGGATGGAGCATGCACACTTCCATACGTGCTCCTCCCAGTGTCGGCCTCCTCCAGACCATTGCGTGTACAGCGTTGGTGGAGCTGCCCCCCAGTTGCCACCAAGGGTCAGCCACACACCAACCATTGATGTCCCCGGGGAAGGAGAGCAGCCCACCGGACGCTCGATCCTTCCCCAACCCTGCCGACCCCTGGTGACCCGTGCCTGCTCCCAAACACGGGTTGCCAGCGTGGCATGAGGTGCAGCATCCAGCGCCTCAACCCTTCGTGCCACCGGGACGGCCCAAACACAAAATCTAGGTCTTGAGAGGGGGAACACTGCAGGAGAATCACAGTGTATTCCAGCTAAGGATAAGCCAGCTTTATTTAACAGCATAACAGGAGCATCAGTAAAAAAGAATTAAACATACCACAGACACCCTCCTTAGAATAAGATGAAGAACCACCATAAGACACACTAATGGCATCTAGCCACCCTTCATACAGTGCCTTCAGAAAGTATTCACCCCCCTTGGATTTTGTCACATTTTGTGATGTTGCAAACTCAATTTAAAATACATTTATATGGGATTTTTTTGTCACGTATCTACACAAATTACTCTATAATGTCAAAGTGGAATGAAACTTCTGGAATTTTTTGTACATGTAATTTAAAATAAAAACCTGAAATGTCTTGATTTGATAAGTATTCACTCCCTTTGCTATGACACTCCAAATTTAGCTCAGGTGCATCCATTTTCATTGTGAGATCACTCTAAAACTTGAATGGAGTCCACCTGTGGTCAGTTCAAATGGTTGACATGATTTCAGAGGAAATACACCTGTCTGTATAAGGTCCCACTGTTGACAGTGCATGTCAGAGCAGAAGCTCTACCATGAAGACCAAGAAGCTGTCTGTAGAACTCCGTGATAGAATTGTGAGGAGGCATAGATCTGGGGAGGGGTATAAAAACATTTCTAGGGTGTTGAAGGTTCCCAGGAGCACAGTCAAGTCCATCATTAGGAAATGGAAAGATTACGGAACCACCCAGACTCTTCCTAAAGCAGGCCATCCTCCCAAACTGAGCAACCGGGCAAGAAGGCCCTTGGTCAGGGAAGTGACTAAGAACCCAATGACCACTCTGACAGAACTACAGAGTTCCATGGCTGAGATGGGAGAACCTGTCCAGAGGACAACAATCTCTGCAGCACTTCACAGATGTAGCTTCTATGGGAGAGTGGCTAGAAGGAAGCCACTCATGAGAAAAGGCCACATAATAGCATGCCTGGAGTTTGCAAGAAGGCACGTGGCAGACTCTGAGACCATGTGGCAAAAGAGTCTCTGGTCTGATGAAACAAAAATTTAACTTTTTGGCCTGAAGTGCAAAGCGCTATGCCTGGTGCAAACCGAACACAGCTCATCACCCGTGTAACACCATCCCTACCATGAATCGTGGTGGCAACATCATGTTATGGGGATACTTTTCAGCGGCAGGGACTGGGGCACTTGTCAGGAAAGAGGGAACAATGAATGGAGCCAAATACAGGCACATCTTTGAGGAGAACCTGCATCAGTCTGCAATAGACCTTGGACTGGGGCGAAGATTTACGTTCCAACAGGACAACGACTCCAAGCATACAGCCAAAGCAACACTGGAGTGGCTTCAGAACAAGAAGGTGAATGTCATTGAGTGGCCCAGCCAAAGCCCAGACTTGAATCCCATTGAGAATCTGTGGAAAGACTTAAAGATTGTGGTTCACCGATGCTTCCCATCCAACTTGACAGAGCTTGAGCAAATCTGCAAGCAAGAATGGGCGAAAATCCCCAAATCCAGATGTGCAAAGCTGATACAGACATACCCAAGAAGACTCAAAGCTGTAATTGCTGCCAAAGGCACTTCTACAAAGTATTGACTCAGGGGGGTGAATACTTGAGTAAACAAGATATTTCAGTTTTTACTGTTTCATAAATTTTTGTTACACAATGAAAATATTTTTGCCCCTTTAAATTGTTGAGTATGCTGTGTGAATCAAGGGGGAAAAATCATTTCAATGCATTAAAAATTCTGGTAGTAACACAACAAAATGTGACAAAATCCAAGGGGGGGATGAATACTTTCTGAAGGCAATGTAGCTTGTCACCCATATCCCTGAAAATTTTGGTGGACCTGCGTTGCACCCGCTCGACTGCTGTAATTTCCGTTTTGTATTTAGGAGCCCAGAACTGCATGCAGTAATCAAGATGAGGCCTGACCAGGTTTAAAACGTCATGCTCTGCTGGTCACCTCTCATTTGATGTAGGTGATTGGGTAAATTACCATGAATCGCTACTAACAGGTTTTCCAACTCCACACTAGTGTTTCAGTCATTTTTAAATGGCGCTATAATCTGATTCTATGTGGATTTAACAGTATTTTTAGCTGCATCAAGATGTCATACAATGTTGTAGGCTGAAAGCTTGAAGCTAAGCTGGCTTCTTGGCTTCCTATTAACCTAGTAGAACTTGCACTCCTCTGGAGCAGGTGTTGTCTTTACCGCATTGTTGTTTTGCTCAGCACTGTATAATTTTTAACGTTGTTTGCTGTGGTTTAAGGTATGAACAAGTTGAACAGCTGAGAAAAAGATCTTTGAAGATTAAGCAAAAAGCTGCACGGCAAAAAGGAAACATGGTAACATATAACGCTCTGATGTACTTTGTTCTAAGAAAAGTAAAACCATTAACCATTCACTGTAGCTTAGTATAACTTGATCTCATATAAGAGAAACATGGTAACCAGCATAGGTCTAATAAAATTTGATCTTACGTCGAGATACAGCTCTTGCAGCAGGTTACACTATTAGGACTGAAACCGTCAGGTGCCAGGACCCCACGGAAATTTTCTAGCTAGCAGTCTTCAGCAGGGACCGCCTCCGACATCGGTCCCTCCCCCGACGTCAGGCGTAGTACATAAGGAGGCGGTCCCCCCACAATCCCCAGTTCTTTTCCCGCCGTCGACATCGCAAGCATCGGCCTCTCGGTCCCTTTCTAGCATGCGACGAACTTAGAGCTACGACGTTCTCATCTTTCTTCACAGATTTGGATTCATCTGATGTCCTCTCCAAACACTTCTCTGGAAGGTCACCAATTGAAGTGTGCCTGCGGCAAACAGACCCCCTTCAAGGATCCTCACTCGGCCTGTGTGCGCTGCCTAGGCCTGGAACACGACCAGCCCCCAAGGAACGAACACCACCTCCTCGGGGCAGATCCTCAGACAGGAGAAGACCTCCCTCTAGATCCACTTCAGGGTCACCTAGTCCTAAGAGACCCAGACGACGTCGGTACACCCCGTCTGGGGAGAATTCTAGATCTGACACCTCAGGGTGCTCCAGATCTCCTTCTCCCATCAGCATTCCCTCTCTGGACCCACATGACCTACCTAGGTCTCCTCCGGATAATCCCTCTTTCGCGGAGATCATGAGGCACATCCAGGAGAATATGGGGTGGGATGCTGAAGAGTTCGACCCCGAGAGACAATGTCTTGCCCGCTACCTTCGGCAGAAAGATCCAAAGCCTGTGGTAGTGCCACCCTTGGTGGATACTTTTGCGGACGTCACCAAGGCTGCCTGGAAGCGTCCACATTCTACTCCGGCAGTGACAAAGAAGGCTGACCGCCTATACAAGGCCCCTAGGGAGGACCAGTATTTGGCGAACCATCCTCTGGCTGAGTCCCTGGTCATCACTGCCTCGCATGACCGGTCTCAGAGACCTCAGCATTTAAGCACACAGCCACCGGACCCGGAATCCAAGCAATTGGATGTCCTGGGTAGGCGCACGTACGCGGCTGCGACTTTCGCCATCAGGTCACTGAATTACCTCACCCACATGGTTTAATTCCAGAACGCACTGTGGGAACAGAGACAGGCCATGGTCGAGAAGATGCCCGATGACGACCAAAAGGAGGAGCTCTTGGACCTCCTCTGCACGGGTTCGGATGTGGGGACCCAGGTGCTCAGAGCCGCATATGATTCTGCGGACTCTTCAGCCAGAGCTGCAGCCTCAGGCATGTGTCTCCGGAGACACTCTTGGCTCCGTGTCTCTGGTTTTACCCCGGACGTCCAGAAGAACATCTTAGACATCCCTTACAGTGGTGAGGTCCTATTTGGTGAAGCCTCCGAGAAGGTGATCAGCAAACTTCAGGACGCAGGGAAAGCAGTCAGATCTGTACAAGCCATGTACAGGTCTCGGCCCAGTTCCTTTCGTAGGAACCAGAGCCGCTTTCGCGGCCGGATACAAAGGCAACAGCCACGTTCCAGCCATCAGCAGAGGGGCACTTTCACCCAAAAAGCCCAGGCCAAGTCATCCCCAGGCAGAGGCCAACGAATTGCAAAGTCGGCCCAGCTTGCCGGATCGAACGCTGCCACAGCATGACTCCTTTCTCGCCCCCACCCCTCTTCAGGATCAACGGGAAAAGAAGGTCGGGGGTCGCATCGCACGCCACCTGCCAGGGTGCCTGTCGATCACCACCGACAACTGGTCAAAAAAGGCCACTATATAGAATTTGTAGGCAGCCCACCTACAAGACCTCCCCTGCTTTCCCGCTATTCAGGTCAGCACGCCCTGCTCATACAGCAGGAAGTGCTCGCGCTTCTGGAGAAAGAAGCCTTAGAGCACGTTCCAGAGAACCAGAGAGGACTAGGGTATTATTCTCACTTCTTCCTGGTTCCAAAGAAAACAGGGGACCTCCGTCCAATACTGGACCTCAGCGACCTCATGGTGACCCTTCCGGGCCTAATTCCCATGCTGAAGCAGGACGCCTTTCTGGTGTCTTTGGACATGCAGGACGCCTACCTGAACATTCCTATTGCTCAAGCGCACCGGAGGTTCCTGCGCTTCGAGTTTCAGAGCCGCCATTATCAGTTCCGAGCTCTTCCCTTCGGGCTGTCATCGGCACCTCATGTTTTTACGAAGTGCTTGGCGGTCATAGCAGCATCTCTGAGGAGACAGGGCCACTACATGTTTCCATACCTGGACTACTGGCTTCTCATGGCACCCTCCAGGGAGGCACTGATGACGGCCATTCACGGCACCCAGTCCCTTTTTCAGTCACTGGGTATCCTCATCAACTACGAGAAGTCACTCCTGGTGCCGTCCCAGAAACTGCAATTTATAGGAGCAGTTCTGGACACCGTCAGAGGGAAAGCTTTTCTTCCCTCAGACAGAGTGGAACACATCAGATCCCTCATCAGGGACCTGTCGGTGAAGAAGACCGTCCCGGCCAGATTGGTCCTTCGCCTGCTTGGACACATGGCCGCAGCCATTGCAACAGTCCCGATGGCATGGCTCCACATGTGGGTAACCCAGTGGATGCTAAGGGCACAATGGGACCAAAAGCAAGACCATCTGCAGCAGCCAATTTGAATCACGAATGCCGCGATTCGGGATTGGCAATGGGGGCTACATCCGGGGAACCTCTCCACGGGGGTTCCCTTTGTAACGCCGTCTCTGACTGTGACTCTCTCCACAGACGCCTCAGGGCTCGGGTGGGGAGCACACCTAGACAGTGTTCGGTCTCAGGGCCTTTGGACAGCCCAGGAATCTCATCTCCACATCAACATTTTGGAAATGAGGGCAGTCCTTTACGCTCTGTAGGCCTTCCAGTCGGAGATCCCACCGGGTACACTCCTGTTGCAAACAGACAATACCGCGGTGATGTATTACCTCAACAAACAAGGAGGCACTCACTCCTACCCGCTTTGCAGGGAGGCCATGAGAGTGTGGTAGTGGGTATCACAACACGGCGCAAACCTAATTGCAGCACACGTCCCGGAGTGGACAACACCGTCATGAGACAGTCTGAGTCACCTCAGGCCAGAGTCCATGAGTGGGAACTTCTACAGGAGGTGGCAGAGGATCTGTTTCACAGATGGGGCACTCCAGAGTTATACCTTTTCGCGTCCCCATCCAACGCAAAACTGCCCAATTTTTGCTCGCTAAATCCAGGGCCTGGTGTTTTCTGGCGAGACGCGTTGTCCCTCTCCTGGGCGGGCAGATTCCTCTATGCCTTCCCTCCTTTCCTGTTGATCCAGAGAGTTCTTTTAAAACTTCGCAGGGAGCAAGCGATGCTCATTTTGATCGCGCCTATCTGGCCCAGACAGATTTGGTTCCCTCTTCTGCATCAGCTATCCCGGGAACCTCCAGTTCCTTTGCCAATCAACTCCCATCTGTTGTCTCAGGAGGCGGGTTCATTGGTTCATCCAGACTTACGTTCATTGAACCTGCACGCTTGGCTGCTAGAGACATAGCCATGATGCAATACGTGGTCTAGCAAGAAGTGGCAGATGTGCTCTCTGCCACCAGAAAACCGGCAACCCATAGCGTCGCCATGAAATGGCATAGATTCTGTTTGTGGGCTCAAGCGCGTGGTTTCTCGCCATTAGACTGTCCTGAAAAGCTGGTTCTGGACTACCTGCTTTCCCTTTTTCATTCTGGACTGGCTTACTCCTCGATTAAAGTGCACCTTTGTGTCATTTCTGCTTACCATGCCCCCGTAGGCCATCGGACGGTGGCCCAGCTGGACACTACTTGTGCCTTTTTAAGGGGAGTCCTCCACCTTAGGCCACCCATCGAGGATCCGATTCCTCCTTGGGACTTACCCCTTGTCCTGGAGCAGCTTACGCTGCCACCTTTTGAACCAGCCGCGGATTGCAAGCTACGTTTTATCTCTTGGAAAACATTATTTTTAGTTGCTGTTACTTCGGCGAGAAGGATCTCGGAATTGTATGCTCTAATGTGCACAGAGCCTTATTTGGTTTTTCACCGGGACAGGGTATCCCTGAGGACAAACCCAAGGTTTTTGCCTAAGGTGGTTTCAGCCCTCACGCTTAACCAGGATATCAATTTACCAGTGTATTTCCCAAGGTACACTAATCGAGGAGAAGCCCTTCTGCACACCCTCGATGTACATCGGTGCCTCAGATATTATCTGACCAGAAACAAACAGTTTCGAAAGGTGGACCAACTTTTTGTCTCCTTTGCTTTCAGAATGAAAGGAGCTCCTGTCTCCAAACAGTCTTTCTCAAGGTGGCTCATCCAGTGCATCACTTTCTGTTATGACAAGCGCAATAAACCCTTACCGGGCACGGTCAAGGGTCATTCCACGAGAGGGGTGGCCACTTCCTTTGCAGCGTTAAAGAATGTCTCCACCTCAGCTATTTGCGCTGCAGCTACTTGGAGCTCTGTGCATACCTTTATCAGGCATTACAGTCTAGACATTGCTTCAAGGCGAAGAGCAGGGTTCGGCCTAGCCGTCCTTCAGGGACTTCTGTCCTAGGCTCGAGTAGTATTGAGATCTCTACCTTTACTCCTCCCTGTGGCATAGGATTGCCACTATTGCTTGGAAATCAGTCCTAATGGTGTAACCTGCTGCAAGAGCTGTATCTCAAAGTAAGATAGTACAGTTACGTAAGAACTTACCATAACAGTAGATCTTCGAGAACAGCTCTTGCAGCAGGTACTTTCCCCCCCACCATCCCCCTTCTTTTGGAGGTAGGTCATAGCCAAACACCCATCTTACGGGATGGGACGTTCCGATTCTATAGTCTTGGCCATCTGATGGCAGATCCTCGGTCTCCTCTTCTGATGTCATCCAGCGGCCGGGAGTCTCCGGCAGGAGAACTGAGGATTGTGGGGGGACCGCCTCCTTATGTACTACGCCTGACGTCGGGGGCGGAACCGACATCGGAGGCAGTCCCCGCTGAAGACTGCTAGCTAGAAAATTTCTGTGGGGTCCTGGTGCCTGACGGCTTCAGTCCTAATGGTGTAACCTGCTGCAAGAGCTGTTCTCGAAGATCTACTGTTACGGTAAGTTCTTACGTAACTGTACTTTCTCTTTACAGTCAGTCCATGGTTACCAGTATAGACGTGATATGACTTGTTCTAATGAAAGTGAAACAGTGGTTCTAGGGGTGTAAATACAGTTCACTGTCCACACTCTGGCAGTTCCACTGGAAGTGCAGAGTTGTCAGACATCTTTAAGCTAAGCTCCTCCCACCATCAGACAGTATATTCTCTGACTCCACCCTGTGATGTTGGATCTTTCTTTCCACTGGAAGGGACATGACTCCTCTGTCGCAGTTCTGCAGCGTTGAAGGCTACCATTGCACGTTTGGCGAATTTCTTCAGAAGATTCTTCTCAGTGTTTGTTTATTGACTATTCCTCCACTCCTTTGCTTCGGCTGTCCCTCTGTTGATGGAAGATGGACTCTGAGAAAGCAAAGCCATCCCACGGCTTCAAGTTCTGCTTCATGTGTTGGTAGAAAATGTTGAACATAGACCTGCAAGAGTCTTGCCTATACTGCTTGGAGGCTCAATACAATGTCACTGGCTGTGGCCTGTGCCAGGCAATGCTTCTGTCATTTTGGAAAATCATGCTACCCGGCTTCTTCTTGGTCTGCCAACTGACAGTGATCCAAAACTCCAATCTAAGGGTTGCAAGAAGGCCTCAGCAGTGATGGGGTCTGCTGCTCAGCTTGTGGCCCTGGAAGAAGCGGCAGCTGCCGCAGTGGGCACCTCATCGGCCTCGATGTTGCTCCTGGCTGGGGCCGGCTTCAGAGGGTCCTTCTTGGATGGGTTCCAGGACATGTGTCAGGTCCTCCAGTCCTTTGGGGAGAGCCCTACCCACCATGGTAAGAAGCACAAGTGCCACCAGTCGTGTGATCAGGAGAGATCGCAGTCCTCTCATTCCCTCGACTCCCCTGACCAATCGAGTCATGTCTAGCTTCCTTCTTTCGAGGATCTGTCAGCAGCTCTACAGTGGCCCCATCAGACTAGTCGGCCTCAACACCAGTCAGGCAGGCTGTTGAGATTTTTCTAGACCCTGTTGACCACCTGTTGGAGGAGATCGACAAGGAGTCAGTATCCCAGATCCAGGTTTTCCCAGTCCTTTCCCAGGAGGATGTGAGACAGTCGGTGTCCCCAGCTGGCACCACTTGGGACCAGACTCCACTAGTGGTCATGCTGCCAAAGCTGATGTCCATGAATATGACTCGGCATGTGGTTTATTCTGAACCTCCAACAGAGTCTCTTTGAGATCGGCCCTTGGGTCGGAGATCAAGGTGCCATTCAGGGTCTCTATCCTACTTGAATGGGAGGCACTGCCATCGATATTCCTCGACCTTCTTGGCCTCTGTGAGGATAGTCACTGCCACTGGATGCGGCAGCACCACAAGGAACTCCTCTGGTGGCAGTGGACTGTTGCAGGGCTGGGAAGGGTTCTGGGATCATTTTTGGGGGGTATCTCAGTCATCAGATCACACCATAGAAACTTCACCATCGGTGATGCAGGATCCACATGGAAGATATTCAGCAGTACAACTGGGGCCTTCCACGTCAATATCATCTGCCAACGTTACTAACCCTATAAAGGTGTGAGCGGCCCCGCTCCCTCCTCAGTTCTTTCTCGCCATCAACTTAATTGCTTGGGCCTCCACAGAAGCTTCAACACAGTTTTGTGCCATTTTTCGCCTATGACTTTTCTATACTTAATTTTTTAGAATCTCTTTTTCAAAGATATTCCTTCATTTCATTTATGTCAAGAGTTAATCCTTCAGTTTCTTTTTTTTTCATCGCTGCTGCTGCGGAAAGAAGATTGCCTCTACAGATGAAAACTCTCTCTGTGTCTGCTGTCTTGGGTCTGACCAAGAAGTCTCTTGACTGTGAGATCTGCCATAAGTTTAATCAAACAACCCTCAGGCAATGCAGAAAGGCACTTAAAAATGTCCTCATGGAGCAACAGGTAGCCAGTTCTGGGAAGGGGTTCTCCGGGGTCCCTTCTTCCCAGTTGCCATCAGGGTCGTTGAGCTCCCAGGCCGCTAAGGCCCAAGACAAGTCCTTGGGGGGGGGGGTCATAGAAAAGACCGAGATCGGGACTGCTGCCCCCAGCAGTGGTCCCGCTTCCCGACGGCCTCTTCTTCCTCATCCACGGGTACTCCCTCGGCTGTGGCTGCACCGATGCCGAAATCTGCTGTCCAGGTCTCTATCTCTACCAGACAGACCCTTACCAGCAGCTCCTCTGCCTGATATTCAGGGTAGCCAGTAATCCACCTCCGGGTCGTTGGCCCCCTCTTAGTTGACGATGGGGTTATCGTCGATGGCCTTCCTATCTAGGTCTGATGCCTCCCCAGGCCCTCGGGCTACAGGCTCTCAGGGCCCATCTGGCGGGTCATCGCTTCCTGCCCCGTGGATCACCCCCTCTATCGATGCAGTCTTCTACTGTCATCGACCTTGATATTTTGACCAAATTCACTATGGTTTTGGTCCACCAGCTAGGCGCATATTGGCCTACATCACCTGTGCCATTGAAGGCATCGTTGTTGACTCCAACTCGGCCTTCATGAGCTGCCCCCCACAGGCCGTTGTCAGTACCTCGGTTGTCGGACCTAGAATTGGAACAGGTCGACATCGAAGTGGAGTACCATCCTGATCTTATTATTTCTGAAGAAGAGGAAGAACCCTTCTCCTCAGACAGATCCACAGCCTCCGCAGCGAGTGAGGGCTCTGTTAAACACACCCCTAGGTCTCCTCCAGAGGACACTACTTTCTTCAATATTATGAAGCAGTTGTCCTCAGCCATGGGCTTCTATACTGAGGAGGAGGAGGATGCCACCAGAAAAGATCTGGTGGATTTACTGGAGATCCCAGAGTCTCCTCCCAAGATCATTCCTCCTATTTTGCTTGCTCTGAGGAATGCTACTACCACAGCATGGCACAGGCCTGACATGGTGCCAGCCATGCCCCGAAGGGCTGATAAACTTTATCATGCCCCTTGGGGGGGGGGAGGCGCCACATTATGCTGCCCAGCCTGAAACAGATTCTGTGGTAATAAAGGCATCTCATGACAGGTCTAAGGTGCCATAACATCTTAGCTCCCTTCCCTCTGACAAAGAATCACGCAGAATGGATCTCTAGGGCAAGAGGGTTTATGCCTCCTCCACCATTGGGCTGAGGATTGCCAACTACCTCTCTCATACAGTTAAGTACCAGAATGCCAATTGTAAGAAGGGCAAGGCCACTGCCCAGGCCCTTCCAGATGGCACCCAAGAGCAGGAGGTTCTTAAATGCTTGCAAACTGCTGAAGATGATAGCAAACACCTCTTGCGTTGTGATATTTTGTATACTATAGCCTAGGTGTTGCCACCGGCATTTGCACACTCCTAGCTAAGGGTCTCAGGCTTTGCTGCGGATGTCCGACAGATGGTGCTGAATGCCCCCTTTAATGGCATAAAACTATTTGGGCCAGATGTCCAGGACATCATTAATGATTTGCAAGCCTCTGGCAGGGCTATCAAATCTGTCCATTCGCTCTGTCATATACAACCCATGAGCAGGCAGCGCCCTCCCTTTCTTAAGGGGTCCGACAGGCCAGGAGCAACCGCTCGGCCCCAAGACAAATGCAAAGTTTCTGTCGCCATGCCCTCCCCCTCCACTGCAGGAGCAGCAGCCAAGTGGCCTAGAGGTGATGGACTAGGCCCAGTTTCTGCATCCACCTCCGCTTGACTCCTTGCCAAACCCCCTCCCTTCTAGTCCCCAACCAAGAGGTGGTGGTCGGAGGCCAGTTCTCCCTCCATCTCAGTCAGTGGAGAACCATTACATCAGACACCTGAATTCTTCAAATTATACAAAGGGGTCACACTCTGGAGCTCATGGAGCAACTCCCAGGGACTTCTCCTCTGCCCTCCACCTACCTCCCCGGCCCACCTGCCTGTTCTCTGGGAGGAAATACAGTCCCTTCTGCACAAACAGGCCATCGAGCCAGTGCCCAGGTGCCAGAGAAACGGGTTTTATTCCAGGTTCTTCCATGTCCCCAAAAGAATTGGGAATCTTAGGCCTATCTTAGACCTAAAGGACCTCAGTCTGTATGTCCAGTACAAAAAGTTCCGAATGGTGACCTTGCCAGGCCTCTTGCCCCCTCTCATGCAGGGCAGCTGGCTATGTTCTCTGGACATGCAGGATGCTTACCTGCACATCTTGGTATTTCCACCCCACAGAAGGGTCCTCCGGTTTCTTTTCAAGGACAAGCATTACCAATTAAAGGTGCTGCCCTTTGGCTTGTCCTCTGTGCCGTGAGTCTTTACCAAGTGTTTAGCAGGGGTTACTGTAATAATCACGCATCCAAAATAGCGCCAATTATAACAGCGCTTGTTTAATAGCATGGCATATTATAGTGGCTGCACATAACAGCTGCAAGCAAGAACCACGGGTTTGTGCAAGCACCGCTTGCTTACTTAGGAGCGCTGTTCTTATTCTCAATCAAGTCACCAACCATAAGTGGGACAAGACAACGGGGTTTATGCCAGGGCAGTGTGGCTCCATTATTTCACAGCATTACTCCATCTATCAGTAAAGCAGCATCTCCCCCCCCACCAGACTGTGCTTTCAGCCCAAGTAAACCCAAAAAAACGGCCTGCTGCTGAACATCCTACCCTGAGCAATTGAATTCCGGTGTCAGTAAAGAAACCAACAATAACTCACTCAGTGATGACTGCAGCCATGTTTTCTTTTTTGTGGATGGCATTTAGTATGTGGGGTGGATCACTGAAGCCAGACTGTGCACTGTTCCTTCAAATGAAGCTGGGAGTGTGTCGACTTCCAGCTTTTACCATCCGTGTGTGGCAGGGAAGATTTTGCATGATGCACCCATGAGTGTGTCATTTCAACTTCCTGCTTTTACATACCCGCTGTACTTACAGACAGCCCTGGTATGTATCCCATTGTCTTGTCATCTTAGAGTGAGTTATGTTTGGCAACAACTATGCAGAAGTGGAAGTGGGATGTTTAGCAATGGGTGGGTTTCTGTACCAACATTGGAATTCAGATTTTGGTTTTACTTGGGCTGAAGCCACAGCCTGAGGGACTGCTTGCTGACAGATGGAATCCTCATCGTCTTGGCCCACTTACGGCCGGAGACTTGAGTGAGAATAAGAATGGCACTTTTATTCATGCACTTAGTTATGCAGCGCTGTAATTGCGGAGGGGCTGTGTTGCTGCATGTGCTAGTAATGTATGTGCTGATAAAACAATGCTGTTTATGTCCACGCCATTTTATCACTGGATACCATTTAGCAGCAGTGACTGTGGCCCTCAGAAGGGAAGGGCTGTATGTTTTGCCTCATGTTGATGATTGGTTCCAGGGAAGATCTCCTGCGGACTCTGTAGAGAACTCTTCAGTTATTTCTCTCCCTAGGCATCACGGTCAGTTTGCGCAAGTCAGTCTCAAAGACTGCAGTACATAGGGGCATTTCTAGACTTGGCACAGGGAAAGGTCTTCCTGCCTCAGAACAGGACAATGTGCCTTAGTTATTGTCCAGGCTCATGTGTGCAAATGCCAGGAGCCTTAGCAACAAGATGGAAGATCTGGAGGCTGTCATGGTGCAGTCAGACCTGGACATTGTGGCCATCACTGAAACCTGGTGTAATGATAACCACGACTGGGAGATGGCCATACTTGGCTACGACATATTCAGAAGAGACAGGGCAGGCAGGAAGGGAGGAGGAGGAGGAGTGGCACTGTATGTGAAAATGACATAAGGGCCACAGAGATCCAGGAGGAACAAAATGGGGAGAGATACTGTGGGTTAAGCTGGAAAGGAAAATGGGGCCAGCTTCACGACAGGTGTGGTCTATGACCACCAACCCAGGAGGAAGAAACAGATAGGAGTTGATGCTAGCCATCCAAAGGATGGCAGACAAGGGGGAGGTAGTACTGGTTGGAGACTCCAATATTCCAGACGTGGACTGGAGCATCCCAGCAGCAGCATCAACTGGAGCAGATTTATCCTGGACTCCTTCAGGGTGCCTTCCTCAAACAACTGGTCATGGAACCAACTTGGCAGAAGGCAATACTGGACCTTGTGCTCACAAACAGGGACAGATGTGATGGGGGGTAACAGTGGGGAGCACCCTGGAAACAGTGACCACCAGTCATTGTGGTTTGAAATTACAGAAAGAGCAGAACCAATCCACACAAAACACGTATCCTGGATTTGAGGGGCAGACTTTGGAAAATGGGAGATACTTGAAAAGAGGCATTAAGGGGAATGGGGCAGGAATCAGGGGTTGAGGAACAGTGGGCAGTATTTAAAATGGGGATTACAAGAGCAACAGAATTATGCATTAAACAGGTTAGCAAGAGGAAAAGAAGAGGAGACCATTATAGTTTTCCAAGAGGTAGCAAAGAAAGTGAAAGCCAAAAAGATTGCATTCAGGCAATACAAAAGACACAGGCAGAAGGGATAGGGAGAAGTACCAGGAGAAGCAAAGGGAGGCAGGGAGGTCAGTAAGGAAGCCAAAACTCAGACAGAAGAACACATTGCAAAATCAGTGGGTAGAGGGGACTAAACCTTTTACAGGTACATAAGTGAAAAAAGAAAGGCAAAGGGAGGGATAGTGAGACTGAAGGGGGAGGATGGGGGCCGCATGGAGGATGACAACAGTAAAGCTGACATACTGAACAGGTATTTCTGCTCAGTCTTTACTGAGGAAGAGGAGGGTAATGGGTCTGAAGGGAGTACAGGGGGTGAGAATGGTGCAGAAATGGACACAAGTCCCTTTACACGAGAAAGGGTCCTGAAGGAACTGGAAGTAATACAAGTTGATAAAGCAATGGAGCCAGATGGGGTGCAACCCAGGGTCCTTAAAGAACTAAGAGAGGTGGTGGCTGAACCTCTGGCTATCCTGTTTAGCCGATCACTGGAAACAGGGGAGGTACCCATAGACTGGAGGACAGCAGATGTAGTCCCCTTATACAAAAGTGGGAACAAAGAGGAAGTGGGGAACTACAGACCAGTCAGCCTCACCTCAGTAGTGGGGAAGATCATGGAAGCATTACTGAAGGAGAGATTGGTGGAACATCTGGTTGTCAATGGACTACAGGACCCGAGGCAGCATGGTTTCACCAGGGGGAGGTCATGTCAGACCAACCTCATTGAATTTTTTGACTGGGTGACTAGGGAGGTGGATCAGGGGAGGGCAGTGGACATGGCCTATCTGGACTTCAGCAAGGCCTTTGACACTGTGCCACATTGAAGACTATTACACAAACTGGGGAATATGGGTGTGGGCAGGACAGTAGTGTGGTGGGTAGGTAACAGGCTGGGCGGCAGGACACAGAGGGTGGTGGTAAATGGCTGTCACTCCACAGAGGGAAGAGTGACCAGTGGGGTACCACAGGGATCAGTGCTGGGACCGGTCCTATTCAACATCTTCATCAGTGACATTGCACAGGACCTAGAAGGCAGAATTTCACTGTTTGCTGATGACACAAAGCTCTGTAACAGAGTAGACACAGCAGAGGGTGTAGACAGAATGAGAAGGGACCTGCAGAAACTTGAAGAATGGTCAGGGATTTAGCAGTTGAAATTCAATGCAAAGAAGTGCAAAATAATGCATATAGAGCACAAAAACCCTGGCACAATATATCAGTTGGGGGGTGAGGATATAGCATTCACCAAGCAGGAAAGGGATCTTGGGGTTATCGTCTCTGATTACCTCAAGGTAGGGAAACAGTGTGACAAGGCAGCAGGTAAAGCAAATAGGATGCTGGGATGCATAGGCAGGGGCATCACCAGCAGGAAAAGGAGGTCATAATTCCACTATACAAGACACTAGTGAGGCTCCACCTGGAGTACAGTGTGCAAGTTCTAGAGACCTTACCTCACGTAAGGACATAGACAGGGTAAAGAAGGTTCAGAGGAGGGCAACAAAGATGGTGCATGGATTGTATCACAAGTCCTATGAGGACAGGTTGAAGGAACTGAACATGTACTCCTGGAGGAGAGAAGGGAGAGGGATATGATAGAGACATACAAGTATCTTACAGGGAGAACAGGTGCAGGAATACACTATTTTTAGACGAAAAAGATGTTCCAGGACTAGAGGGCATGGGATGAAGTTGGAGGGAGGACGATTCAGAGGAAATGTGAGGAAGAATTTCTTCACAGAGCGGGTGGTGGACAAGTGGAACACCCTGCCAGAGGAAGTGGTGGGGGCTGAAACAATCACGGGATTTAAGAATGCATGGGATAGACATAAAGGAATTCTGGAGGTCAGGGGTAAGGGGCAACAGACTTCTAGGAACACATAAACTGAACTTACAAGCTCAAATGGGCAGACTGGTTGGGCCATAGGCCCTTATCTGCCGACACTGTCTATGTATCTATGAGGTAGCCCAGAGCCATTATATTCCTGCAAGGGTGTACTTGAGGCTGTTGGGGCTGATGGCAGCAGCCATACTCACTGTTCCACTAGCCAGGGTTCACATGCGCATCCTCCAGTGAACTCTCCAGGTACAATGGGACCAGTGCACGGACAAACAAGATCAGTTAGTGATGGTTTCCTCCACAGTCTGCAAAGTGCTCCAGTGGTGGATGGACCCTTGAACCCGCTGCATGGGGTCCCATTCCAAAACATTCTCACCACGGATGCTTCTGGTTTGGGTTGGGGAGCTCACTGGGGTCCCATTCAAACTCTGGGCTTTTGGTCCTGGATCAAAACCTTCCTGTATATCAATGTCCAGGAGATGTGGACAGTTCATACCCCCTTTGCAGGGATGCCATAAGCGTGTGATACTGGGCGTTAGACCACAGTCTAACTCTTTTAGTGGTTCACATCCTGGGAATGCTAAACACTCTGGTGGACAGCCTCAGTCGGACGCAGTCCAGCATGCACAAGTGGGAGCTTCTCTCATCCATCACAGAAGATCTGTTTGACAGGTGGGGTCATCCAGAGTAGGACCTTTTTTGCATCCTCACTCAACTCAGAACTGCCCAATTTCTGCTCACTAGATACAGGGCCTGGAGTTTTCTGGTGAGATGCATTGTCCCTCTCCTGGAACTGGAGATTCCTTTACACCTTTTCTCCATTTCCTCTGATTAAGAGGGTGCTCATCAAACTGCAGATGGAGGGGGCCAGCATGATTCTTGTAGCTCCATTCTGGCCATGTCAGATATGGTTTCCAATACTACAGCAGCTGGCAGAGGAGCCTCCAGTCCCTCTCCCTCTCTGCAGAAACTTGCTGACCCAGGCTCAGGGAACCATGGTCCACCCCAACCTCAAGTACCTCCATCTGCATGATTGGCTTCTGAGAACATAGCCATCACCAAATTTGGGGTTTCCAGCAGGGTAGCAGATGTTCTAGGGGCCGCTTGGAAACCCTCCACTCGAGCCACTTATGCCATGAGGTGGAAGAGGTTTGCCATCTGGGCTGCCAAACATAATCTGGACCCTTTCACTTGTCCAGTGAACCAGCTTCTAGACTACCTGTTATCACCGTCAGATTCAGGTCTCCAGTACTCCTCCCTCAAGGTGCACCTTTTTGCTATCTCGGCCTTTCATGATCCAGTTGGTGACTGCACTATAGCTCAGCTGGATGTTTCCTGTACTTTCTTGAGGGGCATCCTGCATCTGAAACCCTCAATCCAATCCCCCTGTCCCAGCTTGGAACTTGAATTTTGTTTTGGAAAAGTTGACCGTTTCCTTTTGAGCCAGCAGCTACATGTGAGGTACGTTTCCTTTCTTGGAAAGCTTTATTTTTCGTTGCAGCTACTTCTGCTCGAAGGATTTCCGAGCTTCAGGCCCTCTGGTGCAAGGAACCTTATTTGATTTTTTATAAAGACAGGGTATCTTTACGCACAAACCCTAAGTTTTTCCCTAAGGTGGTGTCTGAGTTTACTCTCAACCAGTCTGTCCACCTCCCTGTTTATTTTCCTGAGCATGCCAATCCAGGAAAAGCATTGCTCCATATGTTAGATGTGCACAGAACTTTGAAATATTACCTGCTCTGAACCAAGGAATGTAGAAAGTCGAAGCAGTTGTTTGCTTCTTTCACCCCAGGAAGAGAGGGAGTTCAGGTTTCTAAA
This sequence comes from Neoceratodus forsteri, assembly GCA_016271365.2. NCBI lineage: Eukaryota > Metazoa > Chordata > Ceratodontiformes > Ceratodontidae > Neoceratodus > Neoceratodus forsteri. The sequence goes on from CM057456.1 coordinate 1,049,549,914, forward strand.
CAATATGTGTCCAAATGGTTGGCAAATTGCATTGTGTTCTGCTACAACAAGTACGGCAGAGTTGCCTGGAGTGGTAAAAGCTCATTCCACAAGAGGCATGGCTACTTCTGTAGACTGTCTTCATGTGGTCTCATCCACTGACATTTGTGTGGCTGCCACCTGGATTACCATCCATACTTTCACCAAGCACTGCAATCTGGACATTGCTGCAAGAGCCCATGCAGGATTTGACAGGGCTGTGCTGCAGGGCTTCCTGTCTTAAGTTTATGGCTAGCCTTCCTCCCAGACTGTCTATCTGCACCTGTAACTGCTTGGGACTCATTTCTGTGGTGTCACCTGATGACTGAGATACCCCCGAAGAAGATGGAACAGTTACATAAGAACTTACCGTAACGGTAGATCTTCAAGAGGATCTGTCTTCAGGTCTGTCTTCCCTTCCACCATCCCCCTTTAGGGTGGCTGTTTCTAGGAACTGGTTATCTGGTGTATCCAGCCTTTCTTATGAACCTGGGCACCTCGCTCTCTCTTTTCTTGGTACCCCATGGCAAGAGCTATGCTCCCTTTGTGCCCAGGGAAAGAAGTGAGGAAGGAGTGAGGCCACTCACGCCTTTATAGGGTTGGTGACATCGGCAGATGATGTTGGCGTGGGCAGCCCCCGTTGTACTGCTGAAAATCTTTCATGTGGATCCTGCTTCACCGACATTGAAGTTCCTACGGTGTGATGTGATGACTGAGATCCCCTAGAAGACTTACTGTTTATGTAAGTTCTTACGTAACTGTTCTTTCTACCATCTGGACCTACGGTCAGCTGGCAGGCACCAGTATTGCCCACATCGGTCCACTTTTGGCAGCAGTCCCCAGCATCTGCCTTTCCACACCTGTGTGTGGAGCTGCCTCCACTGCAGCCTTTGGTGGGAGCCCTGACCAAGGACTCTCGTGCTGCAGTCGGCTTGCCAGCATAGCTGTCAATGGAAATCACACAGTCAAAAGACACTTGGATGGTCCATGGTGGCCAATGGTTATGGGCCGTTTTCTAAGAGTCCTCGGATGGGCCGTCCATGTTGTCATTGAGGACGCACACCTTCGACCGGGCATCAGTTAAGGAATTGACCACCGACCATTGGCCTGTGTCAGTTGGGGTTCTCCTCCGCCTGATATCTGAGTCCATGAATGTATCCATGGAGCCAGTCCAGAAGAGGGCTAAATACCCCTTCACAGACATTTTGGGCAAGGACGGCTCTCCTGGAGTTGCTTTTCCATAACTGAGGACATTTTGGGATCGTTCCTGGAGTTTTTGGCAGTATCCAGCATCCTGCCTGGCACCTTCCACCCATATGGTTTGCAAGTACACGGTCCCTGTTGTGTCCCTTTTGGGGTTCTTGGACCAGACTTGGTCTCCTGTAAATCTGGAAGCCAAGGGGGTGTGGATATGCCCCCCGACAAGGAGTCAAAAAAACTAGACCATGCAGTTAAAAAGGTCCATGCCACCTCCTTCTTGGGTCTGTGTCAGGCCAGTTATGCTGTCCTGATGCCCAACTTTCTTCGCTTCCTGTTGGGAGTGTTGGAGGAAATCCTCTGTCACCTATCTGCTGACAAGCAGTTGCCAGTGAAGTTGGTCAAGAATCAAGGCCATCTTCAGATGGCCTTAGGCATGGGTGACTGTTGCGCCCATGCCATAGCAGCGGCCATTACGATGCATCACAGGACCTGACTTGGATTCTTCAACTTCAGAGTGGATACTCAGCACAAGCTGGCCAATGTCCCCTTCTTGTGCACTGTCCTCTTCAGCCCAGTGGTGGAAGGACATCTTACCAGAAAAAAGAAGTTCAGCGCCACCCTGGATTCTGTGGCTTCATCCCAAAAAGACCCTAAGACTCAGAAGCCAATGAAAATGACCTTTCAGTATAGATCCTTTTAGCCACAACAGCTTCGGCAGCAGCCCCAGCAGGGGCAGTACCAAGCCTGGCATCCCAAGGACAAGTTCCCTGGTCAGGGACCGAAAGGAGGTGGGGTAGGGGAAGTGGTGCCCCTCCAGCTCCAGCAGCCGGTGCCCCTCCAAAGCTGCCCAGTGATGGGTCAGGGAGGTGTCTACGTCTAGCCTGTCCTGTCCATGACCCAGCACTCTGTGGAGGGGTTAGCTATGCCACTTCTGGCCACACAGATCCATCATTACTATGGACAAGTGGATATTGGAGGTAGAAGGCAGAGGGGTGCCTCTCGATTCTGAGGCTCTTCCACCTTTCGACCCCTCACTCCTCAGGAGTTCCCAGTGTCACAGGACATGCTGTCTGCCCTAAGGAAGGACTTCACTTAGCTCCTTACAAAAAGAGCTATAGCTCGTGTCCCAGACACCCTAGTAAGTCATGGGTACGTATCCAGGTACTTCCTGGTCTAAATAGACAGGGGATTGTCACCCCATACTGGATCTGCACAGTCCGAACCAGATCATGTGGAAGCGAAGTTATGGATGGTCACGCTGAGCCATATTATAACATCCCTGGAGCAGAGCATGTGGTTCTGCTCCCTGGATCTCCAGGATGCATTCTTCCACATCCCATTCCATGCATGCAACTGGTGGTACCTTCAGTTCTGCACAGAAGGGGTTCTCTGTCAGTTCCAGGTCATGCCTTTCAGCTTCTCGTCCACATGCAAGATCTTCACCAAGTGCATGGCAGTGGTGGCAGCCTTCCTGCGATGCAAGGCTTCAGAGTTTACCCCTACCTGGATGACCAACTGATAGCTGGCCTGTCCAAGGAGGTCATATAGTGGTCCAGAGATCTGGCCCTCCAGACCTGCAGAGATTTGGGCCTGTTGGTCAACCCAGACAAGTCCAAATTGATCCCCTTGCAGGTCATCAAGTTCATCAGGCCAGAGCTAGACTCCCTTCAGGACAAGGCCCGTCTCCTGCTGACCGTGCTCAGGATCTTTCCTTCTTTTGCCCAATCATTTCATGTTGGGCTCTCAACCCCGACTGGGATTTCCTGTGTCCCCTGGGGTACATGCACCGCCAGTGTGGTCCATTAGGCATGCTGGTAGATGCTCCACTCGCAGTGGGAGATGGGCCACCAGTGGTCCCAGCACCTAGGTCACCTCAACCAGCTGATCTCTGTGACCCAGCCAGTGTGGAATGCCATCCACTGGTGGCTGATCCCTCAACATCTGGAGGCAGGAATCACATTTGTTCGCCCAGAGTTGACTGTCACACTCACGACAAATGTGTATCTGGAGGAGTGGGGAGCACACCTGGGGACCCATGGAGACCGTGGATACTGGTCACCCAGGGAGTCCTGCCACCACATCAACCTCTTGGATCTCCATGCAGTGTGGCTGGCCTGCACAGAATTTACTCCTCTGGTCAGGGGTCAGGTCGTGCAGATCTAGACGGACAACACCACGAACAGGCAAGGCAGAATGCACTCTTTTCCTTTGTGTCTGGAGGCCTTCCACATCTGGACTCTCCTGTGCAACTTGGGTGAAGCTCTCCTGGAGGTACATGTCATAGGAGTGAACAGTTAGTTGGCAGATGCTCTTAGGCGGGTGGGAGAGACGTCACACAGGTGATCCCTGCATCAGGAGGTGGTACGCCACCTTTTCTCCCAGCGGGGAACCCCTCTGGTGGATCTGTTTGCCTTTTGGAAGAACAGAAAGTTGAGGTTGTTTTGTGCCTGCCCACGGTCTGGGACAACTTTGGGGGGGTGCCTTCATGAGGCCCTGAAACCTAGGCCTCATACGTGCTTTCCATTCCTTCCTCTTGAGCCACACAGTGGTGGCAAGGCCCAGAAGGACAAAGCACAGATGATTCTGATAGCTCCAGACTGGCCCAGACAGTTCTTGTATCCAGATCTCCTCATCCTCAGGAGCAAGTCACATGGTGGTTGCCTCTTTGCCCAGACTTGCTGACCAGAAAAAAAGGGAATGGTCCTGCACCTGGACGTTCAGTCCCTGCACCTCATGGCCTGGTTCCTAAGTGGCTAGAGTTCCAGACCTCGAGCCTTTCAGAAGCTGTGCTCCACATTGTGGAGGCCTCCTGAAAGGAGTCGACTTGATGGCACTACACCTTTAAATGGAAGAGGTTTTCCATTTGGTATCAGGGCAAGGAGCTGGATCCCCTTGCCTGCCCTGTGGCTAGCATCCTTGAGTACCTCTGGTCCCTCACTCAGTTGGGGCTGGAAGCGACACCCGGTGCACCTGGCAGCCATCTCTGCATACCGGGCGTGGGCTAGTATGCCAACGGTGGCCCAGGAGAAGATGGTTGGGTGCTTTTTCATGGGCCTTGATCAGCTGTCCCTTCCGATGTGTGAACCACAACCAACAAGGGACCAACTGCTGATGCTAGCTGTGCTCATGGGCAAGCCATTTGAGCTTATGCACAGGTGTGAAACATCTCACCTGTCATTAAAGACAGCTTCTTGGAGACCATCACCTCAGCCAGAAGGACCAGTGAGCTCCAGGCACTGTCGGTGGAGTCTCCATATCTGGTGTTCCACAAGGGCAAAGTCATTCTTTGCCCCTATCCGAAGTTCCTCCCAATAATAGTATCTGAGTTCCATCTTAACCAGGTGATGAACCTTCCAGTATGTTTTAATAACCCATCTTCAGAAGCTGACCACACGCTCCATACTCTGGACCTATGGCTGGTAGAGAGCCTCCCAAGGGGCTTAGGGCTCATTCTGCCAGACATACCGCTGCCTTGGTGGCTGCTTCTAGAGACATCCCCATACAGGAGGTCTGTAGGGCTGCTACCTGGAAGTCGACACACACCTTCATATCCCACTACATCATCAACCTCAAATCATGTTGGGATGCTGTTTTGGGGACCTCAGTTCTCCAAACTCTGTCTGCCAAGTAGAGGTACAAGGCTTGCCCCCCCCCCCCAATGACTGGGAATCTGCCAGAGTGTGGATAATGAACTGTAGCCATGCCCCCTAGAAAGATAAGTTACTCACCTGTAACTGTTGTTCTAGGAATAGTATGCAGTTCACATCCACACAACCCATCCAGCCTCCTCTGGCAAGTGACACAGAGATTCCTGCTTACAGCGTGTAAAGGTCTGATGTCGTGGGGTGGATCTGGAGAGTATACCACTCAGGTGGTAGAAAGAGCTTGGCTTAAAGACATTCGAATCAGCACTTCCAGTGTGGAACTGCCAGTGTGTGGATGTGAACTGTGTACCACTCCTAGAACAATGGTTACAGGTGAGTTACCCATCTTTATCTGTATGATGTCATATAACTTGTTCTGTTTTAAGAGAACATGGCATCAGGATGTTCACAGGCACCTCAGAGCATTAACAAAGGTGGTCTGTCATGTTTACTGGTTGACCCAAAAAAATGCTGAACTAATTGTTTGATTGGCAGTATGGTACCAGTTTGGTGGTGGGGTTTTTATTTTTTTTGCATCACATTGCACAAGCATGAAAGCCCCTGCAACCAGTATAGGTCTGATATAAATTGTTCTGATAACATTGTTACTAGTATCCTGTAGCTGTAATATACTTGTTCTGATAAAAAGGAAACCACAGCTACCAGTACTGATATGAAATAACCTACTGTAACAAAAGGAGACCATGCTAACCAGTCCAGCTCTTTAGTATAACATATTCTGATAAAAGTAAATCATGGTCATCACTGTAGCACTAATAAATATTTTTTTAAATAAAGGGAAACGTGACTGGCCGGTTCTCTGGTAGTAGCTGGGGACTGTTTTGGCATGCTGACAATCCAGGCTTGTGTCTCTAGTCGAACGTTGGGAGTGGAGACCAGCAGGGAGCGTACAGAACATCCGTATTGATGCTCTCCTTCCTGGGTGGAGAGGTTTCCTGGTGCTGTTCACTCAGCAACACCTTTTGTAAGCCTGGTGGTGATGATGGTGCCTCTGTTCCCTAAATATGAGGTGGCTGCTCAGAAAAAGGGGGAACCCAGCCCTTTCTAAGCAGCCGCCTCATGTTCAGGGGTGGCTGCTCAGAAAGGGAGAACCCACCTTAAAAGTCAAGCTGAGGGAACTAGACAGATGCAGTTGGTGGGGTCCGGAATCAAGAGAGGCACTAGTGAAAACAGTAGGTTCCCAGATGGGCAGAAGCCAAGTGAGGAACTAAATGGGGAGGCAGTATAATGTAGTGGTTAAGAGCACTAACTTGAAAACCGGAAGAACTGGGTTTGAATCCCACAGCCTTAATACTGCATACTGTGTGACCATGAGCAAGTCACTTAACCTCCCTGTGCTCCCAGCACGCATCTGGAAATGAGCCTTAGCCAAAAAAATTGTAATAAATAAAGTGAGGAACAAACGAGTGAAGTAGATAAATATTGTGCACTGTGGTGAAATCCATATTTTAACAAGATGTGGTATGTCAAAAATTTGTCACTTTCAAAACAGCCCATTAAAAAGTACAAATATTTTGCACTTTTGACAAAGTTGCTTAAGATGTGTCATGTCAGAAATAGACACTTTCAAAACTGTACAATACAAGTGAAGATATTGTGCTTTTTTTGGAGAAATTACATGTTTTTACCAGATGAATATATAATGTAACAAATCTGCACTTTCACAATTGTGCAATACAAAAGAGTAACTGTTACACACTTGGGCTGTTTTAGTACATCTTTTACTGAAGCAGCAGATTTTGTTACTGAAAAAGTTGAAATGACCTTTTCAGTAGTTGGAACAGAACAAATTCCTTTTCTAGTCCCAGCCTGATAGATCCAAGTAGGCTGACAACAGTATGCACCTGTTCATTACAGATACGTGCCTGCATCACCTAGACATTGCAAATGCAGCTTTTATAATGAAGGGACACCTCAGGAAAGATGATTTTTAAGAAGTGCTAGGAGCAAACATATTTACTGTGGATGCACACTAATTACATCATATGGCACACTGGTTGTGTCTTGGATTTACAAGCAAAGGGTCAGAGGTTTGCTTCCTAATAAGAACACATATTGGGTGGGTGGGGTGGGGTGGGGTGGGGGGCTGACAGTATAGCCTAGAGGTTAGAGTACCAAGCTGTGAATGTACTTGGTGCATCCAGCAGATCTGGGTTTGAGTCCCACCATCTCCACTTGCATATTGTGTGACTCTGAGCAAGTCACTTATTTATTTATTTTTATTTATTTATTTATTTATTAATGTCAGAATTAAAGGGACTTAAAGGGACACTGTCAGCTTTCCCACAAGGTTTTCAAGCAAATCTCTGCAGTCTGCCTCTTGGCACACTCCACTCCCGTCCCACAATAAGTCTAGAGTACTACTGTGTGTCTAAAAACTGATATTTTTTACCTGATTTTCCATTTTATAAAAAAGTAGTAGCCAGAGTGGTCCGCATTTAAATCACCTGCCAACCGTAAGTAAAGTAATGCCGAGAACGAGCGTCTGCCCCAGAGCGCAGTCAAAAAGTACCACTTTTGCCATACACATTGTAAAAAACATTTACGTCAGTAGATCCTTTTATTTACAGTCCTTATTGTTATCTTTTATGAAAAACCGAACACTGAGAGTGCTGCTCCATACATTTTAAAATCAACCCGAAATCCCGCATATGCGCAAGACCAGCACCACTCTTGCACATGCGCGGGATCTCAGCTCAACAACTATTATATGCATGTGCGGGATATTGGGTTGATTTGAAAACATACGGCGCAGCACTCTCAGTGCTCGGTTTTCAATGAAAAATAGCAATGGGGATTGCGAATAAGAGGGTCTACTAAAGTAAATGTTTTTTACAATGTGTATGGCAAAAGTGGCACTTTGTGATTGCGCTTGTCGGCAGATGCGCTCGTGTTACTTTATGTCCGTGGTGGGTGATTTAATGCGGACCGCTCTGGCTACTACTTTTTTATAAAATGGAAAACCAGGTAAAAAATATCAGTTTTTAGATGCGCAGTAGTACTCTAGATTCATTGTGGGTCAGGAGTGTGCCAAGAGGCAGACAGTGGAGATTTGCATGAAAACTTTGAGGGAAAGCTGACAGTGTCCCTTTAACCTTCCCAGTGTTCCTGGGTTACCCCTTAAAACAGGTACTTGTGCCTAGTGGGCTTTACCTGGGTACCGAAGAATTAAAAAAAAGAAATGAGCCTTGCTAAAATCATTAAATGGAAAAACAGTATTGTAGCAAAGAATCTAAGGATATCAGAAATATATATCGCGCTGGCAGTACAGCTGATTGGTTAGAGTAACGAGCTGTGAATTAGCTTGGAACATCCAGCAGACAGACCTGGATTTGATTCCCACAACCTCTACTTGCATATTGTATGACTTTGAGCAAGTCACTTAACTTTCCCAGTGCTCCCGGGTTGCCTCTGAAAACAGGCATTTGTGCCTAGTGGGCCTTACCTGGTTAACAAAGAATAAAATAAATATAAATAAAAACATAGTCGCTAAAAATTGAATTAGGGAAGCATATCCCCTGCTTACATGAATTGCTGCTTTCACTTGTGAATTTTTTTAAATGTATATATTTTGCCCCCTATCGCTAGTGCCCGACTTTCTGTGGACCCCTGCAGCACCCCTCCTACCAGCTCCCACCTACCTCGCTTGCCATCCTCCACAGAGCCTTGGCAGACCACTCCCTTCTTAAGTAGGGTAAGGGATAGAGGGCATATACCCCCCAACGTACATGATATCAGGAGGTTGGGGGCCACCCAGATATACTGGGTCCCTGACAAGCCAGCACTGGAGCCACTTTCTGCTTTTCCTCCTCAGTCCCTGGAGGATGCTGGCATGCGAGGGGGACTAATGTGTACGTGTATGGTCACGAACGGTGCAGATCGCCAGCCGGCATCCTCCCTCTATGTCTTGCTGCACTGCCACCTATGGTCAGCCAGGTGGCAGCATTGCAACAAACATAGTATCCCTCCCCAGAGAAGAAGAGTATCTACTGGGTCGCTTGCTTCTCCTCACCCTTGCCAGTTCCCGATTCCCCAGGCTCATTTTTGAGCCAGGGTTGCCAGCATCGCAAGCAGTAGCCATACTGCTGCACTTATAGTTTGGCCTAAACTGTACAGTTTTAATAAGATGTAGTGCATAAAAAATTGCATTTTCAATATGAGGCACAAAAGTGCCAAAAATAAACTATCAGACAGTATAGTACAAATTTTGCAAAATTGCACAGAAGTGACATAGGCAGTTTCGCATACATCGTTTAAGTTCGGTACAGCACTACTGATCATTCCATAAATCACTCAAGCTTCACTCGCATGGTTTATAATGTCCCTAGAGCCCCCTCAGTGAATGTCCTTGTAATTCATTGATGCCTATCTGTTGTTATAAAATGGGCAAGTAAAATCCTTAATTTTAATTGGCTGTTGCACGGCAAATAACAAGTGCTGGCAATCCTTAGTAAATCCAGAAAGAAAATCAAGGAGCAAAAAGAATGTTCATTTCTTGATCGAATCATAACGCCCACCATGTTTCTGTCTTGCAAACCGGAACATCAAAGTCAGGTAAGGACACAGGTCAGAGTCACTCCACATAAATCCCAAACTCACCACAGCTTGTGTTAGTTTTACTCGATCCATAAATAAAATGAACAGCGTGCCATCAAACTCACAATTTGACTGAGCTAGCAGCCATTCAACCATTGTAAGCTTAACGCGTCTCTCTCTCTCTGCCACAACAGCACGTCTCTCGGGAGCCGTAATGACATTAAAAAGAAATCTCTATAACTCCAACTGTAGTAATGAAATGAGAAATTACTTTTTCCACTGTCTCTCCTCTCCGTCATCCCCCGATTGTTCTCCTCGGACTTTTAAACATACCTACAAACAGCGCTGCTCTTCCGGTCTGTTCAGAGATTATTTAAAACCATCACTGCCTTCGGAGCCAGAGTCTGTTTACGCTGTCAGCATGTGTGTGTGTGGGCACGAGATGGGACTCTCCATTGTCTATTAAAGAACCTGTCTTTTAAATTGTACTTTCTTTTAAATTTTCAATCACGGCTCTCTCCGTAGCTCATTAGCTAACCTGCTGTCTTCCTCATCCTTCAGTTCACAGACAGTCCCATCTCGCCCACACACACACACACGCTGACAGCAAACGGACTCTGGCTTCAACGGCAGTGAAGCTCAAAATCTGCAGATTAGATAGAAAATGTGGATCAGTAGCTGCTGTGACACCCTTTATCTTTTAAATCACTCACCAGCATTTCAAACACTGTGCTTGTTTCTTTCAAGGCAGTGATGATTTTAAATCATCTCCAAACAGACCGGAAGAGCAGCGCTGTTTGTAGGTATGTTTAAAAGTCCGAGGAGAACAATCGGGGGACGACGGAGAGGAGAGACAGTGGCAAAAGTAATTTCTCATTTCGTTACTACAGTCGGAGTTATACGAGATTTCTTTTTAATGTCATTATGGCTCCCCAGAGACATGCTAACTGGAGAACATTTTGAATGTTTTTTTTAATGGTTGTTGTATAAAAACTATAGCTATGCAAATGCAGCTTTACAGGCGGAAGGACTATTTTATCTAAAAATGCACACAACATGTAACTTTATTTTATATTAAACTTCAAATTTTGATTGTCAAGTTATGAGAAATACAGGTTCCCATTTATAAAGCGAATAAGACACTCGGGGTGTGCATTAGACATTTCTAGCATGGTCAGGGACTAAACGCACTCGGCCTGCGGCCTCGTGCATTATTACGCCCCTGACCGTGCATTAGAAATGTCTAATGCACACCCCCTCGTGTCTTATTTCTTACTTATCTGTATATTATAAAATAGGTTAGAAAAACCCTGTAATGTGAGTGGGTAAGAGTAGTCACAAGGGGTGTAATTATTTTGTAAGGACCAAACAGTTTAGAACGTTTGGGATTTTATGTGCCATATTACATTTCACATCACTTCAGTCCCATGGAAATTAAAATATCACTTGTTTGCCATTTTTCTCCACATCCAGGTTCCCCACCACACTAAGAAAACAGCCACTCGCAAGTCTCTGTAATGTGGCTGAGCTGTCAGCTCTGGGTAGAACCTGTCCAAGTCCACAGGTCATATTTTTGTGAAAGAAAGCCACAAGGAAAAAATGGGGAAGAGTCTTTGTTGGAAGGCTGGTGTGGGGAGCAGGGTTTTGGCTTCACTGGGGACTGCAGACCCACTTGGAGTGATGCAGGCCTGTACAAGGGCGACAGCCTACATCCATCCAGGAATGGGACAGCAGTCCTAAATGACCGGTTTACATGCTTCCTTGGCAAGCATTTAAACTAGCTGGGGGGGGGGGGTGCGACGGGAGCAGCAAGACTCAGTCAGCCCACCCCCACAGGTCAGAGCAGTCCGCAAGGAGAACAAGGAAGATAAGTTGTTGTCAGATACACCTGAACCAGCTATAAAGGGTATGGCAGAGGAAGGGAGGCAGCATAAGAAGGAAACCAGAGTTGGAAGGAAGAAAAAAAAATGGCAAACAAGGAACTAGTAGGTGGGCAGGCAGTAACAAGTGGAAGGCCATGTATACAAATGCCCACAGCCTGGGAAATAAAATCCCAGACCTGGTAGCCTTGATGGCAGAGATGGACCTGGACATAGTGGCAATAACCGAGAGGTGGTACACCGTAAACTACAACTGGGAGGTAAGTGTACCAGGTTATGCTGTATTTAGAAGGGCTAGGGAGGGTAAAATGGGGGGTAGCCCTGTATGTCAGGGAAGATATAAAGCAGCTAGCGGTGTACAGGGAGACATGGGGCGGCCGAGGCGCTCTGGGTCACCCTGGAGCCAGGCTATGGCACAGCAATTCACACAGGTGTGATCTACAGACCTCCAGTCCAGGGAGAGGAGATGGATAGGGTGCTACTAGAGAAAATACATGCAATGGCAAAAAAAAAAGGGGGAGATACTTCTGCTAGGTGATTATAATATGCCAGACATGGATTGGACCATCCTGACGGCTGCCTCAGCCAGGAGCTGAGACATCTTGGACTCCCTGCAGGGGGCAGGCCTCAGGCAGCTAGTACAAGAACCCACCAGGGACAGGGTGATTCTGGAGCTAGTACTGACCAGTGGAGACAGAATCACAGAAGTCCAGGTGGAAGATCACCTGGGATCCAGTGACCACCACACAGTGTGGTTTAACATGGATACAGGGTCACAGTCAAACCACACAAAGGTGAGGGTCTTGGATTTCAGGAGGGTAGACTTTGCTAGGATGGGGATATGTATAAGAGAAGCCCTGGCGAAGAGAAAGGCAGGAGAGGGGTTGAGGAGCAGTGGGCACACCGAAAAGGAGCCATAGTAGAGATGACAAACCAGTGCATTAAGCTGAGAAACAAAGGCAAGAGAAGGAAGAAGCCACTATGGTTCTCAAAAGACGTAGCAGAAAAAGTAAGGGTCAAAAGGTCAGCTTTCAGAAAATATAAGAGGACTCAGAAGGAAGAGGATAGGGTGGTGTACCTAAATTGTCTGAAGGAAGCAGGGAATGCTGTTAGGAGTATGAAGGCTCAAACAGAGGTAAGATAAGCACAAACGGTGAAGGAAGGGGATAAGACTTTCTATAGGTACATCAGTGAAAGAAGGATGTCCTGGAGGGGGGTAGTAAAGGGATAAAGGGGAAGGTGTGGAGGGAGACCTGGAGAAGGTGTCAATACTGAAAAAATACTTCTGTTCAGTATTCACTGAAGAAGGGAAGGGACAGGGACCACAGCTGGGCATCAGAAACAAAGGGGAGAGGGAGATGAACACCAGTCCATTTACAAAAGAGATTCCTAGAGGAACTCACAAAACTGAAGGTGGACAAAGCAATGGGACCAGGTGGCGTACATCCCAGGATAGTGAAGGAACTATGACTGGAGCTAGCAGCACCACTGGCAATCATGTTCAGTGAGTCACTCAACACAGGAGTGGTTCCAGAGAACTGGAGAAGGGCACCCATACTGTAGTACTTTTTCACAAAAATGATAGCAGAGAGGAGGCAGGAAACTGTATGCTGGTCAGCCTCACCTCAGTAGTGTGTAAGATCATGGAGGCACTGCTTAGGAAAGGATTGTGGAACACTTGCAATCCATCGGAGCACAGGATCCGAGGCATCATGGATTCATAGCAGGAAGGTCATGTCAAACAAATCTGATATATTTTTTTGACTGGGTGACGAAGGAGGTGGACCGGGGGGGGGAGCGGTAGATGTTGCCCACCTTGATTTCAGCAAAGCCATCGACACTGTTCCACATAGACAACTGCTTAACAAGTTAGGTAGTCTGGGCGTGGGCCAAAAGGTGGTGAACTGGGTTAGAAACTGGTTAGGGGATACAAAGCAGAGGGTGATGGTAAATGGGACCCAATCTAAGGAAAGGGGGGTGACCAGTGAGGGTACCTCAGGGATCAGTCCTTGGGCCAGTCCATTTTAATGTCTTCATTAGTGACATTGCAGGGGGGCTGCAAGGAAAGATTTGCCTGTTTGCAGATGACACCAAGATCTGCAACAGGGTGGACACACCATATGGGGTGGAGAGAATGAGGAGGGGCATTGTAAAGCTGGAAGAATGGCCCGGAGTGTGACAACTGAGTTTCAGTGCAAAGAAGTGCAAAATCATGCACCTGGGGCACAGAAACCTGGGGGAGAGCTACAGGATGGGGGGGGGGGGCTGATGGTTACCAGTGAAGAAAGAGATTTGGGGATTATTATCTCACCTAAAGGTGGCAAGCAGAGCACAAACACTGTAGGGAAGGCCAGTGGCATGTTGGGATGCATAGGTAGGGGTATCATTAGCTGAAGAAGGGAGGTGGTAATACGAATATACAAAACACTGATGAGGCCTCATCCGGAATACTGTGTACAGTTCTGGAGGCTGCATCTTCGTAAGTGCATAGACAGGGTGTAGGCGGTTCAGAGAAGGGTGACTAAGATGGTGAAGGGTTCACACAAGAAGAGATTAAAAGACCTCAATATGTATACACTGGAAGAGAGGAAGGAACGGGGGATCTTACTTCGAGACACAGCTCTTGCAGCAGGTTACACCATTAGGACTGAAGCCGGCAGGCATCAGGACCTGGAAAATTCACTACTAGCCTATCTTCAGCGGGGACTACCCGACATCGGTCCCGCCTCGACGTCAGGACGTAGTACATAAGGGCGCCGCCAGATTCCCCAGTTCTTTCCTCGTCGACTTGCATGTCTCGACCCTTCGGTTCAGTTTCTAGCACGCGACGCGTGGTAAAGTTTTTTCCTACGGGAAATTCGTTCTCTTCAATCAGCCTTTTCCTTGATGTCCTCTCCGACCTACGGTCACTCCTTGAACTGCGCCTGTGGGAAGCAGATCCCATTCAAGGATCCGCACTCGGCCTGTGTCCGGTGCCTAGGCCCAGACCACGACACCCGGTCCTGCACCTTTTGCCAGGGTTTTAACAGCAGAACCCGGATCCGTCGCCAGAAGGCCCTCCAGGCGTTCCTGCTCGAGGAACAACTCAAGTCCATGGCTTCCAAGGGGGATTCTTTGCAGAAGGCCTGTAAGCATGCTGAAAAGCATAAGGAGAAGGCTCCTTCCAGGTCCCCATCTAGGGCCTCCGACTCGCGCAGCTCCGGCTCCAGGTCCGACTGCTCTCCTTCCCAGGCCAGCTCTCAGCCTCCCCCTGCTGTGGTGAGAAAATGTTCAGGCTCCTCTTCCCGGGCCAAGACTCCCAGGCCTTCTTCTTCCTCCAAGGCCCTGGCGAAGTCGGGGGACCGTCATCACCACAAGTCAGGTTCCCGCCATTCTGAACCCGACGTCAGGTCTGCCTCCTTGCTTCCTCCTCCCCAGCGGAAGACCAAGGAGCTCACCTCACTCAAGAGGCCATTGGACCCGACGCCGGTTCGCCCGATGTCGGCTTCTTGCCACAGGTCCCCAGGGCCGTCGTCCATCAGGAAACCGTCGCCGGCCAGGCCAACTCATCACCGGACGCCGGTAGTGGGACCGGCACCCGCTCCAATTGAGAAGAGGACCCCGGCGCCTCCGGCCGACATCGGTCAGAGCCATCCGCGGAGGAGGATTAATCAGCCCGAGGACCAGGCAGGCGACCCGGTCCTGTTGAGACTCGGGGAACCCGAGCCCCTGTGGAGCCGACGCCGGGACCCGACGACCATCCACCGGCGCCTGGGCCATCGTTGCGCCTTTCCTTTTCAGAGGTGAAGGAGCTTTTCACTTTCTGGTGGGATACCATCAAAAAGGACATGATCCCCACTCCACCGCCGCTTCCTCCTCTTCCTCCTACACCGGTTGCTCCTCCGGTTCCTGCGCACCCTTCTCCATCTGGGTCAGCAGGCCGGTTACCTCCTCCCCGGGAGCCCAGGACCCCTCCAAGGGGGAGACCAGATAAAAGGAGACCTCCGTCCAGATCCTCTTCTAGGTCACCCAGTCCCAAGAGACCCAGAAGACACCCTGCCTTGTTGACGGGAGGACACGGGATCAGAGTTTTCAACATCAGATCCCATCTCCCCTCTCCATCCCTTCTCCGGACCCACGTGAGCTGCCAAAGTCTCCTCCGGATGACCCTTCGTTCTCGGATATCATGAGACACATCCAAGAGAA
Organism: Neoceratodus forsteri; assembly: GCA_016271365.2. NCBI lineage: Eukaryota > Metazoa > Chordata > Ceratodontiformes > Ceratodontidae > Neoceratodus > Neoceratodus forsteri. Next base: position 1,049,565,398 of record CM057456.1, read on the forward strand.
CATGGGATGGGATGCTGAAGAGTTAGACCCGAAAGGCCACGCCTTATGGAGTATCTTGACAGAAGGACCCCAAGCCTGTGGTGGTGCCACCCTTGGTAGACACTTTCGTGGGATGTCACCAAGGCAGGCGTGGAAGCGTCCCACATTCGCCTCCCGGCGATGTCAAGAAGGCTGACCGCTTGTACAAGGCTCCAAGAGAAGACCAGTACTTGACTCAGCATCCCCAGGCCGACTCTCTGGTCATAACAGCCTCTCATGACCAGTCCCAGAGACCGCAACATTTGAGCACCCTGCCACCGGACCCAGAGTCCAAACAGCTGGATGCCATCGGTAGGCGTACGTATGCTTCCGCTACCTGCGCCATCATATCCCTGAATTATTTGACCCACATGGTGCAGTTCCAAAATGCCGTGTGGGAGCAGGGTCTGGATGCGGCTGAGAAATTGCTGGAAGGTGAGCAGAAGGAGGAGATGTTGCAGCTCCTCCGTCACGTGGTTCGGACGTGGGAACCCAAGTGCTACGAGCCGTCAACGACTCGCGGACTCCTCGGCCCAAGCAGCAGCCTCAGGACGATAAGCCCGGAGACTCTTGGTCCGTGGTTCTCGGCTTACCCGGACGTCCACAAAAACATCATGGAGCCCCATTTGAGGGAGAGTTCTCTTTGGTGAGCCCTCTGAGAGGTTATCACCAAGCTTCAAGAGGCGAAGGCAGTGAGGTCGTGTTCAGGCACTGTACCGACTGGAGGCTTAGTCTTTCAGAGGGAACAAAGCCGAGTTTCGTGGATGGGCACAGAGACAACAGTCCCACCCGGTTCCACAGCAAAGGGGGCTCGGTTTCGCAGAGCCCAGGACAAACAACCCGCAGGTCGAAGCTAGCGCACTCCTAAGCCGGTCCAGCCAGCGGGACCCTCAGCCGCCAGAGCCTGACTCCTTCCCGGCCCCCGCCCCTCAGGGTCAACGGGACGTTATGGTCGGGGGTCGCAATGCGAATTTCCTGCCAGGATGGCAGACTGTAACCACCGACAGGTGGGTTCTACAGTTGGTCGGAAGAGGCCACTTTATAGAATTCGCGGAAAAGCCACCCTCGAGGCCTCCTTTGCTCTCCCGGTACCCAGGTCAGCACAAGTTGTTGATCAGACAAGAAGTACTCGCGCTCCTGCAAAGGGGAGCGATAGAGTACATCCCAGAGAACCAGAGAGGACACGGATACTATTCCCACTTCTTCCTGGTTCCAAAGAAGACAGGGACCTCCGTCGATTCTGGACCTCAAGCGACCTCAATTTGTCGGTCGCCTACAAAGATCGCATGGTAACTCCTCCGGGTCTTATTCCCATGCTGAAGCAGGGCGCCTTTATGTGCGTCTCTAGATATGAAGGGCGCTTACCTGCACATCCATATAGCTCAAGCGCTGAAAAGAGGTTCCTGCGCTTAGAGTTTCTCGGCCATCATCTTCAGTCTGAGCCCTTCTATTCGGACTGTCATCGGCACTCAGGGTCTTTACCAAATGCATGGCAGTCATGGCAGTGTCTCTAAGGAGACAGGGCCATTATGTGTTCCCGTACCTGGACGATTGGCTTCTCATGGCAGCCTCCAAAGAGGCATTGTTACAGGCGATCCAGAGCACTCAGGACCTGTTTCGATCTCTGGGTATCCTAATCAACCACGAGAAGTCTCTCCTGGTACCGTCGCAGAAGCTGCAATTCATAGACGCAGTACTGGACACCGTTCAAGGAAGAGCATTTCTTCCAGACGACAGAGCGGAGCACATCAGATCCCTCATCAGGGAGCTTTTGTCGAACAAGACCGTACCAGCCAGGTCGGTCCTTCGCTTGCTCGGACACATGGCTGCGGCCATTCCTACTGTCCCTTTCGCAAGGCTCCACATGCGGGTAACTCAGTGGATGCTCAAGGTGCAATGGGACCAAAGGCAAGACCACATGCAGCATCCGGTCAGAATCACGAACGCCGTGATTCGAGACTGGCAGTGGTGGCTAGACCCAGGGACACTCTCTTCGGGCGTCCCGTTTATAGCGCCGTCCCTGGAGGTAATCCTCACCACAGACGCCTCAGGTCTAGGGTGGGGAGCACACCTGGATGGGGTGAAGTCCCAGTGAACGTGGACCCCTCAGGAGGCCCACCTCCATATCAACGTCCTAGAGTTGAGGGCGGTCCTTTATGCCCTGCAGGCATTTCAGTCAGAGATCCCGCCGAGTACTGTCCTGCTTCAGACAGACAACACAGCGGTGATGTATTACCTCAACAAACAAGGAGGCGCACACTCTTACCCCCTTTGCAGGGAGGCCATGAGGGTGTGGGATTGGGTAATCTGACACGGCGCAAACCTGATCGCAGTACATGTTCCCAGGGTGGACAACACAATTGCAGATGGCCCGAGTCGCTCCCAGGCCAGAGTCCACGAGTGGGAACTTCTTCAGGAGGTAGCAGAGGATCTGTTTCTTCGATGGGGAATGCCATAATTGGACTTGTTCGCTTCCCCATCCAACGCAAAACTGCCCAATTTTTGCTCGCTAGATCCAGGGCCTGGTGTTTTCTGGCGAGACGCGTTGTCCCTCTCCTGGGTGAGCAAGATTCCTCTACGCTTTCCCTCCTTCCCGTTGATCCAGAGAGTTCTTCTCAAACTGCGCAGGGAGCATGCTACAATGATCCTGGTGGCTCCTTTTTGGCTCAGACAGATCTGGTTCCCCTTGCTGATACAGCTATCCCGGGAACCTCCGCTCCCGTTGCCTTTCAGCTCCCATCTCTTGTCTCAGGAGGAGGGTTCACTGGTCCACCCGGACTTGCGCTCACTGAACCTGCATGCATGGCTCCTAGAGACATAGCCATTTTGCGACATGGGGTCTCGCAAGAGGTTGCGGAAGTTCTTTCTGCAGCCAGAAAGCCGGCAACGCATGTGACGTACGCCATGAAGTGGCGCCGTTTTTGTTTATGGTCGCAAACACGCGGCTTCTCCCATTTAGGGTTGTCCGTGAAGGCGGGTATTAGAGTACTCTGCTCTCCTTCCGCTCGGGTCTCGCCCCACTCCTCTATTATAGTGCACCTCTGTGCCATTTCAGCTATCACCCGTGGACAGCGACAGTGGCACAGTTAGATGCCTGTCGGGAATTCCTGAGAGGGTGTTACATCTTAGACCACCCATTAAGGACCCAGTGCCTCCATGGGATTTGCTCTTTGTCTTGGAACAACTCCACGCCCCTTTTGAACCTGCCGGATTGCGAGCTGCGTTTTCTGTTGTGGAAAACGTTGTTTTTGGTTGCTGTTACATGAGCGAGAAGAGTTTCTGAGCTCCATGCTCTTATGTGCAAGGAACCTTATTTAATTTTCCACCGAGACAGAGTATCCCTGAGGACGAATCCTAAATTCTTGCCTAAGGTGGTTTCAGCACTCACTCTCAATCAGGATATTGACCTGCCGGTCTACTTCCCTAATTATTCTAACCGAGGAGAGGCGCTGCTTCACACCCTGGACGTTCATCGCAGCTTAAGGTACTACCTGAACAGAACTAAGCAGCCAGAATCGGAGCATTTTTTCCTGTGGTGCTGACGTCAAGCTTCAGTCCTAATGGTGTAACCTGCTGCAAGAGCTGTTCTCGAAGATCTACTGTTACGGTAAATTCTTACGTAACTGTACTATATGATAGAAACCTTCCAAGTATCTGAAGAGCATAAACAAGGTGCAAGGGGGCAACATATTTCAAGTATACAAGAGGTACAAGAATGGGTGGGCACAATATGAGATTGGAGGGGGGGCAGGATAAGGGGAAATGTGAGGAAGTTTTTTTTCATGGAAAGGGTGGTGGATGCATAAAATGGCCTACCCCAAGAGATGGTGGGAGTGAGCACAGTGGAGGGATTTAAACATGCATGGGATAGTCATAAGGGAACCCTAGAGGTGGGAAGGAGAGGTTAAGCCAATGACCAGATATGGTCAGTGGCCGCTAATAAAGGAAGAGAGTACGGGCAGAGTGGATGGGTCTGGCGGTCCTTATCTGCCTACAATTTCTATGTATCTTTGTCATCTGGGTTTATTTATTCTATGTTGCCTTATTGTACAGTGCTCTGAGGCTCTAGTGAAGGATGTCTTATTAAATAAAATCTAGTAATACTGCTACTACTGACAAAGCCACTGGTAGTCCTCTTAGGAGAATCAGTAGCAACAGGTGTGCCTGAGGACTGGAGGGGGGACAGATGCAGTTTTCTTACACAAGGGTGGTGATGAGGAAAATCCAAGAAACTACAGGCTAGGAATTGTTTGGAGAATATTATTAAAAAGGGGATAGTCACATTCTTAGTGGAACAGAGCCTTATATATGGAAACCATGATCGATTCACTAAGGGCCAGTCGTATTAGACTAACTTAAATGATTGTTTTATTTTTCATTTATTTTTTATGCGCTCTTCTCACTGACGTGGCCTACATCCCCTGGTCAACACAGCCCCATCTCCCTGTGTCCCCAGCACTTATCATCCTCCTTACATCTGTCCCCCCCCCCCCCAGCTTACCTCCTCGCTGAAGATGGGGCCTGACCAGAGTCAGGCAGTAGTCACTGCCCCCTTGCTGAGTTTCGGGGCAGGAGAAGTCTTAGTAGAGAAGAGGCTGGTGGTGGGCACTGGGACCTGAGCATGCCGCAGGTTATCCTGTGTGCACCAGTGTTTTTCCTTCCTTCTGTGTCCCCACACACGGCACACTTGGCATACATGGGGCTCTGTGCATATGCATGCCACAGTGTGCTTGTGCAGAGCCTGGCCAGCGCCCCTTCCACCTGACTGCCACCCATTGTCACCCATGTGGCAATGTCGCACTGAGGCAGCAACCTCCGGTCCCTGGAGGAGAGCATCCTGTGAGACAGTAGTCTACCCCCCGACTGACCCACGTGACCCTGACTTGTTTCTGAACCTGGTTCTGTCGGCATCACGGATAGACCAAAATGTGCATATAATAGCTAGCTGTGGGGGGGGGAGGATCTGTAGACAACTCAGCAACAGATGGACAAACTGCAGGGTGTGATCATTGCAGGATAGATCAAATTCAGTGTGTAAAAATGTGCAGTGATGAAACTGGAGGAAATAAAAAGGCAAAATACTTTATAAATGGGACATGAGTTAGGGAATGGGAGCAGAAAAAGAAAGTTGGAGTTAATAATTGTAAGAAACCATGTACATATGTGGAGAAAAAGGGAAATCCAATCATGGGGTATATGAAGGGAAAGTTTGACATCAGACTGAACTCAGCCATCCATATTGATCTCGGGTGTTTAGGCCACATTTGGAGTATTGCTGTTACAGTACAGTAGTTCTGGGCACCTATCACACAGGCACACAAGTGAAGAGGAAGGGACGACAAGTAGTAGTAGTAAGGACCTATCTTACTTCGAGACACAGCTCTTGCAGCAGGTTACACCATTAGGACTGAAGCCGGCAGGCGTCAGGACCCCACGGAAAAATTCTAGCTAGCTATCTTCAGCGGGGACCACCCCTGATGTCGGTCCCACCTCCGACGTCAGGCGTAGTACATAAGGGGCGGTCCCCACAGATTCCCCAGTTCTTTCCTCGTCACTTGTAATTTCTCGAATTCCTTCGGGTTCACAGTTCTAGCGCGCGAACGTTGAAAGTTTTCCTCTCGAAAATTCGTTTTTCTAGGTCAGTTTGTTATCTGATGTCCTTTCCAACCTCCGGCCATTCTTCGAAGTGCGCCTGTGGGAAGCAGATCCCCTTCAAGGATCCGCATTTGGCCTGCGTCCGGTGCTTAGGCCCAGACCACGACACCCAGTCCTGCTCCTTTTGCCTTGTCTTCAACAGCAGAACCCGGATCCGTCGCCAGAAGGCCCTACAGGTGTTCCTGCTTGAGGAACAACTCAAGACCATGGCCTCCAAGATTCTTCAGAGAAGGCCCGTAGAATTTCAGAGAAGCATAGAAAGAAGGCCCCTTCCAGGTCCCCGTCTAGGGCCTCTGATTCTCGTAGCTTCGGCTCCAGGTCTGACCGCTCGCCTTCCTGGGCCAGTTCTCAACCTCCCCCTGCTGCGGTGAGAAAATCTTTGGGCTCCTCTTCTCAGGCCAAGACTTCCAGGCCTCCTTCGTCTTCCAAGGCCCTGGTCAAGTCGGGGGACCGCCACCATCACCACAAGTTGGGTTCCCGCCATTCTGAACCCGACGTCAGGTCTGCCTCCTTGCCTCCTCCTCCCCAGCAGAAGACCAAGGAGCTCACCTCTCTTGAGAGACCGTCGGACCCAACGTAGGCCCGCCCGACGTCGGCCTCTCGCCACAGGTCCCCAGAGCCGTCGACCGCCAGACGACCGTCGACGGCCAAGCCTACGCACCCCCGGATGCCGGTAGGGGGACCGACGTCCGTGCCTGCCCAGATTGAGAAGAGGGCCCCGACGCCTCCAACCGACGTCAGTCAGGAGACCATTACAGAGGAGGAGTTAACACAGCCCGAGGACCAGATGGGCGACCCCGGTCCTGTCAAGCCTCCAAGGGAGCCCTCCCCGAGGCCCCTGTGGAGCCGACGCCAGAGCCCGACGACCGACCACCGGTGCCCGGTCCGTCGTCGGGTCTCTCCTTCTCAGAGGTTAAGGAACTTTTCACTTACTGGTGGGATACCATCAAGAAGGACGTGGGCCCCACCCCACCTCCTCTTCCACCTCCTCCTCCTCCTCCTAGGCCGGTTACTCCTCCGGTTCCTGCGCCCCCTTCTCCATCCGGGTCTGCAGGCTGGCTACCTCCTCCCTGGGAGCCCAGGATCCCTCCAAGGGGGAGACCAGATAAAAGGAGACCTCCGTCCAGATCCTCTTCTAGGTCACCCAGCCCTAAGAGATCCAAAAGACGCTGCCGTCCACCTTCGATGGAGGACACGGGATCAGAGTTTTCAACAGGATCGAGATCCCCATCTCCCCTCCACATCCCTTCTCCAGACCCACGTGAGCTTCCAAGGTCTCCTCCGGATGACCCTTCATTCTCGGACATCATGAGACACATCCAAGAGAACATGGGATGGGATGCCGAAGAGTTAGACCCCGTAAGGCTACACCTTGTGAAATATCTTTGGCAGAAGGACCCCAAGCCTGTGGTGGTGCCACCCTTGGTAGACACTTTCGTGGACATCGCCAAGGCAGCGTGGAAGCATCCACATTCACTCCCGGCGATGCCGAAGAAAGCTGACCGCCTGTACAAGGCTCCAAGAGAGGACCAGTACTTGGCATCCTCAGGCCGACTCTCTGGTCATAACAGCCTCTCATGATCGGTCCCAGAGACCGCAACATTTGAGCACTCTGCCACCAGACCCGGAGTCCAAACAGCTGGATGCTATGGGTAGGCGCACGTACGCTTCCGCTACTTGCGCCATCAGATCCCTGAATTACTTGACCCACATGGTGCAGTTCCAAAATGCCTTGTGGGAGCAGGGTCTGGATCTGGCTGAGAAGTTGCCAGAAGGTGAGCAGAAGGAGGAGATGTTGCAGCTCCTCCGGATGGGTTCGGACATGGGGACCCAAGTGCTACGAGCCGCGTATGACTCCGCGGACTCCTCGGCCCGAGCAGCAGCTTCAGGTGTATGCCTCCGGAGACACTCTTGGCTCCGTGTCTCCGGCTTTACCCCGGACGTCCACAAAAACATCATGGACGCCCCATTTGAGGGAGAAGTTCTCTTTGGTGAGCCCTCTGAGAGGGTTATCACCAAGCTTCAAGAAGCCGGGAAGGCAGTGAGGTCGGTTCAGGCAATGTACCGACTGAGGCTTAGTTCCTTTCGTAGGAACCAAAGCCGTTTTCGTGGATGGGCACAGAGACAACAGTCCCACACCGGTCCACAGCAGAGGGGCTCCGGTTCCCGTAGAGCCCAGGGTACACAGCCCGCAGGCCGAGGTCAACGCCCAGCTAAACCGGCCCAGCCCGCAGGCCCCTCCGCCGACACAGCCTGACTCCTTTCTGGCCCCCGCCCCTCAGGATCAACGGGACATCAAGGTCGGGTCGTGACAGCAAGTACTGCCAGAGGGTAGTCCATAAACACCGACCGTGGGTTCTTCAGTTGGTCGAAGGGGCCACTTTATAGAATTCGCAGAAAGCCACCCTCGAGGCCTTCTCTGCTTCCCGTTACTCGGGTCAGCACAAGCTCTCTGATCAGGCAGGAAATACTCAAGCCCTGCAAAAAGGGGCGACAGAGTATGTCCCAGAGAACCAGAGAGATACGGGTACTACTCCCACTTCTCCCGGTTCCAAAGAAAACAGGGACCTCCGTCCGATTCTGGACCTCAGCGACCTCAATATGTCGGTCGCCTACTAAAGATTCCGCATGGTGACCCTTCCAGGTCTTATCCCCATGCTAAAGAGGGATGCATTTTTAGCGTCTCTAGACATGCAGGATGCATACCTGCACATCCCTGTAGCTCAGGCGCACAGGAGGTTCCTGCGCTTCGAGTTTCTCGGCCACCACTTTCAGTTCCGAGCACTTCCATTCGGACTGTCATCGGCTCCCAGGGTCTTTACCAAATGCATGGCAGTCGTGGCCACGTCTCTAAGGAGACAGGGCCATTATGTGTTCCTGTACTTGGACGATTGGATTCTCATGGCTGCCTCCAGAGAGGTGTTGTTATTGGCTATCCAGAGTACCCAGGATCTGTTTCGGTCTCTGGGCATCTTGATCAATTACGAGAAGTCTCTCTTGTACCGTCGCAGAAACTGCAGTTCATAGGCGCAGTCCTGGACACTGTTCAGGGAAGAGCATTTCTTCCAGATGACAGAGCGGAGCGCATCAGATCCCTCATCAGGGAGCTTTCGTCGAACAAGACCATCCCAGCCAGGTCAGTCCTTCGCTTGCTCGGACACATGGCTGAGGCCATTCCGACCGTCCCTTTCGCAAGGCTCCACATGCGGGTAACTCAGTGGATGCACGGGACCAAAGGCAAGACCGTATGCAGCATCATCCGGTCAGAATCACGAACGCCGTGATTCGAGACTGGCAATGGTGGCTAGACCCAGGGACACTCTCTACGGGTGTTCCATTTATAGCGCCGTCCCTGGAGGTAATCCCGGAGAGTTCTTCTTAAACTGCGCAGGGAGCATGCAACAATGATCCTGGTGGCCCCTTTCTGGCCCAGACAGATCTGGTTCCCTTTGCTAATTCAGCTATCCCGGGAACCTCCGCTCCCATTGCCATTCAGCTCCCATCTCTTGTCTCAGAAGGAGGGTTCACTGGTCCACCCGGACTTACGCTCACTGAACCTGCATGCATGGCTCCTAGAGACATAGCCATCTTGTGACACGGGGTCTCGCAAGAGGTTGCGGAAGTTCTTTCGGCAGCCAGAAAGCCAGCAACGCATGCGATGTACGCCATGAAATGGCGCCAATTTTGTCTATGGTCACAAGCACGCGGCCTTTCCCCTTTAGGTTGTCCAGTGAAAGTGGTGTTAGAGTACCTGCTCTCCCTTTTCTGCTCGGGTCTCGCCTACTCCTCTATTAAGGTGCACCTCTGTGCCATTTCAGCTTATCACCTCCCGGTGGGACAGCGCACAGTGGCGCAATTAGATGTCTGTCGAGAATTCTTGAGAGGGGTGTTACATCTTAGGCCACCCATTAAGGACCCAGTGCCTCCATGGGACTTGCACTTTGTCCAGGAGCAACTCACGTTCCCCCCTTTGAACCTGCCGTGGATTGCGAGCTGCGTTTTCTGTCGTGGAAAACGTTGTTTTTGGTTGTTGTTACGTCAGCGTGAAGAGTTTCTGAGCTTCATGCTCTCATGCGCAAAGAGCCTTATTTAATTTTCCACCGGGACAGAGTATCCCTGAGGACGAATCCTAAATTCTTGCCTAAGGTGGTTTCCACACTCACTCTCAATCAGGACATTGACCTGCCTGTCTACTTCCCTAATTATTCTAATAGAGGAGAGGCGCTGCTCCACACCCTGGATGTTCACCGCAGCTTAAGGTACTACCTGAGCAGAGCTAAGCAGCTTCGTAAATCGGAGCAACTTTTCGTTTCCTTCACTGAAAGGATGATGGGCCAACCAGTATCCAAGCAGTCCCTGTCTCGCTGGCTTGTCCAGTGTATATCATACTGTTATGATATCAAACAAAAGCCCCTCCCGGGATCAGTCCGGGGCCATTCCACTAGGGGAGTGGCCACCTCCCTTGCAGCACTTCGAAACGTCTCCACTTCTACCATTTGTGCTGCAGCCACTTGGAGCTCTGTACATACCTTTATCAGGCATTATAGCCTGGACATCAGCTTCACCCAATGACGACCCGACCCTGGCTGTGCTACAGGGTCTCCTGTCCTAGAATCAGGATCTGGAATTAACTTTCTAGTTTCCTCCTCCCAGAGTGTTTGCAAGCGCTACTGCTTGGGAATCAGTCCTAATGGTGTAACCTGCTGCAAGAGCTGTGTCTCAAAGTAAGATAGTACAGATACGTAAGAACTTACCGTAACAGTAGATCTTTGAGAACAGCTCTTGCAGCAGGTACCTTCCCGACCGCCTTCCCCCTTGGAGGAGGCATGGATTAAGCCTGTTTGACAGGGATTTATACCCTTTTTGTCTTCTGACGGTGGATCCTCGGTCTCCTATTTCAATGTCAGCTCATGGGCCGAAGTCTCCGGTGGGAGAACTGGGGAATCTGGCGGGACCGCCCCCTTATGTACTACGCCTGACATCGGAGGCGGGACCGATGTCGGGGGCTGTCCCCGCTGAAGATAGCTAGCTAGAATTTTTCCGTGGGGTCCTGACACCTGCCAGCTTCAGTCCTAATGGTGTAACCTGCTGCAAGAGCTGTTCTCGAAGATCTACTGTTACGGTAAGTTCTTACGTAACTGTTACTTTATTTTCATACAGGATACAAGTGCTGAGGAATAGAAGTCCTGTTTGCAGAGATGTTACAGTGGCATTGTTGTATACATCTTATAAGAGGTACAAAGTTAGAATTGGTAGCACATCAGGACATTGACATTTGTACAGCTAACACCACCACAGCAACAGATCTTGCCAGGTCGCTGTGGTGGTGCACTGTATGCTGACACCGCGACTCCCAGTGTTTCACCCCCACCCCAAACTGACTTGGAGTTGGTTAATTAGAGATGGGGGAGTGTGGAGGGCACAGACCCCCACAAAAAACACTTTTTCTGCGACGGTAACACTGCCGAGAGTTGGCATTGTTCCCGGCAATGTTGGGGGTTCAACAACATCGTTGTTGATGTCCTGACATGGAACCGTTAGAATTTACAGAAGTCTAAGCAAGATCGGACACAGTGCATTTGGCAGTATACATTTATTTGTGAGTACACAGTTACACTTTTTTGGGGAAAATTGTTGTGCCTCGATTCACAGCAGTCACATGTTTTGGACAGGTGTTTGTTTATAGCAGTTTTGAATGCACGCAGTTTGGGGATTGTACTAATCTCTGGTTGGGAAGTGCGTTCCACAGCTTAGTGACACAGTAATTTAAGGTAATCTTCTATAGGTGTTCTGGGACACTGAGACCTCTGTTCTTGATTTCGCTCAGGTTATGTCTGTGGGTCACCATTTTTGGGTCCTGGTCCATTGGGTTTTGAGTTTTCTGTTTGAAAGATTTGAAAGTTATAATCCACTGATTGTTTTTGTCACTACAGCTTTAATGAATCCCAGTTTAGACTTCTGAACATCATGCAATGGTTGGAGTCATAGAGACATAAGACAAAGCAGCAAGCTTATTGTAGGCCATGTCTAGCTTGTCCAGCAAGAGATTGCTTGCATGTTGGTAGTTTAAGCTCCAGCATTCCAGTGCTGAGGGAATCAGTTGCTGTGCGATTCTTTCACTGGAATTCTTTGGGATGAAAAAGGCTCTGTGTCCCAACACTTCTATTCTTGAGTTCGCTTTTTTTTTTTTTTTTTTTTTGCCACCTTCCCGCAACTTCCCATGGCCATACTCCTTCAGGCTCTTATGCCAGTCTTCCATTTGTCACCCAAGCAGCATCAACTGTTTCACCGCATGTCACCCATCAGACCTCTGCTCAGGTCTGATGTGTCAGGCACGCCGATTGATCCGACTAGTCCCCGGCCGGAGGCTAATCCAGGGACATCGGTCGGAGAGTCAGGAACAGACCCAGGGCTGCGTGACCTGGGGCAGCAAAGGAAGCCTACCCAAGGCTGTCATCCAGGGCCATGGTGGGTCATTTTCTAGTTTTCTGGGGCCCCACTCACCACCCTGTGTTGCATCCACTGTGGCTTCCTTGGGGCAGGGCTGCTCGGTGTGTGGTCTCCGATGCCAAGACCACCTCCACATTGCCATTGCCAGGAGCTGGCACCGAAGTGGCGTATAGCAATCCACTCACCCTGGGAGGGAAGCATCCAAAGGACACTCTGAACTCCCTCCCTGCTGGCCTCCACTCCTGGTACCCGGGATCGGGCATGAACCCAGGTTGCCAGAACAATTACCCCATTGCTCGGCTCCACGGAGCCAGCAAGTTCACTTTTTTAGCTATGAAATGTACGTGGATATTAAATTGAAGAGAATTGTCAGTCGCCACCCCTAGGTATGTGTATTCATTAGTGTTTAGAACCATTTTTGAGTTTAATGTCCAAAACATTGTTTTCATGTTTTTCCTTTTATTTTGGAAACACATCGCTTGAGTCCTTTTGAGCCGAACCCCATGTTGGACTGTTGAAACCATCTCTGCAGTGCCTTTGCATTTTGTTTCATTTCTTTATGAACGTCTCTGCTCCTGAGGATTCTCAAATGACATTTAGGGTCGATGGAGAGTTTAGGCTTTGGGGGTGGGTTGCGTTGTTCATTTCAGGGACTGAGAGTTGGGTGTCTGACAGTGTACAGATATACTTATTGAGGGTACCTGCAGTGTTTTGGGGACAATTTTCTTCCACTGCTGTCAACAAAACTTGCATTAGATTTTTAGGTTCCTGATCCTTCAAGGCTCTTGATTAGATTCCAGTAAGATGAGGGGTCCATTGTGTCATTTATTTTATCCTTGTAGTACTTTTTTTTGGCTTTTTTTAATTTGACTTTTACAATTATTCCTTAATTTCCTAAATAACTCCCAGTCCTCAGATTTTAGTCTTCTGCTTGCTGTCTGGCAAATTCTGTGTCTGATTAGTTTCTGCACATTGTTTTTGACACCCATGGCAGGTTACATTGTTTAATCAGGTTAAGAGTGTTCCCCACACATGGGAAAGGAGCACTGGGGTTGGTTGGGAGCTCTCCTTCGATCTATAGTAATAAACAGAATATACCTGACAGTGTTTTTCACATTTCCATTGAGAAAACCTGTATGATATACTGTACTTTTATATGATGGCTGGTGCAACTGGGAAGCTACACAGTAGTAGTGGGCAGCTCTGTAAGCTACTTGATCTGCTGTACGTCTGTCTTTCATACCTGTGTTCTTATATTTACATTGCTTTGAAAAGGGAAAAAAATAGTCTGAATGTAATATTTTTACAGCAAGCTGTCTTACAAGTGTTGTCCACTATATTTTGAAGACTCCTCGGTCATCAGTGTTCAGATTTGAACTCGCAGCCTCCAAGCAGGGGGAATAATCAACTTTAATACATTGTCACTTATCGTATATTAAAATATATTTTTGTTTACAAGTTACTTACCCCAAATAGTCCAGCTGAGATGCAGTGTCTTATTTTTTTCAGTGCTTACATTTTATCCCTTTGCATCTGTACCTGGGTGAAGTAAAGCACTAAGAAGTTGTGACTTGCTCAAGGTCACATGTTGAGCAGGAGGCTCTGGTGACATTTGAACCCAGGCCTCTTTTCCCAGTGCGTGCTCTAGACATCAGGCTTGACATCCTTTAAACTGACCTCGATTGGGATCATGAAATATATCCCCTGCCTGTACAAAACCATCTGAAATGTAAGAAAGTTGCACAATTCAGTGAAATGTGTCCTTAACTGCAAGAATGCCATCCTGCTGGAATACTTTGAGCCTTGATCTTCTTGTTACCCTGCTCTTTAGTGAGACTAGTTTACTGAGTAGATGTGAGTTGTGCTAGCATACTGAAGGTTTCCTTTATCTTTTTCCTACAGTACGGATTTACCCTTCTCCGCCGTCGTGCCCTACAGTTAGAAGAACTGACCTTGGGCAGCGACACACCTGAAAATGCTCGGACATTGAATGAGTTAGGGGTCCTTTACTACCTGCAAAACAATCTGGAGTAAGTGACTTTGCCATGGGTGGCTGGATTCTAAGTAACATATGTATCACAGGACTCCAAGATCTTCAGGGTTTCCTGTATTTTAATAAGACAGTGGGGCAGTCTGCAAGAAAAGCATTAAGTCAGTCTCCCATTGTTTCTACAGGAAAACCAAGAAATGTTCTTATTACAGAAAATAATTATTTTAGAGGAAAATTCTTCCTGGGAACTGATGTATAAGGCAGCATGTGCGCAAGTGATCATTTTGTAAATGATGACATGTCATTTAGCCGTCAGTCCTTGAGCCTGGTGAAGTGATGTAGTGTAATGTTTGTCCTTTCAGAAATTATTCTGCATTGTGTCCAGCAAGAGAGACAAAATTTCTTTGACATGACTTGGCCAGGGCTAGCAACACATTTCTTGTGTGCCAATATTTTCACCAGAATATACTTTGTTGGTGACATATGTTGCGTAGGACCTGTTATCAGCTCTAGTAATTCCCAAATGGTTTTAAAATCAGCATTTAAAAAAATGATTCTTGACTCCAATGGTGAGTAGCAGCGTAAACCCTGTTTATCATTGGAAATAACTTTGTCCTTACATTGTGTTGTCTTTGCATGGGGCTACATTTTCAGTTGTTACTGCTGGGTCACAAAACTGGTGGAAACTGAATGCACTGTTGAGCCACCTCCCAATAACACCATATACTAAGACTGCCATTTGCTGTCAGGGGGAGGAGTTCTTCTTGCCACCAAGGTGCAATGCATAAGTCCAGCTATTTGCACCAGGTAACAGCCAGAATTGTGCCTTTGACCAGGTTGCTGTTTGACATTGCGCCAAGTGCATGGCTCAGTGCCATGATGTGACTCAGTCACACTGGTCATTGCAGAGGTATAACACCCAGAAGGGTCACCACTCCCTAATCTCCTCTTCATGTTTTGCCTAAGTGGGCCTGTATTCTGCACCCACCCGGGCATTCTCCTGACGGTCAAGTGCCCCCCTCTGCTGTTATAACCCGCAAGGCAGCAAGACGTCCCTAGTGGACCATCCCACCCTATCCCCATAGTGCCAACATAACTTTCGTGCTCCTCATGTTGCACCAGGCCTGATCCTTCATTCTGATAGCTATGCCCGATCACAGCACTGTGCCCCCTGTTATGCCAAATTGAGGAAGAGCAGGATGCTGCAGCAGGCATGCAAGGGCCATTATGGCGTAGCCCGACACAGTGACCACGTAGCACCACCCTGAGTGACTGTGAATGGTTCTGTAGGTACTGTACCTACCTAAATAACATGTTTACATAGAAGCATAGAAGTTGACGGCAGATAAGGACCGCAAGGCCCATCCAGTCTGCCCATTTCTTTTTCTACCTTATAAATGTGCCATCGGCCTTTGCTCTGTCAGTGGCCTATCTATTCATACTCATCTGTATTGCTCTCTTATGCCTATCCCATGCCTGTTTGAAGCCCTGCTCTGTATTCATAGCCACCACTTCCTGAGGTAGGCCATTCGATGAATCCACCACCCTTTCTATGGAAAAGAACTTCCTCACATTACCCCTTAATCGGCCTCCCTCTAATCTCATGCTGTGTTCTCTTGTCCTGCTATTTTTCTTATATTGAAACATGTTAGACTCTTTCACCTTGTTAATGCCCTTAAGGTGTTTGAATGTTTCGATCATATCACCTCTCTCCCTCCTTTGCTCTAGGGTATACATATTGAGCTCCGTTAATCTGTCCTCATATGTCTTCTGATGCAGTCCCTGCACCATTTTGGTCGCCCTTCTCTGGACTGCCTCAATTTGGTTAATGTCCTTGTGAAGGTGTGGCCTCCAGTACTGCACGCAGTACTCCAGATGGGGCCTAACCAGTGTCTTGTAAAGAGGGATTATTACCTCCCTCTTACGACTTGTGATACCCCTACTAATACACCCTAGCATCCCCCTAGCCTTACCTGCTGCTTTAGAGGTCTGCTTGGATGATTTCAGGTCATCGTTGATTATGATGCCCAAGTCTCTTTCTTCCTTTGTAACTGCCAGCAACTCCTCTCCCAGCCTATAGGTGGCTTCAAGGTTTCTCTTCCCTATGTGCATGATCTTGCACTTCTTTGCATTAAATCCCAGTTGCCACTCTTTCGACCATTTTGCAAGTTTATCCAGATCTTTTCTCACTCTGCCCACCTCATCTGGATCATCTACTGTGTTGCAGATCTTGATGTCATCTGAAAACAGACAAGCCTTACCCTCTAGTCCATTTGCAATGTCACTAATGAAGATATTGAAGAGGACTGGCCCCAGGACTGATCCCTGAGGTACCCCACTTGTGACTTGCATCTCTTCTGACTGTATACCATTTACCACCACTCTCTGTTTTCTGCCCGTCAACCAGTTTGCCACCCAGTTGACCAACTTCTGACCCACCCCGAGCCTACCCAGCTTATTTATCAATCTTCTATGTGGAACAGTGTCAAAAGCTTTGCTGAAGTCAAGGTAGGCGACATCAACTGCTCCCCTGGTCCACCACTCTGGTTACCCAGTCAAAGAAATCTATGAGATTAGTTTGACAGGACCTTCCTTTTGTAAATCCATGCTGTCTTGGATCCTGTGCCCCTATGGATTCCAGGCGTTGCACTATCCTTTTCTTAAGGAGTGCCTCCATAACCTTGCCCACTACTGAGGTAAGACTGACTGGTCTGTAGTTCCCTGCCTCCTCCCTGCTACCACTCTTGTGGAGTGGGATCATATGAGCCCTTCTGCAGTCTTCTGGGACCTCTCCTGTGCTCAGAGACTCACTAAACAGTTCTGATAATGGCTTTGCTAGTTCCACCCTTAGCTCCTTAAGTACCCTGAGATGTATGCCATCAGGTCCCATTGCCTTGTCCACCCTGAGCTTAGCGAGCTCTTGTAGGACCCTTTCTTTGTGAAGGGAGTAGTGCTCACCCCCCTCCCCCCTGTGTCCATGGTGCTGAGCTGTGGGCCCTGCCCTACATTCTCTTCAGTAAATACTGAGCAAAAGTATCTGTTTAGGATAGATGCTTTTATAGGGTCCTCCTCCTCACATGCCCCCTTTTCTCCTATAAGCTTAGCAATACCCCCTCTGGACTTTCTCCTTTCACTAATGCATCTATAGAAAGTCTTGTCACCTTCTTTTACTGTTCGTGCTAGTGTTTCCTCAGTTTGGGACTTTACCTGCCTTACTGCCTTCCCTGCTTCCCTTAGGGCAGTTTGGTATGTCTCCCTATATTCATCCCGCTGTGTTCCCTTATATTTACTGAAGGCCAGCCTTTTGGCTCTGACCTTTCTGCTACTGTATTTGAGAACCAAAGTGGTTTCCTTCTTCTTTTGCACTTCCTTTTCTGTCTAACACAATGGGATGTTGCTTCAAGTATTGCATCCTTAATGCTTGCCCACTTTGCCTGTACCCCCTCACTGTGTTTCTTTTTGCCAGGGCTAGCTTAACTCTGTTGGCCATCTTATCAAAGTCAGCTCCTCTGAAGTCCCATATTTTTGCCTTGGAATGGGATGATTTAGTTGTAGTGGCCAAACTGAACCATAAAACTATCCTGTTACTAGAATTTCATTTTAAGTGTAATTTTTTTTTTGCTTTGTCTCAGCGTCAGTCTGTTTTTTTGCATCATTGGTTTAGTTTCACTGAATTTGTACCAGGTTTACATTTCAGGACTGTGCACTTTACAGGGTGTTCTATAATTAGTAATGTGCTGGTTTTCTATTGCCGCACTGTGTATGAGAAAGCAATGTAAATAGTCAATGTTTTTTTTGTGATCATCCATTGCTAGTTTTTCTCAAAAGTGGGCTTTATTTCATCCTTTGAAAGGGCAGCAGAAATCGTTCTGAAACGCTCCCTAGAAATGAGGGAGCGGGTCCTTGGCCCTGAGCACACTGACTGCGCACAGTCTCTGAACAACCTGGCAGCTCTCTGCAATGAGAAGAAGGAGTTCGACAAAGCTGAAGAATTGTATGAAAGGGCTCTTGACATACGCCGAAGAGTGCTGGCACCCGATCACCCTTCCCTGGCCTATACTGTCAAACACCTTGCGGTCCTCTACAAAAAGAGAGTGAGTGAATTTCTAACACAAGATATGGCACTGCAGTGTCTTGTGAGGCTCAAAAACAACTCTTGTCTCAAACACATGGTGGGCAATGGAAATTGAACCATTTAGGTCTATGCAGCATGGTTATAGAGAAGTGCCTCTTGGTACATCATATCTTTATGTGCTTCAGTCTAGCAATCTTAGCACATTCATATACAGCAGGTATGCATAAGCAGTCCTAACAAGCACAAAGCCGTGAACCTGGAGATCTGGGTTTTAATCCCATAACTGCCACGTACACTCTCTGTGACTCTGAGCAAGTCACTTAACCTTTCTATGACTCTCCCTGTATACTGAAAATAGCAACAAAAATTCAAACAACATGAAGTCTTGCTATATTCAGACATAATGCAGTTTGCCCCAGCACTTGAACTGCCCCAGAGAGGAACGAGTTAACTCTATGCAGAAGCATAGAACGTTGAGCTCGAGCTCGATTTTCAAACCTCTGTCTGTGGTACTTCCCAGCATAACCATCAGATTCTTTACTCCGCCTAACAGTGAAGTCGCTCCGGAGATTTCTTTTGCTCGGTTCGGTAAAAGAAAAATGAAGCGTTCGGTTTAAACCGCATATTTTTGTTATTTTCGGATTTCCAGCCTCTGTCTACGGTACAGATAGTATTTAGATAGGTAGTAACTGTGTTTTATTTTGCTAAAAAGAGTGGAAATTGTGTTTCTTCGGTTTCTTTCTGGTCAGTCTGGTTTGGAACCAACTTTGTAAAATTTTTCTCTCTTTCTGGGATTAGTGTGGTGTTCCGGTACCGATCGGTTTCAAAAGAACCGGACTTTTGCTGGTTCTTTTAAAAAGCCCATGACATGGTTTGTAACCGATCGGTTGCTTTATTACCTGGCTTGAAAGCTTCTATAGGGTAATTTGTTAGGTTGGCCGTGTCTGAGAAACCCAAGAAGAAAACTGGTCCCACTGGGTTTCAGCACTGTACTGAGTGTGGGGAGGCCTTTGCTAAGGCCGACCCCCACCTCATCTGTGTTTATTGTCTGGGGTTTGACCACCTCAAGTCAGACTGCCTAATCTGTAAGAACTTTCCTAAAACCATTCTAGATAAAAGACTGAGTAGGCTGAAGGAAAGGGAGGCTGAGAAGTCCGTAGATCCGGATGGCCAGCCCGGTTCGGTTGCGGCCGAACCTGAAGAGGTGCCTACTGACCTAGGCTATACCTCCTCGGGCAAAAGGAGAGCCGACCCCGAGGAGTCAGTTCCGTCAAAGAAAAAGCGCAAGTCTGCCGGTTCGGATCCTGTATCCCACTCTCCAACCGCGGACGAAAAATAGCCAAAGCGATTAGTATTGTCCAGTCGCTTAGACCGGTTCCGTCTGAGCCGATACCGATGGTTCGGCGCTCGGTTTGGTCGGATCCGTCTCCTCCGGATTATGACCCAGATGCTTATTTTGAGGAGTGGGAAGGAGACAAAGACTATCCCGGTGATGATGATGATGACGATGAAGGGGGTCTGGATGTGCCCATTGAACCGGATATCTCCCCAGACAGACCCTCAGGTGTCTCTCCTCCCAGGCTCTCTGAGTCCCCTTCACACTTCTTGTTCTACAAAAAGGTGGCACAAACCCTGCAGCTTCCCTTGGTTGAAGCAGCAGAGGAGGATGAAGAGCCTGATTTTGTGGAAATGATGGACGTCCCAGAATCCAAAAAGCTGTCTATCCCTCTTCATGAAACTTTGGGAAAACAGACACTCAAAAATTTAACAAACCCCTAATTCAGTACCTCCTGTGGATAAGAGAATGAACAGGAGGTATTCGTTATCAGGCTCAGCTGTGGAGTTCCTTTATAGTCATTGCAGCCATGTTGGGGTAGTGCAGGCTGCAGCCTGTGTCAGGGCTAACATTCCTTTGGCTTCACACCCTCGGATAAGGACTCCAGGAAAGTGGATGCCATGGCCAAAAACAGTATTTGGCATCCTCTTTGGGACTCAGGCAGGCTACTTATATGGCCTACACAGCCAGGTACCAGAAATCCAGATGGGACATGGTTCTGGAACTGGCTAAACAGGCATCTCTCCAGCTAGCCAAGGAGCTGGAGGTGGTGGCTGCTGATGGAACTGAGGCATCCAAAATGCAATTTCATGCTGCTGTGGACTCCAATGATGTGGCATCTAGAGTCATGGCTACATCTGTGTCTCTCAGAAGACAAGTTTGGCTCAGATGTACTAGCCTTTCACAGGATACCCAGACTAACGCCATGGATTTTCCTGTAGTAGGTAACTCTCTGTTTGGGGAGCAGACAGAGGCTTACATGAAGAAAATGGATGAATATAGGACCACGTACAGGAGTGCACAGGCCACTCCGCACAAGCAGCAGTCTAGGGGCAGGGGCAGGCCCTTTTAAAGACCTTTTTACCAAGCCCAGGCCTACTCTCCCTTCCCACAGAGGGGGTTCTTCAGAGGGAGGGGTAGGAGGGGGATGAGCAGGGCTGCTCCCTCCTCCTCTCAGTCTAAGGCTCCTGTCTAGCAGACACCCTGATGTGTGAGCCCAGGTTGACTCCCCATTTCCAGTAGGAGGCAGGCTGGCTTACTACTTCCAGGCCTGGAAGTCTGTGACCTCAGACAAGTGGGTCCTGGAAGTAGTAAGCCAGGGACTAGCCCTCGACTTCAAAAAATTTCCAAAAAGAAGGGCCAAGTCTTTTCCACCTGCATCAGTCTCAGAAACCCTTGCCGTAGAGGCAGAGGTTTCCTCTCTTCTAGCTCTCAGAGCTGTTGAGAAGGTTCCTACTCAGCACAAGGGAAAAGGACTGCATTCCAGGTACTTCCTTACCCCAGAGAAAACAGGGGAGTAGCGACCCATCCTAGACCTAAGGTATCTGAACAAACACATTTCAAAGCCCAAATTCAAAATGGTAACTCTGGGAATAATCCTTCCCTCTCTAAGGCCAGGGGATTGGCTAGCATCTCTGGACCTCAGGGATGCCTACTTCCATATTCCTATCAGGTGCTCCCACAGGAAATACCTCAGGTTCGAGTTGCCTTCAGGCCATTACCAATTCAGAGCCATGCCATTCAGTCTAACATCAGCTCCAAGGGTGTTCACAAAGTGCCTTGCAGTAGTGGTAGCTTACCTCAGAAGACAGGGTATCACCATCTTTCCGTATCTGGACGACTGGCTGTTAGTGGGTCAGTCTCATTTACAGGTCAAGTCAGCTCTTCAAACTACCCAGGATCTACTCTGCTCCTTGGGTTTTCTTCTCAATCTTCTGAAGTCTTTACTCAAACCAGTTCAACTTCTCACCTTTATAGGCATAGAGTTGGACACTGTACAAGCAAAAGCCTTCCTTTCCCTGGCAAGGGTAAAGGCCCTAGTGGATCTCGCTTCCTCCTTTTGACCTCAGGTTTCCCGCCCAGCAAGACAGTTCCTCCAGCTCCTGGGCCACATGGCAG
Source organism: Neoceratodus forsteri (assembly GCA_016271365.2). Taxonomy (NCBI): domain Eukaryota; kingdom Metazoa; phylum Chordata; order Ceratodontiformes; family Ceratodontidae; genus Neoceratodus; species Neoceratodus forsteri. Next base: position 1,049,587,040 of record CM057456.1, read on the forward strand.
TTTCCACGGCAGTGGTGCAGGGAGCAAGGTTCCAGATGAAGGACATTCAGTTTCATCTGAGGTCTTTTTGGTCTCAAAAGAAGGATTCACTTACCAAACTGATTCCAGTGACTCAAGACTCTGGTCCAAGCTCTCCAGTGGTGGCTGGACCAGGACAACCTCAGATAAGGGGTTCAATTTCTCCCTCAAGTCCCATCAGTAGTTTTAACTATGGATGCTTCTCTCCTAGGGTGGGGAGCCCTGGCAGCTCAAGGGCTCTGATCTCCACTGGTGTCTGTCCTTCATATCAATCTCCTGGGACTCAGGGCAGTTTTCCTAGCCCTGCAGATCTTCTTGGATTCAGTCAAGGGCAAGATGGTCCAAGTCAGAACGGACAGCACCACCACAATGTGGTACATCAACAAGCAGGGAGGCACTCGGTCCTCGGCCTTGTGCACAGAAGCCATGAAGCTGTGGTCTCTGGCCTATTCTCTTCAGACTTCTCTGGTAGCAGTTCACCTTCCAGGGAAGGACAACATATTAGCAGATGCTCTGAGCAGAATTTCACAGGGACACCACGAATGGTCCCTGGATCCTCACATACTGAAGGTCATCTTCTCCAGGTGGGGCACTCCAGAGATATATCTCTTTGCAGCACCAGACAGTCATCAACTCCTCTGTTTTGTTGCAGACCTCCAGTCCTGGGGATGGTTCCCCAGGATGCTCTCTTTTTGGACTGGAAGGGCAGGTTTCTCTATGCCTTCCCTCTGCTGTTCAGAGTTCTGATCAAGATCAGGACTCAACCCTGCACAGTTATACTGGTGGCTCCAGATTGGGCCAGACAGCCTTGGTATCCTCTACTGCTGTCCTTGTCAGTGTCACGTCCCCTGTCTCTGCCCAGGACATACAATCTCCTGTCCTCCCAGGGGCGGATCTGGTACCCCAGTCTCCAGTCTCTCCATCTCAAGGCCTGGCTCTTGAAGAGTTAAAATATGCAGCTCTACATCTTTCTCAGGGAGTTCTGGATATTCTGAAGGTCTCTAGGAAACCTTCCACTAGAAAAACTTACAACTCCAAATGGAAAAGGTTCAGTATTTGGTGCTCTCAGAAAGGCATCCTGCCTGATTCTGCAGACATTTCCACAGCCTTAGACTATCTAGTTCATCTCAATGGTTTAGGCCTTAGGCCTGCCACTCTGAAGGTTCATCTAGCAGCTGTCTCTGCATTCCTCTCAGCAGGAACGGGCTCTTCCCTGGCATCTCATCCTGTTTTCAGAAAGTTTTTCAAAGGTCTGGTTCACATTAACCCTCCCTTTAGGGAGCCCACTCCGCCTTGGGATCTTAATGTCTGCATAGCTTAGCTAATGCAGCCACCCTTTGAACCTCTGGTTTCGGCCAAATTGAAGTACTTGACCTGGAAAACTGTGTTCCTGGTAGCTATTACTTCTGCCAGGCAGATTCGTGAGTTACAGGCTCTGTCAGTGGAACCTGACTTCATCTCCTTCCATAGGGACAAAGTAGTCCTCAGAACCAATAGGAGGTTCTTGCCCAAAGCGGTTTCAGATTTTAATCTGAACCAGTCTATATCTCTCCCTGTGTTTTTCACCGACCATTCTTCTTCAGGTGAAAGAAGGTTACACAGTCTGGACGTTAAGAGGGCCCTTAGCTACTACATTGAGCATACTAAGGCACATAGAAATGACCGTCTTCAGTTGTTTCTCACTTATGGTGAAGTGGGAAAGGGTAAGCCTGCCACTAAGAGAACTATTGCCAGGTGGATTGTTTCTTGTATACAATTTTGTTATGACAAGTTGGGTAGGACGCCCTTCAGGCCTGAGGGCTCACTCAACCAGGGTACAGCTGCTTCTCTAGCTGCAGCCAGAGATATACCTTTGTTAGAGATCTGTAAAGCAGCCACCTGGAAAACAGTACATACTTTCACCAAGCATTACTCCCTGGACATCCAGGCTAGAGTGATGCTAGGTTTGGTACAGCAGTACTGCAGAGCCTCTTCCCAAAGTAGGTTCTGCATTCCCTCCTCCATAGGAACTGCTTGGTAGTTCAGCATATGTCTGAATACAGCAAGACTTCATGTTGTTTGAAGAAAAATTACTCACCATAGTAATGTTGTTTCTCTAATGGAGTCTTGCTGTATTCAGAGCCTCCCGCCTCCCTCTCAGAACTTGGTTTTGGGAAGTGGGCTGACAGGTACAGTGTTGCACCTCAGGGGTGTACCTTGTACCCTCCCTCTTGGGTGGGGTAGATGTTATTATTATTATTTTTTCTGGTGTTTTAGTAAATATTGTCACTACCTTTCCTTCTTGGGTTCTCGACTTGAGTCTTTTGGGGCCCAAGAAGATATAGTTTGCCCTTTGGCTATATTTGAACAATTTCCATACTTCAGTTACTAGTTAGTTAGCTTGGAAGAATCTGACGGTTACACTGGGAAGTACCACAGACAGAGGTTTGAAAACCGAGCTCGAGCGCAACGTTCTATGCTTCTGCATAGAGTTAACTCTTTCCTCTCCAGGGCAGTTCAAGTGCTGGGGCTAACTGCATTATGTCTGAATACAGCAAGACTCCATTAGAAGAAACAACATTACTATGGTGAGTAATTTTTTCTTCTCACACCTCCCATTCATGTGATGCAAAACACTTTGGAAGACAGGCTGTATGAAAGATGCTCGATAAAACCAAATTCATTCCTTCAAACAGCAGGAATCCATCAGTGATGTTTTAAAATGAGCATTATGAAATGGGTAAGAGAAATACTCTACTGTGATTGGTGGAATCCAGTCGCATGACCATGCTGATAGCCCAATACAGCAGCACAGGTCAGAAATGCTGAACTTTCTGAACCTCATTACTTGGTCCTAAAATAAAAAAATCAGGGAAGCCATTTTATAATTGCAGTAAGGCATTCCAGGGTGTGCATAATTGAGAGATAATGGCAATCCTCGGGTGTGAAAAGCCCTTAGCTTCACCTCGGGCTTCACTTCCTGAGGTGTGCAGTTATCCCACAATAACACACACCCTGTCATGACTTATTGCTTAGTTATCTTCCTGCCTGAAGAGTAATGCCCCAGAGATAGAACTGTATGCTAATTATAGAACTTAGATTACAAGTTCAGACTCTGCATTGTGATCACGCTTCCCCCTAGTGCTCAATGTCAGATTTGTTTTTCCGCCTAAAGAGAGCAGTTGCCCAAAAGTACAGCTCCAGACTTCTGGTCAACTGTTTTTGTTTTTATTATATTTTGTTGTTTTAACAAGTGTAAGTTAATGTTCTCAATACTCTGCATTAGTTAGGTTACTTGTTTATTGTATTTTAATCATTTTTGTTTTCTCCAGTTCCCGATCGGTTTCAAAAAATGGAGAAAGCTGCCCCTTACGTGGTTCCCACCTTTTTAGAAAAACGACCGAGGTTGGTAAAAAACAAAAAAAGGGGAGGGGGGACATAAAACTTTATACGAAAAGTGTTTCATTTAATTTAAACTCAGTTCCTGTTTTCTATGAACCAAACTGCATTTGGGCTCCAAAATTAAAACCATCCTGATCCCAAGTGGTTCTAACTACTGTGATGGAAGAAAAAATAACTTAAAATTTAGGGGTCCTAGGGATGTGGAGATGGCGCACTATCCACAGTTTGGCAGTCTTCCTTCCCTTTAAGTTCTGCCGGAACATCTTCAAGCTAAGCTCCTCCCACCCACCTGGGTGGTATCCTCCTTGGCTCCACCCCATGATGTCAGATCTTCCTTACCCCTTTGCAGCTCCTGCGTGCGGTGTAGGTCTATTTTCACAGTATGTCTTTAGGCACCTTTTTTTTCTGAGTTTTTTTCCCCCAATTCTCTGTTCTGATGGAGCGCAACAACCAGAAGTCTGATCTTGGGTTGAAGTGGTGCACCACATGTAAGAAAAAGATGTCGCACACTGACCCCCATGTGTTTTTTGCTTGGGGGCTAAACACAATTCGCAGACTTGTGGCCTGTGCCAGTCCCCTGCAGCCCTCGACCTTAGAGGACCTCTACGACTATCTTTTGTTGAGTCGCCAGGATGAATGGGACCTGCCGGTCCAGTCCAAGGACGCCCACATGGCCGTTTCTGTGGCAGCAGGCTCAGCATCGCAGTTTGCCACTCTTGAAGAGGCAGCGGGCTAGGTCACGGGGGGCTTCGCTGCGGCTTCTGCATTGCTCCTGGTGGGTCTGGGAGCTTTGTTTATGGGAGCATTTCGGGACTTGTGTCAGTCCATTCCAACCCTCGGGGAGGGCCCTTCCTGAGGGTCAAAATCGTCTATGTCCTTGAAATCCAAGAGGACCTGTCGCAGGTCGTGGGCGCCAAGGGGCATTCTACGTTAGCGCCTCCACACACACGCTGGATGTCCTACAGCAGGAGTGGTGAGGAAAAAATGCCGGAGCTTCACAATCTGCCCTGGCCCGCGCCATCACCCGGGACCAAGCCTGGGCCCGCCCTAGATATATATGTGCATTGGGGAAGGGATGGCCTCTTCCCTCCGGTCCAGCCACAAGGGGACATTCATGGGAAGACTCCTAACTGAGGTATGTCCTAGAGGAGATGGTGGCTGTTCCAGGGAAATGGAGACAGGACTGATCAGCTACCCCTGGACAAGGTGGATAAAGAGCCAGTTTAGCCAAAAAAATGCAAATGCCAAGAGCCATAATCACTAGCCCAAAGTCTGAAACATGACTACACATACTCACGTTCAGCATGGTTTCCTATATCTCTCACCTGAACAGTTTAGAGTGTAGTTCCCAAAAATCAGGAAGAGTGAGGGCTCTTTTTAAACATTTTAATAAGAGATCTGAACATATTCACAAAAAGTCCGATAGTATCCCAGAAAATTAAATCTAGCATTAATGTATAAACAAGTAACTTTTTTTTTTTTCTTTTGACCATTTTTTCCTCCCGTCACCGCTGGCTGGGGCCCTGTCAGTCAACTTTACCTGATCCCCTCCTACCTGAAATCCTCCCAGCTGTGAACTGGTCCTCGGCACACCCGTGACATGCTACATAGAGCAATCCCTCTGGAATCCACCCCCCATGGAGTGGGGCCGCCTTCTGCCCCTCGGTGCATTCTTCTAGTGCTTCCACAGGTGGAGGTGATGCTGAGACCAGCCCCACAGTGGGCAAGGATCCGGTGCTGGAGGTGGGAGTAGGCAACATCTGTCCCCTAGGCAACGGGAGTTTTCCCTGTTCTTGAGCTTCCCCCTAGGAGCATAGACGTGCAGTGTCATCTAGTACGGCCGGGCGCGCTCCCGCACCCAGCCCGCAGATGTCTGCCGAGGCTCCTCCCCTTACATTTGCATGATCTCTGGACTGCAGCGCTCCCAGCCTCCACTGGGAGCTGCTCATGCCAGGGAGTCATCCACCCACCCTCCCCAGGAGAGGAGAGCAGTCTTCTGGCCATTCAATCCTCTCCTTTCCCGCCGACCTGAACTCGCTTCCCAACCCGGGTCGCCGGTGTGGTGCAAGGTGTGGTGTCCAGCGCCTCAACCCTCAGTGCCACCGGGCCGGCTATAAACAAGTAACTTGCTCGGAATAATTTGACTTACCTATCATACTGTTTCTCTGCTCCTGTCTGACCTTAAACTGCAGCTGGGCATCATTCTGTTTGTATTCCTGTTCCTTAGTATTAAAAATGCATCTTAAATTAGCTTGTTTGCCATACTGACAGCTCCGGTTTCGGAGATGCATAACAAAATTATTTTTGTTTAGTAGTTAAAGCTTTTGATACCTGGCTTTAGCCCCATAGCTTGTTCTAGTTCTAAATTAGAGCTCCAACCCCTGGGTTCTTTTTTTTTTTTTATTCAAGTTTTTTCTCCACCCTGCTTGAGCCCTGCCGTCCAGTGTAGCAACTTCCCAGTCCCCTCAACTGGCAACCCCCCGCCCCTCCCCAAGGAGACATCTGATGTGGATCAGGGATGATCCATGGTTGCAGGGCCTGAGAGTCCATCCACTGTCCTTAACTCAGGCAGGCTTTTCCCTGTACTTCTTGTTACCCTTTGACCCTTCTGCCTCCCTGATGATGCTGCGCATGTGCCCTTGCGAGCCTTGTGCGCATGCAGCAGTGGCAGAAGTTACCAAACCCTTGTTAGGGAGCTAGCGCACACAGCCTGCCATGAGGGGGCGCTGTCATACTGGGCAGTGGCGCTAATTCTCTCCCCAGGCTAGGACATGCGGCCATGGGCAGCATTCCTCTCAGCCTTGGCTGCTCAACTTCTGTGGTCCGTGTCACTCCTGAATCTGGTTCACCTGCTTAAAAACACACCACTGCCTCGCCTAACCCTTGGGTTCTTAAAGGGGTCTAATAATGTTTTGGATCGGTCCTGAAGAAGGGCTAATTTGCCCAGTGTCCTTACTCAGTTAACAAATTTAAAATAAAAATAAAAAAATACTGTAAATCAGCCTATTTCTGCTTTAAAATCTTTTTTGCTGTTTTCGCACAATGTGACAATTGTGTGACATGTAAAATGGTGCTAACTGGCCAGAATTGTGCTTTTTCAGTAGGAGTGAATTTGGCACTAATTGCTTAGCATGAATTTAAATTTATGTACTATCCGCCAGTGAACACCATGCACAAAATATAACTTGCATGAAAATTAACAGTTTTAAGGTATTGCTAGAGTGTTTGGACAGCCCAGATTTATCAGCGATACTGATGTGCTACTGTATTGATACCATCAAAGTTTTGAAACACACATGTTGAGCCTGCCTTGATAAATGCACAGTACAGCAGTTTTGCTGGATAGCAAATGACTCTCTCCGCCCTAATGAATGAAAAACAGCCTTTAGATTGTATTGTCTGCGCCTCCTTATCTTTTACAATTGAGTCAGGTCAGTAAATGTGCACAAGATCATTAATCAGGGCCACTGATTTACTGTGAATGTAAAATTTGGATTCTGGTCATACAGCAGGGATTTTTTTTTTTTTTTTTGCAATTCAGTAAACTTTATTGAAGTATAAAAATATGAAAGAGAGCTGGCCCAGTGGTGCTGAGGGTTGAGGTGCTGGACGCCACACCATGCCGGCGACCCGGGTTCGGGAGTGAACTCGGGCTGCCAGGGGTTGGCCAGGGGAGATAGGCTGGAGTGTCTGATGACAGCTCGCCTTCTCCGGGGGAGGGATGGTTCTTCAACCCGGCCAGCGGCAACCCCTGGCGGAGGCTGGGGGCGTGACGGCAAGCTGGGGTCCCAGGGGCTTGATTGGTAGAGGGCGTGGGTCAGCGACCAATCAGCCACAGGTGCTACTCCTTTGAGGAAGGAGGGAGGGGCGTTGCAGCGTCGGCTGGCGCCTTGGCGATGGGCCTGCAACGCCCCAGAAAAGTCGGAACACCCTGGGGGTCTCGATGTGCTGTGCCTGCCTGCAGCCTCTGCACCCTGGACACATGCAAGATTCGGGTCTGCCCCCACCTGACCCCCGTCCTTGGGGTATCTGAGGCAGAATGGAGGGACCAGGACTAGCCAGTAAGGCATTGGCAGAGACAGGCTTTATTGGTGACTCCCGGTGGTGCAGCTCCAGTGGGGACGGTAGGCAGGGGATAAATAGAAATAAAAAAAAATATATATATGAAAGATACACAAAAGAAAGAAAAATTACATCAGACTGATAAAACATAGTTCAGAATAAGCAGGGATTTGTTTTTATTTTACAACTTATTTATCCAGGATTTTATTTATTTATTTCCATCTAGGATTATAATACCTTTGAGCAAAAATGCTCATTTACAAAGGTTCCACGTCAGTAGGTGAGGGTAACAAACAGACAAAGGAATACTAAACAGAGGTAATCTAAAATGACAAATGAACAGTTAAAATCCAGGAGAACTAACAGTGGTAGTCTAAATGACACTATAACAACTGAAAGCAAGGAAAATAATAGGTAAACACAGTAATTATACCAGCAATTAAAGAGAGGTGAGGTAAAGAGCAGCTATATGGGGGTAGAGTAGCAGCCCTAGGCCTTGTCAAGCTAAGCAATAGGCAAAAGGGGGAGGTAGACCAAAGGAGGAGCTGAAATGGGGCACAGGAAAAAGTTGGGAAAGGACGGGGGGTGAGGGTGGAGGTGGAGGAAGAGATGTTGAGGCAGGACAGAAAACAGAGAGGAGGGGAGGAAGGTGTGGGTCTAGGGGAGGCATTTGACAAAGGGCAAGATTTTGACAACAGAGGCAGTGACATATGCATGATAAGGGGAGCCACTGGAGGAAGCAGTCCCTGTTAGATACCAGATTCTGTTTTAGCAGGTGCTTGAACTGGCCAAGTTTAGGAGAAGAAGATTCATCAAAAAGCAAGGAACTGAACCAAAGGGGAGCTCTGTAGGAGAAGGATCGCTGACCTTGGGTAGTCTGGCATCTGGGGACATGGAGTAGTTGGCTGACAGATGAACGGGTGTGCCTGGGACTGTGTGAAGGTGTGAGTAGTGCTGCAGAACCAAGAGGAAGTAGGCCAAGGAGTGCTTTTTTGACAAGTAAGCAGGTTTGATATTTAATCCTACTACTAAACTGTAGCCAGCCAGTCTGTGCATAAAGCTCACAGGTATGAGTCAGGTGGTCGGAGCCTGTAAGAAGCCTGCATGCCTTCTTAAAGTGCAACAGTTATCCTTCAAAGTCTATGATGATGGTTATTTATGAAAATACTGAAGGGGAGAGGGCCAGGGATGGATCCTTGAGGCACGCCTGAGCGTACATTCTGCCAGTCGGAGGTGACATTGGAGATTTTTTACCATTTGATAGCGACCCTCCAGATAGGTTTTAAACCAGTGCATAGAGTCAATTGAGAGCCCTGCTGAGGTTAATTGTATAAGCAGCAATGCATGGTTCACCATATCAAATGCCTTTGTTAACTCTATGGAGGCTGCACCAACAAGATTCCCCTTGGTCGAGCGATTGATGAATGACCCCAGTGAATTCCAGGAGGGCAGTTGTCGTGCTGTGCCCTTTCCTAAGCTGTGCTGCTGGATGGAGTATTTTTCAAGGTGGTAAATTATGTTAATTGGTCCGCAACTGTACGCTCCAGGACTTTCGACAGAGGGGGGAGGATTGAGATCGGTCTGTAATTGGTGTGTAGGGTACAGTCCCCAGATTTGTGTACTGGAGTTATCAGAGCTGTTTTCCATCTAAGAGAGACTTGAGATTGGCTTAGTGATAGGTTGAAAATCTTAGTGCTAGGAGCTCATACTTCATCAGTGGTAAGTGCAATTAGCTTTAGGTCAAAGGAGTCGCTCCTGTGCCGTGACTTACCCAGGACCTTGTGTAGGTGCCTTTTAACCAAGGAAACTGATACATTCTTAAAGTAGAAGGGCGGGTTAGTGTTGCAACTAACGGGAGGTACATGAACTGAGTCTTCTTGCTGCATTGTGGATGTAGATGAGTGTGATTCATCAAAGAAGCCAGGGGGGAAGACACTACTCAGAAAGGAAAAAGCATTGTTGAAGGTATTTGCAACATTGAGAGGGTCTAGAGTTGGTACTCCATCAGTGCTGAGCATTGATGGTGCCACCTTTGGGACCTTGCCTGTGACATCCTTAATGTTTGACCAAAAATGTCTACTATTGCTCCAGGAGTTGGCAAGCATTTCTCTATGGTAGTTACTATGGTATGGTAGGATAGCCTAGTTAGATGCAGCATCTAATTTCCAGTGAGATCCTGCTTCTACACATTTCCACAGCTGGGTTGTCTGGAGCACTGGGAGGTTTAGTGACTTGCCCAAGGTTACAAAGGGAGTATTTTGACTCTGGCTGGGATTGAACCTGCAATTTCCTGGTTCCCAAGCTGGTGCTTTAACCACTAGGACCATACTGCCTCTTATGCGATTGTTAGTTTAATTTCTGAATTTTAAAAGACTGCTGTGCTGAGGCGGTTGAAGACTAAAGGGCAGAGGTTGGAGCATTCTTGCCAGCGGTCCCATTCCCCTGAGGACAGATTGACTATGAAAACTCACTGTGGCGAGTATGAGCGGGCAAGCACCATGAAAAAGACGGAGTTCCTGTCAGGGGTGATTGCTACTGGAAAGAACTGACTTTCTTAGCTTTTTCGCACTGTGGACAGGTTAATTAATCCTTCCTGTGTACAGTCAAAGAACATTTTTTCTGCTGAGAAGTGGGTCAAGTTTAATTGGTTCTCTCTCTCTCCAAGGTGTCCTCCATCTGGAGCAGGATCTCCTTAGGTGGCCTGTCGTGGGCTGGGAGTACCAGTCCTGAGATGGGCCAAGGCAGCTGGATGCCCTGGGCAGAGTTTTGCCCAGCTTTGGATGGCGAGTGGCTCTGGGTGGTCTCAGGACTGCATCCCACTTACTTTCAGTTGGACCTAGGGCACACGCAGCTGCTTACTGACTTCTAGGGGGACTGGGATCTGATTATTTTAGAGATTGCCAGGTCATCTCTGAGGAAGGTTGTTTCCCTGCTACTCTGAAAAGGGTGGTGGTGTGGCCTAAAGAAACTGTCTTTGTATCCTGATATTCTTTTGAACTACATGCCTGTCTCGAACCTTCCATTTCTGGGGAAGTGATCAAGAAGGTGATGTTGAATGTAGTTGAAGTCTCTTCTGGAACGGTATCACATCTGTTAGCCTCTCCAGTCAGGAATTTGGCCTTGTTATAGCACTGGGACGGCACTTGTCAAGGTGTTAAGTGATTTCTTCATGGCAAGAGACAGAGGGCATCATTCCATTCTTGTCCTTCTTGACCTGTCATTGGCTTTTGACATGGTCAACCATAGGGTGCTTTTGGAATGCCTGAGGAAATACATAGGTCTCTCTGGTGCTATTTTGCACTGGTTGGAGTCCTACCTGTCCAGTACAATACAGTAGGTAGACTTGGGTAATTCCATCTCCGAGACAGCTGCTTTGGACTGTGGTGTGCCTCAGGCCTCGGTCCTGGCCCCTGTGTTGTTTGCTATGTACATGTTGGCTTTTGGTGAGATCATTAAACTATGGGTTGGAGTTTCAATGCTATGCAGCTGATACCCACCTATAAGTGTTCTGTGCACCTCATGGGATTAATGTTGATCCAGTTCTGTGCCATTGCCTTAAAAGAGATCATCAACTGGATGACCTCTAACTAGTTAAGTCTTAATCCAGGCAAGACTGAGCTAATGATTACTGAAGCAGGTCATGGAGGGTCAGCTATGATGAGAATAGCACCAGGCTGCCATCTTGAAATGGTGCCACCCTTGGAGCTGTGAATGCGGTTAGGAATACTGGGGTCACTATGGACTCCAAGCTGACCTTGGACAGCCAGGTGTTAGTGGTTGTTCATAGTGGCTTGTTCTGTCTTAGAAACATTACCCGGATCAAACCGTTTCTAGTGCCCAGTGATGGTAGTCCATGCCTTTGTCATATTCAGGCTGAATTACTGCAGTGCTCTCTACCTAGGATTATCTGGTAGTCTGATGTGCTGCCTGCAGCTAGACCAGAATGCGGCAGTCCATTTGATCACCAGAACTTCCTGTAGAGACCGTATCACTCTGGTGCTGCACAAACTGCACTGGCTGCCATTCAGTGGCATCTCAGCTTCAAGATATGATTGTTACTGTAGTACTTGGTCTGGGTTGTGACTACCTAGATGATCTCCTGACCCCACTTACCTCTGTCTGCCCTCTCCTCTCCTCTACACCAATACTGGTTTACTGTTGGTCCCGTGGTCCTAGTAGAAGCTTTTTGGGGACAGGTCGGTTATGGTGGCTATGTCTGTGTTGTGGAATGCTTTACCTGTCTATATTAGAGCTGCCGGCATGGTGGGGGCCTCAAAGGGGCATCTTGCTTATTGCCTGACCTAATTTACTTATTTTTTTACAACTCTAAACTGAAATTACGGGGCTGGCCTGCCAGCACAGTGGTAGAGCTATCACTTGCGGTGCCGACGACCCGGGTTCAGGAACAGGTCCAGGGTCAGAGGGCTGGCCGGCGGGGGAGAGGAGAATCAGGCATGCTAAGGACTGCTCTCCTCCTCTGCTGAAAGGGTGGGTCAGCTACCGGCACTTGACATACCCCGGTGGAAGCTGAGGGTTCCGACAGCCGGCACTTCCTAGATGGGGAGGCAGGGCAGATGCTAGTGCAAGCGTCACTGTTGGCATTGCATGCCATGCCTCCTGAGAACAGAAAAATGGAAAATGCTGTACCTCACAGTATGCCATAACCTTGCTTCACAGGTCCTGCACCGTCACCCCGTGACACTCCCCGGACACTGAGCTCAGGATCTGATGGGGGTTCCCCCCCCCAAAGGCTCTGCCCTGGGGGTAAACCAGGGAGGAACACTAGGGAGGTAAGTCGTGGGGGGATGGATGATGAGGCTGGGGTGGTGGTTGAGCTGAAGGGGGTCAGGTTTTGGTGAAAGAGGAGAAAAAAGCACACAAAATAAACAAAAAAAATCTGAAATTAGTAAGGAATTTGTCATTTTATGGAATGATTTTAATGTTGTTGAAATCTTATTTATATGACACTGGGGAAAATCTCCCACTCTTCTTCGATAAGAAGAGCTATTCCACCTGGACAGTGACTAGAAATGGGAAGAAGGGACCTTATTTTAACACTTCATCTGAAGGATGGCACCTTAACAATGCAGCCCCCGGCCCCGCCGTACTGCACTACAGTGTCAGTTACAGGTACTACCCCAAGTACCTGGTGGGGGCTAGAACTCATTACCTTCTGATGCTCCAGCCCCAGAGGCAAGCATGCTACCTTCTGAGCCGCTGAAAGTAAGTTACTGGTCCTGTTAATTATAAATCCACGTTCATTTCTCCAAGTCCAACATTTTCTTTTAGTGAATATGGTCTTTGCAACCCATAAAATGTAAGCTACTCCTTTGTGGAACAGCTTTAATGTCTTCTAACCCCCCTTCTTCTTCTGATGTGTGTTTGTTTTACATGTGTCTGTATTGAATTCAGATTGTTCGGGAAGGCATACACATTGTACCATGTGTTTTATTAACGAAAAAAAGGAAAAAAGAACATTCAGTCATGAAGAGATGCACAGAGGAAATGTTATAGTTCAGTTGTATCTACAAAGCACAAAGTATATGCTTGCGAGAAAGAATTCAGTTCAATAATGGTGCTTATAACACGGGTTGGGGAAAACGTAGAACCCTATTGGTGGAGTTGCTCTGCATGGCCATGCATGAAATCCCCTCTTTAATGCACAGTTCCGCAGAGCAACCCATGTAAAGTGCCATCAGCACTTGTTAGCTGGAAAAGAGTGCAAAGCTGAATGACAGCCATTACAGTTCGGAGACAGCGATGTCTTGTTTTGGCAGGCCATGTTATAATCTCTGATAGTACCCTACCTTGATACCACAGTCCCCCAAGGGCAGTCCCCAGCTAGGTCGCGATCCAGTCCCATTTGAATGGGTAGCTCCAGTGGCACGTCCGACTGTGATGTTGTGGTGGTCCCCCCGCCCACCCCAGTGTGGGAAAAACACTTGACAGCAATACGCCCTCTAACTGCTGCATCAACTCTCCATTTGGTAGTCTGCTCCCTTATTATCCTGCACTCAGAAGATGTACAGAAAGAAAATATTGCTTTTAAAAAAAAAAAGAAAAAAAGGTTTTGCCTCCAAACAGCCACCAGTTCCGTGTACAGCGGTGTCTGACCAGCCAACAGTGCTCTTTCGTTGTTGTCGTCTGTGCTCTCTCTCTTGAGCTGCATTCCTTCCCTGGCACTAACTTTCATTTTCCATACACAAGAAAATAAAAAAAATAAAAACTTCAGAACTGAAGTTGAAGTCGCCGATGGCAGCTCTTTGGAACACGCAGCGGACGCCAGCAATTTTAGGGACCCACATCGTGATCGGGACAGCTACTGCAGTATTTCGACAGTGTTTCACTTGTAAGGATGCGTCCTATGTCTGCAATTTGCTCAGCACCTGGAGTTGTGGAGGGGATTGTTAGCGACAGTAAAGGGTGCAGATTATGTTAGTTCATAACATGGTATTTTTGTCTTTTTGTACTTCACACTGTCCCCCACGGTCCTGAGATCCCCAATGCTTTGAATGTCTGTGTGTGTGGTTGGGGGCAGCAAAGTAAGGGGCGTTTGAAGTGTAACACAGAATATTGTGCACAACAGTTATCACAAATCCTGTCAGTATTGTATTTGTGACATTTGTATGTGCATAACAGAATTCAGATGTGCATTCTTTGCTGGGGACTGTTTTCCAAGGTGGCAGGATACAGTCACTCTCCTCTTGCTAGTTAAACAGGGGAAACCCCCTTTCTGTGGTTTTCCTCTGTTTTGCACATAACCCATGTTATAAGTGCAATAACCCACTTCAGGGTATGGAGATTTAATGCACATGTAGAACAAATATACTGCATAGCAGAAGAAAAATACTTGAAATAATCATTCAGCAGATCTAAATATCGTCTTTACACTGTTTAAATAAAAAAAAGTGAGTCACATTGTAAAACCTGCTTTAGTCATGGTGGATCATTTGCCGTCAAACCTGAAAAGGAAACACAAGAATATAGAAAATTGAAAAGTTAGCTCAGCCAGTAAAACAACTCTTCATTATAATTAAATGAAAAGGACGCTCATGTGTCAGCAGTAACTTTTCTTGAGTTAGTGCAGTGGGTATTTTAAATGGAAATCTATGAATAAAGCAAGTAACTTTTGTGTCTACATTCCTAATTCAGTCATATGTACAACACTCCAGTCTGTACTGTGGATTAAAAATTGTCTGATTGTGCTAGCTCTCTAAGCTGTTGTGTCTGATAAAATGTAAAATCATTGTGCTTTACTTTACTGCCCCAAGATAAAAACAAAACTATATAGAAGAACATGTGTGGCTTGTATTGATGAAACATTTGTAGATGTACAAAGTATGCAATACCAAAGGCGCTTCAACATCTAGTATCCCACAGCCATTCTCACTGTTAGAATTATTTTAACTGAATGACCCGCAACTATGAGGCAAAAAAACATGTTGCGGGTTCTAATCCCAGCACACAAAAACACTACATTTTTTTTAAATAAAAACAGTATATTGCTTTCAGCTGGGATACACAGAACATGACAATAAAGCAAGTGACTTAGCTGCAGAACAAAATCCACAGTGCAGAACATGGTAAAGCCTTTGATAAAGCATAGGCGGACTACGTGAAACATTAGGCACCTTAACTGATGTGGGTCCCACTGGCATGTTTTGCTTCTTGACTTTTAAAATGCACCTTGTGTCTTAGTAACAGTTGCCTGTTCCACGCTGAGATGTTGCACCATAGATTTTGTTCTGCAGGTTAGCCAAGACATTTCCACGAAGGAGTGGTGAGTGCAGTATTTTTTGATCTTCTTTGGGGTATCTCAGTCATCAGGTCACACTGTCGGAACTTCGTCAGTGAAGCAGGTTCCACATGGAAGATTTTCAGCAGTACAACTGGGGCTGCCCGTGCAACGTCTGTCGATGTCACCAACACTATAAAAGCGTGAGCGGACCCGCTCCCTCCTCGGTTCTTTCCCGTCATCGACTCGATCGTATGGGTCTCCGCGGAAGCCCCGACTCAGTTTCCACACCTTTTTTCGCCTACGGCTTTTTCTCTGTTATTTTTCAGAATCTGTTTTATTAAAGAGATTCCTTCAACTTGTTTATGTTGAAAGTTAATCCTTCGACTTTTCTCTTCTGTTGCTGCCGCTGTGGAAAGATTTCCTCCACAGACAAACATTCCATCTGTGTCTGCTGTCTTGGGCCTGGCTATGAAGTTTCTGACTGTGAGTTCTGCCAGAAGTTTAACCAAACCACCCTCAAGCGACGTAGAAAGGCTCTTAAAATTTCCTGATGGATCAGCAGGTAGCCAGTTCTGAGCAGGGGTCCTCCGGGGTCCCAGCTTCTTAGTTGCCGATAGGATCGTCAAGCTCCCAGGTCTCCAAGGCCCGAGAAAAGTCCTTGGGGGGGGAAGTCCTAAAAAAGACAGAGAATGCAACCGCTCCCCCCTGTGGCGGTCTCATTCCCCAGTGACCTCTTCTCCTTCCTTGGGGGATCCTCGTCGGCTGCGGCTCCACTGACAGAGCCTCCGCCCGATTCTAAGGGCAGCCCCCCCTTCGTCGACAACAGGCTCATCATCAACAGCCCCCCCATCGAGGCCTGACCCTTCTCGCTACAGGCTCTTAGGGTTCTCAGGGCCCATCAGCTGCTGAGAATATCTCACTTAGGTGCAATATAGCTTTTTTAACACCAGTTGATATTAAGTGTTCTTCCTCTTAAGACATCATAAAAGTTTATGATCCCTATGTCCTGAGAGCTGGGTCAGCTCTAAGTCAGAGAAACAGGAGACCCTTAATTATGTCTCTCTAGTCTTTAATTACCTCCTGGTTTCAGGTTAACATATCCTGTTACTTCTCTGAAACCTTGGGGGGGGTGGCATTCATGGAAGCACTGACAATCACACACTATATTCTATATTACAGAAATCATAGAGCACTCATAACCAGCCGGCCAAGCATCACAGCCGACACTATTGCCAGGGATGCGGCCATGGGCATATGCCTCCATAGGCACTCCTGCCTGAGAGTCTCAGGCTTCACTGCCGATGTTCAGCAGAAGGTGCTTAATGCCCCTTTCAGTGGCACCAAGCTGTTTGGTCCTGATGTTCAGGATATTATTAAAGATCTGCAGGGCTCCCAAGTCCATCCACTCTCTCTCTACCATACTCAGCACAGAGGTAGACAGTGACCTCCATTTCACAGGGCAACCAATAGCCCTGGTACAACCTCTCATCCCCAAGGGAAATGCAGAGCCCCCAGTGCCCTTTCTGCCCCCTCCAGTGCTGGAGATGCGGCCAAGCATCCCAGAACCAAAGTATCAGCCCTGTGGCTGCACCCGCCTCTGCTTGACTTCTTGCCAGACCCCCCTCTTCCGGTCCCCAACCAAGAGGTGGCGGTCAGAGATCATTTCTCCCTCCATCTGAATCAATGGAGAACCATAACTTCAGATGCCTGAATTCCGCAGATCATAGAAAGGGGTCACACCCTGGAGCTCATCGTGCAACCTCCAGATACCCCTCCCCCACCTTCCAATACCCTCCAGCTCACGTGACTGTTCCCAGGAGTAAGTTATCTCTTCTGCACAAGCAGGCTATTGAACCAGTGCCCAGGCACCAGAGAAATAAGGGGTTCTATTCCAGATTTTCCCTGGTCCCCAAAAAGACCAGAGATCTGGGGCCCATGCTAGACTTAAAGGACCTCAACCTCTACGTCCAGTACAGAAAGCTCTAGATGGTAACTTTGCCAGGCCTGATGCCTGTTCTCAAGAAAGGCGACTGGCTGTGCTCTCTGAACATGCAGGACGCCTACTTGCACATTATGGTCCCCCCCCACACACACACACACACACACACACACGCACAGGAGGTTTCTCCATTTTCGGTTATCGGGCGAGCATTACCAATTTAAGGTGCTGCCCTTTGGCTTGTCCTCTGTGCTGTGGGTCTTTACCAAGTGCTTAGCAGCAGCAGGGGCAGCCCTCAGAAGGAAGGGACAGTACGTCTTCCCCTTCTTGGACGGCTGGCTCCTAAAGACCCCATCCAGGGAGCAGCTCCTGCTGACTCCAGAGAGAACTCTCCAGTTGTTTCTCCCCCTTGGCATCACTGTCAGTCTACCCAAGTCAGTTCTAGTGCCATCCCAAAGGCTGCAGTATATGGGGATGGTTCTATACTCGGTGCAGGGGAAGGCCTTCCTACCCTAGAACAGGGCAGCGTGCCTTATAGCCCAAGTGCAGGAAGTTGCTCAGAGTCGCTACGTTCCTGCCAGGGTGTACCTCAGATTGCTAGGCCTTATGGTGCCTGCCATACCCAGTGTTCCACCAGCCAGACTCCATATGTACATTCACCAGTGGACCCTCAGGGTATAGTGGGACCAGCGCATGGACAAGTTAGATCATCCAGTCCTGATCTCTTCCTCAGTTTGCAAGGCGCTGCAGTGGTGGATGAAGCCATTAAATCTCTTCAAGAGCATTCCATTCCAGATCTCCTCCCAGCAACAGATCTTCACCACGGATGCTTCCGGTCTGGGTTGGGGAGCCCACCTGGGTCCCTTCCAAACCCTGGGCTTTTGGCCCCAGGTAGAAACCTCCCTTAATATCAACATCCTGGAGATGAGGGCAGTGCTCTGTGCCATGTAGGACTTTCAGGCACACCTTGCTCCAGGTCAGCTGCTGGTGCAGTCAGTGTAGTGTACTACATCAGCAAGCGGGGGGGGGGGGAGGACTCATTCATGCCCCCTTTGCAGGGAGGCCATGAGATGGTGGTGCTGGGTGTTGGATCACGGTCTGACACACTCGACAGTCCATGTGCTAGGGGGGTGCTAAACACCCTGGCAGACAGCCTCAGCCGGACTCAGTCCCGCATGCACAAATGGGAGCTTCTCTCATCCATCGCAGAAGAGTTGTTCAACAGATGGGGTTTCCAGAGTTGGACCTTTTCGCGTCCCCAGTCAATGACAAACTGCCCAATTTCTGCTCGCTAGATCCAGGACCTGGAGTTTCTGGCAAGACGCGTCCTCCCTAACCTGGAGCTGGAGGTTCCTCTACGCCTTCCCTCTGTTTCCTCTGATTCAGAGTGTATTAATTAAACTGCAGATGGAGGGGGCCAGCATGATTCTGGTAGCTCCATTCTGGCCTCGGCAAATATGGTTCCCTCTGCTACAGCAGCTGGCAGAGGAGCCTCTGGTCCCTCTGCAGGAACCTGCTGACCCAGGCTCAGGGGACCCTGGTCCATCCCAACCTCAGGTCCCACCACCTGCATGCTTGGAACCTAAGGACATAGCCATCGCCAGATTTGGGATCTCTAACAGAGTTGCGGACATCCTAGTGGTCGCCCATAAGCCTTCCACTCGAGCCACATGTGCCATGAAGTGGAAGCAATTTGCCATCTGGGCTGCCAAACATAATTTGGACCTCTTCACCTGTCCGGTGAGCCAGATTCTAGACTACCTGATCTCCCCGTCTGACTCAGATCTACAGTACTCTTCCCTCAAGGTGCACCTTTCAGCTATTTCTGCCTTTCATGAGCCCGTGGGTGACTGCATGATTGCTCAGCTGGATGTCTCTTCTACCTTCTTAAGGGTCATCCTGCATCTGAAACCCTCAATCCATTCTCTTGTCCTAGCTTGGGATATGAATTTTGATTTGGAGAGGTTGACTCCATCTCCTTTTGAACCAATCGCAAGTTGCATTTTTTCTCTTGGAAAGTGTTATTTTTAGTTGCCATTACCTTTGCTCGAAGAATTTCAGAGCTTCACGCCCTCTTGTCTGAGGATCCTTATTTGATTTTACACAAAGACAGGGTGTCTTTGTGCACAAATCCTAAGTTTCTCCCTAAGCTGGTCTCTGAGTTCACACTCAACCAGTCTATCCACCTTCCTGTTTATTTTGAAGCATATGAGGGATGGGGGGGGCAGCAGCAGTCTAATGGACTGAAGTGCTGCACACTCGAGCAGGCTAGATAGACCAAATGGCCTCTATCTGCTGGCAATTTCATATGTTTGTATTTTCCTGAGCGTGCCAATCCAGGGGAAGCACTGCTCCATACACTAGATTTGCCCAGAACCTTGAAATACTATGTGCTTCGCACCAAGGAACATAGAAAGTCGAAGCAGTTGTTTGTTTCTTTCATCCCTGGTAGAAAGGGCACTTCAGTTTCTAAGCAATGTTTATCCAAATGGTTGGCAAATTGTATTGTCTTACTGCTACAATAAGTATGGCAAAGAATTGCCTGGAGCTGTCAAGGCTCATTCCACAAGAGGCATGGCTACCTACCTCTGTGGCATGTTTCTAAGGGGTATCAGCCACTGACATCTGTGCAGCTGTCACCTGGAGCACCGTCCATACTTTCACGAAGCACTACAGTCTGGACATTGCCTCAGGAGCCTGTGCAAGTTCTGGTAGGGCTATGCTGCAGGGCCTTCTGTCTTGAGTTTCTGGTGGGCCCTCCTCCCAGACTGTCTGTTTGCACCTGTAAATGCTTGGGACTTATTCCTACAGTGTGACCTAATGACTGAGATACCCCCGAAGAAGATAGAACAGTTGCATAAGAACTTACCTTAACAGTAGATCTTCGAGGGGATCACAGTCATCGGGTCTGTTTTTCCTCCCACCATCCCCCTGCTTGGGGCTCCTTATTGGAACTGGCTGTCTGGTGTATCCAGCCTTTCACATCAGCCTGGGTACCTTTCTGTCTCCTCAGTCCCTCATGGCTAGAGCTATGCTCCGTTTGTCTCCGGGGGAAAGAACTAAGGAGGTAGTGGGGCCGCTCACGCCTTTATAGGGTTGGTGATGTCGATGGATGTCGACAACGTGGGCCGCCTCAGTTGTACTGCTGAAAATCTTCCATGTGGAACCTGATTCAATGACAGTGAAGTTCCTACGGTGTGACCTGATGACTGAGATCCCCTCGAAGATCTACTGTTATGGTAAGTTCTTGCGTAACTGTTCTTTTTTCTGCTTGCTGTTTGTTAATCCTTACACCCAGATCCAAGTTAGACCATTGTTTTTGGACATTATAGTAATTCAAATCAAATCAACTTTATTTTTATAGCACCTTTCAAAGCCAAGACACTGTACATAAAACCAAAGACAGCAAATATAAATAAGATTAAAAACAAGAACAATAAAAACAGATTATCCATATTTAAGGAAGGCTAAATTAAATAAATACATTTTAACTCAGTTTTAAAGCTATTGACGGTCAGGCATTCTCTTAACCAACGAGGTAGAGAATTCCACAGTGTTGGAGCTCAAAAAGAAAAAGTACGAGAACCAGATGTCTTCAGTCGTACCCTGGGAATCTCCAGCAATCCCTTGTCGGCGGATCGGAAAGGATGGAGGGGGCAGTAGGGTAACAGGAGATCTTGCAGGTAGCCGGGTCCCTGATCATGTAGGGCTTTAAAGGTTAGCAAGCCAACCTTGAAGGTGATCCGCCACTGAACAGGCAGCCAGTGCAGCTCGCAGAGCACAGGCGTAACATGACTGGTCCTAGAGGTCCCAGTCAAAAGCCTGGCCGCCATGTTCTGCACCAGCTGCAAGCAGTGGATTGCAACCCCTGGTAGCCCTAGGTAGAGGGAATTGCAGTAATCAAGATGCGTAGTGACAAAGGCATGGACCAATGTTGGAAGATCATCTGGAGGAACCAGGTGTTTCACCCGGGCGGTATTCCTCAGATGGTAAAAAGATGACTTGACGACAGCTGACACCTGAGATTTTAGAGTCAGACCATCATCAAAAATAACACCCAGGTTACGCACCCGGTCTGAGGTAGTGAGCGGTATACCACCAAGCAACAAGCCTGATGGTTGTTTAGCTCCCAAACCCACCCCCGGACGACCTGGGTCCACTACCAGCACTTCAGTCTTGTCCGGATTCAGTCTCAGCCAGCTGGAGCTCATCCAGATTCTGATCTCAGTAAGGCAATTATTTAGCATGGAGAGTGCATCATTCTGTCCAGGCAGAAAGGACCTGTACAGCTGAGTGTCATCTGCATAGCACTGAAAACTCAGACTGTATCGCCTGATGATATCTCTCAATGGCAGCATGTACACTGCAAACAATGTGGGGGCCAGAATGGAGCCCTGCGGCACCCCACAGAGCAGGGAGTGAGCATCAGAGGAATAAATTCTAGTGGCAACTCTCTGAGACCTGCCTGTGAGGAATGAATGGAACCATTTAAGGACTGTACCAGACAGTCCACAAAAGAGCCGCAGGCGCTCCAGCAACACACCATAGTCTACAGTGTCAAATGCAGCAGAAACATCAAGAAGGACCAGAATGGTACGTGCCTTTCAATCTCTAGCCATTAGGAGGTCATTCAATACCCGGACAAGAGCAGTCTCTGTGCTATGCTTCTTCCTAAAACCAGACTGGAGAGTATCATAGACATTGTGAGTTGTAAGACGATCATCCAATTGCAAGGCAACTACCTTTTCAATAACCTTACCAACAAATGGCAGGTTAGAGATAGGCCGGTAGTTGGCTAGACAGTCTGGATCCAAGGAGGATTCCTTAAGGAGTGGTCGAACGACCGCCTCCTCCTTGAGGGGGTCAGGAAAGAACCCCCTCTCCAAGAACTTCCAGACAATTTCAGCAAGGATCGGGCAGATAACATCTACACATTCCAATAAAAGGGGTGTAGGGCCCGGATCCAAACTACAACTGGTTGGGCGCAGTGTTTGGACGATCTTCACAATGTCCGTGAATTCCGGCCGGCAGAAATCTGACCAGATAGACCGAGTGCATGCCACTTCTTGTCGACCACTGCAGTCCCTCGTAGGAGAGGTCGGACCGATGCCAGACCTGATGCTGGCAACCTTATCTGTGAAGAATTGAGGAAACTCCTTGCATCTCAGCTGATAAAAAGCTTCTCTGGGCTGGAGACGGATTGGATTGCACAATCTGTCAACAGTCCGGAAAAGCTGAGCCGGTCGAGTCCGCGCAGCAGAAATCTCCCTGGACAGGAATTCTGCTTTTTTACGGGTGATTTCTGATTGATAGCTATCATAATGTGCCATCAACCTAAGCCTGTCAGCATCATGACTGAACCTCCGCCAGGCTCTCTCCATCTTTTGGTCGACTCGCCTCAACTCCTTCAAGTAGCCATCAAACCAAGGGCTCCTTGGGCGAAGGGTGAGAGGCTGAACATGAACAGGAGCAGTCTTGTCCAAAGCATCTCCCACAGCCTTATTATAGGCCAGTACGAGATCATCTGGACTCATGAATTCACCCGACAACCCCGATAGGTCCAGCACCGCTGATAGGTCACTAGGGATAACCCTCCCTTAAACAGCGGTACTGAACCATCTCCATTGAGGCAGACCTTTTGGGGGGCCCTGAAGCTGAACCTTGTGGTGTGATGTTCAGACCAGCTGACTGGTTCCACCCCCAGATCAGCTATCTCCATATCCAAAACAAAGATCAGATCCAATGAGTAACCCCCTACATGGGTCGAGGAGGAGGTAACTACCTGTGTAAGGCCCAGCGTCGTCATCAGCTGGAGGAGATTTTGACCAAAATGTGAGAGTTCATCAACCCAGGCATTGAAGTCCCCCAGAACTATCCATCTGGGGGACCTCAACACCATGTCGACGAAACTTAATCACTTAACAAACACATTGTTTACGACACCGGACAGTGTGGCAGATTTAGCGGTACGTCCATTCAGATACACTAGCTCTTGAGCTCAAGGCTTTTGCTTTTAAGCTGTTGTTTTCATAATTAGCCTTCCATGGTATATATAAAAAAAAACTGCCATTTTATTTGCATCCTTGACCTCTTCAGCGGATGGTTTCAGTGTTTTTCTTGATCTTTTTCGGGGGTATCTCAGCCATCTGGTTACACCATAGGAACTTCACCATCGGTGAATGGGGAATCCACGTGGAAGAGTTTCAGCAGTATAAGTGGGCCTGCCCGTGCCATTGACATCAACATAAGCCAACATCGCCAACCCCATAAATGCACAGGCGGGCCCGCGCCCTCCTCAGTTCTTTCCCGCCGTCAACTTGCATGCACAGTCTCCGCAGAAGAGCCGTTGCAGTATTTGCACCATTTTGCAGCCTACAGCCTTTTTTATACAACCCTCTTAGAATCTCTTTTAAGAGATTTGTCACCGTTTTTCTTTTATGTCTAGAGTGAATCCATCCACTTCTCTTTTCCATCACTGCCACTGCGGAAAGAAGATTGCCTCCAACGACGAGCACTCAGTGTGTGTTTGCTGTCTTGGGCCTGCTCTCCACACCTTGAACTGTGAGCTCTGCCAGAAGTTCAATGAAACCACCCACAGGCAATGCAGGAAGGCTCTCAAAACCTTCATGGACCAGCAGGTAGCCAGCTCCCAGTCAGTGCCTTCTGGGGCGCCGGCCCACCAGTCACCCTCTGGGTCTAAGAGCTCCAAAGTCTTGCAGGCTAAAGGCAAGTCCTTGGAGAAAAATCACAAAAAAGACCGGGATCAGGACCGCTTCCCCCAGCAGCCATCCTGCTCCCTCTCAGCCTCTCCTTCGGGGGGCTCTCTATTGCCGGCTGTTATCACACCGAAGAGACATGCTTTTCCAGGTCCTAGTTCACTCCAGACCCATACCGACAGCCTTTCTGCCCATTTCTCAGGGCATGAAGCATTCAACCTCTGGGTTGTTGGCTCCTCCGCCGATGAAGGGCTCATTGTCAAGGACGACCTCTTTGGGTCCCACTTCCTTGCCGAAGGACGCGGTCTCGTTGGGTCAGCAGGCTGGCTTGTCAGCAGAGCTGCCAGTGATGCCTCTTCTGTTGACATTGGACTTGAACGAAGTTCTTGTCCATTTCACTGACATTATCATGCAGCAGTTTGTTGCCTTTAACCAGCCATCATCGCCAGTGCCTTCCACATTGACCCCAATTGGCAAGCCCAAGGGGCCTTCCCAAGCTCCGCCGTCAACACAGCCATCGACAGGCCTCGAAGAAGAGGTCAGCATTGAGGAAGAGTTCCATTCTGATCTCGTGCTGCCAGATGAGGTAGAGGAGGCCCAGTACTATACCTCAGATAAGTCTACTGCCTCCTCAGTCAGTGAAGAGTCAGTTAAGCATACCCCCAGGTCTCCACCTGAGGATGCTTCTTTCTTTGGCATCATGAAACAACTGTCTGCCACCAGGGGGTTCCAGACAGAGGAGGAGGATGTCACCAGGAGAGATCTGGATGATTATCTCGAAATTCCAGTGTCTCCACCCAGGATTATCCCTCCTATGCTTCCTGCCCTTAAAAATGCTATCATGGCCGCTTGGCACAGGCCGGACATGGTGCCAGATATGCCGCACAGGGCAGACAAACTCTACGATGCTACTCAGGGCACTCCATTCCTAACTGCCCAGGCTGAAACTGACTCAGTGGTTATCAAGGCTGCACACGATAGGTCAAAGGTGCCCAAACACCTTAGTTCCTTACCCCCAGACAAAGAATCCAGAAGAATCAATTTGTGGGGAAGCGGGTATACGCTTCATCTACTCTGGGCCTGAGGATTGCCAGCTACCTCTCATATATGGTGAAATTTCAAAACATCGATTCGAGACAGGGGAAAGCTGCTGCCGAGGCCCTCCCTGATGGGCCGTAGACAGGATCTTTTGCAATGCCTCCAAGCAGCGGAGAGCATTGGCAAACATCTCCTCAGGGCCATTTATGACCTGTCAGACATGATTGCCAGAGCTGCTGCCACTAGCATCTGTCTTCGCAGGCACTCCTGGCTTAGGGTGTCTGGCTTTGCGGCTGATGTGCAGAACAAAGTGCTGAATGAACCTTTAAATAGCACTAAGCTCTTTGGCCCTGACATCCAGGACATCATAAATGACCTGCATGCCTCTGGCATGGCTCTTACGTCTGTGTACTCTCTCTACCACACCTCACAGCATGGCAGAGGGCACTCTACTTTTCATAAGCAGGCCAATAGACCTTGCTCAGGCTCCTGTCCCCAGGGCAAATGCAGAGCCCAGTCTTCCCTGCCTGCCTCCTCCCAGGTTGGAGCGGCAGCCCAAGCGTTCCAGATCCGAGGCCCCTGCTTCCTCAGCAGGACCCGCCTCAGCTTGACTTCTTGCTGACCCTCTCCTTCGGTCCCGCCCAGGAGGTAGCGGTCAGAGGTCGGTTCTCCCTCCATTCGATTAGTGGAGAACCATCACATCGGATGCTTGGATTTTGCAAATCATAGAGTGCGGTCACACTCTGGAGTTCATTCAACAACCTCCAACCCCCTCCCCCATAAACTACCCCCAGATCATCTTCGCTTCTCCGGGAGGAGTACAGACTCTCTTGCACAAGCAGGCCATAGAACCTGTGCCAAGAGTAGAGAAATCAGGGGTTCTATTCCAGATTCTTCCTGGCTCCCGGAGACAGGGGGATCCAATGCCCACTCTTGACCTGAAGGACCTCAGTCTCTTCATCCAGTATAAAAAGTTTTGGATGGTAACTCTACCAGGACTTCTACCACTCCTCAAAACTGGAGACTGGCTGTGCTCCCTGGATATGCAGGATGCCTACCTGCATATTGTGTCTTTTCCTCCACACAGAAGGTTCCTTGGCTTTGCTTTCCAGGGGGAACATTTCCAGTTCAAGGTTTTGCCCTTTTGCTTATTCTCTGTGCTGCACATATTTACCAAATATTTAGCAGTAGTCACAGCAGCCCTCAGAAGGGAGGGTCTGTACGTTTTCCCATACCTGGATGACCGCCCCATCCAGGGAGCAACTGCTGAGGTCCCTGGAGCGTACTCTCCAGTTGTTTCAGGCCCTGGGCATAACAGTCACCCTGCCCAAGTCTGTCCTCATACCATGCTAAAGATTACAATATAGTGGAGCTGTTCTGGACTCCGAACAGGGGAAAGGGTTCTTACCCCAGAACAGAGCAGAATCCCCCATAACTCGGGCTTGGGAAGTCTCTCAGAACCTGTACGTCCCTGCCAGACTGTACCTCAGGCTTTTGGTTCTAATGGTGGCTGCCATTCCCACCGTATCTCTGGCCAGGCTCCACATGCATACACTCCAGTGGACCCTAAGAGTGCAGTGGGACCAGCATACAGATGAGTTGGACCAGTTAATCCTGGTTTCCTCCCCTGTCTGCAAAGTACTGCAGTGGTGGATGGACCCCTTGAATCTCCTTCAAGGGGTCCCTTTCCAGATCACCTTCCGCAGCAGATCCTAACCACAGATGCGTCGGGGCTGGGCTCGGGGGGCTCATCTGGGTCCCTTTCAAACTCAGGGCTCCAGATTCCAGTGGGAAACCACTCTTCATATCAAGCGTCCTGGAAATGAGAGCAGTGCTGTATGCCATGCAGGCCTTCCAGAATCATCTGGCTTCGAGACAGCTGTTGGTATAGTCTGACAATCTGAGCGTGGTCTACATCAGCAAGCAGGGCTGGACCCACTCGTACCCCCGTTGCAGAGAGGCCATGAAAGTGTCGTACTGGGCACTAGAACACAATCTGACACACTCAGCAGTCCATGTACCAGACGTTCTCAACTGCCTAGTGGACAGTCTAAGCAGGACTCAGTCCAGCATGCACAAATGGGAGCTTCTCTCATCCATAGCAGAAGATCTGTTCAACAGATGGGGTCATCCAGAGTAGGACCTTTTTGCGTCCCCACACAACACAAAACTGCCCAATTTCTGCTCGCTAGATACAGGGCCTGGAGTTTTATCCCTCTCCTGAAACGGGAGGTTTCTGTACGCATTCCCTCAGTTTCCACTCATACAGAGAGTGCTGATCAAGCTACAGATGGAGCGAGCCACCACGATCCTGATAGCCCCATTCTGGTCTCGCCATATATGGTTCCCTCTGCTTCAGCAGCTGACGGATGAACCCCCAGTCCCTCTGCCTCTTTGCAGGAATTCGCTGACCCAAGATCAGGGGACCCTGGTCCATCCCAATCTTCGGTCCTTCCATCTGCATGTGTGGCTCCTGACGACATAGCTGTCACCAGGTTCAGGGTCTGTAACAGGGTTGCGAACATCTTAATGGCCTCCTGCAAGCCCTCCACTCACACTACTCACACCATAAAGTGGAAGCGGTGTGCCATCTGGGCTGCCAAGCATTCCCTAGACCCTTTCATATGTCCTGGGAAGCATTTCCTGGACTACCTGATTTCTTTGTTCGACTCGGGTCTCCAGTATTCCTCCCTCAAGGTCCACGTTTCAGCCATTTCTGCCTTTCATGAGCCCATGGGTGACTGCACGATTGCTCAGCTTGATGTTTCCCGCACCTTTCTCAGGGGCATCCTTCATCTAAAGCCCCCAATCTGTTCCCCAGTCCCAGCTCGGAATTAAAATTTTATTTTCGAAAAGTTGACCCTGTCTCCTTTTGAACATGCGATTTGTGCTATCTCTCTTGGAAAGCACTCTTTAGTTGACATTACTTCTGCTCAAAAAATTTCAGAGCTTCAGGCCCTTTGGTGTGAGGAGCCTTATTTGATTTTTCGCAAAGAAAGGGTGCCTTTGCACACAAATCCTAAGGTGGTTTCTGAGTTTACACTTAATCAGTCTGTCCACCTTCCTGTCTATTTTCCAGAGCGTGCCAATCCAGGGGAAGCACTGTTCCATACACTTGATGTGCGCAGAACATTGAAGTATTACCTGCTCAGGACTAAAGAGTCCAGAAAGTCTAAGCAGTTATTTGTATCTTTCTCCCCACGTAGAGAGGGCATTTCGGTTTCTAAGCAATGTTTATCCAAATG
This sequence comes from Neoceratodus forsteri, assembly GCA_016271365.2. NCBI lineage: Eukaryota > Metazoa > Chordata > Ceratodontiformes > Ceratodontidae > Neoceratodus > Neoceratodus forsteri. The sequence continues at coordinate 1,049,615,177 of CM057456.1, forward strand.
GTTGGCAAACTGCATTGTGTTCTGCTACAAGTACAGCAAAGAGCTGCCTGGTGCTGACAAAGCTTATTCCACCAGAGGAATGGCTACCCCAACGGCTTGTTTCAAAGGGGTCTTAGCTGTTGATATTTGCGCAGCTTCCACATGGAGTACTTTCCACACTTTCACCAAGCATTACCGACTGGACATTGCCTCAAGAGCCCGTGCATGTTTCGGCAGGGCTGTTTTGCAAGGACTCCTTTCTTTAGTTTATGGAGTCCTTGCTGGTTCAATTTCAAGGTTCTCTGTCTTAAGATTAAAAAGGTCCTTCTCTGGGTGGATTATTATGGATCATATCCTGTTATAAGTTTATGGAGATCCAACCGCCCAGTCTGCTGTTCCAAAAGGTCACTGCTTGGGACTCGTTCCTATGGTGTAACCTGATGGCTGAGATACCCCCGAAGAAGATAGAACAGTTATGTAAGAACTTCCCAGAAAAGTATATCTTTGAGGGGATCTCAGCCATCAGGTCTATTTCCCCTCGCACCTTCCCCCTGCTCGGGGCTCCTGTTCAGAACCTGGCTATCTGCTGATTTCATCATCTTTTTCAGAGCCGGATCCCTCGCTCTCCTCAGTTCCCCAGGGCATCAGCCTTGCTCCCTTAATCTCTGGAGGGAAAGAACTGAGAACCTGCGCCTTTATAGGGTTGGCAATGTTGGCTGGCATTGACAGCATGGGCGGGCCCAGTTGTACTGCTGAAAATCTTCTGTGTGGATTCCCCATTCATAGACGGTGAAGTTCTTATGGTGTAACCTGATGACTGCGATCCCCTCGAAGATCTACTGTTATGATAAATTCTAATGTAACTGTTCTTTCCTTCTGCCAGGCTATTTTTTCAGTACCCTGGCTATAGTCATTCCTGCCCTAGGCTGACAGTTGCCCATTCTGAGCAAATATTGTAGTATTTGTCAGATCTCATGGAATCCCCTTTTCAGTTCCCTTCTATAGAACTCTGGGTTCTCATTTCTTTTATCTTAAGAGGTTCTATTAAGCCACCCGCAGCCTCCTTCACTTTCAGGGTTGGGTGTTTTTTTTGGTTTTTTTTTTTTTCCTTTAGAAACTTGTTCTAGATTATGCTAATCCTGATTCTGATTCTCCTTGTTTTAGGTCACAGAATTCTTGTTAGAAGCATTCTGTTCCAGCTGGTCCAGTGGTGTGGAGGGCTGAGGCATCTGTGCCTTACCTCCTGCCATGCCAGCGACCCATGTTCGCAGTGCAAGCGGACCGCCGGAGGTCAGCTAGGGAAGGAGAGGATGGAGCATCCGGAGGACAGCTCTCCTCTCCTCTCCTGGGGAGGGAGGGACTTATGCCCATCAATGACTGCTTCAGGTGGAGGACTGAGGTGGTGTGGGTCTGTCGGGTGCCAGGGGAGGGTGCTGTGGGACCTCCACTGACATGCGTGTTTCCACGCCTGTGCTGTGTGCGCACCAACAATGGGGAACGGAAGAAAAAGAGGAAAAAAAACCCGGCTGCAGGATGACACCTGACCCTCCGCAGGCTTCACACCCAGCAACCAGGCTGAAGGTAAGTCCCGGTGATACCAGGGTGACGGGGACTGGGGAGGTGTCATACAGAAGGGGGCAGCTGGAGAAGGAGCTTAAATACCTATATTAAAAAAAAAAAAAGCATTCTGTTCCTCACACATTTTTTTAACCTTTCTAAACGTTTATTTACTTTTTGGGTTTTTTTTAAGCATTTTAAATAGCTCTTTTTATTCAATTTTTTTTTCTGTCGCTCCTAGTGGGTGAGAAACTGAGACATGTGGGCATCAGTGGATGCTCCTAACTATTTATGCAATTGGTGAGTGTTAAACCATGCTTGGTGACATGTGCATGGTGTGTGCCTTCCCCAAAAGTTCTAGCACCCACGGGGTCCTTAAGCCTCCATCTCTTAGACCAAAGAGTGTGGATCTATGGAGAAAATATTCTTGAAGATCTAGAGTTTTAGTAAGCAGTGTTTCTTTTTCAGCACAATCAAGACATTTAACCATTTTTTGTAAAGACAGTTTTGTTGTGTGTAGCATAACTACTATCCAGGTTAGTCTGGAGCTTGTTAGGCAGTGCTGTTTCTAGTACTGTATCAGTGAATGCTCCTAACGTTGTGCCACTGCTGGATTTTACATGAATGTTCACCTTGAGAAAAAATGTCTATCCCTGCAGTGAGGATAGTAGAACAGATTTTATTAAAATTCACTGTGGACTAGTGAATGCAGGTCTTTGTTTTACTGATTGGAAAGCTTCTTTAATTCTTCCAGGGAAAACTTGACAAGGCTGTACCTCTGTATGAACTAGCTGTGGAAATACGGCAGAAGTGCTTTGGCCCAAAGCATCCCAGTGTGGCTACTGCATTGGTAAACCTGGCTGTGTTGTACTGTCAGCTGGTAAGTTTGGACTCTCTAGGCACTTGTATTTGTTAGTAATATAAAGTCTATTATATCATGCCTGTCTGTCAGCTTCATTTTTCATTGCTTATGTTCCCAGAATACAGGATAGCTGGAGATTGAATGTTCAAACAGCAATTTGCTGTCCCAGCATAATCTGTGAATGTACAACACGTTTTGCAGGAGTTTTTCTGTAGGAGGGTAGGAGGTTAATCATAATGGTAATGTCCTTCATAATGACGATTACTGTGCTAGTTTACCTTGCTTGTGATAAGCAGCCTTGGGTTCAGTTTGAGATCATTTTTTTTTTATTCTGTTTGGTTCCCCTGTGTCTCCAACAGGACTTGCTCCCATGAACCACCATTGTCCTGCCTGTCCCCCAAGGCTCTGTCAGCTGATACACCTGAGACTCCAAAGCCCTCCTTGACACACTGCTGTGCTCTCCCTGGCTCCCCCCCCACCAAGGCTGAGGTCACTTTTCTGCTCCTAAGGCTGTCTTCCCCACCCTCTGTCCGGCTACCAGCAGCAGCAAAGACCTGGCACACCTCCAGTAGCTGATGGCCAGAGCTCAAGTGGACATGGAGGACAGGTGGAGGCTTCATCCTCCATGTTCAAGCCCAGTGTTTCCTTATCAAACCCTATCATCAGGCATCAGCATGCCTGACGCACCCAGCAACAACCGCACTCCAAGTCCTTACTCCATATCGTTCCCCTGCACCTCCAACTGTGTTCACCCAGGTGGCAGTGTAGCAGTGGGATGTGGATCCCCTCACCCCAGAGGAAGAGGGCCTCCACTGGGATGTTCAGTCTTCCTACCCCAGCCAGCCTTCTGATGGCCCCGTCTAGTTCTTAAACCCGTGTTGTCAGTGTTTCAAGCAGTAGCACTATTACTTTTGACGGCAGGCCAGCCCAGGTTCAGCTTGAGATATTTAAGTTCAGCATTGTCAATTATCAATGACATAATAACATAGTAATTTAATTTAATGCACTGTAGCTCCATCAGTTCAACACCCCCCCCCCAGCTTCATAATCAGGGATGAATCAGTTTGCCAGCATGGATTTCTTAGCAAACCGAACATTCTGTGGGGATACTCAAACACCGCACTGAAATAAATGAGTAAGATGAGTAAAGGGTGCTGATGCCTCCCATCCTAAACTGACCTATTGTTTGCTCTGGTAGAAAGAGCTGCTCATTAGCACAGGAATAGTGAGGACTGCCTAATGTACAGACTGGACCCAGACATGCTTTTCAGTTTCCTCTGATGCCGTTGTTGGGGATGACAGACAAGCACTGCAGCCTTGGTCGTGGCACCCAGTTTTCAAACTGGTCAGGAACACTGGTCATGTAAAGGACCAAACTGCTTGTGTTTGGGGTTCACTTACTTTAGTTGTTTTTTTTAAGAAGTCGATGCTGAAGATTTTATCAGGTGGAATCCGCACTGGGTGAGCAACCTTTTCCATCTCCCACCCTCTCTGTCAGGGAATTTGTGCAGCCAAGGACCCACAAGTTGTAAGTGGGATCACTGCAAGCAGATTACAAGCAACCCTAAACTTGTATTACTAACCCAAATGCTCAGCAAATAAATGATTCCCCTGAAACTAGAAAAGTGTGTGTTTATTCTTATACAGAACAACCATTAGTATCTTCCAGACATTTCCCAAAATAATCTTGTGCAATATTTTAGTTATGCTTGAAACTATATTTTGAAAACTGTAACATTTAATCTGTTAATCATAAAATCATTTTTTTTTTTTTTTGTAAATGAAAGCTTGAAGTTTGATCAACAAGTATAGACTCAATGATACAGTTCTACTGTGTCGCTACATGCAGTACAATATGTTGTTAAAAATGATAGGACTTTAAAAATTTAGTAAACCACTTTATGTTTTCATGTATCAGTATGAAACATTGTATGTTTTATTGTAGTGACATATGGTTGCTGTAATGATATCTTAACAATATCTTCATGACGATCACAGCATTTCTCAACAGTTAGACTCCCAAGCTTTCATTTAAAAAAAAAAAATAAAAGTTTCTAGCCCCAGCAGTAAATGAAAGCTTGGAGTCCAGCCATTAAGAAATGCTGTCGTTATTATGTTGTGATCATGTAACAGTAGTAGTTTTGTTATCAATATTGAAATCAGTCAGTTTTCTCTAGCTGTATCGATATATATATATATCTTCACATCATGACAGCTTTTTTTTTGTTATAAAATGAATGGTTGGCAATATAGCCTAAAGGTTAGAATAAACAGCTGTGAATGAGCTTGATACATCCAGTAGACCTAGGTCTGAATCCCACAACCTCCACATGCATACTCTGTAACACTGAGCAAGTCACTCAGCCTCCCCGTGCTCCTGGGTCACCCCTGAAAACATGCACTTGTGCCTGGTGGACCTTACCTGGTTACCAAAGCAGAAAAAGAATTATATGCTTCGAGAATATCTCCCACCATTGAACCACATTGTGGAACTGTAAGCTGTTGGTGCCAGGACCACCTAGGAAATGTTTGCAGGCTGTGGCCGCCCACGTCGATGCACCTCTTCGTTGCCTGTGTAACATGAACATCCCCAGCGTGACTTATTTGTTTCTCCTGTCAACCACTTGTCAGTCCACTGCTGCTACTGTAAAGCATGTTGTTAATTTTTTGCAGGAATTTGCCAATGCTGCTACTTCTTTAAATTTGTCATTTTAAGCTTTCTTTTATGCTATCTCTGAAAAACAAGGAACCTGTGTTCCAGTACTGCTACTACAGCAATGTAAGGATTTATAAAGACGATGACCACTCTATATCCGTTGTCTCATTACAAACCATGGTGTTAATGCCTGCTCAGTTTGCCAGACTTTAACCAGGCAACCTGGAAGCATCGCAAGAAAGCTTCAGAGGTTTCTGTAAAGCTACTGTACAGGACATGCAGAAGCAGGTTGCAGCGAAAGTGGCTTCACTGTCATCAACCATTTCTGTTTCTGGTTCACCGGCAGCCCTTCAGTCCCCATGGATGACGGTGGCTATCACTGAATCCTCATAGAAAAAAGAATAAGTGTTTGAAATTAGTAGAAAAACACTGCCATTCTGAAAAAGGCACGCGCCAAAAGGATAAGGACACTTTTCAAGACTGTTCCAATGCACCTATTCTGTGGGGTAAGTCTACAGATAAAGACGGGTCTCAGCCTCCAGCCATGGGGCCTGACACCCCACTGACTGTCTCTAAGACACCAAGGCTGGGGTCCGGTGTCAGCTTGTTCTCCTTCTCAGGGATTCACAGCCAATTCCACCTTTTGGCACTGTCTCGTTGATGGCTCAGCCATCAGAGACCCCTAAGGGCTCTGTTGATGCACAAGCACTGTATCATACAATGTCAGAGCTATTTCAGCACCTATTGGTGCTCTCGCCATCACGCCTGCTTTGTCGGTACCTCTGGCTGGCCTGTCATTGACATTATCATCGATGCACCCTTTTCTGTCCTAGCCTCTGTACAAGGTCTAGATGGGCCACTGTCGATGGGATTCCCATCGTTGGCACCTTCTCATTTGTCTCCTCAGTCAGTGTTGGTCATCGTCAGTGAAGAACTGGAATGTAAGCCAGCATACATGGAGGAGGAGGAAGCCGAGGCCATGCATGAGAAAGAAGAGGTTATAGATGTGGTGCGCACAAGTTCCCCTCTTGTTCGGAGGAGAGTGTGAAAAACACACCTAGATCACACCCTAAGATGCCTCTTTTCAATCCATCCTTAAACAAGTTCAGGCTAAACTGGGGTTCCAAGCTGAAGAGGAGGATCCTTCCAAGAAAAATCCCTATAAGTTCTTGAAGGTTTTATCCTCTCCTACTGTGATTATTCCTCCTATTCATTTTACACTTGAGGATGCTATTGTGGCAGTCTGGCACAGGCCTGCTTAACTGGCTGCAGTTCCAGGAAGGCAGAAAAACAATATCTGGCCCCTGCTGTGAAGCCATATCATTCTTCACAGTCTGAATTAGATACTATGGTAATTATGGCTGCTCATGACAGATCCAAGACTAAACCCAAGCACGTCCGCTCTCTTCTTCCAGACAAGGAATCAAGGATGCTGGATGTGATAAGGAAGAGAACGTTTGCTTTTGGTTCCCTGTGCCTAAGAATTGTTAACTATCAGACATATCTGATTAAATATCTGAATTGCTTTTGGAAGATAATGGCCACTCTGGCTAAAAAAACTGCTGGAGGGCCAGGACAAAATACTGGCTCAGCAGACTATACTTAATGGCCAGGATGATGGTGAGCACCTCCTAAGATTAGCCTATGATCAGGGCCCTGTGTTCACTGTGGCAAACTGGACCTACATTCTACGGCAGGACATCATGCTTGCTGCAGTCAGGCTATGAGCAATTCTGCGGTGATTTTGCAGCAATTCTTTGATGGGCGTTGTATTCTCTGGCAATTCAGATGAGCCCCAAATAAAATCTAGTTAACCAGACAGACTGCTCAGGAGAAGGCAGCCTGGGGCAGTTTGGCAGATGCACAGGCAAGGCAATTCAGAGAAATTCTGGCATGATTTGGATTGGATGTAGGGCATGGGGAATTGAAGGGTTATTTCTTTTTTTTTACTGCAGTTTATTTTATTGCACCATGGCTCCTTCCCACCTGCCTGGTGCTAGTTTACCACAGCTGTGCTCCTGAGAATTTCTCCTCCTGCCTTTCCAGTCGCTTGAAGACCAATATCGTCTTGTTGCAAATCAGTGCTGCTCCAATGGCTCCCTCCCTCCCACTTGCTTGAAGCCTGGTGGTGATGGTTTGTGCTGTAATGCTGCTCTAGTTGCTTCTCCCTGCTTGCGCAGTTCAACACTGGTGGTGTCAATTGTGTCAATGCCAGGTGGCAGCCAAGGAGCTAGATGGCATCCCTCCCCACTCCGAGAGAGGAGAGCAGTCCATCTGATGCTCAGTCCTCTCACTCCCGATTCACCCCCGGTGCCCCGAGCTCATTCTCGAACTCGGGTCGCCAGCGTGGGAACAGGTAAGGCGCACTACGCACCTCATCCCTTTTCACCACTGGATCAGCTTGGTGAATGCTCCTTTCAGGGGAAAGCATTTGTTTGGCAGTGACATTGAAAATGCTGTAGTGGATTTGCAGTCCTCTAGAATGATTCTTACTTATTTAAAGGTTGCACCAGGAAGGCATGCTGAGCAGACTACTGCTTGATTCCAGATGTGCCCTGGGGGGTAGGGTGAGAGGAAGTACATACATATTTGACATGTTCAGACAACATTACAAGAACATTCATACAAGGTAAAAGTGCAGTACTGCAGACAGTTGTACAAGTCATATGACAGTAAAATATGGTAACAGATTAGATTACAGTGGCAAGGCATATGACAAAATAAAGTAACAGTACTTAGTATAGATGCAACCCTATTTCTGGAAATCCTGTTTGCAGAGTCAAGACCTAACATGGGTGCATGTACAGATGGGGGAGAAATATTTTTTTGAGAAGGGAGTTAAGGTGCTGACTGGCGAGGCATGCTGGATATCCAGGGGGAGGGAGTTCCAAAGTTTAGGCATGCGACATGTGAATGCTGACTGGCCTGTTGAGGTTGATATGAGTGAAATGGACTCTTAGATCCTTCATGCTGCAAACCCTAAACCCTGGGAACAAGGTCATGGTTCTTTTTGCAGGACCTGTGCCCATCCAAGCCTTGGTTATTCCACAGGCTCCAGTCATGGTTCCCAGAGATATCGGCCTTCCACTTCTCAGGCTACAAAATTGCCCCATGGTGCCCAAGCCACACTTACAAAAGGTCAAACCATTAACAGCACCCCTACTGCCCCCAGAGCTATCTGACTCCTTTCCTCTTCCTCTGGCCTTACTGCCTCTGAAAGTCCTGGGGAGGGGCTGCATCTCCTTCTTTCTGCCAAAGTGGAAGGAGATAACTACATATATTTGGGTACTGGAAGTGGTTCAGCATGGAGTAAAACTTGGTCATGGAACACACACACTGTCACCAGAAATGAAACTTTGACAAAGCTTCGTAGGAGGTAAAACGTCAGTTTGTTTTTTTGCTTTTGGATTTACTGTGGAGCTTGGAAAATAAACATTTCTATGAGTCCTAATAAGCTTTGGTGGACAGTCGATTCATTTCTGGTGAGAGAGTGTGTTCCGTGACTGAGTTTTACTCTGTGGACTTTATGTCACTTGGAACTGGGTCCCTAAGAGCGGCTCTGCTTCAGGAAGTGGTTCAGCATGGATATGCCTTAGAGTTCCTCCATCCCCCCCCCCCCCATTCTCAAACCAAGACAACATGAAGGATACATACCCTCATGTCAAATCCACCAGTCACACAGAAAATATCTGTGGTTCATAGAAACAGAGAACAAAAGATGGCAGAAGGAGACGAAGGGTCCATCTAGTCTGCCCATGTGATCCTTGGACCTAACTCCTCCTTCTGCCTCATGCCTTCTACTTCTCCTGTTGCTTTTGATCGCTCTTTAACCTTGTCCCACCCAAGTCTGAATGATGTCAGAGACTTTGCTTCCACTAGCTGGCAGTTTATTCCATGGCTCCACAACTCTTTCTGTAAAGTAGTGTTACTCCCTCTTGAAGCCCCCCCCACCACCACCACCACACACACTTCCACTCATGCCCTCTAGTGTTAGAGTTGGAGACTGTTGAACAAGTTGGAGGATGGCAACTTATTTATTCCTCTCAGGAACTTGTATGTTTCAATCATGTCTCCCCTCTGCCTCCTGTCTCCAGTGAGAACATATTTAATGCTTCCAGATGCTCCTCATACAAGTGCCCTTGAAGCCATGGATCATTTTGGTCACTCTTCTCTGAACAGCCTCCAACCTGTTTATATCCTTTTTCAGATGTGGATTCCTAAACTGGACACAGTACTCCAGATGAGGCCTTACAATGGATCGGTAGAATGGCAGTATTACCTCCTTCCTCCTGCTGTCGAATCCCCTCCCTATGCACCCCAGCATTTTGTTGGCTTTACTATAAACTTTGTTGCATTGGCTTGCCTGTTTAAGAGTGCTGCTTATGATGACACCTATCTCTGTTTCAGGGCTCACACTACCAATTTTGTGTTTTGTCCTTTGGTAAAGACAGGCAGTGCAGAACACAAACCAAAGTATTTACTGCGGTAGCAGTGGCCCTCCGCAGGGAGAGTCTGTTTGTCTTCCCTTACATAGAAGATTGGCTGTCAAAGGCCCAGTCTTGGGAAGTCATTGTATACACACTGTTTCAGACCAATCAATTGTTCGATCAACTGGCCATACATGTCAGGGAGCCGAAGTTGGTCCTTACCTTCTGCCAAAGGCTTCAGTACATAGGACTATTCTGGACACGGGTCTTAGTTGGGTGTTCCTGCCCTTGGACTGTGCCATGGCACTGGTGGCACAGGCGCAGCTAGTTACCTCCAGCGATTATGTGTCAGCCCAGTGTCTGCTAAGACTAATCAGCCTTATGGTGGCTGCCATCCTGACTGTCCCACCTCCATATGAGGATCCCGGAATGGTTCTCCAGAGCGCAGTGGGCTTAGCACTCAGATGAGCTGGAGAGTCTAAGGTCACTCCTCCTCACCATTGTTTCATGCTATGGTGGTTGGACTGCTCCAACCTAGAGAAGGGGTCACCATTCCTAAGACCATTCCTCCTGCTGGTGATGACCACGGATGCCTCAGGTTCAGCCTGAGGGGGTTCATTTGGGCCCTTTTACATCCCAGGGCCAGTGGAGCCCTCTGGATATGGTGCTTTATAACAACACTCTGGAGAAGAGGGCTGTTCTGCGTGGCCTACAGGCCTTTATTGCCCTCCTCCTGGGTAATTAGCTGGTGATTGACACAGACACTGTCTTAGAGATGTAATATATCAGTTGACAAGGTGGGGTTCATTCATGCCCTCTCTACCGAGAGGTGGTGAGAGTTTTGCACAGAGTAGTGGAATGCGACATATTCATGTCAATGGTGTTCCTCCATAGTACCCTGAATGCACTGGCAGATCACTTCAGTCAATTCCGTGTGCTGTGCCATGAGTGGAAACACTCGGACTATGTTGTGGGCACCCTCTTCAAAAAATCAGGTAATCCAGACAATAGGCCTGTTTGCATTGTCGTACAGTGCAGTACGGCCATGTTTCTGCTCACTTGCTCCAGGGCCTGGAGTTTTTCGGTGAGATGCGTTGTCCCATTATTGGAAAGGGAGGTTTCTGTATGCTTTTCCCAAACTCCTTCTAATGCAGTGTGTTCTGGTTAAGCTACAGGCCAAGCATGCCACCCTGATTCTGTTGGCTCTTCGTTGGCCCAGACAAGTTTGGTTTCTGTTTCTTTAGCAATTGGCAGTGAAACCTTCTGTCCCACTCCTCCTAAGAGCAAGACTTCTGACGCAGGAGCAGGGTGCGCTTGTGCACCCAGATTTTCGATCCCTGTACCTTCATGCATACCTCCTGAGGACATAGAGCTCTCCCACTTTGAAGTTTTCCCTGGCGGTGGCTAATGTTCTCTTGGTAGCTAGAAATCCTTCTACCCAGAACACTTATTCATAAAAATGAAAATGTTTTACTGTGTGATGTACTCAGTATGCCCTGGAGTACTTTTATGTGTCTAGTTCCTAAAGTGCTGGACTATGTATTGTCCCTTAATGACTCAGAACATTGGTATTCCCCTATAAAGGTCCACCTAGCTGCTGTGTTGGCTTTTGGTACCCTAACAGAGGGCAAGACTGTGGCCCAGCTGGAGTTTTCCCTTAGATTCCTAAGGGGCATCGTCCTTCTACACCCCCAATCAGAGATCTAGTTCCGGTGTGGGACTTTAATTTGGTCTTAGAGACCTTCATTGCACCTCCCTTTGAGCCTGTGACTACTTGTCAGCTGTGCTTCCTCTCTTAGAAGACACTGTTTCTAGTGGCGATGATGTCTGCTAGATGCACCTCCGAGTTGCAGGCTCTGGTTACAGATCCTCTGTTTGATTTTTCACAAAGATAGGGTTACCTTACGTACCAGTCCTCATTTTCTTCCAAAGAGTGTGTCTGAAAGAACACTAAATCAGTATGTAGACCTTCCAGTTTACTTTTCACCTCCTACAGGTAGTGGGAGCATTGTTTACATACTGTAGGTTGGACTTCCATATGGTGCTCTATTGGTAACTAGACCATACAAAGAATCACAGAAAATCCTCTCAGCTGTTTTTTTGCTTTTGCACCCCCAAATGGAGGGATCACCCATTGCTAAACAGGGCCTGTACGAATGACTGGCCAGTTATATTATGTTTTGTTACAAGAAGCATGTTAAGCAGCTTCCTGGTCCTGTTTGTGCTCATTCCACCTCCAGGGTAGCAACCTCAGTGTCTGTTTTCTAAAATGTGTCCATTGCTGACATCTCTGTTGCTGCCAGGTGAAGCACTGTTCATACATTCCCTAAACACTACAGTCTAGACATTGTCTCTTGTAGGTGTGCCGGCTTCAGCCTCAACATTCTGCGAGGCTTTCTTACTCAGGATCATTCAGTGCTGCTGTCATCCCTAACTGCTTGGTGCTATTTGGAAGTCATTCTGTGATGTGGCTGTATAGAGGGGGGGATACCAACAAAGAAGATAGAATAGTTAACCAACCATAACAGTAGATCTTAAAGAGACTCTCCTCCATTGAGCCACAGCTTTCATTGCTACCTACTCCCCTTGTCAGGTGACTATGCTGCCTGCTCTCAGAAGCTGCTTCTCCTATGGTATCCATACTTGGGTTTCCATATCCTCTCCTGTGTGCCTGATGTGGCCCTGGTAGCTTCGATCCCCGCAGGTCCGATGATCCTCCGAGCTTATCTCCAGGGAACTGAGGCATACTGGGGATGCCTGTGTTATATCAGTGCCAAAGCGGCACATTGATGTGGGTGGACACAACCTGCAAAAATGTCCAGGTAGTCCTGATGCCGACGACTTACAGTTCCACGATGTGGCTCAATGAAGGAGAGACTCTCGAATATCTACTGCTAGGGTAGGTAACTATTCTTTATCGATACACATTTTCCATAATGACGAAGTATATCAATACACTTTTTTAATATTGACATGGAAAATTTCATGACAATTTAAATCATTTTTTGCACTTTTTTCTGAATGTTGGTATTAGTCCCCATAATTTAATTAGTATCTGTATTAGTGTAATAGTCATAAGGATTCATCTTATGCCTTAGACTGCATGACAAACATTCCAGTCCCACCCCCCAGTGGTATCAAATCTTCTTCTCTTTTTCAAGCTAAGCATCAGAAGATAATTTAGGAGTACAATGGGAACAGCTAGCCATCCCCGCTTAGTCCATTAAATACTATGGGGAAATTGGACACACAAGGAATATCTAGCTTTTGGTTAAATGTGTGGGGTCCAAGCAACATGTGTGTGTTTTTGTTTGCAGAAGAAACACAGTGAAGCCTTGCCGCTGTATGAGCATGCTCTGAAGATCTATGAGGACAGTCTGGGTCGTACTCATCCTCGAGTGGGAGAAACCCTGAAAAATCTAGCTGTGCTGAGGTAAGGGGTGATCATCTATAGGAAAATCTAAAGATACAGAAGATGACCAAGTGGTCCACCTAGTGTGAGCCCCCTTCCAAGTCCGCCACCCTCATACTGACCAGTGTACCCATTGCGTTATTTATTTTAACTGAAATGTGGTTGTACGCAGTAAAGTTTATTTGGTCAGATGCCTTTCTCATGTTTCAATGCATCATAAATCACCCACAGTACAATGCATACATACAACAAAAGCATCAAATCTGCGAACATGATCAACATAACAAACTCTGGTCAGAGCCAATATAGCTACAACATGATGTTATTGATGGTACTGAAAGGTGTGTAAGGAAGAAGTAGTAAACAAATGAGCTGAAATAGCTGTAGGATATAATGGACATTTATCATTTTTATTACGTCCTACAGCTAATTCAGCTTATTTGCCAATGGCAATGGGTTTCAAATGGAGTTAATGTTGGCATTAAGCAGATATATAAACATTTCTTCCGGGCTCCCATCATGTTTTTTAGTGAACTGGCATCTTAATATCTTCGTTGGGAGTATCTCGATCATCAGGTCACACCGTGGAAACTTCGCCATCAATGAAGCAGGATCTACACAGAAGATTTTCAGCAGTACCACTGGGGCTACACAGGCCGATGTCATCTGCCAATGGCACCAACCCTATTAAGGGTGTGAGTGGCCACGCTCCCTCTTCCGTTCTTTCCCGCCGTCGACTCTGTTCGCATGGGTCTCCACAGATGTTCCAAGGCAATTTCATGCCATTTTTGCTTATGACTTTATTTTACTTAGTTTTTTTGGAATCTCTTTTTTTACAAGAGATTCCCCTACCTCGTTTATGTAGAGAGTTATCCCTTCCACCTCTCTCTTCCGTTGCTGCCACCGCGGAAAGAAGATTGCCTATACAAGACATTCTGTCTGTGTCTGCTGTCTTGGGCCTGACCATAACGTCTCGAACTGTCAGGTCTGCCGGAAATTCAACCAAACCACCTTCAGGTGACGTAAAAAGGCTCTCAAGAACTTTCTGATGGAGCAACGGGTAGCCAGTTCTGGGCAGGGTCCTCAGGGGTCCCTCCTTCCCAGTCACCGGCAGGTTCTTCGAGCTCCCAGGCTACTAAGGCCCTAGACAAGTCCTCAGGGAAAAGTCATAAAAAAGACTGAAATCGAGACCGCTCCCCCGGAGGCGTTCCTGCTCCCTGGTGGCTTTTCCCTCCGGGTGTACTCCCGCTGTAGCTGCACTGACACCTGTCGCTGTCTAGGTCTCTGTTCCTACCAGGCCCATACCAGCATTGCCACCACCCACCTCTCAGGGCGGCCGGTCATTGACTCCCAGTTCATTAATGTTTGGCTCGACGATGACAGCCCTCTCAATGAGGCGTGATGCTTCTCCAGACCCTTGGGCATGTGGCTCTTCGGGCTCACAAGCCCCAATGGAAGGGTCACCATACCCCATGTCATTGACCCCTCCTCCAGCAATGCAGCAGTCTACTCTTGTTGACCTTAATGATATCCTGACCAAGTTTACTGTGGTCTTGGTCCATCAGATGGGCACTTATAGGCCTGAGTCCCTGGCCCCATCATCATCATCGATGCCACGTCGGCCCCTGTCAGGTTGTTCTCCATGGGCCATTGTCGTCCCTATTTCATCGGACCTTGAGGTGGAGCAGGTTGACGTCGAGGAGGAGTATCATCCTGACCTTATCTTGCCTGAGGAAGAGGTGGAGGATGAAGAATCTCCTTCCTCAGACAGGTCCCCACTGCCTCCTCGGTGTGTGAGGACTCTGTCAAGAATACTCCCAGGTCTCCTCCAGAGGACCCTACTTTCTTCAATGTTAGGTAGCACCTTTCCTCAGCTATGGGCTTCCATACATAGGAAGAGGATTATCTCCAGACAGGATCTGGTAGAGTTTCTAGAAATCCCAGTGTCTCCTAAGATCATGTCTCCTATCCTTCCAGTCTTGAGGAATGTCATTACTGCTGCTTGGCACTGACCTGATATGCTCCTGGCCAGGCCCTGCAGGGCAGATAAGTTATATCATCCCCCTCCCCCGGTCTTCCTTACTACACTGCCAGCCTGAGACCAACTCTGTGGTCATTAAGGCAGCCCATGACAGGTCAAAGGCACCTAAGCACCTCATCTCCCTTCCCCAGGACAGGGAATCCTGCAGGATTGACCTTTGGGGTAAAAGGGTCTATGTCTCCTCCACCCTGGGGCTGTGAATTGCCAACAATCTCCAGGGCATCTTGTTCACTATAGCAAACTGGACCTGCATTCTGTGCCAGGACATCATGCTTGCTGTGGTCAGGCTATGAGAAATTTTGTGGCGATTCTGCAGCAATTTTGTTATGGGCTTTACATTCTGTGGAAACTCAAATGAGCTCCAGAATAAAATCTAGTTACCCAGAAAGAATGCTCAGGAAAAGGCAGCCTGGGGCAGTTTGGCAGATGCACAGGCAAGACAATTCAAAGAAATTCTGGCATTATGATTTGAATTGGATGTAGAGCATGGAGAAATTGAAAGGTTATTTTTTTGACTGCAGTTTGTTTTATTGTCCCATGGCTCCCTCCCACCAGCCCGGTGCTAGTTTACCACAGCTGTGCTCATGAGAATTTCTCATCCTGCCTTTCCAGTTGCTTGAAGACCAATATTGTGTGGTTGCAAAAGTGTGCTGCTGCAGTGGCTCCCTTCCTCCCACTTGCTTAAAGCCTGGTGGTGATGGTTTGTGCTGTAACGCTGCTCTAGTTGCTTCTTCCTGCTTGCGAGGTTCAACACCAGTGGTGTCGTTTATGTCAGTGCCACTTGGCTTACATATCTTCTTTTCTCCCACTCTGTAAGAATTTATTGCGAGGCTAGAGAGAAGCTGGACCATTTTACATTAGATAAAGGTCCAGAAAGCCTCCCATTTTTTGTCTGCAATAATTACTAATACTTTTTCATTCCACAGTTCTGCAATTGGCATATTGAACCACCATTCTTTCTCATGAAATAGACTTCCTGAAGTTCCTTCAGTGTTTGTAGAAGGCCATAATGGTCATATGTTTCAGGGCTGAGTGCCATTGGATTGGAAAGGGGTGGTCCCACTGACTACTGCAACGTGGGGGGATGGCTGTATAATGGAGCTACCAACAACTCACACTAATGCCATTTTAAGCTTGTTCACAGTCATTTTAGTCATTTAGTTGGAGTTTTCAGCAGTGATGGCCATTTTTACTACTCCAAAAATGCTGTTTCTGAGGCAGAGGTTTGTTTCTGTGGCAGTTGCTGCAGCCATAGAATTGCAGAAAACATGGGGCCCTGACTATCTCTCTCACATGGTCAAATACCAGAATACTATCTGGAAGAAGAGCAAGGCAGCTGCCCAGGCCCCCCAGACTGTACCCAAAAACAGGAGGTTCTCAGATTCTTGCAGAGTGCAGAGGATATCAGCAAGCACCTCCTTAGGGCCCTCTATGATATCTCGGATACCTGTGCCAGGACTGCTACCACAGGCATTTGCCTTCGTAGACATTCCTGGCTGAGGGTCTCAGGCTTTGCTGCTGATGTCCAACAAAAGGTACTTAACACCCCCTTTAATGGCTCTAAACTGTTCAGGGCAAGATGTTCAGGACATCATCAGTTATCTCCAGACCTTTGGCAGGGCCGTTAAGTCTGTCCAGAAAAACTGGGGAAAGAAGACAAGGAGGGGATGCAGAGGTGGTGTTAGAAAATGCTGCAGGTCAACAGCAGACCTACCAGAAGCAACACAACCTTTCGGGGAACGGCAAGTCTTAAATCTTTCGAGCATTGAATTGACAGTACCCCAAATCTCTATTATCAAAGGGTTTATCCTTCATACCAGAGTCTAACATCGATAGATTTGCCATACAAGTTGATTTGGAGAAAACGTTTAGGAAGTTATGCCCAAAGAAATTCTTCTTACAAAGAGAAAATATGTGTAAGTCAAATACACTAATCCTACCTCCTGCCCCCCCAACCCCCACCTTGCCCCACTGGCACCACTTTGGAACAAATATCTGCTGTCCCAGATATTACCACTATTTCGGAGGTTGCAATTGCTGATCAGTTCCCAGACAGCTGAGACCCTGAGTGGGCCCTGGAGAATTTTGAACACTCTGACCCCAATATCATCTGGAGGAGGGATGTCTATTGCCCCACATCTGTCTTTTGTCCTGCAAAATCAGTTTCACCAGCTGTCTACTTTTGAGAGACTAGTAAATAGGGAAGTGGACAGAATTGTTTCCAACACTACTGTGAATCGCAACAACAACATTTCTATGGAAGAATTTAAAGCCTTAAAGAAACTTTCTGAAGTGAAAGACTTGGTAATTAAATCGGCAGACAAGGGGGGCCAAATAGTGGTCCAGAAAACCAGCGATTATATATCAGAGGCCATCCACCAGTTACAGAATTCTGAGAGCTATAGACTTCTGGACAGTAATCCAACTTCATACTACCAAGCCATACTTAACACATTGCTTCTTTTCTACAGGTCCAGAGATGTGGATCTTCTTGGACATAAAGTCTCCACCACTCATTCACACTGATGGGATCTACACTGGAGGCACTAGGACCCAACAGGAGCAAACTTTTTGCAAGAGGGCTAGCACCAGAGATGGAGCCATGAGGAGTGGCGCCGTGAGCCTCGGCTCATGCGGCAGTGGCTATATCGGCCTCGACATTCCAACCGCCTCAGTTATTTTTTCCCCGCCGTCAAGTGCACTTCAGTGACGACGTCGCTCGCGCTCTGGGAGTCAAACTTCGAACTAGCAGCATAATTTTCAGTTTATTGTTTTGTCATTTATCTATGAATAAGTACAGCTTACTTTTAAATTTTACTATTAAGAAAAAGAAGTCTTCAGCCCTCCATTGACGGAGTCGACCATGAGGGGGTCAGGTGACGGTAGGGAGACTTCGTATGAAAGCTGTTCAGTCAGCCAGGCTGGGTCCGGTCCGCTGTCCTCTCCGGAGGGAGGGTCCGACAATGGACGTTCCAATGCCCAGGGGGATGGGTGGTCCCCCGGAAGCATAAAACAAAATGGTCGATTTCTCTGCACCATTTGGCCTTGAGCTCTTCTCTTCAGCCCACAGGTCAAAAAGAGAAGGCATCACTCGAGGTCACTCTTCTGGTATGTCTGCCTGCCGACGGTCGGTTAGGGGTTGGTCTCTCCCCTGGAGCCTCGTTTCTGTCTTCGTGACCAACCTTCGACATCAGAGCCCTTCCTGCCTTTCAAAGGGCGTCCGATGAGCAGTTTCACTGTGGGCCACTCTTATGGAGCAGTGGTCTCGGAGGTTGGTCCAGCTGCCTGGCCCGGTCACGCCGAGGCCTTTGGGCCCTTCGGAGGAGCAGGTAGGGCGGTCGGACCTTCCTAGTCGCGTGGTGCCATCTTCGGTGCCGTTGACTCCACGCTCAGGTGTTTTCCTCCCTCACATGGCTGCGGCGCAGGGGAACACACTGATGCTTTTATCTTCTGGTATTCTTCCTTCTTTTTCTTCAAATTGGAGTCTTTGGGGCCCTGAAAAGCTTTCGGCGCCATCGGGAGCTCTCTCGGCGTAGATGGGTCTCTTGGCGGCATCCTTGGAGCCGGCATGCTTGTCGGTGCCATCCTGGGCTCCGATGCGCCTGTCGGCACTGTGCTCGGTGCCACAGGGGTTGTTGGCGCTGTGCTCGGTGTTTATGCGCCTGTCGGTGCCGTGTGCTCTGTTGGCGCCATGTGCTGGGTTGTTTCCGATAGTGCAGTCTCCCATGCATTCGGCGCCAAGGCTTGGTGCGGCACTGTCCAGCCTTCAGGGGTTCTCGACTTTGAATCCTTTCTCTTCTTCATTTCATTCTGATTTTCACTCCTTTCCTGTCCATGCAGACCCTCCTGGACTGTCAGGAGATGATATTGAGCCTGACCCAGATCTTCGACTGGGTGATGATGTTGAAGGAGCAGGGATCAATTATGCTGCAGAGCCTGTGGTTGAAAACCTGTCATTTAAGTCTCTGCTGAAAAATTTAAATACTACTCTTTCTCTCCAGACTACTGATATCGATCCTGGGAAGCTCTTAAGACTCCAATGTCTTCATGTCTTGGAGATTCCCTATGGATTTAACTTCCCCAGTACAACTATCTTTTGAGACACTCTTTCAGATGGTATGGAATAATCCCGCTCTCATTCCTTCTATGGCTAAGTCCATAGACAGGAAGTATGCTGCTCCCAAGGATCGAACCATTTTGGCCTCCCAGGCCTTTGCGGACCCTATTGTAGTCCTGGCGGAGAATGATAAGATCATTCTTCCTCAGGCATCTACAGCCTGCCCTATAAACAAAGAATCTCTCAAGATAGACACCTTGGGTAAGAGAGTCTTTGCTGCATTTACCCTGGGTATGTGTATAGCCAGCTACCAGGGCTATTTTTCTCAATATGAGTATGTTTTTTGGCATTCGCTCAAACAGATGGTGGAAGCTCTGTCCGAGTCAGCCACTAGTTCAGAGCTACTTCAGACCATAACCAGGGGTATCAAGTCCAACAACCAGCAGGTTAAAGCAGCTATGGACGCATTCGATACTGCTTCCCGAGCGGCAGCGGTGGCATTTGTCCCCGCCGTCACTCCTGGCTACGCACTTCGCGCTTCACGAATGATGCCCAACTGCAGGTCATGGCGTTACCCTTTGATGGAATGTATCTGTTCTGACCTTAAGTAGAACAAGTTGTGGAGGCCACGCAGAAGACTAGGTCAGCTATTAAAATGGCTTGACCTGCTCCCACCCCTTCCTTGGGGGGTGTTAACAAGCGTCAATTTCACAACCGTCAGTCCTTTCGGGGCAAGGGCAGGGGAGGTTTTAACAAAAACCAAGCCCCCCAGCCTCAAAAGAAAATGCAACAGAAGGCGCAAGGGCCCAAAGCACCCAGTGCCACCTTCTGAGTTTCCGGCCCAGGTCCCTCCTCAACTGCCCGAGGGGGACTCTTCTTCAGTGGTGGGAGGATGTTGGACTCAGTTCTACAACCAGTGGAAGTCCATAACATCAGACAAATGGGTCCTCTGCATAATCCGCGAGAGGTACTCCCTCAACCTTTCAGAAGCCCCTCCGGATCGTCCCCCCAAATGACAGCCCAGGCTGTCAACAATACAGCTAGACCTTCTTACCTCAGAGATACAAGGTCTTCTGAACAACAGGGCAGTAGAAATGGTTCTGCTGGATCAACGAAACACAGGTTTCTACTCCCATTACTTCCTGGTCCCGAAAAAGACCGGTGGCATGCGCACCATTCTGGACCTCAGAAAGTTAAACAAGTTTCTTTCCAAGGAAAAGTTTAAGATGATATCAGTAGGGACCCTGTTACCCTTGCTTCATCAACACGATTGGCTAGCTTCCCTGGACATGCAGGATGCTTAACAGCATATTCCTATGCACCCAAAGCAGTATAAATACTTAAGATTTGTAGCTCTGGGACAACATTATCAGTTCAGAGTTCTGCCCTTTGGGCTTTCCTCGGCACCACAAGTTTTTACAAAGTGTTTTGCAATTCTCACAGTGCATCTCAGAAAAATCGGAATACAAGTGTTCCCATATCTGGACGACTGGCTTCTAGCAAGTCCTTCAAGGCAAGGAACTCTCGACACCGTAGCCATGGCCTCAGACTTTCTCACGTCCATGGGAGTCCTGCTAAATCTCAAGAAATCACAGTTGCAGCCCTCCCAGAAGCTCCTTTTTATAGGAACTGTTCTGGACGCCTCCTCCTGTGCGAAAGCTTTTCTTCCAGAGGACAGAAGGAGTGATATCCTACAGATGGCCCACTACATCAGAGAGAACAGCTCAGTTCGAGCTATCTCGATGCAGCAGATGCTGAGTCTCATGGCATCCTCGGTATTCACTGTACCCCTAGCACGTCTCCACATGAGAACCTCTCAGTGGATGCTCAGTAGTCAGTGGTCCCCAACCACTCATCCTCAGTCCTTTCTCATCAAAGTGACAGAACCTCTGAAGAGGTCACTCACCTGGAGGTCACAAGAGGACAACCTTCTGGAAGGGTATCCATTTGCTCCCCTGGATAATCAGATTTCCATTACCACGGACGTATCCCTGACGTGGTGGGGAGCTCACTGTCAGAATCTCCACACACAAGGTACGTGGACTCAGAACGAGTCCCAGCTTCACATAAATATCCTAGAAATGAGAGCCATCCTTTATGCAGTCCAGGCTTTGAAGGACATTCTCTGTCACAAGAACATTCTCCTTCAAACGGACAACAAAGCAGTGATGTATTACACCAACAAGCAGGGCAATGCACACTCTTACCCTTTTTGCAGGGAAGCAATGACAGTGTGGGAATGATGCCTAGAGCACAAGGCTCTAATTTAGGTGATCTACCTTGCTGGGAGTGCAGAACGAACTAGCAGACTATCTCAGCAGAACAGAGACGGATCCTCACGAGTGGTCTCTCGACTCAACTGTAGTTAAGTCACTATTCGTAGAGTGGGGAACTCCAGACCTGGACCTTTTTTGCATCCCCATTCAACACAAAACTACCTCTCTTCTGCTCCAGAAATCCAGGGCCTGGCATTTTCTGTCAGGATGCGTTCAGGCTGCAGTGGACAAAATGCTTTCTATACGCCTTTCCTCCTCTTCCACTAATTTGAGTCCCGGGGGACAAAATGATCCTCATTGCTCCCTTCTGGCCTTGACAGATATAATTTCCGATACTCAACAGTATGTTGGAAACCCCTCCGAAGGCACTTCCCCTTCAGACTAACCTTCTGACCCAGGGGCCTGTGGTCCATCCCAGTCTGAGGTCGCTTCACCTTCACACTTGGCTCCTGAAGAGATAGAGGTGAACAGGTTCAATGTCTCTCAGAGAGTTTCAGATATTCTTTTGGCTGTGTGCAAGCCAGCCACCAGAAAAACTTATACAGCCAAATGGAAGCATTTTTCTCTCTGGTGTGCAAAATCCTCTTTGAATCCTTTTTCCTGCCCACCAAATAAAGTTCTAGAGTACCTTTTAGACCTCTCAAATTCAGGTCTACAATATTCTACAGTCAAAGTTCACCTTTGTGCCACTTCAGCTTATCATGAGCCAGTACTTTCCTTGTCACTGGCTCAGTTACCTGTAGTTAAGAGGTTTCTTAAGGGTATTCTGCATACCAGACCTCCTATCAGACATCCAGTCGCAGCCTTGGACATTAATTTTGTGCTAGACATGCTCACTTGAGAGCCTTTCGAGCCTGTAGCTACCTGTGAGCTAAAATTTCTCACTTGGAAAACGGCCTTCCTGGTGCCCATTACCTCGACCCGCAGGGTTTCTGAAATACATGCCTTGGTCACAGATACTGTATTTCATAGGGACAAAGTAGTTCTTAGGACCCATCCTAAGTTTCTCCCTAAGGTTCTTTCAGAATTCCATCTGGATCAACCTTTGGTCCTACCTACTTACTTTGCTAACTTCCAAAATGAAGGAGAGCGTACCCTTCATTCTTTGGATGTCAGAAGAGCTCTGCATTTCCAGTTGGATAGAACAAAAGAAATTCGCAAAGCTCAACAACACTTTGTTTCCTTCAGCGAGACCCAGCTGGGTCAACTTGTCGCTATCAGATGCATTTTGAGGTGGACTTTTCTTAGTTTTAACTTTAATTTGCCAGGGAGGAACTGTAAGTGGGAGATATTTGCAATCAGTTGTGACTAGACCTGTTACTTAGACTTTGTAAAATAGACGTCTGAAAGGAAGGAAGGCACTCCCCGGGGTGGAGGGTAAGAGTTGTAGGTGATTGTTTCTGGACAACATAGGTTTACTTCCACCCATCCTTCCCTCACCCCACTCACTCTGTCCCAAGCGCATAACTTCCTTTATAGCAGGGGCTCTGACATCACTTCCCCAAAACTGCTAACAACATACACCTGTTCATATCCTTAAAGGCACAGCACACTGAATAGGGGGGTAGAGACACTCACAAGCTTGCACACACTAAAACAAGAACAAAAAACAAAAAAGCATCTGTAACTGGAAGGGACACAGACATGTGGGGAGTGGTGCAATGCACTGGCTGTGGAGCAGCAGTCTTCCGGGAGACATTCTGGAGACTGCATTGCTGCCCTATTTGCAGGCACCTCTCTGGTCTGAGGGAGGAGGTTGTTCGTCTCCATGCTGACCTGGCAAGGATTCGGGAAACCTGCTCCCACACCCAGGGACCACCCAGGCCACCACCACTACCTCAGAGGTTGCCAAGAAAGAGGAGTGGTTGGACTATGGTGGCTCAGGGAGGGTGAGGGTGATGGAACAGAGGTGCATCCCCCTCCAGTTGTGCCTCTCCACAGTACATTCGCCACTCTGGCGAAGCATGGTTCCTCTATGGAGGCACCTGCAGTGGAGACCAAGGAGGATGCTGGGAACCTCCACAATGGAGACCTACAGGAGGGTGGCCCAGGACCCCAAAGGGGAAGGAAACAACTCCTGGTGGGGGACTCAGTTATTAGGGGGTAGAACTAAGGGAGGGAGGAGAAAGGGAGGCAAGGTTCCTGCCTGGTGCCAAGGCTTGGAGGGACAGGAAACGAATCCTCAGGATCGTGGGAGCAGCAGCAAGGGGGAGGGAGCTGGATGTCATTATCCACCTAGGGACGAATGACCTGGCTGAGAATGGGATCAGAGCAGTGCAACAGGAGTTTGTGGAGTTGGGGAAGGGCCTGAGACAAGTAGCACACACGGTAACTTTCTCAGAAGTGCTACCAGTCTATGGCATGGATGAGGTAGAGTACTCTGCACCATGGGATTCAATGACTGGTGGCCTTGATGGAAGAGGGATGCCTGGATATTGTGGCAGTCACAGAAACATGGTACACAGAGAACCATGACTGGGATGTCAACATACCAGGGTACACAATCTACAGGAGGGACAGGGAGGGAAGAAGAGGAGGAGGAGGAGTAGCTCTCTATGTAAGGGAAGGGATCAAAGCAACAGAACTAAAGGGTAAACAGGGAGGAGAGGAAGCACTGTGGGTCATCCTGGAGACTGGAAATGGCTCCACAATCCACACACAGGTTGTATACAGACCTCCGTCTCAGGGGGAGGAAATGGACAAGGAAATGATAGAAGGCATCCTTGGGATGGCAGAGAAAGGGGAGATATCGCTGATGGGGGACCTGAATATGCCAGATGTGGACTGGAGCACCTTTGCTGCAGCCACATCCAAGAGCAGGGCTATTCTCGATGCCCTACAGGGGGCATGCTTCAGACAGCTAGTTTTGGAACCCACTCGGGAGAGAGCAATCTTAGACCTGGTACTTTCAAATGGGAACGGAGAGAGGATCTCTGATCTTGAAGTGGGTAGCCATCTGGGAACAAGTGACCACCAAACAGTGTGGTTCACGATAAACTTAGCTATAAAGTCAAGCCACACAAAAGTGAATGTACTGGACTTCAGGAGGGCTGATTTTGTAAAAAGGGGAGAGTGCCTCAGAAAAGCAATAGCAAACAGGCAAGAAGGTGGGGTGGAGCAACAATGGGGAAACATCAAAACCGCCATTACAGAGGCAACAAGCCTTTGTGTGAAGCAAATAAACAAATCAAAATGAAAGAAAAAAACACTATGATTCTCAAAAGAAGTGGCGGGGAAGGTAAGGGAGAAAAAGATAGCATTCAGGAAGTATAAGGAAACACAGAAGGAGCAGGACAGAGAACTATACCAGTTAAAGCAGAAGGAAGCGGGTAAGGCAGTCAGAATAGCAAAGGCCCAAACCGAGGAAAAGATAGCCAACTTGGTTAAGAAGGGGGATAAAACCTTTTATAGGTACATTAGGGAGCAAAGAAAGACTAAGGCAAGGATACTGAGGCTGAACAAAGAGGAAGGTGGTTGGGCAGAGAGCACAGTGAAAAAGCAGGGATACTGAACGAATACTTCTGCTCAGTATTCACAATGGAAAAGCAGGGGGAAATACCTAATCCGTCAACAGAAGCACTCTGGATAGGGGGTTGATATTAGTCCTTTCACAGAAGAAAGGGTTCTGAAAGAACTCTTAAAACTGAAGGTGGATAAAGCAATGGGGCCTGATGGGATTCACCCCAGAATTCTAAAAGAACTAAGGGAAGAACTAGTAACACCACTGACTACCCTTTTTAATAAATCATGGGAGGATGGTGTGGTACCTGAGGACTGGAGGAGGGCGGATGTGATTCCCCTTCACAAAAGTGGGAGCAAGACAGAGGCAGGAAACTACAGACCTGTCAGTTTGACCTCAGTGGTAGGGAAAATGATGGAATCACTTCTGAAGGAAAGAGATGTTGAGTACCTAGAGGCCAGTGGGCACAGGACCCAAGGCAGCATGGATTCACAGCGGGAAGGTCATGTCAGACAAATCTAATTGATTTCTGACTGGGTGACCAAAGCAGTAGACCAAGGAGGGGCTGTGGACATGGCCTTCGTAGACTTAGCAAGGTATTTGACACAGTCCCGCACAAAAGATTAATAAACAAATTAGCCAGCCTGGGAGTGGGTCCCAGGGTGGTAGCCTGGGTAAAACACTGGTTGGACAACGGGATACAGAGGGTAATAGTAATTGGAGTCCACAGTGAAGAAGGGAGGGTTACTAGTGGGGGACCACAGGGTTCAGTACTGGGGCCGGTCCTTTTTAATGTCTTTATAAGTGACATTGCAGAGGGACTGGAAGGGAAATTATGTCTCTTTGCAGATGACACAAAGATCTGCAACAGGGTTGATGCACAAGGTGGGGTGGAAAGGATGAAAAGAGACTTGGCAAGGTTGTAGGAATGGTCAAATGTATGGTAGCTTAGATTCAGTGCAAAGAAGTGCAAAGTAATGCACCTGGGAAACAAAAACCCAGGGGAAGAGTACACAATGGGGGTTGAGATACTGACAACAACAAAAATGGAAAGGGACCTGGGGGTAGTCACATCAGACGACCTAAAGGTGGGCCAGCAATGTAAGAAGGCAGTAAGGACAGCTGGGGAGATACTGGGATGCATAGGGAGAGGCATCACCAGTAGAAAACAGGAAGTTGTTGGGTCGCCTGTACAGACAGTTGGTAAGACCACATCTGAGTACTGTGTACAGTTCTGGAGACCCCATCTCCGCAAAGACATAGACAGGGTGGAGGCTGTCCAGAGGAGGGCTACCAAAATGATGCAGTGTCTGCATCAGAAGACATATGAAGAAAGACTAAAGGAACTAAAGATGTGTAGCCTCGAGGAAAGGAGGGAGAGGGGGGACATGATAGAAACTTTCAAATACCTCAAGGGAATCAACAAAGTCCAAGAGGCTAGCATCTTTCAGAAAAGAGATGCAAAAACAAGGGGCACAATTTGAAGATAGAGGGGGACGGCTCAGAGGTAATGTGGAGGAAGTATTTCTTCACAGAGAGGGTTGTGGATACATGGAACAGCCTTCCTGGGGAGGTCGTAGAGTCAAGAACAGTGGGGGAATTCAAGAATGCAAGGGACAGACATAAGGCAGTTCTAGTGGGGGGGGTAGGAGGAAGTAGGCTGTTGGTTAACTAGGATCTGCAGCTTATCCGTTAGGTAGGGAAATGGGCAGACTAGGTGGGCCAAGCAGTATTATCTGCCATTAAATTCTATGTTTCATGCCTTCGCCACTGTTATTCCATGTCACAAGTTAAGCTGGAGGGCAGAGTGTACGCTCACTCTACTAGAGCAGTCGCGGCATCCCTGGAGGAAATCCGCAGTGTGCCCATTGCAGACATTTGCAATGTGGCTACCTGGAGCTCAGTGCATACTTTCGTCAAGCACTTTGCCCTGGATGTCCATGCCAGATAACATCTTTCGTTTGGCAGGACTATCCTTAACGGACTTCTGTCCTAAATTTGTGAGCTCTTGGTTTCTCCTGCCACCCTCTCAGGGGATTATTAGCTCGGTATTCTCCCATCAGTGTGAATGAGTGGTGGAGACTTTATGTCCAGGAAGATATGGAAATTGTGTACCTACCGTAATTCTTGATCTTCTTGGACGAGGTCTCCGCCATTCATTCACACGCCCACCCACCGTCCCTCGAGCTCACCTCTGTTGTTGGTCTTCACTCCCTCAATCTTCAGGCTGTGAAGACTTCTTTGTTGACTCTTCTTATATGGATCGTCCGGACCATCTTATGTCCGGTTTTTGTTAGGCTATCCTGTTAGGTTAGTTACGCTGCACCTCTTCAGAAAAGAAAGGTACTGAGGTGGTTGGAGGGTCGACGTCGAGATAGTCATTGCCGCACGAGCCGAGGCTTGCGGCTCCATCTCTGGCGCTGGCCCTCTTGCAAAAAGTTTGCTCCCGCTGGGTCCTAGCACCTCCCGCGTAGATCCCATCAGTGTGAATGAGTGGTGGAAACCTCGTCCAAGAAGATCAAGAATTACGGTAGGTATGTAATTTCCAATTTTGGAGCAGGAATATAAACATTTGTACCAGCAATTTCCTGTTGTCCTGACATTTTACCATTTACCAAAGGTGCACAAGGACCACAAGAAACCACCAGAACAGCCCATCATCTCTTCTATAGGCCCCTTAATGGAAAATCTGTCCAGATTTTTAGATGGCTTTTTATACACATTGGTAGTGTGCCTCCCTTCCCATCTCAGGGACACTATGTCTGTTCTTGGGGCCCTTGAAGCACTAATTATTTGATGCTGGTTGCTTGTGGCTGACTATTGATGTCGAGTCGCTCTATACCAGCATCAGACATCATTTGGGACTCCATGCTGTCTAGTTCTTTATAAATTTGTTCCAGAGTGGTGACATATTGGACCTTGATTTCATGTTGGATGCTCTTGATTTTGTCCTAACCAGTAATTTCTTTACTTCTAAGTTTTATTTACAGGTTTGTGACACGGCCATGGGGTCAGCGATGGCGCCCTCCTACGCCAGCTTATTTTGGGGTTGGTAGGAGGAGGTCACCGTCTTTGACCCCAGGCTTAATAAATACAGTGACAAGATCAGATATTGGGGGCAATATATAGATGACGTCTTGTGCATCTGGGGTGGCGCACACAGTTGGAGGTGGAGAATTTTTTGAAACAGTTAAATTCAAACTACTGAAATGTACATTTTATTTTTCTGACTGGTACTGAATCTGTCACCTTTTTAGATCTGCCACTGCATGCCACCCCAGGTGGCAAGATTGTGTCTGAGACATTTCGTAAACCCATGTCGGGTAACACTTTTAAGAGCTGACAGCTTTCACCCCTCCCATTTGATCAAGGGGATTCCCGATGGATAGTTCCTAAGATTACACAGGAATTGTTCCACTATTACCTCTTTCTTGGAACATGCAGAGGATCTCAGAGTTAGGTTTACAGCTAGGGGTTGTGATGCCAGTATCCTTCATGCTTCAACTGATTTTGCTGTAGCTCAGGACAGAACTATGCTTTTGAAACCAAAGGCCAAGAACATGGACCCTGGTGACGTGGCAAAACATTTACAAGTCCAGTTAACGGAAAGCAGCTTGACATCCAACACTTCATTACTTGCTGAACCACCCATGTGATCTATGCCTTATGGTGTGATTGTCCAAATCTTTATGTGGGTATGACTACCCGTACTTTGAAGGAACTATACAAGAACATGTTTGTTCCATTTTACATGGTCGTTGTGACACTCCAGTGGGAACGCACTGGAGTGTACATCATGGACAGAGTTTACATTCTTTTAAATTTATGGCTATAGACCACGTCCCACCTTCCATATGGGGGTAACAGACGTAACACCCTCCTAGAAAGGGAGAGCAGACATATTTTTCAACTTAATGTACTTTATCCAGATGGATTGAACAAGAACTGAGAAATGTATACATTTAATTATGTGAAGGCCCATAATATTCACTAAAAGATGAGCTTCTAATGTGTTTTAAAACAAAAACGACAGAGTAAAATGGAATATATTTATCCTCTCTCTTTTTCTTCTTTTGTTTCCCTTTCGAACTTTGGATGGCAGACTTTGAAACTGAGATATTTTGAACTTCGATGGACTTACCTCTATAAATTGAATTAATTATTCAAGATATGAGATACATGATAAGATTATTTATGTCCATATAAATCTGATATCTAAGATTTGTAATTAATTCGAAGTGCAATTGCCAGCCAGTTTTATCTATTTTTATGCGCTTGTTTGGATATTTGTGTGGTACTGTAGCTTTAACTTGTGGCCTTTAAATGTAGGGCTATGACATTCGTCGTCGTTCCCCCAGACGAAGAGTCCGCAAGGGCTCGAAGTGCTAGGGTACTTGTGTTCAGCTAAAGTTTTGGCTGTGCACCATTAATTAAATCACTTGGCAGTACTTTTTGGATGTATGGAGTTTTCTTTTTACACAACTGTTGTTGCTTTCTGGTGCTATCAAGTCTGTCCACCCTCTCTATCATACACAACCTAGGAGCAGACAGCACCCTCCCTTTTGCGAGGTGTCCCACAAGTCTGGAGCTGCCACCCATACCCAGGACAAGAAAAAGGCCTCCTCTGCCTTGCCTATCCCCTCCACCTCTGGTGCCACAGCTAAGTGTTCCAGGGGTGACTGAGCAGCCCCGACAGCTGGATCTGCCTCTGCTTGACTCTGTGCCAGACCCCCCTCTTCCAGTCCCCGACCAAGAGGTGATGGTCGGAGGTTGGTTCTCTCTCCATTCCAATCAATGGAGAACCATCACTTCAGATGACTGGATTCTTCAAATCTTTTTTTTTCAACTGTATTTATCCTCCTTGTGGCAGGTCACCTTCATCGTCCACCAACCCTACCGGTCTCGGGGTCCTTCGGGGTCTTGGGGCACTGTGTGCACCTCAGCAGATCCCCTGAGCCAGTCCAGAGGCATCATCCTTGATGGCCCCCGGAGTTTCCTGTGTTAACTCCCAGTGAACCTAAGCCCGAGACCCAGGAAGTGGTGACGCATGCGCACCACATCTCCAGTGCCAGTCTCATCGACCCTCCCTCGGCCTAACGCCAGCAGTCCTTGGAGCAGCACCACCGCTCCGGCCTCCACCAGGGGGCTGCCAAGCTCCGAGGACATCTCTTGCACCCTCCCGAGGCATAGGGCCAGCAGCCGCTCATGTCCTCTCCGTGTCCCCCCTTGCCAGCCTCTGACAACTCTGGCTTGTTCCCGAACCTGGGCCACCGGCGTGGCATGAGGTGTAATTTTCCGCATAGTCGGTTCAGTCTCTTTCTGTGGTACCGTGAGTACTAGATGTTTTGTACTGTTTTTCTGTGTGGAACTTGTAAAAGTGTGGATCGGTTCGGCTGAACCGATCAGTTGTTAAATCTTGTATCTTACTTTCGTGTGTGGTTACCGGTCCTTATCGATTCTAGAAAAAACGTGTTTGATACGTTTTTTCCCAACACCCGTGACATGGTTAGGAACCGATAAGGGAGTCTTGCCTGGTGGTTGCTGAAAAAAGGGTATGTTGGTTAGGTTGGCCATGTCTGAGAAACCAAGAAAAAAACCAGGCCCACTGGGTTTCAACACTGCAGTGAGTGTGGGGAGGTCTTTGCTAAGGCCAATCCCCACACCACCTGTGTTTATTGTCTGGGATTTGAACACCTCGATTCAGACTGCCAAATTTGTAAAAACTTTCCCAAATCTACCCTTAAGAAGAGATTAGGTAAACTGAGGGAAAAGGAGGCAGAGAAGTCCGCTGACCCAGATGGTCAGCCCGGTTCGGTTCTGACTGAACCAGAAGGAGTGCCCTCTGACCAGGGCGATACTTCTTCAGGCAAAAGGAGAGCTGATCCCGAGGGTTCAGTTCCGACAAAAAGAAAACGCAATGAAAAATCATCCGGTTTGGATCCAGAAGTCTATGTTCCGACCGCCGAGGAAATAGCCAGAGCGATTCGGATTGTGGAATCGCTTCACCCGGTTCCGACCGATCCGGCACCTTTTGGCAGGGGCTCAGTTTGGTCGGTTCCCCCGGTTCATGATTATACCCCTGAAGAATTTTATGAACCGGAGTTTGAGGATGACGATGGTGATGGTGAAAGTCTGGATGTGCCTGTTGAACCGGACATCTTCCCAGACAGACCTTCAGTTGTATCCCCTCCTAGGCTTTCTGAGTCCCCTTCCCACTTTATGTTCTACAGAAAGGTGGCTGAGACCCTCCAGCTTCCTATGGAGGATCAAGAGGAGCCTGATTTTGTGGAAATGATGGACATCCCAGAGTCCGGGAGACTGTCTGTTCCCCTTCACAAATCTTTTGGGAAGCAGACACAAAAAATCTTGAAGTCTCCCAATTCTGTACCTCCTGTTGATAGAAGAATGGACAAGAGGTATACACTTTCAGGCTCAGATATGGAGTTTTTATATCAGCAATGCAGCCATGTTGGGGTTGTGCAGGCTGCTGCCTGTGATAAGACAAACATTCCATTGGCTTCACACCCCTCAGACAAAGACTCCAGGAAGATTGATGCCATGGCAAAAAAAAAAAAAAAAAAGACAGTACAGGGCATCTTCCTTGGGACTCAGGCAGGCGAATTATATGGCCTATACAGCCAGGTACCAGAAGTCCAGGTGGGACACTGTACTGGCATTGGCTAAACAGGCCTCCCCCCAGCTGGCCAAGGAGCTGGAGGAGGTGGCTGCAGATGGGATCGAGGCATCAAAAGTTCAGTTTCATGCTGCTGTGGACTCCAATGATATGTCATCAAGAGTCATGGCTACATCTGTGGCTCTTCGGAGAATGGCTTGGCTCAGATGTACTAGCCTCTCACAAGATACCCAGGCTAAGGCCATGGATTTTCCTCTGGTGGATAATTCTCTGTTTGGAGAACAGACAGAGAATTTCATGAAGAAAATGGATGAGTACAGGACCACTTACAGGAGTGCTCAGGCCAAAGAAAGGCAGGCAACTCCTCAAAGGCAGCAGTCTAGGGGCAGGGGCAGGCCTTTTCATAGGCCTTTTTACCAAGCACAGGCCTCTTCTCCCTTTTCACAGAGGGGGTTCTTCAGAGGGAGAGGCATAAGGGGGATGAACAGGGCTACATCCACTCCTGAGCCTAAAGCCCCTGCCAAGCAGACACCCTGATGGGCCTACCCGGGTCGACTCTCCTATACCACTAGGGAGCAGGCTGACTTACTTCGTCCAGGACTGGATGTCTGTTACATCAGACAAGTGGGTCCTGGAAGTAGTAAGCCAGGGACTGGTTCTCAGCTTCAAAAAATTTCCAAAGATGAGAGCCAGATCTTTCCCACCTGCAGGTCTCTCAGAAACCCTTGCCCTAGAGGCAGAGGTTTCATCTCTGCTGGCTTTGAGAGCCGTAGAGAGAGAGAGAGAGAGTACCTACCCTACTCTGGGGCAAAGGTCTGTACTCCAGGCACTTCCTTAACCCCAAAAATGACAGGGGAGTGCCGACCCATCCTAGACCCAAGATACCTAAACAAACATCTTTTAAAACCAAAGTTCAAGATGGTAACTCTGAGAATAATCCTTCCCTCTCTAAGGCCAGGGGACTGGCTAGCCTCCCTGGACCTCAAAGATGCCTATTTTCACATTCCCATCTGGTGCTCCCACAGAAAGTACCTCAGGTTCGAGTTGCCCTCAGGCCACTATCAGTTCAGAGCAATGCCCTTTGGCCTAACTTCAGCCCCAAGGGTCTTCACAAAGTGCCTGGCAGTAGTAGTTGCCTTTTTAAGGAGGCAAAATACTTCCATTTTTCCATACCTGGACGACTGGCTAATAGTGGGTCAGTCTCCAGACTGAGTCAAATCAGACCTGCAAGTGACCCAGCAAGTGCTCACTTCTCTAGGATTTCTTCTCAGCCTTCCCAAGTCAGTTATCGAGCCTGTCTAGCTTCTTACCTTTACAGGGGCAGAGCTGGATACAGTCAAAGCAAGAGCCTTTCTTCTTCTGGACAGGGCAAGAGTTCTTCTAGAACTGGCTTCTTCCTTCAGGCTTCAGGTGTCCCGACCAGCAAGGCATTTCCTTCAACTCTTGGACCACATGGCAGCCTCTACAGCAGTGGTCCAAGGGGCAAGATTCCAGATGAGGGACATTCAGTTCCATCTGAGGGCCTTTTGGTCCCAAAAGAAGGATTCCCTTACCAAACTGATTCCAGTGACTCGGACCCTGATCCAAGCCCTTCAATGGTGGCAGGATCAGGACAGTTTAAGGTAAGGGGTTCCATTTGCCACTCAGTCTCATTCAGTGGTCCTTACCACAGATGCTTCTCTTCTGGGCTGGGGAGCCCATCTGGGGGCCCTCACTGCCCAGGGACTGTGGTCCCCTCAGGAATCCCTTCTCCATATCAGTCTCCTAGAACACAGGGCAGTTTTTCTGGCCCTGCAAGCCTTCTCTCAGTCAGTACAGAACAAGGTGGTTCAGGTCAGAACAGACAACACCACCACCATGTGGTACATCAACAAGCAGGGAGGCACTCTGTCTACGGCCTTGTGCACAGAAGCCATGAAGTTGTGGTCCCTGGCGTATTGTCTACAAACCTCTCTGATAGCAGTTCACCTTCCAGGGAAGGACAATGTGCTAGCAGATGCACTGAGCAGGATCTCACAGGGCCATCATGAATGGTCCCTGGACCCTCTGGTATTGAAGGTGATTTTTTCAAGGTGGGGCACTCCAGAGATAGATCTTTTTGCAGCCTTTTCCAAATGATTGCGCACTGGGAAGTAGTGCTCCAAAACCAACCAGAAATCTCAGATAGCAAAAAGGTTTCGGGCACATACAAAACTCAAAAGAGAAACACGTGTAATCTAAAAAACATTTATTAAAAAGTCACGTAACAAGACAGAGTTCCTGACATGTTTCGGATTGACCCCACAGTCCTTTATCAAAGGTATTAAATGAATGTCCAGAGAACACAGTATTTATCTAATGATTAATTATCTAAACAGATGCAATTCATCACATCAATTAGTACAAATTAGAATCCAAATAGAGCTCCTTTCTTTAAACACTTTTTCATCATTCACAAGATATCTATTATTGGCTATTATCATATTAACTTACAAAATATGTACTAATCCTAATAAATAACTAATATTAAACTTACATACTAGATTAATACATATACATTTGTTAACTTAAACCTAAAATCATCATCCAACAGTGGACAAAAGGAGAATAAAGTATAGTTAATAGGGCGGGGGGGGGATATGTTTTTCATGTAAAGCATAAAACAAACAATCAAGCATTTCAATCCAATGCCCCATATCTAATGAAACAGCAATTATTCATTTAAAATTAATTCCAGTAATCTAAAGCAACCTTTTAAAGGATGTTTTCCCTATCTAATATCAACACAACTAATTTATTTACGATCTTTTAAATACGATGCAGCTCCAAAGAACCATTCAGTCCAGGACTTTTATTAGCTTTTAATGTTAGAATCCAATAGTTTTCTCTCTTCAACACTAAATTATTATAATCTCCACCTCTCGGGTTTTTATTAATTTTATCTATTGCCATGAACTTTAACACATGACGCTCAGGCTCCTTTGCCGTAATGACATGAGCTGCTGTAGCATAAGTAATGTCCCCTCTCTGGATAGCATGCACATGCTCTCCAATCCTGATCTTAAAACTTCTAATAGATTTACCTACATAAAATGCTCTACAATCACAAATGGCCAGATAAATCACTCCTTGTGTATCGCAATTTATAAATTGCCTAACCTCAAATCTTTTATTATTATTAGGGCTAGAAAACCAATTGTCCTGCATCATAAAGTCACAATAAATGCATCTTTTACATTTAAAATTCCCCTTCTTTTTGTTCAGCCATTTCTCTTTCGGTTTTGTTCCAGAATGACTCCGTGTTAATAAATCTCCTATAGTAGGGACTTTTTTAAAGCAAAATCTCACTGGCTTACTAACCACTTCACATAATCCTGGTTCTACTCCCAGCACATGCCAATGCTTTCTGATTACATTTTCAAGTTCCTTTGCACGTGCTGAAAAACCTGTCACATAATTAAAACGATACTCAACATTTTGATTCCTATTATTATTTTGTAAAAGATTATTTCTTTCAGTATTTCTAGCCCTAAAAAGAGCTTCACTTGTATTGTTTTTTGTCATAGCCCCTCTGTAGTAGTCTGCTCGTTAATTCCTCTGCTCCCCTTTCAAAATCTTCCATGTCTGTACAATTACACCTAGTTCTAAGAAACTGGCCAATTGGTATATTCCTTTTTACACGTGCAGGATGACAACTATTAGCTAAAAGGATGGTATTACCATCAACCTCCTTATGATACAAAGCAGTTTTTAATTTCCTATCCTCCGTATGTCCAATCACAAGATCTAAAAACGTAATTCGTTCCCTCGAATAAGTCACTGTAAATTTTACAAAAGGGTTTGTTTTATGTAAGTATTTTACAAAAGAATCCAAACTTTCCTCATCCCCCTGCCACAAAACAAATATGTCATCAATGAAACGTTTCCAACGTATCATTTGTTTGTTAAAAACATTCACATTGTTATTAAAAATGAATTCCTCTTCCCATTTCCCCATAAATAAATTAGCAATAGACAGTGCACACGTCGCTCCCATGACTGTTCCCCGTATCTGTAAAAATGGTTTCCCATCAAATGTAAACATATTGCACTTCAAAATACATTCCAAAAATTTTATCAATAGATCAGAATTACTAATATTCACATTGTTAAGAAAGGATACCACCGCATCTAATGCTTCCTCATGTGGAATGTTAGTATAAAGTGACTCAATGTCCATTGTGACTAAAAGTCCATTTTCTGGTAATGTCACATGTTCAAGGAAGTTTAAAATCTCTTTCGTATCCTTAATATATGAAGGTAAAATTCCACACTAAAGGTTTTAAAAATGAATCCACATATCTCGAAACTGGTTCTGTCAAAGAACCTATGCCCCTAACTAGAGGGCATCCTGGAGGGTTTTCCAATGTTTTATGAACTTTCGGGAGAATGTAGAAAGTGGCCCTCGTGGGATTTGAGACAGTAAGGTAGTTCTTCACGTTTTGGTCTATAAGTCCTTTTGCAAATGCATCTTCTATTATTTCATCAATCCCATATTTAAAATCATATGTTGGATCTTCTTTAATTTTTATATAATATTGGGTATTATAGATTTGCCTCTGCACTTCCAAAACATAATTGTCTTTATTCATCAGGACCACTGCTCCACCTTTATCCGCTTGCTTTATCACAATCTCAGTATCCCTTTGCAGTGTGTGAATAGCTTCCCTTTCAGTTTTTCTCAAATTTTGATAGAAAACACTACTTGATGGGGAATACAAAGCTTCAATGTCTCCTTCAACTAATTCTTTAAAAATGGTCACTGCTGCACATGGGGGCACCACACTGAGGGATTCTTAAAACATGTTGGCTCATTTGCAACTTGTCCCATTTCTGTCAAACCCAACATTTCTCTTCGAGAATAAAAAGCTTTAATATTAAGTTTTCGGCAATTTAAGTGCAAGTCTATTAAGGTCTGAACCCGATTTAAAGGGGTCGTTGATGCAAAACCCAATCCTTTCTTTAGTAAGTCGATTTCTCCAGTAGTCAAATTATGCTTCGATAAATTAATAATTTGACTTACAGAGGTATCAGAAAGATAATTTCTTACCTCCTCTGTTGGTTCCGACCTCTGTTCCCAAAAGGTTTTCTCCACAGATTCCGCCCCCTGTAGCGTCCTCGAAAGGTCCTGTTGCCATACTGCCTTCTTGTTTCTTCTCCCTCGTCAAGTTCTCTTTCTCTTTCTCTAAAGAATAAAAATGTCTCGTTTGAATATTCTACAGATTTTAGCACAGATCACAGTGATATAGAGGGAGAAAGTGTTAATGCACGACCTTTTCAGAAGGAACAGTCAATAACGGATTCACAACCAGTGGGAGAACATCAGACTTATGTTGCACCTTATATCCCACTACCTCTGCGAAGAAGTCCAAGGTTCCAGGAAGTAACACGGGATTTTCGAAGACAAAGAGAACTCGACAAGGGAAGTTCACAGAGATCCCCCCCAGATACTCCACCAAGGTCCTCAAGATATCCTTCTTCTCACATTCTTGTCATAGAAGGAGAGATTCAGGCCTTCTTGCGAAAAAGGGCGATAGAACCAGTCCCTCTGCAGCAGTGGGGGAAAGGATATTACTCCCATGTTTTTCCTCATTCCAAAGAAGACACAGGATCTTCAGCACATCCTGGACCTCAGCTCTCTAAACAACTACAGTTTATAGAGTACCGAAGGTTCTGGGTGGTGACCCTTGCAGGCCTTATTCCTCTGCTGCACCAGGGAGACTGGCTGTGCTCCCTAGACATGCAAGATGCGTACATGCACATAGGGGTCCCCCCCCCCACAGGAAGTACCTGAAGTTGTGCTTCCAGGGGGCGCATTATCAATTCTGGGTTCTTCCGTTTGGCCTCTCCTCCGCACCTCAAGTCTTCATCAAATTTTTGGCAGTGGTAGCTGCTGCTCTAAGGTGCCAGGGACATTATGTCTTCCCTTACCTCAATGATTGGCTGCTTGCGGCCCCGTCAAGGACGCGTCTCCTTCAAGCTCTCTCTGAGACACCTATACTCTGTTCCAAGAGGTGGGGATCACCCTGAACCTTCCAGAATCTTCCCCGGAGCCCAGCCAAAGACTCGTCTTCATAGGGGCGGTCCTGGACTTGGTCCAGGGCATGGCTTTTCTACCCCCAGAGAGGGGTAATCGCTTGCAGGAGATTGCCGGATCGGTCCTTCTAACCCCTTAGGTCCAGGCCAGGACCTTCCTCAGACTTCTGGGGCACATGGTGGCGGACATTCCTGTTACTCCTTTGGCTCGCCTCCACGTGAGAGTCCCACAATGGATGCTCGGTGCAGTGGGATCAGTGCTCAGACGACCTAGACCACATGGTCAGGGTCGCAGAGCTGGTCAAGAGGACACTACTTTGGTGGCTGGACCCTCTCAATCTAGAGAAAGGGGTCCCTTTCTGTCAGGAGCCCCCAAATCAGACCCTAATGATGGATGCATCAGATTTGGGATGGGGGGCGCACCTAGGGGCCTGCCAAACACAAGGAGTCTGGACCCCAATAGAGCGAGACCTCCACATCAATGTCTTGGAAATGCGAGCAGTCCTCAATGCGTTGTATGCTTTTCAAGAGGACTTTGTCCCAGGCTCTTGTTCAGACGGACAACATGGTCGTCTTTTACATCAACAAGCAAGGAGGAACCCACTCCTGCCCCCTGTGCAGGGAGGCGATGAAAGTCTGGTGCTGGGCACTGGAGTGTCGCATCTCTCTGTCCACAGTACACATTCCAGGTGTCCTAAACAACTTGCCAGACAGCCTAAGCAGGTCTCAGTCCAAGATGCACGAGTGAGAGCTACTGCAATCAATAGCGGACCAGCTCTTAGACACATGGGGTCGACCAGATCTGGACCTCTTTGCGTCCCCACGCAACATCAAGCTGCCAACTTTCTGCTTGCAAGAGCCCACTCCTGGTGTTTTCTGGCTTGATGCATTGTCCCTTTGTTAGGTAGGGAGGTTTCTTTATGCCGTCCCTCTCATTCAGAGAGTTCTATTGAAGATACAGGCAGAAGGGGCTCGGATGATTCTAATCGACCCATTGTGGCCTCGGTACATTTGGTTCCCACTACTTCGGCGGTTGTCCTCGGGACCTCCAATTCCGCTGCCAATATGCTCGCAGTTGCTGTCTCAGGATCAGGGCTCACTGGTCCATCCCAATCTCAGGTCTTTGCACCTTCATGCTTGGCTCCTGCAGACGTAGGAAAATCCAGGTATGGGGTTTCCCAGGAGGTGGCGGACGTCCTTGTCTCGGCGAGGAAGCCCTCTACTTGCTCCACTTATGATGAAGTGGAAGCGTTTCAGCTTATGGGCATCATCTCACCGTCTGGACCCCCTTACCTGTCCGGTGAACTCAGCATTGCAGTATCTCCTCTCCTTATACCAACAAGGCTTGAACTACTCTTCGATAAAGGTGCACATATGGGCCATTTCTGCATATCATGCCCTTTTGGGGGATAAATCCTTAGCCCAACTGGATGTGGCCCACACCTTTTTATGGGGTATTCTGCATATGAGACCTCCCATTAGGGATCCTATCCCATACTGGGACCTCCTGTTTGTGTTGGAGAAGCTCACTCTTCATCCTTTTGAACCAGCGGCTGAGTGTGAGCTGCGTTACCTTTCCTGGAAGGTTTGTTTTTTAGCTGCTGTTACCTCAGCTCGAAGAGTCTCCAAACTCCAGGCTCTGATGTGTAAAGAGCCATATTTGATTTTTTTCACAGGGAAAGGGTTTCCCTCAGAACAAATCCTAAATTCCTTCCTAAAGTGGTCTCAGAGTTGACCCTCAACCAGTCGGTTGACCTTCACGTTTACTTTTCTTCTCCTTCCAGTAAGGGAGAAGCTCTCTTTCACACTCTGGTTGTTCACAGGACGCTGAGGTAGTACCTAAAGCGCACAGCTGCACACCGTAAATCGGAGCAACTGTTTGTGGCTTTCGTGCCACAACACTCTGGCAACCCGGTGTCTAAGCAGACTGTTTCTGAGTGGCTTGTCAACTGTATTGTGTTTTGCTATGAAAAGCACAGCAAACCCCTTCCAGGCCTGGTTAGGGGTCACTCCATCAGGGGAGTCTCGTCTTCCTTTGCCGCCTTGAAGAATGTCTCTATAAGAGACATATGCACAGCTGCAACCTGGAATTCTGTGCACACTTTCTGAAGTACTATAGCCTGTACATTACATCCAGATGCCGTGCTGGTTTTGGCTTGGCAGTCCTTCAGGGACTTCTTTCCTGAGTTGCTGTGTTTCCAGCATCATCCCATCTTTCCACCTCCTGGGGTTAGGCACCTACTTGGCATGGGACTGCTTGGGATTCAGTCCTAATGGTTATAGCCTGCTGCAAGAGCTCCCACTCGAAGTAAGATAGTACAGTTACGTAAGAACTTACCATAATAGTAGATCTTCAAGAGGAGCTCTTGCAGCAGGCGCTGCTTTCCCGCCCTCCATCCCCTGGATGAGGTGTGCAGAACATCATCTGCAGGCTTCGCTTCTTTCTCTCGTCAGGGCCCATTCGTGGGTCTTGGTGGGGAAACTGGGATGGAGGTGGGTCCACCCCCTTTTATACCGTGGCCAACGTTGGGGTGGAGCCGACGTTGGAGGGCGGTCCCTGCTGGGTATTGCTAGCTAAGAATTTTTCCGGTGGGTCCTAATGCCTGCAGCGTTAGTCCTAATGGTTATAGCCTGCTGCAAGAGCTCCTCTCGAAGATCTACTGTTACTGTAAGTTCTTACATAACTGTACTTTACAGACGGCCATGGACATCGGCGATTCTTGCACCAGGTCGGTGGCTGCGACTGTTGCTATGTGCTGATGGGCTTGGCTTTGGATCTCAACCTTTATGGCAATTGTCCCCTTCCTGGGCACCAATTTGTTTGGGCCGAGGGTGGATGGTCATCTCACTAGGATTGAGAAGTTCAACGACAACTTGGATTCCGTCACCTTGGCCCCAAATGACAAGCGCTCAAAACCCCAGAAAAGGTTATTTTGCCCTTTTCACTGATGGCTTTTCTTACTTTACTTTTTAGAATCTCTTTTTTTTGAAGGGATTCCTTCAACTTGTTTATGTCGAGAGTTAATCCTTCATCTTCTCTCGTCCTTCGCTGCGGAAAGAAGATTGCCTCCACAGACGAACACTCTCTCTGTATCTGCTGTCTTGGGCATGACCACAACATTTCTGATGGATCAACAGGTAGCCAGCTCTGGGCAGGGGTCCTCCGGGGTCCCAGCCTCCCAGTCTCTGACTGGTTCTTCCAGCTCCCAGGCCTCCAAAGCCCGAGACAAGTCCTGGGGGGGTCAAAAAAAAGATAGAGATTGCGGCCGGTCCCTCTCCCCCCCAGCACTGATCTCGTTCCCTGTCAGCCTCTCCTCCTTGTGGGGGATCTTCATCAGCTGTGGCTGCACTAGCGAAGAAATCTACTGTCCAGGTCTCTGTGCCCACCAGACTCATACCAACAGTGCTTCTGCCCCATTCTCAGGGCAGCCGGCCATCAACCTCTGGGTCGTCAGCCCCTCCTTCATCGTTGTTGATGGCTCTCCTGTCAAGACTTGCCCCTTCTCCCTCCAGAGCAACGGGCTCCTAGAGTTCACAGGATTTCACAAGTGCTGTCGACCCTGTACAGACCCTTAGGCCCTCCCTGCCATCGATGGCAGCTTCGTCATCAGTGCCTTCTCTTCGGCCTCAGGAAGCTCCCCATGGGCCGTCATTGGCGCATCCAACACCAGACCTAGATGTTGAAGAGGTCGACATTGTGGAGGAGTACCACCCATACCTCATTCTTCTGGATGATGAGGAAGAAGAAGAGGAAGAGGTCCTGCTCTCTGACAGATCTGCAGCCTCTTCTGTCAGTGAGGACTCAGTGAAGCATACCTCAGGTCTCCTGAGGACCCCACATTTTTCAGTGTGATGAAGCAGCTGTCCTCAGCCATGGGCTTCCACACTGAGGAAGAGGATGCCACCAGAAAAGAACTGGTCGACTTCCTGGAGATTCCAGACTCTTCCCCCAAAGATCATTCTTCCAGTGCTACCAGCATTGAGGAATACAGCCACAGCAGCCTGGCACAGACCAGACATGGTGCCAGCTATGCCTCTCAGGGTAGACGAGCTTTATCATGCTCCCCAGGGTCTTCCCTGTTATGCTTCCCAGCCTGGGACAGAGTCAGTGGTCATCAAGGCAGCTCATGACTGGTCTAAGGCACCTAAGCACCTTAGTTTCCTTCCCCCAGACAAAGAGTCTTGTAGAATTGACCTCTGGGGCAAAAGGGTTTATGCCTCCTCTACTGTAGGTTTGAGGATTGCAAACTATGTGTCGCACATGGCAAAATACCAGAATGCCAATTGGAAGAAGGGCAAGACTGCCGCCCAGGCTCTTCCAGAGGATGCTCAAAAGCAGGAACTGCTTCAGTGCCTTCAAGCCACTGAGGATTTTAGTATCTCCTCAGAGCCCTGTATGACATGGCTGACACCGTTGCCACAGCAACTGCCACAGGCATATGCCTATGTAGGCACTCCTGGCTCAAAGTATCTGGGTTTGCGGCTGATGTGCAACAAAAAGTACTCAATGCCCCCTTTAATGGCACCAAGCTGTTTGGCCCTGATGCTCAGGACATCATAAATGATCTGCAAGCATCGGGCAGGGCCCTCAAGTCTGTCCACTCCCTCTACCACACTCAACCAAGGGGTGGAGGATGGCCTCGTTTTTGCAAAATGAACGTTAGGCCCAGGACAGCTCCCTGGCCCCAAGGAAAATGTAGAGCCCAAGCTCCCTTGCTTGCCCCCTCCAGTGCTAGAGGGGAGGTCAAGCATCCCAGAAATGAGGGACCAGACCCTGCAGCAGGCTGCACCACTGCTTGACTCCTTGCCAGACTCCCCTCTCTTCTGGTCCCAGACCAGGAGGCAGTGGTCGGAGTTTGGTTCTCCCTCCTTCTGAATCAATGGGCAACCATAACTATGGATGCATGGATTCTGCAGATCATAGAAAGAGGTCACACCTTGGAGCTCATACAGTAGCCTTCAGAAACCCCAACTCTGCCCTCCTGTTATCCTCCAGTTCACCTGTCTGTTCTGAGGGAGGAAGTGCAGTACCTTCAACCCAAGCAGGCCATCAAGCCAGTGCCCAGGCACCAGAGAAACAAGGGGTTTTACTCCAGGTTTTTCCTGGTCCCTAAAAAGACTGGAGACCTGAGGCCTATTCTGGACCTAAAGGACCTCAGTCTGTATGTCCAATACAAAAATTTTTGGATGGTAACTTTGTCAGGTCTGATGCCCCTTCTCAAGACAGGGGACTGGCTCTGTTCACTGGACATACAGGACACTTACCTGCACATCT
Organism: Neoceratodus forsteri; assembly: GCA_016271365.2. Taxonomy (NCBI): domain Eukaryota; kingdom Metazoa; phylum Chordata; order Ceratodontiformes; family Ceratodontidae; genus Neoceratodus; species Neoceratodus forsteri. Next base: position 1,049,657,867 of record CM057456.1, read on the forward strand.
CGATCTTTCTCTGTTTCACCTTTCAGGGCAAACATTATCAGTTCAAAGTGCTGCCCTTTGGCTCGTTCTCTGCACCGTGAGTCTTTACCAAGTGCATAGCAGTAGTTGCAGCAGCTCTCAGAAGGGAGGGACTGTATGTCTTCCTGTATCTGAATGATTGGCTCCTAAAGGCCCCGTCCAGGGAACAGCTTTTGCTGACTCTGGAGTGAACTCTCCAGCTCTTTCACTCCCTGAGCATCACTGTCAGTCTGCCCAAATTGATTCTGATACCATCCCAAAGGTTGCAGTACATAGGGGCAGTTTTGGACTCTGCACAGGGGAAGGCCTTCCTGCCCCAAAACAGGGCAGAGTGACTTGTAGCTGAAGCTCAGGAAGAGACCTAGAGTTGATACATTCATGCCAGGGCTATACCTTCAATTTCTTTGCCAGATGGCAGCTGCCATACCCACTGTTCCACTTGCCAGACTCTATATGCATGGGGTACAGTAGGACCAGCACACGGACAAGTTAGACCAATCAGTCCTGGTCTCTTCCCCAGTACACAAGGTACTGCAGTGGTGGATGGACCCCTTGAATCTGCTTCAAGGTGTCCCGTTGCAGATCTCCTCCCCGCAGCAGATCCTAACCACAAATGCCTCAGGTCTGGGCTGGGAAGCGCACCTGGGTCCCTTCCAGACCCAGGGCTCTTGATCCCAGTGGGAAGCCTCCCTGCATATCAGTGTCCTGGAGATGAGGGCGGTGCTTTACGCCATGCAGGCTTTTCAGGAGCACCTTGTTCTGGGTCAGCTGCTGGGGCATTCAGACAATCTAAGCGGTGGGGAGGACTCATTCATAACCCCTGTGCAGGGAGGCCATAAGAGTGTGGTACTGGGCGCCAGAACACAGTCTGACACTCTCTGCAGTCCACGTGCCATCCAGAATTGAACCTTTTTGCATCCCCACTCAGTGCAAAACTGACCAGTTTCTGCTCGCTAGATCCAGGCCCTAGAGTTGCTGGTGAGACGCGTTGTCCCTCTCCTGGAGTGGGAGGTTTCTTTATGTCTTCCCTCTGTTTCCTCCAATCCAGAGGGTGCTAATCAAGTTGCAGATGGAGGGGGCCAGCATGATCCTGGTAATTCCATTCAGGCCTTGGCAGATGTGGTTCCCTGTGCTCCAGTGGATGGCGGAGGAACCTCCGGTTCCTCTCCCTCTTTGCTGGAATCTGCTGACCTAGGCTCAGAGGACCCTGGTCCATCCCAACCTCAGGTCCCTCCCATCTGCAAGCTTGACTCCTGAGAACATTGCCATCGCCAGGTTCGTGGTCTCTACCAGAGTGGCAGACGTCCTAGCGGCCACCCAGAAGCCTTCCACTCGAGCCACATATGACATGAAGTGAAAGCGGTTTGCCATCCAGGCTGCCAAACATAGTTTGGACTTGTTCACCTGCCTGGTGAGCCACATTCTGAACTACCTGATCTCTCTGCCCGACTCGGGTCTCCAGTACTCCTCCCTCAAGGTGCACCTTTCGTCTATTTCTGGCTTTCATGAGCCCATGGGTGACCATATGATTGCTCAGCTGGACGTCTCCCGCACCTTTTTTAAGGGGCATCCTGCATGTGAAACCCCAATCCTTTCTCTTTTTCCGGCTTGGGACTTGAATTTTGTTTTGGAGAAACTGACCCAGTCTCCCTTTGAGCCTATCACGACTTGTCATTTACGCGTTCTCTCTTAGAAAGCGTTATCTTCAGTTGCCATTACTTCTGCTTGAAGAATTTTAGAGCTTCACGCCCTCTGGTGCAAGGAGCCTTATTTGAGTTTTTTTACAAAGACAGGGTGACTTTGCACACAAATCCTAAGTTTTCTTCCTAAGGCGGTCTCTGAGTTTATGCTCAATCAATCTATCCACCTTCCTGTTTATTTTCCAGAGCATGTCAATCCAGGGGAAGCACTGGTCCATACGCTAGATGTACGCAGAACTTCGAAGTACTACCTGCTTCGAGCCAAGGAAGGTAGAAAGTTGAAGCAGCTGTTTGTTTCCTTCACCCCATACAGAGGGTGCTTCAGTTTCTAAGTGATGTTTATCCGTATAGTTGGCAAATTGCATTATGTTCTGCTACAAGTACAGCAAAAAATTGCCTGGTGCTGTCAAAGCTCATTCCACAAGAGGCATGGCTACCTCTGTGGCTTGTTTCCAAGGGGTCTCAGCCGCTGCCATCTGTGATGCTGCCACCTGGAGTACCATCCATACGTTCACCAAGCACTACAGTCTAGATGTTGCTTCCAGAGCCCGTGCAGGTGTTGGCAGGGCTGTGCTACAGGGACTCCTGTCTTTAGTTTATAGAGAGCCCTCCTCCCAGACTGTCTGTTTGCAACTGTAACTGCCTGGGACTCATTCCTATGGTGAGATCTGATGACTGAGATAACCCTGATGAAGATAAAACAATTACGTCAGAACTTACCATAACAGTAAATCTTTTAGGGGACGTCAGTCATCAGGTCTGCTTTCCTTCACACCATTGCCCTTTTTGGGGCTCCTGTCTAGGAAGTGGCTATCTGGTGTATCCAGCCTTTCACATAGGTCTGGGCACCTATCTCTCGCTCTCTCTTCTTAGTGCCCCATTCCTGGGGCTATGCTCCCTTTGTCTCCGGGAGAAAGAGCTGAGGAGGGAGCGGGGCGGCTCACACCTTTATAGGGTTGATGACATCACCGGACGTCGATGGCATGGGTGCCCCAGTTGTACTGCTGGAAATCTTCTGTGTGGATTACCCTTCACCGATGATGAAATTCCTACAGTGTGACCTGATGCCTAAGAGCCCATCGAAGATCTACAGTTACGGTAAGTTCTTATGTAACTGTTCTGTTTGACAGGTATGCTGATATGTTTATTAACTGTAGCTGATACTAGCTATTTGATAGACATATGAAGAAATTATAAACTGGCTTAAATAATGTTTGTGTTTAAAACAACCCATTAAATAATTTCAAGTAAGAATTCTTTTGATATTTTTTAAAATTGCTAAATTTTTTAAAGTAATGCTCAAAAATGTGCATGTGGAAGGGCTGCCCGATGGGCCACTGGTAGCACATTGTGGTACCGTGCCAGCAACCTGAGTTTTGAAAACGAGCCCATGATGCTGGCAAATGTCAGGCTATGATAGAGGAGTGCTGCTTACAGTAACTGGGAAGTGGCACTGCACTTCCACAGTATCAGCAACCCCTGTGCTAGAGCCTTGATGAATTCACCTTCCAGCTGCAGGGGAACCTCCATGCTGAGGATTCTGTCTAGAGCCTGTCTGTGACACTTTATGTGGGGAGCTGGGAGGAGAAGTAACTGGGGGTTGGGGTAATCAGACCACTATGACAGAATAATAGTTGCCAGTACTCTCAAACCCTGCACCATAGTGGTGGCAGGAGTTCATCCATTAAGGAAGGTTGGCGGGTGGCCCGAAGATGGGACCATTAGAGTGAGGTACTGGAGAAAAAGCTAGATTAAAAAGTGTGTGTGGGGTAGGGATGTCAGTTAATTTATGTTGTAATAAAGTGCAGCTAATCTGCCATGGAGCTCAACCAGCCACCAACCTCTGTTCCCCGCGCTTCGCAAGGCTGCTGAGTAGCGGAGGAACTCTCATGACCACTGCCTTCACACTCTGCTGTGGGTGAGGTTTAATCTTTGAAGTGTCATTAAATGGTCAGGAACTGCCCTGAAATTAGTCCAGTGGGGGTTCATTCATAGGAAATGATACTGAGATGTGTGTCTGGTAGGGAGCAGAATTGGATTTCACAGATCCGTCCGTGATTTGGTTGAGGAGGTCATTAGGCACACAATTGGGACTGGGAAATGGCAAAAGGAACCCTGGTGGTCTGTGTGGGCAGAGGTGGCGGGGAGCGTCAATAGGCCATTCTATGACATTTTAAGCTGGGCGGACAGATGCACCATCGTGTGGTAGTGGGCATTGATTTCAGTGCAGTTAAGCCCTCCCACCACACTGGAAACTGCCTATGGGAAGCTGTCTGTGCCAAGTCAGTAGAAGGATTAAAACACTGGTGGGAAAGAGTATACAGAATATGTAAGGGTAGAAGGGGAGAGAAAGAAACATAGAATTTGACGGCAGATAAGGGCTGCTTGGCCCATCCAATCTGCCCATTTCTCCCTACCTACACTATTACCGCAGACCATGCCTGACCTACAGCTCTTTCTCCCTGGGGATGAAGGAGTGATTAACCCTCACAGCCAACCTTGGCAGACTAGATGTGCGGTTGGACCTTTTCTGCGGTCATGAGCAACGTTTCTATTTTCATTATGATCTTTTTACAGAGGAGAAGAAAAGCATTAGTGGTGCAAACCTCTGAGAACTCAAGGCTTGGTGGATCGGCCTGTTCCTCTCAGACATATTACGTTCTGCCTTGTGTGGATAAAAAATACACCTCTTAGTTTGCTCATTTCTCATATCCTGTAATGTTATGTTCTGTCAACACCCTATGCAAACTGACTTCGGCTATGTACTGATTATCCCACAAATCCCACAGTTTGTTCCATGTAATCTCTACTGTCTGAGTAAATACCAGTACAAAGTCCACAGCTGACATATTTATAATGCTGTGCTGTCTGCACAGTTGCTCTGATCAGAGCCTTTTCTGATCAACTGGGTATTTTAAGTATTCTAGGCCCCCTGGTGGCCTGCTGTGCTAGCAAGCCGGGTTTGGGAATGGAATCTGGGAGCCGTATCAGGTAGAGGCCATGGGCTGGAGATGTGCACTCTTTCCAAGGAGGGCTGGCAGTGGATTCCAGCACCACAGCAACACCTGTGGGAGGGCCAGGGAGTTTGTTCTTCATGCAAAGCATCCAAATGGCAGTTCACGCCACTTGGTGGAGGGAGAAACGGAAGAAACATGGGAAGGGAACAGCCAGCTCCCATCACCATGACAGCTTTGGCCTGATACTGGGTATATCCTTGAATTGGAGTATATCTCCTGTAAGACAGGCTGCTGTTCAGGTACAAAAATCTAATTTTGAAAAAAAGTATTGATTTCATGTGCCATACTGAACCATATTCTGCCCCTGATTGCACACAAAAAAAGAGGGTAGGAAAACCTAGAGGATGCTTCCTTAATGATCTGCCAGACTTACAACCCAGTTTTGATTTGTTTTTTCTTTTTAGCTATGAAGAGGGTGATTTTGAAAAAGCTGCTGAGCTATACAAGAGAGCCATGGAAATTAAAGAAGCGGAGGCCTCTCTTGTAGAAGGAAAGGCTCCATCCAGGCATTCCTCCAGTGGCGACACCTTCAGTTTAAGGAACGTGCTACAGCCAAATGCTTATCTTGAGAGTGGACATAGGTGATGTCTGCTGAGAAACACTAATAAATGCTTTTTCTGGTTGCATTCTCTGGAAAAACACACACACACACACACACACTACATTTCCAGAGCTCCGAACGTGGACTGCTGTGCTGGATTTGGAAAGCGAAGATTGACAACTGAATGAAGTGCCAGCAGGAGATACCAAGATCTTCAGGATGTCTCCTCTGTAACCAGCAAGAAGTTACATTTCTTAACAATTTTTTATTTACGATACTTCAATGCTGCTATTTTGAGCTCAGTAGAATTGTCTACTAATGTATTTTTTTCACCAGTTTATATATTTTTACCCATTCTGATTTAGCCTCCATTCAGTAGACCTGCTTCCTCTTTCAGGCCAGCACCTCCATCCCCATCACCCACTTTCTCCTTGACATAGCCTCATCACCTTACCCAAAATTTTCCCTCCTTACCTCCAGGGTCTGGATCACAGGTGGGGGAGAGGGTAGAAATGGGAGCCGTGGTCAGTGGGGCAGAGCCTGCATGATGCTGGGCCTTCATCCTACTGCGGTCAGTGGTTTTCCCTCATCCATGTTCTCACCTGGATCGCCAAGATGGGAAGCAATTTCATATGGGAGGGCATGCCATGGATATGTTCAGCATATCTCTGCTGGAAGAGTAAGCTCCCCAGCCCAACAACAGGGGCCAGTGCCGAAACAGTGCATACCACCCCCACCCCCCCGGCTGGGACATGCCATTGACAGTGCTGATTCCCAGCCTGACAGCCTGAGTGCCAACTCCCACATTTGCACCTGAACCTGGGTTGCTGGTGTAGAAGTACCTCATGCTTCCATTTGGGCCATGAGGTTGCCACACCATTTTGTAATTTAAAGAACATCTTAGAGCGATTTGTTTTTCACAGCTACTGTTTGTGCTCCATGCCAGTCAGCCCCCATCCAACCGACCCCCCACCCCATCACCCGGAATTACCGGTGCTTACCTTGCCCGGCCATGGTGCCTGCAGGGGGTCGGTCTTCATCCTGCCAACCGGCATATTTTCTCCTGGTTTTCTCCCAGGAGTATGCGCGCATGCACCGTACAGCCCTGGTTGCGGCTCCTTTTCCCCACCCCATGGCCTAGTGCCTGTGGCCCTCTGTGAGCCCGTGCTATCCCCAGCCTCCACGGGGGGTCACCATCAGCCGAGGGATGATGCGCTTCCTCCCCAGAGAGGAGAGCTTGCCTGCCGGCAGCTTTATCCAGCTCCACCCCCCCATGCCGACCTCCGATGCCCCGGGCTCATTCCCGAACCTGGGTCGCCAGCGTGGGTCGAGGTAGGGTGCCAGTGCCTCAACCCTCTACATCACCAAGCCAGCTGTTTTCACAGTTTTTAATTCATAGCTAGGTAACCATAACAATGATTTCAGATGTTAATTGTATAAAATAGTAAAATGGGCCTTCCATTTAAACAGTCTACAAATGTAGCACAGTTTGACTCACTGAGGTCTCAGGAGCTCTTTGAGAGTTCCACCGCTTGTGGCCTGTACACTTTTAACAGTGCGACCTGGAGCTTTCTGAGCAAAATCGAGTCATAACAGCATGCCACAAACAAATGCGAATACCTCATGAACCGTAAGTGCTACATAAATGGTACAAGTGGCAAATTTGTTGAGCACAAAATTACTTTTCCAATGGTACGATGCAATTAAATACAAGTAGTATTTGTAAAGTTAGGGTACCGTTGCACCTGGGACTATGGTTGTGCCTTTGGTCAAGAATAAACTGGAAAAAGTTTGAGGCTGAAAATAGCTTCAGAGACCCAGCACCAACTAAGGCAATCTACAGGCAACGAACGCTTGCTCTATACATCCTTCGTTTACTTCTTTGAAGTGGAAAGTAGGCTGCAGTTGTACAAACTCACCCCAGGACTGTGGTGTAGATCCAACAAATCATCCTTTTTATTGTAGAAACGAGGTGAAAAAAAAGCCAAAAAATCCTGCTCGCTGCTCACCACTATACAACACTTCACTTGGATACCGCTCCCCCTCTTGTGAACATCACGAAGCACCTGACATGTTTCGCTCCTATCGGAGCTTTCTCAAAGGTGCAACAAGTAGACATAGATTTCATTATAAAGCATTACATTTAAAGTGACAGCACATCTAATACCAACAATATGTGAATTAAAAAACTTACAAGTTGGGCTAAAAACAAAAATCATTATGTCAAAAACGGATAATTCAGTATGTCCATACATATTATAAATGGGCCAATATTGCCAGACTAAACAATTTATGCGACTAAGGGCTCTAAACAATACTTGCAAAATTGTCCTTGTGAAATAGAGAATCAGAGAATGCACCATTTCACTGCCATCAGATGAAAAAACCTGTGCAAATCTGAAAGAGAAAAGAAAAATAGAAAAATATTAATATTGTTACATCAATAATTAGATTCAGCATTCTATCATACATCTTATTGTTACATACTTATTTTCGGGGCATAGAAATCATCCTGATATTTATTTTCTACAGAAAAAAGTTTTATTTTATCAGAAAGGGTTTTATTTCCAATTTTCCATTCAGCCCCTTGCCTTCCATTCCTTTGAAGGCTACAATCCAGTATTGTTCTCATTTTAGTAATAGATCATCATAATCCCCTGTTCTTCGATTTAATACTGGTTTTTCTATGCCATTGAATGTAAAACCGTGTTCCCATTTATTTTTCATTTTTAGAATGTGTGCAGCCAATGCATTTTTCATGTCACCATTTTCTAAGGATCTGTTATGTTCTCCAATCCGGGTTTTAAAAGCCAGTTTGGTTTTACCCACATAGAATGCTTTACATTTGCAAACTGCCAAGTAAATCAAACCATTAATGACACATGTCACCCCTCACGGGGTGTGTCCTACCATGAGAGGATGTACAGATACTTTGCTGTTCACCACCTGAGGACAAAATTCACAATTGCCACATTTGTTGCTATCATTTTCTAGTTGTGGCAACCACATTCTAGGTTTACACTCCAGTGGCTGTACTGAATGTACCAAATGGTCCCTCAGACTCTTCCCTTTTCTGTATACAACTTTAGGACCTTCCTTAGGCAAATCTCTCAAACCCTGGTCCTGACATGCAATATGCCAGTGTGTTTTTTTAACTATACTGGCAGTGTCTTTTGACTGAGCATTATATGTGCTAACGAAGCACAACTGCATGTCTTGTTCATTTTTCTCTTTTTCACTACCCTTCAGTAATTTCTCTCTGGGGATTTTTTCAACTTCCCCTCTAGCTTTATCAACTACATTTTTGGCATAGCCTCTGGTGAGTAATCGATGATGTAACTCATCTGCTCTTTCCCTGTACAGTGTTTGTGTCCCACAATTTCTGTTTGTTCTTATAAATTGACCTTTTGGTATGGTTCTCATAATATGTCCCGGATGACTACTGTCTGCTTGTAATAAAGTATTCCTGTCCATAGATTTTCTATGTAGATCAGTAGTTAATCCCCCCCATATTGTCCTTTTTTGTTTTCAGGTCTAAGAAATTAATCTCTTGTGTGCTATGGGATATGCGGAATCTCAGATTAGAATTGCTGTTTTACAAGAATTCAACAAATGCCATCAGTTCTGTCTCTGTACCTTTCCAGATGACAAAAATGTCATCAATAAAGCATCTCCAAATGTCAGTTTTTGTTAAAAATGGGTTATTCTGACGTCTAACAATTTCTGCTTCCCATCTGGCCATATAGAGATTCGCAAAGTTAGGAGCAAAACTCGCACCCATTGCTATGCCTTTCTGTTGCAGAAAATAATCTTGTTTGTAAAAAAAAAGGCGTTGCTTTTAAGAACCAAATCTGTCAAATTTATCAGAACCTCTGCCGATGGAACTAATTCATCTCTGCTATTTAAAAAGAATTCTATCGCTTGTAGGCCTTCACCATGTGGGATGATTGTTTATAATGCATTCACATCTAAAGTCACTAAAATACTTTGTTGTTCGATGGCAATGTCATTGATCACATCCAATAGATCTCTTGTGTGTTTAATATATGAAGGTACATTTTTAACAATTGGTGCTATATGGTAATCAATGAACAGTGCTATAGGTTCAGTAAGACTCTGATTACTCGAGACTGTGGGTCTCCCTGGAGGATTAACCAAGCTTGTATGTATTTTAGGGAGACAATAAAAGCTAGCTCTCACAGGATATGCTACCCAAAGATATTCTATTGTGTTTTTGTCCAAAGCTCCTTCATTTAAAACCTGATCTAGATATTTATCAATCTCTTTTTTCAGGGCATTTGTGGGATCACCATTAAGTTTTTTATAATATACAGTGTCTCCCAATTGTCTTGTCATAATCAACACTGTTTTGTATTACTATCGCACCTCCTTTGTCAGCTGGTTTGATCGTAAGATTTGTGTTACTTTCAAGTTTTTTAAGTAAAGTAAGTTCATTTTTGCTCAGATTGTGAAAATATTTTAACATTTTCATTTTTTTTCCAAAACATCAAGATCAAGTTCACAGCTTTTAACAAATGTCAATACTGCTGAAGACATATTAGGGCAAAAATTTGATTGTGTTTTAAATGTATCTTTATCTGTCGCATCCCTTTGTAAAGGCTCACCTCTATTGTTCTCAGTGTCCATGTTGTATAAATTTTCTTGTTGATTAAAAAAGATTTCAAACTGAGGTTTCTCCCCATTTTATGGATGTCGACCAGTGTCTCAAATTTATTGAATTTGCATGTGGGCACAAAAGAAAGACCTTTAATAAAAAGTGAAATTTCAGCATCCGACAAGTTGTAGTCCGACAGGTTCATCACATTCAATATGGCATCCTCCCCGTCTCCTGTGTCTTTGCCAGGATGTGCCCCTGTTTCTCCCTCTGTCTCCAGCCCCTCTTGACACCTCCTAGCCTGGTTCTCTTCCTGGGATCCAACGGGTTTGGCATTGACTGTGCCAAGGCATTTGTGATTGTGGGGGTGGGGTGGGAGGATAGCACATGTTTCTTCTTCTTCCTCCTCTTCCCCGTAAAAATTATCTGTATCTTGAATATTCAGTTCACTTGCTGCTTCTAATTGGTTTTCTTTATTAATTGTCTTATTATTCACAGCTTCAAAAATTGGAACCACTGGTTTTGCTGTAGTCCAGTTGTGTATTCGTCCTTCCTTATAGTCCCTTTCCTCTCTCTTAAATTTCATTTTTTTAATATTTTTTAATCTTACTTCGAGAGGGCTCTTGCAGTAGGTAATTACATAGAGGACTGACTTCGGCAGGCGGCAGGACCCCCCGGAAAAAATTCTAGCTAGCAGTCTCTGGCGAGGGACCGCACCCACGTCAGGTGACCGGCGTCAGGAGACGTCAGTATAAAGGGCGGTCCCTCATGCCCGCCTTCCAGTTCTTTCCCGCCATTAGCTTATGCTAGTGCCTCACAGAAAAGTTCCCTGCTCGTCAGGCTCCTTCGTTGGTAGTTTTACGAGTATTTCGATTTTCTCAGCGAGTCAGGTACCTGGTGTAACATGTCGCCCTACATCCTCCGAGCACAAAAACAAGTGCAACTCGTGGCGCCCAACTCCCACAAGGACGGCCATTCCTCAGCTCTTGCTTCAGGGCCCCACTATCCGTGGAGAAGTGCCAACACTGCTCAGCTTTAACGCAGCCACCCGGGGAAGGCGGCAGCAGTCCCTGGAAGCCCACATTTTAAAAAAGAAAATGAGCTCCATGGAGAAAGAACTGAAAAAGCTTCAGCAGGCGTCGACTTGCCCTGAAGGCCATCGCAAGAAGAAGGATAAGGAAAGGCACTGGGACAAGGGCTCCTCTCCCACCGCATCTTCCTCAGGAGTCACCGTGAAACAGGTAACATCCTCCCCGGGGGAGCACTCCACGACGGCCGCCTTAGAGGCTTCTAAAGTGGCAGTTGGTTTCAAGGCTTCTGACCCTTCGAGGCTCTGGGCTCGTGGAGACCTCCACTCCCAGTAAAGCTGTGGTTTCACAGCCTGCTGGTGCAAGCAGCTCCGATAAGCCAGACGTCAGCTCCTCCGATGCCCACACGGAGAAGGTTGGTAAGCAGGGTGAGAAATCCCTATACTTTAGGTGCCCCAGGGCAGGCACTTTTGCTTCAGGACACCTAAAGCTGTTTAGTGCCTGCCCCTTTGGGCACCTAAAGTATTTCAGCAGAGTTCTGTTTTTTTTTTTCTCCCCGCAGAGTTCCGTTTTTTTTTCTCCCCAGACCTTGCCGTTTTTTTTTTTCCTTGGGTGCAGGGGAGCCAGCAGAGTAGCGCAGATGCAGAGCTGACATCCCCCGACCTTGCCGGTTTTTTTTTTTAGTCTTCTAACTTTCCTTGGGGGCAGGAGAGCCAGCAGAGTAGCGCAGACGCAGAGCTGACATCTGTAGAGCTGATCACGAGTCTGCTTGTCTGGATGTCAGCTGACTGCTTGTCTGCAACGCACATGGAGGGAACGAGTTTAGAGCAGGTTGATGTGCCCCCCCCATTACAGTTGACTGGCACACAGATCAGCCAGTCAAGTCTTCATGTGTCCCTCAGTCACTGTTGGAGGTGGGCTACAGCAGCATATGCACCAGTAGGTGCGCTTATGTGGAGTATTCGCCCTCCAGACAGCGTGACGCAAGGACCGAGTATAGCGCACCATTCCTCAGACTGCATTCATGGAGACAGGCTGCCTGCCAACCTTGAACGATCGCGATCAGCAAAATAAATAACCAAAAGCTTTTTTAAGAGCTACATTTCTCTTTAACCACTCTCCCAGAAAAACGGGACTGCAAAAGGAGGGGTCAGGGGATTATAACTTGTAAATTGGAGCAGCTGGGGAGGAGAGGAGTGTGTCTGTGTGAGACTAACGTGGGTCTCTCTGACTCTCTGCAGTCAGGACTAAAGGAAATCTGCAGAAAAGAAAGGAAATCTGTGGGGGGGGATTAAACTGCAGAAAGAAGGGAATGGAAGGAATTTTAGGTTAGGGAGAGGTACAAAGGAGAGGAGACAATTCAGCAAGTTAAAAAAAACCAGGCAGTAAACAAGAAATAAAAGCAAAGCAAACAAATCTATCTAAATTAATCAGTCTGCTCAACTGCTCTGCAATTTCTAATAAAAGCAGCAGCAGTCTGTAATATCAGGGGGGAAGGGACACTGCATGCAGGCTTGTGGTGAAGCAATGCAGAGACTAAACTTAAACTCAGACTAGTCTAAATGCACATGCACTATATATCCAGCAAAGTAATTAAAAAGTAATCTGTACTGGGCTGGCCTTTGGATTTGTTATAGGGACCGTACAGAGAGTCAGACTAGCACTGCCTGCAGTCTCTTTGAAATAAAGGAGCTCAGTGTTGCTCAGTCAGCTCACCCAGTCTATAAAGAAAGCTGCATTCATTTACAAACTTCTCTGCACTAACTTAAATGTAAATCTACTGTTTCATATTTTCTACTAGCTAGCTACTGTGTGTGTGGAGGGACTAACTAAAATCTGGACTAAATACTGAAACAACCAGGATCAGTGTGTTATAAAAAATAAAATTGCTGAGTGTGGATTAAACTAAATGTAAATCCAGGGACCAGTTATAAAAAAAATCTATTTAGCTACTGTGTGGACTGAGAAAATTTAATTAAAGTAATTGTTTAATAAAGTTCTAAAAGCTTTTGAACTTGGAACACCTAAAACTCAGGGGTCTACTATTACTCTACTAGCTAATAAAGCTACTTTATGTGGAGCTGACTATCTCAAATCTAAATGCTGTTATTAAAAATATCTCATTGTGGTACGGACTGTCTAAAATCTCTAGCTTTTTACAGGCTACACTGTCTGTGGACTGTCTAAAATCTGTATACTGTTATAAAAATAATCAGACAACACACAGTCAGGTTTTCTTAAGTTTATTATAAAAAAAAAAAAACACTTTTTTCCTTGTCGCATTTATTAATACTGTGTAACACAAATAACAAATTCTTAAAATCAGTATTTACAAGTTCAACTCCGAACAGCCAGGCAGACACCATGAGTCTTTTAAATTTGGATTTAAGAGAAAGCATTTTGATGAGACTCATGGAGCTGACTGGATTCACTAACACCAAGTACTAGTACTACTACTACAGGCACAGCTATAACACCACCATCTCCTTGCCCAGACAGTGAAACTGTTATGACCACTGAAGTTTCCTCAAGTGCTACTGCTTGTACTGAAAGCCATGTTAAGGCCCTGAAAGTTAGAAAATTTCAGGAATCCTGGAAAGGGCAGGAAGTGGCTTACATATGACACCGATAAATGTGCCATGTTGTGTACATGGTGTCAGAGTTATGATAAAAGCCAAAGCAAAAATAATTTCAGAACTGGATGCAGTAATTTTAGAGTACATATTATCTCGGCACATGAAGTGTCCATAGCACACAAAAATGCTGAGAGGGCATACATTGCAAATAAAACAAAGTTGGAGAAAGACCAATAGAGAAATCCATACTATTTATGGAACAAAAAGAAATGGATCAAATTTGTAAATTGTTCTGTACTGCATGTTACGTTGCTAGGACCGAAAGGCCTTTCAGGGATTTTCCTGGGTTGATAGATTTACAAAGAAGAAGTCATGGGGATGATGCTATGAGTCACAGTTACAGTAGTGACAAGCAATGCCGTGTCTTCATTCACTATATTGCCCAAGATATTCAAAGCACTACTGCTAGTCTACTACAAGACGATGACTTCTTTTCTTTTCTTCTTGATTCCTGCACAGATAAAAGTGTGACTGAGGAGGAGGGCATTTATGTACGTGTTTTTGAAAATGGCCTACCTGTAACAAGATTTCTTGCACTGAAACCAGTCAGTGTCCCTAATTCAGAAAGCATTTTAAATGTGATTAATGCTTTAGAGGGTGAAGGTGGTTTAAGGGATGGTGGTTGGAAACATCAGCTGATAAGTGCGGCATCTGATGGTGCTGCTGTAATGTTGGGGAGCACGTCAGGTGTCCTTAGTCGAATAAAGCAAGATTTCCAGTGCCCACACCTCATTGACATACACTGCTGTGCACATCGTTTAGAGCTTGCTGTAAAGGATTCGTTCAGAGACTGCCCATTTTACAAGTCATTAGAACAACTTCTGCTGAACATTTACTCATTTACCACAGATCACCAAAAGTTGGAAAGGCCTACAGGAAACAGGATCCCTTTTAAATATTAATGTGGTCAAACCAGTTAACACTGGTGGCACTAGGTGGTTTGCACAGAGAAAGGGCCATTTCTGCCCTTGAAGGAATTGGGCTGCATTAGTGCCTCACCTCGAACATGTGTCACTGACAAACAAGCAGGATCATGGCCAAAAACACTAGGAATACTTAAAGTACTTAAGACTTTAAAATGTGTTATATACATGAACTTTCTGAAAGTGTTTTTTGGTTACTTATCCGCTCTTAGTCTGTGCTTTCAGCAAGAGGATGCCACTGTTGAAAAAGTTCACAGCAGAGTAGAAAGCACAATTCAAAAACTAAATGGTCTCTCGAATCAAGAAACTCTTCACCGCATAACACTTACATCTGTAAATGAGAACCTAACTCAGTACAACAGTGTTGACTTAACTAATGAAACTAGCAGGCACAGATCAGGTTCTCCTTCAGACATTGTAGAAGCCACAATTTCAGAGATCAAAAATTCTTCAGAAAACGTCACAGCACATTGAATCTCGCTTTCAGTCCTTCACGACCAATAAAGTGCTACTAGATGCAAGAGCTTTAAATTTTCAGTCCTGGCCAACATCCACAGAGGCACTTGAAACATATGGAGATCAAGCAATTCAAACAATTGTTGATTACTATAAAGTGGTCCTAGAGTCTCATGGAGTTGATGTTACCTTGGTACTGCTGGAGTGGCTAGACTTAAAAAAGCATGTACTCCACTTGCTGTCTGTTGAAAGTTGTAAGTCTCTGAAATTGTGGCAGAAAGTGATTCTTGCGGATGTGCAGGATCAACAATTTCAAAATGTGCTGGCCATTGTCAGAATCATTCTCCTGATTCCTGTGCACACTGCTGCTGCAGAATGAGGCTTCTCTCTGATGGGAAGAATAAAAAATGACTGGAGGGTTGGATTATGCCCAGACACCCTACATGACCTAATGACTATATCTCTGAATGGACTCCAGCTTAGTGACTATAACCCTGAAGGCGCCATATCACTGTGGTGGAAAAATGGCAAAAGAAGGCCCACTACCAAAGCTTATGGCTCCCGAACACTGTCACTGCATGCTGCTTCTGCCAGCCCTAGTGGTGGTGATGAAAACGAAAGTGCTTGGTCCAGTGAAGATGATGTCTAAAATTATGTAAACTAAGGGGCGGCATGTAAATAGTTTGTTGGGCATGTACATTTTCTTCTTACATGCCCAAGTGGGCATGTACTTTATTTCACGAATTTCATACCCTGTTGGTAAGTCACCCGACCCTTCGGAGCGGTTCACGGCCCCCGTTCCGCCCAACCAGGCCATCCATCGCGGCCTGCCTCTGGTGAAGGGTCCGTTTAGTCGCATCCACCTGGATCCCGCTGCTAAGCCGAATGTCAGTTCATCCAACATCTGCACAGCAGATGAGCCGAAGCCGGACACCCCCACGTCCGTTGTTCCCGGCTCCCTGCAGCCTTCACTGCCCTCTGGGGACCCTGAGTCTTCTCAGCTCGACCCCGCGGATTTCTCCCCCCATCCCCGGGCGACGCTGAGGCTTCTAGTCCACCTCCGTCAGACCGTCCACCTTCTGGTCCAACTGATCTGACGTTGGTTCCCCGGATGCCAGCTCCGACGCTGGTATTGTCAACGCCGGATGACATCCCACCCCCCGATGTTGCCCCGACGCGGCCCTCTGCCCCCCGGATCTTCTGCTCAAGATCCGCCCGTGTGGCCTCCGGCCGGACTGTCTGCTCAGGCAGCTCCTCTGGCTCCCGGGTACCCGGCCCCATCTATCCGACAACGCCATACCTGGGACCGCAGTATCCGGTGCTGACATATCCGACGCCACAGTACTCGGCTTCTCAATACCCGACACCGGGCTTCCCGCCGTCGGGTTATGGATACGTGCCCTTTGGGTATAGTCCATACCCGTATCCCGCTAATCCTCCACTGCCCCCTCAGCCACCGGTGGACTTGCAGGAGACTCTGGCCTCCTGGTGGACTGAGGCCAAGGCTCATCTCACCAGAGAGGTGGAGAGTCGTCTTCCGATGATGGTGCTGGTACCGGTTCCTGTACGTCCACGATGACACACTCCCTCCCCACCTCAGGACGCCAGGGCTCAACCCTCTGGGTCCAGAGAGGGGCAGGACATGCCTAAGGATTCCCAGGGGTCCGGCTCTTCCCTCGCCGGGAGAGGGAGTCTTCCTCTTCATTTTCTTCTTCCTCGGACACCTCGGATCCTTCCGACGGCTGTTCCGAGCAAGACGACGAGCCATGCTCTCCATCCAAGCCCCGGCCAAGGACTCCTCCGAAGTCCCCTCCGAAGGATCCTTCCTTTACGGAGTTGCTACGGAAGATCCAGGAAGTACATAAGTGGCAATCCTTGGAGCCAGACTCCCAGCGTAAAAAACTTGCTGATCATCTGGATCTGCCCGTGACAGCTCCCACTTTGGTACCACCCTGAATCGAGCCTCATGCCGACCTTATTACCACCATATGGAAACAACCGTCTGCCTTAGCCCTACTTCCCAGGAAGTCAAACAGGCTATACCAGGCTCCAGAGGGTGTTGACTTTTTAGACTCCCACCCTCATGCTGACTCAGTTGTGATTAGCGCCACTCATGGCCGGTCAGCTCTACCCAAACATCTTAGCTCGTCTCCACCTGACAAGGGAATCCTGCCTTCTGGACCAGTATGCAAGAAGATTTTTGTTTCTTCCACTCTGGGTATTAGGGCCCTGAACTACGTTGGCCACATGGGGGATTACCAGAAGGCGATTCTTAGTGAGGTGGAATCGAAATTGGACTCCCTTCCTGACTCTCAGGTCAAGCAGGAAGTGGCTGACCTCGTCCACTCTGCTCGTCCGGCCAGTCAGCACATTCTTTGTGTGACCTACGATGCAGTGGACACTGCTGGGAGGAACTCAGCTTTTGCTGTAGGTTTATGGCGTCACGCTTGGCTCCAAGTGTCAGGGTTGGTCCTAGAAGTGCAGTCCGCTATCCAGGAAGTGCCCTTCCAGGGTTTGGTGCTGTTCGAGGGTGATGTCAAGGACATCATCACCGACCTGCAAGAGAAGGGGATGGCACTAAAGTCTGTTGACTCTGTGTACCATCCCCATCAATTGCAACGCCGTCCCTTTCGCAGACGGAATCAACCCAAAGCGAGACCTCAGGGAAAGAGGGCCACTAAACGTCAGGCCCCCCCGCCCAAAAAAGCAGCGGGAGCTTCAGCTGCGGCACTGCCCCACACCACCTGACTCCTCCCCTCTCCCACTACCTCTGGGCTTCCCGGAGGAACCAGTAGGAGGGAGGTTTTCCCTCCACCTTCCAGGCTGGGAGAGGATAATGTCAGATTCATGGGTGCTTCAGCTAATCGCAGAAGGACACTCAATAGAGTTTCTGCAGAAACCACCTTGTCACCCTCCCCCAAGGTCATCGTACTCTCGGGAACATCATCTTCTGGTCCAGGAAGAAATTTCAGCACTTTTGCTGAAAGAGGTGATAGAACCTGTCCCCCTTCCCTTGCAAGGAACGGGTTACTATTCCCACTTCTTCCTGGTCCCGAAGAAGACAGGAGAGGTAAGACCTATTCTAGATCTCAGTTCCCTAAACCTTTTCATGGAGTACAAGAGGTTCAGGATGCTCTCACTGCACAGCCTTCTCCCCCTCCTCCACTCAGGCCAGTGGCTGTACGCTCTGGATATGCAGGGCGCTTACCTGCACATAGCTATTCGCCCGTCTCACCGCAGATATCTTCGTTTTGCTTTCCAGGGAGACCACTACCAGTTCAAGGCACTTCCATTTGGCCTCTCCTCGGCCCCTCGAGTTTTACTAAATGCCTTGCAGTGGTGGTGGCTTCACCCAGGTACCTGGGGTACGGGGTTTTCCTGTACCTGGACGATTGGCTCCTGGCGGCCTCGTCCAGGGAGGAACTCCTGCACTGCCTCTCCCTCACCCAGCAGGTCTTTGCCTGTCTGGGTATTACCATCAACCATTCCAAGTCTCACTTGATCCCATCCCAGAGGCTTCAGTTTATTGGGGCGATACTGGACACAACCCTAGGCAGGGCCTTTCTGCCTTCGGACAGGGCAGCCACACTCTAGACTCAGATAAGCCTGTTGTCCGGCCGCAGACGGGTCAGTGCAAGGTCAGTTCTTCGCCTCCTTGGGCTTATGGCAGATACTATCCTGACAGTCCCTCGCGCTCGGCTCCACATGAGAGTCTCTCAATGGATGCTCCGCTCTCAATGGGATCAGTTGGTAGATGACTTGGACCACTTGGTCCTAGTCTCCTCTCCCATGATTCGAGACTTACAATGGTGGATGGCTCAAAAGAACCTTCTTCAGGGAGTTCCATTCTTCCTCCCTCCCAGACTCTGACCACAGATGCCTCGGGCGAAGGCTGGGGAGCCCATCTCAGTCCACATCGGACCCAGGGCTCTTGGTCCAAGCTCGAGCAATCACTGCACATCAATTTGCTCGAGCTTCGGGTGGTGCTCTACGCTCTCCAGGCCCTCTACCTGCATCTTCTTCCTGGCCACCTAGCCATCCAGATGGACAATATGTGTGTGTGTGGTATGGTACATCAACAAACAGGGCGTGACTCGGTCCTACCCTCTCTGCAGGGAAGCGATTAGAGTCTGGGATTGGGCCACACAGCACGACCTTCACCTCACGGCAATTCATGTTCCGGGGGTCGAGAACTCCTTAGCAGACAAACTAAGTCACTCATCTGCTCAAGCTCATGAGTGTGAGCTGGATCAGGGGTTCCTAGATATCTTCCTGCGTTGGGGAACACCTCAGGTGGACCTGTTCACTTCACCTCTAAATGCAAAGCTTCCCGACTTCTGCTCGCTCATTCAAGAGCGAGGCATTTTCTGGAGAGACGCTCTGTCTCTAGACTGGAGGGACAGATTCATCTATGCCTTCCCCCCAATTCCTCTGATCCCACGTGTCTTGCAGAAACTAGGTTCAGAAGGAGCACAAATTATTCTGATCGCTCCTTTCTGGCCCAGGCAAGTTTGGTTCTCTCTACTGCAACAATACTCAGAGGAGCCTCCTCTTCTGCTGTCATGGATTCTATTGACCCAGGATCAGGGGACCCTGGTTCATCCAGGTCTCAAGTCTCTTCAACTGCATGCGTGGCTCCTGCAGACATAGCTCAAGCCCGTTTTGGAGTTTCTCCCCAGGTGGCTGAGATCTTGGTGGAGGCTAGGAAACCCTCCATTAGGTCTACCTATGCCATGAAGTTGAAACTGTTCTTAATCTGGGCCGCTTCAGAAGGCTTCGAGCCTTCTCCTGCTCAGTTGGGCAACTGCTGGAGTACCTCGCCATCTCTTGACCTGGGTCTTAGTTATCGTCTCTGAAGGTACACACGGCGCTATTTGCCTCACCGTAATCCCTTTGCAGATAGGACGTTTTCTCAACTGGAAGTCTCTAAGACTTTCCTCAGAGGGGTTCTTCACTTGACATCCCCTATCCAAGATCCCTCCCCTCCTTGGGATTTGAACTTCGTTCTTGAGAAACTTATTTGCCTCCTTTTGAACCGGCGGCCTCAGCAGACGTGAAGTTCCTTTCATGGAAGACGCTCTTCCTAGTGGCCATTACCTCTGCTCGGAGGATTTCCGAGCTCCAGGCCCTGATGTGTAAAATCCCGTACTTGATTTTTCACAAGGAGCGCGTGGCTCTGCGCACCAATCCTAAGTTTCTCCCCAAGGTGGTAGCGGAATCTACATTGAACCAGTCCATAGAATTACCCACCTTCTTTACGCAGTACTCCAATCAGGGGGAGTATCTGCTTCACACTATGGACGTTCACCGCATTCTAAGATACTACACTAACAGAACAAAGGATCTCAGAAAGACTGATAAACTTTTTGTCTCTTTTGCCCCCAAAAGAGAAGGCAATGCTGTTTCCAAGCAATGCCTGTCTAAATGGTTGGCTCATTGCATCACCTTCTGTTATGACAAGTACAACAAGACCCTTTCGGGTCAAATAAGAGGTCACTCCACCAGAGGGGTTCTGCCTCTGCGGCATGTTTCAAGAATGTGTCAGCGGCAGACATTTGTGCTGCCGCCACTTGGACTTCTGTCCATACATTTACAAAACATTACAGTTTGGATATTACCTCTTGCCGTAGAGCAGGCTTCGGGCTCACTGTTCTGCAAGGCCTTCTTTCTTAAGGCCTTCACAGTTAGAGGATCTGCTTTGAGTAGCTTTCCTCCTCCCGTGTGCTTCTTCTTGTTCCAGACTGGGACTCAGTCCTATATGTAATTACCTACTGCAAGAGCCCTCTCGAAGTAAGATAGTACAGTTACGTAAGAACTTACCGTAACAGTAGATCTTGAAGAGGCTCTTGCAGTAAGTATCTCTTCCCCCTTCATCCCCTAGCTTTTCAGCTCCTTTTCCAGTGAAATATCCGGCTTCTCTCTCGTCCGGTCTCTTGTGGCTATGGCCGAAGAACTGGAAAGCGGCGTGAGGGACCACCCCTTTATACCGACGTCTCCTGACGCCGGTCACCTGACGGGGTGGTCCCTCGCCAGAGACGGCTAGCTAGAAATTTTTCCGTGGGGTTCTGCTACCTACCATGTAATTACCTACTGCAAGAGCCTCTCTCGAAGATCTACTGTTACGGTAAGTTCTTACGTAACTGTACTTTTTTTCATCATACTTTCTCAAGTTTTCAGTGAAAGTATCGAATAAAGGGTCAAACTGTGGATTCTTGGAGAAGGTTGTCAATATTTCTTCTCTTTCGTTTAATTCTTCTCCTATTTCTTTCTGAATTAAGGCATTTTCAGCCAAAATCAGTTCAATATACTCTTTACCGGCTTTTTGACTAATATTATTTCACATGTCTTGAAATCCCACTCTATTTTGACCACAATTAGATTTTTTTAAAACTCATAGGCCCCATGGCACTCTGTCCACTTCCAAGTAAACGAAGGATGTATAGAGCAAGTGTTCGTTGCCTATAGATTGCCTTAGTTGGTGCCAGGTCTTTGATCCTAAATATAAGTAGTGCCTATTTTTTCCATATTGGTTGAAATGGTGAAAAAGTTGTTTTTTTTCAATCAAAAAGGCAACAGAAACCATTTTTTGTGGGAAAATGTTTAACTTATCAACACCAAACTAAGCACTCCTACATTAGATGGAGGTAGAAAACTAATTTTGTACTAAAAAAAAAGTTTCTAATACAATACACGTATTTCTTTTGTGTTTTATTAAGGTAGCTAGGTGACGCTTGAGAGACAAACGTCAGCCATACACATCATACCATACAAAAATACGAATATCTTCTGAAGTATACATAACAGACACAAAGTATCAGTGACAAAGTTGATCAGCGGAACATTACCTTTCCAGCGGTGCAATGTAGTCAATTCTACTCACTTCAGTTTGTGAAATATTTAAGTTTTAAGCATTGACGTCCTCAGGCGTCAAAAGTCCTCAGTGGCACGAAGTGCAGGACGTCTGGAGGTGGTAAAGACCTCAGGAGTATATTTTCTGCTGCCACCTACAGGCGTCTTGGGGCCTCATTGAGTTAAAATAAGTTTGAAATGTTATGTTGTGCCCTTTTTGTATCTGTTGTTGAAAGGATTGCAAGAGCTGTTGCTATTATGCGATAATATAGGGCCCATGTTTATCAATAAGAGATCAATGCAGAGCACCCGATCTTACTTCGAGATACAGCTCTTGCAGCAGGTTACACCAATTGGACTGAAGCCGGCAGGCGCCATGACCCCAAATTTTCTAGCTAGCAGTCTTCAGCGAGGACCTCCTCCAGCGTAGGTCCCATCCGGCGTCAGGCATATAGTACCATAGGGCGGTGCCCCACCAATCCCCAGTTCTTTTCCCACCACAACATCGAAGCATCGCCTCTTGGTCACTTTCTAGTGTGTACGACTAGGAACCACGACGTTCTCTTCCTTTTTCTCATACGAACTTGGATTCATCTGATGTCCTCTCCAAACACCTCTCTGGAAGGTCACCCATCGAAGTGTGCCTGTGGCAAACAGATCCCCTTCAAGGATCCTCACTCAGCCTGCGTGCGTTGTCTAGGCCCAGAACACGACACCAAGGCCTGCTCCTTCTGCCAGGGCTTCAGTAGTCGCACCAGGATCTGCTGCTAGAAGGCCCTTCAAGCATTTCTCTTGGAGGAGAAATTAAAGACCATGGATAGGGAACCTTCCTCCAGGGGGAGTCGTCAGGGAAGACCCACAAACACCGGGAGAAGGAAAGGCCCAGGTCCCCGTCGAGGGCCTCGGACTCCCGAAGCTCCGGCTCGCGGTCAGACCGCTCTCCCTCCAGGGCTCAATCTCAGCCTCCCCGGTTCAGGTCAGATCCTCCAGCGGCTCCTCCTCCCTGCAGCCTATCAAGACTTCTAGGCCATCGGCTTCATCCAGTCCTTCTAAGGCCTTGTCCAAGTCTGGGGAGCACCACAAGTCTTCCTCCCGCCGTCGGGACTCCGATGCCAGTTCGGTGTCCCAGCCTCTGCGGGGATCGGACCCAGTCCCAAGTAAGACTAAGGACCTGACGTCCCTAAAACGGATGCCGGACCCGACGTCGGCCCACCCGACGTCGGCCAAGCATCACAGGCACTCCCAGGAGCCGGCTACAGCAAGACACCTGTTGCCGGCCAGGCATTCTCCTCCCAGGGTGTCGGCCAGGGGACTGACATCGGCTACCCCAGAGGGGAGGACCGCACCACCGTCGCCTACCGATGTCGGTCGGAAGGTGTCATCGGAGGAGGACACCTCTCAGCCTGAGGACCAGGCGGGTGACTCCGGAACCGTCGGGCTCCCACAGGAACCCTCCCTGGAGCGGGAGAGCCCCTGGGACCCGACCCCGGCGACAGGCCACCAGTACCCGGCCCGTCGTCGGGCCTGAATTTGGCAGAGGTGAAGGAACTCTTCACCTTCTGGTGGGACACCATCAGGAAGGATGTGGTCACCACACACCCTCCTCCTACCTCGGCTCTGCCTCCACCTACTCCTTCAACGCCTACGCCCCCTCCTCCACCCAAGGGGCCTGTAGGACGGTCACCAACCCCCAAGGAGCCAACATCTCCTACTAGGGGTAGATCTTCAGATAGGAGAAGACCTCCCTCAAGGTCACCCAGCCCTAAGAGACCCAGATGATGCCGGTACACCTCGTCCGCGGAGGACTCTAGATCTGACACCTCAGGGTGCTCCAGATCTCCTTCTCCCATCAGCATTCCCTCCCCAGACCCACACAACCTTCCCAGGTCTCCTCCAGATGACCCCTCGTTCGCTGAGATCATGAGGCACATTCAGGAGAATATGGGGTGGGATGCTGAAGAACTGGACCCCGAGAGACAGCGCCTTGCCCGCTACCTTCGGCAGAAAGACAAGCCTGTGGTAGTGCCAATCTTGGTGGACACCTTTGTGGACGTCACCAAGGCTGTGTGGAAGCATCCGCATTCCACTCCGGCAGTGCTGAAGAAGGCTAACCGCCTATACAAGGCCCTGAGGGAGGATCAGTATCTGGCGAACCATCCTCTGGCTGATTCCCTGGTCATCACGGCCTCGCATGACCGGTCTCGGAGACCTCAGCACTTGAGCACACAGCCACCAGACCCGGAATCCAAGCAATTGGATGTCCTGGGTAGGCGCACGTACACGGCTATCAGGTCTCTAAATTACCTCACCCACATGGTGCAATTCCAGAACACACTGTGGGAACAGGGACAGCACCTGGTTGAAAAGATGCCCGATTGTGGTCAAAAGGAGGAGCTTTTAAATCTCCGTATGGGTTCGGATGTGGGGAACCAGGTGCTCAGAGCCGCATACGATTCTGTGGACTCTTTGGCCAGAGCTGCAGCCTCAGGCATGTGTCTCCGGAGACACTCTTGGCTCCGCGTCTCCGGTTTTACCCCGGACATCCAGAAGAACATCCTGGATGTCCCTTACAACGGGGAAGTCCTTTTTGGTGAAGCCTCTGAGAAGATGATCACCAAACTTCAGGACGCAGGGAAGGCAGTTAGATCTGTCCAGGCCATGTACAGATCTCGACCTAGTTCTTTTCATAGGAACCAGAGCCGTTTTCGTGGCCGGACACAAAGGCAACAACCGCGTTCCGGCCAACAGCAGAGGGGCTCCTTTACTCGAAAAGCCCCGGCCAAGTCATCCCCAGGCAGGGGCCACTGAGTTGCAAAGTCGGCCCAAGCTGCGGGATCTAACGCTGCCACAGCATGACTCCTTCCCAGCCCCTGCCCCTCCTCAGGATCAACGGGAAATGAAGGTCGGGGGTCGCATCGCACATCACCTGCCAGGGTGGCTGTCAATCACCACCGCCAGGTGGGTGCTGCAATTGGTCGAAAGAGGCCACTATATAGAATTCCTAGGCAGCCCACCTACAAGGCCTCCTCTGCTTTCCCGCTACTCGGGTCAGCACACCCTGCTTACTGTATACGGCAGGAAGTGCTCACGCTTCTGGAGAAAGAAGCCTTACAGCATGTTCTAGAGAACCAGAGAGGGTTAGGCTATTATTCCCACTTCTTCCTGGTTCCAAAGAAAACAGGGGACCTCCGTCCAATTCTGGACCTCAGTGACCACAATCTGTCGGTTGTCTACAAACGCTTCCGCATGGTGACCCTTCCGGGCCTAATCCCCATGCTGAAGCGGGACGCCTTTTTAGCGTCGTTAGATATGCAGGACGCCTACCTGCATATCCCAATTGCTCAAGCGCACGGGAGGTTCCTGCGCTTCGAGTTTCAGAGCTGCCATTATCAGTTCCGAGTGCTTCCCTTTGGACTGTCATCGGCACCTCGTGTCTTCACGAAGTGCATGGCGGTCGTAGCGGCATCTCTGAGGAGACAAGGCCACTACGTGTTCCCGTACCTGGATGACTGGCTTCTCATAGCTCCCTCCAAGGAGGCACTGTTGACGTCCATTCATCGTACCCAGGCCCTTTTTCAGTCACTGGGTATTCTCATCAACTATGAGAAGTCACTCCTGGTACCATCTCAGAAACTGCAGTTTATAGGGGCAGTTCTGGACACCGTCAGAGGGAAGGCTTTTCTTCCCGCGGACAGGGCGGAACACATCAGATCCCTCATCAGGGACCTGTCGGTGAGGAAGACCGCCCCGGCCAGGTTTGTCCTTCGCCTGCTCGGACACATGGCTGCGGCCATTGCAACAGTCACGATGGCAAGGCTCCACATGCGGGTAACCCAGTGGATGCTAAGAATGCAATGGGACTAAAGGCAAGACCATCTGCAGCAGCCAATTCGAATCACGAATGCCGCGATTCGGGATTGGCAATGGTGGCTAGATCCGGGAAACCTCTCCGCGGGGGTTCCCTTTGTAGCGCTGTCTCCGACTGTGACTCTCTCCACAGACGCCTCAGGGCTCGGGTGGGGAGCACACCTAGATGGGGTGGGTCTCAGGGCACATGGATAGCCCAGGAATCTCATCTCTACATCAACATTTTGGAGATGAGGGCGGTTCTTTACACTCTGTAAGCCTTCCAGTTGGAGATTCCACCGGGTACCCTCCTGTTGCAAACAGACAATACTGCGGTGATGTATTACCTCAACAAACAAGGAGGCACTCACTCCTACCCGCTCTGCAGGGAGGCCATGAGAGTGTGGGAGTGGGTAGTGCAGCACGATGCAAACCTAATTGCAGTACACGTCCCTGGAGTGGACAATACTGACGCAGACAGCCTGAGTCGCTCTCAGGCAGGAGTCCACAAGTGGGAACTTCTACAGGAGGTGGCAGAGGATCTGTTTCACAGATGGAGCACTCCAGAGTTAGACCTTTTTGCGTCCCCATCCAACGCAAAACTGCCCAATTTTTGCTCGCTAGATCCAGGGCCTGGTGTTTTCTGTCGAGACGCGTTGTCCCTCTCCTGGGCAGGCAGATTCCTCTATGCCTTCCCTCCTTTCCCTTTGATCCAGAGAGTCCTCTTAAAACTTCGCAGGGAGCAGGCGACGCTCATTTTGATAGCGCCTTTCTGGCCCAGACAAATCTGGTTCCCACTCCTGCATCAGCTATCCTGGGAACCTCCACTTCCTTTGCCAATCAGCTCCCATCTGCTGTCTCAGGAGGAGGGTTCATTAGTCCATCCAGACTTGCATTCTTTGAACCTGCACGCTTGGCTCCTAGAGACATAGCCATGTTGCGATACGGGGTCTTGCAAGAAGTGGCAGATGTGCTCTCTGCCACCAGAAAACCAGCAACCCACTCAACGTACGCCATGAAATAGCGTCGATTTTGCTTGTGGGCCCAAGCGCGCGCCTTCTTGCTGTTAGAATGTCCCAAAAAGCTGGTTCTAGATTACCTGCTTTCACTCTTTCAGTCCGGACTGGCTTACTTCTCGATTAAGGTGCACCTTTGTGCAATTTCAGCTTACCATACCCCCATGGGCCATCGGATGGTGGCCCAGTTGGACGCTACTCGTGCCTTTTTAAGGGGAGTTCTCCACCTTAGGCCGCCTATGAAGGAGCCGATTCCTCCTTGAGAATTGCCCTTCGTCGTGGAGCAGCTTACGCTGCCTCCTTTTGAACCAGCCGCAGATTGAGAGCTACGTTTTCTGTCATGGAAAACGTTGTTTTTAGTTGCAGTTACTTCGGCAAGAAGGATTTCCGAATTGCATGCACTGATGTGCAAAGAACCTTATTTAGTTTTCCATCAGGATAGGGTATCCCTGAGGACAAACCCAAAGTTTCTGCCTAAGGTGGTTTCAGCCCTCACCCTTAATCAGGATATCAACCTACCAGTGTATTTCCCAAAGTACACCAACCGAGGAGAAGCCCTTCTACACACCCTTGATGTACACAGGTGCCTCAGATATTATCTGACCGGAACCAAACAATTTCAAATGTCGGATCAACTGTTTGTCTCCTTTGCTGTTAGAATGAAGGGGGCTTCTGTTTCTAAACAGTCTCTCTCGGGGTGGCTCATCTAGTGTATCTCTTTCTGTTATGATAAGCGCAATAAATCCTTACCAGGTGTGGTTAAGGGTCATTCCACGAGAGGAGTGGCCACTTCCTTTGCGGCATTAAGGAATGTTTCCACCTCAGCTATTTGCGCTGCAGCCACCTGGAGCTCGGTGCACACTTTTATCAGGCATTACAGCCTGGACATTGCATCGAGGCGAAGAGCAGGGTTCGGCCTAGCCGTCCTTCAGGGACTTCTGTCTTAGGCTCGAGTAGGGTTGCGATCCCTACCTTTCCTCCTCCCTGTGGCATAAGATTGCCACTATTGCTTGGGAATCAGTCCTAATGGTGTAACCTGCTGCAAGAGCTGTATCTCAAAGTAAGATAGTACAGTTACGTAAGAACTTACTGTAACAGTAGATCTTCGAGAACAGCTCTTGCAGCAGGTACCTTCCCGCCCACCATTCCCGCTTTTGTGAAGGTAGTAGCCAAACATCCATCTTAGGGGATGGAAAGTTCTTTTTTAGTCTTAGCCATCTGGTGGCGGATCCTCGGTCTCCTCTTCTGATGTCATCCAGCGGCCAGGAGTCTCCGGCGGGAGAACTGGGGATTGTGGGGACCGCCTCCTTATACTCGCCTGATGTGGGGCGGGACCGACATTGGGGCGGTCCCCGCTGAAGACTGCTAGCTAGAAAATTTCCGTGGGGTCCTGGCGCCTGACGGCTTCAGTCCAATGGTGTAACCTGCTGCAAGAGCTGTTCTCGAAGATCTACTGTTACGGTAAGTTCTTACATAACTGTACTTTCTTGCAGATATTT
This sequence comes from Neoceratodus forsteri, assembly GCA_016271365.2. Taxonomy (NCBI): domain Eukaryota; kingdom Metazoa; phylum Chordata; order Ceratodontiformes; family Ceratodontidae; genus Neoceratodus; species Neoceratodus forsteri. The sequence continues at coordinate 1,049,686,011 of CM057456.1, forward strand.
TGTTGGACTGCTGCTCACCAGCACTACAGAGCATTTAGACACATAAATACATAGTTACACAGATAATGTAGGACAGATACAGTTATAAAATGCCATCCTATCTGCTCTGTTGTTCCCACCTATCATTTCAGAGCTCACAGAGCCCCTGTCCTGTCAGTTTTGGGTTTTGAATCCTGAGATCGTGTCAGCATTAATCAATGCACTGGGTAGTCAGTACTTTATCCACCACCCTTTCCGTAAAGATTGTGTCCCCTGGTGGTCGTGTTACCTTTTAGTTTAAGTAAATCAACAGTGTCAGCCCTGTTATATCCCTGCATATATTTGTAAGTTTATATCATGCTCCTTTCTCCTTCCTGTCCACTAGTGAGTACATGTTTAGGCTGTCCAGACTTTCATGATAGGTCACTTATTTTTGGATCCGTGACGCCAGTGCAGCATCCCGCACAGTGATTCCCCAACATCGACAAAAACCCATTGACACCGACGCGCCCCCGCAATGATAGGCAACACTCCTACACTAATGGCTACACTCGATCATGGCAATGTTGGGGGAGCTGTGCCCCCCGCACCCCTCCACACTTTAGATATCTAACTCCACATCACACAGACAGTGGAGTCAGATATATGCCACCCATCACCGCAAAGTCCATTGCAGTGAAATCCCCATCGCTGCAAATATAGCTGCTGTTGGGGTTTTACTGTGGCGGGTGTCATGGTCGAGACGGCATACCCTTATTTTTGCCACTGTATCATCGTTGTTGCCCTCTGCTGAATAGTTTCCAGCTCCTCCTTATCCTTTTTCAGGGCTCCAAAACTGCACACAGTATTCCAAATGTGGCCTCACTTAGTGGCCTGTTAAGTGGCAAAATCGCACTTTTGTTGCAACTAATGAAGCCCAGTTCAGTGCACCCTAATTAGCTGTTTGCTCTCCTGTATGCTTTCCACCAATACGAAGAGGATTTCTATCACTATTTATTATTATCCCCAAGTCCCTTTCCTGCTTTGAATGCTCTGCTGTGACTCCATTGATGCTACTGTACAATATACGCTATGGATTTTTGCTGCCAATTATTACTCTGCTTTTTTTGGTGTGTTTTAGCTGGCATGTTCCGGACCCATACTCTAGACTATCCACATCTTTCATGTTACATAGCTCCTTATCAGGAGTTTGGTGTCATCTGCAAACATACGTTACCATTCAGTCCCACACCTATATTGCTAATGTACATATTAAAGGTACCAAGCTTGGAACTGAACCCCAGAGCACTCTACTTACAACTTTCCTGACATCAGATAATTTGCCACTCAAGACAGCTCTCTGGGCCTTGTCTGACAACCAGTTTTCACTCCACCTAGTTAGTGCCTTCCCTTGCCCCATTTCCCAAACCTTATTTAGAAGTCTTGTTTGAGGCACCGAATAAGATGCTGTGCTGAAGCCTAGGTATAGGGTGTTGACTATCTGGTTCCTATTCATCGTCTGCATCACTGTGTTAAAGATGTCAGTCAGGTTTGTTTGCCACTGCCTTCCCCTCATAAAATTATGTTGATTACTGTTTGTAAGTTTTTCTTTCAAGAAGTCTACTGTCTCATCCTGAATTATTTATTCTAGCAGCTTTCACACTACCGATGCCAAACTTACTGGCCTATAGTTACTCTGGTTTTCTCTTTCCCAACTGTTACGTAAGGAGACCACAGTTGCCATCCTGCAGTCCTCCAGTACTTCTTCTAAAGACAGCAGTTCAGTTAATGAGTGTTCCAGGGAGTTTAGCTGTGATGAGTTCATCTCCCTCAGTACACTCTGATGCAGGCCATCTGGCTTTGGGGATTTGGTCATTTTAAGATCTTGCAGACCTTTCAGAGCTCATAGAAACCTAAAATTTGATGGCAGATAAGAACAACTTGGCCACTTAGTTTGCCCATTTCCCTACCTAATGGATAAGCTGCAGATTCTAGTTAACCAACAGCCTACTTCCTCCTACCCCCCCACTAGAATTGTCTTATGTCTGTCCCATGCATTCTTGAATTCCCCCACTGTTTTTGACTCAGCAACCTCCTCAGGAAGGCTGTTCCATGCATCCACAACCCTCTCCATGAAAAAGTACTTCCTCACTTTACCTCTGAGCCGTCCCCCTCTATCTTCAAATTGTGCCCCCTTGTTCTTGCACATCTCTTTTTCTGAAAGATGCTACCCTCTTGGACTTTGTTGATTATCTTGAGGTACTTGAAAGTTTCTATCATGTCCCCCCCTTTCCTCTAAAGTGTACATATTAAGCTCCTTTAGTCTCTCTTCGTGTGTCTTCTGATGCAGACTCTGCACCATTTTGATTGCCCTCCTCTGGACAGCCTCTACCCTGCCTATGTCTTTTCGGAGATGGGGTCTCCAGAACTGCTCACAGTACTCCAGATGGGGTCTCAACAACTGTCTGTCCAGAGGGATAACAACTTCCTGTTTTCTACTGGTAATGCCTCTCCCTATGCATCCCAGTATCCCCTAGTCCTCCTTACTGCCCTCTCACATTGCTTGCTCACCTTTAGGTCATCTGATATAACTACCCCCAGGTCCCTTTCCATTTTTGTTGTTAACTCCTTCTCTAGTTACACTCTCTATCTCTAACCTACCCTTTTCACTGCCTTGGAATTGATTTTTGCTGTCAGGCAGTAGCCCAGCACTTTTTAATTGTGAGCACAAAACTGAAGTAAACATTTGATAAGTTTGCTTTTTTGCATCCTCCTCCGTGTTTATTCCCTCTATTTTTTAATAATGTTTTTCCTCTTATGTACATGCAGGTTTGTCACTTTTAACACTTTCTGCTGTTCTTAGTTTTGTGTTTGCTGTCCCCCACTTTTTGTTCTCCTTTCTACTACCTACATAGTTTATCTTTGTATGTGGCCCTGTTGCTGTAGTTTTGATCCCTATTGTCTAGTTTTAAAAGCCTCTGTTTTGTCCTGGACTGCCTCACATATTTGTTTAACCAAACTGGTTTCTTCTGCATCTTTGCCTTGTTCACAGATTTTGTGCATGAGTGGGTGGCCACCTAAATTGTCATTTTAATAGTTGACCACTGCTTTTCTGCCCCTTCTATTTTGTGCAAATTTTCCAGCTGTGTAAGAGTTATTGTAATTTCTTAAATGCTGGATCACTGTACTGGATTTGAATGGCTTAGTCCCCAGCACAGTGTTGAATTAAATGGATTGTGGTCATTCTGACCAGGTGGATTTTCATTAGTGATATTCCCGATTGCATAATACAGGTACAATAATAACTTCCCTCTACTAGGACTGCGCATCCACTGCATGAGAAAGCTCTCCTGCACCATTTCTAGGACCCCCTCTGACATTTTTTGACTGACTGCTGTAGAACTGTCACATTCTACAGTATGCCTAGGAAGCTGAAGTCCCCTGTGAGCACTGTTCTTGTCTGTATAGCTACTGTCCTAATTTCCCTTCCCATTGCCTCATTCTTATCCATCCCATGGTTTGGTGGCCTACAAATTTGTTCAGTTGTATATATCCCCGGCCCACCCCATTATCTGTCAGCTGGAGACAGAATGACTTGACTCCTTAACTTCACTCCCTCCTGACTGACTTTTCCTTTACCACTATTATGTTCTCCTTTACATATACAGTACTGCCACCCCTCTCTCCCCCATTCACTACACCACTGTTTGCAAGTGACAGTAGCTGCAGTCAGCACTGCAGAGGTGGAGGCAAACTCTGTGTAGACCAGGTGTACATTGAGGTGGGGTGTCACATGAGCTAAATAAATGCAGATGGTTGTTTAATGTAGCAGGTATACCCAGAATTCATGATCTGCATGAACACTGGGGCAAAATGGTAGTTTGCATCAATTTTGTACTGACACATTGACAAATGTTGCGATTTTAAGCTCCACATACTTAATGCATATTCTTGGGCCATTACTTTGAGAGTAAGTGAAATATACATCTGTGTGTGGTCTCCATGAATAGGCAGGAGTTAGCGCTTTAAAGTACATACCCATATGTTACCTCAAAAGATTAATGTTAAAAGTTATAGGGTTAAATACCAACCACCACCCCTTAATTTCTTGCGAAATTTCAAAATATTCTTATGTGTCTTGTCAGACAGGATTTATTCTGCTTTATAATAAAACTTTGTTGTCTGAAAGGGTAAGGATTCTGCTTTGAAATGTATTTGTGGTTGTGAAGTTTTAAGGTAATATAAGAGGATAAATTGATAAAAGGGAAGACACCATTAATAGATGACATTTTAGCAAGTTTACACTTCGAGTTCTTCATGCCATATCTTCTGTGTTTATATATGTGTGGCATATATAGATATACTGTATATACAGTATGTGTATGTGTATATGTTATATATAGGGGATACATGATGGGCACGAGTGTGACGTGGAAAATTTTCCCTCCTTTAGAGTGACCTCTGGATAGAGTATCCAGAGGTCACTGTACAGGAGTGAAAATATTTTGCATATCACGCGAGTGCACATCTTGTATCTGATTTGTACAATAGGGACCCCTAGTGTTGCAAAAGCTACCATTTGCGTCGGTGCGATAAATGTCATTTCTTTTCACTGTGCTGACATCAGCAGTATTTATCTCACTCCTGTGAGAATAACACATTTTGTCTCACTCATTTATCACTCACCCCTATTGTATAAATATATATAGGGGATACGTGATGGGCATGAGTGTGATACGAGTGCACATCTTGTATCTGATTTGTACAATAGGGACCCCTAGTGTTGCAAAAGTTACCATTTGCGTGGGTGCGATAAATGTCATTTCTTTTCACTGTGCTGACATCAATAGTATTTATCTCACCCTTGAGAATAACATATTATCTCACTATTTATCACTCACCCCTATTGTATAAATATATAGGGATACATGACGGGCATGAGTGTGGTATGGCAAATATTGTCACTCCTGCTGAGTGAAATATCCAGAGCTCACAAGGCAGGAGTGACAATATTTGCCATAGCACACAATCTGCGCATCATGTATTCGATATATGCAATCGGGCTAGGAGTTTCAGAAGTTATTGTTATGCTGTCTTGTGTTCTGTTCCTGTTTATGTATTTGCTCATTCTGTGTGTGAGTTTTTTCTGAATGGGCTAGCAGTGTTACAAACTCTGGGAGACAGATGAGTGTGTTTTGCAATGCTAAATGAGTTAGTTTTAGGTAGGAGTGAGAAACGGACTTTTTTGAAGCTGTATTTTTTAGAAGTCTGGCTGCAGTCAAGCTGAGAGCATCACAGTAATTGTAATGGGCTGAGAGGCAGAGTGTCAGCAGCTGAGACTTTTTAGTGGTAATTGAGATAGCTGCAGACAGCAGTGAGGAACAGGGTGTTCTAGGGACATGGATATGTTGTTCATCCACACTATCTGGCAGGTTCCTTGCCACTTTAAATCTTGCCGGAAGGTCTTCAAGCTGGCTCCTCCCACCCACCCGGGTGGTAAAACTGTCGGCTCCACCCCATGACGCCAGATCTTCCTTACCGCTTGGAAACTCAGGTTCCCTCCATAGCGCTCTGTGTTTTTCGACTGGTTCCTGATTCTTCAGTTCGTCTGAATTTAGTTGTGAAGTTTTCCAAAACTTGGTCTTCTTTCCCTTGTGGCTGCGATGGACAATCTATCTCAAGCTCAGAGGTGCTCTTGGCGCTGGAAATATTCCAGGACTGATCCGCACTCCACATGTATACTGCCTCGACTTGGACCATGACCCTAAGTTTGTGAACTGTGCTGAGCCCTCTCGTCCAACGCCCTGGAGGATCGCGCGGCCCGTTTTAGGCTTGGGCGCCCCGAGGATTTTTCCATGCCGGTAAAATCTATAGAGGCTCATCGGGCGGTGTCCACGTCGGTTGTCTCGGCTGAGCAGCTCGAACTCTCTACCTCCCTGGAGGAGGCGGCGGCCAAGGCTGCATCTCCCTCCTCCTCAGTCGCAGCATTTATCCCGCTTTGAGTTCCTCCTCATCTCGGCTTCATTCAGGAGTCACGAACCTCTCCACGAAGGGAGGGGCCATCGGGACCTGCCTCTCTGCCCAGGTCCAGGGGGTTGCAGGGTAAGTCCCATCGTCAGCATTTGTGGGAGCGGGAGAGGTCCCCTTCCCCGGTCTGCCGATCTTCGACTTCAGTTGAGGTTGCGGCTCAGGCCATTGGCTTCATGGTGTTCCCATCAGGCCAGCCGGCCAAGACTCCCATCAACGTTGTCGAGTGTTCCCTCGACCCACCACCCGGGCGGTCTGCTGCCAGAGCCGTCAACCCTTCACTGGTTTCCCCGGTGGAGGCTGAGGTTCTGCTTGCACCTCCGGGGTGGCAGTCCTCGGCCAGTATGTCCGAGCCGAGGGAAGAGCGGGTGTCCCCCGCTCCTTCCCAGACCCACCCTCGGTTTCGCCGAGGATCTGGGTCTCGGTCAAGCCGCTCCTGCCTTCAGCGGTCTCAGTCGGGGCACCGAGTTAAGTGGCAACACCATTCCTCCTCGGATGAGGAGAGGCTTCGACACAGATGGCGTCGATGTTACGAGGAGTTTATGTGGCAGCAGTTGCTGTTGTCCGGGAATCAATCGACTCCGATTCATTCCCCGTCTATCAAGCAGCTGCTGCCTGAACGGCTGACGCAACCGCTCACTGCAGTCACTGTGCCCATTTCTGGGCCGGCTGTTCGACCAAATCTTGCTGCCCCACCGATTGTGGTGGAACCTTGGTTGGGTCATGGCCTGTCCCGCAGGTTGTCGGTCACCCTCACTCCCACCCGGCCTCGGCGGGTGAGGAGAGACTCAGGCCTAAGGCAGCTCTTTGCAGACCCTTCGGAGTCCGACGATGACTCCTCCCTGTTCCCCAGGAGGGAGGACGTGGAGTCCTCCCCGGGCCGGTCTTTGGACGACAGCTCATCGTCCTTCCTGGGTCTGCTTAGGCTCATCTCAGAGTTCACCGGGATGCAGCTTGAACCCGTGTCCAAGCGGGCCTATTATCCCCTGACAGAGATCCTAGACCGAGGGGGTTCACCCTCGGAGGCTTTCCCGGTGGCTGAGGCCATTGTCGGCCCAGCCTTGGAGCTTTAGCAGCAGCCTACTTCCTATCCTGCGCCCTCGGCCAGGATGGCCAGGAAGTATGCTGTCCCTATCAGTTCTTTGCCCGGTTTTTCGGAGCACCCCTCTGCCGAGGGGTTAGTTACCGATAACGTCTTCCAGCGTTCGGTAAACGCTTGGGATGTGGATAGGCCCCCCGACAAGGAGTCCAAAAGGATGGACTATGTCGGGCGCAAGGTTTACGCCACTTCCTCCCTAGGCCTCCGACAGGCCAGCTCAGCCGCACTGATGGCACATTTTGCCCATGCCCTCTTGGGCTCCCTGGATGAGGTGCTCCCTCATCTCCCGGCCGACCTGTGGACCACGGTCCAGCGGATACGGGACCAGGGTAGGGCGGTGGTGAAGCATCAGCTTCAGACTGCTCTGGACATAGGTGACTCCTGTGCCAGGTCAGTAGTGGTCGCGGTGGCCATGCGCCGCAGGCCGTGGCTGAGGATATCCACCTTCTCGTCGGATACCCAGCACAAGTTGGCGGACATCCCCTTCTTGGGGACTGACCTCTTCGGCCCTGGAGTGGAGGGACACCTCCAGGGGACCGAGAAGTCCGATGCCACTCTGGACTCAGTCACCCCCGCCCAGAGGGACAAGGGCCACCGGCATCCTTTGCATAAGCCCCTTTGTCCTTCGGCCCCTGCAGCACGATTGGCCCCTCAACACCAGCATGAGGGCCAGCAGGCTTGCGCTGGGCATCCTGACCCCAAGCCAGTAGCTTCCTCTAAAGGGAAGCAAAGAGGTAAAGGCTCAGAAGCTCCCTCAGCCAGTCCCTCCTCCAAGCCTGCTCAGTGATGGGCTGCAGGACGCCGCCCCCAGCCTCGTCACCCCTACCCAGGTCCCCCCCGTATGGGGACGGCTCCGCCACCTCCTCCGCCTGGTCCGCTATCACCACAGACCGCTGGGTATTGGAGGTGCTGGGAAAGGTCCTGCCTCCGGAGTTCAAGCAGGCCTCACCCCTTTGAGTCGTTGCCCCTCGGGAGGCTATGCGGTCCGCAGCTTCGCTGTCGGCCCACCGAGCCAACATTACCCTGCTCCTCTAAATAAATGTGATCAGGAAGATGCGGATCCTTCTCCAGACCCGGGGTTCATGTCCAGGTTTTTCCTGGTCCCCAAATGGACGGCGGGCTGGCGCCCCATTCTCGACCCACACGACCTGAACAACTTCTTAAGGTCTTGGTCCTTCTGGATGGTCACCCTGACTCAGATAACCCATCCTTGGAACCAGGTGGGTGGCTCTGATCCCTGGACCTCCAGGACGTATTCTTCACATTTCAATCCGTCCGTTTCTTTGGAGACCCCTCCGCTTCAGAGCAGGGGGACCTCTTTATGAGTTCCAGGCCATACCCTTCAGCCTCTCCCAGCAGCATTCCTGCAGCGCTGAAGGGTCCGGGGGTACCCCTACCCAGACGGCGGGCTGGCTGCAACACCTCCAGAGTGGAGGTGGAGCGGTCCGGAGTTCGGGCCCTCTAGGTTGCTCTCAGACCAGTCTCCCCTCCAACGGAGCCAAGTCGGAACTCGTGCCAAAGCGGGTGATCCTTCATCGGGACAGAGCTCGACTCTTCGAGCCAGAGCTTGGCTCCCAGTGGACAGGGCCGAGGTTCTTCCTCCTTTACCTAATCATGTCTGATTGGGCAATCGCGCCCTGCCTGGGACTTCCTGCTCCTCCTGGGCCTCGTGGCAGCCTGCATCAGCGTGGTCTGTTGGGAGCCCGTTGGTACATGCATCCCCTTCAACAGGGGCTGGCCAGCCAGCGGTCACAATGCTGCGATCCTTTGGACCAGCCCGTGGCAGTAACCCAGGGGATGTGGAACACTCTCCGATGGCGGACTCTTCCAGCACATCTGCAGGAGGGCATCCCATTCGTCCGCCCCAAGTCGACGGTCTTCTTCAACCAATGCATCTCTGATGGGTTGGGGTGCCCATCAAGGGGAGCGCAGAGTGCACTGCCTCTGGTCCCCTCCGGGGTCCCGATGCCATTTCAACCTGCTGGAGCTTCATGTGGTCCGCTTAGCTCACACCGCTTTTGCTCCATTTGTACGTGGTCAAGTGGTTCAGGTCCACGCGGACAATACCACGACCATGTGCTATCTAACCCACCAGGGCCAGACGTGCCCCTTACCGTTACGTAAGGAGGCTCTCTGCATATGGTCTCATGCGCAGTCTGGAGGCGGTTTTTCTAGCCATTTTGATGGCAGGAGTCTCCCAACACCCTGGCCGATGCCCTAAGCCGGATAAGGGCTGCGCCTCACGAGTGGTCTCTCATGCCAGAGGTAGCACAGATCTTTCGCACCCAATTCCTCAGGCCGGCGCACCGCTGTGCCCTGCCAGGGCTCTGCAGGGGATGCCTTTGAGGCCGCAGACCTGGGCCTCTTCCATCTTTCCCCCAGCTCCCAGCCCACAGGCAGGCTGAGGAGGGACTAGCGCAGGTGATTCTGGTAGCCCCAGACTGGTTCTGCCAGCTCTGGTATCCAGCTCTCCTCAGTCTCATCCCGAGGCGGCTTCCAGCCTGCCCGGACCTGATCTCTGTTATCAGGGGAAGGTATTCCATCTGGACCTTCAATCCCTGCACCTGGCGGCCTGGTTCCTGTGCGGCTAGTTGCCAGGCCTTGGGTCTTCCAGCGAGGTCCTCAACGTCATTGAGGCGTCCCGCCAGGAGTTGACCAGATAATGCTGCACCTTCAAATGGAAGAGTTCTCCATTTGGTGTTAGGATAGGGCCTGGTTCCTTCTCCTGTCCCCTCGGCAAGCATTCCGGACTACCTGTGGTCCATTCTTCTTCTTCTTCTTCAGCAAGGGCTTCGGTCGACAACTCTTAAGGTGCTCTTGGCAGCCACCTCTGTCCTCCGGGCGCGGGCCGGAAGGCAGTCGGTGGTGCAGGAAAGGTGGTCTGGCGCTTTCCAAGGCCTTGATCACGCCTCCCCTCCGGGGAGAGAATCTCCACCTCCGTGGGATCTACTGCTGGTATAGGGCTTAGCTCATGGACAAGCCATTCGAACCATTGCACAGGTGCGATTCTCCCACCTGTTGTGGAAGAACACCTTCTCGGTGGCTACCACGTCAACCAGAAGGATGGGAGAGCTCCAGGCACTTCCTTCGAGTCTCCCTATCTGGTCTTCCACAGGGACAAGGTTGTCCTGCGCCCCACCCGAAGTTCCTTCCGAAGGTGGTGTCGGAGCTTCACCCTAACCGGGTGTTGACTCTGCCGGTGTTCTATCCCATTCACACCTCGGAGGCCGCATATAGGCTCCATTTGGACCCTAGTTGAGCGGCTCGCCTTCTCAGGGAGCGTAGGGCTGAAGTTCAGGAGAGGTTCGCCAGCTGTTTGTCATCTACACTGAAGCCGCACCTGGCAGACCTGCAGCCAAGCGGACGATGAGCGGGTGGGTCACCTCCTGCATAGATCTCCGCTATAGGTGGGCGGGCATGGAGCCTCCCAGAGGGATAAGTGCTCATTTTACCCGCCCTTCCGCTGCATCGTTGGCTGCTTCCGGGGATGTCCCTATCCAGGATATCTGCAGGGCTCCTACCTGGAAGTTGGCACATACTGTTTTACCCCCTACCACATCGACCTTGGGTCACGCCGGGATGCCGGTTGGTGCCTCAGTTCTCCAGTCTTTATTCACTAAGTAGGGGGTGTGCGCCTTGCCTCCCTTCTCCTGGAGAACTACTAGGAGTCTGCCAGATAGTGTGGATGAACAACATATCCATGTCCCTAGAAATACAGGTTACTCACCTGTAACAGGAGTTCTAGGAATGGTACATGTTGTTCATCCACACGACCCACCCGACCTCCCTGGCTTCGACGCACAACCTGGCTTCGAGCGGGCTAGATATGGTGTCATGGGGCGGAACCGAGAGTTTTACCACCCGGGTGGGTGGGAGGAGCCAGCTTGAAGACCTTCCGGCAAGATTTAAAGCTGCAAGGAACCTGCCAGATAGTGTGGATGAACAACATATACCATTCCTAGAACTCCTGTTACAGGTGAGTAACCTGTATTTCTGTGAAATTGTGCTCTTAAGATTCTGGCTGCAGTCAAGCTGGGAGTATCACAGTAATTGTAATGGGCTGAGAGTCAGAGTTTGAGGAACAAGTGACGGTGTGTTTCAGTGGTAATTGAGGTAGCTGCAGTCAGCAGTGAGGAATAGAGTGTTCTGTGAAGCTGTGCTCTTTAGAATTCTGGGTGCAGTCAAGCCGAGAGTATCACAGTAATGAGTTGGAAGTTACAGTGGGGAATAGGTGTGTTTTGTAATGCTAACTGAGTTAGCTGTAGGCAGTAGTGAGACCCCTCATGCAGTTCTGCATTTGGGTCTATGGTAACAGCACTGGTGTTTCTTGCATGCTGAGGGGAAAGCTGCCTAGAATGATGATATTAGTGACCTTTGTGTGACCTGTGTATGTGTAAATGGCTGATATCATCACAGCAGAACAGAGGGTAAAAATATCACATTGCAGTGGATGATACACTGTTTTATCTCACTCATTTATCACTCACCCCTATTGTGTGTGTGTGTGTGTGTGTATATATGTACACACACACACATTTTATATAGATACATTCTTATTTAGTTTTCAGAAAATAATCTTTGAGTCAAAGACTCATTTACAAAGGCTCCACATCGAGTTGTACAGAAGACATGTAAACAAGGAAGTATAGCATTGTACAGAAACCAACAATAAAAGTTACATATTTAAAAAAGTGACTAGGTAGCAGTCAGAGAAACATTGTCAAAACTGGTGTAAATGAGCACCTTAAAATACATAAGTAATACTTGCGATATAATACGGGGGGGAGTTTTGTTCAACAAATTGCATTAAGTTACAGGAACAAAAATAACAGTCAAGGGACATTGTCAAGAGGTGCAGTCAATAGCAGATGAAGGGAATGGGAAGACTGGCAATGGTCAGGGACAAAGCCATAGGGGGAATATAATAGCAGGGAACGACTAGGAGCAATCACAGGAACTACTTGCTAGGAGGTGCAGCTTGAGTTTACCTTTGAAGGATCCCAATTTTTGCTCTGCCAGGCCATCAACAGGCAGGTTGTTTAGACTAGTTGGAGCCCTATATATAAATGACCACTGGCACTGGGAGGTTCTACACCAGGGGACAGCGAAGGAGGTTTTGGAGGCTCTTGTGCACTTGGGAGTGGCTGCAGCCGTAATAAGTGACCACGTGAAGGGTGGAGTGAGACTGAGAATGATTTTCTTGGCAAGCTGGCATGACTGATAAGTGAGCCTGCTCCGGAGGTTCAGCCAGATAGTCTGAGTGTAGAGGTTACACGGATGAGTAAATCTGTGGTCTCCAGAAACTAGTCAACATGCTTTATTGAGGGCAACCTTAATTCTGTTGAGTATTGTGTCCACGGCAGAGCCATAAATAACTAGCCTGTACTCTATGACTGAGAGGATAGAGCTAGTTACAGCCAGCTGGATTGCGTTGGTCATGGAGTGTCTGTATAGGGCACCGATCCTAATATTGACAGCTTTACAGACCTGGTTGACATGCTCTTGGAAGGTTAGGGAGGAGTCAAGGGTAACTCCAAGATACTTGAAGCAGCTGACTTGCTCTAGTGGTTGGTGAAGGTGATTGAGGATGTTGAAGTATGAGCCTTTGTGCTTGTGGGGGTTAGCAAAGATCATGACTTTTCTTTTTTGTAGTTAGTTACCAGTTTATGGCCAGAGAACTAAGTTTCAGCTCCAGGGAAACACTTGTGTAGGATACCTTCAAGATGGGCGGGATCAGGGTGACTGGAATAGATGACAGCATCATCAGCATAAAGAAGGAGATTGCTGGAGCAGACAGAGGGGAAGGAGTTGAGGAAAAGACTGAAGAGAAGAGGGCCCAGGATTGAACCTTGTGGGATTCCGAAACGAATGGGGAAGGTGGAGGAAAGGGTATCACATATATTGATACACTGAGGTCTATCATAGAGATAGTTTGAGAACCAGGTGGTGGCATCTGGTGAGATGCCAAGGGATGAGAGGGCAAAGACTAGTAGAGCATGGTTAACCATATCAGAAGCTTTTGTGAGGTCTGTGTACACAGACCCCACCGTGATGTCAGAAAATTCTAGAAGGGCAGTGTAAGTACTACGTCCCTTCCTAAAGCCATGTTGCTGGAGGCATTGGAGGTTGTGTTTAGTGAGATAGCCTGATAATTGATCTGAAACAATCCTTTCTAGTGCTTTCGAAAGTGGAGGGAGGATTGATATGGGACGGTACTTATTGCAGGAGGCCCTATCACCACTTTTGTGGATGGGGGTTACTACAGCAGCTTTCCACTGCTGTGGAAACTGACAGAGACAGAGACAGACCGGTTAAGCAGCCTGGTGAGGGGGAGCAGGACTGCATCAAGAGCCAGAAGCAGGAGTTTCAAATCTAGAGAATCACTGCTGTGTCTGGACTTACCAAGGACATGGAGGATGTATCTTTTTGCTTCCATGGCAGAGACTGTCCTAAAGTGGAAGGGGGGTGCAATGCTAATAGCCTGTGAGGGAGGGGTGATAGTTGATGATGGGGAGATAGAATGGAAGTCCGGGGAGGAGGACCCCACTAAGGTCTGTGAAGGCAATGTTGAAGTTGTCGGCGATGAGTTGGTGGTCTTGGGTGGTGGTGCCATTGATGGTGGGGGGAGGGGAAGTAGTCTTGCCGGAGAGGTCTTTTAGGTTGGCCCAAAACTTTCTATCATTCCCACAGGAGGAGAAGTTATCTTGGAAGTGAGCTATCTTAGCTAGGCGAATCTCACGAGTCAGGAGTTATGGGCCATTTTGTACCTCTGTCAGTCCGCAGGGCTACCAATGGCACAGGCCTTATGCCAGAGATTGTCCCTCGAGGCCATGGCCTTGAGAAGGGAGGGAGTGATCCAGGGCTGGGAGTTATTTTTGATAGTTCTTTTGATGTAAGAGGCAAAGATATCGCATGCTTTGTTAAAGGTGACGATAAAGTGAGCGAGAGCTAGGTCGATGTTGGGGGCAGTGTCAATTGGGGACCAGTCACTGTTCAGGAGGTATACCCGAAATTTGCTTGAGAGAACTTTTTTTAAGGGAATGGTGAAGGATTTGTTTGGTGGGGAGTTTAGGGGAGCGATTTGACTAGTGGCAAAGAGCTGCCAAATGGTCACTGAGTCCAGCAGGACCACTGTACTAAAGACATGTTCCGGATGGTGTGTGTGTGTGTGTGTGTCTGTGTGTGTCACCTGCCCAGTAGGGCAGGTATAGTTAGGGTTGCATGACCACATCTATGTTAAACCCCAAATGTTGCACTTTAATAAATTTGCAACTGTTAATCCAGTTTGCATGGAATTTGGCTGCGCAGTGTTGTACCATAGATCTCTGGATCTGGAAATTTTTGTTCTGGTCGGATTTGTGGTTGTGGAGTTGCAGAGCGTCAAAAACTGTGAAAAATCCTCAACTTTTGCAAATTCTTTGCTCGTCTCCACAGCCCGAAGTGTTTGTCCAGCTGGTCTGAAATATTCAGGGTATATGGAGACTGGGTCAGGGGAGTGCCTTTTTTTTTAATCAGTACTTTTTGCCCTTATTGCATTTTTCTCCCAATCTCACGCATCCTGGATGTGATGCATGCATGTGGGGACATGCGACGTCACACCATATGGGATGTCCCACCCTACCAGCTGTTCTTTACTCACCTGCATCACCACCGGACCTCCACCCAGTGGTTACAGGACTATGGGTGGGACGGCATCCACCCAAGAGAGGAGAGCCACCAGTAGGCGGCTCAATCCTGCTCCTACCCTCCCCCCCCGGTGGTGTCCTGACAACCTGAAGTTGTTCCCGAACCTAGGTCACTGGTGTGGTGCCCAGTACCTTAACCCTAAGTGCCGCCAGGCCGGGAAGTGCCTTTTGAAGGTTTGGTGAAAAAATATTAATCTGTTCAAAAGTTATTACAGTTTAAAGTTTCCCATTATAGCCTATAGGAAAAAATATATATGTTCCGCACGAAAGCAAGTTGTACTGTTGTGAAAGCACCTTTTTCTGTCTCAAATGCCCTCGGTACTGTCATGCAGCAGCCATCTTGTTTTCAGTTAGCGGTGGAGAACATTTTTTTTTAATTCAAAATAGCATTCCCCTTGGTAAATACCAACTGTTATGTTTACCTAAATGGTGCCCTAGGAACACGATTCTGGCATCAGATTGTGAAAATAATGGCCAGAAATGTGTTTTCTATGTTTTTTCATCTGTACTGTTGACACTTTCATGATTTTGGCGGCACTGTGGTGGCTTAGTGTTGTAAATTGTGGCAGCCTTTCGCAGCCGCTTTCACAATTTGCGACATCACTGTGCCAAAAACATGTTTCTTTGGCACTTCATTGCAACTGAACAGTTTGAACTTTTCGGCTGAAATTTACAGGTAGAAAGGGCTTGCCCCACAGATGTGCCTTTTGCTGGTTTTATGGAAAAATTTACACCAGTTCCAGAGTTATAGCGTTCCGAAGTTGCAGATTTTCCCATAGGATAACATTGTGGCAGCCGTGGCACTTTCTGGTACTTGTATCTCAAAAATGGTTCGAGATATGGATTTTTCGCTAAGTGCAGATTAGTACTAAGCATGCATGGAGATGGCTAGATTGTGAATACAACTGCAAAATAATTTTTGCCACAGTTGCTATGGTTACTGAGATATTGCCAAGTAAGCATTACAAGGGTTATTTGGAATGCCTCTAAGCCTGTGCTATATGTCTGTACTTTTGGGTAGGTGGGAGCACAGGGTCCAGAGGGCCTGCGCTCCCACCTATGCATACTATTTATTTATTTAGTTTTTGTTAACCAGGTAGGTACACTAGGCAGAAGCTGCTTGTTTTCTGGTACGACCCAAGAGAATGACAACATAGTTAATACAGCACCAGAACAGTTTATGCTAAACTGGGAGCACTGGGCCCTCCTACGCTATGCCTCTACACTCATGGGTGGGTGGGAGCACAGGGCCCATAGGGCACCCACTCCCACCTACAGTATAGATACGATTATGCAAAACTAAAATCCCAAGGCCCTCCTGCACTATGTTTCTACACATATAGGTAGGTAGGTAGGAGTGCAGCACCCAGAGGGCCTGTGCTCTCACCCATGGATACCATCTTGCAATACTCGGAGCACAGGACACTCAGGAGCTATGTCTCTACACGTATGGGTGGGTGGGAGTGCAGGGCCCAGATGGCCCACACTCCCAAATATGCATCCAATTATGCAAAACTGGGAGCACAGGGGCCCTCCTGCATTATGCCTCTACACTGATGGATGAGTGGGAGCACAGGGCCCCCCGCTCCTGCCTATGGATACCATATGAGTAACATTTCACTTTCTCAAAAATAAGGGAAATTCATTGCAAAACAACTCAGTTAATGCATCAAGGTTGATTCAACACCAACAAAAGTCTGGAAATTCAATGTTCGGATTACTAACCCTACCCCTACACCATCTACAGACCAACAAGAGCCAGGGTGTGTCTTGGGATTGTCAGACCTAACCCTCACCCCATTCTCCTATATTGTACCATCTCAGCTTGTTTACACATGGAATGGGGTGAGAGTTAGGCCCAACAACTGCAAGGCACAGCCTGGCGTCTGTTGGTCTGTGGATGGTATGGGGGGGGTAGGGTTGGCAAACCTA
Source organism: Neoceratodus forsteri (assembly GCA_016271365.2). Lineage (NCBI taxonomy): Eukaryota > Metazoa > Chordata > Ceratodontiformes > Ceratodontidae > Neoceratodus > Neoceratodus forsteri. The sequence goes on from CM057456.1 coordinate 1,049,702,712, forward strand.
ACATCGAAATTCCAGACTTTTGTTGATGTGGAATAAACCGTAACTGATGCATTAATGGAGTTTTTTTTTTGCAGTGAATATAGGCATATATACAATATTGGAGAGAGGAAGTATGACATTTGTGACCCGGAAAAAACTTTGCTCAATGCTCTTGAGTATGCTTTGTTTTCAATGATTACATATGGTAGTAGTATAATCCCACATATAAAATAGTTTATTATTAATATGTTTTGAAAATTCAATCAATCAAAATCTTTATTTAACCAGGTGAACACCATTGAGCGAGACTCATTTGCGAGGTGGACCTGGGGGAAGGGGTACAACAATACATATAATACACACAATTTCCAGTAATTATAATACAAGCAATATCAGTGTACAGCATGTGCAGAACAGGCATGAGCAATAGTACAGCTAGGTCAGACAGATTCAGACAATAACAATTACAGCTGTAAGTTATCATATGGAAAATATAACATGGTGTCCATGATTTCATATTTTCTGTTTTTAACAATAAAGTTTATTTGATATCACAATGCCTATGCCTTCTATTTAGGTACTGTAGTATGCAACATTTCATCATTTGTTTTTAATCTACACCTGTGGGGCATTGCTGAACCATCCATCTTGAGACACCATTAAATCACTAACCCAAACATGTTATAATTAAGCTATGTCTTACATCTTATTTGATTTCCTGGACCACCTATGCTGAACAACTGTGCAACCATTATGTTCTTAAGATAGACACCAATTAATCTCCCAAATAATAAGGATGTTTTATTTTATACAACTTGTTTCTGACACATAACTTGTGTAACATGGACACCAGTATAACAGTGTCACAATATCAAACCATAACATGCTGAATGTAATTAATTAGGCACATCTCATAACTATGGCAAACAAACAACAAAACCTAAACAACATTTATAAATATTATGCACAATAAAAATATTCTATTAATATATAATCACTGCTGCTTTACATGGATTGAATCTCATCTCTGTATCATGCAGATATATAAACATATGAACAGGCCAGCAGAAGAGAGAGTCATTTGGTCTATCAAGTCTGCTAGTATTTGAGGCATACTGATGGAAAACAAAGCCAAACAAGAGGAAAGATTGTCTAGAATAATGTTCATTACAAAGGACACCACTGCTATGGTGTCTTTGCAATGAACATTCACTGAAACAGTCAAATAGGCATAAAATTGAAAAGAAACACCATAAATGCCCCCCAAATAAGCCAGGGAAACGTTGTGGCAGACACAGTGATCAAAATCCTAGGCAAATGAATCATTTTTGCATCAGTATTTCCCCAAAACCTGTAAAGTACTTAACATGCAGCACATGGGACACCAACGTTAAAGAAAATTGCAGGCCTCCAGTAACAAATGTTTAAAAAAAAATAAAACTTGAACTTGAAAGAGAAGCTTTTGCATATCTCTTTTAAACTTCAACTGGCATTTAGGGACAACAGATATGAAAAAGCAATAACATTACCCAGGATTATGTTAATTGTGAAGGACACCACCACTATGGTGCCTTTGTAGTGAACAATCACAGACATGGTCAAACAAGTGTAAATGTTAAGAGAAACATCAGAAACACGAAACAGTTATACAAACCGATGAGCAATTAATATCCTGGATAAGAACATGTTTGGTTTAATTTAATCCTCCCAGATAGTCACTGGGTCAAGCATGCATCTTATTTAAGACTAAACAAAAGAAACATAAACTTAAGTTTTTCTTTCAAATAAGGACTGTTTACTTGTCTTTGTTCATGGTTTTGGTACTTTATTTCTAGGAGGACTCTAGAGTATGAAATAAACCAGTAAAATAGAGCTGCAGTCTCAGTAGTAACATGCCATACAAAGTACATCACAATTATGGTGTCTTAGTAATGCACAAACAGTACAACAAATGTCCCATAATGATAACTGTCTTACTGAAAAAATAACCCATTACAGAACCCAATCTGAAATACTTAATGTATCTTTCTGTGATACTTCCCATAAAATATATTTACTTTCTTGTTACTATTTTTGTATGAAAAGAGCATGTGCTGCTAACGTGCAGCACATGGGACTACAAACAGTTTGGTTTACTTTTATGCCTTTTGTTTCCACAGCTGCAGTTACTGACACATTTTGAATAGATTGCTGCCTAAATGTAGTTTAATTAAATCCATTTCAGGTGTTAGCTGATATAAGTCCCTACATTTGCATTTTAACATAATCCGCACCCCCAAAGGTAGCCCTTACTTTTTCCATAATGTTCAAACATGTTTCACAGTCATGGACACTACAAGCTCTTCTTGGATCAGTAAGCTGCAGAATGGCTATATGTCCATGATGCCCCAGCTTTACAGCAGTGCCAAACAATCTAACCAGGACATAATTTACACTTCTAGTTTTGTGGACCAGAAGCCCACTCACTGAACCCCAGATAACATGCATCACTATAGGACACCACACAGGCAGCAACATTTTGGGAAGCAAGTACTCATTTCCTGCAATTCCTCCACCTAAAGTAATTGGGGCATTCTAGTGGAAGAAAATGAAGAAAAACAGCGAACAGTTGTTTAAAACAATAACCATTTGCAAATATAGTTAACTACACCATAATTGTGGACAGAACTTGATGGACACCGTCTGTGCTGCATGTTATGGGGCCTTAAAAGGTGTAAAAAAAAAAGTGATTGGTCAATAAAAAATTTTCTAGTGCAGTGGTATAAAATACATGGGCCCAGATATTCAAACTGCACCAGTCTGAGGCGCAAGCCCCTGCGCTGCTCAAAATAGTTGCGCAGGGGTGTGGCCGGGGTGATATTCAAAGGAGTTGCGCTGTTGAGCAACTCCTTTGAATATCACCAGACTCCAACACTAGCGCGTAAGCGCGATGGAACTTGCGCTACCACAAGTTGCCAGAGTTGAGCATTAAACTTGCGGTTGGCGCAGTACCGATGCGCCATATTAAATTCCGATATTCAAAGGTGACATGCAAATGGGCCATAATTTATACCAAGCGGCAGAGGCCATTTGCATCTATTTATAGCCCCATTTGCATACCATTGCATGTAGGTGCGCCGATCCCCGAGGACTTGCTCCTGGCCACCCTGCCAGGCAGCAGCCGTCGGGGACCGATGCACAATGCAGCCCGATTGCGGGCATCACAGTTACATGACACCCCCAACACATCTCCCACAGCCCGATCGCGGGCAGAACACGTACATGTGCCGCCCCCACCACATCACCCACAGCCCGATCATGGGCGGAACATATACATGTAAGCCCCCCACACATCACCCACAGCCTGATCGCGGGCAAGAACATGAACCCCCGTGCCCGATCGCGGGCAGAATGTAACCCTCCCCAGCGATAACTCCTGATGGTCCGTGGACGTAGCGATCGCGGGCAGAATGTCTGGATCCTCCCCTCCTGTTGAGCATGCATTCATTTGCATTGCTCTCTTAGCAACCCTGTTGCCAGTCGCGTAACTGCCTCCTGCTGAATATCGCAGAATGGCGCATTTTGGACTTGCGCATGGCGCAACCCTGTTGCGCATGGCGCAACCCCTTTGAATATCTGGGCCATGATGTACTCTGCATTAATCAAGCCTATTAGAACTGAGGACATTATTGTAATAGACAAATTATATACTTTTTAAAGTCATGTACATCTATGTCACAAAATGGAGGGCATTTTAAGGCAGACTTTTGGTTTTCAGGATCTGCTACTAAAATATAAAGACTCACCAAACAGAGATTTTGTGGGTACTATCTCTTTGGTAACATTACAACAACAAAATGAAGAAATTGCAACAATTTATGAATTGTTAACAAATTTAGGGAGCGGTGCATTGTAGGACTTGCTATTCTCTCGAGTACTGTAAACATGCCTATATATATTTATACTAACACAACATTTATTTTTATTTCAGACTCTTCTAGGATGTCTCTAAACTTTTCTGTCAAGCAGAAACATGGAGAGGAAATTCTTAGGACTCTGCAGTGTGTATTGCATTACCCTGCCCTGACAAGAGACTCTGGTAACTCCTCTGAGTGACAAAACTTACTGCTCACTTAGAGAGAGCAAATATATTTGTACCCGGTTAGATGGTGAAAATCTTCATGATGAGCAGTGTGCATCAATTCTAATGTCTAATTATGACCTTGCCAAGCATGGCTACCATAGACAATGCTATCAGAAGTTCACAAAAGCCAAGTATCAGAAAATTTGGAGAACATGCAGATGCTGGTGAATGTAGCTCACATCATCATCTCAGGGGTGGTTTTCCTTGTGCCTCATCATCTAGAATGTTATTTCCTGATACATGTGGAATCTGTAATGAATATGTAATCAAAGTGAAGAGGAAGAAGCAATATTCAGTTGCTGTTGTTACAAAAACAGCTGAAGCCACAATGAAAAGTGCAGCAGAGCTACGTGATGACCAAGATATGCTCACAAAAATTAAGACCGAGGACCTCATTGCATGGGAGTTTCATAAACATGACAAGTGCTACCTAAATTATACAGTAATCACAAAGTACAAGACCCCAGATGATCAGAATAGAAGTGATGATGCGGATGACAGTGAGCGGTCAGATGGAACTGGGGTGAGGCCAATTGTGTAATTGAAGACAGTGTGCTTCAAAGACACCAAGCCATTTCAAGTAAAGTGTTTAATGAAATCTCGGACATCAGAGTAGGAGATTATTTGTAACAGTTGATCCTCTAAAACCACTAGTTGTAATCAGTGCGAATCATTAACCAGTGGTGCATCAGTCATAGAGCTTTTGAGAATGGATGACAGTCGAGTCATCAAGCATGCTGCCTCCTTGTTGCATGAATTACATGGCCACCAACAGTGGATGCTCTCCTGAGTAAAGAATGACAGCCTCCAGAGACAGTTCAGTCATTTTTCTCGCATGTACTAAAATCCCCCATATGGCAATTTGGCCACTGATATCATATTACTGTCATAATTTTTCTTTATTGATCCTTATGTTTAATTCTCCAAAAAGGTCAGGATATCAAGTTTACCAGAAATATGTCCAGTTTTACTGCCAAGGTTACATGAGAAGAGAGAGAATGCATATTGCAAATGTCTGACATCCCCTGTGTCTGAGACAAAGGCTGGTTAGAGATAAATGGGTTAAATTTCAAGAGGGAATTGAAATTTCTTGAGAGCCATCTCCTCTGTGATATCCTTTTACATTTCAGAAGGGGAATTGGACTTTTCTGGTAAGCTGATCAAAGGCAAAGGTGTCATAAAATGGCAGGAGATGGAAAGCAACTCCAGTGGTCATAAAACTGTAAAATCAAAGAGAAAATGGTTTTAGAACAGGGATTATGCAAATGGACAATCTGTGAACCTAGTGTCAAGTTCTGGGAACTGCCTCAGTCTATTTACATTTTTATAAGTGGCAGGAAGGATACTGGATGGCAAAAGGTCAGCCAGGAAGTTGGGGTGGTGAGGAAATCTAAATAATTAATAAACATTGGTTCACTTAAAATATTGGAAAAGAGCAAGAGAGACCCTGCTGGCCTAAAAGATAAGGCCGCCAGCTAACCAAAGGTAGTTTTACAGACTGCAGGACTAGGGATATACAAGCCTCATCAAAACAGAAACTCAGTGCACAACACACATTTCCTGACACACAGAGCAAGACTGCCCCCCCCCCCGAGGACCAGAGGCTGAAAGAAGAACTGGGACTTGGAGACTTTTGCAGAAACTCAGTTATTTTCTGGACTTTTGATTCTCCGCAGGAAAGGTAGACATTAATTAAATGTTACAGTATGTTTTGTATGTATTTTTCCAACTTTTGTTTGTTATTCTGTAATCAGATTTCTGGATGATTTGTTTGTAAGTCTTGTATGATAATTATTTAAATAAATAATTAGTAAAAGCACTTGCTTTTAATAACTGCCTGGAAGTGGTTTTGATGTGCATGTGAAGGTGGGAAGGTTTATTCAATCTGTGACCAGCCTGTTTAATGTAAGTTGCCACCATCGCTACCAAAGACTAGGATCCTGGAAGGGAATCTGGGGGCATAAGTAGGGAAATACACAAGGTCTTGGGCAGAGTCTGTAGAGTTTGAGCTAGGTTCCTGCACCACCTGTGGGAGAAGACACAATCAGGATTATGAGGACAGCCCTGAAGAGCTCATAATGCCTGGGTCTTCCCTCCAGTGCAGCAGTCAAAGAGGATTCTCACCTGGCTACAGACTCAATACTGTATTTTACCCTTACCCAGATTAGAGAGGAAGCCCTGGGCCCTCATGGCAAGTGTTCTGTTGTGAATTCAGTGAGCACTCAAAAAAGACAAGGGGAGGGTATTCCTGTTCCCCCGTTGCAGATTGCACTTAAGGCAGGGCACTGTGAGTGCAGTGAACCCAGGAGTGGGTTTGTGACAGATCTGGTGGCATAGTGGTGGGATCTGAGAGATACTGTAGAACTGAAAAGTAGCATGTTCATTTAATTTAGCAGTCCAAAGCTATGCGACTTGTTAGCTGCAGTTAAATTTCACTGTCCAGTACTTCAGTATAATGAGTCTGACATAGATAAATAACTGAGCTGTTCAATTAATTTAGCGGGTCTCTTTCTGCAGCGAACATAGCAAGACTTTTTTTTTTTTACAGTGAAATAAGTAAATTCTACAGTATTGGCACAGGCATAGTGGTTGGATTCGCAGCCAGTGTATCAGATTGATAAACTGTAAGCAGTCCACACACAAACAGGGCAAAGATTTGGAAAAAACATTTGGTTACAGTATAAAGTTTCCTACCCTGCTTTTTTTTTAATGGTGTAAGCTAGTATAGCAGTAGTTAGGGAAGAAGATGGCTTCCAAATACAGTGAATACAATGCAGACCAGCTAAGGCAGTTGTTTAAGGAAAGAAGGGTCCATTCCAAGGGGCAAACCAAAAAGAACCTTGTGGAGGCTCTCGTGGTAGCTGATGAGCAAGCGGTTGCCCAGTGGCTGAAAAGGACCAGACCTTGGGTGTGGGGGTGCCAAGGGACATCGCAGTGTCCAGCCCCAGAGAGGAGTCAGAACCACAGCACCAAGTGAAGTCCACCATAGATCCTGAGCTAGAGAGGCTAATGCTACAGTTTGAGCTGAGGAAATTGGAGCTGGAGCAGAGAATGTTCAAAGCCTAGCAGCAGACGGAATTCAAGTAGAGACATTTCTAAATGGAGATGCAGGAAAAGCAGAGCCAGAGAAAAAGAATTCGAACTGGAGAGGCTGACGCCTCAAATGCCAGGGCAAATAAGTGGCAGGGGTGAACCTGAAACTCCAGGGCTGGGATATAAATTAAATTCCAAATTAATGGCTGAATTTAAAGAGGGGGTGGATATGGATGCATGTTTGAATTCATTTGAAAAGGTCTGTATCCAGGCCAATATACCCAAGGGGGCCTGCAGCTTTCAGCTATCCCTGCTGCTTACTGGCAAGGGGCGTGAGGAGCTAGGCCAAATGGACAACGAGGACGGCAAAGACTATGAGAAACTTAAAACTGCTTTACTTTAAAAGTATGAACTAACTACTGAGGCCTACAGGGTTAAATTCAGTAAACTCCGAAAAAGCCCTGACATGAGCTTTGAGGAACTTACCACAAAGCAATGCCAGTTTTTTCAATGTTGGTGGGAGGGGAACAAACTCTGTGGGGAAACTGAAGAGGTTGGGTTATTAGAGCAGTTCTTTGCGGCTTGTCCAATGGAGTTGAAAACCTGGCTAGAGAACTGAAATCCAAAAACAGCACAGCAAGCTGCTGAGCTCTTGGATCGCTATGCCAGGAGCAAACCTGCTCTGAAAGGAAGTGAGGGAGCAGGTGCTACAGGGGAAAAAAGGGAAAAGTGCGCCTTCAGGGCAGTTAAAACCCTTACTGCCTCTGCAGAAAGGGGAAAGTCCCAAGTTACCAAAAAAGGATTTCTTGGATAAAAGAAATGATGAATGTTGGTTTTGTAAGCAGCCAGTGCATCTCACTAGACAGTGTCCTAAAAAGGTACAGAGTGGGCAAAGTGTCCCTCAAAAGGAGATGGATGCACTGTGTATGCCTGAAAGCGTGCCTGTAAGCATGAAGGAGCACATACACCCGGTTACCATAAATGGGGTGCAGACCTATGGGTTAAGGGACACGGGTGTCTCTTACCCTGTTAAAAGGGGATTTGGTTGGGCATGAACAGCTGATACCTATTCATTTTGTAACTGTGAGGGGATTCCCCGGGGAGGAGAAAACCCCGCCACTAGCTAGTACAGAGAAATAAGTAAATCCAGCATTCCAGACTTGCAGAAAATTCAGTGAGAGTATTTTTTTTAATAAAGTAAATAGAAGTACTTACAAATTGTAAGCAAAAATAAGAAACACATAAAGTGCTATATTAAAGCTCCACAACCAACAAACGTCAAGCCTCTGCATTTCAGGTCACTAACTCCTCTTCATCAGGAGGCGTGACCAAACCCAGGATGTGAGTGGTTTAAATACATAGTGATTCAGGTGCTAATCATTACACATCACATCATTTAAAGTGCCACACAGTGCATGTAGTGTAACCAGACCCTTAATTTGGTGAGTGTTCCCCTTCCAGTCCAGCCTTCCTTAGTGATGGAGCATGTCATTTAATGGAAAATTCATTTTAACACACTCACATTACTGCTGGACTGGCCAGTTTACAGCCACAAAACAAGATTTGGTTAACACATAATTTTTGCTAACCCTATGTATTAAAACTATGGCGCCATAGTTTTTGAACCCCTAATAAATGCTGACATTTCATTATTCTTTTCCATTTTTTTAAGTTTTTTTTTTATTATTGCCATACTCTTTAATATAATTCTTATTCATCTTTCAAATATAAATAATTTTTTTCATAAATTACAGTAATTTACACATGATAAATACTGTATTAACGAGACAGTACATAGAAATAAGGTATATAACAGTATACTATTACATAAATACTGTATTATAAGGCAATCTAAAAAATTATTTGAAATGCATTATGTATACAAAGTATACCAAATTACCACATTGTAATATTAATTTCATACACATTGCAGTATCAAAAATGAAAGAGAAAAAATCTCTTAAAATTTTTTTTATGTAATGTATTCCCACCACACTTGAGACCTATATAATAATTTAAAGAGCAGCTCTCAACTAGCCCCCCACTGACACGCATAACACAACTGACCTTGCCAGGATTAATTTTCCAGAAATCTTTCCTTCGGGGACTTTCATTTAAAAAAAGTTATATCCTTCATAAATTTATTCCCTGACCAACCGGTTGAAAACCGCATCCTACAGCCGTGCCCCCACATCAGCACACGCAGTCCCATGTTTTTGATTTCACTAAACAAAGGCTCCATATTTAATGTCAGGATTTTAAGAAATCAAAGCGACCATTCGACTAAAAGGGACCCTGTTAGTCGAGCCTTGGCTTTGACTTCTTAATCCTGACATTAAATATGTATGAAACCTTTGGAAAAATCGCCCCCATTCAAGTCAGTAGGGCGCAGACATGCAGCCTTCGTTTAGTGACATCACAAACAGGCTGTATGTGGGGGTGTGGCTGTAGGATGGATCCACCTGCTTTCAGCTGCAGGTCAGAGAATAAATGTACGAAATATATAACTTTTTTAAATGAAAGTCCCCAAAGGAAAGGTTTTGGGAAAATGAATCCTGGCAAGGTCAGTTGTGTTATATGTTTCAGTGGGGGGCTTCACATAAACATAGAAGCTGCTCTTTAATGTATGTGGGGTTGCCAGTTCATCTGACCATTGAAGCCATGTGGCTTCAGGGTTTTTAACCTAAAGATCCACATGGATTCCTTTTTCTCTAGTTTCAAATTACTGTCTCCCCCTCTGTACTTAAAGGGAACAGTGTATGGCTTCAAGAGAGGTGGGGCAGGGTAAGGGGGAATGTTGCAGGTAGAGGGGGAAGAGAGAGGTGGAGGGGTATTTAAAAGGGGTCAAGGAGGATATGGGGAAGGGGACAGTTCCCCTGTAAATACAGTGGGAACTGCAAATCCAAACAGACTAGCTTGACTGCAAGGCCTTTATCTGCTGGCACATTCATATGTTGTATATGTTTGTACATTATTAACCCGTCCATCACTACTTGAGGGAAGATTAGCATTTTTCTGGGATTCCTGGTATACTGTACCTCACAAAGGAGTGGTGCCAGTAGCTCTAGGAAGGTGATAAAAATGTCAGGGGAATATCCATCCAGGTGTGGCACTTTTCCTTTGGTTAGACATCGTATTGGTTCTTTTACCTCCCCCACTAATATGGCACAATCTAGAAGGTCCACGCTGCACTTCAGTCAAGTAGGGGAGCTAAAGGGTAGAAGGAAAGTTGCCAAAATCCGCTGTGTCTGTTATACAGTATCTTCCTGAGTGTGTAGGCATATTTTGTAATGGATTGCAAAGGTATGGTTAACAATGGTCGGGTTGTTTGTGACTAGGATCTGCTGGCGCCTTGAACTCTTCAATTTGTAATCTGGCTTGAACTTGCTTCAACTGCAGAGCAAGAATTTTGGTAGCTTTTGGTCAAGAGACTATGTAGTTCAGTCTTGCCTTCCTGTAGGTAAACACTGCTGCCTCATTGAGATTTTAATTATATTTTTTCTTCGCCTTTCCCCACTTTTTCCAGGCCTCATCCAAGCTACTTCTGTCCGGGTCGTGTTCATGTCACTACCTCTTGCAGGAGTGCATATTACTTGCAGAAAATTGTCCTGTCTCTTGGCTACCCTCCTCTAGATACTTTGAATTTGGTTATTTTAAATAGAACTAAAATTGGTTCATGCCCTGTACATACAGCAGCTGGCCAAGAAGGTGTGAGGAGGGCTGTGCCGGTCGCCATATGCACCATGGATAATGCTAAGATGAGTGGGGGGGGGCACTGAATGCCAGGCAAGTTTTGTTTTTGTACTGCTGGGCTGGTGACTGGGGGCAGCTAGTATCAAGGATAATAATATTTATGGCGGGGCTGGCAATCAGAGAGGGGAATCACTAGCACCAGGGATAATAATATTTACAGTGGGGCTGGTGATCAGAGGGGGGACCACTAGCATCACAGATAATATTTACAGCAGGGCTGGAGATGGGGGTGGGTGGGGATCGCTAGTACCAGGGATAATAACATTTACGGCAGGGCTGGAAATTTGAGGGAGAGGGATCACTAGCACCAGGGATAATATTTCTAGGATCGTGGATATGTTGTTCATCCACACTCTTTGGCATGTCCCTTTCCCCTTTAAATCTTGCCGGAAGTCTTCAAGCTGGCTCCTTCAACCCACCCAAGTGGTATAACCCTCAGCTCTGCCCCATGACACCAGATCTTCCTTTCCACTGGAAGATTCAGGTTGCCTCCTTCGTGCTCCTGCAGTTTGTAGGCCCTGGCTTCAAAACCTTCAGTTATTCTGAAACTTCATCTAGTTCACATTAGCGATCGTGACTATTTACCTTGGATTATGGAAGACAAGTCTTCCCCTGGATTTTGCCGTTGTTTGTGTGGCCATAAAATGTCATGCACCGATCCCCACACTGCATGTGTCTACTGCCTGAGTGTCGACCATGGCACCTCGAAGTGCAAGTTTTGTCTTGCATTTCACCCTAACGTCCTCGATGACCATCTTGCATGCTTGAAGTTGGGAAGGCCATGAAAACGGAACCCTCCAGTGAAATCTAAGGCTTGGGCAGTTTCCGTGGCAGTGGGATCCGACGAGCAATTGGACCAGATGCAAGCCTTTGAAGAGAAAGTGGCTTGTGCCGGGGAATCCTCTTCTCACAGTTTCTTTGTTCCACTCAAATTGGGCTCCACCTTCTCGGGTTCTTTCTGAGAGTTGTGCCAGTCTTTCCTGACTAAGGGGGAGGGTCCTGTGGGCATGCACTCCTCTTGGTCCCGTAAGCAGGAAAAGGAGCCAGGATTGTCTTCGTCTCAACGGAGATGCTCTTGGAATCATGAGAGGTTCTCGGTCCCAGGAACTGGCAGTGTCGACCGGTCGAAATTGCTTCTTTGGCCACTGGGTTCTCTGCTTTGCTGTCTGGCCAGTCGACTGAAGTGTCAATCGACGTGGTTGGAATAATCATCAACACGATTGACCTATTATCACTGACAATTCTCTCAATTGGACTCTGGTCCTATCCTTTCCCGACGAGGAGACCCAACCCATTGGAATTCCCATCGAGGAAGTGGTCCCTGACCCAGGGAAATCACCGGTCCCGCCGGTGTTTCCCAAATGACCAAGTCAGCCTGTCTGATCTCTATCAAGGTCCAGGATCCCCTCGACTGACAGGCCGAGGAAGAGCCACAAGCACTTTAAAAAGAGGCGACGCCATTGGTCATTCTCGTCCTCCTCGGATGAGGTGAGGCACCAGCGGAAACTCCGGCGCTATGAGGACCTTGTGGTAACAGTTGATTTTGACTGGGCACAAGCCGACTCCAGCTCCTACCCCAGCCATTACTTGGCTTTTGCCTCCCAGGCCGAAGCTGACTCCTTTGGAGCTGATTAAGTCGGTTCCCCCACCCGAGAACTGGCAAAACCTCCGGTTCGGCCAAAACCAGTCTCTCCACCGATTGTGGTGGAATCACCACCTAAGCAGCCTGTGGGAGGGGCTCCTCCTAAGGAGGATAGACCGGTCACTGGGCTTCCCCGGTGTCTTTCGGACACTGTCACCCCAGACTGCCCCCGGTGGGTTTAAGGTCACCTAGGTGGTCAACCATTGTATCCGGATTCCTCTGATTCGGATCAGACCGGCATTCATTCTCATCCCAGGGATGATGAATCGGCCAGTGGGTTAGAGATAGAGGAAGGTCCTTCATCCTTTCAGGGCATTCTTCACCTCATCTCTGAATCCACAGGGATGCCCCTAGAACCTATCCAGAAAAAGGCGAAGTACCCCCTCACGGACATCCTCAAGAGAGGGGATACCCTGACGGAGGCCTTTCCGGTGGCTGAGGCCATAGTTGGCACGGTCTTAGAACTTTGTCAGCACCCTGCCTCCTGTCCAGCTCCATCTGCCTGCATGGCCCGCAAGTGTGCAGTGCCCATGGGGTCCCTTTCGGGGTTCACAGAGCACCCTTCGGCTGAGAGCCTGGTGACTGCCTCTGTGTTCAAGCCTACTGGCAGTTCTGCCAACACTGTCCATCCTCCCGAAAAATAATCCAAACTCTTGGATCATTCAGCCTGGAAGGTCTGTGCAGCCTCATCTCTAGGCCTTCAAGCAAGTTCAGACGTCATCATGGCACACTTCTCCCATGCCCTCCTGGGGTCTTTGGATGAACTCCTACCACACCTCCCCGTGGACATGCGGACCATGGTCAAGCAGGTCCGGGAGCTTCATACAGCCCTTGACATTGGGGATTCTTGTGCCCCCTCGATGGCAGCTGCAGTTGCCTCTTGTCGAAGGGCTTGGCTGAGACTCTCCTCTTTTTCAGCAGATACTCAGCACAAACTAGCTGACGTGCCTTTCTTGAGAACCAACCTTTTTGGCCCAGGTGTGGCTGGTCACCTTCAGCATATTGAGCAGTCCATTGCCACCTTGGATGCTACTTCTGCTAAAGGTTCTTCAGGCAAGAAACAGCATAAGAAGAAGCCTTTTCCACATTCTTCCCCTGTGGCTCAGCAACCCTCCTTTCAAGGAGGGCAGCAGCAACAGCAGCAGCAGGCTGAAGCTTGGCACCCCCAGCCCAAGCCTGGGCCCTTCCAGGACCATAAAGGAAGCCGAGGTTCAAATCCTGGATCCTCTTCCTCCAAGCCTGTTCAGTGATGGAGTGGGGGTTACCTCCCCCTCTCCCATCACGTCAGCTCTGGGTCCTCCCACAGGGGGCCGGCTCCACCATTTCCTTTCCACCTGGTCTGCTATCACCATGGATAGGTGGGTTCTCGAGGTGGTCAGTCAGGGACTGCCTCTGGAATTTGAGCAGTACCCTCCAAGGTGAGCCCACACCCCTCGGGAGGAAAGAGTATCCATCCAGACTCAGTCGGCTCTCCAAGACGACATTGCTCAGCTCCTCCTCAAGGAGGCAGTAGCTCCAGTGGCGGATCCTCCAGCAGACCCAGGCTTTGTCTCCAGGTACTTCCTGGTGCCCAAGCAGATGGGGAGCTGGCACCCCATTCTAGATCTGCATGACCTGAATCAATATCTCAGGCCACGCACCTTTTGGATGGTCACTCTGTCCCAGATCATGCCATCCTTGGAGCAAAACATGTGGTCTTGTTTACTGAATCTGCAGGACACGTTCTTTCATGTCCCTATCTGTCCATCTCATCAGCAGTTCCTCTGCTTCAGAGCTGAAGGGACCCTGTACAAGTACTGAGCCATGCCGTTCAGCCTGTCATCGGCCCCATGGGTCTTCACCAAATGCATTGCAGTGGTGGCAGCCCATCTCAGACATCGGGTGGGGGGGTCAGGATTTATCCCTACCTCAACGATTGGCTTTTAGCAGGTCCCACCCAACAGGAGGTGGAGATGTCCAGTGGCCTGGCCCTTCAGATCTGCTCCCAACTCGGCCTCCTGATCAACGAGGCCAAGTCGGAACTTGTGCCTTCCCAGATGATGTGCTTCATCGGGGCAGAGCCCGACTCTCATCAAGCCAGAGCTCAGCTCCCAGCGGACAGGGCAGAAGTCCTCTCCTCCTTTGCCCAATCATTTCTGGTTGGGCAATTGTGCCCTGCCCAGAACTTTCTACACCTTCTGAGTTACATGGTGACATGCACCTCAGTGTTCCATTGGGCTCAGTTGCACATGCACCCTCTCCAATGGGAGCTGGCCACCCAGTGAACTCAGCACCATGATCATTTCAACCAGCTGCTCACTGTAACCCAGAAGATGTGGGATGCTCTCCATTGGTGGACCGCCTCAGACCAGTTGAAGGAAGGGATCCCATTTGCCCGTCCCGAGCCGATGGCTGTCCTTATGACCAATGCCTCTCTCATGGGCTGGGGTGCCCACATAGGGGACAAAAGGGCCCATGGATTCTGGACCGCTGAGGAGTCCTGATACCACATCAAAACATAATACAAAACGGGTAATGGTGTTAAAAGTCCTTTTAAGTAGAGCTCCTTTGAAGGTGTTCTATAGTCATTCAGAAAAACCAAAGGCTTGGAGCTCAAAAATTCATTCCAATGTTTTCACTCAGTCACTGGTTCATAATTTTCTTTTATTTTGATAAAAATCTCCTACGTTTCGCTCCTTTGAGCTTGTTCACGGGGCATTCAGAATCTGTATCAAGTACAAAAAAATAAATAATCACTTTTTCATTTACTTATTTAGTTTTTCATCACATCTCTTTTTTACTTTTATATTAAAGGACACATTTCACTTATTTACCATCAGTATTTCAATTGCTTTTTCCTCTTGTTCTAGAATAGTAACTATTCCTATTGTACTCTCTCTAGAAAAAAACATAATAAAAAAAATATGATAATTTACAGAAACACTTTTATACAACATAAAGCACAGTCCATAATATTGGCTCCAGAGTGTGACTTCCATTATTTAAATTTGAGTCCCCCATCACTGACATGCCTATATAGCCACTATTTTATTGTTATCAAATCTCCTTCTACTATAAACATATTGTTAATAATAATTCTCCTTTCGAGCTACATGCTCCTTTTAAACTGGTCTGATAGTATAGAATGTGATTTCATTTTGATCATATCTCTCAATATTAACTTATTTTCATTTAGCCCCTGTCATTTCAAATGCTACCCGACTAAACCTGATCATTTTCACTTTAAGATTCAAAAATCAAATTATTTATGCATTCCATAGCTTCTCAATATTATTTTATTTCAAGTTTTACAAATACAATTACCTTTCTTCCACAGTACGGTTTCTGAAGGCTGATAGCTTTTACACTCATTAACCTTGTGTACCTCTGTTCTTTTCCAAAGTGTTGCCTGACTGGTTCCAATCGTTTTTCACTCTGTGGTTCAAAATGAATATTTAAAGTTTACTTTTAAATTCTTAAGCTTCACAGCATTATTTAGAATTAGGTTTCACAATTACTAATGCCTTTCTTTTTGCTGCACTGCTTTTAGAGGTTCATGCCTTCTAACAACCGTGGCGTTTCTGAAGTGCTATTCAGTTCTTAAAGATTGCACTGTTTTCAGAAGCTGATAACTCTTTACATCATTAACATTGTATGCCTCTCGGATTTCAAGTGCTGCCAAACTGGACCCAATCGTTTTCACCCTATAGTTTAAAACAAACATTCAGATTTGCTTTTGTTTTCTTGTATTTAACAATGTTATTAAAATCAGGTTTTTCAAATGCCGGTACCTTTCTTTTTGCTGCTCAGCTTCTAAAAGTTCAAGCCCTCTAACAGTAATGGTGTTTCTAAGATGCTGTTCGGCTCTAAAGGATTGTCTTCCTCTTGAGCCCACTTGGAATTGCCGCCAGAGTGACGTGTCACTCTTTGTACTTCTTGCGAGTAGCGAGTGTTGCCTAGCAACAGTACACTTCAGCACTCTGTGAATAGAGTGATGAAGACAGCTCTTCTAAGTGGCTGTATTATGTGAAGCTAATTGGTTATGGACTGTGCATTCACAATAGGTGAAAAATCAATTACAAATTCTCTACTATCTTAATGATTCTTATAGTTATTTTTTGTCTTTTAACGTGGAACCATACGGATACTTATACACTAATGAATTATATTATGCATCATAGTTGAATTTCCAAATTTTTGTCCTGTCGTGTGTTTTATCAAACATAATGGTCCAAAATCATATATGATTATTAAAAATTATATTTATTTTTTAAATTCATATGTGGACTGCTTGTGATGCTGTCGTGGTTAATACTGAATGTTAATTTATTACAAAGACTTAAACTTAGTTATTGATATGCACTATATTGCTGCTATATACAATGCTATTTTACTATCACTATCCCTTTTATTGTCATAAATGTTTTTATGTGACTTGTCTTTCCGGATGAAATCTAGTGCTAACCCCAAGTGTTTTGCACTTCTTCTATTTTGACTCAAACATTTAAACATTTTCATTTTATGAATGTTGTGAATCACTCCAATCTTATGATGTATGAATATCTTTGACTGCGTATGTTCATTCACCCCTTTATTCTATTAATTTCTGAGTTCAAATACTCCATACTAAAGTTTTTTATCCTAAATCATTTTATTATTTTCATGGGTCACTCCAATGTGTATGTTATTCAAATACATACTTGCCAGTTACTATCTATAGTCATTCCTATCTTGGGATCTAATGTTTTTAGTTGGAAGATCCATTTCATTTCTGTTTGTTCCAACATTTTTGTATAATTACCTCCTCTTGGTGATGGTTGCACTTCCTCAAGTCCCCAGAACCTAAGTGATGCTCCTGTGTGACCTGCTTGGTTAAAATGTAATGCTACTGGTGATTGTTGATCTTTATTTCTGATAGCCCCTTTATGTTCTAATATTCTCTTTTTTAGTGCCCTCTTAGTTTGACCTACATATAAACGGTCACATGGACATTGTAAAATATATATATTACGCCTTCTGTGTTACAGTCTATATGTTCTCTAATTTTAAATTCTGCATTGAAATGCAGATGTTTGAAAATATTCTTTTTACTAGTATTATTGCATACTGTGCATTATCCACAACTCGTCATCCCTGGCTGTAGGGGACCCAGTAGTAACTGTGTTTCCTTTGTATCTTGTCTTTTAAATTGAGAATGAACTAATTTATCTTTTAGGTTACTTGCCTTTTTTGCTACTATTATGGGTCTTTGCTGTAATGCCATAATTTGTGGGTTATCAGATGTTACAATATACCAATATTTATTTACTATTTTTCTTATATCTGTCATTCTGTGGTTATATTTTATAGCTAATACTGTTCTTTCTGTGCCTTTTTCACTCCTTTTTCTGTAGTAATTCTTGTCTTGTCTTATTTTCAATTTTCTTTTCTACTTGTTTTAAAATAGTGGGTTTATAACCCCTGTTTCTAAATTTTCCCATCATTTCTTGTTTTTGTTGGTTGTAGTCTTCTGTTTCTCTGCAGTTTCTTTTTACCCTTACTAATTGTGTGTATGGTATACTTTTTTTGAGTTTAGGTTCATGATAACTGGTACTATGCAGTAAGGTATTTCTGTCTCTTTCCTGAATATTGATGTACTTAATTTGTCTTCTTCCTTTTTTATAAGCAAATCCAAAAAAGGGATGTTATTAACTCCATAATTCACTGTAAATTTTAAGTTGCTATCCCATGCATTTAGATTTAAATGAAATTGTTGTAATTCTTGTTCTGTTCCTGCCCATATACAAAATACATTGTCAATAAAACATTTCCACATAATTATCTTATTTAAAAATGAATTGTATTTTTCATTAAATACTCTTTCAGTTTCAAAATTTATCATATGAGCATTTGCATATGCAGGTGCCATGGTGCTGCCCATGGCTGTACCTCTATCTTACTGATAGAAAAAAAACATCAAATTCAAAATAATTATGTTCTAGAATGAATAATGCTAATTCTTGTAACATTTCTGTTCTTGGTGTCATTTTATTTGGCCGTGTATTTAGAATTCTTCCCATACATTCAACCCCCTCTCTATGCGGTATGGAAGTATATAAATCAATCACATCCCATGTCACTAGGATTGTGTCTTTTAAGTTTACTCTTTCTGCTAAACTTTCCAGTTGTCTCATAATGTCAGATGAATCTTGTATATAGGAATTACTTTGTTCTATTAATGGTTGGACATGATAATTAATGTACTTAGATATTGGATCAAACAATGAGTCTATCCCTGATACAATAGGTCTTCCAGGTGGATCTCTCGTATTTTTATGAATTTTTGGAATGCTATAGAAAGTTGGTACTTTTGGAAATTCCGTAGTTAACATTCTTAGTTCCCACTCCTGCAACCAATTCAAGTCCACAAATTCACTTAACATTTCCCTTAATTTGCCCTGTAATGTTGCAGTAGGATTCTGTGGTAATAATGAATAATTAATGTTGTTTTCCAATAGATTCATACACATTCTATTGTAATCTCCTCTATCTTGGATTACTAACCTATCCTATTACTATTACAGTCAAAGATATTCATACATCATAAGATTGGAGTGATTCACAACATTCATAAAATGAAAATGTTTAAATGTTTGAGTCAAAATAGAAGAAGTGCAAAACACTTGGGGTTAGCACTAGATTTCATCTGGAAAGACAAGTCACATAAAAACATTTATGACAATAAAAGGGATAGTGATAGTAAAATAGCGTTGTATATAGCAGCAATATAGTGCATATCAATAACTAAGTTTAAGTCTTTGTAATAAATTAACATTCAGTATTAACCACGACAGCATCACAAGCAGTCCACATATGATTTTAAAAAATAAATATAATTTTAATAATCGTATATGATTTTAGACCATTATGTTTGATAAAACACACGACATGACAAAAATTTGGAAATTCAACTATGATGCATAATATAATTCATTAGTGTATAAGTATCCGTATGGTTCCACATTAAAAGACAAAAATAACTATAAGAATCATTAAGATATTAGAGAGTTTGTAATTGATTTTTCACCTATTGTGAAAGCACATTCCATAACCAATTGGCTTCACATAATAGAGCCCACTTGGAAGAGCTGTCTTCATCACTCTATTCGCAGAGTGCTGAAGTGTACCATTGCTAGGCAACACTCGCGAGAAGTACAAAAGAGTGACACGTCACTCTGGCGGCAATTCCAAGTGGGCTCAAGAGGAAGACAATCCTTTAGAGTCGGACAGCATCTTAGAAACACCATTACTGTTAGAGAGCTTGAACTTTTAGAAGCTGAGCAGCAAAATGAAAGGTACCAGCATTTGAAAAACCTGATTTTAATAACATTGTTAAATACAAGAAAACAAAAGCAAATCTGAATGTTTGTTTTAAACTACAGGGTGAAAATGATTGGGTCCAGTTTGGCAGCACTTGAAATCTGAGAGGCATACAATGTTAATGATGTAAAGAGTTATCTATCTTCTATCTTGGATTACTATCCTATCCTATTACTATAGTAATCCAAGATAGAGGAGATTACAAAAGAATGTGTATGAATCTATTTGAAAACAGCATTAATTATTCATTATTACCACAGAATCCTACTGCAACACTACAGGGCAAATTAAGGGAAATGTTAAGTGAATTTGTGGACTTGAATTGGTTGCAGGAGTGGGAACTGAGAATGTTAACTACAGAATTTCCAAAAGTACCAACTTTCTATAGCATTCCAAAAATTCATAAAAATATGAGAGATCCACCTGGAAGACCTATTGTATCAGGGATAGACTCGTTGTTTGATCCAATATCTAAGTACATTAATTATCATGTCCAACCATTAACAGAACAAAGTAATTCCTATATACAAGATTCATCTGACATTATGAGACAACTGGAAAGTTTAGCAGAAAGAGTAAACTTAAAAGACACACTCCTAGTGACATGGGATGTGATTGATTTATATACTTCCATACCGCATAGAGAGGGGGTTGAATGTATGGGAAGAATTCTAAATACACGGCCAAATAAAACAACACCAAGAACAGAAATGTTACAAGAATTAGCATTATTCATTCTAGAACATAATTATTTTGAATTTGATGTTTTTTTCTATCAGCAAGATAGAGGTACAGCCAGGGGCAGCACCATGGCATTTGCATATGCAAATGCTTATATGATAAATTTTGAAACTGAAAGAGTATTTAATGAAAAATACAATTTATTTTTAAATAAGATAATTATGTGGAAATGTTTTATTGACGATGTATTTTGTATATGGGCAGGAACAGAACAAGAATTACAACAATTTCATTTAAATCTAAATGGATGGGATAGCAACTTAAAATTTACAATGAATTATGGAGTTAATAGCATCCCTGTTTTGGATTTGCTTATAAAAAAGAAAGAAGACAAATTAAGTACATCAATATTCAGGAAAGAGACAGATAGAAATACCTTACTGCATAGTACCAGTTATCATGAACCTAAACTCAAAAAAAAGTATACCATATGCACAATTAGTAAGGGTAAAAAGAAATTGCAGAGAAACAGAAGACTACAACCAATAAAAACAAGAAATGATGGGAAGATTTAGAAACAGGGGTTATACACCCACTATTTTAAAACAAGCAGAAAAGAAAATTGAAAATAAGACAAGACAAGAATTACTACAGAAAAAGGAGAGTGAAAAAGGCACAGAAAGAACAGTATTAGCTATAAAATATAACCACAGAATGACAGATATAAGAAAAATAGTAAATAAATATTGGTATATTGTAGCATCTGATAACCCACAAATTATGGCATTACAGCAAAGACCCATAATAGTAGCAAAAAAGGTCAGTAACCTAAAAGATAAATTAGTTCATTCTCAATTTAAAAGACAAGATACAAAGGAAACACAGTTACTACTGGGTCCCCTACAGCCAGGGATGATGAGTTGTGGAAATACACAGTATGCAATAATACTAGTAAAAAGAATATTTTCAAACATCCACATTTCAATGCAGAATTTAAAATTAGAGAACATATAGACTGTAACACAGAAGGCGTAATATATGTTTTACAATGTCCATGTGACCGTTTATATGTAGGTCAAACTAAGAGGGCACTAAAAAAGAGAATATTAGAACATAAAGGGGATATCAGAAATAAAGATCAACAATCACCAGTAGCATTACATTTTAACCAAGCAGGTCACACAGGAGCATCACTTAGGTTCTGGGGACTTGAGGAAGTGCAACCATCACCAAGAGGAGGTAATTATACAAAAATGTTAGAACAAACAGAAATCAAATGGATGTTCCAACTAAAAACATTAGATCCCAAGATAGGAATGAATATAGATAGTAACTGGCAAGTATGTATTTGAATAACATACACATTGGAGTGACCCATGAAAATAATGAAATGATTTAGGATAAAAAACTTTAGTATGGAGTATTTGAACTCAGAAATTAATAGAATAAAGGGGTGAATGAACATACTCAGTCAAAGATATTCATACATCATAAGATTGGAGTGATTCACAACATTCATAAAATGAAAATGTTTAAATGTTTGAGTCAAAATAGAAGAAGTGCAAAACACTTGGGGTTAGCACTAGATTTCATCTGGAAAGACAAGTCACATAAAAACATTTATGACAATAAAAGGGATAGTGATAGTAAAATAGCGTATATAGCAGCAATATAGTGCATATCAATAACTAAGTTTAAGTTTTTGTAATAAATTAACATTCAGTATTAACCACGACAGCATCACAAGCAGTCCACATATGAATTTAAAAAACAAATATAATTTTTAATAATCGTATATGATTTTGGACCATTATGTTTGATAAAACACACGACATGACAAAAATTTGGAAATTCAGCTATGATGCATAATATAATTCATTAGTGTATAAGTATCCATATGGTTCCACGTTAAAAGACAAAAATAACTATAAGAATCATTAAGATATTAGAGAGTTTGTAATTGATTTTTCACCTATTGTGAAAGCACATTCCATAACCAATTGGCTTCACATAATAGAGCCCACTTGGAAGAGCTGTCTTCATCACTCTATTCACAGAGTGCTGAAGTGTACCGTTGCTAGGCAACACTCGCGAGAAGTACAAAGAGTGACTCGTCACTCTGGCAGCAATTCCAAGTGGGCTCAAGAGGAAGACAATCCTTTAGAGTCGAACAGCGTCTTAGAAACGCCATTACTGTTAGAGGGCTTGAACTTTTAGAAGCTGAGCAGCAAAAAGAAAGGTACCGGCATTTGAAAAACCTGATTTTAATAACATTATTAAATACAAGAAAACAAAAGCAAATCTGAATGTTTGTTTTAAACTATAGGGTGAAAACGATTGGGTCCAGTTTGGCAGCACTTGAAATCTGAGAGGCACACAATGTTAATGATGTAAAGAGTTATCAGCCTCTGAAAACAGTGCAATCTTTAAGAACCAAATAGCGCTTCAGAAACGCCACGGCTGTTAGAAGGCATGAACCTCTAAAAACAGTGCAGCAAAAAGAAAGGCAATAGTAATTGTGAAACCTAATTCTAAATAACGTTGTGAAGCTTAAGAATTTAAAAGTAAACTTTAAATATTCATTTTGAACCACAGAGTGAAAAACGATTGGAACCAGTCAGGCAACACTTTGGAAAAAAACAGAGGTACATAAGGTTAATGAGTGTAAAAGCTATCAGCCTTTAGAAACTGTACTGCGGAAGAAAGGTAATTGTATTTGTAAAACTTGAAATAAAATAATATTACGAAGCTATGGAATGCATAAATAATTTGATTTTTGAATCTTAAAGTGAAAATGATCAGGTTTAGTCGGGTAGCACTTGAAATGACAGGGGCTAAATGAAAATAAGTTAATATTGAGAGAGATGGTCAAAATGAAATCACATTCTATACTATCGGACCAGTTTAAAAGGAGCATGTAGCTCGAAAGGAGAATTATTATTAATATGTTTATAGTAGAAGGAGATTTGATAACAATAAAATAGTGGCTATATAGGCATGTCAGTGATGGGGGACTCAAATTTAAATAATGGAAGTCACACTCTGGAGCCAATATTATGGACTGTGCTTTATGTTGTATAAAAGTGTTTCTGTAAATTATCATATATTTTTTTATTATGTTTTTTCTAGAGAGACTACAATAGGAATAGTTACTATTCTAGAACAAGAGGAAAAAGCAATTGAAATACTGATGGTAAATAAGCGAAATGTGTCCTTTAATATAAAAGTAAAAAAGAGATGTGATGAAAAACTAAATTAGTAAATGAAAAAGTGATTATATGTTTTTTTGTACTTGATACAGATTCTGAATGCCCCATGAACAAGCTCAAAGGAGCGAAACGTAGGGGATTTTTATCAAAATAAAAGAAAATTATGAACCAGT
Source organism: Neoceratodus forsteri (assembly GCA_016271365.2). Classification (NCBI taxonomy): domain Eukaryota; kingdom Metazoa; phylum Chordata; order Ceratodontiformes; family Ceratodontidae; genus Neoceratodus; species Neoceratodus forsteri. The sequence continues at coordinate 1,049,726,643 of CM057456.1, forward strand.
GACTGAGTGAAAACATTGGAATGAATTTTTGAGCTTCAAGCCTTTGGTTTTTCTGGATGACTGATACCACATCAACCTGTTGGAGCTCAGAGCAGTCAGACTGGCACTGTCAGCATTCGCTCCTCAGCTCCGGGGCCAAGTGGTTTATGTCCAGACGGACAATACCATGACCATGTACTACCTCAACAAACAGGGCGGCATGCACTCCCGTCTGCTTTGCAGAGAGGCGCTCCATATCTGGACCCTCGTCAGCTGTTTGGAGGTGGATCTCCTAGCCATCCATGTGGCAAGAGCCTCAAGCCATCTGGCAGATGCTCTCAGCTGCTTAGGTCAGACATCCCACGAGCAGTCTCTCCATTCAAAGGTAGCTTACAGCCTGTTCTCCCACTGGGGCAAACCAATGGTGGACCTCTTTGCCTCCAGGGAAAACACCAAGCTGAGGCTGTTTCATGCCCTCACCCCTCAGCAGGGCTCGCTGCAGGGGGATGTCTTCTCAAGGCCTTGGACCCCAGGCCTCCTCTATGCCTTCCCTCCATTTCCCTTGATCCACAAACTGCTTCTCAAGGTGAGTAGGGACAAGGTGATGGTGATTCTGGTAGCCCCGGACTGGCCGCACCAGTTCTGGTACCCAGATCTCCTCAGCCTCAGCAGCAGGCCCCTGGAGCAGCTTCCAGCATGCCGGGACCTGATCTCTCTCTCAGTCAGGGGAAGGTATACTATCCAGACCTTCAATCCCTGAACCTCACAGCCTGGTACCTGAATGGCTAGAGTTCCAGGCTTCAGGTCTTTCTGAGGATGCCCTCACTGTGGTGTAGGCATCCAGAAAGGAATTGACCAGGAAATGTTATGCCTTAAAATGGAAGAGATTTTCCATTTTGTGTCAGAGCAAGGGCCTGGTTCCTCTGTCCTGTCCAATGGCTAACATTCTCGACTACCTTTGTTCTCTCTCCAAAGGGGATCTTTGGTCATTGACCCTTAGGATGCACCTGGTAGCCATCTGTGCTTACTGGGCATGGGCTGGTCAGCTGACGGTGTAGGAGACCATGGTCAGGCACTTTTTCAAAGGCCTGGATCACATATCCCCTCCAGCGCATTAACCTCCACCTCTGTGGGATCTACTACTGGTACTGGCAAAGCTCATGGGCAAGCCATTCGAACCAATGCATAAGAGTGCCTTGTCACACTTGTCATGGAAGACGGCCTTCCTGGTGGCTAGCATGTCTGCCAGAAGGACTGGAGAGTTCCAGGTGCTTTCGGTGAACTCCCCTTATCTGGTCTTCCACAGGGGCAAGGTTATCCTGTGCCCCCACCCGAAATTCCTTCTGAAGGTGGTGTCAGAGTTTCACATTAACCAGGTGCTAACTCTGCCAGTTTACTACCCTAATTACACCTTGGAGGTGGAGTACAGACTTCATACTTTGGAGCTGAGATGAGCTCTCTCCTATCACAATGAGAGGACAGCGGAAATTCGGGGAGAGGTTCGCCAGATGTTTGTCACCTATGCTGAAGCCGCTTCTGGCAGACCTGCAACAAAATGGACAATTGCAAGGTGGATTACATCTTGCATCAGTCTGTGTTATGACTTGGCGGGCATGGAGCCTCCCAAAGGGATAAGAGCTCATTCTTCCCGCCATACCGCTGCTTCGTCGGCTGCTTCCAGGGACATCCCTATCCAGGAAATCTGCTGGGCTGCTACCTAAAAGTCAGCAAACACCTTCATTACCCATTACCACATCAACCTTGAGTCACGCCGGGATGCTGGTTTTGGGGCCTCAGTTCTCCAATCTCTGTTCCCTAAGTAGGGTGTGTGTGCCTTCCTCCCTCCCTCCTCCCGGAGAACTGCTAGGAGTCTGCCAAACAGTGTGAATGAACAACATATCCATGATCCTAGAAAAACAGGTTACTCACCTGTAACAGTAGTTCTAGGAGTGGTATATGTTGTTCATCCACACAGACCCAACCTCCCTGGCTGCGGATGCACAATACCTGGCTTCCAGCAGGCTAAGATTTAGTGTCATGGGGTGGAGCCAAGGGTTATACCACCTGGGTGAGTGGGAGGAGCCAGCCTGAAGAATTCTGGCAAGATTTAAAGGGAAAGAGACATGCCAAAGAGTGTGGATGAACAACATATACCACTCCTAGAACTATTGTTACAGGTGAGTAACCTGTTTTTACGGCAGAGCTGATGATCGGGGGGGCTACTAGCACCAGGGATAATAATATTTAAGGTGGGGCTTGCGATCGGAGGGGGGAGACCACTAGCACCAGGGACATTATTTTATACAGAACAGGCCTGCGATCAGAGGGAGGGGGGACCACTACCACCAGGGACATTATTTTATAGATAATGGGCCGGCGATCGACAGGGTGCCAGGGACCACAGGGGGTGGTTGTGCTCCCCCAGCAGCCAACTATCTAGGTGGTTGCATTACCTCCAGCAGCCGCTAGGGTTGCCCAGAGTCAAGTTGGAGTTTTGTTCATCGGTATTTGTGCTGCACAAAAGGCCTGTGCTAAACCCTTTTGCACAGTGCAGAGCTGCTGAATATGGGGTAATGTGACTATTCATGGCTGTGCCGCTCCCCTTGCCTACACACATACATCATGTTTTGCATGGCCGCTAACCCTCTTTGCTTGTGCAACAGCCCCTTTTGAATATGGGGATCCAGCGCAAACACTGGTTTGCGGGGGCAAAGACCCATTAGTGCCCATGCAAACTTTTGAATATTTGGCCCCAGATGTCTTAACTCAGTTATATGCATTAAATAATACCCCTCTGCTGCGCATCTTACATGACAACCTCCAGAGATGGCAACATCTCACTGTCTACCTATTACAGTGAGTAGACTAAACTAGAATGAACCTCTTCCTCTTTCATTATATTTAATTAAATCTTTTTTTATGTAAAATTTGTTATTCAGGTGAGAACCCAAGAGCATAAACGCTCATTTTAAAGGGGAACCCGAGGACATGTAACATAGTATAAAAATCCAATACAAACAATAAATGGAATAATAGGGGTCTGTGTAATACAAGGCTATAATACTATTGAGATGTTCTGGGGATATGTGAACCTCAAGAATGAAGTTTGAGAGATTCCAACATGTCCCCATAGCCTCAAGATGGTATTTTAGCAGAGTAATCACAGTCCCCTTTTTATAAATTTTTTTTTAATATATGGATCCAGGCTTTTTTAATTAAATTAAGCCCATTTGGGTGTTTTAAACTTCACCATGATATGGCTTTCATCCGGTGGCTGCCACCGCCTCCCACTACTGACAAAACCTCCAGACCTGCATGTAAAGCCTTGAAGTGCATTTTAACAGGCAGTCTCAGAAGCGGCTTTACTGAATGATGTATTTGTCATTTTGAGACATTTTAAAATCGGTACTTGTGTCAGCAGCTGTGGAGATCACTGACCTTTTACTGTGAATGATGGTTACAGTAAAAGCTGGCTCATGGGCTGCTGTGGGGAGTGTGTGCACAGCTCGAGTGAGACAGGGTTCTCAAAGCACTGTCTTAGGAACTCCATCAATAGTCCAGGTGGGACCACTAGAGGATAACCTTGGGAATCTGGTAACAGATGATACAAAATAGGTAATTTACTCAATGAGTATCTCAGTTCAGGTTTTGGTGACAAGACAAATAGTGACTTAACTAACTCTAGTAACAGGAGATCAGCACAAATACAGTTGGACATAATTGACATAAGACACAGACTTTGGAGGATAGATGCAAATAAATCACAAAGCCCTGATGGATTACATCCTAGGGTAATCAAAGAAATAGCAAATGAGCTGGCAGGACCAGTCACATGGATATTTCAAGAATCACTAGACAGAGGGGCAGTGGTATCCTCCAAGAGAGAGGCTGGTATAGTACCAATCTTTAAAAAGGGGCTCCAGGAAAGACTAAAAACTACAGACCAGTCAGTTTGACATCTGTTCTGGAGTAATTAAAGACCAGATTGAGGATTTTGTATCAAATCATGGTTTGGTGGATAAAACCCAACATGGCTTTACTGAAGGGAGATCAGCCCAGACTAACATGTTGGAATTTTAACAAGGTCAGCATGCCTTTAAAGGAAAACTGAACAAAACTGTGGTGGCAATTATCAGGGCTGCAGAAACGCCTGATTAAAACAACCTCTATAATTTAAAATGATTGCAGCGAACCTTTAATCTGTTATTTCTTGTTGAAATATTGGTCCTGGGTGGCCATGTCCAAAGTACCGCTGCACCAGAAGATGGAGTGTGATCCTGGAATGCAGTCCTGTTCCGGAATGCTTGTAAAAATGACGAGTGAGGCACATTTAAACTGAATAAAAACAAACTGTGCCCCATGTAGAGGTCTCTTAGCTGTACCTCTAGAAGCAATTCTCAGTGTAAACGGAGCAGTGTAAGGTACTTAAATTTGTTATTAAAGTCGGAACTCCGAGTTCGGTCATGCGCAGTAGTACCTAGTGCTCCAAATTTGGGCATACGCAGCAGCACTAGGTGCTACTGCGCATGACCGAATTAGGAGCTCTGAATTTAATAACAAATATAAGTACCTTACACTGCTCCATTTACACTGGGAATTGCTTCTAGAGGTACAGCTAAGAGACCTCTACATGGGGCACTGTTTGTTTTTATTCGGTTTAAATGCACCTCGCTTGTAATTTTTACAAGCATTCCAGAACAGGACAGCATGCCAGGGTCACACTCCATCTTCCAGTGTGGTGGCACTTTGAACATGGCCACTCAGGGCCAATATTTCAACAAGAAATAACTAATTAAAGGTTAGCTGCAGTCATTTTAAATTATAGAGGTTGTTTTAATTGGGCGTTTCTGCAGCCCTGTAATTGCCATCTTAGTTTTGTTCAGTTTTCCTTTAAATGAGGATAAGGCTGTGGATCTAGTTTTCCTGGATCTAAGTAAGGCCTTTGATGAAGTTCCTCATGACCAACTCTTGCAGGTCACATAGGTTTAAACGGCACACTGGTAACATGGATTAAATCATGACTTTTGAACAGCAAACAAAGAGTTGGGTATAAGGGGATATATGTCCAGATGGACAGAGGACAGGAGAGGGGTGCCACAGGGCTTGGTGTTGGGACCCTGTTCAAGCTATATGTCTCATCTGTGCCAGCAATTGAAAGCTGTCTAACTAAGTTTGCCGATGATATCATATTGGGAGGTTGGTCGATACTACAGAGGATGCAAGCAAATTGCAAAAGGCATTAATCCAGATAGAATAGTGGGCCAAAATAAACAAATTGGAGCCGCGTATCGAGAAATATGCAGCAATGCACCTAGGGAGAAATAACATGTATTATACCCAGTGGTGGACAAGGAACCTAGAGAATCTAAGGAGGAGAATAACCTAGATATCCCAGTATCCAACAATTTAGAAAATGAAAAAATATTGCCATGCTGTGGCTAAATGAGCAAATTCCATCTTGGGAAGTATAAGAAGAAACATTAGTAGCAGGAATAAGAGCGAGGTACTGCCGCTGTATACATCTCTAAGACAAGACTGAGTCTGGAGTACTGTGCACAGTTTTGGTCCCCCTGTAACAAGTTAGAGAGATTAAGACACTGGAGAGAGTACAACACAGAGCAACAAAAATTATAGACACATTGCACAATCTGAGTTATGAAGAAAAATTGAATGAACTGGGGCTGTACTCTTTAGAATATAGAAAATTAAAGGGGGGGATCTATTCCTGGTTTATAAGAAGGGGTGGGCAAAAGTTGCAAATTCTGCTTTTGCAAAACTTCCACCACTGGCGAAATTGTGATCTTCCACAGATTTTCACCCAGTTCCATGGACTTTTGTACTGAACTGCAGAATAATACATATAAACTGCAGAATTTATTCCATCCGCAGTTTAATGTATTATTTTGTATCCTAAATCATAATACAGCCCCCATCCAATAAAATACCCTAGTGTCTAGTTGCCCCCCCACCTGCCAATCACAGGGCCCTTGTAAAACCCCCTCCGATCCCTACCGTGGGCCCTCGCACCCACCAATCATGAGCTCCATGTAAAAAAACAAAATTGATCCTTGGTGTCTAGTTGTCCACCCACCCACCCACTGATCATGGGTCCCATGTACAAAAACCCTCCAATCCCTGCCATGGCCCCCACACCCGCTGATCAAGGGTCCCATGTACAACACCCTCCAATCCCTACCATGGCCCCCACACCCACCGATCGCGGGTCCCATGTACAAACACCCTCCAATCCCTGCCATGGCCCTCACACCCACCAATTGCAGGTCCAATGTAAAAAAGAAAAAAACCTCAGATCCCTGGTGTCCAGTGGTCCCCCCCACCGTGATCATGGCCCCCAAAAATTTATAATTCCCTGGTTTCTAGTGGACCCCCCCTCCCTAGCCTGGATCCCCTTAACAAAAAGAAACAGCCGGCAGTCCATCGACTCCATCCCACTCCATTTATATTATTCCCTGGTGTCTAGTGGACCCCTCCTCCCTATCCCCAATTCCCCTGAAAAAAAGTAATCGCAATTCCCTGGTGTGTAGTGGACCTCCACCCTGACAGTCTGCCACCACCTTGCGTTCCTCTCGACCCAGAGTGGGCCACTGGTGCAGCCCTCCTCTCTCCTCCACAGCCCTCATTCATTGACAGTTCAGTGGGCCGCTGGCCATGGAGGAGAGAGGAGGACTGTGCTTTATCAAGATGTGGGTATGATGTGAAATATTGACGGGGGATACCATGCTGCTATTTTTTATCTTATCGTTTAACAATAAAACAATTTAAAATGGAAGTCTGTGGTCAGTTCTGTGATGCCGACTCCTTTCTTTACTATTGCCTTTAGGGGCACTTCTGGGCTCCAGTTTAGTTGTTTTCTTTTTAAATTATAATTTTTTATTTTCCAAGAAACAAAACTAGTACAGTACATAAGCTTTACAGATCTGTGTGTCGCTTTCTCTTTAACGGGCTAATACATTCACTTAAACTAGAAACAGAGACTTTGATGGCAGATAAGGGCCACTTGGCCCACCCAGTCTGCCCATTTCCCTACCTATTGGATAAGCTGCAGTTCTTTGTTAACTAACAGCCTATTTCTTCCTACCCCCCCCTCAAGAATTGCCTTATGTCTGTCCCATGCATTATTGAATTTTCCCACTGTTTTCGACCCCACAACCTCCTCAGGAAGGCTGTTCCATGCGCCCACCGCCCTCTCTGTGAAAAAATACTTCCTCACATTGCCCCTCAGCTGTCCTACATGACTGTAACATATTTGACAGTACACGTTGAATGCCTGTATATACATACCCCACCAGGTTTTATTTTAATTTTAAGCTTATGATTCTACTGGATAATCCAGTGGTTATCTCTTCACATTTGGACCACAGTATTCATTCAAAGCAGTATTTAAAATGTATTTAGTTAATCATTAAGACTGTCCACTTAAGCTGACATAACCAGTAATAGAGGAGCTTTAAGCAAAGAATAGGTGTAACAAGAGATAGAAGACAGAAAGTATAGTAGGTATAGAGAAATGAGAAGGGTATAGGCATCTCCATACAACAGTTGTTTTCCCTATGGTATGAAATCTGGATAGTTTTCTAATTGATATAACACTCATTTTCTCCAAAATGTCTCGTATCTAGGGAGTTTATCCATATATGCATATATTAATCATTTCTTATTGTAGATATCAATCATTATAGACCTCCAAGTCTCCACAGATGGTATTCTGGCAGCATGCCAAAGTCATCTTATAGCCTTTTTTGCTGTTAGTATTGATATGAGAATGAAGCGAAGGGTAGTAAGGTTCAGCTCTGACCCTTCTGGTGGTATGGTTAGCAATATCTGTGATGGGGTAATGTCCCCGTTACAGTCAAATGTAGTTTCTATTTCATGAAGAACGTCTTGCCAGAATGGCTGTATATTGGGGCAGGCCCAGAAAATGTGTGTTGTGTCAGCTATGAGTTGCCCATATCCCCTCCAGCACACTGCCACACCCTCACCTGCGTACTTAGCCACCACATCTGGGGATCTAAAGAACCTGTTGTGGCATTTCCAAGAAATTTCTCTCCAGTAGGTGGAAGAGGTGAGACAATATGCTCTAATGGCGAATAAGTTTGTACAGTGTGCTCAGTAGACATCTCGTGTTCCATCTTTGTAGGATGGATATTGTGGATTCCCAGGTCACGTCTTGTAGTGCTTTATATACTCACCCTATTATACATTCCAGGGCATGTCCCCGTAGGCTGGATATCATAAGCCAAGGGAGTAAGGGTAGGCTGGCTGAGACAGAGCAAGATGCCTAGGTTGGTCTCTTATATGTGATATTATTTGTAAGTAACAAAAATGATCCATTTTCCGAAGGTGATAATCTGACTGCATGGAGGCAAAAGGGAGGGTTCCATGTTGGTCCATCAACTGGAAAAAAAATGGAGGCCTAATTTTGCCCACATTTATAATGTTCCATCCAACTGGTTGGGCTGATACGCTCTACATTATGTGCTAGGGCTCTGAGGTAAAATCGGCACGCCAGTGATAAATATTTTTGGGTGATTCGTAACCATTGGGCTAGTATCATTGCTGTATACTTATAGAAATGTATTAATGGGACACAGGAGGGGGGAATTACCAGATAAATGTGGATCATAGATGTGCAGGTCATTTAGTGTAAATTTGATTTGTTTCCAATAAGGATTTTGAGTAGGTGTTATCCAAATGCAAATGGTACACAAAAACGTAGCTAAAGTGTATTTAGAGAGATTCAGTAAATTAAGACCGCCTCTATGTCTTGGGAGTTGCATTGTGGAGAATTTGATCCAGGAGGGGGGTGCTTCCAACTCCATATGAACTGGGAGATTGCTCTGTCCCATGTATGGAAATATATCTGGTCTGGGTGTATGGGTAGTGTCTGCAGGTAATACAGGATGCATGGCAATATGTTCTGACACAGAGTTTCAATTCGCTGCAAGAAGCCTAGGGAGAGGTGGGTCCATTTGCAAAGGTCTTCCATAATCTGTATAGTGAAAGGCTCATAGTTTAGAAGCTCAAGATGCTCCAGGTTTCATGTAATTGTGATTCTTAAATATCTAAAGGAAGACTTATTCCACCAGAATGGAAACATACTCTTTTAAGTTGCATTGATGGTATATAATTATATAGGAACACCTCTGTTTTCAGTATGTTCAGTTTATAGCCTGAAAGGTTTCTGAACATGTCGAATATCTTCCAGAGTGCAGGGGTTGACTCCTTTGGGGAGGAAACTCGAATGTGTAAATCATCTGCAAACAATGAGAGTTTGTAGTCTCTTCCCATAGTGGTATCCCCAAAATCTGATGCGTTTGCCTGATCTTAATAGCTAGAGGTCCAGGTAGAGTGCAAAAAGCAGGGGCGACAGTGGACACCCCTGTCTTATTCTAATGGGAATGGGTCTGACAGGGATTCATTTAGTCTGACATAGGCCCGAGATTCTGTAGAGATGTTTTGCAGGGTACAAATGAATTCTTCTGGGAGGCCGAAAGTGGACAGAGTAGCCTACAAGAAGGGCCATGACACTCCGTTGAATGCTTTTTCTGCATCTAAACTTTTTTTTTTTATCTCTTTATGGTGCCCACCTGACTGGAACTCTCTCTCAGGGCGCCAGCTCGCTTGCCACTCTACCGCCCACTGAGACCACCAACCTCCTCAAAGGCATTAGCTCTCCCCACGGGACCCCTGGTCCCTAGGTCCATGGGGAATTCAAGGGGTGGAGGTCCAGTTACAGACATGTGGCGGGCAGGCTCTGTGGAGTCATCGTCTATCCACCTGGTAGGGGGTTTTCCTTAGATCGTGAGCTTCCCCCCATGCGTGGTGCATGCCCTGACACACTAGCGCATGGCAAACCTGCCTGCATTGGCCACGCTAATCACGTGCTGCCCGGCTTGCTGCAGTGCTCCCCCCGGTCTCCATTGGGGGTCACAGGCACGCCGAGCCATCCCACCCCTCCCCTCCCTCCCCGGGGAGGAGAGCACCACAAGGGCACTCAATCCTCAACCCTTCCCCACTGTCCCCTGGCACCCGAGCTCACTCCTGAACCTGGGTCGCCGGCATAGCGTGAGGTGTGGTGTCCAGCGCCTCAACCCTCAGTGCCACTGGGCCAGCTTCAGCATCTAAACTTAGGAGGGCTAATGGAATTTTATTTGTTGTGATATGTTCTAGTAACAGGAAAGTCTGTATCACACTGTCATGTGCTTGGCGGTTTCGTACAAATCCCACTTGATCTTGGTCAATTATTTTTGGCAGGGTAGTTTCCAACTAATGGCCTAAGATAGTCATGAACATTTTATAATCATAGTTCAGGAGTGAGATAGGTCTATAGGAGGATGTATATTTTGGGTCTTTGTTCAGTTTGGGGAGTGCTGATATAACTGAATGGTGCCTGGTGGAGGGGTTCTCAGCTTTGGATGGCTTAGAATACTGGGAGGAGAATTGGGGAAAGCAAGATAATGAACCTTTTAGAGAATTCTGCCAGGTAGCCATCTAATCCTGGAGCCTTTCTCGGCTTTGAGTCTCGAATCACCATCTGGAGTTCCCCAGATGTGATAGGGGTCACCAGCTTTTCGGACGACAGTTCATCCAGACTTGGAATATTAAGAGCATTCAGATAGTTTGTTATTTCCTGTGAGGATGCTTTTGAATTGGCCAAACAGAGACTTTTATAGAAGTGGGCCAGTATATTTCGGATGGCTGATGGATGTGTAGCGAGTGCCCTGGTCTCTGTATCAAACATTTAAGTGACACAGGTTTGGCTTTCTGTGCCCTTACTAAGTTTCAAGCTCCCCATGACTCTTCCCTCATAGTAGTGATGCTTGAGAAAAAAGAGGGACTGCTCCATCTTGGAGTCCAAGATTTTCTGCACTTCTCCTTTGACTCGCTTTATCTGCTGGGAGACACCTTTGTCACCCTGCATGTACCCGGACTGTAGTGTTGCAAGTTGAAGCTGCAGCTCTTGGAGTTTTCCCTTCCTCTCCCTCTTCTTGCGTGCCAAGTACGCTATAATCTCTCCCCTTGACAATATCTTAACTGTGTCCCACAGTACAGAAGGTGACACAGAGGGAACTATGTTGTCATTTATTATCTGTGGGAGTTTATCTTTAGCTAGTTGTATGAATTTGGAATCCTTTAACAGGGCAAAATTGAGCTTCCAAGGCGCCCTTGCTATAGGTTTCCCCTAGATTGATTTTGGCCTGCACTGGGGCATGATCTGAGATCAGTATCGAGACATGCCTAATATCCTGTATGGTGTCTAAATGCTCAGACGTTGTGACCAGGTAATCTAGTCATGCAAATGTACCTATCCTGTGGGACAGATATGTGAAAGTGGGTGATGATGGGAAAAAGTGACACCACACATCCGTAAATCCCAAATGTGATAGTGTAGCCCGAAGGTATTTTTGTCTGTGAGTGGTTCTGTGAAGTGGGGAGCTCGTCATGTCTAATGTGAGAGTAAGTGTCATATTGAGGTCACCTCCCACGATTAGTTGGCCCTGCAGGAGAGGTAATACCTTATTGAAGAAACGTTGGGCCATCACTTTATCAGACCCTGGTGGGAGATATACACTTGCTGAGGTGACCTGTGTATTGTAAAGTTTTCCCACTGCAATCGTGAAACAACCCTCTGGGTCTGAGTATTGTTCCTGAAGATGAAACGAGGTGTTGCATGGTATTAAGACTGCTGCCGCCCATCTACGTTCCGAGCTGTGAGAGGCTGCAATCACATTTTATCCCCTTGTTTGGAACTTATGCTCAGATTGGGATAGATGAGTTTCCTGTAAGAACATCACATCTGGTTTATCTCTTTTTAATGCTAGTAGTCAGGTTATTTTCATGGGTCTATGAATGCCATTAACATTTCAAGATATGATACAGGAATATTTATCCATTACTATAAATGTATGGGGTATCTAGATATGCTAGAGTGGTAACCTTCCCTTCGGTGGAGTCAATAATGAGAGTCAGGCCAAGAAGGGGATGGAGAAAGCTACAGTTATGTAAGAGAAACAGTTGCTGCAGAAAAACCATATAACAGTGTTGTGCAAGACTTAAAGGAAAACTGCATGTTAAAATCAGGAAAATATATTTTTTTACCATCCATTGTGTGTTCTTAGTTCATTCCAGTGTTATTTTTCAGCTCAGGCTGTGTGAGGTGTTTTTTCTAACTTTCTCTTGCTATTTTATGGTCCTTGGGGGCTGCCATTTAGCTTTCTTTTATTGCTTCTTGTCCCAGATAGTCTTCCCAGAGTACCCTCTGCTCTGAGGTCTAATAGCCCATGCATCTGACCAGTGTCTTGTTACAGTGTCTCTCAGTCACAACACAGAAGCAACACCACAGCCAGGATTCACGCTTGTCATTGTGTAAGTACACATTTCCTAAATATTAGTACCTTATCCAGCTGTTTTCTGCTTGGTGGAGAGAGAGAGTAGGTGTGTGTGTGTGTGTGTGTGTGTATATATATATATATATATATATATATATATATATATATATATATATATATATATATAAGCTGTTCACTTTTTAGAAATACTTGTCTGCATTGATTTGCTATCTTAGTCCCTTTCTGGTTTTGCACCAGTGGCAAGTAGCAGAAATGGAACAGCACCTTATTATTGTTTATAGTAGCCACAAGATGAAGGAATATATGGAGCATTGGAATGGTTTCTATGGTTTGCAAACATCATGGAGCACAACTAACAAGTCTATGTGCTCCAACAATGCTAATTTACTCCCCACCGCCCAGGGCATAGCAGAGGAGAGAGTTTATATCAGCAGCACTCACCACTGCATGCAACCTGTATATAAACTGTTACTTTGCTTAGACTCATGCTGCCCTTCCCCCTTTTATTTGACATATTCTGTACTTTTGATTCAGTTGCTTGTGTCCTGTGTAGAAGATTCATGCTTGTAGACCAATGTAATCATTTTGCAGCAGTTGTCATCCACTGGCTAAGCAGCCTTCAGTATTTTTGTGTTCATGGGATCTGCACCAGAAGCCCTCTGCATGATTTCGTCCTGTTTTGTTATTAATACTAGCTCCTATCAGTACCTTCAACTTTAAATATTTAAAGAGCAGCTTGCTTGCTAGTGGCATTTTCTTCCCACTTGTGCAAGTGCTGCCAGATGCTGCATGGTTTTACTTGTGTTGGTGTGTGGTGGGGAAGGGGAGAACAGGTGTTTGGTTCATCTGCAGACAACCTGTGTGAGATTTTCAGTCAACTGGTTTGAGACACTGCATAGCTGTTGCATTCCCCTGCCGGTCCAGTCCTCAGTATTTTGTGATTTTATTTAGGTCTCCTTCACTGGATTCTAGCCTTTGCTATTTTATGCCATGTCATTTTATATTGTACAGGATCTAGATGTTGGGGACTGGAATGCAATGAGACAGGCTGAGATGTCAGTTTGGCCTCCCCCCCCCAAACAATAAACACACACACTCCTATATCCTCAACACCTGCTAAATAAGCTGCAGTAAAACCACTGTACCGCATTTGTTACATTTGTGTGTGTCTGGTTCACAATGATTGCATGCATAGGTAGCACACCACTCAATTTATCATACTGCATATATTTAGAACTGCCAAAACATGGGCTAATGTTACTTCGAGGTACATGGACGTTTGGCAACTGTAAGCAATGTGTCTGGTCCAGTCCCTCTTAGTTTGTACCCACCATGGCCCCACCTCAATTCCCTTGACATCCTCTTACCCCCCACCCCACATGCTATGATGGCACTATTATGCAACAGTTCAACAGTGAAGCACCCCCACCCATGACCAGTCATGGCAGAACATGCTTCAATACAGTACATGAAATATAGGTCTTCCCTTTGTATCATTCGCCACACAGCAATAACCCTTACTGCGTACTGTGCAATATACCCGGCCCCCTATGCCCAAATAAGCACTGGTGACACCATAAAACCCTGGGCATCTAGTGGCCCATCACCACCAACTGGCATTTAGTGACCACCACCCTATTCCCCCCCAGTCCTGTACCATGATTTACTGGCACATCCCTCCTCACACCAACAAAGCAAACACCAAGATAATGTACTGTATATATTTTGCCTGGTGACAGTTCCATTGTGCGTCTTGCTATGGGAGTTACAGGAGTGCTGTGCCATTAACACCATCTGTTCATGGGACTGTGGGTTAAAGGAAAACAACATGTTAAATAAAGAAATAAACATGCTGTCAAGTTTTTTGATGTATTTTCTTTCCTTCCTGGCTGTTCTTTTAACTCTGTGTGCTAGTCCTTTTTTTCCTAATTGTCTCAGCCAGTTTTAAGGCCCCTGGGGATCGCCATACAGCTTTCTTTTATGGCCCTTTGTCCCACACTTAGCTCCCAGGGTGCCCTTTGAGCTGACATCTAATCGACCGTGTAGGATTTCAGGGTCTATGTTAGTAGTGCTTTTGTCTGAACATAGTCATAGTGTGGATAACCACCACACAGGATTCTTGTTGGGTAAGGGCTAATTTTTCCTCCCTTTGGGCAATGTTATTTTTTCCTGCAAAAGGTTTGTTTCGATTCTGTATCTATTCCCTACTCCCTAATTCTTTTGTTTCCACGCTGTGCCACGAATTCATGGATACGTCGAAAACTGCACTGTCCCATGAAACTCAGTGGTCTTGTCTTTAGCACCGGTAAGTCACAGACACTGCACCGAGTGTAGAGGGGGACCAGTAGTAAGTTGAATCACAGAATCCAGCAGATTCAGAGCTCCACGATCATGGGACACCTTTTTCTGTAATTCATCAATTGCTGCAGCTCTGCTAGGGTTGCCACCTTTGGATGAGATGAAAACTGAATACTAAACCACACCCCCAAACTCCACCCCAACCCCACCCCTTTTATGACTAATGAGGGCATCGCTTGGACTCTGATTCACTTGATTTATTCAGAATTGCTGCTGATATAACATTGTGTACAACTTCTTTAAATTACACCATGATTATTATTTTTGGTTTATTTGATTTAGATTTAAATATTTTAAATTTCAGTGTGTGTTAACATTTGGTAGGGTTGGGGGGGGGGTTCAGGGGACTTTCCATCCTGTGTACACAGCTTAGCTGACAAATCAAGTGACTACAAGGACACCTCTGACAACTGGTTAGTTTGGATCACGTGGCCTTTTCTGGTAAAACTCTTTCAATAAATAAATAAACTACACCAGTAATGGTGGACGAGATGTAATTACAACTATCATCTGCCATTTTAAGATGTGCTACTGTCCCTCCCATTGGTCCTACTCTGAAGTTATTTATAATGTCAGAGAAGTATTTAAAAGTGGTAGGAGCTATCCTATGCTGTTAAATACCCTATTTTGTTTTCCATGTCAGTCATACAGAGCAGATAGCATGATATGTAGCGTGGAGGCAGTATAGCGCAGTGGTTTAAAGCTCTGAGCTGCAATTCGGGAGACCAGGGTTTGAATTCTACAGCCCAAACTTGCATACTTTGTGACCCTACACAAATCACTTAATTCCCTTGTGCTCTCAGGTTGCACCTGTAAACAAGCTTTAGCTTAGTGTCTCTCTTCTGGTAAAAAAAATAATAATGTTTTGAAAAATGTTTGATAAATTGCCTAAATTTGCAGTGCCATCAAATCTAGATTGTGTTCCTGTCATCTCATCAGCTACTGCTCTCGCTCCTCCTTTTTTCATTTCTGTAGTTTAACATGACATTAGCCACATTATTCTGTGCTGTTCATCTGAAAGGCCTGGATTGGTCTTCCTGGAATATCCAAGTAGTATGAAAATTGACAACAATAACTACTGAGGAGAGAGAGAGTAATAGTATTGCTAGAAATGAAATAAAATATTAGATTATTAATTTAACAAAAGGTGTAACAAATATTAAAATATAGAACAGACCCTAAAAGAAAAAATGGTGAACATTTAAAGGTATAAAAGTATTCCTTATCACATCAGTCAAAGACCATACTCCAATGCAGCCTGGAAAGGATTAGTTTGATTTGCTGCTAATGGTCTTAATAGCCCTACTTTACACCTCTTAGACTGACTGGTATACAAACAAAGGTCTTCATGACATCAGAATTTGTTTGTAATCTGACCATGCAAGCAAAATGGTGAAGGATTTAACAGAATTAAAATGGCTGAAAAAGTACTACCTCTGAATAAAAGTGGATTAGCAGGTAAAGTTTCTGAAACACATTGTACAGTCCATACTGGGACAGGAAGCTACCCTAATATAGTGCCTGTCTGGTTTCAGAAAAATGAAGGTGTTAATTAAGGTGGTATTGTTTACCCTTCCCGTGAATAATCTTCCAATTTGCTGGTGTGAAGTTAGAGGTGACAACTGAGCAGACAGGGACACATTTGGCTCTTATGTGTCCTGCACTTGAAGGCACTTCCTGATTAGCATGCACTGCAAGCAAGCAATCATACTAAAATGTCAGACACTTGCTTACAGTCAGATGAGAAGAAAATGAAACAGTTAGTGGGGAATCTAACAGGTGCTGCTTGACCCACCATAAAAACTGAATTTGCAATAGTGAAAACAGGAGGACCGAATCTGGACCTAGAAAACCGAATCATTCGGTCAAAAACCGAGTAGGTGGTAACCTTAAGCTCTGCCTCCCGCCCTCCCCTTGGCAACTCCCAAAGTACGATTTTTAGAGAGACAAGCTTTTTTTTTTATATTCTTATTTTAACATTTGTACCAGATGGTCGTGGGAGTAAGGGAGGGGACCATAGCAGACGCGATCCAGGATGGTATGATATATCCTTGCCTCCATGATGGCTCACTTTAGATTAGCCCCTGCATCGGCCAATAGAGGAGCATGCTGTTGATCACCGGCAGTTAGCGTCAGTTCAATACTTCACTGCCATTCCGATACTGCATCTGTCTAACTATTGCACTTCCACTGCTAATGGCAGCAAGCAACACCTGGCATTAACAAATGCTTGTCTCCATCTTGGCTCTATAGTAAAGTAAATTAGGTAGCATAAAACCGTCTGTACAGTACTAATTCTTTGTGTGAACTAAGTGGAGGCACCCAATTTCTCAACTCTGTATGCATCAATAATATTGATGTCACATGCTAATCTGCTTATGTACTATTTTTTGTCATCAGTTGACATGATATGCATTTCTCGTTACTCCCATTTCAGATATCCATTCGATCATCATTCAGTTTGCCACATTGTCTTGCATTTGGTTGCTCCACACATACAGGGAGACTTCCAAAAGGAGTATCTGTTTATCTCTTTCCATGTGATAACAAGTTGGCAGAGATATGGGTTCAGAGATGTCGCACGGATGTTGGCAACATTAAGACTTTTGTCAGCAAGACGCTGAAGGACAACCAAAAGAAGTACAGTATTTGTTCTCTCCACTTTGACGACAGCATTTTCAAACCGGACTTTAAAATGCAACTATTACCTCCAGAGTTCCAACCGCGATGATACACGCATCGCCTCAAGCCAGATGCCTTGCCAACCATTTTTGGTTCATCCAGCATCGGTGGACGTCAGACTTCGGTACAGCGCATTGAATGACAGGAACATAAAAGAGTATCATTCTCCACCATGACTACGTAGTAAGATTGTGACAATTAGTATTTTGCAAAGTACACAAAAATCTTGTCTTATGTCTTCCACAGCTTGCAGAACAGTTACTACAGCCCACAAAAATAGAGAAAACCATCAGGGGGAAAGAAAATATTCTGGCCTGCATGTCAATGGTGAGTACATTTACCACTCCAATTTAATCTTCTGTCATTGATCAATGATACACCGATTTTGCTTTGCTGGTGTCCATACTGTCACAGACAGATAGGACTGGGGCTGAGATGTGGTGGCCAAACACAGAGTGGGATCAGATTGTGTGGGGGGGGGGTGCAGGGGCAAATGTGCCTCCCTGAGTGAGCAACATGAGGTCAGCTTGGAGGTGGAATGGTAGGACTACTTGGGCAACCAACTCTGCCCATGTACCATGCCTCATACCCACATAATAAGCTGCAGATCCTAATTGACCGAGAGCCTAATTTTTTTGGCTTCAATTGTTTAACCGGGTGAGACACACTGTTGTGCTCCTGTACTTAACCACGCAAGTCCCCCCTCCTTCATCTGATCACCTAATCCTGGAGTCCACTACAGTAAGTGCAGTTACCAAATCCTTTTCACCACTCCTGCTCTCTACCCAAGTTCCCATCCAAACAGCTCCCCCTTGCCTTGTATGTTACCTCCATTCACCCTTATGACTAAATCATGTGTCTCCCTCCCACTCCAAGCCTTATCATACAATGGTGCATTTTTTTCACAGTTAAGCTAATGCTTTCCGGCACTGTGCCCAATAGTTATTTTTGCCATGTTATTCTCTCCACATAGTAACATACTAAAATGCCAGCAGAATAGGCCTAACCATCTTTCGTGTCTACTTGTTTGGTCAGGCCCCACCCTGGGAGCTGATCTTGCTTCCCCCCCTGCCCTGTCTGGCTTCTCCCTTCCCAGTCCCGGATATTCTCGCTGCACTGGACTTTGCTTCCAGAACCCTTCACCTGTACCTGTCACACCCCCTCTTGAACCCCTCCACCGTCTCTGCCTCCTCCAGCCCCCTGGATAGCGTATTCCATGGCTCCACCACCCTCTCAGTGAAAAATCACCTCCTCCTCCTTTCTCCCCATAATCTCACACCCCTCCAGCTTCCACCCATGCCCTCTAGTTGCCACCCCTCCTTCCTTTGGAGCACCCCAACTGCTCCTCTACCATTTACCCCCTTCATGTACCTGAAGACCTATATCATGTCCCCCTGGTCCCTTCTCTCTTCTACTGTGTACATGTTTAGCTCTGTGAGCCTCTCCCCATAGGTCCTGTCCCCCAAGCCACAAATCATTTGGTTGCCTCCTCTGGACCCTCTCCAGGAGTTCAATGTCCCTCTTTAATGTGGCCTCCAAAACTGCATGCGGTGCCTCGGTGCGGCCTCACAAGCAGTTATACAGAGGGAGTATCACTTCCCTCCTTCTGGAGGTTATCCCCTAGTGATGCATCCCAGCATCCTGTTGGCCTTGGCCGCTGCCCTCCTGCAAGTCTCAGAGTTGTTCATCTTGACATCTACCACCACCCCCAGGTCCCTCTCAGCCATCGAGACTCGTAGCATTCCCCCACCGTATGTACACTTTGCCCGGGTTTCTGGCTCCCAAGTGCAGTACATTGCATTTCCCTGCACTGCACCTCAGCTTCTACTTTCTAGACCACCTTTTCAGAGCCTCCATGTCCCCCTGCTGGTCCATCCTCCCCTCCTCCACATCTACCACCGCCCCCAGTTTTGAGTCATCTGCAAAGAGACTCATCTCACTCCTGATACCCTTCCTTGTGTCAGAGACGTAGGCATTGAATAGGAAGATCTATCTCCTTTGCTGTGTGCATCATGTCCCCAGCTTTGTTTCATTATTTATACAATTACATGTATCCTCTTTTTTCTTACTGTGTTGCAGGCTGTGGAGGACACCGTTGATGAGCCTAGTTCTTCAGGGCACAATCTGACAGCGAAGAACTGCATAATGCCAGTTTTGCAGTCTGTGGAGAACACAGTGGATGCACTCAGCTCTCCATTTGACAATTTTCAAAATGCAGATTGCACAGTGCCCAGTACAATGGACTCAGTAATGGAGACGAGCATCATTTCTAAAACTTTTTGCTCAGTCGCCACTCAGACTGAACCATGGGAATTGGCAGTTTCAAGTGCACAAACAGTACCATCTGTCACTGATGCTTCAACACAGTTCCCCGAAGAGGTAATCCCACTACATATTGCATTAAAGGATCACCAGTACTTTTTGGTTCCCCCACACTCCCTGGGGATAAGTCCGACAAGCACGGAAGCAGATGGCCTGGTCGCTTCAACACCAAACAAAAGCATAGTACCTTACAGCTTTGAACCTTCAATGGCACCGGGACCATCCCTCATCAGCATGCCTAAACAGCAGTTGCCAAGAAATGCAGCCATGAAGGACACTTTCTCAGAGTCCACGCTGGATGATTCTGATGATCTTTATGTGCCGGTCGAGGAGACACTGTCAGACGTGGACACAACCCTTGACAGCATGGACAATGAAGACACCATTGTCCACGACAGCAAATACATTGTGCTCAACAGTTGTCTTAAGTTGTTGTTTTCCAAAATGATATGTGCAGAATGTTACAGTCCTGCAGATGGTGAGGAGAAATACAGCGCTATAGGCACAATGTTGTCAGTCAAAGTATGTTGCATGAATGGCCATGACATAATTACCTGGCATTCACAGCCACTCCTTGGCAAAATGCCTGCTGGCAACCTTTTATCTGCGGCAGCAGTACTATTTAGTGGCAATTTGTATGCCCGTGTTTCCCGGTTTGAGCAATTCATGGGACTACATTTTATTTCACAAACAACTTTTTTTACATTTCAGCACAAATACCTATTTCCAGTCATTCAAAGCACATGGCTTACACAGGAGCGGGAAATTATCCGGCAACTGAGGGCACAGCCGGTACGTCTGGCTGAGGACGGACGTTGTGACAGTCCAAGGTTTTCTGCCAAGTACTGTAGTTACTCTTTGATGGACTTACAGACCAACAGAATAGTTTCCTTTTCACTAGAGCAGGTTCAACCGGGTATCACATCAGTGGGGTTAGAAAACAAAGCTTTTGAAAATTGTGTTCAGCACTTATTAAACAATAATGTTGAAATTTCATTGATTGCCACTGACCAACACCGTGGCATTAGCTGCCTGATGAGGCAGAAGTATCCCAATATTAGCCATCAATTTGATCTGTGGCACCTATCTAAAAGTGTGACCAAGAAAATTCTGCTTGTCGCCAAGACAAGAGGGAATGAGAAACTTGCAGAATGGTGCCACGGTATTTCAAATCATCTTTGGTGGTCCTCAGAAACGTGTGGTGGTGATGAAACTATTCTGCGTGAGAACTGGCTATCTGTCCTTGACCATGTTACTGACAGTCACAGTTGGTCATGGGTCTCTCAGTTCCATCACTGTGCCCATGTGATGCCTCCACCAGGTACCACAAGTACAAAGTGGCTCATAGAAGGCGATGATGCACATGTTGCATTGAGCAAAGTAGTGAAAAACAATATTCTTGCCAAGGATTTGAAACATGCAACACAGTTCTGCCACACGGGTAGTCTCGAAGTGTTTCATGCATTGCTGTGTACATACTGCCCAAAGTTGGAATGTTTTAGCCATGCAGGCATGAAAGCAAGAATAATGCTTGCAATTTTGGACCACAATGCGAACCTAGTTCGCAAACAAGCTGTCATACGGTGTCCCACAGCAGTCTCCGGTGACCGGGGCGATAAGTGTTTCAAGGTGGTGTACCCTAAATCTCGCAAAGAATGGGTTGCCAAACCATTATTTGAGCCAAAGTCCCACAACTACATTGCCAGCATGATGGTTGAAGTTCTTCGATTGAAGCAAGACGAGGGTAAACTGTCACCAATGCATGTTCCAGATCTTCCCAAAAACATTGCGCCCAAACCCTGCCCTCCTAAGGAATTAATAGTGCAGCACTTGGAGATACGGTTTCACCACACACAGAATTCGCACACATAATTATTTTCTTTGCCTCACTCCACCCACCCTGCTACTAAAGACAACATTCTGTAACAGCAGCTAAGTACTGCTCAATACAACTAATCTGACCTAAAACGGGACTAAAGGAAAGGCTGCTGAATTCATTAATGCTTAAAACTACATTTATGTAAGTTACCTAAATGTGGTTCCAAAGCATTTGAAAAATGTAAAATCAGCCTTCCACTTTCAAACAAACTGCCTTACCTGCTTCTTAAAATGGCCGCCAAATGTTCTGAGTGATGACATCATCGGAGCCAAAGTCAGAGAGCTATATGGCTCTCTATTGTACTAACTAGTAATTTTTTCCTTTTGTGTAGAATTGTTTCACCAAATGGTCAAAACCATGTGCATTGTTTAGATCAATACTCATGTTAGGCTATGGTTCAGTTCATTTTGTTTACTTTAACATGCTGAAATTGTGTTTTAATACAACTGACTTTCTCTTTGGCTAACTGCAGTGCAGTACAAATCTAGAATATCATGGAGGTCTAGTGGTTATGGCAGATCCAGGATGCTACAATGGGGGTGGGGTGGGGGTGTGGAGTATGTTTTTGACTGAAACTACAAATGTAATCTATAGTTTGAAATGTAAACATTTGTACAATCAATAAATCAGACTTTTTCAACAAAGTGAAATGCAGCAGCATCAAGCGAGTACTTTAAAAGGGGGGTGATTATAGCTGTACCCTTCATCACCCCATAGATCCACCACTTGTTTGTAGCAAAGTTCTTCTGTAGTCCAATGCCAGAGTTCATACTTTCTCGGAAATCAAACATATGCTTGTCTTGTCTTCTTTTTCCATGGGAAATAAAAAGAAGAATCAGTATTTATATAGTGCTTTCATACACATTGTATCCCAGAGTGCTTTACAAGCAATACTAGACTGCTAGTGAAGTGACTGAATGTGTAGTGGCAGCCATTTCATACATTAATATCCACACACAGCTTTGGACAATTGCACAAACTGGTTTTATGGGAAAGGGAATGTTGGTGAGGACAATAGGGTAGGTAGTGATCATGGTGCTAGCAGCCCCATATCTTACGTCTCACAGTGATCTGCTCAAATTTCTCCCCTTCTGTCTTCCCCCTTCCCTGAATATAGCAGTAACTTGAAGGAGTGGCCTTCTCAGTCCCCCTCTGGTATTCATTCTTCACTACTCCTTCTCACACCAAAAACTGGTGAGCTCATCTCCCTTCTGAACCATGAATGTGGGTAGTACAGTCCCAATGTTTTTTTGACATATCAAAAATAAACAAATCTTTTCACTAAGTAAGGCTGATAGCAGCAAGGAACAAGGGGAAAGATGGGCTTCCTTTCTTTAAAAGATCTAGGCTACCTTTGATTAGGCACTATTAAATGATGGGTGTACACATCATTATGCATGTCATTTAATAGTGCTTAATCATAGGTGGATTAGATATCATATGGGTAGGAATGCTTATGTTTCCCATTGTGCCCTGCTATCAGCCTGGCTTACCAGAATATGTTTATTAGTAGTATGTAAAAATGACACGGGTGACTGTACTAACCATGTTCATGATGCAGAAGGGTAGTGAGATCACAAGTTTTTGGTGTGGGGAGAAGAAAGAATGGCAGAGAGGGACTGAAGAGGCCTTTCCAACAGAGTACAGCTATATTTAGGTTAGGGGAAGACAGGAAGGGGGGGATGTTTAGCAGATCATTGTGAGATCTGAAATGTAGGGCTGCCAGCACTGTGATCACTACCTGACTGAGAATGAGAGCAGCCAGCGATGACAAATACTCAGAGTGGCAGGGCTGCACCTAAAGTGTTACTTGAATTCAGTGTAGGGCGATTACCCTCAGAAGAAGCCAGAAGGTGAAGGAAGGAAACATATTCAATTCAGTGCTTCAGAGTAACTGGTAACTGGTATTTTCCTTTTAAACTTAGATTGCAGGCTTGTAGTGACACTATACTTTCTTTCTGTGTTGTCTTTACTTATAATTGTTTTTGGGCTGTTGAAAATTTAAAAAATAGTGGTGGTGTAATTCTGTGCTGTCTTTAATTGCTGCAAATTTTCGCCCCCCCACCCCTTCCCCCAACTCTTAATTATATGCCCTGATAAATCTGATTGACAGGAGCTAAACACAGGGTATAGTAAGAGGTGTGAAGTAGGAGGGGCATAAGGGGGAAGAAGACCACCCTCCAGCACAAGTGTTTGGACTCATTTATTTATTTATTGTTTCTTTTCCTTAAAAAATATATATCTGAGGATCAGTTACAGGATTTTTAATACTGTAAATAAATAAAAAGAGAACTAGAGAGCTTCAGTAGCAGATAAGTAGTGGAATTGCAGTATAATGTGGGAGTGGTGCAATGTAGTGGCTGTGGGGCAGCCATATTCAGGCAGACCTTCTGGACACTGAGGTGCTGCCTATCTGCATCATCTCTGGGACTGAGGGATGAGGTAGCCAGACTCAGAGCGGAAGTAAACTGGGTCAGAGTACCATCACCCTGTCCAGGAACCACCCAGTCCAATGCAGCTGCCTCAAAGGATGCCGAGAGCGAGAGCACTTGGATGACAGTGGGCTCAGGAGGGTTAGAGCAGTCAGGCAGAGGCATCCCAGATCCTATTCCTCTCAAGAACTCATGCCACACTGGCAAATGAGGACAACAAATAGAGGTACCCAGGGAAGTGGAAGGAAAGGATGTGGAGGTTAGGCAAGGAGGTGACCTCAGTGGGGAAGCAGTGGACCCCAGAGGAGGAGGAAGCGAATCCTGGTGGGGGACTCCATCATAAGAGGGATCCAGCTAGGAACACAGGAGGGGGAGGACAGGGAGGTGAGGTGCCTACCAGGTGCCACGGCATGGAGGGATGGAAGGAAGATACTGGGGATCACTGGGAAGGCAAGACAGGAGGGTGAGCTGGATGTCATTATCCACCTAGGTACTAATGACTTGGCAAATGGGGAGCCAAAGGAAGTTCAGGAAGAGTTTAGGAAACTGGGAGGGGTCTCAAGCAGTAGCTACTTCTGTCACTTTCTCAGAAGTACTACCTGTGAGAGGCAAGGAGAACATAGGAGTGCATGCACCAGAACTTTAACTCATGGTTGAAGAACTGGTGCTGTGAGGAAGGGTTTGGATTCATTGGTGACTGGGACCCATCTGGAGGGATGGAGGTTTGTTCAAGCCTGACGGCCTGCATCCATCCTGGAGGGATCAAGCACTCAATGATAAGTTTAAATGCTACATTGACAAGCATTTGAACTAGCAAAGGGGTGGCAGGCCAGCAAGGATGGTACCTACTGCTCACCCCACAGCTAGTAATGGAACCAGTGAACCAGAGGAGGGCTATCTCTGCAAAGCAGCGTGCAAAAGTTGGAGATTAGTGTCCAAAAGGTGGATAAGCAGAAAAGGGCAAAATTCAGCAGAAGGGCAGACAGCAAGGAGAACCAGGGATAAATGACAACCAAGGAAGGGCTGGTAGAACAGTGAAGCAGTCTAGGGAGGTCAAATCATGGAAAGCCATGTGTGCAAATGCCAGGAGCCTTAGCAACAAGATGGAAGATCTGGAGGCTGTCATGGTACAGTCAGACCTGGACATTGTGGCCATCACTGAAACCTGGTGTAATGATAACCATGACTGGGAGATGGCCATACCTGGCTACAACATATTCAGAAGAGACAGAGCAGGCAGGAGGGAGGAGGAGTGGCACTGTATGTGAAAAATGACATAAGGGCCACACAGATCCAGGAGGAACAAAATGGGGAGAGATACTGTGGGTTAAGCTGGAAAGGAAAATGGGGCCAGCCATTCGCACAGGTGTGGTCTATAGACCACCAGCCCAGGAGGAAGAAACAGATAGGAGTTGATGCTAGCCATCCAAAGGATGGCTGACAAGGTGAGGTAGTACTGGTTGGAGACTTCAATATACCAGATGTGGACTGGAGCATCCCAGCACAGCATCAACTAGGAGCAGATTTATCCTGGACTCCTTCAGGGTGCCTTCTCAAGCAACTGGTCATGGAACCAACTCGGCAGAAGGCAATACTGGACCTTGTCTCACAAACAGGGACAGTGTGATGGGGGTAACAGTGGGGAGCACCTGGGTAACAGTGACCACCAGTCATTGTGGTTTGAAATCACAGAAAGAGCAGAACCAAACCACACAAAAACACGTATCCTGGATTTTAGGGGCAGACTTTGGGAAAATGGGAGATGCTTGAAAGAGGCATTAGGGGAATGGGACAGGAATCAGGGATTGAGGAACAGTGGCAGTATTTAAAATGGGGATTATAAGAACAACAGAATTATGCATTAAGCAGGTTAGCAAGAGGAAAGAAAGAGGAGACCATTATGGTTTTCCAAAGAGGTAGCAAAAGAAAGGAAAGCCAAAAAGACTGCATTCAGGCAATACAAAAGACACAGGCAGAAGGGATAGGGAGAAGTACCAGGAGAAACAAGGGAGGCAGGGAAGTCAGTAAGGAAGCCAAAGCTCAGACAGAAGAACACATTGCAAAATCAGTGGTTAAAGGGGACAAAACCTTTACAGGTACATAAGTGAAAAAGAAGGACAAAGGAGGGATAGTTAGACTGAAGGGGAGGATGGGAGCAGCGTGGAGGATGACAACAGTAAAGCTGACATATTGAACAGGTATTTCTGCTCAGTCTTTACTAAGGAAGAGGGGGTAATGGGTCTGAAGGGAGTACAAGGGTGAGAATGGTGCAGAAATGGACACAAGTCCCTTTACACGAGAAAGGGTCCTGAAGGAACTGGAAGTAATAAGAGTTGACAAAGCAATGGGGCCAGATGGGGTGCACCAGGGTCCTTAAAGAACTAAGAGAGGTGGTGGCTGAACCTCTGGCTATCCTGTTCAGCCAATCACTGGAAACAGGGGAGGTACCCAAAGACTGGAGGACAGCAGATGTAGTCCCCTTATACAAAAGTGGGAACAAAGAGGAAGCAGGGAACTACAGACCAGTCAGCCTCACCTCGGTAGTGGGAAAGATCATGGAAGCACTACTGAAGGAGAGATTGGTGGAACATCTGGTTGTCAATGGACTACAGGACCCAAGGCAGCATGGTTTCACCAGGGGAGGTCATGTCAGACCAACCTCATTGAATTTTTGACTGGGTGACTAGGGAGGTGGATCAGGGAGGGCAGTGGACATGGCCTCATCTGGACTTCAGCAAGGCCTTTGACACTGTGCCACATAGAAGACTATCACACAAACTGGGGAATATGGGTGTGGGCAGGACAGTAGTGGTGGGTAGGTAACTGGCTGGGTGGCAGGACACAGAGGGTGGTGGTAAATGGCTGTCACTCCACAGAGGGAAGAGTGACCAGTGGGGTACCACAGGATCAGTGCTGGGACCGGTCCTATTCAACATCTTCATCAGTGACATTGCACACGATATAGAAGGCAGAATTTCACTGTTCGCTGATGACACAAAGCTCTGTAACAGAGTAGACACACCAGAGGGTGTAGACAGAATGAGAAGGACCTGCAGAAACTTGAAGAATGGTCAAGGGTTTGGCAGTTGAAATTCAATGCAAAGAAGTGCAAGATAATGCATATGGGGCACAAAACCCTGGCACAATATATCAGTTGGGGGTGAGGATATAGCATGCACCAAGCAGGAAAGGGATCTTGGGGTTGTCATCTCTGATAACCTCAAGGTAGGAAACAGTGTGACAAGGCATCAGGTAAAGCAAATAGGATGCTGGGATGTATAGGCAGGGGCATCACCAGCAGGAAAAGGGAGGTCATAATTCCGCTATACAAGACACTAGTGAGGCCCCACCTGGAGTACAGTGTACAGTTCTGGAGACCATACCTACGTAAGGACATAGACAGGGTAGAAAAGGTTCAGAGGAGGGCAACAAAGATGGTGCATGGGTTGCATCACAAATCCTATGAAGACAGGTTGAAGGAACTGAACATGTACTCCCTGGAGAGAGGAGGGAGGAGGGATATGATAGGAGACATACAAGTATCTCGAGGGAGGAACAGGGTGCAGGAAAACACTATTTTTAAGCGAAAAAGATGTTTCAGGACTAGAGGCATGGGATGAAGTTGGAGGAGGACGATTCAGAGGAAACATGAGAAAGAATTTCTTCACTGAACGGGTGGTGGACAAGTGGAACACCCTGCCAGAGGAAGTGGTGGGGGCTGAAACAATCACGGGATTTAAGAATGCATGGGATAGACATAAAGGAATTCTAGAGGTCAGGGGTAAGGGGAAATAGACTTCTAGGAAAACAAACTGAACTTACAAGCTCAAATGGGCAGACTAGGTGGGCCATAGGCCCTTATCTGCCGACACTGTCTATGTATCTATGTATCTAGGTGGGGGGGTGTTGATGTTTGCTAGGACAGTATTGAAGGATCTGTGTGTAGATCAGTCAAGATTTAGAAGGGTGGTAGCCAGCCAGCTCGCATTGTGGAGTAGGGCAATAAAACGTACTGGAGACAAATTGCAGGGACCTGTTCTATGGTGTTCTGCAGATCACAGGTAAAGAAGTAGACTGACACTGGAAGTCTGGTGAACTTGCTCAAGGCATTAGTATGCCTCTCCTGCTAATAATATTTATTATCCATAGTAAGTACAGCCCTTATGAGGGCATGAACAGCAGTTTTTTCTGGTGAGTACAGAGGATTATTACTTGGCCCTCCACGAAGACCCACTTGTTGGTTAATGAGGGGCGCAAAAAACACATCAGGGGAACTGTACATACTGCCTTCACTGTGCAGAAGGGCGGTGATCCACTCAATGTTTACTGTGGGAGCAAAAGTCAAACATTGAAAAAGTGGACGTAAGTCTGATTTGGGAGGTATTTATTAACCGTGCCAGCTGATGATCTGTATAGGTGTTGGTATGCACAACTACCTGAGGTATACGCTTACAGTCTGAGGTGTGATAATTCTCTTAGTGAGACCGCAAGCCCATATGCAGCCCCAGGCAGTACTAAGGACACAGTATGGATGGTGGGGTGTTCAACAGAAGTCAAGTTAGGTGCACGGGGTTCACGTGGAAAAATAATACAAGTAAAGTTTTTTTTGTGGATTAACTAGAATGCATGAGCATTGGAATTGGACCAGACCAGTACTTTGCTTTGTGACCCTGAGTAAGTCACTTAACTTGCTTGTGCTGACAGGCAACATCAAAAAACAAGGTTTCAGCATAGTGTATCTCTCCTGGTTAACATGAACAAAATTCAGAGCATCACATAACCACTAGATCAGGTATTTGAAGTCTTGTACTGTTCTGCAGTTTGCCAAACAGAAAGTCGGCTAGATTGCAAATCATTTTCAGCAACTAAAAGTAAATAAAATGAACAAAATCATAGCCTAACATGTGTACTGATCAAAATAATCACTGGCTCCAATGATGCCATCATGACTCAGCACTTAACAATTGGCAGACATCTTAGGGAGAAGGCAAGGATGCTTTTGTAAGTGAAAGGCTGATGTTTACATTTTTCAAAAGCTATGAAACTGCATTTATGTTATTTACATAAATGCAGTTTTAACATACATGTAAACAGTACCCTTTACTTTACCTTGCAATGAATCCAGATTTTGTAGTTAGCAGTTTTAAAAAACTGCTTGTTTAGGTACCCTTTAAATTGAATTTACTTTGCACGATTGTTATATGCACAGTTGACCATCTAATTGCTACTTTCTCCAAGTTTTGGAATTCACATTCCTTTCCTTAGTTTCGTGTTTTTTTTTTGCATTGTTTGTAATTTTGGATGGATCATGTGCCACTGAATAATAAAATTCATATAAATCACCTGAAAAGGTGTGCCGAACATAACTCTCGACTGATCTCCTGTCTCTTCCATGTTGAATAATGTAATTTCTACTTTAAAAAACATGTTGCCAGTGCAGGCACACTTGTTAAACCATTAGCGTGAAAATGACAAGGATACATCCTGAAAGGTGATTGGCTAAGAAATACTTTGACCCTTGATTATCTATCATATTATCGTCACCAGCCGAAATGATTATCAAGATCAGCCTTTTACTAACACTTTTGGGTCCATTACGTAATCACAGTAATACACAACAGGGCGTGGTAGATCATAGCATATCGTCACTTCGCAGAAGTATGAGACACTCGGACTGTGGCCTCGCACTGCACAATGCATCCGCTGCTTGACAATATCTCATGATGTACCACACCCTGTCATGTATTGTTGCTGAAGTGTACTACGGGTATGAAAAATTCAGGCTTCCAGTTGGCTGTCTGTGCAGTTACTGGTAAGGATGAAGAAGTACTAGAAAATGCAATACACATTACAGTAAAATGTAACTGTAACTGATAAGTCATTTGACAGTAACAATTAAGGAACATAGTACTTTCAAATAACTGTAATCTGTGAGAGTGACATTCTTTTTGTATTGTTTATCTATGAAACGCAAATAGTAAGTGTAACTGTATGGTGTATTCCTTTTTCTAGTACTTCTCCATCATTGCAATTTGCAGTGCAGAGATTCCTGGAACAAGTTTGCCAATGTAATAGAAATTAATAGAAAAATTAACAGAACCAATATGCGGCACACTTTAGCGCATGACACAGTTCCACTTGCAGCACTTGTTCTTCAACACTACCTACACACAAGAGGAGTATACTATCAGAATGGATCAATATGGAGACCTTAGTGGCATGGTACATTATGTGGTGCAGACAAGGGCCTCAACGGCTGGGTTTAGTGGAAAAAATGTTTTATTGCTATGTGCATCGTGATGTAGTACAGAATGACATCGCTGAAGACAAAGACATAAAAGAATGGTTTGAAAGCAAAGATTAATGTCAGGTCAGGGGGTGTTTACAGCAGCAGTGCCTTAGCATACATACATCAAACATGTCGAATGCATTAAGTACAATGGAGAATGTAACAGTCTTGTGTATTGAAATTCACTTTTGGTCCTTGGTTGTACCACATTGAGGGCATGGTGCGTATCACAGCTGGCAATCACATTAACCTAAAACTGCCCAAAACCTTCAAAGGTAGAAAGCCAATGTACTCTTCTCCTTCCACGGGGAAATGCTCTCGTATGGCATTGACCACACATGATGGAATCACTACACGATTTCCGTAACAAGCCTGTGCCCATCATAGATCCATAGTACATAAGCACGGTAAGCTATGTGCCTGTACACCCTGTGAGTACAAAAAGAGGAAAAGAAACATTGGTAAGATTTCAAAAAAAAAGCACAAACACATAAAGCCATCTAAAGTTTTATCAATTTGGACGTATCAAGCTATATACCTAGTGGTGGAATAGTGTTGGTGAGCAAGGTAAGTCTGTGCGCAGACAACACCAAAATGGGAGAAGTGGCGGATGGCGAGTAGAGATGGAAGCAGCTTCAATGGGCTGTAAGGCAGAAAAACGTGTGGTTGGAGCATTGGTAGCATACCTTCAATGCAAGGTAACGAGGAGTCAATATTTCCCAGACGGGGTGGTAGCGAACCCGAATGCAGTAACAGAATGGGTTGTATCATGTGAATCTGCAAAGTGTTAACAACAGGAAGGTCATGTCAGACAAATGTAATAGTGTTATTTGGCTGGGTGACCAAAGTAGTAGACCAGGGATGGGCTGTGGGCATGTCATACCTAGACTTTAGCAAGGCATTGGGCAGAGTCCCACACAAAAGATTAATAAACAAATTCACCATCCTGGGAGTGGGTCCCAGGGTGGTAGCATGGGTAAAACATCGGCTGGACAACAGGACACAGAAGGTAATTGTAAATGGAATACACTCTGAAGAAAGGGGGGTTACTAGTGGGGTACCGCAGGGTTCCGTAATGGGTACAGTCATTTTAACTGTCCTTGTAAGTGACATTGCAGAGGGACTTGCAGGAAAAGTATGCCTTTTTCCAGATGACACAAATGTCTACAACAAGGCTGATACAGAAGGAGGTCTGGAAATGATGCAAAGGGACTAGGCACGGTTGGAGGAATGTTCTGAAGTATGACAGCTTGGATTTAGTGCAAAGAAGTCCAAATTAATGCACCTGGGAAACCAAACCCAAGGGGAAGATTACACAGTGTGTGGGTGTGGTGGTGGGGGGGAGGTAGTAACAACAACTAAAATGGTAAGAGACCTGGGGGTAATCATAACAGATGACCGTAAGGTCAGCAAGCAATGTGAGAAGGCAGTAGGGAGGGCTAGGGGGATACTGGTATATATATATATATATATATATATATATATGTGAGGCATCCACCACAGAAAACAGGAAGATGTTATCCCTCTCTACAGACAGTTGGTGAGACCCCATCTGGAGTAATGAGTCCACATCTACAGAAGGACATCGACAAGAAGTAGGAGGTCCAGAGGAGGACAACTAAAATGGAGCAGGGTCTACTACAGAAGCCATATGAGGAGAGACTAAAGGAGCGTAAGTTGTATACCCTTGAAGAAAGGAGGGAGGGTGGACATGATGGAAAGTTTAAAGTGACACAGTGGACTCAACAAAGTCCAAAAGGGTAGGTTCTGTTAGAAAAATAGATGTCCAAGAAACAGGGGACATAATTGGAAGATAGAGGGTGGACGGGTCTGGGGCAATGTGAGGAAGTATTTCTTCAAAGAGAGGGTGGTGGACACATGGAACAGCCTTTCTGAGGATCTTGTGGGGTCTAAAACTGTGGGAGAATTCAAATATGCATGGACAGACAAAAGGCAATTCTTGTGGGGGGTGGGGAAGGAAGAAATAGGCTGTTGGTTAACTAGGATCTGCAGCTTATCCTGTAGGTAGGGAAATGGGAAGATTAGGTGGGCTAAGTGGTCCCTATCTGCTGCAAAAGTCTATGTTTCTATGTTCCCACTCTGTATAAACATACCATCTTAGAGTTTCAAACAATGCATGACACCTCCATATCCTAATTGTGCCACATTGTTTTTTTCACATGGTTGCCAGAAAATTGCTACGCTACATTTAACTTTGTTTACTGGCTAGAAGACATTGAATGCTTCAATCATGACCCCCCCACCCCCAGCTTCGCAAGGGATGCATAATATAGATCTCAGATAGTCACTACAAATGTCATCTTCTGCTGACCCTGCTCCATTTTCAGGCTCTGTTTGTGTCTGTGTGCCTGGGTGTGCATGTTAGCAAGTGTGTTAGTGCTCTGTTTCACATTCTGTGCACAGCTGCATGTCCTTTGTATGCTTGGAGAGTGATGTCAGAACCCATGAGGTGGTTCCGACAGCAAGTAAACAGCAAACCAAAAAAAAAAAAAAAAAGGAAACAGTGCAGAAAACGCTAGGGTGGAGTAATTCACCAAGCCACTGCACATGTCAATTCTAAGCTAACACATGTAAAACAGTGTGCCAGTCAATGAACTTTATTATAAGATGCATATCTGGCAACTGCTGAGTATCCAAGTATGGATTACCAGGATGGAAGTGGCTATTGCTCAAATAAATGTGCCTTTTTGGATTTTTCAATTCTATCCTAGGGAATCCAAGTGTGCTGCTTACTGGCCCTTTCAAATAAGCCACTAATGGGACACCTCAGCAATATATTGACATGGTAGAATCTGGGAGGCCACAAACTGGTCAGATTAGAAGAAAGATGACAGCACTCTTCAGGGGCACGTAAATAATTAAAAGCAGTTGAAATTAGTAGTAAAGCATGTTACAGAGTGATATTGACATAATTCAAACCACAAGAAAGAATGATGCTCTGTTGTGCTGATTGCTCAACCACTTGTTGCTTTTCAGAGTGGATTTTAAATGGCAGCAACAGAAAACAAAGCAGGAGTGATAAACACCTATTAAGACATAACAGCTGCACACTCTGAAACATAGGAATCAGTATGCACTGTTAATTGGACTTCAAAATAGCTACCCATTACACTGAGCCAACAGTGGGTAATGCATACTTGACCATAACTGCCACATTAATCTGCCACAACGGCATTGTGCTATGTGCGAAGTACTCTGAAACTCACAGTATTAGCACCTGTTGGGTGATTGCATACAGTGTCTTGACAGCAGCATTTGGCATTTGAGAATGAAGCTGAATTGGATTACTCATTCTTCCTTGATACATGTAAGACATTAATACACACTGACAAGATAGACACATTTATCATTGCACCATGTTCAATATTAGCACACACAAACAAACACACACGGAGACACACAAAGTGAAAACCAGAAAGGGGCACACAGACATACAGAGAAAGACAGCATGTGTGAGCATTATAAAAATGGTGACTGCCATGCATATACTACTCCGCTGTGTGTAAGGGGAAATTGTTTAACCAGGAAAGGCATACTAAGCTGAAGCTTGTTTCCAGGTGTGACCTGGGAGCACAAGGAAGTTAAATGACTTGCTCAGGGTCACACAGTATGCAAGTGGGGGCTGTGGGATTCAAACCCCGGTATGGTCCGCTGGATGTCACCAGATTTGCAGCTCAGGGCCTTAAACCACTACGCTATATTGCCTCAATGTATTGGGTTGTAAGGGAGGTGGCAACGAGTGGTCAAGTTAGAACTTGGGGTGTGAGATGGATAATAGTGAGTAGGCAGACATGGATGTGAACAGTTACTCATGGTGTGCCTGTAAGAGGAGTTCTCCAAATCAGAGTGAAGTGGGGGACAGTGGAGAAAAGGCCAGTAAGAGGTCAGTGAGAATGAGTGTGAGGTACTGCAGGGCATAAAGAGACAGGCAGAGCAAGTCATGAAAGCCATGCAAGTGTGGTTACATGTGACTGAGGACATAAGGTGCAGTAGGACCACTGAGTTGCGCAACCAGACATAAATCATTGCTGGACATTGATACATGAATACGTGAGTGGAAGGGAGGTGATCCAAGTGCATACATAAGAATGTGTACTCACATAGGGAAGGTCACTGTGCACCGTTGTTACAGAACAGTTGTAGGAATGGGCACATGATGGGACTGGGTTACATAAGTGAATACCGGTTTGCAAATTAAAAATTATGGGCATTACACTTACCGGTTAGTCCACTGGATGCGCCGTGTCTGTCGTCGGAAATGCTGCAGCTGATAAAAGAGCAACCGGAGGGCTTCATCGTAGAGGATCATGCGTTGGAAGGCTGGGTGGTGGACAGTGCACACAATCATGTCAGGGTTGGCCATGCATCTTGCCCTGCTACGTGGTGATTCCCCACAACAGTAGCACTCTCTTGAGGTACTCATAATCGTGCAGTGCCCACACGTGCACCAGTCTCTATTCTGAAGTCTAGGATTTTCAGTCTGGTATTCTTTTCCATCACTATCATCATCGTCCGATGTGATGCTAGCACTGCTGCTGTTATCATTGGTCTGTGGCAGTGCATCCTCATCATACAGTGGCTGGAAGTAGTAGGGCGTAATGTGGTCGCGTCCATCTGCCATATCGTGTGCTCTGATGTTTCTGTGAAGTCTGGGGTTGGACGGAGGGAGAAAGGATTTGGGGTCGGGGGAGGGGGAGGCAAAGAAAGGTTACAATTGCAGGCATCACAATGTTCATGAAAATAACCAAAATAGTGATAGTACATGTAATATTATAAATATCAGATATGTACAATCATAATGTTGCCGGATAAGAGAGTATGGTATAAACATAGTTTTTGTGGTGCATCATGTCATCTGTCCAGGGTGGTGACCAAAGCCATGGTCCATTGGCAGACACCACATGGTTGTCACATATAAACAAAGTATGTCAACACATTAAAAGTAGCTAGCAGATCATGTAATAGCACACTATTTCGAATGTACAAAACACAGAAAGTCACAGTGAGATGGGGACAGGGAGTAGCAACATAACCAACAGTAAGTAGTGACCTTCATGAACTGGATGTTGCTCTGAACAAGTAATAACGGTGTAATCTGCACTGCTCCAGTGTATGTTATTTGTTTGTTGTGGAACAGTGCATGCTAAAGGCATAGTTTAGACTGTCAATATGAAATATCAGGCCCTGCGGGGAGAACACGCCCCCTCTCTCTCAACCCAACTGCATACAGCCATCGTGAGAAGGCTAACAGAAGTTCCCCCTCACCATCCGAATATATAGAATTGTGTAGACAAGGATTGAAGTAACCAATATACATGCTGTCACAGCAGTTGCCACTGCAGTCAATACAGTGCAGGTGCATAGAATACTTACCCACGTCCAAAGAGAACGCCCGTCTCTGACCACCACCCACCCACAACAACCAAAACAAATGTTGATGGCAAAGTGACACCATTGCTATCACAATAAATAACAAATAGTACACAACACTGGGAAGCAAGGAAACAATTAGCATCATGGCTCAGCAGTCTCAGTGTCCAAATCTGGTGGACCAGTTTAAAAAAACAACACAGGGCCAGTAGCATATCATCATGGTCGATAGCTTTTTTGAATCTTTTTTGTATGTAACCCTAAATACACACCAACTGGTAATACTATGACATACAGCAAACATGAATATGTTGCTTCAGCTTGAAAAGGTGCCTAGTTGTATATTTAACCTTCGCCTCATTTACCAGATCCTGACATTTAGCTGTATGCTCAACCCTTAGTGATTCTGCAACATTTGTTAAAAGTTGCTACCTATTTAGTATTCTCAGACTATAATTGGTACATTAGACAGTATTGACAAGTGTTGGGGAAGTTACGATGTAAAATGTAGAAGTACCAGCTGCCCAAAAGTGACTCAGAACTAGAAAGTAAATCATTTTCGACTCAGAATCTGTTTGGAAATAAAGATTAACTTTAAAGGTAAGAAAACTGTAACATGATAAATGTTCATTCAAGCCTGTACATTGTCATGTCAAAATCTCTGATCTAGATTTTGTTTTGTCCTGTTGCTTTGTTTAGGCTTCCACAGTATAGGCCTTGTTCTCCAAATCTGACACCTCACCCACAGCTTCCATGGCCCGATGGCAAGGTGCGCAGGGCCACTGTTACATACTGGGAAATGGATCTATTTCCTGGTGGAAGGAGATGCTTGCCGGTGTCAGGTCTGCATGGGCCACACCTCTCATCAGTGCTCTGTGTGGAATTTTCCCTCCTGCTTTTATCCCCTGGGATGCTGGATGTGTGGAGCACAAGTTAACAGACAAGCATGGAGAACATCGCCACCAGTGTTCACTCAATAAGTCTCTTGTGGAGCACTGCAAACTGTGGAGTCACAGGTAACAGTACAGAGCCTGACCGCCCTACCACCACGGAGGAGGAGAGTGTCCTCTGGAAAGCTCAATTTCCATTCCTCTAGTGGGCCCACAAATCAAGCAGATCCAATATTGAACCCATGTGACCAGTGTGGCACCAGGTTTGGCATCCAGCCCCTCAACCCTCTGTGCCACTGTGCCAACCAAGTGTGTTGTAGTTCTGTATTTAATGTTATATTAAAATATTCCAAATGGGATCTTACACAAATGTCCTTCACCAATCTTAAGAAGCAGACTACTTATATTAAAACGGCCATTAAAATATGTAAAATAGCAAATATGCACTATGTTGTGGGTGATTGGAAACAATTTTATTTCCCTTTACTATGGAATAGTACAGTATATGTGTATGTGTGTGTGTGTGTGTATATATATATATATATATATATATATATATATACATATATATATATATATATATATATATATATGTGTGTGTGTGTATATATATATATATATATATATGTATATATATACTCTGAAAATTCCAGACTGCTGCTGTAACAATTGCCAGTGGATTAGTGTACAGCCCTAGTCATAGCTCGGGTTGCAGCTCAATTTTCATGGACTGTCTGTTTTGATTTCATTCCCATTTTAATCAGATTATGCTATGATGATCCTCACCCCTCTTAATCTGTACCATCATGTTATTCTCAACAAACAGAGTCACATAACCTGTGTATGGGTAGCGCACGAAGAACAGATGGACACAATCATGGAGTGGAAATGAGGCCAACCTGAGGTTTACTCACTGTACAGAAAGAAAAAGTTTACACTGAGAACATCTGAATCAATGTGGGGTGATCAGAAGGTCTTGTTCAGCCACCAGCAATAAAATGCACATTTCTACAGGAAACGGTCTGTGCATCGTCTCTGCTTTTACTTAGTCTGACATATGAATGAAAACACGCTTTTGATCCTGAAGATTTCCTCTCATCCTCCTGCATTAAAGAGCACCTTTCTTGCTATTTAAAAAAAAAAAAAAAAAAAAGAAAGAAACCTGAGGATCCCTTACCTGAATGGCAGTCCCTACATGGATGTTTTAAACTTTTTGACTTTAGCTCCCTATGGAAGCAAAGAGATCATAATTCTCCCCCCCCCGAGGGGTTAGCTACCCGATCCCTTCCACTTCCTGACTGTCAACTCCACCCCCATGCTCCAATATTTTGTGATGTATCTTTTTAAAAGCTTATTTTACAGCCAGCCTGCCAGCGCAGTGGTTGGATTTCTGCTTGCGACACTGACAACCCAGATTCGGGAGAATTTTGATGGGATGCACCTCTTGCTGTCTGTTTCCTCCTACAACCCAGAAACAGCAGCCACAACACCAGGGGGACTAAGCCACAACTTCTCCAAATTCCCCACTGCCATTCTACACAAGGTCAAAGATCCTTTGCCTTCAGAGCTTCGAGCTGGATGAATGGACTCTCTAGTGATATTACCACTACCACTATGCTCGGCTCCTTCAAATCCAGCCTCCGCAAGTCTCTCATTGCCTCGAGTGCCTGTGACTGCCATCGATCATAAATGAATCATCTATCACCTATGCCAGCCTGACCTAATGCAAACCCCTACCAGCTGGGTGATGGTCACTATCTTTAACTCTTGCTAACATCTGGGCACCCTCTGCTAATCTCTGTTTCTTTGACAATGCCTTCTGGGTGGCACCCCCCGCCTCAGCCCTCCCCTAACTACAGCTACACATGTAATAATGCATCTCTGGAGATACACAACATTAGCTTGTGAGCTGTTTACATCCAATACCCCTTTGCAACATTAGATTGTAACTGTTACAGGCCCTTAACCTAGTCACTGGTTGCAATGATACACAATAACTTGTATATTTCTATTGGACCCTACTTATTCTATATGCTCCGCTGCACCTTCTGTACCCTTACAATATACTACCATAGTGGTATGTATTTTGCATCCTAGTGTGTACATTTTATTCAGCATTGTAATTATCTGCATTAAACATTGCTGTATTGACATACAAGTCTCTTCTATGAAAGGAACCTTAGTTCCAGTGTGCCTACCTGGTGAACAAATGAATCAATAACAAACAAATGGGCCAGAGATTGAGTAGGATCTGCAGCAATACTATAGGCAAGGAAAAATGGGCAGACTGGGTGGGCCAAGTAGTCCTTATCTGCCGGCAAATTCTGTGTTTCTGTAAATAAATTTTAATTTCAGGCAGTGTGCTAGCTCTTTCAATTATCATTTTTAAAACCACTGAAAAAGAATATACATTTTAATAAGCTAAACAACTCACTGCATTTTTGCAACATTCAAGAACAGCAGTGTTTCTCCTAAATCGTGTATGCATGGGGGTACCCCGTGTTTCTGCAACAGCCACCCCACACACACTTCAAACAGAGACATGGATTCAATACTGTTACAGCTACAGTACTGATGGGACCACCCAGAGAAAAATAAATGAAATTGTGTAAACAGACAGAAAATAAAATGTGCAGCGTGAAATGTATAAAGACTGAGAAAGAAATGCAAGAAAAAAAAATCAAAGGACAAAGAATAAGAAAATGCATGTCATGTCTATGTTGCTGACGGGAATACACTGGGAAAGAAATGTTCCCAGCCTTTGATCATTTACAAAATTAAATGGTTACAGTCTCCACCTCTAACTCCAGAGGAATGGAAAATGTTCAGTTGTCTCTTAGCAGAATCCTGGCAACAGTTAAAGTTTCTGAGCATCTGATACAGGGTAATATAATTACAATGTAAATTAAGATTTGTCTTAAAGGACTGAAATATACCTAAATCTGCCCTTTCACTTTAGCAACTGTTCATGTAATCAAGAAGGACTGTAACGAGCACAAATTCTCAGACAAGTTCATTCAGCTTCCCTGAATGACATATTCTACTAAATAACTTGAAGTTACTAAACAAATTATGATACAGCGTAAGAAACGTACACAGAAGCCTAGATGGCAATCAGTGCTGTCTGACAGTTTATTTCAGGACACTGTTTATCCCCTGCCCGCCCCTTCAGTAACACGGGGGTGCAAAGCTGTCTCATCTCAAAAAACTGTTCAAACTTCACAACAACCAAGCAAATTCTAACATGTCAAATAGTCTGAGGAATTATTATAGATGTGTCACACAAGTGGTACGACTTATAAACAATGGCTCGGCTGGGACAATGAATGGGGACATACTCCCTATTGACAGCGGCACAGAACAGTCAGGGTGCCAATGGGTTCTTCTAAGTGTGTACTTTTCTTACTGGTGGAAGCTTGGTAAACAGTGAAAACAGCTTCCTATATACATGACTTCGGTGGTGCCTATTTAACTGTTTTTTGTGCTAGCCCACAGTGAAGGAAAAAGTCAGCTCCCTATATTTCACCACACTAACAGCATTCCGAAACAGGACAAGAGCACCCTACAGCAGCAGTACGGTAGTTAGAAAAAACAAAATACCTTGATTAGAGTAGATCACAGAAACATGATTTTGGCTTTGTGTCCTGCTGATCTCTAAGCAATACGCTTGCAAAGGCTGCCTTGCAAAAGAACAATTGGTAGAATCAAACTCGTGTACCACAATGGGGCCGGAATGCAGCACGCAGCTTGCAAATAGTAGCAATAATCCACGAGAATAACTTCGGTTGAGCGATTCTGGTATAAATAGAAAAAAGGTTACCATTTTTAAGCGCTAATGCTGCTGGGAGCAAGGGAAGGTAGCCAGTAGGTGAAGGGGAGAAATATAAACAACGAATCGAGTGAGCAAATGGGCATCCAATCAGTGATGTGCTGCAGATCTTGACAACACAGGGTGTTACCAAGGGAACAGATACAAACAAGGTAGCCACACAATACAGTAAATGGAGGGTCGATTGGGCGTCATTTTCTCTGGACATAAGGAGAGCGTGTCACTGCAGAGACCGACAGAGCAGCAGGAAATGGCGAGCCACAGAACAGCATGTGGAGTGGAAAAACAGACGTGAGGCTAAGGTACTGTGCTGATTTGCTTCAGAGGGACTTAAAAACTGCAGGAACAATTTTTAGCAAATTTAGAACCATTTGGGGGGCATTAAGGTCAGTTTTTGGGTGTTGATTTCCTTTAATACTTTCTTAGCCCTATCATATCCTACTTGCAAAACTTTAACCATTGCCAACAGGGCAATCATGATTAACATTAATAATCAGTGTAACATCTTAAACTTCTGCTACTTGCACTCAGTTGTGGATTAGTCAAAAACCTAGTGCTTCCAAAGTAGGGAGATAATGTAATCACCTATTTTAGGGATTTATTTATTTATTTCGCTTTTGTTGACCAGGTAGGTACACTAGACAAGCTGTACAACTATTTTCAGGTACTACCTGGGAGAGTACAGTGAAAAATACAGGTTCAAACAGGGTACATGACAACAAGAGGGCAATGTACATAGTTACAGGTGAGCAAGATGAACACAGATAGTCTACAGTGAGCAGTATTAGGTAAAATATACTTATACATACAGAATAAATAGGCTAAGACATTCAATGGCAATTACATT
Organism: Neoceratodus forsteri; assembly: GCA_016271365.2. Taxonomy (NCBI): domain Eukaryota; kingdom Metazoa; phylum Chordata; order Ceratodontiformes; family Ceratodontidae; genus Neoceratodus; species Neoceratodus forsteri. The sequence goes on from CM057456.1 coordinate 1,049,767,912, forward strand.
GTTTGAGTGACCCTTTTACCAGGATAGTTGGATTGTCCCAGAGGAGTATGTCACAGCATCTGCTGTGGGTTCTTGTAGCAGTGATTACTACCCAGTAGGTGAAGGGGGTGGGACTATCAACATCCTTCAATATCCTACAGTAGTCTTCAATTTCAGGGGTGTGACTATAATGGGTCACATTCCTCTAATCCCAACCCCTTGACATTCAGGTAATTGGGTTGAAGTTAGTGGGATGGGCAGGTGGGTAGTATTTTCATCATGACTCTAGATGTACGGTATGGATGAGAGGGTGTGGCCCAGCTCTTTTATACACTCTTTTTGAGCATGTAGAAGTCATATTTCAATGTTTCTACAGGGAATGGCTATGACAATGAGGGGGTGGCGGGGGGCCAGCTATCCTGGTGCCCATTATACCTTAGACTGTGCACTTGCATCTTCATGCCAGCTCAGCTCCTCCTTTGTACCTGTATTGCTTAAAGTAGGTATGTTTAGTCACAGGCTGGTAGCAAAGGAACACAAGTGACTGCCTGTAGGTTGAACATGATGCCATTTGTTCTCTCCTATTGTTGGCAAACTGTGTCTTCCTGTAAGTTGCATGCATATATTTGTGAACAGGGCAGATATGAAGTTGTGTTTAATTTATCTTCTGGTAGTGTATACCAGGTCCTATCCTGTTATTTATATCCAGCCCGTCTTCCAATCTTAGCCAGGAAGGGAGGTATCCAGGCATTCAGTACTGGTATTAAGCTTCAGTGTACAAATGCCTCCTCACAAAAGTGTTGTGAAAAGGAATAACTAGCCTACCCCACACATCTTTTTTTTTTGGTTTCAGTTCTCTGCCTATTCACCTGGTGCTGGCAACTCATTGGAGATGTCCCCCCCCCCCCTGCAATTTCTGTTCATTACATCTATTTTTATTTCTGTTTCTTTTTGGTTTTTGCTTCCTTTGTTTTTAAACAATTCAGTTCTCTTTCCCCTCCACCCAAACAAGCATTCTGTCCCTCTGCTTTTTTTGTTATATATAGTTTGAGGGTGACAGAAGTCAAATATAATACCTTTGGGGCTGAAGTATGCTTTTATCCCAGTTATTTTGCCCATGAGCTTCTGACAGAGTAGTTGGTCCCTTGCTGTTCTCCTCAAGGCAAGGATTTGTGATGTATGCACATTGTATGCCTAGAAATAACAAAGTCCCTGTGCTATCTAAAGATCTAGCAATATATCTGCACCTTTTCTGTCCAGCACATCTGCTGTCAGGATCCAGGCAAGTGCTGTCTGCCCATTCCTTACTAGATGTCACTCTCTGGACCCTTTTTGCCTTGCTAGGGTTTTAGTGGACATGGGGCTCAGGGACTGAGGTCAGGGAACAGCCGGGAAGCCAGATTAGTTGAGGGTTGTGAAATACTCCATCTGACTGCTATGTCTACCGAGTCTTCCTGCCTGGTCATGCCAGTGAAGAAATTTTTTATTTATTTTTTTTACACTATGAAGTGTCAAATTAACAGTGTCATGGGCACATATATCATCCACTAACATGCAGAGCTCCCCAGCTGATTGTGGTTTGAATATTTACCTTAGCAAGCAGTTTTCCAACTAGGGTTGCAGTCGAGTTAGGTGCTCTTAGGCCCTGTACACACTGAAGTAAAAAACATTCTAAAAAGCAGTTTCAAACTCACCAGGTTGCCCATCCGCACTGGTCATCATGGTGTTGTAAACAGGTGAAGATGTGTCCATGTGTCAGGTCTGGTAATGTTGAGAACGGTTCCATGGCTGCACTGTAGCATGGTTTTCATTCAACTGCATGTGTCCACCCGTTTGCACCACAAGTTAAAATGTTTTTGGTTTGAAACTGTGTTCAAAACCGGTTTTAAGACTAGGTCCTGTGCAGGGTTTGAGCATGGTTTTTAAACACTGTTTCAAACCATGTTAGGTGCGGATGCAAACCATGTTTCCTCTTTTTCCACGGTGGACATACAATGCACTTACAGTTCCATTTTAATTGCCCTAGACAAAACACAAGACGTCGCCTTATCTGTGGCCTTTGCTCAATCTATGATGACTGTGTGTCACCTGATCACTGACCAGTGCAGTAGTTTGTTGCCTTTTTGGGTGCCTGAAAGGCTGTTGGGGAGTGTTCTTGGCAGAATTACCTAGTGTACTTCAAAAGGGAAGGAAGTGGTGGAGTTTAACAGTGCTATAATGTCTTAAAAAAAATTATCTAGGGGTTCGAATAATGAATATCTGGTGCCCCGAATATGAATATTTGTCAGAATATTCAAATTAAGATATTTGTACACACCTAGTGTGTATACAATGTGGACAGTTTTGGCACATCAAACATTTAATTACATGTCAGTTCACAGGCATTATGTACACATGCATCTTCCGCTAAAATGAGGTTTACCTCTAGCTGACTGACGGTTGGGTTTTTACTTTAGTAAGCAGTCATCTGCTTAAATGTTCTTCCAGGCATGGAGTTAATGGACTGTGCCCTGCTTGTCTTTATTCACTCACCTTTTTGGCAGTGCACTCCCTTCAAGGTTGAGCAGAGCTTACCAAATGGCACCTTCAAACAGCTAGCCCTTGCAATAGTTCTCTACAAAAAAAAAATTATTTCACCCCTAGCTAGTGGCCAATGGTTTGGACATTACTGGCTTTCTGATAAAATTGAGGGTTAGTGAGCTAGCTTTAGCTAACAACTTGCTCGCCATGGTCATAATTTGGATATGCGGGGAATAACTACAGACCCACGGCTAGCTACCGATGATGCCATTCCTCCTCTGATGATGCAGTCAGTAGTATTGGTCTCATTTTAAGTTCAGCCATAGTCAATAACATTAGTCTGTCATTACATTTACTGTGCATCACGTATACTCCAGACTAGCTGGAGTTCAGGATTTAATATTTAGTGATCAGCCTGCCGATTGAGTGCACAGCCAAACTATTTTTTTATAACATGACTGCTATTGTCCGTACTCACAGAATGTATGACTTCAGCAGTCACTCGATCAGTTTATAAGCGGCAGTCTGATGAAATGTACAAAATGGCACCTTATGACTGCCAGTCCATGCGGTTGCTTTGTGGACTTTGAAATTGACCAGCTGTCAAATCGATAGTGTTCATATATTCAGTGCGAGCAGATTTTTGTAGCACTTATCATTCATTTCTGCATGCCAATGTCACTGTTTTTCACTTTACTGAGGCATGAATCAATCTAGGCCAGATTTATTTACCATTTTCTCTTCCTGAGACTGCCTTGCTCATAGCTAACATCAAGTACCTGGTATATTATGTCCATGTATTCATTCACCCCTTGTGTTCGGCAATTTACCAAATTTCCTGCCATCAAAAGATTTTCCACAAGGTGTCTGCCCTTTCCAATCAGTCAAGGGTGCTCGGTTCTTTGAAAGGATTGCATCAGCTGTTTGATTTCAGTTAGTGTGGCTAGGCCCTGCCGTTGTTTGTCTGTTCCTGCCTTTTTTTGGACCACATGGTGCCCAGATCTGAGGGGTGAGGGGGCCTCCTGACTTTCGGGTCTTTGCTTCGTGTAAGAAATCTCAATACCTCTTGCCCAGAGGTCCTCTACCACTTCTTCAGGTGTCAAAAATCCCTTTGGACTGTCCAGGATCATCACCACTAAGCGAGCTGGGTAGGGTGTTTGAAAGTTCAGTTGTGTCTTTAACACCCACAGTATTGGTGCGTAGGCTCTTCTCTTAGCCACAATTATGGTAGAGTAATCATCATCAAAAAAAAAAGCCAAGTCTTCTGGTATTTAACTTCTCCCACATGCCAAGCCTATAGCAAAATATGCTGTTTCATGGAGTAGCTCAGGAACTTAATGACTACTGACCTCAGACTATCTTCAGTATGCTGGGGCTTCACCATGAGGGTACGGTGTGCTCGTTCTATATCCAATGGGTACTCCAGGTCTAGCTACAACATGTCCTCAGAAGGCTCTCAATAAATCCTCACATATCTTTTCCTTCCACATTTTCTGGCAGACCAGATATTCATAGGTTATTTCGACTTGATCTATTTTCATGATCACAGCATTTTTCCTGAAGGGTTTGTCATTCTTGGAGTGCATGCACTACCACCCATTCTAGCCGATCTGTTTGTGAATCAGTGTTAGTCATTTGCTTTTCTGAGTCCAGCACTTCTGTTTCAATTTTAGCTGTATCTGCCTGCAAGTCCACTTTGATGTGTTGGACTTCATTTCGAAAATCCTTTAGATCTGCCAGAATTGCAGCATTTGTGGTCTGCTGGGTGGCCTGTTGCATGTCCAATGCCCCTTCCTCCAGTTCCAATGCAGATGGCATGTATTGCAAATTGGTGTCTTTGTGCCCAGGATTCTCTGATACTGCCTCCAATTTACGTCTTCTGCCCATCGATGTGTCTGCAGCTCTGTCCAAAAAACTTTGGTAAGTCTTTTAATTAAAATGATGCATTTTTAGAGCTTTGTCAAGTGGTTTGGGTCCAGAGCTGTCAAATTAGCCTGTCATCTCCCTCTTAGTTAGTTTTTGAGTAGTTGCCTGTTGGACTGGATCCAAACTGTAGTGCCTGACAAAGGTGTGAACCGAACTCCAAGTGGCAGCTGCACAAATATCCGCAGTGGACACATTTCTGAAGCAGGCAGTAGAGGCTGCCATACCTCTAGTAGAGTGGCCCTTAACTGGCCCAGGCAAAGGCTTGTCGTACTTATGGTAACAGTACACAATACAATTTACCAACCATTTAAGCAAACACTGTTTCAAAACAGGTGCCCCTTCCCTCTTAGGGGCAAGGAAACAAACAACTGATCAGTCTTAAGAACATGCTGGGTGCGGTTACTGTAATATTGTACAGTGGTTAAAAAAATACTCTTTCCTGAATGGCTGGCTGGCACGATTTACAATGTGTAAATTATGCCATCCCCCAACAGGAAAAAGTGCCAAGCAGCCATATCCCCCCTTCCTCACCAAGATCACTCCGACACAAACATTTCAAAGTTAGCAGCTGCCATAGTGTTTTCAGCTGGTGATGGCAAACTGCCTCACCCCATCTTCCCAAATCGCACTTTGGCCAGACTTATTTATGCCCTACGGGGCTCTTTTTAAAAGCACACATCTGGGGGAACAAATGCAGCAAGGAGCTACTGTTTAGTAAACCCACTCCTGCTGCATGGCTCAGAGCAGGGGGAGAGTGCGCTGGGTGGCAGGAGCTGCCACTCCGTGAAGCCACTCCCACTCTTAATGTGAAAGCATTGGGGGTGGGTTCAAGGAGGAAAAGCAGTTGCTATTGTAAGTGAAGCCTGGGGAAGGGTGGTTCTGGAGTGAATGAGAGGACAGCAGCAGCAGGAAATGCAAGGGGTGCCACACATTGGAAGTGCCCTGTGGGTTAATGGAATGCTCATGACAGCCAACCTTCTGATCTCTCACAGTCCCCCCCCCTTCACACCTCACTGTTATGGGAACTATTTTTTCTGGAGGAGCAAACAAAATAATGTAAAATGAAAAAAAAAACTTTTTGGGGGTTGCTTCTCACCAAAAAAAGGGGACATTGTATAATCACAATATCCCACTTGAGACTGTGGGTGATGGTAGGATTTACCCACGCCTGGTATGGTTTCCTCACTCGGCCTGTGACCTTGTGAGCAAACCACCACACCAGGCGTGGGTAAATCCTGCCATCACCCACACCCTCTCATGGTATACTGCTTAAATGTAGCACCTTGTGAACATCAAGAGTATGCAACAAGGCCTCCCCCTGATTAGAATACTCAGGGAAATGAACTGGAAAGTGGATGGATTGATTTAACATAAACTCAGACACCATTTTAGGCAAGAACTTAGGGTTGGTATGCAAAGACACCCTGTCTTTGTGAAAAACCAAGTAAGGCTCTTTGCACATCAGAGCCTGGAGCTCAGAAATACTTCGTGCGGAAGCAATAGCAATTAAAAACAATGCTTTCCACGACAGAAAGCGTAGCTCACAAATTGCAGCCAGCTCAAAAGGAGGCAAAGTGAGCCCTTTCAAAATGAAGAGAAGGTCCAAAGGTGGGACAGGGTCTCAAATGGGAGGTTTCAAATGAAGATTATACAATGGCTTTAAAAATACTGCATCCTGATTGGTTGGCTGGCACGCACGATTTACAATGTGTAAATTGTACCATCACCCCACAGGAAGAACTGCCAGCCAGCCACATCTAGAATGCCCAGTGTATGAAATCATTCTGACCCTCTAAATGAAAAAATGAAATCACCATGTTGGATTCTTCATAAACGCAATGGAGAACCGCAACCATGACAAACAGAAACAAAGTGCCCTCAACAGCCATGAATTAATGTAAACTTCCCCACTCCCTTCAAATTAAGGCTTACCTAACACATTTTTATGCCCCTGTCTCCTGATAACTTCACTCTCCAGTCCCAGAACTGCCAAAGAAGGGGACTGGAATGCAATCACAGAAACTCCACAGTTGAAATGAGTGGCCTTTGCTGCTCGGCACCCTCTGACCCTCTCCACTCTACAGTATTCCTGAGGGCGAGGCAGAGGGCACCGAAAAAAATAAATTACAGCAAAGTCATCCCACCATTCTAGGGTCCAAAAACAGGTGGTAAAATGCTCTTATGAGCCATGGCACCAATTCACAGTGCTGTACATGCACACAGTAAAGAAGAAAACTGAGCCTGTGCTCCATAGTAAAAATCACACCACTAACCAACTTCAAGAGGCTGACCCGGCTCCACAACATAAATGGGGCTAGGATAAAGTGAAGCGGCAGCATCAGACACACTGTGTAAGGTTTCCCAGACCCATGCAAAGAATCAGGACCGGGAATGACAAAACAGTACTGTACATGTGCAGTAACATTGGACCCTTAGCAACCGAGGACTATTTTATCTGATGCAGCAATAAATTACTTAAAAATAACTTAATATGCAATATAAAAGCTGATTTTCTTGATTTTTTTTTACATCAAAATAAAGGGGCACATTGTATAATCGCAATATCCCACTCGAGGGTGCGGGTGATGGCAAGATTTTACCCACTTCTGGTGTGGTTTCCTCACTCAGCCTGCAGCATCGTGACCAAATCACACCAGGCATGGGTAAATCCTGCCATCACCCACACTCTCTTGTGGTATATTGCTTAAATGCCCTGCAAGAATGTGTGGGAGAGGTCTAGTTGGGCAACAGCTTTGCCCTCTATAGGTGCATGGTATGCAGAGATGGCGGAAAGGTGCACTTTGAGTGAAGAGTACCCCAGGCTGGAGTCTGAAAGGGAGAGGATGGACTCCAAAATCAGGTTCACCGGGCAGGTGAAGTGATCCAAGTGGCTAGCTGTAGCCCAGAGGGAGAAACACTTCCACTTTATGGCATATGTGGCTTTCATGAAAGGTTTCCTGGCAGCCACCAGGACATCAGCAACCCTGGAAGACACCCCAAAGTGGGCAATAGCTATATCTGCAGGACCCAGGCATGAAGATACAGATACTTGAGGTCTGGATGGACTAGGGTGCCCTGATCCTGGGAGATCAAGCTGGTGCACAAGGGCAAGGGAACTGGAGGTTCCACCATCAGCTGCTTAAGTGGAGGGAACCTAATCTGGCTTGGCCAGTAGGGGGCTATGAGAATCATCTCTGCCTCCTCCAACTGGAGTTTCAGGAGAACCCTCTGCAGGAACGTGAAGGGAGGGAAGGCATACAGGAACCTCCCTTTCCAGGAAAGAGACAATGCATCACACCAGAAAACTCCAGGCCCTGGCAGTTTTGCGTTGAGTGGGAACTCAAAAAGGTCCAACTCTGGGCATCCCCATCTGCCGAAGAGATCTTCAACCATCGAGGACAAGAGCTTCCACTCATGTGCTCTTGAACTTGATCAGCTTAGACTGTTGACCATGGCACTTTGGACTCCTGGAACATGGACAGCTGAGAGTTCCAGGTCGTGCTCTATGGCCCAATACCAGACCCTCATGGCTTCCCGACAAAGAGGGTAAGTGTGAGTGTCCCCTTGTTTGTTGACGTAAAAGACTACAGACATGTTGTCCAACTGCACCAGCAGTGGGCCTGGAAGAATGTGAGTCTGGAAGGCCTGCAGAGCATAAAAAACTACCTGCATCTCCAGCACATTGATGCAGACATGCTGTTCCAGCTTGGACCAGCTGAGTCTGATGGTCTCCTAGATGGGCTTCCCAGCTGAGCCCTGAAGCATCCATGGTCAGGATTTTCTGAGGGGACACTGAGCAGAAAGGAACCCTGATCAGTAGGTTGGCAGGGTTCTGCCACTGCTCCAAGGTCTGTCTCACTGGGTTGGACACCAGCACCGGCTGCTCCAAATCACCAGTGCATTGGTCTCACTAGGCTCAAAAGAGTCCACTGGGGAACCTCATATGCAGGCGGACCAGGGGAACCATGGTTATGGCCGCTGCCATATGCCCCAGTAGATGCAGAAAGGCTCTGGCTAGGATCTGCCGACTGGAAGACACCAGCCGGGCCTATGCTCTCAAACATTTTGCCTTGTCCTCCGGCAGGAAGGCTTGTCCCTGGGATGAGTCCAAGACCACTACTATACACAGGAGGTGTTGGCTCAGGGTCAGGCGAGACTTTGGCAGGTTGATAGTTATCCCCAAGAGCTGGAAGAGCCGAAAGGTGCCTTCCAGGGTCTGCAGCCAATGATCCCTGGAGGGGTCTGTCAGTAGCCAGTCATCCAAGTAGGGGAACACATAAAATGCCTGCCTCCACAGAGTCGCTGCCACCACTGCTAGGCACTTGGTAAAGACTCAAGATGCAGAGGAAAGGCCAAAGGGGAGGGTTTGAAATTGGTAGTGATCCCCCCGGAAACAGAAATGGAGGAAATGGCAGTGGGCTGGGAAAACTAGAATATGAAGCTAGGCATCCTGCATATCCAGGGAACAGAGCCAGTCTCCCTGGTGAATGAGGGGCAACAGTCCCAGAAGAGTCAGCCTCCTGAAGTGTTTGCACTCTATGAAGAGGGTCAAGTGGTTCAGATCCAGGATTGGGCGAATGTCCTCTGTTTTCTTGGTGACTAGGAAGAAGTAAGAGAAGAATCCTTTTTCCCTTTGACCTGGGGGGGATGGGGTTCTATGGCCCTTTTGTGCAGGAGAGCCTGAATCATTACCTGGATGAGGGAGATTTGATCCTGTGGGTAATGAGAATGCGAGAGAGGGCTTTCAGGGGGGCGGGGTGTCTAGAAACTCAAGGGTATGAGCCCGCTCGATGATCTGAAGCACTCATTGGTATAAGGTTATAGTGCACCACCCGTCTAGGTAAAGGGAGAACTGACCACCGCCCCCAAGGCCTCTGCTGGAGGAGGGGGTTGGGCAAGGAGTCAGGCAGTGGAGCCGTGGGTGGACAGGGCAGCTGAGGGCACTTTGGGGACCCTAGGGGTGGCTGCTCCAGAAAGCTGGGTGGTCGTCTTGCATTTAAAGAGGCCTTTTGACAGCTGACCCTTGGTATGCTGGTGGGAGGGCCAACGAAAGGGCTGATGCTGGGAGGATCATGGCTGGGAACAGTACATGGAGTGTACCAACCTCATAGCCTTTCCCAACTCCTGTAGGTGGGAGATGATAATCCTGAGCATCTCCCCCAAACAAGACTGAGCCCCAAAAGGCGGCATCCATAATTTTGGCCTGAACACCAGGCATAAACCTGGACACCTGCAGCCAGGAATGGCAGTGAAGGCAAACTCCTGCCTCTGCCCAGCAAGCCGCAGAATCCACCGTGTGGTAGGCTGCTCTGAGGACATGATTGCCTATGTGAGATCCAAACTTCAGAAGCTGGACTAATTGGGTTTTGGTGGAGTTATCCGGGAGGGCTGCCAACAAATCCCTCCCCTGGTCCCAAATGGCATTCTGGTACTGCACCATGTGGGCCAGATCATTCTGGGCCTGGATGGCCAGGGTCATAAAGGAGTAAGTCCACTTTCCCAGCTGGAGTAGCTGATGGGATTCCTCGTCCGGTGGGTGGGTGCTCAAATGCTGAGGTTTCTTTGTATGATCATGAGCAGTATTCATGACCACCGAATCTGCTCCGGGTTGCTCACCACAGAACAGCTTGCCCACTGGTGCATGGTAAAGGCAATCTGCCTTTCTAACCAAGGCTGGAGTGGACGATGGTTACATCCTCATACATCTCTATGAAGGGAGGGAAACCACAGGGAGGGTCTCTGACTTGTGTAAGTAAATGGCAAGGTGATAGTACTCTGGGTCCAATTCCTCCGTATCCCACCCATGAGGGACTGGATATGGTGCATCATGTCCATAAAGGAAGGATCTTCAGGGTGGGTTGGGGGTCTCTTTAGTCCACTCCTGAGTGTCCTCTGAGGACTTAAAGAAGGGGAGTCATCCCCTGAAGGGTCAGTGTCAGGGACCGGTGTCAGCAGGCGATGGTCCTCCATTCGTGGGAAGGGAACACCCATACCGCTCCCAGAGGTTTCCGTAGAATGTGAGTTAGTGGGCTCGGACTGGCCCGGGACCCTAAGGGGTGAAGAGAGAGGCCTCCTAGGGGTGTCCTTGTCTTTCATAAAGGTGGTGCCATGAACAAGGCATTGTAATCCACTGTGGCGGGCGAATTGTATGGTGAATACTGGAAAAGAGGTGGAGCATACCGGTACATCAGTGAGGGGGTGGCGTCGGGTACCCTGGTGTCAGTTCAGCAGGCATCTGCTGTAGATCCCTAGGCAGGGCAGCAGGCAATGGCTGAGGCACAGGCAATGATGGGTGAGGCATCATCGGTGTAGGCATCAGTGGAACCAATGCTGGCCTAGAAGGTGAAGGCTGGTGCTGGTCTGGAGAGGGAGATGACGGAAGCTCCAAAGGGGGAGGCTGGTGCTTGTGGGGGGGAAGAGTTCCCTCGAGACATAGGCAGAGGTGTCGCCTGCATCAAGGAGGAGGTGAGCACTTGCTCCAGGCGATGCCTGGAAAGACCAGCGCTGGCCCCAGAATTGGGGACCGATGAAGGCAACACCTTGAATAGGGGGCAATGGGCAGTGCTCCACCACCAGAGAAGCCAACCCTGATCAAGCCACCTGGCTGAGGACCCACTGGGATCAAGGTCCTGAGCATCAGAGGCTGGGAGGCAGGGGAAGAGACCCCCCTGCCTCAAGGAGCTGCCACCCGTAACAGAGATAAGGATGGGTGGTGGAGCCACTGGCAATCCGGAGAGAGTGAGGGCTGCAGAGGCTGCCATGGCCAATCTCCCAGAGGAAGAGGACCTCAAGGTGAAAGCCAGTTTGTGTGGCGACCATGAGTGGGAGGCCAACTGCCTCCCACTCAATTTCTTTTCCTTCTGGGAGGAAGACGATGAAGCTCTGGCGGCCAGGGAGGTGGAAGAACTTTTTGCCTGAAGATCCTTCTCCATCATGGCTAATTTCTACTGGAGTAGATGGCTTTGGAGGGTCTTCAAGCAGCATTTCTGTGTGGCCTGGTTAAAGTTCTGGTAGTGCTTGCAGGCCTCGGTGTTGTGGTTGGGGCCTAGGCAGAGCAGGCAGGAAGAGTGATTGTCTTCAGTAGGGATCTACTTGCCACAGGCACACTTTGTAGGCCCGGTCAAAAGACGAAGCTGAAGAAGACAAATGATCTGAAGAAAAACACCAAAATGCAATGTTAAATCCACTGAAAAGGATAAAGAGATTGCGGGTAAATTGCAAAGAAAATGGCAGTTAACTGAAGCAGGCGGCCATGAAGGTCCAACGTGCGCAGGTCAACGGCGGGAAAAGAACTGAGGTAAGTCTGTGGGACTGCCCCTTTTATACCATAGGACGGACATCAACATGCCAATGTCGGGGGTGGTTTTCCGTGTGGTTCTAGCGTCTGGCGGCTGAGTCCTGCTCGTGTTGCCTGCTGCAAGAGCCCCCTCGAAGTAAGATCTTGCCATACCAGGAAAAGGGCATTTTGATTTAGTCAAAGGGTGGTAAGCATTTGGAACTCATTACCAACAGAAGCAGTGGGTAGAGAAAGTATGGAAATATTCAAGAGAAAGACAACTACTCTGACAGGAAAAAAATAAAGGGTTATTCCTTTTAACAGACGAGCTATTACAGGCAATGCCTACTTGGCTCAAATGAACCTATGGAACCTATTACAAGATCACGTAATACTATGGATTTCTTCAATAATATTATGAGAAATGTATTGTATAACTTAATACTATTATTAGGGATCTCCATGTATTACAAATACATAATACATTAAATACCAATACTCAATAGTTAACCAAAACACTTGCAGACAGAAGGAACAATATAGTAAGATTTTAAACATGCTTTAAAAGCATTATAGTTATATAAACCTTGGATCTGAGCAGGAAGGGCATTCCATTCTTTGGTAACTCTAAGAATAAAAGAACATTGTCCAGCCAGTATTCTATATATCGGGAGTTTTAAATATAGACCCTTGGATAATCTAGCACAGTACTTGGAAGAAACACTGTTGACATAGTATTTAAAATTAAGTTTAATAGGACCTTGCCAGTAGACCCTCTGGTGGAGGACTTTCATTGTTGTAGAATCCTATCCTACTACCTTTGAAAGGGCAATGGGCCTAGAATAAACTATAGCAAGCTACAACTCCCTAACGCAAAGTGTGGGCTTACCCTGCCTTCTTTACAAAAGTACTGTCTGGTGGTGCTTTTTAAACATGCCATGGGATTGGTGGACAATCTTAAAGAACACCTAAACAACTTTTATGATAGAAATAATCCAAAATCTGGCTTTAGAGAGGTAAAGGAAAGGCTGCTGTTTACATTAACTCTAAAACTGCATTTATATAATATACTGTAAATGCAGATCTTACTTCGAGATACAGCTCTTGCAGCAGGTTACACCATTAGGACTGAAGACGGCAGGCGTCAGGACCCCACGGAAATCTTCTAGCTAGCAGTCTTCAGCGGGGACCGCCTCCAGACATCGGTCCCGCCCCCGACGTCAGGCATAGTACATAAGGAGGCGGTCCCTCCAGAATCCCCAGTTCTTTCCCGCCGTCGACTTGCACGTCTCGACCCTCCGGTCAGTGTCTAGCGCGCAACGCCTGGAAAAGTTCTTTTCCCCTTTCTTCGATTGGAAACTTCATTCTCTACGATTTGTCTGCACATCTGATGTCCTCTCCAACATCCACAGAGGGCCATCCGTCAAAGTGTGCCTGCGGGAAGCAAATTCCCTTTAAAGACCCACATTCAGCCTGTGTGCGGTGCTTAGGCCCAGACCACGACACCCGGGCCTGCTCCTTCTGTCAAGGCTTTAATAGTCGGACCCGGATCTGTCGTCAGAAGGCCATGGATCCTGCCTCCAAGGGGGAATCCTCCGAGAAAGCCCGCCGGCACCTCAAAAAACACAGGGAGAGGGTGAGATCTAAATCCCCTTCTAGGGCTTCCGATTCCCGTAGCTCCAGCTCCTGGTCCGACCACTCACCTTCCTGGGCCAGCTCTCAGCCTCCCACGGTCGCGGTCAAGTATTCCTCGGGTTCCTCCTCTCTGCAGCCTGTTATGACCTCCAGGCCATCTTCCTCATTGTCCAAGGCCTCGCCGAAGTCAGGGGACCGCCATCACCACAAGTGCGGCTCCCGCCACTCGGCCCCCGATGTCCGGTCGGTCTCCTTGCCTCCTCACCCCAGCGGAAAACCAAGGAGCTGACGCCGCTCAGGAGGACGCCGGACCGGCTGACAGCCAAGCGTCGGCAAAGCACCACCAGTCCGGGACCGGCGACAGCCAGGCGCCCGTCGCGGTCAGGCCTTCTCCACTCGCGGACGCCCGTTCCAGCAGAGGGAGAATCTATGCCACCTACCGGCGTCGGCCAGGAGGCGCACAGAGGAGGTCGACACAGCCGAAGACCAGGCGGTGAACCCGGTCCCTGTCGAGCACCGAGGGAACCCTCTCCCGAACCAGAGACCCCTGGGAGCCGGCGCGGAACCCGACGACCGACCACCGGTGCCCGGCCCGTCGTCAGGTCTCAATATTTCTGAGGTCAAGGAGCTGTTTACCTTTTGGTAGGATACCATAAAAAAGGACGTGGTTCCCACACCTCCTCCTCTTCCTCCTCCTCCTCCTCCTCCTCCTCCTCCACCGGCCCCAGCACCCCCCACCCCATCCGGGGCAGCAGGCCGAGTACCTTCCCCCCAGGAGCCTGCTGAATCTCCTAGGGGCAGACCAATGGAAAAGAGGAGACCTCCGTCCAGATCTTCTTCAGGGTCACCCAGCCTTAAGAGACCCAGAAGACGCCGCCACTCGCCTTCGACGGAGGACTCAGGATCGGACTTCTCAGACAGATCCAGATCCCCTTCTCCCATCAACGTCCCCTCTCCGGACCCACGTGAGCTCCCAAGATCTCCTCCAGATGACCCATCATTCTCAGAGATTATGAGGCATCTTCAAGAGAATACGGGCTGGGACGCAGAGGAACTTGACCCCAAGAGGCTACGCCTTGCACGTTATCTTCGGCAAAAGGAACCAAAGCCTGTGGTGGTACCACCCTTGGTGGACACCTTCATGGACGTCACCAAGGCAGCGTGGAAACGTCCACATTCACTCCCAGTGATGCCGAAGAAGGCTGACCACCTGTACAAGGCCCCTAGGGAGGACCAGTACTTGGCATCTCATCCGCTGGCCGATTCCCTGGTCATTACAGCCTCACATGACCGGTCTCAGAGGCCGCAACATCTGAGCACCCTGCCACCGGACCCAGAGTCCAAGCATTTGGACGTGATGGGCAGGCGCATGTACGCAGCTGCAACCTGCGCCATTAGGTCCCTCAGTTATCTCACCCACATGGTCCAGTTTCAGAATGCCTTGTGGAGCAGGGACTAGAGCTGGCAGAAAAGATGCCGGAGGATGAGCAGAAGGAAGAACTGCTTCAGCTCCTCCGCACGGGTTCAGACGTGGGAACCCAGGTGCTTCGAGCCGCGTATGACTCCGCGGACTCCTCGGCCAGAGCAGCAGCCTCAGGCATATGCCTCCGGAGACACTCATGGCTTTGTGTCTCTGGATTCACCCTGGACGTCCAGAAGAACATACTGGATGCCCCATTCCACGGCGAAGTTCTCTTCGGTGAGTCTTCGGAGAAGGTCATCACCAAGCTTCAGGAGGCTGGGAAGGCCGTGAGGTCTGTCCAGGCCATGTACAGACCCAGGCCCGGTTCCTTTCACAGGAACCAGAGCCGTTTTCGCGGCCGGACTCAGAGACAACAGTCCCGTTCCGGCCTGCATCAGAGGGGCTCCTTCTCCCGGAAAGCCCAGGGGAAGTCGTCCTCAGGCAGAGGCCAACATCCCGCCAAGTCGGCCCAGCCTGCAGGACCCTCAGCCACCACAGCATGACTCCTTCCCGGCCCACCACCCCTCAGGATCAACGGGACACCAAGGTCGAAGGTCGTATTGCGGACCACCTGCCAGGGTGGCAGTCTATCACCACCGACAGGTGGGTACTCCAATTGGTCAAAAGAGGCCACTTTATAGAGTTCGTAGACAAGCCACCCACAAGGCCTTCTCTGCTCTCCCGCTACCCAGGTCAGCACAGATTGCTTCTCAGGCAAGAAATACTTGCACTTCTGCAAAAAGGTTGCGGTGGAGTTTTTCCCGGAGAACCAGAGAGGAGCAGGCTACTATTCCCACTTCTTTCTGGTTCCAAAGAAAATGGGGACCTCCGTCCAATATTGGACCTCAGCGACCTCAACATGTCAGTCGCCTGCAAGCGGTTTCACATGGTGACCCTCCAGGGTCTTATTCCCATGTTGAAGAAGGATGCATTTCTGGCGTCACTGGACATGCAGGACGGTTACCTGCACATCCCCATTGCTCAAGCGCACAGGAGATTCCTGCGCTTCGAGTTTCTCGGCCTCCACTTTCAGTTCCGGGCGCTTCCTTTCGGATTGTCATCAGCCCCCAGGGTCTTTACCAAGTGTATGGCAGTCGTGGCAGCGTCTCTAAGGAGACAGGGCCACTACGTGTTCCCGTACCTGGATGACTGGCTTCTCATGGCCACCTCCAGAGAGGCGCTGTTGTTGGCTATCCAGAACACCCAAGCTCTTTTTCAGTCACTGGGCATTCTTATCAACTACGAGAAGTCTCTCCTGGTACCGACCCAGAAGCTGCAGTTCATAGGCGCAGTTCTGAACACCGTCCAAGGGAAAGCTTTTCTTCCCGAGGACAGAGCGGAGCGCATCAGGTCCCTCATCAGGAACCTTCCGGCAAAGAAGACCATCCCCCACCAGACTAGTCCTTCGCCTGCTCGGACATATGGCTGCGGCCATTCCAACCATCCCGATGGCAAGGCTCCACATGTGGGTAACCCAGTGGATGCTGAAAGTGCAATGGGACCAAAGGCAAGACCATATGCAGCAGCCAGTCAGAATCACGAGGGCCATGATTCGAGACTGGCAATGGTGGCTAGACCAAGGGACACTCTCCGTGGGTGTTCCATTTGTAGCGCCATACCCGGAGGTAATCCTCTCCAGGTACACCTCAGGGCTGGGGTGGGGGGGCACACCTGAACGGGGTGAGGTCTCAGGAATGTGGACCCCTCAGAGCTCACCTCCACATCAACATTCTGGAGATGAGGCGGTCCTTTATGCCCTGCAAGCCTTCCAGTCAGAAATTCCACCGAGTACTCTTCTGCTTCAAACAGACAATACGGCGGTGATGTATTACCTCAACAAGCAAGGAGGCACATACTCTTATTCCCTGTGCAGGGAAGCTATGAGAGTGTGGGAATGGGTAATTCGACACGACTCGAGCCTGATTACAGTTCATGTTCCCGGAGTGGACAACACAATCGCAGACGGCCTGAGTCAATCCCAGGCCAGAGTCCACGAGTGGGAGCTTCTTCAGGAGGTAACAGAGGATCTGTTTCTTCGATGGGGCACTCTAGAATTGGACTTGTTCGCTTCCCCATCCAACGCAAAACTGCCCAATTTTTGCTTGCTAGATCCAGGGCCTGGTGTTTTTTGGCGAGACGCGTTGTCCCTCTCCTGGGCGGACAGATTCCTCTCGCTTTCCCTCCTTCCCGTTGATCCAGAGAGTCCTTCTCAAACTTAGCAGGAGCACGCTAACAATGATCCTGGTAGTGCCTTTCTGGCCCAGACAGATTTGGTTCCCCATGCTGACGCAATTGTCACGGGAACCTCCACTTCGGTTGCCCATCAGCTCCCATCTGCTGTCTCAAGAGGAGGGTTCGCTAGTCCACCTGGACTTACGCTCACTGAACCTGCATGCCTGGCTCCTTGAGACATAGCCATCCTGCATCACGGGGTCTCGCAAGAGGTGGCGGAAGTTCTTTCTGCTGCCAGAAAGCTGGCAACGCATGCGACGTACGCCATGAAATGGCGCCGGTTTTGCCTGTGGTCTCAGGCACGCGGTCTCTCCCCTTTAGAATGCCCAGAAAAATCAGTTCTGGAATACCTGCTTTTCCTTTTCGCTCAGGCCTTGCCTACTCCTCAATTAAGGTTCACCTCTGCATGATTTGGGTCTCGACTACCCGATAGGCCCAGCACAGTGGCTCAACTCAATGCCTCTCGTGACTTTTTGAGGGGGGCTGCTACACCTTAGACCACCCATTAAGGATCCCGTCCCCCCTTGGGACCTACTGTTTGTCCTGGAGCAGCTCACGCTGCCCCCTTTTGAACCTGCCGCTGATTGCGAGCTACGTTTTCTGTCGTGGAAAATGTTATTTTTGGTTGCTGTTACGTCAGCAAGGAGAATCTCTGAGCTACATGCCCTCATGTGTAAGGAACCTTATTTAATTTTTCACCAGGACAGAGTGTCCCTGAGGACGAATCCTAAATTCCTGCCTAAGGTGGTCTCAGCCCTTACCCTTAATCAGGACATCGATTTGCCGGTGTACTTCCCCAGGTACACCAACAGAGGAGAGGCACTGCTTCACACCCTCGATGTTCACCGATCCTTAAGATACTACATGACCAGGACCAAACAGCATCGAAAATCCGCACAACTGTTTATTTCCTTTGCCGAGAGGATGTTGGGCCAACCAGTCTCAAAACAGACGCTTTCTCGCTGGCTTGTCCAGTGCATTTCTTTTTGCTACAAAAACAAACAGAAGCCCCTTCCAGGCACAGTCGGGGCCACTTTCGACTAAGGGGTGGCTACTTCCTTCATAAGCTGCGGAGCGTCCATCGGCCATTTGCACCGCGGCTTCATGGAGCTCAGTGCACACCTTTATGAGGCACTACAGCCTCGACATGCATCGCACGAGAGAGCAGGTTTCGGCCTCGCCATTCTGCAGGGTCTCCTGTCCTAGATTCAGGATTTTCAAGATCTCTCCTTTATGCCTCCTCCCTAGAGCGTCTCTAGGCGCTATTGCTTGGGAATCAGTCCTAATGGTGTAACCTGCTGCAAGAGCTGTATCTCGAAGTAAGATAGTACAGTTACGTAAGAACTTACCATAACAGTAGATCTTCAAGAACAGCTCTTGCAGCAGGTACCTTCCCGCCCACCATTCCCCCTTGGAGGAGGTAAGGCCTAACCAGGCTTCAGCAGGAGCTTACTTTCCTTTCTTCTTCTTCTTCTGATGGCGGATCCTCGGTCTCCACTTCTGATGTCATCCAGCAGCCGGAAGTCTCCGGCGGGAGAACTGGGGATTCTGGCGGGACCGCCTCCTTATGTACTACGTCGGACATCGGGGGCGGGACCGACGTAGGAGGCGGTCCCCACTGAAGACTGCTAGCTAGAAGATTTCTGTGGGGTCCTGATGCCTGCCGGCTTCAGTCCTAATGGTGTAACCTGCTGCAAGAGCTGTTCTCGAAGATCTACTGTTACGGTAAGTTCTTACGTAACTGTACTTTTCATAGCATTTGAAAAATGTAAACAGCCTGCTCCTTTCAAAACTCCGGCTCTGCGTGCCCTACAAAATGGCTGGCAGACGTGAGACATAATGACATCATAGGAGTGAGATCTAGCCTTGTTACACTAGCAATAACCATGTACTCTTTGTTTTTTGTACATCTTTGCTGTAGATTAACAAACTGATCAGAATCGTGACTTAACATGTCACGTGTATCATTTTTGCCAATGCACATGTTAAAGGAGAACTGCACTGAATCTGTAAGTCACTTTTCCCAGTAGAAGCTGTTTTTTAAATACTGGTTCAAATGTTGTTATTGCTGTAGCTATCCAGGCTTTTTAGTTATCATATTGGATCATAACAGTAACGTACTTACCCCAGTGTCCTAGCCAGCAATCCCCCTGTCAGTAATACAGGCACATGTAGCTCTCCCCAAGACCCACCTGGAAATGAGCTGTCCTAGCTCAGTGTGCCTGTCAAGGACTCAGTGATCATAAACTGGTTCTAAACGCAAAGAAAACAATGTCTATGCTTTTTGGCTCTGTCCCTAAGCTCAGGACCGGTCCTTCGTCACTGACGGTCCTCAACATGGGTGGATCTCAATGGGTGGATCTCGGTTACAATCTGTCTCATCGTTTAACTATCTTGGGGTCCTGCTGGATCAATCCCTGGATCACAACCTGCATATTCAAACTACCTGCAAGGCAGTAAATAACACAGTGGGTGCTGCGTACAAAACAAGCTATATGCTAACACCATCAGCTAAACTGGCCATTGCAAGGAGAATTCTGTTGCCTACCCTCAACTATTGTGCCCCCATGCTTGGTGCTGCCCAGAAAACCTCCCTACTGAAGTGGGATGTTACTTACAATAATATATGCTGCTATGCATCCTCTTCCCTCAACTTAGGCACCATTGTCAACTTTATGATGACCTGGGCTGGTTCTCCCCTGTGGTTTCTAGACAATACTACCTGGGCTCTCTTGTTGATTCTATTATCAGGCTGGAAACCCCAACAACACCTGGCGGAGATGTTACTTCCTCTCACCTCCTCTCATGAACTGCGATCAATTGAAAAATCCTTACTGAAAGTCCCCAGATGTCTTACCTCTAAAGGTGCAGGTGCTTTTCAACATGTGGCTCCTCAGTTCTGGAATACTCTACCCCTGGAGGTCAGGCACACTGGGTCCCACCTACACTACAAAACTATGTTCCATCACTATATTATGTAGGCTGACTGTTGTACTTGTTTTGATCCTCCCTGATTCCTTCCTGTCAGGCCCCTATCTCATTGCCCTATGTTTCATGCCCTAATCACTTGTCCAAAACCCTACTAATCTTCGGACCTGGGTAGATGGCATTTCTCCTTTGCCTTGGCTGCTCCCTCTACCCTCACATATATTCTAACCTCAACTGTTTAGTTACCACCTGGATCTCCTATTTACTGCTCTATCTATGTTAATATTTTTCCTGTAACTCATTTTGCTAGCAATGCTTGTTCTACTGCTATATTGTTTATTTCCTCCATAGGATGCAACTCCTATTCATTCCCTGTTAATTATATTGTTGCCCTTGTGTTTTGTGCTCAAACTCCCTACATTCTATGTATAAGGATTTGTCTTCCCTAAGATGTAAGGTCTTGTTTCTCATTGTTGGATATGTTCTGTACCTATTTTCATGATGTTATGTACTCTCCTGGGTCATGCCTGAAAATAGTCACACTGCTGGCTAGTGCACCTACCCGGTAAACAAACACTAAATAAATAAAAAATTACAAATAATTAAAACAAACCTTTGTCCCTTCCAGTTCACTTACAGCTGAGGCATATTCGGGAGCTGAAGTCGTAATCCTGTACTGTATTGTTCTTGCTGATGTGTTATGCCTGCCACCTTTGCGGCCCGGGTCATAACTGAAAACAGTCCTCTGGATCAACTTGCTTATCTATTTAACAAAGACATACGTACATAAATAAATAAAAAATGGGTGTTTCTTATTTACATGCTGCTGGTAAGAACCATTTTAGGAGTGTATGATGTAGTTTATGTCCCTATTCTACTCTTCATTGTTGATAGAATGCATCCACATCCTACTATGCAACTTTATGGCTAAGAGGGTCATAAATTACCTCATACGGTTCTAAAATGGTACTTACCAACAGAGCATAAAGCATAAACACACACTGAGGTTACTAAAAGGCTTGTATAGATGGAACAATAACAAACTTTTAACCATTACTTAAAAACAGCCTTTATTGGGACAAATAACTAACAGGTGCAGCTCAGTTCTCCTTTAAGTTATGGGTCTGATCATTAGTTTACACATTTAGCTCCAAATGTGATGGTAGTTTCAATAGCTCTCCAAGATGAACGGCAGTACAACACTGCAGTGTAGTAACTGTGGCATTGCTTCTTCATCCTGTTGAAATGTATCTCCTCCTCTGTAATAAGCCTTTGTCTCAATGTTCCAAAGAAATCCATTCATTTTCCAAATCGGTATTCCTGAATAACACCCCCTGCCCAACCATATGACTGCTGCCATACCGTCAAGTCCAGTCTGATAACAGCAGAGAGCAAAGGGTACATACCTGTTCCAAGTAAAATAGTAAAATCCTGTGAACCACTGCTATTCAAAATAAAATTAAAAAAACTTCCCTCCAAGAGCACATTCTGTCACGTTTGACTGAAAAAGCTAAGCTCCCTTTCATCCCAAACAGCACTGGTAAATGATGCACTGCTGAACAACGACCCTACCAGACCGCCTGACTGCCACCATACCCTCGAATCTGATACAATAACAGAACAGACCCATTCCAGCTAAGATACTGTAAGACACTGTTATTAAAAATAAAAAACTTCTCTCCACAGTCTGTACAATGTGCATGCTGGCACACCTAACAGCAAATATTGCGCTTCCTTACCGACACTGGTAAAAAACGTGTGACAGGGTCATTTACCAATGCCAGCATGCACATTGTGCAGACTGTGGAGGGAAGTTTTTTTTTTATTTTTAACAGCAGTGTCTTACAGTATCTTAGAATGGGTCTGTTCCGTTATCGATTAGATTTGAGGGTATGGAAGTTGAAGTGTGTCTGGTAGGGTCGTTTGTTCAGTAGTGCATCATTACTAGTGTTTTTGGGATGAAAGGGAGCTTAGGATTTTTGGTCAAGCGTGACAGACTGCAGACTTGGAGGGAAGTTTTTTTATTGTGAATAATAGTGGCTCACAGGGTTTTACTTGGAACGGGTGTGTACATTGTCTTCTCTGATGTTATCAGCTGGACTTGACGGCACAGTGGCGGTCGTGGGGGAGGGAGTGTTATTCAGGAATACCTATTTGGAAAATGAATGGATTTCTTTGGAACAGTGAGACTGAAAGACTTATTACATAGTAGGTGATACGTTTCAACAGGATGAAGGAGCAATGCCACAGTTACTATACTGCAGTGTTGTACTGCCGTTCGTCTTGGAGAGCTATTGAAACTACCATCACATTTGGAGCTAAATGTGTAAACTAATGATCAGACCCATAACTTAACATGTGTATTATTTTTACCAATACACATTGTCACAATTTTGATCAGGTTGTTAATCTATGGCAAAAATGTACAAAAAACAAAGGGTACATGGTTATTAGCAATGTAGAGACGAGGCTAGCTCTCACACCTATGATGTCATTATGTCTCCATCCATTTTGTAAAGCACACAGAGCAGGAGTTTTGAAAGGAGAGGGCTGTTTACATTTTTCAAATGCTACGAAACTGCATTTATATTAATTATATAAATGCAGTTTTAGAATCAATGTAAACAGCAGCCTTTCTTTTACCTCACCTCTCTATGAAGCTAGATTTTAAAACTTATTTACTTTCAAAATAGCTTGTTTAGGTATCCTTTAATTCATTACACTGGAAAATGGTGGAGCTGTGCAATAATGTTCCGTCCATATATTGGGTGCCTTTTACTCAACATCATACAGACCATTTTCCAGATACTGACAGCATTCTAATGCGACCTGTTTTAAAGACTTGGCACTTGGTCATGACACTGCCAGCTCTTGGGAAGTGATACCAGATATCTGGAGATGCTTAGTGCAAACAACTCCTTCATTCCAGTGAAACTGGATGCTGCTTTTATCAGATGGTACAGGTTGAGCCTAAGTTATCATTTCCAACATTATGACCAGGGTACATTTAAATCCTTTTGACAACTCCAACAGGAGTTCTACATCTCGAGGACTGACTACTGCAGGTACTTCCAAATAAGACACTACCTGGTATGTAGATTAAATTGGGGCAGAGAAGCAGTAATACTATTAATAGATGTATTATGGACTTTGACTATCACCTTACAGGACCATTTTGTCTCCATCTGCTACAGAGTCCCAATGATATAGAAACATAGAAGGTCAGCAGAAAAGTACCTCTTGGCACACCTAGTCTACCCAGTTTTCCCTGCCTACTGTGCTACCACAGACCCTACTTGATCTCCCTGTTGTCTCCTCCGCTTGTCTTACTACCAAGCTTCCCTTGTATCTGTCCTATGCATGCTTGAATCCCATGACTGTTTTGGCACCCACCACCTTCACTGGAAGGCTGCTCCAGGCATCCACCTCCCTCTCCGTAAAGAAGTATTTCCTCATTATTCCTCTGAGCCTCCCCCCACCCAAACTTCATAGCAGGACCCCTTGTCCTCAAGCTTCTTTTTCTATGGAAAATGCTTCCTTCCTGTACTTTATTAATACCTGTTAGGTATTTGAATGTTTCTATCATATCTCTTCCCCCCACCGGCTTTCCCTCCTTTTCTTCAGACAGTACATAATCTACATATTCAGTTGCTTGAGTCTCTCCTCTTAGGACTTTTGATGATGGCCGTGCACCATTTTGGTAGCCCTCTTTTGTACCACCTCCAGCTTATCAATGTCCTTCCAGGGGTGGGGCCTCCAGAACTGGACACAGTACTCGAGGTGGGGTCTTACAAGTGATCTGTACAGTGGTAATATTACCTCCTCCTTCCTACTGGTGAGCACCCTGCTAGCTTTCCCCACTGCCTCATCACACTGCTTGGCTACCTTCAGGTCATTAGAAACAATTACCCCTCAGCCCCCCCCCCACCTGTTGTGTCTGCTGTGTTGCAGATTTTTGTGTCATCCATGAACAGGCATACTTTTCCCTTCTAGCCCTTCCGCAATGTCACTAATGAAGACACCGAAGATGACCGGGCCTAGTGCTGAGCCCTGAGGCACCCTGCTGGTCACTTTGCCTTCTCCAGAGTGGACACCATTTACCACCACCATCTGACTCCTGTTGCTTAACCAACTTCTTACCCAGTTTATAACTTTATGACTCGCTCCCTGAAAGGCCAGCTTGTTCACCAGTCTTCTTTGTGGAACGATGTTGAATATATATGCCACAGCATCCACCCGCACTATCAAACCTGGGAAAAAGAACTGGATGAAGGCAAAACTGAGGCTGATTGGCATACCACTTACTGTAGGCAACACAAGGTCACTGGTTCCCATTTATTTATTTTCTTGGAGTAACACTGTTGAGCTAGAAGCTCATTTACAAGGGTTCCACCTCATGACAAGTAGTTACAGGTAATGATAGACAAATAGAGTATACAGTAAAAAAACAACTATAGCACACAGTCCATACAAAGGGATCCATGTCATGACAAGTACATTTATAGGTAATGACTGAAAAATTGAGCACACAGTAGAAAAAACAACTATATTGCACAATCCAGGTATATACATATTTAGTATGCACTAAGAAAGCAGTCAGGGGTAGACTTTGTCAACAGGGTGAAAGAAGTGGAGTGGTAAGGAGGATTAGGAGTGTGTGAGAGGGGTAGTTGGAAGCAGTGTAGGCAGGTGTATGATGGGAGGGGATAGGTACTTGGGCGGACAGGGTATGAAGAGGAGGTCAAGGGCTGGCTGAGTGGAGTAATCAGTGTTGGCAATCACAACTGCTTAGAGAAGTAAGGTGTTGGAGGAGTTTTTTTCTTAAACAGTCCTATCTTAGGCTCATTGGTGATTTATTTATTTATTGCATTTTGGTAACCGGGTGAGCCCACTGAGACCAAAGGTCCCTTTTTTAGGGGCGACCCGGAGATAATTATATGCATTGATTACAGGTTGATATTCAATTAGATAGTCTGGATCAGAAAAACACAATATACAGTACATTTGGGTACAGAGATAACAGACATGATAGCAATTGATTTAGGATTCACATCCAGGGTACTACAGAAAACAAATTAGTCACATTATAGGGAGACAGCCTGTAAGAGACCAACAAGATCTAGTGCTAGAAAGGATAGTATTCCACAGTGTCAAGCCAGCTGGGGCACTGGATTGTCTGGCTCTTAACTATTGTATGTGAGAAGGTTTTTTTGGGGGAGCAGTAGCAGGGAATGAACGGTAGCAGCCACAAAGATACAGCCCCATCAAGTATACTTTTAGGGTGGACTTAAATCTTTGAAGGGTGGAGCAGCCAGTTAAAGACTCTGGGAGTGAACTCCAGAGGTAGGGTGCCAGTGGCAGGAGGGAGATAATTAAGCCAGGAGGGTGCTCTGTGGGCAAAGAAGCATTGTGCTTGTGACGTGCAGCCGAAGGGGACTTGTAGAGAGTTTCTAGCCATTCCTCTTGTCCCATGAGAGTTAGTTGATGGATTAATGAGGTTTTGAATGGCTGTAGGGGTTAAGCTGAGGTGAATTTTTTTCCTCCAAGAGGCAGACCTGGTACTTCACCCTGCTCTGGAAGTTTAGCAAATTGGTCTGAGTGTATAGGTACTGTAGGGATGTTAGCTTTACGTCTACTGCCCCACCCACTGGTGTCTCTACCTTTATAGCCCCTCCCAGGGCACGTGACCTTCATCTCGTACTTCTAAGTGTCCATTTCTCCCCTAGCTCGTTATTTTCCCGGGCCACTAGGAGTCACTGCAGAGCCTCACTTTCCCCTGTTCCTTCCACTCACGCCTAGTCTCCACCTATTCCTCTCCCTGCCTCCCTGGTACTCCCAGGCCTTCCATTAGCTCCCCCTATACTTCCTCCTTATCCACTGCTCAGGCTCGAACCTTGCACCCTCTATACCAAGGGCAGTGTCACTACTGCTGCACCACAACAGCTGCCCGGTCATTGTATGTCCTTTTCTACCCTTTATAACTTTCTAGCTCTACCCCTCTCCTTGCTGCTCACTGCCATGGCCACATACCCCCTCCTCACTCCCGCAGTACTTCTCTCACTGCTCCCACCCCATTCCTGGCCTCCCCCACTTTTCTTCCACCCCAGCCACCTATCACCAACGCAATGGTCCGCCATGCCTCATCCCCCTCCTCAAACCCCCACCCTCCCACTGCCTCTACCTATCCTTGTTTGCTGCTCCCCACACACTCTCTCCTCATCCCTGGCCTCGGCCACACGGCCACACAACCCCCCACCAAACCTCCCATGGTCGCTGCTCCTGGAGCCAGCTCCAACTGGCACTACTCAGACCCTTGCTACTCCTCTTCCTACTAATGTCTGGCAACATACACCGCAATCCAGGGCCGCTCACCCCTGGCCCCTCTTCTACAGATGGCCTGAAAATAGCCTCAATTAACATCTGTAGCCTGCAGAAAAAATTTGACTCCCTCCAAGTCTGGATTGCTCAACACCAACCCGATACACTCTGCCTGGTAGAAACCTGACTCTCCAATAAAACCCCAGATGCAGCCATCTCCATCCCTGGCTATGCAGTCTTCTGGGCTGATAGGGTGGAAAACATGATGGAGGCTGCGCCATCTACCTGCATAATTCCCTACAGTGCCTCGCCCTCCGGCTTACCTTCAACATGGTGCCCAAGCCCTCACCCTGCCAATCACAGTTACTGAAGCCTCAGCCTCACTGCTGGCCACAGCAGTTTACATTCCCCCAAAGAACCAAAAATCTGCTTTCCTTGCCACCCTTACCTACCTCTCTCAATTGCCCCCTAAATCTGAGTGCCTTGCACTTGGTGACTTCAACATTAACTGGCACTTCCTCTCAGCTGCCCCATGTAAGGACGCCATTGCTGCAATGGACTTCACCCAAGTCATCCCATTCGCCCCCAGACATAACCCCCAAACTGGCACCGTCACCCTGCTAGACTTAATACTATCCAACCACCCCTCCAGAATCTCAGGAATAACAGTGCATCCCAATGCCCTGAGTGATCACTCCCTTGTGACCTGCTCCTGGTCTTGTAAGACAACAAAACCTGCCCCCAAACACATTTTTCAGTGGCTTCTCAAGCCAGGTATGCTCCTGTGCCTCAAGATGCACCTAATTACCCTAGCCTGGTCGTCCATCTACAATGCCCCCAATGTCAACCTGGTGCTAGATAACTTTTTACATATTTTCACCTCTGCCTGTGACACATTTGCTCTCTTTGTGAAAAGTGTCATTAAGGGTCACACCGCCCCATGGATCATGCAGTCCCTTCTAGACCTGATGCACCAGCATGACTCCCACTGGCAACTTGCCCTCCACTCAGGTAGACCTGCTGATAGGCAAAAGTATTGCGCCTTGAGAAATAAATGTACATGGGAGTCCTGCAAAGCTAAGGCCGAACATTACAAGTCCACCCTCACTTCCACCTGGGGCTCTTGCAGAAAGTTCTGGGACAGCCTCAAAGAGCTTAATGGTAAACCCACATTCCTCCCCCCCCCATCATCAACAACAGCTCCACTGCCACTGACCCCACTCTCATAGCAGATAGCCTCCATACTTTCTTCTCCAACCTAAACAGTACTCTCCCTTCTAACTTCTTTGACCCTCCCAAACCACATCATCCCATGCAACTCCCCCTTTCCGACTCAAGACGGTGTCCCCAGCGGAAGCGAGGCCCTACCTTCTAAAAGCCTTAGGCCATGCTTGCTACAGTGCTGACTCCCTGGATCTCAAGCTTCTATGCCTATCCTTAGACAGCGTCCTCTCCCCCCTCACCAGCAATCTGTTCCTCCACCACGGGACCTTCCCCTCAGTCTGGAAGGGTGCAGTCATCACACCTATTCACAAGGGTGGTGATCACTCCCACGCAAGCAATTACCATCCTATCTCCATCCTTCCCCCCCTTTCTAAAGCCCTGGAAAGAATTGTGTCTGACCAGCTGACTGACCGTATCTCCAAATACAATCTGCTCTGCCACCAGCAGCACAGTTTCTGACCGAGCCATAGCACTACCTCGGCATTGCAGGAGTTTACATCCCCCTCCACTCCACACTCGACAAAGGCCACCTTGCAGGGGTGGGTCTTCATGGATCTGTCGAAAGCATTCAACACAGTAAACCATGCCCTCTTCCTAAATGCATTAACCTACACCGGCCTCTCCCATGAGGCACTAGCTGGTTTGCCGACTACCTCACAGGTAGAACGCAGCAAGTCAGGATAGACTCTGTGCTCTCCCCCTCTCTCTCTGTCAGATTGGGGGTCCCGCAAGGGTCCATCCTCAGGCCCCTCCTATTTAGCCTCTTCCTTAACACCTTCCCCCTGGCATGCTCTGGGCAGCTGGTACTGTACGTGGATGATGCGGTTTTGTTCACCTCCCATTCTGACCCTACAACTCCAAATGCAAAACACCTTCACCCAAGTGGCGTGCTGGTTCTCTGAGCACCGCCTTGTTCTCAACTACAAAAAGACAAAAGTAATGCTTTTTGCCAACCCACAGAACTGTCACAAAGATCATATCCTCATATCCTCAGCATCCTTAACTCCCAATCCCTACCCCTTGACCAGGCTACCCCCTTCAAGTACCTTGGTATCCACATTGAACCTGTTCCACAACCGTATTCATCACCTATGTACTGCTGTCAATACCAAGATCGGCCTACTTCACTGGGTCAAACAGTTCCTCACCTCTGACGCCCTCTGCCTAGCCGTCTCCTCCTCCATCCTTGCCCTTATAGACTGTGGCACACTGATCTATGGCGCAGCTGACACCACCTCCCTCCAGAGAGTTACAACAACCCTCAACAAGGCCTGCCGCCTAATACTAAACTGTGACCGCTACACTCATACATGTTCCCTCTACCAGCAGTCTGGCTGGCTTAATTTTGACAACAGGCTAAAGTACCACATCTGCCTTATGGCCAAACCCCCCCCGGCCTTACCCCCCTTCCTGACTCCCACCCCCACTACGAAAGCCTCTCACAACTTTGTTAGATCCCCATTTCTTATCCCCGTCTCAGAACCTCTCTCAGACAGCGAACCTTTGCCTACTGTGCTGCTCCCTGGATGAACAACACCCCTTTCCACATTACAGCTGCACCAAAACTCAGCACATTTAAAACTCTCTTGAAGGAGCACCTAAAGACCAACAATGGGTGTGACTGTCCCCAACTCCCTTTATCCCCTGGACAAAGGATTCCCCTCCTGCACTCCTCCCCATGACCTAGCTCTATTTCACATCTAACAGAAGTGTTCCTTGGTACCTCTGTACCCATAATACGTGACACAGTCAAGTCTCAGGCCTGGCTAAGACTGTTTGTTACTACAAATGTTTAACTCTTAGAATGTATGTACACTACCTATTGTCTATTTCCTGAAATCACATTATGTATTCTGTACAAAACCTATTGTCTATTCACTGTAATCAAATTATGTAACCCCTGTACGTTCTCAACCTATGTTATCCACTGCAATCTCATTAATGTACCCCCTTGTATGTATTTATGTCTACGACATGGTACCTTTGGAAACGAGTCTCTGACTCAAAGGTTGTAAACCCGAAATCTAAATAAATAAATAGATCACATGAATCTGTTGATCTGTGCACACCTAAGCTTAGCCTACAGGACTTCTTTAATGCCATACTGACTCTTTTAAGGGTTGTGTCAGTGGCTGCACAATACACCACAAGCCCATAGTCATTAATAGAAAAAAACTGAGCTTGATACAGTAAGCGACAGTGCATCAGTAGTCATACTATGTCAGTGTCTATAGAACAGGCCAATTCTAGTGTTGACGACCTTAACAACATGGTCAACTTGATAGGAGAAGGATAGGGAGCTATCGAGAGTAACACCTAGGTACTTAAAGGTATTCATAAGTATTCACCTGTTCTAATAAGGCTTGCTCGTTGTTAAGAATTGTCATTTAATAGTATTTATGTTTAATTTGGGGGTTCACGAACAACATTACATTAGTTTTTTTATAGCTCAGGAGGAGCTTGTTTTCAGAGAACCAAGCCTCAACAGTGGCAAGGTTTTTTTGGAGACAAGTTTCCAGTGAGTGTGGATGAAGATTATTGGAAAAGATGACTGCATTGTCTGCATAAAGGAGTATTTTTTTGGTGCGTACTAGGGGAAGATGGCTAGGACCAGACTGAACAAGAGGGGACCTAGAATCGACCCTTGTGGCACACCCATAATCACCTGCCTACCATTGAAGAGGGTGTCATTTATTTTTATCTGCTACGCTCTGTTGGAGAGGTAGCTTTTCAACCACCCAACAGTTTCAGTTTCACTCCAGTGGAGTGGAGTTAGCTGAGCTGTAGGCTGTGATTGACAATGTCGAAAGCTTTAGTGAGGTCGATGTATATTGCTCCCACAAGCTGGCTTCTGTCTAGAGACTCATGGAGAAAGCCGGTCTACTCAAGCAATACTATTTTGGTACTGTGTGCCATCCAGAATCCGTGTTGCTGGGGGCACTGGATATTATATTTGTCATGGTAGTCTACCATTTGGTTAGAAACAATCCATTCTGGGGCCTTGGGGGTATGCTCAGGTCTCATGAAGCAGCTGGTTTATCCTGTTTTTTTGTTTTGTTTTGTTTTTCATAGGCATAGAACTGGTATCAGAAATCTCAGAGGAAGAACTAAAGGCTGCCTCAGGTCCAGTGCCCGACCTGCCTGAAGGAATCACAGTAGCGTACACTGTTCCTGTTAAGGTACTATATGGAGAAGCACTTTTTTATTCCTCCCTCTCCCCCATTTTCTTTCTCGCATATCCGTTACCTCTTCAGGGCTAAAAATTCATGGTATTGCATCCAGTTTTGTATACCAGTTTTCAAGGTGGAGTACCATTTTGATCATGCTGATATTCAGACAGGGTTAACACTTGACAAGGCTGCTGTTCAGTAGCATTTAAGATGTAATGATGCTGGTTTTGATCAGTAGACTACTGCCGGATCCCAAGGTGGAATACCAATTGTGTGTTTTTGGTATTTTGACTCCCACACCTGTTTATGTTGCTTATTACCACCCCTGTTGTTCCCTTGGGCGCCTCTTCATTGCATTGCAAGTATACTGCTATAGTATAGTGTATGGTTTTGTGTTGTTGTACCGCAGTTCACAAATTAGGAAATGCTGTGTTACCCTTCTGTGGTAAAACAGCTTTGTAGTTAGTTGGAAACTCGTGCCACCTGCCATTTTCTTTGTCTGACCCATGTGCTGTTTTCTGTTCAGCACCATGGCAGTCTCACTTATCAACCCCTCCCCAAGAACATTCTGCATTTTGTTATAATTTCATAAAACTCTAAACCCACTTGTCACCGAGCTGCTAATAACCCACCGGTACTAGTGATAGAAATCAGATACAGTACTGGGAGATCAGTAGAGCAGCTAGCCATACCTCTCAACCTTTTGTCCTCCAAATGTGGAACATTGCCTGTCAAAATGTGGAACAAATGGGCAAAATGTGTAACGATTAATCAAATCTTTACATAAGAAGCTGAAAACACTGTTAAAATGTTTCATTTATGTTGAGAAAGTCTGTTATTAATTGAAAAATATATTTTTTTACATCATTTACTAAGGATTTTTGCTTTAAAATGTTGACTTTGAATGTGGAACACGTCCTCACAATGTGGAACAGGGAGCTTTTGTGAAGTAAAATGAGGAACGTTCCTCATAATGTGGTACAGTTGAGAGGTATGCAGCTAGCCCCTCTGTATCCGCTTCAATAATTCAACACGTTAGCTCATACAGTGAGGATCACCACTCTCCTGAATCTCCTGGCACTGCATCTTTTGTAAACGTAAAATTTTTGTAGTTATTTTTTCAAACAAAACTACTATTACTAATATCTGGTGGGTTATTAGCAACTAGTTTCTGGCAGGCTTTATAGTTTTATCCAATAAAAACAAAAATGTGAATCTTCTCTTGGGAGAGAGCAATATATATATATATATATATCTATATTTATATCTATATCTATCAATCAATCAATATCTTTATTTATCCAGGCGGACACTATTGAGCAAGCTCATTTACAAGGTGGACCTGCGGTTGTACAAACAATAATACAGTTGGACAAGTTACAGTCATATGAAGCAGTAAAGATGCTAGCTTTTACAGTAATAATACGCATATACAGATAATAGACATCATACATAATTCAGAAGACAGTCATCAGTATAGTGCTTGTGCTGGATCCGTGCCCAAAACTGTGCAGTTATGAAAGGATTTGTTAAGGAATTGGTAGGCACTCTGGATATAAAGAGGCAGGTACTGTATAATATCAGAGTGGCAGGTAGTCAAGGTGAATTGGGTATGGCGGGCTGAAGGTTGGGGTAGAAAGAAAGAGGGTGCAAACAAAGAACTGTCAGGGGGGAGAGAATACCAGCTGACTGATACCCGTTACAGCATCAGACGGGGGGGGGGGTACGAGCTGCAGGGTTGCTGTGTGCAACCGGTTGAGGTAGAGCAGGTTGGCGGTGGGAGCCGCAGGAGGATTGGTGGACATACGAATAACTTGAGGCAGGAGCACAAGAGAGAGTAGAAATATAGCGAGGGTGCTACCATGTAGGGGGAAGGTGGTTAGCTAGTGCCGAGCAAAGCAGTTGCAGGTTTCCGTTATGCCATCACGGTAAAGAGTTTTGAACAAGCGAATACTAACTGGAGACCTCAGCTTTAGGGATTTCTGGATTTTGTTCCAGAGTGAGGGGAGTGAGAAGCCAATGGCGGCTCTCCCGAAGCGTGTGTGAGCCCTAAGTATGTATAGCGAGATCAGGAAGCAGCTTCTGAGGGTATAGTTTCTAGCCACAATCGGAGTCAGTCAGTCAGCTATGTATTGGGGGAGTTTGTCATTAACGGCTCTGAGTGTCCAGAGTGCCGCATTCATGTTGCGCCTATATTGAAGGGAGGTCCAGCCCATGGCGGTATAAAGTAACAATGATGGGTAGAGGGGAGGTGGGTGATGAGCGTATAGCTCTGTGGTGAAGCGTATCCAGTTTTCCAAGGTATGAAGTGGTCAGCTACTATATATAAGAAGTCCCATAGTCAATTAAGGACAGAAATGTAGCTTGGACTAGCCATTTCTTGCGTCTGCAGTTAGGAACCGTCTTATCCTATAGAAAAGGCCAAGTCTTTGCCTTAGTTTTTCAACAGGTCGTCCAGGTGTTCAGCAAAGGAAAGTTTGCAATCTATCCAAACCCCAGGTATTTGAATTTGAAACATACTGTAGGTTCTCTCCCAGGATCGTGGTGATTGGGGGAGGGAGCCGATTGTAATTGTCTGAGCCAGATAGATGGCAGGGAAAATAACATGGCTTTTGTTTTCTTGGCATTTAATAACAATTTTTTATTGATTAGTTGAAGTTGCAGGAGGGTGAAGTCTTTTTGTAGATCAGCGCATGCCTCTTCAGGTGTTTGGCGACTCAGGTAAAGCACTGTATCATCCGCGAATAGATGAATACTCGCCTCCTTTATTCCCACATCAATACTGTTGATGTATATGGCAAAGAGGAGGGGTCCCAAAATAGATCCCTGGGGGACACCTCTTTGTAACAGTTTGGGGGCAGAAAGTTCACCATCAGCCTTTACCTGCTGGTATCTGTCAGTCATGTATTCACAGAACCAGTTTAGAGAGGTAGAATCCAGCCCTATCGATTTCAGAGAGGCGAGGAGCAGGCTGTGGTAAACTGTGTCAAATGCTTTGCCTAAGTCAAGAAACACAGCACAGACTTTTTGAGCTCCAGCTCTTGTTGCCAATCATTGGTTACCTTGGCTAATGTTGAGACGCGTACTATGGTTGGCTCTGAAACCAGATTGTAAGGGGTTTAGTAGTTTTTGATGTCGATGAAGGATCTCAATTGGCCATTCACAATTTTTCCAGAGTTTGAGAATGTGGGAGGAGAGAGATCAGCCTGTAATTATTTAGGTCGAGGGGTCTCCAGATTTGAATAACGTGTGCAATTTTCCATATTTGAGGAGGTACCTTGTAATAGGGACAGGTTAAATAGATGAGTGATAAGGCGCAGCCAGTACATGACATGCTAACTTTAGGAAGTAGAGTCGAGTGTATCTGCAGGCAATTTTCTTAGTATCCAGTTGGAGAAGCAGGTCTTCCACTTCCTTGAGAAACAGGTGTGAAATGGAAGGGCTGGCTTGCGGAACCAGAATTTGGGGGATCATGTCGAGCTGGTGCGCAAGTTGCATGCAGGCGAGTTGTTGAAGGCCAGGCCTGCTGTGGCTAAGTGTGTGTTGAATGCCTGCAGTATCTCTTTTTCATCATCGATTTCTGCATTGTCGAAATGATTTTTGTGGGAAGTGTGTTTTGTGACATGTACCCGACAGTTCTTTTAAGCGTGGCCCAGAATTTGGAGGGATAATTGGATGCAGAGTCTAGTTCTGCTTGGTAGAATCTAGCTTTGGTTTCCTAATCATCTTGGTGCAACAGTTCCTGGCTGTTTTAAAGAGGCACCAGTCTTTCTCTTTTGGGGATTTCGGGCCATTTTCCAAAGCTTATCCCTGGACAGTAGTGCAGCCTTGAGATCGTTGGTGAACCAGCGGCATTTCCTAGCTTTTATGCATATTTTGTCAGAGGCGCATGAAGGTTCAGGGCACAAGTTATAATTTCGTGAAGAGTAGAGTATGCTGTTTCCACTGATTTTGCTAGGTAAAACTCTGCCACAGTGGGGAGGTTTTAGGTCAAAGATGTATGCCCTCGGATCAAAGGACCTGGTTGACCTTTTGGTGGAGAATTTGGCAGTGGCTGGCACTTTATGGGCTTCCCATACCCCAGCTACTAGGCGATGGTCACTAACATCAGCATCAAAGGTTCCAGTGTGGGAGGGTGGCTTATGCACCAGCAGGACATCCAGGAGTGTGCTTTTAGCTGGATTTTCTTGTTAATACGGGTGGGCTCTTCGTTGAGTAGAGTGAAACCATGGGAGTCAGGGTGTCCAGCTTCCGACAGCCAGTCATAATTAAGATCCCCTAGGATAATTGTTTCCAAGGGGCTGGTGTCCATGATGGATGTGAGGTAGGACAGAAGCTGTGGGCCAGCGGATGCTGGTCTATAACATCCAATGACTCGCAGTGCCAGCGACGAGAATAGTTAAATTTTGATACCCAGGCATTCAAACTCCGTTTAATGCATCAGTTAGGAATTGTTCCACAGTGACAAAAGTAAGGAAATTCGATTGTTGAGGGTTAAACAGCCTTACGCCCCCCAATACCCCCAACTGGCATCATGGGGTCGCGTTGGGTCGTCGACTAACTCTCACCCCATCACATATGTAAAGAAGCAGAGGTATAGAGAATGGGTGAGAGTTGAATCGATGACCCCAACGCGCACTCGACGCCGGTTGGGGTGAGCTGGGGGTCCAAGAGGTTTTCAACCCTAACACCAAATTCCTCTACTTTAAGACGCAATGAAACAACCAACGATGCGTTAAGCAGGAGTTTTACCCTCTAATTTCCCTTCTTTTTGAGAATGATGACGACAGATAGTGAAGTCTTGTGACATAGTAACTGGAACAGCAACACAAACAGAAGTGCCAATAGTGGCGCACATGGTAAAGGAAATGTTAATAGAAACGAAAGCGCTAAGTGACGCCAAAGCGAACAGTGACGCAAACGGACACTGAAGCGCGTACGAAAACACAACTGGTAATGCGAACAGTGATGGCAACGGTATTTTAAATGGAAATGTTAAGTGTCAGCAAAAAATGTGAAAAGGAACAGAAACGGAAAGCATGACGCGAAAGCACATTACGCAAACGCAAACCGTAATGCCTTCGCCACGGTCCGCACAATAGTAAACATAAATGGTAAAGTTAACATGAAGAATAATGCCAACGGAAACGGGAATAGAGGCGTGTACAGAAACGCAAACCGTAATGTGCATGGTCACGGAACCGCAATTGTTAACGCAAATGGTAACGGTAACAGCAACAATAACGCCAAAGGAAAGAGAAATGCAAGCAAGTACAGAAACACAAACCGTTACGCACACGGTCATGGTACCGCAGTTGTAAATGCAAATGGTAACAGTAACAGCAAAAATAACGCCAAAGGAAACCGAAACGAAACAGAAATGCAAGTGTATGAAAACGCAAACCGTAATGCACGTGGATGGTACCGCAATTGCAAATGAAACTGGCAATGGTAACAGCAACAATAACGCAAAGCAACACAAAGCATGGCGAAAGCAGCAAACCGTAATGTACACGGTGGCGTAGACGGTAATGCTGCCACAAACGGTAACGGAAATGCAACTGGAAACGCTAACTGGCACAGTAACAAAAGGGCACACCCTTCTTTTCTCCAACAAATGCATTGGAAAACACAGTGAAAACAAAGGATGTATGCACAGCAATGGACCTCGGAGCAGAAAATGAGGACTTGGAATATTAAATTGCTTATGTCTCAGGAACCGTACAACGTAGGAAAAAAATGTAAATTTCATATGAATTGTGACTTCCCTGGCTAGTTTTGTACTTGGGGGCTAAGCATTTTTGTGACAAAGTCCATGTCTCGCACCGTTTCTGAGATATGGGCCCCGAAAGGCGCGACGGGCGCCATAATGTTATCCAGTGGGAAAAAGTGTTAACTTTGGAGTGCCGTCACTGTGCCGCCCTGTAATATTTTTTCACCAAACCAATAAAAGGCACATCAATGGGATGTTGGCTTTCTTCCCTTCAAATTTCAGCCCCAAAGACCAAACCGTTACTTTGCAGCAGGGCGGCAAAGGATTCCTGTAATGCGGCGGACGCCATAATGTTATCCTGTGGGGAAAAAGCGTCAAATCTGGAGTGCCGTAACTTTGCTGCCCTGTATTATTTTTTTCACCAAAACACTGAAAGGCACATCTGTGAGATGTTAGCTGCGTTCCCTTCAAATTTTAGCCCAAAAGAAACAAACCGTTCTTTTGCAGCAGAGTGGCAAAGAATTGCTGTCATTTTCCATAGCCTGGAAAAGTAGTGTCGCAATTTGACATACCTAGCATCCTCAGTGTCCGACTAGGTAAACACAAAAAGAATTGTGTTGCTAGAGGGTCCCAAATTTAAATGCCATGCATTTTTCTGATCACCAACTGAAAACAAAATGGTGGATTTGCGAAAGTAAAAGGGCCATTTGCGAAAGTAAAAACTGCATTTGCGAAAGTGTTGAACTTTTTGTTAACTTTTCCCATTGACTTATAATGGGAACTTGTTTTTTGAATAACTTTTGAATCATTCCATATTTTTTCACGAAATCTTCAAAAGGCACATCGGGGACGCTGGCTGCATGTTCCCGAAGTTTTCGAGACGATTCTGCATAAACCGTCTGCGACCTGTAGGCGAGAAGAAATCGCAAAAAGTGTAATTGCATAATTGGTTGTCACTTAATAACTCCGCAGCCGTATATCTGACCGGTACGAAACTTGGCAGATCCCAAGATCTGCCATGCCCAATTGTGTTTGCCAAATGTCAGGCAAATCCATTGAATGGTGGCAAAGTTATTAAGGTGCAAAATTTGACCCTTTAACCTTAAAAGTGTTACTCGACCCTAACTATGGTAGCACTACCGTGCTACTATATATATATATATATATATATAGTGTGTGTATATAAGATAGTTAGGGTTGAGTAGGCAGTTTAATGTTAAACCCCAAATTTTGCACCTTAGTATTCGTTCAACAGATTTGCACAAAATTTGGTATCGCTGTCCTTGGGTAGATATCCTGGCGTGCCAAGTTTCGTTTTGATCAGGTGTGCGTTTTTGTGCAGCGTAGTGAAATAAGTGCGTTTTGCCAGTTTTTCTGAATTTTCCTCATCACCCTGCACTGACACTGTTTAGGATTTTTGCCTGAAATGTTCAGGTTAGAAATAGCTTGCCATAAGGAATAAGACAGCATTTGGTTTGGTGAAAATATATTAATCCAATCCAGAGTTATTCAGTTCTGAAAATTTGGGTTCTGAGCATGCTCAGTTCAGTCTTCTGGATAGATGCACAAGTGCGAACAGAGTTTCACTCCATGAGGCAGAGTTTTGACAGTTCACAAGCAGGGGATTCATTAAATCCCGTCCATGAAAATCCTTATTCATGAGCCGCCATCTTGTTCTAACTTTTAGCCCAAAACAAATGTTGTTGTTACTTGCCCCATGGTTGTATTCTGTGGAAACAAATGTATGGGTTTTGTTCAGAGCGACACCCTCTACAAAACCATGTGTTTGGTTTCCATCAGTTTATTAAAAAACAACCGTTTTTTATTTGAAAATCCCCATTCGCAACTCACTTCCGATCCCCGTTCATGAGGTGTCCAAATCCCCATCCGTGAGCCAATCCCTGTTTGTGAGCTGTCAAAATCCCTGCTCGTGAGATAAGGACCAGATGGCCCTATCTCACGAATGGGATCGGCCAACGAACGGGGATTTTGACACCTCACAAACTGGGATTGGGCTGATGAACGGGGATTTTAACACTTCAAGAACGGGGATTATACAAACAAAATCCCCATTTATGAGGTGTCAAAATCCCCCGTTCATGAGATGAAGACCAGATGGTCAGATATGGCCACCTGGTTGTGAGATGAAGACCAGATGGTCAGATATGGCCACCTGGTTGTGAGATGAAGACCAGATGGTCAGATAGGGCCATCTGGTCCTCATCCCATCTCCTGACGAGATTGGCTGACAAACAGGGTCCACAATGGTGGATTTCCCCAAGCAAAAAAATGGCCCCAGCACTTGTTCTTTAAATGCTGACATCTGGGTGCCCAATCCCCCTGTCAGCATATATCTCCCCTCCACTAATATGGCACACTGGGAGCCCATCCTAGTGTGCCAAATAGATATTTATTTTTTATTGAATTTTAATGCTTCCAACATCTAGATGCCCAATCCAGTGTTAGATGATGCCCCCCACCCCAAAGCCCGTAATCTTGAATTGCTGACACTGGTGCCCAATCCCGTGTCGCCATGTACTCCACCCCACACACTAATATGGCACATTGGGAGCCCACCCCAGTGGGCACCAATATATCTAAATATTTTAAAATACCTGTAAATAAAGAACACCATCCCCGACATTTTTTTTTTTTTTAAACCTGCAAAAGAAAAGGTCCCTGTCATCTCCCCAGTCCCCTTCCCTCATCCCCACCCTCCCACTGAGCACCCACCTCTCACACACCTTACCCATACTTACCTCTGGAGGATAGGAGCAGTGATCTCCTCTGGACCGGACACATCTGCACTCTTCAGAGTCGAACCACAAACAGAAGAATCAAAGTTAAGCGCCATATAATGGCAGTCAGTGGGGAGTTTCAACCTAGGTTGATATCTCAGACATTTTAGACATTTTAGCCCCAAATTTTCAGTATGGGGTTCTTGGGACCCCACCTCGTGAACACTGTCATTGTCATTTGTTACTCGGTCCGGAAAGGTGATTGTGCAGTCGCTGCATGAATCACCTTTTGGGACCAATTAATAAAAAATTCCACTCTTCATAAGGTGGGGTCCCAAAAAGCCATGTTGCAAATTTGGTGAAAAATTCCAAAATGACTGACTTATGAGCGTGTGTTGTGCAGTTTCTATGCACGCTTGTAACTTTGCCAATTTTAATATTTTACTCCAGATTTTCAACATTGCCATTTTTTCACATCTCCTCATGAACAGTACAGCTGTCATTTTCACATCCTGCCTGAAATGTGTTTTCGCACCTGTGGCACAGTCACTGTGTAAAATCAACTTTCAGGATGGATTCACAAAAACACAGTGCCACTGTTAATGAGAGGAGGTCCCAAAAAGCCCAAGTTGAAAATTAGGTGAAAAAATTTCAACAAATGACCACGTTACGAGTGTGCATTGCGCAGTTTCTACGCACGCTCGTAACTTCTCCAGTTTTTCATGTTTTCACTCCAGATTTTCAGCATTACCATTTTTTCACACCACCTCATGAATAGTACAGCTGTAAGTTTTTAAATCCTGCCAAAAATGTTTTTCCGCACCTGTGGTGCAAAACAATGTTACAGTTGTGCAGAGTTGCATTTCAGCAAGGGTTTGAAAGTTTTCTGTACTGGGTACATATGGTGAGGTGATAAGAAGCTAATGTTGAACATCTGGGGTGAAAATTATTTAAGATAGCACAGTTATGACTATTTGTTGCAATTTCGCTGTGCCTACTCATAACTTAATGTGCGGAAGTGCAGGGACCAGAGACCCCTGTGTTTCCACAGCTACATCTCCCACTGTGACATATGCATACTGTTGTCCTATCTCAATGGAGGGATGGTCCCACCATGACAGATGGATACTGTTCGGACCCTGCGCTCCCACAGTAAAATAAAGATACTATTATAATATCTCAAAAAGTGGGGAAATAAATTGCAAAAAACTTCATTAATGTATCAGTTAAGGTTGATGTGACAAAAGTATGGAAATGAGGCATTAAAGTTGAGCCCTGACCCCTCCACCTACCACCCCACCCCATCCTCCACACACGAACAGTCATCGAGGGTGTGCCATGGGATCGTTGAGCCTAACTATAACCCCATTCTCCTATACTGTACCATGTCAGCCTGTTTACACATGGAATGGGGTGAGAGTTGGGCCCTAACGACCCCATGGCATGCCCTAATGCCAGTTGGTGTCTGGAGGATGGGGGTAGTGGGGTTAGGGCCCAGCCCTAGCGCCTTATTTCTATACTTTGTCGCTCAACTACTAACTGATTAGTGTAAGTTTTTGCTATATATATATATATATATATGTGTGTGTGTGTGTGTATGTATATATATGTGTGTATATATATATATATATATATATATATATATATATATGTTTTTCAATTTTGTTTCTTCGCCCGGACAATGGGCAGGAATGTACCCCCTCACCTGCACCTGGACCAACCTCCCGGCATCCCCTCAAGCCACGCGGATTGGGTGGCCTGTTGCTTGCCCCTATGGTAGGGCTCCCCACGGGGGAGACCGAGGTGAAAGATAGGCCCCAGCCGAGGCTTACGCCAGGGGCGTCATTCGGGAGGTGGTCCAGGGGTTTCATGGTGCTGCCGTGCCCAGGGGTTTTCCTCTTGAGTTCCCCAAGAAGGCACGGACGTGCAGTGAAGTCAGCGCAGGCTGGGCGTGCTCCCACACCCCACCCACAGACGTCTGACGATGCCTCTGCTCACTGCTTGGTGGTCCTGGCTGTTGCACAGCCAGTCTGCACTGGGTGTCGCTGGCATGCTGAGAAATCACAACTCTGCCCTTCCCCAGAGAGGAGGAGGCTGTCCATAGGATGCTTGTTCTACCTCCCTCCTGCCAACCCTCTGATGCACCATGCCGCTTCTGAATATAAGTCGTCTGCACACAGGTGGTAGTGCTACCGCTATGCATGAGCTGGCTCCTGATGATGCAGTTTTATATGGTTTGTCATAAACTAAAGTCGTATACTATATAAAGGCATACATCTGCAACTGTAATATCATCAGAACCCCTTGATGGAAACACAGCCTTGTGCATGGTTGCCCATTCAGTATTCTCTATGCAGTAGAATCTGTGCATATTGTTGTATCCATCATCTTGATTTATTTATTTAATTGATAACTGGGGTGGGTACATTGGGCATTGAGACTAGGCCCGAGCCATAAGGCAAGTCACTGTTACAGACAACATACAGACATGAGGTAGAAAAATTACAATAGCGGTAGGCAGAGATTCAGTTTAGTGTGAATTGTGGAGTTAGATTCGGCAACTGCAAACAAGTTAAGTAGCATGGAGTATGAGAGTAGACTCGGTTAAGCAGCAATCGCACTCATTGAAGGACTACATTACTAATTAAATAAATAAATACAGGAATAAATTAATGAATAGCTCTTACTTCAAGGAAGGCTTTTGCAGCAAGCCACACCAGTAGGACTAAGCCGTTGGGCACCAGGACCACACAGAAAACTTCTAGCTAGCAATCTACAAGGGGACCGCCACTGCCAATGCCAGTCAGCTGACATCAGCCTAGCCTATAAAGGTGGGTGGTTCCCCCACCTACCTCAGTTATTTTCCCACCGTTGACCCACACACATCGGACCTTAGCAGATGCCGCAGCTACAGTCGACTGACATCTGCCCTTGCCACGAATTTTTATTTTTAACTTTCTCAGTTTAAAACATTGAATTTTCAGTGTTTTCATTGAGTTTGTCTTCTCCACCAGCCACGTCTTCCAACCACTCCACGAAGTGTGCCTGCAGCAAACAGATCCCTGAAAAGGACAGCCACTTTGCATGTCTCATCTGCTTAGGCCCCAGCCACGACACCGAAGCTTTGCAGTTTTGCCAAACATTTGTCTAAAAACACTGGAGAGACACCTTTTGAAGCAGAAGTTGGTCACGATCGAGAAGGAGCTGCAGGCCAGGAGCTCTTCGTCCTCGCTGGCACAGTCCTCCAGGGCCTCTTCATTTTCTCAAAAGGAGAAATCTGGGAAGCACAAACACCAGGATAATCACCGGGCCCAGTCTGCTTCCTGCTCATTGTCAACCCACAAACCGTTGACTGCGATGGGGTCATCCTCCCACGGGGGGTCTGCACCTTCAGCCCCATCTGGCTTTCCTCCAGACTCCTTGTGGCTCTGCCGCCCACCCTTATTGCCATCTCGGGTGGCGGCTTTTCCAGGGCAGGGGACCTCGTCTCCTGATGCTCAGGCCCTTATCCTCCACGGGCTCTCAGCCAGGTGACTTGGCGGTGTTGGTTCCTCAGGCGTCAGTTCCATAACCATCCCCCACTGGCCATGGTGCTGCCTTTGCCGGTTTCTACTACTGGTACCAGCGTCAGTCCTTCCAGGCAACCCTTGCAGCAGGCTGCTGCCACTTCCTCCTCTTTGGCATCACCTCTGCCTTTGCCTCAGGGTTCTCCTTACCCTCAGGTGCCTACTTCTCCGGCTAGGCCGGTGCCGATGGATCCTTCCCCTGGGCGTTCCAGGCCAGTGCCTGCTGGGCTGCCGCCAGTGTTGCTGCAGCCCCAGCCTATGGGCCCAGCTCCATTGCCCCCTGCCACAACATACGTCGCAGCCAACGGCTGTTGGGCCAGCGCCGGATCCTAAGCTGACGCCGGGCAGCCCTACGCCTGGGTACCCTACGCTGGCTTCCCCACCATCGTACGCCTTACCCGGCGCTCTCATCATTTTTCACCGTGTACAACCTACCACCCCAGGTGGATTATAACACCCTAGTCTCAGCATGGTGATCCTTTGTCCAGAGACAGACCCCTGCCCCTAAAGGACCGCCTCCGGCATCTCTCCTCTGTCTTCCCTGGATTCCCAACCCCAGAACCCGGACTGGGTTGGGCCAAGTGACCCCCGCACGTCGAGGTCAAGGCCCTCAGGGGCTCGGCCGATGTCGGCTCAGGCTCTCGCAGGGATGAGCACCAGCCTTCGGTGTCGGCCCCAGATAGTGAGACTACTGAGGATGAATCTGATTTCTTCGGCGTCTTTCTTATCACCTGGGGAGTCCTAGGATGGGGACGACCCTCCCAAGGAGGTACCAAAGTCCCCCACACCTAACGATCCGACTTTTATTGATGTCATGTGCCACATCCAGTCCATTATGGGCTGGGAGACCCAGAGAGATGCCACCTGACCATCTATCTCAGGCAGCGGGATGCCCTCCCCGTGGTGGCGCCCCCTTTGATTGACTCCTATG
The DNA here is from genome assembly GCA_016271365.2 of Neoceratodus forsteri. Classification (NCBI taxonomy): domain Eukaryota; kingdom Metazoa; phylum Chordata; order Ceratodontiformes; family Ceratodontidae; genus Neoceratodus; species Neoceratodus forsteri. The sequence goes on from CM057456.1 coordinate 1,049,811,530, forward strand.
AGGATGTCACTAGGACAGCATGAGATCGCCCATCTACTACCCCTCCTCTGTCTAAGAAAACAGACCGTCTTTACCATGTCCTGGCTAGCAAACCTTTTTTAGGGGGACACCCTATGGCAGATTCTGTCATGATTAATGTAGTGCATGACAATACTAGAAAGCCCAAGTACCTTAGTGCCCTTCCCCGAGACTGAGAGTCCAGACAGCTGGACCATCTGGGCAAATGTGTGTGCGCGCATCTACTACCCTGGCTATCTGGGCCCTGAATTATCTGGCCCACATGGTCCAGTATCAGAATGTTCTCTGGGATCAAGCCAGGGACTTTGTGCAGATCTTGCCAGAGGACCCCACCAGGACGCAGCTCGCCCAACTTCTGAAATCAGGCTCGGACATTGGCAGTCATGTCTTCTGGGCTGCTTACGATGCTGTGGACACCTTCAGGAGTGGGGTAGCTGCTGGGTCTGTCTCCTGTGCCATTCTTGCCTCTGGATATCTGGCTTTACCTCAGATGTACAGTCCAGCGTTTTGGATGCCTCCTTCCAGGGTTCAGTCCTTTTTGGGGGGGATGTCCACAACATTTCCACCCTGCAGGAGTCAGGGCAGGCCCTCAGGTTGGTCCATTTGCGCTATGACACTCAGCCTGGAGCAGGCCAACATCAGTTCTTTCGCAGGTTCTCCCATAAGCAGTCTCGGAACCGGCTTGCCAAGGGTCAGCAGAGGCATAAGGCCACAGCAGCTCTTTCTGCTGTCACTGCAAGAGCCCCAAGGGCCCCCTGCCTGTGCCCGCCCCCACTTCCTGACTCCTTAGCTGACACCTCCAGTCAAGGATCCAAGGGAGGCAGTCGGGGCAGTTCTTCCTCCACTTAGAAGGGTAGAGGGGTGACCAAGGACAACTGGGTGCTTTAGATCATAGAGCACAGTCACACACTGGAGTTTCTAGAGTGGCCTCCAGAAAATAACCCGTAACTCCACCTATCCTCCCTCCCACCTGTCTCTAGTTTGGGAGGCAACCCAGGCTGTCTTTCAAAAAAGAGCCATAGAGCCTGTCCCTTGACTCAATGGGGAAGGGAGTTTTACTCCCACTTCTTCCTCGTCCCCCCCAAAAAAACTGGAATCTTCAGCCTATCCAGGACCTGAGCCATCCGAATCTGTACATCTAGTACAGGCGCTTCTGGATAGTCACTCTCTAGGGGCTGATACCCTTTCTGCACCAGGGGGACTGTCTCTGCTCTCTGGACATGCAGGATGTTTACCTGGACATCCAAATTTTTTCTGCCCATCGTCACTTCCTCCACTTCCACTTTGAAGGAGCCCATTTTCAATTCTGGGCCCTCCCTTTTGGCCTTTCTTCGGCCCCCCCCCGGCTATTTACCAAGTGCCTGGTAGTAGTGGTGGCTACTTTGAGGAGGCAGGGCTTCTACGTGTTCCCTGACTTGGATGATTGGCTGCTAGCAGCCCCTTCCTGGGATCGCCTGGTTCAGACTCTGGAATACATGTTCTGCCTTTTTCAGGCCTTAGGGGTACTGTCAGTCTACCAAAGTCCTGCCTTTCCCCTTGCCAGTGCCTTCAATACATAGGGGCAATCCTGGACACCAGCCAGGGCAAGGCCTGTTTGTCCGAGGATTGGGTGGAGCGACTGATGGAGCAGGTCCATCTTGTTTCCTCCAGTCGGCAGGTCCCCACCAGGGTGTTTTCTGAGCCACATGGCAGCTATTGCCACAGTTCCCTGGCCCTCCTGCATATGTGGGTTCCTCAGTGGACCTTAAGGGTCCAGTGGGAACAACACCGGATGGCCTTGACCAGTTGGTTCTGGTCTCTCGACCAAGTCCAGAGTTCTGTTGTGGTGGCTGGATCCGCCAACCTCCTTGGAAGTCTCCTTTCAGCTCTCGCCCCCCAATCAGATTCTCCGACATGCATCCGGCGTGGGATAGGGTGCTCATCTGGCCAGTCACCAGACCCGGGGTACCTAGATGGATGTAGAACAGGGTCTCCATATCAAAGTCCTGGAGATGTGGGCGGTCCTTTATGCTTTGCAGACATTTCAGACTCGTCTCCTCCCCAGTCTGCTACTGGTGCAGACGGACAACATGTGTGTGGTGTATTACATCAACAAGCGTGGGGACCCATTCTTTACCCTCGTGTCAGGAGGCGATTAGAGTCTGGTATTGGGCCATTAAGCAGGGTCTGGAGCTCACAGGCATTCGAGATGTCTTGGATGACAGTCTGACACTCCAGGTCGTGGGCTTATGAGTGGGAGCTTCTAACCTCAGTCATTGAAGATCTCTTCGACAGGTGGGGTCGTCCAGAGTTGGACCTCTTTGTGTCCCCACTCAGTGCACAACTGCCACTTTTATGCTCGCTCTATCCTGGTCCTGGAGTTTTCTGGCAAGACACATTGTCCCTCTCCTGGAAGGGTTGTTTTCTGTAGGCCTTTCCTCCTTCCGCTCCTACAGAGGGTTCTGCTCAAGCTCCAGTTGGAATGGGTGGGGAGTTCTCATAGCCCTCTTCTGGCTGTGTCAGATTTGGTTCCCCTTGCTGCAACAGCTGGCAGTGGAACCTCCGATATCCTTGCCTCTGTGCATTGGCTTGCTCTGCCAGGACCAGGGCACCCTGGTCCGCCCAGACCTAAAGTCCCTGCATCTCTATGTATAGCTCCTGTGGACCTAGCTATTGCCTGCTTCAGTGGTGTCCTTTAAGGTCGCAGATGTCTTGGTGGCTGCTAGGAAACCCTCCACCAGAGCTACTTATATAAAAAAGAAAGTGTTTCTCCCTTTGGGCTGCTGCTCACCATTTGGATCCTTTCACCTGCCCGATGAATCAAGTGTTGGAGTACCTTCTTTCCCTTTTGGATTCGGGCTTGGTGTACTCCTCACTCACGGTGCACCTTTCTGCCATCTGTACAAGCCTCCCATTTGGGACCTGGTCCCTCCATGGGACCTCAACTTTATGTTGGAGAAACTCACTTTATCTCCCTTTGAACAGGCCACAAGTTGCGAGCTGCGCTTTCTGTCGTGGAACGCGCCCTTTTTAGTTGATGTTACTTCTGCTTGAAGGATTTCCGAGCTCCAGGCTCTTATGTGTAAGAAGCCTTATTTGTTTTTTCACAAAGACAGTGTCTTTGCGTACTAATCCTAAGTTTTTACCTAAGGTGGTGTCTGTGTTTACTTTGAATCAGTCCATCCACCTTCCAGTTTATTTTCCTGAGTATTCTAAACAGGGGGAGGCCTTGCTCCATACTTTGGATGTACATAGGATTTTGCAGTACTACACGAACCGCACAAAGGCTTTCAGGAAATCTGACCATTTGTTTGTTTTGTTCACGCCCAAGAGAGGGGCAGGGCGCTCCTTTTTCCAAACAGTGTTTCTCTAAGTGGTTAGTGAATTGCATTGTTTATTGCTACTGCAAGTACAATCCCCTTCTGGGAGTGGTTAAGGGCCATTCCACCAGAGGTATGGCCGCCTCGGCGGCTTCTTTTAGAAATGTGTCTGCTGCGGACATCTGTGCAGCTGCCACCTGGAGTTTTGTCCACACCTTCACCAAGCATTACAGCTTGGATATCGCCTCTCAGCGCAGGGCCAATTTTGGCCTTGTAGCCCTTCAGGGCCTTCTCTCCTGAGCTCTTGGCTGCTCATCTGTCCTCCTCCCAGTGTTCTTTTCCTGGTGCTACCTGGCATTGCTTGGGACTCAATCCTATCAGTGTGGCCTGCTGCAAGAGCCTTCTTCGAAGTAAGATAGTACAGTTACGTAAGAACTTACTGTAACAGTAGATCTTTGAGAGAAGTTCTTGCAGCAGGCCCTGCTTTCCTTCTCTCCTTCCCCCTGCTGCTCTTTTGTGTCTCGCACTGCTTCTGCCTTTCTTTTGGCTCTCGGGAAATCTCCTCGGTTCTCCATTTGCTGTCTGTATGGGGTCTCTGGCGGGAGAACTGAGGAGGAGCATGAGCCCACTTTTATTGGGTTAGGCTGACGCGTCACCTGACTGACATCTGCGCTAGGTGGTTCCCCATTGTAGACTGCTAGCTAGAAGTTTTCCATCTGGTCCTGGCACCTGACAGCTTAGTCCTACTGGTATGGCCTGCTGCAAGAGCTTCTCTCAAAGATCTACTGTTACAGTAAGTTCTTATGTAACTGTACAATAACCATCATAGTATAGCATACACTACATTAAGGGATGATGGTGGGGTACAGTGAGAAAACCCACTCATATAGTGGGGTAGCAACAGCATAGAAACTGTGAAATTGGGCAGTTCCGTAGGCCCCGTGTGAAGTTCAGAAGTTGTCAAACATGGCAGTTAAAATTAAATGCTATAAAGTGCAAGGCGATGCAAATGGGGACAAGTTCTCCTACCACTGAATATAGTATGGGGAAGATAGTAGTGAAAAGTACTACTGAGGAAAAGGACATGGGAGTAACAATTTAAGATAATCTGAAGACATCAGCATAGTGCAACATGGTAGTCGATATGGCATATAGGATATTGGGGTGCACAGGGAGGGTGATCAGCAGCTGAATAAGGGAGGTACTGCTACCTCTGTATAGGTCACTGTTTCTGTCCTCTCCTGGAACACTGTGTGCAGTTTTGAAGTCTGCATTTAAAGGTCAGGGAAAGAGTGGAACCAGTGCAGAGGAGAGTAACCAAGATTATCCAGGGACGGCAGTTAGGGACTTACAAAGTAAGGTTGAGATATCTTAACATGTGCACGCTGGAGGCAAAAAGGGATGGAGGGGACATAAGTGAAACATACAGATACCTCCATGGAGTGAATAAACAGGGAATTGTTGCGACTAAGTGGGAACACAATCACCAAGGGCAACTCCATGAAGCTGGCAAGGGCAGATTTAAGAGAGATACCAGGAAGAACTTTTTCAAGGAAAGGGTGGTGGAAAAAAGGTCTATATGAAATCAGTGAGGATTCAGATATGTGTGGGATAGATTCAAGGGCTTGGTAAAGACTGTATCAGACGGGGAAGTGTGGGTGAAGTGCCACTAGGGCGCTCTCATTCAACATTATATAGGTAGGAATGAGCAGACACGATTGGCCACAAGGGCCTTTTTCTGCCAGCAAGTTCTATGTTTCTGTTCTGTTAACTTGACTTTCTGTTCTGGAAGTGGGAGAGGTTAGACCCAGTAACTACAGGCCAGTGAGCCTTATCTCAGTGCTTGCAAAGTGTTTGAGTCCATCATAAAAGATAGGGAGGCTCAGCAGATGGAAGAGAATGGGCTTTTCCTAGCATACATGGCTTTTTCAAAGGTAGATCCTGCCAGAACAACCTGATTGCTGCCTTCAAAGAGGTAATGAAGGTGATGGACAGAGGACAGGTCGTAGATGTAGTCTATCTGGACTTCAGAAAGGCCTTTGGCTGTACTACATGGAAAACTCGAGGAGAAAGTTGAGCAGTGTAATTCACAGAGAGTACAGAAAGTGAAGTGAATAGCAACCTGACTTACAGGTAGGAACAGAGGGTGGTAGATGGCCACCATTCAGAGTGGAAGGATATGCTGATTGCAGTATCTTGGGGTCATGGCTGTGCCCATTGTTCTTCATCATATTTTATTAATCGTGTGTAGAAGGGTCAACAGCATGCTGCTAAGTTTTCTGACAACCATGAGTTGCTGAGAAGCGTAAACACAGTTGGGAGGGAGCAGAGATGAATGGTGGTCTGTACACATCAGGGGTGTGGCCCAAGAAATGAGTGCTTCTGTATAACATACTGAAGTATAAGGTTCTGCACCTAGGGGTGAGGAATTTAGGTCATACTTATACACTCTATGAGGGTCAACAATGGACAGCAGAACTAAGGACAAGGATAAAGGGATAACTGGTTGAGAGAGATAACTGAACTAAGCTGAGGCTTGGTAGCCATGCAAACAGTGTGCTGCCGCCGCATTTGAGAGTGAATGCAATGTTGGGCTGCATTAGGAGGGGTGAGAGTTAGGAAAAGGTTAAGGGAGATGATACTCTCTGTGACGACCCCATCTCTCCCTCTGGGCTAGAACAGCTTTTAGAGAGGTGTCTGTCCTCAGGTATTCGCTGCCACCAGCTGGAATGTCGTCCAGCACCCCCTTCAAGTTCACAAACTTCAATAATTAAACGTGCAATTGCACAAGCCAAAGTCTGGTAGAGTGTGTCTCTCGGGTGGCGGATGCTAAACACAATTTACCTCAGCCAGTGGAAACCATATATTACCTTAGAAAAATGACATCACAGTCACAACTGTTAAGCAAATAAATAGCTTTTTACTTAACAGAAAGTGCACTGAACATTACAGGATATATATTTACAACACAAGAGAATAACACTAATACAGGAAAAGTAAACAAATGTTTTTAAATAACAGATGGCAAAAGAAAAAGGTTATTACTGCAATATGCTAGTATTAAACTTACCCTTCCCTGTCCTTACAAGAGATCACTGGACCCTATGCTAACTGCCAGCTCCCACGGACATAGCTAGAAGGGTAGGCCCCCCAATCTTAGTTTCTCCCTCCAGCTTCAAAAGTAAGAAGAACACACATTACTGTCTTTTAGCATCTTATATACTCTCTTGAGAATAGGTCATTCCTATTCTCCCTTTGAATGCTCCAACCATCTAACATGTATGTATTTAATTGTCCCAATCAGACTGAACACCTATCAGTGACCAATTATATTCCTTTTTAACCTTAAGTTTATATTTCAGTGAACCAGTCCCTTTAAACTGGCCTGTATGTGGACATGTCCACTCGAGATTTATGACCCAGCTCTTATCTAGCAGCTAGGAAGGACTGAGAATTCCAGCGTGTGGAACATCAGCTTGTCTGCGAGTATTTTTTTTTTCAGACTGCTGAAAAAACACGTGTTTGGAAAATCCAAACATTAACTCCTTCCTTCCCATTTGTGTCACACTCTCCTTCGCTAGACCAACAGTGAAGGTCTATCATCGTAGTACAGAAATAACACTGAAGTGATTCAGAGGGTCCAGTACAGGCCACCAAGTTGATAAATGTTCTGTGGTACAATAACTACGAGGCAAGATTGGGCATACTTGTACTATTAGCCCAGAGGAGAGCTGGGGGAATATGGTGTTCCAAATACAAAAGCAGATAGACTGGGTGTATCACACAGATCTTACTTCGAGGGGGATCTTGCAGTAGTCAACACCAGTAGGACTAAGTCACCTGGCGCTAGGACCACATGGAAAACTTCTAGCTAGCAATCTACAGTGGGGGAACGATCTGACATCGGCACTCCGACGTCCGTCCTATGGTATAAAAGGGGTGGCCCCCAGACCTACCTCAGTTCTTTTCCCGCTGTCGACCCGTGCACGTTGGACCTCCACAGATGCCTGCTTCAGTCAACCGCCATTGTTTTTGTGATTTACCAAATGATTTCTTTTCCTTCTCAGTGAATTTAACATAGAGTTTCAGTGTTTTACTTTAGACCGTTTGTCTTCTCCAACTTTGTCTTCCGACCGGTCTACAAAGTGTGCCTGTGGCAAGCAGACCCCTGCTAACACTCTTCCTGCCTGCTCTGCCTAGGCCCCAACTACAACACAGAGGCCTGCAAGTACTGCCAGGACTTCAACCAGGCCACATGGAGACACCACTTGAAGACCCTCCAAAACCATGTACTCCAGTAAAAATGAGCTGCGATGGAGAAGCAGCAGGCAAAAGGTTCTTCCACGTCTCCGGCCTCCGGGGCTTTGTTGTCTTCTTCTTCCCAGAAGAAGTCATCAAGTGGGAAGCACAAGCACTGGGACCGTCCTTGGTCAGATCCTGCTGGTGGTCACCACACAAACCAGCTTCCGTTTTCAGGGTCCTCTTCCTGCGGGAGGTCGGCCTCTGCAGCCCTCACTCCGGGTTGCCAGTGGCCCCGCCACCCACACTTATTTCTGTTATGGGCAGTGGCTCCTTGGGGCAGCGGGACTCTTCCCCAGTCTACCAGCCTTGACGCTTTGGCCCTTGACCCCAGCGGGCTCTCAGCCAGGTGGCTCGACTAGGGCTGGCTCCTCCAGTGGACTGACTGCCCTTCACCCCCCCCCCCAGTCAAGGTGTTGCCTTCATCGGTTACCGACTCTGGGGCCAGCACCAGTCCTTGCAGGCATTGTCCGGAGCAAGCGCTTGCCTCCCCCTGAACACAGGTGACACTTCTGCGCACGTCTTGGGGGAAGTACCCCCTGCAGGCACCAGCCTCCCTTTTTGGAGCTTCCGTCAGCTCCGTCTCTGGACTGACGCCAGCCTTCACCTTCCAGTCTGGCTCCACCGACTCTTATACCGACAACATCTCACCTGTCATCGTCTTCACCACAGTCTGCACTTCAGTCATGCCTGCTGCCCCACCTAGGGATCTGCAGCTGACGCCTGCCATACAGATGCCAGGGTACCCGACACGCCCTCCACCAACCAGTACCTCCACTTCTCTTCTACCCTCCCCCGTTGAATTACAGTCGTTATTCACAGCTTGGTAGTCCTTTTGAAGGAGAAGGACACCCCTAGGAGGCCTTCCTCTTTACTCCTTAGGTATCCCCTCCCTAGGGACCGGGCGAGCCACTAACCTGCATATTATGGGAACCTCTGGGGAGGCGGTGCAGGTTTCCCCTCACGCATGGAGGACCGTCGCCCACCGACGCCGGACCCTGAGACTGACCCTTCAGCAGATGTCTCCTCTTCCTCTTTAGAATCCTCAGAAGAATCCTGGGTTTCCTCTGACACTCGGGGGCAGACAAAACAGACCCCCAAGTCCCCACCTGGAAGATCCCTCCTTTATGGATGTGATGTGCCGTGCCATATCCAGTCCCTCATGGGGTGGGATACCGAGGAATTGGACCCAGAGCACTATCATCTTGTAATTGTCTTGCGCAAGTCGGACATCCTCCCCTTGGTAGTTCTGTCCCCAACCGCCCTGATAGAGACATATAAGGATGTGACCAAGGTGAATTGGAATCACCCTTTGTCCACTCCAGCTGTGGCCAGAAATGCAGATTGCCTTTAACACACCAGTGGGCAAGCCCTTCTATGGTGAGCAACCCACGGCAGATTTAGTGGTCATGAATGCTGCTCATGATCATACAAAGAAGCCTCAGCATTTGAGCACCCACACACCAGACAAGAAATCATGCCAGCTAGACCAGCTGGGCAAGCAGGTTTACTCCTGTATGACTCTGGCCTCCCCGGGCCCAGAATTATCTAGCCCACATGGTGCAGTGCCAGAATGCCATTTGGGACCAGACGAGGGATTTGGTGGCAGCCCTCCCTGAGGACTAAAACAAAACCCAGTTAGTCCAACTTATCAAGTCTGGATCTGACATAGGCAATTATGTGCTCAGTGCAGCCTACGATACGGTGGATGCTGCGACTTGTGGGACAGCGGCAGGAGTTGGCATTTGCGACCATTCCTGGCTCCGGGTGTCTGGGTTTGCGACTGATGTTCAGGCCAAAATTATGGATGCCCCTTTCAAACAACATGAAGTCTTGCTGTATTCAGACATAATGCAGTTAGCCCCAGCACTTGAACTGCCACAGAGAGGAAAGAGTTAACTCCATGCAGAAGCATGTAACATTGAGCTCGAGCTTGGTTTTCAAACCTCTATCTGCGGTAATTCCCAGTGTAACTGTCAGATTCTTTACTCCACCTAACAGTGAAGTCGCTCCGGAGATTTCCTCTGCTTGGTTCGGTATAGTAAAGTGTTGGGTTTAAAAAACATTTCTTTATTGTTTTTTCGGATTTCCAGCCTCTGTCTACAGTGCAGGTAGTGTTGTAGATGGGTAGTGACTGTGTTTTTATTTTATTTAACTGTGGAAATCGTTTGTCTCTTCGGTTTCTTTTCAGTTGGTCCGGTTAGGAACCGACCTTGTGAATTCTGTAATTTTAAATAATATCTTTCTGGGATTAGTGTGGTGTTCCGGTACCAGCTGGTTTCAAAAGAACCGGGCTTTTTCTCTGTTCTTTTCAAACCCGTGACATGGTTGTTACCGATCGGTTGGTATTACCTGGCTTAAGCTTCTATAGGGTAATTTTGGTAGGTTGGCCATGTCAGAAACCCAAAAAGAAAACCGATCCACTGGGTTTCAGCACTGTACTGAGTGTGGGAGGCCTTTGCCAAGAGCCGCCCCCACCTTATCTATCTTATTGTCTGGGGTTTGACCACCTCCAGTCAGACTACCAAATTTGCAAAAACTTTCCGAAACCACTCTAGAAAAAGACTGAGTGGGTGAAGGGAAAGGGAGAACGAAAGTCCATGGATCCTGATGGACAGCCCGTTCCGGTTGTGGCGAACCTGAGAGTGCCTACTAACCTGGGCGATACCTCCTCGGGCAAAAGGAGAGCCGACTCTGAGGGGTCGGTTCCGTCAAAAAGGAAACTAAAGTCTTCTGGTTCGGATCCAGTACCGCATACTCCAACTGCGGATGAGATAGCCAAAGCGATTAATATTGTCCAGTCGCTTCACCCGGTTCCATCCGAACCAGCACCACCGGTTAGGCAGTCGGTTCGGTCGGAACCGACTCCTTCAGATTACGATCCGGATGCATTCTATGAGGAGGGGGAAGGAGATGAAGATTATCCCGACGATGATGATGACCGGGGGGGTCTGGATGTGCCCAATGAACCGGACATCTCTCCAGACAGGCCCTCTGATATCTCTCCTCCCAGGCTCTCTGAGTCCCCTTCACACTTCTTGTTTTACAAGAAGGTGGCTCAAACCCTCCAGCTCCCTATGGTTGAAGCTGCTGAGGAGGAAGAAGAGCCTGATTTTGTGGAGATGATGGACATCCCAGAGTCCAAAAGGTTGTCTGTTCCCCTTCATAAGTCCTTGGGGAAACAGACAGAAAAGATTCTACAGACTCCTAACTCTTTACCACCTGTATATAAAAGAATGGACAGGAGGTATATGTTATCAGGCTTAGCTGCGGAGTTCCTTTATTCACATTGCAGCCATGTTGGGGTAGTGCAGGCTACAGCCTGTGACATGGCAAACATTCCTTTGGCCTCACACCCCCCAGACAAGGACTCCAGGAAAGTTGATGCCATGGCCAAAAAACTATACTTGGCATCCTCTTTGGGACTCAGGCAGGCAAATTATATGGCCTATACAGCCAGGTACAGAAGTCCAGGTGGGATACGGTTCTGAAACTGGCTCAACAGGCCTCCCCCAGCTAGCCAAAGAGCTGGAGGAGGTGGCTGCAGATGGAATTGGGGCATGCAAAGTACAATTTCACGCTGCTGTGGACTCCAACAATGTGGCATCCAGAGTCATGGCTACATCCATGTCTCTCAGGAGGCATGCTTGGCTCAGATGTACTGGCCTGTCACAGGACACCCAGTCTAAGGCTATGGATTTTCCTGTAGTTGGTAACTCTCTGTTTGGGGAGCAGACAGAGACTTACATGAAAAAAAATGGACGAATACAGGACAACTTGCAGGAGTGCACAGGCCAAGGAAGGGCAAGCCACTCCTCAAAAGCAGCAGTCCAGGGGCAGGGGTAGGCCTTTTCACAGGCCTTTTTACCAAGCCCTGGCCTCCTCTTCTTACCCACAAAGGGTTTTTTTCCCGAGGGATAAGTAGGAGGGGGGTGAGCAGGACTGCTTCCTCCTCCCAGTCTAAGGCTCCTGCCAAGCAGACACCCTGAGGTGTCAGCTCGGGTCTACTCCCCAGTCCCAGTAGGAGGCAGGCTGGCTTACTGCTTTCAGGCGTGGAAGTCTGTTACCTCAGACAAGTGGGTCCTGGAAGTAGTAAGCCAGGGACTGGCCCTCAGTTTCAAAAGGTACCCAAAAAGGAGGGCCAAGTCTTTTCCACCTGCATCAGTCTCAGAAACCTTTGCCCTGGAGGCAGAGGCTTCCTCTCTCCTAGCTCTCAGAGCCATAGAGAAGGTTCCTACTCAACACAGGGGAAAAGGCCTGTACTCCAGGTACTTCCATACCCCAAAGAAAACAGGGGACTGGCAACCCATCCTTGATCTAAGGTACTTGAACAAACACATATCAAAACCCAATTCAAAATGGTAACTCTGGGAATAATCCTTCCCTTAAGGCCAGGAGATTGGCTAGCATCACTGGACCTCAAGGATGCCTACTTCCAAATCCCTATAAGGTGCTCCCACAGAAAATACCTCAGGTTCGAGTTGCCTTCAGGCCACTATCAGTTCAAGGCCATGCCTTTTGACCTAACATCAGCTCCAAGGGTGTTCACAAAGTGCCTTGCAGTAGTGGTGGCTTACCTCAGAAGACAGGGTATCACCATTTTTCCATATCTGAACGACTGACTTCTGGTAGGGCAGTCATCAGATCAGGTCAGGGCAGCTCTGCAAACCACCCAGGACTTGTTCAGTTCTCTGGGGTTTCTTCTAAATCTGCCAAAATCAGTCCTCGAACCAGTACAGCTTCTCACCTTCATAGGGGGTGGAATTGGATACTGTCCAAGCAAAAGCCTTCCTTCCTCTGGCAAGGGTGAAGGCCTTAGTAGACCTCGCTTCCTCCTTTTGTCCTTAGGTTTCTCTTACAGCGAGACAGTTCCTCCAACTCTTGGGCCACATGGCAGCCTCCACTGCAGTGGTTCAGGGAGCCAGATTCCAGATGCGGGACATTCAGTTCCATCTAAGGTCCTTTTGGTCACAGAGAAGGGACACTCTCTCCAAACTGATTCCAGTGACCCGAACTGTGGTACAAGCTCACCAGTGGTGGCTGGACCAGGACAACCTCAGACAAGGTGTTCCATTTCTCCCTCAAGTTCCATCAGTAGTACTGACTACGGATGCTTCTCTCCTAGGCTGGGGAGCCCACCTGGGAGCCCTAACAGCTCAGGGAATCTGGTCTCCGCAGGAGTCTCTTCTTCATATCAATCTCCTGGAACTCAGGGCAGTTTTCCTAGCCCTTCAGACCTTCTCAGATTCAGTCAAGGGCAAGGTGCTCCAAATCAAGACGGACAACACTACCACAAGGTGGTACATCAACAAGCAGGGAGGCACTCGGTCCACAGCCTTGTGCACAGAGGCCATGAAGATTTGGTCTCTGGCCTATTCCCCTTCAGACTTCCTTGGTAGCGGTTCATCTTCCAGGGAAAGACAATGTGTTAGCAGATGCCCTGAGCAGGATTTCACAGGGACATCACGAATGGTCCCTGAATCCTCACATTCTGAGGATCATTTTCTCCAGGTGGGGCATCCCAGAGATAGATCTATTTACAGCACCAGACAATCATCAACTTCCTCTGTTTTGTTGTAGACCTCCAGTCCTGGGGACAGTTCCCCAGGATGCCCTCATTCTGGACTGGAAGGGCAGGTTTCTCTATGCCTTCCCTCCTTTCCCTCTACTGTTCAGAGTTCTGATCAAGATAAGAACTCAATCCTGCACAGTGATTTTGGTGGCTCCAGATTGGGCCAGACAGCCCTGGTATCTTCTTCTGTTGTCCTTGGCTGTGTCCCGTCCCCTGTGTCTTCCCAGGAGATACAATCTTCTCTCCTCCTCCCAGGGGTGGATCTGGTTCCCCAATCTGCAGTCCCTCAACCTCAAGGCCTGGCTCTTGAAGAGTTAGAATATGCAGCACTTCATCTCTCTCAGGGAGTTCTGGATATTCTAAAGGTCTCCAGGAAACCTTCCACTAGAAAAACTTACAATTCCAAATGGAAGAGGTTCAGTATTTGGTGCTCTCAGAAAGGCATCCTGCCTGATTCTGCAGACATTTCCACAACCTTAGACTATCTAGTTCCTCTGAATGGTCTAGGCCTTAGGCCTGCCACTCTGAAGGTTCATCTAGCAGCTGTCTCTGCATTCCTCTCAGCAGGGAAGGGCTCTTACCTGGCATCTCATCCTGTTTTCAGAAGGTTTTTCCAAGGTCTGCTCCACATTAACCCTCCCTTTAGGGAGCCTACTCCGCCTTGGGATCTTAATGTCTGCATTGCTCAGCTCATGCAGCCACCCTTTGAGCCTATGGCCTCGGCTGACTTGAGTCGTGACCTGGAAACTGTGTTTCTGGTAGCTATTACTTCTGCCAGGCGGATTAGCGAATTACAGGCCCTGTCAGTTGAACCTGACTTCATATCCTTCCATAGGGATAAAGTGGTCCTAAGAACTAATAGGAAGTTCTTGCCTAAAGTGGTATCGGATTTCCACCTAAACCAGTCCATATCACTCCCTGTGTTTTTTCACTGACCATTCTTCTGCAGGGGAAAGAAGATTACACAGTTTGGACGTTAAAAGGGCTCTTAGCTACTACATAGAGCATACTGAGGCACACAGAAATGACTGTCTTCAATTGTTTCTCACTTATGGTGAAGTGGGGAAAGGGAATCCTGCCACTAAAAGATCTGTTGCCTTGTGGATTGTTTCTTGTATACAGTTCTGCTATGACAAATTGGGTAGAACACCCCCTTCAGGCCTGAAGGCTCACTCCACTAGGGGTACAGCTGCCTCTTTAGCTGCGGCCAGAGATATTCCCTTGTTAGAGATCTGTAAAGAAGCCACCTGGAAAACGGTACATACATTCACCAAGCATTACTCCCTTGACATCCAGGCTAGGAGTGATGCTAGGTTTGGCACAGCAGTACTGCAGAGCCTGTTCCCAAAGTAGGTTCTGCATTCCCTCCTCCATAGGGAACTGCTTGGTAGTCTGCATTATGTCTGAATACAGCAAGACTTCATGTTTTTTGAAGAAAAAATTACTCACCATAGTAATGTTGTTTCTTCTAATGGAGTCTTGCAGTATTCAGACCTCCCCCCCGCCTCCCCTCTCAGAACCTGTTTTTGGGAAGTGGGCTGGCAGGTACAGTGTTGAACCTCAGGGGTGTACCTTGTACCCTCCCTTTTGGTGGGGTAGCTGTTATGTTTATTATTCTTATGTTCATAGTCTAAATTGTCACTACCTTGTTTCTTCTTGGGTTCTCGACTTGAGTCTTTTTGACCCCAAAACAATTTTTTGCCTTTTGGCTATATGTTTAAAACAATTTCCATATTTTAGAGCCTAGTTAGTTAGTTGCTCGTAAGAATCTGACGGTTACACTGGGAAGTACCACAGACAGAGGTTTGAAAACCAAGCTCAAGCTCAACGTTCTATGCTTCTGCATGGAGTTAACTCTTTCCTCTCCGGGGCAGTTCAAATACTGGGGCTTACTGCATTATGTCTGAATACAGCAAGACTCCATTAAAAGAAACAACATTACTATGGTGAGTAATTTTTTCTTACGGGGCTCGGTTTTGTTTGGGGGAGATGCTCAGGATATCATCTCCCGCCTCCAAGAATCATGAAAGGCTCCGAGTTCAGTACACTTCAAGTACCATTCCCAGCCGCAATCCTCCCAGCGGCAGATTTTTCGTTGGTTCTCCTGCTAGCCTGCCAAGGGTCAACAGGCAAAAGGCCCCTTCAAACACAAGGCAACCACCCAGCCCTCTGGAGCAGACACCTCTAGGTCCCCTAGAGTGACCACGTCTGCCCTGCCCACCCCCAGCTCTACTGCCCGACTCCTTGCCAGACCCCCCCTCCTTCAGCGGTGGCCTTGGGGGAGGCGGTCGGGGTTGTTGGTTCTCCCTTTACCTAGATGAGTGGCGCACTGTAACTTCAGATCAATGGTGCTTTAGATTATCGAGCAAGGGTCATACCCTTGAATTTCTAGGAAATCCCCCAGAAAGCCCCCCCCCCCACACTCTTATTACCCACAGACCTACATCTCCCTCATCTGGGCCAAGATTCAGGCTCTCCTGCAGAAAAGGGCCATAGAACCCATCCCTTTATATTAAAGGGGAAAGGGATTCTACTCCCACTTCTTCCTGGTCCCCAAGAAGACAGGGGACCTTTGTCCTGTCCTTGCTCAGAGCCACCTGAACCTCTTCATAGAGTATAAATGCTTCAGGATGGTGCCTTTTCAGGGACTATTACCCCTCATTCACCAGGTGGACTGGCTCTGTTCCCTGCATATGCAGGATGCCTATCTCCATATGCTAGTTTTCCCGGCCCACCACCGCTTCTTCCATTTCTGTTTCCAGGGGGACCATTACCAGTTTCGGGCCCTCCCATTTGGCCTTTCCATGGCACCTCGGGTCTTTACCAAGTGCCTAGCGGTGGTGGCAGCGGCTCTGCGAAGGCAGGGTTTTTATGTGTTCCCCTACCTGGATGATTGGCTACAGACAGCCCCCTCCAGGGATCATTTACTGCGGACCCTGGAAGACACCTTTTGGCTCTCTAGGGGATAACTGTTAACCTGCCAAAGTCTTGCCTGACCAGCAGCCAATGCCTCCTTGTATATAGGAGCGGTCTTGGACTCATTCCGGGGACAAGCCTTCCTGTCGGAGGACAGGGCGGAATGCTTGACAGTGCAGGACCAGTTGGTATCTTCTAGTTGCCAGATCCTGGCCAGAGCCTTTTTGTGTCTACTGGGGCATATCGCAGCTGCCATAACCATGGGTCCCCTGGCATTCTTGCATATGAGGGTTACCCAGTGGACTCTTGAAGCCCAATGGGACCAACGCACGGACTATTTAGAGCAGCTAATGCTGTTGTCCAGCCTGGTGAGATGGACCTTAGAGTGGTGGCAGAACCCTGCCAACCTGCTGATCGGGGTTCCCTTCCGCTTGGTGTCCCCTTAGCAAATCCTGACCACGGATGCTTCGGGGCTCGGCCGAGGAGCTTATCCAGAGGACCATCAAACTCTGGGAGGGGACTTTGGTCCAAGTCGGAACAGCAACTCCACATCAATGTGCTGGAGATGCAGGCAGCTTTTTATGCTCTGCAGGCCTTCCAGACCCACATTATTCCAAGCCCGCTGCTGGTGCAGATGGACAACATGTCTGTAGCCTTTTACGTCAGCAAGCAAGGGGGCACTCTCTCTTACCCTCTTTGTCGGGAAGCCATGAAGGTCTGATGTTGTGCCATACAAAACAACCTGGAACTCTCGGCCATCAGTGTTCCAGGAGTCCAAAATGCCCTGGCCAACAGTCTAAGCTGGTCTAGGTCAAGAGCCCATGAGTGGGAACTCTTGTCCTCTCTGGTTGAAGATCTCTTTGACAGGTGGGGACACCCAAAGGTGGACCTTTTTGCGTCCCCACTCAATGCAAAAAACTGCCACTTTTCTGCTCGCTTGATCCAGGGCCTGGAGTTTTCTGGCGCAATGCATTGTCCCTCTTCTGGAAAGGGAGGTTCCTGTATGGCTTCCCTTCCTTTCTGCTCCTGCAGAGGGTTCTTCTGAAACTCCAGTTGGAGGGGGCAGAGATGATTCTCATAGCCACCCACTGGCCACGCCAGATTTGATTCCCACTACTTCAGCAACTGGTGGTTGAACCTACAGTCCCCCTTGCCCCTGCATACCAGCTTGCTCTCCCAGGATCAGGGCAACCTGGTCCATCCAGATCTCAAGTCTCTGCATCTCCATGCATGGCTCCTGCAGACTTAGCCATCGCCCACTTTGAGGTGTCTTCCAGGGTTGCCAGTGTCCTGGTGGCTGCCAGGAAGCCTTCCACTAGAGCCACCTATGCCATGAAGTGGAAGCATTTCACCCTCTGGGCTACAGCTTGTCACTTGGATCCCTTCAGCTGCCCGGTGAACCAGATTTTTGAATACCTCCTCTTCCTTTCTGACTCCGGCCTGGGGTACTCTTCGTTAAAGGTGCTTCTTTCCACCATCTTTAGGTATCATGCGCCTATAGAGGCAAAGCTGTTGCCCAACTAGATCTCTCCCACACATTCTCGTGGGGCATTCTTCATTTGAAACCTCCCAGTCGGGACCCTGTTCCGCCTTGGAACCTTCTTTTTTTTATTTTGGAAAAGCTCACTTTGCCTCTTTTTGAGCCGACCGTGAGTTGCGAGCTATGCTTTCTGTCATGGAAAGCATTGTTTTTAGTTGCTATCACTTCTGCTTGAAGGATTTCTGAGCTTCGGGTTCTGATGTGTAAAGAGCCTTACTAGAGCTGGCCCAGTGTTACTGCGGGTTGAGGTGCTGGATGACACACCTCACGCACGCTGGCGACCTGGGCTTGGGAACAAGCCTGGGTTGTTTTGAGGGGGGTGGAGGGAGGAGCAGGATTGAGCTGCCACTAGGCAGCTCTCCTCTCCCAGGAAGGATTGTGAGGATTCCTCGGCCTTGGCTGCCACCCGGTCGAGGATGGATGGCAGTTCGGGCCATGGGGAGCTTGGCGATTGCTGGGGCGGGGCAGAAGGGTCTGAGCCGGCTTCATGGGGTGCGTGTGCACCTCCACGCTAGCCCCAGGTACAATGGGAGGAAAAACAGGGGTAAAAACGAATAAAATATATCAATTAAAAAAAGAGCCTTACTTGGTTTTTCACAAAGACAGGGTGTCTTTGCATATCAACCCTAAGTTTTTGCCTAAGGTGGTGTCTGAGTTTACGTTGAATCAATCCATTCGCCTTCTAGTTTATTTCCATGAGTATTCTAATCGGGGTAGGCCTTGTTACATACTCTAGATGTTCACAGGGTGCTACACTATTATACTAACCACACCCAGCATGTTCGTAAGACAGATCAGTTGTTTGTTTCTATTGCCCGTAGGGAAGGGACACCCATTTCGAAACAGTGTTTGTATAAATGAATGGCAAATTGCCTTGTGTACAGTTACCGCAAATATGATAAGCCCTTGCCTGGGCCAATCAAGGGCTATTCTACTAGCAGTATGGCAGCCTCTACCGTCTGCTTCAGAAATGTGTCCGCTGTGGATATTTGTGCAGCCGCCACTTGGAGTTCAGTTAACACCTTTGTCAGGCACTACAGTTTGGATATTGCCTTCAGACACAGAGCCAGTTTCAGGCTTGCAGTCCTTCAGGGACTTCTGTCATGATCGACCTTTCTGTTGTACCTTTTTCCCTCCTCCCGGCTAACTTGCAGTCAGTTCCGGTACTGCTTGGGACTCAGTCCTACCGGTATTGCCTGCTGCAAGAGCCCCCTCGAAGTAAGATCGTGCAGTTACATAAGAACTTACCATAACAGTAGATCTTCGAGAGGAGCTCTTGCAGCAGGCGCTGCTTCCCTCCTTTCTTCCCCGATTGCTTTTTCTCCTTTGCAGCTATGCTGCCTTTCCTCGGCTTTGAGGAACTGCCTCGGTTCTCCAGTTGTTTGTTTTGGTGGCGGGGTCTCTGGCGGGAGAACTGAGGTAGGTCTGGGGGACTACCCCTTTTATACCATAGGATGGATGTCGGCGTGCTGAGGTTGGAGCGCTCCACCACTGTAGACTTCTAGCTAGAAGTTTTCCGTGTGGTCCTAGCGCCTGGCTGCTTAGTCCTACCACTGTTGCCTGCTGCAGGAGCTCCTCTTGGAAGATCTGCTGTTACAGTAAGTTCTTACATAACTGTTTAAGCTAGTGAGTGCAAGCAAAACTAGAAGCCCATATACACAGATTTTTTTGGGGCGGCAGGCTAAGGAGAAACATTAGAAAGTATTACTTTATACAGTATAGTTAATGTGGAATAGTTGTGAACAACTGGAGCACAAGAGGATAAATGATTAGGCTGTGAATGCTCGTTTGCAGCGCATGTTAATTTTAATTCTCCTCTTCTGACAGGTTGAAGCAGCTGCTGTTGGAGAAACTGTGGAGGAGTCAGATCAAAGCCTGGAAGACCTCATGGCCAAGATGAAAAGCATGTAGACAGAATGCCAGTCATTTTATTTTCGGATTCAGTTGTATCTTGCTGTCAGATGTGGGTGTGATGAGAAAGATTTAATTTTAATGCATTATAATATGTAGCACTGTAACCTTTAGTCATGGATCGAAATTGGCAGATGCCTGGAGCCCATACTTGTCCTCTTGGGTCACAAGATACTAGGAGATATCTGGACCAGTTGACCAGTACTTTCGTAGCCATGAAAAGTTCATGAACTGGGCCAGCCCATCGACACAGCAGTAGGGCTACTTATCCCGATGCCGGTGACCCAGGGTCAGGAAAGAATGTGAGTCGCCGGTGGCTGGATGGGGGGGGGAGTAGGATTGAGCATCCCAGAGGACGCTGTCCTCTGGGGAGGGAGGTATGACATCCTTGATGCATTACTGCCACCTTGGTGACCACAGGTGGCAGTGCAGCAGGGAGCTGAGAGAGAGGGGGGAAGACGCTAGTCAGGGACACACGGTGTGCATGCCTTGGCCCCTCACACACCAATGTCTTTCAGGGGAGAAAATGGAAGGCAGTCACTGTGCCAGCTTCTCGGTGACCCCGGTATGCCTCTTTGCTGTGTTTCCTGACATTGTGTGCTTTTGGAGTTTACCTCCTCCACCCCATACCCTGTCCGGGGGGGGGGGGGGTAAATCGAGGCTTTGTGGAGGATGGTAGGTGGGGACTGGGGGAAGGTGCCAGAGAGTTCCAGGAAAGTCAGTGTCTGAGAGAGAAGGGACATAAAATTGGGGGAAAAAAGTTCATGAACTAAATTGACACACATTCCAGTTATAGTATATCAGTGTAAAATACGAAGAGCTAAAAAACATTTCACTTTTCTTGTGTAGTCTAGTTTTTAGGCATTTTATGTTTTCTTGCAGCCATTTTTTGATTGAATTTTCATTGCTGAACTGACCCCATAGCCATCAACTTCTTTTAGCTCATTTCAACCCTTACTTAAGCTTCAGCGTCTTGGCAAAGCAAAGGTTCAAATCTGCAGTTTCAGTTTGTCCTGTACTGATCTCCTGCATATCAATATATTACTTTGAGAGATGAAGCATATGATAACAGATATCATACAACTGTTACAGTGAATGTTTTCCTTATTTATTGTATGACAGAATTTCATTGCTCTAACCATAGAGCTCTAGGCAAAATAATAAAATATTTCTCATCCTCCATGACTAGTCAGTGGTTTTAGCTGTAAAATGCATTATATAGATGCTGAAACCAGAAAAGAAAGCGCAGTCTGATTCTGGGAAAACATGATCTTTAAGCCCGTTACACAAAGAACTCTTGTTGTGTTGAAATGTATTCCTCTGTTCACCATGTTGCTGCGTAGCCAACACCTCAGTATTGGTCTCTTCAAAGGATGGCCTAACAGTACCTCTAGGGGAAGTGCGTTCAGTATCTTTGTGGTAGCTACTGTAAATTGAACTAGAGAGTCACCCTGAGGGTGTGCCACAGGCCTCCAAAAAGCTCAGTGGAACACTGTGCCTAGCTGGTGGGAGAAATTACAAGAGCAGCCAACAACAGTGAAGATCCTTCCTAGGGGGACTTCAGTCTTCCAGACATAGACAGGCATCTTGAGAGGACTAACAGGGCTGAGACCAAGTTACTACCCACCTTAAAGGATGTCTTCTTAGAGATGTTGAGAAAACCACAGCAGTAGAGCACAAGCTTGGTAGCTCACAACAAGGGGGACGTGCTCATGCCCAAGAGTGTAACAGTTAAATGAAGCACAGGGACTCCACTCAGTGGAGTGCAGCTCAGCACCAGTAATCATGGGGACCGTAGACTCCAGACCAAAAGCATCTTTTTGAAGTGTATCAAAAAGCATGAAGTAGTGCATTATGTGCAACAGTTTGTAGATCAACCACATACAGGTAAATGGCTCACAGTATGAACAGGAAGTATTCAGACTCTACTGATAAAGTCCAATGATAGAAGCAGGTGTGCTGGACAATCAAGTAGCACTGCATTCACTGCCGATTAAAACTGCAAACCACGTAAACCAACAAATAAATCGGAAGAACCTCACTCATCAAACATGCTAGCCCAATGTCATGGTGGTCTCGCTACATGATTACATATCAACGAAATTAATTGTCCTCGGAGCGTGAAGCTGACTATTGATTTCGTCATTACGTAAGCACAAAGCAAGACAACCGTGACACTGGTCCGGCATGTTTGATGAGTGATTTTTTTTTTTTTCTCGCAATTTATTATTTTTTGGTTTGTGTGGTTTGCAGTTTTGACTGGCAATGAATGTAGTGCTGCTTGATTGTCCTGCTGCACACCTGCTTCAATCTTAGGACTTTGAGTCTGGATACCTCCTGTTCATGCTGTGAGCCATTTTGCCTGTATGTGGTTGAGCTACAAACCTTTGCACTAAGTGCAGTTTTATGCTTTTTGATACACTTCAAAAAAATGCTTTTGGTCTGGAGTATACGGTCCCTTTGATTACTGGTGCTGACCCGCACTCCACTGAGTGGAGTCGCTGTGCTTCATAAAACCAAGGAAGTATCAGAACAAAGCCTGGAAAAGTTCATTGGTATGATGATTGTGCAGATATTCGAGGACCTCTCCCTCCATTTTTAATTTTTTATTTTTTATCTAGCTGTTTGACCCCCTTCGCCACCTCCCATCTACTTTGACAAAGGGGCTACATGGTGGAGCTGGCAGGCGGCTCTGCCCGGAAGAATCCAGTTCCCGGGACCTCCCACGTTTGCCACCCTGACCCTCCCAGCAGTCCCCATGGGATCCCCCCTCCCAATGGCGAGGCCAAGGTGAAGCGTTGACTCCCCAGAAACCAACATCTAGACTCCGGAGGCCAGCGCCAGTGCTCGTGTCCATCATAGAGTCTACTGGCTCCATTTTTACTCATTTTCTAACTGCCCCTTGCTGCGGTTGCCCACGTGCATGTGGAGGCACACACACGCAGCAACCCATGGCATCCTCCCTACTCTAGTCGCTCCTGACTGCACTACCTCCAGGCCTCCACCAGTGTGCATTGCTGGGTCCCCACTCGGGAGGGGAGAGCTGCCTTACAGCTGCTCAATCCATCTCCCAGCCTCCCCCTGCCGACGGCCTGGGCTTGTTCCCAAACCCGGGTCGCCAGTGTGGCACGAGGTGTGGCATCCAGTGCCTCAACCCTCAGCGCCACCAGTCCTGCTGGGACATCTCACTTCTGACTCCATTCTGTCTTTACCAGCCCCCGTAGACTAGGGGATACTAGTGGGAGGTTGCATCTGCCTCTTCCTTCCAAAGTGGAGGAAGATCATGACAGATGCTTGGTTGCTGGAAGTGGTTCTGCAAGGACATGCCCGAGAACTCTTCTGCATCCTTCAAGTACTTCCTCCCTTACTGAACAGATATCCACCAGACATCTTGTCCTTTTGCTGGAGGAGGTTCAAACCCTCCTCTGCAAAACAACCATAGAACCAGTCCCGAATATGGAATTGAATGAGGGAAATTATTCCAGATTCTTTCTATTACCGAAATGGACAGGAGATTTATACCGTGTCAGAGCATCAGCCTGTCTGTTGAATACAAGAGGTTCGGGATGATCTCCTTGCAGTCCTTGCTGCCTCTATTGCTACAAAGGGATTGACTGTATGCCTTGGACATGAAGGATGCTTACCTCCATATCAGAGTCTACAGGTGTCACAGATAATACCTACGATTTGTGCTTCAGGGCTGTCACTATCAGATCTTCGAGGATATCTTTCATCAGGCCACACCTATGAAACTATAGCTGCCATGCGCTAGGACCACACAGAAACCTTTTACAAGCAATCCGCTATGGGTCACCCATGCCAACGTCCTACATCAGCACTTCCTATATAGACATGGGTGGCCCCTTCCCTCCTGAATTATTTTCTTGCCATCGACCATTCTCGTCAGACTCTCCACAGAAATGCCACTGTTACCGTCGACTGTTTGCCATTATAAATTTTTTTGTTTTTTTAAGTCTTTGGTAACCAGGTAAGGCCCACTAGGTACAAGTGCCTGTTTTCAGAGGTGACCTGAGGGCACTGTGCGGTTAAGTGACTTGCTCAGAGTCACACAGTATGCAAGTGGAGGTTATGAGAATCAAACTCAGGTCTGGTCTGCTTGATGTACCAAGCTTGTTCACACCTTGTTCCTCTAACCTCTAGGCTATACTGCCAGCCTAGATTTTTGATGCCCTGTATGTTGACTAAAGAGTCACTGAAACTGTTTAATTACTGCAAAAGCATTGAAATGATGCATTAGGGCCACTCACATGACATCTGCATGCTCAGCCCATAATGTGAAGGCCTGCCAGCTCTGCAGAAAATTCAACACTGCTACCCAGCGATGCTGACAGAAGGCCCTAGAAACCCACCTTTTGAAGCAGCAGTTTGCCAGGATGGAGAAGTAGCTCCACCGTGTTGCTGGCCCACTCCTCGGGCTCCCAATCTTCCAACTCCTGGGAGAAAAGTTTGGGGCATCACAAGCATAAGCTTTGGAAGAGGGAGCACAGCAAAGACAAGGCCTCCTCAGTTCTCTCACTGTTGCCCATCCACCCCACCGTGATCACTTCAGTGCCGTTGATGGCCTCAATGGTGCCGCTGCCCTGACTGACACTCAGACCAGGTCCAGGCAGGCTAAGGGTGCTACCAGGCATATTATGGCTGGTGAGTTGCTCTCGTCTGGGACTGTGCCTATCCTGTCGACATCATCTAGCATTCCCATTGACCACATGGGCACCGACGTGCAGGCAGTTCTCTCATCCGTTTTGGACATCCTTAAGTGCCTGCTGCTGCCTCCTTCTGTACAGGGAAATATGTCAATGGGGCCAGCATGTCAAACCTCAGCATTGAGGCTTGCTAAATTGACAGGCCAGACCCACTCTCTGCCATCAACTGCTTCCTGTCGAACACATCGAGGACCAGGAGTACAATCCTGATCTCATCATGCAGGAGGAAGAAGAGGATTCTGTGGATTATTATGAAAGGACTAGCTTCACTGTATCCACTGGGAGTGAGGACTCTGTGGTATATACATCCAGGTCCCCTTCCACCCCCGAAGATCCCTCCTTTATCGCCATGATGCAGGAGTTTCAAACTGCCATGGGATTTGATTTAGAGGAACAGGACATTAAGAAGAACCCAGTGGACTTCATAGAACTGCCCGACTCCCCACCCATCATCATTCTTCCCCTCCTGCCTACCTTAGAGGATGCCCCCCTGGCTGCCTGGCATAGGCCTAACATGATACCTGCCATACCCAGAAAAGTAGATAAGATGTATCAAGCTCCTTCAGGCAAGCTTTTCTTTGCAGGTCAACCTGAGGCTGATTCTGTAGTTATAAACTGTGGTTTTAGAGGCAGTATGGCATAGTGGTTAAGGGCACCGAGCTGCAAATCTGGAGACCTGGGTTTGAACCCATCAGCTCCCACGTGCATACTGTGAGATCTTGAGCAAGTCACTTAACTTCCTTGTGCTCCCAGGTCGCACCTGGAAACAAGCTCCAGCTTAGCGTGCCTTTCCTGATTGAACAATTTCTCCTTTCCCTTAAATGCTGCCCATGACAGATCTAAGGCACCAAAACACCTTAGTTCTGTTCCTCCTTATGAGGAATCCAGGAGGCTTGATGTCTTGGACAAGAGAACATCTGTTTCTGCCTCTCTAGGCCTCAGAACTGCAAAGTATCAGGCCCATATCCAAATACTAAAATACTCTCTGGAGGAAGGACGAAGCAGTGGCTCAGGCCCTTCCAGAGGGTGCTTCTAAGCAGGAAATAGTGAAGGCTGCTACAGCAGGTACCAACGTAGGCTAACATCTCCTACGTTTCACATATGATATACCAGATGCTTCTGCCAGGACAGCTGCCTCTTCAGTATGCCTCAGGAGGTACTCCTGGCTTAGAGTGGCTGGCTTTGCGAATGACATCCAGCAATCTATTCTCAATTCCCCATTCAGAGGATACAAATTATTTGGTGCAGATGTGCAGAATCCGGAATCAGTCCATTTCTGCTGTCAGACCCAGCTAGAGTCGACAGAGGGTGCTATTTCATCTGGCCTCTACAAGACACCATTCCACAGCCAGACAGCAAGGTAGGGGCAGAACAGCTACCCTACCTTCACCAGCAACCAACCCAGCTGCCCACTCAAAAGCCCATAGAGGTGGAGTTGCAGCATCCTAGAAATGAGGGCTGTTCTGTATGGTATTCAGACCTTCCAGACTCATCTCTCCCCAGGTCCTTTGTTAATACAAATGAACAACATAAGTGTGATGCATTACATCAACAAGCAGGGGATAACTCATTCCTACCCCCTGTGCAGGTAGGCAATGAGAGTCTGGTATTGGGCTCTGGAACACGGTCTAGAACTGTCAGCAGTACATGTGCCAGGGGCCCAAAACATTCTGGCAGACAGGCTAAGCCGGTCACAGTCCAGGATGCACGAGTGGTAGCTGTTGACCTGTGTTGCAGAAGATCTGTTCGGCAGGTGGGGTTTTCCAGAGTTGGGCCTTTTTATGTCCCCACACAACACAAAACTGCTGCTTTTCTGCTCACTCATTCCAGGGCCTGGAGTTTTCTGGCGAGACACCTCTCTCTCTCTCTCTCTCTCTCTCTCTCTCTCTCGGAAGGGGAGGTTTCTGTATCCTTTCCCTCTAATCCAGCAGCTGGCCTGCTGCTAGCTTTTGGAAGACAGAAATATTGCTTGTAGAGCAGAAAGCAGCTAACTAAAAAAGCTACCATTTTTCTTACTAATTTAACACTTCTATCTCAGCAGGAGTCCGTGCCTGTTGGAATTAAGCAAACGGATACTTTATTAAAAGTAGAGGGGGTCTCATTTAGGGTTAAAAAAAAAAAAAGAAAGAAAGTCAGTGTGTGTGTTTCTGTGTTGGGAAGGGTACTGTATTAACTTAATTTGCTAAATCAGGAGGGGAGAGAGGTTAATTGGGGGTGTGGCTTAGGCAGTAGAAAAGCAGGTGACTCCAATTACAACTTCCTGCTGCTAGCTTTTGGAAGACAGAAATCTTGCTTGTAGAGCAGAAAGCAGCTAACTAAAAAAGCTACCGTTTTTCTTAGTAATTTAACACTTCTATCTCAGCAGGAGTCAAGGCCTGTTGGGATTAAGCAAACGGATACTTTATTAAAAGTAGAGGGGTCTTGGCTGGCCCGGTGGCGTAGAGGGTTGAGGCGCTGGCTCTGGTGGAGACCAGCAGCTCTGCAGACACACGTAGGAGGGAACAGTAGAAAAGCAGAAAATCTGCTTTGCGACCAACCGGATGACAGTTGCCGGTCCACCACTGCCCTCGATGCCCTGAAGGAGACCCTTCACCTCAGCAACACTCTGGGGCCAAGTATGTGTGCTGGGTGCCCCCCCCCCGGTGCCTTCCACCTCGGAGGAGGAGGAACCACCCGGCGAAGGGTTACATCCGGGTTACCCCAGGGACGGCTGCGATTTGAGGTTGGATGGCTAGGAAGGGACAGGCGGAGTGGATGGGGACCTCGGCAGCCCAAAGGAGTGGAGGGTCGCGAGGCACGAGGGGAGAAAAGAGATAATACACAAAAAAGTAGAGGGGGTCTCATTTAGGGTTAAAAAAAAGAAAGAAAGTCAGTGTGTGTTTCTGTGTTGGGAAGGGTACTGTACCAACTTACTTTGCTAAATCAGTAGGAGGGGAGAGAGGTTAATTGGGGGATGTGGCTTAGGCAGTAGAAAAGCAGGTGACTCCAATTACAACTTCCTGCTGCTAGCTTTTGGAAGACAGAAATCTTGCTTGTAGAGCAGAAAGCAGCTAACTAAAAAAGCTACAGTTTTTCTTAGTAATTTAACACTTCTATCTCAGCAGGAGTCAGTGCCTGTTGGGATTAAGTGAACAGATACTTTATTAGAAGTAGAGGGGGTCTCATTTAGGGTTAAAAAAAAGAAAGAAAGTCAGTGTGTGTGTTTCTGTGTTGGGAAGGGTACTGTATTAACTTACTTTGATAAATCAGTAGGAGGGGAGAGAGGTTAATTGGGGGTGTGGCTTAGGCAGTAGAAAAGCAGGTGATTCCAATTACAACTTCTGCTGCTAGCTTTTGGAAGACAGAAATCTTGCTTGTAAAACACAAAGCAGCTAACTAAACAAGCTACCGTTTTCTTACTAATTGCCCTCCATCCCACCCCTCCACCCTCCCAACCATAAGCCAGTTCTACTTTTATAGCCACTGGATTTGACTGACAACAGGAACTTCCTGTTTGGCAGTAGGAAGGGAAGGATCATAGAGAAACATTAGTTTTGTCAACCCTGAAGGAAAAAAGTAGCTCTTCTACGAGCGTGGATATGTTGTTCATCCACACTCTCTGGCATGTCCCTTTCCCCTTTAAATCTGGACGGAAGTCTTCAAGCTAGCTCCTCCCACCCATCCGGGTGGTAAATACCTCGGCTCCTCCTCATGACGCCAGATCTTCCTTTCCGCTGTGAAGGTTCAGGTTCCCTCGTGCTACTTTAGCAATTCGTAGGCCCTGGATTCGCAAAGTCAGTTTTCACCGCAAATTACCTTGAAACTCATCAGAGTTTACGACTCCGATTACAGCGCATCGGATATGGAGGACAAATCATCCCCCGGATTTCGCCGGTGTCCCTACGGCCAGAAAATGTGCACAATCCCCACCTCTCGTGTATCTATTGCCAAGGTGTCGGACATGACACCAAGTCTTGTACCTTCTGTTTGGCCTTCCATCCCAACATTTTGGATGACCGCAAGATGTGCCTAAAATTGGGGAGACTGGAGCTTAGAAACCCGCCAGTGAAATCTAAGGAGGCAAGGTGGGTGGTTTCCGCAGCCGCGGGATCCGCTGAGCAGCTTGAGCAGATGACTGCTTTCGACGAGGAAGCGGCTCAGGCTTCGGCCAGTCGCAGTTTTTCATTCCTCTCAACCTTGGCTCTACCTTCCGGGCTTTAGGGAGTTGTGCCAGTCTCTCCCCACCAGGGGTGAGGCAACCTCGGGCTCACACTCCTCCCGCTCTTGGAAGAGAGACAAGGACCCCAAGTTGTCGTCTTCCAGAAGGAGATGCTCCTGGGACCGAGAGAGAGGTCAGAGTCCAGGAACACGCAGTCTGGGCTTCCCGGTCGGTGCTTCCTCGACCACCCGGCTTTACAGACCTTCCATCTGGCCAAGGCACCGAGACCGAGGAAATGGCTGAACTGGCCGAGATTGCTCTCGACCCAATCGAGCCTTTGTTGCCGACTCCGGTTGAAGATTTAGAAAGGATGCCTGTCCTTTCCTTTCCCGATGAGGAGACACACTGCCCTCGGGTGTCCCGATCGAGGAAAAGGTGCCGGAACCTCGATTTTCACTGACTCTGGTGTCCCCTAATCAAACGAACCAACCCCGTCGGTCTCGATCGAGGACCAGGACCCCTTTGGTCGAACAGCTGAAAAAGGGCCACAAACATTCAAAAAAGAGATGCCGCCGCCGGTCCTCATCCTCCTCTGACGAGGAGAGGCTTCAACGGAAACTCCTACGCTATGAGGATTTGATGTGGCAACAGTTGATTTTGACCGGGCAGAAGCCGACTCCACTGGCCGCCCTGGCCATTACGTGGCTCCCACCTCCTAAGCCGACCCCTCCGGAACTGAAGGCCTCAGTTCCACCTCCCGTGGGGCCAGCACGTATACCGGCTGGGCCTATTCCGGTTTCTCCACCGATTTTGGTGGAGCCACCGCCTAAACAGCCTCAGGGTGGGGCTCCCTCGAAAGAGAACCATACAGACACCGGGCTTCCTCGACGTCTGTCCATTACGGTCACCCCCGACCGCCCCCGGCGGTCAGAAGGATGTAAGCGATGAGCCATTGTACCCCGACTCTTCGGACTCCAATGACACGGGTTACACTCTCATCCAGGGATGATGAGTCGTCCGTGGCCGGACTGGAGGAAGGCCCTTCCTCCTTTCAGGGCATTTTCCGCCTGATCTCTGAGTCCACCGGAATGCCCCTAGAGCCCATCCAGAAAAAGGTGGAGTACCCCCTTATGGATATCCTCAAAAGGGGGGGGATACCCCGACGGAGGCCTTTCCAGTGGCCGAAGCCATCGTTGGCCCGGCCCTTGAGCTTTGGCAGCATCCTGCTTCCTGCCCAGTCCCATCTGCCTGCATGGCCTGCAAGTATACAGTGCCCATGGGGTCCCTGGTGGGGTTCATAGAGCATCCTTTGGCTGAAAGCCTAGTGACTGCTTCTGTGTTCAGACGCACTGGTAGCTCAGCCAACACAGACAGCCCCCCGGACAAGGAGTCCAAGAATATGGACCACTCTGCCCGTAAGGTCTATGCGGCCTCCTCCTTAGGCCTTCGTCAGGCCAGCTCAGCTGTCATCATGGCACACTTCTCTTATGCCCTCCTTGGGTCATTGGATGAAGTCCTCCCTCATCTCCCGGTGGACATGCAGACCACAGTGAAGCAGGTCTGTAATCAGGGCTGTGCTGTTGCAAAACAGCAGCTCCAGATGGCCCTGGACATTGGAGATTCCTGTGCCCGCTCTTTGGCAGCCGCAGTGGCCACTCGCCGCAGGGCTTGGCTGAGGCTATCCTCCTTCCCGGCGGATACCCAGCACAAATTAGCTGACGTGCTCTTCCTAGGCACCAACCTCTTCGGTCCAGGAGTGGCTGGTCACCTCCAGCACATAGAGCAGTCCAGTGCCACCTTGGATGCTACCTCTGTGAAGGGTTCTTCAGGCAAGAACCAGCAGAAGCGCAAGAAGAAGCCTTTTCCGCACTCTTCCCCTGCGGTTAGGCAGCACTCCTATCAAGGAGGCCAGCAGCAGAAGCAGGCTCAAGCTTGGTGCCCCAGGCCCAAGCAGTGTCCTCAACAGCCATGTAAAGGAGGCCGAGGTGCTGGTCCAGGTGCCGCCTTCTCCTCTAAGCCTGCCCAGTGATGGGTTGGGGGTTGCCACCCCTACACCCATCACGCCAGCTCTGGGTCCTCCTGTGGGGGGCCGGCTCCACCACTTTCTTTCCACCTGGTCTGATATCACCTTGGACAGATGGGTCCTAGAAGTGGTCAGCCAGGGACTGCCTCTGGAATTCAAGCAGTACCCTCCCAGCCGAGCCCGCGCCCCTCTGGAGGAAAGGATCTCAGCTCGCACTCAGTCGTCTCTTCGAGATGGCATTGCTCAGCTCCTCTGCAAAGAGGCAGTAGCTCCAGTGCCGGATCCTCCTACAGACCCAGGCTTCGTGTCCAGGTACTTCCTGGTGCCCAAGTGAATGGGGGTTGGCGCCCCATCCTAGATCTCCATGGCCTGAATCAATATCTCAGGTCTTGCACCTTCCAGATGGTAACTCTGAACCAGATCATATCATTCCTGGAGTGAAACATGTGGTTCTGTTCACTGGACCTGCAGGATGCGTTCTTCCATGTCCCAATCCATCCATCCCATCAGCAGTTCCTCCACTTCAGGGTCAAAGGGACCCTGTACGAGTTCCGAGCCATGCCATTCAGTCTGTCATTGGCCCCGAGAGTCTTCACCAAGTGCATTGCAGTGGTGGCAGCCCATCTCCAGCATCGAGGAGTTCGAATTTACCATTATCTCGACAACTGGCTCTTGGCAGGTTCCTCCCTCCAGGAGGTGGAGAGATCCAGGGATCTGGCTCTTCAAACCTGCTCCCAACTAGGCCTCCTGATCAACAAGACCAAGTCGGAACTCGTGCCTGCTGAGATGATGGGCTTCATCAGGGCAGAGCTCGACTCTCGTCAAGCCAGAGCTTGGCTCCCGGCGGACAGGGCGGAGGTTCTTTCCTCCTTTGCCCAATCATTTCTGGTTGGGCACTTGCACCCTGCCCGGGACTTCCTGCACCTTCTGGGTTACATGGCGGTATGCACCTCAGTGGTCTGTTGGGCCAGATGGCACATGCACCCCCTCCAATGGGAGCTGGCCGCTCAGTGGACTCAGTGCCACGGTCACTTCGACCAGCTGATCACTGTGACCCAGAAGATGTGGGACGCTCTCCAATGGTGGACCGTCCCAGACCGGTTACAGGAAGGGATCCCATTTGTCCACCCCGAGCCAGTGGTCGTTCTCACGACTGATGCCTCTCTCATGGGCTGGGGAGCCCACATGGGGGACAACAGAGCCCACTGGTTCTGGACCCCCGAGGAGTCCCGATGCCACATCAACCTGTTGGAGCTCAGAGCAGTCAGACTGGCACTGTCAGCTTTCGCTTCTCAGCTCCAGGTTCAAGTGGTTCAAGTCCAGACGGACAGTACCATGACCATGTACTACCTCAACAAACAGGGCGGCACACACTCCCGTCTGCTGTGCCAGGAGGTGCTCCGCATCTGGACCCTCGTAAGCTGGTTGGAGGCGGATCTCCTAGCCATTCATGTGGCACGAGTCTCGAACCAGCTGGCGGATGCTCTCAGCCGCATAGGCCAGACATCCCACAAGTGGTATCTCCATCCAGAGGTAGCTTACAGTCTGTTCTCCCATTGGGGTAAACCGTTGGTGGACCTGTTTGCCTCCAGGGAAAACACCATGCTGAGGCTGTACCATGCTCACCCCCCTCAGCAGGGCTTGCTGCAGGGGGATGCCTTCTCGAGGCCGTGGACCCCAAGCCTCCTCTACACCTTCCCTCCATTTCCCTTGATCCACAAGGTGTTACTCAAGGTGAGGAAGGACAAGGCGAAGGTGATCCTGGTAGCTCCAGATTGGCTGCGCCAGTTCTGGTACCCAGATCTCCTCAGCCTCAGCTGCAGGCCCCTGGAGCGGCTTTGTACACTCCCGGACCTGATATCTCTGAACCAGGAGAAGGACTTTCATTCCCTGCACCTCACAGCCTGGTACCTGAGTGGCTAGAGTTCCAGGCTCTGGGTCTTTCCGAGGATGTCTGCACCGTGGTGGAGGCATCTCGTAAGGAATCGACCAGGAAATGTTACGCCTTCAAATGGGAGAGATTTTCCATTTGGTGTCAGGGTAAGAGTCTGGACCCCTTATCCTGCTCTGTGGCTAACATTCTCGACTACCTTTGGTCTCTCTCCAAAGGGGTCTATGGTCATCGACCCTTAGGGTGCACCTGGCAGCCATTTCTGCTTACCGGGCACGGGCCGGTCAGATGACATTGGCACAGGAGACAGTGGTCGGGCACTTCTTCAGAGGCCTGGATCACATATCCCCTCCGGTGCATGAACCTCCACCTCCGTGGGATCTGTTGCTGGTTTTGACAAAGCTTATGAGCAAGCCATTCGAACCCATGCACAAGTGGGAGCTCTCACACTTGTCGTGGAAGACGGCCTTCCTGGTGGCTGTCACGTCTGCCAGAAGGACAGGGGAGCTCTAGGCGCTTTCGGTGGACTCTTCTTATCTGGTCTTTCACAGGGACAAAGTTGTCCTGCGCCCCCACCCGAAATTCCTTTCGAAGGTGGTATCAGAGTTCCATCTTAACCAAGTGTTAACTCTGCCGGTATACTACCCTAATTATACCTCAGACGCAGAGTACAGGCTCCATACCTTGGACCTGAGATGTGCTGTCTCCTATTATAAGGAAAGAACGGCGGAAATTCGGGGAGAGGTTCACCAGCTGTTTGTCACCTAGGCTGAAGCCGCTTCTGGCAGACCTGCAGCCAAACGGACCATTGCAAGGTGGATTACAGCTTGCATAGGTCTGTGCTATGAGTTGGCGGGCAAGGAGCCTCCCAGAGGGATAAGAGCTCATTCTACCCGCCATACTGCTGCATCGGTGGCTGCTTCCAGGGACATCCCTATCCAGGAAATCTGTCGGGTTGCTACCTGGAAGTCAGCAAACACTTTCATTACCCACTACCACATCGACCTTGAGTCATGCCAGGATGCTGGTTTTGGGGCCTTGGTTCTCCAATCTCTATTTCCCAACTAGGGGGTGTGCGCCTTGCCTCCCTCCTCCCAGAGAACTGCTTGGAGTCTGCCAGAGAGTGTGGATGAACAACATATCCACACTCCTAGAACAGGTTACTCACCTGTAACAGTAGTTCTAGGAGTGGTATATGTTCATCCACACGCACCCACCCGACCTTCCCGGCTTTAGGCGCACAACCTTCCTTCCAGTGGGCTAAGATCTGGCACCATGGGGCGGAGCCGAGGTATTTACCACCTGGGTGGGTGGGAGGAGCTAGCTTGAAGACTTCCAGCCAGATTTAAAGGGGAAAGGGACATGCCAGAGCGTGTGGATGAACAACATATACCACTCCTAGAAATACTGTTACAGGTGAGTAACCTGTTCTTTCTCTCCCTCCCCCCAGCTGCTGGTGGTCTGACTCTAAGCAAGGAAGAAGGAGGCTACTGAAGAATACAGGAAGTTGATGTCCCAGAACAGGAAGGGTGAGAGTTGAAAGCAGAGGAGAGAGTAAGCATACAGAGCAACAGGAGAAGGGACACAAAATAAGACTTAATGGGAGTGGTGCAGTGTAATGGCTGTGGGGCGGTAGTGTTCCGGGAGACATTCTGTAGGCTGCGATGCTACCCTATTTGCAGGCACCTCCCTGGTCTGAGGGAGGAGGTTGCCCATCTCCAGGCTGACCTGTCTAGGATTCGTGAAACCTTCTCGACCACCAGGGCCACTGCCGCTACCTCAGAGGTTGCCAAGAAAGGAGCGGCTAGACCAAAGTGGGCTCAGGGAGGGAGAGGGTGGTGGAACAGAGGTGCATCCCTTCAGCTGTACCTCTCCACAATTCATATGCTGTTCTGGTGGATAGTGGTTCCTTTATGGAGGTATCTGCAGTGGAGACCAAGGAGGATGCTAGGAACCTCCACAAACGAGATCCACAGGAGTGTGGCACAGGACTCCACAGAGGAAGGAAACAACTCTTGGTGGGGGACTCAATCATTAGGGGGGAGGAAGGGGAGAGGGAGGTAAGGTGCCTGCCTGGCGCCACGGCTTGGAGGGACAGGAAGCGAATCCTTAGGATCGTGGGAGCAGCTGCACGAGGGAGGGAGCTGGATGTCATTCTCCTCCTAGGGACAAATGACCTGGCTAGGAATGGGATCAGAGCAGTGCAATAGGAGTTTGTAGAGTTGGGGAGGGGCCTTAGACAAGTAGCACATAGGGTAACCTTTTCGGAGGTGCTGCACTGTCTATGGTAAGGGTGATGCTAGGGTACTCCACACCATGGAATTCAATGAATGGTTGAAAAACTGGTGTGGAGCTCAGGGTTTTGGCTTCACTGGGGACTGGGGAGCCACCTGGAGGGATGCAGGCCTATACTGGCATGATGGTCTGCATCTGTCTGGGGGGGGGGAACCAGGATCCTAGGTGATGGGTTTAAATGCTTCATTGGCAAGCATTTAAACTAGCCAAGGGGGGAGCCACTGAAAAGGAGCAGGGGAAATCCCAACCTCCCCCACAAAACACGGTAATTAGTGAAGTAAACACCAAGGTAGAGAATAGGGAGCAGGACAGAGGTAAATGCAGAAAAAGGTAAAGGCAGTAAGGACAGGGATGGGGCTAAAAGGGGTAAGGCCATCAAAAATTGGAGGGTGACGAGTACCAATGACCATAGTCTGTGTAACAAGCTCCCTGAACTAGTGGCCTTGATGGAAGAGGGATACCAGGATACAAAATCTACAGGAGGGACAGGGAGGGTAAAAGGGGAGGAGTAGCAGCTCTCTATGTAAGGGAAGGGATCAAAGCAACAGAACTAGAGAGTAAACCGGGAGCAGATGAGGCACTCTGGGTCACCCTGGAGACAGGAAATTGCACCACAATCCGCATGGGGGTTGTATACAGACCCCCATCTCTGGGGGAAGGAATGGACAAGGAAATGATAGAAGGCATCCTTAGAATGGCAGAAAAAGGGGAGATATTGTTGATGGGGGACCTGAATATGCCAGATGTTAACTGGAGCACTTTTGCTGCAGGCACATCCCAGAGCAGGGTCATTCTTGACGCCCTACAAGGGGTATGCCTCAGACAGCTAGTATTGGAACCCACTCGGGAGGGAGCAATCTTAGACCTGGTACTCTCAAACGGGGACGGAGAAAGAATCTCTGATTTAGAAGTGGGTAGCCATCTGGGAACAAGTGACCACCAAACAGTGCAGTTCACGATAAACACAGCCATAGAGTCGAGCCATACAAAAGCAAGAGTATTGGACTTTAGGAGGGCTGACTTTGGGGAAAACGAGAGAGTGCCTCATAAAAGTACTAGCAAGTAGGCAAGAAGGAGGGGCAGAGAAACAATGGGGAGTAATAAAAAGCCATCACAGAGGCAACCAGCCTTTGTGTGAAGCAAATCAACAAAACACAACGAAGGAAAAAAATGCTATGGTTCTCAAAAGAGGTGGCAGGGAAGGTTAAGGAGAAAATGATAGCATTCAGGAAATATAAAGGAACACAGAAGGAGCAGGACAGAGAACTTTATCAGTTAAAGCAGAAAGAGGCAGGGGAAGGCAGTCAGAATAGCAAAGGCCTAAACTGAGGAAAGAATAGCCAACTCTTTTAAGAAGGGGGTTAAGACCTTTTATAGGTACATTAGGGAGTGAAGAAAGACCAAAGGAGGGATACTGAGGCTTAATAAAGGGGAGGGAATGTGAGCAGAGGTTGACAGTGAAAAAGCAGGGATACCGAACGAATATTTCTGCTCAGTATTCACAAAGGAAGAGGAGGGGAAGGTACCTAAACCAAAGAAGAGAAACACTCTGGAGATGGCGGTCGATACCAGTCCATTTACAGAAGAAAGGGTTCTGAAAGAACTAGTAAAATTGAAGGTGGACAAAGCAATGGGGCCTGATGGGATTCACCCAAGAATTCTTAAAGAACTAAGGGTAGAACTAGTGACACCACTGACTTCCCTTTTTAACAAATCATGGGAGGATGGGGTGGTACCTGAGGACTGGAGGAGGGCAGATGTGATTTCTCTTCACAAAAGTGGGAGCAGGGAAGAGGCAGGAAACTACGGACCAGTTAGTTTGACCTCAGTGGTAGGGAAAATGATGGAATCACTTCTGAAGGAAAGAATTGCTGAGTACCTAGAGGCCAGTGGGGCACAGGACCCAAGGCAGCATGGATTCACAGCGGGAAGATTGTGTCAAGATGAATCTAATAGATTTCGTTGACTGGGTGACCAAAGTAGTAGACCAGGGAGGGGCTGTGGACATGGCCTACCTAGATTTTAGCAAGTCTTTTGATACAGTCCCACATAAAAGATTAATACACAAGTTAGCCAGCCTTGGAGTGGGTCCCAAAGTGGTAGCCTGGATAAAAACTTGGCTGGACAACAGGATGCAAAGGCTAGTAGTAAACTGAGTCCACAGTGAAGAAAGGAGAGTTACTAGCGGGGTATCACAGGGTTCAGTACTGGGACCGGTCCTTTTTAATGTTTTTATAAGTGACATTGCAGAGGAACTGGAAGGAAAAGTATGTCTGTTTGCAGACGACACAAAGATCTGCAACAGGGTTGATACACAAGATAGAGTGGAAAGGATAAGAAGGGACTTGGCAAGGTTGGAGGAATGGTCAAATGTATGGCAGCTTTGATTCAATGCAAAGAAGTGCAAGGTAAAGCACCTGGGAAACAAAAACCCAGGGGAAGAGTACACAATGGGGTGAGATACTGACAACAATAAAAATGGAAAGGGACCCTGGGGGTAATTATATCAGATGATCTAAAGGTAGGCAAGCAATGTGAGAAGGCAGTAAGGAAGGCTGGGGGGATACTGGGATGCATAGGGAGAGGCATCAACAGTAGAAAACAGGAAGTTGTTATCTCTCTATACAGACAGTTGGTGAGACCCCATCTGGAGTACTGTGTGCAGTTCTGGAGACCCCATCATGGCAAAGACATAGACAGAGTGGAGGCTGTCCAGAGGAGGGCAACCAAAATGGTGCAGGGTCTGCACCAGAAGACATATGAAGAGAGACTAAAGGAGCTTAATATGTATACCCTTGTGGAAAGATGGGAGAGAGGGGACATGATAGAAACTTTCAAGTACCTCAAGGGAATCAACAAAGTCCAAGAGGGTAGTATCTTTCAGAAAAAGAGATGTGCAAGAACAAGGGGGTACAATTTGAAGATAGAGGGGGGACGGTTCACAGGTAGTGTGAGGAAGTATTTTTTCACAGAGAGGGTTGTGGATGCATGAAACAGCCTTCCTGAGGAGGTTGTGGAGTCAAGAACAGTGGGGGAATTCAAGAATGCATGGGACAGACATATGGCAGTCCTAGTGGGGGGTAGGAGGAAGTAGGCTGTTGGTTAACTAGGATCTGCAGCTTATCCATTAGGTAGGAAAATGGACAGACTAGGTGGGCCAAGCGGTCCTTATCTGCTGTCAAAATTTATGTTTCTATGTTAATCCAGAGTGCTAATTAATCATTCTTCAAATGGAGGGTGCAACTCTGATACTCGTTGCCTTTTTGTGGCATCACCAGATTTTGTTCCCCTTACTGCAGCAAATGGCAGTGGAACCACCAATCCCCCAGCCATTATGCCAGGGCCTACTGTCACAGGAACAGGGAACCCTGTTCCATCTGGATCTCAAGTCGCTCCACCTTCATGCATGGCTCCTGAAGACATAGCCATTGTTCTATTTGGGGTGTCACAGAAGGTGGCAGATGTCTTGGTGGCTGCCAGAAAACCTTCCACTAAGCCACATATTCTATGAAGTGGAAGCTGTTTGCTCTGTGAGCCACTTCTCACCAACTGGATCCTTTTACATGTCCAGAAAATCAGGTCCTGAAATATTTGCTGTCCTTGTCAGATGCAGGCCTGCAATACTCTTCTATCAAAGAGCACTTGGCTGCCATTTCAGCTTTCCATGTGCCTGTTAATGGTCGTACGGTTACTCAGCTGGAGGTGGCTTATACATTTCTAAGAGCCATTTTGCATTAATACCTACTATCCACATTCCAGTCCTGGCTTGGAACCTGAATTGTGTGTTGGAAAAGCTTACTTTGGCACCTTTTGAGCCAGCTGTGACTTGTGGCTTGTTTTCTTTCTTGGAAAGCATTATTTTTAGTTGCTATTCTGCTCAAAAGAATTTTATGTGTGAGCCTCCTTATTTGATTCTTCACAAAGACAAAGGTGTCTTTGTGTACCAGTCCTAAGTTTATACCCAAAGGTGGTGTCTAAGTTTACTTCGAATCAAACCATCCACCTACCTGTTTATTTTTCTGAGCATGTCAATCTAGGGGAAGCATTGCTCCATACTTTAGATGTACATAGAATATTCTGGTAGTATATATACCGCACGAAGGACTGCAGGAAGTCCTCGCAGCTTTTTGTTTCATTCACCCCTGGGAAAGAGAGTGCTCCTGTCTTCAAACAGTGTCTGTCAAAATGATTGACTACCTGTATTACTTCTGGTAGCGGAAATATGGTAAGGAACTTCCTAGGGTTGTTCATTGCCATTCATCTAGGAAGTGTGGCCACTTCTGTTGCCTGTTTTAAGAATGTGTCTGCTGCTGAGATTTGTGCAGCTGCCACCTGGAGTACTGTCCACACCTTTACTACAGTCTGGACATTGCCTCAATGAAAAGGGCAGGTTTTTGGCATAGTTGTGCTTCAAGGCCTCCTTTCTTTGGCCTGTAGGTTCCAGCCACCCAGACTGTTCACTGTCAGAGCTGCTTGGTACTCGTTCCATAGGTGTGGCCTGAAGAAAGAGAGATCCTCGCAGAAGATAGAACAGTTACGTACTTAACCGTAATGGTAGATGTTCGAGAGAATCTCTTTCATCAGGCCATACCATCCCACCCTCCTTCCCCCTAAGGATTTAGAGCTCTGTAAATCCTGTCTCTATCCAGAAAAATGTACCTGCTGCATCCTACCTCACCTGGTAGGCAGAGTCACAGGTTCTCTCCTGGTTCCCTATAGGGAGGTCTCCAAGTGTGATCTCCAGTGAGGAACTGAGGAGGGAAGTGGCTGCCCATGTTTATATAGGAAGTGCCAACGTAGGATGTTGTGTGCGGCCCCTAGTGGTGTG
This sequence comes from Neoceratodus forsteri, assembly GCA_016271365.2. Taxonomy (NCBI): domain Eukaryota; kingdom Metazoa; phylum Chordata; order Ceratodontiformes; family Ceratodontidae; genus Neoceratodus; species Neoceratodus forsteri. Next base: position 1,049,850,984 of record CM057456.1, read on the forward strand.
ATGAAAGAGATTCTCTTGAAGATCTACTGTTAAAATAAGTACGTAACTATTCTTTTTGTGTATTGCCTTTTTGCTCATCGTCTACACCACATGTCTTTACCAAGTGCTTTATAGTAGTTGCAGCAGCCGTCCGAAGAGAAGCCCTTTATGTTTTCATAGAAACATAGAATTTGACGGCAGATAAGGACCGCTTGGCCCACCCAGTCTGCCCATTTCCCTACCTAATGGATAAGCTGCAGATCCTAGTTAACCAGCAGCCTACTTCTTCCTACCCCCACCCCCTAGAACTGCCTTATGACTGTCCCATGCATGCTTGAATTCCACCAGTTTTGACTCCACAACCTCCTCCGAAGGCCGTTCCATGCATCCACAACCTCTCTGTGTAAAAATACTTCCTTAAATTACCTCTGAGCCACCGCCCCCATCTTCAAATTGTGCCCCTTGTTCTTGCACCTTTTTTGAAAGATGCTACCTCTTGGACTTTGTTGATTCCTTGAGGTACTTGAAAGTTTCTATCATGTCCCCCCCTCTCCCTCCTTCCCTCGAGGCTACACATAAGCAGCTCCTTAAGTCTCTCTTCATATGTCTTCCGGTGCAGAACCTGCACCATTTTAGTTGCCCTCCTCTGGACAGCTTCCATTCTGTCTATGTCTTTGTGGCGATTGGGTCTCCAGAACTGCACGCAGTACTCCAGATGGGGTCTCACCATACTTTAACAATTGGCTGCTGAAGACCCCATCACAGGAGGCAGTCATTTACACACTGTTCCATACCCAACTGGTCTTCGAACAGTTGGGCATTCTGGTGAAGGAGTCAGTGCTCACTCCATGCCACAAATTCTAGTACATAGGAGCAGTTCTGGTCATGGGTGTGCAGTGCATTTCTTCCATCAGACCGTGCAGTGGCGTTGGCTGCCCAGGCTCACTTAGTCTCATCCAGCAATTACATTTTGGCCAGATGCCTATTATGGCTAATTGGTCTGATGGCTGCTGTGATCCTGACTGTTCCACTGGTTTGGCTGTATATGAGGATTCCACAATGGTTCCTCTGTGTCCAGTGGGCTCAACACTAGGGCAGTTTGGAGTGTCTCATACAGGTGACTCCTCCTCTTCGTCAGTCCCTTTTATGGTGGTTGGACCGCTTCAGCTCGGAGATGAGGTTGCCAGTCCTTCGTCCCTTGCCAGTCTTAGTGCAGACAACAGAAGCCTCGGGCTCCGGATGGGGTGCCCATCTTTAGGACTCTGGGACTGTGGTTCTCATTAGACCATGTTCTCCACAGTAGTACTCTAGAGATGAAGGCTGTTCTATTTGGCGTGCAGGCCCTCACTGCCCTTCTCCAAGGTCATCCTCTGATGGTCCATTCGAACAACATTTCAGTGATGTACTACATCAACTGTCAAGGCACGGTTCATTTTTTGCCTCTCTGCAGGGAAACAGTGCAGGTCTGGTATTGGTTCATGGAACATACTATATGTATTCCTTATGGCTGTGTTTCTGCCCTGCAACCTCAGTGTCCTAGTAGATCACCTCAGCAGGACCAGGGCATGGTCCCCCGAGTGAAACTCTTGGACTCTTATCATGGACAACCTGTTCGAAAAGTGGGTTCATCTGAATATTGACCTTTTTACATCTCCATACAATAAAAAACTGTCATTTTTCTGCTTGCTTGCTCCAGGGCCTGAATTTTTTTTGGCAAGATGCGTTGTCCCTTTCCTGAAAAGGGAGATCTGTGCACACATTTCTCCCATTCCCTCTGATCCTGAGGATTCTGGTCAAGCTGAGGGTGGCAACAGCCACCTTGATTCTGGTGGCCCTGTTCTGGCCCAGACAAATTTGGTTCCCCCTGCTACAACAATTGGCAGTAGAACCCCCTGTCCTACTCCCTTTACAAGCAGGGCTCTTGCCAAAAGGAGAAGGGCTGCTTGGTGCACCTGGATCTTCAATCCCTGTGCCTCCATGCCTGGCTCCTAAGGATGTAGAACTCTTCTGCTTTGGGATGTCCCTTGCGGTTTCAGCTGATCTTCAATGATATCTCCCTTCAGTGAGCTACACCATGGAACTGTAAGGTTTCTGCATCCAGACCACCTGGAAAATTTTTCTAGCTAGAGTGCCCATGTCAACTTGCATCAGTGCCACCTATATAGCATGGGCGGCACCACCATGCCTCAGTTTTTTCTCCTGCTGTCAACCGCTCATTGATACAGCATTGCTGACAAATGCCATCGAACTTTGCAAGTATTGCTAACACTTCTACTTCTCTGTTTATTACTTTAAATGACTAAAATGTTTATGCTGCTAGCGAAAGAAAATTCCATTATTGTTGATATGGTAAAGTTAAGATTTATAAAGACGACAGTCCCTCTATCCTCTCCCACTCCCTCCCTCCCTCCTTGGTTCACTGTTTGAACCTTCATTCTCCATCTTCTACATCGTTCACCTCTGATTCAACTAGGAAAACGGACAAGTCTGCTATATCGACGGACAAGCACCACCATGCAGATGAGAAAAGGCAGGAAAAGGATGCCTCTCCAGACCGGTTCCACTCTTTAAAAAGAGGTAAGTCCATGCACCAAGACAGTAGTAGTAGTAAAATCTTTATTTTTATACAGTTTAGCTGGTAAAAATCACACCATTAGGACCAGTATGGTCCTATTTACAAGGTGGTCCTGTGCAGAAAAGTTACACACATAAAATCCAATACATACGATTAGTCTATCTAAGGACTAAAATATACATTCAACTCTATTACAGTTAGACTTTATGCATGCTGACACATACCACAAACTAAAGCTACTCTTCATAAACATTAAATGCATAGTTATCATTTATGCACACTTTAGTACTATAATAAAATGTATTGTTCAAACAACATGAAGTCTTGCTGTATTCAGACATAATGCAGTTAGCCCCAGCACTTGAACTGCCCCAGAGAGGAAGGCGTTAACTCTATGCAGAAGCATAGAATGTTGAGCTCGAGCTTGGTTTTCAAACCTCTGTCTGTGGTACTTCCCAGTGTAACCATCAGATTCTTTACTCCACCTAACAGTGAAGTTGCTCCGGAGATTTCCTCTGCTCGGTTATTTTCGGATTTCCAGCCTCTGTCTACGGTACAGGTAGTGTGTAGATAGGTAGTGACTGTGTTTTAGTTTTTTTTTTAGTTTATTGTTCTAGGAATTAATACCTTTGAGCCAAGGCTCTTTTACAAAGGTTTCACATCATTAAATACAAAAAACATAGTAGACAGTGTTGCAAACAATCAGTAAGCCGTTTAACAAGGTCACAACTTAAACAGTAACATATATGTACGGAAAGAAAAAAGGAAAAAAAAAAGGAAACCCAGAGGCAGTGTCAAGGGCAAGGAATAAGGATTTGGTGAGCTTGAGGGGGAAGAGAGGGAGAAATATGAAGTTAGAAGCAGACAGAAACAGGTTAGTGGTACTCAGGTTGTCTTTGTCAATGAGGAGACCATGGTGGATGGGTGAGACAAAAAGTAAGTGCACTAAGAGGGAATGAGACTTTAGTTAAAGCAGTCACAGGCGCTGGAGGCTGTGAGGTGAGCGTATAGTATGGATTTGAAAGCTCCCAAAGTCGTGGAGGATAGAGAGGGCAGGTTAAGGGCATTGTACCAGGTAGGGGCACAGTAGGCAAAAGATCTTTGTCCCTGAGCAGCCCGGCATCTAGAGACAAGGAAAGGTTGGTGGTCCGAACCAGGCAGAGCAGGGCCTGGATACATGGAGGAGTGTGTCCCAGGATTGATTTTTTTGCCATCACGCAGGTGAGATACATGAGGCAATTGGAGAGATGTAACCAACCGGTTGCCGTGTAGAGGTCACAAGTGTGGGTCCATCTGTGCGCTCCAGTGAGGAGTCGACAGGTTTTGTTTAGTGCAGTAGAGATGCGCTTTAGTGCAGTGGTAGTTGCTGAGCCATAGACAATTACCGTAGTCTATGATTGAGATGATGGAGCTTTGAACAGCAATCCTCAAGGCAGCTTGGTTGAAGAATTGACGGTTCCGATATAAAATTCCCATGCGTTGGTGCACTGTTTTAGCAGTGTTATCAATATGGGCTGCAAAAGTAAGACATTTGTCAAAAGTGATACCAAGGTATTTGAAGGTGTTCACTTGTTCTAGAGTATTTCCTAGAGAAGTTTTTATGACGAGTGGGGTATGCCTATTTCTGTTTTGATGACTGGCAAAAAGCATGACTTGTTTTTTTTTGATTTAGGACCAGCTTGTGCTCAAGGAACCACTTTTCAACACATGAGAAAGCAAGCTGCAAGCTCTGTCGTAGTGAATTTGGGTCCTTATGAGAGGAGAGAATTACAGCGTCATCAGCATAGAGTATTAATTTTTCAGGGCAGGATTTGGGAAGCATGTTTAGAAATAGGCTGAAGAGGAGGGGACCTAGAATTGAGCCCTGGGGGTCACCAGAGAGGATCGCTTTGGAGTCAGGTAGAACCTCAGAGATTTTTACTGTTCGAGAACGTTGTGACAAGTAACTTTTTACCCAGGCTCCTGGTCCCTCAGCAAGTCCGATGTTGAGCAGAAGAGAGATTAGAAGGCTATGGTGAACAGTGTCGAAGGCCTTTGTGAGGTCTATGAAGTCAGCTCCAGTTAAATGACCCTTATCCAAGGCTTTGTGAGTTTCACTTGAGAAGTCTAGCAGGGCCGTCGATGTACTGTGTCCTTTCCTAAAACCATGCTGCTGAATGCAGAGTAGATCGTACTTTTGTAGGTAGTCTGATAGTTGATCAGCCATGATCCGTTCAAGAGCTTTGGAGAGGGGTGGAAGTATAGATATGGGCCGGTAGTTCCCAGGTGTGGATTTGTCTCCCCCTTTATGCACTGGCGTGACTATAGCGGCCTTCCATGTGTTGGGGAATTTACTTTGACAGGGAGAGGTTGAGAATTTTGGTGAGGGGGTGAATCACTTCTTCCAAGGTGAGGGACAGAAGTTTTAGATCAATGGTGTCACTGCTATTTCTGGATTTAGAGCAGGCCTTTTTTATGTATCTGTAGGCTTCATGTGTCTTAACTATTTTAAAGTGAAATTCCGGTTTGTCTGGTGAGGTGGTTTGGGATACGAGTTTTGGAATTGACAAGTCATGGAAGAAATCCAGTGAGAGGACACCACTGAGGTCTGTGAAGGTATTATTTAGGGCATCGGCCATAGCCTTAGGGTCACGGGTAGTGGTACCATCAATGTTCATTGCCATGGGAGAGGATTTGGACTGTTTGCTTGTAATATTACGTATATTATCCCAGAAGGATCTACCATCACCCCATGTGGTTTCAAGAGCATTCTTGAAGTAGGAGCTCTTCATTTGCCTGATTTGTGAAGTACATAGGTTGCGCGCTTGTTTATAGTTGAGTGAGTCTGCTATGGAGCCTGTTGCCCTGGCTATAGCCCAAAGATGGTCCCGTGCTTTGAGCACCGCCAGTAGTTTGGCTGTTAGCCAGGGATTAGAAAGGGCTTTGATTTTGCGTTTTTTGAAAGGCGCGTAGGTGTCACAGGCAGTGTTGAAAGTTTTAATGAAGAAGTCTAGGGCAGCGTCAACATCCAGCATAATGCAGATAGGAATTCTGTGAAAAAGTTGGAAATTGTTCTTTTCTTCGGTTTCTTTCCGGTCGGTCCAGTTTGGAACCGACCCATTCTGTTTAAATTTATTTCTGGGATTAGAGTGGTAGGCAGCAAGGATCCAGATGAGGGACATTCAGTTTCATCTAAGGTCTTTTTGGTCTCAGAAGGATTCACTTACCAAACTGATCCCAGTGACTCAGACTCTGGTCCAAGCTCTCCAGTGGTGGCTGAACCAGGACAACCTCAGACAAGGGGTTCCTTTTTTCCCTCAAGTCCCATCAGTAGTACTAACTACGGATGCTTCTCTCCTAGGGTGGGGAGCCCTGACAGCTCAAGGGGTTCGGTCCCCACAAGATTCTGTCCTTCATATCAGTCTCCTGGAACTCAGGACAGTTTTCCTAGCCCTGCAGAGCTTCTCGGATTCAGTCAAGGGCAAGGTGGTCCAAGTCAGGACAGACAACACCACCACAATGTGGTACATCAACAAACAGGGAGGCACTCGGTCCTCGGTCTTGTGCACAGAGGCCATGAAGCTGTGGTCTGTGGCCTGTTCTCTTCAGACTTCTCTGGTAGCAGTTCACCTTCCAGGGAAGGACAACGTACTAGCAGCTGCTCTGAGCAGAATTTCACAGGGACATCACGAATGGTCCCGGGATCCTCACATCCTGAAGGTCATCTTCTCCAGGTGGGGCACTCCAGAGATAGATCTCTTTGCAGCACCGGACAATCATCAACTTCCTCTGTTTTGTTGCAGACCTCCAGTCCTGGGGATGGTTCCCCAGGATGCTCTCTTTTTGGACTGGAAGGGCAGGTTTCTCTCTGCCTTCCCTCCCTTCCTTCTGCTATTCAGAGTTCTGATCAAGATCAGGACTCAACCCTGTACAGTGATACTGGTGGCTCCATATTAGGCCAGACAGCCGTGGTATCCTCTACTGCTGTCCTTGTCAGTGTTGTGTCCCCTGTCTCTGCCCAGGACATACAATCTCCTGTCCTCCTCCCAGGGGTGGATCTGGTACTCCAATCTCCAGTCTCTCAATCTCAAGGCCTGGCTCTTGAAGAGTTAGAATATGCAGCACTACATCTTTCTCAGGGAGTTCTGGATATTCTGAAGGTCTCCAAGAAGCCTTCCACTAGAAAAACTTACAACTCCAAATGGAAAAGGTTCAGTATTTGGTGCTCTCAGAAAGGCATCCTGCTTGATTCTGCAGACATTTCCACAACCTTAGACTATCTAGCTCATCTGAATGGTCTAGGCCTTAGGCCTGCCACTCTGAAGGTTCATCTAGCAGCTGTCTCTGCATTCCTCTCTGCAGGGAAGGGCTCTTACCTGGCATCTCATCCTGTTTTCAGAAAGTTTTTCAAAGGTCTGGTTCACATTAACCCTCCCTTTAGGGAGCCCACTCCACCTTGGGATCTTAATGTCTACATAGCTCAGCTTATGCAGCCACCCTTTGAACTTCTGACTTCGGCCGAATTGAAGTACTTGACCTGGAAAACTGTGTTCCTGGTAGCTATTACTTCTGCCAGTCGGATTAGTGAGTTACAGGCCCTGTCAGTTGAAACTGACTTCATCTCCTTCCATAGGGACAAAGTGGTCATAAGAACCGATATGAGGTTCTTGCCCAAAGTGGTATCAGATTTTCATCTGAACCAGTCTATATCTCTCCCTGTGTTTTTCACTGATCATTCTTTTTCAGGTGAAAGAAAGTTAAACAGTCTGGACGCTAAGAGGGTACTTAGCTACTACATTGAGCATACTAAGGCACATAGAAATGACTGTCTTCAATTGTTTCTCACTTATGGTGAAGTGGGGATAGGTAAGTCTGCCACTAAAAGAACTATTGCCAGGTGGATTGTTTCTTGTATACAATTCTGTTATGACAAGTTGGGTGAAGCGCCCCCTTCAGGCCTGAGGCTCATTCGACTAGGGGTACAGCTGCTTCTCTAGCTGTGGCCAGAGATATACCTTTGTTAGAGATCTGTAAAGCAGCCACCTGGAAAACAGTACATACTTTTACCAAGCATTACTCCTTGGACATCCAGGCTAGGAGTGATGCTAGGTTTGGCACAGCAGTACTGAAGAACCTCTTCCCAAGGTAGGTTCTGCATTCCCTCTCCTCCATAGGGAACTGCTTGGTAGTCTGCATTATCTCTGAATACAGCAAGACTTCATGTTGTTTGAAGAAAAAATTACCATAGTAATATTGTTTCTTCTAATGGAGTCTTGCTGTATTCAGACCTCCTCCCCCCCCCGCCTCCCTTCTCAGAAGCTGGTTTTTGGGAAGTGGGCTGGCAGGTACAGTGTTGCACCTCAGGGGTGTACCTTGTACCCTCCCTCTTGGGTGGGGTGGATGTTGTTATTTTTCTGGTGTTTTATACTTAAATATTGTCACTACCTTTCCTTCTTGGGTTCTCGACTTGAGTCTTTTGGGCCCAAAAAAGAATGTTTAGTTAGTGTGCTCATAAAAATCTGATGGTTACACTGGGAAGTACCACAGACAGAGGTTTGAAAACCGAGCTCGAGCTCAACATTCTATGCTTCTGCATAGAGTTAACTCTTTCCTCTCCGTGGCAGTTCAAGTGCTGGGGCTAACTGCATTACGTCTGAATACAGCAAGACTCCATTAGAAGAAACAACATTACTATGGTGAGTAATTTTTTTCTTCATATACATTCTACCTTAAATTCCTGCTTTAAACATGTTGTGAAAAGCTTTGCATTGCCTTCTATTTTTCTAATGTGATTTAGGGAATCCCAATAAATTTTTTACCATATAAGGAAATGTCCTATTCCCATATTTATTCATTTTCTTTGGGAGTCTGAATTAATTTATTTTATTTCTCCTTAATGAATATTTATGTTCTCTCTTGTGTAGTTTGTCATACAGATAGATGTTTTTTTCAGTTTTAGCACTTTTCATATTTGATTTGCCCATGTTATTTTTCTTTTACTTTCTAATGGTAACCACCCTAATTTTGTGTACATATCACAATAAGGAGTTTTATACTCCCATTTTAAAATAAATCTAGCAAATGTTTTATAAATTGCATCCATTTTTGATAAATCAGATTTATTGGCTAATCCATAAACAAGGGCACCATATTCCAGAAAGGGAATCAACAGTTGGTTTACTATCGATTTCCTCAACTGGAAATTTAGGCAAAAACTAGAGCACCTGAAGGCTTCTAATCTGCAACTGTTTTTTTTAACTAATTCATATGTATGCTTATTAGATTTTAAATTGGTATTAATCTAGACTCCTGAGTACTTATATTCAAAAACCTGTTACAATTCCACATTTGAATCTTTTTTTATACAAATTTTAACTTTATTGATTTTATTATGTCTTTGGATTTTAGCAGACATCATGGGTTTTGATTTGTTCCTATTTAGTATAAGTCTTGATTCTGTTAACCATGTATATAAAATATGGAAGTCCTCCTGCAAAGCTTTTTCCATCGTTTCAGAATTGGTATCTTGTGCAGTCATTACAGTACCATCCGTATATAACCTTACATTAGTATTTTTTATACATTTCATTATTGATTTACGTAGATTAGAAACAAGGTGGGGCCCAAGATTCATCCTTGGGGAAACTCCCCTTTGGATCATTGCATTGTTTGATAGGACATTTCCTATTTGTACCTGTTGTGAGCTATTTTTTAAATATGAGTTAAACCATTGACAGATGCCAGGCCAAGGCCTCATGTTAGGCTATTCCCACCCCCCAGCCATCTCTCAAACAGCAAGTTCGGGGTTTGGCACGGGCTCTAATCCCCCACGAGGGGGGATTCACAGCTGATTCCACTGTTGGGAATGGTTCTTTCGACGGTTCAGTCATCATTGAACCCCATCGGGGCCCACTGACATGCAGATGCTACACCAGACAATGTCTGAGTTATTTAAAATGCTTCTGCCTTTGCCCCAGTTGCTGATGCCAACCCCATTGATGCCTTCTGAGTTGCTGTCATCGACTTCACCAGTCAGGTAGGAGTTCTGTCTGCCTGCTGTAAAATTAGTTAGAAATCATCCTCAGTCAACAGTAGGTCCATCGGCTATCACTCCTTCACAGCTGCTGTGCCCATAGACCTGCTGCAAATGGCAGTCAACATCATGGGTGGTCTGGAATACAGTCCAGAGTATTGGAAGAGTATGAAGAGATGGAGCAAGATCTGAACTCCCTGGATGTGGTGAACTCAAATTCTTTTTTATCCTCCTGTAGTGAGGAATGCGTTCAGAGCACTCCTTGGTCCCCTCCTGAGGATGCCTTCTTTAAGGCATTCCTCAGGTAGGTCCAGTCCAAACTGGGATTTCTGGCAGAGGAGGAGGAGGATTCCTGTATTCCTCTAAAAAAAATTTTTTATGAGTTTTCAAAGGTGTATGCTCCTCCTACAGTACTTATCTCTCCAATCCATTCAGCTCTGAAGGATGCCACTCTTGCTGCTTGGCCTTGTACTCTGCCTGCAGTTCCACAGAAGACAGATAAACAGTATCCAACACCTTCTGGTAAACCATATTATTCCTCTCAACCAGAAATAGATTCAATGGTTATTATGACAGGTCTAAGGCTCCAAAGCATACAAGTTCCCTTCCTCCTGATAATAAATCCAGGAAGCTTGATATCATGGGAAAAGTGACATATGGTTCTGCGTCCCTTGGGTCTGAATTGCCAATTATCAGGCTTATGTGATCAAGTATCAGAACTGCCTGTAGAAATCTAGGACTGCAATGGATGACAAACTGACAGATGGCCTTTACAAACTCATGGTCCAGCAGATGGTTGCCAGTAGCCTGGAGGTGGTGTGCACCTGCTACAGTCTGCTTAAGATGTTTTGAATGTGGCTGCTTGTGCAGCGGCATTTGCCTGTGCCACCACTTCTGGCTGTATATTGCTGGCTTGCCTCTGGTGAACAGCAATCGGTACTTAATGCTTCCTGTAGAGGAAAGCAACATTTCAACAACAATGTTGAGTTTGCCCTAAGGGACCTTCAAACATCGAAAATGATCCTGTAGTCACTGCATACCCTGAATCCAAAGCCCCAAGTAATGGGCCAAGGTTCCTTTCGAAGGCCCTGTGTCCACCCCGGTAGGGGTTTTTACAAGTTTTACAGTATTTGGCCAGGAAAGACTCACCAAGCCAAAGCTTGTTTCCAGGTGTGTCCTGGGAACACAGGGAAGTCAAGTGACTTGCTCATGGTCACACAGTATGCAGATGATGGCTGTGAGATTTGACCCCAGTTCTCCAGGTTTGCAGCTCAGTGCTCTTAACCACTACACTATACTGCCTCCCTACAAGTTACTCTGGAGGTCCTGGCTATAACTGGCTACCCCCCAAGGACTCCCCTGAGGCCAGTTTGTCTCCCAGTGCCCCATGCCAGGCTCACCAAAGGTGCAAGTATTGGCACTCGTGTCAGGATGGTATAGGGCTTGACCCCTCAGATTCTTGTAACCAGAGGCAAATAAGGCACCAGAGACAAGTGGCATTGGGTAATTAGTAACAGGGTTTATTACTAGCCCCCCAAAACAGTATATATAGCTTACCCAAGGCCATGGAGCTCAAAGACCTCTATCGATCTACTCAGGCTGAAGAATAGAACTCAGTGAGCAAAATAACGTTATTTTCTTGTATACTATGATAATTGCTATGGTAACTTTTGCCTAGTGCATACTTTGGTGTCACAAATACTTTGCTGTTGGCTAATACAGTAGGTGGCACCCAGTCTTGTACAGTTATCCAAGATATACATAAAATAGCAAGCTCAGTAGTTTGTAATACAATGTCATTTGTGCGGCAATCCACAAGGGGGTGCTGCAGACCATAACTTGACTTACAGTAATACAGTTTCAAACCCCAGAAAATCTTACTGTATTCTGACTTATGCAGTATGGTCTCACCATAGGACTGCCCCAGAGCTGAAATGGTTACTAGAACCTTTGCAAATTATGGAATACTAGACTCGAACTCTGTTTTCAAATCATTGTCCCTGGTAAACAACTCTAAACTGTCAGATTCTTTACTCCACTTGCCTCAGTAAGACGTCTCTGGAGAGCTCTCCTTCATAGCATGAAGAAATTTTATTTTCTCGGTTATTTTATCAGAACATTTTTTTATTTGGTATTCTTTTCACTGTCCTTGATTTTCAGATAGTAATTGCTTAGATTTTTAGTGTAGAAGGGTAAGTAGTCGTTTTTCTTCCTGGTTCCTTAACCGGGAGAAAAACAACGTATCCCTCTTATAAATTTGTCTTTTACTTGTGTTTTAGTTAAAATTTTGTTCCGACTCGTTATAGTCAGTTAGCTAGTTGAAATTTTACCGGGGTAACTCCTGGTCAGTGGGTCTATTTCAACCGGGGTAACTCCTGGGCTTGTTATTATTTGAAAAAATTCCAGGGTAACTCCTGGTTTTTGTGTTCAGGTTTAAACAACCGACAAAAAAAAAAAAAAAGGGATATTTCTTTATTTTCTTTCTGGTATCTGGGTTATGTCACAGAAACCAAAAAAGAGAACAGGACCCACTGTTTTCCGTCACTGTACCGAGTGTGGGAAACTATTTGCAAAAGCAGATCCTCATTTAATTTGCTTGTTCTGTCTGGGGTCTGACCACCTACAGACAGACTGTGAAATCTGCTCTAATTTTCCTCAGACTACGCTTGATAGAAGATTGAAAAGACTGAAGGAAAAATGGCTGAAAAGGCTGCTAACCCGGCCGCCGAGCAACTGGATGAACCGGAGGCGCTGCCCTGTGACGGCAATAGCTCTACTAAAAAAAAAAAGGCTGCTGAACTGGCCGTCACGGTTAAAAAGAAGAGTAAGAAAAAGCACCAGGAACCGCCACCAAAGCAAACCGCGGTTCCTTCTGCTGAAGAGATCGCTAATGCGATCAGAATTATTCAATCTCTTCAGTCCCCGGTTCCGGTTGGGAAGCAACCGGTTACCCAAACTCTCGGTTCACATTCAACCCCTGGTTTAATGGACCAAGGTGGGGATCCTCTTGGGGATGATGACTTTGAGATGGAGCCTGGTGATGAGGATGAAGATGAGGATTATGGGGACCCTACTGATCCAGACATTTCCCCCTGATCCTCATAGACCAGATTCCCCTGACAAGGGAACTGAGGATTTTACCTCATACTTTGCTTTCATGAAGCAAATGGATCAGTCCCTCAACTTCCCATCCCAGGAAGATATAGAGGATGAGGAGGAGGAAGAGGATTATAAAGAAATGATGGATGTCCCACCATCAAAAAAGTTGCTCCTCCCTCTTCACAAATCTTTAAGAAAGCAGACCATAAAGGTGCTGCAAACCCCTACTTCTGTTCCACCCACAGACAGGAAGGCAGACAGAAAGTGTTGTGTAGCCAAGGCTGGGGCTGACTTTCTTTTTGGGTATCCCAGTCATGAAAGTGTGGTACAGGCTGCAGCTTGTGACAAAGCTGGCATCCCTCTGGCCTCCCAACCTCCAGAAAAAGATTCTAGGAGGGTGGATTCAATTGCAAAGAAAATTTACTTGGGATCTTCCCTGGCTATTAGGCAAGCAACTTATATGGCCTATAAGCCAGATAAAAAAAAAATATGTGGTCCACAGTCCTAGAGAATGCCAAGGCAGCCCCTTCTCCCATGGCTGCTGACCTGGAGGAAGCTGCTAAAAGGGGCATTGAAGCCTCTAAAACACAATTCAGGATGGCAGTGGATGCTAATGACACTGCATCCAGACTAATGGCATCTTCTGTATCACTGAGGAGGTTTGCATGGCTCAGGACTACAAACCTGACTTAGGATACTCAGAACAAGGCCATGGATTTCCCTTGTGACCCGGTGTTTCTGGGGAACAAACAGAGGCATACATGAAAAAAAATGGATGAGTACAAGGCTGCCTGCAAAAGTGCAGCAGCTAAGGAGAGGGCTGCCAACCCCCAGAAGCACCATACAAGGGGTGGCAGGGGTAGAACTCCTTCTAGGCCCTTCTTCCAGCTTTAAGTTTTTCCCCAGTACCAGCCTAGGGGATACTTTGGGGCAGGGGTAGGAGTGGTAGTGGCCGCACTAGCTCCACTGTTCAGCCAGTAGCTCAGTCCAAGCAGACTCCCTGATGGGACTGTTCGGGTCATCTCCCCAATCCCAGTAGGGGGCAGGCTGGCCCACTACTTCCAGGAGTGGAGAAATATCACCACAGACAAGTGAGTCCTGGAAGTAGTGGGCCAGGGACTTGTTCTCAGCTTCAAGGCTTTGCCAAGGCTGAGATCAAAAGCCTTCAAATCATCTTCCCCATAAGAAACAGCTCTGCTGGAAAAGGAAGTTTCAAGTCTACTGCTGCTAAAGGCAGTGGAATCAGTACCTCTTTTCCAGCGAGGAAGGGGACTGTATTCCAGGTACTTCCTTACAACAAAGAAAACAGGGGTGTGGCGACCCACCCTGGATCTCAGATACCTAAACAAGTATCTATCAAAACCAAAATTCAAGATGGTCACCCTGGCTACCATACTTCCTACCCTAAGACAGGGGGGATTGGTTAGCATCCTTAGATCTCAAAGATGCCTACTCTCACACCCTAATCAGAAGGTCATACAAAGTACCTCAGATTCAGGCTGCCATCTGGTAATTACCAATTCAGGGCAATGCCTTTCAGACTGACATCTGCTCCAAGGGTGTTCACAAAGTGTCTGGCTGTGGCAGTGGCACACCTAGGAAGACATGGGGTGGCAGTGTTCCCCTACCTAGACGACTGGCTCATAGTAGGCCGGTCACACCAGCAAGTGAGGGAGGCTCTGTCAAGAACACAAACACACTCTCCTCTCCTCTCTGGGGTTCTTAGTGAACCACAAAAAGTCTTCACTAGAACCAGTTCAGCTGCTAAAGTACATAGAATCAGAACTGGACACAAATAAGGGAATGGCTTGCCTACCCCAAGACAGGGTGGACAACCTTGTCCAGATAGCCAGTTCCTTCACACTGCATGTCTCCAGGCCAGCAAGGCACTTCCTACAGTTGTTAGGCCACATAGCAGCCTCCACAGCTACTGTGTTAGGCTCCAGGTTCCAGATGTGGGAATTCCAATTTCACCTAAGGGAACACTGGTCCCAAAAGAGAGACTCTCTTTCAAAACTGGTTCCAGTAGCAGTCACTCTTCTCCAAGCCCTGTAGCGGTGGCAGGAAAGGAGCAACCTCAGACAAGGAGTATCCTTTCTGCAACAGGCCCCTTCTCTGGTGCTAACCACAGATGCATCCCTAATGGGGTGGGGGACACATCTGGGGGACCACACTGCTCATGGTCTATGGACAAAGCAGGAATCTATCCTGCATATCAACCTGTTAGAACTCAGGGCAGTTGTTCTAGCTCTTCAGTTTGTCTTTCAGATCAGAGGGAAGGTGGTCCAGGTCAGAACAGCCAACACAACCACCATGTACTACATAAACAAGTAAGGGGGCACACGGTCAACCCCTCTGTGCACAGAGGCAATGAAAATTTGGACCTTGGCATACTCCCTAAACGTATCCCTCTCAGCTGTCCACCTGCCAGGGAAGGACAATGTCTTGGTGGATGCTCTCAGCAGAATAAACCAGAATCACCACGAGTGGTCACAGAACATACAGGTCTTACAGACCATTTTCAGGAGATGGGGCACCCCAGAGGAGGATCTATTTGCAGCCCCAGACAATCACCAGCTCCCTCAGTATTGCTGCAGGCCCCCTTTCAAGGGCACAGTTCCTCTGGATGCACTTTTGCTGGATTGGACAGGGAGGTTCCTGTATGCTTTTCCTCTGTTAATGAAGTACTAAACAAACTCAGGCTTCAACCAGCCTCAATGATCCTCATTGTTCCAGATTGGGCCAGACAGCCTTGGTACTCCATGCTCCTATCATTGTCAGTAGCCAAGCCAATCAGTCTCCCCAGGAGGTACAACCTACTGTCGTCCTCACAGGGCAGGATCATGTATCCCAACCTGCTGTCCCTCAGACTCAAAGCATGGCTCTTGAAGACTTAGAGTACGCAGATTTGCATCTCTCAGAAGGAGTCATGGATATACTGAGAGTTTCCAGAAAGCCTTCTACCAAGAAAACCTACACCTCTAAATGGAAAATATTTTCTTTTTGGGGTCAGGGTAAGGTCTTGGACCATTCCCAGGCTAGTCTCCCTATAGTCCTGGACTATATGGCCCATTTGTATTCCACAGGTTTAAGTATTTCCACTTTGAGAGTGCACCTGGCTATCTCAGCTTATTTATCAGCAGGTAAGCCATCTTCCTTGGCTTCAAAGCCAGTGTTCAAGAATTTTTTGAAGGAGTTATTACATTTGAATCCACCTCACAGAGAACCTACCCCATGTGGGATCTGAATATCTGCAGTGCTCAGCTTATGCAGCCCCCTTTTGAGCCCATGTCCACAGCGGACAAATATGTGACTTGGAAAACAGTGTTTCTGGTAGCCATTACCTCTGCCAGAAGGATCAGTGAGCTCCAGGCATCATCTACAGAGCCTGGTTACATTGCTATCCAAACAGACAAGGTAGTCCTTAGGACTAACAGAAATTGTTTGCCCATGGTGGTATCAGAGTTCCACCTCAACCAGTCTATTACTTTGCCAGTCTTTTTCACAGACCATTCCACCTCAGGTGAGTGCAGGCTGCACAGCCTAGATGTAAAAAGGGCAGTTGGCTATTATCTCGACCACACAAAGGGTCACAGACAGGATCAGACCCAGCTCTTCCTTACTTATGGAGAGGTGGGAAAAGGGAAACCTTCCACAAAATGATCTATTGCAAGGTGGATTGTGGCCTGTATTCAGTTTTGCTATAGCAAGGTGGGTAAGCAACCACCTGCAGGCCTAGGGGCCCATTCAACTAGGGGTACTGCAGCTTCTGTGGCAGCTGCTAGAGATATTCCCCTAGTGGACATTTGCAAAGCTGCAAACTGGAAGAGAGTTCACACATTCACCAAACATTATTGTTTGGATGTCCAGGCCAGAGGTGATGCCAGGTTTGGTACAGAAGTCCTGCAGAGCCCGTTTCCTAGATAGTTTATAGGTCCACCTCCAAAGGCACTGCTTGGTAATCTGCATAAATCAGAATACAGTAAGATTTCCTGGGGTTTGAAAAAAAAATTACTCACCTTAGTAAACGTGTTTCTTCTAAGGGAATCTTACTGTATTCTGAGCTCCCTCCCTTCCTCCCCTGCTAGAAACCTATGGTCACTGCATTACAGCCGTGGTAGAGTTGTTGCAAACCTGGGGGTATTTGATGTTCTCTTTCTGGGGCATCTGTGACTTGAGTTTTTGTGATGCCCTTTGGCAAGTTTTTGGAAGGAACAATGATTCCTTACCAAATATTTTCCTTATAGCTTATTAGGGAGGGTCGTTATTACTATTGTTATTGTTATTACTATTATTATATTATCCAGAAATTGCTTAGTGCATGCTTTGTAAGAGTCTGATGATTTAGAGTCGTTTACCAGGGACAGTGATTTGAAAACCGAGCTCGAGCCTAGCATTCCATAATTTGCATAGGTTCTATTAACCATTTCAGCTCTTGGGCAGTCCTATGGTGAGACCATACTGCATAAGTCAGAATACAGTAAGATTCCCTTAGAAGAAACAAGAGTAATTTTGTATTTGTTGCTGATACTGTATTTGGTGAAACATTTGCAGTTAGTCATAGAACACAGAACATAAATCATATCATCATAATCATACATAAATCACATATATGCCCTAGTCCCACAATTCTGTGGGAGTTGGTGCCATAAGGTAGTTAGTACTCATTATAGGACTCATTTGGAGCTGTTAGTAAACATAATACTATTGTGCTGTCATAGTGGGGTACCAGAAGGGGTTTGGGCAAGCCAACATAATAACCCCCTTGTTGCCTGGATAAGGAGGGAACTCATATGGTAAGTGTGAGGGTAATAGCTGTGTTACAGAGGAGCTACATGAGCTGTATAAAGGTATTGTAACTGCACATGGTGTTGTTATTTAAAAATGTATCTTAGCAAAGGGTTACTATCATGAAAATCAAAAATGTTTGTATAATTACAAAACCTTGAACTGCAAACTTTACCCATGTGAGGTCATAACGGTAAGCACCTGCTTTAGTAATATTACTGGTAAGATGAATATATTTTCTGTGCACATGAAAACCGGTTCAATACTGGTTTATAGCATACAGATAGGGCATCTGTAAAAGGAGTCCTATTTAGGAGTTGGTACAGGGGTAATCACAGACGAATGACTTGTTCGTAAGGCACAAAGCAGAAACTAGATATGTCACCACCACAATTGATATGTGAATAAGAAAGGTTATTGATATCTGTAACCACACAACATTGTTTGTAAAATCAGTATTGAATGCGTTGTACAACATAAAATATTGTCCATTGATAACAGAGTCCATTTTGAGAGTGGATAAGGCAGGTGACGATGGCATACGTTTTTATTGATTGAAGAATCTGTTGACAATGTCTTTAGATAATGTATAACCAGTCCACAAAGTTTAAGTGAGCAACCACAAAGTGGCATAGTTACAGTCGTCGTTTTACAAAAGTTGCATGGTACCTTGGTATGCCGCTCGTTACTGAGGTGGGGTACCCCGGTATGCCACTAGGTATTGATGCAATGGATTGGTAAATGCAGCATTACAGAATGTCATTAATGCATTTCCTCATTTGGTCGAAAGATGGCAATCACCGCTAATTCCACAGTGATTGCTGTCCCAGAGTGTGATTTCACTGTTGTTGTAAACTAACCCAGGTATCCACCGACAGATGGCACTGTGTTTAAAAATAAAAACCAAAAAACACTTTTTGTTCTGTCTAGTGCCCCCCCGATCCCCAGATGCCCCACTATTTAATAAAAAAAAAACTTTCCCTTGTCGTCTAGGGGACCATCCATCCCCGATCTCCAATGCTGCCCCAATTATTTAATAAAAAAATCACTTTCACCATCCCTGATGTGCCCCACTATTTCATTAATTAAAAAAAAACACTTTCCATCTAGGCAGGTGTTACTATACTGTAGGTGAAGACATTAATTCATTGTACCACTGATCCCAAAATGGCAAAGCTAACATTCATCTTCAGTACTTTTGAAATGGAAAGCAACAAGGCAAAAATGTAAAAGAAAACATAATGTCTCAGGCATTCAAATGAGTAGTGGAGTTTGCAGGCAGGATATTAAAGCTGTGAAAAATTTCAAAATAAAGTAAGACATAATGTATTTGATAATGGGGTGAAAAATTTAAAAATCTCTTGCAGAAGTCAGATGCAGCAAAAATGTTGGGGGCCTTTAGGAAATAAACAAAGAAGATTATCAACCTGCATTGTTTGCTGAAGTTGCGTAGTGTGCTGAGAGCCCACCAACCCCCACACGGTACTGTTACCAAGTGATCTTACTTCGAGAGGAAGCTCTTGCAGCAGATAACATATAGGACTGGTGTCACTTGGCAGCAGATCATGGCAAAATTTCTCCAGCAGTATCTAAGGGACCACCCACCTCATGTCGGCTCCGCCCTTGACATCCCTTCCAGTATACAGCAGGTGGCTGTCCCCTCGTGCTCCAGTTCTTTTCCACCATCATACATGTAGTTTGCTCTCAGCTAAAGCTTCTCCAGTACTGACCGCTGCCTTATTCTATTCTCTGATTTTCTATACAAGTTTTTTCTGTATGTCCACTCCGTCAACAGGGCACACTAACAAGTGTTCTTGCGGGCATCAAATCCCCTCTAAGGACGGTCATTCCACCTGTCTCTACTACCTAGGCCCAGACCATGACACCGGGGCCTGCCCTCTCTGCCAGGCCTTCAATAGTAGAACACGCATAAGGTGCCAGAAATCCCTCCAGGCCTTCCTTGCACAAGAAATGTTGGCCGACATGCAGAGAGACTCATCTTCTGAAGGGGATTCGTCGACTCCCACCAGAAGAAGTGTCACAAATGCACTCAGCAGGTCAGGCCCTCTGCTTCCACAGTACCAACCTCAGAGCACAATAGTGTGAACTTGTAACAGACAGGGTAACCCTCCTGTCTGCTTTTGGGTCCGAATCACCTTCAGTCTCAAGTTCTGGGGGGATTCAAACTGTGAACCTTATGCTAGCGTACCCAAGGTACAGGCTCAGATATGTACCCTCTTCGGGGATTGTGGTACAGTCTTTTACCGGGGGCACCAAGCCAGACTTCCAAAACGAACCCTTAAAACTCTATAAGAGACCTTAGGTATATTCTTACCTTTTTACTCAAGCTCAGTAACACCATCAAGCTATTGAACAATTGTCAGACTTAACCATCTATACATCACATGCAAAAAAGAACTGGCAGACACCCAGGCAGCCTTTCCAAGAAAAGGTACTTTACTAAAAGATAATAGAAATATGAAAATGTAAACACAGAACAATGTATCAAAGAGCATCACAATCACATAAAAGAAAAACAAGGAAAATTACAGAACAAACTCCTACCAAAATACATTTAGATCTTTTCTATCTAATGTATTACCTATGTAAGTACAGTTAAATTAGAAAACCAGGTCTCTCTAGAGTCCCAAAATGATATGACATTCATTTCAGAAACAGTTATCAGTTTAAACTGTCTCCACACCCCTTCTGTGAGTCATCTAGCTCCTCCTTTTAGAATAAAAAAAAATACAAACATGATGTCTTATCAGGAGGTATATTAAATAAGGTGACATCAGCAAAAACCCATTTCCCAAATTATGAGTCTTTCATCGACCGGTTCCATTGAGGTTTACAACCCTGAAGTCTGTCACCTAGGTGCGATATAGCCAACAGGAATCAGCTAAATGATGTCCTGTCCTGTAATAAAATGTATATTTAGTTTCCCAACTTCAAAAGCATGAGGTCATAAAAAAGGCCATAAAATGCAATTTCTCAAGGAAGTTAATTACATTACAGAGATGATCTGGTCAGTGTAATATATCCTGTAGCTTCACTGAAACCTGAGAGGGGGCACCCATGGAAGTACAGGCTATCTTATGTGAGACAATCACATATTATATTTTTATATTACAAATATCATACAACAATCATAACCAGCTGACCAGGTGTCACAAGAAGCACCATAAAGATAAGCACAGAGAGAAGTGCAAGGAATGGGAGAGATTCTGCTCGAGGTCTCGGTCCTCCGGATCGCATGCACCCTCAAAATCCAGCTCCTCGGTCCATGAGTCCCGCTTGACGACTCTCAAGTCCTCTGCCAGATTGGCTGCTCTGGCCAAGACCACCTCAGCTTCTCTTCAGCCTATTAAGATCTGCCCTCCCCCGAGTTCTGTGGGGATCACAGCAGACTCTGGTAAGTCCTCCTCCCTCTCAGCTTCCGTCTCTGGTGCTGACTCCCAGGAAGGAAAAAAGGCCTCCGGACATTCGTCTGGCAGAGCCTCCTCTTTGCCTCTTAAATCTAAGGCCTCCGATCGCCATCAGCCCCCGGTGTCTAATAGGCATCCATTGGATAAGTCTTCAAAACATTCTAACCGCCCTCTGCCATCAGCTCCTGAGGGGCATCCATTGGCCAAGTCTCAGAAGCTGCCCACGGACTGGCGCCAGTCCCCCAGCTACCACTCCACCATCGCCAGCTAAGACTAACCTGATGCTGGTGCCTCCAGTCACAGCCAACGCTGGATATGATGTCAACCCTCCTTCATGGGGCCAATCGCCAACCCAGCAGCCCTCAGAACCCGATGACAGCCTACAGGCAGTTCCACCGTCGTCACCAGTTCAACCGATGCTGGACTGGCCTAACACCGGTGCCGACAATGCCTCAGAGGCACAGACACCTGATCCAGTGCCCAGCTCATCCAAGCTCAATATGGCTCAGATAAAAGACCTGTTTACTCATTGGTGGGACGGTGTCAAACAGGACGTGACCCCCAAACCATGTCCACCTCCCCCTCCACAACCTGATTCTGTCCCTGATACTCCACCGGATATTGTTGAAATGTCGGAGGGAGAGGATACCGTAAAGCCTCATTCACCATGCAGCCCCTGTAAGCACTCCAACAAGCATAGGTGTAGAAGGTCTCGCTCTCCAAGCTCAACTCATTCGCCTGCACCAGACAGGCACAGGTGTAAAAGAAGGAGATGACACTCTCGTTACCCCTCTTCTTCTGACTCTTGTGTCGACTCGGACTCTACCCCACCCACATCCGATGTCAAGAGTCTGCCTGGGGACACAGAGGACCAACCAAAATCTTGGCCGGATGACCCCAGCTTTATGGAGGTCATGCGCCATATTCAGGAAAACATGGGGTGGGATCCTGAGGCCCTTGATCCGGAGCACTTGAGGTTGGTGAAATACTTACGCCAAAAAGACCCCAAGCCCATATGATGGACATCTTCCAGGATGTTACCCAGGCTACTTGGAAGTGCACACATTCATCCTCGGTGGCCCCTTAGAAGGCGCATCATCTGTACCGGGCACCTAAGGACCATCCCTTCCTTGCCGAACACCCAGCCGCAGACACGGTGGTGATTTTGGTGGCTCACGACCGTTCACAGAGGCCCAAACACCTGAGCACCCAGCTGCCTGACAGGGAGTCGAAGCAGCTGGATTCGTTGGGCAGAAAGGTGTACACATCTGCCACTTGTAGCATCAGGAGTCTCAACTTCCTGACCCATATCCAGAATGCCCTCTGGAAACAAGGGTTGGACATTCTGCAAGGCATGCCTGACTGCCCGCAAAAGGCAGAGCTTGCGAAATTGCTCCAGATGGGCTTGGATGTTGGTACGCACGTTTTACATTCTGCGTATGACTCTGCGGACACATCTGCAAGGGTGGCTGCCACTGGCATATGTCTCTGGCATCACTCCTGGCTCCAGGTTTCGGGGTTCATGCCAGATGTTCAGTCGAACATTCTGGACACCCCCTTTAAAGGCTCTGTTCTCTTCAGTGAAGAGTCGGAGAAGATCATTTAAAAACTACAGGACTCCAGTAAGGCTGTCCGTGCTGTGCAGTGCATGTACCTCCAGAAACGGGGACAATTTCGTAGGTCTCATTTTCATGGCTGAGGGGGATATCAGCCTCAGTAACCCCACTTTCAAAATCAGCCTCAGTGGGGAGCATTTGGTTGAAGTGGTGGAGCCAGGGGTTCCACAGCCTCCACCTCTCAACAGGCTAAACCAGCCCCAGCCGCCTTCCCCCCTCCACTAAACGTATGACTACCCATGCGACCCTCCTCTCCTCGACGTCCCATCAGGAGAGCAGGTGGGAGGCCACTTTTCTCTGTATGCAGATGCATGGAGAGAAGTGACTGCTGACCAGTGGGTCCTCGAGCTCATGGAACACGGGCATTCCACCAAGTTCGAAGAGCTCCCCCTGGACCGACCCCCCCATCCCACCATCCGTGGGGACACAGACTCCAAATGGGGCAGGCGATTCAGCCTCTGCTAGCCAAAAGAGCCATAGAACCCGTACCTCCAGCAGAAAGCAACTCAGGATTTTACTCCCACTTCTTCCTGGTTCCGAAGAAGTCAGTGGATTTAAGACCCATCTTGGACCTCAGTGACCTAAATCTGTGGGTGTCCTACAAAAGATTCAGGATGATCTCCCTTCCCAGTCTCCTTCCTATGGTTTCTGAGGGAGATTGGTTGGCGTCCATGGACATGCAAGATGTGTATTTGCATATCCGTATCACCAAGGGACACAGAAGGTACCTGAGGTTCTGATTAAAGGGAGAACACTTTCGGTTTTGGGTTCTTCCCTTGGGTCTCTCCTCGACCTCAGTAGTCTTCACAAAGTGCATGGAGGTGGTTGCTGCAGCACTATGGAGGATGGGCCACTTTGTATTCCCTTACCTGGATGACTGGCTCTGGCTGGCTCCCTCCAGGGGCCGCTTGCAAGTCACAATTCGGGACACCTTCGCTTTGTGTCAGTGCCTGGGCATCATGATAAATCCTATCAAATCATTTCTGACTCTTCCACTCAGAATCTGCAGTTCATAGGGACTTTATTGAACATGGTTCAAGAGAAGTGTTCTTACCAGTAGACCGGGTGGAGTGCATTCAGGCTCTAGCCGGTGTCATTTCTTCTGCCTCTCTGGTACCAGCCAGACTACTGCTCAGATTGCTAGGACACATGGCAGCAGTCATAGTCTCTGTTCCCTTTGCAAGATTGCAGATGAGAATGATTCAGTGGACCCTCAGGGTCCAGTGTGACCAGAATTGGGATGACCTCGATGCACGGGTCAGGATCACAGACCCAGTCCGGCGGGAACTCCATTGGTGGATGTCATCCTCGAAGCTTCTAGAGGGAGTTCCATTCCAGCCCAGAAACCCCTCACAGACAATGTCTATGGATGCTTCAAACTCGGGATGGGGCATGCATTTGGGGGATCATAGGACTCAAAGTCATTGGTCCCCATCAGAGGAGAATCTGCACATAAACATCCTTGAATTGAGAGCAGTCCTATATCCGCTGCAGGCGCTGGACTCAGTAATTCTTCCGGGTCACCTTCTTGTCCAGACAGACAATACTTCAGTGGTCTTTTACATCAACAAACAAGGAGGTACCCACTTTTCTCCTCTCTGTCAAGAGGCCATGAGAGTTTGGGATTGGGTAATCGCTCATCAATTGGTCATTTCTGCCAGTTACGTTCCAGGGATACAGAATGTATTAGCGGACGCTCTCAGCAAGTCGAGGTCTCAGGCCCATGAATGGTCCCTTCTTCAGACCGTGGCAGATGATCTGTTCGCCACTTGGGGGACCCCAGATCTGGACCTTTTCACATCTCGATCCAATGCAAAACTGCCCAGTTTTTGCTCGCTAGATCCAGGGCCTGGTGTTTTTTGGCAAGACGCATTATCCCTCTCTTGGAAAGGGAGGTTCCTTTATGCCTTCCCTTCCTTCCCACTCTTGCAGCGGGTCCTCCTCAAAGTGCAATCAGAAGGGATTACTATGGTCCTGATCACTCCACTGTGGCCTCGGCAGATATGGTTCCCCTTGCTACAGCATCTCTCAGCAGAACCTTCTGTGCTCTTACCAGTCTCAACGCATCTTCTCTCTCAGGACAACGGTTCCCTGGTTCATCCAGACCTGTGTTCCCTCCACCTGCATGCCTGGCTCCTCAAGACCTAGCTAAGCTTAGGTTTGGAGTCTCTGATAAGGTGGCACAAGTCTTGGTGGCAGTGAGGAAACCCTCCACGTGAACTACTTGTGCTATGAAATGGAAATGTTTCTGTCTTTGGGCCACAGTGAGAAATTTGGATCCCTTGGTCTGTCCGATCAACACTATATTCTTGAATACTTGCTTTCCTTATTGGAGTCAGGTTTAAGTTACGCCTCCATTAAGGTATACCTGGCTGCTCTTTCTGCCTATCATGCCCCTGTCCAAGGCAGAACAGTGGCTCAACTGGAGGTGTCCAAAGCCTTCCTCAGAGGCATTCTGCACATCAGACCCCCTATCCAGGACCCTGTTGCTCCTTGGAATCTCCTTTTTGTGTTGGAGAAGCTAACGCTTCCTCTCTTTGAACCAGCCATGGATTGTGAGCTGCGTTTTCTCTCTTGGAAAATGCTGTTTTTAGTTGCTGTTACTTCTGCTCAAAGGATTTCCAAGCTTCAAGTGCTCGTGTGTAAGGAGCACTACCTGATTGTTCACATGAATAGGGTAGACTTGCGCACAAATCCTAAGTTTTTGCCCAAAGTGGTGTCGGAGCTTACCTTGAACTAGACAGTTCAGCTCCCTGTGTATTACCCAAACTATTCTAATAAAGGGGAGGCTCTTCTCCACACCCTGGATGGTTATAGAGTGCTAAGATTTTATTTGTCCAGAACCAAGGAGGTCAGAAAATCTGATCAGTTGTTTCTGTCCTTTGCTTCCAGGTCCTTAGGCTGCCTGGTCATGAAGCAGACCCTTTTGTGCTGGCTGGTGCATTGTATTACCTTTTGTTACCAAAAACATGGCAAGACCCTTTCTGGTCCAATCAAGGCACACTCCACCAGAGCATTGGCAACATCATTCTCAGCTCTCAAGAGGGTATCGACAGCTGACATTTGTGCTGCTACCACGAGGCACGCTGTTCATACCTTCATCAAGCATTACAATCTGGATATAGCCTCCAGACACAGAGCTGGTTTCGTCCTTGCGGTTTTGCAGGGCTTGATCTCCTGAGGGATTTACCCTGTTATTGTTCCTTGCCTTTTCCATTTCCTACTCCCATGTAGTTGTCTTTAGTTTTATACTGCTTAGAAATCAGTCCTATATGTTATTACCTGCTGCAAGAGCTTCCTCTCGAAGTAAGATAGTACAGTTATGTAAGAACTTACTGTAACAGTAGATTTTTGAGAGAAGCTCTTGCAGCAGGTGTAATTTTCCCTCCCTCCATCCCCAGAGGATCAGGTTTCTCCTATGTTGGCCATGCCGACTCATTTGTGTGGCAAGGGAAGTTTGGACAGGTTTGTTCCTGCCTTCACTGTTGCAACCTCATACAATATATGCCGTTCCAGCATCCAAGAACTGGAGCACGAGGGGACCGCCGCCTCCTATATACTGGAAGAGACATTGGGGGCAAAGCCGCTGTGAGGTGGCTGGTCCCCTAGGTACTGCTAGAGAAATTTTGCCGTGATCTTCCGCCAGTCCTATATGTTATTATCTGCTGCAAGAGCTTCTCTCGAAGATCTATGGTTACTTTAAGTTCTTGCATGACTGTACTTTTCATAGCATCCCAAGGCTTGCTTCAGCTTACTACAGACAAAAGAAAAAAAAACACACATGCCGATACCCACCCCCCTCAAGACGAACAAACGAATGGTGCACATACCATTATTAAAATAGTTTATTACAGCAGCATGAACTCCATGGCCACTACATCCCTGCACAGTACCATATACACAGGGCTTCTTTAGGGCATGGTGCTTGGCCCAGAGTCACCTGTTAAAATACCCCAGACTCATATTGCACATATTCTTGACGGTGTTGATTTCAGTCAATATGACACAGGTGACAACATTAGGAACATATAAATTCACATAACATAACAAATGTGCTGCTTCTTGTGCCAAATAGCAGTATTCACAATACATTAATGTGTAAGTAATCAACAGTGTTTGCTAGTCATACCAACATTCATTTGACTGTTTAATATACTCCATAATCCAAACATTTCTAAGTGTTTGCTTCAGTGAATTTTAATTAAACTTCAATGCAGCAAATGCTTAGAAATATTTGAATTATGGAGTATGAGAAATAGTCATATAAATATTGATATAACTACACTTCAGTGTATTTTGAACATTGCTATTCAGTACAAGAATCAGCACATTTGTTATATCAGGCCTCACGTTAACACGCTACTGACATCCCCATTGCAAAAAATCCATTTTTGACGCAATGGTATGAGTGCACTGCATCTGGTTTTGATGCAGCCTTTCTGAAGTAATTTTTGTGCTGTCACTTTAAATTTACCATCTTCTTGATGTGAGTGGGGCGGTGTGGTGATTTTTTTTTCCCCAGTGTGTTGTGTGACGTGATTGGAGGTGATGCGGTTAATGAGTTAAGGGGCGGGGATCCACTGTGCTGTAGGAGTGGCTGTGGAATCAATCTGAGCAGTGATTTGTCATCAAGCCATGGGAGGAGTTCTGCACGCCAGCTTACTTTTGTTTGCAGCTCTGCCCCAGTGGAGACGGAGAGGTGACAGCTCACCATTAGCCATCAAGGAAGGAGCGAGCTGAATACAGTGGTGCCCAGGCTTGGTTTCGACTGACTTGATCTGCAAGGTAATTCGGGGTTGCCTCAATCTGTGGGTGGGTCTGGAGAGTGCCTGCTATGTGCACTGAGTGCCACATATGCCGTCTTCTTGCTGCCGGGGGTGTGACTCAGGAATCTGGTTGGAAACAATGTGATAGCACCAGGGGTAAAATTGCAATGTTTATTGAGGGGTATAGCCTCTAGTGCCACATATGTCTTGCCGCTGCTGGGGACTATGAGCCAGAGATTGGGACATTAGTTGCTGTGACAGCACTGGGGCAGTTGCGATGTTTCTCTGAGAGGGAGGAGGGCTGCCACATATGTTGGGACTGCAAGAGCTCAGAGGGACTCTCAGTACCAGAGCAGGGGCAATTAATGTTTCTGGGAGGGACTGGGAGGATAGGGATGAATGACGCCCGGCCTACCATCTGCTATATCTAGACCTTTGCTATTGCTCACCTGGCTGCATTGTTGTTCTGCCACCACCACCAACATGACTGGTGGATGCTGAGAGTCAGCGTTAGACTTTTGGTGGTAGAGGAGGAAAATTAATAAAGAAAAATGCAGCTGGGTGAGAGGAGAGTCGCATTGAGTGCTGATTTGAAAAGGACCACTGTAAGCTAGGTTAGTGTACTCTTTTAAAAGTTTGGCAGGCTAATGGCTTTTTCCAATGTCCCAGGGGTTAATTTGGTGCTGTCAGGGTCGTGGCAAGTCAGTGTTAGGGAAACATGACACATCAGCAATGCTCAGCATGCCATGATTTACTTATGAATGACACTGCCCTCAGTGTGTGTGAAGCCATCTGAAACTTGGATTTTGGCTGCAATCCTTATCTGTGAGCCATGAGAAAAAACACACAGTTCAACTATTTGCTTTTTCTCTCACTGGCTCAAAGGATAAGGATTGCAGCCAAACCCTAGTTTCAGATGGCTTCACATACACTGACTGGCATTAATCATGTAATCATGGCATGCTGCTGTGATGTCACTGCTGCTGCTGAAGTTACTTTACTCTGTATGCTACCACTCAATCTGGAAGTTACAGTTGCATGCAGATTGCGAATACCAGCCCAGTAGTGCTGTGAGTGAGCAGACAAGAGGCGGAGTTTTAAATGGCAAGTGACCGCCCATCATTCTGTTCCTTAGCAGCTAAAGTCAGCTCAGTCTGTACTATGTGATGTGTCTTTCAGTCACACACGATACAGATCCTGTTAGCCATGACTGTACAAAGCATACGCAGTTAGATTTAGCTAGTCGGCCATTGGAGAAGGACCATCTCTGCAAAGCAGCAGCTAAATTTGGTGTGCTTCAGAAATCGTCGATGGTAAACCCTAAAACTCTCCTCCTAAGGAGAACTGTGTACTACTTTGCCTTCTTTAATTAGTCAAACATAAAAATTCATCCTGGACAGCTTTTTAAAATCCTAACTCAGAAACTAGCTAAAACTAACACTATCAGCCTCTGGCTGTTGTTGGTGTTCTGTTTTTTTCTGTAAAAAAAAAAATGACTTGGAAGGGTCAGACTTTCTAGTGCTTGAATCTTGTGCTGTAAGAAACTTGTAACTGGAAAATATGTCTGATGTACTTAGTATAACAAATAGATAAGGACACAGAGCAAGTGTTTCGTTTGGCAAACTGAAGAGAGAGTGTGAACTTGTTTGGCAAAGATAATGAAGAGCCAGACACACTTCAGTTAGGGGGCTGGCATTGGTCTAAAATAAACAAGAACTTCTATAGCCCTCTGGCTATTTTGAGATAAATTAATCTACTGCCTCACAGCATAATTTGATCAAGAGCTGAGACAGCCTGAAGGGGAGTTCAAAACAATCTTGTATACTGCCTTCTACATTTTGTGACTTTTAAAAAATACTCTGATTCAGCTTGCTGACTCTGGGAGCTGAGTTTGTATATTCACTGCTGCATTGTCCTACATTTTTGATTAAAAAAATCTAAACTATCTTGATAATCTTTAGAGTTCAGCTAGCAGTTCAGTAAGGCTTACAGTGACATCAGGGTCTGAAAATGCAGTCTGGATACTCACTCAGGTCTGAAAATATAAGACTCCTGCCTCGTCTCTACTGACATATTTAATTTTTGTGACTTAAATAAATACACACTGATTTAAGAGCCCAGAGCTTGTGTTAAGGGGGTTCAGGTCTGAAAATATAAGACTCATCTCTACTGACATTTCATTTATGTGACTTAAATAAATACTCTCACTCTGATATAACAGCCCAGCCTGTGTTAAGGGTGTTCAGGTCAGACACAGTCTGAAAAAATATATTCAATCTACCTAGCTACTATTTTATAGGCATACTTAAAAAATACACTTGTCTTCATTGATTAAGATATCTGCTTGTTGTCAAAGGGGGCTCAGTGTAAAAAAAGGTATTATTTCCTACAATAGTAGCCTTTGACAGTTATTAAAAGATACTAGTTAACCCATCTGAGATCTCTGAGTTCTGTGGCACTTAGAACTGACTGAAAGAGTGTTGTTGATGAGAGTTGTTAGTCATGGAGGACAACAATGCACCATCAACTTCTTCTGTGAATAACACAACATCTGTGACTTGTCCAACCACTAGTGTAGCCACTACTTCAGCCACCCAACACCCAGCTTCTTCCACTGCTGTGTTTGCTTTGTTTACTCAGCCAGCACATTCTTCTTCTACAGTCTTGATTTCTCCTCCAGAAACACCATCTTCTTCAAGTGCTGAACCAGTGGCCAAAAAAGTTAAACAGAATTTAGATTCCAAATGGCTGTGTACTTTCAAATAGCTGCATTTTGATGATGATGCGGGTTTAATGTACTGCAAGGACTGCGAGCTATTATATGGCAAAACTAGGCTGCAGCAAGGCAGAAAAATGTTGCCATTTGTGCATATTGGTAGTACAAATTTTCAACATAGTGGTTTAACCAGGCATTTGGGTTCTGACCAGCATGTGACTGCTGTAATAGGCAATAAACAAAGACTAACTTTTCAGAAGGCAGTTGATGATGCTAATAAGGCTGCAGAGAAGCAAACACAGCAATTGAAAGAATCAAGGCTGGCAGAGTTTTGCACTGCATACTGGCTTGCTAAGGAGGCAGTGCCTAATATAAAGTACAGCGCAGTAATTGAATTGCAGAAGATAAATGGCTGCACTAGTCTTCAAGATGACTGCTACAAGCATCATTCAGTAGTCACCGAGATGCAATCATGCTTGGCTGAGGTCATCACTGAGAATACCCAATCCAGAATAAATAACAGTCAGTTTGTAGGTTTAATATGAGATGAAAGTTGTGACATAAGTGTCACAAAGAAATTTGTACTATATTGTGTAACAGTCAGTCCCTCAGATGGGGAAGAGCAGACATCCTTCCTTGGAAATTATAGTGTAAATAATGGCACAGCAGAAACTCTTTATCACAAAAGGTTTATCAGTATTAGAGCAGTACAATATACCAGTGACCAAGGTCACTGTTTTTGGCAGTGATGGTGCTGTTGTTATGCTTGGTAGCAGAAATGGAGTTGCGGTCCACCTTTCTGCTCTAACTCCTATTCTAACTAATGTCTACTGTGTAGCCCACAGGTTTGCATTAGCTGCTTCACAGGCAGCAAATAAAGTCCCATACTTAAAAAAATGTTTAAGTATTGTAGGAAGTATATACATGTTCTATGTAGGGTCTCAGGCTTCTGTTGGGTACCGTAAACTAAAGGAAATGCAGGATGTATTGCAGCTAGATGCCGTATCTATTAAGGAGGCAAAACCAGTAAGATGGTTGTCTTTATTGCCTGAAGTTGAGGCCCTGGACAAATCTTGGCCAGCTCTTGTAATGGAATTGGAGCAAGAGGCCTGTGATACCACTTCTCAAGCCGCAGTGGCCAAATGTATCTTGAAAGAAATGAAACATCTTAAGTTTGTTTTTACCCTCAAGCTCCTCAGAGATATACTACCAGTTATTAATAAACTTTCAATGTTTTTTCAAAGATAAGACTGCAACTTGTCCATGATACCACCAGTCCTGTCTTCTACTAAGGCTACCTTACAGGAATTCATTACAACCAGTGGGAACAATGTTAAGAAGCAATCGGACCTTTTGAGTGAGGCAATATCAAAGCCTGAGGATGTGGTTTATCAAGAGGTGGTTTTGCAGTATGCAAATGAGAATTCCATGACAGAATTCAGAACAGACAGAGCAATACATTAATCACCTAACTGAGAATATTGACAAATGATTTCCAGTGAATGAGGTTAATGTCCTCAATAGTTTGTACAAGCTCTTTTCCCCCAGTCTGTACCCTGCTGCTGTTGCTGACAGGGCACAATATCTCTCTGTGGAGCTTGAGATCCTGGTAACACGCTTTCAGTCAGTTCTTAATGTGCCCAGACTCAGAGATGACTTTAGGCAGTTTAAAAATGTACGTGCAGGTCTTGGGAGAGGGTATAGTTTCACTGATGTGTGCAGAAAGCTTGTTATAGCTTCAGATGAATTACATGACATGTACCCGGATTTTTCAACTCTGGCCGCAGCTGCTTTGTCAATCCCAATCAGTAGTGTTGCAAGTGAGAGAGCTTTCAGTGCTCAAAACTGCATCAAAAGCAGATTTCGTAGCAGTCTGAATGCTAAGCAGCTAAGCAAACTTTTGAAGTTAACACCTGAAAGCCCACAGATAAACAAGTTTGACTATGATAGGGCCATCAAAAAATTTGAGGCACTGAAGGATAGGAGAAAGTAGTCTGTCACACAGTGTCAGTGAGTCTAGACCCATCTCCCAAGACCTGTTCAAAAATTAAAAAGACGAAGACTCCAGCAATTCTAAAAAATGTTTATTAGAAAAAAAGACAACCATGACAAACTACATGGTATGCAGATAATAAAATTAGCTTTATTTTTCTGAAGGAAAAAACATAAAAAATAGATTATCAGGTATCCAGTTACTACTACTACTCATATTAAAGGACAAGCATTATCAAGTGAGTTTAAATATACTCTAGTTAAAAGAAACACATTTTTAACAGTTAAAAAAGACTAAAGGTAGCAGGGCTGCTGAGCAGATAAAATTTGATTTGAAAAACAAGTAGCAAAACAGGCAACTATATTAATTTATCAGTAAAGTACATGTAAACTGAGAAAGTCAAAAGTTTACAACACATGATAATCAATGTAGATTCAATTCATTTATTTTGTTGTGACCCAAAATAACAAAAAAGACACTACAGGGTGGCTAAATTAACAGTAAAAACAGTATTTATACCTTCTGGCAAGCTGACATATGAAAGCCAGTTAAATAAAAGGCCATGTTTGTTTTGCACGAACATTTAGAATTTTGGTGTAGTGATCCCCAACATTTGGCTTCTGATCCCCTACTTTGGGAGCAGGGGGTCAGACTGACCCCCTGATTTCCAACCCTAATGCAAGGCCTGTTATATTATGTGAACTTAATACTGTATGTTCCTAGCATGTTGTCAACTGTATCGCACTGATTTAAATCCATACCAGTCTAGGGTATTTTGACAGGTGACTCTGATCCAAGCACCACACCCTGACAAAGCCACATTTATAAGGTGGTACATAGTGATGTATTGGCAGTGGAGTTCATGCTGCCATAGAAAAACTATTTTAATTTTAATAACATTATGTGTACCATTTGTTTGTTCTTTATGGGTTGCATTTTATAGTAATACTGCATTTTCACAAGAGCAGAAGTGCCCAAACGTGTTACACTATGAAATATTGCCCACTGGGCTGGTGAAAATGCAGTATTACTATGAAATGCTCTGACTTGGGATTCCTGGATCCATATGTTTTAAAATAAGTTTTAAACTAATCTATTTTTGGAAACATCCTAACACGTACAGTATACAGTAGGTTTTGATATAAGGACCTTTGAGCATTGTCTTGGAAATATTTAGCAGAAAGAGCAAAATAAATTCTAGGAGAAGGGAGGTGGGTGATGTAGCCCACCAAAACTAGTTTAGTAGTTGAGGCTTGTTTAGAGCTGGTGCCGCTAAAAGAAACTTGGCTCAGTTTAAAAAAAAAAAACAGGTTAGAGAACTGAAGTCACTTTATGCTTTCTTGTTAGAGAGACTGCCAGCTGTCACACTTGCACCGAGTGTCATGGAGCAGTTGTAAAATATCCTCGAGTCATGCCTGCTGTAAGTTGAGGCAG
The DNA here is from genome assembly GCA_016271365.2 of Neoceratodus forsteri. Lineage (NCBI taxonomy): Eukaryota > Metazoa > Chordata > Ceratodontiformes > Ceratodontidae > Neoceratodus > Neoceratodus forsteri. The sequence continues at coordinate 1,049,884,390 of CM057456.1, forward strand.
ACTGTGGCAGCCAGTACTACCTATTTTAACAAACTCTGGTCAGAGCCGATATAGCTGTGGAGAGCTTTTAGGAGTGCTTCATTCCTTTCATTTACATAATGCTGCCCTGATGTCTGTGGAGTATTGTACCTTTACCCCACCCCTGCATACCAAAAGACACACCAACCTCCTCTCCCCACTGAACCAGAGACCCCAATGATGATGCTTAACATATTCCCCCCCACCGGCAGCAACCAAAAAAGATTTGTTTAAAGCCAGTTAGAGGCTGTCAATCCTTTAGTGCAGAGCACCTCCGAACTGTTCAGTGTTCAGTAACAGTAAGGGCATGAATGAATGGCGATGTATTTGCCCATAGTAAGACCTGATTGGCTGAGTCTCAGCCAACCATGATTTACTACAGACAAATACCTGTTACCATTCATTCATGTCCTTACTGATGTTATTGTTTGTCTCCCCACCCACACTACAGATCTCCAGGCACCCAGCCATACACTCTATCCCCCACTCCCTGTGCCATAAGCAGTAAACAGTCCTGCAGTGGTCCAGCTAAGGGGCATACTGGCGTATTTCATGCCTGTTTTTGCCATTTATACACCTTGTGCAAAGTTCTTGGTCGTCTCATCATGACCGGGAGTTCCGATGCTGTTCCGCAGAATATTATTCTGTGGATCTTAATATTTTCTGCAGAAACTGTTGAGGAATAATTTTCCATGGAAATATGTTGTTCTGCAGAATATTATTCCGCGGATCACAGTAGGCGGAATTCCATAGAAGAACCAGTGAAATTCCAGAAGAAATTCCACCGGCGGAATAGTCATTCTGCACTAATTCAAATGCTGTATTTCCACATTCCACACAGCACTAGTTCCAAGACCTGAAGCAGTAAAATTCACCCATTTGCTGTGGAAAATAACAAAAAGGAGCTGCTCAGAATGAAAAAATGATCAGTAAAGCCTGTACTATGTAAGCAAGCACTCAGCAGGGGCAGCATCAGCCACGGCCGGTCAGTCTCACACCGCCACTTTCAACTTGTGTTCATTGACATGCCAACACAAAACACTCCTTTGACCTTCTGTCAGCAGTAAGCAGCACTGCTCAGGCTCCCATGTTTGTTGACTGTGTCTCCACTTACCAGTGCAAGTTTGTTTTGCAAGTTCAGCTCAGGTGCCCTGGCAGAAACAAGCACTTCTAGCTGCTATGTCCACTTGCTGCTGTTAACCCCAAAGTGGCCCTCTCCACTCCCAGGCTGTTGTGGACCAATTCCCATTCCCATTCCCCTTGTTTGGTCTCCTGCTCTGGTCCATTATGATGGAGCAAGCATAGAGCACTGAGCAGTAGCATTGGGCTGAGGGTAGGGACACTTCTGTCTGTACAGGCTTGGTTCGGGTTGGAAGCATTTTGTTTTGTTCTGTCCAAGCCAAGGACTGAATTTGTAGGACAAGGACCAGTTCTGTCATGGTCCGGTCATCATCCAGAGATACAGAGCGTCTCTCTCTGTCTCATCTCTCTAATGTTACTCACAACAAGTTCACAATCACCCAACTGGTTCATTTGTAGGCAGTGTGAGTGTCATCCTGCAGTCTCCATTTGTTTATTCTGAGTCCAGGATCTCCTTAGTAGTGCTTCCTTCTAGTTTCACACAGTCACAATTCTGATTGCAGCCTGCTGCTGTTCCCTGTGCTGCCTGTTAAGTCACTCCCTCACCCCCAACCCATTCACATCAGTACGAACTTGTTATGAGTGAGTGTGTGAGAAGTTGGAACACTGACACTCGTTGAATTTTTTTTTTAAGTGTAACTTGTGACTTGCTTTAGTTTGGTTATTTTTCACATAGACAACTCGAAAGTCCATTGTCCACTAGAACAGTGTGACCAGGCATGTCCGTGTTGCAAAATACTACCTGGCATACCAAAATACTACCAGCTTGGAAAGGTAAGAAGCTTTTACTTCCTGGCCTAAAAAGTTATCTGGAGCCCTGGTCCTAGCAGTAAAGAACAAATAAATATTATTTGTCCTTCCCCCAACAGAGGTCTGCATTGAACTTGTTTGTGTCTCTGTGTGAATGACAATGCATGTTCTTGTCCCTGAGCTCCTCTCTCTCTCTCTCTCTGGTGATTCACGTGAGCCACAATACCCAGCCTGAGCACTTCTCTGTGTGATGGTACCAACTGACCTTCCCGGCGGATCTCCTAGTATAGTAAGATAAGGTAAAACTTTATTTTTATACAGGATAATTCATGTCATTTGGACTTTGCAGTCCAGTTTACAAGACAGTCCTGTAGTAAAATTATCTGTTGTTACAATAAATTAACATTGACTAAAAAGGTCACATATATCAAAATAAACAGTATGACAGTAACAATACAATCACTATCAACAAATATGTACAAGATGTACAAAATCTAAATGAGATCAATAGCATTGGCAGGTATTGAAAAACCTATCTTTAATAGCCTGTGAGAAAATGTCATATTCAGAAGTTGCACGAACAGAGGGAGGAAGTGCATTCCATACAGTGTTTGCCCTAAAGTTTAAACTTTTGTCACTGAACCTATTTTTCCTCTTTACCAAGAAAATTTTATTTAGATGAGTTTGCCTATCTAATGCCATTTTAATTAACTTTGGAAAAAGAAGTTGAGAAATAGGATGCTCAAATTTTGGGGACTTCAAAATCAAACAGTGGGTATGACTAATGGACATTAGAATGGAATGAACATTGTCTTGGTACATATGCATTGTTAACTTTAAATATATTTTTGGTACCTTTTTCTTGTCTCTATGTGGCTGGGGTGTGTTACCGAATTCCCCCAGTCCAGCCTAACCAACATCCCTAGTCTGCCCACATCCCCCAAGCTCAACCCCTTACCTCCAACCTGCACAATGATCTGTTTGCCATGGTGGAGCACGCGACCACCACCGGGATCAAGGGGTTTTCAATTGCAGGAGCATCCAGGTAGAAGCCGGCAGGAGCTGCTTTCGTCCGGCCATCATGTAGCCCGCAAGGATTTTTCCTTCTTTTCCTCCACGTCGTCCTGTGGCGTGCAAATGGCGTAAGGGACGGGTGCGCACGACCATCGCGCCCCTCCCAGCGCCTGCCACAGCACGTCCCTCCTAGTTCTGCCCATGACCTGCCATAGCCCCAGCCACGCTAGGAGCCGGCAGGACGCCGAGGCATTCCCCACCACCCCGGAGAAGGAGAGCAGTCTAGCAGACGACAGTCCTTCTCCACCCGCCGACCCCGGCGGCCCAGGCTTGTTCCCGAACCTGGTGCCGCGAGCGTGTGTAGTGTGGCGTCAGCGCCCAACCTCAGCGCCACGGGCCGCCAACTTTAAATATTTAAAAGGAACAGACAGTGATTTAAACTAATGCCTTATGCAGGGCATGAAAGTAGGACAGCTGAGCGTCTCTGAAAGGAGTTGGCAGACCCCTCAAGCTGCGCATGATTGTAGAACCGCTCATTTAGAATTTATTGTAATTTGAATTATTTGTTGTCTGAAAAGCATGGAGATTCATTTAAACAGCAGTGTTAAGAAAAATTTCCTGCGAGTCAGTAGTTACTAACAATCTACGCCATTATTTCCCATTTTACTATCACACTGGTTTTGATGGCTCTGGTAGTTAAAGCATTTCCTGATTCAGCAAGCGGCACACTCAAATCCAGGCAACCAAAGACTCCTGAAATGACCAATGATCAACTTAAGCATGACGTAATATAAACTTCATCTGTAGCTACAAAAAAAAAACAGTTTGAAGAACTGTTCAAGCACTGATCGTTAAAGCATTTGCTGTCTCAGCGAGCGGTAGTCTCAAATCCAGGCAACCAAATAATTTTTATTTAAAATTGCTATTTTTAATTTATATTCTGTTTTAAAAGGGACATCATTCAAATAGCTCATTCATAGATCAAGTATATGCATTTGTTTTCAAATAGTTATTGATTCTCAATACCACCATATTGTAAAGACTCATAACATTTCCCTTTATTCAGCCCCCCATCTCATACTATTAATTGTTAATTTTATATTAACTGATGCAATCTGAGTGTTTTAATTGGTTGGAGGTGGGGTGAGGGGATGGGGCAGGACAAGAGTTTGCAAATGCCGTCAGTTAAAAGGTTGGCAGAGTATCCTAACCCCCCACACACACACACATATACACAACCCTACTTTCGAACTTTGTCTGTAAATTAGGCACATTAGCAGGTGGACTGTTGCACAGTGCTGACAGACTCGAAAAAAATGAACCACACAATAATTAGGGTGCAGTTTTTTTTTTATTTCAGATCATACATCTAAGCATGTTTAAAAATAAGTTTGGGAGACCATGAAAAACAATGACCACGTAAAATAGTTATTTACTGTGAACTAGCACACCGAAGGTACATTCAATAGAACTTATTTACTACATACATAGCATAAAATACTATAAGGGTAGCAAGACATTCATCTAATGGGTTATCGTTTTTGGTCACCAGATTTGAATTGATTAACATACAAACAAGCGAAAAAATATTTTTTTCCTCACAATAAGTAACACAACAGTGGCAATGATAAACGGCAACAAGTAACTAAAGATCCCAGCAATTTTACTTTCTTTTTAAATGGTATTTTTAGAAACACCATCAACTACATTCAATTGCTGGTCGTTTAGCATCTCAAATCTCAACAAGAGAGGCAGTAAAATAAAATGTAGGGATCAGATTTGGGTAACCACAAAATTCAGAGCTGCCATATGGAAGCACTCCGCATATGGAAAGGTGGTAAGACTTACCACTGTTTATAATACCTCCTAAAGCCCTTTACTCTCACCTTTTCTTCTTCTTCCTCTTGTACTTTTCCCTCCCGCACTTTGCCTGGACTGGCTAAATCATCAACTGCACACTTATACTCTTTTGTTGTTTCCATCCATAAACTGTTTGCTTTATATTGTGTGATTTATTGTTAAATTTTCATTTTAGCTTTTTTGCATGTATTAAATTTCGTACAACAAATGCTCGTTATGGCCCACTATGTACTGTTGTTGTCCTAATTTTTTCCTTTTTTCTCTTTTTGTAATTGTGTACATTGTTTGAGTATATTGTATGTGACCTCCTTGCAAATAAGTTGGTTCAATGAATTTTTATCCCTTCACAATAAACTGAACTGAATTAGGTGAGAAGCAACAACAAGGCAAGATGGACTTTAGTTTCTATCACTGCCACATATAAACAGGGAGTTACTTCTTTTGTGCATCTCCAGCTAATATGAACAGTTTGTTTCACAGAGCATCAGCCTGCTAGAATTGCAACAATGCGGGAAATAGGCGGCTGGAGGAGCCCCGTGAGACATTTGTTCTGAATAGCTGCTGAGGAGGGGTTGACCGTTCATTTTTATTAACAAAAAATGGTCCTTTATTATTAAAATAATAGCACTTGTGCCTGCAAAGGCATTTGAGCGGGAGCCGGGACACACGGAGAAGCAGCCACTCATTTAGTTCCGTTTTCAGGGACAGGGTGCAGTGAATTGAATAGGCTGGCAGAAAAAATTATGTGCAACTGCCCACCCAGCCAGGCCACTGCACTGATGACATTATACTGAAAGAAGAAATTACTATATGTAAGTGAGACCCCAGCCTCCCTGCTGCTGAGAAACACTTACGCAGCACAAATTTCTTCCGCCTTTGAAGCTCTGGAGTCGATGAGAAATTAGCCCTTTAACTGCTCAGATGCTGTCTCACCATCTCGTGAGTTTGCCCAAGAATAATAGAACCTTGCCCTCGCCTCCCCAAAGCATCACAATTCACACCTTGTTGCCACTTGCATTATACCCCTGCAGCTGGTACTAGGTACTATTATGAGCAGATGTTCAAAACATTTGTGGGTCTTTGTATTGAAGCTAAATCCCTGGCGCAGTGAACCTCATGTCCCAACTGACCAGCAGACTCCACTTCCTCACTCTGGGAACACATCACTCCTCCAGCCATCCCTGACCGACCTACCTTGAGGTGTCCTGCTCCACTGCTCATGTCACCCTTACCAGTGCAAATAGATAATCTGACTGGCGCATTGCTGTTGTAAGGCAGGTCCTTGTCCTCTGGCACTTGAGACCCATTATTTTCAGTTCAGGAATGAAACTGAATTAAAATGTGTATATTGATGTTTTGCCATTAGATAATATTGTACCAGTTGCCAAAGGAAACCCCCTTATTCCTAGCCACAGCCACAATAAAATGTACATGTATTACACATTTGGCTCAGTGCTCCGTGTCTGAGTCCGCCTCCAGACCTAGATCTCTGCATCGGTTTGGACTATGAAAGATTTCTGGAAATTTGGACTGTACAAAACAGGATAGGAACAGAGTTTAGCCTTCAGTGTAGTAAATGCTTCCTCACATTGTACAGTCCATTGGACTTTTTCGGGTTTTTTTTTCTTAGTCAAGTCGATCAAAGGGCTAGCTATATCTGCAAAATTAGCTACAAATCGTCGATAATAACTAGCCAAACCTAAGAATGATCGTACTTGTTTCTTCGTCTGTGGCTGTGGGCTATTAGCGATAGCATCAACTTTACCATTTTCAGGCTTCACCCTCCCTTGTCCAATTATGAATCCTCGATATTTGTTTTCCTGCATACCTACTGAACATTTACTCGGATTTATGGTCAGTCCTGCGTTAGTTATAACTGACAAGACATTTTGGAGATGCTTTAAATGGTCTTCCCATGATGAACTGAAAATGATTACATCATCTAGATATGCTGCACTGTAATCCATATATGGATGTATTAATTGGTCCATACATCTCTGAAAGGTTGCTGGGGCCCCATGTAGACCAAATGGCATTTTTGTGAATTGGAATAGCCCTATTGGGGTACTGAAGGCTGTCTTATCCTGGGAATCTGCATCTAGGGGGTATTTGCCAATATCCCTTTGAAAGGTCTAATGTACTGATATATTGGGCATTGCCTAACCTATCTATAATATCTTCGATTCGGGGCATCTGGTACCCATCGAATCTGGATATATCGTTTAACTTGCGAAAGTCCCGGCAAACCCTGACACCTCCTTCTTTTTTATTTACAACCACCATAGGAAAGCTCCAAGGACTTTTGGAAGGTATAATTACTCCTAATTGTTGCATTTTTATTATTTCATTAATTACCTCCTCCCTTAAACTTTCAGGTATTTTATAAGGTTTGTGTCTGATAGGTTTATTAGTGGTCGCCTCTATATGGTGTTCAATTCCCTCAACTTTCCCAGGTGTTGTTATAAATGTATCCTGAAAAGTATGTATAATACCTCTTAATTCTTTCTTTGTTCAGCATTCAGTTTATCATTAATAGTTACATCTTTCATATTGTCTTGACCTCCAAACGTTCATAGGCAAGTTCTAACTCACTTTTAGTTATTTCAGGGTGTACAAATAGAGCTGGTGTACCTCTATCATGCCATGATTTCCACAAATTAGCATGATAGATTTTCAATTGTTGTTTTTTTTCAGGACAAATAATTTCATAGTTCACCGGCCCTACTTGTCTATGAATGGTATAGGGCCCCTGCCATTTCATCAGTAGCTTATTCTCTGTACAGGGTAACAACAAGAGAACTCTATCGCCTGGCTGGAATGTTTTAGACCCAACTCCTTGATCATAGTATTGTTTTTGGAATGTCTGATGTTCTTTATTAGTCTGTTGGGCCGCCTTAGCATATTTTGCTAACCTTTGGCGTAATGCAGTGACATATTCCAATGTGGATACTGGAATAGTGTCTACCTTGGACCCTTCCCAATTTTCCTTTATTATATCAATATCCCTCTTGGATTTTTCCCAAAGAGTAGCTCAAAAGGAGAGTAACGGTTGATGCCTGGGAACCTCTCGGTAGGCAAGCGTTAAATAAGGCAAGTACTTATCCCAATATTTACCTTCATCAGTAATACATTTTTTTAACATTTGCTTTAGAGTTTTGTTAAAATGTTCCACCAGACCATCAGTTTGTGGATGATAAGGAGATGTAAAAATGGAATGTACCCCCAAGGCCTGATAGAGACGTTCAATACTTTCGAACAAAAATTACTATCTCTATCAGTCAGTATTTCTTTGGGTATACCCATCCTAGAAAATACTTTGATTAATTCTTCAGCTACTTTTTCAGCTGTGACTGTTAGCATAGGTATTGCCTCAGGGTATTTGGAAAAATAGTCACATATAATTAAACTAAAACTGTTCCCTTTGGTACTTTTAGGTAAAGGACCGACTATGTCCATAGCAATACGAGTAAACGGGGTATCCACTAAAGGTAAAGGCTGTAGGGGTACCTTATCTTTCCTAAGTGCAGGTCTTACTTTTTGACACTGTACACATGACTTACAATATTTGGTCACATGATCGTGTATACCTGGCCAAAAGAACCTGTACAGTAATCTCTGCAATGTACGTTCTTTACCTTGATGGCCAGCTATAGGAAGGTCATGTGCAAGGGTCAATAACTGTTCTCGATAGACAGTAGGTACAAGTAATTGTAATACAGTCTCTCCAGTTTTTACATTTAAACATTTCCTATATAATAGTCCTTATACAGCACAAGTTTCTGTTCGACATTTTGCTCATTGCCCACTTGTAGAAATAAAGGTTTTAAAGAATCATCCTGCATTTGTGCTACTCTAAAGTCTGATTGTGAACTTAAGTCTTTAAAGTCAATAGTGTCTTTAGTGTCTTTATGTAAATGTTGCCACACCCGCTTTTCTGTCGCTTTTCATTTTTGGTTTTCCTTGTCTTCCCAGGAAGCTCAAACAGATAGTCTTCAAATGGGAAGGAACGTTGCAGATCTGTGTCTTTCTTTTCTTGAGCTCTGGTAGTCATTGCTCCTATATTGGTAGCATTGGCAAGTAACTGTGAGAAGTCTGGGTGGTCATGCCCTAAAATAACTGGTACTGGTAGATGTGGAACCACCCCTACTTCCATATTTCGGGTACTTGTTTGTACTTGTACCTCAACTTGTTGCATTGGGTACATATGTGTATCTCCGTGTATACAAGTTACTTGTGTTTGTGTGGATACTTCAGGGACTGTAGATATCATGCAGGCTTTAACTAATGTTTGTCTACTACCAGAATCTAATAGTCCAACCATATCTTTGCCATTTATTTTAACAGGAGTAATATACTGCCCCCAATTGGCCAATACTAAATGGGAAGGGGTAGTTTTCTTTTTAGGACAAAATCTTGCAATATGCCCTTTCCCTTGGCAAAAATGACATATTACTTCAGTGTGGGGGTTTTAGGCACATTTGTTGCTTTGACAGTTCCACTAGGTACAGGTGTAGAAGCTGAAGAAGATCTTACCGTGGGATGGGTTACATTAGTTCCAGAGTATCCTTTAGTCCTGTTTGGTCTGGCAGTTAGGTAATCCTCTGCCAATTGTACTGCTTTTTTAGCTGTCTCTGGACGGTGTTCCCGCACCCACATCTGAACATCTTGAGGTAGAATACGTATGAATTGTTCCAAGACAACAGCTTCTAACATCTGTTCTTTTGTGTTAGCCGAAGGTTGTAATCACTTCGTACACAAGTCTTTAAGTCTAGTAAAAGCTTCTTGTGGAGTATCTGGAACCTCAGGGTTCGAAATCTCTGTCTATAAGTTTCGAGACAGATATAACGTTTCAGAATAGCTTCTTTGACAGTGTCGTAATTTTGCTCATCGCACTGTCTACATTACCTACAGGCCAGTTGAGCTTTCCGTCAATAGATAAGGGCGTAGGCGTTACCCACTGGTCCCTAGGCCACTGACAGGCCCATGCTATACGCTCAAATGTGGTTAAATATGTTTCTAGGGACATGGATATGTTGTTCATCCACACTATCTGGCAGGTTCCTTGCCACTTTAAATCTTAGCAGAGGTCTTCAAGCTGGCTCCTCCACCCACCGGGTGGTAAAACTCTCAGCTCCGCCCCATGGCGCCATGACTGGTTCCTGATTCTTGGTTCATCGAATTTAGTTTTAAAGTTTTCTAAAACTTGATCTTCTTTCCCTCATGGCTGCGATGGACAATTCATTCCCTGCTCTTGGGCGCCGGCAGGCGAGATATCTCAGGTCTGATCCGCACTCCACATCGTATACTGCCTCGACTTGGAACCACGATCCAGCAAGTTTGTGGGTGTGCCGCGCCTTTTCTGCGCCCTGGAGTATTGTGTGGCCCGTTTGGGCTTGGGCGCCCGAGGATTTTTGCGCGGTAAAATCTCTAGAGGCTCGTCCAGGCGGTGTCTCGTCAGCTGTCTCGGCTGAGCAGCTCGACTCTCTACCTTCCTGGAGGAGGCAGCAGCCAAGACTGCATCTCCCTCCTCCTCCTTAGTGGCAGCATTTATCTGGCTCTTTGAGTTCCTCTCATTTGGCTCGTCATGAGCTTGCCAGTCCCTTTCCACAAGGGAGAAGGGCCATCGGGACTTGCCTCTCGGCCCAGGTCAAGGAGTCGACGATAAATCCCATCGTCGGGCGTTGGGGAGCGGAAGAGGTCCTTCCTTTCTAACCGCCGAACTTCGAGTTCGGTCGAGAGTTGTGGCTCAGGCGTTGGCTTCCGCGGTGTCCCGTCAGGCCAGCCGGCCAAGACTCCCCATCGATGTTGTCGAGTTTTCTCTCGACCCGTCACCCAGGCGGTCGACTGCAAATGCTGTCAACCTCGCACGGTTCCCGGCGGAGGCCGAGTTCTGCCTGAGCCTTCAGGCAGCAGTCCTGATTATTCTGTCGAGCGAGGAAGGCGGGTGTCCCAGCTCCTTCCCAGACCCACCCTCGGTTTCGCGAGGATCTTGGTCTCGGACTCGGTCCCTCTTCGGTCAAGCCGCTCCCACCGACTGCAGTCCTCGGTCGGGCACGAGTTAAGTGGCATGCCGTTCCTCCTCGGATGAGGAGAGGCTTCGACGCAGATGGCGTCGACGTTACGAGGAGTTTATGTGGCAGCAGTTGCTGTTGTCCGGGAATCAATCGACTCCAATTCATTCCCCGTCTATCAAGCAGCTGCCACTGGAACAGCCGACACAACCGCTCGCTGCAGTCGAGGTGCCCACTTCTGGGCCAGTTGTTCGACCAAATCTTACTGCCCCACCGATTGTGGTGGAACCTCGGTCGGGTCACGACCTGTCCCGCAGGTGTTGGGTCACCCTCACTCCCGCCCGCCCTCGGCGAGCGAAGAGTAGCTAAAAGGCCTGAGGCAGCTCTTTGCAGACCCTTGAATCCACGATAGCTCCTCCATGTTCTTACGGGAGGGTCCAGAGCCCACCCTGGACCGGTGTTTGGACGACAGCCCTTCGTCCTTCCTGGGTCTGCTTAGGCTCATCTCGGAGTTCACCGGGATGCAGCTCGAACCCATGTCCAAACGGGTCTCTTATCCCCTGACGGAGATCCTAGACCGAGGGGATTCACCCTCGGAGGCCTTCCCGGTGGCTGAGGCCACCGTCGGCCCAGCCTTGGAGCTTTGGCAGCGGCCTACTTCCTGTCCTGCGCCTCGGCCAGGATGGCCAGGAAGTATGCTGTCCCTATCGGTTCTTTGCCCATTTTTCCGGAGCACCCCTCCGCTGAGGGATTAGTTACCAATAATGTCTTCCAGTGTTCGGTGAACGCTCGGGATGTGGATAGGCCCCCCAACAAAGAGTCCAAAAGGATGGACTATGTCGGGCGCAAGGTTTACGCCGCATCCTCCCTAGGCCTCCGACAGGCCAGCTTGGTCGCACTGATGGCACATTTCTCCCATGCCCTTTTGGGCTCCCTGGATGAGGTGCTCCCTCATCTCCCGGCCGACATGCGGACCACGGTCCGGTGGGTGCGGGACCAGGGTAGGACGGTGACGAAGCAGCAGCTTCAGACTGCTCTGGACATAGGTGATTTCTGTGCCAGGTCAGTAGCGGCACGGTGGCCATGCGCTGCAGGGCGTAGCTGAGGATATCCACCTTCTCGACGGATACCCAGCACAAGTTGGCGGACATCCCCTTCTTGGGGACTGACCTCTTTGGCCCTGAAGTGGAGGGACACCTCCAGGGGACCGAGGAGTCCAACACCACTCTGGACTCGGTCACCCCCGCCCAGAGGGACAAGGGCTGCCGGCAACCTTGCGTAAGCCCCTTGTCCTCCGGCCCCTGCGCCCGACTGGCCCATCAACAACAGCATGAGGGCTGACAGGCTGCGCTTGGCATCCTGACCCCAAGCCAGCGACTTCCTCTAAGGGAAGCAAGAAGGTAAAGGCTCAGGAGCCCCTCGCCATCTCTCCTCCAAGCCTGCTCAGTGACGGGCTGAGGGTGCCCCGCCCTCGTCACCTACCGGGTCCCCATGGGGAGATGGCTCGCCACTTCCTCCGCCTGGTCCGCTATCACCATGGACCGCTAGGGTGTTGGAGGTGCTAGGAAGAGGCCTGCCTCTGGAATTCGAGCAGGCTCCACCCTTTCGAGGCCGTGGCCGCTCAGGGGGCCACGGGGTCGCAGTCTCGCTGTCAGCCCGCTGAGCCGACACTACCCTGCTTCTCGAAAGAGGTGATCAGGAAGGTCGGATCCTTCTCCAGACCAGGGTTTGTCCAGGTTTCCTGGTCCCAAGCAGGACGAGGCTTCGCCCCATCCTCGACCCTTACGACCTGAACAACTTTCAGGTCTCAGACCTTCTGGATGGTCACTCTGACTCAGATACCCCATCCTCGGAACGAGGTGTGTGGCTCTATTCCCTGGACCTCCAGGACATATTCTTCACATTTTGATCCATCCGTTTCTTTGGAGACTCCTCCGCTTCCAGAGCGGGGGATCTCTTTTCGAGTTCCAGGCCATACCCTTCGGCCTCTTCTCAGCAGCATTCCTGCAGCGCCGAAGGGTCCAAGTGTACCCCTACCCGGATGGCGGGCTGGCTGCAACCCCTCCAGAGCAGAGGTGGGGTGGTCCGGAGCTCTGGCCCTCTAGGTTGCTCTCCAGACCAGTCTCCTCTCCATGGAGCCAAGTTGGAACTCGTGCGAAGCAGGTGATCCCTTCACCGGGACAGGCTCGACTCTCGAGCCAGAGCTCGGCTCCTGCGGACAGGGCCGAGTTCTTCCTCCTTTACCTAATCATGTCTGATTGGGCAATCGCGCCTGCCGGGACTTCCTGCACCTCCTGGGCCTCGTGGCGGCCTGCGCCAGCATGGTCTGATTGGACCCGTTGGTACATCGTCCCTTTAATGGGGCTGGCCAGCAGCGGTCTGACGCTGCAATCCTTTGGACCAGCCCGTGACAGTAACCCAGGGATGTGGAACACTCTCCTATGGTGGACCGTTCCAGCACATCTGCAGGAGGGCATCCCACTCTTCCGCCCCAAGTCGGCCGGTCTTCTTCGACCGATGCATCTCTGATGGGTTGGGGTGCCCATCAAGGGCGCAGAGTGCACTGTCTCTGGTTCCCTCGGGAGTCCCGATGCCATTTCAACCTGCTGGAGCTTCATGCGGTCCGCTTAGCTCGCACCGTTCTCGCTCCATTTGTGTGGGGTCAGGTGGTTTAGGTCCAGGTGGACAATATCACGACCATGTGCTACCTGATCCGCCAGGGCCGGACGCGCCCCTTGCCGTGCGTGAGGAGGTTCTCCGCATTTGGTCTTGTGCACAGCCTGGAGGCGGGTTTTCCTAGCCATTTCGATGGCAGGAGCCTCCAACACCCTAGCCGATGCCCTAAGCTGGATAAGGGCTGCGCCTCACGAGTAGTCTCCCTGCCAGAGGTAGCACAAGATCTTTCTCCCACTGGGTCACGCCTCAGGCGGACCTTTTCCCTCCAGGAGAATGCGAAGCGAGACTGTTTCATGCCGCCCCCTCAGCAGGGGCTCGCTGTGAGGGATGCCTTTGGAGACCACGGACCCGGGCCTCTTTACACCTTCCCCCATTTCCCTTGACCCACAGGCAAGGCGGGGAGGGACTAGGCCTGGTGATTCTGGTAGCCCCAGACTGGTTCCGCCAGCTCTGGTATCCAGCTCTCCTCAGTCTCAGCTCCAGGCTCCCGAGGTGGCTTCCAGCCCGCCCGGACCTGATCTCTGTTATCAGGGGAAGGTATTCCATCCGGACCTTCAATCCCTGCACCTGGCGGCCTGGTTCCTGTGCGGCTAGTGGCCAGGCCTTGGGTCTTCCGGCGAGGTCCTTGATGTTGTTGAGGCGTCACGCCAGGAGTCGACCAGATATGCTATGCCTTCAAATAGAAGAGTTCTCCATTTGGTGTTAGGATAGGGCCTGGTCCCTTCTCCTGTTCCTCGACGAGCATTCCGGACTACCTGTGGTCCGTTCTTCTTCTTCTTCTTTAGCAAGGGCTTCGATCGACGACCCTTAAGGTGCTCCTGGCAGCCACCCCTGTCCTCCGGGCGCGGGCCGGAAGGCAGTTGGTGGCTCAGGAAAGGTGGTCTGGCGCTTTTCAAGGCCTTGATCCGCTCCCTTCGGGGAGAGAATCTCCACCTCCGTGGGATCTTCTGCTGGTATGGGCTTAGCTCACGGGCAAGCCATTCGAACCAATGCACAGTGCGATTCTCCACCTGTTGTGGAAGAACACCTTCTCGTGGCTACCACGTCAACCAGAAGGATGGAAGAGCCCAGGCGCCTCCTTCAAGTCTCCCTATCTGGTCTTCCACAGGGACAAGGTTGTCCTCGCCCCACCCGAAGTTCCTTCCGAAGGTGGTGTCGAAGCGTCACCCTAACTGGGTATTGACTCTGCCAGGGTTCAATCCCATTCACACCTCGGAGGCCGCATTTAGGCTCCATTTGGACCCTAGTTGAGCGCTTGCCTTCTCAGGGAGCGTAGGATGGAAGTTCGGGAGAGGTTCACCAGCTGTTTGTCATCTACGCTGAAGCCGCATCTGGCATACCTGCAGCCAAGCGGACGATGAGTGGGTGGGTCACCTCCTGCATAGATCTCCGCTATAGGTGGGCGGGCATGGAGCCTCCCAGAGGGATAAGTGCTCATTTTACCCACCCTTCCGCTGCATCGGTGGCTGCTTCCGGGGAGTCCCTACCCAGGATATCTGCAGGGCTCCTACCTGGAAGTCGGCAAATTTTTTTTTTGTTTTATTTATTTAGCTTTTGTTGACCGGGTAAGTGCACTAGACAAATCCTGCCTATTTTCAGGCACGACCCGGGGGAGGGGGATACAGATGCATGCAAACTGACCTTGAACCAGAGTAAGCTGTTGGTGGCATTTTTAGTGAATGAGGGAAATTTGGCCAGGACACCGGGGAAATTCCCCTGCTCTTTTTGATAAGTGCCATGGGATCTTTAACATCCACCTGAACTACCACCAATCCAGGCAGATGGGACCTCGGTTTAACGTCTCATCCGAAAGACGGCACCTCAGAAATGCAGCACCCCTCTCATGCTGCATTACAGTGTCAGTACTGGGATATTAACCCAAGTGCCAGATGTGGGAACTGAACCCACAGCCCTCTGATCTCCCGGCCTCAGAGGCGAGTGTGCTACCTACTGAGCCACTGACATACCATTTTACCCTCTACCACATCGATCTTGGGTCACGCCGGGATGCTGGTTGGGGCCTCAGTTCTCCAGTCTTTATTTCCTAAGTAGGGGGTGTGCGCCTTGCCTCCCTCCTCCCAGAGAACTGCTAGGAGTCTGCTAGATAGTGTGGATGAACAACATATCTATGTCCTAGAAATACAGGTTACTCACTTGTAACAGGAGTTCTAGGAATGGTATATGTTGTTCATCCTGACTCCCACCAACCTCTCCGGCTTGACGAACAACCTGGCTTCCAGCAGGCTAGATCTAGCGCCATGGGCGGAGCGAGAGTTTTACCACCGGTGGGTAGGAGGAGCCAGCTTGAAGACCTCCGACAAGATTTAAAGCGGCAAGGAACCTGCCAGATAGTGTGGATGAACAACATATACCATTCCTAGAACTCCTGTTAAGGTGAGTAATCTGTATTTCTGTATCATCAGTCTCACTTAATTTAGTCAATTTTATATCTTTGGGGTTATCCCCTGCCGTGGGGTGCTTACTGACGCCAAGCGCTTGGATAGCCCTCAAGGTGTCGCCCACCTGGCCTCATTTCTTTGCATGTCCCTTTCCCTCTGTTTCTCCAAGGCTATCTGTTGGATACATAGCCATTGCAGCAGGTCTTGTGTATCTCCAGTAGGGGGTCCTTTCTCCAACTCCTCCTTCTCACCATCTGTAGTGTCACCATCTTCTTCAGGCTTCGCAATTTTACGTTTAACATCAGGTAGCCCGGTCATCAAAGGTTGTCCTAGTTTCTCCACCATGGTTCTGGTCAACACACCAACAGGTATCTTCTGGGACATCCACGACCTCCTTCAATACTTGGTGCAGTATCACGAGATCCCACCTCTCCCACCACGTGTGAGGTGTGGGATAGCAAGGAGGACGCTTTTCCAAATTCGTAGGTGCACCAGAAAAAAATATTTATTTAGATAAACCAAAAAAATAAAGCCAAACTTAAGGCAACAAAGCAAAAGGAACACAAAAAAAAACAAAACAAAACAGCAGCTTGCAACATTAGAAAGAGCTAATGTAGCACTCACTGAGGTCAGAACACATCTGAACCTCACCAGACTATCTACTGAACTAAACTAACATCTTGCTTTATATACACTTAGACACATGTGACTTAGAGGACTCCTCCCCTAAGTTTAAATCAATAGCATTTTTACAGACTAGAAGGCTTAATTTGGATAAATGAAAATACAATACATTTTGTATTTTAAATACAATACATCACACTACTCCAAATCAAAATAAAGTTGTTATATCTAAATAAATTTACAAGTTTACCAAATTAACTTCACCTCCTACAAGGTACCTTGAAATATAGGAGGAAGCCAGCCAGCCAGCTCTAAAGGGATCTATGAAGAGCTAGGAGTTAAGCTTGCAGTTCTGCCTGGGAGAACAAGACTAACAACTAAAATAAAATAGAAGGTTTGAGTGAACCTATCACATTTACTTAATTTTAACACACTAACATTTTAATTTCACTAGATGATGTATCTTCTTCTTTTTATACAAGCCACCTGACATCCTGTACTGAAAAGATTTAAATTCTACAGTAGTATTCACTTCTAAAAATAACAACGTTTAGAATTGTCTATAAATGTACCATATATCTTTAGGTACCTTTTTCAAACAGATATATATATATATATATTTGATATGAATGTGATTTTATTCAGAGTATATTAAGCTTAGAAGGAAAAGCATACATTCAAATGGCAGCGTTTTAACAGCTGAACGCTGTATCAGAAGGGGTAGTTTTGTTTACTTAGTAACGTCACCTCTATGCCACATGCAGAAAGAAATGCAAGAAGCACCACCACAAAGAGCCCTTGAACCCCCCCCCCCGGATGGACATATATTTAAAATTTAGCGAGAAAAGAAACACTCACTCGGCGGTAACCAGGAAGTAAACTGAGCAGTGTGAGAGAGGGCTTGCACATTGCAAAGCGGCAACTCTACCTACCGCAACACTATGGGAGTTCTAACGCTGGTTTTCACGTACAAAGCGTGGCACAAGTTAGCCTGACAATTACCAGGACTCGTACAAAAGAAATAATAAAACAAAATTATAAAGGAACAGCTGCCGACTTTAATTTAAAAGGGAAAAAGGACTAAACAGTCTTCTCAAACCCTCTTCAGCAGTGTATATACGAACACTAAAAGTACACTGCGAGGATTTTAACATTATACCAAGTATATCTAAACTTCCCATTTAGGGGAGGTTTACCAACTACATTATTGGTTTTCATTTCAAAATTACTCTGAAATACAAGTTCACTAAGCAGGGAGGGGTTCAAAGGAAATAAGCTTCATATAGCAGAATCAGGGGTGAGGGACAAGGATAGCAAGAAGGTTATATAGTTGGCCTGCTTATATAAGTGAAGAGTGGAAAGATGAGAAAAGAGTGCAAGAAAACAAAACAATAGAGAAGGGCTGTTGCAACAGACAAAAAAAATCAAAAGTCTGGTATATGGAGTTATTCCCAACACGCTCTTCTCATGTACTCAGGGTCTCACTGCCTAAGGAGTCACTGGTTGTCATGTTCGATGTCCTTAAGATCAGAACACGCTAAGGTGCAACAGCCATCAGCTTTGCTCCCCCTCCCTTGAAACACCCTGCAGAAGTCTCTAAAACTTACCCTAATACCTGGGATATCTGTCTTGAAGGAACCATGTAATTATCACTGTTAACCGCATTTTGAGAAATAGTTGGTAAGCATCATGATTTTCAGCTGCATACCCTTCTCTGATCCACCCCTGGTTTACCCCCTTCTTGGCTTTTTCCTAAACATACACAACTTTGAATCCCCACTCCCACACCTGCCCCATCATCAACCATATTCTTACTGCCCTCTCCCTTCCTCCTGCCTTCCACTTTTCACCTCCTACCCCGCTATTCTGCTCAGCTCTAACACCTCTCTATAGCTGTCTTTGTTCAAAAGCACTTAATTTCACCTGCACTACCCTATTAATACGGCCTTCAGTGTAAGGATGGGTGTAGACCTAGATACTGGATGCATCTATTTACTTTGATCTCCTCCACCCATAGAAAAGTGTTGTATCCATGAATACTAACCCTCTGTAAAACCATTTGTATTATGTTCCTATCTGTATATACTGACTAGGTGTCCCACCTTATGTTATCTAACAGGTACTCAAATTGTGTACTATTGTATTGTTAATTGTTTCTTCACTGTCTTTGGAATTGTTTATGTCCTTCCAGGACCATCTTGCAAATGAGCCTGCTCAACAGTGTATTGCCTGGTTTAAATAAAGATTGACTGATTGAAAGTGTATCAAAATCAGACTCTTAGAAATCAGTATTATCTGTTGCTCGCTATTATTCAGTTCCTGATTAGTTTCCTTATTTTGACATTCAAGTTGATTGCAGTAGAATAACATTTATTTTATTTGGGACATGCAGAAGCAGAGGAAGAAATAGTGAGGCAATATCCATAAGTCATGTGATCACCCATAAGGCATTCCATTTCTGTAGGCTCGATTCTCTTGGGGAGCCACATGAAGTAAATGGAAGAAGCGGGGGGGAGGGGGGCAGTAAGGTGAAATAGCAGGTGAAGAATCCCCTTGTAAAAGGAACACAGATACATGTACTACTGTATATTCTAAAATATAGAGTCAGTAGCATATAAGAGACAACATTTTCTATCTTATGTCATACAATGACTATTTCATGTTGTCTCTTTTTCAGGAAGGTTTTAACTCCCACTGGTTGTTAAGTCCATCAGGCTTAACACTTTTCAATCTGAAGATCCATTCACTTTCTTTCATTAACAGTAGATTTACCCTATCACCGCCATACTTCATAGGGGGCACCCATTCATTCCCCATGAACTTAAGTCCTGCAGGATTTGAAGCATGAAATTGTGCAAAATGATGTCCCACGGGTGTGTCTGTTTTGCAGTTCCTAATATTTTGTGTGTGTTCTTGGATTCTGGTCTTAACCTGTCTAGTGGTGTGCCAATTATATGAAATATTACAGTGGCACCACAGGATGTGTATCACAAAGGGAGTAGTACAGGTGATTGAGATTAAACTTCTTCTCAACAATTCTTGGATGTACCAAGGTTTTACCTTGTTGGCAGTAGCAACAAATGTTACAATTACAGGATTTAAACATGCCTGGTGGTCTGTTTGGTAGCCAACCCTTTTCTGTTTTTTTTTTCTGCTGGTAAATGGCTACGCACCAGTTTATCCCTTATGCTAGTAGCCCTGCTAAATGTGATTCTTGGTGTGTTCCCTATTGCCTGGGAAAGCTGTGGGTCCCCTAATAAAATCTGCCAGTTCCTGAAAACAGTGTTGCCTATCTGGCCTGGCCAATTATTGAACTCTGTGACAACGGTCACTTTTGTGTCTTCAGTTGCTTTTTATGTGTTCTATAGGTGTTTCTGAGAAGTTCTTCCTAGAACTAGAATATGCTTTTGTAATGCATCCGTTATTATTGTCTCATTCTAACCCCTCTTCAAAAACCTAATTTTCAGTTATTCAGCTTGTTCAAGAAATGATTATCTTCAGAACAGTTTCACCTAAGGTGCAAGAATTACCCATAGGGCAGCACTGAATTCTTCAATCTGATTTGGTGGGCACTATCTGCTTGCAAAACAGAATTGGTAGCAGTACTTTTCTGTAGCTTTTGCTTCTGATTTTACTTCCCTGGTCTGTTGGTTTTGTCAGGGGTGACATCCAGGAAATTGATTTTTCTGTATCTGTACAATGCGTAAAGTGAAGATTCTTATCAATCACATTAATCCAGGACATAAATGCCTCAATCTCCTGTTTGTGCCCCTGCCAGACACAAAGTATGTCATCAATAAAACAATGCCAAAGCCTGATCCTGGGCAGGTACAGATTATCTGTAGAGGCGATAATTTTCTTCTCCCACATGCCCAGGAATGGGTTTGGCATACAATGGTACCATTGGAAGCACCTGTGGCAGTGCCACAGAGAGTTGTAAAGTGAGTGCCACAAACTCAGGTTAATTGTGAGATAAACCCTAATGCTGCTAAAATGAAGCTGATGGGCATGTCTTTCTCTGTTTCTTGTGTAAACATATATCTGCAGGCTTCATTGCCATCTTCATGTTTAATACTGGTATAAAGGGTGTGGCAGGGTGACCCTTGTCAAGGATGGGTACCCTGGTAGAAAGATGAGGTTCCCTTAACACCCCCCCAAAAAAAAAATGAAGCACTAGGTATGTTGGTCCAGCATGCCAGCTGGCTGAGGTAATTAAGGTGCTGGTTGCTGAAACCAAGTACATAAAATGCCTATAAAGCGTAATAAGTGTCTATAAGAAAAATAGGGTGCTTATGGTTTAAATACAGTACTTTGAAAGTTTAAATACAGTGCGTGAGATGCATTTACAGCTGTTCACTGAATTTAATCTGAAGTATGTTTGTGCCTTTAAATAATAAAGTGCTTTTTGTTTTGAAAGTAAAAGGCAGCAGTGCTACCATGTAACATTTTGTACTAGATGTTAGTTATAAAATAAATAAGAATTAACACAAGTTGAGTTGCTTATGCTACATACATACAAGGATTCCATAGGAAAGGAGAGGTTGATAAAGAACTCCAGGGGCTGGATATTCAAACTGCGCTATTTTGTGGCGCAAGCCCTTGCGCTGCACAAAATAGTTGCGCAGGGGTGTGGCTGGGCGATATTCAAAGGGTTGCGCTATTGAGCAACTCGCAGATATCACCGACCACAACCACTGTGCATGGCGCGGTGGAACGTCGCGCCACCGCAAGTGGTCAGAGTGGAGCATCAAGTTGCGGTGGCGCTAAGTACCATTTTGCCGTCGCCAAATTTCCCATTTTCAAAGGAGACATGCAAATGGGGCCATAATTCATGCAAGGCACAGGGAGCCATTTGCATCTATTTGTACCCCATTTGCATGCCATTAGCATGCAGGTGCGCCGATTCCGGACTGCGCTGCGGCACCCTGCCAGGCAGCAGCCGTCAGGGACAGCGCCCCTGCAGCCCGATCGCGGAAAAAGCGTAAAGTCCCCCACCCCGACTGGCCCGATCGCGGGCATGAGGTTAATTAACCCCCACTAGCCCGATCGCGGGCATAAGCTAATCATCCCCCCACTAGCCTGATTGCGGGCATAATTGTAAATACCCCCACCAGCCCGATCACTGGCAGCACAGAGTCCAACCCCCAAGGACATATCCCTGGTGGTCCAGTGGACCACTAAGCCCGATCGCGGGCTGCAAAATGTTGCAACACCCTCCCCCAAGAACAGATCCCTGGTGGTTCAGTGGACCGCTAAGCCTGATTGCGGGCTGCAAAATGTTACCACACCCCAAGACCATATCCCTGGTGATCTGGTCCCCCCACCCACCACCCACGAGCCCCCCAACCCGCCCCGGCGGCGGAAGCTCCCCCGCCCGACTGACTGCCGGGGGAGCTGCACCCATTGGTGCAGAGCAAGAGCCAATGGGCGGCAGCCCTACCGGGCAATCGGGCGGCAGGCGGGTGGGATGCTGCTGGCTGCCGGGGGAGCGGGTGGTGGGGCTCGTGGTGAGGGACACTAGATCACCAGAGACTCTGAGGTTCTGTTGTTGCAGCCCAGCGATCGAACTGCGATCACTGAACCACCGAGATATGTCACTGAAAATGAACTCTCAGCTACTCATGACCCAGGCTGGTGAAAATAATTATACCCTAACGATCAAACTGATTGAGAAATTGACAAGCATGCCCTTGATAGTGTCGAGGTTATTAACCTTATGCCTGCGATCGAATAATCGAAAGATTCGCTTTGCGTCCAGCTGAATGAGGGTGGGGGATTTTTTACTTTTGCCCATGATCGGGCTGCAGGGGCACAGGGTAGGTTAGGGCCAACTACAGGGGCAGCCTGCTGTGTGTTATGCCCTGCAATGCAGCAGCTCACCTGTGGGTGGCCTCGACTTACTCCTTTTTTTGGCTCAAAGTTGTGCAGGGCGCGGGTCGGGGTTGCACCTGCACAACTCTGCACAGCCGCCCGAATATCGCGGGTTGTGCAGTTTATGCATGGTTCCTCCCCTCCGTTTCAGCATGCATTCATTTGCATTGCACTGTTGCTCAAGCTTGCCTTGGGGGCGCAACTACCTCCTGCTGAATATGGCAGAATGGCGCCAATTTCGGACTTCATGCAGGCAAACCTTTTGAATATCCAGCCCCAGGTCTTTTCTGAAATACATAAATGTAAAAGGGGCTTACTAGTGTTTGCAGTTCTCCACAGCAGAGCAGCAGGTTAAATTTCTATGTAGAGAGCCTGCTGCTTTGCTGCAAACCTGGAGGAGTTAAGGATTTAAAGGTACATGAATATCCCTGTGAAACCACAAAGTGTAAAATGGTGGCAGCCTTCAGTATAAGAGTTGGCTGCAAGTCTTAAGAATGAAAATGCACAAATGAAATAAAATAATAAAGCTAACATATAAAAAGACACCCCAAGTCTCTGTAGAATCCCACACACAGTTTCTCTAATCACTGCCCTGCTGCATGAGTGTACACAAGTGAAGGGGTTGACAGAAATCTATCTGGAGGAAAACTAGGTGACTGCTTGTGGTTTCTTTTAAAACAGATAAAACAGATAGGCCTCATGTCTTTAAGGCAAGGCTGGAGAGGTTTAAAAGCAATAAAGTTATGAATAGTCATTGAAATTAAAGGAAGAAAAAGAAACTTGCAATATATTGTATTAGTAAATATCAGGCCTTTTGGCCTGTAGGTCCACTCTCTCCAAGAATAGTATGCCAAATGAGGTGCATTATAGGGTGACAGCGGACCCTAGTAGCCCTCTTTTTATACTAATGATCGGTCAATCACAGCTCAGTGGAAAGTTTTCCACTTCCTCTTACTATTATATTCTTTTCTTGCAGGACTTTTTCTTGTATGAAGGTTTCCTTAGTTAATTATCATGTTTAGAAGGCCCTCTGGCACTGTATAATTTAATATGAGGGCCTAAACAAAAGTTTTATAAGTTGATGATGCTGTGGTCACATGACTTCAGTAGGCGGGTATAAAGCCTACCTTAGCAAGCTATATCCAGATAGAAGTCAGTTGGACCTGACTTCCAGAGGTGGTGGACCTCTGAAGTGCACACATTTGTGTGAAACAGGCGAGGAGATAGCCTGGTGGCACTGCTGGGCAGAGCAGTGGCCCTTCCTGAGAGTATTTCATCTGTTTATTATTTTGTTGAGATTCTGAAAGTGAATGAACTAACCTTATTTTCCTGATTTCTGTGAAACTTGATTTCAGCTTTTTCTGAGAAAAATAAAATAAGTGTCTTGCCGGCACTTTTTATGCGCTGAGTTTGTAAGTCTGCCTGGTTTATTATCCTGTCTATCCCAACCCCGTTACAAAGGGACTCTACATCGATGCTTAACCAAATCATATTATCCTTCCACTGAAAATCAGCAGTTTTATTCAGAATATCTGATGTGTCTCTGGTGTATGACCACAGATCTGTCACACACCTCTGTAAGAAAAAATCTACGAACTTTCCCAATCTATCTGTTAGTGAGTTATTTCCAGAGATGATAGGTCAACCTGGGGGCTCTTCAAGATCTTTATGCACTTTAGGGAGAATATAAAAGCCTGGAACCACTGGATGTTCATTCCACAAAAACTCATATTCTTTTTCAGTAATGTCCCCCTTCCCCACTGCATCCTGAAGTAATCTGTTCAGTTCACTTCTAAAGCCTGCAAGGGGTTACATATCAATTTCTTGTAATTTCTATCATCATTCAGTAACACATGGCAATCTGAACATAATGTTCTTTATCCATGATGACTATGTTTCCCTCTTATCAGCAAGCTTCACTACTATTTCAGTGGATTTGCTAAGATTTGAGAGGGCTCTAAAGTCGCCATAAGTTAAATTCCTATTGCTGAGCCGGCCGGTGATGCTGAGGTTGAGACACTGGATGCCACACCTTGCTCCACCCCGCGACCCGGGTTTGGGAGTGAACTCTGGCCAAGGGGTTGGCTGGAGGAGAAAGGCTGGAGCATCCGGCGACAGCTCGCCTTCTCCTGGGGAGGAGGGCCTTTCAGTCCGGCAAGCAGTGACCCCTGGCGGAGGCTGAGCCGCGACAGCAAGCTGGAGTCACTGAGGCATGATTGGTCACAGGCGTGGGCCTGGGACCAGTTAGCTTCAGGGGCAGCTCCTTCTCGAA
The DNA here is from genome assembly GCA_016271365.2 of Neoceratodus forsteri. NCBI lineage: Eukaryota > Metazoa > Chordata > Ceratodontiformes > Ceratodontidae > Neoceratodus > Neoceratodus forsteri. The sequence continues at coordinate 1,049,909,025 of CM057456.1, forward strand.
AAGGAGGGAGAGGATGTTGCGACGCGTTGGCATCGGCCATGATGTATGGGCACGCGTCCCACAGAACAAGGGAAAACCCTCCAGAGCCGGGAAGACGGAGCGCCGAGCCTGGTCCCGATATGCCAGTGCTTGCCTGCAGTCCAAAGGACCCTGACAAAGATTGCAGGATTTGGGGTTAGCCCCACCCTGACCCCTGCCTGGGGTGGGGTTTCCGAGGCTGGATGGAGCACCAGGGGCTGTCAGGTAAGGCATTGACAGGGACAGGCTTGAATTGGTGACTTCGATGGTGCGGCTTTGGTGGGACGTGGGGGATAGAAATATTAAAAATAATTTTCGTGTTGCAGTGGTTTCCAGCTTTATCCAACAATTCATTAACAGCTCGACCACCACATTTTCAAACATATTAATGGCGCTGTTAAAAATATTAGGAATGAATGTAGAATCTGGTCTGAAAGTTTGTTTTCTTTCTTCTGTGATCTTAACAGATGGCAAAGACCTCCATGTTGCATCTTGCTCGTCAACACCATTAACATCTGATAAGTCCTGCAAGTCACGTGTGCTGATAGATGTTAATGTTATTGATGAATTTCAGCTGTGGTGTGATGTTTTGATTATAGGTGTATTTAAGTCGTTGTAGGTATCTCCTAAGCAACACCCCCTGACGAAGGCTTTTCAACTGAAGCTCTGGGGTCACGGCTACCTTTCTTGAGCACTAGATAAATGTAAAAGTTTATTTTTTTGCTTAGGTGTATCTCTGAGTGACTTCTTTGGCCACGAGTGCTGCTGCAGTTGTCCTTGTGGTATTGGTTTGGGCTGGTCGCCCTCGCTGCAGCACTGGCCTCACTCTACCGGATTTGCAGCTGCTGCTTGTTTGGATTATTGAGTTTGACTCATACCCCAAACAGTAGACTTATCAGGCATGGCCCCAGACCTGTAGCTTGCTTTGTAGGGTCAAAGGAGAAGACTAATTGTGCATTGCCTCAATCCTGCAGGTCCTAAGTGAACCAGCAGACCCGAGTGGCACAACCCCAGAGCTGTAGCTTACTTTGCACAGAGCCCCCTGGACTCTATGCGGAGCAGCATACCTGTAAGGCACAGTCCTGGATTTGTAACTCGCTTTGCACATATCACTGCAGGCCCCATGCAAAGCATAAGACCTTATGAGACATGACGCCTGACCTGTTTCATGTAGGGCCTAGAGAGGAGACACACAGAACACAGCACCTGACCTGTAACTTGCTTCACTTGGAGCCCTGCAAGTCTTGCACAAAACAGCAGGCATGTAAGGCACATCTCTGGACCTTTAACTTGCTTCCCATGAGGCCCCTTGGTTCCTATGTGAAGCAGCAGACCTGTGGGGCACAGCTTCAAGCCTGTAGTTTGGTTTGCACAGGGCCATGTGGGCTGTAAGCGAAGTGGCAGACTTGTGGAGCATGGCCCCAGAGCTGTAGCTTGGAGCACAGACCTGTGGGGGCACAGCCCCAAACCTGTACCTTAACCTCCGGTCACAGGGGTAGGGAAAGGGGAGTGAGGTGGGTGTTAGAACTCAATGCCACATTTCCCTCCTTTGTGATTTTGTAATCCTAACGTATGTGTAAGTGTAGTTTTTGTAATACATTTCCTTACTTTCTGAGAAAGTATAGTGCCAGATGTATAATTTGCTTTGCCCAGGATCCTGTGGGCCTTATGCAGAACTGCAGTTTGTTTCACGCAGGGCCCGGAAGTAGTAAAGTAGTAACTTTTTTATGCAGAGCCTGCAGTCAAACCTTGGTTCATACAGGGGCACAAAGCAAGACATGTGTGATAACTTGGTTTGCGCAGGGCCCGAAGAAGCAGATGACTAGTAGAGTAGTCCTATAGAGAATAATGTATGGGCATCAGTTAACAACTACACTGTATTCACTTCGAGAGGTTACTGTGGCAACTTTGTGCACTCTCGAGGTTTACAGATGCCTTAGTAACCTTGAAGTAAATTCAGTGAAGCCGTTAACCGATGCCCATACATTATCTTGTATAGTGTATGGGCACCAGTGCAGGAGCCAAAAAAAAACATGAAAATGTAGCATTACCGTGACTACATAGTCAGCTGTAAAGAACACACTGCCTTACCTTTCAGTGAAGATGTGGACACCGCAGATTTTCAGAAAGCTATGTAGACTTTATTTTAACACAAATAGTGAACAACTGATAAAAATGCAGATTAACTGTGCTACAAAAAAACAAATGTTTGAAATAGATTAACAGTCTAACACCATCAGGAAACTGATGTGATGCTAGGGATCAAATCAGGTCATCGTGCACTGTCTTAGCCTGGAAGTGTCGCAGAGGTCACAGTTCATTGAAGAAGGAGATGCTTCTAGGCTCTGAAAAAGATTCAAGGTACTTGAAAACAAGAAAAATTTACTGGAAGGATGAACCATCATTTTTGTTTGCAAACTGCTGTGTGAAAAAGACAAGCGCTTAGCAGTAGTGCAGGAGAATGTGGCAGTCAGCAGCATTCCAACTTGTAGCATCGTTGTGATGTTCAAATGATGGTGTAACAGCTGGATGATGTCACAACAGTGCTATAACAAGACTGTATTTCAGTTGAATTCTGGTAGTAACGTTCTACCATACGCTATAACTATGTTAATTTTTTATGACATTAAATATTTTGCTTGTGTATGACTTTTAATTGTAATACAGAATGCAAGTGTCTTTTTTGTGTCACTTTCTCAACTGTCAGCAAACATAATCTTAGTACATTTAGACAGCCCCCTCCTCCGATCCTATTAGTAGCTACATAGAGCACCTTTAGCCCTGTTCCCTTCTGTATATCATCAAAATGCTGTTTTCAGGGAGGCTGCACCTCAGGTGACTGCTTGGCTCGTATGTGGAAATTCTAGGACATGGATATGTTGTTCATCCACACTTTCTGGCAGGTATCCTTGCGCTTTAAATCTTGCCGGAAGGTCTTCAAGCTGGCTCCTCCCACCCACCGGGTGGTAAAACTCGGCTCTGCCCATAGCATGAATCTTCCTTACGCTTGGAGCTCAGGTTCCTCCTTAACGCTCTGTGTATAAGATTGGTTCCTATTTCTTGGTTTACCCAATATAACTTTTAGGTTTTCAAGACTTTGGTCATTTATTTCCTTGGCGGCTGCGATGGACCGAATGACTCCGGTTTTGGAGGTGCCCATGCGAGATGAAGATGTCTGGATGGATCCGCGCTCCACGTCGTCTACTGCTTAGGCCTTGAGCACGACCCGCGGGCCTGCAACCTGTGCTCTTCCTTCTGGGTCTCGTCCTGGAAGACAGCGCCGCCATTTACTGCTTGGGCGCCCAGGCTGTTACCACGCCAGTAAGTCGAGAGGAGGCCGTTTGGCGGTTTTCCGCGGTGGCTGGCTCGGCGGAACAGCTCGAGCAGATGATCGCCCTCGAGGAGGGGCGGCGCGAGGCCACATCTTCATCTTCTCAGGCTGCGGCCTTTATCCGGTCTCCTTGGGATCCTCCTATTCAGCTTCTTTTAAGGAGATCTGTCAGTCCCTTTCCACCAAGGGAGAGGGACCAACAACTTCAGGACTTTCCTCTCGGTCCAAAAGAAGGACTCCAAAGGTAAGTCCCTCAGTCGGCTCTTGGGAGGCGGGAGAGGTCCCCTCCCGAGTGATGGAGCCATCGACGTGATCGACCCTGCCGGCGGCCACTGGCCTCACGGTGTCCCCGTCAGGTCAGTTGACCGAAAAACCCGTCGATGCAGTCGAGATTTTTCTCGACCCGTCGGACGGATTGTCGACTGGTGAAGCCGAAAACCCTCTCTCGCTGGTTCCCCCGGTGGAGAGCAAGGTTACCGTGGGCTTGCCTGTGCCTCTGGTTCCAGAGTCCACAGTTGAATCTTCCAAGCCGAGGGGAGAGCGCATTTCCCCCACCGTGCCCCAGAACCCTCCTCGGAAACGTTGAGGTTCTCGGTCTCAGACATCTTCTCGGTCCAACCCGATCCACGCCCGACATAAGGCGGTCTCGGTCTCGGTACTGTAGTAGGCATTACCCTTTCGTCCTCGTCTTCCTCCTCGGACGAGGAGGCTTCGAGCAGGGTGCGTCGGCGCTCTGAGGACCTCATGTGACAACAGCTCCTTCTGTCCGGGAGTAAGCCGGCGTCGTCGCCCGGCCATCAAGTGGCTGTCACGGGCGGCGAAGCAACCCTCGCTCTGGCGGCGCCTGCCCCCGGGCCTGTTGCTTGACCGAAACCAGCTGCCCCACCGATTCTGGTGGAACCTCCGCCTCCACAGCCGAAATTTGGGGCCCCGACCAAGAAGCCCCATAGGCTGTCTGTCACCCTCACTCCTGATCGCCCTCGGCAGGTGGAGGGTGGCTCAGGCACAAGGCAGCTCTTTGCGGACTCGTCCGAGTCCGACAACGATTCCTCCCTGTTCTCCAGGCAGGTCGACTTGGAGTCCTCCGGAGGTCAGTTGCTGGACGATAGCCCATCGTCCTTCATGGGTCTGCTTAGGCTCATATCGGAGTCCACTGGGATGCAGCTCGAGCCCGTATCCAAGCGGGCCAAATATCCCCTAATAGAGATATTGGACTGAGGGGATTCTCCCATGGAGGCCTTTCCGGTGGCCGAGGCCATTGTCGGCCTGGCCTTGGAGCTCTGGCAGCGTCCTGCTTCCTGCCCTGCACCTTCGGCCAGGATGGCGAGGAAGTACGCCGTCCCTACCTCTTCCCTGTCCAGGTTTTCGGAACATCCCTTAGCCGAGGGGTTGGTTACCGACAGCATCTTCTGGCATGCTGGGCGCCAGGGGCGTGGACAAGCCTCCCGACAAGGAGTCCAAGAAGTTGGACTACGCTGGGCGCAAAGTCTACGCTGCATCCTCCCTTGGCCTTCGTCAGGCCAGCTCAGCCATGCTGATGGCACACTTTTCTCATGCCCTGTTGGGCTCCCTGGACGAGGTAGTCCCACATCTCCTGACTGACCTGCAGACCACGGTCAAGCAGGTGCGGGACCAGGGCAGGGCAGTGGCCAAGCAGCAACTTCAGACTGCTTTGGACATCGGCGACTCATGTGCCAGGTCAGTTGCGGCTGCAATGGCTATGCGCCGTCGGGCATGGCTGAGGATATCCACTTTCTCAGCGGATACCCAGCACAAGTTGGCGGATGTCCCCTTCTTGGGGACCGACCTCTTCGGCCCTGGAGTGGAAGGTCACCTCCAGAGGATTGAAAAGTCCAGTGCCACTCTGGACTCGGTCTCATCTGCCCAGAGGGACAAGGACCACAGACCGCAACCCAAGCCCTTTCATCCATCTGCGCCCACGGCATGTCTGGCCCAGCAGCTTCAGGGCCAGCAGGCTCGCACTTGGCATCCCAAACCCAAGCCTGCGGCTTCCTCTTCTAGGAAGCAGGGAGGTAAAGGCCCAGGAAGTCCCTCGGCCGGTCCCTCCTCCAAGCCTACCTAGTGACAGGTTGAGGGGTGTCGCCCCCAACCTCGTCACCCCACCCCAGGTTTCCCCTGTGGGGGGATGACTCTGCCACTTCCTTTCCATCTGGTCCGCTATCACCACAGACCGGTGGGTGCTGGAAGTGGTAGAAAAGGGCCTGCCTCTGGAGTTCGAGCAGGCCCCACCCTTCCGAGCCGTGGCCCCCCCCTCGGGGTCCACAGCCTTGCTGTTGGCTCGCCGAGCCGACATCGCTCTGTTGCTCGAGAAGAGGTGATCAGAGAGGTGGGAACCCTTCCTCAGGCCGGGGTTTGTGTCAGGTACTTCCTGGTCCCAAAAGCGGATGGGGCTGGCGCCCCATTCTCGACCTGTGCGACCTAAACAAGTTCCTAAGGTCTCGGACCTTCAGGATGGTCACTCTGGCTCAGATAATACTATCCCTGGAGCAGGCATGTGGTTCTGTTCTCTGGACCTACAGGACGCGTTCTTTCACGTCCTATCCATCCGTCCCACAGAGATTCCTTAAGCTTTCGGCGGAGGATCCCTTTACTAGTTCGAGCCATGCCCTTACCTTTCTCTTGCTCCAGGGTCTTCACCAAATGCATGGCAGTGGTGACAGCATTCCTCTTGACACCCGAGGCGTCCGGGTGTACCCTTACCTGGATGTTTGGCTGATAGCAGCCTCCAGACAGGAGGTGGAGCAGTCAGAGATCTGGCCCTCCATGTTTGCTCTCAGATCAGCCTTCTCATCAACGAGGCAAGTCAGAACTCGGTCTGAAGCAGGTGATTCATTTCATCGGGGCAGAGCTCGACTGTCTTTGAGCCAGAACACGCTCCGGCGGACAGGGACAAGGTTCTTTCCTCCTTGCCCAATCATTTCTGGTTGGGCAATCGCGCCCTGCCCGGGACTTCCTGCGCCTCCTGGGTCTCATGGCGGCCTGCACCAGCGTGGTCCGTTGGGCCCGCTGGCACATGCGTCCCCTTCAGTGGGGATTGGCCAGCCAGTGGTCTCAGCGCTGCGATCCATTGGACCAGCTAGTGGCGGTGACCAGGGATGTGGAATGCTCTCCAGTGGTGGACCGTTCCAGCTCATCTGCAGGAGGGCATCCCATTTGTCCGCCCGAGCCGGCGGTCTCTCTATCGACCAATGCCTCTCTGATGGGTTGGGGTGCCCATCTGGGGAGCACAGCGCCGCGGCCTCTGTCTCCTCGGGAGTCCCGATGCCATATCAACCTGCTGGAGCTTCGAGCGGTTCATCTAGCCCTCACCGCCTTTGCTCCGTTTCTTCGGGGTCAAGTGGTTCAGGTCCAGACGGACAATACCACGACCATGTACTACCTAAACCGCCAGAGCGGGACGCGCTCCATGCCTCTGTGCAAGGAAGCTCTCCGCGTTTGGTCACTCGTGCGCAGCCTGGAGGCGGATCTCCTAGCCATCCATGTGGCAGGAGCCTCCAACACCTTGGCCGATGCCCTAAGCCGGATAGGGGCTATGTCCCACAGTGGTCTCTCTCCTGCGGAGGTAATACAAGTCTGTTCTCCCACTGGGGCACACCTCAGGTGGACCCATTTGCCTCCAGGGAGAATGCGAAGCTGAGGCTGTTTCATGCCCGCCCCCCTCAGCAGGGCTCGCTGCAGGGGGATGCCTTCTCGAGGCCGTGGACCCCAGGCCTCTTCTACGCCTTTCCGCCATTTCCCTTGATCCACAAGGTCCTTCTCAAGGCGAGGAGGGACAAGGCGCAGGTGATTCTGGTAGCCCCAGACTGGCCTCGCCAGTTCTGGTACCCAGATCTCCTCAGTCTCAGCTCCAGGACTCCGCGGCAGCTTCCAGCTCGCCCGGACCTGTTATCAGTCAATCAGGGAGCGTATTCCATCTGGACCTTCAATCCCTGCACCTGGCGGCCTGGTTCCTGGCGCTGGAGTTCCAGGCCTTGGGTCTTTCGACGAGGTCCTCAATGTAGTTGAGGCGTCCCGTGAGAGTCGACCAGAAAATGCTATGCCTTCAAATGGAAGAGATTCTCCATTTGGTGTCAGGGCAAGGGCCTGGACCCTTCCTCCTGTTCCTTGGCAAGCATCTTGGACTACCTATGGTCCCTTTCTCAGCAAGGGCTTGGGTCGGCGACCCTAAAAAGGTGCACCTGGCAGCCATCTCTGCCTTACCGGGCGCGGGCAGGAAGCAGTCATGATAGGAGAGAAGGTGGTCTGGCATTTTTCAAAGGCCTTGACCATTTCCCTCGATGCGAGAACCTCTACCTCCGTGGGATCTACTGCTGGTATTGACAAAGCTCATGGGCAAGCCATTCGAACCAATGCACAGGTGTGACATCTCTCTCCTGTCATGGAAGACCACCTTCTTGGTGGCTATCATGTCAGCCAGAAGGATGGGAGAGCTCCAGGCGCTTTCCATTGAGTCTTCTTACCTGGTCTTCCACAGGGACAAGGTTGTCCTGCGCCCCTTCCCGAAATTCCTTCCGAAGGTGGTGTCGGAGTTTCACCGTAATCAGGTGTTGACTCTGCCGGTGTTCTACCCCAGTCACCTTGGGCGAATATAGGCTCCATACTCTGGACCCTAGAAGGGCGCTCGCTTGCCTGCTTGACGCCTGACTGAGTATCAGGAGAGGTTAGCCAGCTGTTTGTCACCTACACTGAGCCGCACCTGGCAGACCTGCAGCCAAGCGGACGATAAGCAGGTGGGTCACCTCCTGCATAGATCTCTGCTATAGGTTGGCGGGCATGGAATCTCCCCAGAGGGATAAGAGCTCATTCTACCGCCATACCGCTGCATCGGTAGCTGCATACCTCTCAACCTCCCTCATCAAAAATCAGGGACAAGGCTTAAAATGATCAGGGACAAATAACCAAAATCAGGGACACATCTGAAAAAATAGTAATATTAGTCCCAGAAGCTGTGTACAACATGCTTCTTAGTGAATAGCATTTTCTTAATGAGAACTAGACTGTAACACCAATGACTGGCATTATTTTGTGATTCAAATCCCTACTTTTCAGTGACAGAAATGCCAGATTTAGGAGGGACAGAAGAAATTTCTGAGGCAAAATCAGGGACATCCCTGAAAATTAGGGACAGTTGAGAGGTATGGGTAGCTGCTTCCAGGGACATCCCTATCCAGGATATCTGCAGGGCTGCTACCTGGAAGTCGGCACATACCTTTATTACCCACTACCACATCAACCTTGAGTCACGCCGGGATGCTGGTTTTGGGGCCTCGGTTCTCCAGTCTCTATTTCCTAAGTAGGGGGTGTGCGCCTTGCCCCCCTCCTCCCAGAACTGCTAGGAGTCTGCCAGAAAGTGTGGATGAACAACATATCCATGTCCCTAGAAATACAGGTTACTCACCTGTAACAGGAGTTCTAGGAATGGTATATGTTGTTCATCCATATTCTCAGACCTCGGCTTCGACACACAACCTGAGCTTCCAGCGGGCCAGATCTGGCATCATGGGGTGGAGCGAAGGGTTTTACCACCCGGGTGGGTGGGAGGAGCCAGCTCGAAGACCTTCCGGCAAGATTTAATGTGGCAAGGATACCTGCCAGAAAGTGTGGTTGAACAACATATACCATTCCTAGAACTCCTGTTACAGGTGAGTAACCTGTATTTATAAGCTGTGCACTGTAAGGTAAAATTAAATCCTTTACCCTCCTTTAAAATATTTTTAAAACTAGCTCATTTAGCTCATTGGGCAGGCAGCTTCCTAGAATGAGTTGCCTGCCTGACTTGTAAGAATGTGTTAGTGGTCTTTAAATTTTGGTACGGAAATGCATAGGTTTTATTTAATAATGAACTGTTAAGGAGACTCCAATTTAATTTGCTTTTATTTTATTTGATACATATTGTATTCTTGTAGATTGGCATCTCTGTTCTTTCTAGTTTTATAGATTTATTTATTTATTTATTTTAGATCTTACTTCAAGAGGGCTCTTGCAGTAGGTAATTACATATAGGACTGACACAGGACCCCACATGAAATTTCTAGCTTCTTGGTCTGTGAGGACCTTCCCGATCAGGTGACCCGGCGTCAGGAGGCGTCGGTATAAAGGGGCAGTCCCGGACTCCGCCTTCCAGTTCTTTCCGCTGTTAGCTCGTTGCAGTATCCTCGCGGAAAAGTTTGTGCTTCGTCAGCCCTACCGCCGTCGGTTTTGCCAAAAATCTTTATTTTTCATTAACGTCGGTACTAGTGTCGATTGTATGTCATCCCTACACCCTCCGAGCACAAGAATAAAACGATTGCAGTGCCCAACTACATAAGAAGGATGGCCACTCCCTGTGCCTGTTCTGCCTAGGCCCCGATCACCCGGTCGAGAAGTGCCAGCAATGCCTCGGTTTCAATGCAGCTACCCGGAAAAGGTGGCAGCAATCCCTGGAAGGCCATATTTTGCCTCCATCAGTCCTTCCTTCACCTGGAGCGCCAGACCTGATGTCGGCTCCCCAGACGCCGACTCCGACGCCATCCCCCCCACCGTCAGCCTTACCGACTCCGGGAGACATTCCGATCCCATCGGGCCCTCCGGGCTTTCTACTATGGACCTGCTCGTGAGGCCCTGCTTCAGAAGCCCCCCGGCTCCCTGGTATCCTCCATCCTATTCGATGCCGGTGTACCTGGGACCGCAGTACCCGGCGCCACAGTACCCGACACTGGGCTTCCCGACACCGCAGTACTCGACGCCACAATACCCGATGCCAAGCTACCCACAGCCGGGTTTTGGATACGCTCCATACGGTTAAAACCCATATCCTTATCCCCCACCTCCTCCTCCTCCACCGTCCTCATGGCCGCCGGTGGACCTCCAGGGGACTCTGGCCTCCTGGTGGGCTGAGGCCAAGGCTCAGCTCACCAAAGCGGTCGAGAGCCGCCTTCCGGTGACGGTGCCGTCCCAGGTTCCCGTACGCCTGAGGCGGCACAGTCCCTCACCACCTCCGGACTCCAGGGTTCTTCCGTCTGGATCCAGAAGGGGCAGGACACGCTTCCTGGGGACTTCCCAGGGATCCGTTCCTCCCAGGTCGGGAAAGAGTCTTTTCTTCTTCCTCCTCCTCTTCACTCTCGGACTCTTCGTGGCTGCTCGAGAGGCGGCGAGCCTCGCTGTCCGTCGAAACCCAGGCCAGACTCCTCCGAAATCTTCTCCGGAGGATCCTTCTTTTACAGAGTTGCTTAGGAAAATCCAGGAGGTTCATCAGTGGCACTCCCTGGAACCAGATCCTCAGCGTCTGAAACTTGCTGAACATCTGGATCTGCCCGTGACAGCCCCTACCTTGATGCCACCCTGGATAGAGCCTCACGCCGACCTTGTTACCACAATATGGAAACAACCGTCGGCCTTAGCCCCACTTCCTAGGAAGTCAAACTGGCTTTATCAGGCTCCAGAAGGTGTTGGTTTCCGATTCTCACCCGTGCCGACTCGGTCATGATTAGTGCCGTTCACGGCCAGTCAGCGAATCCTAAACATCTTAGCTCGTCACTTCCTGATAAGGAATCTCACCTTCTGGACCAGTATGGGAGAAAGATTTACGCTTCCTCCACACTGGGGATCAGGGCCCTGAACTATGTCGGCCACATGGGGGACTACCAGAAGGCCATCCTAACTCAGGCAGAAGCCAAACTGGACTCCTTGCGTGACTCCCAAGTCAAGCAGGAGTTGGCTGATCTCGTCCACTCTGCTCGTTCGGCCAGTCGGCACATGCTGCGTGCGACATATGATGCAGTGGACACTGCTGGGCGGAGCTCAGCTTTCACTGTAGGCCTACGGCGTCATGCTTGGCTCCGCATGTCAGGTTTGTTCCCAGAGGTGCAATCTGCTATCCAGGAAGCACCCTTCCGGGGGTCGGTGCTTTTCGGGGGTGATGTCAAGGGCATCATCACCGATTTGCAAGAGAAGGGGACGGCTCTGAAGTCAGTTGATTCCATGTACCGTCCCCATCAGCAGCAGCGCTGTCCCTTTCGCAGACAGAATCGGCCAAAGGCAAAACCCCAGGGAAGGCGAGCCACAAAATGCCAGGCCCCCGCGGCTGCCAAGCCCCCGCCCGCCCAAAAAAGCAGCGGGTGCTTCAGCTGTGGCGCTACCCCACACCACCTGACTCCTTTCATCTCCCTGCCTCTGGACTCCCGGAGGAACCCGGTGGGAGGAGGTTTCTCTCCACCTTCCGGGATGGGAGAGGATAACCACAGATTCCTGGGTGCTCCAGCTCATAGCGAAGGACACTCCATACAGTTTCTTCTGAAACCATCCCGCCACCCCCCTCTGAAGTCGTCGTATTCACGGGAACATCTTCTCTTGGTCCAGGAGGAAATCTCGGCTCTTCTGCTGAAGCAAGTGATAGAGCCTGTCCCCCTTCATCTACAAGGGACAGGTTACTATTCCCATTTCTTCCTGGTCCCAAAGAAGACAGGAGATCTCAGACCAATTTTGGAGCTCAGTTCCCTGAATCTCTACATAGAGTACAAAAGGTTCAGGATGCTCTCTTTCCAGAGCCTTCTGCCCCTCCTCCGGCCGGGTCAATGGCTTTGTGCTCTGGATATGCAGGATGCTTATCTGCACATTCCCATTCACCCATCTGGCAAATACTTTCGTTTTGCGTTCAGGGGATCACTACCAGTTCAAAGGTGCTCCGTTTGGTCTATCCTCGGCCCCAGTATTTACAAATGTTTGGCAGTGGTGGCGGCCCACCTGAGTACCAAGGGAGTGCAGGTTTTCCCGTACCTGGACGACTGGCTCCTGTCGGCCTCGTCCAGGAAGGAACTCCTGCGTTTCCTCTCCCTTACCAAGCAGGTTTTTGCCTGCCTGGGTATTACCATCAACCATTCCAAGTCTCATCTGGATCCATCCCAGAGGCTACAGTTTATTGGGGCGATCCTTGACACGACCATGAGCAAGGCCTTCCTGCCTCCGGACAGGGCGGCCACCCTTCAGACCCAAATAAGTCTGTTGTCCGACCGCTGGATGGTGTCTGCGAGGTCGGTCCTTCACCTTCTTGGGCTCATGGCGGCTGCTATCCCGACGGTACCTCGTGCTCAACTCCACATGAGGATCTCACTGTGGACTCCACGCTCTCAGTGGGATCAGCTAGTGGATGACCTAGATCACTCGGTTCTGATCTCCTCGCCAGTGATGCGAGACTTGCAGTGGTGGATGGTTCGAGAGAACCTGTTTCGGGGAGTTCCTTTCTTTCATCCTTCCCCCTCCCAGACTCTAACCACAGACACCTCAGTCAAAGGTTGGGGAGCCCATCTAGGCGCTCATCGGACCCAGGGCTCTTGGTCCAAGCTAGAACAAGCTCTCCACATCAATGTGCTCGAGCTTTGGGCAGTGTTGTACGCTCTCCAAGCCCTTCACCAATACATCCTTCCGGCCACCTAGCCATCCAGATGGACAACATGTGCGTGGTGTGGTATATCAACTAGCAGGGAGGGACTCGGTCCTACCCTCTATGCAGGGAGGCAATGAGGGTTTGGGATTGGGCAACACACACGACCTTCACTCACGACGATTCACGTTCTGGAGTCGACAACACCCTGGCAGACAAGCTAAGTCACACTTCTGCTCTGATTCACAGTGGGAACTGGACCAAGGGGTCCTAGACAATATCTTCAACTTTGGGAACACCACAGGTTGACCTGTTAGCATCTCCCTAAGCATAAAACTTCCCATCTTTTGCTCGCTCGTTCAAGAGCAAGGCACTTTTGAGTGACTCTCTCTCTCTCTAGACTGGAAGGACAGATTCGTATGCCTTTCCCCAATTCACTTATCCCATGGTCTTGCGAAACTAGCTTCAGAAGAAGGAGAATGATTCAGATCATGCTTTCTGGCTCAAACAAATCTGGTTCTCTCTTCTACAACAATATTCAGAGGATCCTCCTCTTCCTCTTCCTCTATCTCAAGGTTTGTTGACCCAGGATCAGGGACCCTGGTCCATCCAGGCCTCAAATCCTTCAACTGCATGCATGGCTCCTGCAGACCTAGCCCAGTCCCATTTTGGAGTGTCTCCCAAAGTGGCGAAGATTTTAATGGAGGCCAGAAAACCCTCCACCAGATCCACTTATACCATGAAGTGGAAAAGAGTCATTATTTGGGCCGCTTCCAAGAACGTGGAACCTTTCTCCTGTTCAGCGTGGCTTCTGCTGGAGTATCTGTCATTTGTTTGACCTGGGTCTCAGCCATTCCTCTCTGAAGGTACACATGCGGCCATTCGACCTATCATGTTCCCTCATGAACAAAACTTTGCTCAACTGAGGTCTCAAGACCTTTCTCAGAGGTCCTCCATCTGAGCCCCCATCCGTACTCCTGCTCCCCCTTGGGACTTGAACTTTGTTCTCAGAAACTTACTCTTCCTCCCTTGAATCTGCAGCTTCTGTGGATTAGAAGTTCCTTTCGATGGAAGGCGCTCTTCCTGGTGGCCATTACTTGACTCGAAGAATCTCAAGCTCAGGCCCTGATGTGTAAAATCCCATACTTGATTTTCACAAGGACGTGTTGCTCTTCGCATTAATTCTAAGTTTCTCCCTAAAGTAGTAGCAGAGTCTACCTTAAATCAGTCCATAGAGTTACCTGCATTTTTATGCATTACTCTAATCAAGGGGAGTATTTACTCCATACTATGGATGTTAACTGGATTCTGAGATACTACACCAACAGGACGAAGGATCTCAGAAAGACTGATCAGTTGTTCGTCTCTTTTGCTCACAAAAGGGAAGGCAGTGCTGTTTCCAAGCAATGCTTGTCTAAGTGGTTGGCTCATTGCATCACTTTCTGTTATGACAAATACAACAAGACCCTCCCAGGTCAAGTCAGAGGCCATGTTTCAAGAATGTGTCTGCAGCAGACATCTGCGCTGCCGCCACCTGGACTTCCGTCCATACCTTCACGAAACACTACAGTTTGGATGTTGCCTCTCGCCGTAGAGCAGGCTTCGGGCTGGCTGTTTTGCAAGGCCTCCTATCTTGAGACTTGCACAACCAGAACTACCTTTTGGAGTAGTTTTCCTCCTCCCGGTGCCTCTCTTTGTTCCAGACTGCTTGGGATTCAGTCCTATATGTAATTACCTACTGCAAGAGCCCTCTCGAAGTAAGATAGTACAGTTCTAGGGACATGGATATGTTGTTCATCCACACTTATTGGCAGGTTCTTTGCCGCTTTAAATCTTGCCGGAAGGTCTTCAAGCTGGCTCCTCCCACCCACCCGGGTGGTAAATCTCGGCTCCGCCCCATGGCGCCAGATCTTCCTTACAGCTTGAAGCTCAGGTTCCTTCCTTACGCGCTGCGTTTAAGACTAGTTCCTAATTCTAAAGTTCTAAATCAAAAGTTGTTTGCTAAAAGACTTGGTCTTCTTCTCCTCGCGGCTGCGATGGACCGTCGACTCCCGGTTTGGAGGTGCCCTTGCGGGCAGAAGATGTCAGGGCGGATCCGCACTCCCACGTGCGTCTACTGCCTGGGCCTTGAGCATGACCCACGCGGGCCTGTGACTTGTGCTCTTCCTTTTGACCCCTCGTCCTGGGCGACCGTGCTGCCCGATTACAACTGGGCGCCCGAAAAGAATTCCACGGTGAAATCTAAAGAGGCCCGATTGGCGGTGTCGGCGGGCACCGGCAGATCAGCTCGAGCAGATGATGCCCCTCGAAGAAGGAGAGCGGCGGGCGCTTCTACCTCGGCTGTGGCATTTGTCCTCTCTCTCAGTGCCTCGTGCTCGGCTTCTTTTAAGGAGCTTTGTCTGACCCTCTCGACCAAAGTGAGGGTCCAACTATCGGGACCTTTTCCAGGTCCAAAGAGCAAAAGTAAGTCTCTCCGTCGGCGGCTCTTGGGGAGCGGGAAGATCCCCTCCCTTGTCGACAGTCGACTTTGGTCGACCCCTCAGCTTCGACCACTGGCTTCACGGTGTCCCCGTCAGGCCAGTTGACCGAGACTCCCATCGGCAGCGGTCGAGATTTTCTCAACCCGTTAGGCGGGTTGTCGGCTGGAGCTGAGAATCCCTCTCCCGGTTCCCCGGTGAGTTGAGATCCCGTCGGCTCGTCTGTGCCTCGGTTCCGGAGCCTTGGTGGGATCGTCCGAGGCGAAGTGCCGATTCCGACACTTCTCCTCGCCTTCCTCGGCCTGGTCGAGACTCGGTCTCGGTCTCTGACTACTTTCGCGGTCCAGCGATCCGCGCCGCGTAGGCGGTCTCGGTCTCGGCACACGCAGCAAGCGGCGCCGCGCTCTTCCTCTTCCCTCGGATGAGGGAAGCAGCGCAAGAGTTGCATTGGAAGTACGAGGAACTCATGTGGCAACAGCTCCTTTTGACGGGAATAAGCCGACCCAGTCGTCTTCCCGGCCATTAAGTGGCTGTCACGAGCAGCGAAACAACCCCTCGTTGTAGTCGAGAGCCTGTTCTCAGGCGGTTGTTCGACCAATTCCAACTTCCCACCGATTCTGGTGGAACCTCCGCCTCCACAGCCATTAGTTGGGGCTCCGACCAAAAATTCTCGGTCGGCCTTGGGTTTCACTTATAGGCTGTCTGTCACCCTCACTCCCGATAAACCTCGGCAGGTGGAGGGTGGCTCAGGCCAAAACAGCTCTTTGAGACTCTTCTGAGTCCGATGATGGTTCCTCCCTCTTCTCCAAGCGCGTTGACTTGGAGTCCTCGGGAGGCAGTCAATGGACGATAGCCCTTCATCCTTCTTAGGGTTGCTTGACTCTTCTCGAGTCCACGGGATGGCTTCGAACCCGTTCTAAACAGGCCAGGTATCCCCTCCGGAGATTCTGGACCGAGGATTCTCCTGCGAGCCCTTTCCGGTTGGCGAAGCCATGAGTGGATCGGCCTTGGAACTTTGGCAGCATCCTGCTTCGCCCTCGCCCGGCCAGGTTGGCCAGAAGTATCGGTCCCCTACGGTTCCCTGTCGGTTTTGAGACACCCTCGGCCGAGGGTTGGTTACCGACAGCGTTTTCCGGCGTGCGAGAGCGCCAGGATGTGACAAACCTCCCGACAAAGTCAAGAAATTGGATTATGCCAGGCGGAAGAAGTCTATACTCGCGTCCTCTCTGGCGCCCGTCAGGCCAGTTCGGCCGTCCTCATGGCACATTTTCTCACGCCCTGTTGGGCTCCCTGGATGAGGTTGTCCCTCATCTTCCCCCAGATCTGCAGACTACGGTCAGGCAGGTGCGGGACCAGGGCAGGGCAGTGGCCAAACAGCAGGTCCAGACTGCGTTAGACATCGGGGACTCATGTGCCAGGTCTGTGGCGGCCGCAGTGGCCATGCGTCATCAGGCTTGGCTGAGGATATCCACCTTTACCTCAGATACCCAGCACAAGTTGGCGGATGTTCCCTTTTTGGGGACGGTCCTCTTTGGCCCTGGGGTGGAAGGTCACCTGCAGAGGATTGAGAAGTCAGTGCTACCTTGGACTCGGTTTCTTCCGCTCAGAAGGACAAAGGCCGCAAGCCACAGCCTAAGCCCTTTCGTCCTTCTGCGCCCGCGGCACGCCCGGCCCAGCAACGTCAGGGCCAGCAGGCTCGACCTTGGTATCCCAAACCCAAGCCGTCAGCTTCCTTCAATAGGAAGCAGGGAGGTAAAGGCCCAGGAGGTCCCTCGGCCGGTCCCTCCTCCAAGCCTGCCCAGTGACGGGCTGAGGGGTGTCACCCCCATCCCTGTCACCTCACCCCTGGTTCCCCCCGTGGGGGGACTGCTCAGACACTTCCTTTCTGCCTGGTCTGCTGTTACCACGGACAGGTGGGTACTGGAGGTGGTGGGAAAAGGCCTACCTCTGGAATTCGAGCAGGCCCCACCCTTCAGAGCCGTCGCACCTCGGGGGGCCTCGGGGTCCGCAGCCTCACTGGCGGCTCGCCGAGCCGACATCGCTCTCCTCCTCCAAAAGGAGGTGATCACGGAGGTAGAGGACCCCCCTTTAGACCCAGGGTTCGTGTCAAGGTATTTCCTGGTTCCGAAGCGCACAGGGGCTGGCGCCCCATTCTCGACCTACGACCTGAACAAGTTCCTGGGTCCTCGAGCCTTCAGGATGGTCACTCTGGCGCAGATAATACCATCTCTGGAACAGGCGTGTGGTTCTGCTCTCTGGACCTACAGGGCCAGCGTTCTTTCCGCCCTATCCATCCGTCACAGCGGAATTCCTCCGCTTTCAAGCGGAGGGATCCCTCTTCAGTTCGAGCCATGCCCTTGACTTATCTCCAGCTCCAGGGTCTTCACCAAATGCATGGCAGTGGTGACAACATTCCTCTTGGCGCCGAGGGGTCGGGTGACCCTTACCTGGGCGTTGGCTGATAGCAGCCCCTCCAGGCGGAGGTGGGACGGTCCAGAGATCTGGCCCTCCAGGTTTGCTCTCAAGTTGGCCTTCTCATCAACGAGGCCAAGTCGGAACTCGAGCCGAAGCAGGTGATCCTGTTCATCGGGGTAGAGCTCGACTCTCTTCGAGCCAGAACACGGCTCCCGGCGGACAGGGCCAAGGTTCTTACCTCCTTTGCCCAATCATTTCTGGTTGGGCAATCGTGCCCTGCCCGGGACTTCCTGTGCCTCCTGGGTCTCATGGCGGCCTGTACCAGCGTGGTCCGTTGGGTGCGCTGGCACATGCGCCCCCTTCAGTGGGGACTGGCCAGCCAGTGGTCACAACGCTGCAATCCTTTGGACCAGCTAGTGATAGTGTCCCAGGAGATGTGGGACGCTCTCCAGTGGTGGACCGTTCCATTCCATCTGCAGGAGGGCATCCCGTTTGTCCGCCCCGAGCTGACGGTCTCTCTATTGACCGATGCCTCTCTGATGGGTTGGGGTGCCCATCTGGGGAACACCAGTGCGGCCTCTGGTCCCAGCGAGGTCGATGCCACATCAACCTGCTGGAGCTCGGCCGCCTAGCTCTCACGCCTTTGCTCCGTTTCTCCGGGGTCAAGTGGTCCGAGTCCAGACGGACAATACCACGACCATGTACTACCTGAACCGCCAGGGCGGGACGCGCTCCATGCTTCTATGCAAGGAAGCTCTCCGCATTTGGTCACTCGTGTGCAGCCTGGAGGCGGATCTCCTAGCCATTCATGTGGCAGGAGCCTCCAACACCCTGGCCGATGCCCTGAGCCGGATAGAGGCTGCATCTCACGAGTGGTCTCTCCTGCCGGAGGTAGTACAAGATCTGTTCTCCCACTGGGGCACACCTCAGGTGGACCTGTTTGCCTCCAGGGAGAACGCGAAGCTGAGGCTGTTTCATGCCCGCCCCCCTCAGCAGGGCTCGCTGCAGGGGGATGCCTTCTCGAGGCTGTGGACCCCGGGCCTCTTTCACGCATTTCCCCCATTTCCCTTGATTCACAAGGTGCTTCTCAAAGGCGGGGAGGGACAAAGGCGCGGGTAGTTCTGACAGCCCCAGACTGGCCCGCCAGTTCTGGTACCCAGATCTCCTCAGCCTCAGCTCCAGGCTCCCGAGGTAGCTTCCAGCTCGCCCGGACCTGCTCTCAGTCAATCAGGGGAAGGTGTTCCATCCGGACCTTCAATCCCTGCACCTGACGGCCTGGTTCCTGAGCGGCTAGAGTTCCAGGCCTTGGGTCTTTCTGACGAGGTCCTCAATGTTGTTGAGGCGTCCCGTAAGGAGTCGACCAGAAAATGCTACGCCTTCAAATGGAAGAGATTCTCCATTTGGTGTCAGGGCAAGGGCTTGGACACTTCCTCCTGTTCTGTGGCAAGCATTTTGGACTATTTATGGTCCCTTTCTAATCAAGGGCTTAGATCGACGACCCTAAAGGTGCACCTGGCAGCCATCTCTGCTTACTGGGCGCGGGCCGGGGAGCAGTCAGTGGCACAGGAAAAGGTGCTCGGGCGCTTTTTCAAAGGCCTTGATCACATTTCCCCTCCGGTGCGAGGACGTCCACCTCCGTGGGATTTAGTGCTGGTACTGGCAAAGCTCATGGGCAAGCCATTCGAGCCAATGCACAGGTGTGATCTCTTTCACCTGTCGTGGAAGACCGCCTTCTTGGTGGCTATCACGTCAGCCAGAAGGATGGGAGAGCTCCAGGCGCTTTGCATCGAGTCTCCTTACCTGGTCTTCCACAGGGACAAGGTTGTCCTGCTTCACCGAAATTCCTTCGAAGGTGGTGTGGAGTTTCACCTTAACCAGGTGCTGACTCTGCGGTGTTCTACCGCAGTCACACCTCGGAGGCTCAATATAGGCTCCATACTCTGACCCTAGAAGGGCGCTCGCTTATTATAAGAAGCGCACGGCTGAAATTCGGGGAGAGGTTCGCCAGCTGTTTGTCACCTACGCTGAAGCCGCACCCGGCAGACCTGCAGCCAAGCGGACGATAGGCAGGTGGGTCACCTCCTGCATAGATTGCTGCTATAAGTTGGCAGGCATGGAGCCTCCCAGAGGGATAAGAGCTCATTCTACCCGTCATACTGCTGTATCGGTGGCTGCTTCCAGGGACATCCCTATCCAGGAAATCTGCAGGGCTGCTACCTGGAAGTCAGCACACACCTTTATTACCCATTACCACATCGACCCTGAGTCACGCCGGGATGCTGGTTTTGGGGACTCGGTTCTCCAGTCTTTATTCCCTAAGTAGGGGGTGTGCGCCTTGCCTCCCTCCTCCCACAGAACTGCTAGGAGTCTGCCAATAAGTTTGGATGAACAACATATCCATGTCCCTAGAAATACAGGTTACTCACCTGTAACAGGAGTTCTAGGAATGGTATATGTTGTTCATCCACACGACCCACCTGACCTCCCCAGCTTCGACGCACAACCTGAGCTTCCAGCGGGCCAGATCTGGCGTCATGGGGCGGAGCCGAGAGTTTTACCACCCGGGTGGGTGGGAGGAGCCAGCTCGAAGACCTTCCGGCAAGATTTAAAGTGGCAAGGAACCTGCCAATAAGTGTGGATGAACAACATATACCATTCCTAGAACTCCTGTTACAGGTGAGTAACCTGTATTTACGTAAGAACTTACCGTAACAGTAGATCTTCGAGAGAGGCTCTTGCAATAGGTAATACCTTCCCGCCCTCCATCCCCCTAGGCTTTTTCAGCTCCTTTTCCATTGAGGTAAATATCCGCTCCTCTGTTGTCCAGCCTCTTTTGGCCTGTGGTGGCAAAGAACTGGAAGGCAGGGCCCGGAAGTAGTAAAGTAGTAACTTTTTTATGCAGAGCCTGCAGTCAAACCTTGGTTCATACAGGGCACAAAGCAAGACATGAGTGATAACTTGGTTTGCGCGAGGTCCTGAAGAAGCAGATGACTAGTGGAGTAGTCCTATAGAGATGTATAGCATCAGTTAACAACTACACTGTATTCATTTCTCTTGAGAGGTTACTGTGGCAACTTTGTGCACTCTCGAGGTTTACAGATGCCTTAGTAACCTTGAAGTAAATTCAGTGAAGCCGTTAACCGATGCCCATCAATTATCTTTTATAGCGTATGGGCACCAGTGCAGGAGCCAAAAAAAAAACATGAAAATGTAGCATTACCGTGACTACACAGTCAGCTGTAAAGAACACACTGCCTTACCTTTCAGTGAAGATGTGGACACCGCAGATTTTCAGAAAGCTATGTATACTTTATTTTAACACAAATAGTGAACAACTGATAAAAATGCAGATCAACTGTGCTACAAAAAAACAAATGTTTGAAATAGATTAACAGTCTTACACCATCAGGAAACGGATGTGATGCTGGGGATCAAATCAGGTCATCGTGCACTGTGCGTCGCCTGGAAGTGTCGCAGAGGTCACAGTTCATTGAAGAAGGAGATGCTTCTAGGCTCTAGAAAAAGATTCAAGGTACTTGAAAACAAGAAAAATTTACTGGAAGGATGAACCATCGCTTTTGTTTGCAAACTGCTGTGTGAAAAGATGCGCTTAGCGTACTGCAGGAGAATGTGGCAGTCAGCAGCATTCCAACTTGTAGCATCGCTAGATGTTCAAATGATGGTGTAACAGCTGGATGATGTCACAACAGTGCTATAACAAGACTGTATTTCAGTTGAATTCTGGTAGTAACGTTCTACCATACGCTATAACTATGTTAATTTTTATGACATTAAATATTTTGCTTGTGTATGACTTTTAATTGTAATACAGAATGCAAGTGTCTTTTGTGTGCTTTCAACTGTCAGCAAACATAATCTTAGTACATTTAGACAGCCCCCTCCTCCGATCCTATTAGTAACTACATAGAGCACCTTTAGCCACGTTTCCTTCTGTATATCATCAAAATGCTGTTTTTCAGGGCGGGGCTGCAGCACTCAGGTGACTGCTTGGCTCGTATGTGGAAATTCTAAGGACTTGGATATGTTGTTCATCCACACTTTCTGGCAGGTATCCTTGCGCTTTAAATCTTGCGAAGGTCTTCAAGCTGGCTCCTCCCACCCACCCGGGTGGTAAAACTCGCTCTGCCCCATAGCAGATCTTCCTTACGCTTGGGCTCAGGTTCCCTCCTTAACACTCTGTGTATAAGATTGGTTCCTATTTCTTCGGTTTACCCAATATAACTTTTAAGGTTTTCAAGACTTTGGTCATTTATTTCCTTCGCGGCTGCGATGGACAGATCGACTCCCGGTTTTCGGAGGTGCCCATGCGGGCAGAAGATGTCTTGGATGGATCCACACTCCACGTGCGTCTACTGCTTAGGCCTTGAGCACGACCCGCAGGCCTGCAACCTGTGCTCTTCCTTCTCGGTCTACGTCCTGGAAGACCGTGCCGCCCGTTTACTACTTGGGTGCCCCGAGAAACATTACCCGCCGGTAAAGTCGAAGGAGGCCCATTTGGCGGTTTCCGTGGTGGCTGGCTCGGCGGAACAGCTCGAGCAGATGATCGCCCTCGAGGAGGAGGCGGCGCAGGCCACATCTTCATCTTCCTCAGCCGCGGCCTTTATCCCGGTCTCCTTGGGATCCTCCTATTCAGCTTCTTTTAAGGAGATCTGTCAGTCCCTTTCCACCAAGGGAGAGGGACCAACAACTTCAGGACTTTCCTCTCGGTCCAAAAGAAGGACTCCAAGGTAAGTCCCTCAGTCGGCTCTTGGGAGGCGGAGGTCCCTCCCGAGTAGTGACCGTCGACTGACTCAGCCCGGCCGGCCACTGGCCTCACGGTGTGCCCGCCAGGTCAGTTGATCGAACATCCGTCCGACCAGTCGAGATTTTTTCGACCCGTCGGACGGGTTGTCGACTGGTGAAGCCGAAAACCTCTCCCTGGTTCCCCCGGTGGAGAGCGAGGTTACCGGGCTTGCCTGTGCCTCTGGTTCCGGAGTCCACAGTTGAAGCTTCCGAGCCACGGGAGCGCTGTTTCCCCGCTGCCCCAGAACCCTCCTTGGAAGCGTCGAGGTTCTTGGTCTCGGTCTCAGACATCTTCTCAGTCCAGCCGATCCGCCCGACATAGGCGGTCTCGGTCTCGGTACTGTAGTGGCAGTGTTGCCGCTCGTCCTCGTCTTCCTCCTCCGGACGAGGAGGCTTCGAGCAGGGTGCGTCGGCGCTCTGAGGACCTCATGTGACAACAGCTCCTTCTGTCCGGAGTAAGCCGACGCCGCCGCCTTCCCCGCCATCAAGTGGCTGTCACCGAGCTCCAAGAAACCCTCGCTGTAGCCGAGGCGCCTGCCCCGGCCTGTTGTGACCGAACCAGCTGCCCCACCGATTCTGGTGGAACCTCCGCCTCCACAGCCGAATTTGGGGCCCCAACCAGAATTTCTGGTCGGGCCAGGGCCTGCCCATAGGCTGTCTGTTACCCTCACTCCTGACCGTCCTCAGCAGGTGGAGGGTGGCTCAGGCCCAAGGCAGCTCTTGTGGACTTGTCCGAGTCCGACGACGATTCCTCCCTGTTCTCCGGGCAGGTCGACTTGGAGTCCTCCGGAGGTCAGTCGCTGGACGATAGGCCATCGTCCTTCATGGGTCTGCTTAGGCTCATATCGGAGTCCACTGGGATGCAGCTCGAGCCCGTATCCAAGCGGGCCAAATATCCCCTAATGGAGATATTGGACTGAGGGGATTCTCCCATGGAGGCCTTTCCGGTGGCCGAGGCCATTGTCGGCCTGGCCTTGGAGCTCTGGCAGCGTCCTGCTTCCTGCCCTGCACCTTCGGCCAGGATGGCGAGGAAGTACGCCGTCCCTACCGGTTCCCTGTCCAGGTTTTCAGAACATCCCTCAGCCGAGGGGTTGGTTACCGACAGCATCTTCCGGCGTGCTGGAAGCGCCAGGGATGTGGACAAGCCTCCCGACAAGGAGTCCAAGAAGTTGGACTACGCCAGGCACAAAGTCTACGCTGCGTCCTTCCTTGGCCATCGTCAGGCCAGCTCAGCCATGCTGATGGCACGCTTTTCACACGCCCTGTTGGGCTCCCTGGATGAGGTAGTCCCACATCTCCCGACTGACCTGCAGACCACGGTCAAGCAGGTGCGGGACCAGGGCAGGGCAGTGGCCAAGCAGCAACTTCAGACTGCTCTGGACATCGGCGACTCATGTGCCAGGTCAGTCGCGGCTGCAATGGCTATGCGCCGTCGGGCATGGCTGAGGATATCCACCCTCAGAGCGGATACCCAGCACAAGTTGGCGGATGTCCCCTTCTTGGGGACCGACCTCTTCGGCCCTGGAGTGGAAGGTCACCTCCAGAGGATTGAAAAGTCCAATGCCACTCTGGACTCGGTCTCATCTGCCCAGAGGGACAAGGACCGCAGACCGCAACCCAAGCCCTTTCGTCCATCTGCGCCCACGGCATGTCCGGCCCAGCAGCTTCAGGGCCATCAGGCTCGCACTTGGCATCCCAAACCCAAGCCTGCGGCTTCCTCTTCTAGGAAGCAGGGAGGTAAAGGCCCAGGAGGTCCCTCGGCCGGTCCCTCCTCCAACCCTACCCAGTGACAGGTTGAGGGGTGTCGCCCCCAACCTCGTCACCCCACCCCAGGTTTCCCCTGTGGGGGGACGACTCTGCCACTTCCTTTCCATCTGGTCCGCTATCACCACAGACCGGTGGGTGCTGGAAGTGGTAGGAAAGGGTCTGCCTCTGGAGTTCGAGCAGGCCCCACCCTTCCGAGCCGTGGCCCCCCCCTCGGGGTCCACAGCCTCGCTGTTGGCTCGCCGAGCCAACATCGCTCTGTTGCTCGAGAAAGAGGTGTTCAGAGAGGTGGCGGACCCTTCCTCAGGCCCAGGGTTTGTGTCCAGGTACTTCCTGGTCCCAAAACGGAGGGGGGGCTGGCGCCCCATTCTCGACCTACATGACCTAAACAAGTTCCTAAGGTCTCGGACCTTCAGGATGGTCACTCTGGCTCAGATAATACTATCCCTGGAACGAGGCGTGTGGTTCTGTTCTCTGGACCTACAGGACGCGTTCTTTCACGTCACTATCCATCCGTCCCACCAGAGATTCCTTCGCTTTCGAGCGGAGGGATCCCTTTTACTAGTTCCGAGCCAT
The DNA here is from genome assembly GCA_016271365.2 of Neoceratodus forsteri. Lineage (NCBI taxonomy): Eukaryota > Metazoa > Chordata > Ceratodontiformes > Ceratodontidae > Neoceratodus > Neoceratodus forsteri. Next base: position 1,049,933,788 of record CM057456.1, read on the forward strand.
GCCCTTCGGCCTTTCTCTTGCTCCCAGGGTCTTCACCAAATGCATGGCAGTGGTGACAGCATTCCTGCGGCACCGAAGGGTCCGGGTGTAACCTTACCTGGATGATTGGCTGATAGCAGCCCCCTCCAGACAGGAGGTGGAGCGGTCCAGAGATCTGGCCCTCCATGTTTGCTCTCAGATCAGCCTTCTCATCAACGAGGCCAAGTCGGAACTCGGTCTGAAGCAGGTGATTCATTTCATCGGGGGCAGAGCTCGACTGTCTTTGAGCCAGAACACGGCTCCCGGCGGACAGGGACAAGGTTCTTTCCTCCTTTGCCCAATCATTTCTGGTTGGGCAATCGCGCCCTGCCTGGGACTTCCTGCGCCTCCTGGGTCTCATGGCGGCCTGCACCAGCGTGGTCCATTGGGCCCGCTGGCACATGCGTCCCCTTCAGTGGGGATTGGCAAGCCAGTGGTCACAACGCTACGATCCATTGGACCAGCTAGTGACGGTGACCCAGGGGATGTGGAATGCTCTCCAATGGTGGACCGTTACAGCTCATCTGCAGGAGGGCATCCCATTTGTAGCCCCGAGCCGACGGTCTCTCTGTCGACCAATGCCTCTCTGTTGGGTTGGGGTGCCCATCTGGGGGAGCACAGAGCGCACGGCCTCTGGTCTCCACGGGAGTCCCGATGCCATATCAACCTGCTGGAGTTTCGGGCGGTTCGTCTAGCCCTCACCGCCTTTGCTCCGTTTCTTCAGGGTCAAGTGGTTCAGGTCCAGACGGACAATACCACGACCATGTACTACCTAAACCGCCAGGGCGGGACGCGCTCCATGCCTCTGTGCAAGGAAGCTCTCCGCGTTTGGTCACTCTCGTGCGCAGCCTGGAGGCGGATCTCCTAGCCATCCATGTGGCAGGAGCCTCCAACACCTTGGCCGATGCCCTAAGCCGGATAGGGGCTGTGTCCCACAAGTGGTCTCTCCTGCCGGAGGTAGTACAAGATCTGTTCTCCCACTGGGGCACACCTCAGGTGGACCCGTTTGCCTCCAGGGAGAATGCGAAGCTGAGGCTGTTTGACGCCGGCCCCCCTCAGCAGGGCTCGTTGCAGGGATGCCTTCTCGAGGCCGTGGACCCCAGGCCTCTTCTCACCCTTTCCTGCATTTCCCTTGTGATCCACAGGTCCTTCTCAAGGTGAGGAGGGACAAGGCACAGGTGATTCTGGTAGCCCCAGACTGGCCCCGCCAATGCTGGTATCCAGATCTCCTCAGCCTCAGCTCCAGGCTCCCGAGGCAGCTTCCAGCTCGCCCGGACCTGTTATCAGTCAGTCAGGGGAAGGTGTTCCATCTGGACCTTCAATCCCTGCACCTGATGGCCTGGTTCCTGAGCGGCTAGAGTTCCAGGCCTTGGGTCTTTCCGACAAGGTCCTCAATGTAGTTGAGGCGTCCCGTAAGGAGTCGACCAGAAAATGCTATGCCTTCAAATGGAAGAGATTCTCCATTTGGTGTCAGAGCAAGGGCCGGACCCTTCCTCCTGTTCCTTGGCAAGCATCTTGGACTACCTATGGTCCCTTTCTCAGCAGGACTTGGGTCGGCGACCCTAAAGGTGCACCTGGCAGCCATTTCTGCTTACGGGCGGCGGGCCGGGAAGCAGTCGAGTGCGCAGGAGAAGGTGGTCTGGTTTTTTCAAAGGCCTTGACCACATTTCCCTTCGTGCGAGAACCTCTACCTCCGTGGGATCTACTGCTGGTATTGACAAAGCTCATGGGCAAGCCATTCGAACCAATGCGCCAGGTGTGACATCTCTCACCTGTCATGGAAGACCACCTTCTTGGTGGCTATCATGTCAGCCAGAAGGATGGGAGAGCTCCAGGCGCTTTCCATCGAGTCTTCTTACCTGGTCTTCCACAGGGACAAGGTTGTCCTGCTCCCCACCGAAATTCCTTCCGAAGGTGGTGTCAGTTTCACCGTAATCAGGTGTTGACTCTGCGGTGTTCTACCCCAATCACACCTTGGAGGCGATATAGGCTCCATACTCTGGACCCTAGAAGGCTCGCTTACTACTAGCTGGCGCGGCTGAGTTCAGGGAGAGGTTTGCCAGCTGTTTGTCACCTACGCTGAAGCCGCACCTGGCAGACCTGCAGCCAAGCGGATGATAAGCAGGTGGGTCACCTCCTGCATAGATCTCTGTTGGCGGGCATGGAACCTCCCAGAGGATAAGAGCTCATTCTACCGCCATACCGCTGCATCGGTAGCTGCTTCAGGGACATCCCTATCCAGGATATCTGCAGGGCTGCTACCTGGAAGTCGGGCATGCCTTTATTCCCACTACCACATCAACCTTGAGTCACGCCGGGATGCTGGTTTTGGGGCCTCAGTTCTCAGTCTCTATTCCTAAGTAGGGGTGTCTTGCCTCCCTCCTCCCGCCAGAACTGCTAGGAGTCTGCCAGAAAGTGTGGATGAACAACATATTCATGTCCCTAGAAATACAGGTTACTCACCTGTAACAGGAGTTCTAGGAATGGTATATGTTGTTCATCCCATATTCTCAACCTCCCGGCTTCGACACACAACCTGAGCTTCCAGCGGGCAGATCTGGCATCATGGGGCGGAGCTGAGAGTTTTACCACCCGGGTGGGTGGGAAGAGCCAGCTCGAAGACCTTCCGGCAAGATTTAAAGCGGCAAGGATACCTGCCAGAAAGTGTGGATGAACAACATATACCATTCCTAGAACTCCTGTTACAGGTGAGTAACCTGTATTTACAAGCTGTGCACTGTAAGGTAAAATTAAATCCTTTACCCTCCTTTAAAATATTTTTAAAACTAGCTCATTTAGCTCATTGGGCAGGCAGCTTCCTAGAATGAGTTGCCTGCCTGACTTGTAAGAATGTGTTAGTGGTCTTTAAATTTTGGTACCGGGAAATGCATAGGATTTTATTTAATAATGAACTGTTAAGGAGACTCCAATTTAATTTGCTTTTATTTTATTTGATACATATTGTATTCTTGTAGATTGGCACCTCTATTCTTTCTAGTTTTATAGATTTATTTATTTATTTATTTAGATCTTACTTCAAGAGGGCTCTTGCAGTAGGTAATTACATATAGGACTGACACAGGACCCCACGGAAAAATTTCTAGCTAGCCGTCCCTGGCGAGGGACCGCCCCCACGTCAGGTGACCGGCGTCAGGAGACGTCGGTATAAAGGGGCAGTCCCGGACTCCCGCCTTCCAGTTCTTTCCGCTGTTAGCTCGTTGCAGTATCCTCGCGGAAAAGTTTGTGCTTCGTCAGCCCTACCTTCGTCGGTTTTTTACCAAAAAATCTTTATTTTTTGACTAACGTCGGTACTAGTGTCGTTGTATGTCATCCCCTACACCCTCCGAGCACAAGAATAAAACGATTCGTGCAGTGCCCAACTACCGCACAAGGATGGCCACTCCCTGTGCCTGTTCTTGCCTAGGCCCCGATCACCCGGTCGAGAAGTGCCAGCAATGCCTCGGTTTCAATGCAGCTACCCGGAAAAGGTGGCAGCAATCCCTGGAAGGCCATATTTTGCCTCCATCAGTCCTTCCTTCACCTGAGGCGCCAGACCTGATGTCGGCTCCCCAGGCGCCGACTCCGGCCTCATCCCCACCGTCAGCCTTACCGACTCCGGGGACATTCCGATCCTTCGGTCCTCCGGGCTTTCTACTATGGACCTGCTCATGAGGCCCTGCTTCAGAAGCCCCTGCCCCCGGCTCCCTGGTATCCTCCGTCCCATTAGACGCCGTGTGTACCTGGGACCGCAGTACCCGGCGCCACTGTACCCAACACTGGGCTTCCCAACACCGCAGTACTCGACGCCACAATACCCGATGCCAAGCTACCCACAGCCGGGTTTTGGATACGCTCCATACGGTTAAAACCCATGTCCTTATCCCCCACCTCCTCCTCCTCCTCTGTCCTCGTGGCCGCCGGTGGACCTGCAGGGGACTCTGGCCTCCTGGTGGGCTGAGGCCAAGGCTCAGCTCACCAAAGAGGTCGAGAGCCGCCTTCCGGTGACAGTGCCGTCCCAGGTTCCCATACGCTGAGGCAGCACAGTCCCTCACCACCTCCGGACTCCAGGGTTCTTCCGTCTGGATCCAGAGAAGGGCAGGACACGCTTCCCCGGGGACTTCCCATGGAGTCCGTTCCTCCCCCGGGTCGGGAAAGGGAGTCTTTCTCTTCTTCATCCTCCTCTTCACTCTCGGACTCTTTCGCTGTCCATCGAAGCCCAGGCCAAGGACTCCTCCGGAGTCTCTTCCGGAGGATCCTTCTTTTACGGAGTTGCTTAGGAAAATCCAGGAGGTTCATCAGTGGTACTCCCTGGAACCAGATCCTCAGCGTCTGAAACTTGCTGAACATCTGGATCTGCCCGTGACAGCTCCTGCCTTGGTGCCACCCTGGATAGAGCCTCACGCCGACCTTGTTACCACAATATGGAAACAACCGTCGGCCTTAGCCCCACTTCCTAGGAAGTCAAACTGGCTTTATCAGGCTCCAGAAGGTGTTGGTTTCCTGGATTCTCACCCTCGTGCCGACTCGGTCATGATTAGGGCCGCTCACGGCCAGTCAGTGAATCCTAAACATCTTAGCTCTTCACTTCCTGATAAGGAATCTCACCTTCTGGACCAGTATGGGAGAAAGATTTACGCTTCCTCCATACTGGGGATCAGGGCCCTGAACTATGTCGGCCACATGGGGGACTACCAGAAGGCCATCCTAACTCAGGCAGAAGCCAAACTGGACTCCTTGTGTGACTCCCAAGTCAAGCAGGAGTTGGCTGATCTCGTCCGCTCTGCTCGTTCAGCCAGTCGGCACATGCTACGTGCGACTTACGATGCAGTGGACACTGCTGGGCAGAGCTCAGCTTTCACTGTAGGCCTACGGCGTCATGCTTGGCTCCGCGTGTCAGGTTTGTTCCCGAGGTGCAATCTGTTATCCAGGAAGCACCCTTCTGGGGGTGCTTGTGCTGGGTGATGTCAAGGGCATCATCACTGATTTGCAAGAGAAGGGGACGGCTCTGAAGTCAGTTGATTCCATGTACCGTCCCCATCAGCAGCAGCGCTGTCCCTTTCACAGACAAAATCGGCCAAAGGCAAAACCCCAGGGAAGGCGAGCCACAAAACGCCAGGCCCCCGCAGCTGCCAAGCCCCGCCCCACCCAAAAAAGCAGCGGGTGCTTCAGCTGTGGCGCTACCCCACACCACCTGACTCCTTTCATCTCCCACTGCCTCCGGACTCCCCGGACGAACCAGTAGGAGGGAGGTTTTCTCTCCACCTTCCGTGATGGGAGAGGATAACCACAGATTCCTGGGTGCTCCAGCTCATAGCAGAAGGACACTCCATAGAGTTTCTTCAGAAACCACCCCGCCACGCCCCTCTGAAGTCTTTGTATTCACGGGAACATCTTCTCTTGGTCCAGGAGGAAATCTCGGCTCTTCTGCTGAAGCAAGTGATAGAGCCTGTCCCCCTTCATCTACAAGGGACAGGTTACTATTCCCATTTCTTCCTGGTCCCAAAGAAGACAGGAGATCTCAGACCAATTTTGGAGCTCAGTTCCCTGAATCTCTACATAGAGTACAAAAGGTTCAGGATGCTCTCTTTCCAGAGCCTTCTGCCCTCCTCCGGCGGGTCAATGGCTTTGTGCTCTGGATATGCAGGATGCTTATCTGCACATTCCCATTCACCCATCTGGCAAATACTTTCGTTTTTGCGTTCAAGGGGGACCACTACCAGTTCAAGGCGCTCCCGTTTGGTCTATCCTCGGCCCCCCCGAGTATTTACCAAATGTTTGGCAGTGGTGGCGGCCCACCTGAGTACCAAGGGAGTGCAGGTTTTCCCGTACCTGGACGACTGGCTCCTGGCGGCCTCGTCCAGGAAGGAACTCCTGCGTTTATTCTCCCTTACCAAGCAGGTTTTTGCCTGCCTGGGTATTACCATCAACCATTCCAAGTCTCATCTGGATCCATCCCAGAGGCTACTGTTTATTGGGGCGATCCTTGACTCGACCATGAGCAAGGCCTTCCTGCCTCCGGACAGGGCGGCCACCCTTCAGACCCAAATAAGTCTGTTGTCCGACCGCTGGATGGTGTCTGCGAGGTCGGTCCTTTGCCTTCTCGGGCTCATGGCGGCTGCTATCCCGGCGGTACCTCGTGCTCAACTCCACATGAGGATCTCTCTGTGGACTCTACGCTCTCAGTGGGATCAGCTAGTGGATGACCTAGATCACTCGGTTCTGATCTCCTCGCCAATGATGCGAGACTTGCAGTGGTGGATGGTTCGAGAGAACCTGTTTCGGGGAGTTCCTTTCTTTCATCCTCCCCCCTCCCAGACTCTAACCACAGACACCTCAGGCAATGGTTGGGGAGCCCATCTAGGCCCTCATCGGACCCAGGGCTCTTGGTCCAAGCTAGAACAAGCTCTCCACATCAATGTGCTCGAGCTTTGGGCAGTGTTGTACGCTCTCCAAGCCCTTCACCAATACATCCTTCTGGCCACCTAGCCATCCAGATGGACAACATGTGCGTGGTGTGGTATATCAACAAGCAGGGAGGGACTCGGTACTGCCCTCTATGCAGGGAGGCAATGAGGGTTTGGGATTGGGCAACACAACACGACCTTCACCTCACGGCGATTCACGTTCTGGGAGTCGACAACACCCTGGCAGACAAGCTAAGTCGCTCTTCTGCTCTGACTCACGAGTGGGAACTGGACCAAGGGGTCCTAGACAATATCTTCCAACTTTGGGGAACACCGCAGGTTGACCTGTTCGCATCCCCCCAAACGCAAAACTTCCCATCTTTTGCTCGCTCATTCAAGAGCGAGGCGCTTTTTGGAGTGATGCTCTCTTTCTCTAGACTGGAAGGACAGATTCGTATATGCCTTTCCCCCAATTCCACTTATCCCATGAGTCTTGCAGAAACTAGCTTCAGAAGGAGCGAGAATGATTCAGATCGCTCCTTTCTGGCCCAGGCAAATCTGGTTCTCTCTTCTACAACAATATTCAGAGGATCCTCCTCTTCCTCTTCCTCTGTCTCAAGGTTTGTTGACCCAGGATCAGGGGACCCTGGTCCATCCAGGCCTCAGATCCCTTCAACTGCATGCATGGCTCCTGCAGACTTAGCCCAGTCCCATTTTGGAGTGTCTCCCAAAGTGGCGAAGATTTTAATGGAGGCCAGAAAACCCTCCACCAGATCCATTTATGCCATGAAGTGGAAAAGATTCATTATTTGGGCCGCTTCCAAGAACGTGGAACCTTTCTCCTGTTCAGCGTGGCTTCTGCTGGAGTATCTGTCATTTGTTTGACCTGGGTCTCAGCCATTCCTCTCTGAAGGTACACATGGCGGCCATTTCGGCCTATCATGTTCCCTTCGCAGACAAGGCTTTTGCTCAACTGGAGGTCTCCAAGACCTTTCTCAGAGGGGTCCTCCATCTGAGGCCCCCCATCTGTACTCCTGCTCTCCCTTGGGACTTGAACTTTGTTCTCGAGAAACTTACTCTTCCTCCCTTCGAACCTGCAGCTTCTGTAGATTAGAAGTTCCTTTCGTGGAAGATGCTCTTCCTGGTGGCCATTACTTCGGCTCAAAGAATCTCCAAGCTCCAGGCCCTGATGTGTAAAATCCCATACTTGATTTTTCACAAGGAACGTGTTGCTCTTCGCATTAATTCTAAGTTTCTACCTAAAGTAGTAGCAGAGTCTACCTTAAATCAGTCCATAGAGTTACCTGCATTTTTATGCATTACTCTAATCAAGGGAGTATTTACTCCATACTATGGATGTTAACTGGATTCTGAGATACTACACCAACAGGACGAAGGATCTCAGAAAGACTGATCAGTTGTTCGTCTCTTTTGCTCACAAAAGGGAAGGCAGTGCTGTTTCCAAGCAATGCTTGTCTAAGTGGTTGGCTCATTGCATCACTTTCTGTTACGACAAATACAACAAGACCCTCCCAGGTCAAGTCAGAGGCCATGTTTCAAGAATGTGTCTGCAGCAGACATCTGCGCTGCCGCCACCTGGACTTCCGTCCATACCTTCACAAAACACTACAGTTTGGATGTTGCCTCTCGCCGTAGAGCAGGCTTCGGGCTGGCTGTTTTGCAAGGCCTCCTATCTTGAGACTTGCACAACCAGAACTACCTTTTGGAGTAGTTTTCCTCCTCCCGGTGCCTCTCTTTGTTCCAGACTGCTTGGGATTCAGTCCTATATGTAATTACCTACTGCAAGAGCCTTTTCAAAGTAAGATAGTACAGTTACGTAAGAACTTACCGTAACAGTAGATCTTCGAGAGAGGCTCTTGCAGTAGGTAATACCTTCCTGCCCTCCATCCCTCTAGGCTTTTTCAGCTCCTTTTCCATTGAGGTAAATATCCGCTCCTCTCTTGTCCAGCCTCTTTTGGCCTGTGGCGGGAAAGAACTGGAAGGCGGGCGTCTGGGACCGCCCCTTTATACCGATGTCTCCTGATGCCGGTCACCTGATGTGGGAGCGGTCCCTCGCCAGGGACTGCTAGCTTGAAATTTTTCCGTGGGGTCCTGCTGCCTGCTGGCGTCAGTCCTATATGTAATTACCTACTGCAAGAGCTCTCTCAAGATCTACTGTTACGTAAGTTCTTACGATCTCACTTTTTGTTGACTGGATGGGTACACTAGACAGCAGAGCTGCCTATTTTCACGACTCGGAGGTTACATACAGTAGGGTAAGAGACAGCAGTAAAATACATGAATAAGACAGGTGAACATCAGCCGTGACATTCCAAACAAAGCACTGATATACCATGTACTGATTACAGTGGCAGAAGACATAACGAATTGACAGAACAGTGCCATCAAACCTAACACAAATACAATTGTACAACAAAGAGTAACAAGTACCAGAGGTAAACTGGTTAGAGTAGAGCTCATGGAGAGCCTTATTCAGTGTTAGAAACAAGTACCAGGGCAAATCTAAGAGGGGCAGGTAAGGAGTACCAGCTCTGCCCACAGGAGCAGTTGTCTGAGCTATCCAGTAATTTGCAGAGATCCTGCTTAAAAATCCGTGAGTTTGGGAGTGCCTGAACTCCAGCGGGGGGAGTGTCAGAGTTTCGGAGCGAAAACAGAGAAGGCGTTTTCTCCATTTTGATGTTACACTTAGGTATGGCAAGTAATGACATAGCAGTTGATCTCAGGGGTCGGCATAGGGTCCAGTTTCAACAGGAGAGCCTGCTTGTCCAGTTTCTGGGCATTGATGATGATGTTAGTAAAGCAACAAGTAGTGAATTGACAGAACGCTGTGGGAGAGCCAGCCAAGGCTGGAGTAGAGGAGCAGCGGTGAGTGAGCTTGGATACAAACAGGGCAAAGCAGCAGATGCGATTATAGCAGATGACCCACTTATGGAGAAGACCTTTTGAGGATACAGGAAGGGCAGTCATACCATGGACAAGTTTGGGTCTCAGGACCCCCCTGAGTGATAGCCAGTCTAGCTGCCACTGTTAGATTGTGTCTAACTTTGTACGCCAACTCCAGCTTTATGTTGACAGCTTTGACTGTGGTAGAGAGAAGCTGGTCAGTTCAGGGCCAGGTCCAGGGTGACTCCTAGATATTTAAATGAGGAGACAGTATCTAGTGGGGAGTCATCAGATCTTCTGATGTTTAGGGTAAGGGGGCAGATCCTGATTTGGGCCCAGATCCAAAGAGCATGGAAACTGTCTTTTGTTGTTGAGGAAGAGTTTGTTTTGCTGCAGCCATAACTGGATGGATTTGAAGCTGAAGTTCAGGTTCAAGCTGATATCAGATAGATTGGAGGAGCTGGAGTATAGGACCATGTTATCTGCATATAGAAGGATGGTAGTTGAGCCCGGCGGGGATCATTGATGAAAATGGAAAAGAGTAGGGGCCCAAAATGGATCCTTGAGGAAAACCGAACCAAGTGTGTGAGAAAGAGGGGAGAGAGAGAGAGAGGACATGTCCTTATTGATCTGCACAAATTGCTGATGATCCGAGAGATAACTGGTGAACCAAGTGGTTGCCATGGGAGAAAAACCAAGGGTAGACAGCTTGGAAAGGAGCAGAGGGTGGTCCACCAGATCAGAGGCCTTTGTGAGATCCACAAAAATAGCCCCTGTGAGAAGGCCTTTGTCCATAGCTATCCGGATGTTGATAGTGAGCTGGATGAGGGCAGTGAAAGTACTGTGCCCCCGCCAGAAGCTGTGCTGATCTGAGGAGAGAAGATTGTGGAGATGCAGGTGGTCCGAGATGTGGGCAGCAACAGTTTTTTGTAACATTTTGGTCAGAGTCGCTAAGATAGCAATAGGGCTGTTGTTGTCAGTATTTGTGGTGTCCCCCTTTTTGTGGATGGGGACCACACGGGCAGTCTTCCATGGGGAAGGAACCAGACCAGTAGCCAGAGACAGGTTAAATAGACATGTAGCAGGGGTAGCAGTGTGGGAGGCAGTAGTTCTCAAGAATTTAGGTAGCAGTCCATCAGCTCCAGCTGATCCATTGGGAGGGATGGAGTAATGAACACTCTGGACTTTAAGACAGCGACAGGAAGGAGGTTAAAAAGAGAGTTGGTCAGATCCTTGGTGTTCTGAGGTGGCCCTGACATTGGTCCAGGTGGAGTTGCATACCCAGAAAGGTCAGTGACATGAGAGTTGAAAGCCTCAGTGATGGTGAGAGTTGTTACAGCTTTTACCAACCAGAACCATATCAATAATGGGTCCATTGTTGTCCCTCCCCAAAATGGAGTTAATGTGACTCCAGAAACCTTGGGAGTCACTTACAGAGGATTTGTGCAGCTGACAGTAGTAGGCGCTGTTGGCAGCTCTGATGGATGCTTTACATAAGTTTCTGAGCCTTTTGTATTCTGTCCAGTCAGCAGGAGACTTGGTCTGTTTCACTTGTTACCAGGTTTTGTCTCTCAGTTTGATAGTGGCCAGCAGCTCCCTGCTTAGCCATCGAGTGGGAGTTCCTCGTATTCTGCGTTTTTTGATTGCCACATGCTTGTCCTGCAGAGTTCATAGCATGGAGAGGAAGTGCTGTGCAGTAAGTTCAGCATCCGATGTCTGGTACATGGGTTCCCAGATTACAGTATATATACTGCATGTAAAATCCCAGAGAAGCATTAGGATTAAGTTTTACTGGATGTATCCAGACCAGAAAATCTATAATAATTAACAGGTTTAACTTTAAATAGAAAAGGCTAAGGTTTTCTTCCAGTGTGCTGCTGCTTTCTGTGGTGTGTGCAGTTGAAGCATTTAGATGCTGACAGCTACTGTGTGTTGAAGGCACGTCAACGTTTTTTGCATCATCAGTACATGTGCAAGGTATCTAGTAGTAAACACTTATAATTCCCAAGATGAGATGGCTGCTATGCATAATAAAGTTGTAATTTCAATAATAAAATGTAGTGTTTGGCATTTTTATGTGTGTTTGTCCTGTATTAATTTATTCTTATATTTTTGTTACCATCAGAACTACTCCCCCAAACTTCAGAAGCTCTGTGAGGGACTGGGATACTTCTTTCTTACCGTCCATTTCCCTGTGAGAGATCATGAGCCATACCCACAAGTGCGAAGTCTGAAATTGAGAAAAGCTGTCTGGCAGTTCTGTTCATGAGTCTGCTTTTACCCAGGTAGGCTAACAAGACTGCTGTTGAGGAGAAGTCAATTGAAAATTGAAATTGAAAGTTGTAACTGATATTAATAATCCGCTATCATCAGACATCCAGGAGGTCCAAAAGGGCTTCTTACAAACTCCTCCTGAATACTACAGAAACCCAGCCGTGCTGTTTGGCTTGGCTCCAAGACTTAAACGCTGCCTGTCTCCCTTCTCTGTCCTGTGCAGCAATGGACCCCGTCTCTCCCCAATCATCAGTGCCTTATTTTCAGTATCTAGGGGTAACATGAAGCCATCCCTGGACTTCCCGCTGCACTTCACTGGTATTATCTGCAGGTCTGTAAATCCCCAGCAAGGGGTTTCTGATAAGGTCTGCCCTAGTGTTGCCCAGAAGCCCATACAGCTATTGACCGTGGTATGCCACTCCTATCCTTTATGGGGTGTTTGTTTTCTTGGCCTCAGCTAAAACCATATTACAGAAGTGGTATGTGACATATAACAGTGCCTGCCATTTTGCCCTGGCCTCAGATCACCGCACCCGTCATTGAACATTGTATCGCAAATTTGAGTGGCTTTCTCCTGCAACCCTATGGGATCTCACCTGGGTGGTGTCATGTTCGAGATCCTTCATAAGCAGACTCTTGTTATCCATTGCTGTGCTCCGCCAGCCTTCGAATTGTGCCTACCCATTATGATCTTCCAAGTATGGCCTCCTGTGTAAACCTAAAGCAAAAATTTAACTGGGTGAAATTGCGTTCTCCTGTGTTGCCCCAGGACTATAAAATGCCATTCCAGTTGGCTTCAGGTGCCAGATGATGCATATGTTTTGTTATGGCTATCATAATAATCTCTTCAGAACATCAGTATGCTTCATACATAGTTGCTCCTCCTAACTGTTGACTGTATACTTGTTCTAGGCCTTTGCTACTGTGTTGCATTTATATGCGTCTTGTTTCTATTCCCTGTGCTTATTTTATTGCCGTCTGTATTTTAGCCTGATATGTGCTTTGTACTTCATTATTCACTTTGGTGAAATTGTGTTTGCCATTGACTCTTGCCTAATGTTATGTACATATTTGTTATTGTTTGCTTACAAGTGTTGTAATCCTCCCAGCTGGTGACTGAAAATAGGCATTTAATCATCTAGTGCGTGTACCTGGTTATTAAAAACAAAATAAATACATCTGTATCTAGATCTGAAGGGTTTTATGTGTCCCTATTCAGTGAGTTTGGTTTTCTCAGTACTAGTGTGACTGCGCACATTACTTTTTTATCAGTCTTTATCTAGTAGAGATGTGCAAAGTAAGAGAAATTCTCTTCCCAGAGTTTCCACTACAAATTTCTGCACTTTGCAGAGTTTTCTGCTTTGCAAAATGTGCACTTGGAAAAATGCTGCAAAGTGTGCTTTTTCTGGGGGTAAAAAGCCACGAAGTGTAACGTTTTTTAATGAAAAGTCCACATATCACAGGTTCTTTCTGAGCAAAGGGAAGAGAAACCCTGAAGCCACCTGTAGGCTGGGAGGGGAGTTGCTGGCAGTCACAAGGGAAGAAAGAGGCTTGGGTATCATCATCACTGATGACCTGAAATCATCCAAGCAGACCACTAAAGCAGTAGGTAAGGCTAGGGGGATGTTAGGGTGTATTAGTAGGGGTATCACAAGTCGGAAGAGGGGAGGTAATAATCCCTATTTACAAGACTCTGGTTAGGCCCCATCTGTAGTACTGCATGCAGTACTGGAGGCCACACCTTCACAAGGACATTAACCAAATTGAGGCAGTGCAGAGAGGGGCAACCAAAATGGTGCCGGGACTGCATCAGAAAACATAAGAGGACAGATTAATGGAGCTCAATATGCATATCCTAGAGCAAAGGAGGGAGAGAGGTGATATGATCAAAACATTCAAACACCTTAAGGGCATTAACAAGCTGAAAGAGTCTAACATGTTTCAATATAAGAAGAATAGCAGGACAAGAGGACACAGCATGAGATTAGAGGGATGCCGATTAAGCGGTAATGTGAGGAAGTTCTTTTCACAGAAAGGGTAGTGGATGCATGAAACGCCTACCTCAGGAAGTGGTGGATATGAATACAGTGCAGGGTTCGAACAGGCATGGGATAGGCATAAAGGAGCAATACAGATGAGTATGAATAGATAGGCCATTGACAGAGCAAAGGCTGATGGCACATTTATAAGGTAGAAAAAGAAATGGGCAGACTGGATGGGCCTTATGTCCTTATCTGCCATCATCTTCTACGTTTCTATATTTGTGTACATCTTTAGTATCTGCAGATAGAAATAGAAAGTATTGTTCTGTAACATTTTAACTGACATTAATTGTGCAATTTTAGCACTGAAGAAAGTGCAGAAACAGGCCACTCCAGGGATTCTGGTGCACATGGTAAAAACTGAGGCCTGGGGGGAGGAACAGGTACAAAACCCTAAATGCTGATCCAAAATCAAAAGTAACACTATTTAAAGTGATTTGTAACATATTCGCACAACCATTGAGATCTGACAACCAACGTATATACAAAAACAAGTGCTTTCTCAAGTTTGCATGCTTCATGTCATTCTAAATCATTTTGACTATACCAAAAGTGACATTGTTAAAAAACTAATGTACAGTGTGCCCTCGATTATTCGCCCAGTTTGGTGAAAAATAATATTGGTGAACAGTCAGTGGTGGCAGATAATCAAGGTCTAGTGCTAAAAATATCCTGGTTATTTTCTGGATAGAATGTTTGTTCTTAATTTATGCTGTAGGTATATTTCACTACATCATATAGTAGTCTGTGAAGCACCTTAGTTTTTCTTTGGGTGCAAGGATTTTTTTTTTTGGAAGGTACCAATGTTCAGATATATTTTACCTGTTTCCAGGAGGACTTTTTTTTATTGTAGTCACTAGGTATGAACACAAAGGAGGTGAATTGTTAGCAAGGGATTGCTGTGACCAACTCCCTCAGAAGTACATTCACGTTCATAATCATCTGGCCCATCCCAAATCCTCCGATATTTGAATTGTAATCCACTTAAACTTAAAGCATGAGTGAATGGAAAACCCTAACCTGCCACTCGCAGAAAGACTTGGCTAGTACTCCATTTAGGTGAATTGGTCCAATTTGCACCTTTTCTCCCACCAATTATTTCAGTCTCTGTGGCAACAAGACGTTTTCTGATAGACGACCTCAACCCAGGATGTTAATTGCTTAAGGATCAACAATTTATTCCCTCCTGACCTAACGGATAATGGAGAGAGAAGTGATGGTGTACCAGATTTGACTTTGGAAGACAGAGTACTGATGGTAGTGGGAGAAACAAGGTAATTAACATGGAGGATGATAAGTACATGGGAAAGAGCTTGCAGATAATAAGAGTGGTGGATAATCGAGGGCAAATCATTGAGGGAACAGTGTACCACCCACAGTACTGAAAGTGCAGTGTGGTAGAGAAGTGAAGCCAGGAAGTACAGACAGACCACGGAAAAAGATACAGGGTCACGGAAAAGTGCGAGGTGCTAATAGCATTACTTTATTTAAAACACAATAAAAAATCTGTGTTTTGTCGATCAGCTTTAGAATTGTAAATGGATACTTAAAACTCATTTGGCAGATGCTTTACATCAGTTACGAAGAGAAAGTACAGCAAAGTCCTTTGCACTTCATATCTGCTCTAAAATTCTTGTTTGTATGACAAGTGTAGACCCCGGTAGTAAGCAGTTTATTCTATTTTTATTTATTAAAGAATCTGAATTACAAACCTTTGAGCTGCTACTGTAAGAGCTCATTTACAGAGGGTTCTCGTCAATCAAAGGTAGGGAGCAATTAAGTTGGGAATAGCAAATGCAGCTAAAAAGTACAGTCTTATCACAGAGTACATAGGGAACAAAACACCGGCAGTATAAATGAGGTGCTAACAGTTCAGTTAGGTACTCACAAATAGCATCTGAGAAGCCTTGCCATAGGCAAGAGGATGCCAAGGTAGAAACAGCTTAGTGAATGTGTAGCGGGCAATAGGTAAGAGAGTGGGGAGGCCGATTCAGCAGAGTATGTATGGATATAGTCTGGTAGGGTACACAGGTAATGCCCTGGGGGTTAGGTAGAGCAGTAGCAGTGTGTAGGTGGGGCGTTGGAATTCCAAAGTTCAGATTTGAGGTGACTAACGCTGCTGAGGCTTGTGATGGCTTGCGGGAGCTTGTTTAGCCAAATGGGTATCCTGACTGCAAAGGCACAGCTCCCTAGGGCAGTTCTTCTGAATGGCACCACAAGCGTGTGTTTTGCAACTCTTCTCGTAACATGTTTAGAAGGAGCAGGGCAGAATAAAGCCTGTAAAGTAGGTGGTGCAAGTCCAAGCAGGGCTTTCATCCCCAGGAGGCAGGAGTGGAGTCGGATCCAGTCCTTGAGAGGAAGCCATTTTGTTCTAATGTACAGATCGCAAGTGTGCGTAAGGCGATCAGCATCTAAGACAAGTCTACAGGCTTTGTTTAAAATGGTGTGGACTGTGTGTAGGCTGGTGTCGGAGGCTGCACCGTAGACCACAATTCCATAGTCTAGGATTGGTAGTATTGTACCTTTCAATGGCCTGATACCTGGACTCTGGAGTGAGGCAGGACTGAAGCCTGTAGAGGGCCACT
This sequence comes from Neoceratodus forsteri, assembly GCA_016271365.2. NCBI lineage: Eukaryota > Metazoa > Chordata > Ceratodontiformes > Ceratodontidae > Neoceratodus > Neoceratodus forsteri. The sequence goes on from CM057456.1 coordinate 1,049,950,015, forward strand.
GACTTCCTGTTAGCGGTGGTGGTAATAGTACAAATATGTTCATCAAAGGTAAGGGACTCATAGATAGTGATCCCCAGGTACCTGAAGGAGGACACTTGCTCTAGGGCGGAGTGAGAGCTTTCATTTGTGAGGAAGGGTGCAGTAGTTCTTCTCTTTTGATGCCCAGCAAAGAGCATTGTCTTTGGTTTTTGCTGTTGACCACCAATAGACTGTCCTTAAACCAGTCCTGCAGCACGTCAGAGTTGTGCTGCAGGTGCCTGGTGAGAGTCTCTTGGCACGATCCTGCAGAAGGACAACCATGTCGTCTGTGTAGAGCAGGATCCTAGCCAAAGGGCATGCCTCTGGGAGATTGTTCACAAAGAGGCTGAACAAGAGTGGGCCCAGTATAGAGCCCTGTGGGACCCTTCGGTAACTTCACAAGCCTGGGAGACTGCTCCATTAATTTTTACTCTCTGGGAGCATCCAGTTAGGTAGCTAGCAAACCACTTGACTGTACCTTAGGACAGCCCAAGCCAACCTAACTTATGTAACAGCAGCTGATGATTCGCAAGGTCGAAAGCCTTGGTAAGATCTATATAGATAACTCCAACTAGCTGGCCTTTGTCAAGTACTTCATGTACGTAGCCTGTGAAATCAACTAAGGCAGTATTCGTGCTATGCATCTTGCAGAAGCCATGTTGCTGTGGACAGAGGAGGTTGTATTTGTGCAGATGGTCCGTGAGTTGGTCAACTATAATTTTCTCTGGTGCTTTGGAGAGTGGAGACAGTATGCAGATAGATCTATAATTAGACACAGCTGCCTTATCACCTCCTTTTAGCACTGGGGTTACAAGAGTGGATTTCCAGGTAGAAGAGAAAGCGGACAAGTGGAGAGACAGATTAAACAGCTTTGTTATTGGCATGACAACCTCAGGTAGCATAACGGCTACCAGTTTCATAGCAATACCATCGATGCCCTTCCTGGTTTTGCCCAGCACTCTAGTTAGGTATGATTTTGTTTCCTGAGCAGTTACATGTTTGAAGTAGAAGTTAGAGCTTCAACTGGTGTCAGGTCTGGAATTAGGAAAGGAGGTAGCTGGTACTTCAGTGGGGTGCATAGCTGGTCTGGGGGGGGGCACGACTGAGCTGTAATCTGAGAATGCTTTGTTAAAGATATTGGTCATGGTATCATCATCTAATATTACCTCACTGTTATACTGAAGCATTGATGGGGGGGACCTGTCACCTGACCCTAGGAAGTTCTTTATCAGAGTTCAAAACTTCGTCCCATCTCCCCAGCATTGAGCCTGCTGGTTTTTGTGATACATGGCCTTGGCCTGCAGGGTTTCCCATGTACACCTGTTACGAGCCGCTTTGTACCTTTATATATCTGCAGTTTCCCCGTCTCTCCTGACATGGTGCCAAAGCGTGTCTTCGTCATACCGAGCAGTTGAGGGTGACCTAATCCATATTACCTCCTTTATCATTTTCTTGCAATTAGGAGCGAACTTGTCTGCAGCTGTGTTGAAGTGGGAGATGAATAGCTGGAGTGCTGTATCAACAGAGGGCATTTATTAATGAATCTCCAGTCTATGCCTGTGAGGTAGTTCTTTTTTTTTTTTATATATATATACAATTCTTTTACCCTCCCACACTGGACTACGGGGCATCTCTCCAGTGGAGCCACGGGGTCTTTACCTCCACCGCCCACCTGAATCCTTGCCGGACCAGGAAATGGGCGGGGGCCCAGTATACCAATGAGAGAGGGCAGAGGACCACGGAGAGCCATATCGGGTTCGGGCTGGCATTGGGCGTGGAGCTGACCAAAGGACTCCACCTTTGCCCCGAACCAGGGAATTTTCCACTTTTCTGTTCCTGTCCCCTTAGAGTTCAGTTGCACATGGCAACGTAGCGCCACAACTCCACCCCCACTAACGCAAGTGCCGCTTCTACGAGCACCTCTGGCCACCACCAGAGGTTGCTCTATAGCGACTGCTCCCCTGAAGCCCTCCCCGGGAAGAGAGAGCAGTCCTCCAGATGTTCAGTCTCTTCCCTCCCCTACCGACCCCCGACAATCTGAGCTCGCTCCCAAACCCGGGTCACCAGCATGGCACGAGGTATGGTGTCCAGCATCTCAATCCTCCACGCCACCGGGCCGTCCAGCCTGCGAGGTAGTTCTTGAAGTGAGTCATGGCATGGTTTTTTTTTTTTTTTTTTTAATAACCTATTCCTCACCGATGTTTTTGGGGCCTGGCCTGTTTGGCGACCACTCGCATTGGACCGGCGAATGGTCACTCATGGCATCAGGGATAACCTTGACATTAGATAGTCTTTCTGGGTGTGTTGTTAGGACCCAGTCGATCAGGGTGCTTGTACCTGTGCGTTAGTTAGTCCTAGTGCTGCTTGAGACCATCTGCATTAGGTAAAGTCCAGAGACCAGATCCCTGTGCGTGGCACTGGAGCTAGTCCAGAGACAAGGTCCCTGTGCGTGGCACTGGAGCTAGCCCAGAGACAAGATCCCTGTGCGTGGCACTGGAGCTAGCCCAGAGACAAGATCCCTGTGCGTGGCACTGGAGCTAGCCCAGAGACAAGATCCTGTGCGTGGCACTAGAGCTAGCCAGAGACAGATCCTGTCGGTGGCACTGGAGCTAGCCAGAGACAAGATCCCTGTGCGTGGCACTGGAGCTAGCCCAGAGACAAGATCCCTGTGCGTGGCACTGGAGCTAGCCCAGAGACAAGGTCCCTGTGCGTGGCACTGGAGCTAGCCCAGAGACAAGGTCCCTGTGCGTGGCACTGGAGCTAGTCCAGAGACAAGATCCCTGTGCGTGGCACTGGAGCTAGTCCAGAGACAAGATCCCTGTGCATGGCACTGGAGCTAGTCCAGAGACAAGATCCCTGTGCATGGCACTGGAGCTAGTCCAGAGACAAGATCCCTGTGCACGGCACTGGAGCTAGCCCAGAGACAAGATCCCTGTGCACGGCACTGGAGCTAGCCCAGAGACAAGATCCCTGTACACGGCACTGGAGCTAGTCCAGAGACAAGATCCCTGTACCGCGGCACTGGAGCTAGTCAGAGACAAGATCCCTGTGCGCGGCACTGGAGCCAGCCCAGAGACAAGAACCCTGTGCACGGCACTGGAGCTAGCCAGAGACAAGATCCTGTGCATGCACTGGAGCTAGCCCAGAGACAAGATCCCTGTGCACGGCACTGGAGCTAGTCCAGAGACAAGATCCCTGTGCACGGCACTGGAGCTAGCCCAGAGACAAGATCCCTGTGCACGGCACTGGAGCTGGCAAGCCTGTTGGAGTCAAAATGCCCCAGGATGATAGTCTCCTTTTCCTTGCAGTAAGAAGTAATACCTTTCAGCCTCGGGTTAACCTGTTTGATTAGGTGAGGTCTTTAGGACTCTCCATTTCTTGGGCAGTCTTCACCTTTTCAGAGTTGAGTGCCAATAGCGGCTCTCTCTCTCCTGCAGGCTTCTGTGTTTTTTTTTTTATTAATTTTCTGATCTCACCTCCTTGACCCTTTTGTTCTTAAAACATCACACTCAGTTGTCATTAGTGAGAGTTCTGAGATAAATGAGTTTAAGAAAAACTATGGCAGCAAAGTCTGAAAAATATTAACCCCTTCCTGCTTTCATTGATTCATTGTTTAACAAACTTCTAGTTTTCAGAAATCAGATCTCATTGTTGCCTGTAAAATGAGACAGGCTTCTGAACTGTCACCCCCCTTTAGAGGAGCTTGTTTCTCTATTTTCATCTGTGAACATGGTTATTTAACCACCTTTGTGTCTCCGCTCAGCTTCTTGTAAAATGTACTTTTTGGAGTAAGGAGTATCTCTTTTCTGTGATACCTTTTCAGAAAAAATTCTGTTAGGTATATACACTTTTACTCAGCCTTCTGAAGTCTCAACCCCTGAACAATATCGTGATAGGAAATCTGTGTTTTTAGGGATGTGGATATGATGTTCTATCTACACATTCTGGCAGTTACCTTTCCCTTTAATTTTGGCCAGACTGTCTTCAAGCTGGCTTCTCCCACCACCAGTGGTAACTCCTCGGCTCAGCCCCATAATGCGGATCTTCCTTTCTGCTTGGAGGAAAGTTCCTCCTTACCACTCTCATACTAAGTATGCCCTTGCGGCTTAAATCTTTGAATTTTCTTCCAAAAACATTTAAAAACTTTTGTCTTCAGCTTGATCATTGATCGCAACTGCTATGGATGACAAGTTTGCTCCCAGGTTCCACCAGTGCCCTTGCGGGCAGAAGATGTCCCGAATGGATTCACACACTGCGTGCGTCTATTGCCTGGGACATTTGTTGAATTTTCCAGTCTACCATTCTGGAGGACCGTCTAGCCCGACTTAAGTTAGGCCGACCCGAGCGAATAAAACCTCCTCAACAACCATGGCTGCGTGGGTTCAGCCGCAGCTTGGGCGCTTGAGGAGTCAGCTGCCCAGGCCACAGTTCACACCTCCTCAGCTTCTGCCTTTGTGCGACTTCAGATGGGCACCTCTTTTACAGGATCTTTCAAAGAATTGTGTCAATCTGTGCTGACCCTCGGTCAGGGCTCCTCCGGGCACAAATCTGAGTCGAAGAAAGAAACCAAAAAATGGTCTCGCTGTCGATCTTGGGATCAGGAGTGCTCTTGGTTGAGAGCTTCAGATTCCAGCGCTTCTCCGGATCTGACTTTGGTCGAATCCTCAGCCCAGGCCGCCAGCTCCATGGTAACCCCGTCGGGCTGGTTCTCCTAGACTCTGGATGATCTTACAGCCGAGATTTTTCCCCGAGCCATTCAACCAGTTGTCGATTGAAGAGGCCAACACTTCTTTATCCAGGACTCCGGTCCTGTCTCAGACTGTTGGAGGGATGGATCTGTCCGCTGACTACCGTCTCTGGTCTCCGACCAAGACCCGGAGATGCCTCAGTGCTTGCCTACTTCCTTCCAGTCCCCCCAGTTGGTTGAGATCTCGGTCTTCTTCCTGGGGGTCGAGCAGGTCCAGCTGACTTCAAAGTTCCCAGTGCTCTGAAAAGTAGCCAAAAGGGCTACCTTCTCTTCATCCCCGTCCTCCTCAGGTAGGAGAGGCTTTGGCACAAATTGCGCCAACGCTATGAGGATCTTATGTGGCAGCATCTGGTGCTCACCAGCATGAAGCCGTCTCTGGCTCCTACGCCAGCCATCACCTGGCTCTCGCCCAACAGCCTGACACCTTCTCCACCTCGGGAGTCTCCTAAGATAGTCCTGGCTTGCCCACCTCCAGCGTCTACACCGATCCCCGTGGAGCCACCACCTGCGGAGCCTATAACCGGCGTTCCAACCAGGGAGTCTCAGCCTGCCAAGGGGCTTCCCCATTGGCTGTTGGTCACCGTCCCCCCGACCGTCCATGGAGGGTCAGCGGGGTGACCCCTCTTTAACGACTCCTCAGAGTCAGAGGGTTCCTCCTTGCACTCCCGTCTGGTTGACGTGGAGTTGTAGGGGATCTTTTGATGGACGAACAAGGGTCCCACTTCCTTTATGGGACATCTCCGCCTGATCTCAGATGAAAATGGAGCCTCTCCAGAAACGGGCTCGATACCCGTTGACCGAGATCTTCGAACAAGCGAGATACTCCAGGGGAGGCCATCTTCGACCCTGCCTTGGAGCTTTGGCAGCGTCTCACTTCCTGCCCTGCACCCTCTGCATGGATGACCTGCAAATATGCGGTACCTACCAGTTCTTTGTCAGGATTCACAGAACACCCCTCAACCGAAGGGCTGGTGGGCAACACTGAGGATGCTGATAAGCAGCCCAACAAAGTGTTCAAGAAGTTGGACCATGCAGCTAAAAAGGACTATGCTGACACCTTGCTTGGTCTCTGCCAGGCAAGCTCAGCTCCCCTTATGGTCCATTTTTCCCATGCCCTTCTAGGCACCCTGGATGAGGTGCTTCCTCATTTGCCAGTGGACCTCCAGACCACGGTCAGACAGATCTGGGACCAGGGCTGGGCTGTAGCTAAGCAACAGCTCCAGACAGCCATGGACATTGGGGACTCCTGTGCCTGCTCCATGGTGGCCGCCCTGGCCGTGCACTGCAGGGCTTGGCTGAGGATCTCTAACTTCATGGCAGATACTCAGCACAAGCTAGCAGATGTCCCTTTTCTGGGCACCGACTTGTTCGGGGGCCACCTCACCTGCATTGAGAAGTCCAGTGCCACCTTGGACTCCATGATATCTGCCCAAAGGGACTCCAAGGGCTTTAAGCAGCAGAAAAGGAAGCCCTTTCAGTCCATCTCTTCTCTGGACAAACCAGTCCAGCCTCAGACTGGTCAGCAGGCCCAGGCCTGGTGACATCAGCTGAAGTCAGTGGCCTTGGTCGTCTGTAAGCCTGGGAGGAGAGGCTCTGGTGGCTCCTCAGCTGGACCCTCCTCCAAGCCTGCCCAGTGACAGGATGAGGGGTGCCTCCCTCATGCCTGTCACATCCTTCCATGGGGGGCCAGCTCCAACACTTCCTTTCTGCCTGGTCTGCTGTCACCATGGACAGGTGGGTCCTTGAGGTGGTGGGTCAGGGTCTGCCTCTGGAATTTGAGCAATACCCTCCTTGCCGAATCTATGCTCTACAGGAGAACTTGGTATCTGCAGACATTCTGTCGGCTCTTGGGACGGCACTGCCCAGCTCCTCTGCAAGGAGGTCATGGTTTCTGTTGCGGATTCTCCGAAACACCTAAGGTTTGTCTGCAGGTACTTCCTGGTGCCAGAATGGACGAGGGGGCTGACGCCCCATTTTAGATCTGCACAACCTGACCAAATTCCTCAAGTCGCGGACCTTCAGGATGGTAACCCTGTCTCAAATCATACCATCTCTGGAGCAGAACATGTAGTTTTGCTCTCTGGATCTTCAGGACGCATTCTTTCATGTCCTGATCTGTCCATCTCACCGAAGGTTCCTCTGCTTCTGAGCAGAGGGAGTCCTATACAAGTTCCAGGCCATGCCATTCGGCCTAATCTCGGCCCCCAGGCACCTGCAATGCACTTCAAGTGCATTGCAGTGGTGTGCAGCTTACCTGAAGTGCTAAGGAGTCTGGGTTTATCCTTACCTGGATGACTGGCTGATTGCAGGTCCCTCCAGGCTGGGGGGAGTGGTCCAGGGACCTGGCCCTCCAGACCTGCATCTCCTGAGGCCAAGTCGGAAAATGTGCCTTTTCAGGTGATCAGCTTCATCGGGCAGAGCACGACTTGCAGAGCTCCCATGATAGGGCAGATGTTCTCTCCTCCTTTGCCTGATAATTTCGGGTTGGGCACTATGCACTGCCTGGGACTTCCTAGCCTGCTGGGTTACATGGCGGCCTGCACCAGTGTGGTCTTTTGGGCCCACTGGAGAATGTACTCCCTGCAGTGGGAGCTGGCCAGCTAGTGGTCTCAGCACAAGGGTCACTTCAACTGGCTGGTCACTGTGACTCGGCAGATGTGGGACGCCCTTCAGTGGTGGTTAGTCCCTGCAAGAAGAGATCGCATTTGTTCGCCCAAAGCCAACAGTCGTCCTGATGACCAGTGCCTCTCTCATAGGCTGGGGTGCCCACCTGGGGGAACACAGAGTCCACAGTTTCTGGACCCCTGAGGAGTCCCGATGTCACATTAACTTGCTAGTGCTCAGAGCAGTTCGGCTCAGGCTGACTACATTCGCTCACCACATCCGGGGTCAGGGCGTCCAGACGGACAACACCACGACCATGTACTACCTCAACAAGCAGTGCGGGATGCACTCTCTGCCACTGTGCAGGGAGCTCTCCACATGTGGACCCTCATGCACAGCCTGGAGGCTAATCTCCTAGCTATCCACGTGGCAGGGGTCTCCAGCCCGCTGGTGGATGCCCTCAGTTGGGTGGGTGAGGTGTCTCAACGAGAGATCTCTCCACCCAGAGGTAGTACTCAGTCTGTTCTCCCAGTGAGGCACCCCTCAGCTGGACCTGTTCGCCTCCAGGGAGAATGCAAAGCTGAGGCTGTTTTGTGCCCCCCCCAGCAGGGATGCCTTCTCGAAGCCCTGGACCCCAGGCTTCTTCCTTCTGTGCCTTCCCTCCACTTCCCTTGATCCACAAAGTTCTTCTCAAGGTCAGGAGGGACAAGGCACAGGTGATCCTGGTGGCTCATGACTGGCCACACCAGTTCTGGTACCCTGATCTCCTCAGCCTCAGCAGCAGGCTCCCGAGTAGGGTTGTCACGGTATCACGGCATCAGAAGTCACAGTATTGATACCGTGGGCACTTTCCATATACCGTGGTACTGAGACCTTTCAGCTAGTTTTTTTTTTTTTTTACTTTTTCAGGGACAACTATCCTTTCCCACGCCAACTCTCCTGATGCAAGAGTTCAAGGAGGCTCCTTTTGTGCAAAACTTACTTGTTATGCAGTACTGCGGTATGACTATAACCACGATATTACATGTGACACTTAGCATACCGTCAGAATTTCATACCGTGACAAGCCTACTCCCGAGGCGTATTCCTCTCCACCCGGACCTGTTCTCCTTCAGTCATGGGAAGGTTCTTCACCTGGACCTTCAATCCCTGCACCTGACAGCCTGGTAGCTGAGCGGCTAGAGTTCCAGGCTTTGGGTCTCTCTAAAGAGGTCCTCACTGTTGTGGAGGCATCTAGGAAGGAGTTGACCAGGAAATGCTTTGCCTTCAAGTGGAAAAGGTTCTCTTTTGGTGTCAGGGCAAGGGGTTGGACCCTTTGTCCTGTCCAGTGGCTAGCATTCTTGACTAACTGTGGTCCCTGTCAGGCCTTCGGTCGACGACCCTTAAGGTGCACCTGGCAGCCATCTCTGCTTACTGGGCGTGGGTCGGTCAGCAGTCAGTGGTGCAGGAGAAGGTGGTCTGGTGCTATTTCAAGGGCCTTGACCACATTTCCCTTCAGTGCATGAACCACCACCACCTTGGGATTTGCTGCTGGTTTTGGCAAAGCTCATGGGCAAGTCATTTGAACCTATTCACAGATAAAAATGTCTCACCTGTCATGGAAGACCACCTTCTTGAGGCTATCCCATCATCCAGGAGGATCAGTGAACTCTAGGTGCTGTTGGTGGAGTCTCACTACCTGGTCTTCCCGAAGGCTGTGTTGGATTTGACCTTAACCAGATGATTAATCTGCTGGTGTATTTACCAACCGCACCTGGAGGCCGAGCACAGGCTCCATACTCTGGACCTGCGGTGAGCACTGATACTGCAAGGAGCGCATGACTGGAGTTCGGGAGAGGTTCTTCAGCTGTTTGTCACCTCACGCTGAAGCCACACTGGCAGACCACCAGCAAAGTGGACACTTGGCAGGTGGATAGTCTCCTGCATTAATCTCTGGTATAGGTTGATGGACAGGAGCCTCCTGTAGGCTTAGGCTCATTCCACCCGCCATACCACTGTGTCAGTGGCTGCTTCCAGGGATGTCTCTATCCAGAAATCTGCATGGCTGCTGCTTGAAGGTCAGCTTACACCTTCGGTTCCCATTACCACATTGACCTTGAGTCATGCTGGGTTGCTGGTTTTGGGGTCTCAGTTTTCCAATCTCTGTTCACTAAGTAGGGGGATGTGTGCCTTGCCTGCCTCCTCCCGGAGCACTGTTAGGAGTCTGCCAGAAAGTGTGAATAGAATATCATATCCATGTCCCTAGAAAAACAGGTTACTCACCTGTAACAGTAGTTCTAGGAGTGGTATATGACGTCCATCCACACTTTCTGCCAGTTGTCTTTCCCTTTAATTCTGGACGGAATGTCTTCAAGCTGGCTCCTCCCACCCACCCTTGGCTCCACCCCATGATGTCAGATCTTGTGCGCTGGAAGTAGTGTTGAGCGCCAAAGCCAGGGAGGTCAAGTGGGTCTGTCATGGATAAACATTATATACCACTCCTAGAACTACTGTTACAGGTGAGTAACCTGTTTTTTATGCTGTGTTCCTGCTCTGGGGCTCACCTTGAATTTGAGTGGCTGCAGTTCCAGGTACTCTCTAGTGATTCTAGGATTTTTATCCGCATTTGGGTGATCCACCAAAGAAGGTTGTGATCTGTCATTGGTACAAATTCAGCACCAAACAGGTAAAACTTCAGGCGCCTCCATTGCCTGTTTGGCTGTGAGGCATTCCTTTTCAGTGGTGCAGAAAATTGTTTGTAACCGTATTGGTCCTTGTACAAACAGATGAACAAGTAGGTAGTTTGATATCTTTTATTAGACCAACAAGACATTTTAGAACATTTTCAATTGTAAGAATGCAGCATGCACATTTATGGAAGACATATAAGCAGAAGAGAGAAAGAAGTAAGTGCCTCAGCTGGGACTTGAAGCCAGGCCACCTGGAATACCATTCCATTTGCACTACCAGCTGCACCACCAAGGCAACTAGAAAGCTGGGACTCCCAGATGCACCTTACTCTTTCTGTAATGCACAATCTGATGCTGCACAGATGATTACATATTTTATTGAACAGGGTGCAGTGTACACAAATATGGAGCCCAAAATGTAATGATCTGTGCAGTATCAGGCTGTGCATTGGAGAAAGAAGAATGTGCTCCGGCATGGTCCAGTTTCCAGTTGCCTTGATGGCACATCTGGTAGTGCAACCGGATTTGTATTCCGGGCAGCCTGGATTCAAGTCCCAGCTGAGGTGCTCACTACTTTCTCTCTTGTATGTGTTCCATAAATGTGCATGCCACACTGTTGTGATTGGAAAAAAAAATGTTTAAGAACACAAGCATTCAGACTACCTAGAGCCCTTTCATAAGGTAATGCTAACCTGAAGAAGGGTTCTTTTGTAGTCTGAAAGCTTGCATTCTGAAAATGTCTTGTTGGTCCAATAAAAGGTATCCAATCACATACTTTGTTCATCTTTTTAGTGGTGGGATGCTTCTCTCTGTGTCAGTGTAGTTTCCTTCTGATGTATAGGACAGTGTGGAATGTTCTTCCCCATCTGTATTCTGGCTCAAGACTGCACCTAAGTCTACCGCAGATGCATCTGTTTGTAACAGAAACTGCTTTTCAGAATCTGGACTTTTTGATCTGGAGCTGAACAGAAGGTGGCCTTAATGGCTCGAAATGCCTCTTCACATTCTGGAAGCCACTTTACATTATTTGGGTAATGCTTCTTTGTGAGCTCAGTAAGGGGGGAGTAGCTAACTGAGCAAAACGAGGAACAAATTACTGATAATATCCAACAAGTACTAGGAAAGATCTAATAGGCTTCTGTGTCTTGGGGACTGGACTGTTGGCCACAGCCTCAATTTTGTATTCCTCAGGCTTCACTTTTCCATTTCCCAGAACATAACCCAAATATATTTTTCTTGTCTGTCCAGTGTACATGTGCTAGGATAGATTGTTAGACATTCTTTAATGGACTAGATGACTGCCCTTGGGTGTGTCGGGTAACTTTGCCAGTCAGTACTGTACACCACACCATCATCCAAATAAGCAGTACAGTAACCCATGTGGGGAGCTAGAATGAAATCCATATATTGTTTGAATATAGCAGGTGCACCTTGTAACTCAGACAGCATAGTGGTGAGCTAGTAGAATCCAGTGGATGTTCAGAAAGCAGTCATCTCTATATTCTTTAGCAGAGGGTATCTGCCAGCAACCCTTGGTGGGATCTAGGGGTCTGACGTACTTGACACTTCCCAACCTGTCCGCCAAATTGTCTATCTTGGACATAACTTATTTAAGTTCCCTAAAATCAAGACAAATTTGTACACCTCCTTCCATTTTATTTACAGTTACCATTGTTGATAATAAAGTAACATAGAAACATAGACTTTGATGGCAGATAAGGACCACTTGGCCCACCCAGTCTGCCCATTTCCCTACCTACTGGATAAGCTGCAGATTCTAGTTAACCAACAGCCTACTTCCTGCCACCCCCAACTATAATTGCCTTGTGTCTATCCCATGCATGTTTGAATTCCCCCACTGTTTTAGACCCAACGACCTCCTCAGGAAGGCTGTTCCATGTATCCACCACTCTCTCTGTGAAAAAGAATTTCCTCACATTACCCCTGAGCCGTCCCCCCTCTATCTTTAAATTGCGCCCCCTTGTTCTTACACATCTCTTTTTCTGAAAGATGCTACCCTCCTGGACTTTGTTGATTCCCTTGAGGTACTTAAATGTTTCTATCGTGTCCCCCCTGTCCCTCCTTTCATCAAGAGTATACATAGTAAGCTCTCTCAGTCTATCTTCATATGGCTTCTGCTGCAGACCCTGCACCATTTTAGTTGCCCTCCTCTGGACTGCTTCCATCCTGTCTATGTCCTTGCGTAGATGAGGTCTCCAAAACTGCACGCAGTACTCCAGATGGGGTCTCACCAACTGTCTGTACAGAGGGATAACCACTTCCCTTTTTCTACTTGTGATGCCCCTCCCTATGCATCCCAGTATCCCCATGGCTCTCCTTACCGACTTTTCACATTGCTTACCCACCTTTAGGTCATCTGATATGACTACCCCCAGGTCCCTTTCCATTTTTGTTGTTGTTAGTACCTCCCCTGCTATTGTGTACTCTTCTCCTGGGTTTTTGTTTCCCAGGTGCATTACTTTGCACTTCTTTGTATTGAATCTAAGTTGCCACATGTCTGACCATTCCTCCAACCTTGCCAAGTCCCTTCTCATCTGTTCTACCCCCTTGTGTATCAACTCTGTTACAGATCTTTGTGTCATCTGCAAAGAGGCATACCTTTCCCTCTAGACCCTCTGCAATGTCACCTATAAAGATGTTAAAGAGGACTGGACCCAGTACTGAGCCCTGAGGTACTCCACTAGTATCCCCCCTTTCTTCGGAATGTGTTCCATTCACTATTACCTTCTGTGTCCTGTTGTGCAGCCAGTTTGCTACCCAGGCTACCACCCTGGGACCCACTCCCAGGCTGGCTAACTTGATTATTAATCTTTTGTGTGGGACTGTGTCAAATGCCTTGCTAAAGTCTAGGTAGGCCATATCCACAGCCCCTCCCTGGTCTATTACTTTGGTCACCCAGTCGAAGAAATCAGTTAGATTACGTCTGACATGACCTTCCTGCTGTAAATCCATGCTGCTTTGGGTCCTGTGCCGCTGGCCTCCTAGGTACTCAACGATTCTTTCTTTCAGAAGTGATTCCATCATTTTCCCTACCACTGAGGTCAAACTTACAGGTCTGTAGTTTCCTGCTTCTGCCTTGCTCCCACTTTTGTGAAGGGGAATCACATCTGCCCTCCTCCAGTCCTCAGGTACCACCCCATCCTGCCATGATCTGTTAAAAAGCGTGGTCAGTGGTGTCACTAGGTCCTCCCTTAGTTCTTTTAGGATTCTGGGGTGAATCCCATCAGGCCCCATTGCTTTGTCCACCTTGAGTTTTAGGAGTTCTTTCAGGACTCTTTCTTCTGTGAATGGACTGGTGTCAACCCCCCACCCAGAGTGCTTCTATTGTCTGGTTTAGGTAACTCCTCCTCATCTTCTTTTGTGAATACTGAGCAAAAGTATTCATTCAGTATCTCTGCCTTTTCACTGTCTCCCTCTGCCCACCTCCCCTCTCCTTTATTAATCTTCACTATCCCTCCCTTGACCTTTCTATGCTCCCTAATGTACCTATAAAAGGTTTTATCCCCCTTCTTAACTGAGTTGGCTATTTTTTCTTCGGTTTGGGCCTTTGCTAGTCTGACTGCCTTCCTCACTTCTTTCTGCTTTAATTGATACAGTTCCCTGTCATGCTCCTTCTGTGATTCCTTATACTTTTTGAATGCAGCCTTTTTCTCCTTAACCTTCCCTGCCACCTCGTTTGAAAACCATAGTGGTGTTTTACTCTGCTTTGTTTTCTTTATTTGCATAACACAAAGGCTTGTTGGCTCTATGATGGCAGTTTTGATTTTTCTCCATTGTTCTTCCACCCCTCCTTTTTGGTCATTTGCTAGTGCATTTTTCAGGTATTCACCCATTTTGCCAAAGTCAGCTCTTCTAAAGTCCAGTATCCTTGTTTTTGTATGGTTTATCTCCATGGTTGTGCTTTCATTGTGAAGCACACTGTGCAGTGGTCGCTTGTTCCCAGATGTCTACTGACTTCTAAATTTGTGATCCTCTCTCCATTTGAGAGTACCAGGTCTAATATTGCTCCCTCCAGGTGGGTTCCAATACAAGCTGTCTAAGGCCTGCCCCTGCAGGGCATCGAGAATGACCCTGCTCTTGGATGTGGCAGCAGTACCTGTTATCCAGTTAACATCTGGCATATTCCAGGTCCCCATCAACAGTATTTCCCCTTTTCAGCCATTTTGAGAATGTCCTCTATCATTTTGTTGTCCATTTCCTCCCCTTGAGACGGGGGTCTGTATACAACCCCTGTGCGGATTGTGATGCCATTCCCTGTCTCCAAGGTGACCCAGAGTGCCTCTTGTCCTCCCCCTTTACTTTTTAGTTCTGTAGCTTTGATCCCTTCCCTTATGTATAGAGCTACTCCACCTCCTCTTTTACCTTCCCTGTCCCTTCTGTAGATTGTGTACCCTGGTATGTTGACATCCCAGTCATGGTTCTCGGTGTACCATGTTTCTGTGACTGCCACAATATCCAACTGTTCATCTTCCATCAGGGCTACTAGCTCAGGAAGCTTGTTTCCCAGACTACGGGCATTGGTACTCATTGCCCTCCATTTAATGTTGGCTTTATCCTTTTTTCCCCCATCCCTGCTCTTACTGTCCTTGTCTATTTTTCCATTTACCACTGTCCTGCCCTGTGTTGAGCTCTGTACCTCAGTGTTTACCTTCCTACCTGCCATGTTTTGTGGGGAAGGCTTGAAATTCCTGCCTTTTATCAGCGCTCCCCTTGGCTAGTTTAAAAGCTTGCCAATGCGATTTAAACCTATCAAAGCTTGCCAAGGATGCATTTAAACCTGTCACCTAGGCGCTTGGTTCCCATCGTGGATAGATGCAGACCATCATGCCAGAATAGACCTTTATCGCTCCAGGTGGCCCCCCAGTCCCCAATGAAGCCAAAGCCCTGTGCTATGCACCAGTTTTGCAACCATACATTAAACTGCATGGTGTTCAGTACCCTAGCCTCACTCCTGCCATGGACTGGTAGCACCTCTGAGAAGGTTACCATGCTTGCTACCCGTCTGAGGCCCCTCCCCAACTCCACAGATTCATTCTGCACTGCACTGATCCCATGCCTAGCTAGGGTTATTTGTCCCAAGGTGACCATGATGTCTGGTTCCCTCTCCTGTGATGCTGCTTCTGCAATCCTGAGGATTAGCTTCCTGTCCCTCCAAGTCATGGCACCAGGCAGACACCTTACTTCCTTCTCTCCCCTTTCCCAGGTTTACCCGCTAACAATAGAGTCCCCTATCAGAAGCTGTTTCCTTCCCCTGTGGTGTCCTTGCCACCCTTTTGTGGGTCTCCTTGTGGATGTCCTCAGCTTTCCTTCTGAGTGTCAACTGAGGTGCCATCATAGAGAACCTTGCTCTGCCAGAATGGCATATGATTTGTCTAGAGGTACAACTGGGGGCTTGGCCTCTGGTCCACCACCGCACCTCCCAGAACCCACTGTGGTCCAGCTGCTCTTCATACTTGGCAACCTCTGAGGCAGTGGTTGTGGCAGTGGTGCTCTTTGGAAGGGGGAGGCCTCCTTAGTCCTTAATAGTTCAGCCTGGAGGTGGGCAACCTCCTCCCTCAGAGCTGACAGTTGCCTGCAAATAGGATGGCAACACAGTTTCCAGAATGTCTCCCGGAAAACTGCTGCCCCACAGCCAGTGCATTGCACCACTCCCCACATGTCCCTCTCACTTATAATATACTATATATATATATGTCTTTTTTATTATTTGTGGTGTGTACCTGCCCTTTTTGCACTGTGCAGGGTTATTAAGGATATGACAGTTCTGCCGCAAGACCTGTTGAGGAAGTGATGTCAGAACTGTGGCTATAAAGGAAATGCCACGCCTGGGGGGGTGGGTGGGGTAGGTGGTGGGTGGTCCACAGCCACTGGTGACTGTTAGAAACAATCAAATACACAACTGCTCCACCACCCTGGTGAGTATTGCCCTTTATAGTACTTCAACTAACACCACAATTTACTAGACCACGTCTCCTGCACAAATCACTTTACTGAGTCCAGGAATAAAAATTAACTCACTCCTCAGCCAGCAGGACACTTTTAAAATGTTGCAAAAATATCCTTCCAAATCCTAGGTCTCAACCCCAACAATCAAGCAAATTCAGTTGTATCTCACTCCCTCTGGTTATAAAATTACTACCTTTTTAATGGAATCCTGCAATTCTCTGCTTAATGCCAATAAGGAAAAAAAAATGAAACTTTTTGTAGAAAGCGTAGCTCCCTTACTTTACAAGTAATATGCCTCACCAGGTTTCCAGGTCCTAAATGTAGTTATAGTTTGTTCTTTGCAGTGTAGCAAGGTTCTCCACTTCCACAGACAAGTCAAAGTCAGACTGACTGACTTCTAACTGTGAAGGATGCCTAAGACAGCAGTGATGAAACCCACCCAGAGCCAATTGATTGACTAGTGACACCTGTGATGTAAGCAGGCCTTTCAATGCAGGCAGTCTGCATGTCTGATTTCAATACACAAAATCTTTCAGTGAAACCAGGGATGAAAACTTAACATCTTTTAGTCTGATAGGATGGGCATTCTCCATCACTATCATGTTCTCAGCCCCTTTTGCTGTGCCTGGCTTTGTGGTCAGATGTCAAATGTCTTCACCAAATCTCGAATTTCTGCGGTTTGTTCTGTGGATAAAGAAATAGTCACCTTCACACCCACAGATGTTACATTTTGTTCCAGTCTGTCATAAGCAGTATCAGTCTCATCATTCACAGTATCTGATAATACCAACAAAGCAACGTTTGGTGTCTTTTCAGCCCATCTTTTCAGAAGATCAGCATGGTATATCTTGGAAGGATTTTTCTTATCTGGGTATCAACCTCCTAGTTAACTGTACATGTACGTCTCCCACCACTTTATAAGATCCTTGACACTTCATTTGTTTTTTTGTAAAGGTTTTTATCCTTTGTGGCCGAACAGGCTGGGGCACCCTTCAGTCCCACCCCATTGACCCCCACCTTCCCCAGCTTCCCAGGATGCACCGGTTGCCAGCTATCCCTACAGATTTCACCCCCTGTGGCTGAGTCGGGAGAGGGAGGGCGAGTGAGGGAACATTGGGTGGGGCTTCATTCGTAGCCAGCCCACCACCATTTTTCCATCAGGTTTTTTCCCACTTCCCATGGTGGGGCATGCACGCCGACATGCGTGTGTGGAGGCACGTGTATGTACCTGAGTCCCTCTGCAGAACCCTCTCTCTGTTGCTCCTCAGCCCACACTGCCTCTACCTGGTGGCAGTCGTTTGGTGGAGCCGGTAGCCCTCCCTCCTGGGAGGGAGGCAGTCCTCTAGACGTTGATCTTTCTCCCTCCCAGCTTACCCCCAGCAACCCATGCTGTCTCCACAACATAGGTTGCCAGTGTGGAGTGAGGTGGTGTCCAGCACTTCAACCCTCTGTGCCAACTTTTTATTATTTATTACTAGGATTACAAATACCTTTGAACCAAGGGTTCTTTTACAAAGGTTTCCACGTCAGCAGTGGTGCAAGCAGAACAGTGGTAAGATGCAATACAAGGTCAGGAGGTTAACATAGAAGTAAGCAGAGGTAAGATACAGTACAGTTCAGGAAGTTAACCTAGTAGCAAAAGGCAGTACATGTGTATAGACTAGCACAGTAGTAAACAGTCAGTCGCAAAATAACAATGCACAATTAACAATATGGATGTATATACTGTATATTAAGATACAGATACAAATGAAAACCATCCTAGCGGTGATATAAGTGGAGCAAGGGGTGACAATTTTGCCAATTCATTAACAGTTTGTTTTCTGTAGTAGGTAGCAGAACCTTATCACTAGCTTCCTCTTACACCATAGTCATAAGACACCTTTTGATGTTTTTGAGCTTCTTAATAATTACTGTGGGCAATTTGAATGCAGTTAGTCAGTTTATTTCTCAGGGAACATATTTAAGATGCAGTGGACTGTTTGAGTGGGGTTGTCTTCCCACGGTCCTTTTATTACATCCAGTGGTCCTGTAGACTGACTCCCATACAGCATTTCAAAAGGTGAACAACCTGTAGAAGCATGTGGTACTTCTCAGTAGGCAAAGAGGTTAGGCAAGAATTGGTCCCATTCTTTTCCTTCTCATCTCACAAACTACTTTAACATGCATTTTGGGGTTTCATTAACATGAAGATCACCTGTCTGAGGATAAAAAGAGAGGGTTCTTGTGAGAAATGCACAGATGTCAGTACAGCATCTTGAGCAGTGCTGCACCAAAATTACTTCCCTGATCAGTAATACTTTTGTTGGGTATGTCTACTCTGTTGAGAATTTTGGCAATTTCTTCTGCCACTTGTGGGGCTGTGACAGTCGCAATGGAATAGCTGTTGGGTATCGAGTAGAATAGTAACATATTACAAGCAAGAATAAATTATTCTTTTTGCTTTTCTACAAAGGGCCTTCTACATCCTTTGCAGTTCTCTCAAAGGGCGCATCTATCAGGGGTAGGTGGCACCAGAGGCACCTTGTCTTTAGAATGGGGTTACTTTCTGGGCATGAACTGAAATCGGTAACTTCCTAATTGATCCGTGGCCAGAAAAAGCTGTGTAACAATCTGGCCAGGGTATGGTCCCTTCCTGAGAGACGAGCCATGGGACTGTCATGTGCTGTCTGTAGCAACTCAGCCCAGTATCTGTCTGGTACTACCAGCTGTTCTACGTGATCATGCATTTGTGGATGAACACATACTCTGTACAGTAACCCATTATGCTTTTTGAACATTGGTTTGCCCTTTTCTTGCTACTCCACTATCTGTTTAAAATACCCTTGGAGAGAAACATTGTTATTTGGCTCAGTAACAATGTCACGGTCAGTAAACAGTTTGGTTTCATCATTTTGAAATCCCATCCATGTGCCTCAGTCTTTTGCTGCCGTTGTCATTTCTGGCACCTTCTTTTCTTCCTGGACTTTCTGACCTTAGTGTTGGGCTCAAAGAGTCACAATCAAAGGCCCTAAAAGGAAGTGCGCCATCATTAGAAGAGTATTTCTTTTTAACTTGTGAGCATGTTACCACAGCTGCAGAAATAGGATCTGTTCGCTTCTGTGATCAGATTAGTAAACCCTGGAAAGTCCTCTCAGATAATCATAAGTATGGGTAATATTGAGATACCCACAGTTTTATTACATGAGGCACCTCATTAACTGTCAGTCACTCCAGTGGTGGGGTAGTATCAAGTGTCCCATGAATGCAAATGACCCCAGTACCTGGTCCTCTTATACGGCCTTTTCTCCAACTGTCTTCACACACCAGGGTCTGTCTATTTCTTCAATCTATCAAACCTTTCACAGCCTTTGCTCTCACCTGGACATGAATCAGATATGTGCCCCAGTTTGCTAATGCTAACTTTGCTTTAGCCTTTGCCATTTTTTTGTTTTACAGCAATTTCTGGCTATAGTATGTGTCCCGGCATACTGCAGATTTAGCAAAGACCGTCACTGGATGCAGATTTATTACCGTCCTTTGATTTATTATCTGATTTAGAACGAGGTCATCAAAAAGCTGGTCTTGCCACCCATAGATTGCTTCTTCCGTTCTGCAGCATCTGTATGTCCATCTGATAGTCCTCTGCCAATGAAATGGCTTTCACCCCACTTTCCGGTCAGTTTTCTTTTACCCAGAGTTGCTATATAATGAGAAGTTCCCTCAGTCTGGTGCATGCCTCTTGTGGATTGTTGATGGAATGGTACTGCATAATCTGAAGTCTCTCCCAAGATGTCGGGTACCAAAGAAAGCCTTGCATCATGCCCTACTTTGTAGATATTAAAATGATTTCTTAAAGTGCATGCAACGACATGCAAAATGTGGAACCAGAGCAATAAGTCTACTCATGACAGACCACACATGCGCGTGCGATACTGATGGCATCTTCTCCCGAGATAACGTATCTGTTTAGAATATCTCTTTTTACAGTGTCATAGTTTTCAGACTGTGTGTTGTCCATACTGATACATACTAGCTGAGCCTTACTGGTCACGTTAGGTGCCAGATCGATTGCCCATTGTTGTGCCACCCTTTGGGAGGCTCTGGTGACCTGTTCAGAAGTGATTAAGTACATTTCAGTATCATCAGTTGGACCTAGCTTTGTGAGTTTCATTTCCTTAAAGGTGATGGACTCTTTTTTGCCTCCAGCACCCAAACCAGATCCCCAACTCTGAAAGCTTGCAGGGCCTCCAGCCATTGCTGCCCTTAGTGCAGCTTCTCCTGTTCTCTCTTTTTCTCTCTTTGTTGTATTGCTAGCCATTTGAAAAAGGCAGACATACCTTCTGTTTCTACTACTGCTCCTTCTTCTTCCTTTGCTGGTGCTGTCTTTTCAGACTCCTGTTTGACTGCTGGATCTTTTGGATGAACTGTCAGCCTAACCTCTTCCCTTTCCTTTCCTTTTGATAACTGGGTAGGTACACTGGTCATGGGGACCATTTTCTGGAATGACTCACGCCATCAAGATGCCACATACACAAACATGAGATTTAGCACACAGTACATAAGTAATAACTACAATCAGATGGAAAAAATACATGTGGTCCACAGAGCCATACAATGACCAATATCATAGAATCAACATACAAGTGGAGGTGATACATCCAGTTAGGGGAATACTCAGTCTCATACCTTTCTGCATTCCTTGTCATCTACTATGCTGCCTTTTTTCCTGTTTATCCCCCTATGGTCCCAGTGGCCTCCCCCGTCTGCCGTCCCTAGTCCCAGCCCTGTCACTCTGGTGTCCCGTGGGACATTCATATGTCTCTTCCCCATGTTCTTCCAGAGATTCCCCATTTTGGCAGGGGCCCTAACCTCAACCGTGAATGGATCTGGTTGTGGGAGGTACCTGCCTAAGTTTCCAGGTGTGGCACCTGTGGACTGGGCGGCATTATACTGCTGCTCTTGAATTTTCCTGTTTTCTCCCTAATTCCCCTAGGATGTCAGCATTAGGGTGTGTAAGCATACACGCAAATGTGCAGCATGTGGCACTTGCTGATGCCCCCCACCCACTAGCCGCCTCTAGCTGCCCTGCCACCTGTGGTCACCCAGGTGGCTGTGAGCAGCAGCGAAACCAACTGCCCTTCCTCCTCAGAGGAGGAGAGCGTCCAGTGGGATGCTCAGTGCTCCTCTCCCCAGCCAACCCCCTGCAGCCAGAGTTCATTCCTGAACTCTGGATGCCAGCGTGGGTAAGGCACTAAGCACCTCAGTCCTCTGCACCACCTTGTCAGTATCTGCTGTGCTTCCTTGGTACCACCTCTGGTACCCCCACACACACACCTTGAGTCAGTGTATGCACTGCAAAAATCCCACTGCTCACGCAAACTGTGGAAGAGGAGTGTCGGGAAGTACAGACAACAGAAAAAGATACAAGGCACAGATAGCATCACTTTATTAAAAACACAACCTAAAAAATGTATATATTATTGACTGGCTTCAGAATGGTGACAGGTCTGAAAAACTGATTTGGCAGCAGTTGTAAGCAGAAAGTTCAAGCAAGTCTTTGCACTCCATACCTGTTCTAAAATTCATACTTGTATGAAAAGTGTAGACCCCTGTACTAAGCAGTAAGATATATAACCTTGCAGCTTAAAGTTAACCAGTTTGACTAGGTTAGGTCTTCCTCTCAGTTTCTTAGGCAGTCTTCACCTTCTGGGGTTGCCACCTTTGGATGAAGACAAACGGATCCTAAACTCCATGCCTTTCACCCTTTTCATGACTGATCGTACATTGCTCTTCCTCCAAAGCCATTTGTTATGTCAGTAAAGGCAACACTTAAAGCAGCAGTTCAACAGAAATGTTAACATACTGCACCTGTTAAAGTTACTTTTTTAGGTTCTTCCTAGTTATTTATTTATTTATTGACATTGGTTTACTAGATAAATGTACAGAGATAAAAGAATCTCATTTACAGATATGATCTTGGGGAGACGAGGAAAATACTGTAACTAGCATATAATAGTATACATGGTATATAATATATAAAATTCATTTTTGTTTCCTGTTATGTGTACTTAATATCTTTTTCTGACACCATGTCCTTTTCTTGTCCCCATTACTAGGGGCTGGCAGTATAGCCTAGAGGTTAGAGTAAGGAGCTGTGAATGAGCTTGGTACATCCAGCAGACCTGAGTTTGATTCCCATAACCTCCACTTGCATACTGTGTGACTCTGAGTAAGTCACTTAACCTCCCCAGTGCTCCCAGGTCGCCCCGGAAAACAGGCACATGTGCCTAGTGGGCCTTACCCGGTTACCGAAGACTAAAATAATTAAAAATAAATACATTTTCAAAGCCAAAGAAGTGACCATACTTTTTTTCTTGAGGAAAATAAAATAATTTAAAACATCTAAAAATGCCTGTATTCTGTTAGAGATGAAAACATTTACCAGCAAATGAAAGTGGAAGACAACAGGATTGTTTATTGTTACAAAAGGTGGGGGCAGGCTTTTTGCCCAGCTTTGCTGCTATGCCACTTTAAGATGTAGAGTGGCTAAGATTAGGTTAAGTAACTGCTAATGGTTTTAACCTCCCAGGTTGACTGTTTTCTCAAGCAAAGGGCTATATTGACAACAGAACTTCTTTGTAACCTGGACATGCAGTGAAGCAATGAATGATATGACAAAATCTGTGTCAAAAGTATGTGAGCACTCAAAATGGCTCAAAAACCTGATCATCACTGAGCAAAACTGAATTACTGAATAGGGATCCTGAAAACTGGATTACCAGGTACAAAACCTGACTGGTGGCAACCCCATCACCTTCTTCTCAGAGTTGAGTGTCAAGACAGCCCCCGACTTCTGTGGCTTTTTGTTGATTTTCTGATCTGATCAGTCTGATGTTTTGTTCTCAGAACAACACACTCAATCAGGTGACCTTACAGAGTATCTGGAGATCAATTTAAAAAAAAAAAAAACTGTAGCTAAGGCTGGAAAGCATTAACCCTTCTAGGGACATGGATATGTTGTTCATCCACACTCATTGGTATCCTTGCCGCTTAAATCTTGCGGAAGGTCTTCAAGCTTGCTCCTCCCACCAACCCGGGTGGTATAACTCTCGGCTCCGCCCCATGACGCCAGATCTTCCTTACCGCTTGGAAGCTCAGGTTCCCTCCTTAACGCTCTGCGTTTGTGACTGGTTCCTATTTCTCCGTTTGTGGATTTAAAAATAATATTTTGCAAAAGACTTAGTCTTGATCCCTCGTGACTCACGATGGATAAATCGACCTCGGATTTCGGAGATGCCCATGCGGGCAGAAGATGTCTCGGACGGATCCACACTCCACGTTGTCTACTGCTTAGGCCTTGAGCACGACCCGCAGGCTTGCGACTGTGCTCATCTTTCTTCGGCCCACGTCCTCAAGACCGTGCTGCCCGATCACTGCAACTGGGGCTGCCCCTGAGAAGCGGCTTCTCCGTGAAGTCCAAGGAGGCCCGGTTGGCGGTGTCCGCGGCGGCGGGCTCGGCGGATCAGCTCGAGCGGATGGTCGCCCTCGAAGAGGAGGCGGCGCGGGCCGTATCTTCCTCGGCCGCGGCATTTATCCCGCTCTCTCTGGGTTCTTCCTACACGGCTTCCTTTAAGGAGCTTTGTCTGTCCCTCTCCACTAAAGGAGAAGGGCCTGCGTCTGCTGGACCTTTTTCTCGGTCCAAAAAGAGGGACAAGGGTAAGTCCCTCCGTCGACGCTCTTGGGAGCGGAAGGTCCTCTCCCCGGGCCGTCGACCGTCGGCTTCGGTCGACCGCTCGGCTTCGGCCACTGGCCTCACGGTGTCCCCGTCAGGTCAGTTGACCGAGACTCCCACTGATGAAGTCGAGATTTTTCTCGACCCATTGGACGGGCTGTCGCCTTTAGCAGCCGAGATTCCCCTCTCCCCGGTTCCCCCGGGAGGAGTTGAGGATCCCGTGGGCTCGCCTGTGCCTCCGGTTCCGGAGCCCTCGGATGGACCTTCCGAGCCGAAGGGAGTGTCGGTTCCGGCCGACACCTCCCTGCACCGACCCCGAAATTCCGGGACTCTCGGTCTCGGTCTCGAACCTCTTCATGTCCAGCCTGCTCCCACCGCCATAGGCGGTCTCGTCTCGGTACATGCTGTAAGCGGCGTCATTGGCCCTCGTCCTCCTCCTCGGATGAGGGGAGGCTCGCGTGAATTAGCGCCGACGGTATTTAGGACCTTATGTTGCAATAGTTTCTCCTGCCGAATAAGCCGACCCGCGCCTTCCCCGCCATTATGGTTGAAACACCGAACGGCCGACACAACTCCCCCACTCTGCCCGAGGAGTTTCCTTGGCACCAGCCGTTGTTCGCCAAACAGGCTGCTCCAATCATCATGTGGAACCTCCGCCTCCACAGCCACCAATTGGGCCCGACCAAGGACTTTCGGTCCGGCTAAGGGTCACCCCATCGGGTTGTCAGTTACCCTCACCCGACCGACCTCGGCAGGTGAAGGGTGGCTCAGGCCAGAGGCAGCTCTTCGAGGACTCTTCCGAGTCCGAAGATGATTCCTCCTTCTTCCAAGCGACTGGACTTGGGTCTTCAGAGGTCAGCCAATGGGCGATAGCCTGTCGTCCTTCCTAGGACTGCTTGGCTCATCTCGGAGTCTACCGGGATGGAGCTCGAACCCGCTTCAAAGCGGGCATGTATCCCCTCACGGAGATTCTGGACCAGGGATTCTCCGGCGGAGGCCTTTCCGTGGCCGAGGCCATGGGGTCCAGCACTGGAACTTTGGCAGCCCTGCTTCCTGCCCTGCACCTTCGGCCAGGATGGCCAGGAAGTATCGCGGTCCCTACCGGGTTCCTTGTCCGGTTTTGAACACCCTCTGCTGAGGGGTTGGTTACCGACAGCGCTTTTGCGGCGCGCGGCGCGCCAGGATGTGGACAACCTCCTGACAAGGAGTCAAGAAATTGACTATGTCGGGCGAAAAGTCACGCTCGTCTCTGCCTTCGTCCAGGCCAGTTCGGCCGTCCTCATGGCACATTTTTCTCATGCCCTGTTGGGCTCCCTGGATGAGGTCATCCCTCATCTTCCGCCCGATCTGCAGACTACGGTTACAGGTGCGACCAGGCAGGGCAGTGGCCAAACAGCAGCTCCAGACTGCTTTGGATGTAGGGGACTCATGTGCCAGATCGGTGGCGGCCGCAGTGGCTATCGTCCGGGGTGGCTTGGCTGAGGATATCCACCTTTACTGGATACCCAGCACAAGTTGGCGGATGTTCCCTTTTTGGGGACTGACCTCTTCGGCCCTGGGGTGGAAGGTCACCTGCAGAGGATCGAGAAGTCCAATGCCACCTTGGACTCGGTCTCTTCCGCTCAGAAGGACAAAGGCCGCAAACCACAGCCTAAGCCCCTGGTCCTTCTGTGCCCCGCAGCGCCTGGCCCAGCAGCGTCAGGGCCAGCAGGCTCGGCCTCAGCATCCCCAAACCCAAACGCCGGCTTCCTCTAACAGGAGGCAGGGAGGAGGGCCCAGGAGGTCCCTCGGCGGTCCCTCCTCCAAGCCTGCCAGTGACGGGCTGAGGGGTGTCGCCCCATCCCCGCCACTTATCCCTGGGTCCCCGTGGGGGGACGGCTCCGGCACTTCCGTTCCGCCTGGTCCGCTGTTTCCACGGACAGGTGGGTCTTGGAGGTGGTGGGAAGAGGCCTGCCTCTAGAATTCGAGCAGGCACCACCCTTCAGAGCCGTCGCCCTCGGGGGGCTTCGGGATCCCCAGCCTCACTGGCGGCTCGCCGAGCCGACATCGTCCTCCTCCAGAAGGAGGTGGTAAGAGAGGTGGACCCTCCTTCAGACCCAGGGTTTGTGTCCAGGTACTTCCTGGTTCCGAACGGACGGGGGCTGGCGCCCATTCTCGACCCACACGACTAACCAAGTTCCTGGGTCTCGAACCTTCAGGATGGTCACCTGGCTCAGATAATACCATCCTTGGAACGCGGTGGTTCTGCTCTCTGACTTGCAGGACGCTTTTTCACGTCCCTATCCGTCCGGCCTCACCAGAGATTCCTTCGCTCCGAGCTGAAGGATCTCTTCGAGTTCCAAGCCATGCCCTTCGGCTTGTCTCCAGCTCCCAGGGTCTTCACCAAATGCATGGCAGTGGTGACAGCATTCCTGCGCGCGCCGAGGGTCCGGGTACCCTTACCTGGACGACTGGCTGATAGCAGCTCCCCAGGAAGGAGGCGGGTGGTCCAGAGATCTGGCCTCCAGGTCTGCTCTCAACTGGGCCTCCTTGTCAACGAGGCCAAGTCGGAACTCGAGCCAAGCAGGTGATTTTATTCATCGGGCGCAGCCTCGACTCTTCTTCGAGCCAGAGCGCGGCTCCCGCGGACAGGGCCGAGGTTCTTCCTCCTTGCCCGATCATTTCTGGTTGGGCAATTGCGCCCTGCCCGGGACTTCCTGCGCCTCCTGGGTCTCATGGCGGCCTGTACCAGCGTGGTCCGCTGGGCCCGCTGGAACATCGCGCCCCTTCAGTGGGGACTGGCCAGCCAGTGGTCACAACGCTGCGATCCCTTGGACCAGCTTGTGTCGGTGACACAGGGATGTGGAATGCTCTCCAGTGGTGGACCGTTTCCAGATCAATTGGCAGGAGGCATCCCGTTCGTCCGCCCCGAGCCGACGGTCTCTGTCGACCGGATGCCTCTGATGGGTTGGGTGCCCATCTGGGGAACACTGGCTCATGGCCTCTGGTCCCCGGAGTCCCGATGCCACATCAACCTGTTGGAGTCCCGAGCGGTCCGCCTAGCTCTCACCGCCTTTGCTCCGCTCCTCCGGGGTCAAGTGGTCCGAGTCCAGACGGACAATACCACGACCATGTACTATCTAAACCGCCAGAGGCGGGACGCTCCATGCTTCTATGCAAGGAAGCTCTCCGGATTTGGTCACTCGGCGCAGCCTGGAGGCGGATCTCCTAGCCATTCACGTGGCAGGAGCCTCCAACACCCTGGCCGATGCCCTGAGCCGGATAGGGGCTGCATCCCACTAGTGGTCTCTCCTGCCGGAGGTAGTACAGCATCTGTTCTCCCTTTGGGGCACACCTCAGGTGGACCTGTTTGCCTCCACGGAGAACGCGGCTGAGTCTGTTCCATGCCCGCCTCCTCAGCAGGGGCTCGCTGCAGGGGATGCCTTCTCGAGGCAATGGACCCCGGCCTCTTTACGCCTTTTCCCCATTTCCCTTGATCCACAAGGTGCTTCTAAGGCGAGGAGGGACAAGGCGCAGGTGATTCTGATAGCCCCAGACTGGCCTCGCCAGTTCTGGTACCCAGATCTCCTCAGTCTCAGCTCCAGGACTCCGCGGAGCTTCCAGCTCGCCCGGACCTGTCTCAGTCAATCAGGGAAGGTGTTCCATCCGGACCTTCAATCCCTGCACCTGACGGCCTGGTTCCTGGAGCGCTAGAGTTCCAGGCTTTGGGTCTTTCCGACGAGGTCCTCAATGTAGTTGAGGCGTCCCGTGCAGAGTCGATCAGAAAATGTTATGCCTTCAAATGGAAAAGGTTTTCCATTTGGTGTCAG
Source organism: Neoceratodus forsteri (assembly GCA_016271365.2). NCBI lineage: Eukaryota > Metazoa > Chordata > Ceratodontiformes > Ceratodontidae > Neoceratodus > Neoceratodus forsteri. The sequence goes on from CM057456.1 coordinate 1,049,977,543, forward strand.
AGCAAGGGCTTGGACCCTTCCTCCTGTTCCTTGGCAAGCATCTTGGACTATTTATGGTCCCTTTCTAGTCAAGGGCTTAGGTCGGCGACCTAAGGGTGCACCTGGCAGCCATCTCTGCTTACGGGCGGGCCGGGAAGCAGTCGGTGGCAGGAGAAGGTGGTCTGGCGCTTTTTCAAAGGCCTTGATCACATTTCCTCCAGTGCGGGAACCCCACCTCCGTGGGATCTACTGCTGGTACTGGCAAAGCTCATGGCAGCTTATTCGAACCTATGCACAGGTGTGCTCTTCTCACCTGTCGTGGAAGACCGCCTTCTTGGTGGCTATCACGTCAGCCAGAAGGATGGGAGAGCTCCAGGCGCTTTCCATCGAGTCTCCTTACCTGGTCTTCCACAGGGACAAGGTTGTCCTGCGCCCCCACCCGAAATTCCTTCCGAAGGTGGTGTCGGAGTTTCACCTTAACCAGGTGTTGACTCTGCCGGTGTTCTACCCCAATCACACCTCGGAGGCCGAATATAGGCTCCATACTCTGATCCTAGAAGGGCGCCGCTTATTATAAGGAGCGCACGGCTGAAATTGGGAGAGGTTCGCCAGCTGTTTGTCACCACGCTGAAGCCGCATCTGGCAGACCTGCAGCTAAGCCGGACGATACAGGTGGGTAACCTCCTGCATAGATCTCTGCTATAAGTTAGCGGGCATGGAGCCTCCCAGAGGGATAAGAGCTCATTCTACCCGCCATACTGCTGCTACGGTGGCTGCTTCCAGGGACGTCCCTATCCAGGAAATCTGCAGGGCTGCTACCTGGAAGTCAGCAAACACCTTCATTACCCACTACCACATCGACCTTGAGTCACGCCGGGATGCTGGTTTTGGGGCCTCGGTTCTCAGTCTCTTTCCCAAGTAAGTATATGGGGGTGTGTCTTGCCTCCCTCCTCCCGGAGAACTGCTAGAGTCTGCCAATGAGTGTGGATGAACAACATATCCATGTCCCTAGAAATACAGGTTACTCACCTGTAACAGGAGTTCTAGGAATGGTATATGTTGTTCATCCCCGCGACCACCCGACCTCCCGGCTTGACGCACAACCTGAGCTTCCAGCGGGCAGATCTGTAGCGTCCATGGGGCGAGCCGGAGTTATACCACCCGGTGGGTGGGAGGAGCAAGTTGAAGACCTTCCGGCAAGATTTAAAGCGGCAAGGATACTGCCAATGAGTGTGGATGAACAACATATACCATTCCTAGAACTCCTGTTACAGGTGAGTAACCTGTATTTTCCTGCCTACAATGCTGATTTTTTTTTCTTTAACAAATGCCTAGTTTTTTGGGGAAATGTTGTTGTTCCCTATAAATATGGGACAGGGTTTTGACCTTTGCACAAGCAGTGAGTGCGCCAGTAAACAAAAATGGTTGAAATAATACAAGCTGCTTATCAACTAGAGGAATAAATATAGATTAGTACCTCCCCATAACATCAAAGCAGTATAACATGTGGTCAAGTAATGGCAGAAACCAGTACTGTCAAAAAGGAGGATAAATATAGATGAATACCAGCCCATAACATCAAGGTAGTCTAACATGTGGCACATTACTTGAATAATGGAATAGGGTAAGATCAAGCTTGTTATTCCACCCTGGCGTCTTACATGCCCCAAGTTTTTAGGTTATGCTTGAATGAAGTGATTGAGGGACAGTGTACAGAGACAAGGGCAGCTATTAAAGAAGCATTGCCAACTTGCAACTGACATTGCAAGTTGTACCTTCTCCATGCCAAAAAAAACCGTCACTTATGGTGACGTGTGTGTGTGTATATGTATATGTGTGTATATATATATATATATATATATATATATATATAAAATATATAGCAAGGGTTACCCCAAAGGGCATTTGGCTGGGAAGCCAAGTTTCGAGAAAATACAAAATCACACATGCCAACACAATGCAAATCATCATGGGCTGCATATGCAAATCACCACAGAATGTTATGCTGGTTCAACTTTAAGCAGAATTGCATGGTGCCGAAAGGCCTCTCACACAGTTTGCAAAGGGTGCTAACAGAAGACATAGACACGTGTTTTGTCCTACCAGGACTCATCAGTATGCCTCGTCTGTTTGACACCTCATGGACCAGCTACCCTAAGACAGTGTGTCCCTAACCCTTGCCTCAGTGTTTGCGCACAGAGGTTCTTTGTCTTTTAAATAGTTTTTTATTTTAATGGGTTCACCACAACATATCCAAGCACACTGTCTTAGGGTAGCTGGTCCATTTCACTGGGGTGTCAAACAGATGAGGCATACTGATGAGTCCTGGTAGGACAAAACACGTGTCTATGTCTTCTGTTAGCACCCTTGCAAACTGTGTGAGAGGCCTTCGGCACCATGCAATTCTGCTTAAAGTTGAACCAGGTGGTGATTGCATATGCAGTCCATGATGTTTTGCATTGTGTGAGCATGTGTGATTTTATTTATATATATATATATATATATATATATATATATATTTTTTTTTTTGTCGCATATAGGCCAAACTGTGGGTTAGCTTGAAAGGAAATGGGACAGCCATCCGCACAGGTGTGGTCTATAGACCACCAGCCCAGGAGGAAGAAACAGATAGGAGCAGATGCTAGCCATCCAAAGGATGGCAGACAAGGGTGAGGTAGTACTGGTTGGAGACTTAATATTCCAGACGGGACTGGAGCATCCCAGCAGCAGCATCAACTAGGAGCAGATTTATCCTGGACTCCTTCAGGGTGCCTCTCTCAAGTAACTGGTCATGGAACCAACCCAGCAGAAGGCAATACTGGACCTTGTGCTCACAAACAGGAACGGTGTGATGGGGATAACAGTGGGGGAGCACCTGGGGAACAGTGACCACCAGTCATTGTGTTTTGAAATCACAGAAAGTGCAGAACCAAACCATACAAAAAACACGTATCCTGGATTTTAGGGGGGCAGACTTTGGGAAAATGGGGAGATACTTGAAAGAGGCATTAAGGGGAATGGGACAGGAATCAGGGGTTGAGGAACAGTGGGCAGTATTTAAAATGGGGATTACAAGAACAACAGAATTATGCATTAAGCAGGTTAGCAAGAGGAAAAGGAAGAGGAGACCATTATGGTTTTCCAAAGAGGTAGTAAAGAAAGTGAAAGCCAAAAAGATTGCATTCAGGCAATACAAAAAGACACAGGCAGAAGGGGATAGGGAGAAGTACCAGGAGAAGCAAAGGGAGGCAGGGAGGTCAGTAAGGGAAGCCAAAGCTCAGACAGAAGAACACATTGCAAAATCAGTGGGTAGAGGGGACAAAACCTTTTACAGGTACATAAGTGAAAAAAGAAAGGCAAAGGAGGGATAGTGAGACTGAAGGGGGAGGATGGGGCTGCGTGGAGGATGACAACAGTAAAGCTGACATATTGAACAGGTATTTCTGCTCAGTCTTTCTGAGGAAGAGGAGGTAATGGGTCTGAAGGGAGTACAAGGGTGAGAATGGTGCAGAAATGGACACAAGTCCCTTTACACGAGAAAGGGTCCTGAAGGAACTGGAAGTAATAAGAGTTGATAAAGCCATAGGGCCAGATGGGGTGCACCCCAGGGTCCTTAAAGAACTAAGAGAGCTGGTGGCTGAACCTCTGGCTGTCCTGTTTAGCCGATCACTGGAAACAGGGGAGGTACCCAAAGACTGGAGGACAGCAGATGTAGTCCCCTTATACAAAAGCGGGAACAAAGAGGAAGCAGGGAACTACAGACCAGTCAGCCTCACCTCGGTAGTGGGGAAGATCATGGAAGCACTACTGAAGGAGAGATTGGTGGAACATCTGGTTGTCAATGGACTACAGGACCCAAGGCAGCATGGTTTCACCAGGGGGAGGTCTTGTCAGACCAACCTCGTTTAATTTTTTGACTGGGTGACTAGGGAGGTGGATCAGGGGAGGGCAGTGGACATGGCCTATCTGGACTTCAGCAAGGCCTTTGACACTGTGCCACATAGAAGACTACTACACAAACTGGGGAATATGGGTGTGGGCAGGACAGTAGTGTGGTGGGTAGGTAGCTGGCTGGGTGGCAGGACACAGAGGGTGGTGGTAAATGGCTGTCACTCCACAGAGGAAGAGTGACCAGTGGGGTACCACAGGGATCAGTGCTGGGACCGGTCCTATTCAACATCTTCATCAGTGACATTGCAGGACCTAGAAGGCAGAATTTCACTGTTCGCTGATGACACAAAGCTCTGTAACAGAGTAGACACACCAGAGGGTGTAGACAGAATGAGAAGGACCTGCAGAAACTTGAAGAATGGTCAGGGGTTTGGCAGTTGAAATTCAATGCAAAGAAGTGCAAGATAATGCATATGGGTTACAAAACCCTGGCACTATATATCAGTTGGGGGGTGAGGATATAGCATGCACCAAACAGGAAAGGGATCTTGGGGTTATCATCTCTGATGACCTCAAAGTAGGGAAACAGTGTGACAAGGCAGCAGGTAAAGCAAATGGGATGCTGGGATGTATAGGCAGGGGCATCACCAGCAGGAAAAGGAAGGTCATAATTCTGCTATACAAGACACTAGTGAGGCCCCACCTGGAGTACAGTGTACAGTTCTGGAGACCATAGAAGGAATTCTGGAGGTCAGGGTAAGGGCAACAGACTCTAGGAAAACATAGACTGAACTTACAAGCTCAAATGGGCAGACTGGCGGGCCAGGCCCTCATCTGCCAACACTGTCTATGTATCTATGTATCAAAGTATTCTCCAGCTCTGCCTTTATCAATTGACCGTACTTGCCCCGATTTTACTTTTTATATGTATAGGGTTATACCTATTTATCCCTTGCTAAAAAGCTTTTGGTTTTAAGTCTTTTACTAGTTTTCTAGTTCAGGCTTTTATTCTATTTTCATCTTTTCATAATCAGTTTGTATAAATGATACCATAGACAATTATTTCAGCAAGAAACATTTGTTTGGATATGTGTTTGCATTTAGTGACTTTTTTTGGTTTGTTTTATTTAAAATCTGGAAAAGTCCATGGGCCAAAGACCTGTTTACATGGGAGATCAGAGCAATCAACAAATATAAAATAACAGAGCGTACTTAACAAAACACAATTTTTATTTATAAAGCACCCTTCACGAGGGCTCAGGGCACTGTACATGGTTTAAAATTGTAAACATAAACCAAGCAATTTATGACATAATAAAATATATAAAACCATAATTATAAAAGATAAATTAGACTAAAACTCAGTAGTTGGGGACGGCCTGCTCAAATAAATACATATAAGTAATCTTTTAAAGGCCTCCACCATGCCTGCAGAACCGATATTCCCTGGTAGGGAGTTCCAAAGCAATGGAGCTGCACTCACTGCACTTGCAGTACTGTAGGTCATATATCAGAGTTTTTTTTTTTGGTTTTTTTTTTAGCACTGTCACTTTAAATGTTCTTATCTGTATAGAGATTGACCACAGGGAGACATGCAACCCAGGGTAAGCACTTGTTTTCGTGTGAAACAGATGTTAGAGGGTCTCACTGGTTGTGCAGATGTGTTAATACAGTGGATTCCACTTAAGTGCACTTCGGATTAATGCACATTCCGTTTTAGTGCACATCTTTTTTATTTCCTGTTTTTTCCCTATATTTACAATGTTGAAAAATCTGCCTAAGTGCACGCTGGATAAGTTCACTTTCTGGTTAAATACACTTACTCCCCAGTTCATTGTCACACCTATTCAAGTGTAATTAACACCAGTTTAGTGTACAGGTGTTTGATAACACTTTGATGGGGCTTTTATTAGGTGTTCAGCACCTGCTCACACTTCTCCATTCAGTAAACAGAAAACAGCAGAAAAGAAAGAAAGTAATGCTGACCCTTGGGCAGAAAAATCTCAGTGCTCCAGCGCTTGGAGCAACCCAATATTAAATGAAAGATGTAAGCAGAGTATGGTGTGGATGTGTCCACTGTGACATGAGTGGTGCAAAGCAAAGAAAGGCTGCTATCCGACTGGGAGTGTTCCGATAATCGGAGCTGCAAATACCAAGGTGCAGGAAAGAGTGAGGAGATAGAAGCAGCACTGAAACAACTTTTTTGGAGCTGTAAGTGGTGAGAACTCTGGGAACACTGAGCATTAACATTTTAAAATGTTTTAATGTACAGTATGGGTAACTGTTCAAATTTAGTGCAGTGCATATAGTTGAGTAGCAGCAGGATCTTGGCTATGTTTCATTTTTTTGGAGGCAAATACCAGTGTTATGCTTATTGGTGTTCATGGCTCTTTAATCAAGCATAGAATATCAGTTTCAGGTCAGTTTCCACTTAAGTCGCATTTTCTCAGTGTGAAACGGTGTGCATTTAAGCGGATTCCACTATAATTACTTTAAATAATGAAATACAAAATCACACATACCCCAGTAATGCAAAGCAGTAGAAGTATATGAAAATCACCATGGAAAAATTTAGACTGGGTGTGCTGTAAGCAGGAGTGTATTGTGCCAAATAGCCTCACACAATCTGTAGAGGTTAAAACAGAAGACACAGACGTGTTTTGTCCTCTCCAGGACTCATCAGTGTGCCTCATCTGTATCTCAGCCCAAGGGAAGGAAGAATCAGCCCAATGATGGTCTCATGATCTGGCCCAGTGACATGGTGGGCTGAAGCACTGGTTGCCACACCGGTGATTTGGGTTCAGAAACTGACCAGGATCTCTCGGTGTGGGCCAAGGGAATGAGGATTGAGCATCCACAGACAGCTGTCCTTCTTCAGGGAGGGGAACGGTGCTTGCCATTGCTTGGCTGCCAGCTAGCAGAGGCTAGACAACACAACATGTGACTGCCTCTCTGAGGGCTGGGCACAGGTGTAGAAGTACATGCAGCATCTTTATGGTGTGTGCCCATGCTACTGCATGAGAGGCGACCTCTATGAAGGGGAAACAAATCAGGTGGAAATGCCCCCAGTTAATGAGGTGATTCTGGCTGCCCACTGCCACGTAGCCAGTGATGTAGATGCCTCCATCAACCATTTCCAAACCTCAGTGGAGATAAGAGGCCCCCAACAACTGTGCTGGGGGTAGGGGCAAGGCCTGCGGGAACAAGAGTGGTAAGGTAAGCCCGTTGGGGGTAGTTTGGGTGATGGTTCTGTGGCATCTGTCACAATGGAGGTCAGCCAAGATAGCAGTAGTAGAAACAAATAATGGAAAAACAGAAATACGGTCTCCCGGGTTTGGGTTATGGTGAGCCCAAAAGAGAAAGCAATCAAAAAGACAAAGACCCTCAGCAAGAAAACCACTGAGGCAGATGTTACCCAGGAAGGGTATTGGGAATAAAGCAGAGTTTCAAAGAAATACGGAATCATACATACCCCTGAAATGCAAAGCATTATGGGATGTATATGCAAATCGCCAAAAAATAATTTAGACTGGTTCTGGTTAAAGCAGGACCAGTCTCAATGCGTTCATGGGGATTTGCATATACTTTGCATAATGTTTTGCATTATTGGGTATATGAGTGACTTTGTATTATTCGGAAACTCTGCTTTATTGCCAGCGCCTTTCCTGGGTAACCTTTGACTCAGTGCTTTTGTGTGAGAGTCTTTTCTTTTAGATTACTTGAAATAGTGTTACTTTTAAACTTTGGACCAGCATTTTGGTCTCTTTTCACTAATAGTGTTTGTGCTCATTTTGTTTTGCTTTTCCCTGTTTTAACACTGCCTCATGGTATGTCAAGTTCTAGACTATAAATTACAAGAAATATGACTAATTAATCACCTGTCTGTCTGATCAGCAGTAGATATCAATCATCCAAGTAACCAGTCATCTGCCATGCTAGTCAACAAATTCAACATCCTGCTTCCAGTCCTCTCAGTGTTGGTCTGATTAGTGTGTCAGATCCATTTCATACTGAGGTAACAGTGATCTAGTAGGAGCCCGTTAGTTGCAATAGGTGGACACTGGATGCAAGGTTTTAGATAAACTCTGTCAAAATGTGATTGGCAAAAAATGTTGAAGGGGTGTGCAGAATGTAAAATAAATATTTGTTCTGCCAGCATGAAGCAGGTAAGCTGACCTCATACCCTGGCAGAAGAAGGAGTTCACTTACGTGACTTTTAGGGTGATGAAAGTAATGTGGTTGAGATACTGAACGCAGTTTTTGCCTGTAATGCAGCTGCATATTGGAGGATTGTGAGGAGGTGTTTCTGAAGAATCCTGTCAAGCTTTGCTGATATATCATCGAAAAAGAGAGTAGCGGGACCATTTCAGACCCTGCACAGCAATTACTCTGACCGCTTTAGAGGTCAACAAGGCGAATAAAGCAAAGGTGAGGTTTTAAAGAGGATGCCTGCTCTGTACTGATTAGAATTTTCTTTTTTTTTTTGTCCAAGGTGAAACTCCCGCCCACTTCAGCACCTCTCTGGCCTGTGCTTATTCCCAGCGATCTGTCCCCCTCGATTCTACCCCCGTCGTGGGTTCCCCTAGAATGCCAATAACCATCATCTCATTTTACTCTCTTGGTAACTCTTGACCCCCTCCTGGAGCTGCATAACCTCCAGATAGAGGCCTCAAGAGCACCAGCCTCCTGAGTTCACCCATTAACCTGGGTTGCTAGTCTGGGGTAACATTGGTTGTTTAGCGATCCTTCATTAGACGTTGTGATGTGAAATAACTGCACACAAAAGAAAGAAAAAAGGGCCACTTCACATTCTGAGTGAGTATAAATCAGTGTTGTTATTCAGAATATAGTTTTTTAATACCTTTTATTGACTAACCAAAAGATTCTTTGTACAATTTATTTTGGGAACACATAAAAACATAGAATTTGATGGCAGATAAGGACCGCTTGGCCCACCTAGTCTGCCCATTAATACATTAATACATCCCTTCTTCAGATATAATAAAAACTAACCAGCATCTCACAGTTTATATACCTGCATTCCATAAATTGGAGTCTAACAAAAACAAAACTATTAGAAATGTATTTGTTATGGCCAATGTGATTTTATGAGGATTCCACATAAATTTTCTTTTGAAGTTGGGTATTATAACATTTAGAAAAAAACATTCAAGAATGAGCACCACCATATAGCCTGGAAAATGTATCAAAAATGATTTAGTTACTTGTGCCAGCCTAGCTTAATTATAACATTTAGACCTGATGGACACCAGCTAAAATGGCAGGACAATCAGATAAGTGCAGAATAGTAGTGTAGACTGAGAACGTGCTATTCATTTGTGTTTTTATAAAAAGAGTCTTACATATAAACAGAGTGGAAGAAAATTTATTTAGAAAAGTTGTTAAAAAGAGTATTCACAAGCCTAAAGGATAGGATGCTAAAAATATAAATTTGCTTGGGGCTACGTGGAGGCCCAGCAAAGAGCACATCGTGGTCCTGTGTCAGCGACCCAGGTTTGGGAGCAGGCTTGGGATCTGGGTGGCACCCCCAAGGGGGCTGGGGTAGCAGTGGCATTTGGCAACTTTCCCAGCTAAGAAGGGACAGTGCAGGGTTCTGCAACTGCAGCAACCCATGTTTTGGCCTGGGAGCCAGAGCATTGCTTCTTGCATGTTAGGCCTAACGGGGCACCACCCAGTGTCAGTGGGAGATGGGCGGATTCAGGACAGGGCGAAAACTCAGAAACACCTTCATGTCTCTGGTCTGCCTGTATGATGCCCACTGGTACTCTCAGGCTCTGCTCTGTGTGGATCCTCACTGGTCAGGTAGTGAGGATAGCAGATGGTGGGCTGGGGAACCTCTGGACAAGCCTGAAGAGCAGGCTGAGGTGGCAGTCTGGGGAGCAAATAGCTATATAAACATAAATAAATTTGCCTTGTCATTTGCTCTTATTTAAAAGCTACTCTGAGATTTAAACTTAGTAGCGAGTGAGAGGGCCAATATTTTTGTTAAGTCGACATTCAACAGGGGGCTGTGGCTGATAAGAAATATTGTATAAATATTTTTTTTGGGGGGGGCTGTGCCAGGCAACAGTCTGTACTGTTTGTGTAGAGCTGTGAAGCAACAGTCCTGTTGTGCACCTCGGTGCTTGGATCACTTTAGTGTGGAGACCAGTGATAAATGATATGGGGGGCTCAAGGAAATTATAGAGCTAGGAAAGATCAGGGCAGGGACCTCATCATCAGGATTAGAAGGAAGAGCACAGATCAACATCACCACCAGATTTGGTAGATACCAGCGTGCGTCATTGCATATCACAGGCAGAGGCAGGGTGACATCACCTGATACGCCTGCTGTGATACCAGATGAGGATGGGAGGCAGAGTGGACCCCAGCCTTCCCCTAAAGTAGTTCCAACACCTAAGGAGCAGGGGCTGTCAAGGAAAAGTTTGTTGGGGATGGGGGAGCAAGTCTGAGGAGAGCAGTGAAGATGAAGTAGAGGAGATTGAGGCCGGCAATGATCATGTAATAGACAATTCACTAGGAACCTCATCCCCAAAAAAGTAAAAGTCAACTGGTGACACAACAAGAATCTGATCCCTTTATTCAGAATCGAGCTAAATGTCCCAAAAATGTGAAAAGTGAAACTGCCATTGGTAAAGGCAAGAGGGTGTATATTGCATAGCCGTGGCAGTGCACCAGATGTTCTTCCTCGGTGTCTTGGATGCTGTTCTCCACCCTTGGCACCCCCTTCACTGCTAGCCCTCTTCCATGGCTCAGTCACACAGCCAGTTGCCATTCCACACTGACAGCATGCCTCTCCAGAGCAACCAGTACAAATTAACAGTGGGCAAGCACCAGGATTCAGCTGTGGTCCTCGGTGTAGCTAACAAACTGAAATGAACAGAAAACAATCCAAAAGCACCCACTGGCGAGGACAAAAAGGCAAAACAACAATGGCACTTCTTTAAAATTTAATAACAAGTGTGCAAAGCTCATTGACCTCACTGTCATGACTCTGATGAAGCTTGGGGTTCCCGAGCAAAACGTTATTCTCTTGTCCGTGTTGTCATCAGTCACAGCTAGTGTGGTGTAATGCGCATGTCATGGCAGTGAGGTCGATGAGTTTTGCACACTTGTTATTAAATAAAAATAGTAAGATTCTTTTCATTAAGTACTGTTGTTGTTTGCCTTTTTGTCCTTGCCTGCGGGTGCTGTTTGATTTTGTTCTGTTCTCTCCAGAGCACCATCCAGCTTGCAGCAGCTGCAGATGATTTCCCCATGTCCCCCGCAGGCAAGGTGGCATACAATATGCAACCTTGGCCCAGTCCAGCCCTTAAGTGTGCTTCCACTCTTCCTGGTAAAGTACACAGTTAGAAACGTTTGTTAGCCCCTTGGCCCACTCCAGTTCAGCCCAACTCCCACTTCAGCCAACCCTTTTTGCCATGTGACCCGCACTGAGCCACACCTCCCAGTTAACACCTTGCTTTTATTTACCAGGTAGATGCATGAGACAAATCAGTTGCCTATTTTCAGGCACGACCTAGGAGAATACAAAAAATATTCAATACAAACAGTGTTATATACAAAACGGACAACAATAAAATGACTGGATGGAAACAGTGTTGGAAGTAATACGAGATTCAAGGTATGCAGTCATTCAAGACAATACATTTCTATATACAATAATTGACATACAGAACAAGGTTCTAGGGCATGTATCTTCAGTTGTGGGAGTGAAGTGCGGGCACAAGATTGAGGATCCATTCTATAGACAACCTAAGGGCAAGAACATACAGTTGCTTGTCGTAGGAAGGTTTGAATGGCAGTTTTAAAGGCATGAATGGATGAGCACTGGTGGACTGTTCTTGGGATAGAGTTCATACTGTAGGTGCCGTGAAGGAGAACGACATCCCTGCAAGTTTGGTCCTGGTTCTAGGGATCCATAATAATCCAGGGACATTAGACCTGAGTGGATATGCTAGGCTGTTAGCTATCAGAAATGCTGAGAGGGGCATAGGGGATTGCTTGTTAACAGCAGTGATTCAAACTGCCCATAGAAAATTTTCTTTGGGCTGTTGGAGGGAGGCATCCAAGCTTAGAACAGAGGTCACAGTGGTAAACACCTGTTATCGGCTAGGGCAAACCTACAGATATTAATGTAGACCACATCCCATTTCTGTAGGGTGGTTTTAGAAGCAGACTAGTGCACTGTCATCCTACAGTATATGTTAGTTTGGGTAGTAGAATGCCTCGGTCAATCGCAATATGGGCTGAGAGCGAAAGCCAGTCTTTGACTTTACATGAAAGTCCAAGTCTGATATTAACAGCCTTGCATGCAGTGGGGATATGTACCAAAAAATCTAAGGATGCATCAGGTATTACTCCAAGATAGTTGAAATTAGTGACTGTAGTAAGTAGAGATCTATTAATGCACTGGACTGTGAGTGGGGAGTTACACTTATTTTGTATTTCATTTAGGGGCCATACCAAATAGTATGGCTTATGTCTTGATGGTATTTAAGAGGAGCTTGTTGGATCGGAGCCAAGATTGTGCAAGAACAAGGGGCACAATTTGAAGATAGAGAGGGGACGGCCGAGAGGTAATGTGAGGAAGTACTTTTTCACAGAAAGGGTTGTGGATACATGGAACAGCCTTCGTGAGGAGGTAGTGTAGTCAAATGCAGTGGGGGAATTCAAGAATGCATGGGACAGACAAAAGGCAATTCTAGTAGGGGGGGTAGGAGGAAATAGGCTGTTAATTAACGAGGATCTGCAGCTTATCCATTAGGTAGGGAAATGGGCAGACTAGGTGGGCCAAGCGGTCCTTACCTGCCATCAAATTTCTGTGTTTCTATGTATAGAACAAAGGTCAGAAGTTCAGTTCGAGGATGCTGTGGGAGCTAATGTAGAGAGGGCAGGGTCATCGGCATATAGAATCAGGGTGCCGCGTGTGATGCTAGTTTGTATGGAATTTATGTGACTAGAAAAGAGGAGGGGACACAGTATGGAGCCTTGAGGGATCCAGATTGTGGTAGCAGAAGGATCTGATAAGGTGTGACCAAATTTAACATGTTGATATGGTACTTGTTATCCAGATAACTTCTGAACCAATTCAGGGTTGAAGGAGAAACACACAAAGCACTTTGTTTGCTGCACAACAGGGTGTGATCAACAAGGTCGAACGCCTTTGTGAGATCGATGAAGACTGCGCCCATGAGTTTGCCCCTATCCGTGGCAGAGGTGATAGAAGAGGAAAGTGAAAAGAGGGCAGTGGTAGTGCTGCGGCATTTATGAAATCCATGCTGTGCAGGGGAGATGAGATCATAAGAGGAAAGATATTCAGTCGGCTGGGAGGAGACCAGTTTTTCAAGAAGTTTGTTTAATACTGGGAGTTTAGCGATGGGTCTATAATTGTTGATGTTTGTATGGTCCCCTTTCTTGTACACAGGGACAATATGGGATATCTTCCAGATATCGGGGGCTGTTTGTGATATGAGGGATAGGTTAAAAATTGTGTTACCAGTAGAGCAAGCTTGGCTGCAGCAATCTTAGGAATTTTAGGTTCAAGTTCATCAGAGCTGGCAGACTTTGATGTAGGGATTTGCAGTATGAGTCTTAAGTACCTCACAGTGGATGACTGCTTTAAAGTGGAAAGGAGGATAGCATCAGCTGGTTTTTGGGGAGGGAGGGAGGCGACAGAGGAGGAGTTAGCTGGAGGTGTTAAAGACACCTGTATAGGTTGAGAGGTCAGAAAAACAGTGGTTGAACACATTTGCTATGAGAGGGGGTTGTTGCAGCTTACACCATCAATATTTAAATCTGTTGGCATGTGTTTGACAGCCTGACCTTGGACTTATTTAATGTTATTCCAAAACAGTTTAAGGTTATTGGCCAAGGCAGTGAACAGAGATATAAAGTAAGAGACTTTTGCTATGTCTGGTAGCCTTTTTACATGCATTCTTAAGCATTCTGTAATTGTCCCAGTTAGCAGCAGTTTTGGAGATTTTATAGGTGGACCTGCTAGCATCCCTCTGTTTAATAAGGGCGATCCAGAAATTTGGTGACAGTGCCATGTACCCATCTTGAGGTAAGCGGAGCAAGTTTATTTTGAATCCCTAAGATTACTTTGTAGAATGCATAGAGGGCATAGTTTACATCACTTGTGGTCCACCGTTATGACCAGCTTGGAGAAGTCATGGAAGTGAATAATTTTGGGGGGTGCCTTAGGAGTCTTAGCCTGCCAGACACGGTAGATAGGGGAGTGGTCGCTTATGGAGTTGGGGAGTACACCTGAGCAGATAAATCTGTCAGGGTGAGGTGTCAGTATCCAGTCTGATAAGGTAGAGGACAAGCCAGTACTTGCACTTCTAGCAGACTCAGATGAGTTGATGTAGTTGCAGCTTGTATAGGGTGAGTTCTGCTTGTCTTGTATGATTAGAAAGCCAGTCAGTGTAGAAGTCACCAGTTAGGAGACATTCATTATTTTGTACTAGTGAGCCAGCAGAGTTCATTAGGAGGGGGTGGGCAGGCTGGCTTCCAGCTGGGGGTATGTAAACACAGCAGATGTGCTGTTTTTCCTGTTACCTAGGAGGAGAGTAGCATGGCAAAATTCTAAGTGGGGGCCAGCCCGGTGGCGTTGAGGGTTAAGGTGCTGGACGCCACACCTCGCAACACGCCGGTGACCCGGGTTTGGGAGCAAGCTCGTCCGTGGGGGTTGGCTGGGGAGGGAGGCTTGAGCGTCTCGACGACAGCTCACCTGGTTCTTACACCGCAAGCGGTGACCCCTGGTGGAGGCTGGGGGCGCGACAGCTGCTGAAGTCACTGAAGCGCGATTGGTCGGGGCGAGGCCAATGGACCAACCAGCTTTGGGGACGGGAACTTGGGGGTGGGACTTCGGGAGCGTCGGCGCCTTCGCCTTGACGCTGGGTCACTCAGTCTGGAGAAAAAATGGGAAATGCCCCTCTGGAGTCGGGTAGACGGAGTGCCGAGCTGGGTCCCGATATGCTGCCGCCTGCCTACCTTGAATGAGGGACCTAATGAGATTCCAAGGTTTGGGGGTGGTCCCACCCCGACCCTAGGTGGGGGTAAACCGCACCATGATGGAGGATCCCGTTCGGTCAGGTAAGGCGGAGGTAGGGACAAGCTCATTGGCATCTCCTGAAGAGATGACTCGAGCGGGGGGGAGTATAAATAATAACTGAAAAAAAAAATTCTAAGTGGGAACTGGTGGGGGATAATTGGTGTGATGCATTGACATGCACATGATCCTTGTAGTAGACTGTTGTCCTCTCACCCCTCTTAGCCTTAGTTCGATTGGCCATAATAAGGTTATATCCCAGAAGGGCACAAAAGTTGTCAGAGATATGAGGTTTAAGCCAGGTCTCTGTGATACCAAAAATATCAGGTTTAAAATGGCTGACCCACACAACTCATCAAGATTTTTTGTGAGGTTTCTTATATTCATATGAGCAATCTTGAGCCCCTTGGCACCATTCCATGGTGGAGTGGAGAAAGCAGATGGGGATGATACCACTGTTTCAGTGGGAGTTGCCACTTGGGGTCCTGGGTTGGGTGTCGAACTGAAGTGGCAAAACTTAGCAGGCGCACACCCGAGAAATAATGCAGCACTCAAAAAAAGCATGAAATACCATCAAAGAACAAACGAGGGTGCAAAGACTTATGAAGAACCCAGAGGCAAAGTATAGCCACGGAAACGCGCTTTATTGGGGTAAACTAAAAAGGACAGCACAAAGCTCAGCACATCGAAACTTTACAGATTCTTCGGTTGGGGGGGGGAGTTACTGCAGAAAGATCCCTTTTAAGGGAAAAATTTAAAGGCACAATGTCTCATGTGAGTGACTAGAAGCTTAGCCCCACTTTCAGGCTGAAATATAAATCCAGGAATTAAACTAAACAATGTGAAACATTATAATAGTGTTATATCAAAATAATGTAAAAAATGATAAAAATCGGAGGTGAAAAAATACATAAAAGGGTAAACATAAAAAAGGAGGGTGGGGACAAGGAAAAGAAAAATACAAGATAGCACTCAAGCTCCAACAATTGAATTGTATTCATAGTGTATCTTCCACATTTCTGGCTGCCGAAGTGGGTGCTGTAGCAACAACAGATTCCATTCCAGTTGTGTTATCTGTTGTTGCTACAGCTCCTCTGTGGAGGGGTTGTGGGATAAGAGACGGACCAGACACTGAACTTCAGGTTCAACACACAATCTCTGTGTGGTGATTTTTCAAAATACAAGAAATAACCTTCTGCAATGCAATATTTCTTCTTCAGTACATACGTTTGCAGCAACAAACTATGAATGTCCTTTCTCTGTACTTAGCCAGCACCTACTGACACTGATCTCTGAACTAGTTCACTAGTTGAGATGTAGCCACCACCCCTATGCAGGCCCTATTTGCTTGGGTAGTGGGTGCCCAAAAGAAGAAAAACAAAACAAACTATAAACAAAGAACCTCAAAGCAGAATCACAGAAATAAAGGTTACCCCAAAGGGCATTGGCAACATATCAAGTTTCAAAGAAATACAACATCATACATACTTCCATAAAGCAGTGCATCATGGGATGTATGCAAATCACAATGACATTTCTGGCTTGTTAAGTTTACAGCAATCTACATGCATTTTAAATAACACAACTTGCTTAATTTCTATAATAGTCACCTAGTACTTTTTACCATTATCAAAACACCAAGTGCCATGGTATTTTCAACATTTACAGGTTTCAAAAACATAAAAGTATATACATCACAGTATTTTATAACATAGTGCTATTACATACTAAATCCAACAACAGTAAACACAGCCTGTTTACATATAGCATCACAGGGCTTTATAGACCTCTGGCACCAGACCTTCCCCATGGGAAGGCAATACACATATTTATCTCCCACGACAGGAGTGGCTTCCAGACTAGACTATATTTTTACCACGGTGGAGCATTTAGACACTATACAGGATGTCTGGCATGGGGAAACCATCCTGTCAGATCGTGCCCTAGTCTTTGCTAAATTTGCCTGGGGGGGGGGATCCAAAAATACGTTCTGGAGATTTAACCTGACACTCCTTAGAGATGCTGAGTTTACTCTGCTAGTTCAAGATGTAATCCCCAGAATCATACAGGAGAACGCCAACTCGGAGGTCCCCAATACATTAATGTGGGACACAATAAAAACAGTACAACAGGGGGAGATAATGGCCTACGTCAACAGGAAAAAAAGGACAGGAACACGCAGCTCAAGCAATTAGAAACACAGAAGTTTACGGCAGATAAGGACCGCAAGGCCCATCCAGTCTGCCCATTTCTTTTCCTACCTGATAAATGTGCCATCGGCCTTTGCTCTGTCAATGACCTATCTATTCATACTCATCTGTATTGCTCCCTTATGCCTATCCCATGCCTGTTTGAAGCCCTGCACTGTATTCATAGCCACCACTTCCTGAGGTAGGCCATTCCATGCATCCACCACCCTTTCTGTGAAAAAGAATTTCCTCATATTCCCCCTTAATCAGCCTCCCTCTAATCTCATGCTGTGTCCTCTTGTCCTGCTATTTTTCTTATATTTAAACATGTTAGACTCTTTCACCTTGTTAATGCCATTAAGGTGTTTGAATGTCTCGATCATATCACCTCTCTCCCTCCTTTGCTCAAGGGTATACAAATTGATCTCTGTTAATCTGTCCTCATATGTCTTATGATGCAGTCCCTGCGCCATTTTGGTTGCCCTTCTCTGGACTGCCTCAATTCGGTTAATGTCCTTGTGAAGGTGTGGCCTCCAGTACTGCATGCAGTGCTCCAGATGGGGCCTAACCAGTGTCTTGTAAAGAGGGATTATTACCTCCCTCTTCCGACTTGTGATACCCCTACTAATACACTCTAACATCCCCTTAGCCTTACCTAATGCTTTAGAGGTCTGCTTGGATTATTTCAGGTCATCGGTGATGATGATGCCCAAGTCTCTTTCTTCCTTTGTGACTGCCAGCAACTCCCTTCCCAGCCTATAGGTGGCTTCAGGGTTTCTCTTCCCTATGTGCATGATCTTGCACTTCTTTGCATTAAATCCCAGTTGCCACTCTTCTGACCATTTTGCTAGTTTATTCAGATCTCTTCTCATTCTGCCCACCCCATCTGGATCATCTACTCTGTTGCAGATCTTGGTGTCATCTGCAAACAGACAAGCCTTACCCTCCTCTAGTCCATCTGCAATGTCACTAATGAATATATTGAAGAGGATTTGCCCCAAGACTGATCCCTGAGGTACCCCACTTGTGACTTGCATCTCTTCTGACTGTATACCATTTACCACCACTCTCTGTTTTCTGCCCATCAACCAGTTTGTCACCCAGCTGACCAACTTCTGACCCACTCCGAGCCTACCCAGCTTATTTATCAATCTTCTGTGTGGAATAGTGTCGAAAGCTTTGCTGAAGTCAAAGTAGGCGACATCAACTGCTCCCCCTTGGTCCACCACTCTGGTTATCCAATCAAATAAGTCTATGAGATTAGTTTGACAGGACCTTCGTTTTGAAAACCTATGCTGTCTTGGATCCTGTGCCCCTATGGATTCCAGGTGTTGCACTATCCTTTCCTTAAGGAGTGCCTCCATAATCTTGCCCACTACTGAGGTAAGACTGACTGGTGTGTAGTTCGCTGCCTCCTCCCTGCTACCACTGTTGTGGAGCGGGATCACATGAGCCCTTCTCCAGTCTTCTGGGACCTCTCTTGTACTCGGAGACTCACTAAACAGTTCTGCTAATGGCTCTGCTAGTTCCACCCTTCGCTCCTTAAGTATCCTGGGCTATGTCATCAGGTCCCATTGCCTTGTCCACCCTGAGCTTAGCGAGCTCTTGTAGGATCCTTTCTTTAGTGAAGGGTAGTGCTCACCTCCCTCCCCACTGTGTCCATGGTGCTGAGCTGTGGGCCTGCCCTACCTTCTCTTTAGTAAATACTGAGCAAAAGTATCTATTTAGGACAGATGCTTTTACAGGGTCCTTCTCCTCACATGCCCCCCTTTTCACCTTTGAGTTTAGCAATACCCCCTGTGGTCTTTCTCCTTTCACTAGTGTATCTATAGAAAGTCTTGTCACCTTCTTTTACTGTTTGTGCTAGTGTTTCCTCAGTTTGGGACTTTGCCTGCCGTACTGCCTTCCCTGCTTCCCTTAGGGCAGTTTGATATGCCTCCCTATCTTCATCCTGCTGTGTTCCCTTATATTTCCTGAAAGCCAGCCTTTTGGCTCTGACATTTTCTGCTACTGTATTTGAGAACCAAAGCGGTTTCCTTCTTCTTTTGCACTTCCTTTTCTGTCTAACACAATGGGATGTTGCTTCAAGTATTACATCCTTAATGCTTGCCCACTTTGCCTGTACCCCCTCACCTGTGTTTCTTTTTGCCAGGGCTAGCTTAACTCTGTTGGAACTGGCTACGCTTCAGTCCTTTCATGCCCAAGGAGACACAACAGTAAAACCGCAGATTCTGAAATTAAAACAACAAATATAAAAAATTGTAGATACACAAATACAGCAACAGCTGTTCTACCTGAAAACTGCTTCGCATGAGGGAGGCCCTAGGGGAGCACCCTTTTTTGGCCAGAAAGCTTAGAGCCCAGAAAACAAAGGTGTGTGTTTTGGCAATCAAGGATCCAGCCACAGGGACCTTGGCCACAGCCCCTCAAGCCATCAGAAAAATAATGGCCACCTATTATACAGAGCTGTACAAAGCAGCGGGTCACTTGCCGACCCCCCAAATCGTGGAATACCTGGGGAAACTACAGTTCCCTAAGATAACACAGCAGCAGGCCCAAAAACTTACAGCCCCGATAACCAGGGAGGAAATGGACATAATAATAAAAGAAAATACACTAAAATCCCCCAGCCCAGATGGATATCCCTAGAATTCTACAAAATTCAAAGATCTTTTACTCCCCCCGCCTTACTGAAAGCCTCACATGAAGTACAGGAAGGCGTAGCCTCCCCCCCCCACCATCCTGGCGGTTTGCAGTTCTCACAGCCATCCCCAAACCAGACAAGGACCTCAAACTCCCATCTTCCTACCAACCAATATCAATGTTGAATTTCAATTATAAACTCCATATGGCTGTTTTGGCCAGGCGGATAGAAAATATCTTACCCAATATAATAAACCCAGATCAAGTGGGTTTTATATCTCATCATCAGGCACATGATGCAGTCAGGCGTACTTTTCTAATAAAAGACTATGCCACCCAGAGATCCATTCCCCTCACCCTGTTAGGCTTAGATGCCGAGAAGGCATTTGACAGGGTGGCCTGGACATTTCTTTGGGCCACCCTGACACAATTTGCTTTCCACGATGCATTTAACACAGCTTCAACAGATCTATACAGCACCCCAAGCTTATCTGAAACTGGATGTTTCACTCTCGGACCCCTTCCCCTTACAGAGGGGAACTCGCCAGGGCTGCCCCCTGTTGCCCTCACTTTTGCCCTTTACCTAGAGCCTCTGGCACAAGCCATGTGGCTACAGCCTGATATAGAAGGAATCCCAATGGGGGAGGCACTATAAAGTATCACTCTTTGCGGATGATACTTTACTTACCCTAGCCTCACCGGAGACCTCCATACCTAAGGTTTGGGAGCAAATAGTTCTATATGGGGCCCTCTCGGGATACAAAATAAATCAGCAGAAAATGGAGGTATTGCTGTATCAATTTACCCCTACAGTGTCTCTGAAAAGAAAATTCCCATTCAAGTGGCATAAGCAATCAATGCAATACTTGGGTGTCAGATTAACTAAAAATCCCATACATGAGGAAATGGCAAACTTTGAGCCATTAACTCAGCAGCTGAGAGAGGACACCACAAAATGGACTCGGCTCCCACTGAACTTTCTGGCCAGGGTTGAGGCGATTAAACAAAATATACTCCCTAGAATTTTATATACAAACACTGCCCATTGTCGCAAGTCGAATGTACTTTCAGGCTTGGAACAAACTAATTTCCAGATTTATATGGCAGGGTAAAGCTCTAGGATACGGTATACAATATTGCAACTGCCTAGGGAGCAAGGTGGGCTAAATCTACCTAACTTACAGAGATATGGAATGGCAGTGCAGCTGCGAACCCTTCTCTGCTGGCTTAATCCCAACTATAAGGCGCCGTCCACACTACACCACTTGCGCCTGGTAACGGATGCAATCCATTACGGCCGCGGAGCGGTGCAGGTACCTCCACACCTCGGCGGTGTCCGTTACTGGACCGGCACCGCGATCAACACATCGGGATCGGCGGCCGTTACAGGCGCCCGATCCTGATGCCTTCAGCGCTGCACTTTGTACCCTACAGGGGACCATTACCAGCAGTCCACACTACACGCGATGCGGTCCCAGGGCAGGACCGGTTTCATAACCATTGTGGAAACCACCCCATAGGTGGTTTCCACAATGGTTACGAAAACGCCTCCTGTAACGTTATCAGTGTAAACGCATGCTGTTACCGATGCGGTTTACACCCTCTGTAACGTTACAGAAAGGTTTTCGGGCTGCAGTGTGGACAGGGCCTAATACTCCCTGGAAACAGTTTGAAATTGATTGGAACGGCATGCTGGACTTAACAAACTATCTCTTCGGGCAACCTCCAGCCTGTCGACACCTGACTAGGTTTTCCAAATACACGGCCACCTCCCTTAGAAACTGGCTGTCCATTCTGCATAAGTTCCTAACACTCCCTGAACAACTCTACTTAGGATCTCTTAGAATAGAGAGAGCCCAACAGCAAGTCAATCTTGACAGACTCATACTGAGGTGGTGCAGATGGGGACTAAAGCAGGTCTTTCAAATAGTAGGGTCGGTGGGATTCCACTCATTTTTGAGAGTACAGACACTGTTTGGGCTCCCACAGGGGAACATGGCCATGTACCTCCGATTGGGGTCTGATGCAATCTTCAGAGGCGGCTTGTCGGCCATAAGCGGAGAAGCCTCCATTACTGTTACAGTTGTTGCTCTTGCAGGTGAGGGAGATGCCACGCCCACTTGATAGCAGGTTATACACAGCATTAAATGAGAGGAACCCAGTTACAACTGCGAACATCAGGGAAGCATGGGAAAAAGACATGGGAATAGTGCTTTCGGAAGCAGATTGGAATTTCTATGCACTCTCAGTACTCAAGGTCTCCAGTTCTCCCTATTGGAGGGAGTATGTGTGGACATTACACAGCAGGTTCTTTAGAACTCCAGTAAAGGTGGCAAAGTGTGTAGGAAATATAACGGCAGAGTGTTGGAGGGGTTGTGGCACTAACAAAGCTGACCAAAGGCATATTTTATGGGACTGTCCACTTGTAACATCTTATTGGAAAGACATAACCAGAGAGATAGGACATATCCTAGGTTGCCCAGAACTGTTGTCCCTTCTATACATCTTACGGCAACACCCATCCAAGGACAGAAAGTCAGCAAGGCCACATACGCCCCCAGACTACCCTTTTGCTGTTAGCAGCCAAAAAGGTGATAACAAGGCATTGGGGTACCACAACCCCCCCGCCCCCAACCCAAGCAGAATGGGTCAGCCTAACCAGAGAGATATATGCAATAGAAGGCTATTAGCCCACATGAAAGACAGGGTAAATAAGTTCAAAGACAGGTGGAGTAGATGAGTGAGATACCAACTACATACATATCCGGACTTTGTCCCTTGACTACAAAAGGGGGGAAAATAAGTCGTATAATAATAAAGGAGCTATCTGCTTACTTTTTATGACTTGTCAAACTTGATTGAAGCAGATTATGTAATATGAGGACTTGATTTGGTCGTATCAACTACTGAGAAGAGCAAGAAGGGGAGATGAACTCTCAGGAGGGCTGCAGGAGAAAAATCCCAATCAGTAGACTTTAAGAGGATTAATATCCCCAGGGACTACTGAGTAAACAGAGAGACATTAAAAGGACACTGTCAACCCCCTTAGGTCTCAAAGTATCTCTAGTTTAAAAAACACATATTATGATTGCCAAAATTCTGTAAAGATTGCTGATGTAGCTGGTAGTTTGATTCTGACTCTTATTTTCTTTAAAAATGTGAAAAGCAGACTGCCCAACATACTAGTGTTATCACACCAAAACAGGTTTGTTTACATTCCTTGATCAACTCTAAATGCATCTTTCCTGGACTTGGGAACACCCACAAAACAGTCAAGCCCCTTATGATGCAGTGGGAGTTTAGGAGGCTACTGCCTTATGAGTGACTGCACTGTTTGGGTGTGTTTCTGATGCTCAGGAAGTATGCAGTATGAACAGAACCAGGATTGTAAACAAAACAAAGTTGTTTATAAATTGACATTGCCATGCATTTCAGTTCTGCTAAGCAAGGAGACAGACAAAACAAAGAGCAACATCGGTGAATTTTAGAGAGGGTAAGCAATCATAAAAGGTGAGGTTTCAACTATAAATAATATGATGAAAAATAGATTGGCAGTGTCCCTTTAAAAACAGAAATTGGTTGTCCATGTGATTAAGAATGATCTGAAACCCATGTACTTGTTAAATAAAATCTGCATATATGAATATGAAATGCCTACTCTGTCTAAGACACCTAATACAAAATATTTTATAAAAAAAAAAAAAAAATTGTTTGGTCCCAAAGTCCAAGAGACTCTGACAGTTCTTCAGGACTCAGGTAGGACTTTGAAGTCTGTGCATTCCCTCTACTCGTCCATACCCAACCCAAGGGGAGGAGTAGGGGCCCCTTTCTTCCACCTGACATTGACGCTCTGCCGCAGACAGCAGGGCAGGGGCCTTGCTAGTCCTCAGTAATTCCCCAGGTGCTATTCAAAGCCCCTAGAGGTAGTAGGACTGGGAGAGACACCTCAATCAGCTCCACCTGGCTCCTTATATGCTTCCCAACCACTTTTACCTCCAGGGGTGGTTGTAGGGGGTCGCCTCTCCCTCCACTTAAACCAGTGGAAAGAGGTGACTACAAATACATGAGTCCTGGAGATCATAGAAGAGAGTCATGCTGTGGAACCTCTAGAGAACCCTCCAGATCATCCTCCACTTGTGACAACATAGCCTTCAGGTCATCTACTCCTTTTGCTGCAGGAAATACAGACTCTGCTTCAAAAATGGGCCATAGGACCTGTACCTCTAGAACAGAGGAACACATGTTTTTGCTCCCGGTACTTCCGTGTCCCAAAGTGGACAGGAGACCTGAATCCTGTTCTGGTTCTTGGGGATCTCAGTTTCTTTGCAGAATACTTTGCAGTGCAAACAGGGTATTGGATATGCTCCCTGGATATGAAGGATAAATACCTCCTTATAAAGATTCAGAAATCTCACAGAAGGTACTTGAGATTCCTGTTTCAAGTGGAACACTACCAATTCAGAGTGTTGCCTTTTGGCTTGTCTTCTGCACCATGGGTCTTTACAAAATGATTGACAGTGGTGGCAGCAGCACTTCGCTGGGAAGACATGTATGTTTTTGCTTACCTGGACAATTGGTTATTGAAAGCCCACTCCAGAGACCACCTCTTGCAGACTTTTTAGCTCAAACCAGACAGCTGTTCGATGCTCTGAGGGTAACAGCATAGCAAAATCAGTGTTATCACACTGCTAGTGACTGCAGTACATAGAGGCAGTCCTCAGCACGGACTAGGGCTCAGTTTTCCTGCCAGTGGACAGGGCCGATTGCCTGATTGCAAAGCAGAATTAGTGCACGACAGCCATTATGTCTCAGCATGGATGTTCTTGTGCCTTATAGGTCTCATGGCCGTGGCTTGATTGTACCACTGGCCAGGCTGCACATGTGGATTTCTCAGTGGACCCCAAGAGTCCAGTGGTATCAGCTAACAGATGATCTAGAACAGATGGTTCTAGTGACGTGCCCCATATGCAAAGTGCTCAAGTAGTGGATAGAACCCAGCAACATGCTCAAGGGGATTCCATTTCTGATCCTTCCCCTCTTCAGATGCTCACCACAAATGCTTCGGGGATGGGCTGGGGAGCACACTTAGGTCCTCAGCAGACACAGGGTAAGTGGACTCCAGTGGAGAACACCTTGGACATAAATGTTCTGGAATGAGGGCTGTTCTGTACAGACTCCAGGCATTCCAGAACCACTTGTTCCCAGGTTCTCTGTTGATCCAGATGGACAATGTCAGCATGATGCACTACAACAACAAACAAGGGAGGACTCATTCCTATCTGTTGTGCAGGAAAGCAGTGAGAGTTTGGTATTGGGCTCTGAAACATGGTCTAGAACTATCAGCAGTACATGTTTCCGGCACCCAGAATGTCTTGGCAGACAAGCTCAGCTGGTCACAGTCCAGGATTCACGAGTGGGAACTGTTGACCTCTGTGGTCGATGACCTCTTCGCAAGATGGAGTCATCCAGAGTTGGATCTTTTTGCATCCCCACACAATGTAAAACTACATCTTTCTTTGCTTGCTTGCTCCAGTTTCTGGAGTTTTCTGGCAAGACGTCCCTTTCTTGGAAAGGGAGGTTTCTGTATGCCTTCCCCTCCTTCCCTCTAATTCAGAGAGTGCTACTCAAGCTGCAGATGGCGGGGGCAACTCTTATACTCACTGCTCCTCTAAGGTCTCGACAGATCTGGTTCCCCTTACTGCAGCAGCTAGTGGCGCGGAACCGCTAGTTTCTGTGCCCCTGTGCAAGGGTCTACTGTGACAGGAGCAGGGAACCTTGGTCCATCCGTACCTGAAATCTCTCTGTCTGTGTGTATGGCTCCTGAAGATGTAGCCATAGCTTGCTTTGGGGTTTCCCAAAAAGTAGCAGATGGTCTGGTAGCTGCTGGAAAGTCTTCCACCAGATTCACTCACTCCACGAAGTGAAAGTGGTTTGCTTTATGGGCTGCTTCTCACCACTTGGATCTATTCACCTGTCCAGTTAATCAAGTTCTAGAGTACCTGCTGTCTTTATCGGATTCATGCCTGAAGTGTTCCTCTATTAAAGTGCACCTGGCTGATATATAAACTTTTCATGTGCCTACAGAGGGTCGTATGGTTGCTCAGTTGCAGGTGGCCCGTACATTCTTGAGAAGCATTCTACATCTAAAGACTCCCATCTGAAATCCAGGCCGAGCTTGGGACCTGAATTTTATTTTGGAAAAGCCAGCTGTGACTTTTGGTTTATACTTTCTTTCTTGGAAGACATCATTTTTAGATGCAGTCACTTCTTCTTGAAGGATTTCAGAGCTACAGGCTCTAACGTATGAGCCTCTTTATTTGATTTTCCACAATGGCAGGGTGTCTTTGTGTATTAGTCCTACATTTCTGCTGAAGGTGGTGTCTGAGTTTACTTTGAATCAAACCATGTACCTGCCTGTGTATGGTCCTGAGCATGCCAAGCCAGGGGAAAGCATTGCTCCATACTTTAGTTGTGCATAGAATACTCTGGAACTATACACATTGTACAAAGAACTGCAGATAAGTCCTTGCGGCTTTTTGTTTCATTTGCCCCTGGGAAAGGGGGCGCTTCAGTTTCTAAACAATACCTGTCCAAGTGCCTGGCACACTGTATTCATTTTTTTTTATAGGAAGTATGGTAAGGAACTTACTGGGGTGGTTCTTTGCCATTCCACTAGAGGCATGGCCACCTCGGTCTGTTTTAAGAATGCCTCTGCTGCAGAGATCTGTGCTGCCGCTACCTGGAGTACTGCCCAAACCTTCACTAAGTGCTACAGAGTGGACGTTGTCTCACGTATATGGGCTGGCTTAAGCATAGCTGTGCTACAAGGCCTGCTTTCATAAGCCTGTAGGCTCCAGCTCCCCAGACTGTTCACTATCAGTACTGCTTGGTACTCATTCCATAGGTCTGGCCTGATGAAAGAGATATCCTCTAAGAAGATGAAACAGTTATGTACTTACCATAACAGCAGATCTTTGAGAGAATCTCTTTCTTCAGGCCATACACCTACTCTCCTTCCTCCTTGTGGGCCTGCAACATTGGGTTTGCTGCTTCAGTCTCCATTATGACATTTTTCCAGCCCTCTGCCTTGCCTGGTTTTCAGAGTGCTGGGTTCTCTCCTGGTTCCCTACAGGGAGGTCCTCAGAGTATGATCTCCAGTGGGAAACTGAGAGAGGAGGGGCTGCCCACATTTATGGCTAGGCTGACCTCTGACATTGCTATTGGCGGCCCCTTGCTTACTGCTCACAAAAGTTTCCTTGTGGTCCTAGTGCGTGGTGGCTATAAGTTCCGTAGGTGTGGCCTGTTAAGAGATTCTCTCGAAGAGTTACTGTCATGGTAAGTATATAACTGTTCTATAACATGGTCTTCAGATGCTCAGTCCCACAGGTACACCCTCCAACGCTCCTTGAAATTAAGAAAAAAACACCCTCATCAACCCTTTTGCACCCATGCTGCCATACTCCCCCACCAAAAAAAAACAAACAAAAAAACTGGTGCCAGCTTCCAGTCCCTTGTCGCAGATCCTCAGTGTCCCTCATCACACTCCTCTACCTGTAGTAAAAAAAAGCAACTGCAGAAATGGCTTAGTACAGACAAAAAGCTGGCACAGAGGAACAGCGGAAGCGCACCAGTAAGGAAATCACAGAGCAAGGATAAAACCATGCACTTTACACCTCTGCTACTAAGCACCTGTGTAAAATAATTTCCTATTCAAGTTCAAAGGAATGTCTTTTTATATTTTAAAAACACAGATGTGGTTAAACATGCAG
The DNA here is from genome assembly GCA_016271365.2 of Neoceratodus forsteri. Taxonomy (NCBI): domain Eukaryota; kingdom Metazoa; phylum Chordata; order Ceratodontiformes; family Ceratodontidae; genus Neoceratodus; species Neoceratodus forsteri. The sequence goes on from CM057456.1 coordinate 1,050,005,091, forward strand.
AATGACAGAAGACAAAGACCACCACTACCCAACATTTCACATGATGCACTTCATACTTTGTCAAAGTACTGGTAGTGCACAAGTCCTCATCATTTATAGAGAGTTATTTAAAGGGCCATTGCCCTTTTCTCACCACTACCAGTACAGAGGTTACATTAGAACAAAATACAACAAGCCCTACATTGCCACTTTAAATTTCTACAAGAGCTCGTTTGAAATACATAAATTAGACTTCATAGGCATGAATATGCTGTTAAAAATACACTTTTGAAAGGCATAGCATTCAAGAGGCCATATAAAAAACATTGCACTTAAATCAAGACAGCATATTTCATTAATAAAAGGACTGATTTCAGTATCTTTATTCAGCTCAGGTCATTTCAGTGCCCCAGTATTAAAAATCCATTAACTTTTGCATTTTAAAACTTTCTCGTTGAAGTCCATCCCCTCTCCAGAATCTTGCAAAACTCTTTCCAGTGCAATGACTTTAATAGAGTGCGAGTCACTTAACGTACCAACGAAAGGCTGTTGCATTGTCTCTGTCTTGAGTTGCTCTCTTATATTCTCCTTCTGTTATATTCTCCCACTCTAATCTGAACATCTCTCACAATTTTTCCACTATAGACAGACCCACACTAACATATAGCAGCATAAATGACCTCCTTGGTATCACAAGTGAACCGAAAGCCCAATTTCATGTTTTGTCCTGTTCTCAGGTTAAGAAATTCCTTACTCCTGGGTATGATTGGACATGTTTTGAATCTTCCACATGGTATGGATTCACTGGGGCCTCTTCTAACAATTTTTGACAATTTGTGACAGGTTGAGCACTATGGACATGGTGGTGACGCAAATTGCGCCCCCTTTCATACCCTATTTTGGGATGTTCAATGTCCCGCAAACCCAGGTCTATCTGGAGTATGTCCCGAATTATATTTCTAACCCTATTAGCAAAGGAGGAATATGTGGTAACAAGTTAACATTTTTGGGGGTTTAATATACATGAACATTACAACAAGAAATAAGACAGGCACAAAGACAATATCTTACAACATCGCGTACAGAAAATACAACTGTGAACAAGAAAAAAAGAACAGAACAGCACACACCCCAGAAACCCCCCATCCCCAACCCTCCCATGCTCAGTCAGACAGACCATGGCCCCCCCACTCTAAGAAAACATCTTTAGTAAAAATGAATAGGAGAGGGATGCCTAACATTATAAGTCTGAAATCTCCATTAAGGTATAAAACAGTTCCCAACATGAGCGAAAAAAATCATACTTACGATTCAGTTAAGCCTACGTCTTCTGTAGACATAATGCTTGTATAACTTCGGCATGCCATTCCAATAAAATAGAAGAAATAGTATAATTCAAGTGACGTACAGTTGCCATTTTAACAGCTGAAGTAATCAACATAAAGTAATATCTACGGAGCTCAAAGAGGTAGTTTACTCCAAATCCTGAAAGACATTTCTCCAGTGAGAAGGGCTCCTGGAGACCCAGCAAGGGGCCAAGGTAGCGAGAAACCTGGGTCCACAGAGATAGTATACGTGGGCAATCCCATAACATAGGCTTAAGTGTGTCAATGTCTGTTATACATTTACTACAAATAGATGAATCCAAAACCCCCAGGCATTTAATTTCTTGGGTGTGTAGTAAATATTTTGGAGGATCTTGAATTGCATAAGTCAGTATTTGTCTATCTTAAGATACTTATAAACGGTAATCCAGACTGACTCCCAGTTTTAAGGAGGAGAGTCCCAAGTGACAGTTCAGAAAATATGACCGGGCAGGGTTTAAATAGCTGATCTTTCCCTTGTCAATCTTCACCATTCATTACCGTTGGGTGACAGCGGAGCGCACCCGCCATAGAATTTTTATTTTTTAAAGAGGAGTCGCGTCGATGCTTCCGCCCGGAGTGACGCTCTGCGTGAAGCGGCGGCCGTTGGATGCCGAACTCCTCCTCCATCCCTGTTCTGTTTCTCCCGCCATCGAGGCTGCACCTGCTGCGCGAGTTTCGATAGTTTACTGCGTCATAGGCCGCCTCGAAATTTATTTCGACGCTCCTTCATCCCGGTATTTTCTCGACATCGTCGACTGTTAAGATCTTTCCATTACAACTGTTTTCTTTTGACGACACCGAGCCTTTTCTGTGTTTTTGCTTGATTATTTAGCATCATGTCTGGTTCGGGGGCAAAGAGTAAGTCTAAGGCAGGCCGTGCCCCTATGCGTCGGTGCCCTTGTGGCCGGCAGTTTTCCATCACAGACCGTTATGATGTTTGTCTCCGGTGCCTGGGACCCTACCATGATATGGAAAATTGCGACGCCTGCTTCTCCATGGACAGCCGTGTTTTAGAAGTCCACATGTTGCGAGTTGGGCAAGCTCTGCTAACTTTCGGAGGACGACGTTGCCCTACGGCTTCCCAGGCCAGATCTCTCGACCTTTCCTCCGGGTCCTCTCCTGGGTCTACATGGCCCAGCGAGGAGGAAACCTCCTCCATTTCCAGCCTTGCTGAGGAGGAGGTTTCTTCTTCAGCACCGGAGGAACAGCGTGATCCCACCCATGGTCACGCTGTTGGCACCGTCCCAGCAGTCACCTCCTCGGAGGTGCAGACTCCCCCAGTGTCGCAGCCCCTGGCTGCGGGGCCCGGCGCTGGTGGGCGGCCAGGCATGTGCTTTTAGGTGCCCTTCGCCCATCCCTTTGCAACCACCCCCCTCTCTCCCAGGCCATGTGGGGCACACTTGGCCATTAACTTGGGAGACGTTCAGAGCTACTGCGGCGGTCTTCCCGTCCTATGTTAGGGCCATGGACGAACAGGTTTTTTGCCTGTCCCTCCCCCCCGCCGCAGGAGTCTTCTGGGCATTCAAGCTCTACTTCCTCCCTCGTCTTCCTCAGCTGAGAAGAGGAACCTCCCTGTCCACCTTTCCTCTGACGCTGACTTCACTGACTATCAGTGTTTCCTTTCGAGGATGGTCTCGGAGCTTCGTATTTCCTACGTTCATAGAGACAATACCGAGCGCAGATGCGTGCTTTCCTCAGTGAATTCAACGCCTGCCATTTGGTGGTGCCTTCCTGGCCGATTCCCTTCCAGGAAGCGTCTGTCCACACCTGGCAGTCTCCAGCCACTTCTTCTCCAGCCCCAGGAGACTGCAGGAGACAGTATTGTGCCCCCCACGAGTCTCTAGGTACTCTACCTCACCCACCTTTGGGTTTGACGTCCCTAGATACTCCTTCTGAGGCTTCGCCTCCCAGTGCATGACAGGCGTCCGGACTCAAATTCTGCTGATTTCGACCGGTGGGGATGAAGAATTTTCACTTCTGGTCGGCATTGCTGTGCATTTCCTCCCATCAGGTTCACCACGCTGCTTACAACAGGCATCTGTGGTCGATGCTGGCTCAGGTCTTAGCTTTGCTACCTGGCTCAAAGCAGTCTAGACAAGCCATTGCCCTCTCTGCACAGGGTCTGGAGTTTGCAAGGCACCAAGCGAGGGCATCCTATGACGCCAACGAGGTGGCATCCAGGCTAGTAGGGACAGCGATCTGCATCAGGCGGACGGCATGGCTTCGTCTCTCCCGACTTTCACCCATGGCCCAGCGTAGGGTGACTGTCTCTGCCTTCTGGGGGACCTGCCCATTTCCCCTTAGGGCGAGGAGACGTCTTCAGGGGCAACCCCCTTCCCATAGCCCCTTGGGCGCCTTCTCCTCCTTAACCACCTTAGACTCTTGTCTATTGGTCAGGGTCTCCCTCTACTTGTCACCAGTAGGAGGCTGAGGGGTCAGTTCCTCAGGGTTTCTCTCCTCCCTTTTCTAGGGGAGGCTTGTATCACTAACAGTAATGAATGGTGAAGATTGACAGGGGAAGATATGAAAATTACGTACCTACCATAATTTTTGATCTTCTCTTGTATCTTCACCATTCATTACTGAATCCCTCCCACCATCTCCTCAAGGGCCTCCTAATTCGGTGTCTCCCCCTCTCTGCTCATCCCTCCCTTTTCTCCCTAGGCCATTAAGCCAAAAATAAAAAAAATGTTTTACATGCTCTCTTTCCGATCCTCTGAACGGATCTTTCCCTCTGAGAATAGGAGGAATGAGCTTCATGTGTCTGTCCTGAGGGAACTCTTTCTGACTGCCCTTAATGGTCATCTTTTGGTTCTTCCCAGCCTTTTCTTCTCAATTCACAGTTTAAAGAGATGATCCCTTTCGGGACTCGACTTCTCCTTTCCAGACCACTTCTGGCAAGTCTTAATCCTACTATGTCAGCCTCTACAGTTGTAGTGCTATCCGGCACTCAATTTCCTTAAAGAGTGTTCCCTGCCTTGCTCCTAGGAAGTCTGATTGAGTTCCCGCCTCTCTTCTGTGCTAGGGTAGTTCATGGCACCCCCACTCACATGATACTGTGTTATCACTTAACAACATGCTGGTGGGCTTCCTCCTCCTAGCTGGCAGCTCGCTTGGAACAGAGTTTTTCCTTCTTAATGATTAAAGAGCTCCTGGATGGAGTCTGGGAAAACTGGGTAGGTGGGAGGTTAGGAACCTGCCTTTGGTGTCCATTCTGAGCGAGAAGTTCAGTTGACCTTCTCTTCAATTCCAAAATGGGATCCTTGCTCCTTGTTTGTGGTTCCGAGCTTATAACCCTTAACTAATTGCCAACGGCAGTCTTCCCCCCTCCTAGCCTCCCCTCCTATTCTTCTCTCTTTTTACCCTTCTTCTTTCTTCTCTCTATCTGTTCTTCCCCTAGAGCTGCCCCAGAAGTGAGGCCCTTTGGTCCCTTATGGTAGGCAGTTCTTCTTTTCCTTTCTATCCTCCATCAGCTTATTCCTTTTTCAGTTTATATTCTTTCCTTTTTCTATCTATCGGCTCTCTTGCCTCACTCTTTCTTCTAACCCTTTTTTCGCCTCCCCGGCCAACAGAACAGGGATGGAGGAGGAGTCTGTGGCACCTAACGGCCACCCTCGCGCTTACGCAGAGCCACCCAGGGGCGTGCCACGTGAGACTCTAAAAAAAAAAATCTCTGGGTGGAGTGGTGCGTGCCTCCTGCTGTCACCCAACAGTAATGAATGGTGAAGATACAAGAGAAGATCAAGAATTACAGTAGGTATGTAATTTTCATTTATAGCATAGCAAAATGCTACGCAAAATGGGGTAATGCTAACCATTTCTAAAAATGCATAGCAATAGACTGCTAACCATTTTTTTCAGTGAGTCTGTGGCACAGTAGACACAATTCATAAAATGATATCTAGTTTTTTAAAAGTTTGCTAACCATTCTGTGCCAAGTGCTATACATTTTTACAGCTGATTAACACTTTCATGTGTATATTGGGGAAATATTATGATGGTTCCATATCGGAGGGCTCTACTATAAATACGCAATTACAGATTGCAAATTTTGACTCCGGATAGTCTTTCTTGAAAATATTGAGTTGGAATATAGCAGGGCTAAAGCAGAAATTAGTTGATAAAAAATGGAAAAATGAGCTACTGGAAGATGATATATTCATTTTTCAAGAAACATGGAATATAGAAAGAAATTGTTAAAACTTTGCAGATTTTGAGACCTGGAGTTCTCCTGCAGTTCAAGAAAAAGTTTTGGGACGAGCTAAGGGGGCTTATCTATCTCTATATCCTCCCATTTAAATGTGGCATGCATTTTAACAAATAAGTACAATGTATACTATTTATAAGTGGTCCTTAAATTTAGCTTGCTAATAGCAGTGATCTTTAGCGTATGTATTCCACCTCCCAAACTAAACAAAACACTTTTGGTGCTGTCCTTACAGACATCTCCTCCAAATTAGATTTCCTTAAAATAAAATATCCGGGTCTGTTAATAATAATGTTTGGTGATTTTAACGCCAGAGTAGGAGAAGCAATAAAGGTAAAAACTTATGATTTGAACATGGATGATGAATTTGGCGTCCAAATAAGACAAGCAAAAGACAAAAAGGTCAATATCAGAGGGAAACGCCTATTACTTTTTGCAGCAGATAGGGGCTTAAGGCTGCTAAACAGACATACAAGAGGAGCTTGCCAAAGAGAAATTACATTCCCTACAGTCCAAGGTAGAAGGGTACTAGACTTATGCCTCATAGACATATTTCCATTCAATAAAGTTATTCACTTTAAAGTTTTAAAAATGTGATCGTGATCACTTCCCTCAAAGTATAGTAAAACTCAGTATTTCTAAAGTGCCAATTAATGAAGCACACATGCGGGATGCAGACGAGTATATGTGCATTATCTATTCCAGAAGAATTAAATGGAACTAATATGCAGTTGAAAAATGATGGAAATAATGACTGAACCAGATACCATTTTGATAGACTGGCTATTGGAATCCCCATTGAAAGCAAATATTTGCACACCTGAAGGGAAAATAAAATGTTTTAGAGAGCTGGTGGAACACATAGCACTGAAACTGGAGGGATGTGCCAGGAAACCATCTACAAAAAATTTAGGGAAAAGTCTCCCATGGTATGATCTAGAGTGTGTTAGACTAAAGAAAACCATTAATAAGGTGGGACGTCATATAGTTAAATATATCAGTTCACAACTACTCCCCCTCCCTTAAAAAAAACTAAAGAAAGAGTATTATAAATTAATAGACACAAAAAAGAAAGGCTACAGGGATAGTTTATGGAATGAATTACAAAGTACTATAAATGGCAAAACCATGTAGACATTTTGGGCACTTGTGGCTCATGGGACAGTAGAAAATAACTTTGCAATACAATGTGACCACTGTTATATAAGCAAATAGATGGATAGCCTACTTCACCAAGATACGCAATCTAGATATGACTTGTCAAGAGGCTCTTATGATCAATAGGATTAAAGATTACATTTTGGATAATGGAACACAGTGGGAACTAGTCTCTCCCATAGAGGTGAAAACAGCCAAACAAGCTCAATAAAGAAATAAAGCTGCAGGCATAGATGCCCTCCCAGCTGAACTGTTTCAAGCTAATACAGAGTTTTGGTCCCAAATTCTAGCTAACTTGTTTACTATAATAAACTGCACTCTAAAAATGCCCGAGAATTAGAATTGTGTTATTATCATCCCATTATTATGTTTGCTTGTGTGTGCAGTGCACAAGAAACATATTGAGGTAGTAGAGCATTGCAGAGGTGTGGCAGTGTGTGACCAGTCCAGCGAACGCTTTCAGGGGCGCATCCCTTAGCCACGAATCAACAGGGAAGCTGCTGATAATGGCAGTTTCAGAGCAAGCACCACAACTGGAAAAAATCTGCCGCTCCAACCAGGGACAGTTTCATCATTGCAGTGGCAGATCTCTCTCCCCCCCCCTTCCTGGCAAGCAGGCACATTCCAGCCATGCGCATTACAGTGTATAGTAATGCGCATGGCTGGACTTACGAACACTTTCGTTTGCTCAGTGTGCCTTCCCAGTGAAACATATTAATAAATAAATAAATATGAGCCATGCCTGGGCTTTGTATAATTAGCAGCTCCTGACCCACCACAACCCCAAAGCCAACATTGGGTTGCCCAATCCCCATGTCGGCATGCTTCTGCCCCAAATGTGGCACACTGGAAGCCCACCCCAGTGTGCCAAACTAATCTATATTTCCGACACTGGGATGCCCTCCCGATGTCGGATGACCCCAAGCCAGACATATCTTTGCCAACAACAGGGTGCCCAATCCTCGTGTCGGCATGCTCCCCACTTCCACCCCTACTATTGTGGCACACTGTGAGCCCACAATCATAAATAAGTAAGAGTATAGTCCAATAGTCCATAAAAAATCGTAAATGATCTTTATTCTTCTTTTAAATTCGCACCATGCATATTCAACCGGCTACAGTTTCGTAGTTTCACACCACTTCTTCAGGCCAGATTTATAATACAGTGCTGATTCTAAACATAAAAAAATAATTAAATCAAAATTTTTATTGATATTCTTTTTTCTTTAACGAAGATTAATCCACGGTTTTAAAAGTACCTTTTAGGTAAGGGAGAGTGAAATAGAGTAAGTTTTATTGTTAAAATTACCTGAGAGTTTTGGTAGCAATCAGTGAGCATGACTGACCTCTATTGGTGCATAAAGTAAACTGACCAATGTTATGGTTTGGGATTGATTCTGGCAGTCCAAAAATTTATGATCATGCATCACCAATAGGATGGATGGAGGATTACCCATTTGTGAGGAATGTATAAGCACCAAAGGTTGCAGGGGATAATCATCATTTATGCTAAGGTGCCTATTTTCCTACAAATAGGCATCCACCATTGTTGTGCTGCACACAGTCCTGCCACTTCATCTGTCTCTTCCTTCATTTCTTCTGCATCTTCCAGTCCAACCTTGTACAATACATCCCATAGCAGATTGGTTGGAATGTTCTCTTTTCCCTTTGATTTTTTTTATTCAGTTCCCCTGCAAGGTGGTAGTAACACTGTCTCTGATGTTCAGCTTTTGCCTTTTTAACTGGGTTTTTAGCATCTGTGCCCCTTGTACCCACCTTATTAACAGATTGGTCAAATTTTGCACCTGATCATGGCTTTCTTCAATGATCAATGCAAGGCCACATTTATAATGTCGGTCCAGCATGGTGGCAGTCCATAAATCTGCAGATATTAGGATGCCGTGAATATGGATGTTGCAGTCCAACACATGGGGCATGTGTGCCATCAAGGCACGTCTTCCAGAATCACCACCTTCCTCCAGAATCTGCTGTTCATTTAACAGTCTGCCTCAGCACTCATAAGTGGTATGGCCTGACTTATACAGGCAGTGTCCCCACTCACTGCCTGTGTTCCATGCTTGAAAGACCTGAGAATCATGATCAGATCATTCATTAGTAACCACTGGTCTGTTGTCAGAGACAGAGGCTTGGGTTTCTGTTGGCAGCATCCCTGTGTGTATATGGGCTACTGTATTGAACAATGTGTGACTGAGTAGAAATCTGTAACTCTCTCTCTCCCACTAGCTGTTTAAGGACATCCTGAATTGTGGGGTCTATCTCAACTGAAGTGTGTGTGTGTGTGTGTGTGTGTGTGTGTGTGTGTGTAAGATTAGAGGCAAACAGACCTTGTAGGGACTTTATTTTATAAAGTAAATGGAAAGCTCCTTCCTGAAGGGCCCTTTGCAAGCCTTTAAACACCACAAAATGGATTTTAAAAGTGTTATTGTATTCCGCCAATTGCCACGAAACTGGGAGTAATATCTGAGCGCACTTCCTGCCTTGCGACTTCTTCAGGACAGACCTCTGGGTGTATGAACATGGGGAGGCTAGTACAGTTTGTTACCTGTTCAGTTAAAACATTGGTGAACCAATATCAACTGCTAAAGTAGCTAGGGAGAAGGGGTGCAAGATATGTATTAATTGCTACATGTTCAATATGAACACAGTGTAAGCTAATGTCCTTATTATCACATATACATGTGATAAGTGCCTTTTAAATGAATAATTATTTGGAGGAAATTGCAGCCCTAAAGTTGGGGATAAATAAAATGAAGTAAATTAGGGAGATGAACTGTTCACAGATCAAACCATTTTGAACCTTGACACAGACTCAGGAACAAGGTATCAACAGTAAACAGTGAACAAACCCAGAGCCCTATGGATATTCAATTCATTCCCCCTACACATAAATGGTTATGAAACAATTACCCTACAAAATATAACATCAGGAGAGAAAACCAATATGGAAGAAAGCAGAAAGAGGAACAGAGACAGCAAAGAAAGTAGGTCCAACAATACTAATGATTGAGTCTGGTGGAGAGAGGACACACATTAAAAGAGTTGTATGATCCCACTGTTTCATAAAATAAATTCAAACCTCTAATGGGACCCTTTTAATTTTGTATTGGATCAGTTAGTTTTATTAAGGAAATTACTTATATGGGGAGATGGCATCCTAGGGAACCCTGAAACGGAGACAGATTGTGATGCCAGGACTTCAGGTAATACTATATGACAGCAAACTGTATTAATAGAGACTGATCATCCATTATAGAGATGGGCATATTTGTAAAGAAAGTAAGGATGAAACAATGTTGACTTGCTTCCTGGGAGCAAGATTTAATAATATTACATCCCTCATAACAGATATCTTAAACAACCACATAGGCAATTGTAATCAATTTAGGCACTAATGACATTGGGTGAAAATCTGAAGACAATATAAAAAGTGATGTCATAGAATTAGCAGATAAACTAAAAAAATAGAGGCTGCAGGATACTATTTCCTAAATGATTGCTTGTCCCAGAGCAGGTTACAAAAGATAGCAGGCTACTAGGAGAGTTAATTCTTGGCTGCAGCATTAGGCAGAGCAATATGGTCACCTTTCATTGGCATTAGAGTAGTTTTTATAAAAGAAATTACTTATAATGGGGAGATGGCCTCCATCTCAATAAAAAAGTGGCACAAATCATATATAACATACCCTAATAAAATATACCCTAAGCAATGCTTTAAATGGAATAAACAGGGTTCAGAGAGGAATCAGAAATAGTAACAGGAGTTAAGTCATCATCTAACAGAGAAATGGATATCAGAATAACTCGAGCAACAAAGTTTGTTCACATAAGCAAAAATATCATCTTGAATTAATTATCAAAGAGGGTATAATTGATATAGTTGGAATTACAGATATGTGGTGGTCAACATCAGATTACTAGAACACCAAATTTGAGGGCCACACAATCTATAGAAAAGATAGAGAAAGGTAGACAAGTGGGAGGAGTAGCACTATTTATCAAAAACTCTATGCCTAGCACTAAAGTAATAATAAGGATTGTAACATGGCATAAAAAACAAAAACGAAATCAAGCACTCAGATAGGTGCAAACACACCAGGTGGTACAGTACAAACCATGGTTTAATACCATAGTATATCATAGTAGACACCGCCAAAATAATTAGAACACACTTTGGATCCCGCACACCACGCACTGTTGGTGACGAGCCAGCTGAAGAAGTTTGCACAACACACTGAAACCTGTGGCTGTGAGAGTAGTCAGTGCTCAAAGTGTGATCCAGTTAGGTTCAGAAAACAACCTGCACGGTGGGAAAGTCAGAAGGTTGCACAAGGGAGGGAATAGTATACTTGTTTCAGGTGCCAGCCTACTTTGTGGCTGAACAGCAATGCACTGAGCTATTGGGAGAGCTTGGACAATGGGAAACGCACCACAAGATAAGCAAAGTAGTGGACTATAAATAAACAGATGTGAAGTGGGTGGGATGCACAAGAAGAGCAGCATAGAAAGGTGTGCTGAGCCCTAGGTGTCAGACCCGCAATACACAGAAGCAGAGCACAAGCAGCCTGTGATGGGAACAGATGCTGATCCACAGAGAAAGACTGGGTTAGTCGAAGTGGTAGCGGGTTGTCAATGCAATCATGCAAATTGCCAGACACACCCAGAGTGCAACAGGAGACAGCCAATGAAACACTGCACAGCGGACATGATACACGAGAAGAGAAGCCATAGGGAACAAAAGTAGCGACATCCAGCTGGATGTATACTATTGCTGTAGATTTTAGCCACCTCATTTGAATTTCACAAACAGCAGATAAGTATATAAATAGATGTTAGATGTGCAACGTGCATATGTACGTTTGAAAGTGAATTGAGCCTTGTAGAGAGATTAGTGAGAGATAGGAACCTGATGTTTTCAGTGCAGTTAACAAGTCATATTCATGTATGTTCTTAATAATAATACATATGAAGTTGCTATAGTCCTTGCCATGTTACAAGAGGATTAAGCCACTCGAAAGGATGGGTCTACAGTGGAATTAATTCATGGTTGGTTGGTTGGACCCACTCGGCCTTCGGCCTCGTGGTTCAACCCCCCCAACTATGGATTAATTCCACAGTAGACCCATCCTTCTCGTGGCTTAATCCTTACTGAAACAATGGTAACTTGCTTTTTGGTGGCAAGAATTAATATTACATCCTCCATAACAGATATCTTTAACAACTCTGGTTCCACGGGTAGTTGCAATCCATTCTAAGGATAAAGAGGAACAAGGAGACCATAAGGTCCATATCTGCTCCTATGCTAATCAGTTGTTATAGTATGAGAGATTGTATCCTTTGGAGATTACTCTGTCCAGATGATGTTTAAATAAGTTTTTTGCTTCACTTATAACCACTTCAAGGGGCAAATTGTTCCAAAGATTGATTGTTCTTAGAGTGAAGAAAAAGCTTCTATTTTTGTGATTGAATGATTTACCACATAGTTGTAATGGATGACCTCTAGTGTTGTGGTTATTGTTTTTGTATGTGAGGCCAAGTTCAGAAATTAAATAGGGGTCCTGAATAAGGTCATAAAGAAAAAGTAAATTCCCTCTAATATGTCTAGTGGTTAAAGACATATGGTTAAGTGATGATAGTCATGAATTATGTTTCATTTTATAAACCCTTTGGGTGGGATATTCAATCGGGTTGCGCATGGTACAACAGAGTTGCACCTTGTGGAACCCACTGATGTGCCCTGGCACCATATTCAAGGGTTGAATATGCACAGCAAAAATCTCCATGTGCCTGGGCGCATCAGTAAGATATGCGGCGCAGGTAAGGGGGTCTGCCCATGCATATCCTGCACATCCCGATATTCAGCCCAAGATGTGCTGAGAATATGTAGGTGCAACCCCTACATGCGCCACATACAGTTATGCCATAAAATAATGGAGCAACAGCTGGCCACCCACGGGTGAGCTGCCGTAATGCAGGGTGCAACACGGCAGATGCCAGCTGTGGGTGGCTACCCACGCTCTGGTGGCACCGTCCGGTGGTGTAGCACCCCCCCATGCCCGATCATGGGCTGTAATAATAAAGAACCTTCCTGGTGGTCCAGTGGACTATCTCCATGCCCGATCGCGGTCTGTAATAATATCAACCTCCCTGGTGGTCCAGTGGACGTCTCCATGCTCATCGCTGGTTGCACAATATTGAACACTCGGTAGTCCAGCAGTAAGCCGCATTTCTCCCAATCTCACCTACTTTTGCCAGCTTTCCTGCCCAGCGGGCGCAGCTTATTCACCCGTCACCCCTCGCCACCGCTGATCGACAGCGATAGTACGGTTACCTACTGGCCGACAACAGGCCACGGGCATGAAGATCGTATTGTACTATTACAGTCTCAGTATGTGAATGGATTCATTCACATATCGACTGTGTAGTACGGCACGGTCTGCATGTCCATTGGCTAACGCTAGGACCAATGGGCATACAGCCGCACTGTACACTGTCAGTCAGTGGGCAGCCAGGTGACTTGCCAGGTGGTGCTGCCACCAGCCACTGACTGGGGGGGAGCGTGGTGGTGGGAAAGATTGGGAGGGTTGGGAGGGGGTACAGGTACTGCTGGACCACCAGGGATCATTTTTAACATTACAGCCCACCATCGGGCAGGGGGATGGGTCCACTGGACTACCATGGAGGTTAATTATTATTACAGCCTGCGATCCAGCATGGAGATAAGTCCACTGGACCACCAGGGAGGTTCTTTATTACTACAGCCTACGATCGGGCAAGGGGATATGTCCACTGGACCACCAGGAAGTTATTTACTATTTACAGCCCACGATCGGGCATTGGAGTGCATTGTCAGTGGGGGCAGGGGGCATTGGTCCCCGACGGCTGCTGCCTGGCAGGGCGCCAGAGCAAGTCACCGGAATCGTGCACCTGCATGCAATGGGGACGATAATGACATGCAATGGCCCCATTTGCACCTTTTAGCATTATGGCCCCATTTGCATGTCCACCGCTGAATATCACAGTTGATGCACCTAGCACAATGGCACTTGCACTAGCACATCCCCCTGCTCCTCTCTGGCCACTTGCAATGGTGTAGTACCACTGTGCCACGCGCTATGTGGGTGGCCACAGAACGATATTCAATGGTGCTGAGCCATGGCGCAGCACTGTTGAATATCACCCTGTCAGCGCCCTGGCACATCCCAGTTGCGCTGCTCCCAGGCTTGCGCCACGGCCTGTTGCAGTCTGAATATCCCACCCCTTATGTTTTTGGTGAATTTTCTTTGCACCTTCTCCAATTTATCACAATCATTCTTTTTGAAAGGGCACCAGAACTGGGATGCATAGTCCAGATGTGATCTGACATAGGCTCTGAACAAAGGCATCATAACATGTGCACTTCTGAAGTTAATGTTCCTCTTTATGGACCATATGATTCGACTGGTTTTATTGATGGTTTCATGAATATGTTTTGAATAAGTAAAGTCATTAGAAATAATAACTCTGAGATCTTTCTCATCAGTTGTTGAATTCAATACTTGGCCACCTAGTTTATAAGAAAAGTTGGAGTTGTGTTGTCCTAGGTGCATGACTTTATGTTTTGAGTTATTAAGTTTTAATCCCCATAATTTTACCCAATTAGAAATAATGTCCAAATCTTGTTGAATACGGGAAACTTGGTCTGCGCTTGAACATGGGCTGTCAATTTTTGTATCATCCACATATGTAACAGAGGGAGTGAAATATTTTGATGTTATGTTGGAAATGAAAAACTGAAATAAACATGGACCCAGGACCGAGCCCTGTGGCAGCCACTTCTGACAAAGCCAATGTCTGATAATGTACGATTTATTAAAACTCGTTGAGATCTATTTTGGATCCAATTGCATATCCAATCAACAAGTAAAGTATCCACACCAGATTTATGTAATTTGAATGTTAGTGCTTCATGTTTAAGGGCATCAAAAGCATTACTAAAATCTATAAAGATGATATCGCAGGTGGTTCCGTTATCAAGATGATAACTGATGTGTTCATAAAAGCACATTAGGTTTGTTAAGCAACTCTATGCCTTCTTAAATCCATGTTGTTCAAGGTCCTGCTGGTCTAAAATTGGAGTACTTGTATCTTTTAATAGGCTCTCAAGGATTTTACAAATGGATGATGTAAGACTAATTGGTCTGTAATTTTCCCAGATATTTTTGGGTCCCTTTTTATGTAATGGGATGACATTAGCCATTTTCCAATCTTCTGGCACATAGTTATTATTGATGCACACTTCAAAGAGAAGTTTGAGAGGTCCAGCGAGGCAATCTAATAAAAGAAATAGCAGATGTCCTGCAATATTATAGGGTCCTGGGCTGAATTTGCCTTTTTGAAAGCATGATTTGCTGAGAATAAGTTATTTTGGGAAACTAATATTTATACCAGCGGGGCCAGAAGACAACTGTCCAAAAGATTTAGAAACGTTGTCTGGATCGGAGGGGTTACACAATTTCTGATTAAAAATCTTTGCCATTCCCCTGGGATCATAGATTAGTTGGTCATTATCTAACAGGGAACTAACTTGAGAAACTGGGTTTTTTTAGGGAATTAATGTAGGAGTAAAAGAATTTGCTGTTACCCTTATTGGTTGATTTAGCCAAATTTAATTCCCACATTTGTTTGGACTTTTTGATGTTACTTTTACATTTTTTTGGAGTTTTTACATAGGATTCCCAGTTGATCTTGGATTTATTTTTCAAAAAGGTATAATATTTTTTTGGTTTTTTGCCTGATTAACTTTTTTTATAGTTTTGTTATGCCATTTAGAGGCATGTCTGCAGTTAGGGTTTTTTGCCTATAAGGGACATATTGATCCCTTAAAGTGATAACAGTGTTTTTAGGGTAGTTCCAACTGCCCATTATGGATTTGTTGTTGAATATGAAGCTCCAGTTTATCTCATTAATTGCATTGCTGATTGTAGAAAGATTAGCTTTGTCATAAAAATAAGTAGTTGTAACGTTAGGATTTGAGGTATAACATTTTTGTAGTGAAAACTGAATTAAATTGTGATCACTGTTACCTACAGGAGATTGGATGTTAATACTGTTGAGTATGAGCTCATCATTACTTAAAACTAAGTCTAGTACCCTGTCACTTCTGGTAGGGATTGTAATACGTTGTTTTAAATGGAGTTCAGAGCAAACCGATAGGAGTTTCCTTCCCTTTCTTGAGGGGCGATTAGAGTGTTCCAGCAAATATCGCCACAGTTAAAATCCCCTGTGACTATTAATTCACCAAATTCAAAAGCTTGTTCAATTTTAGATAAAAGTGCATCAAACATTTCGATGGTAGAATTAGGGGGGAAGTAACAAGACCCAAGAATCAATGTGTCAATTTCGGTCAGAAAGACCTTTACCCAGATGGTTTCAGTTGCCAAACCATGAGTTTTAATTTTGTTCAAGATGTTAATGAACTTAATATTATTTTTTATAATCAAAGCAACACCTCCACCTATTGTAGGTTCATAGGTTTTATACGAGCATTGAAGGCCAAGGACTTATGTATAGCTCACCACTTTTCAGTGGGTCCCCTGATATTTCTTCAGTCCCATGTACCTATCTAAAGCTGTTTAAACATATGCATCATTCCACTTCTAACTATAGTTTCTGGTAAGGCATTCCAACTACTAATAACTCTCTGACTGAACCATTTTTGTCTCCTAGTGTATGTTCCCATTTAGTTTATAAACATTATAACCTGGAAGATGCAGTCCTAGGATGATTTGCAATCACCCATGTTTCTGACACTGAAATTGTATCAAAATTGTTGTGTGAGCTGGCCCAGTGGTGTATAGGGTTGAGGCACTGGCGCACCTCTTCCCACGCCAGCAACCTGGGTTCGGAATGGACTTGGGTCATCGGGTTCGGCAGGGGAAGGATAGGATTGAGCATCTGACGTACTGCTCTCCTATCCTGGGGAGGGTTAGGGATTGCCTCACTCATGTAGTGGTCCCCAGTGGAGACTGGGGGCACTACAGAAGCAGTGGACTAGTGGGAACCAAGAACATCGGAAAATCCATGCCGGAAGTCTAGCCGGATGATGGCGGCTGGCCCCAGGCATCCCTGAAGACTCCCTGAGAAGCCACATAATGCCTCAGTAGCTCCCAGGACTGCAAAAAGAAATAGTGTGCTGGTGCTTCCTCCCCACTGGTGCCTTCCCCCTCAGAGGGGTGGGGACCCAACCGGTGAAGGGTTACACCAGGGCTACTTCATGGACAACTGCGAATGTGAGGTAAGGTGGTGGAAAGGGGGATAGTAGGGAATGTCTGTGGACCTTGGAAGCCTGAAGGAGAGGCAGCTCATGTGCACATGGGGTGATAAAAAAAATAGTCAAAAAAAAAATTTGTCATTGCATGCCCTAAGTTTCAGTTCATCTAAAATGCTTTTAAGGCATCTAGCATTAAATGAGAAAAAATTTAGGTGATTACTAGTATGAAGGGAGGGTTTCTTATGGTGACCTTAAGAGAGTGTGGTGGAACCAACCTCTCCCCTTATTTATTAGTTTAAATGTTGCTTGATAAAATCTACAAGGCTTTTGCCAAGCAGTGAATTTCCTCACCTGCTGAGGTACAGTCAGTCTTTGCAATATAGATCATATCTTTCATCAAACTCTTCCCAATGAGTGATACATGCCTGGCTTTGTCTCAAGCAACAATACTGTAACCAATTGTTGCTTCATTTTATTTTGTGATTGAAATATGCAGAAAATTTAGGAATGGGAAGTATCTGTGAGAAGCAGATGTCACACCCTTTATCAATTAGTTTGTTAAAGATGGCTACCAGGTCCTGTTGAATGGTATATATGGAATCATTTTTGATATTGTTTGCTCCAATGTGAACTATAACTAGGGGGGTTATTGCCACAGTTGTTTAGAATATTGGTTACCATATAGGTGATATCTGACATTTTGGTACCGCTGAAGCTTGAACAGGTCCTGGTGGCTTTATCAGGATCACATATTGCTTTGTCCAGATGTTTTACCATGGAATCCCCCCAAACCACTACTTGTTGCATGGCGGGGATAGTAGATAAGATCCTGTGGGGTTCTGTATTCATAGTAAGTGGTAAAGCAGTGAAAGATGATCCTGAGGCATGGTCATTGGCCCGAGTCATTAGAAATCTGAGCATGATCGGAGTTGATAACTAAATTTGGGACTAGTGGTTCTTGAATAAAGGAAATTGGGACAGAGGTGATTGGACACTGAATAACCTCATTGCCGCAAAAGGACATCAAAGGGTCAAAACTGTTGTATAGTGGTGTGACATGGACAGCCAGTTCTGAGTGCTGTATCATTTTTTTTAAATATAAAAATGTGTTAATGATTGTCTCTGCTGAGAAATCTGGTGCTCTTGGAATGACCTCATTCACCCGCTCCCCGGTCTCTGCAAAAAGATGAAAGCTATGAGCTAATTACAGACCAGGCCTTAATCAAGGATCTCCTGTTTGTCTGAATTAATTATTGCTGTAGTTGCTAAGAGGGAAGATCATATCCATTTTATGATATTGGAAGAAAATCCAGTTTATTATACAAGGGTGTGAAGTTGTAAATGTTCCTTGATGTCTGTATGAGAGAGGAATCTTATCATAGATCAAAGAGAGTCATTTGAAGAACATGAATTATGCTTAGGTTGCAGAATTTAATACTTGGAAAAGACATCCTGTTTTTGTATAGATATTTTTTATATATTCTGACAGAGGAGGAGTGAGGTGACTCACACAAAGGGGTTAGCAAATACAGTTTTCTTTAAGCTATATTCTGTTTTCACAGAGACACTTCTATCTAGACTCTGACAAAGAAACATCTGTGAGCACTTTAAGCAGGTATTTAGAGAGAGGGACAAATCTAAGTAACTGTAGTAGGAATTGCACTGTTAAACCTGTTTTGTTTAAGTGATTTGTATGTTTTGTGATATAATAGTTCTGTATTTTATGTGTTTTATATTTTTTATCTATTTTAGTAAAACTCTGTTTTTAGAGCTTACTTGGTCTGTCTTTGATTTCTTTCCTTTACAAGTAGAGTATATATGGTTAAAGCAGACACTATACATAAGCTTGAATGGTGGTACCAAACTGGAAAAAGGTAAGTGTTTTAAATTTGAGGTATTTTATTACAGTTTTTAAGGGTCCATTGCTGTACACCTGATTAGGTGCATGTAGACAAAGATATCTGCCCCCCCCAAAGACAGAATTATCTGAGCTTGTACATTGGGTAAGCTAACAAGAGGTTCACAGTTTGAATCCCTCCAGAACTTGAGACCAAAGGTTGATTTGAAATCTACAAAAACAGACACGAGGGTTACCTTGTCCTGTTAACTGTTCACAAGACTGCGCTCGGAGGTTGGTACTTTGGGAGTAGAGGGCTGACCTGCTGAGTGGGTTTGTGACAAGTGGCACCTCAAATTGTGTGGCCTTGCACCCCTTTTTGGCTTCCCTATTACTTTGTACTGTATACCATGTTTCATCTGAGTTTTCATCTCCAGATGCTCCATCCTCTCTCCCTCATTTTTTATTAGCACAATTTTTAACTAAAGGGAATCTGGGTGTATTGTTTGTAATAAGTATTGGTGCAGGATTTAAAAGACCACTGACTCATTATGAAGCATAACCGATGGGCCAGGTGTGATTAGGGCCCTTACTGGGCATGTGAGACTGAGATATAATGGAAAACAAGTCCCTGCAGTCTAGTCTGGCAGTCATGTTAATTGGCTACATTTTAAATCCCTCAGTCTATTGCTAAATAGTGCAATTTCTTGATACATTTCAGCATTCTGGAGGCATTTAAGACATGTATATAAATTATAAGGCTCCATACTTGTAGGTAAGGTATACATATTGCAGTCCATACACTTGTGCCCCATCTCATCCGTAAGAGTGGTTATGATGTTCTGCATAATGCTGTGCATAGTTTTATTTGTAAAACTCTCATCAGTGTCAGGATACACTATTGACTGCAGCAGTTATAAGGCCACACGAGAACTTAAAAGAGCATGGTAGTCAGTAGTGTACCTGTCAAATTAAAAGAGTTTAGAATTGTCCTTTTTAATTTTTGAATAACAGTAATCAACCAGTAACCTCCTAAGTTAATGGAGTTTTGAGGGGTTTATAAACAAATGGTGACCATGAAAGAAGTAATCTGCCGCCTACCGTACAATAGATGTAGAGCGATACGAGATGGTACACTTGGTCCCTGTTCCCCGCCTGACATCCCGGACATGTGCACAGATGTGCATGTCTCTGCGTGTGTCTTCACTTGTGAAGACACACACTTGCCCTGCTTGCTCACCCTGCTCACAGCAGGACCGAGCTAAATAGCGAGTGGTGACCCGGAAGTGCTGCAAAAGGTTACTGGCCTGCTAAGCACAGTACAAATGTGCCAAAATGTAAAATCTGCAAAGTATTTGAGCGAGGGTTTCTCATGCAAGATCCTGGCTCAATATGAATAACTGCAGTGGTGCCAAAGTATAAAAATAAAAGTTTCCCCCTGTGTTGTAGTTCACAAAGACATGCTGTAGAACTACACTCACTCTTCCTGGTTCCTAGCAACAGGAAGCAAGGCTCCAAGTAAGCTAAAACACAAAGTTACAATGAAAAGTGCAATTAAATATACTGCTGTGGTGGAACAGAGTAGATAGGAGTTACCACAGGCTGCTCAGGCAAGGTACATATGACAAACATTAGGGCACTAAAGACAATGGGAGAAAAATCTGAAGACAATATCAAAAATGACTTCACAGGATTAGCACACAAACAAAAAATAGGGCTACAAAATATTGTTTCCTGAAATATGTCCTATTCTCAGCGCAGGTTGCAAATGGGAACAGGCTACTAAGTGAGCTAATTCATGGTTGTGACACTGGGCAGAGTAACAAGGCCTCCTTTTCATTCGGCATTGAGTAGTTTTATAAAAGCAATGGCTTATATGTGGGCGATAACCTCCATTTCACTAAAAAGGGTCACGGATCTTGGGTCTAAGAATAAAACATGCCCCCTAAGCAATGCTTTAAAACTGAATAAATAGGATCCAAGGGGAGAGAAATCAGAACTAAAATGGGAGCTAAATCATCATCTTAACAGGGAAACATATAACAGAATAATTCTAGCAAATGCAAGAGACTTGCATAAGCAAAAGACCATCTTGCCTTAATTAGCAAAGAGGATATAATTGATATATTTGCAAATCCAGAGATGTGGTGGTCAACATCCAATGATTTGAACACCAATTTAGAGGGCTACACAGTCTATAGAAGAGACAGAGAAGACAGAAAAGGGGAGGAGTAGAACTATGTATCAAAATCTCCATAACTAGTACTGAGGTAACAACTGTTAAACAACATAACTGTTTTACAGAAAGCCTCTGGATAAATATTTAAAATAACACAAGGAAAAGGATACCTATAGCCATTTGCTATAGACCAGCAGACACTGATAATGTGATTTCAGGTTATATTAATGAGGAAATACAAGTAGCAGCTGCAAGCGTCCTCTAGTGATCATGAAGACTTCAATTATCTAAGTATTAGCTGAAAAAAAGCAGTCTGCCACTTGTGGAAGAGAAAGGAATTCCTATGTCTACTCAAGGAAAGCAATCTAGAATAGTTGGTATGATTACCTACTAGGAGGGACATTACATTAGACCTGGCCATTGCCAATGTCAGTAGCAATTCTTTCACCTGCTCCATCAAGGACCCACTTGGCAACAGTGATCATAATGCAATGTGCATAACATGGAGAGAGAATAAGAAAGGACCAAAAATCACATTTTCTTTTATAATTATAGAAAAGCTACCTGGAATAAAATCAAACAAGGATTATCAGAGTGGGACTGGACAAGTACAATAGGGACAATGTACATAAACCCAATGGAAACTTTAAAGACAACTGCATGACCTGCAATCAAATGATGTGCCCAGATATAAAAACTATAATGAAAGGGTAGCAGGCCCCGATGGCTAACTAGAAGGGTGCAGTAAAAGATCAAAGTAAGGGAGAAAGCTTACAGGATTCAAAAGGTGTCGGGATTACAAGTAAACAGCAAGAAATACAAGGATGCAGTGTCTGAGAGTAATAAAATTATTAAAAAGAAAAAACAGACACTTAAACATAAATCAGCCACCAAAAACAGTACAATAAAAGAATCTTATGCATACATTAACTAAAAAAATTCACAACAAATACTGTAAGTATAGGATGGATCAAAACTGAAGGGAGAGATACAATCGACCCTGTACAGATAGCAACTGGTTTCACTAATTATTAGCAACAAGATTTACTGAGCAGGTGAATGGCACTATTACTACTTAGACAGTACTAGGCCCAGTCAGAGAAAACCATAAGGCTATAATGCAACTTAGTGCCAAGCTAAGTGACTTGAATATAACCAAATGTGCAGGACCTGATAACTTACATCCTAAGTTTCTAAAAGAGCTATCATCATAACTTGCCTCATCCCTACATTCAGTATTTATTGCAATATTCAAAACAGGTAAAGTGCCAGAGAACTGGAAAAAAGTATTGTGGTTTCAATACAAAAAGGGAAATAGATCTACAGTATATGAAGTAATTACAGACTGATTAGTCTAACATCACAAATATGTAACATTTTCAAAACATTTCTGAAGAAGCATGCAGTTGAATAGTCTGAAAACTTAGGATTAAATGACAACACACAACATAGCTCCAAAAGGGCAGATCACTCGGAGCTAGGGCTCCATATTTAGAGCCAGATGGATGCACGCGTATAATGGTGTGCCAAGCAAATAAGTTGGGCCGGCCAGCTCTAGCGTGATATTCAAACAGAATGTGCGATAGGAACAGACTGCACAGTCTGTTTGAATATCAGACCCTGGATGCACCGAGCACAGCAGGGGGTGCCAAGTTCTGTGCAGCGCATCCAGGGTGTGGGGCTGAAGACTGCCCTTAGGGGAATGCGTGGCTCATACCTGTATGAGCTGCAGCCCCCATGGGTGATATTCAGCCCAAATATGCAGATGAGCCTATTGGGCATGCACGGTGCAATGGGGCCATTTACATGCCCATAATAGGCTCATCTGCATGGCCGCACCACTGCGATGTGTACTGGATCAGCCCTCCCCGTCCCCAATCGCTGTTTACATTAAAGATCCCCTTTCCATAGTGTAGCATCCCCCCACCCCAGCCCCGATCATGTTAGAATAAAATAAATCACGATCCCCTTTTCCATAGTGTAGTGTCCCCGAGGCCACTATCATTGTTATAATAAAAGAAATCACTGATCCCCCTTTTCCATAGTGTAATGACAGCCCTGATCACTAGCACAACATGCAACTCCCAGATCTCTGTTCCCTGGTGGTTAGTGGTCCCCCCACCCTGTTAGGCATTGACCAACCACCTTGCTCCCCCCATATCAACCCGTGCCAGTGACTGGCACAGCCCTCCACACCCTAACATGGTCAGCTGATGACTGATCCATACCACAGCACATATAATAAATAGTACGTACCCATTGGCTGTTGAGATAGTCAATGAGGGCATACTATTTACTGTACATGCTCTGGTACAGATCAGTCAGTAGCTGGCTATGTCAGGGTGAGGAGAGCTATGTCAGTCACTGGCACTGAGACTGAGATGGGGGCAGCAGGAGAGGTTAGTCAATGCATAATGGAGTGGGGGTAGGGGGACCACTAGACACTGGGGAATGGAGATTGGGAGTTGCATGTTGTGCTAGTGATTGGGGCTGTGGGACAGGGGTCACTACATTATGGAAAAGGGGATTGGTGATTTCTTTTTATTAGAACAGTCATCAGGCTGGGGTGCGGGATGTTACACAATGGAAAAGGAGATCTTTACCTTAAACAGTGATCAGGGCTAGGAGGGGCACTACACTGTGGAAATGGAGATCTTTAATTTAAACAGTGATCAGGGCTGGGGACACTACACTATGGAAACAGGGATCTTTAATTTAAACAGTGATCTTGGCTGGGAAGGATAACTGCGACCTGTCCCTAGACTATGTGTGGTGCACCAATCTACCTTGTGCATAGTTAAAGTAGAGCTTCAAAAGCTGACTAAGCACCAGCGAGCTGGCTATAGTTAAACTGGAGGGGAGCAGCATATGCATGAGGGACCCTCATTAACATAGGCACATCACAATATTGTGCGCAGTGGTGCAGTTGGGGGTGTGCAGCACATCGGTGGCCTTTGAATATGGCCATGCCACCAACAGCCTGCACAAGTCTGGAGATGTGTGGCGCATCCAGGGATGTGCCATGCATCTCGCCTGAATATGTGGACCCTAATCTATTAGTATTTCCACAAACCAATTATTGCACTTCTAGATAAGGGAGTTCCAGTGGAGGTGTCACCCTTAGATTTTTGTATAGGTTTTGTTAAGGTACCCCATGTCACCTTAATAAAAAAATGACAGATTACAACTTCAGTACCAATACTGTAAAATGGGTAAGAAACTGGTTAGGTAACAGAACCCAGGATATTAAATTATGTGCAAACTAGTCCCCTAGATATCATCATATGTTGTGGTACCCCACAGGGATCAGTTCTGGATCCAGTCCTTTCAGTATTTTTATATCTGCCCTACACAAAAACATCAAGAATAAGGTAGCTAAGTTAACGGATAACAGCAAATTAGGTGGAGCTATGAGTACACAATCAGAAATCGAGTCCTTACAACAGGACATAGATAAACTGTCTTTATAGGTAAAAATAATGGCATACAATTTAGTGGAAAATCCAAAGATATACACCTTGGCTGAAAATAATTCAAACACATAACTATTACATTGATGGAAATTTGACTAATGAGAGCAAAAATAAAAGGGTTTTAGAAATTAAGATTACAGAGGATTTCAAATCAGGAACACAATGTATTGCAAAAGCAAGAAAGGCAAGACAAATACTGGGTTGAATTAGAAAATCCTTCATAAGTCATGCAAATGATGTAATAATGCTATTATATAAAGCTTATGTACGTCCAGACTTGGACTATGCCTCGCAATTTCAGTTGCCTAACATCTGGGCATTAAGTGCTGGCAGTATAACCTAGAGGTTAGGGTAATGAGCTGTGAACGAACTTGGCATATCCAGGAGACCTGGGTTGGATTCCCACAGCCTCCACCTGTATACTGTGTAACCCTGAGCAAGTCACTTAACCTCCCAGTGCTTGTGGGTCACCCCTGAAAATAGGCCTTGTGCCCACTGGGCCTTACTCAGTTACTGAAGAATAAAAAAAAGAGAACAAGCAAAGGGTAAAGAAACAAAGCTAATCAAGCCCCTCCAAAATCATTTATATCAGGAAAGGTCAACACACCTGAGCCTGCACAGTTTAGAAAGATGCATGGTCAGAGGTGCTTGTTTAATATAGTTAATGGGCAGGTATTAATGAAAGAACTTGGGCTTGTTCTCAGGAACCATTGTACCATTACCATTGTAACCCGCTCCCACGGGTGGGGATTACCTTATTTGTGCCCCTTGGGTGCTGTCTGCCCATTCTCCCATGCACCACTGCAATTCCCAGGTACTTTGTGCCTCTAAGATCTCCATCTGGACCCTGCATTGTTTCTTTAGTTAATTTAACGGCCGGAGGAGCAAAGTCAGCGAACCGCTGCAGCTCGCTGCACGAATGCGTAGTGGCGGTCTGTGCATCTTGATAGGCCTATGTTCATTGTCTTGCTGCTGCTGCAGTGAAACAAAAGCCTCTCTGGTGCTCCCAGTCCCCAAAATCAACTAGTCAGGGGCCAGAGACATGGAGGAGGCACCTAAGAAGCTGAAAATTGTTTATTTTAAAAACGCCTATAAACACTAGGGGAACCATCATAAATATAAATGAGGGGCTCCTGAATACACTAACTTCCTGCCTGCCACCTGGGGACGCTGTAAAACAGAGCTAGCGACAGACATGGAAAAGTGTTTTTATTTATAATTCTGCAGCAGAGTGACAGAAGGTAGAGGCTACTAAAGGACTGTGGGGCAATAGTTAATAAAGACTGTACAGTTTAGCTGCATAGAGGCTTAAAAGTTGGAGACTTCATATAAACTGCATTGAACTGTATACTAAGCAGCCATACTTGTTACCTTTGACCTCCAGAGACAGCCAATCAGAATCGTAGGCACCAGAAACTTAAAAGAAATGTATTTTGGGAGCAGTTCTGAACAATATTCTTGGTGCCCAAACTGATCACCAATCAATAATCAAAGGGACTTAATGTTTATTAATTTTACTGATGGACAGAATGTTTCAGCCAATCAGAAGCTGCCATTTGCTCAGTGAAACCCCAGGGACAGTTACAGCTTGAGGCAGCCTGGCTTGGGCTCTCAGCAAGGCAGCAGAGCTCAGACTATGTTGGAGGAAAAGCTTTTGAGTTGGTGTAAGGCTTCCCCAGCCATTTACCAGAGAACTTGCCAAGAGGTTTTCTACTGTCTGGAGAGCCAGTCTTTGCAGTCAAATTCTACAGCATCCTGAGAAAGCCCTCAGCTTTGGAACAAGGTTTGGACTGTCTGCCAGAGATTGCAGTCCACCTAGTTTGGCCTGAAGTCAGAGAATATTGTGAAATCCTATTGTGTAAAATCTGGACCATTCCATTAAGAGACTGTAGGCTGCTCAGCCTGGAGCCACCTCAAATTGTCTGCAGAAGTGTTTGTGCTCTGGCCACCTGGAGCCATGTAAGGGCCTGCCAGTCTTTACCAAGTGGGGTGGATTGGGATGCAGGGGCATTGCCTGAATGCTATAGCACTTTGATCTATCTGGAGGAGTTGAACCATGGGGTCACTCCTTGGGTATGGGCTCTTATGGACCAGGAAGTCTTGCACAGTGCTCTAGTAAGTAGTAGTGAAAATCTTTATTTTTAGACAGCAGATAGGTGGAATAACACATCATTAGGACAAAGTCCTATTTACAAGATGGTCCTGTAGAAAGGAGTTTCAAGAATCAACAACCATATTACAAAATACATATAAATACAGTAACATTTTAAGTACTAAGCCTCTTTACATTTACTAATACAAATAGTCAACAATACTTAATGTACTACAATCATAAAGTGCATGAAATATTCCATACATAAATACCCCCTTAATATAACCTACTTCAAACAATTTCATTTTACCAGAACCCAAATTCTAATTACTAGCACCCAATAAATACAAATGTTCAGCCCTATTTGTCTAACCATAGTACTTACAGTACAACGGACAGTAAATTCTAATTTTATATCTGTTATAAGTGATTTTACATCTCTATGTATTTTATGAGTCACAGACTTCATAGAGTTCCACAATCCAATAGCAACTTGTGAAAACCTCATGTCACTATATTTATTTTTAAACTTGGGACATATGAATTCTCTCAAATTTATGCTTTGTAAGTTTTGATGCTATGTTTTCTTTTCCAATTTATCATAAAGATAACTTGGTTGTTTTAAGTTCAGAACTCTAGAAGTCTGTACTGCCCATACTAATTTACTTTTGATATCCTGTGAAAACCACCTAAGTTCCTCATACATTTCACAATGATGAGCACGAAAGTCCTTCCTAAGGATAAATTGGGCCAAATGATTGTACATTATGTCAATTTTTGTCAACATATTTTTAGTGGCAAAGCCATATACATGGTTCTCATACTCAAGTAGTGGAATGAGAATTTGGTTTACTATAATTTTTCTCTTATGTTTATTCATGCAAAAACTTGAATGCCTAAATGCCCCAAATCTTTTGTTTATTTTTGAAATTGTGTCAATTATATGGTAGTCAGACGTTAAATGTTGATCTAGCCATACACCTAGGTATTTATGTTCTGATACTTGAGATAGAACTTCATTTTTATTGTTTTATCTCCACTACATGTTCATTTTTCAGTTTTTACCACCTTTATTAAATAATGTATATTTTGTTTTTTAATGTTTACTACCAGTCCTGAGTTTGTCAACCATGTACATAATTTCAAAATCTGCCTGTAATTTTGCTTCCATAATCTTGGGATTTTCCACTAGCAATCAACAGGGTGTCATCAGCATATAGGTGTATATCAGAATATTTTACAGTGTCCACCAAATTATTTATATACATTAAAAACAATGTTGGCCCCAAAATGGAGCCTTGAGGCACCCTCTTTGAACTGTAGCTTGTCAGACAGATAACCATCAATAAACACCTGTTGGGTTCTACCCTGCAGATAAGAAGTAAACCAAGCACATGAATCCTAGACAATCCAATATCAATCAATCGCTCCCCAGTGTCTTATGGGCCACAGTATTGAAGGCTTTGATAAATCCATGAACACCACACCACCGACAGGTCATCTTCCATTTTTGAAGCTATTATATCCACCATGTTGGTGAGTGCAGTTCCCATGAAATAGCCATTGTGGAAATCTAGACTGATACCCAGATAATAGAGAATATTTTTCTAAATATTCAGTAAGTTGAACCTGCACTAAACATTCAAATAACAAAGCAGTGGGTCTATAGTTTGCTGGTTCATAAATATCTCCCCACCTTTATAAACTGGAATAATTTTTACTTCTCCATTCCTGAGGAAAGATACCTTCCATCAGGCTCCAATTAAACAGTCTGTTAGAACTGGGGCAATTACTTGAATAGAGTCTTTAAGGAAATTATTTTCTATTTGGTCAAAACCAAAAGCTTTTCTCACTTCAAGTTTATTTATTATATTCTTTACTTGTCTGCAAGTTACACATTTAAACCTAAATTTAGGTGTCCCAGAGTTCACCCTTTTAGGATTTACATTTGTGGAGATTGAAACGAATGTCTAAGTCAGCAAGTTTACAAAATAATTATTTAATATATTTGCTGATTGTTTAGGAGACTGAATAATACCATTGCTTATCATTTGAATAGGAATTTTATGAGTCACTGGGACATCAAATGATTTTATCAACGACCAGAATTTTTTAGTGTCTGTAGTTTCAGTGGTTTTTTGTTCATACTTTTGTTTTAATTTTCCAATTTGGAACCTTCAATCATTTCTAGCCTTTTTATACGTATCCCAATCAACAGGGTTTAGTGATTTTTCTGCTTTTTTCCGAAGCCTGTTTTTACCCTAATTTGTTTCTTTACTTTTTCTGATATCCAGGGTATGTGCAATTTTCTTTGCATGCAAGTTTTAAAGGGGGCCAATTCATTACAGATTTCCCTAAACCATTTGGTATACTCTTGTATCACTAAATCAAGTGAGGGCATTAAAAACAACCTATCTCATTTAATGGAAGCTAATCTAGCCAAAAATATTTCTTTATTATAACTTTTGAAATTTCTAGGTTTATTTTTTACTGAGATATGTCTCCAAGGATCCCAGAAATATTCATCAATTTTGAATATACAGCTTATTGTGCAGTGGTCACCCAAGATTGATTGATTTACTTTATATCTATGGCCCTGATTCTTGCAGTTACAAACATCAGGTCCAATATATTTCCTGGACTGTGTAATGAAGATTTCCTAGTTGGAATAAGAATTTTTGAGTAACATCAAGTCCTTTAAAACTACTCTCCAGTGCCAGATCATGCTGTTACCCATGCTGATTAAAGTCCCTGTTAGAATTAACTCATAACCCATTGAAAAATTTTGTATAACCTGTGCCAAATTTTCAAATTCACTCTATTTTCATTTTGGGAGGTACATACATAACTCCTATAATTAATGCCAATTTAGATACTTTAACCAAAAGACAATAAGCCCAATTTGACCACTATAGAAAAATTAGTTTGTCCTAGGTCCCATTTGGTATATAATAACCCCATATGACCTACTCTATCCAAACGATGACAAGCAAATCCTCAAGTTCAATTTCCTTAACATCTATATTCTTATTTAACCAAGTCTCTGTCAATGCTATCATTGCTGGAGATTCAGTTTCTATCCATGCCTTAAATAAGCCAATTTTATTTTTCAGGCTCCTTGCATTGTCATGGATAATTTTCAATTAATTTATATTTTCAGGACCAGGATTTAATGCTGCATCTACCCACAACAATAATGATATCATCAAGCAATTTCTCGATTTGCAAGGACAATAAATTCCAATGGGTACTGTTTGAAATTTCGTATTCAATTGAAGTCGAATTTTTGAGAATTGGTTTCGACTTCTATACTTGACTATAGTCTCATTACAAATTAATATTCCCCCAGAACAGGAAGGGGAGCCAATTTCCAAAGCCAGCGCACTTGAAATCTCAGTTAGATTTGGGTTTAAAAATTTTCCATATAGGACACATGTTATAATAAAATAAATCAGCACTCTACACAGAACCTTCATTTAACTTAAAATGTCTGAAAATGCTTTACAATATAAGAAACTCCTTATTTATACAAGCTATCACAGTTTTAGCTAAATATACTACTACTAACTAATAATATATCTCCAGCCCCTATCTATGACTTAAAATCATTAAGTTACCCTGAATTTGTTCACACTTCAGTTAATTAACTAGAGCAATCTAAGCTTTCAATATCAATATCAAGCCTGCTTTCCCAATTGCAACAGTTAGCTAAATATTTTGCTATAGTTTATACATCAGACATACCCCAAATCAAAGTCCTCACAGTGTTTTTTCTTCCAAGTGGCACTCACACCACTCACATTCGCATTACAGCACTCGCTCTGTACGCAGAAAGGGTCAGATTTAAACACTGCAGCTCCTCCCTTGATAGTGACGCACCCCTTCTCTCCTCCCTCTCAGGTCGATGGATAACTGGGAACACAGTCTCAGGGTGGAAAATGGGGAAATAGCAGCAACACTCACATTTGCCAGGATTCCTTTAGGCACAGTTCTCATTCAGCTTATATGGCATCAGCTGGTGCAGTTCTTACAAACGCTGCTCTATACTTCAACAAAAAAGAAAGCCACAAGCTGCCAGACTCTGCAAGCCAGCCAAACGGTGTCAAGCTGCTAGACCAACCTACCTCATCCAACAAGCCTGCTGCTAATTCATTTTGCTGCTCATGGCCCAAGCCCTCCGGCCTACCTTCAGATGCTGCTTCTGACCCTGTGAACTGGGACTCCAGAACTGTGAGTAAGACAGGGCCTGCCCTGACCTGGGGAGTTAGTTTAAAGTTTGCAACAAGTTACAGTTTATTTGAAGTTTCTTCCAAGGCCCCCAACTGTAGCACGTCAATTCAACGTGTCTATTACAGTGAGTCATATTCAGCGACTGAAATGTTAGCGATAATGAATATTAGCGACGATGGCTTACAGCGATACGGTGTCATATAACCTACCTCCAAGGTCCAGGTGCACCTTGGAGGATGTTAATTTAGAAATAGCGGGGGGTTCAGGGGGGTGCAGCCCCCCCAGTGGGGTGGGGGGCACAGCCCCCCTGCATAACTGTAATTAATTGGGTACAGGTGTGGGGTGGGTATTTAAAGGTGCAGTCCCTGGTGGGGTGTGACCGAGGATGTCGGTGGAAATTATACAGAGTCAGCATGGTATGCCTCTGCTTGTGTATGGGGGCTATGTTCATTGGCGGGATAAGGCTGTCACCCAGAAGGTGTACTGGCATTGTGTAGAATTGTAGCTGAAATTGCATGCGCTGATATTGAAGTTCGCCATATTTACCATCGCTATGTAAAGTCACTGAAATTGCAATCGCCATTGTTTTTCACCGAATTGACATGGAACCGGCCCCAACACTGGCCAGTCTGTGGCAATGATTAGGCCTACACCTTTATCTGGTACCCAGTTAAACTACAGGGACACTGGTACCAGTGGGGAGGTGGCCAAGGTAAATGTGCTGCTGTTGTTGTGGGTGGGCATGGTATTGTTATTGTTCATGGGTTCGCCAGTTTATCCAGAATTATAATTGCTGTTTCTCTGCTTTCCCATTCTCCTTTCCCTGTAATAAAAGTGTTATTGTTGTTACTGTTAAAACTATCTGTGATCATATTATGCTACAGTCATTAATTGCGTGTATTATACAGTAGTACAGTTTAAAGTGGTATTCTGCGTGGGGGTGACTGGAAGGGAGATGGGGGTACAGCATCCCAGGGGTTGTACTACACCAACATCTGGCCCACTATAATTTTACTCTGGGTGGAGGCACCACGCTACTTGTTTACATCTTTGGGAAAGAACCCCGATTGTGATCAGAACAGAACCCAAGCCCCTTAACCTGTATTGCAGTCATCAGGCAGGGTAGTAGCCACTGATACACAACACCCAGGTTACACCATAACATGGGGGTACATTTAATGAATGGGCAGAGAAACAAGGACCATTATGAGATTTGACCAGGGTATTCATGCTAAAATTCATGTTGCTTAGATTTAATTTCATAGCCAAGCATGTCCCAGTGGTGGACAATGGGATTCCTGCTGCCTTGTCTCATTTTCAATGGCAGAAGATCAGGGCCTTAGCACAGAAGGTAGAGAGGAGCATCCACACAGGGTGCTGCAATACTCGTGGAACCTAGTGGTTCTAAGGAATAGCAGCTCATCAGCAATTCCACAGTGCTGTGCATGAGACAGCTATACCACAGAGGGATGGCGTACTTTTACTGTGTCAGTGCTCATAAAGGGTGGTGGGAGCAGTGGCAAATTCTGACAATCAACTATGCTGATACATTTTGGCTGCCAAACAGGACAGTATGACCCCAGTGGTGGTGGGACAGCATTTAGTGGGAATAGCCTGGTTTTCTAAACCATTAGGGATAGGGGAAGAAACACAGACCTTCAGAATCAAGAAGGCTAGAAGCAAGGTATGTGGAGGCATCCAGATGCCCTGTATCTGATGACTCTGAGCATGTTGCAGGCTATCTGTATTACTCTGCTAAGGTTGTGCTGGTTGGCCTACAAAGCATGGATGATACACCATGCCTTCCTGATTGTCTTTTGTGGAGAACCCCATGTATCAGATTTGGTGGCCAACTGATGCCACTACTCAGGCTTCAGGATTGCACACTGACTTCCCAAGTAAGAGTAAAATTAACCAAGTGGGCTGCCAGTGTAAGATTCAGGCCCCCGAGGAGTCTGAGTGGCTTATAGTGGATCTTGGATAACAGTAACTGGGCTAGTGGAGGGAGAACCATTTTTCAGGCATAAGGATGACTCTCCTCTTAAGCAATATGAGTTCAGACATATACAGTACTTGAAAAGGCCTTAGACTCATCGGGGGTTGACCACAGGGAATATGGGATACATTCATTTAGAACTGGGTAAGCAGCCACAACAAAAATATAGAGAGACAAACCCAAAAAGTGGGGTGGTGGAAATAAAGGGCATTCAACAGATATATGTAGCTGCTTCTAATATAACCTATCTCTCTTCCTTACACTAAGCAAGTTTACAGCACATGGCACTGAAGGTTCGGATATGCGGGCATTTGTATGTGCATTGAGCAGAGTGTAATGTATGGCAACCTTGGGGCAGGATCCTCCTCCTGAAGCCAGGCAAAGTACAGGTTAGATGGCTGGGCTGGTGAGTCATGTGCTGTAGGGACCTACTTTCTAGGTTGTCAGCTGAGGCACTCAGTGACAGGCTGCTGGATTTATTGGTGATCCACCTGGGTGACAGCGAACTCAGATGGGGGACATCAGTTGGACTCTTGAGGACTATAAAGAAGAATATGTGAGATGAATGGCCCAGCACTTCATTGGTTTTGTCGCATATGGAGCAATGGTTTGCCTGGTGGCATGGTCTAGGACTGTGGACAAAGCTCAACATAGGATCAACATGGAGATCAGTTTCTTCACGTATGTTCATGGTAGGGTGATAAAAGCAAAGCTCCATTTTGACCATGGACCCAGAGCTGTATGCTAGAGCTCGTTTGCACCTGTCAGACATGGGATGTGACCGGTTCAGCATAACTAACTGGGATGCAGTGCAGGAATGACTGGGCTGATGTGCTTGGGGGTACAGATGAGGTCTGAGGCAGGATGGGAGTCTCTTGATATGAAAAATGGTAGCAGGAGGAAATGCGGTACTTGTGCCCAGTTCAGGCAGGTTACCTCTACGTTGGTGTGCAGGTCATGGCCAGGAGACTTGCATCTGGTCATGATGGGTCTTGGCCACCATTGTTGGATTTACCCATTAGAAGGAGAGCTCTGCTGATGGGGCGAGAGGCACTTCTGTTAGTCTATGGCTCCCGCTAGCTGTTAAATGAAGAGTGTACCTGGTTTTGGCCCAGTATTCCTTGGTGAGGGGCCAGCTCGAGTGGGGGGCTGGGCCTCCCCTGAGATATGAAAACTATCCCCCCTATGGAGGGGGGAATGGAATCAAGGATGAGAGTCTCAACTACACAGAACACCCTGAGCAGCATGTCACAAAATGGAGTGCTTGATAAACATATGACTTTATATTGAGTAGTTATTTAGAAGGGTGGGAAGAAATGTTGGGCCTGTTAGTCCAGTTGTCTACTGTTTTTATGAACTCATTGTCCCATAAGGGTAGGGAATAGTGTCTGTTGCATCCTACATCATCTTAGCCAAAAGAAAATGATTATACTGTGCAGTAATGCCACTATAGTTAGGGTTGAGCAGGGGTTTCTATGTTAAACCTCAAACTTTGCACTTTATTAACTTTGCAGTCTTTCAATGGATGTAGTAGTAGTGGTAGTAGTATTTATTTATTTGTGGCACCCTTCCCCAGAGGCTCAGGGTGCCATTACATGAAATAAGGCCTAACTATAGTGAGATCCATACCTTGCTCAATCTAAAATATGGATATAATTGATAATGAGAATAATAAATAGCCTAAACACTTCATGAAACACTAAAAGGGCACATAGAGGTATAGGTCCACCCCATATGCCTGCTGAAATAAGTAGGTTTTCAGGCCCTTGTTGAAGGCCTCCACCAAGGGGGCACTCCTCAAAGCACTGGGTAAGGAGTTTCAAAAGACTGGGAAAGCTCCTTCAAATACCTGGTCGCCTGACGTCTTCAACCTAGACCTTGGCAATACCAGAAGGCCCTCCTCAGTGGAACAGAGTGGACAAGAGGGCATCTAAGGATGCAGGAGTTCAGCCAGGTAGCCCAGGCCCAATCCATGTAGGGTCTTAAAGGTCAAAAGACCCAATTTAAAACAGATATGCCATCTCACCGGCAGCCAGTGCAGATCATGCAGCACCGGTGAAATATGTCATGTTGTTGAAAGGCCTGTCAGTAACTGGGCCACTTCTTTCTGCAGTAGCTGCAGTCATCGTAGCCTACCTCCACTGACCCCAAGGTAAACAGCATTATAATAGTTGAGTCTTAAGGTCATGAATGCATGTACCAGTGTGGCCAGGTTGCCAGGCAGGAAAAGGGGCCTAATCTGGCTGATATTCCGCAGGTGGAAAAAGCCATTCTGGACTACTGCCAACACTTGAGCCTCCATTGTAAGTCCCTCATCCAGAATGACACCCAGATTATTCACCTTGGTGGCAGCTATCAGCCCAGAGGAACCAAGCCGAAGTCCGGTCTCTCCTCCTGTAGCCGCCACTCTCCCACATGGCCTGGCTCACTAACTAGAACTTCAGTTTTTTCTGGGTTAAGCCTCAGCCAGCTTGACGACATCCAATTTTAGATCTCGGCCAGGCATCTATTAAATACATTAACTGCACCCACTGTCCCAGGTTCAAAGGATGTATAGAGCTGGGTATCATCTGCACAGCAATGAAACCCTAGCCCATATTTCCTAATGACCTTACCCAGGGGCAGCATATAAACCGTGAACAACATGGGTCACTGGACAGAGCCCTGGGGTATGCCACAGGACAGAGCCACCGGGCACAAGGAAAATCCTCCTACCACTACCCTCTGGGTTCAGTCTCTGAGATAGAACTCAAACCAGCAGATGACTTTAACAGTGAGCCCTGCATATTCCCTAATCTGGTCCAGAAGCAGCCCATGGTCCCCAGTATCAGAAGCTGATGACAAATCTAGGAGGATGAGAGCTGACCAATCCCCTGTCTCTCACCCTGAACAGGTCATTATGTACCTGAAAAGTGCAGTTTCAGTGCTATGCCTAGACCTAAATCCTGACTGGAGAGGCTTGAATATGTCAAAGGCTGTGAGATGCGCTCAAGCTGCAGCGCAACTTTCTCATGAACTTTTCCCAAAAATGGAAGATTAGAGGCTGGATGGTAATTAACCAAGACCTCCAGGTCCAAAGTTGGTTTCCACAGAAGCGGCTTCACCAGAGCATGCTTGATTGCTACTGGAAAGCACCCCTCTGATAAGGAGCACTGGACAATCTCAGAAAATACCAGACCCACATGTCCAGCACAAACCATAAGTAATCACCTTGGACTAGGTCCAGGTTACAACATGTGGCTACAGCTCTGAGATCACTTTACAATCCTCTTCTATCACCACTCACCAGAACTCCTCCCAGGACCACTGGCTGCATCCCTGACCAAGAGACTCTCCACTGCTGGGCTGCCCCAGCTCAGTTGGAGTGATTCCAGTACTGATAGTGGACACCCTATCTGAGAAGAGCCATATGAACTCCTTGCATTTTGTGGGTGTAAAAGCTCTCATGGACTCTAGACAGCTGGGGTGAAGAAGCCTGTCTACAGTCTGAAATAGCTGCACCAATCGGTTCCTCCCAGCAGCAATCTCTCTTGACAGAAAATCTGCCTTTTTCCAAGTGATTGCCTTCTGATAGTCCTTGTAATGGGGCAGCAAAACTAAGTTGTCCTCCAGGGCCTTGGACCTCCTCCAACAATGCTATAACCATCATCTCCTGGTCTTTAGTGCCCTCAACTTGCAGTTGAACCAAGATGAGCTGAGGTGCATCACCAGAGGACATACACAAACTGGCACAATGAGGTCAAAGGGCCCTAGTGACAACCCCATTATGTGCTTTCACTACCACCTCTGCACCTCAAGCACAAGCTGCCAACATTTCTGAGGTGTCCAGGATCGCCATAAGTCCTTCTAGGCTAAGCCCTCTCAAAGGGAAATATTGAACCACCTCCACAGGGATGACTACAAAGGGGTGCCCTGAAACTGAACCTGACAGCTCAGTGACTCAACTAACTGACCAGATCAATCTTGAGATTTACCACCTCGAGCCCCCAGGGAGAACAACAGGTCCAAAGCATGGCCATATTGATGTGTTGCATAAGTAATCACTTGTGCTAGTCCGAGATATTCCATACTCTGAAGGAAATCCTGACCAAATTGCAAGTGTTCATCATCCACCTAGACATTGAAATCACCATGAATAAGCCATCTTGGTGATTCTAAAACCAGATCAGTGATGAAGAACACAATTTCCTGCAGAGACTCTCCCTCGTGACTTGGAGGCTGGTACATAAGGAGGATCCTGCAGCCTGCACCCATGGCCACACATTCAAATGACTCAGTGTCCCCCACCTGCTGTGCCACCAGATTCAGATCAGATCTAAAACAGATGGTCACCCTCCTCCCCTGCGGTCCCTCCCTGGGCAGTGCACAACTGAGAACCCGCCAGGATTGATGCCTCCAGGGTTGGGCTGGAATTGCTCCTGGCAGGTCTTAGTAATGCAAGCAAGGTCAACAGGGGAAACAAGATTAACTATAATTATGGGCTTGTTCCTCATCGACCTAGCATTACATAGCACTGTCCAAGGGAGAAGAAGAGTCAGACAGCTCCTCAGCTGCCTGCCTGCATGGTCTGGTGGGAACCCTGGGTACAGGAACTAAATGTGTCTGACCTCTCTCCAGTCCTCATCTAACCCCAGAGCACCTCCTGGTCCTCAGTACACCTATTAGAACTAACTGTTCCATCACTCCTTCTTTCTTCCCCTTCTGTGTTCCTGCTTTTCCTCTCAATACCAACCTCTGTGCAGTGCCGATACATGTCAACTGCTGGGAGGAGGATCAAAGGATCACAGGTCCTTCAGCAGGGAAGCAGAGTAACTGAGCCTTGGAGACTGGAACTGACACAGGCAACACATTCATACCCAGTTCCGTAAAAACCTCTTCCTTCTATTTTTTTCCAAATTATACCAACCCCATGCACAACCCACCTTCCCACTCATACTACTAATGCCTACCACAACCACCCACCAATGCCAACCATAAAATCCAAGATATAATTAAAATTCAGTACAATAACACATACACAAGATAGTGCCAGTCTACAACAGTCATTAAATGTGGTAAGCCGAGCTGAATAATAATTTGCATGAAATTTTGCATGCATGGTCTGGGGGGGTTAGATCTATTGATTTGCCAAGTCTTGTTCCAGTTGGATGTGCAAATTCTGAGATCCAGATAGCAAAAAAAGGGAATACAATGTGTTTTTTTGCTGTATTTGTGTCATTCCCTAGTGCCCAGACAGTTTGTAATTGTGGTCTGAAATTTTCAGAATATAAAGGACATAGCCCACAGTGGTACCTTTTGCTGGTTTGGTGAAAAAATATTAATCTGTTCTAAAGTTATTATATTTTGAAATTTTGGTTCTGAGCATGCTCAGTACAGTCTTTTGGATAGCTGCTTGGAATGAATAGAAAATTTGGTCCTGGGAGCAATCCTTTTTGTGAGGAAAAAATATTTTTTGTATGGCCGCCATCTTGTTTCCATTTTATATTTTTCACAAAAAGTTTCAAAACCCCTGCACAGACACCAGCACATATATCTCTCTAATTGGGACTCCATTACGGGGATTCTGCACTTAGTTTTTGTGGAAAAATTACCCAGAAATGTCTTTTTTATACTTTTAAAACTCCTGTTTCATCACTAGATTTCCTTTTTGGTATGACATCGAAAAAGGAATTGAAATATCTGAAAAGGATCCTCATATGAAAAAATAACTGGACTTAGTTTTCTTTCTGATTCTTTTTGTATGAAGATATCCTTTCATATGAGTGAAAAAAAAAACACACCAAGGATCCGACATACAAAAAGAATCAGAAAAAACAAAGTCCAAATTCTTTTTCGCATGAAGGAACCATTCTTGTATGCTTTTGTTAATATGAAAAGGATTCCCTCATATGAAAAAATATTTTGGACTTTTTTTTCAATTCTTTTTTGTATGAGGGGTCCTTTTCATGTGGATTTTTGTTCATACAAGGATACCTTCACTCTGAAGAAAGATTTTGGACTTAGTTTTTCCCGCAATTGAACTTCACCTAACTCCCTCAGTATCTGTACTTTAGGGTCAATCTATATATCAAAGCAAAGGTCTTACTGAGTACTACAAGAATAACACATACCCACCAAAAAAAATTAGGGCCCGTAAAAAAAAAAAAAAAACATAAAAATGAAAAAAAAAATCAAAATTCCTGTAGGATAACATTGGAACGTTAACAAGTCAGACAACAAAGCAAATAAATTGCTGGTTTGGCAGAAATGTAAGTGCAGAGCCCAGAGGGCCCTGCACTTTCATACCAGCATAGAGGTATGCATCTATGGAGTGATGGAAGTACAGGGCCCAGAGGGCCCTGTGCTCCCATAGGCAAATAAGGATATGGTTATACTATCTCATAAGGAAATTAATTGCAAAGAACTTTGTTACTGCACCAGTTAGAATTAAAGCAACAAAAGTAGAGAAATCTAGTGTTAGGGTTCCCAACCCTAACACCCCACCCCCGCCCTACAGGCAGCAAGAGGAAACACCATATGGTTTCAACTCTTCTGCATCTTTGCAAATCAGGCATGGGTGTACCTCGGGTTGTCAACCCTAACACTCACCTCATTCTCATATACTCTACACATCTCAGCTTATTTACTGATGGAATGGGGTGAGTTTTAGAGCTGATAACCTCAAGGTATACCCTATACCTGATTTGGAAAAATGCAGGAGAGGAGAAACTCTAAAGGTTTTTCCTGTTGGGGATATGTGATTGGGAACCCTAACACCACATTTCCCTACTTTTGTCACTTTAACCTTAACTGGTGCATTAATGAAGTTTTTTTAAATGAATATTAAACAGTGAGTGTTCAAAAATAGCTTAAAATACAGATGGAAACTTTGGGAAAAGCCATATTAAAATGAATGCTTCACTTTATTATTTTAAATTTAAAACACATTTTAAAGCAGACTCCTAGGAAAAGGGCATCTTACAATACAAGAGAACAAGGGCACTCTAAAATAGAAATAAAAGGTATAGGTCGCACACTTTTACTGTAACGTGCACTGGAGCTTTAAGAGGTACCAGAAAGGGACAATGTCCTATCCTGCTGTACAGAGTCAAACCATTAAACAGAAGTTGCAGTTTATCTGTTTTGCTTCCTGTCACATTTCTATACTTTTTTACTGCAATCAATGAACATAAAGTAACAGAAAAAAAACAACAGACTAGATATCCATGCAGTACCTCACACATTTCCATTCTCCAGAGCCTTTTGAAAATCATTCCCACAGCTAGAGCTGTGCAAATTGTTTTGTTTGTATATGTAATTTATACAACATTTCCGTATTTTGCATTTGTAATTTGTGCATTTTGTATTCATCAAATTTTGTGGAATATTTGCAACATTGTACCGCTTTGCCACCATGCACAAACTCCTCAAAGTCACGGGAATAAGAACCTAAATTGTAGTAATTTTTTCCTTCCTCGTGGGAAAACAGTAAATATTTGCTGCCTAGCACTGTCTTCAAGTTGCAGGAAAAGCTTCAAGTCACAGGAATAATCTTTGTGAATTTCCAACCTCAGGGAATGTGGAATTTCCCCAAACTTCCTGCAATTTCTGTACTTTGGTTGAAGTAACATTTTATTTTCATACAGTACCTCTGCTAATTACTGACTGAAGCTTACACTAAGCTGGCAGTAAGTATGGCTATGAAGTGAAACAGCAACAACCTTGTCTTCAACTTTCTAAAACATGTTGTTTTTGGTTTTGTGGTTAGTTTATCAACCAGTCTTTAATTCCAGCTATGAGTAGTACACATTTTTGGTCATCTAAACAGCCAGCAGGGGAGAACAGCTAACAATCTGTAATCCTATACTAGAGAAATTCCAAACAGAGTTGTTGAACATTAAATCTAAGAGAGAAAAACAAAATTTCTCCTGGCTTCTCTTCCTTTCCTGCAAGTGATGAATATGAATGTCACATTTCATGTCTGGAATCAACAGTTTTTGCTAGAATCCTACTGTAAGCACTCTTTTTTCAGAAATGTTTAGGTATTAGTCATTTTTTGCTGCACACTGCTTTAATAACTGTTCACCTAGCAACAAGCTTAAGGAGAAAGGAATTTCTTCATAACCAATCATTTGAAGAACAGAAGGATTTTTTTGGCCTCTCATTATTGGGTTGGGCGTTAACTTCGATCACACTGGAAAGAAGAGTAGAGTATTGAATCATCTATAAATGATTAGCTGCTTCTTTCAAACTGAAGCCTTGTTTTGATGACTACCTACCACATCATAGCCACATTGGCATGTTCCTAAACATGCTGGCACCTACTGTAATGGGGGACCGAAAACAAATCTGAGAAAGAAAAAAAATAATGAATTATTCCCAAAGCTTGGAATTGGAAAAAAGATTTGTTTAAACAGACATTTTCCTTCTCACATCTGACAGACTGGAATAGCCTATCGGCCACACTTCATTCAACAAACTAAAAACCTCATACATTTAGATGGTTGCTTCTTGATCAGCTCACTGCTCCTGGTAGAGGTTTTCCAACTTGGATTCCTTTTTTAGTTGAAGGGACACTAGCAAATCCCTCAGGCCTCAAAGTGTCTCTAGTTTAAAAACACATTTTATGATTCTCAAATTCTGTAGAATTTGTTGGTGTAGCTGGTAGTTTGATTCTGATTCCTTTTTTTTAAAAGTGAAAAGCACAAAAACATGCTTGGCTAGTAAGGGATAAGACACAATAGGTTGTGCATTGTGCTGAAATAATCACATGCCTGGGGTGTAGTAAAGCATAAAATCAAAGGCTGAGTACCTTCAGCCCGTGGAAGTGTGGTTATTTACGTACAATGCATGCCTCTGGAGTACCTTATTACTGCCTTCAGCCCATGGAAGTGCATTTATTTCAGTACAATGCATGCCCTTGGAGTACCTTACTGTGCTTATAAAATGGGTTTCCTTTTTATGCTTGCTTGCGCACATGCACAAGAAACATTTCGTCATAGCTTAGGAGAGAAGCAGGATTTTGGAGGTGTGGCATTGTGGCAGCCAATGGCCCCAGTGCCTTTTGAGGCTTGGCCCGCTTTCCCCAATGCAGTGGCATGCTGCTGCTGACACTAGTTCAGCCAACGTGCAACCACCTTGAAATGAATCCGCCACTGCAATGAGGGAGTGACCTGTCATTGGAGGGCAGTACCTTGCCATCCCTGACCCAGTTCATTTACAGATGGGGAAGCCCACTCCCCATTGGCATACTGTAACCCCTCCCCATTTGTTGTGTGCCAAGGGTGCCCAATCCCCCTCGGCATCATGCACCCCCAACAGTCTTTCTTTGCTGATGGGGTCCCAATCCCCATCAGCTTCAGTCCCCCTTCCCAGTTCAATTTGTCAATGGGAGAGCCCACTCCTCATCGGCATAATGTCCCCCCCAATTTGTTGTGTGCCAACGGGGGTGCCCAATCCCCCATCAGCTACGGCCCCCCAAAAAAAACACTCAGGTGGCATGCTGGAAGCCCACCCAGTGAGCCAAATGTCCCTGTAAAAAAAATAAAAGTCCAGCAATGTTTTTTTTTTTTTAAACCTGTAAAACAGAAAACGGTCCCCTGTTGAGTTCAGTGGCCTCTCCCTGAACCCGTGCCCACCCTCTGCACACACTGCCTCCCCCACACATACCCTCACCCCATAATTACCTCTGAGCCAAGCGCGATGATCTTCGATACACCAGGAACACGTCTGCACTCTTCAAAGCTGACCACGAGCTGAAGAAATGCCGGTAAGCTGTATAATGGCATAAATAAGGTTTTTTCAACTTTGGTGCATGTCTCAGGCATTTTTGGGAATTTTGGCACCAAATTTTCAACATGGGGCTATTGGGGCCCCTCCTCATGGATTCAGCCACTGTCATGGCATTATTCAGTTCCGGAAGGTGATTTTGCGGGCATTGCGCAGAATCACCTTTTGGGACTGAGTAACGAAATGACAGTGCCAGTGTTCATGAGGTGGGCTCTCAAAAAGCCTATGTTGCAAATTTGGTGGAAAAAAATGACTTTTACAAGCGTGCATTGCGCAATTTCCATGCATGCTCGTATCTTCGTGAATTTGCAATATTTTCTCTCCAGATTTTCAACATTGGCATTTTTCCACACCTCCTTATGAACAGTATAGCTGTCATTTTTCACATCCTGACTGAAATGTGTTTCCACACTTCCTGCACAGAATAGCGCGGTCACTGTGGAAAATCAGTGGTTGGGACACATTAAGAAAATCACAGTGACACTGTTCATGAGCAGAGGTTATAAAATGCCTATGTTGAAAATTTGGTGATGAAAGTCAATAAAATGACGTGTTACGAGCATGTTTAGGCAGTTTCATGCATGCTCATAACTTTGCAAATGTGTAATATTTTCACTCCAGATTTTCAACATTGACATTTTCCACACCTCCTTATGAACAGTACAGCTGTCATTTTTCACGCCCTGCTAAATGTGTTTTGCACTTGGTGCAGAATAGAGCGGTCACTGTGGGAAATCAGTGTTCAGGACATATTAAGAAAATATAGTGACACTGTTCATGAGCAGAGGACCTAAAATGCCTATGTTGAAAAGTTGGTGACAAAAGTCCATAAAATGACTGTGTTGCAAGTGTATGTTGCGC
Source organism: Neoceratodus forsteri (assembly GCA_016271365.2). Lineage (NCBI taxonomy): Eukaryota > Metazoa > Chordata > Ceratodontiformes > Ceratodontidae > Neoceratodus > Neoceratodus forsteri. Next base: position 1,050,048,508 of record CM057456.1, read on the forward strand.
CATTTCCATGTATACTTGGAAGTGTGCAAATTTGTAATATTTTCACTCCAGATTTTCAACATTGGCATTTTGCCACACCTCCTTATGAACAATGCAGCAGTCATTTTTCATATCCTGCTTGAAATATGTGTTTGCACATCTGGCGTACAATGACGCAGTCACTGTGGGAAATTAATATTTCAGACAGATTAAGAAAATCATAGTGACAGTGTTCATGAGCAGAGGTCACAAAATGCCTATGTTGAAAATTTGGTGAAATAATTCCACTAAATGACTGAGGTACAAGCATGTGTTGTGTAGTTTCCATGTACGCTTGGAACTTCAAGCATTTTTAATATTTTCACTACAGATTTTCAGCGTTGCCATCTCTTCACACCTCCCTATGGATGGTACAGCTGTCATTCTTCACATCTTGCCTGATCTGTGTTTTCTCACATCTGGCGCAGAATGGCACAGTCGCTGTGGGAACTCGAAGTTCAGGACACATTAACAAAATCACACTGCCACTGTTCATGAGAAGAGATCCCAAATGCTTTCATGAGGTGGGGGTCACAAAAAAGCCATGTTGAAAATTTGTAGTGCAAATACCAACACACACCCAGGGCATTAGGGTTTCTAACCATAACGTCACACCCTGTTCAGACTGATAGGCATCAGAGGTGTAACTTTGGATCACCAGCTATAATGCTCATGCCATCCCACCCCCACCCTGAAGCCAGTGACAGGCATCGAGGTGTGCCTTGCACTCTTCAGCCCCAGACTTCACCCCATTCTCCTGTACTGCACCCATTTCAACATATGTCCTTATGAAATAGGGTGACTGTGAAGCCGAACACCCCAAGGCACACCTCAACACGTCAGTGCCTACGGATGAGGGTGAGGTGAAATGCCATGAGCATTATGGACAACAACCCACAGGCACACCCCAATGCCTGTTCATCTCTACAGGGTGGAGGTGGGATTGGCATGAGTTCAATACTTCACTGTCACTCCTATTCTACATCTGTCTAACTCCTGCACGTCCAATGCTAATATCAGCAAGCAAACATTGGGTACTGACAAATGCTTGTTATAAATATATTTTGAAATTATATATCTCTATCTCCATCTCCATCTATCTATCTATCTATCTATCTATCATATCTATCTATCTATCTATCTATCTATCCATCTATCTACACACACACATACACACACAAACACACACATACACATGCACGCACGTATGTACATACACACACACATATATATACTCAAATGCATACAATTATTCCTGAAATAGTTTTTTTTTCTTTGAGTTTGTACTTTGTCCTATAGTGTTTTCATAATTGTAGCTTTCTTGGCTGTTAGCTGTTCCTTTCAAATTCCTTCCCCATACCACACATTAGTGCTTCTTTTTCCAATCCCCTGAAAACATACATTGAGTTTTCTTTACCACTATCCCAGCCACCCCAAACAATGCATACATTTTAAAACAACTGTTTCTTTTTTAGCTTGTTTGTTTTCACCAAGAGGACAATTCATCCATGCAGGTGACTGTGGGGGTAGAGACAGTGAGAGAGAGAGAGAAAGGTGCTGTGATCGTGAAGCTGCTGCAACCGAAGTAAAGAAGTTCAGCATGTGAGGTGAAAGAACTACAGGCTGACTGTGTATTCCGATCTGTAGATAGAGCTTCTGCTGCATGGATCATAGTGTTAATCTCTACTGCCCTGGCCTACTCAATCACTCGCTTTTTCCTTTGGATGCCTCCCTTCATTCCTTCCATGCCCACCACCTGCTCACTTGTTTGCATGTGCTCCCCCCGCTACTCACAGTTTGTGTTACTAATTTAGTAAGTTTTATGAGAGGTGCAGGTCCAAGAGTTTCCAGTGTCCAGCAACAAGTGTTGCAAGTGGACCACAGTGAAGTTAGTAAGGCCAGAGTCAGCTAACACTGGCAAATAAAAACTGTTTGTTGATCTGAAATTTAAAAAAATATTCAGTGCTACATTAAAAAGGATGACAGAGTGAGTCTGGGAGGAAGTATTTGACAGAGTGAGTTTGGAAGGGAGCTCTGTGACAGAGGGCGTTTGGGAGGGAGTATGTGACAGAGTGAGTTCGGAGGGATCGTATGTATGTATGGTGCAAACAGCAGCTGACTGAAGAAAGAGGTCAGAGCTTGGGCCACCTGATAAAGGCAAGCATTAAAAACAACATGTTTAGCCTAAAAATGTGTTGTACAAATATCTGTGTTCCTTCTGTGGTGAACTGGGAGGAGAAGATATGGCAGATGATTTTTGCATTTGTCTTTTTCCCGTTTAGTGTTTGTGATCTAGTGAGAAAAATGGATGCTAAGCATTTTCTTAAATTCTATGGCTGTGTAGTGATTTATGATGAGGCTAAATACCAGAATGACCATGCATTGTGCTATATCAATGTACAGTCAGGTGACTGGTTCTAGCCGATGAGGATTAGAGGATTTTCATGCCTATTTTGTAACAATCCTTGGTCATCCCCCACTGCATGTTTCCTGGACTTGGGAACAGCCTAGCCACTCCGGATGTGGTGGGAAGACCAGACACTATTGCATCATGAGTGGCTATGATGTTTAGGGTGCATTCCTAATGTTCAGACTGATGCAATAAAGGAAGATCAAAGATTTGAAATAAAATACAGTTGGGTATAATTGAACAATTAACGTGCATTTACATTCTATTAAGAAAGGAAGCAAGTAAAATAACCTGCAACATCAATGCATTTTAGAGACGGTAAGCAATTATAAGATGCTAGCTTTCAGCTGGAAATAATATGATGCAAAACAGGTTGACAGTGTCCCTTTAACACCTACATAAGTAGTTATTTGATTTTACATACTCGACTACCTTCTCTTCACCTTTCTGTAGCTTCTGTTTGTACAGTGAGGTAATTCTTTTATTGGGGATTATTATTACTTCATAAAATCCATACTGCAACAAAGAACAAAATGCAGCACACGTTGGACTGGCTGAGGAATGAATGAGAACTTGATATCAAACAAAAAGGTATAGAAAATGGGCCAAGAGATCCCCAAGTCCTGACTGGCCAAGATTTGGTTCTAGTCATTGCCTTAAGAGGGTACTAGCAATGGCTAAAAACAAGTTCCTGCCAACCAGAGTACAATGCATTCCATATTACTGCTTGTAATTTAAATTTTTTAACAGGCAGCCATTTTTTTCTAACCAACTGTACATATTAAAATGTCAAACATGCCTGTTATGCTGTTTTATTGAGTTATGTAGTTGAGGCCTAATTGCCCACCCATTCTCCCATCTGTTACCGCTAAATAGTTATTTTTTTTAACTCACCCACTGTCTCCTCTCAATGATTTTTCACTTGCTGCTTGCTGTCTCCTCTGTTCACTACTCGGTTCACCACCTGCATGCCAGATGCCATCTCGAACAAGCCAACTGCTTGATTTTGCTTTCTCTCCCCCGACTGCCAGTTCTTTTCTGCTCAGAAACAAACACTGCAACTGTCATACTCACTCTCTTACTAAACTACAAGTAACACGCAGTGCAGCAGTATAGATGACCCAGCATCAGGATTTAATCTGCAGGAGCGGTACTCAACAAAGTACCTCTGTTCTCCCATCGGTGCTGATTCCTACTGCACTTGACTGCTGTCCTGCTCAGATTTAAAAAACAAAAATACATCTTAGTTGCTTACCCAAGTTTCCTGCAGCACAGCACTGTTCTCCTGTTTTGATTTAAGAAAAGAAAAGGATTTACACAATAAAAAAAGATACTGGTCATTAATTAGGAGTGTACAATACTGTACAAAGGTAAACGCGACACTCAACTACTGAAAATGAAAGCGTCCTCTGCTCTACCACCTGTTCTCAAACTTCTGCCTGACAGATTTACAATTAAAAAAAAGTCACAAACACAACATTTTGTAAAAAGTTTAATTTTATTTCTGTTTAAGTAACAATTGTAAAGTATAGGGATCCCTGGTGGTAGAATGACTATTTTACCTTTTTAACAGTATTTATGTAAAGTTTTCATAAGTTTTTAAATGTTTTACTTTTCTAATTTTTTTTAATTTCAACAAAAACCCATTTTATGTAAGCAAAAAGGCACTCTGAGATGTTGGTTGTACGAAGTTTAACCCACAGCCAGAGGCTGAAGGCAACCAGCATTGCCTCATGCCTTATTACGCCCTTGACCATGGGGTAAACTGAATACAACCAACACCTGTCATGCCTTATTGCTTAATTATTCTGACAGACAGACAACTGAAGGAATTAGCCAGAGGCAGACTCCCCAACATTTCGTTGTCTTAATACGATTTCATCAGCAGTCTTTCTGATGAAGTCATAATCAGACTACAAAAAACTGGAGGGGGGCCCTTGGACCAGTGTTTTCGTTTGTCTGTCTGACAAAAAAAAAATACCTTCATGTTTGATACATAATCAAGTACTCATTTTTCAGTGAGTCCAGTGTGAGCCCTGGTTTTCTCTTGGTTGCAGGTTGTCAGTGGCCTGACTGATCAGTGGCACCTTTCTGTCACACTATGTCTTTCTTTGTTCTTTTGTTATAGAAACATAGAGAGGTGATGGCAGAAGGAGATCAAAGGTGCATCAAGTCTGCCTATGAGTTGCCAAGATCCTAGGAGATCCCGGGACCTAGCCCATACTTTTGCCCATGGATTTAATTCGAACATACTCTATCCCAACCCAGTCTGAAGGCTGACATGGTCATGGTTATACGCAAGGAGGCGTGGAAAGGATGAGAAGGGACTTGGCAAGGTTGGAGGAATGGTCCGAAGTATGGCAACTAGGATTCAATACAAAGAAGTGCAAAATAATGCACCTGGGAAACAAGAACCCAGGGGAAGACTACACAATGGGGGGGTAGTAACAACAACAAAAAATGAAAGGGACCTGGGGGTAATCATATCAGATGACCTTAAGGTTAGCAAGCAATGTGAGAAGGCAGTAGGGAGGGCTGAGGGTATACTGGGATGCATAGGGAGAGACATCGCCAGCAGAAAACAGGAAGTTGTTATCCCTCTGTACAGACAGTTGGTGAGACCCCATCTGGAGTACTGTGTCCAGTTCTGGAGACCCCATCTCCGCAAGGACATAGACAGAATAGAGGCAGTCCAGAGGAGGGCAACTAAAATGGTGCAGGGCCTGCAAGAGAAGCCGTATGAGGAGAGACTAAAGGAGCTTAATATGTATACCCTAGAGGAAAGAAGGGAGAGGGGGGACATGATAGAAACTTTTAAGTACCTCAGTGGAATGTCCAAGAGGGTAGCATCTTACAGAAAAAGAGACATGCAAGAACAAGGGGCACAATTTAAAGATGGGGGGGGCAGTTCCGGGGCAATGTGAGGAAGTATTTTTTCAGAGAGAGGGTAGTGGATGCATGGAACAGCCTTCCTGAGGAGGATGTGGGGTCTAAAACTGTGGGAGAATTTAAGAATGCATGGGACAGACATAAGGCAATTCTTGTGGGGGGTAGGAAGAAACAAGCTGTTGGTTAACTAGGATCTGCGGCCTATCCTGTAGGTATGGAAATGGGCAGACTAGGTGGGCCAAGTGGTCCTTATCTGCCATCAAAGTCTATGTTTCTATGTTTCTGTATAGCTCCCACTACATCCACGGGCACCCTGTTTCATGCCTCCACTATCCTTTCTGAGAAACAATGTTTTCTAAGATCCCTTATGAATTTCCCACCCCTCAGCTTCCAACCATATCCCTTGTATTTGAGCTGGATGCCCGTGAATAGTTCAGGTAGGGCACTGCATTAATTCCCCTCATGTACTTGAATGTTTCTATCATATCCCTCTTTCCTCCTTGTCTCCAGTGACTACATGTTTAACGCTCAAGACACCCTTCATACGAGCCCTGGAGTCCCTGTGTCATTCGGTCACCTCTCTCTGTATGTTAAAAATTGATACAGCACTATTGTTACTATGATCTTAATTACTGTATATTGTAATTTTGCATTTGTATATTTTTGTGTTTTAGTACTTTTGTATTATATTATTGATGCTTGTTGAGCACGGATTCCCATACACCCACAAACTCTATTGTACTTAGCTGGGACATTCTGTAACTACTGTGGTATAATGATTTTTGTACCACAGTTGCTGTATCACAGAGTGAAGCATGTGCAGCAAACCATAATGGCTGCAGAACAGAAACTTACTCAGTATGAACTCTGGCAAAGTGATGGAACTACATACATGGAAAAGTCACCACTTGGGACTGCACCAATTTGTTATCACCTGTTTATGCTCTTGGTCTCCCACAGATCACATCTGCCCTGGTCCCCCCATCACTCAACCTCTCTTACCACCTCCATTTGCCCCCATGGATTACTCTTCCATGGCAGGGATACTGGTAATGGCCAAGTCCCCATGGAGCACAATCCAAATTCTCCTGAGGAGGGCCCAGTCAATGGTAGAGAGCCTGCAGAGGACCCACCACTTCATCCTGCTGGATGAGGATTTACCTGCACCCTTTTTCTCACGGAGGCTGCAGGCTGTACAGTGATGCACTGTGCATGAGTACGCTTGTGAAGGCATCTGCTAGCAAGCCTGGCCCTATTCTGGATGCTCCAACTGTACTGCTGTCTGGCTGCAGCCGGTTCCACCATGCCGCATCAACAGGAGTCCTGTCAAATGCCATTGCAGCAATGGCACAATGCAGACAGTTGGCATTGTGCTGTCCAGGAACATAAGTGTTTTTTGTGGGGGGCTTCACCGCCTGCACCCTCCATGCTCACACTAAAGATTACCAGCTCCAAGTTGGAGTTGTTTCAGGGAGGGGGCGAACTCTCCTCCGAGACAACGGCATTGGTAAGACAGCAGACCATTACAGCAAACAGCTGATTCTGTCGCTGTACTGGTCTTCGCTGTCTTGCCATCACTGTAGCAATGGTACATGCTGCTGCCAAACAATGGCATAGGAATGCATACACTATGTAAGCCATAATGTACAAATTTATTTATAAGGGCTAACATTTTACCTGCACTCAAGGGCACCTTCTCACTACTTTCTGGTCTTGTAATTGGTGTGCTCTGTGTAAGCAATCGACAGCGAAATTCATGAAACTGAGTTCTGCTTTCATCTTTCTCCTCTATGTAATGTGGTATTGGGGAGCTGAGGCATTGTGGAGCAACAAACAGGGTTTGCATACTACTGTGGGGCATTAAACAGGATAACATGAATAACTGGGGGGCAACACATAGGATTAAGTATACAACTGGGGGAAACAGACAAGGTTATGTATATAACTGTGGTACAATAGACAGGGAAATGTATACAACTTGGGAGATAGACAGATGTGCAACTACATGGCATAAAACAGGGTTATGTTTATAACCAGGTCAAAATAGGGTTGTGTATACAACTGGGTTCAACAAATATGGTCATGGGACAACAAACTGGTTATGGTTTACAAACTGGTGTACAAACTAGCTACACCACTGCCACCGGGTGGCAGACAAGCAGCAGAGTGATGTGTCTCCCTCTCCTCAAGAGAGGAAAGCAGTCCAAGGGCTGCTCATCCTTCTCTCTCCCCGGCCAGTCCCCATGCGACCCAAGCTCACTCTAGAATTCGGATCACTGGCATGGTGAGCAATAGCTCTACCAAAGGGCCACAGGACTGCAACAGTTTTTAAAAAATACATACAAATGTGGCAAACCATATGCTATTAAATATAAATGGGCAACTGCTCACCCCGGCAAGTGTTTCTGTCTCAGGTTGAAATGACATCAGGGACCTCTAGCTTTGTGTTTTTCATGGCACCTAAGATGTCATCTAAACCACTTGATGGAAACACAGGCATGTTGTTTATGGTCACCCACACATTACATTTGTTTATAAAATGGCAAGAAGAAATCTAGAAACTTCAAGGTCGAGATATGTCATCTAATTGACACTGAATTCTCGCACAGCACGGTCAAATGCCAAATCTCATTTTCATCCCCCCAAAAAAATCTATTAGCCGAAACTACACCCCAAAATGAAAATGAAAAAAGAAGTCAGTAGCCACTATTTTGAAAATCTTATTCATTACTACCCCGATATTTACATTTATTTATTAATGAACTATTCACCATCTTGTATAAAAACTGCACTCCCAGTATCTCAACACATTCTTAAATATTTCCACCAAGTCACATAAATAAGTCATCTTCTCAAGTCCTCCTAATAACTTCTGTGGCCTCTATAAAAAGAATAGTTTTCAGCCAGTCACTGTTGCTCACACACCCACACCACAACATCTGAGATCACACTCACACAAAAATGGCAGTTCTCCATATAGATACTGTTTATTTCAAACAATAAAACATTAACACTCACTAAGTCTGCAAAAGTATGCCACTCTCATAACTGTTTTTTTTTTTTCCATAAAGCTTTTTTTCTGCTGGCCGCCATGCGTGGGATCTCTGCCCCATCACCACCTCCTCTTGCCTGGCACCTTTTTCTCCTGTCCACCAAGCCCTAGATCCCCCATGGACTGTGCCCGTGGTGGGGCTGGGAAGGGGATGGCTGTCCTCCCCCCCACCTAGTGACTCTGATCCAGATTGTTGGGCTGGCATCCAGGTGACTGCATGGGAATGGAGGTAGGTGGGCAGGGCTTCATGTAGCCTGTGCCAACCAATTTTTCATTTTCTCCCACAGTCTGTCCACAGCCATGGCAACATGTAAGCATGTGCATGTGGAGGCATGCGCATAATATGGCAATGTGGCCCTTCCCTTTGTGCCATTTGAGCTACTGGTGCTACCTTCAGGGCTCCACCCAGGGGCAAGCAAGGTCTGAGCTGACAAGTCTCCCCACCCCAGAAGGGGAGAACTGTCCTCTGGGCGATCAATCCTCTCCTGCCCCCAGCCAACTCCCAGCGACCCGAACTCATCCCTGTACTCCACTGGGCTGGCCCTCTCATGGCTGTTTTAAAGAAAACAAGACTAAATCCCCTGTCCACTGAAAGTTTTCCTACCAGTTAACATTGCGCTCTAACACTGGCTCACTGGCTGTGATCATACTTTGAAAAGAATCTGCCCCAGCAAAACTCAAACAATATGACACTCACTACTTAAATAAATAAATAAATAAATAAATAAATAAAACTGGCATTACTTCTGTGTCAAACATCCACTGATCATCCTGTCTTCCATCACACTTTGAGCATGGCCACCAGCTCCCATCGAAACCCCTTGCATCCCCATACAGTATGAGGGAAGGGGGAGGCAACTACAAACCACCAAAAACCTGCTCTACTATATGTAGTGCCCCTAGTGTTCTGAGGCACTTTATCCTGACAAGGGTCCTAGATTTCTATGGCAACATTTAATGATTTCTGCAGCTTGATTTATTAATTTCGTGGCAGAATGCAATCCTGTCATTGTTCAGAATATGATGTGATGTCACTTATGACATCACATGCCGAGCAAAAAGGAGGGTCTTCAGCATAAATGAGATGGGGACCAGTGTCAGGCACTTTGGAAAACTCTATATTTGAATGGAAATTCACCAAGAACAATTAATTCTGAACAGTATATAAATTCTGTGGCATGATGCAAATTTCACAGAAAATTCCATGGCCACAGAAATGCAGAATTCCAGGGCCTTAACTATATGTAGAAAACAGCAGTAGCACAATATAGAAATCAGTACAGGGAGGGAAGAGGGACATTGACAAACTGCAGAAAGATTCACAGCATCACCACAGGCAGATAAAATCAGGGACTGTTTGTTAACAAAACATCTGACATTTATAAAAGCAAATTTAAACAAAGTATTTCAGAGTAAAACCATGTTGAAGATTTTAACTATTATGAGGCATTTTATATGAATACAGCCATTTTGTTATTGTAATAAGCCATTCCAGGGACCTAAAGACACTGGACCGGCAGCCTCGTGCTGTGCTTTGTCCCTGGGGCATGCATTAAAATCCTGTCTGTGGCCAATTTTGAAAGAAATTAATTTAAAGTTAGCATTTGGAAAAGTTGTATTGTTACTAAACAGTTACCTGGGTGTGTAATACAATATATTGTCAGGTTTGTAAGCAGTAGTGTGAATGCAAATTACTAGTCTTCATACCCTGTTTTTGAATATCTTTTCTTTTTTCGTGTTATCTGCAAACCCTAACATTACCTTAATGAAGTTGTTTTACAGAATTTCTTTATTTTAGGGGGTTGTAAAATTGCAACAGCCGCCCCCTATCCCCTTTATCATGCCGGGTTGCCCCAACCACACCCTTCTACCAGATGAGAGGTTGAGCAAGTAGTTATCTTTCAGCTGACACCAATGCAACTTCCTACACTTCCCTACAGGGGACTAAATCATAATTCTTCCCAAAGATCCGCACAGCTCATTCACACAATGTGCTTATCCTCCAGTTTTCAACACTATGGGATTCTGAAACTCACATGCAAAAACTCATCCGCTACAATAAGCAGCAGCATGACTTGCTACCATCACACCATTAAGCCAGCATGTAGTCCCATGTGAAATCCCCAACTGCAATCGGTTGTACTAGGACCGATAATTGTTTATGTACTATTGTCTGAAGGACTGATAGTTGCTTATTAGTACTTGTTGGTCCTTTGGGTCCTTTCGGCAATTGTTGGCCCAGCTGAGTAAAGAGAGACTGTAGCTGTATTGGTCCCTGGAGTCACTGGTTAGTTTGATACCTTTTATTGGACCAGCATATGTCTTGAACAAAGATGTTATAGTGCACAAGCTTTCTGGGCCACACAGGTCCTTCATCAGATGCAATAGCATTCTGAGCAGAATAAGATGAATGGCTGAGGGAATGGTTCAAGAAAGAAGGACACGGTTGTACTGGGGCTAAGGGAGACATCGACAACAAAACACTTTTGCTCCAGGCAGACTGCACCTCAGTAGTGAGGGGTTGAGGGTCCTCAGGGACAGTTGGTGTAGAACATAAACTAAACAATTAATTTAAACTACTGGGAGGAGGGGCAAGTGGGCCTGCATGCCCTGAATCTTCAGGAGGAGGAAGTCAGCAGACCTATGCCCATACCAATGGGGGGGGTTGGAGGGTGGAGGTGGAAAGAAGGGAGCGAAGGGGTTAGCAGTGGAGGGTGGGGGGCACAGGTAATGGAGAGAAATTAGAAAAACAGAGGGCAGGGAATGGAAGGAGCTCAGTGTCTAGGTGGAAAGTGATGTCCCTGAATGCACAAATTCTTGAAAACAAGATGGATGACCTGCACACATTGTTGGCAGAGATGAGTGTGGACAGTGTGGTGGTAACAGAGACAGGGGCCTCACCGAACCATGACTGGGACCTCTTGATCCCTGGGTGTAATTCATGCAGGAGGAACAGGGAGATAGGAGAAAGGGGCAGGGTGGTGTCTTACATCAGGGAGGAAATAACCTGTATGAGGGAGGAGTCAGAAGAGGGGAAGGTGGGAGCAATGTGGATTCAGTTACTGTCTAACAGAGGGAGGAAGGTGGGGGGGTTACAGACCACCTAACCAGGAGGGTCAAGAGACAGGAAACTGAACTCACAAATGTTGACTTTTGTAGGGAAGGGAGAGGTGATTGTAGTGGGAGACTTTAACCTACCCAAGGTGGATTGGAGGGTACCAGCCTTGACCTATGACAGGAGTAAGGTGATCCTAGATGCACTGCAAAGTGGGTTCCACACTCAGGGTGTCACGAAACCCACTATGGAGGTGGAAATCCTTGACCTTGTGCTGATGAACAGGACTCATGTCCAGGATATAAAGGTTGAGTGGCACCTGGGTGGGAGTGACCATCACACAGTGTGTTTTCAGTTGGACATGGGCAGGGAAAAGGCCCTCACTTAGATTAAAATCCTGGATTTTAGAAAGGTGGACTTCAGAAATAGGGGCGAGCTGATAAGGAGTCACCTGGAAAGCATCCCAGTGGATTATAGGGTAAACCAAAGGTGGTCCTTCATCAAAGAGGGAACAATGGTTGCCATAAGGGAGTGCATAAGGCTCAAAGGGAAGAACTCGAGGGTGAAAGCACCCAGCTGGTTTAGCACTGAGGTCACCCAGGCAGTAAGGGATAAGAGGTCAGCTACAAGAAATTCAGAAGGATGTAGAAGGAGGAAGACAGGGAGGCTTACCTGAAGATGGCTAGCATAGCAGGTAAGGTAGTCCAGTGGGCTGAACCTCAGAAGAAACTGCAGCTAGCTGAGGGAATTAAAAAGAGGGAAAATAGCTTTTTTGGCTCTAATAGTGAGTAAAGGGACAAAAAAGAGGGAATTGTTAGGCTCAAGAAAGGGGATGGGTAGGTGGAGGAGAATGGGGGCAAAGCAGAGATACTGAATGAGCACTCTGTTCAGTCTTCACCAGGGAGAGAGATGGATCGGTACCACTATGGGATGGGAGGCAAAAAGGGTAGGGTCACAGATATTTTGATGAAGGTGGATAGGGTTAGGACAGGGTTGTTAGTATTGAGGGTAGATAAATGCCCATGCCCAGATGGCATACACCAAGGGTGCTGAGGGAACTGGCAGAGGAGCTTGCAGATCCCTTGGCTGGCCTGCTCAATAGCTCACTGGAGTCAGGCGTGGTACTGCAGGACTGGAGAACAGCACGTGTAATGCCCCTCCATAAGAGTGGTCCCAAGGACAGCCCAGGGAATTACAGACTGGTCAGTCTGACTTCAGTCATGTGCAAACTCATGGAGACCATACTTAAGAAATGCTCAGTAGAGTGACTGGATGATAGCGGTCTCCAGGATGAGACACAGTACAAGTTTATGGGATGGAGGTCGTGTCAAACAAATCTGATTGACTTCTTTGACTGGGTCACTGAAACAATGGGCAGGGGCAAAGAGGTGGACATCCTTTACCTGGGCTTCAGCAAGGCTTTTGACTCTGTTCCTCACAAGAAGTTGATCAGGAAGTTGCTGGATCTAGGGGTTGGTGAGAAGTTGACCATATGGGTGGAAAACTGGATGAGGAGCAGGATCCACAGTGTGTTGGTGGATGGTGAACTTTCCAACACCCAGGAGGTCACTAGTGGGGTCCTACAGGGTTTGGTGCTTAGACTAGTGTTGTCAATGTCTTCATCAATGACATTGAGATGGCATTAAAGGCAAATGTGCCTATTTGCAGACAACTCCAAGGTCTATATGAGGGTGCACACAGCAGAAGGGATACAAGACCTAAAGGAAGGTCTGGTAAAACTAGAAAGGAGAGCTTTGATTTGGCAGCTTGGCTTAATGAAAGAAATGCAAAATTATGCACACTGGAGCCAAGAACAAGAGGACTGAGTACAGCCTGGGAGGGTATGGATATCTGCATCAGAGGAGGAGGAGAAGGACCCTGTGGTGATGATCACTAGTGACCTGAAACACTCCACGCAATGTAGAAAAGCAGCAGCAAAGGCAAATAAAATGCTGGGCTGCATTGTCAGAGGGATAAGCAGCAGGCATGAGGAGATTATACTGCCCTTGTACAGATCATTAGTGAGGCTGCATCTGGAGCATAATATACAGTACTGGTGCCCATGCCTTTAAAAGGACATTAACCTGCTGGAGACGATCCAAAGGAGATCTGTGAAGATTATCATGGGCCAGCAGGGTACGATGTACAAGGAGAGGCTGCAGGCCCTGAACATTTACTCCCTGGAGAAGAGGAGAGGAGAGGACAGGAGAGGAGAGGAGAGGAGAGAGGGGACATGATCGAGACCTTCAAGTATTTGAAATAAATTAATAGGGTGAACAATGAGGGTCTCTTCACACTTAGTGGGACCCAAAACATGAGGGATACAATCTCAATTTGAAGGGGACATTAAGGAGACTGGCTAAGAAGTACTTCTTCATGGAGAGGATGGTGGTGGGTTGGAATGGGCTTCAGAGGAGGTGTTCTCTTGAAAAATGGTGGATTGGGAAGGCAGGGTAAGTAGTTTGTGCTGAGGAACCTGCAATACGAGCAGATTAGACTGACCTTATGGCCTTATTCTGATGGCTTCATCATATGTTCATATGCTCATATATTTCAGGTTACGTTGTTTCAAAGCAATTTATGACAGGATGGTTTAGGTACAGATGTGACAGCCAGGATGAAATGCAGAAATGCTGCAGGATATCAAAGAATGCTGCCATTTACTGCAGGGGCCATTGTAAGTCAATGGCAATTAAGCCCTTTTGTCATGCAGGATTTTGTGACATGTCACTACTGCAAGTTACTGCACTTCATCGTGGCTGACTTCACTGTAAAGTGAGAAATGTTAGTAGGGATGGTGGGTAGACAATAGAAAAAACAGGTATTCAGAAGGGATGCCTTTGAAACAAATGGTAAGATATCTGTATGAGAGGCAGATAGGTGAATTGAAGTGTTATTGAAAGAGAATGTGAATGGTTTTATAACAGGCTGCACAATGCACCACAGCCTCACACCCACCATCAGACCCCACTCACCTGGGTCCCAATCCTCCAAGCCACAAGACCAAGCTTCAGAAATTGGATTCAAGGAGCACCTAGAAGAAGAAAGCTGACCCGATGATGTAGAGGGCTGAGGTGCCCAGCGCCTACCTCTACCACATCAGCAACCTGGGATTGGGAGCAAGTTTGAGTTGCCGGAGTTGGCCGGGAAGAGAGGATTAAGCATCTGGTGGACAACTCTCCTCTCTCTCAGGTAGGATGGGTCATAGCCCCAGGTATCAGCCACACTAAGTGGAGGCTTGGTGTGCTGCAGCCAGGCCACAGAGATTTGGGTGGAGGCATTGGTGAATATCCACAAGAAGTGTGCAGGAGCACACATACCTCTTGCTGGATGTCATTGTATTGCCATGCCTCCTTGGGGATAAGTCATGAAAAAAGGAAACACCCAGATCCCTGGGATGGTGACAATGTGCCACGGTCCAACGCCCCCGGTCAGACTCCAACCACCTGGGTCCTGATCCACCAAGCCACAAGACCGAGCCTGCAGAAATTGGATTCAAGAAGCACCTAGGAGTGGAGGCAGCCCCACCCTGGGGGGGTTACAAGCCGGGGGGGTCTGTAGCAGGTAGGAGCGTGGTTTTGGAGCTCCAGGAGGGGACCCAGGGTGGGTGGAAGATGCCAACAGTAACATCTGAGAAAGTTCCCCTGTATCAGTGACTGGAGGGAAAAAAGAATTGAAAAAAAAGATTACAGGAAGGGTTGATTGTGCTGATAATACATTCGAAGTGGATCAGAAAACTGGAAACAAGATGAATGCATAAGCAATCTGTATACAGTAGTAGCATTTGATTTGGCAGGTTATTTTCCAAAATCTCTAGAGATGTCTTAGAAGATTTTTGTAGGATTCCCTGCAGCACAGGCAGTCCCAGACATATTTACAGCTGCATGGGTGGAGCCATGCTGACATATTGCGAGGGGTAGAGAGAGAAGGGACTGTGGAAGGACATGACCAGATACCTCTCTCTGTGCTTCCACAGTGCTGTGGTCAGTGCTTTTGTGTTGGTTCTCAGTCACCCCTCCCTCCACAGGTGCAGATCCAGACCCCACAGGGCACTATTTTGTTGCTGCCTGTCACTTCTGCAGCTGCATGTGAAGAAAAAGCCTGCCGTGCCGTGGCCCAAGACAGCCACCATGAGCTCATTCGCATGCTAAGTATCGCAGCATGTGCAGTCAGTGGTACTGCACATGTGCACTATTGTCTCAGTGGCCATCTTGGGCATGGCAGGTTCTATCTCTTGTACATGATTATTGGTCACCGCGCATGCATGAGTACTGCCCAAGTATGGCATCAGCTGTGGTGGGAGCTCCAAGTACTGTTTAACTCAGGCTCACTGCTCTGTGGCAGCCGAGTTGGCTCTGACCAGATTTTGTTTCTCTAGATATCACCAGAGAATCTTGGTAGGTAACTTGCTGAATTAACTGTTACAACTGTAATTGTATATGGTACCACTCAGTTACAGTATGCAGGTGTTACAGTTCTCCACAGTGTGCCTTAAATCCAACATCCTAATTGAGTCTGTCATGTTTAAATTGACATATCTCAATTCCCTTCTCTTCACTCCTGTGCGTTTTGAAGATCCTCTTAGTACTGATACAGACATTTCTGAGAGAGAGAGAGAGAGAGAGAGAGAGAGAGAGAGAGAGAGAAAGAGGGAGAGCGAGAGAGAGAGAGAGGAAGTGTGGTTAGGAAAAGAGTTGTCCTACTGATGTGCTGATAACCAGGTTTAATACTGTATACCACTTCTAGTTCATCCTGGTTTGCAGTGGTTGCTTTGTTTTCCTTCACAGCATCCATTACTGCACTATTTGCACTCAGTTAGCAAACCACATTGTTTGATTTATGCAGGGTCTATTTATTTTTATTGTGCTATTCTGTCCTGTTTCGACGCTGGTCTGGGTGCATATGTGGGTGCAGGTCATGGACTTGGCATCTTGTATTATTTCACGATGACTGTACTAGTACAGTATTGTGACTGACTGCTAATGCACCCGTCTCATTTATTTTTCATCTCCCCTATTGTATGTGTATTTCAGTTTACTGCCATCACCCCTTCCTGTGTTCCTGTCAGAAAACCTTTCATATTCTCTTTCACGAACACTTCAATGCACTTATTCTACCTCTCTCATATGAAAATCTTAGTACTTCCTTCAAAGGCATTCCCTCCCAGCTGAATACCTGTTTAATGTCTAGTGTCTACATAGCCTCCCTACTAACATGATTAACCTAGATACAATCCCTTCATAAATTATTTTGAAACTATGCAACTTTAAAGGGGACAAGAAGTTGGTACTAATTGGCAACCATTTGTAATGTTCCTGTTTGGAAAAATGCACTTGATACCTCCAACGTATCCATACTTAAATGTACCTGAAAAAACACTGATGTAAAAATCTGTGCTTTCAATTGTTTTCTTTTCATGGACAAAGTTCTACACAGTCCTCTTCATGGAACTAGTAATTTGGAGTTTTTACTATATAACAATTTGTGTACAGAGTGTTAAGCATGAGCTGTTGTCCTATAGAACAGTGATCTGAGTTCTGTACCTAAAACATGAAATAATTAACACTCTGGAGCACCGGTTCCATGAAGAGTACTGTAACAGAATGCTGCCCATAAAAGCAAAACAATACAAAATACAGTTTTTCACCTAACTTGTATTTCAGGTACAGTTAATTATGGATAATTAAGGAGTATATATATCATGTCTAATAATAGGAACATTATAAACAGCTGCCTATTAGAAATAATTTTCTGTCTTCTATGGCCTGGATATTCAAAAGGGTTGCACATGCGATACTGAAAGGGGCAAGTTGCGATGCACAACTCCCGATGCACCGGAGCGCAACATTAATGTATGCAGTGCAAGTGCAGAGGGCGTGCCCATACATATGCAGCACATCCCGATATTCAGTCCAGGATGTGCAGTGCATATGCTGGCACAAATCCGCCTTGCGTCGCCTGGAGGGGGGGCACAAAGATGTGCCTGGTAAAACCAGGAACAAGTCCAGACCACCCACAGGTGAGCCACCGTGTTGCAGGTCACAATACAGCAGCCGCCAGCCATGGGTGACCACCTGCCCACCCAGAACACTGACTCCAAACCCCCTGCCCCAGGAGCATTGTGCTCCCCTGCTCCATCGCCTGATCGCGGGTGACTGTACAGTTAAAACCCTGGTGGTCCAGTGGATACACACCATGCCCGATCACGGCATAAGTATTATATGGTCCCTGGTGGACATGTAATCCACCCCCTTGCCTGATCACAGGCATAGTATGCATAAGGTCCCTGGTGGACCTGTGAATCCCCTCACCCGATCGTGGGCATAAGTATGGATAAGGTCCCTGGTGGACCAGTGGAGTCCCCCCTTCACCCAATCGGGGCATATGGTCAGTGAAAGACCCTGGTGGACCAGCAGAACCCCCAATACCTGATTGTGGGTGGTAATAGTACAAGAGACCCTGGTGGTCCAGCGGTACCCTCCCCACCCGCCCACTGAGGTTCCCACCACCCAGCACCCCCATCATTGGCAGGTGGCAGCACCTGCCTGCATGCCACCCAGCCGCCCACTAATGACAGCGACAGTACTGTTCTACACCTCATTATTCACCGCGCGAACCAATGGGTGTAGACCAAACTGTACTACACAGGCCGATATGAATGGATGCGTTCATCCCATGATGATTTGCACTATGGAGGACAGGGTATGTGATTTTGTATTTCTTCTAACTTGGCTTTACTGCCAATGCCCTTTGGGGTGACCCTTGCCTCAGTACATCTGCACTGAGGTTCTTTGTCTTTTAGCTTTTATTAAGTTGTATTGTAAAGCAAACTGCTTGATTACACAGAACCTTAATTCAAGCCATCATGGTTTATATAATGTATGCAGCTCAGTGGGTTTTGTACCCTAACATTATATTTCCTTATTTTTGTCACTTTCTGCGTCAACACTAACTATGCATGAACAAACCAATGTGTACAAACAGGGTCTGATACAACAGCATGCAAGCGAACATTCAGCATTGACAAGTGCTTGTTAGCTATGTGGTTACATTGTTTACTGAACTTAAAATCATTTATTTTTTGTATATACATGTTTTTATTAAGTTTCAAAGGAAGAAATATACAACAGACATTAGGAAATATCAACCAAAAACTACATCCAACTTAAGTATATATATCCAAATTTGAAGATATACAACACTTGAGAAACATACTGAGCATTCTGAAAGAAACATCTTTGATATTTTTGCATACAACTTAAAATTGTAACCCCAAATCACTAATCCCTAAATAGGAACATTGGCAACATCTTATAAATTCTCCATCTAGATGTTTATATATATATATATATATATATATATATATATATATATATATATATATATATATATATATAGGTACATGATGGGCATGAGTGTGATATGGCAAATATTGTCACTCCTGCAGAGTGAGCTCTGGATATCTCACGGCACTCATGAGATATCCAGAGCTCACTCTGCAGGAGTGACAATATTTGCCGTAGCACACGATCTGCCCATCATGTATTCGATATATACAATAGGGCCAAGAGTTTCAGACGTTTTGCAATGCTGTCTTGTGTTCTGTTCCTGTTTATGTGTTTGCTCATTCTGTGTGTGAGCTTTTCTGAATGGACTGACAGTGTTATAAACTCTGGGAGACACATGAGTGTGTTTTGCAATGCTAAATGAGTTAGTTTTAGTTAGGAGTGAGAAACATACTTTTGTGAAGCTGTATTGTTTAGAAGTCTGGCTGCAGTTGCTGAGAGCATCACAGACTAGTAATTGTAATGAGCTGAGAGGCAGAGTGTCAAAACAGCTGATACTGTTTTTCAGTGGTAATTAAGTTAGCTGCAGGCAGAGTGCAGAGTGTTCTCCGAAATTGTGCTCTTTAGGATTCTGGCTGCAGTCAAGCTGAAAGTATCACAGTAATTGTAATGGGTGAGAATCAGAGTTTGAGGAACAAGTGAGAGTGTGTTTTAGTGGTAGTTGAGTTAGCTGCAGGCAGTAGTTTAGACTGTTCTGTGAAGCTGTGCTGTTTAGAATTCTGGCTACAGTCAAGCTGATAGTATCACAGTAATGAGCTGGAAGTTGGGGGGGGGATAGGTGTGTTTTGTAATGCTCGCTGAGTTAGCGGTAGACAGCAGTGAGACCTCTGAAGTAGTTCTGCATGTGTGTCTATGGTAACAGCACAGGTGTTTCTTGCATGCTGAGGGGAAAGCTGCCTAGAGTGATGACCTTTTGTGACCTGTGTGTGTAAATGGCTGATATCATCACAGTAGAGTAGAGGGTAAAAATATCACACTGCAGTGGATGATACACTGTTTTATCTCACTCATTTACCACTCACTCCTTTTGTGTGTGTGTGCGTGTGTGTGTGTGTGTGTATATATATATATATATATATATATATATATATATATGTGAAGGCATGAGTGAGAGTATCCAGAGCTCACGATGCAGGAGTGAAGATATTTTCCATAGCACATAATCTGCACATCATGTGTTCGATTTATACAATAGGGTATGAGTTTCAGAAGTATTGTTATGATTTTTGTGTTCTGTTGCTATTTCTGTGTGAGATTTTCTGAACGGGCTGGCAGGGTTACAAACTCTGTGGGAAAAGCTGAATGTGTTTTGCAATGCTAGTAAATTAGCTTCAGGCAGCAGTGAGAGAAAATGTTTTGTGAAAGTGTCTGTTTTAGAATTGATTGCAGCCAAGCTGAGAGGATCACAGCAATGGGTTGGGAGTGAGTCAGAGTATAGGAAATGCCTGAGAATGTTTTGCCATGGTAACTGAGTCTGAGTTGGGTGCAGGCAGCAGTGAGAAAGAAATTGCTTTTGAAGCTGTCTGTTTTAGAATTCTGGTTGCAGTCAAGTTGAAAGGATCACAGTAATGGGTTGGGAGTGAGTCAGAGTGCAGGAAACACCTGAGAATGTTTTGCCATGGTACTGTAACTGAGTGGGCTGCAGGCAGCAGTGAAATATCACTCACAGTGGTGATGTCACAACATGATTTATCTCAAGCCGTGATGTCATGACATGAAATATCTCATGTGGTTATGTTACCACAGTGAAGATACATGTTTTATCACACTCATTTATCCTTCACCCCATTGTATAAATATATATATATTATGGAAAATATTGGCACCCAGTGATGTGGGTCAGAACAAAGAAACACTTTAACAATCCTGTAATCTATTGCATTTTCCCAGAATTATCCATGTCAAACACCATATGAAATCACCCAAAGTGAGAAAGCCTAGGTGACCATGCAGTTGGAATATAGCAAAGGTCTTTCTTTCCCAAAAAGCACTTATTGGTAGGAGGCTGTTCTGGATATGACATGCTGCCAATGAGTAAGAGGTGGAAGGTTGGCTGACCTCCAGTGGTGTTAAGGTTACCGCTTGGCTTCCAATAATACTGTGTGGAGGAAAATCTTATATCATAAAGCCCTAGAACTAGCAAAAAGTGGATCCACCAAGATCCAAAATTGAGGGGCGTGAGGTAAGGGAATATTTAAAATGCCTTCTAAAGTTGTAATAATACCTGACCACCAATCCATTAACAGCGCACTCCCAAAGTATATGATATAAAGTTCCGGTTCCTCGCACATCTCCAACACACATTGAAGGTAGATATGCCCATATTAACGAGTCTTTCTGGCATCCTATACCATCTACTCAAAACCTTTTTGAATAAGTTGCAGCTTTAGTGGAGAGGCTCATAGCACCTCAATCCAACAGAGGGACCAACTATCGTCCCCTAACGATCTTGCAATTCAGCTGATCCTTTCAGCTGGTGAGCCTCCAGTTAGGTTAAAACACTACTTACAGGAGTTTATATATAATGCTCGATAACCTTTGGAAAGTTGAAACCATTTTAGTAAATACTTGGTTAAATCCATGTGTATTAACTAATATTCTTTTGTAAACCATGGGAACAAAGCATGGCGCAGTTGAAAATACCTCCAGAGGACTCGAGCAGGTAACCTATATTCATTTGTAGATGATTAAAGGACACAGGTAGCCCAGTATATCTGGGATCCACCTATCTGGACCTGGGGTTATTCCAAAGAGGTTCATATGGTCCCAAATAATTAGGGTTCCACTGAGAATGTTTAATATTTGTTTCCAGTTCTGTCTTGTGAATAGAATAGGTAACGTGAGTTGACCTGAGTCAGTAGGGAGTCTTTTAAGATCATGGCCAAGGGTATGTCCCCAAAAATAGCTTGTTCTATGTCAACCCACAAAGGAGTAAGTCACAAAAGATGGTGTAGCCATTGTAAGGTTAACCTAAAATCATTTCTGACCAATGTTCCCAGGCCTCTTTCCTTGGTTGTTATCCTGAGTTCATTTCCTTTCAACGTGTAAGTACCATATGGGTTTTTATTCCCCAGGTGCATGATGGTTCATTTCTTGATGTTGAAATTTAGTTTGGCTTTCATTGCCCAAACTTCTAGATTTTTCAAGTTCTTCTTCATCCACCTTACATCCTCATCACTATCAACTATAACTACAATTTTCATATTGTCTGCAAACTTATTCATTCAAACACCCCCAGTACTTTGCATGGATGATACATGTACAGTAATTAAACAACACAGGTCCCAGCACCAACCCCTGTAGCATCCCACTTGTCACCTGCCCCCAGTCCAAGGCTTGACCTTGGAGTTTACCCTCTGGATACTGTTTTGCCACCATGAAGGTACCCATTTCACTATTTTCCCATCTATGCCAATTCTAACAATCTCTTCCACCAGTTGCTTATGTGGCATGGAAACACATGCCTTATTATAATCTAAGTAAACCACATCCACAGGTCATCATTTATCAAGCGCCATACTTTCTGGCTCACAAAACTCTTAAATTTGCCTGGCAGGCTCTCCCTAGAATGCATGTAGCACTCTGTCACCAGCACTGTTCTTATTTATATAATTCTCAATCTTCTCTTTCACTAGGATTTCCAACACCTTGCACAAGACTGAAGTGTGTACTATATCATTTTTATACAAGATATATGCTGGTCCAATAAAAGGTATCAAACGATTCATCAGCTCTTTGGTCCTACTGATAAACAGAGATATGGCAAATGCTGGTAGAACTGACAATTGCTTTCAATAAAATTGTTAGAAGGCTCAAAAAGCACATCACTAACAAGCAGTTATTAGTCCTTCGGTGCCCATAGGACCAATAATCATTCACGTATTTATTTATTTAAGAAATTTTGCCTGGAAAGACATACTGAGCTAGTAACAGTTTGTTTCAGATGCATCCTGGGTGGAAGGGAAATGAGTACAGTAAAACTAACAACTGGGGAAAATAAATACCACAGTATAAAATAATATTAAAAATTGATGGTCGCAGTTGAATAAATGAGTCAAACATAAACATGGAATAAGCATGCATTTACTAAAACCAAGGACAGATCGTTATATAATAGATTGGGAAGAGACCATGTGCAAAAGCCAAGTTAAGATGTATCTAAGAAGGAGGTTGCTATGTGGTGTGGATACCAGATCCGCTGCAGTCAAGGGTGGTTGCTGGAGTGAATACAGAAGTCATGAAGAGATATAAGAGAGAAGAGTGATGAGGTAGAGTGGCTAGCAGACGGAAGGGAAGACCAGGGTTTAAGGAACCAGAAGGAGAAAGCAGCTTGGCTTGCAGATGATTTAATGTAAGATGAGGTGAGGGAGCGAAGGTCTAAATTATTGAAGGAGTATGTGGGGGCAGAGGAGGATAACTGGAGGGAGGTAAGGGGGAGGCTGAATTTGGCCATAAAGGAAGTACAGTGAGAGAGATGCCTGGCTTCTAAGGAGAGGTGGGAGAGAGAGAGAGAGGAATAGAAGGAGCAAGTGTGGGTGTGAGAGGTACAGTGTTGGCAAAGTTACAGAAAATGTGAAAGAGGGGGTCCAGGCTAGCCAGAACAGACATGGGAGAAGCACTGTTGACAATGTTACCATAGTCTAAAGTTGGGAGGATCATTTTCAAAAGGATTTCTTTTCATGCAAGAAGAAGAAAGCATTGTTACTGTATTCCTGTAAAGAGACCCAAATTTAGGGTGAAGGTTCTGGTTTATGGCATCCACATGCAAAAAGAAGTCAAGGTGAGGTTTAATAAACTCCAAGGTTTTTAAACTAGGAGATGTCCTCAATAAACAACCAACATGGGTACAGAAGGATGGGAGGGGAGATAGTCTGGCCAACATCTGCCTGGTGCCGGAAAGTCATGGAGACCATTTTTTTGACATTGAGGGACAATTGATTATCTTAGAACCAACACTGGACATTGGATAATCCAGCTGGAGCAGTTATAAGCATTTAATAAACATGTGTTGGTCCTACCACTGATTTTCCAATAGCAAATTATATTATTCATTACGGATGTGTAAATACTTTTTCTGGAATTCATGCTGAGTAGTCATTCTGAAGGATCCCAAATATTCAGGTATTTATTATTTCTGTTTTTTTTATTTGGGTAAAAATAGTGAAAAAAGTAAAAACAAATTTGGCCCTACCACTCCACCCCCACCCCATGTGCATATGTGGAGGGATGAGAGCACAGGGTCTGAAAGACCCTGCACTCACACTGTGACATATGAATTATGTTGTGCTATCTGGATTGAGGGACAGGCCCTGTGCTCCCTCAGCAAAATGAGGATACAGTTATACTATCTGAAAAAGAAGGGACATTCATTGCAAAAACTCCATTAATGCATCAGTTAGGGTGAATGCTATAGCGACAAAAGCAGGGAAATGAAACATTAGGGTTTCCAACCCTGATGCCCCACCACCAGGGTTCCCACCCCTACCACTCCATCCCCACCCCATCACCCTCCATGCACCAACAGGCGTCTGGGTGTGCATTGGGGTCATCAGCCTAACTTTCTCCCCATTGTCCTGTACTGCACCACCTCAGCTTGTTTACACATGGAATGGGGTGAGTGTTAGGCATCAACCCCAATGCACACCCAGACACCTGTTGGTGAGTGGAGGTGGAGGGTGGGGTGGAGTGGTAGGGGTGGAACCCTGGGTGTATTAGGTTGGAAACCTAATGTCTAATTTCCATGCTTTTTCACTATATTATTCACCCTGATACATTACAGGATTTTTTTAATGAAATATATATATAGAGAGAGAAAGAGAGAGAATAATAGATAGGCAGCTGTATGTGTTATAGATTTTCTTTACACAGCCGAGGTGTGATGACCATAAATCTCAAGAGTGAAGCTTGGAGAGGTTTATATAATCATCACCCCGAGGGTGTGTAAAGAAAAATCCATAACCACACAGTTGCTTATTTTTTATGTTTTATAATTACTGGTGCAGAGTTTGCTCAGTGTCTCATTCTGTCCCCTATTTACAGACAGACACACACACACACACACACACACACACACACTCACTCACTCACTTTCACTCCCTGTGCACTAGGAAAACAATCTTTTTTTTTTTTGTTAAGAAAAATAATACTGCTGACTGCGAGGAAGCAGTCACATTTGAGAGTGCGCGTGGTTGGCAGAAGCCCGACCAAAGTGCAACAACGCCATTTGAGAGCACGCTGGTCAGAAGAACCTCAATCAAGCACAACAACAACAGGATCAACCAGATAGTTTTTTTAAATTGTTTTTCCCGAAAGGCAGGATTAACCAGATAATTAATACAAATTACTGCAGCTGGTCTAGGATTACTTCAAAAACTAGTCTGTCCATCGTAAAGGGAAATTTTAGCTGCCACGTTTTTTGATATTTTCGACCTGCCCACAGACGGAGTAAGGGCCAATAATACGGCACACTACAGAGAATGACACTGCTAGTGAGAGGAAGTTTTAAGAAATGCCGTAATAACCTGATTTTGGGTTATTATGGTGTTTTGGAGAACATGAAAACAGGTTGATAAAGGGTCACTAGTAATTTTATACATATATATATATATATATATATATATATATATACACATACACACAGTTATACAGTCCTCTACAGTGCCCCTCAGTACAGGGACATCCTCTGTGTTCCTCTCACTATAGCCCTGACCTGCATTCATTCATCCTGGGAACAGTGATGCACACACAGAGACTGTACTGTACATCCAGACTTTCAAGCAGGGGGTTATATTAGTCTATGGTGCTACATCACTCTTACCCTGTGTACATACAAAAGGAATGGTTTTCATTGTGTCCTGAATTTGTGTCTCGATGTTTGCAGATGTGTCTCTCATTATGGGAATCAGTGTCCCTCTTTGTTTCACATTCACAGTGTTTGTGTCCCTCATTGCAGTGCTGACTGGGTGGGAGGAATGCACTGCATATGCCTGCTGACACCCATGGCCTGCAGCTAACAAACTGTTTCTCAAGGCTGGCATACAGGTGGAGCTGTGTGCACACCCTGGCCTGTGGCTTTTAGCCTGTACTTCCAGTCTGACCTACAGGTGGAGCTGTGGGCACCATGGAATAGAACCGGGCAATCTTCATGCTAATGTATGCGAAGCAGGCCTTAATGAGATGCTAATGCGGCTGTTTGCACATGGATTGCCTAAGAAGGCTTATTTGCATAGGAGCTTTGAATATAGCAAACCTTTGCCCTGGCTAATGTTTGCACCAGGATAATGTGTTATCACTGTGCAATCGGGTTAGCCTCGGGCAATCCTTTTAAAAGCATAGCACAGTTCTGCAGTGTGTGGCCTGCATTATTGTTTGCGGTTGTGCAACACTTAATTACTATCACACTCACTGCCCATCAACTTCAGCTCTGCCTTACTACACCTCTGTGTCCACTGAGCTGCTGTTGTATTTTGCACTTCCCTGTTGCTATATTCAGAGCTGTCTTATTTCCCAGGCTATTTTAGCACTGCACTCCCAGCCCTGTTTGCACTGCTTCCTTTGCAGGTTAAATTCAGCAGGTTTAGCCCCAGTGCTATTCCTTTGAAAATAGCTTGTTATTGGTTCAGGGCTAATTTAGCATGCCGTGTAGTGCTAATTTAGCCAGGGCTATGTTTTGAATATCTGGCCCAGATAATGTAGTTCAGTGGGCTAAGGCTCAACTGTAAGTGCAGCTAGCTGAGGGAATTAAAAAGGGGAATGACCTTTTTTTCCATACTAGTGAGAAAAGCTGGGCTGGCAGTATAGCCTAGAGGTTAGAGGGATGAGCTGTGAATAAGCTTGATACATCCAGCAGACCAGACCTGAGTTTGATTCTCACAACCTCCACTTGCATACTGTGTGACTGAACAAGTCACTTAACCACCCAGTGCTCCCAGATTGCCCCTGAAAGCAGGCACTTGTGCCTAGTGGGCCTTACCCGGTTACCTAAGACTAAAATAAAAAAAAGGGACAAGAAGAATGGGATTGTTAAGCTAAGGAAAGGGGACATGTGGGTGGAAGAGAATGGGGGCAAAGCTGAGGTACTGAACAAGTACTTTTGTCTTGTCTTCACCAGGGAGTGAGACAGACCGGTGTCACTAGGGGGAGAAGAAGAGAACAGACCAGGTGTAGATGCACGTGGGGTGTTACCTGAGAGCTAAATAAACACCAGTGTTTGTTTAATGTAGCAAATATACCCAGAATTCATGATCAGTCTGTTGACTGCATGAACGCTAGGGGCAAAAGGTAGTTTGCATCAATTTTGTACTGACACTTTGACAAGTTTTGCAATTTTCAGCTCTATGTACCTAATGCAGATTCTTGGACCATTACTTTGAGAGTAAGTGAAATATACATGCAAGTGTGGTTTCAATGAATGGCAGGGTTAGAGCTTTTTTTTATAATTCAAAGTTTATTAGTTTTCACAAATACATTTAAGAGCAGCTCCATACTCGACTAATAGAAATACATATATGTGATCTCCAAAAACTTGTTAAAGAGACTGCCCCCAACCCCCACTCCCACCCCCTACCTACCCTCCCTCAGCACAGCTCAAATTATCTGAAGTATACACCAGCATGACTTGGATAATTACTTGGAAAGGTAGTCTAAACACAAAGCAGTGTATGGAAGGGTTCCCAAATTCGTTTGTATCTACTCAACCTGTTATTTAAACTAGCTACCATTTTCTCCATCCTAAGATTGGCCAAAATCTCTTTAAGACACTCCAAAAAGGAATGTCTTCATTGACCTTCCAATGTCGAAGGACAACCTTTTTAACTGATAATGAAATTAAGGCCATATAATATCTTCTTGATGAGATGGGAATGGAAGTGTAATCACCCAACAGACACACCTCCGGCGTAAAAAGATCGGAAAGGCCCAAGAGGGGATCCATCCTCTGCTGGATGTCACCCCAGAGGATAGAAACCTTCGAGCACGACCAAAATATGTGATACAGCGTACCTTCCTCCTGCCCACATCTGGAACAGGAGGAGGAATCTGCAAGACCATACCTATAGAGTTTTTGGGGAGTATAATATATATTATGCAAGACATGGAATTGTGCCAATCGCAATCTATCCTGCATAATATATTTGTGAGAGTTTTCCCAAAGTGCAGCCCAATCTATTTCTAATCCAGGGAAATACATTGCCCAATATGTCTTTGGTATGAATACTTCCGGATATTTGCAGTTATATAAGCTTTTGTAAATATCAGATACCGAATGACGATGCCCCATCGATGATAGCAGCATGTCCTGGAACATTTTCCTGTCTTGAAGAGGCGGGACCAGTCCGAATTCTTTTGCTAACAAGTGCTTTAGTTGGTAGACTTTGAAGACGGACTTAGTAGGTATATCAAATCTGCTCAAAATAGCAGTGACTGAGAGCCACGAGCCATCTTGCACCACTAACTGAGCAAGTTTGACATTACCCAGCTGTGGAGCCAATTGAGACTGATTGTGTTGTTACTATTTTTATGTTAAGTTACCTCAACGGTTGGGCCAAATCAGTCACCTGTCTGTATTCCATACTTGAACATATCTGGGCATGTACCTTAACCGAGATCGCCAATGGAGTAAGTTTCAACTGCGGGGGAAGGGCACTCGGTCTTATATGGAGCAGCGACAATGGTACCAAGCCACACTGCTTAATAGCAGTTAGGTCTATTCGCAGCCACATAGGGAGTCTGTCCTCTGGATTAGATTCACCCACATTCTCCAACCATCTCAAGTATTTTACCATGTGACTCGCCCAGTAGTAAAATATCAAAGATGTGAGGCGAAGACCTCCTTTATCCTTGGGGGCGGCCAGCTTGTAATATGCAATTCTGGGCTGTCTTTCGGCCCAGATAAAATTTGTTATTAATGCGTTGACTTTACGGAACCAGGAGATGGGAATCCACATATTGAGCAGATTCAATGGGTAAAAAATCCTGGGAAAGAAGTTCATCTTGATAAGGTTTACTTGTCCCCAAAGTGAAATAGATAGTTTGGACCATCTATTTAAGTCTACCTCTAAGGTTTTAACTAGCTCATCCAAATTCAACTTTAAAAGCCAGTCCGTTCCTTACCACTTGAATACCCAAATATTTTAGGGAGTTCGGTGCCCAGAACATGCCACATTGAGTGACTAATGACTTGTCCACTCTGTAATTAAGCGGGAACACCAAAGATTTGTCAACATTCAGCTTATAATTAGAGAGCATAGCAAATTCCTGCACCACCTCCAGCAAAGCCAGTATCGAGTTGTCTGGATCAGTCAACTGTAATAACAGGTCATCAGCATATGCTGATATTTTGACCTCGTGTCCCTGAACTATCACATCTTGGATCCGGGAAGAGTACTTTATCCGGCGGATAAGGGGTTCTAAATATAAATTGAAGAGCAAGGGTGAAAGGGGATAACCCTGCCTGGTGCCTGAATAAAGTAGAAACTTTTCAGAAATCGCACCATTGACCATTATTCTAGCTGAAGGAGCACTGTAGAGAGTTCTGATCCAATTCTGGAAGAGTTTTGGAATCTTGTAAGCATTCAGGGCCCTAAGTAAAAAGAGTTAGAGCTTTAAAATGTATACCCATATGTTACCTCAAAATATTAATGTTAAAAGTTATAGGATTAAATACCAACCACCACCCCTTAATTTCTTGTGAACTTTCAAATATTCTTGTATTTAATCTTGTCAGACAGGATTCATTGTGCTTTATAATATAATTTTATGTTGTCTAAAAGGGTAAGGATTCTGCTTTGAAATGCATATGTAGTTTTGAAGTCTTAAGGTAATATTTATTTATTAAAGTTTTGGAGTACACCTGACCCAGAGGCTCATTTATAAAGGTTCCATGTCTTGGTTCATTGAGAAGTAGACAAAAGCTGAGTTACAAACAATAAGGTGAATAATAGCAGCAGCCAGTGGCAGTGTCTTGATTAAGAAAGCAAGTAATTATGAAACAAAAATACTCTATGTTGAACAACATTTGTCAAGGGAGAATGAAAAGGCTAGAGTGGAGGCAACAGATAGCAGGAGCAGAGGGCAATAAATTAGCCAGTTACTTAGGGAGGAAGGGACGGAGGGAGGGAGGGATGGAGGGAGCACAAAGGGAATTATCATGAGGTGATGGAAAGGTAGTGTGGAGAAAAAGAGGAGCTGGGTGAGGAACTGTGGTAGAAAGGTAAAATTAGGGAAGGGAAGAAGGTGGGGAGAGGTGGACCTAGAACAGGTTAAGAGAAGCAGTCACAGGAGCATTAGCCACAAAATGTTGGCGTAGTTTGTGCATAAAGGCACATAGTGTGAGAGTGTTGGTGATATTTGAAGGAAGGGAGCTGTACCACTTTGTGGCCCTGACATTAAAGGACCGTTGTCCTTGGGTAGTCCGGCAGCGAGGTATGGAAAATGATTGACTATCTGTCCTTCTACTTATAAGGGGGACAAAGTGTGTAGTGAACATATTTTGGACCCGGGGGCATGAGACCCAGGGAGGTCTTTTAGCTAGAATGCATGTCTGGTACTTAGTCTGGCAGAGAGTTGGAGCCAGTTTGCTCTGCTTATAGATGTCTCATGTATGAGAGAGGCAGGCAGCTGATGTGGGAAGCCGACATGCCTTGTTAACGCTAATGCTATGCACCAGCAGGGCAGAGTCAGTGACTGATCCACAGATCACGAGCCCATAGTCAATTATTGAGGTTACTGAGCCCTGCATGGCAAGATTTAGGGCTTCAGGTGTCAGACAGTGCTTATGTTTGTATAAAAGCCCTATGTGGGTATTTACTGCCTTTGCAATGTTATCAATGTGTTTGGTATATGACAGAGTGCAGTCAAGGGTCACACCCAGATATTTGAATAGGTCCACCTACTCCAGGGCAACACCTGCACAGTTTCTTATTAGTTCACAGTCCTTAAACTTATTTTGGGTTCTATGGAACAACATTGTTTTGGTTTTTGGTAATTAAGGATGAGTTTGTGAGACATATATATATATATATATATATATATATATATATATATATGGATAAACTGATTAAAGTGAAGACACCATTAATAGATGGAATTTTAGCAAGTTTATACATCGTCAAATTTTGCAATTTTCAGCTACATGTACTTAATGCAGATTTTTGGGCCATTACTTTGAGACTAATTTAAATATGCACTCAAGTGTGATCTCAATGTATAGGAGGAGTTAGAGCTTTAAAATGCATACCCCTAAGTTGCACCAAAGGTTAATTTTAAAAGTTATTTTAAAGAAGGAAATTTATCTAAAAAAATACCTTTGTTTACACAAAACATTTTTATTTCAAAAAATGTAAAATTTAATATATGACTGTTTGTAAAGTAGTGGAACTTAGTTTTGTCCATCTAGGAAAACATCTTCATCATCATCAGATACACCAGTATTATCTTGGTAATCACATACACCTTGGTCCTCATCTGAATCCTCATCATTTGCATTATAGAGCAGAGACATAACATCATCTGGAAATGGTGTGTCTGTCCACTTTACATTAAGATCATCAGTCCAACCGTGCAAAGCTGCATTTGGGGCATTGATAACATAGAAACATAGACTTTGACAGCAGATAAGGACCGCTTGGCCCATCGAGTCTGCCCATTTCCCTACCTACGGGATAGGCCGCAGATCCTAGTTAACCAACAGCCTATTTCTTCCTACCCCCCACAAGAATTGCCTTATGTCTGTCCCATGCATTCTTGAATTCTCCCACAGTTTTAGACCCCACAACCTCCTCAGGAAGGCTGTTCCATGCATCCACTACCCTGTCTGTGAAATAATACTTCCTCACATTGCCCCTGAACCCCTCTTCTATCTTTAAATTGTGTCCCCTTGTTCTTGCACGTCTTTTTCTGAAAGATGCTACCCTCTTGGACTTTGTTGATTCCACTGAGGTACTTAAAAGTTTCTATCATGTCCCCCCTCTCCCTTCTTTCCTCAAGGGTATACATATTGCTCCTTTAGTCTCTCCTCATACGGCTTCCCTTGCAGACCCTGCACAATTTTAGTTGCCCTCCTCTGGACTGCCTCTATCCTGTTTATGTCCTTGCAGAGATGGGGTCTCCAGAACTGGACGCAGTACTCCAGATGGGGTCTCACCAATTGTCTGTACAGAAGGATAACAACTTCCTGTTTTCTGCTGCTGATGCCTCTCCCTATACATCCCAGTATACCCCCAGCCCTCCCTACTGCCTTCTCACATTGCTTGCTAACCTTAAGGACATCTGATATGATTACCCCCAGGTCCCCTTTCCATTTTTGTTGTTGTTACTACCTCCCCCATTGTGTATTCTTCCTCTGGGTTCTTGTTTCCCAGGTGCATTATTTTGCACTTCTTTGCATTGAATCCTAGCTGCCATACTTCTGACCATTCCTCCAACCTTGCCAAGTCCCTTCTCATCCTTTCCATGCCTCCTTGTGTATCAACCCTGTTGCAGATCTTTGTGTCATCTGCAAAGAGGCATACTTTTCCTTCCAGTCCCTCTGCAATGTCACTTATGAAGACATTAAAAAGGACTGGACCCAATACTGAACCCTGCGGTACCCCACTAGTAACCCCTCTTTCTTCAGAGTGGACTCCATTTACAATTACCTCCTGTGTCCTGTTGTCCAGCCAATGTTTTACCCAGGCTATCACCCTGGGACCCACTCCCAGGCTGGTTAATTTGACTCTTAATCTTTTTGTGTGGGACTGTGTCAAATGCCTTGCTAAATTCTAGGTAGGCCATGTCCACAGCCCTCCCTGGTCTACTACTTTGGTCACCCAGTCAAAGAAATCTATTAGATTGCTCTGACATGACCTTTCCGCTGTGAACCCATGCTGCCTTGGGTCCCAGTGCCCCACTGGCCTCTAGGTACTCAACTATTCTTTCCTTCAGAAGTGACTCCATCACTTTCCCTACCACAGAGGTCAAACTGACAGGTCTGTAGTTTCCTGCCTCTGTCTTGGTCCCACTTTTGTGAAGGGGAATCACATCCGCCTTCCTCCAGTCCTCGGTACCACACCATCCTCCTATGATTTATTAAAAGAGTAGCTAGTGGTTTCACTAGTTCCCTTAATTCTTTAGAATTCTGGGGTGAATTCTATCAGCCCCATTGCTTTGTCCACCTTCAGTTTTAGTTCTTGCAGAACCCTTTCTTCTGTGAAAGGACTGGGATCAACCCCCATCAAGAGTGCTTCTGTTAATTGGATTAGGCACTCCCCCCTCCTCTTTTGTGAATACTGAGCAGAAATATTCATTCAGTATCCCTGCTTTTTCACTGTCCCCCTCTGCCCATCCACCGTTCATTCTGTTCAGACTCACTATCCCTTCCTTTGTCTTTCTACGCTCGTTGATGTACCTATAAAAGGTTTTATCCCCCTTCTTAACCAAGTTGGCTATCTTTTCCTCAGTTTGGGCCTTTGCTATTCTGACTTCCCTCCCTGCTTCCTTCTGCCTTAACTGGTACAGCTCTCTGTCCTGCTCCTTCTGTGTTTCCTTATACTTCCGGAATGCTATCTTTTTCTTATTGACTTTCACAGCCACCTCTTTTGAGAACCAAAGTGGCTTTTTCTTTTGTTTTGATTTGTTTATTTGCTTCACACAAAGGCTTGTTGCCTCTGTGATGGCAGTTTTGATGATTCCCCATTGTTGCTCCACACCTCCTTCTAGCCTGTTTGCTAGTGCTTTTCTGAGGCACTCTCCCATGTTGCCAAAGTCAGCCCTCCTGAAGTCCCATACCCTCACTTTTGTATGGATTGACTCTGTAGCTGAGTTTAACGTGAACCTCACTGTTTGATGATCACTTGTTCCCAGATGGCAACCCACTTCTAGATCTGAGATCCTCTCACTGCCCCCGTTTGAGAGTATGAGGTCTAAGATTGCTCCCTCACGAGTGGGTTCTGAAACTAACTGTCTGAGGTCTGCCATCTGTAGGGCATCAAGAATGGCCCTGCTCTTGGATGTGGCTGCAGCAAATGTGCTCCAGTTAACATGTGGCATATTCAGGTCTCCCATCAACAGTATCTCCCCTTTCTCTGCTATTCTAAGAATGCCTTCTATCATATCCTTGTCCATTCCCCCCTGACATGGGGGTCTGTACACAACCCCTGTGCAGATTGTGGTGCCCTTTCCAGTCTCCAAGGTGACCCACAGTGCCTCCTCTCCTCCCTGTTTACTCTTTTGTTCAGTTGCTTTTATCCCTTCCTTTACATAGAGAGCTACTCCTCCCCCTCTTCTCCCCTGCCTGTCTTTCCTGTAGGTTATGTACCCTGGTATGTTAACATCCCAGTCATGGTTCTCTGTGTACCATGTTTCTGTGACTGCTACGATATCCAGGCATCCCTCTTCCATCAAGGCCACCAGCTGAGGGAGCTTGTTGCCCAGACTACAGGCATTGGTACTCATTACCCTCCATTTCCTGATGGCCTTACTCCTTTTGCCCCATCCCTGTCCTTCTTGCCTTTGTCACTTTCTCCATTTACCCCTGCCCTTCTCCCTATCGACACCTCTATGTTGGTGTTTACCTCACTTACTACTGTGATTTTTGGGGGGCTAGGATTTCCCTGCTCCTTTCCAGTGCCTCCCCTACTAGTATAAATGCTTGCCAACGAAGCATTTAAACCTATCACCTAGGATCCTGGTTCCCCTCCTGGACAGATGCAGCCCATCATGCCAGTATAGGCTTGCATCACTCCAGATGGACCCCCAGTCCCCAGTGAAGCCAAATCCCTGAGCTCCACACCAGTTTTTCAACCACTGATTGAATCCCATGGTGCAGAACACCCTAGCCTCTCCTACACCATAGATAGGCAGCACCTCAGAGAAGGTTACCGTGTGTGCTACTTGTCTAAGGCCCCTCCCCAATTCCACAAACTCTTCCTGCACTTCTCTAATCCCTTTCTTAGCCAGGTCATTTGTCCCTAGATGGACAATGACATCCAGCTCCCTCCCCTGTGCAGCTGCTCTGGCAATCCTGAGGATTCGCCCCTTTCCTCCAAGCCATGGTGCCAGGCAGGTGACCTTACCTCCCTCTCTCCTTCCTCCCCCAGTTCTACCTTCCTAACAATGGAGTCCCCCACCAGGAGTTGTTTCCTTCCCCTGTGGGTCCCCTGCCACCCTCCTGTGGGTCTCCTTTGTGGAGGTTCCCAGCATCCTCCTTGGTCTCCACTGCGGGTGCCTCCATAGAGGAACCACACTTTGCCAGAATGGCATAGGAATTGTGGAGAGGTACAACTAGAGGGATGCACCTCTGTTCCACCACCCTCACCCTACCTGAGCCCACTGTGGTCCAACCACTCCTCTTTCTTGGCAACCTCTGAGGCAACGGCAGTGGCACTGGTGGTCCCTGGATGGAGGAGGAGGTCCCACAAATCCTGGTCAAATCAGCCTGGAGATGAGTAACCTCCTCCCTCAGCCCAGAGAGGTGCCTGCAGATGGGACAACACCTCATCCTCCAGAACATCTCCCAGAAGAATGCCGCTCCACAGCCACTGCACTGCACCACTCCCATCATGTCTTATTTCTGGCCCCTTAACTGTTTGCAATCCTTACTCTTTCCTCTGTTTTTTTTCTCTGTCTCTCTCTCTCTCTCCTTGCTTTCTGCCTGTGTGCACTTTAAGCTCCTGATTGTCCTGTTCTGAGACAAGAATATCCTATATTTCTCAGTAGACCCCTTACTTGCTCAGAGGCAGACCTCCAGCAGCTAGAGGGGGCCAGAGAGCTACTCTTGCCCTTCTAGGATGGTGGGTCTTTGGTGGCTATGTGATCACTTACTTCCTGCTCCCAAACAGGAAGATCCTGTTGTCAGTCAAATCCTGTGCCTATAAAAGTAGAACTAGCTTTGGGTGGGAGGGTGGAGGGAAGGAGGACAATATAGTCCCAGTAGAGAAGTCCAGTCACACAGCAGTCCTTTCTCCTGGTGTCTTCTGCCAAGCTACTAGCAGAATCTTTCTAAGGCAGTCTTTAAATGTAGCTTCCTTCTAGCTAAGCCTCACTCTCCTACTTACTAGATCTTTCTATAGTAATTTAAACCTCACAGCTATCAAGTCCTTTCAATCACCTGAGATTTACACCTAGATAACTGTTCAGATAACCATTCAGTTCAGTTAAATCAGACAAACACACACTTTTTTTTGTTTTGTTTGTTAGTTTTTTTTTACCCTAAGTTAAAGGTCCAAGTACAAGAGTTCCACTTCTATAGTCCCGTAGAGAAGTCCAGTCATTCAGCAGTCCTTTCTCCTGGTGTCTTCTGCCAAGCTACTAGCAGAATAACTGCAACAGAAGAAAGCCTTAACAACTGACAGACATAGTTTGCTAGTAGAATATGTTACTTCAGGGTTTCCAGGCAGGGTGGTAGCAGAGACAGATCAGTTATTCTGTAGTCTTCGTTATATTTCTCCAAGAAGAT
This sequence comes from Neoceratodus forsteri, assembly GCA_016271365.2. Lineage (NCBI taxonomy): Eukaryota > Metazoa > Chordata > Ceratodontiformes > Ceratodontidae > Neoceratodus > Neoceratodus forsteri. The sequence goes on from CM057456.1 coordinate 1,050,084,709, forward strand.
CTGCTGCTTCGCTATACTGTGTTTACACTAGTAACTTGCTTCCTTCCATACAGTTTACAGATATACTCCTTCAACAGACCTATAACATCCTTATCCACTTGCCAATCACTCCCAAGTTTCTGTGGACAATCGGTAATTTGGGGTAATTTTGAAGGACATTCCAGCAAATCTTTGTACCCTTTTTGAAGAATGCATAAACATAGACATTGTCTATGAATGAGTGGAAACTGACTAAGGCTTTCTTTGTTGCAGTGGTCATTTCACACTTGCTAATGTCAAAGATTTTCCTAGTGTTACCATGGCCATTGTCCAGGTATATATGGTGCTCTCATTCAGAAAATAGTGACAGTAAAATTACTGGTATATTGGTATATTGGTATATTGGTATACACAGATGGTGAATGGGTGATGACAGGGCTTGGGCGTATTGTAATGGCATGTTGCACATGAAGGGCAATTTTTGTATCCACTTCTTCCTGGTCAGAACAGAGATCATGCACAACTGCAGTCCCTTCTTTGGTGTTCATGTCACATTTGTCTCTCTTTGAAAAATAGATCACTTGGCCCTCTGGCAAACTCATACAATTTTCTCTCCAGACCTGCATGATCAAATCAATCAGGCACTCCTTGTTAGAGCCATTAGAAAGGAAGTAACTGAAATTCTTTGTCACTTTGATGTTAGGACCTTTGATAATATGCTTCTCACTAAATCCTCATTGAAATCTCTCAGCCTCTTTGATTGACTGCTCTCTGTATGTATCTGCAATGACATCCACTCTTACAAATCCCTTTGGAAGACTATTCAGGAGTGTCATTGCCAAATCACTGAAGGATTCAGGGATTCCTACCATAATCTGCACTTTTGCCATAAGATCAACTATGTATGCTGAGACACTTTTCCTGGTGACAACCTCCGAAGTGTTTAACACTGGACAGTATTCTGTTAGTACCTCAAGTAACTTGCTCTTTGGAGTTGTTCGTCGAGTTCCATCTGCATTGGCTAAACTCAGCAGGACTGGGGCCCAGGTAATATGTTAATAACTTGTTTATATCTGCAGGGAAGTAGTGCTTGTTTGAAAGAGCCAACATTTCCCAATATACCTCTTTCAAATTTAAGTTCTGTAACTTTTCCTTTGGTAGGTATTTGCATTTTTTGTTTGCATCATTGAAGGTTTTCACTGGGGCTTCTGAAAATGGATCAAAATAATGTATTTATTTTTATCACTTTCCAGTCTTTCTTAGTCAAACTGTTCATACATTTCTGTACCACGTTCAGTGATTCTGGTGAGGTTCCCTTCAATATCAGGCACAACAGGTGCTCCCAAGGACAAATTGTATAATCTTTCAGCATCTACAGTAGCACTGAATGGGTTGATAAACTCTTGATCGAGAAGAGTGAACATGGCTTTGACGTGTTGTTCTGACTTGATGATTTCAGATGGCCTGCATGTTTTTGTGGATTACTGGCCAAACTGTGAAGGCCAGTCATCTCCAAAAGTGCTTCTCTGAATGTTGCTAGATGTAGCCAATTTAACATCCATTTATCATAGGCCATTTAATTTGCAGTAAAGTGGTTGATTCCACCTGGATTTCTGGCACTTCAATTGTATGTCTGCTCACCAGCTTGGTCAACTGATTCCCTAGAAGCTTTGCGGGGGCTCCTTTGAACTGAAAGCCCTTGCTTTTTAATTAATGGCCTGGTCCCTGGATGAGAAGCTTCAAGAGTTTCAAGTGTATGCACATAGTAATCCTCAAATCGAACATTATTTTGCTTGTTGAAGGTGAAGAACAGGGGCAGTGAATATTTCCAACACAGTAGTCTAAGATCAAAGTTAAAAGTACGGCAAATACTGGCACCAGATAGTAAGAGTAAAAGGCTTTATTTGGTGCAAAATACAAGTGGCCTACAGCTTAGGTAAAGACCTCTACCAGTTTCACATACCAAATGCATCATCAAGAGGTATCATGTCTAACAGCATGATCATTTAGAATGGCTGCGGTTAAAGTGATAGTGTAGATAAAAAGCAGGAAACCTGCAGCAGTTAAAATTAATACAATATACACATCAGCAATTTAAAAAAATAAGCACACATCAAATTTGATATTGTATGCAAGCAGCAATTCAACTAATACATCAACAGTGTGAAGTATAGTGACATATCTAATAGAAATAAAATGAGAGCAGCAATTATTCATAAACTAGAAAATGTTACTTACGGTGCAGAACATAGATTTCTCATGCCATAACGGATGGAGTCCAGTGGTTCTTCACAACCTATAAAAAGAAATATGTTTTAAATTGTTAGTGCAAAGATTAGTAAGTCGACTTTACAATATTCAGAATTTATTGTAAATTATTAGATATATCACTATACTTCACATTGTTGATGTACTGTATCAATTGAATTTAGCTAATGCAGGTTTCCTGCTTTTCATCTACACTATCACTTCAACTGCAGCCATTTTAAATGGTCATACTGTAGACACATGATACCTCTTGATGATGCATTTGGTATGTGAAACTGGTAGAGGTCTTTACTCATGCCGTGGGACGCTTGCATTTTGCACCAAATAAAGCCTTTTACACTTTACTCTTAGTATCTGGTGCCGGTATTTGCTGTACTCTTTGGTGGGTATTGTTTACCTGGCACAGTGGCAGACTGGAGTGGAGTTTGTGGATGCTTTGATAAGATCAAAGTTGTTTTCTTTTATTGCTGTGTGGAGCAAATGCTGCCGATCCACTATATCCAGATATGTCATCCGGAGCTGTGGGGTTTTTCCCAGCTCACTGTGACGAATCTGCTGGCTAAAGGTCTCATACTTAGTCTGGCAAGTGACAATCTTATCTTCCTGAAGCATTTTATGGATGTCTATGGGTTGAGGTGATGATCTGATCAGGTCAAGTAATACTGCAGAGGTGGCATTCAGTTCTGTTGAATACTCTAGAAATCTGACCTGTGATAAACAAGCATCTGCAAAATGCTCTTGTATAGCCCATGCCCGATTGTAATGCTTCCATACAAAACCCCCCTTATGCTGCCAGAGGAACAAAGACCAGCCCAAAATATTATGTCCTCAAAGCCGTTGCCACCAATTAACTGTCCCATAATGCCAAAGTTTTCCAGGAATAGGTGGAAACCTCCTAAATGAATTATGGCACTGTGGAACTGATCAGGGCAATTCCACACAACATGATATGCCTTTGCTGCTGCTCCAACATCAACTGTCAGGTGAACAGAGTGCATATTTACTTGCTGAGCTATTTCTTGTGATGGTGTGAAGTATTCAACTACAGTAGCATAATCAGTGATGGGATTGTGGATGGGTGGAATATATGTGATAACTGTCTTCTTTGGTGAACTTGAATGATTGTTACAAACTAGCATCAGACCAGTTAACCTTGGGACAAGCTGATCCTCCTTGTGTGCTTCCCGACTGAGTTTCCATAACATTAGCTTTGCCTTGTCAATATTTACTACTGAAGTTGGTCACAGTAGATTTGGGCATATTGCCAAATGTGGTTGGCTCCTTCTTTAAATTCACCGTTGATGTTCTTAATTCCTTTTTGTTAGATACAATTCTCCTTCTTTTTGGTGAGGAATTTCAATAGAATCTTCTCGAAGAATGGAGCCTTGATTCTTCTTGATATGCAACACCATGTGTATCGTGTATTGTTCCATGTCCAGTTACTGTTTCAATGTTCTGATCAAAGTTGTCCATCCAGATACTGTTAAGACAACAGGAGACTCTGACTTTGGCTGACACTGCAGTAACAGACCTTGCTCTTGAAAATGCTGAGAAAGTTCTGCTAAACCAGTTTCAGTTTCACACACTTGATCATAACTGCAACTATTTCATAAAGTAAACAGGATATTCACGGGCATTTTCTGTCCAGTCATGTTGTGCAGAACAACAACAAGTGCATGTTTTGTAGTGAGAAACTTGAATCATGTGACACCATGAATTGAGACTTCTGAGTAGGACTTGGACAACTGGAAGACTTGTTCATGCTTCATATGTTAGAGGGATTTTAGCACATGCAAGAAAAATGATTGAACTGTCTCTGGTGGCTGTCATTCCTTACTCAGGAGAGCATTCACTCTTGGTGACCATGGTAGTGAAGGTGCTGTCTCTACAAATCTTAAGATATGTTCATGCAACAAGGAAGCTGCATGTTTGATGACTTGATTGTCATCCATTCTCAAATGCTCTGTGACTGTTGCACCACCAGTTAATGATTTAGCACTGATTACAACTAGTGGTGTTTGATGATCAACTGTTCAAAATTAAAAGTGAATCCCCATATTTCTTTTTCAGCTGGTTTCTAAGTTTATAATGGTATCGTTGATCTCCTACTCTGATGGCTGAGATTTCATTCAATGCCTTGATTGAAACAACTTGGTATCTTTGAAAGCACATTTCTTCAGTTACACGACAAATGGCCTCAAACCCAGTTCCATCTGACTGCTCATTGTCTCCATCATCACATCTATTCTGACCATCTGGGGTTCTAACCCTTGTGTTTACCGTATAATTTAGATAGCACTTGTCATGGTTACAAATCTCTCTTGCAATGAGGTCCTCTGTCTTAATTTCTGTGAGCATATCTTGGTCATCACGTAGCTCTGCCACCCTTTTCATTGTGGCTTCAGCTGTTTTTGTAACAACAGCAGTTGGATATTGCTTCTTCCCCCTTCACTTTGATTACATATTTGTTACAGATTTCACATGTATCAGGAAATAACACTCTAGATGATGAGGCACAAGGAACACCACCCTAAGATGACGATGTGAGCTACATTCTCAGCATCTGCATTGTTCTCAGATTTTCTGATACTCTTGACTTTTGATAACTTTAGCATTGTCTATGGTAGCTATGCTTGGCAGGGTCATAGTTAGGCACTGGAATTAATGCACACTGCTGATCATGATGATTTTCACCACCTAACTGGGTTTGAATATCTTTGTTCTCAGTAAATGTACAGTAATTTTTGTCACTCAGAGGAGTTACTTCAGAGTCTCTTGTTGTCAGGGTAGGGTAATGGACTACACACTGTAGGATCCTAGGATTTTCCTCTCTAAGTTTCCGCTTGACAGAAAAGTTTAGAGACATTCTCAAAGAGTCTCAAATAAAAAGAAATGCTGTGTGTATATATATATATATATATTTATATATATAATGGGTAAAAAAAAGAAATCAATGGAATTGACTGCATTGGACAAACACCATCAGGTGACCGTGTGTATATCAGAGCGCAATCGCACACCTGCACTTTTACCCCTTCAAAACAATTTTGCCATTTTATAAGATAGATAACACAGTCTATGGTGTGCTCTCATGCCTTGATATATGCACGCCTTGTGTGGTTGACGCACACCAAGGCGTAGATATATCAGAACATGACCGCACACCTAAGAGTGGGTTATCTATTATATATATATATTCTATGCAAAAAATGTTCTAATGCATCAGTTAGGGTTCTTCTACAGCAAAAAAGTGAGGAAATTTGATTTTAGGGTTTCCAACCCTTGCACCCCACCGCCACCAACGGGCGTCAGGGTGTGAATTGGGGTCATCAGCCTTAACTCTCACCCCATCCCATGTGTAAACAAGCTGAGGTGGAGCAGTGTAGGAGAATGGGGTGACAGTTAGGGCCAAAAACTCCAACGCACACCCTGATGCCTTTTGGTGGGGGCAGTTTGGGGTGGAAGGGGTTGGTACCCTAAAATCAAATTTCCTCACTTTTTTGCTGTAGAAGAACCTTTAACTGATGCATTAATTAAGTTTTTGCATAGAATTTCCATTTTTAAGAAAGAATAGAAGTAGAAAATTAGGTAGTTGGTGCGCAGACCCTTTGGGGTCTCTGCCTCCCACCAGTTTGTAAGTGTCAGGCCACACACACTCAATGACTAAAAAGTACATTGATAACAGAGGCCAGCCACCAAACAAATGCTAATCTAGTAGAACAATAGAAAATGCTGTCCACAAAACATAAATTGTGCCACACAATATCTCTGCAAAAATATATTGTCCAACAAATAAACACTGCTATTAACATCTACAGGACATGCCATCAACACTCTCCAAATTTCAAGTAAAAGACCAAACCGTGTCCGGGATATAACATGTCAAAGTTTGAAATTTTCATTCGTCAGAGTGGCACAGTTCCATATCTGTTGACATTTAACACACACAACAACTGAAAACTATATCCATGATATTAAGGCTAGGCACCCTATCAATTTCAAGCCACCAGCACAATCCAAAACACTGTCCGCAACATGTAAAGTGAGTCATGCAATATCTCCGCAAAACAAAATTTTCCCCAATACATAAACACCATAATTCACATCTACAGGACATGCCGTGAACACCCTCCAAATTTCAAGTAAAAGACCAAACTGTTTCGAGATATTCAATGTTAAAGATTGGTAAAATTTCCTGTCTATTCCATTATAAAAATCTGGCAATCTTACTTCCGCATCAAAGACGCATGATCAAAGAATATCACTATCAAAGAATTTGCAGGCTCACAATCAAAGAATTTGCAGGCTCATGAACAAAGAATAAAAATGCTATAAATCAAATAATTGAAGTAATTGCAGTAAACCACCACCATGGTTCAACAGAACAAAGCCCCTGAGCAAAACCCACCCTGATTTGACTTCCTATGGCACCCTGGGCTGAGAAAATTGATTTTTAATCTGGCTATCTCGTCCTCGTCACGATGCACGATTGGGATCAAAGAATCTGGCGATCAAAGAATGCAGGCTTGCGATCAAAGAAATTGACGCCACAAACAAAGAAACAAAATAATGTTTTCTATATCCCTGATAGTCCAGCGTCCCCCAGTCAAATGAGGGTGGGTTTTGCTCAGGGGGCTTGTTCTGCCCAATCTGTATAAAATAAATAATGTTTTAAATATCCCTGGTAGTCTAGCAGCCTACGCCCCGATCTGTATAAAAAAAACATTATGTTCTGCATATCCCTGGTAGTGTAGCAGCCCCCCCAATGTGTGTTAAATAAATATTTTTCTATATCCCTGGCAGTCTAGCAGTCCCCCGATCTGTAAACAAAAAATAATGTTCTCCTTATCCCTGGTAGTCTAGCGCCCCCCCTCCCGATCTGTATAAAATGTATACTGTTCTGTATATCCCTGATAGTCTAGAGGCCCCCAATATGCATTAAATAAATAATGGTTTTCCTATCCCTGGTAGTCTAGTGGCCCCCAATCTGTATAAAATTTATATAGTTCTCCATATCCCTGGTAGTCTAGTGCCCCCCGATCATCATAAAATAAATTATGATCACCCATTTCCTGGTAGTCTAGTGGCTTCCACCCCCCCACAGCCGTGCCAATGCACCCAGCACCCCCACCCGTCCCCAGCCAGCAACTTGCACATTGACTTATAATGGGAATTTCAAACTGCTATAACTTTTGAATGCCTCAATATTTTTTCAACAAACGAAAAGGGCATGTTTGGCCACCAAAGTTCTCTCAACGAGCCATCTCACAGGTGGCACACCACACAACAGCCATGGGACATGTCCAAAATCTGCCTGCAAAAATTGATAATTGTGCATTTTTCAGCGTTTTCATACGCAAAGACCGTGGGTCCAACCAAAATGAAATTTGCCAAATCAAGAGATCTACCATGTCCCACCATGCATACCAAATTTCAGGCAAGCCCATTGAACAGGTCCAAAGTTATTAACACGAAAACATTTGAGTTTAACATAGAAGTGACAACTGAACCCTAACTATAGATTGGATGCATACACCTTTGAGTTGGAAGCTCATTTACAAAGGTTCCACATCAATAGAAAATAACAAATTAAAAACAATTCAAACAGAAACAAATGACTGTACATGAATTTTGAGAAATGGGACCATAACAAAAATATAAGTGCAGTGAAAATCTTAAACAGTTACTAATACAGATGAGTACAGGGTTACATACAATGTGATAACAGAGCTGCAGCACTTAAACTACTAAGCAGAATAACATTTCATTGTCAAAGTAAAGGGAAGGCGGAGGGATGTAGAGATGGAAATAAGTGTATCAAGGAGTACATAACAAGACGTGTGCAAGGAGGAGACTAGGATGGGGATAAGGGGTAGGAGGGGAGAGGGAGAAGAGGTTGGGAGGAGGGTAAGGAAAACAGGAAAACATGGTAAGTAGTCACAGCTGGTCAGGTTGGCCAGGAATCACAGCTGCTCAGACAGGTAAGGTGTTGGTATAGGTTTCTTTTAAAAGGCCCCAGCTTGGGCTTATTGGTTATGTCCGGGGGGAGTTCATTAAGCCAAAATGGGGCATGGTATGTAAATGTACTTTGCACCTGCAAGGTGCGAAAGAAGGGGACAATAAAAGATTGCCTGGTTTTGCTTCTTGTGCAGTGTGGGTTGGAGCCACAATGAGGAGCTTCTGGATGGCTGGGGGGGGGTCCTAGACAGGCCCCCCGAGTAGACATACTTGGTATTGTACTCCTGCCTTGAAGGTTTAGCCAGTTAATTTGCGCATATAGGTCATGGTCACAGGTGTAGGTTAGGCTGTTGGCACCTAGGAGCAGTCGGCAGGATTTATTTAGTGCAACAGAAATCCTTTTGAGGGTGGTGTCAGGGGCAGCACCACAAACCACTAAGTCATTATCAATGATTGACAGTATGGCGCTCTTTATTTTTGCCAGTGTCAGTGGCTCAGTAGGTGGCACACTTGCCTCTGAGGCTGGGAGATCAGAGGGCTGTGGGTTCAGTTCCCACATCTGGCACTTGGGTTAATATCCCAGTACTGACACTGTAGTGCAGGATGAGAGGGGTGCTGCACTTCTGAGGTGCCGCCTTCGGATGAGACGTTAAACTGAGGTTCCATCTGCCTGGATTGGTAGTAGTTCAGGTGGATGTTAAAGATCCCATGGCACTTATCAAAAAGAGTAGGGGAAGTTCCCCGGTGTCCTGGCCAAATTTCCCTCATTCACTAAAAAATACCACCAACAGCTTAATCTGGTTCAAGGTCAGTTGGCATTCATCTGTATCCCCCTCCCCGGGTCGTGCCTGAAAATAGGCAGGATTTGTCTAGTGCACTTACCCGGTCAACAAAAACTAAATAAATAAATAAATGGTTAGAGACAGGGCCTCTTGTTACAGGCAATGTCGGTTCCTGTATAGTAGGCCAATTCTGGGGTTGACTAACTTTACAATTTGTTCTGTATGCTGAGCAAATGAAAGGGAGCTGTCCAGGCTGACGCCAAGATATTTGAAAGTTTGAACTTGTTCTATTGGGGTAAGAAAGTTATTGTGTATTGTCAGTTGAAAGTCTTTATACTTGTGGGGGTTCACAAATAACACTGATTTATTTTTTTTGTAGTTCATTAGGAGATTGTATTTGGTGAACCAAGCTTCCGCTGTAGTGAAATCACTTTGTAGATGGGACTCAAGTTGGTGTAGGTCAGAGTTTTTAGAAAAGATGACAATGTCATCTGTATAGAGAAGGATGTGCTTTCTGCAGACAGATGGAAGTTTGTTAATAAAAAGGCTGAACAAGAGTGGCCAAGAATTGACCCCTGGGGAACATCCGTGAGTACCTCCCAACTATTGGAGAGGGTACCATCAATTTTTAATCATTGTGGCCTATTGCTGAGATAGCTCTCAAATCATCTTACTACCTCAGTGGAGATTTTTTATTTATTTATGTATTAAACTCTAAGGCCCAGATATTCAAAAGGGTTGCTCCATGCGCAACAGGGTTGCGCATGCGCAAGTCCTACATTGCGCCATTCTGCGATATTCAGCAGGAGGCAGTTGCTCCACTGGCAACAGGTTGCGCAAAAGAGCAATGCAAATGAATGCATGCTCAACAGGAGGGGGAGGAACCATGCATAACCTGCGCCAGCACCCGATATTCAGTCGGGTTGAGCAGAGTTAACCATCGCAACCCAACCTAAGCCTGCACAACCTTGAGCCAAAAAAAAGGATCAAGTTGAGGCCACCTGCAGGTGAGCTGCTGTATTGCAGGGCACAACACAGCAGCTGCCACCCCTGGCTGGCCCCCAACTCGGTCCCTGTGCCCCCACCAGCCCGATCCGGGCATGAAGCTACATACCTCTCAACTGTCCCTGATTTTCAGGGATGTCCCTGATTTTGCGACAGAATTTTCCTCTGTCTCTCGTAAAATTCGTGTTTCTGTGACAGAACAGTGGGGACTGTAAGCATAAAATAATATCAAACATTAAAAATACAGACTAGTTCTTCTTCAGAAATGCATCTTATACAAATCCCCTTATTCTATCAGATTTCTGAGTGAATATTACCAATTGTTAAGATGTGTCCCTGATTTGGCATCTTTGTCCCTGATTTTTTTAAGCCTTGTCCCTGATTCATGACACAAGAGGTTGAGAGGTATGGTAACATAGAACCCCCCACCACACATCTCCACAGCCCGATCGCGGGCATCACAGTATGAAACCCCTCACACATAATCCCACAGCCGATGTGAGCAGTACAGTTACATGAACCCCCACACACACACACATCCCACAGCCCAATCGCCGGGCAGGCGTTATATGAACCCCCCTCCAGTGCCCGATCGTGGGCAGAATGTAACCCTCCCCACCCGAATATCTCCCTGGTGGTCCAGTGGACACGTAAAGCCCGATCGCTGGGCAGAATGTCACATCACAACCCCCAAACATCTCCCTGGTGTCTAGTGTCCCCCACCCACCCACGAAGCCCCTCCACCCAGTTCCCCCGCGGCGGCGGCGACAGCATCCACCGCCTGCCACCCCGCCATCGCCATTGACTGTCAGTAGGGCTGCCGCCCGATTGGTGCGAGCTACAGCCAATGGCGTGCAGCCCATACCGTACATGACAGTCAGATTTAATAAGAAAGAATTCAAACAATCAGGTAGGAAAAGGAGAAGGTGCTCGTTTTAAGGAGTGCAGCACTGTTAAGGACAAGGAGGACATTAGGGGTACAAATAGTCTGGTAACACTTTACAATAATTAATGTTACTTCTGGCAATCCTGTGGAACTAACATGACTTAATCTTAACGAATAAGGAAGGAATACATAAGGAAATAATGTGGGTTTGCACTGGGCACACACAGAGATCTAGTGGGGAAGAAACTGGCTAGGGCATTAATAAGAAGGAACTCAAACTATTCCAAAAGGTCAGGTCTGACTGGAAAAGGAGAAGATGGCTCTGTTTTTAAGGGTACATGGCACTGTTAAAAACAAGGAGGACATTAGGGGTACAAGCTGTTCAGTAACACTTTACGGTAAGTGGTATTACTTCTGGAAATCCTAGAGAACAGATTTACGTCTAATGAATAAGGAAGGAATACATAAGGAAATAACGTGTTTGCAATGGTAGCTCCATAGGAAGTAATACATGATCTAAAAATGGAATCCTCATGATTTTGTAGAAGCTGATTCCAAAAGGAGGTGATTTTAGGACTCCCATCCTTTTTGTGAATAAGGCCTTGTTAAATGTATTGTTACATGATAATTCAAACATAATTCAATTGGGACAGAACCTTGGAAATCCTATGGAACAAACATTACTTAATCCTAATGAATAAGGCTGGAATACACAAGGGAATAACAAGTTAGTCCTATTAATTCATATATGAAAGCGTACATTAATTCCAGTGCAGTTACATTAGAAGTAACACCACTTAATTGAAGTGTTACCAACAATTCTAATTAGGTACTCCACTCTACTCCATGCATCAACATGGACAGTGCAGCTGTGAAAAAAAAAATACAATATTAATCGAGAGCAGTGATTTTGTCTGTAACATAAAGTAAACAATCTTTGCTAATTAGCTAATTTTCTGATAAACTCAAACTTTATCGTAGCAAGGGGAATGCTATACCTTTTATCATTATTCCTTCATTACCTCAGCATAATAATCACACAGACAACACTCACAGGAATTCCTGCATTTAACAGTTGGATCAGGCTGTGTGCCGAAATAGTATTCAAAAGACTTGTACTGTTTTCATGCGTGCATAACTGGAAATAGTGAATCTGTCAAGAAAGCATAACATGAGTTACAGACCCCCCACTCATACTTAATGGCTATAGAGAGATGCTTGTGGTATTTCCTTGGGGAGGGTGCACCCTTTTCTTGTTACATGTGGAATAACAATGGTAAAAAGAAATGGGCCCTAGTCACGAATGTGTGGGTAATATGCACTGGAGGTGCGTTACCTGCCTGTGGAGTTCTGCACCTGTGGACAGGTGCGCACTGGCTGGTATTCACTACTGGCCACCACCTGTCTGTGGCCCTGCCCCTGACGTGCAGATGTGCAGAGGGCATTTCCACAGACCGGGCACATATCCAATGGGATGCCTGGCCCTGGTCTGTGACTGGATCCCTTGCGCCCGTGGGGTGCGGAAGGCAGTAGCAGAAGTAATGAGTGCCACCAGCTCGGGGCACTAGGGTGCCTAGTCAGCCTCCCCCAGCCCTCTTTGATGATCCATGGGCTGGGGCGGCATGTGGTGGGAGTCTGCAGTGGCCCCATGGCAGCACTGCTACCAGCAGCGGCATCCTGGGGGGAGCATATCCTTTATGGCTAGGTGTTACCCAGTGTAAGGTGCACCCCGCTCCCAGCAATCCACACCTTGTGAATGGCACAGAGTGCTGGCATGCCCCAAACACACCCCTTCCTGCCCCGGCATGTTGCTGTCTATGCAGCTGGGATCGGTGCCAAGGGCTGCACACCCCAATTGTTGAATTCAGTGCACCGGGTGCACGAGTGTTGAGTGGCTATGTGCCACAGATATGTGTCATGTAGCCACTCCATACAATAGTGCATAAGGCCCAATATTTGTAGAAAATGTACATTTTGGATGTTATTGTCAAATAGATTACATGTACATATAGGAAAAACTGTATTCTAAAGACCACAGCAAACAATGGTGAACCATGAGATCCTGACTAAGTTCAATTTATTGCCATAGGTTCCCTGGGCAACCTTGGGCAAACCTTTGATCTGTCTGTGTCTCAAACTGCCTAGCTGTACATGTAGCAACCACATCAAAGCAGGTCCCTATGAAAAATACTGTTTTTGTGCCTTAGTTGATCTACCATAGTCTAATGCATTCTTAGCAAGGAATGAAAGTATATTTTTAAATATTTCATGTTGAAAACATCCGTAAGTCATAAGAATGGATAGCAAATCGCTACACAAAGTTGCATGTATTAATTTGTAAAGTTCTGTTTGAATACCATTTACTGTAGTGCATAAGCCTATATACTATTGATTGGTTAAACAATCAGAGGTAATATGCTGGCTGCTGGTATCCTGTGAGTTCAGCGACCGTGATTGGGCACCTACGAAATGGCACTCAATCACAGCACCTTACATCACAGCGATGAGGAGGGTGGGCAATTGGATGGGGTGTGACAAATATAGCAACATCCTGTTGCTAAATGTATATGCATGTGGGGGAGCACACTGAGCATGGGGTGGGAGAGGAGGGAGAGATTGTGAGGGTGGTGCTGTGGTGAGCTGCCGAGCTGCTCCTGTGATGTGGTGGTTGGGTTCAGGGCTGGAGCATGAATGGTGCTGGGTTTGGATCCGAGCGTGGGTGCCTTTACTCGCCCAGCCCAGATTTTTAGAGACTTTTACCCCTGAGATGAGTCATGAAGTAGGGAGGTGCGAGAGAAAGAGTGCGGGGCATAGCCCCCATTTACATGTAAAATCTAAGTCTCCAGCACCCTTTTGCAGTGTGCCAGGGACTGCATTACTGAAATATTTTTTGGGATTACCATGCTGCCGTAACAGCGAGCGCTATTCTCACGATCACTGTTATCACAGAGATACCTGGCTGCTTAGGTTTCCCCTCAAGTCTGTATAAACAGTTGAGTTTCTCATAGATTCAGTTCCAGCCCGTACATTGAACCATGTCTAGTTAACAACAGATTTGCTGTGGTGGGAACTAATGACTGACTGTGTACTTAACTCAAAAGAACTGTCTTAAAATAGTCTGTTTACCTTAGCATAAAGATATATTTACCGACAGTGTCTTGAATATTGTAGTTTCATGGTATTACATGTTCCTGCTGCTCAATGCATGTGCAGCATGAATCCATACCCTCCCAGACACACACAACCACACACAGATCAGAATTCCCAGCAAAGAAACCCTTTTTTCTCTGACAAGAATAAGATACATTTATATTGAAGTCAATTGACATACTATAGAGGAAAATAATTTAAAACAGAACTGGAAACCTGAATAAATATAAATTCGGCTGTATAACATGAATAAGTTTCCAATTAAGCAATATATCATATCTTATGAGGTCAACATGTCATGCAGCTGACCATCTCTTTTCAGAGAACTAATACCACTGAGCAGGCTATGTTCCAGTGAACAAGCTGAGGAGCAGCATATGACCTGAAACATGTATTTGTTTTGTATCTTATTTACCTATTTGTATCACTGATTTGGTGACTGGGAGACTAAGAGACAGGAAGGAGAAAGGAGGAAAGAGGAGGAGTTTGTAGTCCTGCAAAGCGAAACAGACTACAACACAAGATTAAGGTTGTATTTTTGATTTAGGCAGCAGTAATAATCCTAAAACTTATTTTGACTAGCATTTTGAAGTTTAAAAAATGCTGAGGCAAGTGGTCACATGACTTCGGGTCCGCCACCATTTAAACAGTCCCCAGAGTGAGCGGGAGCCTCGAGGCAGGCATGTGGTGACTTGCACAGAGACTTATGCAAAGACATGCAGGAATAGGGCTAATGGACAGCATTATAGCCAAACCATAATAGCTGTGCATGTAAGTACTAGTCCTACAGGGCCTAACTTCCTGTTGTCTGACTGACTATTTGTATACTACATAAACAAGGAAACATGGAGGCATATAATGTGTCAGAGGATTTTATTGATATTATCTGTAATGAAGAAACATTAATAAAATGCAGTAATTGCTTAATGTATACTACCAACATGACAGACAACAATGGCACCACATATGTCTGTCAAAATGTATCGAAATGAGGCATTTATTAAATCAGGTTCAAACCTTACAAGAGCAAGTAAGATAAAATACTCTAAGCAAGATAAACAAGACACCAAAGGATAAGAGAAAAAGGGGTGCACAAAGTCCAAACAATGACGGTGAATCAAGTGATGTAGAAACAGAAACTACAAGTAATGAAACAACAGAAATAGACAATGCAGACTGGACAACAGTAACAAGAAACACATTAAACAAGCATTTGTCAATGCTGAATGTTTGCTTGCTGGTATTGGCATTGGTACTGCATGAGTCAGAGAGATGCATAATAGGAATGGCTGTGAAGTATTAAACTAACACCAGCCCCAACCCCCACCCTGCAGAGCCTGACATGCATTGGGGTGTACCTTTGGGTCATCAGCCATAACGCTCACGCTATTCCACCTCATCCCACCCTGCAGACACTGACTGGTGTCACGGTGTGCCTTGGAGTCTTCGGCCCTTGCGCTCACCCCATTCCATAAGGAAATAAGCTGAGATGGGTGCAGTACAGGAGAATGGGGTGAACATTAGGGCAAAAGACTACAAGACACACCTCAATGCCTGTCAGTGGCCGCAGGGTGGGGGTGAGGGTGGAATGGCATGAGTATTATGGCTGATGACCCCAAGCCATACCCCTGATGCCTGTCAGGCTGTACTGGGTGGGGCATTAAGGTTGGAAACCCTAATGCCCTGAGCGTTTGTTGGTATTTTCACTCCAAATTTTCAACATGGGCTTTTTGGTACTCCACCTCATGAACAGTGGCACTATCATTTCATTACTCATTCCTGAAAGGTGATTTCGCACAGCGAATGCGCCATTCGGTGCAACAGGTGCGAAAAGACATTTTGGGCAGGGTGTGAAAAATGACATCTGTACTGTTCATGAGGAGGTGTGAAAGAATGGCAATGTTGAAAATCTGGAGTGAAAATATGAAAAAGAGTCAACGTTACGAGCATGCATAGAAATTGCATATTATTCAATGGGGTGTGAAAATCCTGTAACCTGATTGGTCAAAACACATCACATGACCGTGATAAATCCTCCAGTATATCCACTGTAAAAGTTTTATATCACTATAAAACCAAAAAAACTATTTGAACATTGTATAATAGCAATATACCATGACAGGGAGTGTGTGTATGAGTGGATTTACCACTTCTGGTGTGGTTAAGTCACTCGGCTGTGCCTCGTGACCAAACCACACCAGGTGTGGTAAATCCACCAATATACCCACTCCCTGCCATGGTATATTGCTTAAATGCACACTTGTAACAAAGTAATTGTTTGGAATTTTTTCACCAAACTTTCAACATGGCCTTTTGGGGACTCCCCTCATGAACACTGGCACTGTGATTTCATTAATCTGTCCCAAAGTTGATTTACTTTGATGACTGTGCCATTCTGAAACCAGAGGTGCGAAAACATGCTCTGCAGCAAGATGCAAAAAAAATGACAGCTGTACTGTTCATAAGGAGGTGTGAAAAAATGACAATGTTGGAAATTTGGAGTGCAAATATAAACAATTAGTGAAGTTATGAGCATGCGTACAAACTGTGCAATGCATGCTTGTAATGCAGTCATTTTTTGGAGTTTTTTCACCAAACTTGCAACACGGGCTTTTTGGGACGCCACCTCATGAACAGTGGCACTGTCATTTCGTTAGTCCCAAAATGTGATTCCATACGGTGACCGTGAAATCACCTTTTGGGACCAATAAACAAAATTACAGTGACAGTCTTCACAAGGTGGGGTCCCAAGAACCCTATGTTGAGAATTTGGGACCAAAACTCCCCAAAATGGCTGAGATATCAACCTAAGTTGAAATCCCTCATTGATTGCCATTATAGGGCTTGCCATGATTTTCTTCAGTTTGCAGTCGGCTTTTGAAGAGTGCAGATGTGTTCCTGGTCCACAGAAGATCACAGTACCAGACCTCCGGAGGTAAGTATAGGTGAGGGGGGTGCGGAGAGGTGGGGTGCACAGAGGGAGGTTCGGGATGGGGGGAGGGGTGGTGAGGACAACGAGGGACTGTTTTCTTTTTCTGTAGGTTTAAAAAAAAAAGACCTTATGGGGATAGTTTCCTTTTTTACAGGTGAAATACTATGAAAAATAAATTGTGGCACACTGGGGTGGGCTCCCAATGTGGCAGACTAGTGGAGGGGGGGATCAATGCCGACCCAGGGATTGGGCATCCCAAAGTCAGCTGAAAAAAAGGGGGCATGGGGAGTACATCTGACACCATGAGTGGGCATCAAAGTGTTGGAAAAAGATAATAATTACTTCGGCACACTGTGGTGGGCTCCAATGTGCCACAGTAGTGGGAGGGCATGCCAACATGGGGATTAGGCATCCCATTGTCGGCAAAATATATTTTCAGGCTTGGGGGAATGCCAACATTGGGATTTGGCACCCTAATATCGGCTTTGGGGGGAGTGTGTGGTGGGCGGCAGGAGCCGCTAATTATAAAGTCATGGTGGGGCTTATTGTTATTTCACCAGGAAAGAGACACTGAGCAAAACGAGTTAATATAGTTCAGCCATGTGTAACATTGTGCACTGTAATGCATATGGCTGGAATGTGCCTGGTTGCCAGGAAGGGGGAGAGATCTGCCACTGCAATGACTTAAACTGTCCATGATTGGAGTGGCAGATTTCTTTCAGGTCCAGCACTCACTCTAAAACTGCCATCATCAGCAGCTTCCCTGTTGATTGATGGCTGAGGACGCCCCTGAAAGCATTCGCTGATTGGCCAAACACTGCCACACCTCTGCAGTCCTCTTCTAACCTCAATATGTTTCTTGTGTAGTTGCGTGCAAGCAAACATAACAAGGGGAGAAGAGCAATGGGTAATGAGGACATCATTTTGTGTGACAGATATGAGCCACTAAACCCAAACTAGAGAATAGCCAGGTAGGAAGAACAATAAAAATGTCCTAGTAATGGAGATTCAATGCTAAAAGGACTGACAGCATAATATGTGGGAATAATAAAATGCATAGGGAGGTGAATTGTTTGCCAGGGGCTGAAGTGAAGGATTAAAAAGCAATTCTCCCAAGAGTGATGAACAACAGGGAGGAAAAGCAGACAATGGTAGTACACGTTGGCATAAATAACATCTGTAGGGACCACAAGAAGGACATTGTGGACAAAATAATGGAACTGAGTGATATGGTAAAAAGTAGGAGTCATCGGATTGTAATCTCTGGAACACTACCAGTATTAAAGGGACATATTGAAAAGAACAAGACAATCGAACACATAAATACCAGACTGCAAAATAGATGTACCATAAATGAAATTACATTCATCAACTCATGGGGAACCTTCTTTGAGAAAAATACAGTTGTATGCCAAAGATGGTTTATACCTTAGCACAATAGGCACCAAACACTGGCCCAACTCATAAATAAAGAATTACCCCAGTGACTTTAAACTGAGAGTGGTGGGGGTCACCAATAAAGGCAAACCTAACCAACAAAAAGGGCAAAACAAAATTAGAATCAAAATCATAATAAAATGCGTTGCTATCTAAGCAATGCTAGGAGCTGTAAATAACAAAACAGAGAACTGCAAACTATATTAAAACCCAATGGAATGCAGACATGGCATTCTATAACAGAGACATGGTGGGCAACTAATGATACCTGGGAAAAACATTCCAGGATATCAGGTCTTAAGATGAGACAGGAAGGGGAAGAAAGGAGGAGTAGCAGTATATATACCAGAAATGGTAATGACAATAAATAGCTCTTAAAAAATCAAACAGGCTGATAGTACTACTGAGACTCTATCGATAAAACTTAGAAATAAGAGTGGGAAAAGGGGGAACACATCGTCATGGGCATATGGTACAGACCACCCCATGCTTCTAATGAGATTTCTAAGGCAATATGCAAGGAACTTGAGAGCACATGTGAGATGAGGGAAGCAATATTCCTAGGCAACCTAAATTTAAATGATATCGACTGGGTGTCAATGTCAGCTACTAAGCATCAGAGTAAAGAATTCTTACAAATAGCAGAACAACTAGGCCTAAAGTAATACATATATCTACCCACTTGGGAAACAAACACTTTAGATATAAAATTAGGTAGCAATGAAGTAAACATCACAGGCTGTGAAACTGATGAACCCTTTGGAGGTAGTGATCACAAAGTATCTACTTCTCATTCCAGGAATGCATACTAATAAATAAGGATGTAAGGAAGTGTATAACTACAACTCTGCAGATCTGACTCAAATTAGAGAGGATCAAACCATGTTACAATGGGACACCCTTTAGAAAATAAAACAACTAAAGAAATATGGGACATTTTCAAAACACAAATATTCAAAATATGTGATAAACCTATAAAAGGACTAAGAAATACAACAGGGCATCAAACTTAATGGCTTACTAATAGCTTAAAAAATTACTTAGAAAAGAAGAAACCACAATGCATATTCAAAAATATGACTCATGTAAATAGGTTAAAATACCCTAACATACAAAAGGAATGTAAACAAGAAATAAAGAAAAATAAATGGAAACTTGAACACAGCTTAGCCAAAACAAAATGAGGATAATATGAGGGCATTCTATGCATATGTAAACTCCCACAGAAACTCAAATAGTGGCCTATGTTCCATTATAGTAGAAAATCAGGTAATTAATGATCGCAAAGAAATGGCAGAAACATTTAATAAATATTTTGCATCAGTTTTTTTTTGAAAGAAGGAACCATATACAGGAAAGATAGAACCCAACCATGAAGGTACATTAAGAATAACGGAGGAAGACATTATTAACAAAATAAACCTATTGAAAAACACAGATTCAGCAGGCCCTGATAATATAGCTCCTAGATTATTAAAACTCCTCACACCATATGTATCCATAGCATTACAAAAGATATTTACTTCATCACTGCAGAATAATGACGCTCCATCTAGATTAGCTAATTGCTACGGTAATTCCTATACACAAAAGGGTAATAAGGTAATCGGTAAAATTATAGGCTGATAAATTTGACCTCTGTACCCATGAAATTACTAGGATCCATAATAAAAGATATGATTGTGGCAAACTAAAAGAAATATGGTTCTCATGACTCAGAGCAACATGGCTTCACCCAGAATAGATCCTGTGTAATAAACTTACTATGTTTTTATGAGAAGGTATCAGCATCATTAAACAGGGACTTACCAGTCGGTTGCATACTGCATATCTGGATTTTTCAAAAGCTTTCAACATGGTACCACATGGGGCAATAATACAGAAGCTAATAAAACTAAATATAGACACTCCAATAGTGCAGTGGACATGGAGCTGGCTTAGCGATAGGACCCAGAGATTATGCATAAGAGGATATTGCTCTGACCCTTGGGGAGTCACTAGGGGTGCTGCAGGGCTCAGTCATGGGACCTCTTCTATTTCAGATATTCATTGCAGACATGGGAAGAATGAGTCAAGTTAGATTAGCAAATATTTGGATGACACTAAATTGGCAAGGGTGGTCAACACCTACGAGGACAAAATAGAGTTAAAGAACAGTCTAAATAATATCCTAACATGGAAAGAAATTTGGGGCATGAGTTTCAGTTGAGAAAAGTGTTGTGTCATTCACTTAGGTAACCAGCCACAAAAACTACATATTTCCTGGACAGATCCCCCCTCAGAGAATCAATAGAGGAAAAGGACCTGGGAATAATAATACAAATCAAAATTTGACAAGCTCACCCCATTGTGAAGCACAAATAACTAAAGCTAAAAGATTAATCTGGACAATTAAAAGAAACCTCAAGAGCAGAAGTGAGGGGGTGGTGATGCCACTGTACAGGACATACGTTAGGCCAATTTTGGATTGTGGGAGCTCTGTGTGGTGCCCCATCTCCATGGGAGCAGTTGACAGGATAGAGAACGTGCAGAAACAGGCCACCAAAATGATACATAACATGAAAACAGCTCCATATCATGATGGCTAAGAGAACTGAATCTAATGCCCTTAGAGACTAGAAGAATAAGGGGTGATTTACTGCTATGCTACAATATAATACATGATGGTTAACTGTTTAGTGAACTAAATCTGGAATTTAAAAATGATCAGAAAGGTGCTAGAGGGCACCTGCTACAGCTAAGATCAAAACATTTTTGTACAACTAAAAGGAAAGCATTCTATAACATAGAATAATTAACCAATGGAATAATTTACCACAGGAGATCATAGTTAGCAGGGATTAAATCCAATTCAAAAATAGACTAGACTCCTATATATTGGATGGAAATGTTCTGTCCTATTATGGGTAATCGGACAGGAGCACTCATGGGACAACTGTCCCCTCAGCTCCTTACACCTCAGTATGAACCTCAGTAATTTGGATAGAATGCTGAGTTAAGCAATAAAGCATGACAAGAGAATCAACTGGGGGTCTACATTGGACCTAATACTGACAAATGGAGACAGTGCAGAGAAGGTTACGGTGGAAAAATCTGGAGGCAAGCAACCACAGTACAGTTAGGTTTAAACTTAGGATGGGGAAAGAAGCGAGTCAAACCACCATTAAAGTACTGGACTTCCGGTGGGTGGATTTCAATAAAATGAGGGAGAATTTCAAGATAGAAATAGAAGGCAAGGAAAAGCTTGGGGATATGGAAGAACTGTGGGAGGCAATTAAAGGGGGAATTTTGAGAGCCATGAATCAATGCATTAGGAAGGTGGGCAAGAAAAACGAGGAAGGAGGCAGCTTTGGTTTCCAGGGAGGTGGCAAGAGCAATAGGGGAGAAAAGGAGAGCTTTCACAGCATACAAAAATACACAAGGAAGGGAGGAAAGAGAGATATACAGGGAAAAGCTCAGGGTGGCAGGGCAGACAGTCAGGAGAGTGAAGGTGGATACAAAGGAGAGGCTAGCCAGAGAGGCCAGCAGGGGAGACAAAATGTTCTTCAGATACATTAGTAAGAGAAGGAAGAAAGAACAAGCAGGGCATAATGAGACTAAACGGGGATGGGGAGCTCTGATTGAGAGGGACGAAGAAAAAGCAGACTTGCTAAACAGATACTTCAGCTCCGGTTTCCTGATCAAAAAAGAGGGAAGGGACCAGAGCTGCAGGAAAAGGGAATGGTATATAGGGAGGTGGACACAAGTCCTTTCAAGAAGAGCAGGGTATTGGAGGAATTGGGTAAATTAAGGGTGGACAAGGAAATGGGTCCAGATGTATCACATCCTAGGGTAATCTGAGAGATTAGGGAAGAGCTGGTGGCTCCACTAACAAGGCTAATTAACTTATCTCTAAACACTGGGAGAGTTCCAGGGGACTGGAAAAAATTGTTTTTTTTTTTTTTTTTTTTTAGTCTTTGGTAACCGGTTAAGGCCCACTAGGCACAAGTGCCTGTTTTCAGGGGCAACCTTGGAGCACTGGGTGGTTAAGTGACTTGCTCAGAGTCACACAGCATGCAAGTGGAGGTTGTGAGAATCAAACTCAGGTCTGGTCTGCTGGATGTATCAAGCTCGTTCATACCTCGTTCCTCTAACCTCTAGGCTATACTGCCAGCCCTAGGAAAAAGGCAGATGTGGTGCCATTGCACAAGAGCGGAGGAAAGGAGGAGCCATGTAACTAACATCCAGTCAGTCTTACCTCAGTGGTGGGTAAGCTGATGGAGGCACTACTAAAAGAAAGATTAGTACAGTACCTGACAGAGGGTGGACTGCAGGACAACAGTAAGCATGTGTTCACAGAGGAAGGTCATGCCAGACAAACCTGATAGAATTCTTCGACTAGGTGATGGAGGTGTGTGATCAGGAGGGGCAGTGGATGCGGCCTATCTGGACTTCAGTAAGGTCTTTGACACCGCCTCACAGGAGACTGTGAACAAGTTGGGCAGTTTAGGGAAGGAAGAAATTAACAAACTGGGTGGAAAAATGGCTTGAAGGCAAAGTTCAAAGGGTGGTTGTCAATGGGGCTCACTCCAGGGAGGAAAGGGTGACAAGTGGGATACCCCAAGGGTCAGCATTGGGACTGATACTGTTTAAGACTTATATTGGGGATATAGTGCAGGGGCTAAATGGGAAGGTGCGCCTGTTTGCAGATGACACAAAAATCTACAATAAGGTGGGCACACCGGGGGAGGGGGAGAAAATTAAACAAGATCTGATTAAGCTGGAGGGGTGGCTGGAGAGATGGCATTGAGCTTTAATGCAAAGAAATGCAAAATGATTCATATAGGGCACAAGAATCCAAAAGCCACTTACGCATTGGGAGGGGAGGAGTTTTTGGTAACGGAGCAGGAGAGGGATCTGGGGACTATCATATCGGATAATCTAAAGGTGGCAAACCAGTGCAACAAAGCAGTTGGAATGGCAAACAAAATGCTGGCATGCATAGGGAGGGGTATTACAAGTAGGAGAAGAGAGGTGATCATGCTCCTATATAAGTCCATGGAACACTTTTTGGGAGATTTATTAGCAAAGATGGATATGGAACCTTAATATCAAACTAACAGTTTGCTAATGTTAAAAGATATGTATATATTACATAAAGTAGTATCATACTGTAAATCTATTGAAAAAAGAGGTTACATATAGAAAAATAATATACCTCATCTGGGTAAAAATGTAAAAAGGGATATCTATATACTTGAGCAATGTGCAATATGGAAATATTCTCTGTGATTTTAATGATGGAAAATTTTGTGCAGTATGTCCTTTTTTGTGTGTTTTTAAGCTTTATGGTTGCATTTATTGTTTTTTAGTATATGCTTTGATTGTATGTATTGTTATATATTTAATTACCTAAATTTAGGTTGAACAATAAACTAACTCTGACCGAAGGTCTGTGGTTCATTCACACCTGGAACATGGGGTACAGTTCTGGAGACCACATCTTCAAGGGGACACAGATAGGGTGGATAGTGTCCAAAGAAGAGCAACCAAGATGGTGCAGGGCATGCACAGGAGGAGGTATGAACAAAGGATGGAGGATCTTGACCTGTATTCACTGGAGATCAGGAGAGAGAGAAGGGATATGATCAAAACATTTAAATATCTGAAGGGAGTAAACAAGAAATTCTTGTTGCTGTATTAATAATAATAGTAATAACTTTATTTCACTTAAGTGCCCTTCAAAATACCAAAGCACTTTACAAAAAATTAAAACCACAATAACAAAATAAGCAAGAACAATATTAAATAGAATAACAGGTCCCTTCATTACATATCACTAAAGGCCTGACGCCATAAAAAAGTTTTCAGTGCCTGTTTAAATCATGCACACCCGCAGCTGACGGGTAGAGAATTCCAGAGGGTAGGAGCCATGAACATAAATGTGTGGGCCCCAGAAGATTTCAGCGATACCCTCGGAATCTCCAGCAACCCCTCATCAGCCAAACGGAGCCGTCGGCCAGGGCGTAGGGAACAAGCAGTTTTCAAGTAGTCAGGCTAAGTCTATGTAGGGCTTTACAAGTCAGTAAAGCAACTTTAAAGGTGATCCGCCCCTGAATCGGCAGCCAGTGCAGATCACACAGCACCGGAGTAATATGCAAAGATCGGAAATCCCCGTCAACAGTCATACAGCAGCATTCTGCACTTGCTGCAAGCGGAGATATCAACCCCAGGTAGCCCTAAGTAGAGGAGTTGCAGTAATCAAGGCGAGGTCTCAAAGGCGTGACCAACATAGGCAGATCCCCGGATGGAACGAGGTGCTTGATCCTGGTGATGTTCCTAAGATGGTAAAAGGAAGATCTGAGGACTGCCGACACCTGAGATCGTAGAGTCAGCCTGTCATCAAGTACCACCCCCAGGTCCCGCACCCATTTAGAGGTAAGGATCTGGGAGCTCCCCAGATAAAGTCCAGAGGGCTGGCCAGCCTTCAACACCTCTGTCTGACAACCTGGATCCACAGCCATCAACTCAGTTTTTCCCGTGTTCAACTTTAGCCAGCTTGAATTCATCCAATCCTGGATTTCAGTGAGGCAGTTGTTGAATATTGAGAGAGCACTATCCTGGTCAGGTGCGAAAGACAGGTAGAGCTGGGTATCATCAGCATAGCAGTGAAACCTCAGCTCATAACATCTTATAATGTCTCTGAGGGGCAGCATGTACACTGCAAACAACATGGGGGACAGCACTGAGCCCTGAGGAACCCCACAAGACAGAGTGGATTCGAGGAAAAAATTCCAGACAAACTCTCTGAGTTCTGCCAGTGAGGAAAGATGTAAACCACCTGAGGACCATGCATGTCAGGCCAAGATGGACCTCAAACACCCAAGCAGCACCCCATGGTCCACAGTGTCAAAGGCTGAAGCGAGATCAAGGAAAACCAAGATAGAATGGCTTCTCCGATCTCTCACCATCAGGAGATCATTGAGCACCCAAACCAGCGCAATCTCAGTACTATGCCTCTTTCGAAAACCAGACTGGAGAGGTTAGTAGATGTTATGGATGGTCAAGTGGTTCTCCAGCTGTGCCACCACTACTTCCTCAATAACCTTCTCTATAAAGGGAAGGTTTGAGATCGGTCTGTAGTTGGCCAGAGCGTCCGGGTCCAGAGAAGCTTTCTTCAGGAGGAGTGTTACCACCGCCTCCTTCAGGGAGCTTGGAAACTCACGCGAATCAAGGGAGCACCAGACAATTTGAACCAGGACCCTGCTGATAAAGTCACAACAACCAATAAACAGGGAAGTTGGGCCTGGATCCAAACTACAGCACATAGGGTGCATACTCTGGACAATCCGCATGACATCCGCGAACTCCAGCAGGTCAAAGGTACTCCAGGAAACATGAGGTGCAGTGACCAAGCACCAATCAACAGCATCCCCCACACAGTGAGTCAGGAGGATCTCTAACCTGATGTCGGCCACCTTATTTGCAAAGAATCAAGCAAGCTCCTCACACTCCACTTGTGAAAAAGCTCTTCAGAGGTGCAGACAGGTTGGGTTGCACAACCTGTCCATGGCTCGAAGAGTTGAGCTGGTCGATTCTGAGCAGCATGAATCTCCTCGGACAGGAATTCTGCCTTCTTACGGGAGATTGCTGATTGGTAGGCCTGATAGTGCTCTACTAATCTAAGGTGGTTGGCCTCCAGGGCGGAATTCCGCCAGCACTGCTCTAACCTTAGTCCTGGTCACCACAACTCCCTCAGGGACCCATCAAACCAAGGGGCCTGAGGGCGAAGTGGGAGAAGACAAACACAGACAGGAGTGATCAGGTCCAGGGCCATGAAGATGTCCTTATTATAGGCCAGGACCAAAGTCTCTGGACTCAAGCTGGCCACGGAGAACTCCGAGAGGTCAATTACCACTGCTAGGCCTTCAGGGCTCACATCCCATAAAGGGCGGTAACTGACCATCTCCACAGGGGCAGGGCCATGGAGGGGTGGTGCAAAAGTTGAACCTCACAGTGTAGTGATTGGACCAACCAACAGGTTCCACCCCCAAATCGGAGGCCTCAATCCCCAGAAGGAAAACCAAATCAAGAGAGTGACTGTGTTTATGGGTAGCAGAGGTAACAATCTGTGTAAGGCCCAGAGATGTCATCAACTGGAGGAAGTGCTGTCCAAATAGTGAGAGTTTGTCATCGACCCAGGCATTAAAATCACCCAGAACCATCAGTCTGGGTGACTCCAATGTCAGGTCCATGACAAAATCCACTACTTCCTGTAGGAATCACTTTTCATCCCCGGGTGGACAGTAGATGAGAGCTATCCTACAGCCTACATCTGCTACCACAGTACCCTCAAAATATTCGGTCTCCTCTACCAGTACACTCGTGAGGCCCAACTCGGTCTTGAAACAGACCACCACCCCCACCCCCCATGGTCCAGTCTCAAGCGGTATATCACCAAGTATCCAGCCGGAATTGCCACTTCCAACGTAACAGCATTTTCATCCAGCCAGGTCTCAGTGATGCATGCCAGATCAGTTGTTCCAACAAGATCTGCAATAATTGCAGTCATGTTCTTTTTTTTGTGTAATCTGTTTTATCCCTCACTCCTGCTCAGGTGCCCACCACTCCTTCGGGCTCTCCTAGGGTCCTTCCTGCTTCTGCCATCCCCTCTGAGTCCTGACTCTCCCGTGGGTCCCACTTAGCAGCCCTCCCTCAGTATCTCGGTGGTTTCCTTCACCGAGCAGGTCCCCCTCCTCTGAAGGGGAATGCACCAGTGGAGGGGGAACGCTAGCACTTACTTTGTTAGGCTGCAGGATGCTGCTGGGCACCCATGCGGAATGGCTCCCTGGGGGATGCCGAGATGCAGAGGATCCGGAGGCCGTCATCCGGTGAACTCCCAGCCATTTTCCCTTGTTCTGTTGGGGGCAGCGTAGTGACGTCACGGCATACACCGATGTCTGCTCCTCCCCAGTTAACATTTGGGCCATGCATCCTGCGCTACTCCCAGCCTCTGCTAGGAGCCAGCAGGCACCAGAACAGTCCCCAACCCTCTCCCCGGAGAAGGAGAGCTGTCCATGGGATGCTCAATCCTTCTCCCCCCGGCCGGCCCTTCAGTGACCGGGCTCTTTCCCGAACCCAGGTCGCTGGTGTCGCAAGGGAAATCCAACCGCCAGCCGGGCGGGCTGCAGTCGATTCTTAACAGATCTGGCATTGCATAACACCGCTTGAGTTGGACGGGTTTGAGGCCACCCTGGCTACTTGCCCACTAAAAAGGTGGTGCCCTTTGGTATGGGGACTAGACATGGCGAACCATGTTCCAGGCTCCATTTCGTCCTAGGGCGTCTTCTAGGCCTAACTACCCTGATGTGAGGGACCTGTTCATTCATCCTCTGATGTCCACACCCCCACCCCCCTACGCACAATACCCAGCACTTGGCAGCACTGGTAAGTTGATAACATCAAAGGTGGGGGGGGAGAACGGGTGAAGGACACGGAGGGCAGAGGACGAATAGCGCATGACCGGGGGGGAAGGTCTACACATTCCACAGGCTGACCAACAGTCAAAAAAACACAAAACACAGGTGTCTGACCCAAAAGGAAACCCCCAAACAAATAATAATAAAGAATAAAAATACCCACTCACAGCCAAAAACAAAATAAAAAATAAAAATGAAATAAAAATACACAACCAAAACAAAAATGAAAACCTTTCTCACACTATATAGATGGCTCCACTAAAACAGTCACTCTTACGCATTTTAAATGCATCCATAAATGCCCCAAACAACATAAATACCCACATCCCCAAATACTAAAATTTAAAATAATGTAACCAAAACAGCAATAGCAAGTGAATTAGTGTCTTGGATAGACTCTCCAACTGTAATTTAAGAATTTAATAATGTCCAAAAAATAGTGATTTTTGCAGGGGGGCTGTCACCACCCCCTAACAGTAGATTTAGACCAAAACATGGCCCTCTCACTGCCACATTCAAAACAGGTTATATGATATATTCACTGCTAAATAGGCTCTCTCACTGCCTATCCAAACTATGAAAATAAATAATCCTTAATGGCCAGTTAAAAAGTCCACAGCAACACTGCTCCACTTTGAAGAGACTCAGATAATACTAGATATTTTCTTCTCACAAGGTCCTCCAGTGGATTATATTGCCAGACCCCGAATCCACCCCAAGGAAGGCCTCAGAGCTTGACCAATTCTCTCCACTTAAGTAGCTGGAGCAATGCGATGCCCGTCAGGCAGCCCACCGCCACTTCAGGAACTCAGACAGTGCACACCCTCTGGTTGGTACCCCTGAGCCCCCCAGAGAGAATGGCTGCCCTTAATACCCGCCTCAGGATCAATTGGTTTGGCTAACCCCTTGTTGGGCCTCTACAATTAAGGCTTCCTCCCAAATGTCTCAGAGAGGTCCCCAAAACCAGTTCACAGCTCTCCTTCACAACCATAACAATCTCACCAAATTTACATCATACAGAAGCCGGGCTCCACAAAAACGCTATATCCAGCACTTCCAGGCTCAATCAGTATCCTCCCGATCACTCCAACAGCAGTCAGTCGCCTGTATCCACTAAACAGTGGCGGCTCTCGAAACAGCTTACCACCAGAAACTTCTTTGGTACTCCAAAATCCTGTACGCTGTTCCACCCAGTAGTCAATCATCTGTATACGCTAAAACCAACGGCAGCTCCCAAGATAGTTCAACACCGAAACTTCTCCAATCAAAATCTTTGGTGCAGAGCTTCTTTAATATTGCACAAGCCCCAGTGTCCGGAGTACTGCACGCCCTGTGAAACAGCTACCGGTACCAGTGTTAGACGCAAAAGGATCCCAGCCGAAACCCCTTCTGGTAAAACGGTAGTTGGATTAACATGCCGCCTCACAATTCACAGTTCTCACTACTGGTGGTTAGACAGAAGCTGGTGCCAATATTGGAATGCCGAAACAGTCCCAGCTAAAACTGCTACAGGTAAAACACCAGTCGGGTTAATATACCACCTCACAGTCCACAGTTCTTGCTACAGTTCTTGCTACTGATGTTTTAGCCACAAAACAAAACTAATAAAATAGTCAAAAATGATATAAAATAAATTAAAACAAACACACAACTGAGCTAAAATAGAGGCTGACCCAGCGTGGTCGCCATCTTGATCTTCATCCTCATATTGGTCCTTGTAACACAAGATCCACACAAACAGATGATTTGATACCTTTTATGGGACCAACAGAGTTGTTACGAAAGAAAACTTATTGACTTATTGTACACAGAGTTTAAGACAAATGTATCTGAACAGTACTTACACTATATAAATGTGTGAAACAGCAGGTGAATGCCTAATTTACACTAGGGCAGGTTGTCTTCTAACTCATTTTTACTTAACACAGGTATTTCCTTATTTAGAGACTTTTAACATTATTTAGTATGTATTGTTTAAGCTTATTTTTTCTTGTGGCTTTTAATCATAGTCATTTACTAATGCAAGCACAGACACACACTAACCGGGTTTTAAAATGAAGCTTTAGTGGTTTTTATGACTTTTCTCAGGGAGTGAGCTTTCAATTCTGTGATATTTGACCTTGGAATAACTTTCTTTTGATGGAACGTTGCTGTCTTTATATGGTTATGTTGTTTTCTGAATGCAGTTTTTGCCAATGGAGATCCTTAACAACTTTTCATCTGTTTTTTTTTTTTTTGTGTATGATCTGAGTTTTAAGAAAGTATGTTTTTCCAAATCAACTGCCATTGATTTCTGATGAAGGATTCTGTGTAATCCGAAAGCTAAAAGCATGTTTTCTTTTGTAACAACTCTGTTGGTCCAATATAAGGTATCAAATCATCAATTTGTGTGCATCGGGAATAAACAAGGTAAGGGAAGGAGCATCTTACGAGGAAGGAAAACCCCAAAGCTAGGGACACAGCTTAAAGCTAGAGGGTGGCAAATCAAGGGAAATGTGAGAGGTACTACTTCACTGAGAGGTGATGGGTCCCTGAATAGGCTGCCTGAAGGGGTGGTTGGGGTAAAATCAGTGGGGAATTCAAGAAGACACGTGATAACTACATGGGCTTAAATAAGAAATGGAAGGTAAGCACCCAGAGGGTAAAAAGGAGACTGGAATCTATACTGGGGAGGGAAGGGTACAAAAGCGGGGAGTAAGGGAGGGGGTCAGATAGACCTATGTGGGGGAGGGAAGGGGCAGACTGGATGGGCTGATGAGTCCTTTTCTGTTGACATATTTCTATGTTTCTAAGGTTACATTTATAGTCTTTTAATCATGCAGTGTGGCACAGAGAATAGCCAACTGCCACACATGCCCCTAAGGGGTGATTAACTGAACATTAGGATAACCCCTGGGAGTGCCTTATGATATTATTATTATTATTATTATTATTATATAAATGTATTTTTTAATAGTAGTAAACCATATTCAGTATTTTATTAGGCTCTACATGTACTGTATGTTAATGAAAGATTAACATATGGCTGAGAGAATGCTTACAGCCAATCAGAAAGCTCTGTTTTTCAGACCCATTTTATAGTAGAAGATAGTGGTGGCTGTTCTACATGTAATTGTATGTAGTTACAGCACTACCGTGCTAGATTTCCAGAATGGCTGCCTGACTACCACAATAAATGGTGCACTTTTTGTTGTTGTTGTGGAGCCTGCCTTGACTCTGCCAACCTCAGCCACCTCCTCACACCCGGGGACTTACCTTTCCTGTTTCCCTCTAATACCTCCTGGATTGACCCCAGGGAGAGCCACAGCACCAGCAGGGCTCCTGTGGCCTTCTGGGACAAGGGTGCTGGCAGGAGAGCTCACCGGCATTGCCTCCTTGACTTGCCCCCAAGGTGGGCGTGAGCCCTACTGGCCATAGAGGGCAAGGGATGAGTCCCAAATGTGCAATGACATGCAAGCAGGAGCCCGGCAGTGGGCATCATAGTGGCAGCCGCAATTTATTTTGCTAGTTTCATCCGGGTGGGATAGCGCAATGATGTCTGTGTCCACCCAACCCCACAAGTAATAGCGCTTGACACAGGGTATCCTAGCCTCCACCAGGGTCCACATCATGCTTGACACTCTACCCCCTCCTTCTTAGAGAAGGAGAACAGTCCCTAGGATGCTCAATCCTCATTCTGGTCAGCCCTCCGATGTTCCCAGGTCCATTCCCCAACCCGGGCCATCGGCGTCGCAGTCAAGTGCCCTGCCCCTGCGTCAGTGGGCTGGCTAAATGGTGCACTTTTAATCTCTCCAGTACCTGAAACATTTATTGCTATGCTCTGCATAATAATTTAAGCTGCCTGAGCCTCAGCAGGTACATACAACATCATTCACAAACATTGCTGTGCAGTTGCTGCTATTGATGTGCCCCCAGATGCTATCTGGTCAAAACCCCATCTGCCATCCTGATTGGCAGAAAAGGTTCCATGTGGTTTAGGAAAAGAAACCCATGATTTACACTTCTTCCTGCAACCAGGGTGTAGCACGCTCAGATATTAATACCCAACTAAAATGATTGTTTAAAATAAATTGCGTCAGCCATCTTGGTGTGGCATATATGGCTACTATCCTAATTGACATACCTTTATTAAACAGCTTTTTCCCACAAATTCACACTCAAAAAGCCACTCCCCATCTCAGTACACTATAATATTGTACTATCAAACTAAGAGTTAAAAAATGATGAAAAATGCAGTTATGTGTTTTTTGACTGGAGTAGAAATGTAGGGTTGTAATCATGTATCCATGATTATCAGTGGCACACACAGACTGACACCGTGCAAGGCACAAGTACTCCACCCACAAAACTGATACAACTTTTCTTGTCAGGGATTTGGTGCTGAGTCAGCTGAGTCAGTGCTGGCAGACAGCTTTCCTAGTTTCTTCTAGGAGTAAGCTGAGGCAATACACTGTGAAGTGGACTGGTTGGAACACTGCAGTTTGTTGTATTGTTTGGGACCGAGACGGTGGTTGAGTCAGCAGGATGTCTTTCAATCACATAGTTGCCAATGCACTATAAAAAGGTGTGTGCGAGCAAGCATATGCATGCAGACTGTGTTTGAATCTTGAGGTTTCAATGGTAACAAGAGACCTCTTGAGCTGTGCTCACAATGTATTTTGTTACCATAGAAAACTCTTGATTCAAACACAGGCTTGTTGTGTATGGTTGATCATACACAATCCTCTATATATTGTAGAGTGGAACCCTGTTATGCATGGAATTCCATGCCTTTGATATGCTTGTTGAGCTACAGTAGTGACATCATTATGTTGTTGGACATCATTATGTTGTTCTGCTAGAGTAGTGATACCACTACTGCAGCACAACATCTTAGAATGTTGCCACACAGCTGCTTTCCTCTAACCAATCAACCTGGAAGTTTTTTAACTTGAACTTACAAAAAGCTGTAGCACATTGAATCAATAATTTGAGTCCACCACCAACCCCCAAGCTCC
The DNA here is from genome assembly GCA_016271365.2 of Neoceratodus forsteri. Taxonomy (NCBI): domain Eukaryota; kingdom Metazoa; phylum Chordata; order Ceratodontiformes; family Ceratodontidae; genus Neoceratodus; species Neoceratodus forsteri. The sequence continues at coordinate 1,050,117,561 of CM057456.1, forward strand.
CGACCCTTGTTCATTTAAAGGAAGCAGAGTGTCTGAAATGAGCATGGATGCCCATATAGTATAACGATAATTTATGGGCATGCAGATACAGAACAGGTCTATTCTTCATCTCAGATTTCTATGGCAACCAATGAACTTCTCAAGCTTCACCCTCAAAGTTCCTGGTTACCATAGAAACCTCCTTGATGCAGATACAGGCTTATTGCATATGGCTGCCCTACATTACCTTCTATATTTTCATTTTATTACAAAACACAAAGATAAAATGCATCTGCACATCATCAATATTTTACTTTCTAATGTTCACACAGTATACCTTTTAAAACTGAAGTTCATGTTATGGAAAATGTTGCAACTACAGTACTGAACAACTTTTTTATTTTTAATTGCCATTTTTTCTCCTGTTTTAAATTATGCCCACCCCCACCCCATTTTGAGTCAGCTTTAGCAGTTTTTAGATGTCAGATAATTAAAAGATAGGGTACCTGGTTAATATGTCAAATGGAAAACAGCATGGGTGAAAACCACAAAGTCACATTATCGAAGAGAAAAACAGCTCCAGGGCAGAACAGCTACGGGGACATATTAGCACAAATAAAGTCTAGCGCTATCCCTGTAGCTGTTAAGGGACAGAAGAAAGGTTCTGCTGTGTGGTGTGCTGATGACCAGCTGATGTGGCGTGGAAGGTAGGGCACAGGCAGCGGAGGCTGGCAGAACGAAATTGCTATGTGTCTCAAGGAAGGTGAATTTTTTTTTCTTTTGTGGGACTTGTCTCCCCCCTATCGACTTAGGGCTGGATTACACCTCCCTTCCCCAAGGATTCCTCCTCCCTGAGGTTCCTTCCTATCCCCAAGTTGCTTCCCCCTGGTGGTGGTGATTATATTTAGGTTGGGGGTGTGGGGGCAGAGACCCCTGCAAACACATAGTCTAGCACTTTGTTTTTTTGTTGCACTTTTATAGCACTTGAGTGTTTTTTGGCAGGCGCTATTTTTGCTGTATTCCTTGCGTGGTTTTTGATCTGCACTGTTTTCAGTTCAGCATTTTGACCCCATGCCCTCTTTAAGAATAGCTGACACATGTTTCCATCAGTATTCTCAGCAGTTTTTAAACACCAGTTCTTTTAACACTACTCTTCTTGTGACTTAGACAAACCTACATGTTAGCAGACACTGCTCTCCAAACTTCCATAACACTGTGATCATCAGGGCTAACTACATACCACAGAACTAGGGTCTGGATTTTCAAAGGTATGGATGCAGAACTTGTGGCAGTTGTTCTGCTGCAGCTGTGTCACTGCAAGTGCACCAAAATGGTTGTGGGCTATTTTCAAACATTTTCAATCACAAGAGTGTGGAGTGCACATTTATGGAACACATACAAACTGTCTCAGCTAGGACTTGAACCCAGGTCTCCCAAAATATTCTTCCAGTTGTGCTGCCAGCTGCACCACCAAGGAAACTGGAAATGACCATCCTGGAGCACTTACTCTTTCTCCAGTGCGCAACATGGTGCTGCACAGATAATTACATTTTCAATCACAAGAGTGTGGTGTGTACATTTATGGAACACATACAAACAGAAGAGAGAAAGAAACAAGTGTCTCAGCTAAGACTAAACATGACACATTTGCAACGCTTCACTCACTTTATGGAAATAAAAGTGATGTATGCATCACATTTATGATACGTTCATTTTTGATGTCCAACTTGCGGCACTTGCGGCGTGAAGTTAGACCACATTTTCTGTAGTCTAAGTCATGTCACAGGCAGTGCAGGTACAACACAGTTGTGCCACAGATCTTTAATTGTTCAGTCCTAAAGCCACAATGTGATGAGTATAAACCAGCATGAGGAACCATATACAGTAAGTAAATTTGGAAACAACAACGAGCAGCATGCTAAAGACAAGAACCTCAACACAAAAACAATGAGGCAAGGGTTATCCAAAAGAGAACTGGCAACAAATTTTAGGTTTCAGTGGCATGGCCTGGCTAGAGAGCATGGTGGATGCACATTAGCTGGCTCCTGAAGGAACCTGCATTATAACAGCAAAATGTGATATTTAATAGGCTCCTTTTTGTATGAGAATGGCACCGAATGGCAGCATTTTACCATGTCTTCAAAAAAATCAAATAAAAAGTAAACTACCCTCCAATTTGAAGGATTGGTGAAAGCTGCAGCTGCAATGGCGGAGGGCCATACCAGAGCACAGATATTGGCTTCAGAATCACCACAGGATCAGGGCACTCAAGACCCTGCCATAGCAGCTCTATCTGCTGTAATGAGTAATGTACAGAATGAAGTGAGAGACGACTTTGAAAACCTCACTGCCCAGGTAGCTATCATTCAAACAGTGGTTGCTGGACTAGCAGAAACTTCGGCCATCCACAGATCCGGACTGGAGGAAGCCCAATGCTGGATCAGTGATCTGAAAGTTACAGTCACTAATCTCGCCAGAGAAAAACAATCTTAAAAGAACAAATAGAAAAATGAGTTGCCCACTCTAAGAACCAAGACAACTGAGCTGGAAGATCAAATATACGAATCATTGGGCTACCAGAAAGCTTGGAGGGAAAAGAAGGTGGCAAAGCAGTTCTAAAATGGCTTGTCAATAAGTTGGGGCTGGAACCTGCGGCAGTGAATTATGAAATACAATGAGCACATTGTATCAGTCCGAAACCAAAGCCAGGGATAAACCAAGGCATTATTTAATCAAGTACTCCAGTTCCCTGAAAAAGAAGGTAATTAGAGTAGCCTGAACCCAAGGACCGATCACTGTGGAGGGAGGTCGTATCCATATTTCAATATTATAGTAAAGATCTCCAGGGCGTTAAAACAAACCTGCACCACTGGGGATGGATTTCAAATTATTGTACCCGGCAAAGTGACATGTCACAAAATCGGGCTGTCCACCTAGAATTTTTGAAAAACTCCAAGATGCTGAACAGTATATAAATGTAGAGGTGGTAGCAGGAGAAGGAAGATCCCATCCCTGATCAACCACGCAAACTCAATAATTATACAAGGTGAAGTACTGTAACTCATACTCAAAAAAAAAAAATAATTAAAAAAATCAGGATGGCACTGTAATGATGAGCTGATCTGTCCCCTGGTATGTGGCGGCAAAATTCTGCCTTAATCAGATAAAAATGTTGTCATTATCTTGGGATTGATATCACATGGCACGATGTGGTTGCATCCCACATGGGATTACCTTGCCTTTATTCTACATGTGCAGCAATAGTATATACAATTTTGCGGTGCTGGGTTAATTATGTGGTGACTGTTGCGGTGATATGAAGGAGCAGCCAGGAGTCTATTGTATAATGGTTGTCCCTCTACATTGATGAAAGGGTAAAACAACATGGTCACTGAATAAATTCCCATGCAGCCTACGCACATGTTATGCCTTTGTGGGTGGAATCTGACACAGAAGAGGCAGCAATACATATCACTCAGGTGAAATTAACACAGACAATCGCAGTGGCCAATCACAGTGTGGGATTGGTCACACCCACCGTATGCCTCATGTCAGCACAGATGTGTGAAGTAAAACAGCATGGTGGTCAGCAGTATTTATTTTATTTTAACTTTGTTGACCGGGAAAGGCACACTGAGCCGAGGCTCATTTCCAGGTGCGACCCGGATGGTGTCATGGTGGTCAGCTTCCTGAACAACAGCACTAACAATGCCCATCACAAAATGTCTTAACCTTGGCTGAAGGGTTGAACTCTGCTGTCTAGGTGAGTGAGTGATCGATCCTTTCTCCATGTTCTGAGCTGTTTAATAACGATGTAAAATATTATGTCTGACTGACTGAAATTACAGCTGCAGTGCATGGGCTGATAATGAGGCTTTTGACCTGGCTGGTTTTTTTTTCAATAGTAATTTTAATTAATCAAATCTAGTCAGGATGGCTCTCAAGTTCTGCTCTGCATTCAGCCCATGCACTGTCCTTATGGATATTAGTGGATGTAAGCCCACCACCTTGTTTGAGATCAATTCTTCAGAAGTTTTGACTTTGTTTTTCTCAATTTCCACTACAGTCACTCCCCAACTAAGCCTGGGGCTGTAAGCAGAGACGGGAGGGGACGGATGAGATAAGATTAGCTTTGTCACTTTGAACTGCCTATGATGAGACTGCAAGATTTACGGTCAGAGCGACGTCACTGTACAAGTCCATACCTTATATTCTTATGCGTTTCCATGATTTGCTGGAGCAAAGAGCTAGCCACCCCAGGGCAGATAGTGCGTCTGGGTCAGAAGGCATATAAGTTTGAAAAGGAAAAACCTCGCACCTATTTAAGATCCCCAGAAAAGGATCTGAGACTACTCCAATATTCTGGAGTTAAAAAGCCATATTTATTTAATACAACAGCTTAAAAAACAGGTACATGGCATTAAATATACAAACACTACCCCACAGTGCAATAAACTATCACCAACGGTGTTTCTCACCCTTGCGGGTGCTTTTTCAAGGGGTAGTATAGCTTGTGCCCCCTGCTGGTGTTTATATCAGCAGTAGTCATTAAATAACAAGATTACTAAAGCAGCTACTCGCAATCCATACCTAAAAACATGCTCACGTATTACCATAAGTAATTAAATACCCTTGCTTCCTTAAAACCAATTCACATAAGGTAATCATTATACTGCCCCCCCACACACACAGAATCAAAGCATTTGAATCCAAGGTAATCAAGTATATGTTCCATCCAATTATGCAGCCCTTAAAGCAGTTCTCAGTCAATTGTGCTTCTGCTTCATTCCTTGCCACAGGTTTGTTATGGATTCTATTTGGAGCAAAATTTCTGGGGAATCTGATGATTGCCAAGGGAGCACGTCCATTGTTCTCCTCTCACATTCATAAAGCGCATATGGAAGAATAAAATCACAACAGTTAATGCCTAAATACAACTAAAATCCTTACAGTTTGCAGACAATATATATATACAGTATATATATACATATATATATATATATATATATATATACAGTATTATGTTCACATGTGGACCAACTATTTTATTTATTTAAAAACGGTTTCATTTCAAACGTACTGTTTAATCCTGATCTCCTAAGCTACATTCAGTTTGACAATCCACTTTGCTTCAGTACTCAATGTTTTGTTGTTTAAATCACCCTCGTGGGCTCAACTGTACTTTTCTATGCCCATATAGGACTAGGTATGTTCCATTTCTTCAAAAGCAAATTTAACATGGGCTGTGAAAATAATTGTTACATCTTCATTTGCAATATCTCCGCAAATGTTCGCTGATTCTTATTTTAAATATTTTTGTCTTTCTGATGTAAAACTAGGGCTGTGTGAATAATGAATACTATTTCCCAAATACCACGAATAATGAGCTATTCGTTATTTGAATCTGAATAACGAATAGCTCACTATTCGTCTGTATTCATGGAATAATATAACCACCTTTCCCTCACCCTCAGATAGCACCCAGACCCCCAAGTTTTCCAACCACTATTACATTATTTAAAAAAATCAGCCAGTGCAGTCCACCTTCCTCCACGGTCATCTGCCTTCTTGTGAATGAAACTGCACCTGTTTGCGAGAACGAGCTGATCACGTGATCAGCTCGTTCTCTATATAAGTGCAAGCATATGTGGTTTCATTCACAAGAAGGCAGCCAGCCGTGGAGGGGGGCGGGCTGCACTGGCTGCCTTTTTCTTACATTTATATATCTTGTTTAGGTGCAGGCAGGGTGCAGGGGGAGGCAGGGTTGCTGCTGTGGCTACTGGGGAGTGGAGGTGGAGGAAGACCATGGGGAGGACTGTTAACTTTAATTTAGTAATGAAAACTGGCAGCCAGCCATGGAGGTGGGTGGGGTTGTGCTGGATGCCCCAAAAGAATTTGCTGCCTTTTTTATATATATATTGTAATAGTGGTTGGGAAACTTGGGGGACAGGGTTTGGGTGCCATCTGCCAAATATGAATAGAATATTCGGCTGACTATTCAGTCATGCTGGCCCAATACCAATATTTGGCAGAATATTCAAAAAGGTATTCGCACAGCCCTAGTAAAATATCTCCACACGCTGCTGTGGCCTTATATACAACCACTGCCATATCACAAGTAATGAGATCCTGGATCTCAAAAATCTCCTTAGTGTGTGGATTTTGAAAAAACTTCTCTTTTGTGACACATTTACAAAATTTGCATCCACCACAGTAGGTACATCCGGGGAGGGGGGGAACATAGTACTGTCTCGTCTCTGTGTTCCCACTGCTAGGAGTGAACCAAGGCATCCCTAATATTTCTAGATCTCTGAAATACTATTCTAGGCAGTTTCACTTTATAACTTTGTCCTAGGACAGGGTCTGCTTCTATAATTCCCCAGTTTTTCTTTATAATATCACCAATAATTTTTGACTGTGTGCCATATTTCATGATATACAGAATATTCTCATCATGCATGCTATTACCCCTATTTTCACCTCTCTCCGGGTTCAAAATAGCATCCCTGTCTTGCCCTTGTGCCCAGTTCTTGGCTGTCTCAACAGTTTGTTTTATAGCCCTATTCACGAACCGTTCTTGCATCTCACTACTCTCTCATTATAGTTCTGGTTTGTACTACAGTTCATCAATGTCTCAAAAATTGGCTGTGGGGAATATTATCAATCGCATGTCTAGGATGCATGCTGGATGCCTCTAACACAGAATTCCTGTCTATAGACTTTCTATTTGTCTGTATCCAGCTCCCCCGCCCATTCTTTTGTACCATCACATCAAAATACTGTAACAGATTCTTTCTGCACTGGACTGCAAAGAGAACTGCAGAATTTCATTTGTACTTGTAAATACCTTACACATCCAGTCAGCTGTGTACTAGCTCCATTCCATATAAAACTACATCATCAATGTACCTGTAATAAACAACAATTTTGCCCCAAAATAAAATATATTCAGCATTTGATTATTGATGTGAATTAATTCCCAAAAGCCCATGTATAAATTAACATAGCTGGGGTCTAAAGATGCCCCATCACTGTCCATGAATTTGTAAAAATGTGAGCCCTGAAAATAAAACTATTGCATGTTTAAGCAATAAGCCACAAGGGTGTGGTTGTTGGGATTTACCATGCTGGTGTGGTTTGCCCACGAGGTGCAGCCGAAAGGGTAAATCCTCAGTCATGGAATTCCCCTGACAACCCACACCCCCGAGTGGCTTATTGCGATTATACAATGTTTTTGTTCAGTTTTTGTATTAAAAAAATAAAGAAAAATACAGTGTTTTAATAGTTTAAATAGGTTTTATTTAATGTATTGTTGCACCTAAAAAAATAGTTCCCTGGTGGTAGGTGAAACATCGGGCAGATGAGTGGCTGACGTTCTTGCTAGTCTTCTTCCCAAACAGACAGACACAGATATAGTTGGTTTTTAAGTTTGAAGCCTTTTTCATTTCGGGTTGTAACATGAGAGATAAAGACAAGGCTGTAATAATGGAGAGGAAGCGAGATCAGACGGTGCAGCTCTCAGAGTGAGAGACTGCGAGGTTTTTGTTTTTTAAAGCGTCTATTCCACGAGGGAGCTAGCTAGTGTGAACAATTTCTGTTATGTGTTGCTGGTGACCCAGAGAGAGAAGAATGCAAGGCTTGTTCTTTTTTTATTTGTTTTCTCAAGCCTTGGGAATGAGTTCTGAGCAGTTGTTGGGCTGTACAGAGCAGGATGTTTTTAAGCGTTGCAAGTGGGCTAGAGGCAGGGCACCAGAGATCATGGTTCTCTATACATCTTCCAGGTATGGGGCCATAGCGGTGTTCGGGAATTTGTTGTAATGGTTTTTGTTTTGTTTTTTTTCCCTGGTTACATTAGTGTTTTTTTTACTGTTGCTGGTGGTGGATTCGCGCTTACTGACAGTGGGGACAGTGGTAGGTCTAATTTCAGCATCTCATTTCCCTCCTCTGTCACATATGATTCTTAGTAGCCTCCTCTCCTGTTTTCCTCAAATGTTCAAACGGGGAGCGAAATATGAAAATGTAGTGCTGACTGGCAAACATTACATATTTAATATTGATCGTGGCATACTAACGTAAAGCATAGGATTCCTCCTTTATGCCATGGTTAATTAATGGTTTGAAACTTAGGGGGCAGTTGGTACAGCAGTGTTTAGTGATGAAATAAAGATGGTGGCTCGGAATGATTTTTGAATTTATTTTTTTGGTGTTATTGAGATACGGCTGACTGGCACTTATTCCTGTTGGTATATCGTAGGATTTACCATGGCTAAAATGTGCCAGTCAGCCAATGAGGATGCTTGATTGTGGGACCCCATTGTATAATAGAACATATTCAATACATTCCATTAGAAATTCCAGGAGTGGAGGGTCAATTATATTGTCATTTTCCAGATAGTATCTCATCCCTGTGAGACCTTCTGCATGTGGCACATTAGTATATAAGGACACAACATCCATACTGACAATTAAACTGTCATGTCCCACCTGCACCCTTCGAAAACTTATATAGGAAATCAGAGGTGTCCTTGATATGGGAAGGTAGTCTACAAACCAGGGGTCTGAAATGGTAGACCACAAACTTTGACATTTTGTTCTGTCAGACTACCAATACTAGCTATTATTGGATGCCCTAGGTGTGTGTGTGTGTGTGTGTGGGGGGTTCTAGGGATTTATGAACCTTTGGGAGGATATAGAAACTAGGGAGAACAGGGTGGTTTACTTTTAAAAAATCCCTTTCTTCCAGGCGAATGATGCCTTCATCACATGCATTGTGTAAAAACATATCAATTATTTGTTTAAACCCTTTTGTGGGGTCACTTTGTAATTTTTGATATACATTTTCTTGATTGAGTCGACCACACTTCTGCATCATATTTCTCAGTATCTAAAGCATAATCACTGTAAAGCCTCCTTTATCTGAAGGCTTTATGGTGATATAGCTGTTCTCTTTCAAGTCCTGTAGCACTTTTCTTTCCATATTGCTCATATTAACACACCCTCCCTGGGTGGATATGCCAGCAATGATCTTATTTCTTGTATACATTTTGCTCAAATGCAATTACAGAAGGGCATAAGGTGGACAAAAGTGGACCCCATTTAAAAAAACCTTGTCCATAATATGTCCGTAACATTATTCCATCTATTCTTATTCTGTCTAGAGATGACCTCCTTGTTGTTGCACCTGTGGCCTTCGGTGGATCTGCTGACCCATGTGGATCTGTGGACCTCTGTACATCTGTGGACCCCTGTGGTAGTCTGCCTGCTACACCTAGCCTCTTGCCCCATCATCCACTCCTGATCTCATTTCCTGGTCTTCTGGTTGCTGGAACTAAACCTGTTGGCTCCTTTGTTGTGCTCCCTCCAGTGACATCTCTAAAAAAACAGTCTTGCCAGAGCTGTCCTAGTTGGGGGTAATATTTTGTTCACCCCCATTTCTAAGTATTGGTTTTGGTGGATCTGGTGTTTGTTTTTTAATCATCCAGTCCTGCCCTTTTTCATAATCATTCTTGTCACAGATGAAGTTCTTCTGCTTTGAAATTTGGAACTTTTTGTCCTGTGACTCTATTGATTTTTCAGATCCTCTGCATAAGCAGCATATTCATGATGGCTTTTAAACTTCAAAATGCGCTGCTCTTTGCTTTCCAGATCTAATTGCACCTCCTGCTGTAAATTTTTTGAATCTTCCAATGAATCTTCTATTAGCAGGAGATCACCCCTGTTGCATGCCGTATCCCATACTCACATCAAAAACTGCCTCTCCATTCCAAAGGCAGGTGTATTCAACACTCTCAACCCTCTCCGTCCTCAGTCCCCAAGAGGTGTGCTTGTAGAGTGGTTTGCAGCCAATCGTGCCTTTAAAGTCATCCGCTGGAGCTGATTAAAGGCTGATCACAGTGTCGTATTTTCTGCTGCAGTATCTGTCTGGAATTTATATTCCCTAACTCGCCCAGTATGCAGTTAACATTCCCTTTATGGGAAAATAAATCAAACATGCTACTGTGGGATGTGCCTTCAATACCTGTACCAGTTCCTGCATCTAGGTTTGCTGTTATATCCATTTTCTCCGGGTTTCTCCATAATTACCAGTTTAAAAATATTATGACTGTGTGTGTTCTTTTGGATTCAACTGGGTGACACCTGCAGTGCTTTTGCCAGTCTTGGTCAGGCTACTGGAACGATATGGGTGATTTTATTTAATTTTTTCAGATGGAGTATTGGTAGCAGTACCTGCTGCAGTGATTAACTGCCGTAGGCTTTTCATTTTAGGTGCGCTGATTAGTTGTGTCTTATTACTTGCTAAGAGAAAACAAAAATGGCTGTATTTAAAACTGAACGTTCTATGTGGCACATTAGTTTTCTTGTACTGCATCTGGACTTTGGAGTACTTGTTTTTACCTGTGCATTAGACAGATCTAATGCAGGTAGGAACCAATCAGGAGCAGGATTTTCCTACCCATTTTATAAAACTCTGTATAGGTTTTGCCTCCCACCCCTTCCTAGAGTGGGGGAAGACATTGCCATTTACTTGTTTTTCCTTTTCTATTATAACACACAAATATTTAAGTGTTCAACCAAATGACCAGTTAGCTATCCACCAAAACAACTACGGGGAAGATGCATATGGTTTATGCATCTGGGGGGGGAGGGGAAGTTAAAGTACATTGTCTCTTAAGGGTTTTTCTCTTAGGGAACTCGGTTCTATTAGGGGTGGGACCTCCCACAGCAAGTTTTGAGCAATGTTTACAGGGTGCAGTGGGAGGATTGGAATGGTTCTTTCTTGGGGTTCTTACTTATTGTTTTTCTCAATTGTGTGTGCTGTGGAACCCTTCACTGGAAGTAAAGGGAGACAGGCAGGGTGAAGGAATGTTATGGTTGGTGTTATGTTGTCCATGTTCCTGTTATTGTTTGTTAATAGCTGTTATAAAACTTGATTTCAGCTTGCTATTTCAATTTGCATTGAAACACACTGGTATACACTGCAGAAGAGATGTGGATAATAACGTAACAACATATTCATGGAATATCAATGGCTTAAAAATACATGCTAAAGGAAAAAAGGCATTGGGTAAGGTTTAAGGTATCCACTAGAGCTGTGTGGAATATAAAATTCCACCCATAGAATGCCCATGGATTAACATTCAGATTCCATGGAATTTCATAGAATCTGTGTGAAAATTCTGTGAAATGTTGTCATATTTTAAGTTTCAGTTATTTTGCTCTACTTTTAAAACTGTGTATCAAACTGACAGTTAGTAAAACATATGTGACCAAACCTCAGAGGCTGTAGGCTATAAAGGGGTGAAGTTTTGGAAGGCCACACATTTAATCAAAATTACATTTTCAGTTATTTCAATCTAATTTTAACATTTCTTATCCAAATATCTCCACAGTTTCAGGATTTAGAGACACCTGCAACATGAATATGTACACCATGTTTTAAATGTCAAGCTTCAACAGGGGCTGAGTTATACAGCAGGCAGTTAATGTTTTCCAAAATTTAGATTTCTGTTATTTTAGTATAATTTTGATAGTATTAATTGCAATGTTATAAAATGCTAAAGGTATACAGGTTATCACTACATTTGTATATGTACATAGCTTCGTATTTGTAGCATCAAATGGAACTAAGCTATAGCCTGCCAAACATGCTGCCAACATTTACATTTCAGTTATCTTCTTATAATTTTAAAACAACATATCCAAATGTAACCAGATTTGAAACATTTAAACAGCTGTTCCACGTGGTCATTTCTGAAAAGTTCATAGTTATAACTTTAAACGGGACTGAATAAAAGTCAAATTTTCACAACATTTTAAAATTCAGTTTTGCATGAATGTAAACTGCAAATTTATAAATCCTGAAACTGAAAAACTAGAGAATAGAATTCCATTAAATTTGTCAGGCTCTTAGACCTTACAAGGAGACTCTGTGTGTCAATTTAATTAATTGCTTGCTGTCTTTAACTGCAAAATAACTTCTGTACTTAAAGTCAAATTCTATGAGTCTTTGTGAAAATTGTGGAATTTCATGAATATGCCATAAAACCGGAATTCTCCAGTTTCACTCATCCTTATCAAGGAATTCAAATTAAAGGATAGTGGCATGAGAGGCAGGTAATGCAGGGGCTCACCAGGTTCAGGAGTCAGATGAATAGTTTCACCAAGAAATGGACAGCTGAGCTAGGTAACACACCAGTGGCAGATCTCCAAGTTGGAGCAAGGAAGCACAGAGTGTCAACAGTTCCAACATGAATGCAGGATATATAAGGATCACACCAGTAAACTGTTGATCCAAGGAGCCTGACGTACATGCAATTCTGGGATTTAGAGGCACTCAAAAAGATATAGTGGGGAAGACAATGTCTAGGGCATCAGGAAGAAAGAATTCTGGCTATTCCAACAGGATAGGTGGATAATAAAATGTGTAGGCGACTCTCATTTTTAGGGATTGTGTCACTGTAAAGAACAAAGAGTATATCAGTAGGATCAGTAGTTCTACTGAGTCAACCTGGCTATGCTAAGAGAGAAGGTGGTGGGGGAGGGGCAAAATAGCCATCCAGAGAGGAACAGCAGGACTGCAAAAAGCTCAGCCCAGTTTATCAAATGAAGTAGTGATATGGGCATTGTAAATATTAAATTTGACAAAAAGAATTCGGATGAAAAATGTTAGTAATATATAAATATATAAATTGAAATAATGTTAACATATATATAAATTAGTTTAGCAGTTTTAAATTTACAGTGATAAATATATATATATATATATATATAAATATATATATATATATATATAAATATATATATATATATATAATATATATCACTGTAAATTTAAACTTAAACTAATTTATCCAGTTCTATTAGACACCAGGATACACATCAGATATGCATGTCAAATGTTAAGTCTATGTCTGCAAGAGCAGAGAAGTTACAAACATCAACATTTTGGAGAGTTTTCACAAAATGTTGCAAATATTACATAGTAAACTTTTGAACCCTGTAACTAAAACTCTCTAATCCAGTTCACTCCATATTTAGATGATTCTATAACCATTACAAAGGTTATTTGTACTAATTTATACAAGTCTAGCTCCAAAGGTGCATGAGTTATATGCAGATAAAAGTTTTCATGAACTGTCCCTCAAAACAAAAATGATAGAATTTAAGCACATATAATTTTGAGACGATGCATCCCAATGTTATGAAATCTGGTACAGTATGTGCGCTTGTAACAGACTACTTTGTCCACTATCAATTAGTCCATTACAACTGGCATCTGCTGCATCCATTTACCAGAAAAACAACCATATTTTCATTTCATTCATCTCTAACACGGTCAGCATAGAGCGTAGTAGTGATTACAGTTCTTCTAAACTTTGCTAGCCTTTTTTCTGGCAAACCACACCAAACAACGAAAAAATAAATAAACCCCCGCCCAAAATAAAAATGCTGTGAACTGTACCATGCTCTTGTTGGCTCTTTACGTTGAGCAGTTAGTGTTCGGATTGTTCAAAGTGCTCTACCTGCAATTCTGAGAAGGGCTAAAGTACTCTACAATGCTCATTTGCTTTATGCATTTCAAAGTGTCAGTGCATGTTGGAGTTCTGCATTTGAAATGGACAGTGTTTCAGAGTTAATGGATTGAAGTCAGAATTTATTTGCAAAAGCATAGCAAATGTAAGAGCACCTACAAAGCAATAGCAGAGTTAAAACATGCAAGATCAGTTGATGAAGTAGCAAAACCCTCAATACACATACAGTAGGTGAAAACTAATATTTTGCAAACACGGGGAATGTCTTCAGTAACCTGTGGTAGAATGAGGGTGTTTAAGTAGGGAGTATGATTGTTTGATTGCCATGTGGAGTTCATAATGGGCTCAAGTAAACTAGGTGCTAACTGCCCTCTGGCTGCCTCAGACAGCCGTTACAAGCGGAATTACAGGTCCATTTAAACCATTAGTTTTTAACATGGGATTAATAGGAAATGGTGTTTAGAAACATGAATTTGTCTGTTACAACCGAAGGTCTGTTTAAACTGAGTCCATTACAAGTGGAATATACTGTACATTTTTAGAACACCTATCACAAAGCAGTCATGCCAAATTTAAGATCTCTGGACCAATAGATGGCTGAAGTATATGCAGATACAAATTTTCATGAAATATCCCACAAAAAATAAAATGACAGATTTTGAGCACCTATAACCTTGAGACAATCCTTCCTAATATCATGAAATGTGGCACATTGCTAGAACAACAATCAAAAAGTAATAATGCCAAATGTAAGATTGCTGGCCTAATAGACGGCTGAGGTATATGCAGATAAGTGTTCATGAATTTTCCCACAGAAACTAAAATGATAGATTTTGAGCACCTATAATTTTGGCACAATTTATCCTAATTTCATGATGTTTGGCACATTATTCAAACTCCTCCCAGATAATATGCTTGAAAAATGTCAGCTTTCTAGCTCAACAGGCAGCTGAGTTAAGATCACTTTAATACCTTTTAAAATTTCATGAAATTTCATTAAAATTCCACAGGATTTAATGGAATTGTGCAAATTTTCATTGATATTCCATTAATTCAGAATTTTCTCATTCAGCACAGCTCTAGTCTCCACACAGATATTCTCTGTCTCCAGGAGACTCACATGATGATAGGTAGGGCAATCACACTGCCAACAATTGGGTAGGGGAATGGTATGGTTCATATTTCACCTCAAGGGCAAAGGGTGCAACCATCTGGATCACACCCCAGTTCCCAGGAGCCATCACTAAGGCTTGCCTGGATAAAACGGGGTGGGGGTGGTATTATGTATTAGTATACATACAATTGAACACAGGACAAAAATCTGCAGTTGGATCTATTTATGGTCCAAACCTTGATTCATTTGACTTCTTTAACAGACTGTCTGTGGAGATGTCAAACATGAAAAGGCCCTTGGATACTGTGTGGAAACTATAACTGTCTTTTAGACACTATATTGAACCATTCTTCTAGGACAAGAGGGTTGAGATCTAGAAGCGCTTAGGCTTTATACCATTTAATGCAAGACAATAGACTTGTGGATGCCTGAGATGTTGCAATCCTACGGTAGGAAATATACTCATTATTCCCATTCTGCAAAAACCTATGCCCATTTGGACCTCACCCATTTTTATCAAGGACTGCTGTCAGTGATCAAATCAGTTATGCATGGGCGCTATAGCTATCATCGACCACTCGCCCATGTACCTTACTTTGACTGGGATAGGAACCACTGGGCATAAATAAGGTGCAGAATGGAGATTAGATCCTACTCTACTTTAAAAGGCTGATTTCAGTTATTTGTAAAAAAGCAGATAATAGATTATCTAGCAAATAACCCATCTGGACAAACTTCTGCTGCCGTTAGATGGGACACATTGAAGGCTGTGCTCAGGAAAGCCATTATCTCATTTGCAGTACATAAAAAGTAACAGTGAACAGAAATAAATTGATTTGGAAAATCAAATCTTTGAAAAAGAGAAGGCCCATATGGCCACCCTGCTCCAGAGCAGCGTCAAGTCCTTCAATGTTTAAAGTGGGAATACAGTGCAGCTCATAATGCCAGCATTGAGCAGACCTTGTTACTAACCTAAGCTGGCAATTATTTTGAAGGAGAAGCTGGGGGGAAGTGGCTAGCATGGCAGTTGCAAAGTAAAGAAGGGCCAAAAAACATTGCTGAGATCAAAAATATGGTGGGGAATAGGCATGCACAGACTCTGAGATAGGAGAAAGTTTCAGAATGTATTACAAAGCCCTATATAGTACAGTGGATTCACCCATAGACATCCAGATTAATGATTTTTAAAAGAGCGACACTCCACTATAGATATTAATAGTAGAGGAGTGCTTAATGCACTGATACAGAGGGCTGAGATTAATAAGGCCATCATGCATCTTGGGCGGGGGGGGGGCCCTGTTCTGACGGCTTCCCTATCATTTTCTTTAAATGCTTTCAGACTGACCTTCAAGAGTCACTCATGGCCACGATAGAGGAATGTCTGGCAACTGGAGTATTGCCCCCTTCAATGTGGTCTGTTACCATTATAGTTCTCCCAAACCAGGAAAAGACCCCCAATAATGTTCCTCTTACAGACTGATCTTTTTACTAACAGCCGACTACAAAATTCTGCCTCGTATTCTGGCAATTCGGTTAAAGAGAGTCCTGCCAAACATAATACATGACGACCAAATAGGTTTTGTGAAGAGTAGACAAGGGAAATGTAATGTAAATCCAAAGACACAAAACGAGCAGCAGCTATTAGTCTGTGCTGCACTTCCAGAGGTGGCTCACGTCCAAAGAAACACAAATCCTAGAAAGATAGTGCACACAGCGAGATTTAGCCTTGTTGCATGAAATAAAGGAATGTCCAGATTTAAAGCAAGGTCAAGCTTTCTTTACTTTTGGTAAATCCTTCCCATGCAACAAACAAGTTGATACAAAATCAAATGGCCAAACGTGTCCCTAGCACCTCGACTCTCATGAGTCTTCAGAGGGGGTCTCTGAAGACTCGCGAAAGTCGAGGCACTAGGGGCATGTTTGGCTGTTTGATTTTGTATCAGTTTGTTTGTTTGCTGCATGAGAAGGATTTGCAAAAAGTAAAGAGAACTTGACCTTGTTTTAAATCTGGACATTCCTTTATTTCAAGCAACATGCTGAATCTCACTGTGCACACTACCTTTTTTAGGATTTGTGAAATGTAATGTAAGGAAGATGCTAAATGTGGTTTGGTGCTGGCAAGGAACTGTGCAGGAGAAAAAGCTGTAGTCTTAAGTTTGGATACTGAGAAGGCCTTCAGCTGTGTGGAGTGGGGGTACATGTCTTCAGCCCTGAGGAATTTTGGCACTGGAGAAAATATGTTTTAGTGGAGCAAGACTCTTTATAATTAACTCACCACCCAAGTCTTGGTTAATGGCCTACTTTCTAAATCATTCCAGCTGAAAAGAGGTACATGGCAGGGTTGCCCCCTATCTCTGCTTATGTATGTGATGGCATTGGAACCTCTAGCAGCTGTAATGAGACATGATCAGAGATTGGAAGACCTGAAGTTAGGGGTCTCAAATTTTAAGCTTGCCCTGTTTGCAGACAACCTGCTGGTATACTTAAAAGATACCCAGCAGGGACCACTGGTCCTACAGGACATACTTGCAGAATACAGGAAGATAGCTAGCCATAAAATCAACTGGATGAAAAGTGAGTTGTTGCCTCTGGGTAGAGTAGACCATAACCTGATGTCTAACCTGTCATTAAAACCTAAGATTGCTAATTCCTTAAAATATCTAGGCATCCATATCCCTAATAAAACAGTCCACCTTTACAAAGAAAACTTTGCTTTACTTTTAGATAATGTGCTTAGGGATTGTGAGAGATGGGAGGGGTTGCCTATAAGCCTTATCAGTATAATTAATACAGTACTATCAAAATGAGTAAACTAAAATGTATGAACTTATTTCAAAATATTCCTGTTAGGCTCTCGGAGCTCTTCTTTAAGCAGCTAAATGGCATTCTACATAGATTTCTCTGGGGGGGGGGGGTCTGCCAGAATTAAACAAAGTATATTGCAATTACCAATGAATTCAGGAGGACTGGTGCTTCCCTGCTTCAAATACTATTATGGGGCAGCACAACTGTCCTTTCTGCATAATTCTGCTACAGGGCATAATCCTCCCCGGAGGTGCATGAAAGAGGAATCTTTGACTGGGTGGCTATTGCGGGGCCTCTTGTCCCAATGCCTTAACAAACAAACAGAACGATACCTAACTCTTTCATGTGTCAGTTGTTTAGGATATGGAAAGGTACGCATCAATCCGTTGGTCATACTAAGGGAATATCCTCCAACGGGGCACTGTATGCGAGCTTTAATGATCAAAAAAGCTATAATGTGTTGACACACCAGGCTCTGCTGTGCTGGGGGAAGGCTAGGGTCAAATGTGTTGGAGATGTGCATTATAGGGACTCCCTTAAATCTTTCATTGAGCTTAAGCAGCAGTATGGTATTGGGTCTGGTGATGTCTTTGCCTATCTGCAGATCAGACAACATCTTGATAATGTGAATCCTAAGTTATCTCCATTAGAAGAAACTCTACAAGTTGCAGCCCACTACATCTATTTTAACTTGCTTTTATAAGCTGTTGCTTCTTGCCAGCCATACCCTGTAGTCAAGGCAAGGTGGACTGGGAGCAGTATCTTGGCATTCCCATTGATAACAACATGAAAAGCTGCCATCCAACATGCCCATGATTGCTCAAGGTCAAATAAATTATGGAGAATACAATACCAGTTTCTATATAGAGCCTACCTGTCTCCATCAAAATTGTATAAATTGAATTGGAACAGACCACCAATATGTCCTAAGTGTTGTGTGGGGTTGGGAGATTTTCAGCATATAGCCCTGTTATGTGCCAAAGTGACACCCTTCTGGCACAGCATACAAGATCACATGAAAAGGGTCCTAAAACTGCCCTTTCCCAAATTTGACTTTGGAACTCATATTGGACGCTGAACCCAAATCACCTGTTGCATTGAGCGATATAGGCTGTAGAACTCTTTGCAATGATCAATGCTAGGAAAACCACTGTGTAACACTGCATCAGTGACATTCCACCTAGTACAGCCCATTGGTTAAATAATGTGTTACTATGCATGAAAATAGAGAGATACCAGCTAACAGCTCATGGGCAAGATGTTCAATTTGAAAGTACCTGGGGCCCCTTACTGAAGGCAATAGAACAAGGTGTAATCAATATTTGATACATCTTTGAATGTAATCTACAGTATTAGTATCAAAGGTAGTGGATCTTGGGAGACAGCAGGTAGCAGCTGGTGAGACCCCATGGATAACAAATTATTTGTCCATATTTCTCTCCATATGTTGGTGTTGATATTCAAGAATTTCTTGAATTTTTAACTGCCACTTATTCCAGGAAATACATGTGCACAATCTGATTATGTAAGGTCTGTAGTATACATCATGTTACATAATATATTGTATTGTACTGTAATGTATTTTCACATACAAGTCTGTAGCTTTTCCAAAAAAAATAGGTTTACAAAGAAAAAACAAATAAACAAATACAAAATCACACATACTCCAATACTGCAAAGCATCATGGTATATATACATATACACATATTTATTGCAAAAAACTTATTTAATGCATCAGTTAGGGTTAAAACAACAAAACTGGGGAAATTAGATGTAAGGGTGAGCCCCTACCCCCCCACCACTGTATCCTCCATAGACCAACAGACACCGGGGTGTGCCATGGGGTCATTAGGCCCAACTCTAACCCTATTCCATGTGTAAACAGGTTGCCATTCTACAGTAAAGGAGAATGGTGTGAGAATTAGGCCTCATGACCCCATGGCAGTCTGTCGGTCAGTGGAGGATGGGGAGGGTGGGGTAGTGGGGGGTTTTAGAGACTCAACTCTAACATCTCATTTCCCCCCTTTTGTTGCTTTAACCCTAACTGATGCATTAACAAAGCTTTTTTCAATAAATTTCCTTACTTTTTAAAAACGTGTAATATAACAAGTAAATGGTATGTGTTGATGGGAGCGCAGGACTCACCATGCTGCCCATTTGTGCATAATGATATGCGTCTATGGGAGTGTGGGCCCTCCAGGCCCTGCACTCCCACTTACACATAACTATGGAGCCATACAACAGCCCTATAGGGCAAGGAACACTTGCAACAGTAATTTGCCAATATCTCAGCAATTGTAGCAGCTATGAAAAAAATTTAAGTGTCATTGTAATCATGACAATGAAATCTCCACGCAAAATAGTTGACTAAATCCATATCTTGCATTATTTCCGGGATACAGACAGTGAAAAGTACTGTGGGCACCACAATGTTATCCTATAGGGAAAATCTCAACTTCGTAATGGCATATCTGTGGAACTGATAACATTTTTTACACCTAAACAGCATAAGTCACATCTCTGGGATAACCCTTTATACCCTGCAAATTTCAAGCTAAAAGATCAAACCGTTTATTTACAGTGCACTGGCAAAGTTTAAAAAAGGTTTTTTGGAACGTGTAATGTATCTGGTAACTAGTATGTGTTGGTGGGATCGCGTGTCCTCCAGGTCCCATGCTCTCACCAAGCTGCCAATTTGTGCATAACATTATATGTGTGTGGGAGTGCAGGCACACTTACACATAACAATGGACCAATACAGTAACCCCATAGGGCTGAAAAGGAACCCTTGTAACACTAATCTGCCAATATCTCAGTAACCATACAACCTATGAAAAAATTCCACTGCAGGTGTCATCAATAACTTTTAAACTTCCTCGCATGCTCAGTTTACCTAAAAGTGAACTAAGCTGCGGGTAGAGAAAAATCTGTATCTTGCATAGTTTCCTAGATGTGGGCAGCGAATGTCACTGTGGGCACCGCAGTTGTATCCTATGGGAAAAATATCAACTCGTGATGGCATATCTATCGAACCAATTAACTTTTCTACACCTCAACAGCATAATTTACATCTCTGGGACAGCCCTTTATACCCTGCAAATTTCAAGCCAAAGGACCAAACCATTTATTTACAGTGTACCAGCAAAGTTTTAAATTTTGTAGTTCATGAGGTGGCAAAACTGCGTCAGAAGGTCAGTCCCCATTTGTGAGCTGTCAAAATCACCATTCTCGAGAAATCCTTGATCGTCAGATTTTGGCCATCTGGTCTCGAAGTCATGATCAAGGATTCTGTCAGCTCACGAAAGGGGATTGGCTCACGAAAGGGGATTTTGACAGCTCACGAATGGGGATTTTATCAGCTCGTGAATGAGGAATTGAAAAACCAATCCCCTTTGACGAGCTGACAAAATCCCTTTTTCGTGAGTTGATCCCCTTTCATGAGGTGTCAAAATCCCCATTCGCGAGACAATCCTCATTCGCGAGAAGGGCCACCTAGTCATAAAATTATGATCAAAAGGTTTTGTCAGCTACGCGAAAGGAGGATGACATGAAGGGGATTTTGACACCTCACAAAAGAGTTTGTCAGCTCATGCCGGATTCAAAACCCAATCCCCTTCAGCGAGCTGACAAAATCCCTTTCGTGAGCTAATCCTTTTCACAAGCTGACAAAATCCTGTTTGTGAGTCGATCCTCATTCAAGATAGGGCCATCTGGTCCTAAGTCACAATCAAAGATTCTACTACCTCACGAAGGGGATCAGCTTGTGAATGGGGATTTTGTCACCTCTCGAATGAGGATCAGAAGCGAGTCATGAACAAAGAATTTTTAAATCTATAATGGCCATTTTGTGACCAAAATGAAAGAAACCAAAGGCATGGGTTTGTAGAGTGTGTCACCCTGAACAAAACCCATGCCTCATTTGTAAAAGAAGGCAACTGTGGGGCAAGCTACAACATTTTGTTTGGGGGAAAAAATGAAAACAAGATGACGACTCGCGAACGAGGAATTGTTCCTCACGAATGGGGATTTTATTAATCCCCTTTTGTGAGGTGACAAAAGCCTTGATCGTGAGCCCAATCCCCTTTCGCAAAACATACATATAAATCTTGGAGTGAACTGAGCATGCTCAGAACCCAAAAATTAAGAATTAAATAACTTTGGAAAGGATTAATATTTTTTCACCAAACCAATGCTGGATTGTTCTTTGAGCAAACCTCTTTCTACTCTGAAAATTGCAGACCCAAATACCAAACCGTCTGGCCACAGCATGATGGACCAAAATCAGCAAAATAAAAGTGCCCAAAAGGCAAACACATTTTCAGTGCTTCACTGCACAAAACCCATAAGTCTGACCAAACACAACTTGCAATCAAGAGATCTACCATAGGAGACCACATTCCAAATTTTGTGTAAATCCGTTGAACGGTTTGAAAGTTATAAATGTGCAAAATTTGGGGTTTAACGTTAAACTGCTTACTCAACCCTAACTATACTGTAGCAGAGTAATAGTATAATATATATATATATGTGTATATGTGTGTGTATATATACATATATATATATATATATATATATATATATATATATATATATATATATATATATATATATATACAAATCAACATGGAAATTAAAGCTGGTTCTACTTCAGGCAGGAATGCATGGTGCCAAAGGGCCTCTGACACAATTTGCAAAGGCGAAAGAACCTTTGCAGATTATATGACAGGCCCTTCGGCACCATGCATTCCTGCTTAAAGCAGAAACAGTAATTTTCATGGTGATTTGCATGTATATCCCATGATGCTTTGTAGTGTGTGTGTGTATGTGTGTATGTGTGATTTTGTATTTAATGAACAGCATGATTCAACACTGGAAATGAAAATAAGTACACAAAGTATTTTCATTTTTAAACCTGAAATAGTGCATTAAATTGTGATGTAAACAGTCTGCCATAGATTAGGAAATCACATTTTTCTAAAGAGTAACTGAACTCCTTCATTATGCAGCTCCATTGTAATAGCATAGTACTGACGTAAGGAGCCAGTATTGACTTTGGTTTGGTCATTCAGCATCAGAGTTTATCAACCAGGGAAATTACATGAATTAAAGTAAAGCCTTGGTTAACAATTACCCCAGGGATCAATACTGACTAAACACAGAAGCCATTATAACTACAGTACTGACAATTAATCTCAGTTTTACTTTACAACATAATATACTTTTTGAAATATTCTGAGATACCTTGAGGAAGTTATCAAGCTCACCATTTGTGCCAGAAGTGTGAATGCTTCCAAAAAATGGATATCAAGTGGTGAGAACTATCAAGTATAGAGGGATGACTGCTGGAAAACTGACCACATTCATGAGAAAAATTGTTGGTGCAAAAATACCAGTAAAACTCTTCTCATACTCCAGAAATTTCAGTAATTTGGAGGACCTTTGTAAAATTGTCCCAGGGTCTGGGAGAATTGTTTTTAACAACATTGTTTATTTAAATTGTGCTTGCCTTCAGAGGGGGTACCTGCCACTATCTCCTGTCCTAGTCACCTCTTAGTCAGTGTAGACCTCTTTCATCCCTGTGCATTTGTCCACTGGCTTACCCCCTGGGGCAAGGTCCCCATTTCAAGCTGTCTCTCCCAGTACAATGTACTCTGGGACCAATTACAGGATCACCCGCACAGGGAATCCTGAAGTTACACCAATACAGAGTGCCTGACAGACATGGATGGGACAGCCCCACCCATCATCTTGCTGCCAATGGCATTTTCTCCCAATTTAACCCACATACCTCCCTCTACATGAGCAAGCATGCTCATGACACTCCTGGGGGGAGATGCTAAACAGTGTCAGTTCCTTCACTTTGCAGGTGACATCTTCAGTATGCCACCACCAGGTGTTGCTCTGTGAGTGGTGCTAAGTTAAGCCCACTCCCTGGGAGAAGCGCATCCTTCTGATGCTCTGTATCCTCCTGCCAACCTGCTTTCCTGACATAGGTTCATAGGTATGGTGTTACAAGTCCTATTGGCTACACAAGCCATAAATGGGCTTGACACATGATTAGTGGGCAAATTCCCATTTTTTCTCAGTCATATGTTCGTCCAACAGTCATTTGAATACTTCAGTACTGCTGGCATTCACAATGTCTGGGGGTAGTGAGTTCCATGTTTGCACTATCCTCCGATTAAACCAGCGCCCTCTTTTGGTGGTCTTGTATAAATCACCTTGTAATTGGCAATTATGATCCCTGGTTGCCCTATTCAGAATATCACTTGCATTCAGTCCCACACATTCCCAGAGTAGTGTATTCCTAAAAGCACTATAGACATAACAAAGGTCTCCTCTGGTACCTCGATATTTCATTGAATATAAAACCCATGTCCTGTAATCTGAGCTGATATTCTTTGTTTTCACTATACCTATTTTTTTTGTGATTCTCCTCTGAACTCTTTCTATTGTTTTCAAACCCCCAGCACTCTGGGGTACATTGAGGAGCACCAAACTCCAAGACAGGCCTGACAAGGGCCTTATAGAAGTCACTAGGACTTTGTCACTTCTGATGTACATATTTCTTAGCATGTTACCCACTATTTTATTTGCCCATTTAGCCACTTCTACATTGTGTCTATCAAAGGATAGCATATTTGTTATTATCACACCAAGATCTTTTTCATTTTCCGTGCAATCTATGATTTTATTATTGATTAAATATTGTGCTGTAATGTTGCTATGCCCAAAGTGCATACTTTGCATTAGTTTAATTAAATCTCAATTTATGAGGCTTAGCCCCATTTTCCAAGTTCCAAAGCTGCTCCTGGAGTGCTTTAATTGAATCTTTATTATTGACAACAGCACCGACCTTGGTGTTATCAGCGTGATTTGCAGAGCCATGCCCCATTTGACACCTGCATGGTCAAAACAAAGACGTAAACAAGACTGGCCCCAGTATTGACCCCTGTGGCAAGCCACTGGGGACCACAGCCCAGTCGGACATAAAGCCCCTTACTTGGACCCTTTGTACTCTTTCATGAAGCCAAGAACCTATCCATGTCCTAAGGTAACCATTAACCCTAGATTCTGTAATGTTTTAACAAGATGTGTGATACTGAATCAAAAGCCTTAGCATAGTCAAGATAAATCACATCCACCGATAAACCCTGGTCAGTGCTTGACTGACAGTTTCAAAGAAATGGGCAGGTTACTGGCACAGGCTTTCCCAACCTCAAAACCATGCTGTGAAACACCAAACAACCATAGTTGCCGTAGATCATCTGCCAAATAATCTTGGCTTTCTGGGAGAGAATACACTCTTCTTTAGCATCTCCCAGTAACTCCACCACAACTGGGGGCTTGTAAACAAGGAGGTTTGCTGGAGCTGGACCATACACATTTGCGGGGTAGCTGATCTCCAGACAGAATCTAGTATAGATATTACCTCAGCTAATGCTACAGTGTATAGAAATACTATTCTACAACCAGTCACTGTAGGTTTGCAGCAAAGCTAATCAACTACAATTAGTAGCACAGGTAATAACTTAGGCAGGCTGTGTGTGACTCGATTGTTAAATGCTTGTGCAACACATACTGTAGTGTAGTACAACCCTCCACCCAAGGCGTAATAAACAATATTTGTTTTATTTCACTAACATCACTGCTATGGGAGGAGTCAGGTGACATCCTCCTTGATCAGCACAGAACTTAGCTTGGAGCTGGACAAGAACAACATTACACAAATCTGCAGCAATTCAGTAAGCAAAGCCTGAACTACTGATAAAACTGCAGCAGTTTTGAAACATAGAAATATAGACAATGATGGCAGAAAAAGACAAATGGTGTATCCGTCTGCGTGCAAAAAAAATAACATCCACATAGTGGTACACAAGCAGGATGGAAACTTATCAAAAAATACTACACACGTACAGGCAAGAATTGGGTGGTGAGCTGACAGGGGGCCAGACAACAGGTTCCATGTCAAAACCGTAAAACCAAAAACAGCACAGTCAAATATCAGTGCACTCAAAAGAAAAAACAACCAAGAATTTGCAAGTTCTTTTAAAAAAGTCCATTAACTAAAATTCTCCTGAAATGAATTCTCCATTAAACACTGTAAGTTTTTTGAACAATCCTGAGAAAATATTTGCCCAGAGTTCATGTGTTTGATCCACTCTGTTTTCGGTTGTGCGGTTTTGATGGGATATGCAGCCAACACCCTTCTTTGTCATTCAGAGAACCAAGCCTAGAGCCAGACAGCAAATAAGAACAATTCAGTGAATTGGTCCTGAACCACTGAAAAAAAAACTGCAGTAGATTTTAAGATTCCATAAAAATGCTTGTAAGCAGCTGTGCTCATGTAGGATGCAGCCTCACAAAAAATACTGTGCATACACAGGAAAAAAGTGAGTGGCGAGCTGTGGGAGGGAGGAGTCAACTGACACCCTCCTCAGTTGTGCAGGGAACTGAGCCAGAGCCAGATGGCAACAAAAGAAAGATAAAAAAGATTTCCTGCACAAAATAGTCACACTGGAAAAGTGAACATAGTGATGGAAGTCAGCAAAACAATCCTCACTATTACTGAGCCCAGCTACAGGTCCCCAATAAATGCAATATGAAAAACTAAGCCTAACTTTGCTGAAAAAAATGCCCATGAAGCAAAAAGAAAATCAGCTTCTCAAAAAAATCTCAGAGGAGGTGTGGGTAAATGAAAGCAATGGGGAGGGATGTCATTAAACACACAGACAGCCCTCCTGGTCATGGTCATTGAGCCCAGTGACAATGAGAAAAAAAAAAGAAAGCTAACATGCAGCAGACAAGCCGAGCCTGACTTTTCCAGTGTTAATCAGATTTCAGTACTGACCAAGAAAAAAGCATGTTGGGCAAAGAAAAACCTTTTTGTGAGGCAGGGGGCATCGCATGTTCTAGGTATTATAATTTGAAGAGCTAGCTCTCTGAAATGACTGCCTCCTGTCTTCTACCAACTCAAAGCGAGGCAGTCCCATGTGCTCCTTGATGTGAGCTCCAGAGATGATATCTGATTGGAAAACAAAGCTCTGTGGGACCTCAAATTCCTGTCAGATAGTGCTTCTGAAATACTGGCTGAATAGTGGACTATTCAGAAGAGCCATCTGAATATGGTTTTAGGTGAACCTGTTATTCATGGTATTCATAAAATGCTATTTGGATCATACACAGCCTTATTAAAACAAATTGCATGGAAGTAGGCTTTTCATCTGCAGCTCCTAGTGCCTACTAGGAATGTTTCCTGTATCTTTGTACTGAGTTTTGGGGATGTTAAGTGGTTTCTTTCTCTGTCTCATGGGAGTAGCATTGATGTTGCACATTAGCATTCGCTGCTTCCATTTTCACCAGCTTATCCATTTGCTTTTCACTTGCATAGTGGCTCCCAGCCTTAGCGGGTTTTTTCTGACATGGTAAAGCACTTAGCCTGAAGGTGACCAGCAGTATGGTGTAAGCAACCTAAATCCTGTTTTGAAATGAGCATTGGAAGTGCAGAAATGAGATGATTGAAACAAAGACTATTTTCAAGCAGCTTGTTTCTGCACTTCCCATACATATTTCAAAACAGGACTTAGTCTGCCTGCTCTAGTGGGATGGCAATCTTTAGGCCATGTGCTTTGTTTACCGTGTTACAAAATGTCTGAAATCCACTCCCCACCACAGTCTGGCAAGGGAACACAATCTGCAGTGTCGCTCAACCCACCCACAACAGTCCAGCACCAGGCTGCCAAGTTTCTGGTTTTGCTAAACAAACACCCGCCACAGTCTGACACCAGTGTGACGAATCTCCAATATTGATAATCAATCCCTGTCACAGTCTCACACTGGGATACCCAACCACCAGTGCCACTAAACAACCCCACCCTGTCACATTCCCACACAAGGATGCCAGTCTCCGGTGTTGCTACCCCACTGCACATCTGACACTGGGGTGCCTAGTCACCAGTGTCAATCTCCTAAACACCATTCCTGAAAAAGAAACCTGTCCATCATTGTTTTTTTTCATTTTTGTTTTAGTTACCTGACAATAAAAAAGTCCTGCAATGTCTTCCAGGCCTCCCTCCACCCATCCCCCAACCACCCTCTCACTACCCACACCATCCATCCCGACTTACCTTCATAGGGTCCCACAACGTTCTTCTCTAACTGACCATCGATGCTCTCAACTACGCTTGACCATGAACTGAAAACAAGGTACTGTAAGTCTGGTTATTGTTATTTTAATGTGTTTTCAACTTTTATTCATGACTTCATCGTTTATCAAGATATTGGCCCCGAATTTTCAGCATGTTTCTTTTTCCCTCATCTCATAAACAAGACGTGTAATTTTTCAAGCAACTCTAAAACATGTTTTCACAGTCATTCTGTGAAATCACTTTTTGGACAGGATTTAAATAATGAAACTTTTCTTGAGCATAACGTGGATAATAAAACGACTACATTAAAAAGCTAAAGTCAGAATTTCAACAAATAATGAATTTATGAAGAAATATTCAATAGTTAGGAACTGTACTATTAGACTTTATGCTGACAATACCACTCTTTTCTTTGATCACAATGATTTAGAGTTCTTAACTTTCACCTTTCAAACTGATTTTGATAAAATTGCTGATTGGTTTCCTCCAAATTTACTACTTTTAAATATACACTTCTCTCAGTGCAGTTTAACCCCTGCAAGGTATATAGTTTTTTAAATCAAGGATGGAAATGAGAAAGGAAAATGTGGGCACACCGGGATTTGAACCTCAGACCTCTGGTATGCTGTTCCAGCACTCTAACTATTAAGCTACAGGCCCACTGGTTAAAGTGTCTGAAGAACTTCCTATTTCCATCCTTGATTTAAAAAACTACTTTTAAATAGAAACTACTGGACATACTGGACTTGGTGCTAACAAATGGAGACCAATTCCAGGATGTGGTAGTACAGGACTCTCTAGCAGGAAGTGACCATCACTTATTTTTTATTTATTTATTTTATTTAGTTTTTGTTAACCGGGTAGGTGCACTTGCCAACAGGTGACTATTTTCAGGCACGACCCGGGAGACACAATTACAGTACAAAATAGGTCAGTTTAGTTAACATAATACAGGCAAAGGTACAGTGGTACAAGTACAGACATACGATTTTCAAAGGCAGGCATACGGTTTCAAATAGGCAGAGGGTACTGGCGGGAGATCACATTTGGGGAGAGAGAGAAAGGGAAGGTAAGGGGATTTTAGGACAACAAGGGAGGGTGTGAAACTGATGAGAGTGGAGGGTAATGAACTAAAGGACGGAAGATAGCAGCTAACGTCTTGGCGTGTGTGCTTGGGCAGGGATACACAGCCGGGCTAATGGAACCAAGGGATGACAGAGCAGGGGAGGGATGAACGGCAAGTAGGAGGGAAGAGTGTTGCAGAAAGCAAGAGGATGAAACCAGAGGGTAAGGCAAGGAGGAGTCGAGGGACACAGTTTCAAAGTGCAGCATTTGAGTGGGAAGGCACAAAGGGATCCAATAGCAATGGAGCCAGATCAGGAGAGGCAGCTAGGCTGAAGCCACGTCACGGCAAGGCGGCGTAATTGCGGCTTTAGTGGGAAAGACACTAGAAGACCGGGGGCTGTGGAACTAAAACCCGGCTGGGCTCGAGGGACTCATGCAGTGAGAAATACGGCTAGTGCGGCTTTTGTGGGAAAAGCGCCAAGTGCGACCTCGGGGCTATGGAGCTAGAACTGGCTGGGCACAGAGACGCATACGGCAAAGTACAGCTAGATAACGTCAGGTAGGGGGGAAGAGTGTTGCAGAAAGCAAGAGGATGACGCCAGAGGGTAAGAGGCAAGGAGGAGCTGAGGGACACAATTTCAAGGTGCAGCATTTAATGGGAAGGCACAAAGGGATCCAATAGCAACGGAGCTGGATCAGGAGAGGCGGCTAGGCTGAAGGCATGTGCGGCAAGGAGTGGCGTGATTACGGCTTTAGCGGGAAAAGGCAATAAGAAGACCCGGGGCTGTGGAACTAAAACTCGGCTGGGCTCAGGGACTCGTGCGGCAAAGCACGGCTAGTTAAGCTTTTGTGGAAAAGGGTGCTGAAAAGACCCGGGGCTATGGAACTGGAACTCAGCTGGGCATAGAGACGTATACGGTAAAGTGCAGCTAGATACGGGTTGGCGGGAAAGGTGCAAAAGGGGTTTTGGAACTGAGACCAGGTAGGACTGAGGGGGAGAGGAGTGAGAGGGAGGGGAGAGGGAAAGCAAGAGGGACCCGTACCCATTAACAATTAGATACATCTTATGGTTTAGTACTACACAGTAGAACTGACGAAGGATAAAACAAAAGAAGGATTATGTCATAGTTATACACAAAGTCAGAAGAGAATAAACAATGTTGGATATGCAGTAAAAAAGGTCAGAATAATATACATATTACAACGTTAAGGCAATTAGTCAGCAAACATGATTGGAATAGAGTGTCCATATGAGAGGTTTGTAAGCATTACATTGTAAGTGCAGGCAGTCTTATAGACAGTTCATTAAAGTGCAATCAGACAAACCAGGTGACAGAGCAATCGAGGGGAGGTAGGCTATTGAGTATATGGCAAGGGAGGATTGATTTAGACAGGTTACAAAGCTTAAGTGGGATCAAAACAAGTGCAATGGTCCATAGAGTAGTACGACGAAGTCTCACTTGAAGGCTAGGTGTGATGGAGCACTTCTCAGATCCATAGGCAGTAAGTTCCAGGTGAGAGGGGCAGCACACCTGAAGGCACCAGCTCCCTTGGAGGTCGGCAGTGGGGAACTGATAAAAGACTTGTCTGGCGACCTCAGGTCACGTGATGGTGCTACAGGTTGGAGTAGTTCAGACAATGTGGCAGGTTTTTACACTCTGATTATGGAGTCTGATAGGCTGCAAAGGTAGTATAGCCTCGTGAAGGAAGGGGATAGCCAACCTAACCCTTTGTATAGTTGGCAATGGTGCGTCAGATGTGGTACTTTAGCTGCATATCTACAGACATTATTGTAGGTGGTGTCCCATTTCTGTAGAACAGTTTTATTTGCCATGGTGAGGATAGGTGCACAATAAGACAGAGTGGGTAATAGGATACCCCTGGCAATAACAAATTTGGCGGTGGGTGTGAGCATAAAGTTCGTCCTGTAGGCAGCACCCAGCTTACAGCTGACATTCTTACATGACTCCTGGTTATGCTGCTTCAGATCAAGATTTTGGTCAAGCTGTATCCCAAGACAGCGGAAAGAACTTACAATCTCAAGGGTGGATCCACTGATATCAGGAATTGTCAGTGGAGATGTGCAGGCTCTAAGCTTATGCTTTGATCCAAAGAGCATGGCCTTAGTTTTGCTAGCATTGAGTATAAGGCGATGAGCTTCAAGCCAGTGCTGTGAGGTGGAAGGCTGATGACAGTGTGGAATTCAGGTGAGAGATGTTGTCAGAGTGAGCATGTATAACAAGATCATCAGCATAGAGTAGTGAGTTGCCTGACGTTATTACGGTGGGCAGGTTGTTGATAAATAATGAGAAGAGGGTGGACCAAGAATAGAGCCCTGTGTGCGCCAATATTGATCGTGGTACTGTGAGAGATGGCTGAGTTAAGCTTTACAGCTTGAGACCTGTTGGTGAGGTAGCTACTGAACCAGCATGTTACTGGGGTGAGAAGCATGGTTTTGAGGGTAGCAAGCAGTAGTGGATGATCAACAAGGTCAAAGGCCTTTGTAAGGTCGATGAACACAGCACCTGTTAGCTGCCCTTTGTCCATATTTGAGAGAACGTCCGATGTGAATTTAGTCAGAGCAGTTGTAGTACTGTGGTGCTTCCTGAAGCCATGCTGCACTTCACAGAGTGCATTAGTGGAGTCAATAAATTCAGTGACCTGGGTGGCTACTATCTTTTCGAGTATTTTACTCAGTACTGAGAGTATGGCAATGGGTCTGTAGTTTGACAAGTCATTTTTGCTCCCTTTTTTGAAAACTGGCGTGATTCTGGCAGCCTTCCAAATCTCGGGGACAGCACCTGTAGAGAGAGATAAGGTGAAAATCCTGGCAAGTGAGCGGGATATGAGGTGGGCAGCTATTTTCAGGAGTTGAGGTTCCAGGGTGTCAGAGCCCGGGCTAGTGTTCTCAGATATCCTCAACAGTAGTTTGCAGACTTGATTTCAGTAACCCTTTAAAGTAAAACAATCTTTTAGACAAGTTGTGGATTGGAGCTTATCATGTTGGAGTATGGTTGAGAGTTATCAGGCAGAGATTTTAAAGAGGACGGATAGCAGATAGGTCCAAGAATTGCTGGTTGAAGGCATTGGCAATGGTGAGGGAGTCATTGCAGTGGACCCTTGTAGTAGCATGTCCGAGGGGTGAAGGATTGAGGGGTTCGAGGAAGGTTTTATATGATTCCAAAACCTTCGAGGATCATTAGCAGAGCTGGTTAAAAGGTCTTGGCAGTATCTGCTCTTCTAAACCTGATATGTTTCTCTACATTCATTTCTATGCTGTTTGTAAGCCTGATGATCACAGGGCAGCCGGTGGATTTATAATGTTTCCAGAGTTTGTCCCTGAGTTTGAGCTGTGGAGAAGATCTTTGCTCAGCCACCTAGTTTGTTGCCCCCTGACCCTTCTTTTTATCTTAGATACATGCCTCCTTTGTACCTCCCCAAACCTGCTGAGGAACACATCCAGGGCAGCCTCAGCACTTGTTGCACTGTAGATGTCGGACCAGTCAATAATAGATATGTCATTGAGAAATGCTTGTACATCAGGCGCTGCAAAGTTGGTAATGGTGATGAGGCGGGACTGCTGAGCAGGCGGCTGACAGGAACGCTTGTGACAGACCGTGGAGAGTGGTCTGTCAGAGAGTCCGCACAGTGTGGTTTTGGATACATGGTCAGGCCTGTTGGTGAGAACCCAGTCTAATAGCGTTCCTGTTCGCGTGTTAGTCATTCTCGTGCATTCTGTTACAAGTTGGTGAAAGTTATATTTTTGGACCATAGATGCAAGGTTGCCTTGATTCGGCCTAGCCAGTTTGTTGACGCCCCCCAACAGGATACACACTCATTCAGTTTCACTGGATTGAGACACATGCTGTAGTAAGATCTGAGACTTTCCAAACCTCCAGTGGTGGGTTGTACAAACACAGGATGCGCAAGTGTTTGGCCCTAGGGACAGTGTAGCATGTAAGCATTCACAGCGTCATGGGGGGCCAGGATTTGGAACCACTTTTAATGAGAGGTGATTTTTGTAATAAATGGCAATGCCCCCACCCCTTTTTGAGCCACTTCGATCCTGCCGAATGATGGCATACCCAGGCAGGGCGCAGTGGGCATCTAGGATATTGGGTTTGAGCCATGTTTCAATCAGGCACAGGATGTCAGGGTTAATCCGTTTTGCCCAGGCTTCAAGCTCAGCCAGCTGCCCCATAAGACTCCTTATATTCACATGGGCTAGTAATAGGCTTTATTAGCTTGGCTGTGGTTGGTATAGAGACATTATGTGGCGGACCTGGGTTCAACTTGATGTCACCAGCTATCAGGAGCAGCCTTTGGGCTAGGAACTTGAGCAGGTTTCTAGTCAGAGTGTCATGTTTTTTATGTCTAGCCCTATGCTGTAGGTAGTACAGGAGTGACAGGTAGGTACAGCCTTTCTTCAGGAGTGCATGATGTAGAGCAGGAAGAGGGTGACAGTAGGAAAGGAGAAGATTAGAGAAGAAAAAGTCCTTTATAGATTCCGCTTTGTGATTAGTGACAAGTGGCACAGATAGGGAGACACTACTTAGACCATACAGGAGACACAGGCAGAAAAAGAAGCCAAGCCGGAGCGATAGATAGTGACATAAGGAGTCATTTTAGAATGGGAGAGAAGGTAGCAGTGGGGCACAGGAAAGGAGGAGTACTGGATAGAGCAGTGCTAAGTGCGCAATGCGATATAGAGAGAAAATACTTGTAGGCCTGGGCAAATACTTTGGAAGGAAAAGAAAATAGGATGCTGTGATGCAGGCCAGAAGGCGGGCTTGGTAAAGAAATAACAGAGCCGTTAGTTTGAAAGAATAGTGAGCTGCCCCTAGTGGAGGCAGAGTATAAGGAGCCAATGGAAAAGTAGACACTTAGTCATATGACTCCTGGTGTCTATAAAGCCAAGGGCTCACCAGGGTGGGTGAGGTGGGGAGGGTGGGGAGCTGGCTCGAAGCGCTGGTGGGAAGAGAGCTTCAGGGAGCTGTATTACTTGGCCGCAGTGGCAGCGCTCACAGTCCCTGGGGGTACAAAATAGTAGTCCAAATCCAAAAATATAGAGTGAGAACAGCCGCTTTCTGTGGAGAGTGGTACTTGGTAAAGTCCCAAACCCAGCAGGAGAGGGCCAGCAGGATGGAGGTTGAGTTAAACGTACCTTGCGGGCTTTTGCACCTTTAGCGGCACAAGGTACCAGGGTGCGGCCGAGCTCCTGGTTCCCTTCCCCGGGTGGCTTGCGGTCGGTGCGGCCCTGGCAACAGACTTTCTGGAGGGGCGCTTTTGTCTTCAGTGGGGGCCACTTGTTAAGCGGGGACCCCAGAGGTGTCTTTTTCTGTCCAAGGCAGGTTCCTAGATCCTGGAGGAGGGTGTCCAGAGCCCGGTGGGCTTGAGGATCCTGAGGGTAGCAAGGAGAAGCAGATTAAGAGGCAGCAGAAACAATGGTAGGGGCGTAGGTAGAGAAGGAGGAGATTAGTAGGTAGAGGAGTAGGGTTACAGGCTTCAGTTAAGGCAGGTGAGTAGGACAGCACTTGAAATAGCTTTTACTAGAACAAAGGGAGTTTAGGAGATTCAAACA
This sequence comes from Neoceratodus forsteri, assembly GCA_016271365.2. Lineage (NCBI taxonomy): Eukaryota > Metazoa > Chordata > Ceratodontiformes > Ceratodontidae > Neoceratodus > Neoceratodus forsteri. The sequence goes on from CM057456.1 coordinate 1,050,151,786, forward strand.
GAAAAGGAGGGAAGGCAGTACAAGGCAGCAGAGAAACAGAGAAAATTAGCTACAGCACTACAGGCAGCAGAGAATCAGAAAACTTAGCTACAGCACTACAGAATTAATAAGCTAAGATTACAGGAGATAGTTTGTCTAGGCAGCAAAATTTAGCTTCAGGAGCTGTATTATTGGCCGCAGTGGCAGCGCCCACAGTCCCTGGGGTACAAAATAGTGTGTTCCTCCTCAACACAGGAGGGGTCAGCTAAGATCAGAACAGAGTGTTGGATTTCAGGAAGGCAGATTTTGCCAGAATGGGCAGCATCCCAGAGGGTATTTAGCCGAAATTAACCCAGGGATGGATGCTGAACAGAAGTGGGCAATCATTAGTAAGGAATAAATGAGCCACAAACATGTGTGCAAAATTCAGAGAAAGCAGTCCAGGTAAAAAAAAAAACTAGCTGGCTCACAAGGAGGTGGAGGGAAAGTGAAGGAAAAAGATTGGCCTTCATTAAGTTCAAAAAATCTGGGTGTGAGGAGGATAGAGAAGTGTTCTCAAAGGCATCTAGGAAGGTGACCAGGTCAGTCAGGGTACCCAAGGCAGCAAAGGAGCTGAAGTTGGCTCAGATCAGAGAGGGGGCAAGGGGTTCTTTAAATACATATGGGAGAAGAGGAGTTATAGGGATGACATTGTTAGAATCAAGAGAGAGGGAGGATGGGTGAAACAAGGGGAAGATCAGGCAGAGCCACTCAATGAGATATTTCTGCTCGAAGTTCACAAAAGAAAGGGATGGCCCAATACCGCAGGGGAAAGGGGCAAGGGTGAAGGGGGGCATAGATAACAAATGAGATCATCCAAGAGGATAGAGTTCTGAAGGGTCTTAAAGCCTTGTGGGTGGCTAAGACACCAGGACCAGACGGTGTACACAATAAGGGTCCTGAAAGAACTGGCAGAGTTGTTGGCAGGCCCTCTGATGGACCTGTTCAACACCTCCTTGGAGATGAGGGACCAACTGGGTAACTACAGACCGGTGATCTTGACTTCCATAGTGGGGAAGTTGATGGAGACCATTCTGAAGGAGAGGTTGATAATCTTTTGATAGCAATGGCTGTAGGATCAGAGACAGCATGGGTTTGTCATGGGAAGATCTTGCCAAACTAACCTGATCAACTGCTTCAATTGGGTCACCAGGGCAGTTGACAAAGGCCACGCTGTGGATGTCCTGTGTCTGACTTCAACAAGGCTTTCAACTCTGTGCCACACAGGAGGTTAATGAGCAAGCTGAGGACATGGGGATGAGGGGAAAACTGGTGAGGTGGGTTGACAGTTGGCTGCAGGGCAGACAACAGACGGTAGCTGTAAGGGGGATACATTCAAGTCACAGCCAGTAATGGGTGAGTACAGCAGAGTTCAGTGCTAGGCCCTGTTTTGTTCAATGTCTTATTGCAGGCATTGCAGAGGGGATGAAGTGTAAGATCTGCCTGTTTGCAGACTACAATAAGATTTGTGCAAAAGTGGACAATGAGGAAGAGAGGAAGACACTCAGTTAGGATCTAGCTAAACTTGAACACTGGTCTAGGGAGTGGCAGTTGGGATTTAATGCCAAGAAGTGCAAGATCATGCACCTGGAGCCAGAAATCCCAGGAACAGCTACTGGCTGGGGAGAGTGCAGATAATGGTTTCAGGGAGGAAAGGGATCTGGGGGTAATATTCACAGGGGACATGAAGGTATCAGCACAGTGTAGGAGGGCAGCAGCAAGGGCAAATAGGATGCTGGGGTGCATTGCGAGAGGGATCACCTCTCAAAAGGGGGAGGTCATCCTGCCATTGTATAGATCACTGGTGAGGCCACACTTGGAGTACTGTGTACAGTACTGATGCCCATACCTCAAAAAGGGTATGAGATTACTGGAGGGGGTGCAGCGAAGGGCTACAAGAATGATCATGGGACATGGGAAGTTGCCATATGAGGAAAGATTGAAGGAGCTCAACATGTACTCGCTGGAAGACAAGGGTAAGAGGGGATATAATAGACTTTTAAGTACTTGAAAGGCATAAACAAAGTCAGGGAGGGAGGATTGTTCCACTTAAAGGGGGAAGGGTCACTGGGGGGGCACAGTCTGATGTTGGAAGGGGGAAGGTTTAGGAGGGAGATGATGAGGCACTACTTTACAGAGAGAGTGGTGGCAGGTTGGAACTCACTGCCAGAGGAGTTAATCGCTCAAAGTCAGTGGGTAGCTTTAAGCAGGGTTGGGATAGAGTCAAGGGCAAGGTTAGTACAGACAAAAACACAAAAGGGAAGGACCAGGAAAGAAGAGGAAGGAAGGGAGGGTTTGGGTGGGATGGGCAGCTGTAATAATATGAAACTAAGAGCTGCAAAATTGGGCAGACTTGATAGACCTATGGGCCTTTTTCTGCTGGCAATTTCGTATGTTTGTAAAAAAAACCAAGCAATGCTAGTTGGGTCCAAATCCCTTATTAATAATGACCATTCTTTCTTTGCTATAAAGCTTAACAATGTTCCTTTGCAACTTGTTTATGAATTTAAATATTTGTGCTTGATGTTCGACTCCACTCTTTCTTTTCAATCTCACATTTACAACACCACTGTAAAAACTCGTCAATGCTTAGGTCGAGTGAAAAGAGCTAGACATTGTTTATCATTACAAGATTGTAAAACCATTGAGGCCCAATCAATACTTCCAATTTGGATTATGGAGATTCTGTTTATCACAATTCCAACATCACAGACCTTTCCTTAGTCGACAGGGTATATTTTCAGTTATTACGGTTTATTTTAATTAGTCCAAGAAATGAACATCATTGTACTCTTCTAACTCATTTAAACTATCTCCCTCATCAAGATGTTCACATCATTGGCTTACTCTGATCTACAAAACAGTAAATCACGTAATGCCAGTTTATCTCTCAAATAGATTACTAGCCTCCACTCAGTCAAAATTTAAGAGAAGTTCCCAGTTGGGGTTTACTCTTACCTAGATACCAATCTCACTATTGAAGAAATTTTTTTTTTATGCTCCTCTCTGTTGGAATAAACTTTCACCTGAGTTATGAAATTCCCGGACAGTACATATTTTCAAACACAATCTCAAGAAAAAAGCTTTTACAGGCATAATCTATCTGTAACTATTTTTCATGAGCAACAATTTATCTGCTAGGTTATCCATTGTTAGTATTTAAGTATTCATGTGTTATTATGTAAGTTTTAACTGTTTTTTTTTAATGAGAAACAAGTTACCTGTTGTGTTATCTATTAGACAGTATTTAAGTGTTCATGTGTTATCATGTATGCTTTGTATTATTATGTATGCTTATTAACTTTGTCATGTTTGTGCCTAAAGGACTTGGGACATTCTGTAAATGAGACTTGATCTCATGGAACTCATCCTATAAATTAAAAACTTTTAAATAAAAATTTACAATTTTCCACATTTCCTTATAACGTAGGTATTTTCTGAGATTTTGTCCCAAATTATCAACATAATGTAGCCTTTTTTACCCAACCTCATGAACCTGAGAAGTCCCACCCAAAAAATTTTTCACAGTCATTCCTCAGTGACATTGGGCAGGATTTAATAAATGACACCTCTCACGCTCATACAGTGGGGGTAATAAAAAGAGTGTGTTGAAAATCTGGGATCAAAATCTCAAAACACAGCAAAGTTATGAAGAAACATTAAAATATGTCAATGTTTATTCACAACTTTGGTATTTTTTTAAAAGTTTGACCCCAAATATTCAACATTGTTTTTAAACACCACCTGTGAGCATGGCAGGTGTCATTTTCTGTCCTCCTCAAAATGTGTTTACAGTTCTTGCTTAAAATCATGTTTCAGGTGGGATTTGATAAATGATACCTGTCATATTCATACAGAGACAAGAAACATAGACAATGATCACAGAAAGAACACTGGCCCATCCAGGCTGCTCATAAACCCTAACAAACCCAGGACCTATTGTCCATATAGGTTCTAACCCACTAACCACCCCTCATGCTCCCACCCTAATGATACCACCCTGAGCAACCACTAGGCCCTTCACTCTGTCCCAGTCATCTCTGAAACCATTGATAGAATTGGCACCCATCACATCAGCTAGCAGACTGTTCCATGACTCCACCACGTTTTCTGTCAAATAAAACTTTCTCACTTCCCTTTTGCACCTCTCCCCTGTCCATTTCGCCTCATGCCCCCATGTTCTTGATCCACTACATATGTAAAATAGTTCCTTGCAGTTTACCTGGTTCATTCCTTTCAGGAACTTGAAGGTCCTTACTATATTTCTGCTATATCTCCCCTGTCTAGTGTGGCCTCCAGAGAGTACATGTTCAGTGCCTTGAGCCCCACAACCCTCATAAGATATGCCTGCTGGCCCCAAATAATTTTGGTCACCCTACATTGCACGGTCTGTAGCCTGTCATTATCTTTCATTAGGTGATGACTTCTGTACTGGTCACAGTACTCCAGGTGGGGCATCACCAGTGATCTATTGAAAGGTAGTAATACCTAATTCTTTCAGCTATCAGCACCCTTCCTATATACCCAGCATCCTAATTGCCTTACTGCAAGTCTTGTTACACTGGATTGATTGTTTCAGGTAGTCAATGATGATAACCTCTAGGTCTCTTCCTCAGATGTCATGCCTAGCCTTACCCTCCCTATCCAGCACTCTATCCTTGGGTTCTTGTTCCCTGTGTGCATCACCTTGCACTTTTTTGCCACTGAACTTCAACTGACAAACCTTTGACCTCTCTAGCCTTTGCAAGTCTCTCTGCCTCTCCTTAACACCCGCCTTGTTTTCTACCCTGTTACGGAGCTTAATGTTATCTGTGATGAGACACATCTTGCCATGGATTCCTTCTCCTGTGTTTGCCGATGAACATATTGAAACAGACTGGACTCAGGACTGATCCTTGTTGCACCACACTGATGATCTCTCTCTGTTCTGATTTGACTCATTAACCACAGTCCTTTGCTGTCTCCCTTCCAACCGGTTTCTCACCCTTCTAACTGTGTCCTTCACTGCACCTAGATCGTCTAGGCATTTCAGCAACTTTCTGTGAGGCATTGAGTCAAAAGCCTTGCTAAAATAGAAGTACAGTAGATCCATAGCATGGCCCTTATCCACTACCCTTGTTACCCAGTCAAAAATAGTGTCTGGTTGGTCTGACAAAACCTTCCTGCCATGAACATGTGCTGTTTACTATCCTGGAGTTTATTGCTCTACAGGTAGTTCATGAGTTCCTGTTTGACTAGTGTCTCCATCAGTTTACCCACAATAGAAGTAAGACTGACAGGTCTGTAGTTACCTGGTGGCTCCTTGTTCCCCCACCCCCCTTATAGAGCAGGACTATATCTGCTACCCTCCAGTCTTTTTGAAATGACCCCTGTCTGAACTGACTTATTGAATAGCCCTACCAGGGATTCAGTTAGTTCTGTTGCCAGTTCCTTGAGTACCCTCAGATACATCCCATGAGACCTCAGGACCTTCTCTAGCTTTAGGGCTGCTAGCCCTTTCTAAACTCTTTTGATGGTAAATACTTGCTGCCTCATCTCAGCAACTCCCCTTACAGCTGCCTTAATACAGCTCTCTGGCAGAGACCCCCTGTCTCCCTTTGTAAATGCAGAGCAGAAGCAGTCATTAAGAATGGTTGCTTTCTGCTCATCCTCCTCATATGATGGGGTAATTAAAACACTATGTTGAAATTTGGGGTCACAATCTATAAACAACAAAAACGTTATGTGTAAACCTCCTAATTTCGAATCATTACAATCACACTATTAAAACTTATTTTACTGCCGCACTATCTAAGATAAACAACTACACAAAAAATACAAGCAAGCAAACATATTTGGCAATAGCCAATGCTTGTTTACATTTGAAATATGTTTTTTTCTCTAGGCTTTAATCAGTATTCAACTCTGTTACAACACCATATGTTTGACTTTAATATTCTTGTTACAGAAATGAGCTATCACACAACAAATACTAATCCTTGACTTAATGGGAAATGGGTATTCAAAACAGCTAAGAATAGCAATGAAACCCTGGGGTCCACTATAATAACAAGTTCTAGCCAGAGCTGATAGGGCTGTAAAAAGCTACCAAATAACCGAAGCTATTTTCTTGTTGGTGTCATATAGTGCTGTTTAGTCACAATCATCAAAAACTGCCATGCTGCTAAATCAGTCCTCTTGAATTTATTTAGTCAGAGTAAATGCTGCTGGTGTGTGTGTGTGTGTGTGTGTGTGTCTGTGTGCGTGTGTGTGTGTGTGTGTGTGTGTGACTGCTCCCAGATTAAGATTGCCTTTTTCCTGTAACTGCAGGGCAATTTTCCTTTGTTTTCCTGTAGATTGCATTATTTCTCTGTTTTCCCGTATAACTAATGCAAGTCTATGGGAAAAATTTCCCTGTAGATGGCTCCAAATCCCTGTAAACAGAGTTCCTTACCATTTTGGTAAAATACCTGACATTCCCTACAAGCTTAGTTAAAGGAAAACTGCACTGAACCTGTGAATAATGTTTCCTGTAGAAGCTTTTTTCATATAGTGGGTCCCCTTCTGTTTCTGCCCCACTTTTGCTGGCCTTTTAGTTAGCCCATTGGATATTTATGGATTACATAGTGCTACAAAGTGCCATCTAAGAATTATATGATGTTGTTTATGTCCCTATGAACATAAGAATTCTAAATTAGAACACAGATGCATTGTACCAACAATGTAAGTTCTTGACAAGATCATACTGTTTTAAAATGGTCAATGCCAGCAGTGTGCAAATCAAAAATACTCACTGAATGTACCAAAATGCCAGTTTAGATTAAGCAGTAACAAAATGAGAACTGGTATTTTAAAAAATAACATCTACTTCTACAAAAATGCATGTTTGCCGACTGAAGGCAGTTCTCCTTTGAGATATTAACAGCCCAGTCTAAACTGTTCACTATTTATGGGGCTGGCAGTATAGCCTAGAGGTTAGAGTAACAAGCTATAAATTAGCTTTGTACAACTAGCATTCAGACATGGGTTTGATTCCCACATCCTCCATTTCCCTACTGTGTGGCTTTGATTATTTTTTTTTTATTTATTTGTGAAATCAGTTTACAACCTTTGAACCAGAGGCTCATTTCCAAAGGTACCTTGTCACATTAAAGACATACATAGAGTTTTAGGTTACATAGCATAGGTTTGCAAAACAATAGGCGTTCAACAGAGGCGCCACGTCACACTGAGGTCAGACAAAATACATTGAGGTTACAGGGTACATGTAATTGAGAACAGGTGTTACACAAGTTGTTATCAACAATTGAGCAATCTAAAAGGTATACAATGAAACAGCTGGCACTGGCCAGGTTAGACATAGGTACGGTGTACCGGGAAGCGGTGGTGGGGATGGCTAGGTGGAGAGCCGCCATTTAATCTCCCCAGTGTTCCTGGGTTGTCCCTAGAAACAAGCATCTATGCCTAGGTGGCCTTACCTGGGTACCAAAGGAATATATATATATATATATTAGAGACAAAAAACTCTGTTTAATGCATTAGTTAGGGTTGTTTCACAGTGACAAAAGCGAGGAAATTCGGTGTTAGGGTTGAAAGCCCCCCTTGGACCCCACACCCCAACTGGCATCAGGGTGTGCATTGGGGTTGCCGGCCTAACTCTCACCCATCAAATGTGTGAAGCAGAGGTATAGGAGAATGGGTGTGAGAGTTGGGGCGGCTGCTCTGCTCATCGATGCGGTTCTGAATTCTTGTTCTTGTTTAAAAATTAAAGGCATACTCATTATAGCATTGCCTAAAACAACACTTTCTTCCCAGTGCTTGACAGAAACTGCAAATTCCAAATTTCGGGAAATTTCACAAATTTTGTGAAATTTTCTGAAGTTCTGACTTTGGTAAAATCCGAGACCTCCAAATGTGTTTGTCAAATTTTTGAGCCATTCCATGAAACTTTCTGGTTGAATTGCAGAATGATAAACAGCTGTTGAATGACACATCTGCATAGTTCCATTCCACAGCTTAATACATCAGTCCACAATACATGCAATCATTTCGTAGTTCAATGATCAGTTATGCAGAATTTCTTTCTGCAGTTCAACACATTACTCTACAAATCATACATTCATTCCACCATTCGAAGCCAGATTTTCACAAAAGTTGCCAATGTGCATTCCAGACTTTCAAAAAAGTGAAATTTCAACTTTTGCAGTAATTCTGCAAGTGGAATTAATTTTACACTGCACTATAATAAACCAGTTTGAGCTTTTCATTACATTTGTATCTTAAAGAGCTAATACAACCAAAAATAGCAGACAGGAAAATGTTACAAATTTTAAGAAGTAGTCTTTTTTCTCTGTGCTCATTTAAAAGTCTTCTATGTGATAGTATTATTCTAGATGTGTGGAACAGCACTTTGCCTTGCAACTGACATATCTTGATCGGTTCTTCCCACTACATCAGCAAAACTGAGACCTCACTGACAGTGACATCACAGGTGACCAGTCTGGCAGCTACTGAGTGGCTCTTCCTGAACAGCTTTTATGTCACAGTCAATGAGATCACAATGCTATTGATGTAATGGGAAAACAGAACTGATAGGGTCAGGAGGCAAAGTGCTGTTTCAATACATCACACTACCAACATGAGGTAAAAGCCTCAGCTTAAGGTGACCAATGATTGGCTCTAGACTCAACAACAGAAGCATGTCTGTGCTGTTTTCTTGATCTTAGTAAGGCATTCGCACAGTCGATCACAGCCTGCTTCTTCCTTCCTTAAGCACCTTAGGCCTGGACCATAAATCTATGTGCTGGTTTGCAGACTACCTCGAGAGAATGGAAACAGCAGGTTAAAGCTGAAGGTGATCTTTCTCCATTAAAACCTATGCTAGGGAGCGTGACCAAGGCTCTATCCTTGGTCCCTCCTCTTTGCAGCTCTACATTAGCAACATCAATGACCCCATCAAAAAGCCAGCATCCACTTGTTTGTGGGCGACACTGTACTGTACTTGGTGGTCACGTCGAGCTTAACCTGTGAAGACCTCCAAGCTGAATTTAACCTTCTACAATACCAGCTCATGAACAAAAAGCTTTTGCTCAACACGAAAAAGACAAAGCCATGCTCTTCTCCCTCTCTCCTTGCATGTGGTATTCCTGCTGGTGGGGGCTATCCCAAAATTACCACTGTTCTTGAGAAACACTAACGTATGTAGCTAAATTCAAATATCTAGGAGTTTGGCTGATCATAAAACTTTCCTTCGCGTAACCATCTCGAAGAACTAAGAAGAAACTAAAGCAAAGATTAGGACTATTCTACAGAATTAACCACCTGTCACAAGAGAGGCCAAATTCAACTGGTTTCAAAACTGCCTTCCTATCTTTAATAGATTCGCTGACTGCTCTACAGCCACTGCCTGCCTCTGCACTGGCTTAAGTTGGACACCCTCTACCTACAGAGCTATCAGGTTCATTACTGCCACTTTCCACTCACCACTGCTCCCTGTACTCATTGTTAGGCTGGACTCCCTTCACTGTAGAAGGAATAGAAATGCCACCCTATGGGCCTTCAGAGCGGTGACCAACAAGCTCCCCCTCATATGTCTCAGATTGTATTCCCTGGAGTGTGTTAGGCACCTACGCTCTAAGGAGCTATTCCCTAATTACCCTTCAAGTTCTATGGGTCAAAACTCATTTTGGCAAAGCTGCTGTAAGCTTCTCTTAGTTTATAAAGGAACTTGAAGCTGAGCTGCTCTGGTAGCCTGAATATCTTTAAAGGGCACTATAATCACTCATGAAAGCACCTGCAAATGTTTTCTCACCGCCAGCCTACCAAATCCGCAACTCCCCTTTCCATCCTGGCACTCACCATGTTCCTACCCCTGCTTCTCACTCATTCCTGCTGCACCCACCCCTTCCTGTCCCCTCCAGCCTGGCTGAAGTCCCACCCCATCCATAGTAGTGTCCCACCATTCACCCCCCTCTGTCATTATCATAATAAATAAGCACGACCGCCATTGTCACTTTCTGTGGTTTTAGCTCAATTTTTCCCAGTCATCAGTAATATATCCCTCCTCTTCTTTACCTCTCTAACCTGCCACCCTACACAGCCTCTTTCCTCTATATGTGATTGTTGCTGGCTGCCTCACTCAAAAGATCTCTGCTTATAACCCCTGTATGCCTATGGTTGATTGTACATCTACTGACTTCTTCAATTGTAAAATAATGCTGTTTTTTTTATTTATTTCCAACCTTGTACTGTACTGTATACACTGTATATACTTTTTTCATCCTTGTATATCATTGTTTTTGTATACCTGCTTCTGTACTGTACTTTGATCATTCATGACCAGGTCACCTTACCAAATGAGACTTGCTCAATGGTGCCCACCTGGATAAATAAAGATTTTGATTTGATTTGATTTGAAAATAATCTAATTAATCAAAGGGAAAGGTACTTGAGATACTATATAAAGGTAGTAGTTGACTGCCTTTAAAACTATTATTAGTTTTAGGCTATAAACTAGCTCTTTATGATAAGGGTGAACAAATGTGAAATTGGTAACTTCAGTTTGGCAACTGATTTAGGCCCCTCTTTGGTTTACCTTTGATACTTCAGCCAAAAAAGATTTCATAGCCTTGGTATGGGCTCTAGCAGGCGAAATGAGGGCACGAGACAACTCTCCCACCACACACCCCTCCATCACACTCATACCTCTCTGTTCCTCAATTCATCCCTTAATACCCTCCCGGTTCCTCCAGTTAATTTTGTTTTTTAAATACCTCAGGTAGCAAATTGGCGCAGTGACAGGATTCAGAATTATTTATTATAAAAATTATCTGGGGAGTAAATTGACTAATTGTGGGGAAAGGATATCCCACAAGACTTGCTCGACACCACCCTAGGAAGAGGATAGTGCTTTATTTTTTAGTATTTGACCAAGGTCAAAGTGATCTAAACAAGTGGCTTAAAAGTCCATTTTCCAAATAGAAGAAGGAGTGTTGAATTGTGACTCAGTCTTAAGAATACAATTCAAGCATTAGTACATCCCTATCGTTGGGCCCAAAGCAAGGAACTCACTGTCTGGTGGAAAAGTAAGCACACTCCTTTTAATATCTCATGACCTGCGCCACTCATGAAAAGAACCCTTGTTCTCTGCTCCCACTGCCAGCTACTCTAAATTACCCAGGGCTGAGTCTTGGTGTCAGTTGGTAAAGTGGCACAGCAGCTACCTTCCCTAGCCCCCACCTGGCCCTGCCATGGAGAGGGTCTAATTCAGGCTTCACCGAAGACAGTTCTGGAGTGAGTGCTGCAGACCTACTGCACACCATGTAGCAGCCACACCTCCAGAGCACCATCTGAAGATGGTCCTTCCCCATCCATCCTGCCATACTACTGCATTCCTTCTCCTCCTTCTCCTTTAGTATCCTTGGTATCTGGGTGCCCCAGTTATGCCTGTTGCAGTACAATACACTTTAGAGTAAGTACCCTACCCAGTTATTCTCCAAGCCATCTCCCCAGTCCTCTACTCAGTAGTACTTAGCCTTTGCCTCCTCCTGAATACCTATTCCAGGGTACCTTATATAGGGTTTACATAGGAAGCCCAAAATTTAAGGACATTTTTGTAGTCTTACAGCATCAGACCTGGCCCTCCCAGACACCCCCATTCAAGCAGCCCAGCCCTGCAGTCTCACACAGTGCACTCTGGGTGGACTTGATCTGCAAAAAGAAGTTAACAACAATGTCCTAAGAGGGACATTCTCACTGGGTGGAATTAGTATCATATCTGAGCTGACTTCAGCAGATTCACATAAGCACAGTTAGTTTCAATAAATGCCAAATGGACAAAATTGGACCTTTTACCTCTGCTGAAGCATGATCCCCTGCTCCAGCTTTCTCCTGATGCCTTCCCTGAGTGCTTCTGAGCACTGAGCAAATGCTGGGCACACATTATAATACACAGATAGGTAGGACCTGATTGGTGCATAGCAGTCACGTGTTTCTGTACCCGTCCATGCCTCTGACCTCTCTAAATGTATCCCACCACCTCTCAGATAACCACAGTCCCTCTTGCTTTCTAAATTCCATTCTCCCACTTTATCAGATTTACTTAAAAGCAATTAATTACAACAAAGGCCAAGTCTAAATCAGCCATTGCTAAAGCAGGATCCCCTACTCCAGCTCTGTCCTGCTGCCTTCCTTGAGTGCATCTTACAATATGACACTTGTTTTATGCCAATAGTTTCTTACCATGATAATATTAAATTAGGATTATAACAAAAGACCTCTTTTTCCAGCCCCGATGGACCTGACAGAGTTTCAAAAATGCAGGAATGACTGGAAGGTGATCTCCATACAGTATATATCCTTCCCTACCAGTATTTTTCCACCCCTTGATACTTGTTTATTAATTAAGGCAATATTATCCTGTAGTATAGTATACAGTCTTTGTACATACAGTATATACACAAGATGGTATCCCTTAGCAAGCAGGTACAGTAGGTAGTTGCTGTCTGGGGAAAGGAATCCACGATGGATGTTCGACAAAATATTTGTCGAATGCCCCGACAGCAAAACCAGCAGGTCAACCGCATTTTGCAGTCGACTGCCAGTTTCCAGTGGCTGTATGTGTTTTCTTCGGGGGGGCTTGGCCCCCCCGCACACCCCCACTTTAGGATTATCAACTCCAAGTCAGAGCTGATTTGGGGGGTACAGGATCCTTGACAAACAGCGCCAGGTTTCAGCAGGTTCCCTACAGCGGCATGGCACTGTAGTCGCTGTAGGGGACCTCGCTGTTGAACTGTTGCTGTCAGGTGGGTAACCGTGGGGAAAACAGTCTGATCACTGTTTGTAGTTAGTACTGGAGTTTAACAGAGGAATAATTTCAGCAAGTTGAACCATAAACAACACAATGCAGTTTCTAGTGACAAGGCCAGTTCCAGTTCTATGTCATTACGGTGACCATGGAATAGCGATCACCATTACGGTGGATGTACATCGCGAAAATGCAGTTGTGTCATGTGTCCCAGATGAGGAGGAGGAGTCTGAGAAATGATAAAAAAAAGTCTTACCTTCAACATGTCTGATATTGATGTCCCCAGTTTGTTTAAACATGGAAACACTTTTAGGCAAGAAGTAGGGCATACAGACATAAGCTAAATCTGCAAGGGATGTCCAATAGTTGAAAGTTCCCAGTCAAGGACTGCAGAAAATCGACACTATAAAGAAAGAAAATGTAAAAGTAACATTTAATGACTGATGGAACAACTCAAGCGTAAGTCCTGTTTTGTGAAGATGTAACATTATGGACAAAAATTTTAAAATCGGGCTACAGCTAATGTAATAATTACATGTTTAAATTGCTATCTACAATAATAAACGTTAACACATTTGAACAAGTTGTAATCCTCTACACAGACTGTATATAAGACCATATTTGCATTTTGTTCTCCATTCTGGAAGCCACTTTTGAGTAAAAATATTGAGATCCTTTTTTTTGGGGGGAACATATCTAGCTCGAGAAATAAAATGAATGGGAAACATCTTAAGGAACTAAAATGTTTTTTAATGGAAAACAGCAGATTGAGTGGAGATTTTCTACAGCTTTACAGTATAAAGTAATTACTGAAAAAAAATCTCTTACATGACCTAGTAATGGCATTTAAAATAGAATCATAACCTAACAGGTCACAAGTTCCAACTGATGTCTAAACTGCATTATAGATCGAGAGAGCGCCAACGACCAACTGGAGCGCTCCTTCCCCCTGCACGTGAGGCACTCTTATTCTGTGAAGAGCATCTCATGTGCAGATGCCCTGGAAACGGGCTCGTTCTGGGAATTTTTTTTTTTTTAAATACATTATTGATCGTTCTCTATCAATAATATATTAATATGTCCCTCGTCAACAATCATTGCTGAAAATGAGTGGTTTCACTTTCCTTCAGCTTGAGCAGAACAGTTCAGCTTCGCTTTCTTTCTACTCAGCCGAAGGCATGTGAAGCCACTTGTTTTCAGCAATGAGGGTCTGGGACATATTAACACACAAAAAGGATAGGAGGAAGGTTTTCTTTGCACAGAGGGACATGGGGAGTTGGAATGGTCTGCTTGAGGACATAGTAAAGCAACAAATCTGAAAATGTTTAAAAGATATGAAACATATGACCCAATGATTGCATGCATGATATCAGCACTGAGAAGTGGGGGCTGACTAGATGGGCAATAGCCTCCTTCTTTTTTAACTTCCGGGTTCTAAGTAAATGACTGAATACTGTAAAACTAAATTGTCACCGGGTGTGGGTTTAGGATAACACAATTTCAGGCAGACCACAAGTCAGGTGCATAAAAAACACATGGTTGTGTTTATCATTTTATTTTTACGAAGTAAAATATATAGAAAGCAAAATAAGTCAGACAATTGCTCAGCTTCAACAGTTTCCAAGGCTTTTCTTCAGCCTATCATGAATCAAACAGTGTGAAAGCACACACTACAAGGAGGTCTTCCACCTTCCTATCTATCTCTCCGATCTCAGAAGTTGGGGTAGGGCTTTTTATAAGCTCCCTAGAAGCTGGAAAAATGATTTCCCCTGCCTTTTGATTAACAACAGACATAACATAAAACTAGCCACTAGGGGCCACTGTTGCTCCATAGAGAACAATTATTTGGCAGCCACCTGGAGCACATTACATAATTTGTTTACAGCATTGGAAAAGGTCAGACCCGAGGTCAGAACATTCTGTGCTCCCCTAAACTCTCCTGCAGGGTCATATTACCTCATGCTGTCTGCTAACATCTAGAAAAAAAAAAACAGATACAAACTTTTGTTATTCTTATATTGAAACTGCCCTCTTAGTTCTGTTTTATGTCCAAAGACCTAAAAAGAAAACACAATTTAACTTCAATATTCTTTGAGTGTTTGTCTGGTTTCAGTTTATCCTAGGGTGTCCACCATGACAGGGTTCACTATGTCACATAAAAATTATTGCTTCTATTTATTTTCGTGGTATTTGTAATTCATAGAGTATCAGTGTCAAATTATTTTCACTGACAGATGCTGCTGTAGTGCAGTGACAGTAGGCCATGTAATACAGTACAGCTTAATTGATTCTACTCGATTAATTATGCTCAACATTCCATCGTGATTCATGAGTTTCACGAGTTTAAATGCAGTATGCTATGTCTGATCTTCACTCCACCTGCAATACCTCCAAAAATCATGCTGCCCATTTTCCCGTTCCAGTCCGCTTCAGAGTTTTGTCCTCCTGGTCTGTGCTACCTGCTCCTGCCCGCTTCTAGGTGCTGCTTACCATTCACCCTGTCAATGCCTTACGCTCCAGCCCACTCAAGAGTGCAGTCTTCTTGGTCTGTCCTGGCTGCTTCTGCCCACACCTGAGTGCTGTTTCCTCTCCACCCTGTCAGTGTCTGCTGGTCTGGCCTGCTTCAGAGTTCACTCCTCCCGGTCTGTACTAGCTGCTTCTGCTCGTTCCTCAGCTCTAGCGATGTCATTGTTAAGCTGGCTCTCCTCCTCTCATCCCAAGACATTAAAGCAGAACTTCGTATTTGTTGACAAAGTTGAACTGGATGAACTGTCCAATAATGCTTCCAATGTTTTTAAAAAGTGACAGGAATTATGTACTATTCTCACTAGTATGTTTCTGTCAGGTTCTATATAGCTTTGTATATCTTTTTGTATACCACATTATAACATCACGGCACACTGATAATGAAGTATCCAGTGTGTATGTGTAGTGTAGTTTTAAGTAGACTAATTGCACATGCTTTTAAAGAGTAGCTACTAATATTTACACAAAATAGTGATTTTTACAAACGAACCTTTGCTTTTGGTGTTTTTTTCATATTCACGCCAATTAATGTCTGCTGTAAATACATGTTTGTGATCAACAGCCATCAGTGAAAACAGTGAAATAAATTTACATCAAAAATATTGAGTTTTACAATATTCTGTAACTTACATCTCATCCTTGTCATTAAACTACCCATAGGTAACAGCAACCACTCCACTGTAACCTTTTCGCTGGAACAACATAATCAACCATTAAAGGGTTGCACTGAATTTTACCTATACAAAACTGCAAATAAGCAGGGTATTGAACAAGACTTAGCTATACTGATTGGGTTAGAGCAATGGATGGTAAAACAATAGATGAGTGCTGGGATTATCTAAAAACAACAGTACATAATATTATGACTAAACATGTAAAAAAGGGACATAAAACTAAATGGCTTACCAAAGGGATAAGCAAACTAATAAAAAAGAAAAGACATATGATCAATACATGATAAACAAAACTGAATCAAGCTGGTTTTTGTTTAAAACAATACAAAGAAAGTGTAAAAACAAAATTAATACGGCAAAGAACAACTATGAATGTCATTTATTTATTTTTTTTATTTTAGTTTTGTTGACCGGTAAGTGCACTAGACAAATCCTGCCCATTTTCAGGCACAACCCGGGAGGGATACAGATAAATGCCAACTGACTTTGAACCAGATTAAGCTGTTGATGGTATTTATAGTGAATGAGGGAATTTGGCAGGACTGGGAAATTCCCCTACTGCAGTTCGGCAGTACGGGGCTGGCGGAGCAACTGAGAGTTCAGTCAGTGGAGGCTGGACTCGAGCGTGGATGGCCGCATTAGCGGAGGTGGTCGGTGATAGTCCTCTGAGAGAGGATTGTTGTTCTGATGCAGAGTTTCAGGTGCAGTCGGCACATTCCGTTATGCAGGACGGGGCCACAGTACGTGGTTTGGAACCGATTAAGCTGGTGAAGGACAGTTTGGGAGAATGCAGCGAGATGGAGTGTGTTTGCTGCAACGAACAGTGGAACAAGAGTCGGAAGTGAAAGAAGAGCGGAACCACATGCTGAGGTATCGGTTTCTATGGAACCGGAAGGAGAGGAACAAGATGACACGGGTGGCGTAGTTGGAGAGACACCGACGGGAAGTGTGTGTTGGTGCAGAATCATGGTGACTGCGAGTCGAGAGGTGAACGAATCAATGTTTCTGAGAGGAAACCTACGAGTATTGTGACCGGAGAGCGAGACGAACAGTGTCGACCTGAGGGTTTGGGAACTAAGGTAACGGATTTTGTTCAAAATGTATCGGGGGCTGCTACAGCTACTGTGGGAAAACCGGAGGTGCTGCGTGACTCCAATATAGAGGAACTGAAGGTGGCTGGTGTGGATTTTAAGAGTGGGGATTTTGTGGGGCAAAGGGATGCTTCCATGCTTACTCAAACGGATCCCTTTCAGCAGGATGGAGCTTCAGACTTTTTTTTCAACCAACGCTTTGAGTCTGGTATGCACAAGGTTGGAGAGGATGGTCAAGATAGAAGAACGACATTTTTGTTTGCTAAACGTCATATTGAAGTTTTAAAAAACACTAGTAATCCTGGGAAAGACGAATTGCTACACAAAGCTCAATCTAGGGAGGCTCTCTCCTTAAGCAAGGAGTCTGCAGTGCAGGCCTCACAGGTGGAAGCTTGGTCCCCTGATCGAGCACTACAAGAGGCGGGTTGGACATTAAACAAAGGGGCTTGGCACCCGACTCCTGACTGGGACCCTACTCTGAATTTTTCACAAGCTACACCAGCTTGGAAACCCAATGTACTTTTGCCAGTGGTCTCTGTTACAGGAGGGGGGGGGAATGAGGTACCACCTGGTACTCAAAAGTTAGTTTTTGATCATTCAGTACCATCTGAAACTAATGTACAACATAGGGAAGGTTCAGTACATGTATTACCGGTTAAGAAACCTTTAATGTCGGAATTATTTTCTAGAACAAAACAGGAGGCAGCTCCACGGAGGAATGCAGTAAGGATTAGGTATAAGGGTGGTCTGGAGAATAGGCCAGATAGAGGATATGGGGAATGTTTATTAAAAGACTCCTGCATTTTCACCTAGAGAAGTCTTTGCATTCATAAACATATCCGGAGAGGATAATTTATGTCAGTTTTCGATCTGCCCAGGCTCTGGATCTGTTTTGGGACAGATATAACCAGGTGAAGTTTTCACCCTGTGGACACCCTTTTGTAATTCCTTGACAAAACCATTAATAAAGTTTGTCACTATTATGTTTAGGAACGAGGGTGTGCACGTGGATGATATTTCATATTGGTTGAGTCAGAAATGTGAAGTTTTGAGTCCCCCAGAAGCCATTTTGGACTCTGAGCAGTTTTGGACTGGGGGATGGAAGTTTAAAGTTAAACTTCGGCAGACAGAGAAAGGAGTGGAACATATTCCTAACTCGTTTCTCTTGGGACGAGATAGGGGGGTATGTTTCTATGCAGGGCAGCCCAGAGCCTGTTACAGGTGTGGTGCTCGAACCCATTTGTCAAGTTCCTGTGACAAACCCCGTTGTGAGAATTGTGGTGAGATCGGACATGGGGTAATACAATGTGAGAATCCTATGAGGTGTGATTTATGTGAAGGGGTTGGACATGTTTTTTCTGAGTGTGAGTGGGCATGAGGAATAAGTCATCAACAGGATGTCCTGAATTATTGATTCAGGAAGCACAGGATAAAGTCATTTCACCTGTAGAGGAGAGATAAGATCTCAAGTGACTCCAAATGTTAACAGTATAAATGAAAAGGTCAGAGTTATGGTGGCAGATGAACTGTTACAGCTACCTTTAGTAGAGAATTCAGGAGCAGTGGTGGTACAGAAAGAGACGGAAGAAAAGGGGTAGTACGTCCTTTGGTCTTGGTTCCTGTCCGACGATCGTCAAGGAATACTAGGACCAATCTAGGGCCTTCCCAGGTAGTAATGGAATCGAATAACCTTTTCGTGTTAGCTTCCTCTTGGGGTGATACAGAATTGAACAGTCAGGAGTTAGATTCCCAACAATTACAGGATAGTCCGCCTTCTCCTTTAAGTGTTTCTGAGGGTTATAAGGGGAAAAGGAAAAAGAGGAGAAAAAAAGATGGCTGAAGGATTTTTCTTTTCTTCTTGTTTCCTTGAGGAATGACTGTTACCCTGGGTTCTATAAATGTTCACAGCCTTCTAAATCATAAAAGAAGAAAGATTGTGTTTGACTACATTCATTCCCAAAGTTTACAGATTTGTCTATTGCAAGAAACCTGGATGTATTCTCTAGATCAAAGTAGGCTTTTTCAACGTGAATGGTGCTGGGGGCCTTCTTATTGGTCTTTCGGTCAAGATTCAGCTGATGGGATTGGGGTGGTGTTTAACTCATTTCATTTTTCATTAATAAAGTTAATGGACATTGTGCCAGGAAGGTTATTGATCCTTGATGGGGTGTGGAGTCTTTGACGTGCAGATTTATTAATGTTTATTGTTCTCAAATCAAATCTGAACGGATAGCCTTGTTTCACATGATTAGGCCATACTTATGTACTTAGATATAATTTTTTGTGTGGTGATTTTAATTGTGAACTTAAGAGGCAGGCAGGAAAATTAAGCCTGGAGATCAGGATAAGGTAAAATTGGAACATGTAAAAAAGATATATTGTGATTCTAGGGCATTGGAACACTTGATAAAGGGATCTGGCCTAGTAGACGGTAGAAGTAGACAACGAGGGGGAGTAGATTTTACTTTAAAAAATACATTTACTTCTACTATTGACTATGTTTTTCTTTCGCACTCAGTAGTATTTGATTTTTTTATACTACCCGTTTCTTTCTCAGATCATTTGCTTTTGTTATGTAAACTTGGTCCTGTGCGGTCACCGGTACGACCGAGAGCAAGATGGAAACTGAATGCGACATTGCTACAGTGCACAGAAGTTAGGAATAAGTTTAATTTTCTACTGAAGGCTAGATTATCAGTAGCTTTTTTGTATGATGATTTGGGAGAATGGTGGGCAGATTCCAAAAAGGATTTTTCATCCTTCTTTAAAAATATTGGTAAGACTAGGGGTAATGTTAAGTTTCTGCATTATTTAACATTGAGGCAACATTTTTATGACCAGATTTCTTTGGCTAATGTTTCTAAAATTGATAATTCTAACCAAATTGCACTTCTTAAGCAACAGCTTAAAGAATTGCAGTATGATAGGGCGGAAACTTTACAAGCTTTGTTTAAATTTGGAAACAAAAAAGGTCCGGAAGGAGATCCCTATGAGGCTTTTAAAAAATATAAATCAAATACTACTATTGATGGTCTAAAGGATGGTGACGGTAACATTGTTACAGAGAAGGGGGCATTGACTCATATGATTGAACACTTTTTAAGGCTCATGAACTGTGACTGTTTCCAGCAATTTACAGATGGAACAATTTTAGTGAATTTAGACACACCTAAAAAGTCCTGAAGGTATGGGGGATTTGGTGTTGCCTATTTCAAAACAAGAAATTGTCACAGATTAAGCAGTTGAAATCTGGAACGTCACCAGGTAAAGATGGACTGACTATGGAATTATATAAGGCATTCCCGATTCTTTGCTATAGGTTTAGAGTTAGTGTATAATTTCTTTCTTATTTTTACAAATTTTCCACTTTGGTTTTCTGAGGGTCTTTTAATCTTTTATTTAAATCTGGGATAGATACTCCCTAGATAATTGGAGACCTATCACTTTATTAAACTCAGATTATAAGATATTAATGAGCATATTAAACACCAGATTAAAAACAATAGCACTTCAGGTTCTATCCCCTTATCAATATTGTAGTGTTCCTGGAAAATCAATCTTTCAAGCACACCGATGTATTAGAGATTGGATAGAATATGTTAACATGAGTAAATTAACTGGTTGTGTGGTGTCGGCAGATCAAAGGAAAGCTTTTGATAGGGTATATCACCCGTTTTTGTTATTAGTCTTGTCTCATTATGGGGTGCATCGGACATTTGTGAGTTGGCTCAAGGAGATATATGACACCAATATAACACCCCATGTTGAGTACTATGATAGGGACTGGATTTCATATTCATACTGGAGTGCGGCAGGGATGCCCGCTGAGCCCATTGTTATATGCATACGTAATAGACACTTTAATTCAATATGTGTCACACTTGGGATTCTGGGATGGGATTGCGGTACCTTCATTGCATCAGAAGGTGAAGGTGTTGGCTTATGCTGATGATCTGTGTTTATTTTTTCAGAGCAAAGATCAAATAAGGTTATTTCTAGATTTAATGTTACAGTATTCTGCTGTTTCCAATGCACAACTGAATCCCTCAAAAAGTAGAGGATTGTTTATAGGGGCACAACTTCCCGAGCCAGTTTTTGTTGAAGGTATTTATATCTCCCCTGAACCTTTAAGGATACTTGGGATATGGTATGGACCTCAGAATTTGCCCTCCATAAATTGGGAAAAAGGTTTACAGGCTGTAGAGTCTAAAGTTAATGTATGGAAACATTGGAGACTACCAAAATTACAGAGGGTTGCAATTTTGAAAAAAATTCTTGTGCCACTATTGTTATACATTGCTCAGGTTGTACCGATCCCTCCTTCATTAGAAACTAAACTCTATAGTTTATTTTTTCAAATGGTATGGGGCAATAGGCTTAACCCAATTAAGCGTCATTATACTTATTTGTCAAAACAATGTGGAGGTTTGGGGATGATTGATCCAATCGTTTTTTCACCTATTTATTTTCTCAAATTTTAGGGAGATTTGGGATTTGAACCCAAGGACTGACATAATATTACTATCAGCTATCTTGAATAAATACCTTACGGCTTGGTCGCTGGATGCCCCTAAACCTGTTCCTACGTTAGGTATTCCTGTTTTTTTTTTACCTGTTGTTAAAAAAATTTATAAATGGAAATTGACAAAGGATGATATACAATGCTGTTCAGGGAAATTGTTATATGGTAAGGTGATGATACTATTATATCCTAGAGATCCTGCCTTTAAAAATTGCCCATCACAAAATATTAAAGCAGTGCTTAAACGGTTAAATAATTCTAGACTACCAAGTTACATGTGGGAATTAATATGGTTGTCGAGCTATGGTCGATTGGGGTGAGAGGAAATGCTAAATATAAAGCTCATTCTGAACGAATTGCCCTTATTTACAATGTATTAATGTAGAAGAAACGATGGAACATTTTTTATTTGACTGTTCATATGCTAAGTCTTTCTGGAACTTTTTAATGGTTAAATGGAATATGAAATGGTTGGGTACCATCGATTATAATATTTTGGTGCTGGGTAATTGCTCACATTTACACTCAAGGTATGATAGTGGAACTTTAAATATTTTGTGCTGTACTTTGATATATTACCTTTGGCAGGCTAGATGCCAATGGGTGTTGTATCAGAAACTGATGCCTTTGGAAGTAATTTGTTGTTTGATAAGTAGGGCTTTAAAAAGGGTGTATTTAGCAGATATTGCCTTTGCATCCCCTAGAAAAGTTGAAAATTGGTGGAAGGGCATGTCTTATTTTATTAAATATAAATGATGAGTGGGAGGTACATGAATCGAGATTAATGGTATCAGTTTAACAAAACTAAAAAAAAAAAAAAATGTCATGTCATTGACCGATGTATACGTTCTGTTACTTGTTCTTTTAGTGTCAGATTGACTGTTTACGTTCTTTTATCTTTATATTCTGTATCATGTCGTATGACTACAACGAAGATTGTTGTTTTTTACTCTATATATATTTTGTGTGATTTAACACTGTTGTAATTATTTGTTTTGATGTTATTATAATAAAAAATTCCCCTACTCTTTTCGATAAGTGCCATGGGATCTTTAACATCCACCTGAACTACCACCAATCCAGGCAGATGGGACCTCGGTTTAACGTCTCATCCGAAAGACAGCACCTCAGAAGTACTGCAGCCCTCTCATGCTGCACTACAGTGTCAGTACTGGGATATTAACCCAAGTGCCAGATGTGGGAACTGAACCCACGGCCCTCTGATCTCCAGGCCTCAGAGGCGAGTGTGCTACCTACTGAGCCACTGACAACTGCAAACAAAGCGAATAGTAAACAATTCTAGAGCTACATTAATTCATTAAAAAAACATAATGAGGAACTGACTGCCATTATTGAAAATAACTAATGTATCACAGACCCAACCCATACTGCCAATATATTCAATAAATAAAAATGACATGCCTACCGTAATTCTTGATCTTATCTTGTATCTTCACCATTCATTACTGATGGGTGTAAGCCAGAGGCTCGCACCTTCCACGGGAACTTTTTTTTTGGGAGGGGTCGGCGCCTGTGGCGCCACCCACCCGGCTGAAGCATGCAGGTTGGCTGTTAGGCACCATAGACTCCTCCGCCATCCCACTTCTGTGATAGCTGAAGAGGCAGAAAGGCAGGTTCCAGAGAAAGAGGTTTGTAAGGCAAGACAGCCAAAGGATAAAGAAAAGAAAGAATATAAACTGAAAAAGGTGTAAGCAGAACAGAGGACAGGAAAAGAGAACCCTACCCTAAGTGGCCATAGGGCCCCAATCCTTGGGCGGTTTCAGAGAAAGGAGAAGGAAAGGACAGAAGGAAAAGGTAGAAGAGAAGGAGGTGAGGGTAAAGGGGGAGGAGAGGGCTGTCTGCTGCAGTAACTTGGAAGACCAGTGGCTTGAATGTTTCAAACCCCTGCGAGATTGAAGACAAGGGAGCAAGGATCTCACCAGATAAAAAGTCATCAAACCAAGGTCTGAAGGGGATTAATGGTCTTGTTAGACTTGGAGAAGGCAGACCCTTCCTCACCACCTTTATCCAAAACTTTACTAGACTCCCCAGCCTAGGTCTCACAGACTGTCCCTGTGGGGGTAACAGTCCTGCTCAGAAGAGGAGTGAGTCCTGACGCAGGCGAAGGGGAAGAAATCCGGAGGGGTTTCCCACATAAGTACTGGTGTAGTCCCCACTTCAGAAGAAAAGAACCACGGGACAACCGTGCTATAAGAAAGAGATGGAGGAAACTTCCACAGGCTCTCTTAGGACTGAATTGGAACAGTGACAGCTAGAGGGTGACATAAGCCAGAGGATTATTTAAGGCCCAAGTGGGGGACACCCTAGAAATTGAAAAGAGAATCAGAGGGAGTTCCCTCAGAGGGTGCAGGGCGAAGACCCTACTCGCCATCCTCCAGGGTGAACACTCTGTGACTTTAGAGAAGGAACAGAGAGCTCTGAGGTACCAGAGAGACTCAGCCCCCAATGGCCTCACAGAGGGGGAGGGCAAGCAGGGCGGAGGTGAGGCCCAAGAATTGAGGCCCACGAGGGAATGGTGGTTGGGAATCAGTAATGAATGGTGAAGATACAACAGAAGATCAAGAATTATGGTAGCTACGTAATTTTTATATCTTCCCCTTGTCAGTCTTTACCATTCATTACTGCTGGGTGAGTACCAAGCCCCTCCGAGGGGACCTGGCACAGCCCTGAAGGAACAGATCCCTCAGCATCCTGCGGGAGAGACGCAGGAGGGGGAGACCCTAGCCTTTCTAGACCGGGCAAGGTCTAAGGCTGCTCAGGACAAGGATGTGTCTCCTGAGACTGGGAAGATAGAAGGTGCCCCAGAAGAATCATCCTTACCCTGCAGCAAAAAGACGGGTCCCCCGGAAAGCAGAGGACATCACTCTACACCAGGAAATGGGTGACAATCTGGACAGACAAAGCCATGTCATCTGCCTAATGCAGATCGCTGCCCCTGCCAGTCTGGAAGCCAACTCACTGGCACCATAAGATGACCTTGCAAGCTCCAGACCCTAAGCTGAGAGGGCAATGGCCTGTCTAGACCGCTTCATATCAGGCAGGGATGCTAGCACCTGAGCTAACATCGACCACAGGTGCCTGTTATAGTCAGCATGGTGCACCTGATGTGAACCTATGCACATCAGCACAAGAGCCGAAGAGAAAACTATTCGTCCCCACCGGTCAAATTCTTCGGAATTCAGATCTGGGGGTCAGTTGTGTGCCAGGCGCTGAGGTCCAGATGGAGTGTCTAGGGATGTCAGGCCCAAAGGAGGGTGAGGTAGGGAACCTAGAGACTCTTGGGGGGCAAAATACAATCTTCTGCAGTCTGCTGGGGCTGGAGAAGGGGCAGCTGGAGACTGCCAGGTGTGGATAGATGCCTCCTGGAAGGGAATGGGCCAGGATGGCACCACTAGGTGGGGAACACTAAATTCACTAAGGAATGAATGCGTCTCCTGCTCGGTATTGGTCCTCAGAACATGGGAGATGCAAAGCTCCTGTACTAGCCTCGAAAGGAACCACTGATACTCCATGAACTCAGTGTTGGAGGACAGGTGGACAGAATGTTCCTCTCCCTCAGAAGAGGGAGAGGAGGAAGATGAGGAGCGTGAATGTCCAGAGGACTCCTGCAGCGGGAGGGGCACAAGCGGAAGACCCGTTCGTCCATGGCCCTATCATAGGAAGGAAAGGCCGCCTCAGTGGCTGAACATCTCCCAGGTTAAGGGCCCCATAGGACCCATATGGCCCAGGACAGGAGGGTGGTGTCTGCAGAGGGATGGGTGATGGGCACCGTACTGAGCGTGTCCAACCTCTGCCAGGGCTCTGAAACCCAGGGACTTATTTCACCATGCAAGGGGGCCCTGAGGCCATACCAAGCCATGAAGTTTGAGTCTGGGAAGGCAAACCCCGGAAGAACCCTGAAGGAAAGTCTCCCCTGTGACGCGCCTGGGGTTGCAAGTGACTAGAAGGGCAATCCTTTGTGCTGCCAACCAAGGGTTCCTCCGAGACCTTAAGGGAAAGATGCGACTCAGCACTACAACTCCTCCCCATCCCCATGCAGGGTGCTGGAAGGGGGACCACCACACCTCACCCCGACCCCTCAACCCCTCGGACTAAGAGGCAGCCCTCTTTCTCGGTCCCAGCAAAATGGGTCCCCCCGAGGCCACAGTCTCCCGCCCGAAGGAGGCCGCAGAAGCAAGGGCCCTCAGCAACACAAGAGATGGCAGCCTCGACTCCCCCAGAGGAGAGCATTCCACCCTGAACCCTGAACTATCACCCCAAGGGGTCCGCGGCCACCCCAGCCAAAGGATTCTCCAAGGCAACAGGCTCTGGGACTCCAGGACAGGGCCGCTGGGCCGCCTGGCACCATGCCCCATAGGGCTCTCCGACCCTGAAGAGTCAAGCTGCCAGTCCGGGTCCGCCACAGAGTCACTCCCCTCCGAAGAGGAGGCAGTCAGGCAGACCTCCAGGCTAGCGGCCCCGGGAGAGCTCCTGGTAGCAGCACCGTGAGCAATGCGACTATGGGACATGACGTAGCCCGCGGCACCGTCCTGATCACCGGCACCGGGTGGTCTGCCAGTGCCAGGCCCAGCAGCCGTGGGCCGCAACAGTGGGGGAGCCTGCATCTTGGAAGAGGCGACTGCTGGGGCGGCGCCAGCAACATGACTCCGGAGGGAACCGCATTGCTCCTCCAGGGCCGCAGAAGAGGCCTCCTCTGTGGCAAGGCTGGAACTGGAGGAGGCCCCCTCCTCGCCGGGCCATATAGACCCGGGAGGGGACCTGGAGGAAGGGTCTAGAGTTCTAACTTGGGAGACCCGCAAACAACGTCATCCTCCAAAAGTCAGCAAAGCCCTGCCGACTTTGAACATGCGGATTTCCAGAATACCACAGTCCATGGAGAAGCAGGCATCGCAGTGGTCCATATCATGGCTGGGTCCCAGGCATCATAGACAGACACCATGCTGGTCTGAAACGGAAAAATGCCAGCCACAGGGGCACCGACGCATAGGGGCATGGCTCGCTTTGGATTTTCTTTTGGCCTCACAACCAGACATGGGAAAAAAATGTAATCAAACTACAGCAACAGAACCCAGCACCATCGGAAGAAATAAAAGGAACAGGCTTACTGGATTTCCAATGGTGTCGGGTGGTTCAGAACCAGGATGAAGGCTGGAGAAAAACTGCATCGAAAGGCGAAGGCCTATGGTGCAGATGAAATTTGTTCACTCGCGCAACAGGTGCGACCTCGACAGCGGGAGAAACAGAACTGTGGTGGAGGAGACACCTAACGGCCAACCGTGTGCTTCATGCAGTGTATCAGCCATGTGCGGCATCGACTCCTCCCTCCAAAAAAAAAAAAAGCTTACACCTAGCAGTAATGAATGGTGAAGACTGAATGGGGGAAAATGTATTTTTTCTCCATATATTCAAAACGTGCTCTGAATTCCTCCAATTTAAGAAACAGTATAGAAATAGGGAAACACCACTTTACACAGGAAGAAAGTTTGATTAAAATCGATAAATTAAAGGATAGGAGTGCGCCGGGTTTAGGCAACATAACTTCGCCTATGTTAAAATTAATGAAAAAACACATATGGTTGCCATTAAAAATAATATATGAAAAATCTTTAAATAGGAGGTCACGTGAGGACCCAAGCAGGATGGCCACCTAACCTTCGAACTCCTCGTCGCCTCTCATATTGCCGTTCCCGTTCATCAATTTCTTCACATTGGGTGAGTGCCGTAACAGCAACTAGCGAATGGTGAAACTCCCCGGCAGCGCATATGAGCATAATCGGGACTCTGGAGACTGGTGGCAAATGGAAAAAAGATATTGAGCAGTCCCCGCCTGGCCTAGCGCTTCCTCAGGCCAAAATGGCTGCAGCCTCAGTGCAAGACACCTCAAGGGGGACGTAGGATGCGTCAGGCCCGTCGACGTCTCTGTTAGAATGGATGGCAAGCAATATTGAAATTACCTGCCACACAGTCACAGAAACACAGGCATCCATTTCTGCACTGACCGGGACAGTTAGCAAAGCCGAGGCTCAAATTGCCGAGCTGGATGGACAGGGAAAGGAGACTACAAGGCAGCTGCAAGCCACCAAAGCACAGGTTGAATGACTCACCAATAAAATCTAGGAGCTGGAGGGGACAGGTAGGAGGAAAAATTTAAGACTGATTGGGCTAAAAGAGGGAGCCGATGGACCAGACCCGGTCCAATACTTAACAGACAAGTTGCCAAAATGGCTAGGTCTCGAACTCACTGGGTTCGATTTTGAGATTGACAGGACTCACAGAGCTAGGGTGGCCCAACGACCTCAAGGAGGCAACAGACCCAGGCCCCTGATCTTTAAACTTGATATTCCACGACAAGGAATTGATCTTGCATGAAGTGAGGAAAAGCAAGATGTCCTAGTCGGGCGGGGGTGCAGAATGTCCTTCTACCCTGACTACCCTTGCTTTGTCCTGGAAAAGTGGCAGAAATGTGATAAAATTAAAGCTGGCTTGAGGAATCGGGGGCTAACATACTCCCTACTATACCCAGCTGCTCTTTCAGTATGAATTAATGATAAACAACAGACATTCACCATATCAGAGGATGCAAATTAATTCCTCCAGCGGGCCCTGGGCCTATCTAAAGCACCATCCTCTCCTAAGGCTCAAACCCCCTTCAGGGTGCCACATGCACCCAAAAATGCCCGACCAGAAGACCCACCTGATACCTGACTGCCTCCAACTATCTACATGGAGGAAAGTTAATACACGTCTCCCGTAATGCACTCAGAGCTTGGGGAGCTAACCACCAGTTGTTATTTTTAAAGTTGAGCCCCCCGAGATGTTGGGGTATGTTCAAGGGCCGTGAAACTCTGCCCACTGTGTTCACTGTTCATGTTTTAGCAGCTGCCCACAGAAGATTGCTGGGCTGGTTTTCTGCTGATTTAGTTGAGGAGCCGCCCTCCTCCATAATTTGGGCTGCTGACTGCCCAGATGGAACTTTAAATGCAATTTTTCTGCTGCACAATCTGGCTTACTTTTTGACTCTGCAACACGCCAGTATAACGCATGCCTTTGAACTGCGACACAAGGAAGCCGCATGAGTTATGCCAGGAGGACGTTTTCACGCATACAGAACTCTGTTGTTTCAATCGGGACATTCATGGACAGCTGGGGACACAGAATCGAGACCTTCTGTTTTGGGTCTCTGGCAGAAAAGTTGTTATACAACACCACTATATAAGCTAGAGATGCAGTTCCAATTCGAGACCCCCTCCCCCCGAGAGCAGAGTGGTTAAATCAGTATAAAATCTTGATTTTATTTCCATTATGTTTCCAATCTTGTAGCCCACTCTTTGGTACTCCCCTGGTGTGTTCCCCGCTGCCCCAACTCCCCACCCCGGCCCAAGGGGGCTCCACCCCAACTACCAACAACAGTATTAAACAGAACAGCAGTAAAAATGTCCACATTTGCATAATATATCTATACACTATTCAATCACACTAATGAAAAGAAGAAAGGAGATACACTTAGTGGTATGCCTGGGGCCGGAGGACAATTAAGAATCAAATTTCACTCAAAGAAAAAGAAATTCCTTTGAGTGTTCCTGATTGACTGAGGCACGTCAGTTAAATGCTCTAAAAGCGGCTTAAAGGTAGTCGGTTAGACTATATACTCACACCGCAGACAAGACTGGACTAAGTCCTGTCACCTCTCTCATGCCATCCCCCTTGGATTAACCACATATGGTCTGTGGCACATGTTGGCCCACTGTGGTATTGACTGGTGCCATGACCTGTCTTCAGTAAGTATGCAGCTCTCTGTCAACAAGTATCAGAGGGCCAGCAGAAGGGGGGGGTGGGTGAGGTCTCTCGGACCTCAGGCCCTTTTTATGCTGTAAAGAGTGGGATTGCCACGTAGAGATCTGAGGTAACTGGGGAAGGGAGAGAAAAATCAAGATTCTCAATATAATAGCAAGTGCTTCATTTATGGTATTACCCATTCTGCATTTCTTCTTTTCCTCTCTTATTTTTTCAGATATTATTATTTTTTCTCAAAGCTTATTTTATTTTTTCATTTTTTGAGGTAAGAAGTTAGATCAAAATCTTCATTTAGACCATGGGGGCTACATGCTTTCAGGTTGAAAATCTAACGTGTTTCTTTTTGTTGCAGCACTGCAAGTCTGTCCCCTCCCCGTGGAAACAGGAGTGAAGTGGTATCCATGGTACAGATGGTTGACAATTGATGTCACCAGTCTGTACACTAGTATACTGCATAACAAGGGACTACAGGCTGTGGAATATTTTCTGAACAAGGATGTGGACCCCAACCAAGTACCAGTACAATTTATTCTGGAAGGTTTTGAATTTGCTCTAACCAGAAATTATTTTATGTTTAATAGACAATATTTCCTCCAGAAAAAGGGCACAGCGATGAGTGCATCATTTGCACCACCATATGTAAATTTGTACATGGGGTACTGGAAGAATGTCCACATCCATGGACAAAATAACCCCTTTCGTAAAAATATCATACATTGGTGGTGTTTTATTGACGACATCCTGTGTATATGGGATGGGTCAGAATCAGAAGCAGAACAATTCCTAGACTATATTAACAGTAACAACTATGATCTTCAATTTACACATTGTGTAGAACAACAGAATATTAACTTTCTAGAGATCACATTGTCAGGAACACCAAATGAGGGGATAACCACAAGCTGTTATTGAAAACCGATCTCAGCAAACACTATTTTACATTTCAAAAGTGCACATCTTAAGCACGTAATCAAATCCATCCCTTATTCCCAGCTAGTCAGGATAAGACACAACTGCTCAGATGATAACATCTTTGAAAAACAAGCACAAGATTTGATAGAATGTCTAGCCAGAAGGGGTTATGATTCAAATGTGCTATCAGAAGCTTTGAATAAAGTTTGACTGCTTGAAAGAGAGACATTGCTTGTACCAAAAGTAAAGATGGCGAGCAATGACGGTCCTGTCGCAATGGTTCTTGATTAGAGTCCTACTGCTGGACAAACAGGCAGCAGCATTCACAACTACTGGCCGATTTTAACTGCGGACCCTAATTTTCAAAAATGTGTGGGAAAATCACCAAGGGTCACCTTTTGTAAAGGTAAATCATTAGGTGACATTCTAACAGGTAGCCATTTCTTAACTAAAACCACAAGTAAGACATGGCTACCTGTTTGACCAAAGGGCTTCCATAAATGTGGATTTTGTACTGTCTGCACTTATGCATGGGAGGGAGATATTTATATTCATCCCTTACAACATGATCACCAGTTTCTAACCTGTAGAAGCACTTACGTAGTCTGCGTGGTTTGGTGTCAGTGTGGTTTGCAGTATGTTGGTATGACAACTCGTTTCTTGAAAACACAAATTCAGGAACACACTCGTGCCATTTATAACCATAACCTGGATAATGCAATTGGAGTATATTTTGCGACTGCACATAATGCAAATCCCAGGGGTTTAAAATGTATGGCATTAGAGTATCTTCCACTGTTTCTGTGGGAAGGGGACAGACTTGCAGTACTGCAACAAAAAGAAGCATGTTGGATTTTCAACCTGAAAGCATGTAGCCCCCATGGTCTAAATGAAGAGTTTGATTTAACTCCTTACCTGAAAAAATGAATAAAATAAGCTTTGAGAAAAAATTATAATAATATCTAAAAAATAAGATAGGAAAAGAAGAAATATAGAGTGGGTAATACTATAAATGAAGCACTTGCTATTATACTGAGAATTTGCTTTTACCCCTCTTATTCTATCCTGTCTTTTCACAGGTAAATTCAGTGTTGGATCGAATTAATTGTTTATATCTTGGAACAAAATAGAATGCAATTTTTCTCAAAAGAAGTAGCAGGGAAGGTAAGGGAGAAACAGATAGCATTCAGGAAGTATAAGGAAACACAGAAGGAGCAGGACAGAGAACTGTACCAGTTAAGCAGAAGGAAGCGGGGAAGGCAGTCAGAATAGCAAAGGCCCAAACTGAGGAAAAGATAACCAACTCAGTTAAGAAGGGGGATAAAACCTTTTATAGGTACATTAGGGAGCAAAGAAAGACTAAGGCAGGGATACTGAGGCTGAATAAAGAGGAAGGTGGTTGGGAAGAGAGCGACAGTGAAAAAGCAGGGATACTAAACGAATACTTCTGCTCAGTATTCACAATGGAAAAGCAAGGGGAGATACCTAATCCAGCCAATAGAAGCACTCTGAATAGGGGTTGTTATTAGTCCTTTCACAGAAGAAAGGGTTCTGAAATAATTCTTAAAACTGAAGGTGGATAAAGCAATGGGGCCTGATGGGATTCACCCCAGAATTCTAAAAAAACTAAGGGAAGAACTAGTAACACCACTGACTACCCTTTCTAATAAATCATGGGAGGATGGTGTGGTACCTGAGGACTGGAGGAGAGCAGATGCGATTCCCCTTTACGAAAGTGGGAGCAAGACAGAGGCAGGAAACTACAGACCTGTCAGTTTGACCTCAGTGGTAGGGAAAATAATGGAATCACTGCTGAAGGAAAGAACTGTTGAGTACCTAGAGGCCAGTGGGGCAAAGGACCCAAGGCAGCATGGATTCACAGCAGGAAGGTTATGTCAGACAAATCTAACCGATTTCTTTGACTGGGTGACCAAAGTAGTAGACCAAGGAGGGGCTGTGGACATGGCCTACCTAGACTTTAGCAAGGCATTTGACACAGTCCTGCACAAAAGATTAATAAACAAATTAGCCAGCCTGGGAGTGGGTCCTAGGGTGGTAGTCTGGGTAAAACACTGGCTGGACAACAGGACACAGTGGGTAATAATAAATGGAGTCCACAGTAAAGAAAAGAGGGTTATTAGTGGGGTACCGTAGGGTTCAGTACTGGGACCGGTCCTTTTTAATATCTTTATAAGTGACATTACAGAGGGACTAGAAGGGAAAGTATGTCTCATTGCAGATGACACAAAGATCTGCAACAGGATTGATACGCAAGGTGGGGTGGAAAGGATGAAAAGGGACTTGGCAAGTTTGGAGGAATGGTCAAATGTATGGCAGCTTAGATTCAACGCAAATAAGTGCAAAGTAATGCACCTGGGAATCAAAAAACCCAGGGGAAGAGTACACAGTGCGGGGTGAGATACTGACAACAACAAAAAATGGAAAGGGACCTGGGGTAGTCATATCAGAAGACCTAAAGGTGGGCCAGCAATGTGAGAAGGCAGTAAGAAGGGCTGAGGGGATACTGGGATGCATAGGGAGAGGCATCACCAGTAGAAAAAAGGAAGTTGTTGGCCCTCTGTACAGACAGTTGGTAAGACCACATCTGGAGTACTGTGTACAGTTCTGGAGACCCCATCTCCGCAAAGACATAGACAGGGTGGAGGCTGTCCAGAGGAGGGCAACCAAAATGGTGCAGGGTCTGCACCAGAAGACATATGAAGAAAGACTAAAGGAGCTTAAGATGTATAGCCTCGAGGAAAGGAGGGAGGGGGGACATGATAGAAACTTTCAAATACCTCAAGGGAATCAACAAAGTCCAAGAGGGTAGCATCTTTCAGAAAAAGAGATGTGCAAGAACAAGGGGGCATAATTTGAAGATGGGGGAGGGCGGCTCAGAGGTAATGTGAGGAAGTATTTATTCACAGAGAGGGTTATAGATGCATGGGACAGCCTTCTGGAGGAGGTTGTAGAGTCAAAAACAGTGGGGGAATTCAAGAATGCATGGGACAGACATAAGGCAGTTCTAGTGGGGGGTAGGAGGAAGTAGGCTGTTGGTTAACTAGGATCTGCAGCTTATCCGTTAGGTAGGGAAATGGGCAGACTAGGTGGGCCATGCGGTCCTTATCTGCCGTAAAGTTCTATGTTTCTATATGTGATTCCCATTGAAATTCCATAAATGCCTGAAAACCATAAAGAAATCCTGGTCACCATACCCTGTAAAGTTTATTTTGTTTGTATGAGACAAAACATAAGAAGAGGTTATAAAATATTAATATGTTTGTTTTTTATAAAAATATTTCATTATGATGTTAAATTTGGAGGATCTTTAGCTCTTACCGAGATGAACTCCATCTCAGTGTGCCTGTACTTGTAATGCGGGATTCAATTTTTACAACAAACCTTGAATTAGACTGACCCTTTGCAGTTCGCCATGACCTCCTATTTGGGACATGGTGTATGCCTTTGCTACATTTCGAGTCCTGAAATAAATATGATCTAAATTCTTATATAGAAATTCTTCATTTCTTTCTGTGTGAGAAGGCAGTAAGGAGGGCTGGGGATGATACTGGGGTGCATAGGGAGAGGCATCACCAGTAAAAACAGGAAGTTGTTGGCCCTCTGTACAGACAGTTGGTAAGACCACATCTGAGTACTGTGTACAGTTCTGGAGACCCCATCTCCACAAAGACATAGACAGGGTGGAGGCTGTCCAGAGGAGGGCAACCAAATGGTGCAGGGTCTGCATCAGAAGACATATGAAGAAAGACTAAAGGAACTAAAGATGTATAGCCTCGAGGAAAGGAGGAGGGAGGGACATGATAGAAACTTTCAAATACCTCAAGGGAATCAACAAAGTCCAAGAGGCAGAATCTTTCAGAAAAAGAGATGTGCAGAAACAAGGGGGCACAATTTGAAGATAGAGGGGGGACAGCTCAGAGGTAATGTGAGGAAGTATTTCTTCACAGAGAGGGTTGTGGATACATGGAACAGCCTTCCTGAGGAGGTTGTAGAGTCAAATACAGTGGGGGAATTCAAGAATGCATGGGACAGACATAAGGCAATTCTAGTGGGGGGTAGGAGGAAGTAGGCTGTTGGTTAACTAGGATCTGCAGCTTATCCGTTAGGTAGGGAAATGGGCAGACTACGTGGGCCAAGCAGTCCTTATCTGCCGTCAAATTCTATGTTTCTCTTAAATCCTAATTTTTTTAAATGAAATGATGCTTTTGAAAATAAACAGTTTGTTCGTTTCTATGGATACACACACAGGACTTTTTGCAGCATAAAGGTCACTTATCTATGCGGGTTCTTGTCTAAACTTAAACTGTGATTTTTTCCTTTTTTAAACTTAAAAAATTGTAAAAAATGTTTCTGAGTTATATGGATAATACTATGACTGTAATCATGGGCACTTACCATATACATGCATAACATATTTAGTGCGCCTGGTACTACAATTGTTTTAAGCTTATATACTGTCCTCCTGTACTTCCTATATGTGAAGTCTTGTACATTTTTGATACTGTTTATTTTGTACCTGTATCTCTCTATGTTGTGACCTCCCGGGTCATGCCTGAAAATAGTCACTTTTGTGTCTAGTGCACCTACCCGGTTATCAAAAAATAAATACATTTTATGTACTGTCTAGTCCTTCTATCTACTAGCTATTGTATTACGAAATAAATTAACCCTATTGCTATTCAAAAAAGTATGGCAGAAGTGACTCTAAGATAAATACAAAAGCATAGGTCTGTTATCTTTTTCTCCTTTTGGATTGCTTTTCTTAGTGTTTTTTATCCACAGCATCTTTTAGCTCTGTTTAATTATAAGCACTGATTAATTAATGATGGAACTGATTAATTAGGTACTGATTCTGTAGTGATATGTATTTGAGGAGAACAAGTTTGTACTGAACCTATACCCTCTGGAAGATCTAACGGTCGAGGTGCTAGGGGTTTTGGCGTGTTCTGTTATCTCCTCGCAATTGCAGTAAAATTATCATTGGATTATATTGGACAAACAGGGTTCCCCAGTGTCTGAAAATATAGGGTGGTGGCAGTGATGATCGAGTCCAAAGGTGCATTATTTTTCTGGACCTCCTATATGCACTGTACATGTGATTAAGTGGATTTTAAGTCAAATATAGTGGACTGGTATCAGAACAGGGGTAGTACTGCAATAAAGGATGAGAATAAAAGACAATTTTGGAGGATTTTATAACAAACAATCAGTAATGGATAAAAATATAGGGTGGTGGCAAGAAAATATAGGGTGGTGGTAAAAAATATAGAGTGGTGGTGAAAAAATATAGGGTGGTGGCCCACCGCACAGAAATAATGAATGGGGAACACTGGACAAACTTCTGGAGTGCTGGTATACTTTTTCTTCCAACATTGGAAACATAACTCTGTTGTAATGGCTCAGGTGGATACCCTAAAATGAATATCTTGGACTGTCAATGGGATGTCCAACCCAGTTAAAAAATGTTAAATATTAACCGAACTGCAGGTCATGGGGTGAGACATGGCACTCCTTCAAGAAATGCACCTCCTCCCCGGCGAGGTCGCTAGACTTAAGAGTATGTGGGTGGGAGAGGTGTTTCATAGCTGTGTCAACACAAGAACTAAGGGGGCAGTGATCCTGATGCATAAAGGGCTACAGTTTGGGGCTCAAACATCTACCACCAACAAAGAAGGGAGATATGTACTAGTAAGGGGCACGTATCTGGGACATTTCTTCACCACTCTTTTATCGCACATGGTCCAGGACCGGTCTCATGTGGTGCTGGGCGGAGACTTTAACTTAGCCCTCTCAAGCACATTGGACCGGACAGGACAGGGCACAAGGGTAGAAGCCATGGTGGCACATCAGGTAGCATTAGCCTTTCAGGAGGTGGGCCTGCATGACATTTGGTGGGTCTTGCACCCAGGTGAAAAAGACTTTACACATTACTCAGCCCCCCATTCCTCGTACAGTAGGACAGATGTACTTATGGTATCCCAAAAACTAGTCCAGCAAGCTTGGAGTGCAACCCTGGTTAATATACTGTATTGATATCAGACCATGCCCCAATTGTAGTGTCCCTGTCGTGGGGGTAAACCCATGGCCCAAGAAACAAATGGAGGTTCAGTACCACCTTTCTTCAGAATGGGTATTTTACCACTTGGCTGGAAGGGGAAATCACAGACTACTACATGTATAATGACACCCGAGAAGTGCACAATGGCATCCCATGGGATGCCTTAAAGGCTGTCTTGAGGGGTAAGCTGATAGCGTACGCCTCAAAGAAGCAGAGAGAAAAGGACAGAGCCATACAAGACATGGTGGGGACCCTTTTACACCTGGAGCAGACAGTGGCACACAACCCAGGTAGAGAGACGGAATTAAGGCCGCAGATTAGCCACCTTAGGGGAGAAATTGAAGGCACCCTACACCACAAAGTCAAATACAGGCTGTATAGGCTCCACCAAGCCTACTGGGAAAAAGAGGAACAACCAAGGAAACTGCTAGTCCACAGAGTCAAGACACTGGACACCTCCCGATTTATCCCGATGATTCAGGTTTCCGAGACTGAAACAGTTACCACCCCAAATGACATCAACCTAGCCTTTCTAAACTACTATCAGACGCTCTATGCCTCAGAAGCCCATCCTAGTCAGGGGGAACTGGACTCCTTCTATGAACCTGTTTGCCTCCCATAAGTACCACTGGAGCTCCTCAAAACCTTGACAGCTCCCTTTATGGAACAGGAAATCATGGAAGCCATCTCCTCGATGTCTAAGGGTAAGTCCCCAGGCCCAGATGACTTCCTCTCAGATTTTTCCTTTTGCCTTCCGCAAGCAATTGGCACCACGGTTCACAATGGTATTTAATGAGGCAGTGGAACACCAGCACTTACCACAGTCCTTCCATGAGGCACTAATTACCCTGCTCCCTAAGAAAGGGAAGGATAGCAGACAATGCTCCCAGTTCTGCGCTGTCTTCCTCCTTAACACAGATATGAAACTGTTTGCCAAAGTACTGGCGGCCAGAATGGGCCCAGTATTGGAGAGGATTATCCACCCAGATCAGGTGGGATTTGTCCCGGGAAGATTGGGGTCGAACAACACCAGACGGATATTAGATTTACTGTGGGAGGCATGACAGATACCAGAACACACACTACCACCCTGTCTCTAGATGCCGAAAAGGCATTTGACAGGGTGAAGTGGACATGCCTGTTTGATACCATGGGCAGATTTGGTTTTCTCAGCCAGTTTGTTAGCATGGTTTGCCTGCTCTATCAAAGCCGGACAGTGAGAATCCTAACCAACTCCACGATCTCTAGCCCCTTCCACCTGGGTTGGGGCACTCATCAGGGGTGTCCCATCCTCCTTCCTCTTTTTACTTGCAGTGGAGCCCCTGGCGCAGAGAATTAGGGCTGTCTCTGACTTTCCAGGCATACTAGTGGGTGAGGAGTGCCACAAGCTGGCGCTTTTTGCAGTTGATAGCACCCTATTTCTCACGGTTATCCCAGGGTCCCTGAGCTCCCTCCAAGTCTTAATACGGGAATGTGCTAGCATTGCAGGGTACAAATCGAATGCCACAAATTCCCACATCCCCTCACTAAATGTTGCCTGCACCCAATCCCTAATACAGTCGTACCCATACCAATGGTCCCTTGGGGGAGTGGTTTGCCTGGGAGTGAAGATACTCCCCCACAATCAAAGGGACAATTCGAGTAAATGTCCAGCTTATGCTTGATAAACTGGACAACGACATACAAAGATGAAGCAAGCATGTCCTCTACCTATGGGGGAGAATCAACATACTAAAAATGATTACTTTTGCAAGAATACAATACATTCTGTTGAACCTGCCTCTCTCTCTTCTGGGCTCCTTCTTCAAGGCCCTTAATTCCAAGGTCTCCAAGTTCATCTGGGTGGGCACTAAACCTAAAATGAGTCTTTCTAAAGTACAGAACCACTGTAAAATTGGGGGATTTGGCCTCCCAGATTTGCGCCTGTTCCACACGTGTGTAGCCCTGCACCAAGATGTACTATGCTGTAACCTGGACTTGGTCCCCCTGCTACCAGCTTGAGTTGACTTGGAAATGCAACAAACCAAATACTTCAATCCTGGTACCCTGGTATTCCAAGATTGGCCCATTCCTAAACAGGCCTTGCCTTGCACCAAACATTCCAAAACGGGAATGGAAAAAAGTCATGGGATGGTCTACTAAGTTCTCCCGTCACCGCCCAATCTGGGGCAATCCTTCCCTATAAATCGATAGCAAACCAGTACACTGAGCAACATGGAGGAAGCTGGGTATATCGACCCTGGGAGATACATATGACCCCGTCAGATACATATGACCCCGTCACAGGGGTCTTGGTACCCTTTGAAAGCCTAAGACAGAGGGGTGAGCCCGGGGGCCCTGAAACGCTATACTTTTGGCAATACCTCCAGATTAGAGATCTCCTCCCCACAGTTTTACACTCACCCATATTCTTCCTGGAACGCCACTGGATACATGATCAGCAGCCTGTCATCGCTACAACACCTGACTAGCAAACTAATGAGACTATGGGAGGCCTAGAAACCAACCCAAGCACATGTATAGCTTAGAGAGAAATGGGAGAATGAACTGGGCCTGTGTATCCCACAAGGGGAGTGAGAGAAGGTCTGGGTGGGCATGTATGAGTCCAATAGGGAATTACAGGCCAAAACCCTACAATATAAGATTCTGCATAAGGCATACCAGACACCCCTGACCCTATACAGGAAGGGTATGCAGGGACACAGTGACTGCTGGAGGTGCCTTTCTCATCAGGCATCGCTCACCCATATTCTTTGGACTTGTCCAGCCCTTGACCACTGGGACCAGATATGGACATATTGCTCCACAGTGATCCAAATCCCCCCTGTAAGAGATCAGTATACCATGATGTACGCGACCGCGATTGAGCGACCCCTGAAAGAGTGACTCAATTGCAGCGCATGGCACAGTGGCTACTGGGCAGCTACAGAGACCAGATGGGGTGGGCTTGCCGAGGGGTGGAAGGGGATTTGAGGGGTGGCACTGTGGTAGGCTGCTGTGGAGGGGTTGTGGGATGATAGATGGGCCAGACACCGAACTTCAGGTTCAACACATTCTGTGTGATGTTTACTCAAAATACAGGAAATAAGCTTCTGCAATACCATATTCCTTTTTCAGTCCATCAGTTTGCAGCAACAGACTATGTATGTCCCTTCTCTGCACTTAGCCAGCACCTACTGACACTGATATCTGATCTAACTTACCAGTTGAGATGCAAGCTCCACCACTATGCAGGCCCTGTTTGCTTGGGTAGTGGGGGCCCAAAAGGGAAAAAAAAAAAAAAAAAACAAGCTAAAAACAAAGACTCTCAGTGCAGAAGCACTGAAACATGGGTTACCCCAAAGGGCATTGACAAAAAGCCAAGTTTCAAAAAAACACATCACACATACTTCCCAAATGCACAGCATCATGGGATATATGCAAATCAACATGCCATTTCAGACTGTTCAGTTTACAGCAATTTACATGCATTTTAAATAGCACAACTAACTTAATATCTATAATAGCCACCTAGTACTTTTTACCATTATCAAAAACACCTAGTGCCATGGTATTTTCAACGTTTACAGGTTTCATAAACATAAGATATGTTATGACATAGTGCTATTACATACTAAATCCAACAACGATAAACACAACCTGTTTTACATACGTTTGGAGGTCACAACAATAACCTCCCTGTACGAGGACCTGAGAGGGAAAAAGAAAATTAAAGAGGACACTATAGCATAGTCAAGAAAGGGAAGGGGTGCCCACTGGTGGCCAACCTTATGGACTAGAAATTGTAAAGGATAGCTTAGGCTAAAATAGAGTTACAACAGATTTAAGAAAAGGTGGTCCTTAAGGTGGCGAGGGGCTCCCTGTCACAGCTGCGAAACTGGCCCTGTCAGTGTGTGGTCGGCTTGTGGCTTTGGTGGCTAGGGTGCTGGAGTTCGGGAGCAAGTTCGCTTTTGCTGCTACCGGCCCAAATTATTTTTTTTTTTTTACGCTTTTGACCCCCAACATGTATCCCCTGGAGTTGAGAATCCTTAAGTAGAGGTGCCATAAGCGTAAAAATGTAAGTCCCTGGTGCCGCTTTTGTTGTGTGCGAGTCAGAGCGCTGAAACTGATTTTCGCACTCTGACTTTGCCGTAAGAGTGATCACTCTTGGTGGTCACTGTTATCACACAGAACCAAGAGATCCAGTTCTGAGCATTCTGGGACTCCCCATGCTCTAGCACCAGTACCCCATTAACCATCCCCACCTGCTTTGGCTAAACGTGGTCTTAGCGGTAGTTAAACGAGTGATAATAAGGCATTGTAGGGACCCCTGTTCTCCCACATACAGAGAATGGGAGAACCTTCTGACAGCCAGGTATGAACACACAGCACATATGGCAGCACACAAAGTTGCGACATATGATCAAGTGTGGGATCCCTACTTAGAAAACAGAAAGGCAGTACTCCCTCCTGTCCCACCAAACAGGTAAACAGACACCACATCTTCCAGGGAACTGGAGCAGTCCGCCATTTTGGTCAGATCCTGACTAGGTGTTGCCAGTGATGGCAGCCTTGTGGAGTGCCTGCCCCCCTGACATACCCAGGAGGCCACAACACGACAGCTGCCGGGAGATTACCACACCCCTGAGACATAGCTATTTGGCATGTAATTACACTATATAAGGGGTAACCCCAGGTGAGACACCCACCTATCTACCTACTAGGCCCCCATAAATCACAACCATCTGAACCTAGAGCACCTTAGTGTGATGGTTATTTTTTGCCTAGACACTCCATGTCTGAATGTTGTAATGTTATAATGACATAATGTCTCAACGAACTAAAGACCTAAATAATCAAAATGTTTAATTACTTAGTGATATGTCGCACAAATAGACTGTGATCTGTTCCATATTAATTATGATACCCTCCTCTCCCCTGTTGAATGAGGTTTCCTTATTACTATCACAGGATAAGCTAACTATATGAATATCTTAATACTGTACGAGTCTTACCCTTCTATTGAGTAACTCAACCTGGCTGTAAAAGCCATGAACACTATGATTCATATCAACGGTTCACAACTACAAAAAGATGAGATGGTGAAATGGCAGGGATGTTCAATCTCTCCTAGGTTATCCATCTCACCTCTCTTACTCTACCCCCTACCTTTACTATACTTACAGCTTGGGCCTTATTAAAAGGGTCCTCCTTTCCTACAGGCCGACGAGCGGGAGTTACAGAATTGTAAATCAAATTCAGTGTGCACCTAACTAATGGCAAGTTTAAAGAAACTGGTTGAGAGCTCTGTACAAGTACTATGATTTTTTGTAAACCTTATAATAAACGTTTTTTCAATTATTTAAATGTCACTTATGTACTATTTGAAAAAATACAATAAAAACCTTTATGGGAAAAAAAAGAAAACTCTTTACACAATGGCATAGTTCCAACAGAATGGAAAGGAATTAAAAATTACCCCTATATTCAAAAAACGTTGTAAATCCAATGTATCCAATTACAGACCAATAGGCCTTACATCAACACCATGTAAAATTCATAGAGTTCTAGAACAACTTAAAAATACCCCCTCATTTGATCTTAGCCAGTATGATTTCAGACAGGGTCGTTCATGTTTCACCAACCGTATTAGTTTCTATAACAATGTTAGCAATATGTTGGCTAGTGGCATCCCAGTGGACGTAATTTTGTTTGATTTCAGTAAAGTTTTTGATCTGGTCCCACATTGGGCTATTAACCTGAAATTAAACAGATATGGTATAGATAAACATATTATCAAGTGGGTGGAAAATTGGTTGGCGGACAGGACTTAAGTCTCTGCTCATGGTCATCTATCTACAGAAGGTCCTGTAACTAGTGGTGTTCCACAGGGATCAGTTATGGGACCCATAATATTCCAAATATTTATTGTAGATCTGGATGATAATGTCAGAAATATTACTATAAAATGCACAAATGATACCCAATTATGTGGTCCATATAGCACCACTGAGGAAACAGTGGCTCTACAGAATGACACTGACTCCATCAATGCATGGACACATAAATGGGGCATGAAATTAAATTCTGACAAGTTTTGTGACTTACACATGGGTAGGAGAAATCTGACGCACACTTGCATTCTTAATGATGAGGCGCTGCCAAACAAAACCTCAGAAAAATACTTCAGCGTAATAAATGACAATAAACTTTTATTTAAGGAACAGTGTAGCCCAGTTATTTCAAAAGCCAATAGAACTATAGTAGCAATAAAAGAAACATAAAAAGTAAAAAATGACGAAGTATAACTACCCTTGTATTTATCATATGTCAGGCCATTGATGGATTTTGGTAGCCAAATATGGTGCCCCCATACCAAAACAGAGATAAATAAACTTGAAAAGGTACAACGATGATACACCAAATCCATAGCATCATTGAAACATCTCACTTATAGTGAAAGACTAAGTAATCTAGGCCTTCATAGTCTAGAATTAAAAAGACAAAGGCGGGACATGTTACTTTATTATAACATCCTAAATGACTCTCTGTTAACAGGGTTTTAAATAACTGATTAGCAATTTTTTTCTTGGGACAATACTAACAGTCCTGAAAGTATTTATATAGGTTTTCTAGAAGTGTTATGTTTGTTAAGCACAGTGAGGCAAGAGCTATGCATTTTCACAATGTTTTAGAACTTTTATGAGCAAAACGCTAATTAATTTTTAGAGTTAAATAAAACCCTGTGTTAATGACGGAACTGAACATCGAATATAGAGATAACCATCTTGGCATAAGGGGTCATCCACTACAAATAAAACTCAACAGATTTAAAACCAATAAAAGGAATTATTTCTATACCACGACAGCAGCAAACCTCTAGAATAGACTTTCAACAAGCAAAGATAATTTCAAATCAAATTTCGATAAATGTATCGCATCAGCTGGGAATTTGAACTACTTACATCTTGTCTTAAAGGAACTACCTATGGGCTACGGCCTTTTCTGCTCCTATGAACTTAGTGACCTTAATGATTCCGGGTATGTTTGCTTTTAAAGTGCCACCAACGCCCTGAGAAGAACGTTTTTTTCTCTTTTAGCTTTTTTTTCATAAGATCCTGCAAACAAAACTTAATAAAAATCACGCTCCATACATCAAAAGCTTTGCTGAAATCAAAGTAGAGTACATCTACTGCTTGTCCATTATCTATTGCCCTAATTACCCAGTCAAAGAATACTATCAGATTGGTCTGACAAGACCTCCCTGCCATGAAACCCATGCTATTTGCTGTCCTGAAGACCATTACTCTCCAGGCCGTCCACTAGGTCCACTTTGACTAGTGTCTTTCAGTTTAACAACAACAGAGATAAAACTGGCTGACCTGTAGTTCCCTGGTTCCTCCTTATCCCCACCCTTATGGAGCAGAAATACATCCACTACCCTTCAGTCTTTCAGAACCACTCCTAACTGAACTGAGCTGCTGAACAGCCCAGCCAGGGGTACAGTCAGTTCTCATGTCAGTTTCCTGAGCACCCTCAGATACAACCCATCTGGTCCCAGGGCCTTATCTACCTTCAGAGCAGCCAGCCCTTTTCTAACCTTTTCATTTGTAAATATCTTCTGCCTCATTTCTGGGCTCCCCCTATCAGCAGCTTTTATGTTGTTTTCTGTATCAAAAGGGAAATC
Organism: Neoceratodus forsteri; assembly: GCA_016271365.2. Classification (NCBI taxonomy): domain Eukaryota; kingdom Metazoa; phylum Chordata; order Ceratodontiformes; family Ceratodontidae; genus Neoceratodus; species Neoceratodus forsteri. The sequence continues at coordinate 1,050,195,873 of CM057456.1, forward strand.
TGGGCTCTCACCTCCAGAAGTGATGGATGGATGGATAGATATATATATATAGATAGATAGATAGATAATTTTATTTATGAAGCCCAATTCCTGAGACTCTGGGCGCTATACAATAAAACCACAATACAAACATTATTATTTAAAAGTTACAAACACACATAATAAAATCAATATAAATACAGATCCCCTTCTATCTATCAAAACAAGCTCACGTTATAAAAGCCAGTTTGAACAAGTATGTTTTCAGTCCCCTTTTAAAGGCTTACACGGGGGGGGCCCCCTTAAATAATTGGGCAAGGAGTTCCAAAGTGTTGGTGCAGCCGCCGCAAATGCTCTACCTCCTGAGTGCAGCAACCTAACCCTGGGAACCCCCAGGAGGCCCCCCTCAGCTGAACAAAGCATTCGGGCTACACGGTAAGGGTCAAGGAGATCTTGCAGATAGGTGGGACCCCCATCATGCAGGGTCTTGTAGTTAAGAAGCCCTATCTTGAAGACAATCCTTCACCTAACTGGCAACCAGTACAGTCTGCAGAGGACCAAGGTAATATGCTCACACCTGCTTACCCCAGTCAAAAGTCTCGCCGCCACGTTCTGCACCAGTTGCAGTCTGTGGAGGTTGCCTCCAGATAACCCAAGGTACAGGGCATTACAGTAATCCAGTCTGGAAGTTACAAAAGCATGCACTAGCGTGGGCAGGTCCTCAGGAGGGATCAGGGCTCGGATTTGGGCAATGTTTCTAAAATGATAGAAACCACTTTTGACCATGGCCAACACCTGAGCATCAAGTGGCAGGCCATCGCCCAGGATCACACCCAAATTCTTCACCTGTCTAGAAGGGACAAGGGAAATGCCCCCCAACACTAGATCCTCCACAACGACCTAGCTCCACCACCAGTACCTCAGTCTTGTATGGGTTGAGTCCAAGCCAATTTTGAGTCATCCACGACTGGATTTCCTTGAGGCAGCTGTTAAACACGGAGTCTGACAACTGGACATCAAGTGCACACGACAAGTACAGTTGGGTGTCATCTGCATAGCGGTGAAAACCCAACCCGTACCGCCTGATAATGTCCCCCAATGGCAACATGTATACTGTGAACAATAAGGCCAACAAGACCGACCCCTGCAACACTCCACAGCTCAGAGACTTCGGGCTGATAAGACAAAGCCCCATTTTCACCCTCTGCACGCTGTCTGTCAGGTATTACCTGAACCAGCTGGTGACATTGATGGACAGGCCACACCAGAACTGCAGGCAGTCAAGCGGCTCCTGTCCCTCGCCATCAGGAGATCATTAAGCACCCTTACCAGGGCAGTCTCCATACTATGCCGTGCCCAGAACCCAGACTGGAAAGGCTCATAGGTAGACGAAGATGCAAGATGTCTCTCAAGCTGAATGACCACCACTTTCTCTATAACCTTCCCTAAAAATGGGAGGTTTGAGTCTGGCCTGTAGTTGCTGAGGCAGTCTGGGTCCAAAGAGGGCTTCTTTAAAAGGGGCCTAACCAGAGCCTCCTTCAAGGACAATGGGAAGACCCCACTCCTCAATGAACTCCAGACCTCAGCAACTACAGGTCCTATCAGGTCTGAACATCCAACCAAAAGGTGTGTCAGACCTGGGTCCAGATCACAATGTGCAGGTGGCAGCTTTGAGATTATCCTCAAAACCTTCTCCACCCCGACCAGCTCAAACTCATCCCAGGTAGGAGGAGTGTTTTGACATAAATCAGGCTGGACACTGCATCCCTTTCGAGAGATACTCGAGGAGACCTCAGCATTGATAGACGACACCTTGTCGGCAAAGAACAAAGCCAACTCCTCGCACCTAGTGCTAGAACATGCTCCTCCCACATGGAGACAGACAGGATGTAAAAGTCTGTCCACCGTATGGAAGAGCGGGGCTGGTCTGCTCCTCACCGCAGCAATCTGAACTGTGTTATGGTTATGTGATATTCCTTGACTATTGCAAGAACTGTGAACCGTTAATGTGTATACTATGTTACAAGTCTGTCACTGTATAAAGATGTATCCTGTATCCTCTGTTACCCGCCCCCCAAAACCAGGTCGCACAGGAAACGAGCATCTACTTGCTGAGTGTGCCTTTCCTGGTAAAACAATTTCAATAAATAAATAAAATAAATAATCTCCCTAGACAGAAACCAGGTAGTGTGCCAAGATCTCAGTGACCTTCACTTGTGAGGAGGCAGTATAGCGCTGTGGTTTAGGGCTCTGAGCTGCAAATCTGGAGATCTGAGTTTGAATTCCACAACCCCCCACTTACATGCTGTGTGACCCTGAGCAAGTCACTTAACTTCCTTGTGCTCCCAGGTCACACCTGGAAACCAGCTTTGGCTTAGTGTGCCTTTCCTGGTTAAACACTTCCCCCCTTTCCTTTCCTTCCCTTCCCTGGTCAATATTCTACACAGTTAGGCAGACAGGTAAAGTCAGGTGAGCATACAGAATAATTCTCAACAGAGCTTCTCTCACTAGGTTCAGTCACCACACAACTGGCAACCACAGTCTGGGAAACAGGGAATTAGTTCACCCACCCACTCTCTCACAGCACCATCCAAAAGGTAGTTTCCAAAAAACCATAAGCCCTGCAAAAGTAAACGCCGCCTCTCTCACGGACCAGCAACAAACCTCAACTGCCACCTCCCTAACCTGCTTACTCCTGCAGGATGAAAGGGCAGTACCACTGGATGTACTTAGCTCCAGGGTCCCACCAGCATCCATTCAAAAAGGACCGTTTCCCCATTCACAGTCAAATCCTCAATAAACCCTGATTTCGTCTGGCTTCAAGGTGTTTAAATGTACCTCCGCTTCCACCTCCCATCCACTCCCACTTCACTGCTACCCATAAACATTGTCACTCTCTTGACTTAGTTTTCCTCCTGGGGATCAAAGCCTCAGATCTGGGGGTGGAACCAGTTGGATGGTCCGATCACTAAATCGTAGGGTTCAATTTTAGCGCCCCCCTTCGAAGGCCCACCCCTGCGGAGATGGTCAAGTATGCCCCTTTACGAGACATTAGCTCTGAAGGCCTAATGGCGGTACTTGATCTATCGATTATTCCCGTGGCAAACAACAACCCAGAGGACCTCATGGTGGCCTATAATATGGCAATTTCGGTGGCCCTGGATGTCGCTGCTCCTATCTGAGTTTGTCCTCTCTCCCTTCGCCCTCGGTCCCCATGGTTTGAAGGAACTTTGAGGGAGATGCGGCAATTAGGACAAAGGTTTAAGTGTTGCTGGCAGAGATCTGCCCTTGATGCTGACCGCCTTAGATTGATGGACCATTATCAAGCCTATCAATCTGCAATCACCCATAAGAAGGCAGAGTTCCTGTATGGGGAGATTGCGACCGCTCAGAATCGACCAGCTCAGCTTTTCCAAACTGTGGACAGACTGTGCAACATAGCCTGTCTGCAAGTCCGGAAAGCCTTTTCGCAAATAACAGTGCGATAAAGTTGCTCGATTCTTTGCGACTAAGGTGGTTGACATTAGGATGATGCTCCAACCAGCACACTCTATGGGCGTTGCTTTGATCAGCGCTGGCTACCAGTCCTCAGCTTTCCTGGAGTACCTTCGACCGCCTGGAGTTCACGGATGTCATGAGGATTGTCCAGGTGCGTGCCTATGTGCTGTAATTTGGATCCAGGACCAACCTCCCTGATATGGGGTTGTATTGATTCCATCAGTCCGGTCCTCGCATGGACAGTTTTTTTTTTTTTAATTGCTCTTTATAATCCCCTACTCTTGCACACAGTCTCCACTCCTTTAGGAGACACACAGTGCAGTATCCCCGCACACATGGCCTACCCAACTCCCAGTCAGTCCCCACGGGCCTTGGCTATGTGGGCGCAGGGAGGGCAGAACACCCGATGCTGCATCATTTTATTGGACCCAATTCAGGCAATAAGGCAGGTGCGTGGGCCATCAGGTCTCTGCCCAGTGCTCCGTTATCTAGGAGACCGTCGCTGTTTTTCCCTTGTTTGGGGGCTGGCTGGGCCCAGCGTCATGGCGTTACCACCGGCGTAGCCACTCCCCCATCCCCTATGTCTCACCCCAGAGCTGACTGGTCCCCAGACCTCCGCCTGTAGCCAATTACATCCCTGATGTGCAGACGTGCCGACATGCCCCTAGCCTCCACCAGGGTCAGCCCATGTCGGAATGAATCCCATCCCTCCCCGGAGATAGCATGCTGTCATCGGATGCTCAAGCCTATTTCCCCGGCCGACCGGTGGCGAGTCTACTACTGCACCGGGTTGCCAGCATGGTGAGAGGTGTGGCATCCAGCGCCTCAACCCTCAGCGCCACCAGGCCGGCTTCGCATGGATAGTTTGGTGCTCCTTGGAAACAGGTGAATTTCCTAGCTCCCTGAAGGAGGCCATGGTAACACCCCTCGTGAAGAAAGCTTCTTTGGACCCAAACTGCCATGCAAACTACAGACCAAACTAACCTCCCCTTTTTAGGGAAGATGGTTGAGAAGGTGGTGGCCGTACAACTGGAGAACCATTTGACGTTCCATGACATCTATGAACCTCTCCAGTCTGGTTTTCAAAAGAGGCACAGTACTGAGACGGCGCTGGTTCGGGTGCTCAATGATCTCCTGATGGCCAGAGATCGGAAGAACCATTCCATCTTCTTTCTTCTAGATCTCTCATCAGCATTTGACACTGTGGACCATGGGGTTCTGCTCGGTCGCCTGAGGTTCATCTGTGGCCTGTCGGACACAGTCCTCAGGTGGTTTACATCTTTCCTCACTGGAAGAACTCAGAGGGTGGTGTCCGGGGTTTATTCCTTGGACCCAGTCACTCTGTCATGTGGGGTTCCTCAGGGATTGGTGTTGTCCCCCATGTTGTTCGCAGTGTACATGCTGCCCCTCGGAGACACTGGAAGAAGGTATGGGCTGAGATTTCACTGCTATACTGATGATACCCAGCTCTACATTTCTTTTGCACCTGACCAGGATGGCGCTCTCTCTGTCTTTAACAACTGCCTCGCAGAAATCCAGGATTGGATGGATTCGAGCTGGTTGAAGTTGAACTTGGAAAAGACTGAGGTGCTGGTTGTGGACCAGGGGCACCGGAGAGGGGGGCCGGGGGTAGGTTTACCCTTGGGGGCTTTTTCTTGGGGGCCTATCACTCCCGGCCTCTGAACGGATGCGAAACTTGGGGGTAATTTTTGATGAAGGGCTGATGCTGCATTCGCAGGTGTCAGCCATCGCCAAGACCCCTTTTTACCATCTGAGGAATATCTCCAGGGTTAAGCACCTTGTTCCATCCGGTGATCTTCCTACGTTGGTCCATGCCTTTGTGTCCTCGTGCTTGGATTACTGCAACTCCCTGTGTACCTAGGGCTACCTGTGGTGGAAATCCACTGCTTGCAGCAAGTGCAGAACGCAGTGACCTGGCTTTTGACGGGAACCTCCCGGTCCTGTCATATTTCTCCGGTGCTACGCAGTCTGTACAGGCTGCCAGTACAGTGGCAGATTACCTTAAAGTCGGTCGCCTGACTTATAAAGCCCTACATGGACAGTGCCCGACTACCTGAAAGAGCTTCTGGTACCTTACTGCCCTGTGCGATTGCTCCACTCAGCTGACAAGGGGTTGCTAGAGATTCCAGGGTGTATTTAAAATCTGGGGCCTGGGCATTTATGCTGTGGGCCCCATCCCTCTGGAATTTCTACCTGTCAGTTACATGAGTTCTACCAGTCAGCCAGCTCTCCACCCATCTTGTTATGTTCTGCCCCACTCCTAGACTTCCCAACTTATTAACCAGTCTTCTGTGGGGCACCGTGTCAAAGGCCTTCCTGAAGTCCAGGTAGGCCATGTCCATTGCCCCACCCTGATCAACCACCCTGGTCACCTCATCGAAGAATTTGATGAGATTCGTCTGACATGACTGTACCTGACTGAAACCATGCTACTGAATGTCTTGCAGCCCCCTTCTTCCAAATAGCTAGCCACCATTTGTTTCACTATTGCCTCCAGTACTTTACCCACCACCGATGTAAGACTGACCGGGTGATAATTGCCCGCCTCCTCCCTGCTGCCACATTTATGAACTGGCACCATGTCTGCCTTCTTCCAGTCCTCTGGTACCCATCCCGTATCCAGGGGCAAGTTAAATAATCCCATCAGTGGATCCGTCAGCACCCCCCTTAATTCCCTGAGCACCCTAGGGTGAAGGCCATCTGGGTCCATGGCCTTGTCTACCTTCAATTTACCTAATTCCTTCCTTACCTCTTGCACACTGATTGGGCTAGGATCCACCCCCCCTTCCCTTCTCTCTTAGCGCTGGTCCCCTTCCTTCACCCTCTGCCATGAAAACCGAGCTGAAGTATCCATTCAGCACTTCAAGTTTCTTAAAATCCCCTTCCACCTGTGATACCCACTCCCCCTTAATCCTTACTATCCCCTGCCTTACCTTCCACCTTTCCCCTATGTACCAAAAGAACGTCTTGTCGCCCCATTTGGCCTGCCTAGCAATTCTCTCCTCTGTTTCTGCTTTAGCCGTCCTAATCCACTGCCCTGCCACCCTCAGCTTCTCTTTGCAAGTTTCCCTATCCTCCTTCCCCTGCATCCTCTTACATTCCTAAAACACTTTTCTCTCCCTATGGTCCCCTCACTTCCCTACTGAACCACAGCGGCTTCCTCCTTCTTTTGTTCTTCTCACCCTTCACATATCCTCTGTTGCTTTAACAGTTTGCAGTGACGTGGAGCAGGCTACACTTCTGGAAGCTTCTGTGGGTGATGTAACTTCTGCTTCAGGTAATTCTGTTTCTGAGTTTAAATTGATGTGAGCTGGGATTGTGTTGCCAGCTTGCAGTGGAGAGGAGTAAATAGGCCACAGCAGAGGATGGCAGGAGCACAGCTGGGAGGAAGTGAACTCTAATGTTATATTTGTTTCTTTTACCAGCAAGGGAATAAAACAGCCAAGGGTTGCTGCTATTTACTGTGAGGGGTTGACCATCTCGTGAAAGCTTGTGGGGGGAGGGCTAGCCCAAACCCACACCTTATCTCCATTTATAGTGAGGCTGCTGCCTCCTGATTGGAACAGAAAGGGACTTCCCTAACAGGGACTTCCCTAACAATCACAGGTACTGATGTAACATTATGGTCTGAGCTGTACAACAGAATTAACCGATCAAGGAAGATACCATATCTTAAATGGTATCGAGTTAGGATAAAGTACTAAGGGGGGAGGGGGCATTTGAACTAGGTAAGTAAAGAGTACAGGGGTATCAGGGGACTGGGCAGGCAGGCTTCAAGGGCAGAGGCAGGAGTGGGGACAGGCACTGGATTGGGGAGGATGAGCAGGCACAGTGCAGGAGGAGATGCAGGAAGGATAGTTAACTGTAATGGATGCGGGGCTGCCATCTTCTTAAAGACTGCATCGAGGGCAGGGGGTGCTTGGTGTGCAAGCAGTTTGTGCAACTAAAGGAGGAAATTGCATGGCTGAGGAGGGAGCTGTAGAGGCCAGTTGGGAACAAGGGACCAAAGGAAGGCATACTCAAATGGCACAGACTGCAGGCACAGAATGGAAAAGATAGGGGGAGCAAATGGGACTGCACCACCATACCCTCATGAGCCACTACAGGATTGGGCAAAGGGGTGGACAATGGCCCAAAAAAGGGCTAGATGTGGACCAGGAAGGGAAAGGAGCTGGAAAACTCAGTACAAAGGATCAGGGACAATCCAAGGAGAGGTGAGATGAGAGATGAGAGAGAGAGAGCAACAGGTTCTCTGTGCTGGCTAGTCTGAAGGAGCTGGATGGCAGGAATTTCAAAGGGAGACAACAGCAAGGGGACGAGAAACACAACAGTGGCCATTGGCCTGGCTGATGACAAGGTCAGGGTGTCAGAGGATACAAGTAGGATAACAGAGGCTAAGGAGGGGGTGGGATGGAGGAGGCATTAGGGAACGGTGAGCAAGCAGATGACGGGAAGAGGCTGAATGAAGGTGGTAACGCTGGTGATGATGGGGGGCTGAGAGGGCAGACAAGAGGGGTGGGCAGTGGGGGCGACAGTGGGCCAGCTGGTGATATGACATGGGTGGGTGTCAGGAAGGCATCGGAACTTAAGAAGGCTTGGGGGGAGGAGGAATAGGTAGAGCAGGAGAAAATGGGGGCATGGAGAACGAGGACCCACATGGGGACTGTGGCCTGCAAAAGGGAGGCCAGCCAGGAGGCAAGCATGATGGAGTGGAAAAGTTCATTGGATTCGGGACTGGGATATAGGAGAGGGAGGGGGATCACATGGATCAGGAGACAGGAGGGAGGGCAGAAACACTATGCCAGTGAGAAAAAGCATCTCTCTCTGGAGAGAGCACAATGGTGGAAGCAGAGACAAAAGTGGATGATGACAGTGCTGGAGGGGTGGGACAGTGGGGTAAGAGGCAGATTATGAGTGAGAGAACTGGGGAGCTGCAGGGATTAGAACAGAGGGTCATCATACTGGGCAACTCAATAGTGAAAGGTATCGGGGGGGGGCAAAGCAGCCAAGAAGGGTTCTATCTGGGTGGAATGCATAACAGGTATGACAGCAGGTACAGTAGGACAGCATGTCAATAAATCTGTAAGAAGACCCACACAATGGTGCACTTAGGCACCAATAATCTGGAGGGCAGCAGAGTGGAGGAAGTGCAGGACAGTTTCAGGGAGTTGGGCAGGTTGTGCAGCATCGAGGGGCAAACAGTCTCATTCTCTGAGATCCTAGCAGTACCCAGGACAAGCACAGCCAGGAAACAGAGGGTCACAGAATGTGTAGAACTATGGGGTTTGGTTTAATAGCAGGTGGGGGGGGGAAGAGACATGAGATAACAAGAACCTCTACTCATCCGATAGGCTTCACCTGAGCAAGTAGGGTTCCTGTGTCCTGAAACAGAAACTAGGGGAGTTCATTACAGCCAAGTATAATTTAAACTGACTAAGGGAGGGAGGCATAGCACTGGGCAGCAGCCAGAGCCAAAAGGAGAGGGAAGCAATGTGCCTCCCCCAGCTAGCAAGGGGGGGGGGCAATCAAAAAGAGGACGAGGTAGAGGGGAGTACTGGGGTAAGCAGCGGATCCAGCTGGAGGGTGGTGTCACTAAATGCAAGGAGCTTGGGGAACAAAATACCTGCACTCCAAGCATTAATGGCAGAAGGAGAAGTGGACATAGCTGCCATCACCGAGACATGGGCCAACCAGCACCATGACTGGGACATCATGTTACCAGGATACAGACTGTATCGCAGGGATAGGACAAAAGGGAAGGGTGGAGGAGTGGCTTTATCTGTGAGGAAGGGACAGTGAGAGGAGGAGGTGAGGAAAGACCGAAGCCTTATGAGTTCACCTACAGAACAATAAAAGTAAAAGGGTCAGACTGGGGGTTGTGTACTGACCACCCTCACAGTCAGAAGGCATCGATAGAGAACTGGCAGATCAGTTATGGAAACACTGTGGAAGGGGTGGCACTGTGGTGGTCGGGGATTTCAATCTACCAGGGGTGGACTGGAAAACCATGTCTAGCACAAGCACTAGGGAGCAGGTCATTCTGGAAGCCTTCCAGGATGTATTCCTGTCACAAAAAGTAGAGGAATCAACAAGGGAGGGGAACATCTTGGATCTTGTGCTGACTGATGGCTACATGCAGGACGAATCGACTGAGGACCCCCTAGCAGGTAATGACCACCGAACAGTTTGGTTCTCCCTGGATATGGGTAGGGTGGGGACGGCTACAAATAACAACACAGTGGACTTCAAAAGGGCTGACATCTGCAGGATGGTTGACATCCTTAAGGGGCATTTGACTAGCATCACCCCTGGCATGGATACCATCCAGAAATGGGCCATCCTGAAGGAAGGTCTGTTAGCAGTCACAGACACCTGCACAAAGAAACGCAGTAAGAAGGCAGGGACCAAGAAGCCATGTTGGTGGTCAAAGGAGATGCAGATAAGGGTGAGGGAGAAAAAGACTGCCTTCAGAAGATGGGAGGGGTCCAAAAGAGAGGAGGATAAAAAGGAGGAGAAGTACACAAGGAAAACCAGGGAAGCGAACAGAGCTGTGAGGGCTGCCAAGGCTTCAAAGGAGCTAAGGCTTGCAGAGGGGATTAAGGAGGAGGACAAGGCTTTCTTCAAGTACATAAGGGAGAAGAGAAACTGCAAGGAGTATATCACCAGGATAAAGAAGGATGGAGGTTGGGTAGAGAAGGGGGTTGAACAGGCAGAGGTGCTCAATGAGTACTTCTGCTCAGTTTTTACCAGGGAGAGAGAGATGGGCCAATAACACAGGGGCAGGGTAACACTGACATGGGAGGAGATAGGATAATGGATGGGAGATCCTGTGAGCAGACAGCTTGAGGGCCTTAAAGTCACTGAACATAAACAAGGACCCAGGGCGGGATGGGCTGCACCCTAGAGTCCTGAGGAGTTGGCTGAGGTCCGGTGGCACCACTGGCAGACTTTTTCAATACCTCCTCCAGACAGGGTGCATGCCTCAGGACTGGAGGATGGCACACGTGGTACCCACTGCACAGGAGCAGTCCCAAGGATGAGCCTGGTAACTATAGACCAGTTGGTCTGACATCCATTGTGGTAAGTTCATGGAAACAATCCTAAAGGACAGGTTGGTGAACTTTTGAAGTGAATGGTCTTATGGACGACAAACAGCATGGGTTCAGTCTCCAGGAGATCACATCAAACAAACCTGGTTCACTTTTCTGACTGGTTGACAAAAGAACTAGACACTGGTCAATGTAGATGTCCTGTGTCTGATTTCAGCAAGGTCTTTGACTCGGTACCACATGACAGATTAATTAGTACACTGAGGAAGCTGGAGCAGGGGAGAAACTGGTTAAGTGGGTTAGTAACTGGCTGGGGACAGACATCAAAGGGAGGTTATGGAGGGGTCTCTCAACTCATACGCCAGTCACCAGTGGGGTCCCACAGGGTTCAGTGCTGTTTAACATCTTCACAGCCTATACAGCAGTTGGAGTTAAGAGCAGAATCATTCTATTCTGTGGATGACACCAAGATAGGGGCAGCTATGGATGGGAAGAGGAGGAAAAGTCCATCAAGAAGATTTGGCAAGGCTTGAGCAGTGGTCACACACCTGGCAGCTGGGTTTTAATGCTAAGAAGTGCAAGGTCATACACTTCAGAGTGAGGAATCCTGGGTACAGTTACCATCTGGGAGGGGTTCAGCTGTCCATCTCTGAGGAGGAAAAGGATTTGGGGGTAATGGTCACAAAGAATATGAACCACTCGCCTCAGTGTAGGAAAGCAGCGGCAAAAGCCAACAGAATGCTGGGGTGTATTGCTAGAGGAATCACCTCTAGGAGGGAGGAAGTCATTCTGCCACTGTACAGGTCATTGGTGAGGACGCACTTGGAGTACTGTGTACAGTTCTGGAATCTGTACTTAAAGAAGGACATCAGGTTACTGGAGGGTGCAGGGAGGGTGACTAAAATGATCAGAGTTATGGAAGGAAGCTCTTACAAGGATAGGTTGAGGGACCTCAACATGTACTCATTGAGGAGAGAAGGAAAGGGGTGATATGATCGAAACCTTTAAATACTTAAAGGGCATCAACAGGGTTAGTACAGAGGGCATGTTTCAATTAAAGGGAGAAGGGATTACTAGGGGCACAGCCTGAAGTTGGTGGGGGTAGAGTCAGGAGTGAGGCGAGGAAGCATTACTTCACAGAGAGGGTGGTAGGGGGATGGAACACGCTCCCTGAAGTGGTATATCTTAAAACAGTGGAGAGCTTTAAAAGGGGGTGGGATAGGGTTAAGGGCAAGATACTAGTCAGAGGGAAAATGAGGGACAAGGGGTGAGGGAGCAGCAGGAGTCTAACCTCTGTATTGCACAATCGAGCAGACACTTAGACCATTTGGCCTGTATCTGCTGGCAGTTTCGTATGTTCAGATAAGCTTATGAGCACCCCTGATCTTTTTCTATAGATCCTCCGCCTCCCTCCCTCCTTCCCTCCTGAATATCTCCTCTGCCCCTCCTTCCCTCCCGGAATATCTCCCTCATCCTGGGAAAATCTGCCCGCCTGAAGTCTAGGACCTTTGTGGTGGTCTGACTAGCCTCAAATCCTGCACTGACCTTAAAGCCCACTGTGCTGTGGTCACTATCTCATAGGTTGGCCCCTACCCCCACTCCCTCCACACTATTTCCATTGGCTAGGACCACGTCAAGTGTGTTTCCCTCCTTTGTGGGCCTCCCTGACCAGTTGCTGCAGGAAGGCACCCCGGAGTGTCCCTAGGATCTCCCCACTCCTAGCCAACCTTGCCATGGGATATCCCAGTCTATATCTAATCAGATTTAGGTCTCCCACCAACAGAATCTCACCCATTAGAGTCATCTTTGAACCTCCCACAGCATCTGCATGTCCGTTTCCTCACTGTGCATAGGGGGTCTGTATACCATCCCTAGTCTTAATGCTGTCCCAGCCTTCCTCTCCAGCATGACCCATATGCTTTCCACTTCTCACTGCTCTTCCATTCCATCAGTGACCTTGATTCCCTCCCTGATGTAAAGTGCTACCCTTCCCCCTTCCTACCTATTCTATCCCTCCCGAATAACCTGTACCCAGGACCCCTACTTCCCACTCATGGTGCTTGGACCACCAGGTCTCCGTTATGGACACAATATCTAATCCCCCCCTCCCATTAATGCTTCTAAATCTACCATTCCCCAAGCTTCTGGCATTTGTGGAAAGTCCTCCACCAATTCTCCTGCCCATCCCCCTACCCTTAGGCATGTTTTCGCTAACATTTCTTCACTTTCCTTGGGGAGAGGGATGAGTGCTCCTGACACTCTTTGTCTTTTGGCGTGTTGTTTAGTGTGCCATTTTCCCTATCCCCCCCCCCAATTTAGTTTGAATCATATGTTTGCTCTATGAATTCCTTCAATTTGATTTTCAGTACTGCCTTTCCCTCCCTGTTTAGGTGCACTCTGTCATGGGCATATAGGTTGTCGTCGCTCCACGCTGTCCCCCAGTCCCAAACTAATCCATACCCTCTGCTTGCACCATCCTCTAGCCACTGGTTGAACTCCTGATCCTTGTTTCCTTTCAGTGATCACTTTATGCACAGGCAACACCTGAAAAACTACAGATCGGAAGCACAGGCTGCTACAAAACCTGGCAAGCGCTCAATCTCACCTGTTCTTCTGCCAGGCTGCCCCTATATCTAAATCATTTGTCCCCAGGTGGAAAATCAGGAGTGTTTTCTCATCCTGTAGTTTTCCTGTGATGGAATATGGTGAATTACCCCTGATGTTGTCATATCTAACAAGCACTCCACCAAACCGCACTACCCCCATTTAATTTCTTAAAATCGAGTCGCCAATGAGTAGGACCCTGCCTCTGCTTAGCTTTTCCTTATTATTTATTTCCTTTTCCTTCTCCTAGTTCTAGGTGTCCTTTACCTGTCTTATCTCTTCAACTCCTTTGATTCCTCCTCCCCAAGCCCTGGCACCTCCTGAGTTACTTCCCATCTACTCTCCCCACTGGTATTACCTGCTTCTTACTTCCCTTGCTCTCTTACATCGATCACTTCCCTGCTTTGTCCTTCTGTTGCCAGTGCTCCCTCAGATTTTCTCTTGAGTTGGTAACCCTCTCATTCACCTCTTCTGTTTTGCCCTCTTGGCACTTGCTAACTTGAGCCTCTCTATTACTTCCTGGCTTCATTTCAGCTTCCCCCTCTCCTTTATCCTCCCTTTATGCTGCCTCTTTCCTCCTCCTCCTGCAAACTCAGAATTCCTTCCACACTCAGATCTACCCCTTCCCCTGCTACCACCGCCACCACCCCTCACCACCTTCCTTTTCCTGGGCCATGCCTGTTGCCCCCCTCCCCCGGACCTTTTAGCACTCCCTCCCAAAGTTGGCCAGCTAGAAGATTATACCTGTTGGACACTGTAATACCCTTCACATCATATGGTTTCCTTCCACCTACTGCTGAGTTATGCGGCCTTCCTTGAGGCCCCCTTCTCTTATTCCTTACTTCCTGCCAGGCATATCTCCCTCACCTTCTGATCCTGGCCCTTCCTCCCTGTCTCCCCTTATCCTGTCCCATGTCACCGTCCCCAGCTGGTCCTGTTGCACTCTTTCTTTTTTTGCAGCCCCTACATCCCCTCCTCTGCCTTCCACGCTGTTACCATTTCCTCTCTCAGCAAGCTGATCTATGCCTCCAGTTGCACCAGCCTAATACATATTGGGCAACACCCCATCCTCCACATAGTTTCCATAAACACCGCTGCCCCACATCTGTTGCACCCCACTATCCTGCCTATGCCTCCCCGTAGCCCTGCTCCTCATCCAAAAAGACCCCTGTCCTTGTCTTCTTGAAGCCCCCTCCATTCCCCTGCCTTCCTCTGGTGCCCCGCTCCTCCTCCACGAAAACTAATGGCCCCGCCCTCTCCACCATCCTGAGTAGCTCATTTTGTCCTTTTTTCAGAGCCTTTCCCCACCTTCCTTGAATGCCTCCACTCTATATATTGTTATACTTCCCTATGCTGCGCTAATGCCCTGTTTGCAGCTTACAGTCCTTACATTTGTACCAGTATTACTTTAAGAACTTTAAACCTGCATTACTGTCACAGCAATCCATACATTTGCATTAGCATTATTTTACGATCTTTGAACCTGTAACACTGTGAACCTGTACATGTAAATCTATACATTTGCATTAGTATTACTTTAAGATCTTGGAACCTGTATCACTGTCATGAGACTGCTCTCCTTCTCTGGGGATGGGGAGGGGGGGAGTGTCTGCTGATTCCTGGACCTTGGCAGAGACTGGGGGTACCGCTGCGACTGGTGCCAATACTTAGAATGGCGGGGCAGACACTGGTCATCACTGCACATCCCTGCCCCGGGCTCCAATATGCACTTAAAAGCTGTCCCCAGGCATGGCACCCAGCTCCGCCGCTGTCCCCACTGCCACCATTGTCCACCGGAGGGGGGGGTCCCTCTCCCGTGGCCCCGACCTGGGGGTAAGCCGGGGCTTACCAATAGTGACCAATGGGGGGGCCCTCCCACTGGCCCCACCCAGGGAGGTAAGCTTGGGCATAGGGGTGCGGCAGGCAGGGCACTGGGCTGACCTCGGACTGGAGGCCTGGGGGTCTGGACCAAAAAAAAAAAAAAGACCCCATCTACCTTCCATGTCTGGCTGTTGGCACAGCAACGTCCACTTGAATGATTTACGAACCAAGATGGAGACTCCAACTTTGGAGTTCAAAGTACAGCTATGAACCTCCAGCCCACCCATTTTCTCCTAAATTTACAAGCTTCAGACAGTTTAAGTGTGGTCTCATAACCTTGCAACCTGTGTTTTCAGGGTTTTCAGTCTCATTAAAACTCTTTTCCTTTTAATCGGAGAGTTCATTCCCCTGACATTCCTGGTTACCCAAGAAGTGGATGTCATTTACATCTATGCAGAATAAAAAGCATAGAAGGGGACATGTGAGTCTGGCTGCATGTTGTACACAAAGATCTGCAGATGTCAGCCTTTATAACACAGCGTAAGTGCAAACCACAAATTCAACTTCTAACAAAATAACAATACTAAGAAACTATGAAAAATTACAGAAACATTAAAATGGACACCTACAGAAATATGTCATTGTACCTCAGTACGATAAACCACAAGCAGAGACTCCAAATACACATATTTTAGATCATCCACGGTAAAAGAGGCCAGAGGTCTTGGGACCTCCTAAGCCCATGCTCCCATGATCCGTGGGGTCGCAAGAGTTGTAGTTGGCGTAGACCAATTGTGAATCTGACCGCTTCCCTGGACAGGTCCCCTGTAGCACAGTGAGCATGTGGAGTCTGGGCAGATGTACCAAATACCAATTACTTCTTTTGGGGGGGGGTATATTGCTGGCATGCAGATGGCAGGCGAGAGGGAGGAGGAGAGGAAAGAGAGATGAATTAATACATGTTACCCCTATCACCTGGGAGCCAGGGGGCTGCAACTATAAGGTTACTAAGAAAAGCTTGGTATTGCAAACATCAGTGACATGGCACCTATGCAGACGGCTAGCTGAAAGTATGTACAGGATGTACCCAGCAAGGATATACCGTCAAAAGGGATTAAGGCTGGGATAGTGGAATGAAGAGGGCTAGAGGAAGTTGTGGTACCCTCCGCTTCCAGCCGAATCATAGTTACATGGAAGTCCGGGGGCATACTCTGCCTAATAGCAAATCACCCACTAGTTAGCCCTGTGGGCTTCGTCCCTTCTCAGTGTAATAAACACTTGGCTAGGTACCTAGTAGAGGAGCATGTGAAGAGCATACTGGGCATCAGCTCGAATGACAATCAGGCGGTGAATTAGACCGCCAGTTTATAGGAATCCATGTTTGGGAGCCTCGCTAGAAGCAACCTTTTGCTGACAAACAGGGGTCCTGCCAGACACAGCAGAACTCTTGGAACCTGCAGAAGGGAGGAACGTAGAAATGTATGGGGGCATGGGGTGCAAAGGTGAGCCAGTATTCCCCAAAACAGTTTAACCTTGTACCTACTGGGCTATTCCCTGCGCATCAGGGTAAAGCGCTAAGTGAACAGAATGGCTGTAACCCTAAACATAACAAACCAGCAATAAACATCATTAAAGGGTACCTAAACAAGCAGTTTTTAAAACTGCAAGCTTCAAAATCTGGTTTCATTATGAGAAAGTAAAGGCTGTTTATTATATTAAACTGCATTTATGTAAATAACATAAAAGCAGTTTCATAGCTTTTGAAAAATGTAAACATCAGCCTTTCACTTTCACTTTCAAAAAACAGCCTTGGTTTCTCCCTAAGACGCCTGAAAAGTGTGTTAAGTGATGAGTCATGATGACATCATCAGAGCCAGAGACAGAGATCCACATATATTTCTATAGTGTGAACTAGTTTTTTCTTTCCCTCTTTATTTTGAATAGTTGTACCAAAATGATCAACGCCATGTATTACCTCGTGGATTATTTTGATCAGTACACATGTTAGACTATGATTTTGTTCATTTTGTTTAACTTTCAGAAAATGTTTTGCAATCCAGGTGACTTTTTCTTTGGCAAACTGCATTACAGCACAACACTTCAAATACCTGATGATCTAGTGGTTATATGATGCACTGAATTTTGTTTTTTGTTAACCAGGAGAGACACACTAAGCTGACAGCTTGTTTACAGATGTGGCCTGGGAGCACAAGGAAGTTAAGTGACTAGCTCAGGGTCACAAAGCAAAGTACCGGTCTTGTTCAGTTCCAAAGCTCATGCTCTCTTGTTAATCTACAAATAAGGCTTCTTTTTCCATGTGAACCCCTGCACCTAGCCTGCCTTCCTGTTGAACACCCCACCATTTATACCCTGTCCTTAGAACTGCTCCGAGTGTATAAGAGCTTGCGGTCTCATGAAGAGAATTATCACACCTCAGATTGTAATCTTGTACCTCAGAGAGTTGTGCACACCTATACTGATACGCATCATCAGCTGGCACTGTTAAAAAATGCCTCCCAAATCACTCTCCAGTCCACATTCTCAGTGTCTGACTTCTGCTTCCACAGTAAACATTGAGTGGATCACCACTCTTCTGCACAGTGATGGTAGTATGTACAGTTTCCTGTTGTGTTTTTTTCCCACTTCATTAACCAACAACTAGGTCTTCCTGGAGGGCCAAGCAATAAGCATTATACAATGGCAAGGAAACTTCCTGTATTCTGATTGGTCAGTGGGTGCCTGAGACAGTGATGTTATTACACAATAACATCACTGTATAGTTTTATTGAGCTTTCTATCGCTGTTGTCTCTTCAGAAACCCCAAAAATCTACTAAAAACATTTTTTTTTTTTTTTATATTGTATAACATCGCCATTATATAATGCTAATAGTATTTCAAGGTGTGTTATTGTCTAATAATGTCACTCCTGGTAGTGAGCACTCGCTTTGCCTCAAGGCCAACCCACTCCAGGAGTGACGTTATTACATGATAACACACACTCTTGTCATGCCTTATTGCTTAATCATGACCCACCAGAAAACTGCTGTTCATACCTCATAAGGACTGGCGCTACAATGGATAACAATATTATTAGCAGGAGAGGCATACTAATACCTTGAACAAATCCACCTCAACTTCCAGTGGCAGTCTCATTTTACCTGTGATCTGCAGAACCCCGCAGGTCAGTTCCCAGCAATTCTTCTTCAGTACTTTTCTGTGCTCTACCCACAATGCGAGTTGGCTGGCTACCACCCTTCCAAATCTTGAATGAGCTATACACAACTCCCTCAATACTGTCCTAACAAGCGTCAACACCCCCCCACCTGGGGATGATCTCCCTACACCAGGTTCAAGTAACAGTTTAAATTAGCCCTGCCAGTATTTATCTCATCATGGCTACTCTCATCCACAGTCAGGTAGTGATCACGATGCTGCAACCCCATTTCAGATTCGCAATGATCTGCTCAGCATCCTCCTCTTCATGTCTTCAATTCAACTGAATATAGCTGTACCCTGCTGGAATTGTTCTCTTCAGTCTCTTCTCTGGCATTCATTCTTATCACCTACTCCTCACATTCGAAAACCGTGAGTTCTTACTGAGCTCCGCATCATGAATGTGGTTAGTATGTGTCTCCCATGCTATAGTTACATATTAATAATAAACATGATCTTTCTGGTAAGCCAGGCTGATGGCAGCATGGCACAAGTGGAAAAATAGGCTTCCCTACCCATTTAAGATCCAGCCTACCCTATGATTAGGCACTATTAAATGACGGCATATGATGTGCACACCCATCATTTAATAGTGCCTAATCAAAGGTAGCCTAGATCTTTAAGGATAGGAAAGCCCATCATTCCTCTGTTCCCTGCTGTAATGAGCCTGACTTACTGAAAGATATGTTTATATTTGATATGTCAAAATAAAATGGGGACTATACTACTTGCATTCATGATGCAGAAGGGTGATGAGCTCACCAGTTTCGTGGAGGAGGAATAGTGAAGAATGAATACCAGTGGGGATTGAGAAGGCCACTCTTGCAAGGTACTGCTATATTCAGGGAAGGGGAAGACAGAAGGAGAGAAATATGAGCAGATTACTGTGAGAAATAAGATGTGGGGCTAGCACCTTGATCACTACCTGACCCCGCTTGTCCTGGCCAACATTTCCTCCCATAAAACCAGTCCACGAACTGTCCAAAGCTGTGTGTGGATATTAATGTATGAAATGGCTGCCATTACATGTTCAGTCACTTCACTACCAGTCTAGTATTGCTTGTAAAGCACTTTGAGATACAATGTGTATGAAAACCACTATATAAATGCTGATTATTATTATTATTATTTCCATGGAAAAGAAGACAATACAAGTATATTTAAGTTTCGAAAGTATGAACTCTAACATTGGACTGCACAAGAACTTTGCTACAAAAAAGTGGTGGCTCTAGGGGGTGGTGAAAGGGGTAGCTGCAACCCCCCCCCCCACACACACACTCACATAGTAACATACTTGCTTGCTGCTGCTGCATTTCACTTTGTTGAAGAAGTCTGATTTATTGATTGTACAAATGTTTACATTCAAACTATGGATTACATGTGTAGGTTCTGTCAAAAACGTACTAGAAAAGAATAATAGCAGAAAATATAAAGGTTTAATAAAAATGTTAAAAAGTGCATATTAAGCATACACACCACCCCAGCACCCCCACTGTAGCATCCTGGATCCACCATAACCACTAGACCATCAGGTTATTCAAGATTTGTACTGCACTGTGGTTTGCCACAGAGAATGTCAGTTGGATTAAAACACATTTTCAGCATGTTAAAGTAAACAAAATGAACAGAACCATAGCCTAACGTGCATTATACAGAATAATGCACATGGTTTTGACCATTTGGGTGAAACAATTCTATACAGAAGGAAAAAAGAACTAGTTAGACTATAGAGAGACATATCTCTCTCTGACTTTGGCTCCAATCATGTCATCACATAACACATTTGATGCCATTTTAGGAAGCAGATAAGACTTTTTTTAAATTGAAGACTGATTTTACAATTTTCAAATGCTCTGGAACCACATTTAGGTAAATTATGTAAATGCAGTTTTAGCATTAGTCACCTACGGAGTCAGATTTTTGAATAGTTTGTTGTCAAAATGTTGTTTAGGTATCATTTAACATGCCCAACCTAAGAAACTGCCACTGGAGAAACCCCAACCTGTACACATCCCATGTATCTTATGCAATGCAGTCCTTGTCTGGTCATAGAAACAGACTTGCGGTGTTCATGGCAGGACAAACAAGTCAGGTACAGTCTAAAACTTAAAGAGCACCTAACACAGAAACATAGAATTTGATGGCAGAATGAGGACCGCTGGCCCACCCAGTCTGCCCATTTCCTACCTAATGGATAAGCTGCAGATCCTAGTTAACCACCAGCCTACTTCTTCCTACCCCACCCCCTAGAATTGCCTTATGACCACAAACAGTTCTGGAGGCCCACTTAGAAGCAGTCAGGAAAGGAACAGAACAAAGCTGCTGTGGTACTGCCATCCAGCTCAGAAGTTAGAGCAACACAGAGTAAGGACAAAAGTAACAATTTAAATGCCTTGCCTCATTGGAGTGTACCCCAGAGGAGGGCCTAGTGACTGGCACCACGTGAGACATAGCAGAAAGGTTAACAGTAGGGATGGATAAAGTAGACTTCAAGAATGGACTTCAAAGCCCTTGTCCATCCACAGTAGGCCTTCCCTACCTTGGAGAAAAAGTAGGTGGAAAAGCACTATGGCTGAGAATTTAGAGTCAAAAAAACGATTGCAGTACTTAGTGTTAGCAGTGCTTCAGCATGGGTCACCTTGTTGCAATCTCTGTTTTCTGGGCAGTTGCAGAGGCCGGGCTGAAACCAGACCTGCAGTAGGGGTGCTGGCAACTTGGTTAGTCCAGGACAGGGCTGGAGTAGTAGTGGTATCAGTAGGGCACTGACTGGAAGAAAGTGTTGGCGGCAAAGGAGTACAGTAATAGGCTGCCACTCAGTCAACAAAAGCAGGCAGAGTGCTTTGAACCTGTTGTGGGTGGGTACTACTGGCAGAACAGACAGGCTCTGAGGAGGAGGCAGAGGGACAGTGAGCCTTGCTGGCAGCTGCTCAAAGGTCTGCGGGGTTGGCAGTCACCCTGTTATGAAGCCGACTTCTGCTTGTGCCTGCCTCTTCCTCTCTTCAGGTGGACTAGTGATTGTCGGGTGAATGTCTTTTCAGAACTGCTTGGGTATTCAGGACCTGAGGAGATGTGTCTGTCACAAACCCACTCAGCAGGTCAGGCCCTCTACTCCCAAAGTACCAACCTCCAAGCGCAGTCTTGTGAACAGTTTAACAGAACAAGGTAACCCTCTTGTCTGTTTTGTGAGTTCAGATCAGCCTTTGGTCTCAAGTCTTGGAGAGATTCAAACTGTGAAACTTTTGCTAGCTTACCCAATGCACAGGCTCAGATATTTCTGTCTTCGGGAGGCCAGATATCTGTGCCTACAGACACCTAACCAGGTATACAGAGATGAACCCTTAAAAACTTTAATAAAGACCTCAGATTTAAAACGCTTCTCTTTCCAGTTTGGTCTCACCATTCAAGCTTATGCCAGTGTCTGCTATAACCATATATACTGTTCTTACAAAATAAAAGAAATTCAAAGACAGACCAAGTATGCTCTAAAAAGAATTTTACTACAATAGATAAAAAAATATGTAAAACACAAAATACAGAACTCTTACATCACAAGACATACAAACCTTTTCAAAGAACAAGGTTTAAACAGTGCAAATTCCTACTTACAGTACTTAGATTTGACTCTATTTCTAAATACTTGTTTACAGTGCTCACCGATGTTTCTTGGTCAAAGTCTAGGTAAAAATGTGTCTCTGTAAAACAGAGTATTCCTTAACAACTGTATTGGCCAACCCCTTTTTGTGTGAGGTCAGCTAGCTCCTCCTCTGTCAAATTATATAAAAATATATAGCTTTTGCAAAAACAAGATGTCTTTTTTTTAAAGTATTACATTCTGCAACTTCAGCATACTTCATGTCCTTCAAATTACACTTCTTTGATCTCATAATAAGCTTCCTCCTTCCAGGACATGAAAGCAACTTTATGATTTTCGACTTCTATGTAATAACCTGGGGTTTTCTCCAACGCCATAAAATGGATATGATATAGCAACTACGTGTTGTAATTAACTCAGACAAACAGGATCCTTGATTAAGACCTTACATGTAACACATTGTCTCTAAAAACTGAGTGTGTGTGAACTCACATGCTGTCAGCATTTTTTCATGGCTTTCATCTTTCAGCTGAAACCTGGGGGGGGGGTTAAGGTCACTC
Source organism: Neoceratodus forsteri (assembly GCA_016271365.2). Lineage (NCBI taxonomy): Eukaryota > Metazoa > Chordata > Ceratodontiformes > Ceratodontidae > Neoceratodus > Neoceratodus forsteri. Next base: position 1,050,218,211 of record CM057456.1, read on the forward strand.
CTAGAGCATCAGATTTTCAGCAGTGACAGTCAGTAATACATTTTATATATAAAAAAATGATACAGCACTCAGAACTGGCTGTCTACGTCACAATTCCTCCCCACCTAGACTGAATTTGGGGGATTTATCCCCTACATGCGATGAGCTTCCCAAATCAGTTCACTCCTCATAGACCCTAGATAGCCCATCTGAGTACTGATTCTTCACTCCAGCCCTATGTACGATTTTTAGATCATACCCTTGTAAAGGAAGACTCCATCGTAGCACACTCCCATTGTTCTTCCCCATCTGCGTCAGCCAAACCAGGGGGTTGTGGTCAGTCTGCACCACAAAATGCTGCCCATACAAGTATGGCTCTAGCTTCTTTAGGGCCCACACTATGGCAAGACACTCCTTTTTCACTGTGGAGTACGCTTGCTCCCTGGGAAGTAGCTTCCTGCTCAGGTACACTACTGGGTGATCTGTCCCTTGGCTGGACGTCTGGCTCAGTACTGCCCCAATACCCACATCTGAGGCATCCGTCTGAACTATAAAGGTTTTGCTACAGTCAGGACTTGTCAAAACAGGAGTACTTGCACAGTGCCTCCTTCAGTCTGGTAAAGGCTTCCTCACAGGCTGGGTCCCAGGTAATTTTCTTTGGCATCTTTTTCTTTGTCAGATCAGGTAGGGGAGCAGCCAGGGCACTGTAATTGGGTACACATTTCCTGTAGTACCCTGCTGTCCCTAGAAAGCTCCTGACCTGCTTCTGGGTTTCTGGTCTGGGCCACGCCTGGATCACCTCTATCTTTATTTGGTTAGAATGGAGCTGTCCCCGGCCTACCACATGCCCAAGGTATGCCACTTCCCCCATGGCCACCTGGCACTTCTCGGATTTGACAGTGAGCCCGGCCCTCTGTATCCTGCCCAGCACATCCCTAAGGTGGGACAGGTGTTCCTCCCAGCTGGTACTGAAGATGGCAATGTTATCCAGGTACGCCACAGCGTACTCCTCAGCACCATTTAACACCTGATTCACCAACCTTTGGAAAGTGGCCGGGGCGTTCTTCATTCCAAAAGGCATTACTTTAAACTCAAATAAGCCTATCAGAGTGATGAAGGCCAACCTCTCCCTAGCTCTGGCTGTCAATTCTACCCGCCAATACCCTTGGTCAGGTCAATAGTCGTAAGGTAGGTCGCCTCCCAACTTGTCCAGGAGTTCGTCCGTCGGGGCATCGGGTGGTGTCTGACTTCATGACTGCATTCAGCCCATGACAGTCCACACAGAAACGAGTTGAGCCATCTGGCTTGGGCACAAGGACTACGGTGAGGCCCAGGGGCTGTGGGATCTGGATTACCCCTAGATCCAGTATCTCTCCACTTCCCTCCTAATGTCCTTTTGATAGCCTCTGACACCGATATGCTGTCCGCCATATGGCATTTGTTTCCTGTCTCCACATCGTGGTGTTGCAAAGGGGTTAGTTCAGGCTTGGCGCTAAACAACGGGGCAAAGTCTGCTAAAACCTCCCTTACTTTCTGGACTCAGTCCGTGTTCAGCTGGGGAGACAATTTAACTGCCTCTACAGAGGACTCCCACTTACTTTCCTCCAGCAAATCCAGAAGGGGGTCTCCTTCGTCCGTCCCTCCCCATGACTACACACTGCAAACACCATGTCAGCCCTATTTGCATATGGCTTTTATCATGTTGGCATGGTACATCCTTTCAGTCTGTCTTTGGTCAGGTAACTCCACAATGCAGTTCACGCCATTTACCTTCCTAACCACTTTCTGCGTCCTGCCCACTCAGCTTGCAGCTTGTCTTTCCGGACCGAATAAGGACCATGACTTCCTGACCCACCATCTATGAGCGAGCTCTGGCTCTGAGGTTGTACCAAGTGTTTGTTTCTGTTGGGCAGCTGCTAGGTTGCTCTGGGCTGTCTCCATAAGCTCCTTCAGCCTTTCCCTAAACCTGAGGACGTAATCCACAATGGGAGTTCCCTGAGTGGCGTGCTTGCCTTCCCAGTCCTCCCGGATCAAGTCTAGGGGTCCACGTATCCGGCGTCCATATAAGAGTTCAAAGGGGGAAAATCCTGTCGACTCTTGGGGCACCACCCTGTATGCAAACAACAGGTGGGGAAGATATTTCTCCCAGTTCCTCCCATGCTGTTCAGCAAACGCCCGGAGCATTGATTTTAGGGTACCATTGAATCGTTCCACAAGCCCATTGACTTGTGGGTGATATGGTGTCGTGCATCTCTGCACCACCCCACACTTCTCCCATAAACATTTCATCAGGTCCGACATGAAGGAACCCCCTCGATCGGTGATTACCTCCTGCGGAAACCCAACACGGAAGAAAATCCCAAGTAAGGCATCTGCCACGTTGTCTGTCCTCAGAGAGATAGGGCAACTGCCTCTGGGTACCGGTGGCATCATCCACCACAGTCAGGATGAATCTCTTCCTGAGCAGCTGGGGTATTTAAAGGCCCCACAATATCCATTCCCACCCTCTGGAATGGGCTACTCCACTATGGGCAAGGGAGCAGGGTGGCTTGGTTTTATTGTCCGCCTTCCCTATTTCTTGGCACCAGTGATAAGACCTGCAATACTCCTTCACCGGCTGAGTGAAGTTAGGCCAGTAAATTCTGGGCCAACCACTGCATTGTGCACGCAATTCCAAGATGACCAGACAAGGGAATATCATGTGCAATCTTGAGCAATTGCTCACGGATACCTCTGAGAACGACAAGCTGCCTGACTAGCATCCCTCCCTCTGTCTGTACTGCTCATGCAATACATAAGTCCATTTTCCCAATAAACCTTATGTCTGCCGTCACCTCCCTGTGTGCCGTCCGAGTCTGCCCAAGCCCTCAGCTTCTCTAAACTAGGGTCACCCCTCTAAGCAGCTGCAAACCCCTCACACATTCCCAAGGTATGGGACAGGTCCCCTTCAGTCGCTAAACTAGGGTCCCTAGCACTAGCATCAGGGCCCTCAGGATCACTGTCAATCCCAACCCTCTGACAATGGGTCACCCCTCCCTCTTCGGAGTAACCTTCCATAGCTGTGTGGTCACTTGCTACTGGGGAAATTTCTACCCCCTTTTTATCAGTCTCCATATCTGGAGACACAGGCTGGGGAACCAGCCTCCCAGTGGTTTCCACAATGGCTTCTGTGGGGTTCAGGGAACTACAATTTTCACTTGCCGCTTGGCTACGGGTAACTGCACATACCATCCCCGGTTGGAGATTGTTACCCAGGATCACATCCACTGCTAATGTTTTGGCTACAGCCACCTGTTGCACAGTTCCCCCTGTTTCACCCCAGTCTAAGAGAACACTAGCGAGGGGTAATGTTTTCTCTTCACCAGTAAACCCTTGGACAGTGACGTACTTAGAGGGTATAACCAGGTTGTACCAGATCCCCTTTCACCAATGTCAGGGATGCCCTGTGTCCCATAACCCTGTGTCTGTACACCATTCACCATGACTGGGTGCATGTGTTCCTCACGTCACTGGCATGCTCCCAGGGACATATAAACAACCCACTTCTTTTCTAGCACCCTTGTGTATTATTGTCGCCTTTTGGGACACTGTCTGGCAATATGCACAGTCTCTTTACACAGCCAACATGCATTTCTTACTAGAGAAATCTTTCTCGAAACCTGGGATAACTGGTTTTGGTGGAGGCAGTGAGGGTTTTAGCTGCCCTGAAGGCACGCTTTTCCCTTTCTGCGCTGCCACGCCCGCCCCATTCACTCTCAAAGCAGGTTTGCTCTTGGTATAGAAGTCCGAGAGTTCAGCAGCCTCTTGCACTGTTTTTTGGATCTCGGTCCTCTAGCCAGGTTTTTAGCTCTGCTGGGCATGCCCAATAAAACTGTTCTAATAAAATCACATTTTCAATTTTATAAACAGAGTTTGCCTCAATTCCTTCCCACCATTTTAAAAACCGACATTGTTTCGTGGCTAGCTCCTCGTGAGCTCTATATTAGGGCTTCTCCTGAGCTTATGGAATTTAGCTATTTAGGATTCAGCAGTTAATTCAAACTTTTAACAGTGCAGCTTTTAGCTTGCTATAATCATTGCTGTCCTCATTGTCCATTTGACCCAATGCATGCCGAACTTTCCTGGTAATGGCGGGATAGCTGGAAGCTCAGGACTCTCTAGGAATTTTAGCCTGAATACAAACTTTTCAAAAGAATTTAAAAAGCGTCCATATCTTCCCTCTTAAATCTGGCTATTAATTTGGAGTTCAATTTGTAACCCAGTCCTGCATTCCCAGTTAAACCCAAGCCACTTACCTGCTCTGGTGCCACTGGTCAGAGTTGTAGCTTCTCCAGTTCATGTTGCCTCTGGCGCTCCTCTCTCTTCTCCTCTGCAGCTCACTGGCGCTCACGCTCCTCACGGTCTGTGTCTCACTGTTCTCGCTCTGCCTCTCGGCGCTAGCGTTCTCTTTCACGGTCCACCTCTCGCTTCTCTCGCTCTGCCTCTTGGCGTTCTCGCTCTGCCTCACGGTCTGCCTCTCGCTTCTCTCGCTCTGCCTCTTGCGTTCTCGCTCTGCCTCACGGTCCGCCTCGCTTTCTCGCTCTGCCTCAGTTCCATCCTGCGCAACTGAATTTGCAGCCTGAGTGCCTCTGGATTCAGGATACTGGTGACCCTCCGCTGCTGCTGTGGCCCTTCACTGACAATGGCCCTGCTGTCCTCCTCATTGGCTCTGGACCCTTCACTGGCAGCTAGCCCTTCCACACTTGAGGTTTGGTACTTTCCAGTCACGGTTGGTGACTCGCTGCTCTGGGTATCTGCTACCATCAGGGCATCTATGAGGCTCTGCTTACTTGCCACCCCTAACGGACCTCTCCCCGCACAACTGCCTTAAGTAATCTACAGTGTGCCTGCTGTAGTTGGAAGTCCTCTTTCCTGACTACTGCTATTCTGTCCGCACTTTAGAGGAAAAAAAATAAAACAGGTAGGAACTTGACTGTACGCCAAGTGATATATAGTTCTGTTTCCTTTTTAAAATAAAACTGTCTTTTTCTTTCTTTGCAAGAGAGCTTATGGTCTAAGCTGACACAGAACAATACAAGCTTGTGATACCAAAATTATCCCACCACTACCACCAAATCTGTCACAAACCCACTCAGCAGGTCAGGCCCTCTACTCCCAAAGTGCCAACCTCCAAGCGCAGTCTTGTGAACAGTTTAACAGAACAAGGTAACTCTCTTGTCTGTTTTGTGAGTTCGGATCAACCTTTGGTCTTAAGTCTTGGAGGGATTCAAACTGTGAACCTCTTGCTAGCGTACCCAATGCACAAGCTCAGATATTTCTGTCTTCGGGGAGCCAGATATCTTTGCCTACGGGCACCTAACCAGGTATACAGAGGTGAACCCTTAAAAACTTTAATAAAGACCTCAGATTTAAAACACTTCTCTTTCCAGTTTAGTCTCACCATTCAAGCTTATGCCAGTGTCTGCTATAACCATATATACTGTTCTTACAAAATAAAAGAAATTCAAGGACAGACCAAGTATGCTCTAAAAAGAATTTTACTACAATAGATAAAAAAATATGTAAAACACAAAATACAGAACTCTTATATCACAAGACATACAAATCTTTTAAAAGAACAAGGTTTAAACAGTGCAAATTCCTACTTACAGTACTTAGAGTTGACTCTTTCTAAATACTTGTTTACAGTGCTCACCGACGTTTCTTGGTCAGAATCTAGGTAAAAAATGTGTCTCTGTAAAACAGGGTATTCCTTAACAACTGTATTGGCCAACCCCTTTTGGTGTGAGGTCAGCTAGCTCATCCTCTGTCAGATTATATATAAAAAAAAATACTGTATATCTTATACAAAAACAGGATGTCTTTTTTTTAAAGTATTACATTCTGCAACTTCAGCATAATTCATGTCCTTCAAATGACACTTCTTTTGATCTCATAATAAGCTTCCTCCTTCCAGGATATGAAAGCATCGTTATGATTTTTGCACTTCTATGTAATACCCTTTGGTTTTCCTCCAACGTCATAAAATGGATGTGATATAGCAATTACGGTTGTAATTAACTCAAACAAACAGGATCCTTGATTAAGGCCTTACATGTAACACATTGTCTCTAAAAACTGAGTGTGTGTGTGTGTGAACTCACATGCTGTCAGCATTTTCTCATGGCTTTCATCTTTCAGCTGAAACCTTGGGGGTCACTCCTAGAGCATCAGATTCAGCAGTGACGGTCAGTAACACATTTTATATTAAAAAAAAAGATACAGCACTCAGAACTGGCTGTCTATGTCACAGTGTCCATATATTGTGGAGTATTAGCAGGAACAGCAGGACCCTTCCTTGCAGGGTCGAAGTACATGCCACAGCCAGGTTTGTTGGATATATGTTTCAGTGGCTTCAAGAGTATCAAACGGGTGAGCCACCCCATTAAGATGTATCCGAAGTTGGGCAGGCTACCACATGGCTGAGTGCACACCAAGATTAGAGAGCTTCCACTTGACAATGGACAAAGCTTGCCTCCAGAAAATTCTGCACAATGTGACCATCCCACTGAAGTGGTCCCTGGTTCCTGGCTATCCAGAGGACATTTTCCTTAACCAGGGAGCATAGAAATTTAACTAAGATCAGCCGTGGTCACTCCCCAGGCCGTGGCTTAGGTTCCAGAGAGTGGTGCGCCCATTCTAGGTCTGGGGAAGACAGTTAAGTGTGTTAAGCATGATAGGCAGGGCATGCTGCAGGAAATGAATAACATCAAGTCCCTCAGTCACCTCAGAAAATCCCACTAGGCACAAGTTATTCCTGCGAGCCCAATTCTCCACATCGTCCACCTTAGCCAATAGATAGTTAATCATCCTGACATGCTCCTGGAGCTTGGCATAGGTGCTGCCCTCTTAGGCCTTGGCCTGCTAAATTCTCTGCTCCACTGCATCTATCTTGGCAGTAATGGTAGTCAGATCCAGGTTAATCTGTGCAGCAGCCAGTTTTAGATCAGCAGTATCTGAGGCAACATAGCTGAAATGTGCTCCGTATCGGACGTGGTGGTGCCAGGGATGCCATCTCACCTACCAGAGGAGCACCAATGGAATCAAGTAGGCAGCAGCACACACCAGTCTGAGCAGGAGCTGTTGCTGTGGGCCTCAAGGATGTTCAGTGCTCAGATGTCGGGTACAGTGCTCCCTGAAGTTAAAATGCTTATATCACTGGGATCCTCTGTGACCAACAAACACAGCCTTGCTAACAATCAGCAGTTTAAACTCAGTTTTGCCACAAATGTCAGGGCTTTAGCTGGCGAAGGGATGCTCTGGCAACCCTATAGCTACTTTTAATCAGTAATTGCTTGCTTTAAATTTTACAGATTCGGCCCAACTTACAAAGCATCCTTAATGTCCTGCTAGCCCCTATGCTGGAGCATAAGGAAGGTCAGGAAACATGAAGGCCCCCACCACACACACACTGCAGAATCCTCCATGCATCTACAGGGGATGCAGCGCTCCAGTGGAGGGCAGCCAGATCTGATCTCTGAATACATGCAGACAGTTGTTTCAAACTGCAAGAGGAGTGGCCAGCCTTCACAGCTATTCTGCACTATGGAGGCCTCCTGGAGGGTGCATAGATTACCTGAGGTGAATCCTGCAGGTAGCCCTATGCACCCTCCAGGCACAAACCCCACTGGTGCTTCTGGCCCAAATTGGCCATCAAAGAACAGCATCAACCCTCCCAGACAGCCAAAGAGAGCTGATGTGCACTATCTTTACTTTTTGTTTTAAAAAAAAATCCCTGAAGGACACTGCTAAGTACCACTTTCCACTTGGAAACATGGCCGTAAGCCACACTCTTTCCGTGCTGCTCCCAAACCAGTTAGCAATCCAGCATGCGTGTATGCCTCATGCATACCACAATGGTTTACTCTGACCAAAACCTGCCATGCTCTAATGTGTCAAAGGTCATCCTGAAGTCCAAACAGATTAGGTCTATGACCTTGCCCCTGTCCAACTCCCTGGTCACCCCTTGATCATTTTGACTTGATCTGTCCCTGATAAAACCATGCTGAGAGGTGGGGAGAACTTGTGCCTCAATCAAGTAATCCATTATTCTGTCCTTGATATGAGATTCAAGAACCTTGCCCTGCACTGATGTCAGGCTGGCCAGTCTGTAGTTGCCCAGGTACGATCTTGCCTCCTTCTTGAATATGGAATTTACATTGGACACTTACCCGTCTTCTGGAATCACAGCTGTACAGTACAGTACATGGAAGATTACTGTATGCGACCAACCCAATTCACGGGTGAGGGACAGATTCTTTCATTGAAAGTTGCCTCTAGAGCAGCCCTGCCTCGGAGGCAGCACTTTCATGTTGCACTTATTCCTTCTCACATTTAAGTCCCTTTTCCTATATAATTACTATTCACACTCAACCATGGATCACCACTCTAGTGAAATTCTGACAAAAAAAAACTAAGGGGATCCTGTCGGGATTCTAACTCACAGTCTCTTATTTATCAGGCTGTAGACCTTTCCACTATGCCACCAAGCTGGCACAGCAATGAAACCCAGATCTTTAGCTGTAGAAGTTAAAGCCCTGCCTAGAAAGCAGCTCCATCCTTAACATCTGCCTCCAAGGCAGGGCTGCCTTTGAGACATCTTTTGTTAAAAGAATCTGTCCCTTGCAATTCATGGATAGCACTAACATGCATTAATAGGGCAAAAGCTGTTTCTTACCCAGAAATGACCCCATTCACTGTACCAATGTGTCCACCATACCCACACTATAACAATATCTGAGGCAAGGAAAAGTAAATGGCAACAAATACTTTTCTGAACATGCTGCTCTGCTGTGGAAAAGTGAACCTTTGATTTTAATTTTGATCTAGTAGGTTCCTGTTTTTTTTTCCCCCAATTTTTTTTTATCCTCCTCTTGGTCACAGGTGGGACCACCTTCCGCTACTGCTAGAGTGCCCAGTTCCCATCCAGCTGAGACCCTGCCACCTATCCTCCTGAGACCACAAGCCCACCCATGACACATCACTGTGCTGCCCCCTGGCTTACCCTCCAGGGCCGGGTATGCCTTCAGCTCCACGCCATTTCTTCTCTGCATCAATCTAACCACCCACAGTGGAGGTGAAAGCTGATGCTGCCCCATCGGATGGTGATTCAGGTCCAGTGTGGGACGTGGCAGGCTGACAGAGGTTTCATCCTCTCAGTCCTGCACCATGCTTTTCTGTTTTCTCCCAACCCCCCAGAGCACACATCAGGACTGACTACCTGCTAGGTCTGACACAGCCTACCCATCAGTGTGCTCCAATGGTCCCATCCCACTGTTGCGTATCCCCTGCACCACTACCTGTGGTCACCCAGGTAGAGGTAATGCTTCGGGACGTGGCACTCTCCTTCCCCAGAGGAGGAGTTCAATCCTCCTCCCTCCCCTCAGCCGGCCCTCTGATGGTCCAGGCCTGCCAAACCCGGCTGTCGATGTTGCAGCAGCAGCGCTACTGCTGCACCGGGCGGCCAATCAGTAGGTTCCTGTTTTACCTTTTTTTTTTTTTTTTTAAAACACACCAGTGGGTCCAGTTAGACTTAAGTTTTAAACCCCCCAGTGCTGTCACTACACCAATGGTTCCTTGTATTTATACTATATTTACATCTCCTTTACCTCTTTTGGATGGAAAATAATATTATCAATTCGGAAATCTCCATGGACCAAATTTGCCTCATTATCATCTCTTGGCAAGTTGCTCATTAACCAGTCAGACAGCTGATTCATAGCAAGCGTATCCGTTTGAGCACCACTATGGTATTGTTTTGTCCATGTCACCACCTAAAAAGAGAAATATGAAATGAGGAATCTACAACAGATATGAAAAGGTTACTTCTCTATAACTGTGTTTTCTCTAATGGTATAAGAAAATGAGTGTTCCATAATGGATATTATGAGTTACTTATTACAGCTGTGTTTATTCCAGTGGTATTAAAGTATAGTTACACACTAGCACAACTGAGAAACTGACCCCCAGAACTAGTCAAGTCAAGTCAAAGTTTATTGGCAGGAAGAACTTCATTGAGCAGGCTCATTTACAAGGAGGTCCTGAATCATGCAAAGTGCATAGTGCATACAATATAACAAAGACGATAAATACCCAAGTGGATATACAACAGGAAATTGAAAACTATATACAGGGTATATACAACATGGAGCATCCCACACAATGGGAACATACTAAACAGGTTAAAAGAATACATTATTTATGACATAGCAGCATCACATAGTTGAAGATACATATGGATCATAATATGGAAAATTGCAGCTAGAAGGGGCACATTTTGTAATAAGCAGACTTATGTATCTCCTTATTTTGTAATATGGAGATATATAAGAAACACTATAGAGAAAACTGCAGTTAGTCGGAACACATTTCGTAATAGGCAATTCTGGGAGGCAAGAAGGGGGGAGCATGGAAGTTTGGAGGAGGAAAGGGAGAGAGTAGGAGAACAAGGTAAGGTGATTAATAGAGTCAAGGCAACATGGGGGGGTCAGGGGAGCTGGGGTGAGGCAAGGGGGGTGGTGGTAAGATCGAGCAGGGTGAAAGGGCATGTGGCTCATACAGAGTAACTTGGGAGGGATTGGGAGATGGGGAGGGTAGTATAGTAAGGTGCGTGTGGAGGGATGGGGAGATGGGGAGGGTAGTATAGTAAGGTGCGTCTGGAGGGATGGGGAGATGGGGAGAGTAGTATAGTAAGGTGCGTGTGGAGGTAGGATGGGGTGATGGAGAGGGTAGTATAGTAAGGTGCGTGTGGAGGGATGGGGAGATGGGGAGGGTAGTATAGTAAGGTGCGTCTGGAGGGATGGGGAGATGGGGAGAGTAGTATAGTAAGGTGCGTGTGGAGGGATGGGGAGATGGGGAGGGTAGTATAGTAAGGTGCGTGTGGAGGGATGGGGAGATGGGGAGGGTAGTATAGTAAGGTGCGTGTGGAGGATGGGAGATAGGGAGGGTAGTATAGTAAGGTGCGTGTGGAGGGATGGGGAGATGGGGAGGGAGTAGTATAGTAGGTGCGTCTGGAGGGATGGGGAGATGGGGAGAGTAGTATAGTAAGGTGCGTGTGGAGGGAGGATGGGGTGATGGAGGTAGTATAGTAAGGTGCGTGTGGAGGGAGGGGGAGATGGGAGGTAGTATAGTAAGGTGCGTGTGGAGGGATGGGAGATGGGAGGTGAGTATAGTAAGGTGCGTGTGGAGGGAGGGAGATGGGAGGTAGTATAGTAAGGTGCGTGTGGAGGGATGGGAGATGGGAGGTAGTATAGTAAGGTGCGTGTGGAGGGATGGGGAGATGGGAGGATGTATAGTAAGGTGTGTGGAGGGATGGGGGATGGGAGGTAGTATAGTAAAGGTGCGTGTGGAGGGATGGGGAGATGGGAGGGTAGTATAGTAAGGTGCGTGTGGAGGGATGGGGAGATGGGGAGGGTAGTATAGTAAGGTGCGTGTGGAGGGATGGGGAGATGGGAGGTAGTATAGTAAGGTGCATGTGGAGGGAGGGGAGATGGGAGGTAGTATAGTAAGGGCGTGTGGAGGGAGGGGGAGATGGGAAGGGTAGTATAGTAAGGTGCGTGTGGAGGGAGGATGGGGTGCATGGCGGTAGTAGAGTAGTGGTCAGAATAGAGGGAAGCATCTGAAAGGGGTGCGGACACCCATATAGTGGCAAGAAGAAGTACTGATCAAACAGGCCATGACAAACTAGAGGTTAGCAGCATGTACACGGGTCCCATAGTTTACTTGCAAGTAGGTTTTTAAAGCTGCCCAGGGGGATTAGCTGTTGCAGCTTGAGGTGTGACTGGGCTTTATTCCAAGCAGTTGATCGAGCATGGCTTATAGCCAGGCCTCCAGGGCAGGAGTGGATGCTAGGGACATTCAACATAATGTAGTTGGTGCTATGTAAGGTGTAAGAGGAGGTAGTATGCCAGAATAGATTAGTTATATAAGGGGGGGGAGTTTTGATAAAAAGGCTTTGTATAGCCAGATGAGGGAGTGAGAGCCATCTGGTGGTTATGGAGGGCCAACCCAGCAAGGCATATAAATCGCAGTGGTGAGTGCGACGATGAGCATTTAAGATGAATCTTATTGCTCTATGGTATAGAGTGTCCAGCTGGCGTAGCAGGGAGCCTGCACAATGGCCATAAAGAATGTCTGCGTAATTGAGGAGTTGTATGAAGGTTGTCAGGGCCAATTGACGCCTGGCATCATTGTTAAACAGTGACTTATTCCTATAAAAAAAAAGCCAAGTCTTTGTCGTAGCTTCTTCGCAAGGGAGGAGATATGGGTAGCGAATGTTAGATGATGGTCAAGGTCGCAGCCCAAGTATTTAAAATTGTTAACTATCTCAAGGTTGTCATCAAGGGGGGTCTTTATAAGGGACAGGGATGCAAGCTCAATTTGTGTGGCCGTTGAATGATTGGAATGGAAGTACATGGCCTTTTTCTTTTTGCATTTAATAGCAATTAAGATTGTACAAGGCTGATCTGGAAGAGATCAAATTCTGACTGGAGTTCCATATGGGTTTTGATCGCTGAGGGTTTCGATGTATACTATTCGTGGTTCTCCATGCCTGGTCTCCATATCAAGGGCACCAATGTTGTTGGGCCGATAGCTCGGGCAGCACCGGAACCCCGTCCAACTCGAGTGGTGGTGTGCAATGCCAAGTCTATTAAGAACAAGACAGCAGTAATTGCAGATCTTGTTGAGACAGCAAACCTGGCATGCATCACCGGGACCTGGTTGGACAAAAATGCTGGCCCCATATATGGTGGCTGCCGTTCCGGACGGGTTCTTGGTGATACACTGCTCGAGATCGGACCGCAGGGGTGGGGGGGGAGCCATTTGTTTTAAGACGGAACTGGACCTTGTAGGTGTGCCAGTTGAGGAATCCAGCTCATTTTATGTACTGTGGTTGCAGGTGTAGGTTGCAGGATCATTTTCATCTACCGGGGGTGAGAAACGGTTTCTAAAGGAAGTAGCGGACTTCATGGTCGACATGGCGTTTGGATCATCCAGATTGATGGTCCTGGGCGACTTTTACGCCTGGGTCGACGATGAACTCTTGCAATTCAGTCAGGACTTCCTCCAGCTGATGACATCGCTGGGCTTTACACAGGTTGTTGCCTCTGCAACTCATAAGTTCGGTCGCTCTCTTGACCTGGTTTTCCTCCTGGGGATTGAAACCTCTCATCTGGTGGTGGAACCAGTCGGATGGTCGGATCATCACACTGTAAGGTTCAGTTTCCAGGCCCCCCCCTTTATAGGTCTGCCCCTGTGGAGATGGTCAGATACTGCCCTTTGCAGGATGTGAGCCTTGATGGCCTACTGGCAGTATTAGACCTATCAGGAGTTCTGGGGGCAAGCGGGAGCCCAGAGAGCCTGGTTCAGGCCTATAATAAGGTGGTTGCTATGGCCCTGGACTCTATCGCTCCAGTCGATGCTCATCCTCTCTCTCCGCCCTTGGTCCCCATGCTTTGATGGGACCTTGAGGGAGTTGTGAAGAGTAGGACGAAGGCTAAAACGCTGCTGGTGGAAATCCGCCCTGGATGCTGAGCACCTTAGTTTGATGGAACAGTATCAAATCTATCAATCAGCAATCACCTGTAAGAAGGCAGAGTTCCTGTCCGGGGAGATTGCTGCAGCTCAGAATCGACCGGCTCAGCTCTTTCAACTGTGGACAGGTTGTGCAACCCAACCAGTCTGCAGGTTCGAAGAGCCTTTTCACAAATTGAATATGATAAGCCAGCTCGCTTCTTTGCGGATAGGGTGGCCAGCATCAGGGCTGAGATCCTTCCGGCTCACTCTGTGGGAGCTGATAGTGGTCGGTGTCTGGTCACACCTCCCCAGTTTGCCTGGAGTTCCTCTGACCAGCTGTAAATTGTGGATGTCATGCAGATTGCCCAGGGTATGCACCCAACGTGCTGTACTTTGGATCCTGGCCCAACTCCCCTGATAATGGGTTGTTCTGACATCATCGGCCCTGCCCTTGCGAAGATAGTTTGGTGCTCCCTACAGTCAGGTGAGTTTCCTAGCTCCCTGAAGGAGGCGATGGTGACACCACTCCTGAAGAAAGCTGGTCTGAACCCAAACTGCTTTGCAAACTACAGACCTATCTCAAACTTTCCCTTTGTAGGGAAGGTAATTGAGAAAGCTGTGGCACTACAAATAAAGAACCACCTTACCATCCACGACATATACAAACCTCTCCAGTCCAGTTTTCATAAGAGGCATGGTACCAAGACACCTCTGGTTCGGGTGCTCAATGATCTCCTGATGGTGGGGGATCAGAAGCGCTGTTCTATCTTGGTACTTCTTGATCTCTCCTCAGCATCTGACACTATGGACTATAGGGTGCTCCTCTGGCACCTGAAGTTCATCTGTGGCTTGTCTGGTACAGTTCTCAGATGGTTTCAATCTGTCCTCACTGGCAGATCTCAGAGGATGGTGTCTGGGATTTTTTCATCCGGCCATTCTCTCTGCCATGTGGGGTCCCTCAGGGGTCAGTGTTGTCCCCATGTTGTTCGCCGTGTATATGCTGCCCTCAGAGACATTGTAAGATGGTATGGGCAGAGGTTTCACTGCTATGCTGATGATACCCAGCTCTGCCTGTCTTTTGCACCCAACCAGGATAGTGCGTGCTCTGTCTTTAATAACTGCCTCGCAGAAATCCAGGACTGGATAAAATCCAGCTGGTTGAAGTTGAACTCTGGAAAGACTGAGGTGGTGGTGGATCCGAGTCACCAGACAGATAGGTTGGTGGCTGGACAACCTTCTGAATGGGTGCGAAACCTGTGGTGGTTTTTAACGGGTTGACACTGTGTTCGCAGGTGTCGGCAGTAGTCAAGTCCTCATTTTACCATCCCAGGAACATCACCAGGATTAAGCACCTTGTTCCATCCAGCAACCTTCCAACGTTGATCCACGCCTTTGTGACCTCATGCCTTGACTACTGCAACTCCCTGTACCTAGGGCTACCAGGGGTTGATATCCACTGCTTGCAGCAAGTGCAGAATGCTGCGGCACAGTTGTTTATGGGGGCTCCTCATTCGAGTCACATCACACCAGTGCTGCGTGAACTGCACTGGCTGCCAATTCAGTGGCAGGTCCGCTTCAAGGTTGGGCTTCTGACCTTTAAGGCCCTGCACGGACTGGGCCAGGACTATCTGCAAGAGCTCTTGTTGCCTTACTGCCCTGAACGACCACTCTGCTCAGCTGATGAGGGTTGTTAGAGATTCCAGGTATGTCTTAAAACATCAGGGCCTGTGCTTTTATGTATGCGGCCTGACCTTGTGGAATTCTCTACCTCATCAGGTACGCGGAGTGCATGACTGTGAGAGTTTTAAGAGGGCCTTGAAGACCCATCTGTTACACACTGCCTACCCAGATTGATTATTTTTTAGATATTTATCTATAGTACTTGGCTAACATGCTGTATGGATTTAATGTTTTATTTAATTTTATATGTTTTAAGTTGTACAGCACCTTGGTTATAGAAAGGTGCTTTAAAAATCAAGTTTATTATTATTATTTTAGTATTATAGGGGGGCCCTATCAACACCTTTCCGTCGAACTGTGCAGGGACAGCGTGCTTTCAGCTAAATAACCCCCCCCCCCAATGGCTTAATGAAATCCCAGTGCACATTCTAAACTCCCAATGCATCTCGCAATTCAAAAATGGCCTAAGGCAACACCTTCTTACTAGGACAGTTTGTGACTGCCACTAGGACTCTAACACCCATAATGCCCACTCATCCACATTCTCCTTCCCCTTCCTTTTACACCCACTCTTCCCTCTTGCCCTATCCCTCTGTCTTCCTCTCCCCCTGTGCCTTTTCTCCCACTGGATCAACCTTAAAATCAACCTACTACCACTACCTCCCAATCTCCTAGACAAAACCACTTCTTTTGGCCGCCCACTCTCCTCTCCCCAAGTCTCCCCTCCCCCTCACCTTGACTCCTCTTTGGACTCTCACACTAGGTGTCATACCTCTTTATCTCCTTTGCTACATACAGACACTGTCCTTTACCCTAGTTGAATGTTCCTGACGCTGTACTATCACCATTGGTACTATGAATAACATTGTAACCTTATTGTATACTAGCTACCTACTATTCGAGTATTGTATGTAAACTGTTTGTTATTGCTGTCATTGTCACTGTTTGATGTGGAACCTTTGTAAAAGAGCTCTGAGCTCAAAGGTGTGATCAGAATCCCTAAATAAATAAATAAATAAATTACTATTTCCATGTCATCCGCGAATAGATGTAGTTTTGCTTTGCTGATGCTGTCACTGCTGGTGTTGATGTAAAGCATAAACAGGAGAGGGCCAAGGATCGAGCCTTGAGGTGCTCTTCTCAGAAGAAGGAGGAGTGGGGAGAGTGAGCCATCCGCTTTCACCTCTTGCATGCTATTCGTGAGGCAGCTGTTGAACCATGATAGAGCACAATCTGAGATGCTATGCCAGTGTAACATGTCCAGGAGTAAAGCATGATCGACAGTGTCGAATGCTTTGCAAAGGTCTAAAAAACTGCTCCTGTAACTTGTTTCTTGTCCACGGCCATGAGCCAGTCATTTGTCACTGAGGCTATAGCTGACATGGTACTGTGGGCTGATCTGAAGCCAGATTGGGCTGAAGTTATCCGATTGTTACTGTTGAGGTAGTTTCTTATTTGGGCATTTATCAATTTCTAGTAGCTTAGAGAGCAAGGGAAGGACGGAAATGTGGCGATAATTATTCAGGTCCATAGGGTCACTTGATTTAAATAAGGGGAGCACCTGGGCTATTTTCCAAGGCTCAGGCACAATGCAAGAGCTGATGGACATGTTAAACAGATGCAGGATGGGGGCTGTTAGGTATCTGAAACCAGCTTTAAGGAAGTATGGGTCCTATCCCATCAGCACCAGCACCTTAGGTATCTGAAACCAGCTTTAAGGAAGTATGGGTCCTATCCCATCAGCACCAGCACCTTTCTTGACATCGAGATAGAGTAGAAGATCTACTTCTTTGTCCTGGATGGGAGCAAAGGAGAAGATAATGTTGGTCATAGGTGGGGAAAGTTTGGCTGAGTTGTGAATTAGGGTAGTTGCTTTTTAGGTATCAAATGCAAGGCCCGCAGTGGCAAAATGGTCATTAAAGCTATGGAGTATGTCAGACTTATCCAAGAGGGTCTGACCCCTAATGGAAATCTTACAGGGTAGAGAGGAGGAAGATTTATTGCCTTCTGCCACTTTAACAATACGCCAGAATTTGCTAGAGTTTCCCTTTGCTGATTCAAAGGCAGCTAGAAAGTAGGAAGCTTTTGTGGTTCTGATCTGTTTGGTACACTGATTTCGGCATGCTCTGAGGGCTACCCAGGCTGCTGGGAGTTTGGTCCTCCTAGCTGTAGCCCAGAGGCGGTCCCTTGCATTAAGGGCAGCCTTAAGATCAGCAGTGAACCAAGGGCATGAAAGCTTCCGGGTTCTACATTTTAGCATAGGGGCATGTTTATTGATGATTGTGCCTAGGATGTTGCTGAACAGGGAGGTTGCATTGTTGACATTTGTGGCCAGATAGAAGTTGAGCCAGCCTATGTCTGAGGTCAGCTAAGTAATGAGAAATTATTCAAGTAAGCAATAATACTCGACAAGGTGGGCAGTAATGGACAATACCAGACCACCATGGGGCATAATAATAATAATAATAAACTTTATTTATAATGCGCCTTTCAAAGTCAAGGCGCAGTACATGGTTAAAATAATTTCACAATAAAACATCATGATAAAATAACCAAAACAAGTTCAGTCAATCCACATCGACACCATCCCCATATGTCTTATTCCATAGATAAGTCTTCAATGCTTGTTAAAGCCCCCCACAGTCATGCACTCCCTGATCCAATGGGGTAGAGAATTTCAGCGGGTCGGTGCCACGAACATGAAAGCCCGGGCCCCAGAAGATTTTAAAACCACCCTCGAATCTCCAGCAACCCCTCAAGGCTGGGCAGTCGCTCCGGGAGGTAAGGGACCAGAAGCTCTTTCAGGTAGTCAGGGCCCAGTCCGTGTAGGGCTTTATAAGTCAGTAAACCGACTTTAAAGGTGATCCACCACTGAACCGGCAGCCAGTGCAGTTCCCGCAGCACTGGTGTAATGTGGGAAGAACGAGGAATCCCCATCAACAACCGGGTTGCGGAGTTCTGCACTAGCAGTAAGCGGCGGATATCAACCCCTGGAAGCCCAAAGTAAAGGGAGTTGCAGTAATCCAAACGCAAGGTCACAAAGGTGTGGATCAATGTAGGCAGGTCCCCAGACAGAACAAGGTGCTTGATCCTAGCGATGTTCCTCAGATGGTAAAAGGATAACTGAACGACAGCCGACACCTGAGCGTAATGTCAGCGGTCATCAGAATCACCTAGGTGGCGCACCTGTTCAGAGAATAGAGGCTCAACGTCCCCAAGGAATAAACCTGTGGGACGATTTGCTCCCCACCCCCCCATCCAGTGACCAGGATCCACAACCATCACCTCCGTCTTCCCAGAATTCAACTTCAGCCAGCTGGACCTCATCCAACCTTGGATCTCGCCAAGGCAGTTATTAAACACCGAGAGTGCTCCATTCTGGTCTGGTACAAAAGACAGGTACAGCTAGGTATCATCGGCATAACAATGAAACTCCAGCCCATACTGTCTTACAATGTCTCCGAGGGGAAGCATGTACACCGCAAACAACATGGGAGACAGCACTGAGCCACCTCACAGGACAGAGAGGTAGGATCGGAGGAAAACACCCCCGACACCACCCTCTGAGTTCTACCAGTGAGGAAAGAAGTAAACCATCTGTGAACCAAACCTGAAAGCCCACAGATGCATCTCAGGCGCTCAAGCAGCACCCCATGGTCCACGGTGTCAAATGCTGATGACAGATCAAGCAGAACCAAAATGGACTGTTTTATCTGGTCTCTCGCCATCAGGAGATCAATGAGCACCCGAACCAGCGCAGTCTTGGTGCTGTGCCTCTTTCGAAAACCAGATTGAAGAGGGTCGTAGATGCTATGGATGGTCAGATGGTTGTCCAACTGAGCAGCCACTACTTTCTCAATTACATTCCCCACAAAGGGAAGGTTAGAGATTGGCCTATAGTTAGCAAGAGAGTCTGGGTCCAGAAAAGCCTTCTTCAACACTGGTGTCACCACTGCCTCCTTCAGGGGGCAGGGGTACTCACCAGAGTCAAGTGAGCACCAGACTATCTGCGTCAGAACCGGGATGATAGCCTCCCCACAGCCCATTATCAGGGCTGTAGGACCCAGATCTAAACTACAGCATGTAATGCGCATACCCTGGACAATCCTCATAACATCCACGATTTCCGGCCCTTCGAAGGAACTCCAGGAAAAAAGAGGGATAGTGACCAGGACTGTTCCACGGCAGCTCTCATAGACAGCGCTGCGCGGGTCTCTGCCCTGATGTCGTCCACCTTATCTGCAAAGAACCGAACAAGCTCATCACACTGCAATTGTGAAAGGCTCTCTGAATCTGTAGCAGGCTGGGATGCACAACCTGTCTACGGTTGAGAAAAGCTGGGCCAGTCGGTTCTAAGCGGCAACAATTTCCCCGGACAGGAATTCTGCCTTCTTCACGGGCAATGCTGACTGACAGAGTCAGGAATGCTCTAGCAGTCTAAGATGGTCGGCCTCTAAGCCGGATTTCCACCAGCACCTCTCTAACCTGTGTCCTAGTCGCGATCTCTCAATTTCCCGCCAAACCATGGCAACCGAGGGCGAAGGGAGAGAGGATGACACGGACTGGAGCAATGGAGTCCAGAGCAGAGGTAATGGCCTTATTATAAGCCAGAACCAAAACCTCTGGATCCAAGCTCACCCTGGAAATTTGATAGATCCAAGCACCGCAGTTAGACCATCGGAGTCGTATCACCGTAAAGGGCGGTACTTTTTACCATCTCCATAGGGGCTGGCCTACGAAGAGGGGTGCAAAAATTGAATCTCACAGTGTAATGGTCAGACCATCTGATGGGTTCCACCCCAATGTCAGAGGCCACCATCCCCAGGTGGAAGACCAGGTCAAGGGAACGGCCATGTTTATGAGTGGCAGAGGTAACCACCTGTGAGAGGCCCAATGAATTCATCAATTGGAGGAAGTGCTGTGAAAACTGTGAGAGTTCGTCGTCGATCCAGGCATTAAAGTCACCCAGTACCATCAGCCTGGGCAACTCAAATACCAGGTCGACCACGAAGACCACTTCCTTAAGGAATAGCTTCTCGTCTCCGGGGTGGACGATAGACGAGAGCCAGCCTATAGCCCCCACCTGCCACGACGACACATTCGAATGATCTGGTCTCCTCAACAGGGACACTAATGAGATCCAATTCGGTCTTAAAACAGACCGCAACCCCTCCTCCCTTGCGATCCAATCTCGGTCAGTGTATCACCGAATACCCGGCTGGAACTGCCGCCTCAAGTATGGGGCCAGCATTACCATCCAGCCAGGTTTTGGTGATTCAAGCCAGATCCGCTGTACCCACCAAGTCTGCAACAATAGCAGTTTTGTTCACAACGGATCTGGCATTGCATAACACCGCCGAGTTGGACAGAACTCCAGGGATGCCCCAGCCACCTGCCCACCATTTATGGTGGTGCCCTTGGGTATGGAGACCAGACAAGGAGGCCCATGTTCTAGACTCCATTTCGCCCCAGGGCGTCTTCTGGGCTCAACCACCCGATGTGAAACGCCTCTCGTCCACCCTCCGCTGTTCACACCCCCGCCCCATCCTCCTCCTGGCAACCTTAAAAGCCCGACAGCGTTGATAGATAGAAAAAGCAACAGTGGGGAAAAAGGTGGATGGCATGAAAAGCGGGGATGAATAGCGCATGACCTGGTGGGTGGGATAGTGATACATATCCCTATCCTACAACATGGTGCAAGAAAAATCAATGCGCTTCTACTCTGGCTGTAGTAACTAATATAAAAACCAAATCCAAATCCAAATAATTAAAATAACTAAAACTAAAAAACACTAAACAGAAACAAACAAAAATAAATTAACTCAAAATCACATTAACTCAAATTAGGTCCTCATTTGAACCTGCTTTCAGGAAAGAAAAAGAAACAAAACTACATCCACATAATAAAAATAGGTATCCCTCCTCACACAAAGTATTCCCATTTCTAAAACAAAAACTAAAATAAAAATCACAATTTAGAATAAAGGATATCAAACAGATAAGTAACAATACAAAAAACATCCAACATAAAATAATCAAAACAATATAAATTAGCTAGGCACACAAGCCCTCACACTACTTGAATGCCCAGCCCACCGAGCACTCTCACTGCACGGAAAATAAAAGATAAAATAAACTTTCCCACATAAACTAAATAAACAGTACAAATTTGTGAGCAGCCAGGAACTCTCACTCCCCGGATGCCCTCAAAAGCCGGGCACTCTCACTGCTCGGAGTACGATATAACAAATTTTGTCCCGGAAAACAGGTTCCAATGGAGAAAACAACCCCAAGTTCTTCTTAAAAGATGTAAGGCCTCGGTAGCAGTCTGAGTCCAAACACTGGTTACTATAAGGACCCTCTGGGGCAGCCCAATCACCAGAAGAATCAGCTCCACCACCTCAACCCCTTATCTATGCCTGCCCTCTGGCTAGCTAGCAAGGGGCCTGGGAGGAACCTGGGTCCAGCCGCCGACTCCCTGGCTCGCATGAGCCCAGTCTCCCGGTAGACACCTACTCCTGTGTCTGGCCACCCACTCTTCAGTCCCAATCAAAAACAGTCCACACACTCACAGCAGACCTCCCAGTGAGCAAAAGAAGACCAAAAAACAATATAAGTCATATAAATTCATACAAGTTCTGGGATCACTAGGAACTCGATCTTCGTGCTCTTCTTAGCACTACAATCCCCAGGATACATACGCTACCAGCTCCCAAAAACTACTGGCAAGACTCGACCAGCATTTGAGCAATAAACTCCCCGGAAACCAAATGAAGCAAGACCGCCTCAGGAACTGCCGTGAAAACGGCTGCCCAAACAGTCTCCAGACCGATACAGACATTAGTCCAACATTCCTCGCCCACGAACTAGCTGTCCATGGATTCGGGAACTGAAAACCTCAACCCGCAAGCCGCAGTCTATAGTTCAAACACATCAAATTGGAGGTAGCAAAGACACTCCAGGGCATACAAGAAAAATCAACAGGTACTCCCCAATCGCCAACTGAGGTTTCCACGACTCCTCAGGCCACAGTCCGGGGGAAAGCTGGAGCCAGCAGGGTAGTACTGAGTTCGCCGCTCCACACCCGACAACCGGACAAAAGCAAACCGTGCCTTAATGTGCTAAAATTAAAAATGCAACCGAATACGTATACGTACAGATAAATAAAAAGCAGGATAAAAATGTAGCGCATAAAACAAGCTAAATAAAATAAAATTCAAACAGAAACTAAACTACTGCCAGAGACCAGCCCAGCGTGGCCGCCATCTTGGATCCTGGCCGAAATGTGTTTTTGCTCTTCCGGCACACAATAGCGTGGTCGCTCCTCATGAGACCTGATGCCACAGGCAGAGGGTTTTATAGCCCCTAGAAGGTCTAAGATTGCACATACCACCCACTCTGGAGGGTTTTATTACACTTAGAAAATGGATTATGCTGGCCCGGTGACGCTGAGGGTTGAGGCGCTGGACGCCACACCTCGCACCACACTGGCGACCCAGGTTCAGAAGCGGACTCTGGTCGCCGGGGGTCAGCCAGGGGGAAAAAGGCTGAGCATCTGACGATAGCCCGCCTTCCAGGGAGGGAGGGTGGGGATCAACCCAGGCGAGTGACCTCTGGCGGATGCTGGAGGCATGACAGCTCGTCAGCACCTCAGGGGTTTGACTGGTCACAGGTGGAGGCCTGTGGACTAATCACCTCTACGGGCTGCATCACCAAGGGGAGGATATTACGGACGTCGGCTTTTCGCCTTAGCGTCATGGGCTTCTAGCGTTCTCACAGGAAAAGCGGAAAATGCCCTCTGGAGTTGGGTAGATGGAGTGCCGAGCCGGGTCCCAATATACCGCCGCCTGCCTGGCTGAACTTGGGGACCTGATGAGATTTCAAGGTTGGGAGTGGTCCACCGCGACCCAGGCGGGGGTTAACTGCAGCACAATGGAGGACACGTTCGGGCAGGTAAGGCGAGGTAGTGGCAGGCTTCACTGGCATCTCCTGAAGAGGCGACTGGGGGTGAGGGGAGTGGGGAGAAAAGAAATAAAAATAAAAAAGAAAATGGATTACATGCAACATTCTCAAGACAATGATTAAAAACATGTAAAAATGTGAAATGTATAAATTAATGAATTGAAAAATTTGGTAAAGTAGTCCCTCGGACTGCTGGAACTAGCAGTAGAGGGCGCTGTTACAATCTTTTTTTGGTTTCACTCATGCAGGTAGTAACTTCTCTCCCCATCCAACCCTCCCCAAAAGTAATTTGGTTTGAAAACTGGAGCACAGTCCTCACAATGATTTGCTTTGTTCAGTTATTATGACCGGGACTGAGGAGCTGCAGTTATGGTGCCAATTACAGTGAATGGCATTGGGAGACGGTGTGGCAACACTACAGTTACGAGACTGCAGTTTACTAGTACGGCAGTTGCTGGAAAACGAGCGTAAACAATCGGATGGGAGTGGCAAATGTTGCAGCAAGTAAGGTACATTTTAAAAGCAAAACAAAAGGGAATTATGGTTTCCATATTTATAGCTATACTGGCTGTACATACGGAGTTTTCCTGTTCTGCCCAGTCGTCTGTCGCTCGCTAATCAAGCAAAAATGGGAGCTATGACCATTTGAAAATTCTACAGGCACACTGATTTTGTGGGTAAAAGACAGCCCAGTATCAGACTTGTGTTTTCCCAATCTCTACTGGTAGTAAATGTGCCCCTTGCCAGGTGTCTCACCAGTCAGAGACTGGGAAAATTTAAATCCATTTTCTAACAGAATTTAACTTTACCTCTACCATGTGCAAAACTCTAAGTCTCAGGTCTGGCTCCCTCTAACAATCAGATCTTTCCCTGTAGAAGGGAATACTGCAAGCGTAGTCAAAGGTATTAGCTCCCTATCACAGCACTGACTGAAAAGGACAGATGGTAGGATATGGCTTTGGATGAGTACTGCACTGCGCTGTGGAGTCCAAGCAAAGAGGTCACACTTAACTTTGGCACTCAAGATATCCTAACTTATCAAGGGATATAAATAAATATTTCCTCTAAAAAACTGTTAAATTTAGAGCCAGAGAGAACCCTTTCTACAGAATAAAATGGGCAATCCTCGTAAAGATCAGAGCCAAAATGATCCCAGGAAGGAATCAAGCTTTTGCAGGTGCTCCACTTGTCTAATGATGGAAGATGGGGCAACTTGGACCTAGTGCCGACACACAATCTTTTGGCATGAAGCTGCAATGTTTAATCGCATCGGTTACCGATCTCAGCTGGAAAATGGATTAATTTAATACTAGAGTGACGGCAGTGGAAACTACAGTAGACTGCATTAAAAAAGACATCCTAGAAGTCCAGAAACAAACACCGGTGACTACCAGTGTCACGGCCATGGTGGCGAAAGAGGCAAAACACTTCCGTGCCAGGCTGGAAATGCTAGAAAACCAAATTCAATCAGCAAATATTCGGATTATTGGACTCCCCGAATGTACTGAAGGGGATCATCCCATATTGTTTCTGAAAGGCTGGCTCACTGAGAAACTCCTACCAGAGGGTGCATTGGATAACTTTCTTCTACAAAAAGCATATTGAATCACACCACATGGTCGGGTGGAGACCTCTAATATACCTCGGACCCTGCGAGTGGTTATGGCAGGAATTGGGTAGCAATGCAAGATCAGATCTTGGCCTTGACAAGGAGGAATGGTCCATTATCACTTGGCAGCCAAGCAGTTCATATCTTCCCAGATGTAAGTTATGCCACCAGACAAAGCGAAAAGAAGTTTGATGGCATCCAACATACTCTACGGGAGGCTAGTGTTCCCCATTCGATCCTTTTCCTGGCCAGTCTCTGCATCGTATATCAAGGTAAGACCTGGGCATTTTCTGACCCAGTGGAAGCAGGCAAATGGGCTGAAAGACTTAAGGCAGAGCTTAGACAGAGTGGCCCCGAACAAGATGACAATTCAGATGAAGCAGAAACAACCTGATTTAGACATTGTGGCTCTCTCTCATATTTAAAATAAGGTTTTTCTACCTTGCCTCCCAGTTCGAGTTGTTCAATATATTATAGAGGTCTAAGCTGCTCATTTGCTCAGTGTACGTTAAATTAAACATTCTGTTTCTACCTGGATTGCTTGTTTAAATAATGATATATATACAAGGGGTAATCTCCTACTGTTTTGTTGCTTATTCCCTTTTTAAGGAAATATTATCATCCTTTCCTACAGTTGATAAGATGTACTAATTCCCGAATTTTCTACTAAAGTACACCATAGCGTAAGCTTTGCAATTTAAACTTTAGGGTACAAGCATGGTATTACGTTCCCCAAAATGGGGTAGTACTTTGATGGATTGTTTTATGAACTATATAATTTAGGAAACAACCATGCTGCTCATGGGCTTCATTTCGGCAAAAACTGCAGTGCAGTTTTATCAATAAACCAAGTAAGCTGCAGCCTAGGGGTGCCAGATGTTAGGGGGCACCTGAGAAATGAGTGGCACTAAAACAAATTTGGCTGGCTCAGTGGCTCTGGCCATGGCTCCCCCTCCACAGAACTCAGTGTCGGACTGTGCCCCCCCCAGAACTCAGTGTCAGTTTGTGCCCCCCGCAACTCAATCTGTCTTGCTGCCCCCCTCAGACAGACCAGATTAGTCCAATCAGCGGCACGTGTTGATTTTAAAATCCAGTGTGCGCTCACTGTGCATGTGCCCCCAACATCCACACCAAATTGATGAAGCAAGAGGCCAGAGAATGCTTGCTAGGTGGGTCGGGTAAGGCACGGTGCACACCATGCGAGAAAGTGAGCACTCACAGCTGAGTCTGGGTGGAGAATGTAGTGGGAGTACGGCAGTCAGCGTGGGTTAGGATACAGTCCAGAGACCATACCTGTCATGACTGTCAGTCAAGTTCTTCTGGCTTGGAGTCAGCATCACGTGTGTGACTGTACCCAGCCACCCCACAAAACTTACCCTGCGGCGGCACCCACAGCCAACTGACGAGACTACTCGAGTGTCTAAGAGAGCAACGATCATCAATGCTGAATGCCTTTAAGGGACGAATGAACGAAAGGCGAGACCACACCAGACCAGACCTGAGATGGTGGGTGAGACAGAGACCCTGTCACAACGGCACCAGGCGATGGTGAGTGTGAGATTTATGATAACCACCACAGTCAGTAGTCCAAAAAATTGCCTAAAGAGGAATGTGGTCCAGATTGCAACCTGAGGGGGCGGCAGGGCCAGGGGCCCTACCCTGACTAAACAAGGTTTTATGGCGGGAGAGAGGGGCTTTGGCTCAGGCTTGCTTAGCTTGGGCGCACTGACAGTGACTTGCCTTTAATTTCCCACTTATTGTCTGCATTCTCTCTCGACAAAATGAAAATCTTGTTAGCCAGCTTCTTTGTGAAAAAAGCCAAAGTAATGAATGGGACTAACAGTGCAACCAGGAATTATACAAAATGAAGTAAGTCTGACTGTGTGTGTGTGTAGTAGGTAGTAGCAATTCATTTTTTACACTCCCTCTTGTAATATCAGTGTCACAGAGTCACAGTCTGAATTAACTTTGCAGAGCTCAGCTCTTAAGGATTATGGACATCAGAGATCACATACTGTAACTCTGGAGTGTAAAGACAGCTAAAATAACACACTGCCTTCTATGCATTATTCTCGATTTAATTTCTGAACACCACAAATAATGGTTTATATTTATTTTTGGGGACCGGATAACAGTAAATATTGGGCTGGCAATATATCCTAGACATAAGAACAATGAGCTGTGAATTAGCTTGGTACACCCAGCAGACTTGGGTTTGATTCACATAGCCTCCGGCTCCACTTGCATACTATGTGACCCTGGCAAGTCACTTAACCACCACAACAATGCTCCTAGGTCACCCCTAAAAACAGGCACTGTGTCTAGTGGTCCTTACCTGATTACCAAAAATAAAAAATAAAAAAATATTCAGAATATTTATACAAAATAGTAAACAACAACAAAAGCTTTAAAAAGAACCTGTTAGCCCTCTCTGGGTAGCCATGGCTAGTCTTTTGGTCCCTGTAGTCATTACTCCCAAGTCCTCCCATGCAGTCATATGTTGATAAATATCCTGCCAGTGTCTTTCTTGCCAGCACCTTCCCACTTGCCAATAACTTCTTCTACAAGCCCCCCACCCTGTCTCCCTAGCTTGACTCCACCTTGTTCCAAATGGCCATCTTAGTAAAGTAGGGGGGCCCGGGGGCCCAACCCTGTGCCCTTATTTATAATGAGGAATAGTAGAGACAATTCATTCTGGCTGTTCAGTACTCCCCATCCCAAACCTGCATCACTCTGCCATCTTTCTTCAGAAGCTCACAGCCAAAAACAGAGGTGGGGAAAGGTCCCAGCAACGGCTTTGTGCAGCAGATAGCCTTGACCCTGGGCAAAGACTAAACACTATAAAGAATGCATGTCTGCATATTCTGGAGGTGGATGTATTTCATTACATAAATTCAGAAAGTACTAATTATTGCAGGAATTAACCACATTATGCTGCCTGGTGAGACGAACACACCCCGCATTTCACCTCGCTTGAAGACTTTGACTAGGGGCAATGTGCAGTTTATTGAAACAGTCTTTTATACTCAAAATTTTAATGGTGCAGTACATTCTTAGCATTCTTTAGACTGCAGAATTTATAGGTTATCTTCAACTCCTTATATACTAGTTGCAGGACAGGAAAGTAATTTGTTTTTCATTAATCGTCTTTACGGTGACAGCGTATTCAGTCTGTTTTAAATGTGGATTCCTGCATGAGATTTTGTCTAGTGTTATTTTTATTAAAATGACAATAAACAGAAAGTACAAAAAGTCAGTATTCTAATTATTGTTCTGTGCATGTGTTGTCACCATCCCGTGAACTGAGCCGTGTTTGGCGAGGGGAACACCTAAGTTTCAAGCCTAGGGTGCCATGTAAGTTAATGTGGCACTGAATAACTGTGACTTTTATTTATTTATTTATTTATTTATTTATTTTTTTTTTTTTAAGTACTATGTTGTACCATAAATATGGTAAATGCATTTTATTATCCTGTCATTAAGAGCTTTCTGCTCCCTTGGCAAATATATATTTCGGTCTGTTTTCCATATGAAAGTTTACTGATTGTAAATCAATTGAGAAATTAATAAAACAAAGTTTTAAAACAATACTGCATTGCTACAGGAAACACAGCTGCAAGTAAGTAACCTTTTCCTCTGCTTGACTTCCTCCCTGATGGGCTCAGTCCTGTTCAAAGAATACCTCAGAGACCTCTTCATGTCTGGGTGATAAAGGTTCACTTTACCTCTTTTTTTATTTTTATACTTTATTAAATTTTTTAACAACAATAACTCCAACAAGGACAACAATAACTCCAATAAGGATAACAACCGTAACAATAACAATGAACAACAACTTGACAACCACAAAAAGGGAAAAAGAGAATTCCCTACCTCCAAAAGAAGCCCCTGCCCCTATGTGTTGTACTACCAATCATTCTATGTTTGAAACAAGACCTAAAAGAAAAATACAAAGAAGAATACCAAATATGAAGTGGCAAAAATAATTAAGTAGTGGATAATCAGGCATAAAGAAGTCCACACTGTTCCAAAAACCTGAGATCTATGTTGAATGTTTGCAATATGCAACTCTGCATTCAAGGCTCTGAGGATTTCAGCATGCCATTCTGTCCAAAATGGGATAGAGGCCGACAATCAATGCCAGAAAATAATCTCTGGCCGATGCAGCAATCAGAGCAATATAGGCCTTCATATAGCTGAAAACAAGACCCTGAAAATGCCCCACTAAGCAAATTTCAGGCGTAAAGGTAGATGCTAAACCAAAAGACGGGTCCCAACAAGGGGCCAACTTAGCACAGGACCATAACATGGGTAATAACGTGTAATAAAGGCCACTGGCCTCATGACACCTGAAGCAGAGGGAAGAATCTCACAAGTCTGCACGGTACAATTTTTGTGGGGTGTAGTATAAATTATGCAAACTATTAAATTATTGTAATCTATACCAATCTTGTTTAATGTATTTATAGAGATCTCGCCAGACCCATTGCCAATCCAAAGGAGACCCATCCAACTGAAGGGTGTTTTGCTAATAATAACAAACACCCTGGAATCTCAGAGGGTCATGTGTTTGATAGAAATTACAAATACCTGACATGGCTCTGCGAGTTGAAGCAACACAAATCAAGTCCTCATAGTCTTAAGAGGCCTGGGAAGGCCAAGGAGGGTTCCTACATGAAAGACCAAAGTATGTGAAGTAGCAGATATTTTAACAAAGTAGTTTAAGGAGATTATATCTCTGTTGCAAGGAAATCCAACAACCTACAGGAGGTAAAGATCGTTGCTACTGAGTAGCTGAATCTGGGGGTTGGAGGAAGGGGTCAATGAGCAACACGAAAGCTGGGATTAAAAAAAAGGGGGTTGACAAAGACTATGAGAAGGAGAGAAGTGAAAATATTTATTAAGTTGAGAGTGGGCATGAAGGGACCAATATATCAGGGTCCTCTTCAGAGCCAGTGGGAGGGTAGAGGGGGTTATATTTAACAACACCTGGATTTGAATATGAAAATGCTGACAAAGGTCCACTTCAGTTGATAACCACTGTGGGACATAAGGATATGCAGATGGTTCCCATTTAAAATATTTACCCTTATGTGAACCAAGGTAATAAAAGTAAAGTTGGGAAGACATAGACACACACAAAACTTAGGAAAAATAGCTTATAATAGGCCGAACAAATAGCCTTACTATGCCATAAGAACGATGAAAGATAGGGTCATAGGTTTGTATACAAGTCCTATCAGCCAGTAGAGCCGTAAACAGACTTGCCACCTTTAAGTGGATAGAATCCCATTTACTTTCACCCATACACTGATCAAGCAACCGTTTAAATTTTGCCATATTATCAGCACCCACCACGTCTGATGGCAGAGAATTCCACACATGCACCACCCTTTGGTTATATCATCCACCTCTCTTTGATGTTCTGTAGTGTTCTCCAAATAACTGGAGGATGAAGCCTAGTTGACCTATCTAACCCTTTTCTTTTTCTTAACCCTGCACACTCCCAGAGCATATCATTCTGAAAGGAGCTGTAGGCATAACACAGATCCCCTCTTATTCTTCGATAAGATGCTTGAATACAGATCCAGGTCCATTAACCTATTACGATAATCCTTCCTCTTAACAATATTTATTTTTTTGGTAAATCTATGCTGCACTTTCTCAATGCATTTTCTACTACCTATACATTGTGGGGCACTAAGTGGCATACCATACTCAAGAACCGGCCTAACCAGAGACCTATACAGAAGCAACAGGACCTTATCGTTTCTACTTTTAATATTTCTTAAGATATTACCCATTAGTTTGTTTGCCCTTTTTATCACTTCTGAGTTATGTTTATCAAAGATTAGGGTATCCGATATTACACCCAGATCCTTTTCAGATTCTGTGCTTGTGATTATCTTATTGTTTAATATGTAGTTGGTTTTCCTATTGTTAAATCCAAAGTGCATTACTTTATACTTATAACAATACTGAAGCTCAATTTATGTTTCTCTGCCCAGTCTTCCAACTTGAGTAGCTGTTCCTGGAAGCTGGCTTTTGATGCTAACGTATTCACCACTGCCCCCACTTTGGTATCATCCTCAAATTTACACAGCCATGCTCCCTCTGTTACCTGCATAGTGGTAACAAAACATTTTAATAATAGTGGCCCCAAGACTGAACCCTGGGGAACCCCACTAGTCACCCTACCCCACTCCGACAGGAACACCCTTATTTGTACCCTCTGATCTCTCTCGTGGAGCCATGCATGTACCCATACTCTTAGTTGTTTGTGTACCCCAAGTTCTCTCAGTGTATCCTTTAGGATCCAGTGCAGTGGTTTAAGGCTCTGAGCTGCAAATCTGGTGACATCCAGCAGACCAGACCTGGGTTTGAATCCCACAGCTTCCACTTGCATACTGTGTGATCCTGAGCAAATCACTTAACTTCCCTGTGCTCCCAGGTCGCGCCTGCAAAAAAAACTTTCAGCTTAGTGTGCTACTCCTGGTTAAACAACTAAAAAAAAAAAAAAAAAAAAAAAAAAAAAAGGATCCCATGTGACACTGTGTCGAATGCCTTAGCATAGTCTAGATAGACAACATCCACTGGCAAGCCTTGATCCAGAGCTAAGCTCACGGTTTCAAAAAAGTGTAGTAAATTACTAGTACAGGATCTACCAGCTGGAAATCCATGTTGTGATACATCCGTGACCTTCAAGCAGTTCAGATCCTGCTCCAAAAAATTGTTCACATATCCCTCCAACACTTTTCCTATCACAGACGTGACACTTGGCCTATAATTTTCCACTAGCGTCTCGTCACCAGTTTTAAATACAGGGGTAATATGAGCCACTCTCCACACTACTGGTACCCTCCCTTCTCCCAGTGACCTACTGAACAAAATCCTCAGAGGTCCAGCCAGTTCATTGCCAGCTCTCTCAAAAACAGGGATGAAACCCATCCAGTCTGCCTGCTTTAGATTTATTTAACTTTATAAGTTTCTCCTTAATTTGAGTTTCTGTAATTTCACACTGCCCCTCTTGTATTTCATCTTGTCCTCCATTTAGTTCAATTGGTTCATCAGATATCTTATAAACACTAAGGAAATATTTATTAAAGGTTGTAGCCATATCTTCCTCTTTAACCAACATATTTTCCCCCTTCCTTTAAGTTATTTATTTGTTTATTGCCTTTTCTTAGGCTCCCCACATAACTATAAAATCCTTTATAGTTATCTTTATTACTAGGTGTCAATCGTACTTCAGCTTTTGCTCTAGCCCTTCTTATCATCTTCTTACTTACTGCGCTATCAATGTAAACTTTAGTTTCCTATCCTCAGTAGGATTAATGCCTACATTTTCTGTATACTCTCTCTTTTCTTAATTATCTTGCGTATTCCTTTATTAAACCAAATAGAGACCCATCCTGTCCTGTCATATTTTACAATTACCGATACATAGTTCTTTATGCACTCCTGTAGTGAAGCGCCAGAACTAAGTCTGAGGTAGAACAACATTTAACACCCCAAGGGATATAAAATAAGAGGCAGAAAATTCATTTTGATTACACTGATACATCCCAAAAGAGAAAGCAGAAAGGACATCCACCTATGGAGATAGGACTTAACAGACTGTAAAAGCGCAGATAAGTTCAACTTTATCAAATTGGTAAGATGCCGAGAAATATAAACACCAAGGTATTTAAGGGCTTTAGGTTCCCAATGCAACGCTAAAGAAACTAAAGCAGCTTTAGACATTTAAGAATTAAGAGGCTAAACTGAAGTTTAATCCAGATTGAGTTTATATGCCAAACAGTACCAAAGGCAGTAATCTCTGCCAAGGCAGCAGGAAGTGAATGTTCCGGATGGGAAAGATGCAATAATATATCATCAGCATATGCAGCTTGTATTCAGTCTGGTGGATTCGAATGCCCTTGATTTGTGGGTTAAGTTTTAACTGTAATAATAAAGGCTCTAAACAGAGATTAAAAGAAAAGGAGATAAAGGGCATCCCTGACGCGTGCCCGGTAGGGAAAAGGGTTGAGATATAAGTCCATTACAGGTCAATGTAGCTAAAGGGGAAGAATATAAGACCTGGATCCACTGGATAAATTCAGGTGGAATATTGTAAGCTGTAAGGACTGCAAAAAGAAAAGGCCACGACACACAAGCAAAAGCTTTCTCGGAGTCCAAGGAGACCAGGGCCACAGGGTACCTCATCCCCTCGGACACCAAGATAAAGTGAAAAAGTTTCCATTGTGATCACTAGAAATACATCCTTTCATAAATCCAACTTGTTACAGGCCAATGAAGTAAGTCCACACCTCTTCCAACTGAAGGCTAAAATTTCTACGAAATTTTAAGGTCAATATTGAGAGGAGATAGGATGGTAACTAGAAGGAGAAAATTCATCCTTGCCAGGCTTGAGAAGAAGCGTAATATGCAAGCGAAAGAATGACTGAAAGACCATATATAAATATAGTTAAACATATCGGTAGGAAAGGCGCAAGCTCAGAAACAAGGCCTTGTAAAAACTGGCAGAAAAGCCATTGGGTCCTGGAGCTCGATCAGGGGAGGAGGGATGGCTAAACAAACTTTAGTTAAAGTAATGGGTCTGCAAAGAGAGGCACATTGATCATCAGTAAGATGAGGTAAAGGCATCTGCCACAGATATTCAAAATTTGGTCTGAAGAAGAGGAAAAAGAGGAGTCAGCCATATGCAGCTGTTCATAATAGGATCTAAATATTTCAAATATTTTCTGTGAATGCATGACTAAATCCTTGTAACCAGCCAGTGAAGTCCTCACCTCTTGCTGCCACAACCTAAGGACCAGTGATTTGCCACCTCTTCCTCCCTGATCCAGATATCGCACATTAGTGCGAAAGACAGCCAAATCTGTACATTAATTGAGAAGGGTTAGATATTGAGAATGAAGAGAATTAAGGGCCATCCAGATGTGTTCGGATGATCAGGGGGAAAGTGATACTTCAATGGAATGAATTTGAAGAAGCAAAACATTTTTGTGTAGTCTTTTTAGTGGCTAACCATATACACTCCCCCTGGAGTGAGGCTTTTGTTGCGCCCCATAAAACATCCAGCTTATTCACAGAAGGTTTATTAGTTGCCAAAATAAATACAAGATATTTTGGGCCAGGGAAAGGCCAGCTCGATGGCTACCCGAACGATCCAAATCAGGTTGATAAACCAAGTTCCAATCACCTCCCAAGATTATTCGTATATACGTGTAAGGACCCAAGAGAGATGTCAAAGTAAGAAAAAACTGGGGGTTATTAGCAACTGTTTTTTTCAATAAGTGACAATGGAGTCTCTGCAAATTAGTTCAGTAGTCTTGTTATTTTATTTGCAGTATAGGCCCCTACGTTTTGCTGTCCCCAGCTTGATCACGGGGCTTCTATAAATACAAAATTATAGTCATTTAGCCACCACATCAAACACATTATTTTCATACAAATTGCCTTTTCATTTAAATTAGAATTAAATAATGCTGCCTTATATCATTAATTTTTGTACCTGCAAACAGAAGTCCTCTCACTTTCAAAACCTTATATATCAATCTTAGTTCTCTTCACCTAATTCAAATAAATCAAATGGCTTTATTTAGAATATATTATATCTCATCCTCATTATAATCATTTTACTGCCTTTATTTATTTTGTTAAATATATTGTTAACATACCTGTATATCTGAAGGATTACCCTTTCTTTTGAATAGGCATCATTTCTTCTGCAGTTTGGGCGCATAAAAATTTTAGCGTCTTTAGAGACTTTAAGGCAATGTGTTCTAAATCGAGGTGATATGATCTGTTTCTAAGTATATTTAAACTAAATTAGCGTTTGCATAATAATCGTAGGTGTTTAGCATAAAAACACTTAATTGTGGTAAACATATAGCGGCAAGCTGAGTCGCTTAGTATATCATTTTAAATGATTGCTTTTTCGTTTAAAATGGAAGTTCTGGTAAATTTGGACTGTTTTAACAGAGGCTGTGCCATATTTAAGGTGAGTATAGAAAATAACCATTAATTTTAAGTTTAAGCAATTCAAATATATACAATTTATTAAGATAAGGGACCAATGAGTATTTTTTATGTAGATTTCAGAGGATGTTACTGAAATTCAAAAGAAAGGGGTAATCCTTCGTATATACAGGTATGTTAACAATATATTTAACAAAATAAATTAAGGCAGTAAAATGATTATAATGAGGATGAGATATAATATACTCTAAATAAAGCCATTTGATTTATTTGAATTAGGGTGAAGAGAACTAAGATTGATATATAAGGTTTTGAAAGTGAGAGGACTTCTGTTTGCAGGTACAAAAATTAATGATATAAGGCAGCATTATTTAATTCTAATTTAAATGAAAAGGCAATTTGTATGAAAATAATTTGTTTGATGTGGTGGCTAAATGACTATAATTTTGTATTTATAGAAACCCGTGATCAAGCTAGGGACAGCAAAGCGTGAGAGCCTATACTGCAAATAAAATAACAAGACTACTGAACTAATTTGCAGAGACTCCATTGTCACTTATTGAAAAAATTGCTACACACCTGCTGGAGTCTGGAACAGATTTTAAAAGATTTTTATTCATTTCCCAGATATTATCATTTATTAGTTATTAGCAACTGGGCCATAAACAGAACCCAAAGGAATGTCTTGAACCCTTAACCTGCCACATACAAGAATGTATCTTCCCTTGGGATCCCAGAGTTCAGCTTGAAAATGGAATGGTAGCTGGTGAGAAATTAAAATACAAACCCCTCATTTCTTGATACTGTCCCCGGCCCCTTATATTTGTCCCACCCAAAGACATCTAAACAAGGTAATCTGCTCCCACTTTAAATACAATTCTTGGAGAAAGGCTACATCAACTCCCAACTGCTTCAGGTGTTTAAGGACAGAAGAGCATTTTTTAACATCTCCAGTGCCTCTGATGTTCCATGTAACAAACGAATAAAAACAGCTCCTATATCCAAATACAAGAAAAATAAAAAGCCATATATCAGAAAGCAGGGACAAAATATAAAACAGAAGAAGAGGAAGGAAGATGGAGGAGCACATCTAACCCCAACAAAAAGCCCCCATAATAACTCAGAATCAAGAGAGAGAGACCATGAAAAGTACAAAATAGACAAAATAGAACAAGCACAAAACAACAATCCACCATGTCAGTCCTCAGGATGAACCCGCCAGTCCGTGATAAGTCCACACCATAATCCCCCATAAGACAGCGATTTCAAGTACCCTAATAATATGTACACAAATAACTGACCATTCTCACCCTGAAACAGTCAAAATGTTATTCCCCGTCACCCTCCACCTCTAAGAAAGAGAATACAAATTCTCTCCCTGCCCCCACCAAAAAAAACAAAAGCCCCAGGCAAAGACAAAAAATAATAATAATAATAATGATGATGCTAGGACACTATATGCAGAAATAAGATCAGTACCACCAAAAAGAAGGAAAACTCAAACCCCTCCACCCAAGGAAACAGCAAGAAACAGCAGTTCCACATCCCCTTTAACACATACCCAAAAAGACAAAAAAAAGGAAGCATTATCAAAATGAAATCACAAATCAAACAGAGCAGTTCTGTTCAAGTTAGTATCCTTTCACACATATTGTAGAGGAGGTGGAAGGTGTCTTAGTTATAGATCAAATGGCAGCTTGGAACAATGAGTAAGGGTGGACATTACCCAATGTTTTTTTTCTGTAATTTCTTTTGATTGGGGTGGGGATGGGGGCTGCTGCTCTTTTTTGCTATGTGGTTGTTTTTTCATTGTTCTTTTGTCTTTCTGATTCAATTTTTAGGGCAATCTGTTCAGTGTTATGGACATGAAAGATGATAATGGCAGGCAAAGAACATTATCTGGGATACTCTTTTGTAGTTTATTGCCTTTATGTAGTCCCCTTTTCCTTAAGTGGATATACTATGCTGATAGTATGATATCATGTTATTTTCCTTTGTAATGTGATTGTTTCTACTTTCCTTTGAACATTGTGATAATGTGGTGTTTGGGTGTTTGTGATGATATTTGCCTGTAGTATGTACTGCTCTTTAAAATATTTAATAATAATAAAAAGAAATCACAAATCCAGTACTACCCAATATCTGTGGGAAAGGAAAAAAAATAAAAGAATGGTTCGAGCACAGCTCACAGAGAAGTTGTGCCAAGCAGATCCCACTGAAAGACAAGAACAAGGAAGAGATCAGGGACAACTCCCCTGGTCCCGCTCACAGTACCTTTGCCCACTGCATTCCCATAAAGATCTCCCAGCCGTTCTTCCACAGTGCACCCACCCACCACCATCGCTCTGCTGCCGATTCTCCGATGATCCTTTTGGTTTTCTACAGTGTAGACCTTGTCTAAATGGATCATAAACTAAAAGTAAGCATTGTACTTTTATGTAGAAGGCCTACTTTTCTTGCCGTCTCAGCTCAGTCCGCCAGAACCACTGCTCCCACACAACCCCAGACTAGAAAAAAAAAGAACAGACCAGGCAGAAAGAGTGGATGAATGTTAAAAAGAAAAAAATACTCATCTTAGTAATTATGTTTCTTCTAATGGAGTCTTGCTGTATTCTGACTATTGCAGTTAGCTCCAGCACTTGAACTGCCCCAAAGAGTAAGGGTTAAAATTCTATGCAAGGTATAGAATATTGAGCTTGAGCTCGGTTGAGAACTCTGTCTGCAGCACTTTGAAACCAAACCATCAGATTCTTATGAGCTAAAACTCACTGACTTTAATAGTGTGGAAATTGTAAATTTCTACTAGCCAACTCAACAACAAAAGTTTTAGATTCCCAAAGAAGACTCAAGTCAGGAAACCCAAAACCAGGTAATAAAGCATAACAAACTCTTAATCAACCCAAAGCACCCACAAAAACAGAAAGTGTGCTGAATACAACCCTGGGGTGCAACACTGCACCTGCCCACCCACTTCCCAAAAACAGGTTCTGAGAGGGGAGGCAGGGTAGGAGGTCAGAATACAGCAAGACTCCATTAGAAGAAACATAATTACTAAAGTGAGTAATTTTTTTCTTAAAACAACATGAAGTCTTGCTGTATTCTGACTATTGCAAACTACTAAGCAGTACCTCCATGGAGGGACAGAACCTACTTTGAGGAATAGACTCTGAAATACTGCTGTGCCATACCTAGCATCACTCCTAGCCTGGATATCTAGAGTAATGCTTGGTGAAGGTATGAACTGTTTTCTAGGTGCTGCTTGGCAAATCTCTAACAAGGGAATATCCCTGGCGCAGCCAGAGATGCAGCTGTACCTCTAGTGGAATGAGCCCTCAGGCCTGAGGGGTGAAATTTTTCCCAGTTTCTCATAGCAGAATCGAATACAGGACACAATCCACCTGGCAATAGTTCTCTTGGTGGCAGGTTTGCCTTACCTACTTCCCCAAGTGAGGGATAACTGGAGGAGTCAAACCTGTGACCCTTTGTACGTTCTATGTAGTAACTAAGGGCTCTTTTAACATCTAAACTGTGTAACCTCCACTCTCCTGAGGAAGCATGATCAGTGAAGAACACAGGAAGTGACACAGACTGGTTTAAATGAAAATCAGAAACCACTTTGGGTAAGAACCTTCTATTGGTTCTAAGAACCACCTTATCTCTATAGAATGAAATGAAGTCAGGTTCAACTGATAGAGCTTGCAATTCACTGATATGTCTGGCAGAGGTAACAGCAACCAAAAACACAGTTTTCCAAGTCAAGAACTTCAGCTCTGCTGAGGACATAGGCTCAAAGGGTTGCATAAGCTGAGCAATGCAAATATTCAAATCCCAGGCAGAAGCAGGCTCCCTAAAGGGGGGATTGATATGAAGCAATCCCTTAAAAAAATTTTACAGAATACAGGGAACAAACTTCTTTTAAAAATACTGAATTAATTCTGGAATTTGCTCGACCAGTGAGGGAGGAACTAACCATACAAATTGGGGAAGTTGAAACTACATTAAAGGAACATGTAGAAAGTCCAGAATGGGATAGATTAAACAAACTTCTGCTGGACAAGGTTATAAAATACGATGCCAAGATTAAAAAACAAAAGCAAAGGAAATTCATTAGGGATGAAAATGTTTATCTTAATAATAAAGTCTTTAACTGGGCTGACTCTAAAAAACCTGAATTAAGGTCCATTTTGAAGAAAGGAAGCAATTCTTCCAATGATTCCATTAATAATACTGTACTTGACTACACCACTGGCCCCTCTGATACTGATGAATCGGAAACACTGACTAACGGATTATTGGGGGAATCCTAATTGGGACAATCTCATTTACCCATCAGGAGATCCGCGCAGCCAATGGCAACGCCAGCACGCACGCTTCAAACTGTCCAGTTTCAAAGAGGAGACGAGGGGGGCAGTGTGGAAAGAAGCAGGAACAAGTATTAATAAACAATACTTTGAATAAGATTCATTTTTCTTCCCTATCCAGCAGCAACAAATATTCCCATTTTGGACATATTGATAAGTCAGTATTTAGTCCTGATAGAGTGTGCAATGTTACTAACATAATATCTGAAGTAGGCATTGAACAGTGTTCTGTTTCCCTTGATTGTTTGATGGATAGTAAATGTGCCAATATGGCTGATAATACAACTCCCATTATAGTTAGGCAGGATAGAATTAAGGATACCAATACCAATGCTGATTCCATTAATGAATCAATTGCTCCTCATGAGAGTTTAGATCAAATGGTAGCTGTGGTTAATCTATCTAGTCACAATCTTACAACAAGTGAAATTGCTGTGTTAAGTAAAGGTCTCTCGTTTTGTCCTACAGCAGATATTAATTTTTTCAATGTGTGTGTTGATCTGCATAAACTGGGAAGAAATCTCACATTTAAATGTATCTTTGAACAAGAAGATAGTAGTTTAGCAGAAAGTGACAAAATATCAAAACTTCAGTCCAGGTCTGAATATTGTCCTCCTATAAACCCTGCTGTTTCAACATTTATAAAAAAATGTGAATTTGACTTACAGCAACTACAAAAAGACAAACATTGTAAATTTTGGGATAATTGCACTAAAAATGAACGGGTTGCTTTAAAAGTGTTAAGTGAAAATAAGTCTTTGACAATTAAGCCCGCTGATAAAGGGGGAGCAGTGGTAGTGCTCAATACTAAAGATTACATTATTGAGGTTAACAGACTAATTAATGATGAGTCATCTTATAAAAAGATTTCACATGGGGCGATTAATAAATTCAAAGCTGAATTAGATTGTGTACTTAATGTAGGTTTTTTGAAGGGGTATATTTCAGACACTGAGTATAGAACTCTAACAGTTAATTGTCCAGTAATACCAGCAATATATGCATTACCCAAAATCCATAAGAGCCTAGTACAGCCACCAGGGAGACCTATAGTCTCAGGTAAAGGTTGGCTAACAGAACCTGTCTCCTTGTTTTTGGATACTTTTTTACAACCTATAGTTAGACAGTTGAGATCATTTCTTAGAGATTCTACACAGGTTGTTCAAATAGTTGAGAACTTAAATATGGAGTCTGATTGGTTTTTTGCAGTGATTGATGTTAATTCCCTTTATACTACTATTCCTCATAAAGAAGGACTAGATGCTCTCTCTTACTTTTTAGATAAGAGACAAGAGGAAGGATGTGTTAGGGTTCCTACATATTTTCTTTTTGCGGCTGGCGAATGTGTCCTGAAATGAATGTTTTTTGTTTCAGGGACAATTGTTTAATCAAATACGAGGTACTGCTATGGGCACAGCGATGGCACCTAGTTATGCCAACTTATTTGTTGGCAAATGGGAATTAGATTATCTGTACAGCGCTGCCACAAATCCACACATTGGTTGTCTGGATTTGTGGCGGCGCTTTATAGATGATATTATAATCATATGGAAAGGATCATGTGATGAGTTTGCATTATTTGTGAAGTGGATGGAAGACACTAGTCATTTAAAATATCAATTTGAAAATAACCAAGTCAGTATTAATTTTCTCGACTTAAAGTTGTATAAGGATGGGGAGGGGGGTGTGTGTACTACTTTGTTTCAGAAAGCTACTGATAGAAACAGTTTGTTGAGGTTTGAGAGTTGCCACCCCCATCATACCCGTCATAATATACCTAAGGGTCAGTTGATTAGGACTTTGAGAAACTGTACAGAACCCCAGGAATATGATAAAAGAAACAGGAACAAATATATAGATTTGTGGAAAGGGTTATAGTCAACACAGCATTGCATCTGCTACTAAACAAGTGGATGCAATGGACGAAATCAAGTGTTGTTATATAAATCTAAGGTGACAAATGAGAAGAAAAGGATTTGAGTGTCCTTAGTTGCAGCTTCTCTAGGCAGACTGACCGAATTAGGAGTATTGTTTCAAGTAATTGGCCCATTTACAATTGGAACCGAGACTAAGGGAGATAGTAAATAAAGGACCAACAGTTGTTTTTCAAAAATGCAAGAGCATTAGAGATTATGTGGTATCTAATTTAACTGAGAGTAATAATGAAGCAAAACAGGTTCTTTTGGCACCAAAACCTATGGGCACATATAGATGTGGCAATTGCATTTATTGAGGCTATATATAAAATAGCAAGAGTGTATTACATCCAATATCAGGGAAAACAATAGAAATTCGTGACTTCATTACTTGCAATAGTACTGGAGTAGTTTATTTGCTGTTGTGTGAGTGTGGAGCATATTATGTTGGGAGAACAATACGGAAATTTAAGGTCAGAATTGGTGAACACGTTAGAGCGGTTGATAAGGGTGATTTGAACTATGCCATTGCTAAGCACATACAAATGAATTATCCACACAAGCATACTTTCAAGTTCTTTGGCCTGGAACTAGTTAAATTGGGTCCTCGGGGAGGGGATATAAACAAGAAAATAGGACAAAGGGAAAGTTTTTGGATCTTTTCATTAGAAGCATGCACTGGTAAGGGACTTAATGAAAGCATAGATCTCTCAGCATTTTTACAAAAATACAAGAGCTGAATTGCATAAATATTTATCAACCATGGTGCCTTATAATTGTAGCCTCCATTAGTTGATTCATTATAATAACCATTCAGTCTTTGAATGCAATGAATATTTTGAAATGAGTGCCTGTAAGTTCATTCTTTTGCTTTTGTGCTTATGGCCATAATGGCATCTAGCTGAAGAAGATAGTAAGGCAACATAATAAATGCCCATTAAAATAGAGAATTACTATAATGTGACATATATATGGTTACTACATGTTGCATTGCAGTTAGGGCTAATAAGCGATTTGTTTTGAACTTACTGTTTAATATGATTTACATATGTTTGTATTAAATTGTATTGTTTTAGAAAATTATGTGTATATGTTATGATTGGACGGAATTTGATCACGAAATAGTTAATGAATGAATTTCATGTTATTTGTTTGGTGATTGGTTTATTTATGTCACATGAGAGCATATGAAGCTGTATTTAAATGGCATGTAACAAAGGCACTGTTTATTCTGATGAAGTCTAGCAGAGTCTACGTGAAATGTTAATTTTTTAGTTTTAGCTCCATTTATATTCTTGTTGCAAGTTTGATATTAAACACTATTATATTATTATAAGCGTTTGTCTGTACTTCTTAAGCTGTGTGGGTGCTTATTTGTATGCAGTGACAGAATACAGGGTGAGACGACAGGGAAGAAGGCTTTCCCACTGA
Source organism: Neoceratodus forsteri (assembly GCA_016271365.2). NCBI lineage: Eukaryota > Metazoa > Chordata > Ceratodontiformes > Ceratodontidae > Neoceratodus > Neoceratodus forsteri. Next base: position 1,050,260,687 of record CM057456.1, read on the forward strand.
GAGAAAAGCAGAAACCGCTGACAAATGTACTCTGAGAGTAGCTGTTCTAAGGCCAAGGCCATTAAGATGAACCATATAATCCAGGACTGTAGCTAGATCAGCAGTGTCTGGGGAAATGCACCTCCTGGCACACCAAATGCTGAATCTCTTCCATTTGGAGTTATAAGTTTTTCTGGTAGCAGGCTTCCAAGAAGCCTTGAAAATATCTAAAACCCCTTTGGACAGAAGCAAGTCTGCATATTCTAACTCTTCAAGAGCCATGCCTTGAGATTTAGGGATCTCAGATTGGAGTATCAAATCCTCCCCTGAGAGGAAGTTAACAGGTTGTAATTCCTGGGAAGAGACAGAGGGAGATGGACTGCCAGGGACATCAACAGAGGGTACCAAGGCTGCCTGGCCCAATCCGGAGCAATCAGAATCACTTTGCAAGGTTGTGACCTTATCTTGACCAGAACTTTGAAGAGCAGAGGAAAAGGAGGAAGGCATACAGGAATCTCCCTTTCCAATTTAAAATCAGAGGTATCCAGAGGGACTGAGCCCAAGACTGGGGTGTGCAACAAAACAAATGAAGTTGGTGATTGTCTGGAGCTGCAAGAGATCTCTCTGGAGTGCCTCACCTTGAAAAGATGGCTTTCAGCACCAGAGGTCCAGGGACCATTTGTGATGCCCTGGGAGATCCTGCTCAGTGCATCTGCTACACTGTCCTTCCCTGGAAGGTGAACTGCCACCAGGGAGGTCTGCAGAGAATAAGCCAGGGACCACAATTTCATGGCTTCCATGCACAAGGCCGTGGACCGAGTGCCTCCCTGCTTATTGATCTACCACATGGTGGTAGTGCTGTCCATCCTGACCTGAACCACCTTGTTCTGCACTGACTGAGAGAATGCTTGCAGAGCCAGAAGTACTGCCCTGAGCTCCAGGAGGTTGATATGAAGGAGGGATTCCTGAGGAGACTACAGTCCCTGGGCTGTGAGAGCCCCCAGATGGGCTCCCCACCCCAACAGAGAAGCATCTGTGGTAAGGACCACAGAGTGAGTCGGAATGACAAAAGGAACTCCTTCCCTCAGATTGTCCAGGTCCTGCCACCACTGAAGGACCTGGATAAGGGTCTGAGTAACCGGAACTAGCTTGGAAAGAGGATCTTTCCTTTGGGACCAAAAAGCCCTCAGATGGAACTGAATGTCCCTCATCTGAAACCTGACCCCTTGGACCACTGCTGTGGAAGCTGCCATGTGGCCCAAAAGCTGAGGAAAATGCCTCGCTGGTCGAGAAACTAGAGGGAGGAAGGAAGAAGCCAGTTGTGAAATGGATGTTGCCCTTTCCAGAGGAAGGAAAGCTCTTGCTTTGACCATATCCAGCTCTGCTCCTATAAAGGTGAGAAGCTGTACAGGCTCGAGAACTGACTTGGGAAGATTGAGAAGAAAACCCAGGGAAGTGAGAACTTGTTGGGTCACTTGTAGATCTGACCCGACTTGGTCTGAGGATTGGCCTACAATGAGCCAATCGTCCAGCTATGGAAAGATGGAAATCCTTTTTCTCCTTAAAAAGGCCACCACTACTGCCAGGCACTTTGTGAACACCCTTGGGGCTGAAATTAGGCCAAAGGGCATTGCTCTGAACTGATAATGGCCTGAGGGCAATTCGAACCGGAGGTACTTTCTGTAGGACCACCTGATGGGAATGTGAAAGTAGGCATCCTTGAGGTCCAGGGGGGCTAGCCAATCTCCTGGCCTTAGAGAGGGAAGAATTGTTCCCAGAGTCTCCGCTTTGAATTCTGGCTATAAAAGATGTTTGTTCAGGTATCTTAAGTCTAGGATGGTGCTCACTCCCTGTCTTTTGGGGTAAGGAAGTACCTGGAGTACAGACCTTTGCCCCTGTATAGGGTAGGAACTCTCTCTATGGCTCTTAAAGCCAGTAGAGATGAAACATCTGCCTCTAGAGCAAGGGTTTCTGATATATTTGCAGGTGGAAAGGACATGGCTCTCATTTTCGGAAACTTTTAGAAACTGAGACCCAGTGTCTGGCTTACTACCTCCAGGACCCACTTGTCTGAGGTAACAGACATCCAGTCCTGGACAAAGTAAGCCAACCTGCCTCCCACTGGAATGGGGGAGTCGACCCGGGCTGACACATCAGGGTGTCTGCTTAGCAGGAGCATTAGGCTGAGGAGTGGATGTAGCCCTGCTCATCCCCCTTCTGCCTCTCCCTCTAAAGAACCCCCTCTGAGAAAAGGGAGAAGAGGCCTGCACTTGGTAGAAAGGCCTGTGAAAAGGCCTGCTCCTGCCCCTAGCTTGTTGCCTTTGAGGAGTTGCCAGCCTCTCCTTGGCCTGAGCACTCCTATAAGTGGTCCTGTACTCATCCATTTTCTTCATGTAATTCTCTGTCTTCTCCCCAAACAGAGAATTACCCACCACAAGGAAATCCAAGGCCTTAGCCTGGGTGTCCTGTGAGAAGCTAGTACATCTGAGCAAAGCCATCCTCCGAAGAGCCACAGATGTAGCCATGACTCTTGATGACACATTATTGGAGTCCACAGCAGCATGAAATTGTACCTTTGATGCCTCAATCCCATCAGCAGCAACCTCCTCCAGCTCCTTGGCCAGCTTGGGAAGTGCCAGTACAGTGTCCCACCTGGACTTCTGGTACCTGGCTGTATAGGCCATATAGTTAGCCTGCCTGAGTCCCAGAGATGATGCCATTTACTGTTTCTTCGCCATGGCATCTATCTTCCTGGAGTCTTTGTCTGGGGGGTGTGAAGCCAAGGGAATATTTGCCTTGTCACAGGCTGCAGCCTGCACTACCCCAACATGGCTACACTGCTGGTAGAAAAACTCCATATCCAAGCCTGATAAGGTATACCTCTTGTCCATTCTTCTGTCAACAGGAGGTACAGAGTTAGGAGACCTTAGAATTTTTTGTGTCTGCTTCCCAAGGGATTTATGGAGGGGAACAGACAGTCTCTTGGACTCTGGGATGTCCATCATCTCAAATCTCGACCGCGTTGACGGGTGTCTCAGCTGGCTGACCTGATGGGGACACCATGAAGCCAGCGGCCTTAGCCGCAACCTCGACCGAAGTCGAGTGTAGACTGTCCGAGGAAGGGGACCTCTCCCGCTCCCCCGAACGTCGACGGTGGGACTTACCCTTCGAGTCCTTCTTTTTCAACCGAGAAGTGTCCCGATGGCCCCTCTCCCTTCGTGGAAAGGGACTGGCAAAGCTCCTTAAAGAAGCTGTGTAGGAGGATCCCAGAGAGTGGGATAAATGCAACCCGAGGAAGATGAGGATGCGGCCTGGGCACTCTCCTCCTCCTCCCTCCTCGAGGCGATCATCTGCTCGGGTTGCTCAGCTGGAGTCAGCTGCCTGGACACCGCATAGCAGACCTCCTTGGACTTCACCGGCGGTTAGCGCTTCTCGGGGCACCCAAGCTGTAACCTGGCAGCGCGGTCTTCAAGGACATTGGCCGAAAACGATCTACATAACTCGCAGGCCTGCGGGTCGTGATCAAGACCAAGGCAGTAGACGCACGTGGAGTGCGGGTCCATCCTGGACATCTTCTGCCCGCATGGGCACCACCGAAATCCGGAAGTCAATTTGTCCATCACAGCTGCGAGGGAAAAATTTGACCGAAGTCTTGAGAATTTTAAAACTATTTTCGGGTGAACCGAAGAATTAGGATCCAGTCTATACGCAGAGCGTTAAGGAGGGAACCTGAGCTTCCAAGCGGTAAGGAAGATCTGGCGTCATGGGGCGGAGCCGAGAGTTTTACCACCCAGGTGGGTGGGAGGATCCAGCTTGAAGACCTTCCGGCAAGATTTAAAGCGGCAAGGAACCTGCCAGACAGTGTGGATGAACAACATATCCATGTCCCTAGAACCATTAATGGTTTCAAACATGGTTGTGACTAAGTAAAAGGCTTAACAGTTACTCAGAGGGACAGCAGTAGGGCAGGAGGCAAAGGCAAAAACTCTGACTAGGGTAAGGTACTGTACAACAGGTTAGACTGGATGGACCCATGGTCTTTTTCTGATGACATTTTCTATGTTTCTCAGTGACAGCACACAAAACAAACCCTGGTCAGAGCCACTACGGCTGCTAATATATTAACTTAATAAGAGTGCTTCATGGGCTTAAATGAAAAGATGAACTGTCGTTGTCAGCTCCATGTGTAAATTTAATTTTTGGTAAAGTTAGATCACTTATCTGGCTAATCATGTCTTTCCCATGTGTTTAAAATGCGAACGGTGAATGCATCTTGAACTATATGGGGAAGGAGAAGGAGCTCCGGCGCCACACCAAGGTCTTCAAGTAATGTTAGAAGGAATGGTGCAGAGAGGAGAGGCATGGCTACAGTGAGGACTGTGGGGCAGCTTGGAAGGACAAGAGCCTATACCTAAGTGATGGCCTGCTTCCATTAAGAAGGGAACCATAGTCCATAGACCCATGGTCTTTTTCTGATGACATTTTCTATGTTTCTCAGTGACAGCACACAAAACAAACCCTGGTCAGAGCCACTACGGCTGCTAATATATTAACATAATAAGAGTGCTTCATGGGCTTAAATGAAAAGATGAACTGTCGTTGTCAGCTCCATGTGTAAATTTAATTTTTGGTAAAGTTAGATCACTTATCTGGCTAATCATGTCTTTCCCATGTGTTTAAAATGCGAACGGTGAATGCATCTTGAACTATATGGGGAAGGAGAAGGAGCTCCGGCGCCACACCAAGGTCTTCAAGTAATGTTAGAAGGAATGGTGCAGAGAGGAGAGGCATGGCTACAGTGAGGACTGTGGGGCAGCTTGGAAGGACAAGAGCCTATACCTAAGTGATGGCCTGCTTCCATTAAGAAGGGAACCATAGTCCTCAGTAGACTGTTTACATTTTAGTTCGACGGACATTTAAAGTACCCGGGGGGGGGTGACGGAAGAAACAGAGGAGGCAGAAAGTGGGCCAACATGGGCTGAGATGACAGTAGGGAGATCCCGAGGGGAGAGAGTCCCACCAGGATGCAAGTTATTCAAGGAAGCAGGGGGTTAACAAAGGAAGAGGGGGAGGAGGAGCAGTCAAGGGAGAAAGTTAGGAAGGAGGAACAATCAGAAAAGGAGAAGGCAACAAGAAGAGAGCTGTGGGATGTCAAAATGTTGCAAGGTCTGCATCAGAAGCCCTATGAGAGGAGACTGAAAGAGTTCAATATGCACACCCTGGAGGAGAGAAGGGAGAGTTGGAATATGATGAAGCCCTTTAAATACCTCACAGGGGTTAATAAGGTACAGGAGGGAGATATGTTTCAGAGAAAAAGGTGCTGTAGAACAAGAGGTCATGAAATGAAGCTGGAAGGAGGTAGATTCAGAAGAGATGTGAGGAGGTACTTCTTCAAAGAAAAGGTGGTGGATTCCTGGACAAGCCTTCCATGGGAGACAGTGGGGTGAAACCAGTGGTGGGTTTCAAAAATGCCTCAGACAGGCACAAAGGAATCCTAGGAGGAAGGATGGGGGTGGCAGAGACAGGGAAACACATGTGAAGCAACATACTACTCATAGAGAGGTGACACCATGATAGGTACATACAGTATGAAGTTACTGTATTATGATGATACTCAGCTGCATACCAATGTTGAGTTAGGCTACAATATGGGGATTTTATTTATTTTTGTTTTATTTTTAATAATCCAGACATTGTCTACACAGTAATGACACATAGTCAAGGATGCTCCTTACAATGTGTAACCTTGTTTTTTTTTTTTGTTTTTTTTTTAACCACTTTATTAATTTTTGGGAAATCACTTGTAACATGGATGCAATTTTGTTCAGCCAATTAACTTTTAATTTGCAGAAAGGAAGGGGGTGGAAGAGACAGTGCTGTAAATCAAGTTGGGTCTGCAGCAAAAGTGATCATAATTAAAAAATGGGCAGACTAGATGGGCCCAGCAGTCATTATCTGCCATCAGTTTCTATGTATGACATGTTATGTGATTCAAATGGATACAGTGTAAATTTATTAATATGCACAACGTCGATACTGTAAACTGTGTGGCACACATTACTCATGTCGTACTATGCTACAGACACGATAATCAAATGGGTAACATTATATGCATTGAGTAAGGGAGAAAAAAATTAAGGGGAACACATGTGAAGCAGTACACTACTTATAGCATGGTGACACCATGATAGATACATACTGTATGAAGTTACTGTATTATGATGGTACCCAGCTGTATACCAATGTTGAGTTGGCTACAATATGGGATTTTATTTTTGTTTTATTTTTAATAATCCAGACATTGTCTACACAGTAATGACACATAGTCAAGCATGTTCCTTACAATGTGCAGCCTTGTTCTTTTTTTCACCACTTTACTCATTTTTGGGAAATAACTTGCAACGTGACCACAATTCTGTTCAGTCAATTAACTTTTGGTTTGGAGGAAGGAAGGAAGGGGATGGAAGAGACAGTGTTGTAGACCAAGTTGGGTCCGCAGCAAAAGTGATCATGACTAAAAATGGGCAGACTAGCTGGGCCCAGCAGCCATTATCTGCTGTCAGTTTCTATGTATGACAGGTTATGTGATTCAAATGGACATAGTGTAAAATTATTAATATATGCAACGTTGATACCGTAAACTGTATGGCACACATAATACATGTTGTATGTTTTACCAATTGATTCATTTTTGGGAAATCACTTGTAACGTGGCTGCAATTCTGTTCAGCCAATTAACTTTCGATTTACCTATGCATGCCTTTTACAAGAGAGTATTGTATGTATTAATGGGAGAAGCACAATATTATCCTTAGGACAAGCTGTGAAGTGCATCTGAATAGATGTAAATATTGTGACGCCACACTATACATCAAGTAAAAATGGTGTCCATGAATTTGAGCATTTATCCCTGATTTTAATGGGCAGTGTCCCTCATTTTGGTCATGGCAGGGTGAGAGATATGCATTCTGGGGTAGCCAGGTGTTGCATCTGACACCCCTATGATTTCTTTGCAATCGCTGGAAACCCCTAAAATATTAGTTGCCTAGCATTTATCCCTCTTACAAATATAAAGTCATGAGCGTTCCAGTGCCACTGAAAATTAGGTCCTGAAAGATTAACATAAACCAATTTTCTAGACAGTCTGTGTTGGGGAGTGTTCTGTAATTTTAAACTCCTCTGAAGTCATTTCCTCCAAGAAGGAATCACTTCTGTGCTAAGGAGACTGCATTTTTTTTTGTTTCTTTTTTTTAAAGGCTAAGAAAAGTTTCAAACTACACTGTTGCAGATAGTTTAACTGCTTCAAAGCAGTGGTGTAACTTGCCTTTGTGACTGAGACACTAGCTGTCAGGTCACTTAAAGCAGGCATGACAAGAGGCAAATAAGCTTAAAAAAATAGTGCTGAAACTGCTTTACTGAACAAAGACAGCGGACTGCTTCATTGAACTGGCATAGTGACAGTGCTGTAACTCAAAATTGTTGTTCGGTCAGAGTGAGGTGAGCTGTTCCTCTCCCTCTCCGATAGCAAAACGGCTGCAGAGCTATACCTGCAGCCATAAAAGTGGAAAGGGTCTGCTGCCAGAAGCCAAGCAGGCATGCATGCCTCCACAAACATGAATACGCATCACTGCACATTGACACAGTCTTGGAGGAAAAGGCCTTGGTTCGCCGCAGGCCCACACATGTAAGAAACTACAGGACACCCACAACTACTGTGATCCTGGACAAGCAATGGATATCAGCAAGTTCATTAAAAGTCACTGCTGGGGGAGGCCACTGGACGAGCCGGGGATGAGAAAAAGCCTGATCCAAAAAAAAAGAATATTTAGTAGTGTGAGCTCCTTTGCCAAACAAGTAACAAGTATTTGTGGAGGCCCTGTACCAAACTGAGATCACTTATAAATAAACACATGGGGGGCACTGTGGAGCTTGAGCAAGATGGCGGCTCAGTGATAAAGCTCTATAATTCCTCAATTGAACTTTACTTTATAAAAGTTATTTTTTGTGGAAATATTGGCACTACGACTACTATTAGCTGCGTCAGAATCCCTCTGCTACAAAATGGGAAACCCACGCAAGGACCAGCAACAGGGATCGGTAGCAAGATCCAAACAGGCTATGTTAACCCCAGCCACGAGACCAACACAGGCCCACACCGAAAATACATCTGGTGAACTGGGTAAAGAAACTCTTCAATCTATTGGTCTGAAGCTCCCCCACCCCATTAAGTCCGTTACAACACTATTGGATAAATTCAATGGACTTTCTAATTGGGTAACCAACTTAGAAAATAATGTTGAAATCATGCAGACAACACATGTGGAGGTGGCCAATTGGGCGGAAGCGGCAATGGGGATGGCTTCTACCCTTACAAAAGAGAGTGCACATTGGAAATCCCGTCTAGAGACCCTGGAGAACCAGGTACGGACTCCGAATATTAGAATCTTAGGGATACCAGAAGGAAGCAAAGGGGATCACCTTCTATTGTTCCTCCAGGACTGGTTCGGGCAGCAAATGGGTGATGAGGCAGCAGCAAAGGCCCAATACTTTCAAAAGACCTATAGTGTCACCCAGCATGGTCACCCTGACAATCCGGAAGCACCTAGAGCAATTGTAATAGTCACGTATGGTGCAGACACCCGCGATTACCTTCTTTCCTTGGCATGCCGACACAGACTCTGACTACTTCAATATGGCCAAATTAAATGGTTATTTCCTGATATTAGCTACGCGACTAGACACAAGCGAAAACAGTTCAACAGCATTCGAGCTATGTTACGGGAGGCCTCGATTTCCCACAGCATCATTTTTCTAGCTCGACTACGCACAGTACATGGAGGGAAAATTTATATACTTGCTGACCCGAAGGACACCATGAAATGAAGCCAGATGTTTGAGGCTTCCAGGGTCTGTGCTGTGGTGAATGCTGATACCTCATCAGACGAGGAGGATACTTCAGCAATTCAGGACTTTATAGGGAGATGTTTTGTCTGGTGGGTCACTAGTTTTGCCCAGGTAAGACTGTTCTGTATTTGAAACACAATCAGTTTGCTTTTGTCTCCTGGGCCAGACCCATCAGATGTAAGAATAAAGGTCTGTATTTTATAGAGCCTGATGATACTTTGAATTTATTACAACTCCTTTAGCTCTAATAACCTAAATTGGCCATTATAGGCTTTAACCCAGACCTGTGGGGAGCAGTCCCCTTCTGTGAGTTCATTTATTAGAGATTTGTTTAACCTATAATGCTCTTTATTATCAGACAAATGTATTAGCCCTACATTTGACATACTTAAATATGAGCTCTTGTAATATCTCTTTTAGTGAAGATGTGTACCTAGTCCTAACTATTTTTATATACAATTAGTTTGTTTGGATTAATGGTCCATTTAAGATGATGGACTTAAGCATCAGGTCCTTTTTCTTTTATTTTTGTCTTCTCCTTCTCTTTTAAGTACTGCCACTTAGTATAGCTAGTAAAACATAGGATATTAATCTCTATACACGTAAGTGTGAATATTAGTGGTAAAGCATGGATGTTATTCTCCCTCTCCCATTGTAGGATGGGACATCATGGACAATTAAACAGAGACTTTGTGGACCTTTAACCATGCAACTCCTGGGCTCAAAGCACAGCAATATGGATATTAAATCGGGAATATCTATGAAGAGTATTCGCCCCCTTAACGACGTTTCTTATAGCATTAGATGGTTAGAATGGGTATACTAAGAGGAGTTGCGCCCTCAGAGAGTATAGTGATGACAATGTAATATCTGTGCTACTATAACCAAACTGTATGTTTGTGCTTTCAAAATAATAAACAAAGTTTAAAAAAATAAACACATAAAACACATAACAGTGATACAATTACTTACTGTGGTAGTTCAACACACAAAGCTTTAATTCTGTTAAATAATTTAAATGGTTAGAATTCCATTTAGACAATTTGTTTTTATCATTTAATAATCACACTATCACATATTTATCTTGCTCTATTCTACAGGTTGAAAGGTTGTTTGCCTGTTCATTTAAAAATAAATACTGTCTCAGTCTCAATTTTATCCATAAACAGATTATAGACTACTGTTATATTCCTCTGCTTATGAAGCCTTGTCAAGCCAGAATTTTGCTGTATATAATAGTGTGCTGATTTGCAACCTTTAGTCCAAGATGAACACATAATCGTACTTTGTACTGTTCCTTAGGGTGGCTTTCCTTTGAACATTGCTGTGTACATTTTACAGTGATCCGTTTTAGAAGCTTTCTGAAGCCTACTGTAAAATTTTCTTTAAAAAAATCTCTTTGCATACAAAGTTTCACTTACTATATGAGACTGTTCTTAAAACAAAGTATATATCTTCCCTTCTTTAAGACAGCACTGGGTCAGGACGCCTTCCTATACAGGGCCAGTAAAAAATGGAATGCCCTTCTGTCACACTACCATGAAATCAGCTTATACATTGCCTAACAAATAACACTTCATGGGGTGTGCTTTATGCTCTGATAAATGCACAACCTAGGGGAATAGTGAGGCATAAGACCACAGGTTGAGTGCTTTACTGCCCCAAGAAGTGTGTGTTATCAGAACGCAAAGCACACCCCTGGAATGTGTATTTGGGCTTATAAAATGGGTATACTGTATGCTGAGAAACTAATATTGTTTAAAAAGTGATAAAACATAAAAAAAGTCTAGTTTTGTCATAAACAGTCCCTCAGCTTCCTGTATGTCTTCTGTTGTTGCTAGGGGCATCAGGTGTCACTAAGGGCACTGTGCTGAACTGAGTTTATCCATATCAGACCCTCGAGGTCACTAAGCTAGGCCGCTGGCAAGACTGCAATTTAGTTTTGGTCGTTACCATCTATGATACAGCATGTCACCAAAGTGTGGGTGTTCTCAGTGTGCTCAGGTCAGGAATTGGACTGGGACAGCGCAGTCAGCTCAGCATTCAGCTAATCACATGTGCACGTCGCGAGTGACAGCGAGCGGGTCAGGAGGGAGAACTGCAGGGATTTTCAAACTAAACATATAGGGCCCAAGTCTCAAAGGGGTCGATTGCCGCAAACCCCAGGTGTGCCAAACAGACAGCGCACAGGGCTTGCGGCATTCCCTGCCTGGCATTCATGGTCCTCGATACTGTGCGCTACATGCTGCAAGTTAGACCAGCTTTTACTGGTCTAACTTTGAGTCAGTCGTGGGACCTTTTAAGAGGGTCTGCGCCGAATATTTGGTGCAAGCCACCATAAAAAGGTTAAACTGTCGCAAATGCGCATGACCTAGGAGACTTGGTTGCAAGATGTAACAATGTGTTGGGCACAGAGCTGGGTTCGACACAGGGCTTATTGCAAGCCTGTAACACCCTTTGAAAATCAGGCCTATAGTCTTACCTGTAATTTTGATGATATGGGGCTCAAAGTGAGTGCTCAGTTACAAAAGAACGATGGCAGACAAATGCTTTTTGAAAAGCTGGCAGCACACTGAAATCATCGGTTGAACATCCACATGGGGGGCGCTTTTTATTTAGTGTGCTATATGGAAAAAAATATATGGCTGGCATCCTGTTCCAGCCAGATTCCTTTACTGTCTCTACCCATTTTATAACTTTAAATCTATCATAAAAAAGTACTGTTTATTAGAACGTCCTCCTACTACTATTTTTTCTGATGTCCCGTATTGGTTTTATATAGTAAGTCTTTATTTTTCCTGTATTTGTGTCCCCATTGAAAACAGGCACTGGATGCCCATGGGGATTACCAAATCAACACATTTTAAATAAAATAAAAACTTTAGGGACAATCAGAAGAGCAGTAATCAAGAACATTTATAAAAATATGGACAATGGTTGTGTATTAAAAACAGTTACCACTGAGTACCATTACTGGCTATTAAACTATTTCTGTCTGAGTATGGTTTCATTCAAATCTCATGTATGTCGACACTGATGGCCTGCCAGATTTCAGAGTTCAGCCAGTTCCAGAGCTCAGCCCCTCAGCAGGTGGTCAGAGTTGTTTTTACCTGAATTATTACTGACTTAGGAGATTTTCAAGTTACCTCTATTACTGGGCCTGGTAGCATGGCTGTGGACACTGCAGATCTTGTTAAATGTTTTAAAGAGGCAGGAAGCAGTGAATTGTTACATTTGCAAATAAGAACAGAAGTGTGAATCTAGTGAGAGCACTCCTGAGGTGCCCAATTTAAGTCCAAAAACATCTGGTGCACTGAGGTGCAGTAACTCTTTTCAAGGAAAATTCTAGCTGCTTTGTTCTGAAAGACCAAACGTGTCTTCATATTGGTCTTCAAACAGATGGGCCAGATAAATAGGCAAAAGTTGATAATTTGAAGGGCAGTTTTAGTATCAAGGATGTATCTGATGGCCGGCCTAGTAGCAATACCACTCGCGATGCTGACGACCCAGGTTTGAGAACGAGCCTGGGCCATCAGAGGGCCAGCCAGGGTGGAGAAGGATCGAGCATCCATACAGGATGCTGCTTTCCTCTTCCATGTAGGAAGGGTACAACGTCCTGCTGCTCTACTGCCACCTGGGTGACCACAGATGGTAGTGCAAGGGCTATGCAGAAGGAAGGCAGAGCCACTGAAGCGCACCCAAAGATTGGATGCATCAGGTCTCACCAGCAGCCAATCCTGATGTATGCTCCTGGTAGGGGTGGGGGTGTGAGAAGACAACAGGAAACTAGAGCACACAGTGCTGGGCAGATGAAGCTCCTCCAGCGGCCAACTCCCACACTGGACCCTAGCTGTGGCACTCCTGGACTGGACCCACACCTTCACCTCCACCCCCGGTGATCAGATGACTGCGGGGAAGAAATGCTGAAGTGGCCCTATGGGGTAAGCTGGGGGGGCAGCTCAGGGGTGTATCATGGGTGATTGTGGTGACCACGAGTAGTCACAGCAGGGTCTGGGGTAGGGAGGGAAGCATGACTGGAGGTAGTTGAAGGAGGTCTTAGCCTACAGCCAAGAAGCCTAAACAATATTTGAAGAACAAAAAAACAAAAGTGCCTGACATGTTTTAGTTTTTACTAAGCAGACCAGAGATTTTATTCTGAAATGTATCATTGTGCTCATTACTTGATGGTGCACAGTTCTGATATGCTCCAATGTACTTTTCACTCTGGTGTATAGAACCTTTGAAAGATAAAACGAGACTAACACAGTTGCAACAGAGTTTGACTGCACTGTGAAATGTAAGCAATGTGCTTCATTCAGATTAAGAAAGAGCTAGTTGGAGTTGGCCTATTAGTGCAAAAGCAGAGTTTTCACTTGCAAAACCAGTGACCTGGGCACGCCTAACCCTGTATCATTGGATGACCACTGGGGAGGAGGGTGGAGCACCCTGAGGATGCTCTCCTCCTCTGGGGAGGATGTTTCCTTTTATGAGAACCCAGAAATGGTGTCCATTGAGACTGCATATTTGCAGACCATAGAGGTAGAGGGTGCCGGGCAGGATGCTGGATGCTGCCAAAGCTCCAGGGCCAATCCCAAGATGGACTCAGCCACAGAAAATGCAACCCAAAAGGAACCGTCCCTGTCCAGTATGTTAGTAAAGAGGCATCTGGCTGTTTCTGAATCGACTCTTAGGGAACCTTCACGAACTCCAACACAAGTCAGACCTGAGGAGACTCCTTGGTCAGGACCCCGAACAAGAGTATGGAGGGGGTGGCTCCACCTAAAGAGGTTAGAGAAACAGATGCTGGGGACTGCTGAGATGCATGCATGGACTGGTGTGGGAATGACTGGCAAAGGCCAAGGACATAAAGTCCAGGGGGCAGAGACCTACCCCTCCCAACAATGGTTCACACTGCCACAGGAGCTCCTCGTAGTGTCAACACATCTTTGGTTGAGGTCTCTCCTCCTCTGAGGAGAGGAGGTTGAACAGCACTGACAGTGACACCTCCCAGTTGAGCGAGATGACAGCATGAGTGCTGCCTCAACTGTAGACCCAAAGGTCGATGCTGAAGGGGGTCTGCCGAGAGTCAGTGTAAACCATATGCCTCAGCAGGTTAAGCACAAGACGCATCATAGGCATGAACACCAGCAGGGGCCACCCCAAGACAATTGAACCAGGGGTATCAACTGGGCCTCATCCTCCCTGGTGAGAACAGGGTGCACCGGGGTCTGGAAGATCAGTTACTTGTTGATATCTTCGGACAGCCAGTTGACTGGCTTGAGAAAGATCCAGACTGTCTGCTCAACCACAGTCAAGGTCAACAAGCTTGACAGGGTTACCTGAAGCCCTCAATCGTACCCTCAATCATAGGGAGCTCGACCAAGGCTGAGTGGTAAGGAGAGTCAAAGGAAAGGGAAGAGCATGATTGTTCCCCATCCTGTGACCTGCAACATCTTCTGTGTTTCATGCTATGCTGAGAAGGGCTCTCCCCCAAGATCTAGAGAACCAGACATTTCTCTGAACTTATCAGAGAAGGACACTCCGACGCTGGTCCCAACAATGAACAGCCCCAAGACCGACAAGGAACTCACCGTAGCAGCCGCGTTTTCCATGACTGCAAGCTGAGCATTTAACCCAGCTGCCACTGAGGTCTTCTTGCAGTGTTTCAGCCTACTAAGGGGCAGCTGAGCCTTCTGGTCTTCAATGAATAATAGCAGCATGGCCTGGCACAAACTGCATCTCTCAACATTGTGAAGATTGCCGAGGCAGTAAATGCATGTGACGTGTTGATGCATGGCCGACATTTTCTACCTACTTCCTGCAGAACTTAAATTCTGTTTTCTGCCTCCCATAAATCGACTGTGATCATGAAACACAGGCGGAAGTCATGGAGCACTGTAAAGTGTGTCTGGACTTAAAACAGTTAAAACTGACTGAAAAGCACTTGAAGAACTGTGGAGCTGCGATGGAAGACCTGTTCCTTCCAGTAGAAAGAAAGATCTGACATCATGGGGTAAAGGGACAATATACCACCCAGATAGGGAGAGAAGATAAGCTTGAAACTTCTGATGACTCATCTGTCTTCAGCAGAACTGCCAAAGTGTTGACAGTGAACTGAATCCACATTACTGGAACTTTTGCTGACCTCTCTCTGTGTGCCAGGTCAAAGGATGGGAGTGCCATCAAGTGTGGATCGGTCAGTGAGTCTGGCAACCTAGGGCAGCAGCTAAGCTGCGGCTAAGAGGAGGTGCTAGCTATCACATAAAGTTTGCATAACAGTGAGAAATGTTTGCTTTGGGCTAAGAAAGCGCTGGCTGCCTAACAGAGATGACTGCTAAAATGCAAATCGACTTTCTATTTTAAAGAAATCTGGACTGGTGAATGTGCTCTTGGGGCAGAATCAGTGTTGTCTAGAGGGCAGTTGGCCCTAAAACACAGCATGAACAGAGTTCTCCACTCAGGGGTGTCCTGATGAAGTTCTTTCTAAGTGAAGTGTTGAGGCTTTTTGGTCACAATTGTTGCAGCTTAATTTTGTGTTTGTTGGGCACCTGGACTCACACCTGTTGCATCAGAATTTATTTGTAGTGCACAACTTTTAAGTAATTGAACAGGTTTACTTGTTTTCAATAAAACTAACCTGTCTGCTTTCCCACAATTACTGTGTATGGAAACTATTTTTGTCCTTAGGTGCAGACCTCAGGGTCATGTTTTTTGATTTTAAAGGTTTGAACTGTGGTTTAAAAACTCTTGTTTTATTTCTTTCTCTCTGCAGCAGGCTGGAAGGTGAAAGGCCATCTTGTGTGGGTTGGACACTGAGTGTGGCAACCCAGGGTGCAACCATCAGTGGCTGAGAGGTGCCTTAAGACAGATACACTCAAGCATCCCTGCACGTGAGCATCCTGTAGTGTGGGGACCAAGGAGCATGAGTACAGCACGGCTGACTACAACAGGCACCCAAGAGGACACAGGGATCCCTGTTGGTAAGGCCACAAGGCAAACAAGAGCTACAGTAAGACTAGTCCAGTTCTGAAAGGGAGGGCAGTGCTAAGCAAGTGTGGTTACAGGGGGCAGTCACCTTTGTAAACCAAGTGTTGCTTGCAACCAGCTGCCTCCCTAACTGGGGTAGTGCTGAATATTTTGGTATTGGGGTAAGGATGCTGGCAAAGGATGTGAAAGAACCTGACCTCTTTCTAGGATAGAATTTTAAATAATACTACCAAACTCCAGGTAGCACAAAAGTTCATACAAGCAGCCAACTCTTTATAGAGGGTAAAGCTGCATATTCTGATGCTAGGGATGCTGTGTAGCAAACCTACTTAATAGGATTCTAAAGCTTCATCTGGTATATGGCTTGGTTCCGTGACAATTAATAGAAAGACATCAGCGGGTCCCAGGGTGGTAGCCTGGGTAAAACACTGGTTGGACAACAGGACACAGTGGGTAATAGTAAATGGAGTCCACAGTGAAGAAAGAAGGGTTACTAGTGGTGGTACCGCAGGTTCAGTACTGGGGCCAGTCCTTTTAAATGTCTTTATAAGTGATATTGCAGAGGGACTAGAAGGGAAAGTATATCTATTTGCAGATGACACAAGATCTGCAACAGGGTTGGTGCACAAGGTGGAGTGGAAAGGATGAAAAGGGACTTGGCAAGGTTGGAGGAATGGTCAAATGTATGGCAGCTTAGATTCAATGCAAAGAAGTGCAAAGTAATGCACCTGGGAAATAAACACCCAGGAGAAGAGTACACAATGGGGGGTGAGATACTGACAACAACAAAATGGAAAGGGACCTGGAGGTAGTCATATCAGATGACCTAAAGGTGGGCCAGCAATGTGAGAAGGCAGTAAGGAGGGCTGGGGGGATACTGGGATGCATAGGGAGAGGCATCACCAGTAGAAAACAGGAAGTTGTTGGCCCTCTGTACAGGCGGTTGGTAAGACCACATCTGGAGTACTGTGTACAGTTCTGGAGACCCCATCTCCATAAAGAACATAGACAGGGTGGAGGCTGTCAGAGGAGGAGCAACCAAAATGATGCAGGGTCTGCATCAGAAGACATATGAAGAAAGACTAAAGGAACTAAAGATGTATAGCCTCAAGGAAAAGAGGGAGGAGGGGACATGATTGAAACTTTCAAATACCTCAAGGGAATCAACAAAGTCCAAGAGGGTAGCATCTTTCAGAAAAAGATGTGCAAAACAAGGGGCACAATTTGAAGACAGAGGGGAAGGCTCAGAGGTAATGAGGAAGTATTTCTTCACAGAGAGGTTGTGGATACATGAAACAGCCTTCCTGAGGAGGTCGTAGAGTCAAAAACAGTGGGGGAATTCAAGAATGCATGGGACAGACATAAGGCAATTCTAGTGGGGGGCAGGAGGAAGTAGGCTGTTGGTTAACTAGGATCTGCAGCTTATCTGTTAGGTAAGGAAATGGGCAGACTAGGTGGGCCAAGCAGTCCTTATCTGCCTTCAAATTCTATGTTTCTTAGCCCAATGACACCTTGCTGCATCCATGCAGCCTAACGACATTCTGCCTAAGGCGACAGCTGGCGAAAAACTACCTCGACACCCACCGGCAGTGGGACAGTAAGCATGTTAAAAGGCAGTCGTGATAAAGAAGAGTACCTCATAGTCATAGCCGCCACATTACAGCAAACATCTTTTAGGCCAAACCAATATTAGGCCAAAATTCATAGGCAAAATGCCGCAAGGCTACATGTCTTTCCTCCAACTGTCTTGCTATGACAGGGCTCACTTAGCTAGTACAGGGGTGTTCTAGTTACTGCATACAAACAACTAAAATACACACCAACTTGCAGGTCGGGCACCACTGGAGAATGTGAGTGGAGTGTAGGACTGCAGGAAAGTTGTGATCCAGAAGTTCTGGTTCTACAGCCAGTGCCTCATCTGTAGGAGGGAGCAGCTGATGAGAGCTGGGCTCGAGGCTGCAAGGGCAGAAATCCATGTCTTAAAGAATAATTACACCCTCATATCTTCTAAATGTTGTTTCCATGTCAGTAGACAACTCTTTTCAGGTAGCTGTTAAGGACGTATGCAAATGCTTTAGTCTGTTTTTACAGTTCATACTAGGCCCTGTGACTGCTCTGGGAGTCCCAATTTCATGGTTGTTGAAATCTCATTGTCCCTAGAGAGCATCATTAGCATATGAGAACATGAGTAATCACCCTTTTAACTTCCCGGTATAGCTGCTTGCTTAATTAGTCTTAAAAGAAATAAGCAGCAAAAGGTGTGAAATACCACATTTACCTTCAGTGAGCTTTGCAAACAATCTGAGTTACAATGCAGGTTTTTTCTCTTTAAACTTCACTCAGTCTGAGTTTCCAGAGAGTTTTTGCAGGGTATTTGTTCTTTCAGCATATAGATACATGGTGCGAATGGGTGATCTGACATCATGTTCTCATATACTAATGCAGCCCTCAGGGATAGTGCGATTTCAATAACCATGAAATGGAGACTCCCAGGCAGGCCGCAGCCCAGATCCCCTGCGTCCAGCCCGGCCAGGCAGTGCAATCCTTTAGTAGCCACCAGGGGAGTGCTAATGCACAGGCGTGGGCTAGTCCCCTCCCGAGAAGAAGGAGAGCAGTCCCTTGGCGCCTAATCCTTCCTCATCCGCACCAACCCCTGGCAGCCCATTCTCGCTCCTGAACATGGGTCGCCGGCATAGCACGAGGTATGGTGTCCAGCGCCTCAACCCTCAGCGCCACCAGGCCGGCCTCCACCTTTCTCTTAATCATCTCTGCTAACTCACTTGCTGTAGAAACTCTGTTCGTAATTCCCTACCCTCTCAGCTCTGCCCCTCTAGATTAACTGCACACTAACTTAATCCTGTAAAACCTCTCCCCTGTCTATCTTTAGCCCCTGGCTTTTGTTTAATCCCAATCACCCCCTGCTGACAGCCTGCCACTGGCCCCCACCCCCGGTCCTTTGTCTAACTCACTATTTAACTTGCTGTCTCCTCTTCCCCCTAGTACTCCACTGGCGAGTGGCGCCCCTCCATGAGGCGGAGTTTCGACCGCCGCCCTTCCAGAAATACTGCATCTACGGCTGTCCTCCTGGTCTCCTAACATGGATCCACGCTAAGGTACTAACCGCTGTACTACTTCTCTAAGTGGTATCTGCCGATTGGTGCGGCACCCTTGCTGACAGTTGCTGACTGGTTCACCAGCCGAGAACTGCCTGCTGACTGGAGCACCTTTTTCTCTGCTTCCAAAATGCATTTTTAAGCGCTTTTCACTACGGCAAATCTTTAAATTTCTGCAGTTAATCTTTGGCTGAATTTTCTCCCGCCCCCCAATCCCCACCCAGGCCTCCATTAAATACACTATAGCCCCTCCCTCCTCAGCACTCCATTCTCCCCATTGGCCCATTTTTTCTGTTGCTCACTACAATCATTTCCCTAAGTAATCCTCAGATTTTACTGACTTCTTACTCCACATTTCTGTGATATCTGATCCTCCCTACTTATTTTATTACCACTAATCACCCCTACATTAAACTACTCCCTGCCTCTGTGTGTCACAGTGCTGCCAGGGTAACTTGCCCTCCCAGTTTTTTTCTCACTCAATCTGATTTCTGCCCTTCTCACACAATCTGGGAACTATTCTCTAGTTCAATCCTTCTCCAACTGGGGCTGTCAAATTACACTGGTTCCTTTGCCATCTAATCCCCATTATATAGTCAGTCCTTGAATAGGCTAGCCTGCTGCCGCTCTCTCAGTCTTGCCTAGACTACTATCTTTAAGGACACCCTATCCTTCTAACAGCCAACCTCTGGTGACCAAGGACTATAAGCTACAGTCCCCCGTCATTTCCCCTGGCTGCCTCCAGTTATACTTGACCTCTTTCAGTCCTTAAGGTAGCTAAAAATGTACCAGCATATGATGATGTTCCTTCTTGCATCCTCACTGCCACTGCTCCACCTATCTATGCTCACAGTACCTCAAACTGTATTTACGGTCCCTAACTTCCTGCCAAACAACTACTACTACTATTCAAACCTTTTACTACTCCATACCCCCAATGTGACCCTCCCAGTACTACTTAACAGGGCCTGGCTCCACCTAGTTACCTATGCCCAAAACAAATGTCCCTTCCTGTGCCTCAAGCTCTGGTACCTCCTCCTACTCACTATCCTGCTCTCTGGTGACATTCAAATAAATCCATGACCTACATATGCCACACCTGATTCGATCAGCAACGCAAAAGTTTTATTGTAGTACACTATAATATCAGGAGTCTCACACACAATCTTACTGAGCTGGAATCCTGGACCTTCCTCTACAAGTCTGATAACATATGCCTGACAGAAACCTGGCTAAATCCATCCACTCCAGACTCTCTGTGCTCCCTTCCATCCCATAACCTTTTGAGACTCAGACCTGCACCCAAGAGAGGGGGTGGTTCTGCAGTCTACTTTAAAGACCATCTACATCTCACTGCCATCAAATCGTCTAACCTAGCCCACTGTGAGGTACTTCATGCTTCTTACCCTTGGTACCAAAAAACTACATATTGCATGTGCCTACAACTGTCCGTCCAACAGTCAAAAGGGACTGGATGAGTTGCTGGATCAAATCTCATACCTTGCAGGGAAAAATGAAGTCCTTATACTAGGTGACCTTAACATTAATTGGCTGGGAAACACCCAATCTACATTGCTGACCAGACTGCAAAGTTTTAACACTAGCTTATATGTGATCCTACCAGAACCACCCCACACTCTAACAAGCCACGCTGCGGACTGAATTATGACCAACCACGTGAAAACATTATTGCCTCTGGCGTACTACCCGATGCCATCACTGATCACTCCCTACCTAGTGTATCTGGGGTAAGAGCAAGCCTACTCCATCAAAGCCTCGCCTCATTACCTTTGGCAACTACTTTTGTTCGACTCACAGCTTTTCACACATGACACTGCATGACTGACTGGTCCTCCTTCTAATATCAAATGATGCTCAGACTTCCTTAATCTATTAATGACCCACTTCCTAGGCTTCAGGATAACCACTGCAAACTAGTAACTCGTCGGGTAAAAATAGGCAAACCGCTGGCTAAAACCTGACCTTCTCTCTAAACTAAAGAAAGATAAAAGCTGGCTCCAATACAAGAGCTCAGGGCTATCCTCTGACCCAAATACCTTCAGGGCTCTGCACAATTCCTGCAAAAGGACATCAAAAGGCCAAAAGCTCATACTGTAAAGCTCTATTAACCAACTCCTATGGCAACTCAAAATATTCTGGTCCCATATTAAATTCATTTTGGCTTGAATCTGTCATCCACCCCTAATGACATGTCACTAAATGGTGTGCACTGCAATAATCCCCGAACCACTGCCAACTTCTTCAATGATAAATTCTCTGACTTAACTAATTACACCTCCTCCTTACCTGTGCAATTGAACATAACCACCATGTCTATTGTCAATGGCCCTCATTTCTTTTCAAGGCGGTCTCTAGGCATGAGGTGCTCAGATTACTAAATAATATCTCAGATTACACTGCAGCCGGCTCAGATAACCTAGAACCAGAGTACAAAATTTGTGAAAAAAAGTACCTGCCCACTCGGGCACGTAAGCAGCAAATGTACATGCTCAAGAAACTATTTACCTGCCAGATGCTGCATACTATGAGAATGCCTCCCTGTTGCTTTTAGCCTCCCCCTTGAGGCTGAACCTTTCTCTCTCTCTCTCTCTCTCTCTCTCTCTGCTGTAGACCCTGCAGTCTTTTTTATGCTGCAGTAGGCGGACCTGCTGACATTGCATGTACAAAGGAGTGATGTCATGTTTTCTGTCCGTGGAACTGACTGAAGGTGTAAATACTCTTCTCCACCTTACCCTCCTCCAAGAAGCGTTTTCTACCCTCAAATAAATACGCTTTCATGTTAGTCAATGGCCGTAGGGTACTATTTTCTTTCTTAAATGGGCAGTACAAGAACTGGAACCTGAGTAGTGGGAGGAAGCATTAGATTTTTTGGGGGGGGAGTAAGATCCATCCCACCTCCACCTGAGAAACTCCTAAAGATCCACCCCTACCTTTTTTTTATTCATGTGGGAGGGGCATGAGGTGAAACTGCATCTAGTTGGAAATGCAGTGTGTATTGAGCCTGTGTGGTTACTGAGTTTTACTACTCTGTTTTTAGAGTAAGTTGCAGCGTGTCTTTTTACTTGCTAAATGTTTGTAAAAGTGTAAATCATATTTGCTAGTGCAACTGTGAGTTACTTAACTGTTTTTTGTAGATTTGATTCCTGACTTCTTTTCATGACAGGCAGTCAATATTCCTGGAGCAGACTTTGCCTTTGAAGTTCCTATAAAGTGCTATTTTTATGTCACTGTGTAGTTCCTCACTTTATAGGCGCTTCAATGGTAAAGCCTTTTCATGCAGGAATGTTTACTGCCTGTCATAAACAGAAATCAAGAGTAAAATCTACCAAACACAGTTTAGGAAGTTAGCTTCAAAAGCAAAGCATGTTTGTGCATGGAAAGATGTTACAGGAAAGGAAGGCATGCAATTATTTCAAGTCTGCAAGTTAAGCAACTATTTTTTTTAACCAGCCTTGCCTCAGCTTACATTCCTATACCTCATCAGTTATTTTCACAAATAAATTCCGAGAGATGTAAAGTCCCTCCTGTTGGGTATATGGTGTTATTCACACTCATCCTCCAACCTCGCCCCCACCACCTTGTTTCGTATTTTGCATCAGCTGTAGCATTTCAGTACAACAAGAGGTGACAATGTATATTTCTTTCTGGACTTGCAGTGTTAATTGAGCTGTCCCCAATCTGTATCCTTTCAAGAACTACTTTATGTGGCGTGCATACTCTTATTTACAGCTTTACACCTTTATCAGTTTTTAATTGTAATTTTTTTGCCCTTTGAATAACAAGGTTCAATACCTATAACTTCCCAGTTTCTTTATTATGGTCACATTGATTTCTGAAGACCCCCGTGTAAACGAGGTGCAAACACAACTTGGTTTTCTTTGTCTTTTTTTGTGTATGTAGTTTTATTAAGCTTGTAACCATAGAAACAAGGGTGCACAGCACATATCTTACAAGTAATGCAATATAAAAAATGCATCATATACACAGTAAAACCAATGAAAATATATACTGATTCCTCCCGGTTCCTGGAAAATGATATTTTTTCACTAAACAAGTTACAACTACTTGAAAATACAAAAACTATAAATAACTGTGCAGTCCGAGCGTCTTCATTTAAACCTCTTGGCTGCAAACTGTGACATTCACAAATCCAGTAAGGTTCTCAATGAAGCCATCTCCTTCACACGTCTCCTCTCAAACTGTCAAAATCATTTCTTCAATGTGGACTGTCAGGCATTCAAGTTGTTCTCAGATTAAATGTTACTTTTATAAATATAGATTTAACAAGGGTACCTTGTAAAGTACTGGTTCGTTTAAATGTTAGTTATGGTCATGCTGATATCACATTGTTCAGACTTGGTTCAGTATCTAGGAATTCCCTTTTTTTTTTTGTTTTTTATGATCCAAGTTACTTTATGATGCAAGTATTTTATGAAAATCCTAGGGCCTATCTTACTGTTGTGCACAGCTACTAAGCGCTTCAACTGTGATTACAAAATGACAAGTGTAAAAATAAATTAAAATAAAAATGTATGTAGTCTAAGTACAGTAGACTGGTACAGTACCTATAAAACAACTATTCAGTCAAGTAATGGTATGAGAGAAACCCTGGAACCCCACCATCTGAATCAATAGGGAATGTACATTTCATGAAACGTAGTAAAAAAAAAAAGATGCAACACAAAAATCATAGAAACATAGACTCTGACACAGATAAGGACTGCTTGGCCCACCTAGTCTGCCCATATCCCTACCTACTGGATAGCTACAGATCCTAGTTAACCAACAGCCTATTTCTTCCTACCCCTCCACAAGAATTGTCTTATGTCTGTCCCAAGCATTCTTGAATTCCCCACTATTTTTGACCCACAACCTCCTCATGAGGCCATTCCATCGTCCACCACCCTCTCTCTGAAAAATACTTCCTCCACATTACCCTAGACCATCCCTCTCTTATTTTCAAATTGTGTCCCCTTATTCTTGTACATCTCTTTTCTGAAAGATGCTACCCTCTTGGACTTTGTTGATTCCTTTGAGGTACTTAAAGTTTCTGTCATGTCTCCCCTCCCTCCTTTCCTCAAGGGTATACAAATTAAGCTCCTTTAGTCTCTCCTCCTATGGCTTCTGTTGCAGACCCTGCGCCATTTTAGTTGGCCTTCTCTGGACTGTCTCCATCCTGTCTTTGTCCTTGCGGAAATGGGGTCTCCAGAAATGGATGCAGTATTCCAGATGGGGTCTCACAAACTATCTGTACAGGGGGATAACAACTTCTTGTCTTCTACCGGTGATGCCTCTCACTACACATCCCAGTAGCCCCTAGCCATCCCTACTGCCTTCTCGCATTGCTTGCTAACCTTTAGGTCATCTGATATGATTACCACCAGGTCCCTTTCCATTTTTGTTGTTGTTACTACTCCCCCACCCCACTGTGTACTCTTCCCCTGGGTTTTTGTTTCCCAGGTGCATTACTTTGCACTGAATCCAAGCTGCCATACTTCTGACCATTTCTCCAACCTTGCCAAGCCCTTTCTCATCCTTTCCACCTTCCCTGTATATCAACCCTGTTGCAGATCTTTGTGTCTGTGAAGAGGCATACTTTTCCTTCAGTCCCTCGGCAACCATCATGATAATGAGTTGAGAGGTATTACAGGTATTCTCAGCCCTCATTTCACAGATGCAGTCCTATTCTCTACAGTAAGATGGAACATCTTGGTGTAATGAGTATGGGATACTAATTTGTGATCGATATCATGAGTGTCACTGTTTGTTCTATGCAAAATCTGCCCCACCAAAAAAAGATAATATAAAAATATTCCCAAGGTGACATATGCATAGTCATATATTAAATAGCAGTAGCCTAATATCTGAAATTGGACTGATCCAAACACTGTAATTCCTAGGTACAAGTCTGTGCATAACAGAAACTGGAATAAGTGTTGCTATGTAAAATAGGAGCACCCATGTGTTATCTGTGAAAAATGTATGCATTACCCTAAACATTTTTTATGCTCCAATTGTGCATAGAGGAAAGTGTCACAGTCCTGATGTCAAGCACAAAAGCAGCAGTCAGTAGTCCATAGATAAAATGTTGCATCTTAATGTAGAGAACAGGGACTGCATCTGCAGAACATTGGTTAGCCATGCCATGCAAATATAGGCCAACTGAGTCATGATGTTTGGTTTGATTAATCTCAATGTGAATAATGAAATGTGCATTCCTACTTGATTCTGATGGTGGGGTTCCAGGGTTCTGAATCAGTCTGTTTCTATCACTATGAGTTTATGGTCGTTATACAAAACCTTTATTGCTTACCATTCCTTTCATTAAAATCAACACCTCCATATCTTTTCCTAATAATGTGTCTGCCTTCCTTAGAATAGAAATAAAACAAATCTTACTGGTTAAAAAGCATTGTGTTTCCTCCATGTATCCTTCACAATTCAACACAATCTCACTAACTTCATAATGCAGCCATGATGGATCTGACTAGAATTTCTCTTTTTTTTTTACTACTGTCTCAGTCTGTGTCTATAGTATTTCTCTTTAGTATATCTCAGTGAGACAGCAGCAGGTTTTTGTTTTTAACTCCGAAATTAGCACTTAAGAGCTTTTAATGTATAGCTCGCTCGAGTCCTGTCCCACCCCTCACCTCCTATCTCAGTATTTTTTTTTTTAAACCCACTGTTACCGAAATAAGCCTTTAAAAGAACTTTCTTTAATTGCAGAAGTGCTCTTTCTTCCTTTGCAAAGCGGAAAGGGAAGCATGTGTTGTTAACTTGCTCCCTCCAGTGAGAGAGTCCTGCCTCTCTGCTTCACTCAAGTTGATCAAGAACAAACAACTAAGAGCTCTTAAAAGAGCTTTTTTTAAGTCTCAGGAAAAAAGGACTTAACAGTCCGCGATTGTTGACTGCAGTGTGGTCCCTCTGTAACAGCACCACTCGATGCACAACCTCTCCAATTGAACAGGATAGAGTGGCGCACTTTGCAGGGACCACGGGTCACACTGTAAGAAGGGGTGGGTAGACTTTAGAAGACACTTACCAGTTGGGTGTGTCTGCTGTAACTACTCTGCCCGACTAACAGATCCCTCTAATCTTCACTGGCTGTGTCAGTGCTAATCAAACTGTCCAAAGGGTGGATGGGCACTGTCAACTTGCTTATCTCGTCATCTGCTTCTCAGCCTACCTGTTAGGTGATCAGTATACTTCATCTCATGATCGTGGGCATCAGTGCTCCTCTGGCAGCACCCTGCCCCACAGACAATGACATTGACATCATAAACAAATATATATATATATGGACATGGGGGGGAATTAAAAGACAGACAGAAAGGACAAAACAGGACTCTGGGCACAAATACATCAGGTGCCCCACTGGGCAGGCACTGAACAGCAGTAGGTGTCCTGAGACAAAAGTGCCTACCTTGGGGTACCTAAGGTATAGGAATTTTGCACCCTGCCTAGAACCCAAGCTCCTAAAGCTATCTGCCCCCTACATTGCTGCTCCCCTAGCCAAAATGTTCACGTTATCCCTGTCTCAGAGCTATATCCCGGATATATGGAAGGTAGCTAGGATTACCCCCGTTTCCAAAAAAGGAGATCGTAAAGATCCCTCAAATTACAGGCCCATAGCCATCCTATCAGTTCTCAATAAAATTCTGGAGAAACTTGTATCTGCTCAAACAACTGATTTCCTCCAGAAATATGACCATCTTACCTCGGCCCAGCATGGTTTTCGCAAGGGCCATAGCACCACTACCACCCTTCTCAAATTTACATCAGATATCCTAGTGGCTATGGACTCTGGTCTTCTCACTGGGGCCATTTTCACTGACATGACCAAGGCTTTTGACCTTGTTGATCACTCCATCCTTTTAGCCTCCTTCAGATCATTAGGATTCTCGCCTAACGTTGTAAGGTGGTTTGGTAGCTACCTATCCGACAAGACTCAAACTGTGAAATACAACTCTACCCTCTTAGACAAGACCACCATAAACATTGGGGTGCCACAAGGGTCCAACCTTGGGCCACTGCTTTCCTCTATCTTCATTAATATCATCACCACTAACCTCCATAGGACAGCCTCCCTGCTATATGCTGATGATATTGTTCTTTATACTAGCGCTAAAAGCACTGATGTCATCAATCAACAACTCTCTCTCTTAACTTTCAACAAATCCAACAATGGCTATCTAGTCACAAACTTGTCCTAAATGAGTCCAAAACCCAAGCTACGCTTATTTGGATCTAATGTCAAACTCAAACACTCCCAACCTAAATTTAAAGTCTCCTCCTCCAATGGTTTAATACTAGGGGTGGTGAAGTCATTTAAATATCTGGGCATCACACTGGATCCATCACTAACTTTGTCTACACATCCAACAGATTTGCAAACTGGTCAGCACTAAACTTGGGCTAGCCTACCGAACCAGCTATGGCTCACCCCTCAACAAGGCTTGCCATTGCCATTAGCATACTCTACCTAAGCACTTGTGGTGTTACTACTATACCTCAGTGTGCAAATCAAGTCTTGAAAATGGATGTCACATACAACAATATCTGTTGCTATGTGTCCTCCTCTCATCAGATGAAATGCCACTGTCTCCTTTATTCAGATCTGGAATGGCTTCCTCTTTGGACTAAGGCTTTATGCTTATGGCTCTGTCACTGACAATATTGTCCGATTACAAATACCCAAACCCTGGTGGTCTCTTCCTAAATCTGACACCTCGCTATGGTTTGCGGTCTGCTGACAAAGCGCCTGTCTTCATCCCCAGACATAACTCCTCCAAAGGCACTAGTGCTTTTGCCTGTCTTGCCCCCCCAATACTGGAACTCCCTCCCACTAGCCTTATGGCAATCTCCATCCCACGGCACTTTTAAGAAAGGGTTACCAAACCACCTTGACACTTCCTACAAGAGCTCCTGCTTCAATCTCCCGTAGCCCATACCTCCTTCCTAGCTTCTTCTCTCCTGCCACTTCTGTTGTGCCCTTCTAATGTATAGCACTTTCCCCTTTTGTCTTTCCCCCTCACCTGCCTCATCCTAAACCTCTACTCTGGCCTCTCACTTCTATCTCCTTTTCCCTCCCTCATTACCCTTTATCAATCCTATATGAATACTATAGTACTACAATCTCATTGTTTTCCACATACGTACAATATGATATTAGCCTTGGTTATCAAAATGTTTTGTATACTTTGTTCTTGTGTATTTTTACACTGTTATTGCCATCACCTTGTCTATAGCTATTTATTGTCTACTTGCTCTGTATTCTATTGTTAACTATGTCTAAACTTGCTCTGTATTCTATTGTCAATTATGTCTAAACTTGTATTGCAATGTGCTCCTGCATTGTTTGTACTGTACCCTCCCAGGTCGTGCCTGAAAATAGTCATTACTATGGCTAGTGCATTTACCTGGTAAACAAAAACGAAATAAAAAAAAAAGGTCCTACTAGAGCCATGGGGCAGTCAGAGGAAGCAGCTGAACACAGTGCAGTTAAACATGTGGCTGAAGGGCTGGTGTCGAGGGGAGGGTTTCCAGTTTCTAGGAGACTGGGGACACACCTGGTGGATACAGAGGTTGTTTAAGAGGGATGGCCTCCACCTCAATGAGAAGAGCAACCAGGTGCTGAGGGATAGGTTTTCACAACTAGAAAGGAATTTAAACTAGTCGAGAGGGGCAGTACAGTTATGGACAGGCACATCCATACAACTAAGGGGGCCAGGAGAGCCTCCCCCACCCAAAGCTAGTGCAAGCAGAAGAATCATACCTGGTGAGGGGGTAGGAGTTTGGGAGGGACATTACAACAGAACAAACTGGATTTAATAGAAAGAAGGTCAACAGGAACATGGTTGCAGGGCTATTGGGTACAGCAGGAGGAGGAAAGTGCAGGGCAGCAGAGGCGATTGAGGACAATTATTGAAAATAGTGGGATATCAAAAGGGACACAGCAAGTATGGAAGGTGATGTTCAACTGATGCCAGAAGCCTGGAAAACAAAATCTGTCACCCCCAGGCCCCCAGGCAATAATGACAGCTGCACACTTAGACACTGTGGCTGTAACTGAGATATGGGTGACACAGTACCACTATTTGGATATGCAGGTACTAGCCTATACTTCTTTTGCAGGAAAGACAGGATAAATGGGAGGGAAGGTGGAGTGACGGTATAAGTGAAGGACGGGATCCTTGCCTCAGAGATCCAAGATAATGGCAGGGCTAAAGGGAGGGAGACAATCTGGGTACAAGTCATAGCAAAAAAGGGGAGGGCAGTTAGAGTAGGAGTTGTCTACAGACCTCTAAACACAGAGGAAGGAGGCAAACGATGAGCTGGGAAAAGAGATTAACAGGCTGGCAGACTTATGGGAAGTTTTGGTATTGGGGACTTCAATCCGTTGGATGTGGACTGGAGCATCCATATTGCAGCAAGCACAAGAAGCCATGCCCTAGTTGACAAAATGCAGGAGCACTCTTGAGCTGAAAGGTCATGGAATCTATTAGAGAAAGGGCCAAATCTGACCTTG
Source organism: Neoceratodus forsteri (assembly GCA_016271365.2). Taxonomy (NCBI): domain Eukaryota; kingdom Metazoa; phylum Chordata; order Ceratodontiformes; family Ceratodontidae; genus Neoceratodus; species Neoceratodus forsteri. Next base: position 1,050,290,219 of record CM057456.1, read on the forward strand.
TCCTTACAGAGAGGGATAATACAGCAGAGGTAATGGTGAGGGAACCCCTGGGATCAAGTGATCATAGAACAGGTGGGCTGAAGTCAAGCTTATGGCTGATAGGGAACAATTCAGGACCAAGATCCTGGACTTCAGAAATGCTAATTTCAGGAAGATAAGAGAGGTGTTGGGGAACAAATTAAGGTAAGTAGAGAAAGCGGAAGGAGGAGACAGGAAATGGGATAGGATCAAAAAATGAGTACTAGAGGCAAAGGGTCTCTGAAAAAATGGTATGGAAGAATGGGAGGGACAAGAAACCAATATGGTTATCAAAGTGTGCTGCTGAGGAAGTAAAGGAAAAAAGAAAAATGTTCATTAGGCATAAAAGAAGTCAAATGGATGCAGACAGAAGGGCATGCCAGGAAAAGATGAGAAAAGCTAAACAGGACCATGAGGCAGGGAAAGGCAGAAGCAAAACTAAGACTGGTAGAGGTCATGAAGGGTGACAAGGCGTTGTTTTGCTATATTCAGGAGCAACGCAAAACCAAGGCAGCAGTGATCAGCCTGAAAAATGGGTTGGAATGGGTAGAGGATGAGAATGGCAAGTCTACTGAATATTTCTGTTCAGTATTTACGGCAGAGGACAAAGCACCTCTTCCACACTGCAATATGGTGACCAGCAGGGAACTTCTGGCAGAGGCTAGCAAGGGGTCCATTACAAAAGAGAGTGCTGAAGGATCTTCAGACACTAACTGTAAACAAATCAATGGGTCCTGATAGGTAGCACCAGAGGGTATTGAGGGAAATGGGGCAGACCCTGGCAAGCCAGCTAAAGAACCCCTTCAACAGCACCCTGGAAACAGTAGAAATGTCAGTGGACTGGAGGACGGTGGATGTAGTCCCCCCACATAACGGCAGGAGTCATGAGAAGCCAGGCAACTATAAGCCAGTCAGTCTGACATCGACTGTGAGGACGATCTTGGAATCCATTATGAAGGAGAGAACTATGGGGTTCTTGGAGACAAATGGGCTACAGGACTCCAGACAGCATGGTTTTGCCAATGGGAGGACAGTCCAGACAAACCTCTAATTTATTTGAAAACAAAAAAAGATTACCTTATTTTGTTTGAGTTTGTTTTACTGTCTGCTACAGATTGGAGATTAAAAAAATCCACATAGTGGCACTCAGAGAAAAAGACAAACGCTTAGTTTTAACCTGTTAGGTTGCGTTCTAAAGGCTCACAATAAAGTATCCAGGATATCTACCCAGTTAAGCATGTCTTTCTTCCGAGTGTCTCACGTGGATTTTGTGCCCTGCTGTTTGGGCTGGCCATCCAGTCAGCACCAGTACAGACTTCCTGAGCACCCGACTGCCTGCCTACTTTCTATTCAGATCAAAGATAAAGCAGTCTCTGAAAGCTGTTCACTGTAAACTCCTCCTTGGAGTGCATATACATCCAGAGTGCTGTGCTGGACACGCACATTCGCATGTCGCTGATAGCTGTGCACAGGTTACATATCAACAAGTATATCAGGAGTCACACATCAGGCAAAGAACTACAGTAGTCACACAAAACACTGTGCTACTGGTACGTAGTAATATATGAGGAATAATCTCTCTTTAATGATGTCATTACGTCTGAAGTTCAGTGCCATTTCATGCTCAGCAACCTGCTGGGTTTCAAGACCAGAAGCCTTTTGTTTATATTTAAATTTGAATAAAACACGGAAAACTTTAGAAAAACAAGGTAAAAAGGCATTCATTTCAACTGTGCTAGCCATCTATTACAACCTCCTGGGATCCATTTTTGCAAAAACCTTAGGGGCAAAAATAAGGGTTTAAGTATACTTTAAAAATACATTGTCTATGTCTGTTTTCTTTTTATAACATTCTTTTGTTAAAATGTTTCAAGTAAACCCCTTCCTTAAGTAAAGTTATATTACTGTCAAATCTGTTGTCCTTAGGACTGGTCAGGATAAAAAAAAATAAAATCCGCCCCATAAAAGACATAAAAAATAGTCTGCCTCTCAGAGGCATTCCATTGTAAAGATTTCCCAAACAGCCAACAGTAGAACAATACAGGCTAAACCTTAGTTGGAAAAATGTCACAAATACTGCACACACATAATTGAAACTACTGGGATTTGTCAATCAGGGTTTTTTCCACATGAATTTGATGTGGGGTTTACATTCTGACTCATCAAGTGAGAATGGATATTGCAGGCTTAAAAACTGTATCTTAATTTAAATGCTTGTTTGTGCTTTGTTTTTGCCTTTTCTACTGAGCAGTGTTGCTATTGTTTATTGTTTCTCAATATTTGGCTGCTGCACCTTCTGTTGTACGCTGCAAATGTCTTATTCTTTTTACTTTTTTCACCCATATGTCATATTCAAGTTCAGGCTGCTGTTTCTTTATTTACAGGGTCTTACTGTATGAATTGTAACCCCTTCAAACAGTGGGGTTTACCCGTTGTTCACCTTGCTGCCCCAGGACTGCCATCCATATGCTTTCCTCCGGCCCCCAGGACTGCAGCCTGTGGAGGCGGAGAAGTGAGAATTGCAGAGCTGCTGCCCCCTGCTCTGCAGTTCCTGGGAGAGTCACACTGCCGCACAGCATGTGCACATATTCGAGCAGCCGCCTGACTGACCGTGTGAGGAGGCTGCTTGAATGTTGCATGCATGGTGCTATGCGCGCTCACTGAAACAAACACTGATTCTCACTGCCACAACCCATGGCCAGCACAATCCCAGCCCCTCCAGCTGCTCTGGATCCATGAGACACAAGTCAGTCATAAGAAGGACTGGAGGCAACTGGGAGGGGAAACCAGTTAAACATGTGTTTGGTACTCAGAAGCACCTGGAATGAAACTGCAGCTCTGACCACCACTAGCAAAGGAACTGCTGCCTCTGGAGCTAGCAAGCAGAACAAGCTCATGCCAGCGGTGGAAGCCCAAAATTTGTCTAACACCTCGAATGGATCACAAGGCACAGGTGGATGCCTACAGCACGGGGTGGGGAATCAGTAAATACAGAGGCAGGGCACATGTCCACAGAAAGAAAAAAGTTGAAGCAGTATTCCTCTAGTATAAAAAACACCATTTGCCAACCCCTGACCATGAAGCCAGCTAATCAGAGGCTGAGGATCTCGCACATGATCACAACAAAATTCTGAGAGACTGACTGTGCTGTGTGCTTGGCCTTCTTTCCACCAGCCAATAGGGAGTCAAGTGAACATTCTGCATACTAATTCTAAAGACTGACAGCCCTGTGTGCCAATCTGACACTGCCTTTTACTCAAGGAAATGCTGAGGTCAGAACCAGAAGAAGGCAGTTGACAGTGAGCTCTCACAGAGGGCTTGTGCTGCAGGCCAGAGCTAACACAGGGAAGCCTGCATGACCTTCCACAGCCAACTTCAGGAGGTGATTCCCAAGGTTTCTACAATGTGTGATACATGAGACTGAAACAACAATCTGGTTCAAGGTCAGTTGGCATTCATCTGTATCCCCTCCCGGTCGTGCCTGAAAATAGGCAGGGATTTGTCCAGTGCACTTACCCGGTCAACAAAAACTAAAAAAAAAAACAAAAAAAAAAACTGCGTGTCCATTGAAAGTGTCATAATTACATTTTTCCTGTGAAAGAGACTGAAGGCTGCCTTGTGAGAGAAGATAGTACATACGTGCCACAGCTTTCAGACTGTGGGCACCAGAGATTGAGTACATCTGTGTGACAAAAACCTGCATCGAGCCCGCAGAGTCTCTGGGAGAAGGCTGGATACTGCTGAAGCGAATTTACATAAAAGAAGTTGAAAAATGAACTTATTTAGAGATGGGAAAATGATGCAATAGTTTATGTAAAGAAAGGCACCTTGCATTTATATCTGTAAATATGAAATTCATTGAAACATAAGTATTTGATAGCAAGACTCAAAGCATATTTGACATTTATGACATTTACAATTCCCCATAAGAAGCCAAATATGGTGAAATGCTGGGTTCAAGTAATATTTGAAAGAATAAAAGAAAAAGATATTTGAAAAAATGTTTTTCTTTCAGGTCATTTATTAGCCAGAGCGGTCGCAACTCTGTTTGTTTGGATTGATTTAGCTACAAGTGACCAAGCTCCACCCTGAAAACTACATACTATACTTTGGTGATTTCCCTTGGGACCCAAATAAGCCCAAATACTGTTACTGCTCAGGTACTAGCTAACACACCGCACAAGGGTTCTGAAGCCCAGACGGGTGTGAGGCGCGCCTCTTTACCCTTGACTGGCCTGTCCTAATGGAGGAGGAAGAGGAAGAGACAGAGCGTCCAGCCGACTGCAGATGTAGGGAGCCTGATCCACATCCTAAGACCTCTGAGACCTGCATCTTTGAGCTGCCCCAACTGCACAACTGAACTATCAGCCTGAGGGAACTTGCACCTGCAGGAAGGAGGAAGAGGCACACACTGACAAGGAAGCTGGTAACACCAGTACAGTGAGTACTCTCAGGGTTTGCCCTGCAACTGGGAGTTTTCTTTTTACAAAGTCTGCCACCAAATCTCCAGATTTGTGGAAACCAGGGTCACAAATACCTAAATTGAGGTTTTGCCATTTTAGTAATTGCATGGCCTGTGGTGTTTGAGTTAGTAAAGTGTTTTGTTCTGTTTAAGTGCACCACCACTGGCCAACTAGCTGCAACATCACCAGGTCTGCACCATTCCTACAGCTGGGTACCCAGTGAAGCACAGTGAGCTCCCTACGTTTAATAGGGTTCACACTGGTACCAGTGGGAAGTGGGCAGTGCTCCCAGTACATAGGGGCATATAATATTAAAGATTTTGCAGTATTTACTATGCCACTGCATTGTCTTGCCTGGTGGAGGGGTGGACACTGCTACTTTGTTCAAAGTGTTTTACAAGCTGAGCATAGTCAGGCACCCACCTACCTTCAGCCTCAGTCCTGCAAGTTCTCAAGATTTGCAAAATGAGTTTCTTTGAATTTACCCCATCCCTTGTGAATATCTACCAATAAATATTTTGTTGGCATTTTACATTTTATTTCATGAGCATATTAGTAGTAGTACGTCCCTAATTGCACTTTAGTTGATTTTAAGGTTGCACTGTGGTTTTTCATGTATAGGTGGGCACAGTGGGGAGGTAGATGGCTGCTGCATCCCAAAGGGTTGTACCATTCTGACACCAAGCCCACTTAAACTTTACTCTGGGTTGAGGCATTGCACAAAACTTAAAATATCTAGATACAAACCCCAATCAGGAAATTCAGAACCCAGGCCCCCAACCTTGTTTTAGCCAACAAGGCAGGGGTATTGACCACAACATCAATGATGAATCGGTTACAACTCTGGAGGCACTACTGGGATCTCCTGCTAACCAGTCAGACTCAGCATGGAGCCAAGTGCAACTGAAACCTTTTGGTTCCTGAAACCCCAAGAATAGTACCAGATGCCATGGCATGTGAAAGGTTGATCAGTTGGTGTGTAGGGAGCTGAATCCTCTGAAAGCCATACTGCTTCTTGGAGTCCCAACCAGGACAGATATCAGTAAAGTTCTGCCTTGAGTGAAGTGTCTTGGCAAAGTAGCTGTATGAAGACATTGCCTGGATAGCAGCACTCAGAGTTTGCTGGTATTGGCAGATTGTTGAAATACCATGGATGCCACTTGGAGGTTGTATAATGCAGTGGTTTAGGGCTCTCAGCTGCAAACCTGGAGACCTGGGTTTGAATCCCACAGCCCTCACTTACATACTGTGTGACCCTGAGCAAGTCACTTAACTTCCTTGTGCTCCCAGGTCACACCTGGAAACAAGTTTTGGCTTAGTGTGCCTTTCCTGGTTAAACATTTCCCCTTCCCCTTTCCGTAAAATGCCTGATGGACTGATCTCAGATGGAGACCGTGCCAGGTGGACAATAATGATTCATGCCAGTGTGACCACCTCAAATCCAGAAGTCCAACCCTGTGACCGAATGTGTTTAAGAAAGGTCCAACAAGTGGCTACGAACTGAAGGGAAGTCAGCCAGTGAAGTTTGGATGCTGTTAAGTGACCAAGTGGGTACACCACCTCAAGCCATAGGAGCTAGACCTGCCAATGTGACAACCATATCAGATTCGTATAGAAGGTTGAGAATGCTCTCAGGCTTGTAGCCCACCCTGCAGGAGAAGACAACTTAGGAACATGGATGGACTATGCTGCTCCACTTGATCCAAGACTGGCAATGCCCAGAAGCCAAGAAGAGAAAACACACTGGGGGAAAGCCTCCGAGGTCCTGCAGTTGAAACTTTTAATTTTTTGAGGTCCGCAGATCCAGAAGCTCCAGCACAAAGTATCTGTCAACATTGGAGGATGCCGCTGGAAGCACAGAATCCAGTGAAAATATTTTGTGGAAGTTCAAATGACAAAGCAACAAAAGAAGAGAGCCACTGTCTGCCTGTCTGAACCTCTTAGAAAGGGCACTGCAAATAGTATTTTGGAAGAGAGGTGGCATCCCAAGACTTGAACCAGATCGACCAGAACCTGTGCTCAAGGCTGCCTGCCATTCCATATTGATTCTCAAGTTCAGCTGGCTGAGAGGAAGGACAACTCTCAATATCACAGAGTGCTGATGACAGAAGTCAGAGAAGCTGAAGAAGAAGAAGAAGAAGAAGAGTGATGGGAACCCTATCATGCCTCAGCAGCTGTAATGCAAGTCACTGACAATGTGCCCCTACAGAGACTCAAGAGTTGAAAGAGTTGCTAAAGAAGACAAAGTAATTGCAAAAGCTAAAGTAGCTCCCAGTAGTGGGCAAAATACCACCAAAGCCAACCAGTTGTTTTAGCTAGCCAGAATCTCTGTCATGGGCGTGGTGTGCAAGCACAGACACCATCTGCAGATCTGTGACCTCCAAACCCAAGTTAATGAATTGCACAGTCTGGTAATGGACCTAAAGAGATACAACACGCAGCCCAGTCCATGGCCTGGCAGAGGGAGAAAACCCAGAGCAAGGACAAGCTGCAGTCAGCACTACTGTCAGAGCTGTAAATGCCTATCCTCCAAAACAAAGTAACTGGGACTGGAGGCAACCCCCGATGCACCATTCAAACCAGGTTAGTACAGTGTTCCGCTATGACTGTGGGAAAGATGGACACATGAAGAAAGAGTATCGGTCATAGGAAGATCTGCGAAGAGTCACCACCAAACTGCTTCAAAGAATCTAGAAGTAGGGAAGTTTCCCCAGGGCAAAGTAAGAAAGCGAACTGGAGTCCCATCTGCTAGATGCTCCAAACCTTTTGTGAAACCCTCAGCAGCTCACTGAGGCTCTTAAGTAGCTGACAGTTTCTGAGATCACACCACCAGCATTCTACTGCATTCTTTTTTACTAGTAGTATGAAAAGCAAAGCTGAAAATCCACTTGTTTCACTGAACTAACAAATATTTTATTATAAAAGTAGAAAGTAATTACTAACACATCAAAATACAATAAATAAAATAGTCAAGTTTTCTATTTATTAGAAGTAAACACCTGCTCATTAAGAGCACAGTGTATTTTAATGAGAAGCTAAATATATTTTTCTATCTTTTTCAAAAGAAACCGATACTTATTTCATCAACATATTTTGCCTTTTATATATTTGTACTATAGTACTCCATCTACGATTTTACATTTTGAATACAATCATTAGCTTCTCTTTACTTCTTTCCAAGTAAAATCTGTTATAAAGAAAATGTCACCTGTTAAATTATAACAAAGATCACGTTATCAAAAATCACATGTTTCTATTAAATATATAATATTTTGGTGGCAGAAACTGTTATTTCTCCATAAAATCTGAAAACAGATTTGTAGTTTTCCATTGAAATACATTGGCAGCCTTGCCAGTAGAGAGTTCCTGATATCATAATACAAGGATTCCATTAGATTCTTTTCTCACTAGCAGTTGGCAAAATACAAATAAAATGATGAAAAAGTAAGTAAAGAAACAGATAAAAGCAAACTGAATGATTGCAGAGGCATTTAAAGGCCCCAAACTTCTATTCTTTAAGATATGCACCCTTACTAAGCACCTGCTCTTTAATGAAAATGTTAGATTGGCTGGAACAGTTCGGGGCTCAAACTATCGATAAATGACAATGCTTCAGAGTTCCTTCAAATATGTGGGACATATGTGTCAGCACAAGAATTCAAACAGATGCAAGCAAAGTTGAAGCCTTCACCAGCTGGTACAAGCCAAAGAATCTGAAAGACCTACAGTATTTCCTAGTCTTTTGCAGGTATTAACAGATGCGTCATTAAAGACTATACCTGAGTGGTGAGACCACTGCTGAATCTAACCATGGCCACCACCAAAAACAAAGGCAAAAGTACCCTGCAGTTACAGATCCAACCAAAAAGTATGCCAAGCCAAGTGACCCATTCAGTGAGATGGAATAGCCAGTGTGACTAGTCATTCCAAGAAATCATCTACCATCTGACAAATGTGCCAGTACTAGCAAATGCTGACCCAGCAAAGTCCTGTGTTGTGCATACAGGCATGAGCCTCTGCAAACTTGAAGTTATCCTGTATCAAAGTTTTTCTGAAGGGCTGATGTCAGTTGCCTCCCAATTACGTGCTTGAAAACAGCAGAAAGGAACTATCCTGTCCAAAATTGGCGTTCCTTGCACTCAAGTGGGCAATCGTGGACCAGTATCCCAAATACTTGTATAGGGCTCACATCACTGTTCAAACAGATACCAGCCCTTTGACATAAGTAAAAACAACTGCAAAGTTAGATGTTGATGGACACAGATGGTTATCCGCTTAGCTCATCTATGATTATTGTGTAGAATACAGAGCTGGCATGAACTATATGGATGCTGATGCCCTGTCAAGACGATCAAATGCAGCATCCACAGACAATCAAATGTGCATACAAATCCCAGAGCAAATTGTCAAAGCACTGTGTAAAAGGTTTGACATAGATGAGCCACAGTCTACTGCAAATGCTCATCATCTCACAGACAGTCTTGGCGCCCCTGGCGACTGTCTACCAAATGTCTACTGCCATTTTGTTGCACTAGACCTGACCACCGTCCTGCAGTTAACTCCACAAGATTTTACACCTCGAACAAAGAAAGGACCCTTGCTTGAAACACGTTGTCTTCACCCTGAATAGAGGGGGTGTTGCCACACATGTGCATACCACTCACCCAGATACAAAATTGCTACTGCGGGAGTGAGTCAAGTTAAAAGTCAAAGACAATCTGTTGTACCATGAAATCCAAGGATCACAGGGTTTCCCAAAGCTGCAACTAGTTTTACCCTCGAAGTTCAAAAGAGTTATGTGCGTGCCCTGCACAATGACATGGGACACCTTGAAGTGAACAGACTTTGGACCTTGCTCGTCGCTCTTCTCTTGGCCACATATGGGGAGTGACATAGAACAGTACTACAAAGCCTCAATTGATGTGTTGGCACAAGACTCTGCCACAGAGGCAGCACCTTTAGTAAACATTGTTACAAGGTCACCCATGGAGCTGGTATACATAGACTTTCTCAGTCTATAACCAAATTCTAAAAACACTGCAAACATCCTAGTAGTAACAGACCACTTCTCAAGATATGTTCAAGCCTATCCAACAAAGGAACAAAAAGGCAGTAACTGTCGCAAAAGTTCTAGTAGAAAAGTTCTTTGTACACTATAGTGACCCACACATGTCCTTAGAGGCAGTATAGCATAGTGGTTAAGGACACTGACCTGCAAACCTGGAGATCTGGGTTTGAAACCCATCAGCCCCCACCTGCATACTGTGTGACCCTGAACAAGTCACATAACTTTCTTTTGCTCCCAGGTTGCACACGGAAACAAGTGCTGGCTTAGTGTGCCTTTCCTGGTTAAACAATTTCCCCTTTCCGTTTCCTTTTCATTTCCAAGGTTAAGATTTCAAAGGCCACCTACTAAAAGAAATACTGTCCCTGTAGGGAATAACAAAGTCTTGAACTACCCGTTATCATCCTCAAGGTGATGCTCAGCCTGATTGGTTCAAGTGAACTGTAATGAACATGTTAGGCATGTTAGACCCAAAGGAAAAGAGTACGTGGAGTCAACAAGTCAGTGCACTATTCCATGCAGTCGTTGAGGCACAGGTCAGGAAGCACAGGAAAACAAGGAGCACTTGTAGAATTCACAAAAAATATTTATTTACAGTAGCAGTAACATAAAAAAACAAACTTGTTCAGTACAACTATTTACAAAGGCAAAATAAAATAGTGTCTTCTTTCGGTCTCTGTGTCCCTTTTCCTCTAATCTCTCTTGCAGTTGCAGCTTAGCTCTTTTATATGTCCTTCCGTCCCCCACTGTTAGCAACCGTCCTGTTTATGTAAATATCAAGCAGGAGCTACTAGAACACATTGTGCCTGAGCTGAGAGGCCCCTTTTTCACAGCTTTTGCAAAGGCTCAAGATTTGCATTAAGGTAACCTCTAGTTTCCAACAGCTTTTGCAGTCCTCTCAAACTATAAATATATCCATTTCAACAGTAACACTATATATTTTCTACACAAAAGAGATGCCAACATCAGTTACATTTCCACATATTGATTTGCATATATTTTTATATCAGCAGATATGCAAGGGAGAAAAGACAGACAGCAAGAGAGGACGAGAGACAGCGAGAGGCAAAGAACTGCAAGCTTGTTGGGTTGATCAAGTCTGAAGTCTCACAGGAAAATATGATTGCGCAACCAGACAGAGAAGAGACAGAAAAGGTAAGATCCTAGCATTTAAACACTTTCTCCATAACAAATGGGACAGGGTCCTATTCTACCCTGCACCACCCTCCTTAAGAGGAACCTGTTTTATTAAACAGGTTTCCAAAACGTTTACTGTCTAATAACAATTTTGATAACTTTCATAAATTAAGCACACGAGATTAAATAAAGTTTAAATTCATACATTTGTTTTCAGCCTTCAGAACCCTCAATTCCTGATCCATATCGTGACAGAAAATCAGCATTGCTATTCTCTTTACCAGATTTGTATATCACCATGAGTTTAAATGGCTGTAGTGCCAGGTACCACCTTGTGATTCTGGAATTTTTATCTTTCATTTGGTTAAGACAACAGAGAGGATTGTGATCAATTACAAGAACAAAATCAGTTCCTAGCAAATAAAACTTAAGGGACTCCATGGCCCACTTTGCTGCTAAACATTCCTTTTCGATAGTGGAGTACCTTTTCTCTCTGTCATGCAATTTCCTACTTATGTACAGAATAGGGTGTTCTGTCCCATCTACATTTTGACTCAGTACTGCACCTAGACCTACCTCGGATGCATCTATTTGTAGCAAAAATGGTTTATCAAAGTCTGGGCTTCTTAAAACAGGGGCAGAACATAATATAGCCTTTATGGCCTGAAAAGCTTCATCACACTCTAAAGTCCATTTCACATTATTTGGGTATCGTTTTTTCGTGAGTTCAGTGAGGGGAGTAGCTAACTCTGCAAAGCTGGGAACAAATCTTCAATAATAACCAGCTAGCCCTGTCATCAAGGCACAGGTCAGGAAGCATAGAGAAAACTAGGAGCAGTTGTAGAATTCACCCAAAATATTCATTTACAGTAGCAGTAACATAAAAAATAAACTTGTTCGGTGTAACTATTTACAAAGGAGAAATAAAATAAAATATTCCTTCAGTCTCTATGTGTCCCTTTTTCTTTTAATCTTTCTTGCAGTTGCAGCTTAGCTCCTTTATAAGTCCTTTCAACCCCCACTCTTAAGTCAAGCATCCTGTTTCTTGCAAAGTGTTCTGTTCTCATAAGTATCAGGCAGGAGCTGATAGAACACACTGTGCTTCTGAGGCCTCTTTTGCAGCTTTGCAAAGGCTGGAAGATTGCACTCAAATAACCTCTAGAGCTTACAATAGCTTTCTGCAATCATCTCAAAATATAATTATATACATTTCAACAGTAAAACTATATAGTTTCCAAACACAAGGGATCCCAATATCAGTTACATTTCCATACAGTGATTTGCACACATTTTAATATTAGCATGTATGCAAGGAGGAAAAACAGACAGCAAGGGAGGGCTAAGTGACAGTGAGAGGCAAAGAACTGCGAGGCCTGTCGGGTGATCAAGTTGAAGTCTCATAGGAAAATCTGGTTGCGAACCAGACAGAGAAGAGACATAAAAGGAAAGATCTTTGCATTTAAACACTTTTCCATAACAAATGGGATAGAGTCCTATTCTACCGGTCACATACACCCCTTCCTTAAGAAGGAACCTGTTTTATTAGACAGGTTTCCAAAACTTTATTAATTCTCTACTAACATTTGCTGCTTTCAGATATGCACATGTACATTATCTCTTTTTTATAACAGTACAGCAAAGAGTACAGTTTAAACCCATACATTTGTTTTTCAACCTTCAGAGCCCTCAATTCCTGATCCATATCCTGACAGAAAATCAGCATTGCTATTCTCTTTACCAGATTTGTGCATCACCGTGAATTTAAATAGCTGTAGTGCCCAGTACCACCTTGTGATTCTGGAATTTTATCTTTCATTTGGTTAAGCCAACAGAGAGGACTGTGCTCTGTTACAAGAACAAAATCAGTTCCTAGCAAATAAAAACTTAAGGGACTCCATGGCCCACTTTGCTGCTAAACATTCATTTTTGATAGTGGAGTACTTTTTCTCTCTGTTATGAAACTTCCTACTTGTGTACAGAATAGGATGTTTTGTCCCATCTACATTTTGACTTAGGACTGCACCTAGGCCTATGTCGAATGAATCTGTTTGTAGCAGAAATGGTTTCTCAAAGTCTGGGCTTCTTAAAACAGGGGCCGAACATAATGCAGCCTTTATGAATTAAAAAGCTTCATCACACTCTGGGGTCCATTTCCCATTATTTGGGTACTGCTTCCTTGTGAGTTCAGTGAGGGGAGTAGCTAACCCTGCAAAGTTGGGAACAAATCTCCGATAATAACTAGCCAGCCTTAAAAATAACCGGACATGCTTCTTTGTTTTAGGTATTGGGCTGTTAGCCACAGCTTCTATCTTAGAAACCTCTGGCTTGACTTCTCCATTTCCCAACACATAGCCCAAATATCTAGTTTCCTGCATGTCCAATGCACATTTAGTAGGATTAATTGTCAGACCTGCATTTCTGATAGCTTGGATAACTACTCATAGGTGTTCCAGGTGGCTTTTCCAGTCTGAACTGTACACCACATCATCATCCAGGTACACAGCACAATAACCAGTGTGAGGGGATAAAATGACATCCTTGTACCACTGGAATGTAGCTGGTGCACCATGTAAACCAAAGGGCATGGTCGTGAACTGATAGATTGCTATAGAGGTGGCAAATGCAGTTTTATCCCTGGATTCTTTAGCTCAAGGTATTTGCCAGTAACCCTTTGTGAGATTGAGGGTACTGATATACTTTGCACTCCCAGTCTGTCAACCAAATCATCTATTCTGGGCATAGGACAACTGTCAAATTCTGACACTTGATTAAGTTTCCTAAAATCAAGGCAGATTCTAACACCCTTCTTTTTGTTTACAATTACCATGGGAGATGACCAAGCACTCCTCGACTCCTCTATGATACCCAATTCTTTCATTGTTTGTATTTCCTTAAGCACATCAGCGCTTAACCGCTCTGGTAACCTGTATGTTTTTTGCCTAATAGGATGAGCATTCTTTGTCACTATTACATGCTCAACCCCTTTTGCTTGGCCTGGTACTGTGGTAAAAGTACTGTTAAATGTCTTTAGCACATTACGAATGTCTGCAGTTTGTTCTAAGGTTAAGGAAACATTCACCTTTACAGCATCAGCATTTACAGTTTGCTCCAGTCTGTCATAAGCTACATCAATATCTTCCTGATCAGTTTCTGGTAAAACCAGCAAAGCAGCTTTAGGCAATTTTTCAACCCATTTCTTGAGGAGGTTAGCATGGTATGTCTTAGTTTAATTTTTCCTGTGAGGCGTCTCAATCACGTAGTTAACAGTGCCAGTACATCCAAGAGCTTTATAAGGCCCTTGCCACATCACTAGCAGTTTATTTTCTGTTGTGGGTATGAGTAGCAAAACCTTTTCACCTGGCTCAAAAACTTTTCTTTTATCCCATGGTCATAATATACCTTCTGCTGGTTTTGAGCTTCTTCCTGATTACTATGGGCAATTTCAACATATTTTGCCAGCTTCTTTCTTAGGACACACATTTTTATTTATTTTATTTAGTTTTTGTTGACCAGGTAAGTGCACTAGACAAATCCTGCCTATTTTCAGGCACGACCTGGGGGAGGGGATACAGATGAATGCCAACTGACCTTGAACCAGATTAAGCTGTTGGTGGTATTTTTAGTGAATGAGGGAAATTTGGCCAGGACACCGGGGAAATTCCCCTACTCTTTTCGATAAGTGCCATGGGATCTTTAACATCCACCTGAACTACCACCAATCCAGGCAGATGGGACCTCGGTTTAACATCTCATCCAAAAGACGGCACCTCAGAAGTGCAGCACCCCTCTCATGCTGCACTACAGTGTCAGTACTGGGATATTAACCCAAGTGCCAGATGTGGGAACTGAACCCACAGCCCTCTGATCTCCCAGCCTCAGAGGCGAGTGTGCTACCTACTGAGCCACTGACACTTTTAGACATAAGATGTTATAGATTGTTTCTGAGGGGGATTATCTTCCTAAGTTTCTTTTATCACATCCAGTGGCCCTCTTAGCTGCCTACCATACAGCATTTCAAATGGTGAAAACCCTGTTGATGCCTGTGGCACTTCTCTGTAAGCAAAAAGTAGGTAAGGTAAGTATTGGCCCCTGTCTTTCCCTTTTACAAACCTTTTTAACATGCATTCTAGGATTTAGTTAAAATCCTCAACAAGACCGTCTGTCTAAGGGTGATAGGAGGAGGTTCTTATGGTAGTGATACCTAAGTCGGTACAGCTCCTTACGTAATGCAGCACCAAAATTACTACCCTGATCAGTAATAATTTCTTTAGGTATGCCCACTCTGCTGAAAAGTTTGGCAAGCTCTGCTGCAACTTTCGGGGCTGTAACAGTACACATTGGAATCATAGGAGCAGACTTATTTTTCCAGGGTTGCGGCCCCCAGAAGCTCTGAGGGGTTTACATGCTCTGTGATGAGTTTTGGGGCTTTTCTTAAAGAAAAAAACAAACATATTTTTGTTACATGTTCCCTACCCCTGATTTCAGGGAATATTTTGCTCCCTGGAATAAGAGATGTGGGAGACTCTGGCTGGCTGGAAAAGCAAAATGAAGCTCTCTTTTGCTAATCAAGTTCCAACAAATAAGATTTACTACTAGTCTACACTTCCCTCTCTTCCCTGATGCCACATTGTCAGCTTCCTGCAGAAACCAGAATTGCAACAGCCCTGAGCATAAAATGTAGTGTGCGTTTGAATATAAAACGTAGCCTCTACTTTAAAGTGGCCAGATTCACAACAGCTCATGAGCCAAGATCCCATCACTGTCAGAATTTTAATGTATTAAACTCGCTTCATTATGAAGATGAAGACCAGTTGGTGTTCAGAAAATTTGTTTTCAGAGAAATCAGAGTTCTACACACAAACACACACACCTTTTATGTGACTCACTAAAACTGTTTGAAACTTTTGTACAAGTTCACAGACTACTGTATGATTTTCACTGTGAACTTCTGCACCTATTTATGCACACTGCACCATACTAGTACCAGGTCATGCATGAAAAGTCAATCTTTATGTCATCAGTGTACTCAGTCAGATGATCAATAAAGTAAACAGAACCTTGGACACCTTATACCAAACTTCTGACCCTATACACAAAACATGAAACTTTCAGACCCTTACACAAACATCAGAACTCCAGAACCAGTTCACAAAGCTTAAAGCAGCAGTGCAATGTGGGCAAAAAAGTGACTCCCATCTTTTTCCAATATAAATTCCAGGCAGCTTCCAGTTTCATTTGGTCATAAAATGTTGTAATTATACCATTTTTTTAATTTTATAAATGTTTTAATTAAGTGTTTTTCACCCCTAAGAAAAAAAGATGGCCAACACATTTGACTTAGAAATAGCATTGAGGCCTAGTAATTGTTAAGATCAAGAAAATAAATAAAACTCACGGTGTGAAACCTAGGAGGTACCTAGAAAAAGTAAAATTGGCAGGTAGCTAATATTTTATTAACTGTAGCAGACTACAACTAGTGTTCTGGGAAAAAATATTTTTTGTTGCACTGTTGCTGTAAACCCTGCACCTCCCTAATTACAGCGTAGGCACACTGCGTCCAAATCTTTGAAAATCATCAAGCACAAAGTGCAAAATTCAGAATTGATGTACATTTATTTGTTGCAGCCCTAAATACCTTTTGATTTCTTGGAAACTGGATTTTCAGTCGAACAAGGAGGAGGAGGAGGAGGAGGAGGAGGAGGATTCAAATAAGGCTTCCAGGGAGCAACTGAGCAGGCATCACAGAACTGAAACAGTTAAACCTTCCTAACACCACCCGGTGTGCTCAAGTCACCCAACCCACTCACTCCTCGACCCCTTCTGGAGCAGCACCACAAAGCTATTCCGCTGCTCAACCTGCTGACCTTCCTTGCAACGTACTCACTTCTACTTGCTGCCTGGTGGTGTGGTGTGTCCCGGACTCCTGACTGGCTGACTCCCGACCAGATCCTGGACTCTCTCTCAGCCAAATGCTGACTCCCGCCACACCAGTTTTGATGGCTACTCTCCCCTTCCGGCTAAGCTGCTCCTCTCTTCTGGGCTGGATGGGCACCTGAACCACCACCTCTCCCGACTCCTTCGACTTTCTAGGCCGCCCCACTGCATGCCGCATGCACAACATGATGGAAGGACCTCCTCACTACAGAATCTATCAGACAGCAAAAGCACGCGTATCGCGCTTAATCAGCCCTCCCCCCGGCCAATCACAGTGAGTGTGGCAAGTTGAAAGCCACTTGCCAACCAGTCAAACAAATTTGATTTTCTTGGGGGGGGAGACAAACCAAGCAGGCAAAAGGCACCATTGGCGCCAAATTAATGTTAGATAATGCCAGCTAATTAAACAGCAGCCGGGGGGTGAGGCGGCGCGGTCACAAGCCCACAGAGGCCATGCACAGAAAACCAAACAAACAGCCGGGAAAAGGAAAAAAATGCAGCATGTGGCAAAATATTGCTGGGGCTCAGCCCAGGTCAAGAAATAAAACAAATAAGCTTCACTGATGAAAATTGCGCTCCTCGGGCTTCCGCCGGTGGAGGTCAGGACACCACCCCCCACCCTTCCTATGGTAGTGTGGTTCTGGACCATTTCTGCCTCAATTTAACCCCACTGCAGCCTGCAAAAAATTCTGGGGGCAGAGCCCTCATCTAATCTTCCCAGAGGGGTTCAGCTCCTCAGCCGCCCCTCCCCGGTAGTCAGCGCCTACGATTGGAACTGCTTCTGGGTATTGGGTAACATAGTCACATACTACTAGGATAAATCTATAACCCTTTTTACTTTTGTCTAAAGGATCAACCACATCCATTGCAATTCTCTCAAAAGGCACATCTATCAAGGGTAGGGGCGCACGGGGCACCTTGTCTTTTCTAGTGACTGGGGCTACTTTCTGACACTCAGCACAGGAATTACAGTAAGTAGCAATATCTTTATGAATTCCAGACCAGTAAAATCTATACAGCGATCTGGCAAGGGTGCGATCCCTCTGTGAGTGACCAGCCATAGGACAATCATGTGCTATCTGTAACAATTCTGTTCTATACTTCTGTGGTATAACCGATTGTTCTGTCTGTTCCTGTGTCTGAGGTTTAACCCAAACTCTGTACAGTAACCCATTATATTTTTAAACATTGGTCCACCCTGTTTGGTTTCACCCCAGCTGCTTAAAATAACCCTGGAGAGAAACATCATTAGCTTGTTCTGAAAAAATCACAATCAGTTATCAATTTAGTTTCAGCATTTTCATATTTTAACCCTTCATGTCCATCAGTCATTTGTTGCCATAGTTTCTTAAGGCTTCGTCTTTCTTTCCTTCCTGGATTTCTGGATCTTGCAACTGTGCTCAGACAAGTCCAAATCAAAATCATTGAAAGGAAAAGTGTCCCCACCATCTGAAATTTTCTTTGCCTGAGCTCGTCACCACTTCTGTTGAAAACATCAAGATTTACTCCCTCCTTGATCAATTCAGTAAACCCTGTGGTAATTTTTCTGACACCTCCTGCTTAAAACCCCAAAAATTAGTGGGTGAACAATCCAACGCTTGGTGAATTCTGCTTCACAATGACAGGAAGAGCCAACATCGAAGGATCAAAAAGTGACCACTATGAAGGCTTGGCCTCCACAAACCAGTTATCCCTGTGGTACTGTTTTGCTCTCTGGTTGGATCCATTTTATCAGGAGTTCTCCGAGTCGGGTGAAGGCTTCTCGAGGATTGTCAACTGAGTTGTATCTCAGAGATCGAAATCTCTGCCTGTAGGTCTCTCCGGAGATGTCATACCTTTCCAGGATTTCGCTTTTCACCAGGTAATAGTTTTCTGACTGTGCAGAGTCCATATTGCTGTAGGCAAGTTGAGCCTTCCCTGTCAGGTAGGGTACCAGTCTGATTGTCCACTGCTGCTTTGGCCATTAGCAGGCTGTGGCAACTCTTTCAAAAGTTGTCGGGTATGCTTCAATATCATCTGAGGAACACATCTTGGTAAGCTTAATGGCTTTTAAGTTGCTTACATTTTGTTGCTCATCTGGATCTGTGCGGATCTTCTGCCTTTGATAGCTTGCAAGGCATCCAGCCATTGCTGCTCCTGTCACTCATCATCACTTCTCTCTCTGTGCTTCTCAACGCTGAACCTCTTTTTATTGTATAGCCCACCATTTGAAAAAGTCCATCAGGCTTTTAGGTTCTGTCATTGCCTGTTCTTTTTCCATGACTTGTGCTGGCTTAACAAACTCAGACTGGACTTCTATCTCTGCTAGTTTGGCTGTCATTCTCCTGGTAACCACTCCTGGAGTTGCTGCTGCAGAATCCATACCTTCCTCTGTGCTTACCTGGTACTAGGTCCAATACCCACGTACAAAACTCTTGTCTTAGGGTATGCGCGGCATAAATCCCACTTAGGCTGACACCATCTGTCGTTGAGGCACTGGTCAGGAAGCATAGGAAAACAAGGAGCACTTGTAGAATTCACAAAAAATATTTATTTACGGTAGCAGTAACATAAAAAACAAACTTGCTCAGTATAACTATTTACAAAGGCAAAATAAAATAAGTGTTTTCTTTAAGTCTCTGTGCCCCTTTTCTCTAATCTCTCTTGCAGTTGCAGCTCAGCTCTTTATATGTCCTTCCATCCCCACTCTTAGCAAGCGTCTTGTTTTTGTAAATATCAGGCAGGAGCTACTAGAACACACTGTGCCCAAGCTGAGAGACCCCTTTTTCACAGCTTTTGCAAAAGGCTCAAAGATTTACACTAAGGTAACCTCTACTTTCCAACAGCTTTTTGCAGTCCTCTCAAATTATAAATATATACATTTCAAGAGTAACACTATATATTTTCTAAACAAAAGAGATCCCAACATCAGTTACATTTCCATATATTGATTTGCATACATTTTCATATCAGCGGATATGCAAGGGAGAAAAAGACAGACAGCAAGAAAAGTCTGAGAGGCAAAGAACTGCAAGCTTGTCAGGCTGATCAAGTCTGAAGTTTCACAGGAAAATTTGGTTGCACAACCAGACAGAGAAGAAACAGAAAAGGAAAGATCCTTGCATTTAAACACTTTCTACATAACAAATGGGACAGGGTCCTATTCTACCCTGTCACACATGCATCAAGTGCACCAAAAGGGATGCCACCATATTCTCTCCATAGTTCCTGATGTTTTGCCAGGAAGCCTGACTTCCTGTGGACTTCTGTTTCGGTGTCTCTGCTGATGGAGCTAGGCCAGAGAATTACCTACAATACACACAAAGATTGAAAGACAGTTAAATGGCCCTATAAACTGACCTCTGACACCGCAGCAAAACATAACAAAGCCACTGAACATTGGTAAAACAAAAAGGGTGAAGGCACATGAACTGCTGCAAGGAGACTGTGTTCTGTAAAGAAACTTGGGACTGACAATGAAGCACAACATTGCTGACTGATGGGACAATGTCCATTACATTGTAATGGAAAAGATGCAAGATACGCCCGTGTACAAGATTCATCCTGAAGGAGAGTTAAGCAGATGCCAGACTATCCACTAAAACCATTTGTTGCCTGTTGGACAACTGCCACCCAGTGATGTTCCAGAAACAACAGAATTTCCAGACCTCTCTACTACTCAATCTGCTCAGGAAATCAGAAATAGTCCACCCACAACTGATGCTCAAGTAGATCAGGATGAATCAGACTCTAAATCAGAAGGAGGGGTGTACTATCCTACAAGAGCGCTCACCAGACTGTTCAGGGGATCAAATGGAACATCAAGTAATGTGTCAAATGTGCCTCTTGCAAACGCCACACCAACAGCCTAGACATGGGTGTGAGACATGTGGTTCCCACTTCTAGACTGGTCTGTCCTGCAGAGGAGGAAGAGGAAAAAGCCAGAGAGGTCCAGACGACTGTGGACAAAGACAGCCTGATTCATGTCCTGAGGTACCTAATACCTGCATCTTCGAGCTGCCCCCACACACCACCAAATCGCAGCCTAGAGTATCTGCTCCTGCAGGAAGGAGGAACACAGGCACAAGCAGACACGAAGCTGGTAATACCAGAACCATGAGCACTCTTAGAATGTGCCCTGCAACCAGGAATTCTACTCAAAGTTTGCCATCAAATCTACAGATCTGGCCAATGGGCCAGGAGTCACAAATACCTCATCTGAGGTTTTGCCATTTTAGCAACTGCATGGCCTGTGGGGTTTGAGTTTACCAAAGTGTTTTGTTCTGTTTAAGTGCACCACCTGTGCCAACCAGCTGCAATATCACCAGGCCTGCACCGCTCTACAGCTGGGTACCCAGTGAAGCACAGTGAGCATCCTAAGGTTTTATAGGGTTTAAACTAGTACCAGTGGTACATGGGTAGTGACCCCAGTATAGGTGCACTGGCAGTACTAAGGCTTTTACAGTATTTACTCTGCCACCGCACTGCCTTGCCTTGTTGGGGTGGGCACTGCTAGTGTGTTTTAAAGTGCTTTACAGGTCAAGCTTAATTGGCGCCTACCTTGGCCTCAGTACTGCAAAGTTCATGAGATTAACAAAACAAGAGTTGCTCTGCATTTCCCCATCTTGTGTGACTATCCCCCGATAAATATTTTATTGGTATTTTACATTTTGTTTTGTGAGCATATTATTAGCGGTACAGTAAGTCACTAACTGCACTTTTGTTGATTTTAAGGTTGCACTGTGATTTTCATGTGTAGGGGACCCTGTGGGGAGGTTGGGGAGGCACTGCATCCAAGAGGGTCGTACAATTCTGACACCAGGCCCACATAAACTTTACTCTGGGTGGAGACACCACACAAAACCTAAAATATCTGAATATAAGCCCCCCCCATCTGGAAAATCAGAAACCAAGCCTCTCAACCTTGCTGGAGTCAATAAGGCAGGGGTAGTAACTGCAACATCCACGATGACACAGTTACAACATCATTAAATAGAAACACAGAAACACAGACTGATGGCAGATAAGGACCGCTTGACCCACCTAGTCTGCCCATCTCCCTACCAATTGGATAAGCCGCAGATTCTACGTAACCAACAGCCTACTTCCTCCTACCCCTCATTATAATTGCCTTATGTCTGTCCCATGCATTCTCGAATTCTCCCACTGTTTTTGACCCCATGACCTCCTCAGGAAGGTGGTTTCATGCGTCCACCACCCTCTCCATGAAAAATAGTTCTTCACGTTGCCCCTGAGCCGTCCCTTCTCAATCTTCAAATTGTGCCCTTGTTTTTGCACATCTCTTTTCTAAAAGATGCTCCCATCTTGGACTCTGTTTTTTATCTTCAGATACTTAAGTTTCTATCATGACCCCCTCTCCTCCTTTTCTCAAGGGTATACATATTAAGCACTTTTAGTCTATATTTGTATTGCTTCTGTTGCAGATCCTGCACCATTTTAGTTGCCCTCTTCCGGACTGCCTCCATCCTGTCTATGTCCCTGCAGAGATGGGGTCTCCAGAACTGCACGCAGTACTCCAGATGGGGTCTTGTTTATAGTACTCAAGATTCCTCAAATTATAAGAAAACCAGTATCTGATCCCTTTGCTTGATGTTCATACCTACATTTGTTATTTTGTTCAAACCTTGCTATCAGCAGAGTTTAGTGCTGGACAATTTCTACCGTAACTCTTGACCTTCTGAGTACAACAACTCTCCATTGAATAACACTCTTTGGTCTTTATGCTGGAGGTGCTTGAAACCCCAGGAGTAAAGGGTTTAGGGGCCACTTGCATGTACATGCCAATCAAGCATGGGATATGTGTTGGTAAATCTAAATATGTACAGACTTGAGGCAAGAGAAGGAGAGTGGGGACATGATTGCAACATACAAGTACTTCCACAGGGTAAATAAAGTGGATAACGGGAATTGTTCAGACTGAGTGGGAACACAAACACCAGGGGCAACTCCATGAAGCGGGCAGGGACAGGTTTATGAGAGATACCAGGAAGTAGTTTTTCATGGAAAGGGGTGATGGAAGGGTGGAATTGGCTGCAGGAAGAAGTAGGCTGTGTGAAATCAGTGGGAGGGATGTAAATGAAGGTAGGGCAGATGCAAGGGCTTGGTAAAGACCACACCAGACAGGGAAGAGGGAAGGGGAGGGTGAAGAGCTTCTAGGGCACTCTCATTCAACATTAGTTGAGAAGAAATGGGCACACATGTTAGGCCAACGGGCCTTTTTCTGCCCACAGATTCTATGTTTCTATGCACCAGTACTAGGGGTGTAATGATACAAAATTTCTACTGGATATCAGATATTTATTTCTGACAACCGGATCACGTCAGATATAAATGGGTTGGATAATTAGAAAAAAAAATACAGCAAACAAGTATATTTTGGCAAATAGGTTTATTCCATAAAAAAACACTTGTGTATTTCTAAAAAAGAGCCACAAATACAATAAATATGACTTCTGCCACATAAAATATTCTCATGTTTTGAATTCCATCATGCTGTGCTTTAAAAACAGAAGCATGTTTGCATTTTCTGGTAAACGTATGGATCTTCTATCTGTGATGATGTTTCCAGCTGCACTAAAGACACGTTCACTTTGGATACTGGTTGGTGGCGCTGACAGAAATCTTTCTTACTAAAGTATTCCGGTTCTTAACACTGCTGCAGATTACAGCAACCCGAAGTTAACAGATACTCATTTTAATAATAGCAGCAACACCCGAACAGTACAGACTACAGCTGTCACGTGTGTCATGCGGTGGCAGCCCGTGAACTACAGTACTAATTTAGTTAGTTACACCTGCTTTAAAGTCCAAGGGCTGCCACGTCACTGAAACATCATCAGCTTTACCAACCCCTTCAGTTCTGTGTCTGTGTGACTGCTGGTTCTATGTAACAGTGGGGCTAAGCAGAGCCGAAGTTAGCTAAACGCACCACTGTGTCTGCAACTTGAACTCTGTTGGAGGAGGATCACTTAATCTAACAGCTAACATGCTCTTGCCTCCTTGCTGTCACCCAGGGCCACTTCCTCCTCCCCTATATGTTTGTCCTCCAGTTGGCTTACTATTTGGTCCTTCACAAAGAAATTAGCAGATGATCTCTTTAAGCCCTTAGTGCAAGGTGGGTGAACCAGTCATCAGGGGTTGGAAACAAAGAATCCTTATTTTTTTCCCTGCCCACGGCCGCCGGTACATCTGCCCAATCATGGACCCTTGAGCTCCCACTTCTATAGTGGCCGCGGCTCCCCCGACACCCCTGGCTTTCACCCAAGGGTGGGGTTGTGGCACCAGGGCTAATGCCGCAATCGTGGGACTGAATCGGGGAGCCAGCCTGGAAGCTAATCAAAGCCAACAGCAGGCTTCACTCATGGCGCCATGTTTATTTTTTCAGGTGTACTCCCCGGGATGGGGATGTGCAATGACACCAGCGCTTGCCCCCCGAAACTAGGTGCTGGCAGCTTGAGATACCCCGCCTCAGCCAGGAGTCTCTACACGCGGACACACACCGACCCTCCTCCTGGAGAAGGAGAGCAGCCCAGTGGGCCCTCTATCCTTCTCCCCCCAGCCTACCCTCTGGCTCCCCGGGTCTGTTCTCGAACCCGGGTCGCCAGCATCGCAAGCAGAAATACAACCACTGTGCTAGCAGGCTGGCCCACTGAACAAAGAATCCTGTTAGCCATGTGGAGCTCCAACTGAAAGGGGGGGGTAGCGTCACTATGGCGGTGGGGGTTTAGCAGTCCAAAAGTGCACTGCTCTCAAGAAGAAAAGAGAAATGGTGAAAGACAGAGATTTGGTCACCATGTTTCTGGCGGGACATTTGCTTTCACCTGTTAATATTTTGTCTTGTACATGCTACTGGAGCTAACCTGCAGGAAGACTTGTATTTGATTAAGCTGTTATATTGTGATCTTATGATCTTACAGATTCTAAATCAAACTGGCTTGATAACACAACTCAGCAAACAAAAGTGCAAATAAAGATTTTTATTCCCTATACACCAATAACATGGACAACAAAGGATATACAATACCTGTTGGGAGTAGGTAACCCTCTTACACCAGGTGTTGTATAAGATTTGCTACATAGATACATATATACACAGATGTTGATGGCAGATAAGGGTCTGCGGGCCACCTAGTCTGCCCATTTGCGTGCATAACTGTGCTTCTTCAAGCTTCCCTAGAACTATGTTGTCCCCTTCCCCCTCCCCCGACTACGAGGATCCCCTGATGCCTATCGCATGCATTCTTAAATCCTGTAATCGTTTCTGCCCCCACTGCCTCTTCCGGCATGGCGTTCCATTTGTCCACCACCCTCTCCGTGAAGAAGTACTTCCTCACGTTCCCCCTGAACCGCCTTCCCCTCAGTTTTATCCCATGTCCCCTAGTCCTGGAGAATCTTTTTCTATGAAACAATTGTGTTTTCCTGCACCTTGTTCCACCCTATGAGGTATTTATATATGTCGCAATCATATCCCCTCTCCCTACTCTCTTCCAGGGAGCACATATTTAAGTCTTTCAGCCTGTCCTCATAGGTTTTGTGATGTAATCTTTGCACCATCTTGGTTGCCGTCCTCTGAACTGCCTCCACACGGTCTATGTCCTTACGTAGATAAGGTCTCCAGAACTGGACACTGTACTCGAGGTGTGGCCTAACTAATGTCTTGTATAGTGGAATTATGACCTCCCTTTTCCTGCTGGTGATACCCCTGCCTATGCATCCCAGCATCCTGTTTGCTTTTCCTGCTGCCTTGTCGCACTGACTTCCCACCTTGAGGTTACCAGAGATGATAACCCCTAGGTCCCTTTCCTGCTTGGAGTATTCTATATCCTCCCCCCCCCCCCAGCTGACATGCTGTTCCTGGTTTCTTGTGTTCCATGTGCATTATTTTGCATTTCTTTGTATTAAATCTCAACTGCCACTCCCTTGACCAGTCCTCAAGCTTATGCAGCTCTTTCCTCATTCTGTCCACACCCTCTGGCATGTCCACCCTGTTGCAGAGCATTATTTCATCAGCGAACAGGCAAATTCTCCAGTCTAGGTCACTTGTAATGTCACTGATAAAGATACTGAATAGGACCGGTCACAGCACTGTGCCTGTGGCACCCCACTGGTCACCTTTCCCTCTGAGGAGTGACAGCCATTTACCACCACCCTCTGTGTCCTGCTATCCAGCCAGTTCCCCACCCACCACACCACCATCCTACGCACTCCCATGTTCCCCAGCTTGTTTAACAGCCTTCTATGTGGCACAGTATCAAAGACCTTGCTGAAGTCCAGGTAGGCCATATCCACCCTCCAACGATCCACCTCCCTTGTCACCCAGTCGAATAGTCTGGCACGACCTCCCTCCAGTAAAACCATGTTGCCTTGGGTCCTGTAGACCGTTGGCAACCAGGTGTTCTACTATTCTTTCCTTCAAGTGTTTCCATTTTCTTCCCACTACTGAGGTTAGGTTAACTGGTCTGTAGTTTCCCACTTTTGTATAGGGGACTACATCAGCTGTCCTCCAGTCTTTGGGTACCTTTCCTGTTTCCAGTGCCTGGCTGAACAAGGGTTGCCAGAGGTTTAGCCACCACCTGCCTTAGCCCCCTCAGCACCTTGAGTACTCCTTCTGGCCCCATACCTTTATCGACTCTTATTCCTTCCAGTTCCTTTAGGACCCTTTCCTGTGAAAAAGGACTTGTACCCATTTCCGTGCCCTTCCTACCTTTTCTACTCCATTCTGGCCCAATACCCACCCCCTCCTCTGTAAAGACTGAGTAGAAGTATCTGTTCAGTATGTCTGCTTTGCTGTTGTCACCCTCCACTCTACTCCCATCCTCCCTTTTCATCCTCATTATCCTTCCCACTTTGCCCTGCTTTTTTCACTGACGTATCTGTAAAGGTTCTGTCCCTCAACCACTGATTTCGCAATGCATTCCTCTGTTTGTGCTTTGCCTTCCCTACTGCCCTCCCTGCCTCCTTTGTTTCTCCTGGTACCTCTCCCTGTCCCCTTCTGCCTGTCTCTTTTTGCTGTTTGAATGTGATTTTCTTGGCTTTCACTTTCTCCGCTACCTCCTTAGAATACCATAATGGTCTCATCTTCCTTTTCCCCAGCTAACCTGTTTTACACATAATTGTGTTGCCCTTGTCTTCCCTGTTTTAAATACTGCTCCCAGTTTCTCCACCCCTACTTTCCTCCCTATTCCAGCTAGTGCCTCCTGTTGTCCTTGTTATTCGTGTACAGGGAATAAAAACCTTTATTTGCACTTTTGTTTGCCGAGTTGTGTGTTACCAAGCCACGCTGGTTTAGAATCTGTAAGATCATAAAATCACAATATAACAGGGCAGAGAATGCATTTTGGCTAAAAATGTTTTTGTACCAAATCTTATACAAGGATGAGTACAATATATTTGCATTACCCAAACAGGGAAAGACATACTCTGAAAGAGATGCATGCTAAACATCTAAACTACTATAGGTTTAAGTACATAAATGGGTTGTTACATTCAGCGAGCACCCTGAAATAGAATTTAGCTAATCATCAGTGAGTAACCAAGCTCCAGAGTAACACAATCTTTACAACAAAAATGCTGCCGTGACCACTAATACATCCTTGTGAATACGAACATACGAACATACAAAATTTGCCAGCAGATAAAGGCCTAGAGGTCTATCAAGTCTGCTGAATGTGCAGCTAGCACCCTTATCCTGCAGCTGCCCTCCCTTCCACCCTTCCCTTCATTAACCCTCCCTTGTCCTGTCCCATCCTCGCTTGAAGCAGTCCACTGTTCTACTGCATACCACTTCTGCAGGTAACGATTCCACCCAGCCACCACCTCTCTGTAAAAGTGTCTCCTCATCTCCCTCCTGAACCTTCCTCGCTCCAGTCTCATATCATGGCCCTGGTGGCCCTCCCTCCTTACTTTGAACAGCCCCTCTGTACCTGTCTTGTTTATTCCTTTCATGTATTTAAAGGTTTCAATCATGTCCCCTGTCTCTCCTCTCCTCCAGTGAGTACATGTTCAACTCCTTCAACCTCCTCTCATATGATAAGTCCCCCAGACCCTTGATCATCTTTGTCGCCCTGCGCTGCACTCCCTCCAGTAACTTAATGTCCCACTTCAGACACGGACGCCAGAATTGCACGCAGTACTCCAGGTGTGGTCTAACTAATGACCCATACAGTGGCAGAATCACCTCCTCCCTCCTCTAGGATATACCCCCGTATTGTTACAATTCCAGATACAGAGCTTGAGCTTAGCTCTTTTCACAGATTAGTTAGTTGACCTGTGATGAGTACTGCTCAGAGTCTTTTTCCTCCTCTGTTCAAGTAGATATTCTAGCTGGTAAAGTCCTCCTTGCCCCAGCCGAGGAGGACCCTACCAGGCCAGGGGGAGTGCAGCTAGCCCAGACAGAGGAGGAGAAGAATCTGGGTGTGCCTCATCACAGGTCAATGAACAACTCGGCACAGTGTAGGAAGGCAGCTGCAAAGGCCAACAAAAAAACATAAATAAAAACACAATAAAAAAACAGAGGGAGTACCTCTCCAAAACACTCACAGAAAGAACTGCGTTCAAAATGTAATTTTACTTTCAGAGGGGAAAGCATACATGTACCTTATGACACTTGCTTGAAATGTGTTAAAAAATACACATGAAGAGTAAAGTGTAAAAATACCATTCGAGGGGTGTAATAATGGATGAATGTTGCTCAACGGAGAAGATACTCTGGAAGAACAAGTTAAAGTAAGTGACCTTCCTATCATCCTAGAGTCAGTCTCTTCATAGGGAACCACCATTGGTCAAGTAACTAGCAGCATCCTTGAGAAATGGGAAGGGGGTGAGAACCCCACATGTAGGAGGAAACTCCTTATAACATCGCTTCAATTAGATGTTCCAGCAGAGAACAGCTCAATAACCTAGCTTGAAAGAAAGTCTACAGTATTAGGTTTACTGAGAATGACAGCAGAAGAAAAAAGCTGCATACAGCTTAGGTTTCGCTAAACAAACCTAAAGCCCACTGCCACCTATAGGAAAAACCTTCCGCCTAAAAGACCGGTTTCTAGTGGTCACTAGAAAATAAAAACATAAAAACTGCTGGCAGAGGAAGGCCTTGAGGTCTATCTAGTCTGTCCATGAGGGTTACACGCCTCTACATAGAAACACAGACTATGACGCAGATAAGAACCGTTGGCCCACCTAGTCTGCTCATTTCCTACCTATTGGATAAGCTGCAGATTCTAGTTAACCAACAGCCTACTTCCTCCTACCCTCCCACTATAATTGTCTTATGTCTGTCCCATGCATTCTTGAAGTCCCCCACTGTTTTTGACCCCACGACCTCCTCAGGAAGGACATTCCATGCGTCCACCACCCTCTCCATGAAAAAATACTTCCTCATGTTGCACCTGAGCCATCCCTCCTCTACCTTCAAATTGTTCCTCCTTGTTCTTGCACATCTCTTTTCTAAAAGATGCTCCCCTCTTGGACTTTGTTTATTCCATTGAGGTACTTGAATGTTTCTATCATGTCCCCCTTCTCCCTCCTTTCCTCAAGGGTATACATATTAAGCTCTTTTAGTCTCTCTTCATATGGCTTCTGTTGCAGACTTTGCACCATTTTAGTTGCCCTCCTCTGGACTGCCTCCATCCTGTCTATGTCCTTGCGGAGATGGGGTCTCCAGAACTGCACACAGTACTCCAGATGGTCTCACCAACTGTCAGTACAGAGGGATAACAACTTCCTGTTTTCTACTGGTGATGCCTCTCCCTGTGTATCTCGGTATCCCCCCAGCCCTCCTTACTGCCTTCTCACATTGCTTGCCTACCTTAAGGTCATCTGATATGACTACCCCCAGGTCCCTTTCCATATCTGTTGTTGTTAGTACCTCCCCCTCAGGGGTCAACCTTAACCTTTTTTTGCACTAGCCAGCCGGGTTAGTGAACCAGAGATTGCACTAGCCGCAGAAGTTTGCAGTTCACAGTCAGTATGGTTAACAGTGATTTGTTAAACGAAAGGCAATAAAATCGTTGCCTGCCAACAGTCTGGCCACCTACCAACTGATTTTGCACTGTGCCTTTAACTGCAAACTGCACATAGAGTACACTGTCTCAGCTTCTGTAACTGAAGAGTCAGTGGTTCTGTCACCATGACGGAAATAAACTGTGTTCCCATCATTTTTCTCATAGCCATGTGTTCAACCTCGGCTACATAGTGGATAAAGTTGCAGGCATATTTGTCACTCTGATATGCTGAACTGATATTCAGCCTTTCAGATCATCAAGAGTGCATATCACACAGTCTGTGAAAGGACGTCCTTTCTTAACAATTGCATGCCATGTGCAAAACAGTTTATCCAGATGGTTAAGGTTGCTTCATTCATGTTCTTCAGCAATCCCGCTGCATTATTTGTCCCTGGAGTAGCAGTGCTGGCATCCTCCTTTTCCTTTGCCCTAACATGAGCTTCACTGATATTATGGGATGAGACAGAGTCAAGCCGGAAGTTATCTTTACAAAAACGAAAATTACTGTTATTGCCCACCTTACCCATCTGTATTTCATGTTTGATACATAAATGGCAGAACATCAGATATTTTGCACCATTATACCTCAACCAGTCATATTTTTCTAGCCACCACTGCTGGAACTGATGGCTTCGCTTTGTCTTTTCGTACCCATGATCTTTTATTCATTTGTCTTCGTCAGCATGCTTTCTATTAATGTTAGCTGGGTCACTAACTTTAATATATTTTCACATTTTCAGATTTGTAGTTAATAAAGTTGTGTCTTGAAAAGTATGTGTGTCTTTTTCTTCCTTTTTTCCTTCCTTTTCCCACCCTGGCCACAGATCCCAGAATTGCTTGATTGTCCCAGTTCTATTAAAAAATGTTCACCAAAAAAAAAAAAAAAGTAAGGATAAATTCAGCAGCATCAACCCATACTGTTATTTATTTATTTTATTCTTTGGCAACCAAGTAATTCCCATTGAGCACAAGACCCATTTACAGGATGGCCCAGGAATACAGGGAGGTTATGGCCCTGTTCACACCATGGGACGCAGCAACACATTTCAAGCAATCGCTTTAAAACATGGATTAATGCTTACTGTGCCACTGCATCCGACTGCTAAAGTGTGTTCTAAACCATGTTGTTTCCTTCACCTGAATAATGCTACTGAGTTCTGATTGTCAAGCTGGATCCAGACTTTTCACCATTGCGCATTCACAGGGCAGCTGGGATTGAGCCCCATTGCATCCTGGAACAAGCTCTGGGAAGCCATGTTATCCTGTTCACACTGCCAGTAAGTTCGATGAATCTTGAACTATTTCAAACCGTACTCAAGCCTATCTCGAATCAGGGTTTGAGCACGGTTTCTAAAATGGTTCAGGAAGTGTGTTCAGTATGAACACGAATCATGCTTGGGGTACTGAAATGTTTTACCACAAATAAAACGCTTTAAGTACCCCAGTGAACAAGGCTCAGTGACTTGCTTAGGTCACACAGTATGCAAGTGGAGGGGTGGGAATTTGAACCCAGATCTGCTGTATTTAAAAAGCCCATTCACAACCTGTTGCTCTCTGTTAAATACTCTACAAATGACTTGGCTCAACATGAGTTTAGAGCAGTGCAGAAGGACTTTGTAGAATTGGGGAGGGGCCTAAGACAAGTAACACACACAGTATCCTTCTCAGAGGTGCTGCCTGTCAATGGCATGAGTGAGGCGAGGGTACTTTGCACCATGCAGTTTAATGAATGGTTGAAAAAATGGTGTGGAGAACAGGGGTTTGGCTTCATTGGGGACTGGGGTTCCACCTGGAGGGACACCAGCCTATACTGGCAGGATGGTCTGCATCTGTCCAGGAAGGGAACAAGTCTTTTGAGCAATCAGTTTAAATGCTTCATTGGCAAGCTTTAAAACTAGTCAAGGGGGGAGGCACTGATAAGCAGCAGGAAAATCCCAGCCTCCCTACAAAACAGGGTACTAAATGAGAAAAGACCGAGGTAGAAAGGTCAGTGGGGATGCTGCAACAGAAGGTAAAGCCATCAAAAATGGAGAGCAATGAGTACCAATGCCCGTAGTCTGAGTAACAAGCTTCCTGAATTAGTGGCCTTGATGGAGGAGGAACATCTGGATATCGTGGCAGTCACAGAAACATGGTACACACAAAACCATGACTGGGACATAAACATACCAGGATACACTATCTACAGGAGGGACAGGGAGGGTAAAAGAGGAGGAGGAGTAGCTCTTTACATAAGGGAAGGAATCAAAGCAACAGAACGAAAGGGAAAACAGGGAGGAGAAGAAGCACTGTGGGTAAATTTGGAGACCGGCAATGGAACCACAATCCGCACAGGGGTTGTATACAGATCCCCTTCTCAGGGGGAGGAAATGGACAAGGAAATGATAGAAAGTATACTTAGAATGGCAGAAAAAGGGGAGATATTGCTGATGGGTGATCTGAATATGCCAGATGTTAACTAGAGTGCAGTTGCAGCAGCCACTTCGAAGAGTGGGGTTATTCTAGATGCCCTACAGGGGGCATGCCTTAGACAACTAGTATTGGAGCCCACTCGAGAGGGAGCAATCTTAGACCCGGTTCTCTCAAATGGAGATGAAGAGAGAATCTCAGATGTAGAAGTGGGTAGCCATCTGGGAACTAGTGACCATCAAACAGTATGGTTCACAATAAACACAGCAATAGAGTCAAGTCATACAAAGGCAAAAGTGCTGGACTTTAGGAGGCTGACTTTGCCAAATGGGTGAGTGCCTAAGGAATGCACTAGCAAATGGGCAGGAAGGAGGTGGAAGAACAATGGGAATAATAAAACTGCCATCACAGAGGTAACAAGCCTTTGTGTGAAGCAAATAAACAAAACAAAACAAACGATGTAAGAAACCACTATGGTTCTCAAAGGAAGTGGCAGTGAAGGTTCTAGAGAAAAGAAAGCATTCAGGAAGTACAAGGAATCACAGAAGGAGCAGGACAGAGAACTGTATCAGTTAAAGCAAAGGAAGCTGGGAAGGCAGTCAGAACAGCAAGGCCCAAACCGAGGAAAAGATAGCCAACTCGGTTAAGAAGGGGATAAAACCTTTATAGGTACATCAGGAGCAAAGGAAGACCAAGGGAGGGATAGTGAGGCTTAATAAAGGGAGGGAGGGTGGGCAGAGGTGACTGTGAAAAGGCAGAGATACTAAACAAATATTTTTGCTCAGTATTTACAATGGAAGAGGGGAGTACCTAAACAAACAGTAGAAACACTCTGGATACAGAAGTTGATACAAGCCCATTTACAGAAGAAAGGGTTCTGAAAGAACTCTTAAACTGAAGGTGGACAAAGCAATGGGGCCTGATGGGATTCATCCCAGAATTCTAAAAGAACTAAGGGTAGAACTAGTGACACCACTGACTACCCTCTTTAACAAATCATGGGAGGATGGGGTGGTACCCGAGGACTGGAGGAGGGCAGATGTGATTCCCCTTCACAAAAGTGGGAGCAAGGCAGAAGCAGGAAACTACAGACCTGTTAGTTTAACCTCAGTGGTAGGAAAATGATGGAATCACTTGAAGGAAAGAACTGTCGAGTATCTAGAGGCCAGAGGGGCACAGGACCCAAGGCAGCATGGATTCACAGCGGGAAGGTCATGCCAGACAAATCTGATAGATTTCTTTGACTAGGTGACCAAAGTAGTAGATCAGGGAGGAGTTGTGGACATGGCCTACCTAGACTTTAGCAAGGCATTTGACACAGTCCCACTCAAACGATTAATATACAAGTTAGCCAGCCTAGGAGTGGGTCCCAAGATGACAGCCTGGGTAAAGAATTGGCTGGAGAATAGGACACAGAGAGTAATAGTAAATAGAGTCCACTCTGAAGAAAGGGGGGTTACTAGTGGGGTACCGCAGGGTTCAGTATTAGGACCGGTCCTCTTCAATGTCTTTATAAGTGAGATTGCAGAGGGACTGGAAGGAAAAGTACGTCTCTTTGCAGATGACACAAAGATCTGCAACAGAGCTGATGCACAAGGTGGGGTGGAAAGGATGAGACGGGACTTGGCAAGGTTAGAGGAATGGTCAAATGTATGGCAGCTTAGATTCAATGCTAAGAAGTGCAAGGTAATGCACCTGGGAAACAAAAATCCAGGGGAAGAGTACACAATGGGGGGTGAGATACTAACAACAACAAAAATGGAAAGGGACCTGAAGGTAGTCATATCAGATGACCTAAAGGTGGGCAAGCAATGTGAGAGGGCAGCAAGGAGGGCTGGGGGGATACTGGGATGCATAGGGAGAGGCATCACCAGTAGAAAACAGGAAGTTATTATCCCTCTGTACAGACAGCTGGTCAGACCCCATCTGGAGTACTGCATGCAGTTCTGGAGACCCAATCTCCATAAAGACATAGACAGGATGGAAGCTGTCCAGAGGAGGGCAACTAAAATGGTGCAGGGTCTGCACCGAAGACATATGAAGAAAGACTTAGGAGCTTAATATGTATAGCCTCGAGGAAAGGAGGGAGAGGGGGAACATGATAGAAACGTTCAAGTAACTCAAGGGAATCAACAAAGTCCAAGAGGGTAGCATCTTTCAAAAAAAGAGGTGTGCAAGAACAACGGGACACAATTTGAAGATGGGGGGGGTGGCTCAGAGGTAATTTAAGGAAGTATTTTTTCACAGAGAGGGTTGTGGATGCATGGAACGGCCTTCCGGAGGAGGTTGTGGAGTCAAAAACAGTGGTTGAATTCAAGCATGCATGGGACAGTCATAAGGCAATTCTAGGGGGTGGGGCAGGAAGAAGTAGGCTGCTGGTTAACTAGGATCTGCAGCTTATCCATTAGGTAGGAAATGGCAGACTGGTGGGTCAAGCGGTCCTATCTGCTATCAAATTCTATGTTTCTATGTTACAGCTTTCCTTCCATGACAGCCATGTATTCTGATATGCTTTGACTACCTTCTTAATAATTGAACTATCAGTACTTGTGGTATCCTCAGTACTACATTGTGTTCCCTTTACCTCATCAGCTATTGCTATTTCTTTTCAAATGTCTAAGACATCACATTCCACAATTTCAGACACACCATTCCATGCCTATTTATTCCAGTGGCCTGTAAAGGTGTAGCTAATCTCATGGAATGTTCAGGTTTGTAGTATAAAAAATGAGAGCAGCAGCTGCTGAGACATAGGAGAGAAATAATCAACACAGTGACAAAGGCAATAAAATGTGAAAACTAATCTGAAAAAGTGAAACATATGGGAAAAAACAAAAGGAAACCATTACAGCATACAAAGGTGTAAAAACTGTTTCCTATAATGCCAGTAAATTACCATACTTAAAATACAGAGTTGAAAAGATTAGGTTGATTTAATGCTAATGGTCTTAATGGCCATACTTTACACCCCCTAGACAGACTGGTGTTACAAACAAAGGCATGTGACTAGTGACATCAGAACTTTTTTTGTAACCTGGGCATGCATGCAACAGTGAATGATTTGATACAATCAGTTTTAATAGTATCTGAGTACTCAAAATAACCCAAAACTGGACTACATTTAATCAAAACCAGATGACCAGATAAGGACCCTGAAAACCAGATTATCCAGTCTACAACTGGGCAGGTGGCAACCCTAGAACTGTGTTGCTCCTGGACACAGTCACAAATCTGCCTGTCATGAGTACTGAGCTAAACAAGAAAAGGAAAAGGACAAAGATTCTTTACCAGCAAAAATAAAAGCAGAGTTAGTATAAATGAAACAGTTTGTAAATGCACTACACACAGACATCAATTTTTTCATTTCTCTAATGCTAAGGCAGTAGCACATAATTAAACCTCCATGAAAAGGACCGACTTTAAATTAAATAAGTTACATTTATGTATTTATTTGATTATTTATTTGATACCGAATTGAGAATGGAACTGCAGCTCCACAGGAGGAACTGCACCAGCCCAGCCGGGCAAGTAAGAGAGATTCTGCACTAGCCCGCAGCAATCTGCACTAGTACCGAGCTAGTAAGTTAATGCTAAGGTTGACCCCAGCTCCTTCTCCCCATTGTGTGTGCTCTTCCCTAGGGTTTTGTTTCAGGTGCATTATTTTGCACTTCTTTGCACTGAATCTAAGCTGCCATACTTTTGACCATTCCTCCAACCTGCCAAGTCCCTTCTCATCCTTTCTACCCCCTTGTGTATCAAACCTGTTGCAGATCTTTGTGTCGCCTGCAAAGAGGCAACTTTTCCTTCTAGCCCTCCACACTGTCTACTATAAAGACATTAAAGAGGATCGGTCCCAATACTGAACCCTGCGGCACCTACTAGCAACTATCCTTCTTCAGAGTGTACCCGCTTACTATCACCCTCAAGGCCCTGTTGTCCAGCCAATGGTTACCCAGGCTGGCTAACTTGTTTATTGATCTTTGTGTAGGACTGTATCAAATGCCTTGCTAAGGTTCAGGTAGGCCAGATCCTAGATCATGGCCAACTCCCTCCTTGATCCCTTGACTAGCCCTTTGTGTCTATACCAACCCCCCTTTAACATGGGTACCACCAGCATCAGGGATCCTGTATTTATTCAACACAGGGATTGGGGGAGACAACTGACCTACCATAGCTATTGTCACAAGTGCAGTGAAGATCGGGTTGGAGTTGGGTACCACTGGACTACCAGAGATATTTAAGCAATAAGGCATGACAGGGTGTGTGTTATCAAGTAATATCATCATTCCTGGGAGGTTGAGCATGAGGCAAAGCCGAAGCTCCCACCAATTCTAGGAGTGATGTTATTACACACTAATACACACACACGGGAGTGCCTTATTGCTATTATACAATGGCTCGTTGTTATACAAAATAAAAAACATTTAAAAAAATGTTTTTAGTAGATTTTAGTGTGGCAGTATATCTTTGTTTCTTAAGATAAGGTGAGCAAAGGGATATCATCATCCACACAGTGATGTTATTGTGTAATAACATCACTGTCTCAGGCATACACTGACCAATCAGAGTCCAGGATTCTTTCTTGCCATTGTATAATGACATTTATACAACAGGTATAGGGGAAGAAGGGTATGCAGTTACTGCCAGGCAACAGTGCTGCAGGGAGGGAGGGCAGGGGGGTCATGCACAAATGTGTGCACTGTTAAGAATACAGTTCTGAAAGTGGTAAATGACACTACCCTGGAAGCCTTTTAGCGCTTCCAAAATCCTTTCAATACACCACTGCTCACTGAAATCAATAGAGTTCCCTTATTTTCAGGGGTGCTGTAGTGTATTTAGCACACTATCCATTCTGTGTTGCACTACAGTGCCCTTTGAATGCAGCCCCCACCCCATTTGGATGCACTATGCCTTGCTACTGTGATACTTCTTGTTAGTGCTGCGGTAATCTCCTGAATGTGGGAGCCACAAAGTCTTAATATTCTATTACTAGCAGTACATTGTATTTGTTTCAGGATTTTTATTCACGTACCTTAAATTTATTTTTTATTTAATTTTGTTCCTTC
Organism: Neoceratodus forsteri; assembly: GCA_016271365.2. Classification (NCBI taxonomy): domain Eukaryota; kingdom Metazoa; phylum Chordata; order Ceratodontiformes; family Ceratodontidae; genus Neoceratodus; species Neoceratodus forsteri. Next base: position 1,050,327,312 of record CM057456.1, read on the forward strand.
ATTACTTCGTAAAGCATTTTTTTGTATCATATATAAACCTAATATAAAATGGAACTGTGTTATTGTACTGGATATTCTTCTTGAGAAAATTAACTTAAAGAGTAAGTATTCACTTCAGAAGCATAGATCTTTGCAAATTTCACTTGTCTTTGCCAGGTTTTCTAGTATAGTTTCCAACATTTTCCATTAATTTTGTTTAAAAAAGCTTTCACCAGGACTTTGTGACTTCACAGTGCACTTGTTATGACATCAGAGTGCTTACCATGACAACAGACTGATGTCACAAACACAGCAACTGTGAGATCAGTTTAGAACAGTCAGCTGTTTTCTTGAAAAAGACTGCAGAATACAAGCCAACAGAATGATAATGGGATATGAACAAATTAAATTGCCAGCAGATAAAGGCCCTATGGTCTATCAAGTCTGCTCAATTGTGCAGCTAGCAGACCTTTTACTGCAGCTGCCCCTCCCCCACCATGATCCTCCCCCTTACCCTGTCCCATCCTCTTTTGAAGCAGCCCAATGTTTTACAAGATACCACTTCCTTTGGCAATGTGTTCCACCCTGACACAACTCTCTCTGTAAAAAAGTGTCTTCTCACTTTCCCTCCTGAACCTTCCCCCTTCCAGTCTCAGGACATGCCCTTGAGTGTCCCTCCCACCCCTTAATTTGAAAAGCCCCTCCATGCCTATCTTATTTATTCCTTTCATGTACTTGAAGGTTTCAATCATGTCCCTGCCATCCCTCCTCTCCTCCACGGTGTACATGTTCAACTCCCTCAGCCTACTCTCGTAGGGTAAGTCCCCTAGCCCCTGGATCATCCTCATTGCCCTGCGCTGCACCCGCTCCAGTAACCTAATGTCCTTCTTTTAGGTACAGTCGCCAGTACTGCATGCAGTACTCCAGGTGTGGTCTAACCAGTAGCCTATATAGCGGTAGGATAATATCCCCTCCTGGAAGACATATCCTGGCAATACAACCCAGAATCCTGTTGGCTCTTTATGCTGCCTTTCTATACTGTGCTGAGTTATTAACTGCACCCTTTTATGATCACCCCCAGATTCTCTCCTCCTCCCCATCTTGGCTAGTTGAATTCCCCAAGCTGGTAGCTCCTCCTAGGGTTTTTTTGCACCAAAATGTAGTACCTTGCACTTCTTGGCATTGAACCTCAGCTGCCAAGTGTCTGACCAGGCCTCCAATTTTGCCAGATCATCCTGCAACCCCTGCCACCCTCCCAAGTCATCCACTACTGCTCCCATCTTGGTGTCATCTGTAAACAGATTGATCTTGCTCCTGATGCCTGTTGAGATGTCCGCAATGAAGTTCCCAAACAACACCGGCCCCAGTACAGAGCCCTGTGGAACCCCACTTGTCACTGCCCTTGGAGATGAGAGCTCCTCCCACCACCACCCTCTGTCTTCCTGCAACCAGTTTACCACCCACCCCACCATCTTTGTTCCTGCCCTGTGCCCTCCAGCTTACTTCCTAGCCTCCCATGCAGCACGAATCGAATGCGCCTTACTGAAGTTCAGGTACAGGTACAGCACATCCACTGCATGCCCCTATCTAACTGCCTGGTTACCCAGTCATAGTACTCTAGCAGGTTGGTCTGACAGGATCTGCCTAAGACAGACCCATGCTGTCTACTTTCCTGCAGCCCATTAGCCTCTAGGAGGAAACCAGCCTCTCCTTCAGGATTGTCTCCATCAGCTTTCCCACAATGGATGTGAGGCTTACCGGTCTGTAGTTCCCTGGCTCATCTTTGGGGCTGCTAAACACAGCAGCTGTACATGTGAAACATAAGACGTGAACCTAGTCCATTTGCCAGATACTGCCACAATGTTCGTGGGCAGCCATAAGTCATAACTTTTTGCACTGTGGGCACTTTAATAAAATTTCTGCCTTGATTCCTTTAGCTTGGGTGCTCATTTCTTGCTGATACTAAACCTGTGGAACACAGATACGAGGACTTGAAACTTCACAAGTATTATCTCTTACCTGTCTCTTGCAATATCCTCCATCCTTGCCATAACCCTCTAATCTCAAAGATTTTGGGTCGTAAGCATGTAGCCTGGCTAGAGTCTCTATTGCAGCAACATACAAGGCAGCACGTTCCGCTGGACTGATTTCAGGTAAAGTGACATCTCTGAAGATACGACCCTAAGAGACACATGTTTATATATTAGATACACAAACAGATAAACTGAAGCAGACAGTAGTCCACAGATGTGAGCAGATACAATAGAGCTTCACTAAAATCAACAGAAGCTTAGGAAATGTAATGTACATAGCATTAGGAAAAGTCAGTATGTATCCCAACCAAAGAGCTATTGAAATTCCGAATTTACCCATTATACTGATTCAAAGTAACTACTATGAGAAGCCACATAGAGTACTGCAGAGTAATCGGTCACTAGTGATTGTCTCTGGGCTTCAACCATCTCACTAAAATAACCAAGGAGTGACCAAATTAAAAAAATGCAGTACCCTGGCAGAAACCAAACTAGGCATTGACAATAATGCGGTGCTGAAGAAACAGAGGATTAAACCTGCTGATCCAAGCAGCACAATTACTTGAATAAGGTTATAAATACGATCAAGGAGGAGAAGCAGGCTAGCCTGAACTTGGACTTCTTGGCCACAATGAAGTCATGGGGCACTGACAACCATCAGCAGCACAGAGAAGCTGCAACAGGAAGGAGATGGCGTCTTCCCTAATGGCGGAAAGATCTGCGAAGTTTGAAACTTCCATCCACATTGGGGCACCTCGTAACAAAAACAGCAAAAGTGAAGAGAGAAGTTTAAACTGATTATTGAGGAGGCGAGTGAATACAAAGCTAATAAAGGATAGTTTCAAATCAAAACTGTAACGTTACTTTAGTTTTGCTAAACCGGGGCAGCTTGTAACAGGACACTTTGTAACACTGCAGGTACAGAAAACTAAAAGAAAGAAGAATACTAACAGAAATACTGAAGTACTGGGGTATGTTTGTTCATGTAATTTTTGTTTGAAGATAGACGAAAACGAAAGTCATAAAAATTAAACATAGATAAAAAGTAAAACAAAACTTTTAACTTTTAGTTAAAGTATGCGGTTAGCAGTTCTGGAAAAAACTGAACTAGTCAAATGAAGACACTGCAGATACCACAGAAGTGAGTTGAAAATCAAATTAAACAGATTAATTATACATAATTTGAACATATTTCTCTTATAACTCTCTATTTTTAAAATGTGCCCCCCTCCCTGTATAGTAACACTGAAAGATTGACGGAAAAATAAGAGTATTTTAAGAAGTGCCATTTTGAATTATAGCAGGTATGTTCCACCTGCAGTATTTTCATTTATTTAGTTATGACTTTGATAACCGGGTAAGTGCGCTGATCCCAGGGACCATTTTCAGGCATGATCCGGGCCATGTCACACGGCACAGGATGGCACAGAATACAAGGCGAGCAACTAACTACACATGTAGGAGATCAGATTCAGATACAGCAACTGAAGCACAATACATTGGTATGGTACAAGTCCAGTGAGTGACAGCGAATGCTGTTTACAAAATGACGCTTGGTACACAAACAGCAGCTGTAAGCAAAGGTAGGTACATGAGTCAGGTGGGCATGTTGTGACAGAGCATATACAGTGGGTTACAACTATACAGTGCGTCATACATAGAAATAGATATACAGTATGTACAAGGCTGAGAGGTGACACATCAGTAACCTATAGAGTAAGAAAAACAGGCAGGAGGGCGAATGTAGTAGGGGACTAGTGAGGCTAGGTGGTAACCCCTGGGATAGGTTGACTAGTGTGGCTAGGTGGTAAACCCCTGGGAGTTAGTAGGCTAGTGTGGCCAGGTAGGTACCCCTGGGGACAGCAGCAGGAGGAGTTCACAAGGAGCCATGTTTTGAGGCGGGATTTGAAGCTGGAGTGAGTGTTGATGGTCCGGAGTTCTGCCGGCAGGCTGTTCCACTGTGAGGGGGCAGCTGTAGACTAGGCCCTGCTGCCCATGTTGGTGGATACCCTGGGAATAGTTAGATGACGGATACCAGTTAAGCAGAGGCTACAGTGCAGGGTATGGCTTTTTTCAGGACGGCGGCAAGGGGGGATTCAGTACCCGAGCATAAGACATTGTCCACCATGCCACAAAGGGCAAAGTCGAAGCGTCCTGCAGCGTGTAGCCATCCCAGGGTATTGTAGTGTGCGAGTGGTAGGTGGAGAATTGGGCCAGTAAAGCGAAGCGACAGGCACTGTTATAGGCAGTAGAGAATTTAGCCATGGTGGCAGCAGAGGTCCTGGAGTATATGGGTGAGCAGTAGTCCAGAACTGGGAGGAGATTTCCTGGACAATGGCTAGTCTGGCTTCAGGGGTGCGGTATTGTTTGAATCAATATCGACACCCAATTCCAGATGGAACCTACTGATAATGGAGTGGACATGCTCGTGAAGATGAGAGCAGGATCGGAAAGCAATACTCCTAAGTATTTATAAGTATCAACATCTTCAAGGGCTGAGCCATCGGGGAAAGAATGCTGAGCGGGCATGAGGTTTGATTTAGCAAGGAAAGGCTTAGATCCGAACAGCATGGATTTCGTTTTCTTGGCATTAACTAAGAGGAGGTTATTAGGAAACCAGTTGTGGGCCGAGACATAATTGTGAGAGGGTACTGAGGAGATACCAGCCGTGGATTTGTCGCTGTGGAAGAGAACTAGATCATCAGCATACAGGAAGGAGTGGCAGTTAAGGCAATCAGAGGGAAGCGAGTTGACAATTACGAAGAAGAGGAGGGGGCCTAGGATTGAACCTTGAGGGACCCCCACAGAGACAGGCAGTGTGGGGGAGCAAGTTTGGCCTAAACACACGAATTGTGAGCGCCCAGTCAGGTAGATGGTGAACCAGTTGGTGACTTACTGTGAACAGCCTAGGAGGCTAAGCTTGGAGATGAGGAGGGCATGGTTAACCATGTCGAAAGCCTTCGAGAGGTCAACTAAGACAGCACCAGTGGCTTTACCTTTGTCCATGTTGGAGAGGATGTGGTCTGTCAGAAGGGCAAGGGCAGTGGCAGTGGAATGGTTCTTGCAAAAACCATGCTGTTGGTTGCATAGCAGGCTGTGCCTGGCTATGTATTCGGTGAACTGGTTGTGTACAACTCTCTCAAGTAATTTACTAAGATGAGAGAGGATGGATATTGGGCAATAGTTCCCGGTGGATTTGCGGTCACCAGATTTAAGAATGGGGATTACCTTGGCTATTTTCCAGGGGTCAGTATATGAAATACAAAGTTTATACAATATTGTATTTTCTAGAAAATGTAACAAAGAAACAATATTTATTTAGAATTTGTTTTATACCTATCTACCAGCCCAGAAGATTCTGAAGAAGGGGCAAGTTGGTCCTCAAACGTAAATGGAATGAAAAACTAAAATTCTAGGAGCAGAATAATAAATATTGCATTTGCAACTGAAAGAAACTCAGTGGGTAGAGATCTTCCTTGCTTTACAGATAACCTGTTTCAAATACCGGATTAGGAATAACTCCCCCGTTCAGATTCACAGCTCATATAATGGAACCCTGGGAAACGATATTCCTGCTATAGTGCTGGAACCCGCTTGGGAGGGAGCAATCTTAGAGCTGGTACTCTCAAACGGGGACCGAGAGAGGATCTCAGATCTGGAAGTGGTTAGCCATCTGGGAACAAGTGACCACCAAACACTGTGGTTCATGATAAACACAGCCAGAGAGTCAAGCCATAAAAGTGAGGGTATTGGACTTTAGGGGACCGATTTGCCAAAATGGGAGAGTGCCTCAGAAAACTGCCTCTAGCAAACAGGCAAGAAGGAGGGTGGAGGAACAATGGGAAACATCAAAACTGCCATCACAGAGGCAACAAGCCTTTGTGTGAAGCAATAAACAAATCAAAATGAAAGAAAAAACCACTACGGTTCTCAAAAGAGGTGGCGGGAAGGTTAGGAGAAAGAAAAATTACTCACCTTAGTAATGTTGTTTCTTCTAATGGAGTCTTGCTATATTATGACATATGCAGTGAGTCCCAACCTTCAAACTGCCCCGGGTGAAAGGTTAACTTTCCATGCCAGGCATGGAACTTTGAGCACGAGCTCGGTTGAAAACTCTGTCTGTTGTTCTTCAACTCAAACTGTCAGATCTTTACGAGCAAAACTCACTAAGGTTCTGTGTGGAAGCTGTAAACCTACACTAGCCAACTGGCTACTAAATATAAGAACATAGTTTTTGGTCCCAAAACAAAGACTCAAGTAAGGGGATCCAAAAAATGAAAAACACAACACCCAAACACCCCAAAAAGGAGGGGTGAAAAACAAGGTGGGCATCTACTAAGTGCCAACACTGCACTGCCCACCCACATCCCAAAAGCAGAGGTTCTGAGAGGGGCAGGCAGGGGGAGAGGTCATAATATAGCAAGACTCCATTAGAAGAAACAACATTACTACGGTGAATAATTTTTTCTTCAAACAACATGAAGTCTTGCTATATTATGACATATGCAGACTACACAGCAGTACCTCCATGGAGGAGGGACAGAACCTACTTAGGAAATAGGCTCTGAAGCACAGCTGTGCCAAACCGAGCATCACTCCTAGCCTGGATGTCCAGGGAGTACTGCTTGGTAAAAGTGTGAACTGTTTTCCAGGTAGCTGCTTGACATATCTTTAGGATAGGGATGTCCCTGGCAGCAGCCAGAGATGCAGCTGTACCTCTGGTAGAGTGAGCCCTCAGGCCTGAGGGAGCAACCTTACCCAGTTTTTCATAGCAAAATTGGATACAAGAGACAATCCACCTGGCAATGGATCTTTTAGTGGCAGGTTTCCCTTTACCAACCTCACCATAAGTGAGGAACAGTTTGAGGGAGTCAAACCTGTGACCCTTGGTACGTTCTATGTAGTAACTAAGGGCTCTTTTGACATCTAAACTGTGCAATCTCCTCTCGCCAGAGGAGGAATGGTCAGTGAAGTACACAGGAGAGACATAGATTGATTAAGGTGGAAGTCTGAAACCACCTTAGGCAAGAACTTTCTGTTAGTCCTGAGGACCACCTTATCTCTATGAAAGGAGATAAAATCAGGCTCCACTGACAATGTTTGTAATTCACTTATGCACCTGGCAGAAGTGATGGCTACCAAAAACACAGTTTTCCAAGTCAAGTACTTAAGCTCTGCTGAAGACAAGGGCTCAAAAGGGGGTTGCATAAGCTGGGCAATGCAAATATTAAGATCCGAGGCAGGGGCAGGGTCCCTGAATGGAGGGTTGGTGTGAAGCAACCCCTTGAAAAACTTGGAGAATACAGGATGAGCTGAAAGAGAAGAGGGTTTACCTGCTGATAAGAAAGTAGATATGGCTACCAGGTGCACTTTTAGGGTAGCTAGTCTCAGCCCCAAAGTATTCAAATGCACCATATAATCCAGGACTGCGGGTAAGTCAGCAGATTCTGGGGAAATATGCTTGCCAGAGCACCATATGGAAATCTCTTCCATTTGGAATTATAAGTAGCCCTGGTGGAAGGCTTCCTAGAGGCCTTCAACATATCCAATACACCTTGGGAGAGGTGTAGGTCAGCAAACTCTAACTCTTCAAGAGCCAGGCCTTGAGATAGAGAGATTTGAGATTCGGGTACCAAACTCTCCCCTGAGCACAGGTTAACAGGTTGTGATTCCTGGGAAGACACAGGGGAAGGTGGACTGCCAAGGACATAAGGAGTGGGTACCAGGGCTGTCTGGCCCAATCTGGAGCAATCAGTATCATCTTGCAGGGTTGAGATCTGATTTTGACTAGCACCTTGAACAGAAGAGGGAAGGGGGGGAAAAGCATAGAGAAACTTCCCTTCCCAACTGAGAAGGAAGGCATCCAGAGGGACTGAGCCCAACACTGGGGGCCTGCAACAAAAGTTGGTGATTGTCTGGGGCTGCAAAAAGATCTATCTGCGGGGTGCCCCATCTGGCAAATACTACCTCCAGTACTAGGGGATCCAGTGACCATTCGTGATGGCCCTGGGAAATCCTGCTGAGAGCATCTGCCAGGACATTGTCCTTGCCTGGGAGGTGAACTGCCGTAAGGGAGGTGTTCAGGGAATAAGCCAGAGACCACAACTTCACTGCTTCGGTGCACAAGGCCATAGACCGAGTGCCTCCTTGCTTGTTGATGTACCACATTGTAGTGGTGTTGTCTGTTCTGACCTGTACCACTTTGTTCTGAACAGATGTGGAAAAAACTTGATGTGCTAGAAAAACTGCTCTGAGTTCCAACAGATTGATGTGGAGCAGAAATTCCTGAGGGGACCACAATCCTTGGGTAGTGAGGTCGCCCATGTGAGCTCCCCACCCCAAGAGAGATGCATCTGTAGTAAGGATTAAGGAGTGAGACTGAGGGGTGAAGGGAACCCCCTGTCTCAGATTGCTCTGGTCCTGCCGCCACTGAAGGGCTTGGATCAGGGTTCGAGTCACTGGGATCAACTTGGTTAGAGGGTCTCTCCTTTGAGACCAAAAGGCTCTCAAATGGAACTGGATGTCCCTCATCTGAAATCTTGCTCCCTGCACCACTGCTGTAGAAGCAGCCATGTGCCCCAGGAGCTGCAGAAAATGCCTTGCTGGTCGAGAGACCTGCAGAGTGAAAGAGGAGGCCAAAGAGACCAGGGTCCTTGCTCTTTCCAGAGGAAGGAAGGCTCTGGCCTCTTTGTGTTCAGTTCTGCACCTATGAAGGTGAGAAGCTGGACAGGCTCTAGGACTGACTTTGGAAGATTGAGAAGGAAACCTAGAGATGTGAGCAGTTGCTGAGTTACCTGAAGGTGTAGTTTGACTTGGTCTGGAGACTGGCCTACTAGAGCCAGTCGTCCAGGTAAGGAAAGATGGCAATCTTTTGCCTTCTTAAGTGGGCAACTGCTTCCGCCAGGCATTTTGTGAATACCCTCGGGGCAGAGGTGAGGCCGAAGGGCATTGCTCTGAACTGGTAATGGCCTGAGGGCAGTTCGAATCTGAGGTACTTTCGATGGGAGCTTCTGATAAGAACATGGAAGTAGGCATCCTTGAGGTCCAGGGATGCTAGCTAGTCCCCTGGCCTTAGAGAGAGTAAAATAATTCCCAGAGTCACCATTTTGAATTTTGGTTTTAAAAGGTGCTTGTTTAGGTATCTGAGATCCAGGATGGGCCACCATTCTCCTGTCTTTTTTGGGGTAAGGAAGTACCTGGAGTACAACCTTTTGCCCTGGTGTAGGGGTGGAACCCTTTCCACAGCTCTGAGAGCCAGGAGGGTAGAAACTTCTGTTTCTAGGGCAAGTGCCTCTGATGGATTTGCAGGTGGAAAGGACCTGGTTCTCATCTTGGGAAATTTTTTGAAGCCGAGAACCAGTCCCTGGCTTACTACTTCCAGGACCCACTTGTCTGACGTTAAAGACTTCCAGTCCTGGACAAAGTAAGCCAGCCTGCCCCCTACAGGAAGTGGAGAATCGGCCCTGGCCACCCCATCAGGGTGCCTGCTTGGCAGGGGCTTTAGGCTGAGGGGTGGAAGCAGGTCTGCTTGTACCCCGTCTGCCTCTCCCTCTAAAGAACCCCCTCTGAGCATAAGCTGAAGAGGAGGCCTGGGCTTGGTAAAAAGGCCTATGAAAAGGTCTGCCCCTGCCCCTGGAAGGCTGCCTTTGAGGAGTGGCCTGCCTTTCCTTGGCCTGTGCACTCCTATAGGTGGTCCTATACTCATCCATTTTCTTCATGTAATTCTCTGTCTGTTCCCCAAACAGAGAATTACCCACAACAGGAAAATCCATGGCCTTAGTCTGGGTATCCTGTGACAGGCTAGTACATCTGAGCCAAGCCATTCTGCGAAGTGTCACAGATGTAGCCATGACTCTTGATGACACATCATTAGAGTCCACTGCAGCATGGAATTGCACCTTGGATGCCTCAATACCATCAGCAGCCACCTGCTCCAGCTCCTTGGCAAGCTGGTCAGGGACCTGTTTTGCTAGAGCCATAACAGTATCCCATCTGGATTTCTGATATCTAGCAATATAAGCCATATAATTTGCCTGTCTGAGTCCCAAGGATGCTGCCATGTACTGTTTCTTTGCCATGGCATCAATCCTCCTGGAGTCCTTGTCAGGGGGTTGTGAAGCCAAGGGAATATTTGCCTTGTCACAGGCTGCAGCCTGCACTACCCCAACATTGCTGCATTGTTGTGTAAGGAACTCCGTATCAGAGCCTGACAATGTGTACCTCTTGTCCATTCTTTTATCCACAGGAGGTATAGTGTGAGGAGTTTTTAGAATTTTTACTGTCTGTTTCCCAAAAGATTTATGCAAAGGAATAGACAGTCTCCTAGACTCTGGGATATCCATCATTTCTACATAGTCAGGCTCCTCTTGATCATCCACAGCTTCCTCCATAGGGAGCTGGAGGGTTTCAGCCACTTTTTTATAAAACATAAAATGAGAGGGGGACTCAGAAAGCCTAGGGGGAGACACTCCTGAAGGTCTGTCTGGGGAAATGTCCGGTTCAATGGGCACATCCAGACTTTCAAATCCACATTCACTCTCCTCATACTCCTCTTCCCCCTCCTCCGGTTCATAAAATTCCTCTAAATCATTCTTGAACCGGTGGAACCGACCGAACCGTATGCTTACCTGATGGTGCTGGTTCGGTCGGAACCGGAGAAAGCGACTGGACAATTTTAATCGCTTGTTATTTCTTCAGCGGTTGGAGATGGAAATTTTGGCTCCACACCTGCTGATTTTCTAGTCCTTTGCTGGAACCGACTCCTCCGATTCGGCTCTCCTTTGCCGAGAAGTCTCACCCTGGTCAGAGGGACTCCCTCCGGTTCGGTTACAACCGAACCGGGCTGGCCATCCGGGTCAGCGGACTTCTTGGCCTCTCTTTCCCTGAGCCTACCAACTCTCTTATCCAGGGTAGCTGCAGGAAAATTTTTGCAAATCTGGCAGTCTGCATTGAGGTGGTCAAACCCCAGACAATAAACACAGGTGGTGTGGGGGTCAGCCTTGGCAAAGGCTTCCCCACAAACACTGCAGTGTTGAAACCCAGTGGGCCCGGTTTTTCTTTTGGGTTTCTCAGACATAGTGCCAGCCTAACCAAAACTTGCCCGTTTATGGCAATCCGCCAAGCAAGACTCTCTTATCGGTTCCCAACCGTGTCACGGGCCGTGGAAAAAACGTAATGAAATCCGTTTTTTTTAGAACCGATAAGAACCGGGAACCGCACTCTAAAAGCACAGATTTAATGTATTTACAACAACCTGATCGGTTCAAACCGAACCGATAATACCGTTTACAAGTTCCACACAGAAATAAATGTAAAACCTATCTAGTACTTACGATACCACAGACAGAGCTTGAACCAACCGGTTGCGGTTTAAATTCGGTTAAAAAACCGAAAAACTAATACTTTAACCGACAAAATGAACCGAGCAGAAGGAGAAATCTCCAGAGCGACTGTTCAGTGAGGCGGAGTAAAGAATCTGACAGTTTGAGTTTGAAGAATAACAGACAGAGTTTTCAACCGAGCTCGTGCTCAAAGTTCCATGCCTGGCATGGAAAGTTAACTCTTTCACCTCCGGAGCAGTTCGAAGGTTGGGACTCACTGCATATGTCATAATATAGCAAGACTTCATGTTGTTTGAAAGACAGCATTCAGAAAGTATAAAGAAACACAGAAGGAGCAGGACAGAGAACCGTACTAGTAAAAGCAGACAGAAAAGGGAAGGCAGTCAGAATAGCACAGGCCCAAACCAAGGAACAGATAGCCAACTTGGCTTAGAAGGGAGATAAAACCTTTATAGGTACATTAGGGAGCAAGAAAGACCGAGGAGGGATAGTCAGGCTTAACAAAGGGGAGGGTGGGTGGGCAGAGAGGGACAGTGAAAAAGCAGGGATACTGAACGAATACTTCTGCTCAGTATTCACAAAAGAAGAGGAGGGGAGGTACCTAATCCAATCAATAGAAGCACTCTGGATTGGGGGGTCGATACCAGTCCCTTCACAGAAGAAAGAGTTCTGAAAGAAATCCTAAAACTGAAGGGGGACAAAGCAATGGGGCCTGACAGGATTCACCCCAGAATTCTAAAAGAACTAAGGGGAGAACTAGTGACACCACTGACTACCCTTTTTAACAAATTATGGGAGGATGGTGTGAAACCTAAGGACTGGAGGAGGGCGGATGGGATTCCCCTTTACCAAAGTGGGAGCAAAGCAAAGGCAGGAAACTACAGACCTGTTAGCTTGACTGCAGAGGTAGGGAAAATGATGGAATCACTTCTGAAAGAAAGAACTGTTGACTACCTAGAGGCCAGCGGGGCACAGGACCCAAGGCAGCATGGATTCACAGTGGGAAGGTCATGTCAGCAGACTAATCTAGATTTCTTTGAATGGGTGACCTTCCCCCTTCCAATCTCAGGTCATGCCCTCGAGTGTCCCTCCTGCCCCTTAATTTGAAAAGCCCCATCATGCCCATCTTATTTATTCCTTTCATGTACTTGAAGGTTTCAATCATGTCCCTCCTATCCCTCCTCTCCTCCACAGTGTACATGTTCAACTCCCTCAGCCTACTCTCGTAGGGTATGTCCCCTAGCACCTGGATTATCTTCACTGCCCTGTGCTGCACCCCCTCCAGTAACCTAATGTCCTTCTTCAGGTGTGGTCGCCAGTACTGCATGCAGTACTCCAGGTGTGGTCTAACCAGTGATCTGTATAGCGGTAGGACAACATCCCCCCTCCTGGAAGATATGTCCCTGGCAATACAACCCAGACTCCTGTTGGTCTTTGCAGCTGCCTTTCTACACTGTGCTGAGTTATTCAATGCACCCATTATGATCACCCCCAGATTCTTCTCCTCCTCCATCTTGGCTAGTTGAATCCCCCTTAAGCTGGTAGCTCCTCCTAGGGTTTTGTTTGCTGAAATGTAGCACCTTGCACTTCTTGGCATTGTACCCCAGCTGCCAAGTGTCCGACCAGGCCTCCAATTTTGCCAGATCATCCTGCAACCCCTGCCACCCTCCCAAGTCATTCACGACTGCTCCCCTCTTGGTGTCATCTGCAAACAGATTGATCTTGCTCCTGATGCCTGTTGAGATGTCCGGAATGAAGATCCTAAACACCACCGGCCCCAGTATCATGGGAAACTCAAGTAGTAGTTAAGAACACGGCAGTTAGGGCTCAATGCCAAAAACTGCAAAATCATGCTCCTAGGGCATAGGAACCTAGGAGCAGAGTATAGGATGGGGGAAGGAGGTACTGTCCAGTAACTGAGCAGGAAAGGGACCTTGGATTATCATACTGGATGACCTAAAAGTGGCAGGAGAGTGCACAAAGCAGTGGGTAGGGTCAGTGCAATGCTGGGATGCATCAGGGGAGGAAGAGAGGTGGTGCTGTCACTGTATCGCTCACTGGTGAGACCTCACCTGGAGTACTGTGTCCAATTTGGAGGCCACAACTCAAAAAGGACATAGATAAGGTGAAGGCAGTCCAGAAGAGGACAAGTAAATAGTGTAAGGTTGCACCAAAACCCTGTGAGGAGAGAGGGGATCTCAACCTGTACACCCTGGAGAGGAGAGTGAGACGGAACATGGTAGAGACCTACAAACACTTCACGGGAATGAACAGGGTACAGGAGAGGAGTCTCTTTTGAATGTAGAAGAGCACCAGGACCAGATGGCACGTGAATGAAACTGGGGGGGTGGTTAAGAGGGATGTGAGGAAGTACTACTTACTGATAAAGGGTGGTAGACACCTGGAATAGACTGCCAGCGGAAGTGGTGGAGGCAAAAACAATAAGGGGCTTCAAGCATGATTGGGACAGACATTTGGGAATATTAGTAAATAGGCAGGGAGGAAGGAGGGGCACTTTTTTGCCAAAAAATTATTTGTTTCTATCAAAACACAACTCCATGAAAAGTATATAGAAGAAATGTGGATATGGAGGTTCATTGAATTCTATCAAACAGCTGAACCAAATGTCTTCTGACACCCACAGGTCCATGTGAACTGTGGTCCATTCCACTGGAAAGAATCATAGCTTACAGCCAATTAGAGGTGCAAGGAGGACCAGCGTAGCTTACGAAGTAGGAGGGAAAACTTATGATCAGTTATTTTGGCTTCTGTTCCTGTTGCCTCCTCCACCTCCAGCCCTCTGTTGTTGGCCTCTGAAGTATATGGCTTTATCCCTAAAGATCTTGGGCCCCGGAGGGGTTTCTTCTTTCTGAAGTTGATACCACCAAATGGCCAGTACTGGCTGGAGGAGAACTCGAGCCATTTAGGGTCTTGGTTCTTGATTTTCTGAATCTCGGATGATTTCTTAACTGCTTGGCCAGGGTGTCACCGCACAGCAGCTTTCTATCGTATGGGCTCAGAAGAGAAGAAGCAACTTGGACTGGATAGCAGCCTGCCAGAGCTTCAGCCACATGTGTAATCGTGCCACAACATTAGTCATCACTGCATAGCTGCTATTTAAGTGATGTCATCAGAGGTGTCCATTAGATTAAACATAGAAACACAGAAGTTGACAGCAGATAAGGACCGCAAGCTCCATCCAGTCTGCCCATTTCTTTTTCTACCTAATAAATGTGCCATCGGCCTTTGCTCTGTCAATGGTCTATCTATTCATACTCATCTGTATTGCCCCTTATGCCTATCCCATGCCTGTTTGAAGCCCTGCACTGTGTTTATATCTACCACTTCCTGAGGTAGGCCGTTCCATGCATCCACCACCTTTCTGTGAAAAGAACTTCCTCACATTTGCTTTGTGTTTTATAGTATATGAAATCCAAACAAGATTTTATATTACTATAGTTCAACTGTAAGTAGAAAATGAATAATTTTCTCATAGAAAATAGATGCTGCTTGACTTTGATTTCATTCCATCAGTCAAAGTAAAATCCCCAGCTGAAAACATAGCTAAAACAGAACTTTATATTTCTAACAGAGATTAGCATTGGAAAGGGGGACTGTGAATATGCTCTTTACAAGAGCCAACACGGGTTAAATTTTTTGACCAGGCTGGAAAGGGTGCAGATGTAGGTGTGATGTCACCACACCTTCCACGCTCCCACAGATAGCCGCGCCCTTCCAATCCTTCAGGAAGAAGGAACTTCAGTACCAGTTCGTGGCATCTTGTGTAATGGCGGGATTGTTTGAAACTTTAAACTGTGACCTGGCTAATGCAGTTAAAATGAAATAAAAAAGAAAGAACCTAGTAAGTAAAATTTACATTTCTTATGAGATTTAGCTGTATAAATGCTAAGAGAGAGTTTTGTCTCTTATACGGTTAATTGCAGTAAAGTAGCTGTACTGCCTGTACATGAAACCGAGGAAATTCAAGAAGTGATTTTCAGTCTCATTCTGTGTATATTTAATGGAAGAGAACACGCTGGTAATGCCTTGTCACAAATAAAAAACTTTTTGCATTTATTTATAAGAAAGTAGGGGAAGTATTGAATTCAAACTTTAAGCATTTTAAAGCAAGGTCGAGAGTATTACAAACATCAATTTCTCATAAGATGATATGCAGGAAAGAAATAGGAATGTTTTGAGAATTGCTGATAATAAGTTATTGGTGTTTAAATAATGTATAGATATATAATTGAGAGACCTTAAGCTTTTTGGAATGCTCGTTTAGGCTAAATACTATTATATTTGTTTATAGGAAATGGGATTTTCTGGTTTCATTATTTCTTCTGAAGAGCTACCAAAACTGACAATTTAGTCAGATATATTAATTTTCACAGGTCTGTTCCCACCCTATTCTATGTATGATTTTGTTACCAGATAACATTAAATATGTTTATAACTTGGGAGACAGACATTTATATTTGTTTATTTTGAATTTTACACCCCAATTTGGAGCCATTCTTGGGTCTGATGAAGGGACAAAGCAAGTCCTGAAACGTTACAAGATTTAGAGGAACAATACTTACGAGAGAGTTAGAAAATGAATAAGGCTGTCACTATCTGAAAAATGAATAAGGTTGCTATTATTTGAAATGAAGCTGGATGTTATATGGAAGTTTGGATCAGACAAAAACGAAAGGATATATGGAATTGTGATATGAACTGAACAAAGAATCAAATATAAAAATATGAATATAAACCATTGATGAATCTGTTTCCTTTTTTTTAGAGGGTTGAGTACCACACATCTTCATTAATCAGTTCACCAGATTCCTCTTCCCAGGGTACGAATCAGTTCTGTTGGTGGGGTCGTGGTCTGTATTATTAATTTATACAGGCTGGAAATGAGCCTGGATTTTGCCTTCAATGTGACCCACTAGTAAAAAGCATTCCTCTAAGCCAGACTGAGTTCTCTGTATTTGGGCAAGGTGCCTGCATTGCAAAATGAAATGCCGCACTTGTAAAAAACTGAAACGATCTTCTTTCCACAAGGAGTATGTCTGCTGGACGTCCCAAAAAGACCTACAGTGACCTCCCTGTATTAGGTGCAGGAATCTAGTGAGGCCTGTGGTCTCTCAAAATTGGTAGCCTCCATCTAGCTGAGGAGGAACAAAGTCACTCTGATATCTAATCAGCGTCAAGGGGCCTATAAGCTGGGGGTGCTAGTGAGTCATTGTAGTTTTACTAGCACTTTAACAGTGTGTTTGGTCCGGGGTTTTTGTATGGTGCATAGTATGCGGGGATCAAGGACTGTAATTGGAATAGTCCACAGGGGGAGCTGTGGATGGTCCTGTAATTCAATTTTTACCATCCTGCCTCTACCCGCTGCTTAACCCAGGTATAAAGAGCTGGGCCTTGAGCTACCAAGTAGTATTTATGAATGTCCGCAAAAACCAACCCTCCCTGTTCCTTTGGTAGACATAACAAGGTGCGGGATAACCTGGGCCTCTTCCCTTGCCAGATGAATTTAGAAAGTGTTGTCTGGAGGTCATTCCAGTTGGGATGGGAAAAGTATGAAACAAAAATAAAAGATGGGGGAGAACATTAATTTTTATTGACTGTACTCTACCATAAAGAGTTAGGGGGAGGACAGTCCAGTGGGCCATGTCTTGTATAACTGCTTGTAAAAATGTTTTTTATAGTTTTTCAAGAAGAGTCTGGACAGATCAGCTATAATGTGAATACCTAGGTATGTGAAACCGTTTTTTGGGGCCCATGCAATGGGAAAATTTTCTTTGAAGCCTGATGTTGGTGGGGGGCGCTTAGAATCATTACTTTCGACTTCAAGAGGTTGATTTTATAGCCTGCCAATGACCCACAAAGATTTAAGGTATCCAAAAGGTGGCGTAAGGATGACATGGGGCCACCTAAAGAGAGTAAAGTGTCATCTGCATATAGTGCAATTTATTGCTTCTTTCCCCCAGCTGTGACCCCAATTATTTGAGGGTGTTGTCTGATTTGGACCGCAAGGGGTTTGAGACTAAGAGCAAACAGGAGTGGGAAAAGGGGACACCCCTGTCTCGTGTCCTTACCAAAGGAAACTGAGGTAAGAGACACCCATTAACCTGCATCACAGCTTTAGAGCTCTCATATAAGGCAGAGAGTGCCCCCACAAATTGCTCTATCAGTTTAAATTTAGTCAGAACCCGCTGTAAAAAGAGCCAATCGACCCAGTCAAAGGCCTTTTCCTCATCGACACTGATCGCAAGCTGGAAGGCCCTCTTGGATCTCTGGGAGGAAATAATGTTGAGAAATCGCCGAGTATTGTCTAGTAGTAACTTACAATGGATGAAGCCTGTTTGGTTAGGGTGGATAAGCTGAGGGATGCATTGGTGCACTCTATTAGTTAAAATTGCTTTGAATTGTTTCGAGCCTGTGTTTAATAAAGAAATTGGTCGGTAGGAACCACAATCCAAGGGATCAACCTGACATTCTGGTTGCAGAAGGGAAGCAAGAGCATTGCTCCCACCATTTCTTTGGGGCAGGTGGGTCGAGTCAGGATCAGCTGGACCTACCTGCAGGGGAAGGCGGGCAATCTGGACAGGCAACAGAGGCCCTAGTTACTCTTCTCCCAGAGCTGGTCTCTCCGCTTAACAGAGCATTCTCAGCATGCCTAATGGATAACCTCTGTAACTCCCTCAATCCTTAAGTAACCAGACTGTCTACATTGCAGTCCCCATCAGTGGTCCCCCCTCACCTTCCTGTGGCAAGCAGCCACATCGGAGCAAGTCAGCATAGTTTGTCCAGATCTCCACAAGGTGCACAGGGATGGGAGGCAAAGACACTGCAGGTCTCATTCAATGCAGATCAGATCTAGTGATGAACTTTCATCCTTGGGTGAGTACCACCCTTTGGACTTAGAGCCCAGTGCTAAGAGATTATTCTGCTTTGAGGGCATGTCATGCCTAGGTAGGAAGGTAGCCTCCAGCCTCAAACCACTGGACAAAACCTTGGCACTGGAACACAACCCTGAGTTTGCTGCCTTGATGGAAAAAGCCTCCCCTGTTCCCTCTGCACAAGCCTGCAGAGACCACCATTGATGAGGAATTGTCTTGGCACAAGATTAAAAGCCCATCTCCAGGCTGTTCTCAAAGCTGTACTCCATACACATCAAAAGGGTCAGGGTGACCCAGCCTCTAAAGGTGGACACGCTGTTCGCTTTGCTGTCCAATGACATTGCACTTTGTGACTAGAATGATAAGAAGTTCAAAAGAACACTCAAATGGACCAACAACTCTCTTGTTGCCCTGATACAGATTGTAGTTTCCAGCTTCTTCATTGCCCATTCCCTCTTAGATTAGTTCCAGGAGATTTCAGACATTGAGTGTGACATGACCACTCCCCACAGATAGCCCGGCCCCTTCCAGTCCTTCAGGAAGAAGGAATCCTTCAGTACCAGTTCAGCGGTGTCTTGTGTAATGGCGCAGGATTGTTTGAAACTTTAAACTGCGACCTGGCTAATGCAGTTAAAATGAAATAAAAAGAAAGAACCTAGTAAGTAAAATTTAAATTTCTTACAAGATTTAGCTGTATAAACGCTAAGAGAGAGTTTTGTCTCTTATATGGTTAATTGCAGTAAAGTAGCTGTACTGCCTGTACATGAAACCGAGGAAATTCAAGAAGTGATTTTCAATCTCATTCTGTGTATATTTAATGGAAGAGAACACGCTGGTAATGCCTTGTCACAAATAAAAACCTTTTTGCATTTATTTATAAGAAAGTAGGAAAGTATTGAATTCAAACTTTAAGCATTATAAAGCATGGTCGAGAGAATTACAAAAGACGATTTCATAAGATGACATGGAAAGAAATAGGAATGTTTTGAGAATTGCTGATAACACTGTAAGTTACTGGTATTTAAATAGTGTATAGAAAACTAAATAAATAAAAATAAATAAATAATTGAGAGACCTTAATGGTTTCTGGAATGCTGTTTTAAGGCTAAATACTATTATATTACTCAGAAATGTATTATTCCTCTGTATAGAACATATGTAAGGCCCCATTTAGACTATGGGTCTCCTCTCCGGAGTCCATACTTGAAACAAGATATGGATAGAATGGAAAAAATTCAGAGGAGAGCTACAAAAATGGTCCCATAACTATCCAAACTGGATTATAGGGGAAGACTACAAGAAACTGGGTTACATTCACTTCTTACAAGATGTACTAGAGGTGATTTACTCCTATTATATAAAATTCAGAATTCCCAGGATCTCATGCACCATTGCGGTTTAATTTTCTCCAGTAGAAGGACTACCCTTCCGGTCCCATAACAAACAAATCAATGTTTCAAAATCTAAAACAAATAAAAGGTTAAATTATTATACGGTGAGAACACCTAGAATTTGGAATCTGCTTCCTCAAAAATTAGTGGACAGTAGTTCTATTACAGCCTTTAAAAAAGGGTTGGATTGCTGGATGGAGTGTAATAATCTCAGGGTATAACTTGTCCCACCATGGTGGTGGGGGGACAATCTCGATGGGCAGTAGCCTTCTTTTGTCCTCTGAAACCAAGTAAAGCAAGTAAATATTTGTTTATAGGAAATGGGATTTTCCAGTTTCATTATTTCTTCTGAAGAGCCACCGAAACTGACAATTTAGTCAGATACATTAATTTTCACAGGTCTGTTCCCACCCTATTCTATGTATGGTTTTGTTACCAGATAACATTAAATATGTTTATGACTTGGGAGACAGACATTTATATTTGTTTATTTTGAATTTTACCGCTTAATTTGGAGCCACTCTTGGGTCTGATGAAGGGACAAAGCAAGTCCTGAAACATTACAAGATTTAGAGGAAAAATACTTACAAGAGAGTTAGAAAATGAATAAGGCTGTTACTATCTGAAAAATGAATAAGGTTGCTATTATTTGAAATGAAGCTGGATGTTATATGGAAGTTTGGATCAGACAAAATGAAAGAAATATGGAATTGTGATATAGACTGAACAAAGAATCAAATATAAAAATATGAATATAAACCAGTGATGAATCTGTCTCCTTTTTTAGAGGGTTGAGTACCACACATCTTCATTAATTAGTTCTATAGTTCCATTAGTGGTACTCCCCCAACCCCCATTAACAGGAAACCGAGGGGAAACGATCTTTACAAATTCAGTTCAAGAGGAATCTGGTGCCCAGACTCCCAGACAGCTTTGGGATCGCAGACTGAGAAAGGGTTGGGCAGTGATGGCATCATCCACCTGGCACGAGTTTAATTGGAAGGTGGTTATGAGGTATTTTCGCACCCCAATTATAATGAAACATTTCTCCCACAGTTATTCTGACAGGTGTTGACCACTTTGTGGTGGTATGGGCTCCCACTGCCACATTTTTGGGGACTATTTCATCCTAACCCCCTTTTGATGACAGGTTCATACCCACCTGTAGCTCATATTAAGCACTCAAATACCCTTCACCTTTACAAGTTTGGTTCTAGGTGTTCCAGAACTTTCTTGGAGTTCTTGGCATAAATTTAAACTGTTCCATATGATGAGAATTGTGGCATTAAAATGTGTAACACTGAACTAGTTAACCACTAACTCTGCCACAGCAATACAATGGAAACAAAAACTTGCTGAAGTTGAGATGATGGAATGGATTACAGCAAAGTTACATCTGACTCTGCCTAAGTTCCTGGAAATGTGGCTTCTTGGCACCAAGCTGATCTCCATCAAGGTGGAGCAAATCCAATACAGATCTTGCCTCAATCCACAAATGCCTTACTACAGCAGTGTTTACCCTGCCCCTTGGAAATATAAGCTTGGGAGGGTTGTTGACCCATAATACAGGTATAGAAAAGTTGATTTGCATTGTGTTATAAATGTTGTTAGTTACTATCAACAACAATGGTAGGTTTCTGAGGAATGGCTCGCACACCACACTTTATTGCTATGCATTTGAATGTGTGTATTTACCTTTTTGTTAATTTTTACTACAGTGCCAGTAGTAGTAGTAACCTAAAAATGTACACTGTTCTCCTTTAGAATCTATACATAGTTCAAATTTCCAAGTTATTGTTCCAATATGACTCTAAGCAACAAGAAATGCAAAAGGAGAAAGAAGAAATAGAAAAGAGCTAACTACACTAAAAACTGCAGAGCTATACCTAGTCCTAGCAGGAGACTAACAGGAATGGAAGCAACAGTGGCCTCAGCAGGATACCACGTGGGGTGTCAATGCATTTGAAAATGTTAGCCTGCAACAAGAGAACACCTGTCGTCTCATAGAAAGGACAGATTCTCCCTGTGATGGAGAAATTAATAGTTATTGCCTAAATGATAAACTATTTCCAAAGTGGTCTAATCATGTTACATTGCACAGGCACAGTGACACCTGTATGTCAGGGTTAAGTTAGTGTTTGTGTCAAAAACAGGGCTCTTGACAGCATATATCTTGGCCCTTCTAGCCTCCGGGACAGTGACATTTGGTATACACTGTCTCAATCCTAGGGGTTAACTATTCAGTAATTTGACAAAACTCAGTTTAGCTGTTTAAAGGTTATTAGTTTCTGAATAGACATAAAAATCCTCGATTTTGTGCTATATTAAGCGATTTATGTAGTTAAACTATGAAACTTACAGGTTTGTTAGAATTTGTTCCAAGGAGCTGTTTTTGGAGGGTTTTAAGATTAAATTTTATTTTGCTTTTCAGTTATAAAGTTTTAAAGTTTGCCTGCACGAAGCACTTGAAAATGTAGCTGAATAATTTTTTTTTCCTGAGTTCAAGACAAACAAAAATGTAAAAAAATTGCAACAAACATAATGTTTCTAGTCCCGAAACAATTAACATTGTTATGAGTACTATACTACTCATCTGCTACTTTGTGCAGGGCTCTGTGCAAAGCAAGTTACGACTCGTGTATTACACTGCAAATGGCCCTGCACAAAGAAAGTTATGAATCATCTCCTGCAAGTTATTACATTGCACAGGACCCTACTGACCCTATGTGAAGTAAGTTATACACCTGGCACTATACTTTCTCAAAAAGTAAATTCATTGCAAAAACACTATGTTAATACACAGGCTCCGGTTACAAAAACTCTATGTTAACACATAGGCTCAGGTTACAAAAACACTATATTAATGCATAGCCTCGGGTTACAAAGCCACAAAAGAAGGAATTGTTGAGTTAGGGTTTAAACCTAACTCCCACCCCACTCCCCATTCCTTAGCCTTGTTTGTGACCCAAGGTCAAGCTACAAGTCCGTCCACCATGCCCCATGAGATTGCTGTTTCAAGTTACAAGTCACCCCAGGTATCCAAACCACCTGCCACAGGTGCAAGCTATAGGTCTGGGACATGCCCACAGGTCTGCTGCTTCAAGCTTCAGGTCTGGGGCCATGCCCCTACAGGTCTGATTCTTAGCATAGGGCCTGCAAGGCCCTGCGTAAAACAACCTACTGGTCTGGGGCTGTGTCCCATAGGTGTGCTGCTTCACATATGGCCCATAAGGCCCTGTGCAAAACAAGCTACAGATGAAAGGGTTGTGCCCGACAGGTCAGCTATTTCACAAAAGGCCTGCAGGGCTGTGCGCAAAGTAAGCAACAGGACTGGGGTTGTGACCTACAGGTCTGATGCTCTGTTTAGTGGCCACAGGTTTGAGGCCATGCACCACAGGTCTGCTCTCCTTTGACATTACAAAGCAAGCTGCTGGTCTGGAGCCATGTCCGATGAATCTGCTTCTTTGTGTACAGGCCTACATCAAATAAGACATCTACGGGACACCCGTGGGGCACGGCCCTATGCCTTTTATGTGATGTGGCTGCCGTACCTAGCTTAGTTGTAGTAGTTGGCCGTTTACTGCAGCTATCCTGAAGACTGCCCAGGCCCTCGGGGTCCACCTCTCCTCCCTTTCACACCAAGGGTGCTGGCTTGGGTTCTCTGGTTAACAGGACACAAACAGGATAATACAGTAGCAGTTTGGAGCCTCCACTTGGGCAGCAGTGAAAACCACCCCTAGGAAATGTCAGTGTAAGCATTCCACACACAGGTAGATAGCATGCCAAACAGTAACCCAGTACAAAATAGCAATCCCCAGCAAACCAAAAGTAAAATTCATAAATGAACTATTTATTTAAAAGGAAGGGGCAAGGAAAGAACAAGGGGATATGAGACGAAAAATGGAAGCAATAAGGGACATTTCTATACTGCATGCAATGGTTAAACACTCCCACAATCCCCTGGTAGTCCCAGTCCCAAAATGCAGGTGCACCCAGCTTTCCCCCCCAAAGGCCTTAGAGACAGTTCTCAATGTTGTGGTAGGTACTTCACTGGGTTGCTGGTAGCAAACCAGGGTGATGACAAATTGGAGTGTTTGCAGAAAACAAAACCAACTTTCTGATAAATGGCAGAACGGAACAAAGGGACACCTATCTGTAATCCACAACAGTGCTGGGCTGGAGGGCCATGCAAGTCTTCTGCCTAGGCCTATCTAGTAGATGACACAGCCCTGCCCAGGGCTGCAACCCCCACTCCTCTCTAATTAACTACCCATGGAAAATCCCAAGATCCGCAGCTCTGAGGGGCTCACCGTTCCAAAGGTTATTTTAGATGATCTGATGTCCTTGCAGCACTTCGTAAGTAATGTTTTATTTATTAAGCACCCTTTCCTGAGGCTCAGGGTGCAGACAGTATAACATAGATACAATATAAAACAAAATGTGTAGTCAGTACTAAGAACACCATGAAGGCAATATAATATCATTAAATAAATACAAAAATCAATACTAAAATCAGTGGGCAATTTTCAGGAGAATTCTGATTATACCCCAAATGCCTCCCTGAACAAATGCACCTTCCATCCCCACTTAAAGGCCTCCAATGAGGGGGGCCTCCCAACATGATCCTGGTAGCGAGTTCCACAGGGCTGGACATGTGATGTCAAATGAATGGTCACCCGAGGATTTAAGCCGGTGCTGGACTGGATGTCAGTGACACTTCAGCTTTGGCAGGCACAGATTTAAGCTGTGGATCCACTCTCGCAAAGGCCTTAACAGGGACATGCTGTGATCACCTTCACCTCTATGGCTTTCTTTCATCCTCGTCTTCAAGGTCTTTCATCACATCTCTTGGTGGGTGGCTACTGCAGCTCACAGGAATGATGCTCCAGAACCCTCCTGCAAAAGATCAGATACCCCAACATGGTGTTGGATGAGGGACATCAACTGCCACAGAGCGCTCCTCAGACTCCAATTCCCCCTCTGCATCTTCTCCTCTTCTCAGGGTTCCTTTGGATTAGCATTTGGCTTAGGTCTGGCTGAGATCAATGCCTGAAGCCTTGGATCTGATCCTTCCTATGAACGCTGCAAGAGCAAATTACCCTCTCCCAACTGAAACTGCCTTTCTTCTATGGTGTTTTATATAAAGACCCTCCTCCTACTCTGAAGACTTTAGGTGAAGTATACTTCTTTCATTTACCAGACTACTGAGAGCCAGGCTGTGGTAGTAGCTGAGGTGACTATAAACTAAACTAAACAGCCCACCTCCTCAGTCTCTCTCTCTTCCAGCTCTGACTGACCTTGAGGAAAACATTCTCCCTCTCTTCAGGGCTGAAACTCTCAGTTTCTGGCCTTTGGATGTTGGCTGTGCTTGTTCAGTTAATCCCAGCACTCATTTCCCAGAATGCATGGCGGCTCTGTAGTCCACTGTGAGCCACCATCTTTGTTTACATTTTTAAAAGTTGCATTTCTTGCAGCCCTGAAGCTTTCTGGTGCTTTACTTTTAGCCCAACTGGGCTGCTGGTGGCCAGTCCCAACCCCAATGTCATCCTGGGGCCTGGACTACTGTGCAGGGAAATCATTCCCCCCACCCCCAATTTACATTTGGAGCTCCAGTTCTATTTCTGTGAGCTCCCACATGTGCAGAGCCCAAGTGGGGCTGCCAAGTTTATGTACAGATCTCCCAATCCCACTGCCTACCCTTGGACCCAGGAAGTGCTTAGGTTCATAAACTGCCACTGGTGCAGTTTACGTGATGTCCTGGCTCTGCTTGCCTCCTCGGGAGATGGGACAGTGTCTGCTGGTGCTGGTACATGGCCACATTTTAAAAAAATGGAGCGTCTGCTCCTGTTCACGCATGTGCGTGATGCCCATCATGGTGCTACAGCGTCGCTAATCTGCTCCCAATCACTCTATTGCTCCTGGGATCGGGGATCTAGGAAAAGGTGCCTGAAGGTGCTGGCGGGCTCCAGTCCCAGTCCCAACCCTACTTTCATGTCCAAGGGCCAGGATCATGGTACACTCGCATGGCCACAGCCACACTGCTCTGGCAAAAAAGCTCAAGTGCAACTCCTGCCAGAGCCACTAATGAATGCTGTTCTGCCCAACCTATCCCCACTTCACCAGTTTTGGGGACCAGAGGGTTAAGATAGGTGCAGAGCTGGCCAGGAGGGAGCAGCTGAAGGTCAACCAGCTGAGCCCCCCCTGAAATGAGGGGGCTTACATGTAGCTTGAAGCAGCAGACCCAGGGGTATGGCCCCAGACCTGTGACTTGGCCTTTGTTCACAAGGGTAGGGGGTGGGAGTTAGGGTTAACAACCCTAAAGCCACATTTTCCTTCTTTTGTGGCTTTGTTATCTAATGTATGTGTTAACATAAATGTTTGCAAGTAATAAAATCTTGTTATTCCTCAAGTAACCCCAAAGTTTCCTTTCAGCAGATAACATTTCAGCTGCACAAGTGCACTGAACTGTGAAAGTATTCCACTTGCATTTAAACTATTTCAGTTCAGTTTATTGTTCATCCATCCATAACAATTAGATTAAGGACATTACATGAAAGCACACATCAAAGAAAATACAAGGCAATTAAAACTTCCAATTGTAAAAAGAACAAGTCTGATAAGTCTGTAAAAGTTAAAATCTCTACTTGTTATGGATGAACAATACAGTGAATTAAATTGTATTCAAACTAGAATAAAAGGGCAACCCTAGATCCCAGATACTGAAGGATATACCACATTGGTTTGGATACAGGTTTCACACTGTAGACTTATAGGAGGCACTACAGCGTAGTGGTTAAGAACGCAGAGCTGCAAACCTGGAAACCAGGGTTTGAATCCCATCAGCCCCCACTTGCATACTGTGTGACCCTGAGCAAGTCACTTAACTTCCTTGTGCTCCCAGGTTGCACCTGGAAACAAGCCCCAGCTGAGTATGCCTTTCCTGGTTAAACAACTTCCCCATTCCTTTCTATAGTACTTGTACACTAGTACTGAACACACTGTACCATAAGGGAGGTGCCAACTACTGAATAAACTGTTAATGCAAGGTCTGTTTAACCAACCTCTGGAAACTCTGCAGGTGGAAGTTAAAGAGCCCAACTCACTTTCCAACAAAAAAAGGGAATATTTACTGTGTCTTGTCTGACATATCATTCCAATTACGACAGGTTCCAAATCTGCCACTGGCTGTGTGTGGATGGTGCCCAGTAATCAATGACTGCTGAGTTGGTGTGTATACAATCACTGCACTTTCTGACTATACCAAAGGCACTATTTAAAATCACATTTGATAGTGTGCTAGTCTACGATTTATTTAAAAGATGAATGGATGGGGTTCTTATGCCAAACACACCAGTCTAGCCTCTAGTTTTGCAAAGTGGAATGCAACAAGAGTTCTCTCCCTTCTAATAAATAGTAGCAATAAAAATG
This sequence comes from Neoceratodus forsteri, assembly GCA_016271365.2. Taxonomy (NCBI): domain Eukaryota; kingdom Metazoa; phylum Chordata; order Ceratodontiformes; family Ceratodontidae; genus Neoceratodus; species Neoceratodus forsteri. The sequence continues at coordinate 1,050,354,377 of CM057456.1, forward strand.
TACCTCTACATGCTGCATCACATAAAATTCTGTGCCAATCACAGATGCATCGTCACAATACAGCAAAGGCTGAGGGACAGGAAATCCAGCTGAAAACAAGGCCTTCTGACACGGTATTCTCTATCAACCTAAAAAAAAAAAAAAATTAGAATAAGACTTTAGCCATACAACAAGAAAGAAAACTAGCATTTTTGCTTTGCCTGTAAACGCTATGACAGTAGATCTCTCCAACAATCACACTGCAGTAGCTACCAGTTGCACTGTAGCAGAAACAGGAAACCAGCCTCTTGGAACTTGGTTGTCAACTGTCATTTTGTGAGAATATGTGAAAGCCACTAACTAAATTTAAATAAAGCATACAATTATACCTTGTGTGCTCCGGGCAGGAGCGGACCCGGTGGTTTCTTCCGGAGTACATACTGCCTGTCCCCTTTCTGAAGGTGAAAGGTTGGATTGGATTGTCCAGACCTGATTGGGATAAAACAAGATTAACTTAGAAACCATAAGAAAACAACACCTCTTGGGGAACGGGGGCTATTTAATTATTATTGTATTTATTACAAAAGTTTCCCCAGGAAAGACACACTGAGCTGGCAACAGCTGGTTTCCAGATGTGTTCTGGGAGGAGGGGGAAGGGAGGACAATGAAGAACACTAAGAACGATAATACAATAATACGTAAAAACCATCTTAAATAAATTGTGCAAGACAAGGATTACATGAGGTAAAATACACACAAATACAATACAGTGCTGATGGATCAACATTTGCAATCTGAAGAGCCAATACTGAGTTCAGAGTGGGAGTAAAGGTTGTTGACTGGGGAGGATGGAAGAGAGGCATGCACTACTGCAGGTGCAAGGGAGCAAAAGTAGGAGGGTGGTGAACAGCAGCACAGGGACCATTATCAGGGGTAACTGCAAGAGTAAGGAGTGAAGTCAAGGAGGAGAGGAGAAGAGCGAGAGGTGAGAAGATGCAGAGCGGAAGGTAAGGGGGGGGGAAGATAACCTCATTGTCTGGGGAATTGGAAGGAGAAGGCAGCTTGACCAGCAGTGGATGTCCATAAGGGGCGTGCAAGAGAGTGATAGCTAGAGTTGTGAAGGGGGTAAGATGTAGTAAGGGGGCAGTGAGGAGGGAAGCAAGGTAGGGAGGGAAGCAAGGAAGTATTTAAAGATGAAGGAAGCACAATGGGCGTGAGGCAGGGCCTCATAGGAGGAGTAGGGAATGGGAGAAGCACAGGAGCAGTGGTGGTGGTAAGGGAAGTCCAGGGTGAAGTGGCAAATGGAGTGAAAGAGGGATCCAGTATGGCCAGGATGGACTTGGGAGCAGCACTGTATACTATGTTGAGGAATATCATCTTCGAGATGATCTCTCAACAGAGCAGAAAGTTGGATACACCCTTTATTCCTGTAAGGCACACCATGTTGGGTGCTACTTCTTGTGGATGGCATTCACATGCACCGAGAAATCAAAGTTCCAGTCCAGCCAGGCCGAGGTACCTGAATGAGGTACATCCTCAACTGCTGCACCATCAAGGGTATGGAAGTAGGGAGAAGTGAGCCTGGTGAGCCTCTGTCTTATACCACAGGTAATACAGACCATTTTCTAAGAACTGAAGGACAGCTGATTTGCCAGGAACCAGTGCTGGATGTTAGAAAGTCCAGTTGTAGCTTGGTCGTAAGGTCAAAGGTAGAGGAGCTGGAGGCAAAGAGTACTATGTCATCTGCATACATGTGGATGGAAACAGAAGAACAGGCAGCAGGGAGGCCATTTAGGAAGACAGAGGAGAGTACTACACCAAGGCTGAACTCTTGGGGGATGGCTGAATTGACAGAAAGCAGGGTGATATGGATTCTCCAATCCAGACAGCTTGAGACCCGCCCTCAAGATAGGCGCAGAACCAACTGACTGAGGAGTCAAAGAGCCCTGCTGACCTGAGCTTGTCCAGAAGGAGGAAGGGTGGGCAACAGTGTCGAAAAGCTTTTGTAAAGTCGATGAAAATGGTGGAGGTGACCAGTTACAGATTCATGCCAGACAGAATGGAGTCAGTAAGCCAGAGGAGGGAGGTGGAGGTGGCGTGGGACTTTTGGAGGCCAAACTGGAAAGAGGCGAAGGAGGTATAAGTCAAGAATGGGGAGCTGAGATAGCACAAGCATTCTTGGTTCTTTTTTTTTTTTGTATTATTTCTTTTCTCCCTACTTTCATCCACGCTAACCTCTCCTTCCGGTCAGGTTAGGCTTCTACCACCCATCCTGTCCCCCGAGCCTCGCCTCTCAAAATGACAGCCATCTCCTGGGTAACCCGGGCGATCCCTTCGTCAGACAGGTCCCTCCTCTGAGGGGGAAGCACTAGCCAGGGGACGAGACCAGCATATCATCTTGGCCCAGGGAGACGCTGCTGAGGTGGAAGGTTACGGAGGCATTGGCGGGCAGAGCCAGGCAGCCATCATCCGGCGTGACATGGAGCATTTTTCACACTTTTCTATGTACGTCCCTCCTTTGCCGTCGCGCAGTGCTCCTGGTCTTCACCAGAGGCCATTGCCGACCGAAGACTTCCCCAACCCACCCCCGGGAGAGAAGAGCAGCCCTACGGATGCTCAATCCTCTCCCATCCCTGCCAGCCCCCAGCGACCCGAGTCCGTTCTCAAACCTGAGTCGCCGGCGTGGGTCCAGGTAAGGCACCCGCGCCTCAACCTTCTACGCTACCAGGCTGCCCATTCTTGGTTCTTGGCCAGAGTTGGGAGCAAGGAGAAAGGGTGGTAGTTGCCAGGAGAGGTGGAATTGCTCCCTCAGGGAAGGAGGATGACTGTGGCCTATTTTCAAGTATCAGTGACAGAGGCTAAGGAAAAGGAGAGCTGGAGAAGGGAGAGAATAGGCAGAGCAATGGCATGGGTGGTGAGATGCAGGAGTTTGGGGTCAAGACCATCAGGGTCACACCCTTGTGGAGGTTAGAGCCAAGAGGGCCTTAAGGGAAGCAGTGGAAGTGGTAGCAGAGAAAGAGAAGGAGAAGGGGTGGCATGGGATGGTAGGAGGGTGGAGGGAGAGGGTAGCAGGAGGAGGAGGAGGGAGCAGACACGGGAGGTGAATAAAGCTGAAAGCTGAGGTGACAGAAAAGGAGTCAGAAATAAGATAGCCACCAACCTTGAGAAGGGGGGAGACTGGGTTTGGGGAACCTTTTATAACTCAGAGGGGTGATTAAGGTTGTTCTGGAGTGTGGATGCGAAGTATTCGGACTTGGCAAGACTGGTAGCTCTGATACAGGCATTATGTAGGGTCCAATACTTGATTAGGTCAGCAGGGGAGCTGAAGGATTTGTAGGTCCACGAGGTAAGGTCATGCAAACGGTGGCAGGTCAGCAACTTTGCTGTGATCCATAGGAGGTGGGAACCTCGGACTCTGTTTTCTCCAAAGGGGGCATGGATATCCCAGACAGACATGAATTTGGCATTGAAATGTTGGAGGGCAATATTTATGTTGCTGGCTATGGAAATGGGTGACCTGTCAGTAGCCACCAGGTTGGCATGGAGGAAGTCAAGTCCAGCGACCTGAAGGACAAGATCGGAATGAATTTAAGGGGCAGTTTTGAGATGCTGAGTCTTACACAAGCAGATCATATAGTGGTCACTGATGGCTTCGAGGAGGATACCAGCATCCACAATATGGTTAGGGTGGGAGCAGAGAACTCAGTTCAGAAGGGAGTGGTTGAGGGATCTGTGATTGTGCCAGGCTGGGTCAGTGATCAGTTAAGTAAGGTGGAGGAACTTAAAGTTTGGGCACATTTTTAGAAAGAGGGTGAGCCGATTAAGATAAAACTCACTGAGGATATAATGCTCCCCAGAGGACGTATGGGAGGAGATGGTGGCAAGGAGCTCAGTGACTGCAGATGAGGGCATACAAGGACAGAAGTATGCACTAGCAATGAATACAGGGACAGAGAAGGGGAGGGACAGCTTGAGGAGGAGCAACTCATGGGCAAAGAGGGATGTGAAGGAGAGCAAAGGATCAAACTGGATGCTAGAGGAAAGGTAGATTGTAACTTCACCACCTCTCTTAGCATGAAACTGCTGGATTGTGCACCCAGGGCTGGCAACAGCAGTATATCAGGAATACTGGGGAGAGCCAAGATTCCAAGATTACCTGCACTTCAAGCTTCAGATTAAAAATGAGCGGTTGCAACTGGTCAATTTTGGGGAGGAGGTGACGGATGTTGACATTGGTCACTCAGGTCTTTTTGGGAGATGAGAGGGAGATGACTGAGCAAGGCCAGGATAGAGCTCAGTATCACCTGCTGCCATAAGTAACGAGACAAGGAGCTTGAGGGAGCCTTTGTGTCACTTACGGGGAGAGGAGGAGTGTGAGGAGGACAAGAGGGATGAGAGGGAAGGAAGGAAGCACCTGAAGGCTTCAAGGTGAAGCCCAGAAAGAATGAGATTGCACCCAGGATGCCAGGGGGAATGGGCAGAAGGGAGGGTGAAAGAAGGAGGAAGGAGATGGAGGTGGGAAGGAAAGGATAAATAGTAGGGGGGGAAGGGAGGTAAGAGAAAATAGGAGGGGGAAGAGTGATAGGGTTAGAAGCAACATAACGGAGGGACAGCATAAAGTTGTCACCCTGTAACATTGTCAGTTAAGGTTTTGCTATTTTATTTATTTATTTATTTTTTAATTTAGCTTAAAGGTTTCTGTGGCTGTGTCTTTTGAATTTAGCTTAAAGGTTTCTGCGGTTGTTTTTTGAGTTAAGCGCAATGGGGGCATATCGGCCCCACTTAAAGCCAGGGGGAGGGGCCTAAAGAGGACCCGGAGCAAACATCTTATTTCTGGAATGTATGTGTTTGTGAGACTTGGGAATGCTATTGGTAGGTTTGTAATTGTGTTCGTAAACAACTGCAATCAGTATAGAGAGACTGTATTTCACTGTCCTGTATAGGTAGTTTGAACCATGGGTAGGATTGTGGGGTGCAATGGTTGTAGGGCAGTAGTGTGGATTAACATGCTGTGGAGGCTGGGAGGGTGCCCAATATGCCACAGGCTAAGAAAGCTTGAGGAAGAGGTTCAGTGGCAGTAGGGAAGCTGGGGAGGTTGAGGGGTGAGAGAAGGGTTGCGTTGGTAGAAAGGCTGAAATCTTAGAGTAGAGTATCGGTGAGGCACTACAAAAAAGGAACAGTAGGTCAAGGGAGAGGGGGCAAACTAGACAGGAAGCCAGCTGATGAAGGGTGGACTCTAGTAGGGCCTAGCAAAAGAGGAGCAGCAATAGGCAGGAGGAGGAGAAAAACACATAGTAATGCAAAGAGGTAGGAACATGTTTGCTGTACCAATGACACATGGGAAGAGGATGCAGGAGGAGACTGCACAAGGATCGTACTCACGAAGAGGAGGAGTGAGGGGCATTACTAGTGGAGACACTGAGCATGATGTGGCGGGAAGGAATAATACTCGGAGAGGTGAGGAGGAGAGGAGGCTGGCAGTCAAACAGGAAGAGGGAAGGTCTCAATTGAGAGGAGCAGGGGAAGACACTGGGGCAAATAGTAAAGCACTGCCTTGAGTGGCCCCGAATGAGAACCTGGGTGGGGTGGCAACGTGCACAAGGAAAGAAGACGGGGTATAATGGTGTTGGGGACTCCATACTCAAGGGGAACAGATGGGGCAGCAAGGGGGAGAGGCACAGTTGGCTATGGGTGGAGTGCATACTGGGATTAAAGGCAGACAAGGTAGGAGAGGCAATCCTAAGGTGCGCAAGGAAGGGTAGGAGGAAACCGCACATTGTGGTACATGTGGGGACAAAGGACCTACGGGGGAAATAGTGGAGGTAACAAGGGAGAGGTTTGAGGAAGTGGGAAGGTTGTGCGAGGAGACTGGGGAGTCTGTGGCCTTCTCGGAGGTGCTCCCAGTACCTGGCGCAAGCACAGTGAGAAAGGAGAGGATTGGGGAGCTGAGCGCATGGTTGGTAGAATGGTGTCGAAATAAGAGGGTACAGGGCTGTGGGCGGCTGGGGCAGTACCTGGGATAACAATCTGTTTGCAAGGGATAGGGAGCACCTGGTGGGAAAGGAAAGGAGGTATTAAAGCAAAGACTGGGGAGGTATACTCGACAAAGGCGGTTTAAACTAGATAGGGAGGTGGCAAGTGGACAGCAGAAGGCAGGGATCCGATTGGGAAGTCACAGCCTACCCCTCAGGCTGGCAGGGAAGGATTCAGAGCAGCCAAAAAGGGAGGGAGTAGAAGGGAGAAGATGGAGGGAGATGAAGGGAAGGGTGGCAGGATGGAGAGTAGTCTCGCTGAATGCGAGAAGCTTAGGCAACAAATCAGCTGAGCTACAGGCACTCTTGGCAGTGTGGAGGGTGGATATTGTGGCTGTCACGGAAATGTGGGCAACCGAGCACCGGAATTGGGATCTGACAATCCCAGGGTATAAATTATACAGGAAGGACCATAAGGAAGGAAGAGGGGGTGGCAGTCTATGTGAGGGATGGGATCAAATGCACAAGGGATGAGGGGGAGGAAAGGAGAACAGAGGGAATCTGGCTGCAGCTTCTAGACTCAAGGGGTAGGAAACTGAGGTTTGGGGTGGTATACAGGCCACCGTCCCATTCTGAGAAGCTTGAGGAATTGCAGGACAAATCAGAAAGGTATGTGAAAAGGGAAGGTGGTCATCGTGGGGATTTCAACTTGCCGGGGTTGACTGGAGCATTCTGGTCACCTCCGTGCTAGGAACAAGTGCTCCTGGATGCGATCCAGGAGGGTCTCCTGATGCAGTTGGTCAGTGTACCTACTAAGCTAAAGAACACTTTAGATCTGGTATTGTCGAATGGGGAGGCAGTAAGGGAAATAAGGGTGGAGGACCCACTAGCCGACAGCGATCACCAAACGGTGTGGTTTAATATCATGATATGCAGGGGCCAGAGAACTCAATAACCTGGGTGGTAAACTTCAGGGGGGCAGACTATACGAGGATGCGGGAAGTACTGAAAGGGAAACTAGAGGACATAAGGCGAGAGAGAGATGGATGCGGAGCAGAAATGGAATATTATTAAACGGGGGGTTACAGAGGCAACGGAAGCCTGCACCAAGACACAGATTAAGAGGAGCAGAGCAAGGAAACCATGCTGGTTGAACAGTGAGGTAGTGGAGGTGGTGAGGGCAAAATGAGAGTGCACCAGAAGTAGGGGAACAGGAAGGAAGGGACAGGGAGGGATGCAAGATGGTCCAGGAGGTGACCAGAAAAAGTGAGAGAAGCCAAGGCCCAGAGGGAACTGAGATTAGCTCATCGAATTAAGGGGGGAGAGGAAGACTTTTCAGCTACATCAGGAGAAAAGGAAGAGCTAGGAGACAATAGTGAGGATAAAAAGGGTGGGGGTGGACGGAAAGGGGAGGAACAGGCGGAAGCACTGAATGAATACTTTTGCTCAGTGTTTACGGAAAAAAGGGTGGACCACTACCACCATGGGCTGGGAGGGTGGGATTGGAGGACAGGAGGCGACAGATGGAAGGACTGAGGGAGGTAGAGTCCTAGAAGGACTAAGGGCACTGAGGGTAAACAAGGCACCAGGGTGGATGGTATCCACCCCAGGGTGCTGAGGAAGATGGCGGAGGTGTTGGCAGAGTCGCTGGCGGATCTGTACAGCACCTCACTGGAGTCGGGATGTGTGCTACAGGACTGGAGGATTGCACATGTAGTGCCGTTACACAAGAGCAGACCAAGGGACGAACTGGGTAATTATTATCTGGTAAGTGTCGCCGCCATGGTGTACAAACTCATGGAAATGACACTAAAGGAAAGACTGGTGTCGTACCTGGAGGACAACGGCCTCCAGGATGTAAGGCAGCATGGATTCATTTCGGGAAAGTCCTGTCACGCCAGCCTGATACAATATTATGCCTGGGTGACAGGTGAGCAGGATAAGGGTCATGCGGTGGATGTTCTTTACTTGGACTTCAGCAAGGCCTTCGATTCTGTGCCTCATGGGCAGCTTGGGGGGAAGCTAACTGGTGTAGGGCTAGGGGCAAAAATGACAAACTGGATTACAAGCTGGCTGAGTGGGAGGCTGCAATGGGTGGTGGTGGGAGAGGAGTTCTCAACTCCAAAGCTGGTGATGAGTTGGGTGCCACAGGGCTCTGTGCTGGGACCAGTATGATTTGGGCTCTCCATATCAGACATTGCGCATGGGGTGGTGAGCAAGGTAAGTCTGTTCACAGACAATACCAAACTGGGAGCAGTGGTGGATGGAGGGGAGGAATGGAAACAGCTGGAGGGGGACCCAAGCAGGCTAGAGGAGTGGTCTGAGAGGCGGCAGCTGGGGTTCAATGCAAAGAAGTGTAAGGTTATGCACTTTGGGGCGAAGAACCCAAGCAGAGAATACTGACTTGGGGGAGGGTTAAGCTGAGGATCACTGAGGAGGAGGAGAAGGACCTAGGGGTAATGGTAACAGGGACCATGAGCAATACTGCCCAGTGCAGGAGAGCGGCTGCAAAGACGAACAAATGCTGGGTGCATAGCGAGGGGGTTTTCGTCCAGATGAAGAGAGATGATCTTGCTCCTCTACAGGTCACTGGTACAGCCACACTTGGAGTATTGTGTGCAGTTTTGGAGGCCATACCTAAAGAGTGATATCAGGCCACAGGAGGGGATGCAGAGAAGAGCAACAAAGATGATATGTGGAATGAAGGGGAGAGACTATGAGAGCAGGCTGGGAGACCTGAATACGTACACCCTGGAGGATGGAAGGGACGGGGGGACATGATAGAGACATTCAAGTATCTGAGGGGAATCAATAAGGATGGGGCAGATGGGGTCTTTAAGCTAAGGAGGGGAGGGACACCAGGGGGCACGGGCTAAGAATACAGGGGGGAAATTTAAGAGGGAAATGAGGAGACACTATTTCATGGAGAGGGTGGTAGCAAAATGTAACCACTACCAGAATGGTGGTACATGTAAATCTGTGAACAGTTTTAAAAGGGCATGGGACAGGGTAGAGTGAAAGTGAGGGTGGGGGAGGTGAAGGTGGGGGGCAGCAGTGGGTTGACAAAGGGGGAGGGGATTGGGCAGCTGTAAATTAGGGGTGCTAACTGCACACTCGAGCAGACTTAGATAGACCGGGTGGTCTGTTTCTGCTGGCACATTCGTATTTTCGTATGTATGTAAAGTAGTGGGAAAGGAAGCTTCACTTTGGAAGAGCGAAAGTCAACTTAATGGGACTGGGAGATGGTTTACCCAGGAGAGGAAGAAGCCTCAAATAAATTGTAGGGAAATGTGGGGCTTCCACCAGATGGAGAGAACACTAAATTTATAGTTCGGAAGGTAGGGTATATAGAATTCACCCAAATAGGGAGAATGCCAAAACTGAACAATTGGGGTGGGAATGCTATTCCAAATAGGCACTTTGCCAGGTGAACATTTTGCACCCGTGCCAGCCTTATCCACCTTCTTTCTGTCAGTGTGGCTTATTTGGTAGCACATCCGCCTCTGGGCCAGAGGTTGTGGGTTCTGGTGCCACACCGGGACTGGGCTCATACCTTCAATGCTGGCACCTGAGTGCAGTTATGAGGGGGCGCTTTATTGTTGGGGTGTGCTGTCCTTCGGACGAGTCATTAAACTGGAGGTCCCTTCTACCCATCTCTGGTGCTGTTCTGGTGAGTGTCCAGGTGGAAGTGAAAGAATCCAAGGTGCTTTTCACAATTATAGGGGAATTTTACTAAAAATGAGGGCTATATTACATCAAATATACAAAATCTAAGTACATAATATATTACATCATGTATACAAAATTAGTAGACAGTTTACATAGATATGCCAATCAAGTAATTTTGTCATCAAAGAAAATTAGTAAAACAGGATATTACACATCTTAAAGTAACCTCATGAAATTGCCCAACGTTTACAATGTATCCAAAAGAAAGTAACTCTTTCAGGTCTCTGTTTCTAGCATCTTTCAAATAAACAGTTTGAAGAGAAATTGAATATTTTCATAATTTCAGCATTGTGTACCACCCTTTGCTGTATAACCCAAACACATCTTGCTTGCCAGATGTAATAGCGAATCTTTCAACAATTATATAGGGTTTCTGGATGATATTTCCCCACCCTCCTCCGTAGTCACTAAACATTAAACAAGGATATGTCCAAGCTGTGAATAGTGGTTCAATCCACTCTTGTGCCAAAAGAGACCAAAATGGCTGAATATGGGCACGCTATAAAAATAAGTGTGCTTGAGTTTCTAAAAGTTGTATACAGGAGTTCCTTAAGCAATACCTCTCTTATCTGCTTATATTTATTATTAATCGGACACTTAACCATATGCTGTCCCATAAAAATTCAGGCAACCTCTTATAAGTGAGCGGATGTATAACAAATGACATTTTGTTTTGTGGACACTCTGGGGAGGACACTTGATCTTTATATTCTGTCTGCAAAATATGGGTATATAGTGCTTTCCTACTTGTAGTCTGTATCTGGGAGATTGTAATAGTCCACTTAATGGCATTCTTTATTTGTTCTAACCCATATCCTGGTATATGAGAAACTTTGCTTAATTTAGATGGTTTATTTTGGTACCAGTGTTCAAGACAAAGGTTCAACCATGTCAAAACATGAGGTTTCCATATCTTGTCTCCTAGCTTCAGTGCAACTCCTATGTTGTGTGTAAGAAAAATGCTACTAAAAAAGGCTACTGGGTTTATCATATCTAGACCACTTCTTTATCTTTTCTGTAGGTAAACTCTCTCTTTACTGGGTTTAATGTGCTATCCCACAAGGCCTGACAGAAAACGCTCAGCAAGGCGGTGATAGCAGACTGGTGGGGTTGGGGGGGGAAGACATAGCTGGCATATAAGAAAATCGGCAACAGAGTCTTAATTAATAAAACTCTTCTTTTTGGCAATCTGTTGCCCTTTCCAAGCCGAAACTATCCTATTCGCCCTTTGTAAGCCTTTGTCCCAGTTCTGTTTGGTCATGTCTATGTTCCCAAATTCTATACCCAATATTGTTATTGCTTCTTGAACCACAGGTACTGTACATCAGCAAATGTCGCACCTACTGGAAGGGGGGGGTGTTCCATAAAGGAACTCCTTTACTTTTCGTTTAATTAATTTTAGAACCAGATCATGTGGAGTATGTAGATAGCGTATCTACAAGTTCCTGTTCATCAGTAGCAGGATCTAGGCAAAGAACCAAATCATCAGCATATGCAAGTATTTTAACCATAGGATGACCCATGGTTACTGTGAGACCTTGTATTCAGTCATTCTGAGCAATGTACCTAAGTAAAATATCAATGCTAAAAGCATATAAGATGGGGCTGAGGGGGCAGCCCTGCCTAACCCTTATTTCCCTCCCAATCCATCCATTTATATTAGGGACTACAGTAGCTTCTCTGTACATACTTTTAACCCATTCTATGAATGTGTTGGGTATACCATATGCTTTAAGGAACGAAAACAAAAATGTGTGTAGGACCCGGTCAAAGGTCTTTTCCTGATCAATGTTTAGCACATACCCATGGATGTCATTAGAACTAGCCTTTTGAAATATCTCACTAAACAATACTAAATTATCGTGCTGGTATCTATTTAGAACTGCACATGTCTGGTATGGGCTAACAAGGTTTCCTGCCTGGGTAGATAACCTATTTAATAAAATTTTGCTTAGAATTTTTAAATCTGCGTTCAAGAGACTCAGTGGTCTCCAGTTTTTTTAACTCTTCTCTTGCGCCTTTTTTGTATAGCAAGATCAAAACAGCCTGATTCATGGTTTTAGTCAAGTGACCGTTATCTAGTAATTCATTATATAGGATAGTTAAAGCAGAAGCTAGTTCCTCAATAAATACTTTATAAAACTCTGAGACTAACCCATCTTTGCCATGGGCAGAACTGGTTTTCTGAGATACAGCTGTTTTAACCTCATCTATGCTAATGGGGAGTATAAGATTCAATGAGTCTTGCTCTGGTAACTGTGGGAGCTCTATATTTTTTTTATATCTCCTGGATTGTCCCTGCCAGAGGGTTCACCAATAAGGGTAGTGATATAACTTTCTACTTGGTGCAACATCGCTGTTGGGGAGGAGACTTTTCTACCTGTATCAGTGTTAATATCTGTAATTCCCTCTGTCTCACGATTTTTGCACTCCTTAAAGGGGTCCATAGAACCCTTTTTCATACTGGTTCCAAACCTAAGTTCTTGTTCCAAAGATTTGGCTATCATATTGTAGTGAGAACATTTGTTTTTTAATATTTTTAATCTGTTCACTATAGTCCGTTCTGTTGGGTTTCTGTTAAAGAAATCAATTTCTTTAATTGGTTTTTCAATTGCAGATATTCCAGGTAATCTTTGTTGATATTATTTTTGGCCTTATTCTGAAACAAATATTTTCCAAGACTGTTTAGATTCTTCCCACTAGGTTGCTAGGTCTTCATATAGGCCCACCTCCGACAATCTAGCATACCATTCTTTTTTCCATGCCCTTCTAATGTTTTCATCCTCTAGAATGGAGCTGTTTAGTTTCCAGTTACCCTTTTTACACATAGGGAACTGGTTCCATTTGACTTGAATTGTTATGGATTTATGATCCGTGAATTCCCATGCCTGTAGTTTTAAATGTGCTGTTTCCATGGAAGGTGATAAAAACATAAAATCTATTTGGGTGGACAAAGACCCCCTGAAGTATGTATACCCTCCAGTGGTAGCCTGAAATGAGTATGCATCTACCAGACCAGCAGTGTTAATTATATTTTGCAAAGCTAGAGTGTTGCAAAACAATTTATCTGTTTAACTCCCTCTGTCTGTTTTGGTTATCCCACAATTAAAGTCTCCTGCCCAGATTACTAATCTAGATGTATGTAGGTAAGGCTGAATATCTTTAAGTAGAGATGCCCTCTGGGCCTTAGATTGAGGGACATAGATTGATATTAACCTGAACTGCTTATTTTGCAACCATATGTCCAAGGGTTGGCTCTTCCTGGCTGAATGTCTACTAGTCTGGAGACCTTAAATTCTAGATTAGTAAATAAAATACCTATACCATCACATAGGTATCTCCAACTGCCAAGAAGGAGGTACCTTGGGCCAGAGTTTAGAGACTTGCTTTAAGTTCAAATTGTGTTTTAATCTGGTGTCTTATATATACAAAATATTGCTCTGAACTCACTGTAGTATTGACAATGTTGTAAGCATCTTTCTATGGTTTCTGTACTACTAACATTGACAGTTGTTACAGTAAGTGAGCTCATTTGGGAAAAAGATGGGAAAGCAAGTTAACTGTACTAAGGAGTTTTAGGACATGTCCTACACCTAGTGCACCTGGCTATGAGATCTTCACTACCCCCTTCCTCTATATCTGATGTGACATCAGTAGTTGTAGAAGCTACTGAAGAGGAATCTGAATCTTCTCTGCACCCCCCCCCCCCCGATTCCTCATTCTGTTTATCAGGAGCCAAAATCACAAATTTGTTACTGTTTTTCCATATCCTTTGGCCCTTGGTGTCACTAGGTTTAGTCTGGGGTTTGGATGGGAGTTTTTCCTAACCTGCTCCTCTTTTGATACTACTTTCTTAAAGGCCTGTAACTGACTCGGAGATTTCTACTGCATCTTCATCCTCCTGAGCCATGGACACAGCTTCAGAGTCTTGGTCCTGCTCCACTGTTCTCTCAGATGTTTGCAGATCCACATTTTGTTCCAAGGGGGCCTGACAGACTCCAGATTGAATGTCAGTTCCTTCTTGGTATCAACTGGGGTTCTGTATTCTGTGGGGTTTCTGATGCAAGTGCAGCACTTTTCTGGGCTTGTAGCTGCTGTGCTCTATTAATTAAACCTTCATGTGAAGGACAATCTTCCCCATTGTGAGAAGTCCACGGACACTTCCCATACCCATGCCCTGTTTTTTCGCATAAATGACATTTAAATAGGTTCAGACATTTTCCTAAAGCATGGCCATAATCTAAACAGTGATTAGATCTAGGATGTCAGATGCTGAGCTAATGTGTGTTCTGGAACCACATTAAAACATGATTTGGGCTGCCCTATATAAAATAAGACCCCTGACTTTCCCTAAGTAGAGACTGCTGGACAGATGAACTGAACCACTATTGGTTGAAAATCCTCCATTCCAGATTTGTTAGCCGTCTACAATGGGGAGGGTCTGTCAATACTCACATCACTGGTGCAGCTAGAACAGTATATCTTCAACTGTTACACCTTCACTACGGAACATAACTGTAATATGTTTTATGGCTGATTTGGTGAGAGGGACTGCCATATATGGTATCCACACAGGGTTATTTTAAACTAACTGGTATTAGGCCCAAAACCTGTCCAACCCTTTAAAACTAACATTGTACTTTGAGATACCTAGGCTAGGTGTATCAATGCAAATATTTCAGAAGAAAAAACTTCATAGAATGTTTAAGTAATTAGCTTAGCCACATACAGTCTATCAGGGGGATTCTCCAGACCCCCTTTGTAGATTAACCTTACTGCATTTCTACGGGGGTCTGGTTCCCCTTCGTTTTGAAACAAATCTGCAAGTTTAAACATGGGGTTTAACCAGGCTCTCTTGGATGGGTCTTGCAGATTTACCTCAGAAGGATCCATTCTATGACTGTCTGGGTCAGATTCTAAAGGCATCGTTTTTTGAGAAGTAGTATTGTGCACAACCTGATTCACCCAGGTACCATACCTCTCAACTGTCCTGGATTTTCCGGGAACTCAGGAATTTAGACTGCTTGTCCTGCAGTCACAGATTAATTGCTTCTATCACAGATTTTCTGAATGCCAGTGTGTGTTGTTTAACTCTTAAGCTACCAATAGAATTAGCAAGTCTAGGATTCTGGACTGATATATCAGCCAGCAACACATATTAAACTGAGCAGATAAAATTAATCTGGAGGAGGCAGCCCTCTCCCCTCTCCCCTGCATTCCACAGGCTTAGATTCTGGAATGAAACGGACACACACACACACACTGCATTCCAATACAGTATATTTCTGTTCAGGAGAACTGCACTGAGTTGAGGTCATTTTTTCCCCCCAATAGAAGCTGTTTTTTTAAGTATTAGTTAAATTTATGTTATTGTTCCATCTATAGTAATCCAATTTAAAGTGGGGCCACTAGTAGGTTGAACTCATGGCTGCTGGACTTGTATTTACAAGGACTTGTCACAAGAATACATCATGTCTTGATCTTGGATCATTTATCAGTGCTGGTTTCTTTGGATTACTATTATTGGAATTCACCTCGCACATCAGAGAAGTATTGGAGCTGTTTTTAATTGACATGACATTGTTCCATCTATACAGCCCTTTTAAGAACCTCAGTGGGTGCTTCCGCTTTACACTCTGGTACTAAGTGTCAGTTTAGAACTGTATGAAGTAGTTTATGTCCCTCTCAGCCACAGAGTTCTATAGCAGAGCACAGATGCATTGTGCCAACAGAAGAGTAGAAAAGAAACACAAGCTACATCCTGCAATTCTAAAGTGTTTTTTACAAGCAGTATGTAAATCAGAAATACTCACTAGGATAGCTGAAAAACCTGGCTAGCTACAGCAATAACACACTTTGAAGCAATATTTAAAAACAGCTTCTACTGGGGAAAAATGACCTATAGATTCAGTGTAGTTCTCCTTTAAAGGGGAACTGTCATCAGCAGGGTTTCTTAATGTCTGAAAGACCATAAAAAGTTAACTTGAGTGAGCCATTGTGTTTATATGTGAGTCTTTGCAGTCCAGAGTTATTCATATGTAAATCAGCCTGTAATTAAGGGCTGGGGGCAGTCATATGTTTTAGGCCCCTGACAGAAAATTATGTTATGTCACCGAGGTCTTGGCCCTCCATTGACTGTAGGTTGAATGGGAAATTGCCTATTTTATTAAGTGTGTTTTAAGGTGTTATTGCAACACTTTCTACATTTATAATACTTGTTTTGTATGTGCACTGAAACTAGTGAGTTATCACCTTTACATTTCAAACTGTTAGCAAAAATAATCCATCTTTAGGGTTGCTTTAACCTGTAGGCTATACTGCCAGCTGATCATCAAAAACCACACATCTCAAGGCTGGCTCTGTGGTGCTAACAGGTATTGAGTACCCATATCAGGATTTCTAAACCCTGTCTGTGTTCACATCAGTACAGATTTCTGGGGCTGCCACAGCACCAACTTCTGCCTTTTTCCATTCCCTCTTTTACAGCCTTTTCTCTTACACTTTTGAGTGTGAACTCAGGTCTACAAGATGCAAATGTGGCTACATACTTACTGGCCTGGCATCATGGGGCCAGCCTTGAAATGTGTAGTTTTTGATTATCAGCTGGCAGTACAGCCTAGAGGTTAAAGCAAAGAGCTGTGAACAAGCTTCATTCATCCAGCAGAATGGGGTTTGATTTCATCATGCTCTGCTTATGTATTGTGTGACTAGAGTAAGTCAGTTAACCCTGTGCTCCCAAACCACACACAGAAACAAGCTGTAGTTGTGTGCTTTTCCTGGACAAAGACCGTAAAACAATCTGAGCATGTGTTATGATTATGAAAATATTATGCTCTTTCTATCCAGATTTGACTTGAAAAGAAAAATAGGACACCATTACTTGTTTATTAATTGCAAAACACATAGATGGACAACACAGTTAAAACATGCATAATCAGAAATGCATTATTAAAGAGTATTTTACTTTTGATAAAGTTAAAGTACTGTATAAAACAGTTTCTTAATGAAATACTTCAGATGGAAATGGATTTTCTACCATAAAGGGAAAAAAATCAACCTGGTTGATCCTGCCACCCATACCCTTCGAGTGTGTCTTACACTCTGCAGCTATGCCGAAAGACCGCAACTTTCCAGAATGCCATTCCTACTGTAATGTGAAAAAAAAAAAAAGGAAAAACAAGCAAACCAAGAAAAAGGAAGGGAGAGACAGGGTGTGTGTGGTGTGTGTGAAGTGTGTGTGCACATGTGAAGTGTATGTGTGTGTATCTCTGACAGACGTGCTGCACTAACTGAACTGTGCTGAAAGGAACAAAATGATCACCATTAATTAGATAAAATATATGGGTGGGTGTAAAAACCAATTTACTTTTACACCCTCAGTGTGGGATGCTTTTATAAACCACTCAGACTTTGCCATCGGGGTTAATGTAGCATCCCACACCTCAGATGTGTGTAAAATTTTGGTTACACACATACCCATATATTATTCTGTAGTTTAATAATCCAGTTCAGAGTATGCGTGTTTTAAACAATGTTGTCCATCCATGTGTTTTTACAATTAATGAACAATTAATAGTGTCCTATTTTTTCTTTTCAAGTCAAATCTGGATAGAGAGAGCATATATTTTCAGAATCGTAACACATGCTCAGATTGTTTTACTGTCTTTGTCCAGGAAAGGCACACAGCTACAGCATGTTTCTGGGTGTGTTTTGGAGCACAGGAGAGTTAAGTGACTTACTCTGGTCACACAACATACAAGTAGAGCATGATGGAATCAAACCCCATTCTGTTGGATGAATGAACTTGTTCACAGCTCTTTGCTTTAACCTCTAAGTTGTACTGCCAGCTGTTAATCAAAACTACACATTTCAAGGCTGGCCCCAAGATGCCAGGCTAGTAGGTAGCCACATTTGCATCTTGTAAACCTGAGTTCACATCGAAACTGTAAGAGAAAAGGCTGTAAGAGAGGGAACGGAATGAGACAGAAAATAGTGCTGTGGCAGCCCCAGAAATCTGCACTAACATGGACACAGTCAGGGTTTAGAAATCCTGATACAGTATGGGGCCTCAATATCTGTTGGCACCACAGAGCCAGCCTTGAGCTATATAGTTTTTAATGTCCAGCTGTCAGCATAGCCTAGAGGTTAAAGCAATCCTAGAGATGGATTATTTTTACTAACAGTTTGAAAAGCAAGGGTGATAACACACTAGTTTCAATGCACACACAAAACAATTATTATAAAATGTAGAAAGTGTTCTAATAATACCTTAAAACACACTTAATAAAACAGACAATTTCCTATTTAACCTACAGTCAATGGAGGACCAAGATCCTCGGTGACATCATTTCCTGTCAGGAGCCTAAAACATACGGCTGCCCCAACCCTTAATTGCAGACTGATTTGCATATGAATAACTCTGGACTGCAAAGACTTACAGACAAACACAATGGCTCGCTCAAATTAGCTTTTCATGGTCTTTCAGACATTAAGAAACCCTGCTGATGACAGTTCCCTTTGAGTCTGAAAGTAATAACAGTGGATCCTTAAAAAGCCTGGAAATTAACTGGATCCTAAAGATATAGCTATATTTCTTTACCAGTGCCTATGTTAACTTTAGTTCCAAGTATGTAAATGAAGAGAAATTACAGCATAAACATGCAGAACATCTGCCTGTTTTTATTATGCCATTTGATAGTATGCAACTGAATTAGACATTTAAAAGCATAAACTAAAGGTACTTTACCTATGTACAATACATCATCGTGTGATGTACATGTCATGTTGTGACTGCACCACGCTGAGTAAAATATGGCGTCCTGATTTTGGTCTTTTGTCCCTGATTTTTCGGGGGAGTGGCCCGGATTTTGGACCTAGCAGGTTGAGAGGTATGCCGGGTACTTTCGTCGGGGCCCATGTTTGTAACCTCAGAGTCAACAGGAGTAGAATAAGTTCCGTTTTGTACATTGTTACTATCAGTTTGGTACCTTTGCACATCTGAGTCACTGGGGTCTGGTAACCACTGTCCCCCTTTATCCTTAATCCATCCTGCATTTTCTAAGGCCCAAATCGGTGACCAGATGCCTGTGTTGTTGTCAGAAGGGCTCCTGGAAGAAGCCTCGTTACAGGGACTCAATGAAGGTGCGTGTATTGACTCTTCTCAAATCCCTTTCAAAGCACTCGATGATGTATTGAGAGTCACATCGGATAAGGTAGGGTTTTGCAAGTCAATTTTAGGCAGAAAGTCGGGTTTCTTTCCCTGACACTGGAGGCGCTGGAGACCGAGCTTTAATTTACTAGCTTTTCCTTTTTGTTGCAGGTTTCTTTCTTTTTGAGCATGCGGTTCTGGGCACACAACCGTAGGTTGTTTAGAACTGCCAGCCGCCTAACAAGTTTGTCCAATATCTGTTATCGAAGAACTCAGCTGAGTAACACCCTTTGATGCTGCAACGTCAGTACACAGCTTCACTTTCTCCTGTGGTGCAACATTTTGCTCAGACGCTGATTGAGAACGTAGGGCTGACAACTCAGCCTGCAAAGCTTCTCTTCTCCTTTGAAATTTGATTTCCTCAGTGTTAAGTTCATGCAACAACAGTTCTTTTTTAAAATATCACACTCAACAGGATTACTGATATTAGTACCTTGTACCTCAGAGATTTCAATCCTTGCTGCATTTTTCTGTGATTGATCCATTTCTGCTTTAAAGAATTCTTCTGGACAGTCTGAGGTCTCAATTACGTTCTCATTAGCACCTAGTAAATCAGGGACAGGAGAGGAGGCTAGCTCCCCTGCCACCATAGCGTCTGCTTCTCCTCATGGCTCCAATGAAAAGGCCATCTTGGAAAGATGGCCAAGAGTTCCTGTTGGACAGTTGGGGATTTTCCCCAGTGCTCTTCAGGCCAACATTCCCTTCCCATAAAACCAGTGCATGCAATTGTCTGAGTCTGTGTGTGGATGTTAAAGTGAGAAATGGCTGCCACTACACGTTCAGTCACTTCACTACTAGTCTAGCATTGCTTGTAAAGTGCTGTGGGATACAATGTGTATTAAAAGCAGTCTAGCATGGCTTGTAAAATGCTTCGGGATACTGTATTAAAAGCAATATATATCTATTATATAAATATGTATATACATACACACACACATATATATATATATATATATATATATACACACACACACACATACACACATACATACACACACACACACACACACACATATACATATTCTATGCAAAAAAACGTCATTAATGTATCATTTAGGGTTAAAACACAAGTCAGGAAATTAGACAATTAGACCTTTAGGGCTGCCCCCTCTTCCCCCTTAGTGGACCATACATCATCCGAGATTGATAGCTGGCGGGGGTGGGTCATTGGGGTTGTGAGGCCTAAATGTCACCCCATTCCATGTGTAGTCATATTCTACAAGCCACAGTAAAGCATGGGGTGACATTTAGGCCTCACAACTTAATACACATCCGTCAGCTGTCAATCTCGGGATGATGGTCGGGTCCACGAGGGCCTAACCTAAAGGTCTCATTTCCTGACTTTGGTGTTTTAATCTAAATGATGCATTAAAGTTTTTCATAGAACTTCCTTACTTTCTGAGAAAGAATAGAAAAGTAGAAAGTCGCGCAAGTTGGTGGCAGTGCAAGCCCGCTCCCACCAACTTGTAATTTTCTGCCTAAGACAAGAGTGCAAGTGCTGAATATCATATGTATTGCTGGCAGCGCATGTGGGTGGGAGTGTGGGGCCTGAACCTTGAAACAAAGCAAAGTGTCAGTTTTCAAAGTGGCATAATTCAACACCTGTTTACATGTCAGAGACCTAACCACTGAAAATTACCTCCATGGCAGTAACGCTAGGCACCCTATAAATGTGAAGCCAGTACCACAATGCAACGCCATATGCAAAACATAACGTGTATCACGCAATATGTTTG